>JAULJL010000009.1:10000-5010000 GCA_030761205.1 Fremontodendron californicum | reverse complement strand
TATCTTTGTGGGATACGACAACCAAAGGAAAGGATGGAAATGTTGTGATCCTACGAGTGGAAGATGTTACACTTCACGCAATGTGGTATTCGATGAAGCATCTTCTTGGTGGTCCTCAGAAAAGGAGGTGTTGTCAGATTCAAAAGAATTTGAAGACATGCTACAACAGAAAATGGGAGAGTATATTGTCCAACTTCAATCAACTTCAGATGAAGTAGAAGACCTATGTGATGATAACGATGACGAGCAAGTGTTAGTCCAGAGTCCTTGGCAAACTGGTGTGTATCAACCAGATGTTAGATCGAGTGAAGTGGAAGAACCATCTCCACAATCACAAATCCGAAGGACAACAAGAGCACGGAAGCCAAATCCCAAATATGCTAATGCAGCCATAGTGGAAGAACCAATTGCAACAGAACCTGAGACGTTTGAAGAAGCATCACAGAGTTCTGAGTGGATTATGGCTATGAAAGAAGAGATCACTGCGCTTGAGCAGAATCAAACTTGGGATCTAGTGCCAAAACCAAGAGATGTGAAACCCATATCCTGTAAGTGGGTTTACAAGATAAAACATCGTCCAAATGGGTCGATTGAAAGGTACAAGGCACGGTTGGTTGCTCGTGGTTTCTCTCAGAAGTATGAGCTAGACTATGATGAAACGTTTAGTCCGGTGGCAAGACTTACAACCGTACGAGTCCTACTTGCCCTTGCAGCCAACAAAGACTGGAACTTGTGGCAGATGGATGTGAAGAATGCATTCCTTCATGGAGAGCTAGATCGGGAAATCTACATGATTCAACCATTGGGATTTCAAAACCAAAATCATCCTGAGCATGTGTGTAAGCTGCGAAAGGCACTTTACGGATTGAAACAAGCACCTAGAGCATGGTATGGTAAGATTGCTGAATTTTTAACTCATAGTGGTTATTCAGTGACACCTGCAGATTCCAGCTTGTTTGTCAAAGCTAATGGAGGAAAGCTAGCTATCGTATTGATATATGTGGATGATTTAATCATAACTGGTGATTATGAGGCAGAAATTCTTCAAACCAAGGAGAATTTATCAGTTCGTTTCCAAATGAAAGAACTTGGACAACTCAAGCACTTTCTTGGTCTAGAGGTTGATCACAGACAAGAAGGAATATTTCTCTGTCAACAAAAATATTCTAAAGATTTGCTAAAAAGGTTTGGAATGCTCGAGAGCAAGCCAATTTCAACACCGATGGAACCAAATGGCAAGATGTGTGCACTTGAAGGCAAAGACTTGGAAGATGCAACTATGTATCGACAATTGGTAGGTAGCCTGATCTACTTAACCTTGACTCGACCTGACATTTCTTATACAGTTGGTGTGATGAGTCGGTATATGCAAAATCCGAAGAAGCCTCATTTAGAAGCAGTTCGACGAATACTGAGATATGTGAAAAGTACAATAGATTATGGTCTTTTGTACAAGAAAGGTGAAGACTGTAAGTTAGTTGGTTATTGTGATGCTGACTATGCAGGAGATCATGACACCAGGAGATCAACAACTGGGTACATGTTTAAACTTGGTTCTGGAACAATTTCTTGGTGCAGTAAGAGACAACCAACGGTATCATTGTCAACTACCGAAGCTGAGTATCGAGCAGCAGCAATGGCAGCTCAAGAGTGTACGTGGCTGATACAACTAATGAGTGATCTACATCAACCAGTAGATTATGCAGTTCCGTTGTATTGCGACAACCAGTCAGCAATTCGTTTGGCAGAAAATCCAGTCTTTCACGCAAGAACCAAACATATAGAAGTGCATTATCACTTTATCAGAGAAAAGGTTCTACAAGAAGAAATTGAGATGAAGCAGATCAAGACAGATGATCAAATGGCAGACTTATTCACAAAAGGTTTGAGTATCAACAAATTTGAAATGTTTAGTCGTCAACTCAACATGGTGCAAAGAGGAAGAGCTGGTATTGAGGGGGAGTGTTAAATTGTCCAATACCAGCCCAAGGAAAAATAAAAGCCTAACAATGTGTGGTTACAATTGTGTGGTTTAATGTGTGGTTGTAGTTGTGTGGTTTAATGTGTGGTTGTAATTGTGTGGTTTAATGTGTGGTTGTAGTTGTGTGGTTTAATGTGTGGTTGTAGTTGTGTGGTTTAATGTGTGGTTGTAGTTGTGTGATTTAAATGTGTGGTTGTTATTAAACAACAATGGGTGGTTGTAATTTATTTAGATTTTATATTTGTGTGGCTTGTGTTTGTCTTGGTATTGTATAAATACCCCCCTCCCTTGCATTTGTAAATCATCAAGTAGTAAGCTTCAATAAGCAATAAAAGTTCTAAGTTTTCCTAAAGAGTTCTTCTCTAAAGAGTGTAGTCTAGAGTGAAGTGTGAGCATTTGTGAGTTTTCCTAAAATCTAAACTTTCTTCTTTGAGTGGTAAAATTAGAGTTATCTACTCTAAGCTTTTCTCAACAAAAATTTGTATGATCTTCTACTTTAGCTTGCGTTGAACTTATGGGGTTGAGCTCAGCTGGGCCTAATCTTGGCTGGGTTTGGAACGGTTCAAGATTGTGAGATGTTGAGAATTCATTCTTCACTTCATGGCTTTTCCAGCTAGGTAGTGCTTTGAAAGGGGAAGTGCCCATCCTGAAATTGTAATTGGTCCAATTGCTATTGTCATCACTGCCAAAGATCCTCTCTGCCACAGTTCCAGGCAATCCTGGTCTTTGTTCATCAATGAAACTCCTGCTTGTATAAGGATTACGCATCAAGCACTCGCGGCCATTCCAGGAAGCATCTCCATATCTTGAAATAAGTTGGAATTTTGCGTAGAAATTAATTCCATATTTGAAATAGACTAGTACGTACATATAACAAAGGTGAAAGATTTTGAATAGTGATTGCTAATTTTGGTACCTGAAACTACTAAAACTATCGCCTTGATGATGATTATATCCTTGAAGCATGGGAAGTTGGCTGAGGTTGTAAATATTTCGATCTCCACTTTCTACAAGATGCCTATGATCGCTTATGACTGTCATGTAAAGGTAACTTGTATGCATTAGGGACGACCATTGATCGAAACCCTAATATTAATTCAGTAAGAAAAAAAAAAGGAAAAAGAATTAAGATAGAGAAATTGAAGTACATACCTTGTCCTGAATCATCAATCTTCTTGCTTCTACACATCTGATAAGAAATACCGAAAGGCGAAGGAAAATATTGTTAGCAACAAAAAACAAATAATTTTATTCTATTAATGAATATGAAATGAGAAATTATTAGCTAATTTACAAGTTTTTATAGTCAAACAACCTGTAGATGGCTCTTGACATGAGCGATGCTAAGTTCTTTTATATTCATCAGTTGAAGAACCAGCTTCGGGGTAGCTCCTGTACCAAGAGAGTTCGCTGAGTCAGAAGATGTTTTTTTCTTAGTTAAAATTAGATCAGACCAGAGATTGGTAAGGGAAAAAATGAACTCACTGTCTTGTCCACCTAATCTCTCAACTGCGTGAACAAAACGAAGGTGAAGATCAGGTGTCCACCGGAGCCTTGGCATCTTGGATCTGACATAAGGCCTTACGGATGGCTTCTTCTCATTCTCTTCCACCGTGCTGTTGCTTGAGCTTCCTCCATTTCTAGGCTTACTTTCATCATCGTTTTCTTCACTCTCACTCTCACTCTCAGCCAGCTGGTTTAGTTTAGATGGGCTTGTCTTTGAACATTCGATGCTGCTATTTCCCTCCATCTTTCCAAGCAAGCTAGCTTCCGCGCGCTTTCTATCGTCAATATCCAATTCTAGGAATCATAGCATAAAATAAGAGTCAATATATACATAGGGTTAATTATGAACATGGAGGCTTAAAATTTAGTCATTTACTTGTAATTTGCAATAGCTAGGAAGTAGGGTGCAGCTTTCTTGGTTGATCAAAATAAGCTTATTTTATCTTTTTCTACGGGAAGGACAGAGAGAAAACTAGGTGAAAGGAAGCATCGACCACTAAGCAAAGTTACAGGTCTCTTTGAACAGAGGGGAGGATATGGGAAACCCTAGATCTTGACAGAGAAGACAGACAAACCTGTTTCTTCTCCCCTTCTCTCTCTTGGGATTGGGACTCGTAAACAATAATATTTACTCATATCCTTATGTATAATAATATAATATTATATCATCCATGCCATTCAACATATTCATGCATAGATGGATTTCAAGTCATGCATTGAAGTATATAATATATATATATACGGTACATATATACGGGCCAAATACATTATACATATATATATATATTTCGCTCATAGTGGGTTTCTTCCACGATTTAAGTCCACTAGAAATTACTAATTAATTAATAAATTTAAAATACAGTAGTACTAATTTAAAAGAGTTTGACAGGTATGTATCAAATGCAATGAGTATGAAACCAGGGATGTCTCAGTAATTTGGCATGATACCGAATTTTTTTTATTATGCATACGCATCTTACTATTTAAAGAAAAGATTAGAAAATTTATTACTACTATTCTTTTATCAAATTTAAACTTGTTTTGTCGGAATCTAAATTGAACTCTACTTACTTCAAAGGGGACTTTTGTTCTTATTATTTTTGTCACTTGGCTAAATGAAAGAAAGACTTTCGTGTAACTGATGGTGGCCTGGTTGAAATTGCTCCCTACCCACCTAAATTTTTTATTTATATATTTTTTCCATTTTTTTACCAGCTATATATATATATTATTCCATGAGTATAATATAATTCTCCCTAGAGTGGATAAATTAATAAAATATGGAACAATTTACAATAATCTAAATGCAAAAAATAGGTCAGATTAAAATTAGTTAAGCAGCAATTAAGCAACAATGAAAGTTGTGATGTATATCTAAATAAACCTAAAAAACAAGTGAGAAAATATACTTTGTGAAACAGCCTGATTTTAAATTTGCATATATATGCATGAGGAGTTTGAGCAGTTGGGAAGGATAATAAATTTAAGAGGAACAAATAAAAGTTGAAGGAACGAGCAGTAACTCAAGTTGAGGGATGGGAGGGTTGATATATGGCTCTGTCGACTGATCGATGCATGTGTGAGAGCTAATTTGAATGTGATGCTAAGCTGTAGCTGATGCAGCAGACCCATACTCAAAAGAAGATTATGAAATTGCCTTTCCAACGGGAATCACGGGCTTTTGCTCCTCGGGGTAGTGAAAGGATCCGAGTATATTTTATTTATGGCTCATATATAATTCATCACCCTTGTTTCTAAAATTAATAAATCTTGATTGTGGTTCCAAATAAAAAATAATTAAAATTTCCTTCTAATCACCCTTGTTTCTCAAATTAAATTTAGTTCCTTGGAATATCCTGCGAAAACTTTGTTTGACCAGTTTTGCCAACAAAAACCTTGATGTGTTTTTAATTTTAAGGCTAGTTACAACTTGCCTAGAATTTTGGTTGTTCCACATATATATATATATGGAGATTCTCTCCTGTTGAATAGGAAGAAAGAAGAGGCAGCATTAATTTGTTCAAAAGGCTAAAACCCATAAAATTTATGGCCACTCCCCAATTCCAAGTTTTTGTTCATTGCAATAGGTTTTGCAGGTTCTTTTCTGCTATATACAAGTCGTAGGGTTTCATACATATATAAAACCATTGACCCTTTACTGTAAGGATCGATCATATAAAACCATACCAATAATGACTGCTTTAAAGATGATAAATATTATGAAATTAACCTTCAAACTTAAAGCCTCAAATCCAAGCCCCCAACAACATCATCAACCAAAAACCTCCACCCCAAAAAAAAAGCAAAAAAAAAAAACTTTTTTAATTTATACAAATTAAAAGGAAAAAGGAAAGAAGAAAAAGAATGTAATTAAGAATGCATAAGTAAGAGGAAAGTGGTGGCTTTGAATGAGAAGGTAGATTTATGGATCGGTTAGCAGGGAACTTTTTCATTCCTCCCACGTGTTACTGACATGGACCTAGCTAGCTATATAACACATACTAATTACTGGAGAGTAGACGAGTATATAAAAGTCCTGGGTTCATCTTCATCCCCTTTAATAGTGCCGTTCCCATCATTCACAGGGATCTTGCCAACACATACATTAATTTATGAGTCAACTTTCCGGAACTCTTACTTTCCTGTAATTTTCACAGCAAATTTGTTACAATAATCAGTCCTTAATTAATTTTCCAGTTTTTGGAAACAATATAATAGGGATTAGGATTTACTAAAGTAATTGCTTAATTAATACACAGGATTTCAAATTTGTGTATAGCTCATCATACATACATAGAAACACAAATATATATATATATATTCCACAAATCTAACTCTAATAGTTACTAACTTAACTTCTGCACTTAGATCCCTACTATCAAATGTAGTTTAATTACATCATGTTGTTAGTATATTACTTGTCAAAATTAAATATGGCACTCTATCTTCGATGTCTTTGAAGGTTAGTCAATGACAAATGACAATGTAGCTAAGCTAACTCAATAAAAATTAAAAAAAAAATGAGCGATAATACTATTTGGTAGTTGCAAATTAGAAAAGTGCCGGATAGTCCAAAACAGTGAGCTAGCCTAGCTTCTGTGAAGTAACTCCTAAACAACCCTAGCTTGGGTCCTTTTTAGTGGTATAATATAATTTGTAAACTTGCAAGAAGCACGTGAAGTTTTTAGTTTTTACGTTTACCATTCAAATTAATCAGAAGGGAATAAAAACTTTCTTATGATTTAATTTGAGATATATATATCTTATAGTATATAAAATCATGAACTGTACAGATGATATAGTAGAGTAGAAGTAATTAATTAATTCAACAGCGTAATTAAGAGGGAGGGCCAAATGAAAACAAATTAAATTAGCCCGTGAAGTCAACCCCCAATACTACTTTTTATGCTCTTTTTTCTTATATTTTATTTATATATATATATATATATACATATATATATATATATATATATTTAAGTTTGCATGAGAATATGTGAAGCTATTAATGCGGATCTGCATGATTTGAGAATGAGGATGTCTGTCCTTTTATGCATCTAACTCCGATAGTAGTAATTAATTAATTAGATTTAATATGGATCCATCTTAATTCATGGCATGATTAACCATATGACAATAACCAACTCCATCCATGCATGCCACTTGAGTTTTAAATAATTAAATTAAAATAGGAAAAGCGAAGTAAATTTCCAAGAAGCTTCACTACTACTGCTCGAATTTTAATTTCATAATTGTTTTATTTGGTAGCTAGGGTTGAAGGTATTTTCTCTCTCTCTCTCAATTCAATTCTCATCTAAAACTTTTAATAAAATAATTAATGCATGTTACTTGCAAAAAAACTATATGCCATGCAAATTTATTAAACTGAAATCATGATAGCTTAGAATATACAGACTTGTGTTTTCAAGAAAGTCAATCATGCTCTTCGTTCACTGCAAACTCATTGCCTGCCCTCACCACTCACAATGGGCCCTAAATATATTTATATATATATATATATTATATACATATACATATTTAAGGATACTCTTTGGGCACTCACCGTTAATATTTTACCTTTTTATTTTTTGGTCTTTTTGGGAAGGGATATATTTTATTATTGTATTTTGGATCATATGTATTATATATGTCAATTTTAGAGAAAACACATATGTTTGCTTCATTACTCTCAATCTATATATATATACAACTTAATTTGTTGAATTGCATTTTTGGTAAGCTCACAATTATGATTGGGCTTGAAGGGACTCGTATTTGCTTTTTTTTTTTTTTAATTAACTTATTTTTTCTCATCTTTGTCCCTCCCTTTTTCAGTTTTTCTCTTTTTTCGGTTCGTTTCGTGTATATATATATATATATATATATATATATATATAACCAATACCATCACTCATCGTGGATTAAAAATGCCATTGAGATATTATTAATTAATTTCTTAACACAATTAAGAATACGTCAAAAAATATATATATAACAACTGCTATTTTAATTTGATGTTTAATTTCCTTAGTCTCTTATATTATATATGAAAAAGAATCATCAATTGATTAATCACTCTCCATTTAATTAATAAATTAAATTAAACAAGAGAAGAGATCGCAATGCCACCAAACAACATTCCTATAATAATACTTTAGGATTATTTTTATTCATATCAGATATATTTGCCTTTTATTTAGAAGTCAGCTTTGAAGCATCATTTACATTAATTAATTGCAATTAATAACAATATATTAATACAGTAGTCTTTGTTTGGTGTTTTCCCTTCATATAGTATGTCAAATTTCTTAAAAAAAAATATTTTATTAATTATTAATATATTAAAATGGCCTTTCACATCCATACGTATGCATAGTTGGAAAAGCATATTAGTAAAACAAGAATATTTTATTTTCGTCAAAGGAATATAAATTGTCTCATTTTAGTTTATATATTTTTTTTATCTTGTGGATCCTACATAATGTAACATCTTATCTCTACTTTTCCGCTTGTACACACTTCTACTTGTTTATCTATAAATTATTATTAAAATAAATGATTGAGTTGGTGTCACGAGTTAACCGAACATCAATTCAATTAGAAAAATGTCAAAAAAATCAAATTGAAAAAATATAATATAAAATATAATTAAAGATGTTTATGTAATTTTTTTTTTTTAAATCTACTTCATATGTTACATTATCATATAACTTCCTTATGTAAAAAAAAAATACCCACATCAGATAACTTCCTTTAAAAAAAAGAACTACCCATCTCTTATATCATTAAGTTATTTATTTAAAAATATTTTTTAACTCATAATTTTTTTCTTTTTCACCCACCTCTTATATCATTAAGGAGGAATAAGTTTATATTTGTATAAAATTAATTAATTTTATATATGATTAATATTTTAATAAATTAATTGTTTGAGTTTAGTAATATAATTGTACTCGTTGTGCAAGTAATGAGTTGGTGTCACGAGTTAACTGAACACCAACTCAATTAGAAAAATGTCAAAAAAAGCCAAATTGAAAAAAATATAATATAAAATATAATTAAGGATGTTTATGTAATTTACTTTTAAAAAAAACTACTTCATATGTTACATCATCATATAACTTCCTTATTTAAAAAAAAAAAAAAAAACTACCCACATTAGATAACTTCCTTTAAAAAAAAACTACCCACCTCTTATATCATTAAATTATTTATTTAAAAATATTTTTTAACTCACATTTTTTTCCTTTTTCACCCACCTCTTATATCATTAAGGAGGAATAAGTTTATATTTGTATAAAATTAATTAATTTTATATATTTTATAATTTTATATACGATTAATATTTTAATAAATTAATTGTTTGAGTTTAGTAATATAATTGTACTCGTTGTGCATGTAAAATTTTAAATTGATCCGATATCTCTATCATATTGATCGAGAATATTGTTTTTTTATGTATATTTAACTTTTGAAATTTTTTTATATCAAATAAATAGTTAAATATTTTTAATATATTCGAAATTTAACTTACATGAATAAAGCATAAAATATAATAATTGAATTAAGTAAATATAAAAATTATAAAAATGTGTAAAACTAAATTAATTTTATAGTAATATAAGTGAATCTGTTATATATATGTATATATATTTATATATATATACTTTACATTATTATTGATCATTGTTTTACTTATTAGTGAATAAAGTTTTAAGAATATTTTGAAAATACTATTTTCAAATATTTTTCTGGGTTGATGTCATGTCAAACACTAGAAACTATTATGGTCATGAGCTCAAAATTTTAGTTCACCTAGAAAATCGCTTTTTATTCTAATTTAAGTTTCATTAGTTTTACAAAGATTAACCACAAAAACTTAAAGTATCTTAGAACATTAATATCATCCTTACGTTAAAGTATCTTCATTGGTCCATTAATTTAGCATTTCTTAATCTAAAATTCCTAACATAATATTAATACACATATGCATATATATAATATATATATATTAGATAATAAATAACACTCTAGCTCACTCTTGTGTCTGTTTTATTTTTCTTAATTCTTCACAAAAATAATGAAGCTAAAAATTGGCTATCTAAAGCTTCTTTAATACCTAAATATAATATATAATTCACTTAATATATATATATATAAGAAATTAAGAATAAGTATTTAGAAAACTTCATACAATAATACTAATATTATTCCATATATATTGATATATATAAAATATATAACAATCGTTGAGGATGATTTTGTGTTGGGTGAGGTTGGAGGATGGCGGTTGAAGGGCAAAGTAACAATACTTTTGGTGGTAAGATGTCTAGAGAGTTTTAATTGATCTTAAGAGGGTTATTTATATTTTTGCTGACGGGTCGCTGCATGCCGCGTGTTATGGCTTAATCTGGGATAAGTGGTCGAGATCCCACGTGGGTCTTGAAGTGATGGGCGACGATGTGATAGATAAAGCGACTGTCGGAGAGGTCACGTGGTCCTTCGAAGTGATAGGTGATAGGGGTCGCTTAACAAAGGGTCGCCCAGCACTGCGGGTTTGGCGAGCACAGATTTGCTCAAAACTTGACAAGTCCGCTTCTGAGTTTTTACCTTAGTCCATATACTGAAAGACTTACTGGACTTAATGGTTGGTTTGGACCCATTAGACTTAGAGGGCCTAACAACAATAATACCCTCATATATACTAATTTTAATTTGTTTATAGGTTCAACAAAGTGTTCTTTTTTCTTGTTTGGGTCAGCAAATTAAGAAGGAAGCCCATAATACACACATTATTTTTCTCCTTAAACATAAACATTTCTCATATACTATCCTATTTCTTATTCTCTTTTACCTTAAAATTTTTTCAAGGCATAGTATTTGTATATATCTATCTATCTATCTATATATAATATATATATATATATATAGATAGAGGTAGACACTACCCCAATCCATGACTCATCACAAAGTTGAAAACGAAATTTACTTTATTAGTTTGTGGCTGCTAATGCTACAGTGCTATATTTAGTCCCCTTGAGACCATTTCATATTAATGCATTGCATTTGCATGTGCCTTAAAACAAATAATTATTATACATTTAGAATATAATAATATTTGCACTAATATTCTATATATGGACCCAAGCGAGCGAGAGGGAAGAATTCTTCACCCCATTCACTCAATATATGTATTATGTATACATTTAAAAGACAAGTAAACAAATACGATGATGAGAAAGAAATATGGGGTAATTAATTCATTGATTATATATTTCATATCAAAGATATTCGTATATCCTTTGATTGCGAAAGATATGCTTTAATTTAAGTTTTGACGGAAGATATTTATCCATCTTATTCCTTGCTAAATAAAGTACTTTTAGCTAGGCTTTACGTAGATTTGATAATTCGTGTATTCATATCGTATTTATGTATTTTTTTCGTATTATAATCGTGTTTAAGATATTTTATATTTTTATAAATTTTGACATGTTAATAATTTATATTATATAAATTTTGACATGTTCGTGTATTCATGTCGTATCCATATTTTTTTCGTGTCGTGTTTCATATAATGTTTTAATTATTTTTTTCATGTCGTATTTATGTCATGTCTAATATTATAGATCTAGCTTTATGTTTCCCTCCTCAGTCCTCTTCTTAATCTTATGCATAGTCTCGTGTTTTATTTTTGCATGATTATATATAATTTGACTTCCCAACCTTTCACTCTTGCAAGTCCTTTTTTTTTTTGGGTGAGTTTCTTAACTCTTGTTTATTATTATTATTATTATCATTATATTTATCTATGGTGAAGTCGACGGGCAATGGAGAAAAAAAATAAAAGAATGGAAGGGGGGATATGATCATAATTAAAGAAACATGTATATGGGTGTGGAATAGACCTGCTCACGGGCCGGGCAGCCCGCCCGGCCCGTATTGGACCGGGTCTGGACAGGATAATTTATGTTCCGGCCCGGCCTGAAACAGTAATTTTTATTATAATAATATTATTTTATTTAATTTTAATTATAAAAAAATAAAATAAAATAAAAAATTATTTTTTATTCCAATGAACAGTGTTTCGGGCCTAAACGGGCGGGCCTGGGCATGAAAAAAGAAAATGGGCCGCGGCCCGGCCCGGCCCATGAGCACCTCTAGTGTGGAATGAGTCTTTGGCTCTTTGCAATTTGAAATGAGAAAGATATTTGACACTTTAATTAATTTTAAGTAGACCTGCTTATGGATCAAGTTGGATCGAATTGCGATCCGAAAATTTTCTATTTTCTTTACTCAGATTCGATTCTGGACGAGTTCGTCGACCCATTTTATTATTTAAATAATAATAAAAATTTTAAATTTTAAAATTTATTTTTATTTTTATATTAATATTAATATTAAAATATTTTTATAATTAAATTTAAATAAAAAATATTTTTTATTTGTTAAACAATAATTTGTGCCGGGCCAAACCGGATAAAAAAAAATCTCTATCAAGCCCTTGAGTAGGTTTAATTTTAAGTGAAGGGCACCTAAACTTTTACATTGATAGCATATTATGTAGACTTTCCAATGGACAACATGTGGTACCTTGTGCTGAAAATTTGGCCACATCACTATAATTTAAATTTGACTAGGACTAGGACAAGGATGATAGATATGTATTTAATTAATGTAAGTTTTAAGTTCAATTCTAATTAGGAGGTGCTTATCATGATGAATTGATCAGTAAATTCATTTTTATGATTTTAAGTTCCAAGTTGAGTTAACATATATATGGATCAGAAAATAGATAGATGGTATGCAAATGCCAAATGGGTTTATGGACCAGTTGGGCCCCCTTGGAATCGACAAGGGGCTATAAATAATCCATCATCAAGAACCCATTTAACTTAATTGATTTTCATTTTCCTTCTGCAGGGCAGGCTATGATTATATCATATATATGTATATATTTATGGCCCTTTCTTTCATGGCCGAAGCTCTGAAAATGTGGATGCATTGCCTTTACTAGTAATCTAGTCCTCACTTCATTCATCAAAACAAACAACACTATGGCCCAAATGCACCATCACCTATAGCATATATGGCTCTTCAGTTTCACTTTCTTCACATCTTTTGTTTTTCCTTCTTCTTTAAGTGGGAAGGAAGGAGGGGTGCGTTAGAAGATAATAGTGTATTGTACTACTTTTTCTATCCTTTTTTATTATTATTATTATTATTATTATTATTATAAAAGAAGGAACACTAAATCTAGAGTACAGAGAGAGCTTCATTTTATTATAAATATTATATTATATTATGTTATATTATATTATATTATATTATATTATTATGAATTTTGCTAACAAGTGTCTTAAGATCACTCTTTAAGATTACTATATATAACAATATATTCGTCCAATGTATTAAAAATGATAAATAAAATTATCAAATACTACATTTAATACAATATTCTTTCTATAAATAATATATTAACTAACCTTAAAGAATGATTTAAAGACACTTGTTAGCAAAACCCTATTATTATATCCTTTTTTCTACAATAATTTGGGGTTTTATTCTTAAAAGGATATAAATATCTATCTACTGCCTCGAACCACATAGGAATACAATAATACTACATTAATTAATTACTTATGTTAATCTTACTAAAGGAAGCTTTTATCATGTTATGTTACATATGGTATAATAATTAATCTATATGCACGAAAATGAACAAATTAAATAAAAATGAATTCATTCTTAAGATTTCCACTCTATAAATATAAATCATCAATCATGTGGGTTTAGATTTACTTTTTCACTCAAAAACTCCAATCTAACAATCCCATCCCAAAGGAAACATGTATAATATAATTGCCAAAAATATTCTATTTATTAATTTAAGCTCCAAATAAATGGAAGCAAGCAATTGAATTTAACTTATGCCCATTTGGACCCACAATTCCCAATTCCGGCTGAAATTTGGCAAAGCAATGAACATGCATGCTGGGCCTTAAATCGGATCTTGAACGGTGGGCCCACCCAAAACATAGATGAATTCATTGCTATCTATGATCTGATCTATCTGCTAACGTCCATCACGCGCATGTCTCACTTTCTCATCCAACTATATCTATACATTCGAAATTGTAATTTCCAGTTTCACGCGCCATTGGAGCAATTATGTTACATTCTCCCATCCTCCTTTATTTCTTTTATCTATATACACATGTTATGGATTTGAAACTTTAACCTTAGGAACTTGCGACCTTAATTATGTTACATTCTCCCATCCTCCTTTATTTCTTTTATCTATATACACATGTTATGAATTCGAAACTTTAGCCTTACGAACTTGCGACCTTAAGCTGGAAGTCGCTTCCTTGAATGCCTAAGTCAGCCTTTTAACACTCAAAAAAGGCACTGGTAACTAAAAGTTACTAGGGCTAAGCAGAAAAACTGAACAAAAGAGAGTAGAGAAAAATGCTCTTGTATATTACTCAAATGAGTTGAATGATACAAATGAGGCTGGAGAAGGTCTCTATTTATAGTTGAGTCCCATTAGATCAACGATTCAGATTTAAACAAATGAACGGCTAAGATTACATTATCTAGAGGCCTAAAGGAATTTAAACTCTATCTCTTAGAGTTCTAGATAAGCTGAAACTGTTGGGCAGTAACTATCTTTTACTGTTTCTAGAACTTCCAAGTAAAATCTATCTTCCAAGACCTTTCTAGAATGCTCCAGGATTGGGCCTGGTCTGGATGCTTCAGGGATTGGTTCTGGTTTGGTGGGTCAGGATGCTCTATGTAACTCAGATTCTGGTATAAACCTGTTGTTTGCATAACGAACTGGGCCTTGACCTGTTGTGTGCATAACGGACCCGCGCGGGTTTTGACATTCTCCCTTACCTGTTCCAGCGATGCCCTCGTCGCATCCTCAGCATGGAACTGTTCAATCTTATCCTAGAACTGCCACAATGCCTCGGCTGGTTCCTAACTTGCCTCACTGTTGGGTGGTCCTTCCACTGGACAAAATGCTCATGCATTGGCCTGCAGTTCTTTTGTCGTACCACTCGATCTGCAAGTATACATTGTATATCTCTGTCGCAGAAAGACTTCACTCCTAACTTCGGCTAGTTTCGCTGCGTTGCACTCACATAGTGCCTGAGATATAACTCCCGTAAAAATTCCCTCTCTCGGTCTGCCAATCTGTTTGGGGATGCACACTGGTGTAAAAGTTCAAGTCTAACCCTAGCAGCTTGAACAACTCAGTCCACACCACTACAATAGTGCTCCCAAACTCATCCGCCTTAGGCAAGCTTGCAATAAAATCAACGGAGTCGCTCTCACCTTGGCGCTCCGATATGGACAATGGCTGTAAGAGTCTAGCTGGTGTCTTAAGCTCAACCTTGTCTTGTTGGCACACTAGACAAGTTTCCACATAGGTCAAAACATCTTCCTGCATGTGTGGCCAATAATAACGGTATTCCAACAGGGCTCTCTCCTAGACCGTGCAACAAAGCTCTGTCTCATCAAGCTTTTGACTCTCTAACATCATTGTTTGTCCATCTTGCATCAGCACTTCTCCACTAGCAAAGTCTAATGCATCAGTTTTATCCACCTCTCTCTTGGGTGGCTGCCTCCCGGGCAACTCGACAGGCATAACATCCTCAAAGGACTGCTGCACCTCTAGCACCTCTATGGAGGTCTCGTCCTTGGGCTCCTTAGGCTCATCAAACTTCAGGGCCACCAAGTAGGTGTCTTTATTTCTGCTCACACCTTTGGCAAGCTGGATTGCCGACAATACCTTGGCTCCGACACCCATCTCTCGATTTACAGACACAACACATTGATAACGGGCATCCAATATACATATGCAATCAGCAAAAGGTACAAGGAGAGCATTAATTTGATCAAGGAAATTTAAGCCAAGCACAAAATCATAGTCATCGAGCAGTATTACCTTGAAAGTTTCCTTACCTTTCCAGTATCCAAGTTGTAGTTCCACTCCTTTTGCTACACCTATGGTTGGGACCTCCTTAGAGTTGACAGTCTTGATCCACCCGGCTGTTTTCTCAACCTTGAGACCAAGTTTCCCCGCTGCCTTCTCGGACATGAATAGGTCAGATACTCTTGTGTCAATTAAAGTATTCCTTCGTCTGCCTGCTATGGTAATGTCCACGAACATTAGCCCGTTCTGTTTTCGGCACCTCCCGGCCTTCACATAACTAAGTATAATGGAACCAAGCTTCAGAGTCTCATCCTCTGGCTCATCATCCTCCATGTTGATGGCGGACATCTTGGCTCGCTGGGGGCAGTCTCGCATCCAGTGTGAACCTGCAAATAAGAAGCACCCACTGGCTCCTTGTCCTTCTTGTCGGACTGTTTGTTGGACTTTCACTTCCCTGTCGGTGGCTTTCCATCGCCATCTTTGGACTGTCGCTCATTGTCTCCCCCACCATTGCCCTTGCCCTTGGGCTTGAAAAACTCGAACTTGTCTGGCTTCTTTGAACTGAGGTCGAGCAAGGACTCAGCTATAGCCATGACTTTGGTCAGATCCTGTACACTTCTCCACTGCAACTCTTGCTTTGCCCAGGGTTTTAGTCCATCAAAAAAATGAGAAGAATGCCTCCTTCTCCCCGAGATCAGAAATCTGAAGCATGATTTCACTGAACTCCCGCACTATGCCTTATTGCGTAAGTCGTCGCAACTTGGTACGCGCCTCATCCTCGCATATTCTGGGTAAAACTGCTGCCTGAACTCATTTTGGAACTCCTCTTAGGTTCCAATGGCAGTGCAACCACGCCTCTCACCGCTGCACATACGACGCCACCATAAAAGAGCAACATCAGTAAAATACATTGAAGCAGTGTTTACCTTAGTGGCATCATCATCAATGCCCATTGCACGAAAGTACTGTTCTATCCCTCACAAGAAGTTATCAACATCTTTAGCCGATCTGGTTTCCTTGAACTCCTTTGGCTTAGGGATCTCCATCCTGTGTTTGGGTGTCACAGCTAGCACGCTACCCCCTATGGCTGTCATGAAGTGAGCTCTCCCTTGAGCTCCTCCATCTCATTCCTCATGGTCACCATCATGACTTCTAGAGCATCGTTCTTCTGAGTCAGCATGTCTATCGCCTCATTGAGAATCCCTTGCATCCTGTCCTTGAGCTCCCCCCATGCAGAGTCTAGCTCTTCGATGCGACCCTCAACGATCTCCAGGTTCTCCCGCATGTCTCCAACGGTCACCTCGAGCTTGGCCACCCTGCCATCCATGGACGATAGAACATCCCTCGAACTAGCCTTTTGGCTCTCCCACGAGTCTCCGGGACCTCCTGTGTTTGATTATCTGCCTGAGACGCCATCCCTATGATCAGCACCTTTCATGAACCACAAGCTCTGATACCAACTGTCACGGACTCGAAACTTTAGCCTTATGAACCGTGCGGCCTTAGGCTGGAAGTCGTTTTCTTGAATGCCTAAGTCAGCCTGTTAACACTCAAGAAAGGCACTGGTAACTAAAAGTTATTAGGGCTAAGCAGAAAAACTGAACAAAAGAGAGTAGAGAAGAATGCTCTTGTATATTACTCAAATGAGTTGAATGATACAAATGAGGCTGGAGGAAGCCTCTATTTATAGTTGAGTCCCCCTTACATCAACGGTTCAGATTTAAACAAATGAACGGCTAAGATTACATTATCTAGAGGCCTAAAGGAATTTAAACTCTATCTCTTATAGTTTTAGATAAGCTAAAACTGTTGGGCAGTAACCATCTTTTACTGTTTCTAGAACTTTCAAGTAAAATATATCTTCCAGGACCTTCTAGAATGCTCCAAGATTAGGCCTGGTCTGGATGCTTCAGGGATTGGGCTTGGTTTGGTGGGCAGGATGCTCTATGTAACTCAGATTCTGGTCTAGACCTGTTGTGTGAATAACGAACTGGGTCTTGACCTATTGTGTGCATAACGGATCCGAACGGGATCGCGCGGACCGTGACACACATATATATATATATATATATCAAATTAAAATAAGAAGATTACCCTAATTCTTTCTTTTCTTTTTATAATACCATTATAGTATTAGTATATGTTTTAGAACATATGAGAGGAGTATTTCAAATTTTAAACCTTATCCTCTTTTATAAGGAATAAATACCATAAACAAAACTTACAAATAATATGAACCAATAGGTGTAATTTAATTATAATTAAACAACAATGACTTATTTACAAGTAAAATATTCAAAAAATTTATTACCAATCATGAAATCGCTCTTGTAAATGAAATGAAGGCCTCGTTTAGTATTGCTGTTGGAAAAAGCTTGGGTTGAAAAAAACTTGAGTTGGAAAAAGTGTGTTTATAAAGTGTGGTAAAAAAGTGTGGTTCAAAAACTTTTAAGTGTTTAGTATTGCTGTGAAAAAGTGTTGTAGGAAATTGAAATGTCAAAAAAAGATATGTTTAAAACAATAAAAGTGTAGAAATGTGAGGATAATAAAGTCATTTTATCCAAAAGCCAGCTTTTAAAGCCCAAAAGCTATATTTTTTGGCTTTTTGGTTTGGCTTTTCAAACCATGGTTTCAACAGCAGAAGCCAATTTTTTTTATCTGTTTAACATTGTGTTTACGGTGAAAAGCAGCTTTTGATCTCAAAAGCTGTGCCAGAAGCAATGCTAAACGAGGCCGAAGTCTCACTTATCTATTTAATCAAAACTCATTATCATGAATTTTTTTTTTAATGCAAATAATTATATTCATACTTGTAATGTGAAATTATAGCTTTGTTTCATATTAATATTATTATTAGTTGTTCATTTAAAGAGGTTAAAACTTTGAAACTATTTTTTCATTAAAAAAATAAAAACACATTTTTTATTAATGGATATTGATATAATGACTTTGATTACTTCTAGCTCTAGGCATTCATCAATGCAATGGCATGCCTTTTCCTAATTAACTACATCTAATAATTACTTATACATAATTTTTTGCAGTTTCAAAATGTGTTTGTGCTACCCATTTTCATAGCACACACTCGAGGCTCAACTGAAAGAAAAAAAAAACCCCTAATTTTCCTTTTCATTAAATAATTAGAATTAACTATACTATAATGAAATGATATTATTCAGATAATTATTGATAAATAAATAAATAATAATCCAATGTAATTCACGCGCTTGAAAATGTCGAGTGAGATGCGGGGCTTGAAAAAAGTTTGCAGTTTTAACAATAAAAATGATTAAATGAATGTAATGTAAGATTGCAAAGATTAGACTTTTTCATTTTTTGAAAGATTAGGCAGAGAGGGGATGGTGGCGTGAAAGACAGGCAGTGAGTGAGGGCGCAACTTTAGAGGGTCTAATCTCCTCTCCTCTTCCACTGCATTTCATAATCTTTCAAAAAAAATTCTAACGAAGTCTCTTAAAGAATATTTTTTAAAATTATTATATATAATAATATTTTTATTTAATATATTAAAAATAATATATAAAATTATCAATTTTTATATTTAATATAATATTTTTATTATAAATAATAAATTAATTAATTTTAAAAAATATCTTTAAAATACTGGTTAACAAATCTTTCAAACGTAAATACAATCTTTCAAACATTAAAAAAACATACACTCACGCATGACGCAACACAATTAGTACTTACAATAATCCCTGTTTCAGACATGGTTTAACCTTTGGACCAGAGAGAGAAATTTATTTGATTACTGATTTCGAATAGAATTTCGTACACGTAAAACACACACACAAAAAAGTAGAACTAACAGCACAACTCCCTTAAAATTTGGATAAACATCGAAAACCAAAAAGAAAAATCATACAGATGTGAATGAAAGCCAGAGAAAAACAGACATATATATATATATAGAGAGAGAGAGAGAGTGGCCGTTTGAACGACCTACCTCCACCTCAAACAACTTCTGGTTGGCCTCTAACGTGATTAGTTCCTCCCCCTGAAACCAACTCTCCATTTCCATTACCATTTTTTTTCTTCGGCTTTCTCTCAATTTTCTCGTGAAAACAAAAGGGAAAGGGAAACAGAATCCAGAGGGGAGACACAGAGGCAAAAAGTAAAGCAGAAAAAACCACCTTTTTTTCTTAATACCCAATTGAGCCCTGCATCACCATCGTGTTCCCACTCTCTGTTTATCTGAGCTCTGGTGTTCTGTAGGTAAATTTGTTGTCATTCATTTCATTTATTAAATACCCCTTTCGTTTATATTTCCAGATCTTCCATTTTGTGCCTCTTTTTTGGGGTCTGGAAACTTGTTTAAGTTTTTTTAGTACCATTAGAGAAATTATTTCCTTTGCTTCCTTGATGCGAACAAAGATGCAGCATAATATATTCACCACAATGCGTTGTTTAAAGCTTATAGATGGATGTAAAGGCACGCAAGTTTATGCCCTTAACTCCACCGGCGCTGGTGGTGGCGGTCCCGCCGCCGGTGGTGGAGGTGGAGGAGTCGGTGAAAAACTCTTCCAACAACTTCAAGACCATCTTAGAGTTAATTCGTTTAGATCCAAATCGAGTCGAAAATACCAAGCTTCTAACGTGACCACTGCTGTTGTAACTGAAACCCTGCTTCCTTATGGCCTCCCTGTCTCCGATCTCCTTGAGCCCCAGATTGAATCATGCCTAATGTTCGTTGATTTTATGGAAACTCTTGCTGATGCGTACCGTAGGATTGAGAAGTGTCCTCAATTTGAGAAATCAAGAATGTTTCTCGAGCTATGTGCAATTTTTAGGGGCTTATCTGATCCGAAACTGTTCCGGCGGAACCTTCGATCTGCCAGGCAGCATGCTGTGGATGTGCATTCCAAGATTGTGTTAGCAGCGTGGTTGAGGTACGACAGGAGGGAGGATGAGCTTGTTGGCACATATTCAATGGATTGTTGTGGAAGAAACATTGAGTGCCCTAAGGCTACCTTGGTAGCGGGTTATAATCCGGAATCTATTTATGATTCTTGTATTTGTTCTAGGACCTCTCGAGGGGAATTCGAGGATGATTCTTCAATTGGGTATGAGGAATGTTCCAGTTCTGATGATGATGGGGATATGTCATTTTGTATTGGAGATGATGAGATTAGGTGTATACGGTCCAATATTGCTTCATTATCAACACCATTTAGGACAATGTTGTATGGTGGTTTCAGGGAGTCAAGAAGAGAGAGGATAAATTTTACCCAGAATGGTATTTCTGTAGAGGGAATGAGAGCTGCTGAGGTATATAGCAGGACAAAAAGATTAGATTCTTTTGATCCACGACTTATCTTGGAGCTTCTTTCTTTCTCAAATAGGTTTTGTTGCGACAATTTGAAGTCTGCTTGTGATGCTTATTTAGCATCTTTGGTAAATGACATGGAGGATGCGCTGTTGTTAATTGAGCGTGGATTGGAGGAAAATGCTTATCTTCTTGTGGCAGCTTGCTTGCAGGTTTTCTTGAGGGAGCTCCCAAATTCAATGCACAGTCCTAATGTGATGAATTTTTTTTGTAGTTCGGATGCAAGGGAAAGATTGGCTCTAGTTGGGCATGCTTCCTTTTTATTGTATTACTTCTTGAGCCAGATTGCAATGGAGGAAGATATGAAATCTAACACCACTGTGATGCTTCTAGAGAGGTTGACAGAGTGTGCGACAGAAAGTTGGGAGAAACAACTTGCATATCACCAGTTAGGTGTTGTGATGCTTGAGAGAAAAGAGTACAAAGATGGTCAAAGTTGGTTTGAGGCAGCTTTTGAGTCTGGTTATATATATTCATTAGTGGGTGTTGCAAGGGCCAAGTTCAAGCGTGGCCATAAGTATTCAGCATACAAGCTGATTAACTCACTCATTTCGGATTATAAGCCAGTTGGGTGGATGCATCAGGAACGTTCTCTGTATTGTGTTGGGAAGGAGAAGATGTTGGATTTAGAAATGGCTACAGAATTGGATCCAACCCTTTCTTTTCCATACAAATACCGGGCTGTTTCATTGTTGGAGGAAAATAAGATTGGAGCAGCAATCGCAGAAATTAATAGAATAATCGGTTTCAAGGTATCCCCTGACTGCCTTGAGTTACGGGCCTGGATTTCAATTGCCATGGGGGATTATGAAGGAGCTCTTAGAGATGTCCGAGCACTTATGACTTTAGAACCAAATTACATGATCTTTTATGGAAAAATGCATGGTGACCACTTGGTGGAGCTCCTGCATCCTCTTGTTCGGCAGTGGAGTCAGGCGGATTGCTGGATGCAATTGTATGATCGGTGGTCTTCTGTTGATGACATTGGTTCCTTAGCTGTTGTACACCATATGTTGGCTAATGACCCTGGAAAGAGCCTCCTACGGTTTAGGCAGTCTCTTCTCCTTTTAAGGTAATATGACAAAGTCTTTCACTGGTTGAATAAAATGTCCTTTTGCTGTTTCCTTGAATGGAATTTTCCGTATAGATTCTTTCTAATAGATTAAAATTTGTTTTAGCTATACTGAAGAACTTGCATTTAATGCTTTGTTGTAAAGATCAACTACTTTATGCCCCTGTATATTATGACTGTTCATTTTCCTTTTGGAACTTAAATCTAAGATTAATATTCTGAATTTATGATACGCCAAGTGATGTTTTCTTCTGTATTATTTTCAGATGAAGGTATCTGCCCATTTAAGGGCATGGTGGATTCTGAGTTAATTACAGACAAGTTAAATAAAATAAAAATCTATTGACATTCTAGTAATTTTACTGTTGAGACAATGCAGCATGCATGGCCATCATGGTGATATCATATGGTATATCTTTATGGAAATTTGATTCATCATTGTGCGCACAGTCAACTTACTAGGATTAGGAGATGTAAAGTAAAACAACCCTCATTCCCTCCTACTTCTAATTGCTCTTTGCATCAAAATATTCTAAGGTAAATCGTAAATGGTGGAAATTCATTCTGCATTTGCTTCCTAGTATTAGTACAGCTTATTTTTGAGGTAAACAAGTTCTTAGTTATGAGTGAATATTAGTAAATAAATTAACTTATATTTGACATGTTAACTGTCCTTTATCAAATGTTGTATATGGGTTCTGCATGCCAATTGTGATCATAGAACGTGCCATCTGTCACAATGGCAGTTGAGGCTGCTTCTCAATGACATTGATTCGGATAAGTGAGGCATAACGTCTTTCTTACACTATTTTAGTTAAATTCAATCATTGACAGAATGTAATATTCTGTTCACCTTAATAGTCTATCTGTTCTAAGAGTTTGCTACTGAATGCTATAGGTTAAATTGTCAAAAGGCTGCAATGCGTAGTCTACAGTTGGCTAGAAACCATTCTACTTCAGAACATGAAAGGCTCATCTATGAAGGATGGATATTGTACGACACTGGTCACCGTGAGGAAGCACTAGCCAAGGCAGAGGAGTCAATCTCCATCCAGAGATCATTTGAAGCTTTCTTTCTTAAAGCATATGCTTTAGCAGATTCCAGTCTTGATCAAGAGTCCTCAGTATATGTTATCCAACTTCTGGAGGAAGCTCTTAGATGCCCTTCAGATGGCCTCCGGAAAGGACAAGTAAGTATTTTTGGAGCAATTTTAACTCCAGCTATATAAGTGCAATGAATTGGTTTACAGCTCTGAGTGATTCTGCAATTCTGCAGGCATTGAATAATTTAGGTAGTGTGTATGTTGACTGTGAAAAGCTAGATCTTGCTGCTGATTGCTACATGAATGCACTCAACATCAAGCATACACGAGCACATCAGGGTCTAGCACGGGTATTTCATCTCAAAAATCAACGTAGAGCTGCATATGATGAGATGACAAAGCTGATAGAGAAGGCACACAACAATGCTTCAGCATATGAGAAGCGTTCAGAATATTGTGACCGTGACATGGCAAGGACTGATCTTATTATGGCAACACAATTAGATCCCACGAGGACATATCCATACAGATACAGGGCAGCAGGTAAATTCCCTGACCGGGTCCAATAATTTTGTTTGTGGAAATTGCTGTTCTTGACCTTGCTTTTGATTAGGCATTGCAGAATTGCAATGCTCTGTGACTCTTACGTTTTTCGATTGCTATGAGCTGTACTGGTCAGCCCCAACTCAATAGACAATTAGTTGATTCTAGATCCATGTTTAGGTTGAGTGAATTAATCTGCCCATGGTTTTAGATCTTATTTCCATCTGCTGCCAGCTTATTGTTTCATTGCTGTATCTTTGGTCATATGGAAGCCTTGATCTTTCATGTTGTAAGAGAAATTTGTTTCCATGTGGAAACAGTTTATTTTATTGGATTTCTTCTTGGCAGAAAAGCATAGGCTTCCGAGTTCTCAGATTTAGGGAATAAATTGCTTATCTGACATCCGGAAAAAGGATATCCATCTTGATATTGTGGTGATTTGATGATCAAGAGTTCAAGACTACTGTTAAATTATGTTAATATAAATGTTACTAATAATCATCTATCCTGTAAAATATTCAAATGTTATCCATCAGAAAGGAAAGACATGAAAAATAAATTGACTAAAATTAAGAAGTTGAATCCTTGTTTTCTGCAATATTTAATCGGTATGAAATTTAAGTTTAGAGTGTCATAATTGCTTGTTATTTGTTCTCAATTGTTAATTCTGTGATTGTGAATTTGGTCCTGAATACTGAGACCATGCATATTTACATACGGGGCTACCTTTTTTCAGCCTTTAACATGAACTTTCTGCCTTTCCAGTTCTAATGGATGATCACAAAGAAAATGAAGCTATAGCGGAGCTCACAAAAGCATTAGCTTTCAAGCCAGACCTGCAGCTACTAGATCTTCGAGCTGCTTTCCATGATTCAATGGGTGACCGCATATCCGCTGTTAGAGATTGTGAAGCAGCTCTATGTCTTGATCCCAACCATACTGATACTCTTGAGCTATATAATAAAGTTCGTGAGCAGGTTCAGGTTAAAGAACAGAAGTGAGAAAGTCGGATGGATCCCCATAATCATTTCCTCTCTTCATGTCTAATGTTGGCAAGCTGATTTTTGCCACCCTTTTTTCTTTCAAATATTTTTGTTCAATTACCAGGAAGGAAGGGCACCATTATTTTTTTGGATTTTGTCTCTGGGAAATTCAGAAGCACTGCCATGGCCTTTGGGAGAAACGGAACTTAGGAGGGAAGAAAAAGGACGTGTTTGGTTTAATGGAAAAGGAGAAAAGGGAAACTGGGCAAGATAGCTTGTAAATATTTGTTTTGTGTGTCAAGGATTGGACCAATCAATGATATAAATAGTCCAGTCATGCGACTGATGCTGCTACTGCCCTATATATTACACTGGCAGGGGTGGTGCCAATGCTTCAGTCAAAAGAATCATGTAAATGAAACTGCAGAGATTTTACACTCTGTTGGCTTTGGTTTTTTGTTTTTGCTATACCCTATGTATTCTAACTCTTCTCATCCAGAAATTGAATGTTCTATTGATGTTGGAGCTTGAAATTTTCCCTTAAAAAGGGGTTCCTTTCAAACAGTTTATACTTTATACTACAGTGACAGTTATATTTGAGACCCGCTACATAGTCCAAGAGTACGCGTTCTTCTACTCGTTTCAGGACTTGGTACGAGACCCAATCTACTGTCCTAGTCCTAGACCATGCTGCTATCTGTTTTCTCCTTAATTTGTTAATTAGCAATTTTCTTTCCTTCTTTCCCACCCATATAAAAGAGCCAAGGAACTATTAAACCAAAATACTACTAATAGCAATGGGATCATAACACTTTTGCATAGCTACGAACTATAGAGGTTTTTCACTTCTCAGATGTTATCTAATCCTAAGTTTCCAAGAAGTTGTTCGACAATTTTAGCGTTCTGCTTCAGCCGGCAGACAATTAGATCTGCAGAGACTGGTGTTGCGGCTGTTTTCTGCTTTAGCATGTTACGTGACGCCTGTAATATAATAGCATAGAGAAATCTAACCGTACAAATTAATTTTTTTTTCATGGTTATTCGATTTCCATGTGTCGAAAGTTGGAAGCAGGGAACTGGGCAAAATTAGGTGTGGTGCACCACTTCTGTCACATGGTTTTTCGATGATTCCAGCGAATGTTTACCTCATTGTTTACTTTCTCAATTCCATGCACGTAGAGGGGCCTTTTCCACCGAAAAGCCTTTATCTCAATATATTTGAAATATGTTATAAGAATTAACACATTGAAATATTTATGTTACATACACGAATTTTCTTTCTCTAATCATTCCTATTCAATATCATTATCACTTCCAATCATATCTTTTTTTTTTTTTCTTCTCCTTTTATCTTGTGCAATATCAATTTGTTCCATGTCATGTGCATCCCACGATCTGTCTTATGTGATCAAATCACCGTAAACGATTTTTTCTCACCTTATCATTTATAGGAACTATCCCAATTTAGAGACCAATATCTTCATTTCTAATTTTATCATTCCTAATCTTATAATACATTCATATGAACATTCGCATCTCGATTACACTCATCTTTTATGTATGTTGCTTCTTATTAGCTCAACATTCATATCATATAACAAAGCAGGTCTCGTCCAATAAAATTTTCCCCTCACACTCAAAAGTATGTTACGACCATACAAAACTCTTATAACAATTCTTCAATTAAATCATACAATCTCTTCATCCTATAATTAACATCGACATAAATACAATCTCCTTCTGAATTATTTGTCTAAGAACATTATAAAGTAAAAAGATCGGTTTTAATGCAGTGCACGAGATCCCCATAGTTTCAGCTGCTTTACAATTATTTCATACAAACCACTCCATTTATCATCTCTCCATTCATTCATATGCATCTCAAGTCAGTTATTCCCTTTTTCCCCACCTACTCAAATGAATCGTTCACTTACAAAATGATATAATTTCTGTATATGGGAGAAGGAATGAATGAAGCAATGGAAAAGAAACGCCCCGCCTGAAAGCTGAACTTCAATGTCAACAAGGCGACCTGGTGGTCACGTTAGTGATAAAGTGTTTTGTACGAATTCCCTGGTGGGATGGAAAGATTCAAGTAATTGGGATTCCATTATCAGTATGATGGCCATGATGAAGGCTGTGATGCTGATGTGGATGACTACGACATTAATTAATGTTTTCTCGATCGGATGCCATGGAAGTTTTGTCACTGACAGTGACAGAAGCATTAATAGACATTTGTTGAGAAATTATGCAGAAAAGTTTCATCATTCATGGTCATGGATGGGCTAAAATCAAGGAGTGACTGACTTTTAGATGGCTTAATTAAACTTAGAGAGTTTAGATCTCACAGTGATTGTCCATCTCCAAATTTCATAATCGAACATCTGCTCTAAACATGTCAAAAACAAAGCTTCCTAATTAATGACCTCTGCAATTACTCAGCTGGTCTGTCGCCATTTGTTTCCCAATCCAATGCAGTAATAAAGCGATCATTCTCTTCACCAAAGGGTTGTGGTCAGGAAATGTTGTTGGGTTGGTGCATGAAGCACAGGGTGTGTGATGTAAAAAGTCCAATCAAGGAAAGGTCTACCGATATTAATTGTGCAACAAAAAACTAGTACAATATCTAAAGCAGAAGAAATATATTATTTTCATTAATTGTTGTGCCTTCTGTTCCGGATAATGGAGATGTAAATAAAAAGAGGTTTTGCTTCGCTTTGCTATGTATACAAATTTCTTACTCTACTTGTTATATATAATATAATAATTGTTATAATTTGTAAAGCATATAATAATAGCAAATGATTTATTTATTCTAGAAATACAAGAACGGTGGACTGGAGACATATATCCTATTATATATACTTGTGCAGTATCGACACCATTTTATATAATAGGAATCAGCAGTTTTGAATTTTGATAATCCAAAAATGATAATAATACTACTATATTTAAATGTGAGATTTCACCCAGCCCAGCCCAGCCCACAATAGTTTCTTCTGAATAAATTTGCTATTTCTCTGAAAATTATTTGGGTAAATCTAAAAAAACATGCATCAAATAATTGTTAAATGGTCTAATGGATAAGAGTTATTTGAAAAAGAGAAATGAAGAAGTTAGAAATTGTTAGAAAGGATATTGTAATGATAAAATTGCCCTTAATGAAAAAAAGCTTTTTTTTTTCCCTTTTTCCTCCTATTAAATAAATATTATTTTTTAAAATTTTTAATTAAAAATAAATTTAAAAAATAAAAAATTTAAAAATTTATTTTTTTAAAATTAAAAAATATTATTTTTATTATTTTTAAAATTTTTAATTAAAAAAGTAAACTAAAAAATAAAAATATTTAAATATTTATTTTTAAAATTAAAAAAAATTAAAAAAATTATTATTTTAATTAAAAAATTAAATTAAAAATAAGAGGAGAAGGGGGAGAAGATTTTTTTTTCAAAGGGTAATTTTATCTTTATAATTTTCTTCCTAACAATTTTTTATTTTTTCATTTCTCTTTTTCAAATAATTTTTATTTATTATATTATTTAACAATTATTGTACTGTTAATGGTATATTTTTCAAATTTTCCCAAACTATTTCAAGCTATCCACTTTAAATATTATATTATTCATTCAACCCATTATATAATAAATATATATATAAAAAAAGGGTTAAGAAATCATTTGATTTTTTTCCAAAATATGATTCTATTCAAGTACAAACACTCAGGGGTAGGGGTGATTTTTCTATTCTTCGTTTTTTAATATAAGGATGAACAATTTAACAATTAGTGGACTTCAAAGTCCATAGAAACGGGCTCTAGGCTCTAGCCTTTCCGAGCCTCTGGGCCCAATAGCATTCCGAGTATAGTTTAACCCGCATCGTACGTGGTAGATTTCAAAAATCTTATTTAGGGTTTTTGAGAGAAGGCTAAAAGGCAAAGCCCCTCGCTGCCCGTTGGTTCAATTTGTTTTTTCACATTCAGTCTCTCCCGCTTCCTTCCCATCATTCGAAATTGATTTATATATTTTTATTAACATCATATCATATCATCCAATCCCAAACCCGAAGTTTGCTCCCTAACTCTAATCGCCCATTCTCTCTCTTCCCCTCTTCTTTTCATTTCTTCTAAGCTTAGGCAAAAACAGTACCCAAAAAAGATAAAATTAGGAAGAGATTTTAGAGAGAGAAAAGCCCTAAGTTTTTTCTTCTTTATCGTCGAGTCTAATTTGAGGCATCAATCTTCACTTCAACTGCCTTTGGTTTTCCATTTGTGTAAGTTTCAGATCTAAGTTTTTTACTTCTACTTCACTTGGTTTTTCTTAGTGTTTTGTAATTGCAATTCAGCATTAAAAATTAGAGTTTTTTTTTTTTTTTTTTTTCTTTCTGAATCTATGGATCTCGTTTTACTTTCTTTTTTTTTTTTTTTAGTTTATCGTCTATTATTATTATTATTATTATTTTTTTTAGTTTGTCATATTTCCTGTTTGGTTGTTTCCTTTTAGTTTCCCTCCTTTTCTGCTATTTGAAAAGGAATAAAACTATTCGTTTTGTTTGATTGTTCTAAGTTTTTCTTAGCTTAGAACTGTTTGATTTCTGTGACTGGACAGGGAAGGAGAACTGAATAACTTTAGGGTACCCCTAAAAAAAGAAAAAAATGTAATGCTTTAACTTTTTTTCATTTACCTTGAACTTGGAAAGCGAATAATTTAACTATACAACTATAAGAGCAGTGGTGGGAATAAATTACCTTTGGAGTTATTGCATGCATTTGAAATTTGAATATTCCTGTTATCAGCATAAGGATTTTATTGCATTTTAGTGGTTTTACGGTTTCAGCTTAGTTGTCACTGTTGATTCTACCAAATCAGTAGCATTGGTGTTTGACTCTATGTTCAACTCAGTAAGCGTCTTTCTATGTTTGTTGGATGACTTGTGTAGTTTTGATAAATTCATTCCATCAATATCTCCTCCAGCCATTCTTAATACTTATTATTAGCTTTTTCCCTTGTTCAATTATAACATTATACAATCTCTATGAATGGATTTGTATCATAGTCATCATTTCTGATCAGTGTTTTATGTTCTCAGTTGTAGTGTAGTTAAAATGGCTATGGAGATCACTCAGTTTCTGCTGGCTGCTCAATCAGCAGATGCAAAAGTCCGGTCAGAGGCAGAGGATAATCTGAGGCAGTTCCAAGAGCAGAGCCTCCCCGTTTTCCTTCTTTCATTGTCAGTTGAGCTTGCAAATAACGATAAACCTGTTGAGTCCCGTAGATTGGCTGGTATTGTGCTTAAGAATTCATTAGATGCTAAAGATGCTATTAGGAAGGAGCAACTTGTTCAACAATGGATGGTAATTGACATTTCTGTAAAGTCTCAAATTAAAGACTTGCTCTTGAGGACTCTTGGCTCATCTGTTCCTGAGGCGAGGCACACTTCTGCTCAAGTTATTGCTAAAATTGCTTCAATTGAGATTCCTCGAAAGCAGTGGCCGGAACTGATTGGATCATTACTTAACAATATGACACAGCAAGATAGGCCTGCAGCCTTGAAACAGGCTACCTTGGAAACTCTTGGATATGTTTGTGAGGAGATATCTCATCAGGATCTTGTTCAAGAGGAAGTAAATGCTGTTCTCACTGCTGTTGTTCAAGGGATGAACCTAGCTGAACTTGGTCTTGAAGTTCGGCTTGCAGCAACCAAGGCTCTATATAATGCTTTAGAGTTTGCACAAACCAACTTTGAGAATGAGATGGAGCGGAATTACATCATGAAGGTTGTATGTGACACTGCTATGTCCAAAGAGGTGGAAATCAGGCAGGCTGCTTTTGAGTGTCTTGTTGCGATAGCATCAGCCTATTATGAGGTGCTTGAGCCTTACATGCAAACCCTATTTCAGCTTACATCAAATGCTGTACAAGGTGATGAAGAGACTGTTGCTCTCCAAGCAATTGAGTTCTGGAGCTCTATTTGTGATGAAGAGATTGAACTTCAGGAGTTTGAGATTCCTGAAAGTGGGGACTCTGGACCTCCCCATTCACGTTTCATAGAGAAGGCTCTGTCGTCTCTTGTTCCTTTGTTGTTGGAAACTTTGCTGAAGCAGGAAGAGGATCAGGACGAGGATGATACAATCTGGAACATATCTATGGCTGGTGGGACATGTCTGGGTCTTGTTGCCAGAACTGTTGGGGATGCTATAGTGCCTCTAGTAATGCCATTTGTAGAATCTAACATTTTGAAGCCAGATTGGCGTTGTAGAGAGGCAGCCACTTATGCATTTGGCTCTGTTCTTGAAGGTCCAACCATTGAGAAGCTCTCCTCTTTGGTACAAGCGGGTTTGGATTTTCTGCTTACTGCTATGAAGGATGGAAACAACCATGTGAAGGACACAACTGCTTGGACTCTTAGTCGTATTTTTGAGTTACTGCACAGTCCAGCTAGCGGTTTTTCTGTCATTTCTCCTGAGAATCTCAAACGAGTTTTGGGTGTGTTGTTGGAGAGCATTAAGGATGCTCCCAATGTAGCCGAGAAAGTTTGTGGGGCGATCTATTACCTTGTCCAGGGCTATGAGGATGCAGGACCAAGCTCTTCTCTTCTTTCACCATATCTCACTGACATAATCAGTTGTCTAATTGCTACTGCTGATCGTACAGATGGTGGTGACTCCAAGCTCAGGTCTTCTGCGTATGAAACCTTGAATGAAGTTGTGAGGTGTTCCAACATTGCAGAAACATCTCCCATCATAGCACAGCTATTACCAGTCATTATGAATAAGTTGGGCCAGACTGTGGAGATTCAGATTGTATCATCAGATGATAGGGAAAAGCAAGGGGACTTGCAAGCCTCTCTTTGTGGTGTTTTGCAGGTTATCATCCAGAAACTTAGCAATACAGATGAAACGAAATTCATCATACTTCAGGCTGCAGATCAGATCATGATTCTATTTCTTAAGGTGTTTGGTTGCCGCAGCTCTACTGTGCACGAGGAAGCAATGCTTGCAATTGGTGCACTTGCTTATGCCACTGGACCTCAGTTTGAGAAGTATATGCCTGAGTTCAATAAGTATCTTGAGATGGGACTGCAGAATTTTGAGGAATACCAGGTTTGTGGGATAACAGTTGGAGTTGTTGGTGATATTTGCCGTGCCTTGGATGACAAGGTCTTGCCCTATTGTGATGGCATGATGGGCCTTCTTCTAAAGGATCTTGCTAGTTCAGAACTCCACCGGTCTGTAAAGCCTCCCATATTCTCTTGCTTTGGGGACATTGCTCTAGCAATAGGAGAGCACTTTGAGAAGTATGTCCCCTATGCTCTACCCATGATGCAAGGAGCAGCTGAAATCTGTGCTCAGATGGAAACTGCTGATGAGGAGATGATGGATTACGGCAACCAGCTCAGACGTAGTATTTTTGAAGCTTATTCTGGTATCCTTCAAGGTTTTAAGAGTGTGAAGCCTGATGTGATGGTGCCCTATGCTCAACATCTCTTGAAGTTTATAGAATTGGTTTCTAGAGACAGACAAAGGTAGTTTTATTTTCTTCTTTTCTTCCTCTTTGGTATGTTGATGCTGCTATTGCCTTTGGTTTTGTCCATCTAAATACTTCTTTTTCCATGTATTGCAGGGATGAAAGTGTGACAAAAGCTGCAGTTGCTGTTATGGGTGATCTTGCCGATGTTCTTGGCTCCAATATAAAGCTTTTGTTTAAAGACTGTGCATTCTATAATGATTTTCTTGGTGAATGTCTCCAATCTGATGATGAGCAGCTCAAGGAAACTGCAAGTTGGACTCAGGGTATGATTGGACGTGTCATGGTTTTATGAGCTGAAGTTAGTCTTTGGAGTAAAGTTGTTATCTTGGTCTGCCCTTTTTTCTTACTATAAATCTGCTTTCCTTCGAGTTCTGGGAAAGGTTTTTAAGTCGTTAGCGAACCAAAGGGTGGGTTACTACATGTATCTGTGCATTTATTATTGCGGATTTGGGTTTTGAATTATCAGGATTTTCTTAATCCGCATGTCATTGGGTAGAGAACAAAGTTAAGTGCTGGCATTGTTCGAGGCTCTTATGTGAAGGTGGTCAAAAAACTTGTGAAACAGTTATCTAGTGCATCCACTAATCGATGGTTTAATTGTTGAGTCAATTTTCTTCCCCCTGCATTTTTTTTATGCTTTTAATTTCTCATTCAACCTACTGGATTTTCATGTGATTCTGTAATCGCCAGAACATGATTCATATATAAATTTTAATTTGATCTCTTAGCTGAAGTTTTAGGTTGGAGTGCTACACTACTTAAATCTTGAATCGAAAGAGGGGGTGCCTAGACTAGAACATAAAGTAAAAATGTTTTGATCAGAATCAAGTCAACTAATCTTACAGAAGTTTGCTTTGGAACGTGTCGTCTTGGAAGTTGGAACTATAGTTGGTGATAGAGGTAATCTCAGATTTAAGCTGAATCTCATCTTATATAACCTTGCTTTTTCTTTCAATATGATTTTGAGTAGTTGGAACTTCATTTTCATTCTTTGACAAATTGAATTTTAAATTATTCAAATCGATTTAAGTGAACCTACTTAGTTTTTTTATTTATTTATTTTTTTAATTTTGTGTGGGTACATTATATAACCTATTTAATTACCATTCCTCAATGAAATCGCTTAAATGTTATTCATCCGCAATTTTAAACATAAAAATAGCAAGTCTTGCTCTGTCAAATAATGGGGGTGGAAGGATTGATCAAAACCCAAATCAAGGATAACAGTTTAGCGCATCAATAATAAATAAATAATAATCATCAAAAAGGCAGAAGTGGGAAGATTACAGGCTAAGGCCTAAGGGCACCAAAAAGGAAAAGATAAGATAAACAAGACTAGAAGGTTGGGGGTTTTGGAAATGGGTCCAGATTATCTGCCTGTGGATATAGAACTAGAGGATATTGCACCAATGGATGATGAACGATATGATGTCATGATTGTATCTCTAGAAATCCCTTGGAAGAGTGTCGAATTAATCTCAGAAATGCTTTGAGAATCAATATTTGAGCCCCAGTCGTCAATAAAAGGAAGCGGATCATCCCCGTTCAGATACTGCATCACTCGTCTCATGGTTGGCCTAAAATCTGGTCTTTGATGAGAGCAAAGAAGTCCCAATTCCAAAACCAACTGCATCTCCTCAACCGCATAATTAGAGTTCAACTTAGGATCTGCTGCATCAAGAATTCGATTCATTTGCTGGCATTCTATCACCCAATCCAACAAGAAGAAGTTACCTGAACCAGTAGGCCTTCTTCCGCTAGCTATTTCAAGAAGTAAAACTCCAAATGCAAACACGTCTGTGCTGGTGGAGGCCTTCCCACTTCGAGCCAATTCAGGTGCAATATATCCAATAGTACCAACAACATTGGTGGTATGTGATGCTGTTCCATGGTCATATAATCTGGCAAGACCAAAGTCCCCAAGCCGGGCATTCATTTCAGCATCTATTAACACATTGCTGGATTTTACATCTCGGTGGATCACCACTTGCTCCCATTCTTCATGCAAATACAATAGCCCCGCACCAATGCCTTTGATTATATTCAACCGTTGTGCCCAGCTCAATACAAAGTTGTCTTTCAGGTTGAACAACAGACTATCGAGGCTCCCATTACAGATGTAGTCATAAACTAGAAGGAGATCATTCTTTTGCTTGCACCATCCTTGGAGATTAACCAAGTGCTTGTGCCTTAATCTTCCTAAGCTTTCGATCTCTGCAGCAAATTCTCTCATTCCTTGAACTGAATTCCGAGCTATCCTTTTGACTGCAACTTCACTTGCTGTACCAGGTAACGAGCCTCTGTATACTGCACCGAACCCACCTAGACCTATCACCTCGCTCTCTTTAAATCCCTTTGTTGCCGTATAGAGATCCTTGTACCTGAATCTATGAGGACAATCCAATTCCCACTCTTCAAGATTTTCGTATTGCATCATCCGATTCCTTCTATACAATGTCAAACAGATTAATGATACAAACAGAATAAGCACGGTCACAACAGATAAAGAAGCAATAAGGACAAGTATTCGGGGTTTCAAAGAGTTAGAGGAGCTTTTCTCTTCTGGTGCTATAGGAAGTTGAGAAATATTTAGTGCAGGCGCTTCACCAGTAGTCGAAAAACTCCATCCTAAAATGTAATGAGAGCTTGATTTTCTCCCTGTAGATGCGGAGAAGCCAACATACATTGATTCCTTGACCACCGGTGTCAAGTCGATGTGTCTAGATATAAGGGATTCCGTTGATTTCTCTTCTTCTAGAGGGCATATCGTTACATTCACAATTTTCTGCACTCCGTCATAATCTATCCAAGCATGGATAGGCGTGTCGCCCTCCAAAGCAAACTCTTCTTTTGTGCCATTGACAAAATAAGAGGCCGGCTCTAAATATATTGAGGAAACGCTATTGATGTTGATTCCAACATGGTTTCCCTGTTTGTCATCCTTCTCGTTGTGCCCATTAACGGTATCAAATTCAACTGCAAAGATATGGTTGGTCTCATGGCCATCATTTGACGAGTTGAAAATTCCCAGGTAATGTTCTGTTCCAGCACCGGTGAAACTTGGAGAGGGAGATAACGTGAAGGCCAAGCCGTAGCCTCCTTGCTCTGAGCTTGACGGGACTATCGCAAAAACAAAAGATGTGCTAAAAGAAGAAGCGTTTCGAGAGAAAAAAGGATTTATATCAAACATTTGAATTGGTTCAGAATAGAATGCATGGCCTACAACATTATGTGATTTGTTGGTGAGCCTAAGCGCACCAGTGGGTTTGATAATAGAAGCTCCCTCTCTGGTAAGATTTGTTTCACTTGCATTGAATCCATGGAAGATGAATTCAACAGATTGAGCTAGAGCAAGTAGAGGAAAGAAGCAGAAAAGTATAGTTAAAGAAGCTGTTGTGGCCATGGAATTATGAGAATAGCAAGATTATTATATATATTATTAATTATGAAAGCTATAAAACAAGTTATAGCTTAAGAAGAGATGAGGATGTTCATGCAAACAAGAAAATAAAGAGGAATTGATATATATATATATATATATGTGTGTGTGTGTGTGTGTGAAACTTAAGAAAATAGTTCACAAAGTCAAAGAAAATGCTTTATGGGAGAGGCTAAACTAAAATGGGCTGATAACTGGTGAGAACGCTGGGTCAGGTTTGTCAGAGCACGTCCAAGACAACGGGAAGGAAGTGATGTTGAAAATTGCGGTGGTTTTGATTTTGTCAGTCCTTCAGGCTGCTTTGATTATTTTATCATGCAATTTGTGAGATCCAATTCTAGGTAGCCATTCTAAGCAGCTAGCTAGCTGAGTCTTTGAAGAGAAGACCTTTTTTTACCTGTAGCTGTAGGCAGTGATTTAACCCAAAAGCTGCTAATTATGTTGACATGATAGTAGGCCCAAATCTCTGAAAATGATTGTTTTGTACTAATTATCTCTTAATTTTTCAATTTAATGGCATTATAAGGGTTGGAGTTGAAAATTGAAAGCGGATGTCTGTGTTTGTTGAATTTTGTTATATTTCTTCTGTATACAGCCGAGTGAAGTTAAGCATCCCTTAGTCCCCAAACTTTGACAAATCAAAAAAGAAAAAAAAAAATCAGTGGATTTCATTTATTCCTGAAACGGAGAGCTGTTATATTGTGAAACAATACTTGTATTCGGTTTGTTTCCAAGTCCATAGACGACATAGACTCTGAATAACTAAATGTGGGCCATGGCTTTGCTAATTGCCAATGCCATGCCAGAAAATGAAATCCTGCAGAGCGGAATCTGTCACCTACTAGACAGTAGGTAGTTGTAAACCCGGAGTTTGGGCTAGCATCTCTTATTTATTACATCTTTTCCAGCCCCAAAAAATATATGTTGATTTCAAGATGGAGAAGCTTTGCTTGCTTGAGTAGTTGGTGGTTAATTAAAACCACAAAGCAGTGGGAGTGAGAGATTAGGGGTGTAAACGAGACACATGTGCTAGCAAGCTACTCGAGTTCGACTCGAAAAAAACTCGAATTTGATTCGGTCATTATCGAGCCGAGCTCGAGCTCGAGCTATCGAGCGAGCCGAGTTCGAGTATCTTAATACCCGATTCGAGCAGCTCGCGAGCCTAATCGAGCTTTTTTTATTTATAATATTTTTCTTATTAATTTACTATTTTACCCTTAATATATATATATACATACTTAAAAACCCTTAATTCGAGCTCGAGTATATAAACGAGCCTAATCGAGTCGAGCTCGAATAGTTTGATTTTATCTCGAGCCGAGCTCGAGCTTAAAAAATGATACTCGATCGAGCTCGAATCGAGCTTCGAGCCTCGAGTTTCGAATCGAGCTCGAATCGAGCTTCGAGCCTCGAGTTTCGAATCGAGCTCGAGCTCGAGCTTCTCAGTATTCGAGCTCGGCTCGACTCGATTACAGCCCTATGGGAGATATCATCATATCCATAATATATATTGATTTTATTAACAATATAATATCACATTTAGTTGAGAATTAACGAATGAAAGATTGACTATTTTATGCGCAGTTACACAGTTTAGAGGTAAAACGTTTTGATTTATTTTATTTAGATTTTCTTGGACAGCAACAATCTATTACATATGGTGGGAGAGAAACTCACGAAAACATTCAACGAGAAAAAGAACGCCTGCGGATTAATTTCAGCTGATAGTTGAAGCTGTTAAAACCCGTTTTTGTATTGTTCCAAAATTTCAAAACAATACGGTAAATATTACTTTGTGTAGACAGTGGGGGTTAAGCCAAAGTGTAAATTTGTAAGGTTTACCCAAAATTAATCATGTAGAAAGTTTTCTTGCTTCCTTTTGGATTTTGGAATGAAATTTTCAATTATCTAAAAAAAAAAAAAAATCCTTAGCCTAAAAATAAGCAAATTGGATAATGCAACAGCTCTACTAATCTCATGATCAAACATGATATAGAAGATTAATAATGTTCTGCATGCTGGTTTTCTTCGATTATCATCAGGCAACCTTGCGGGAATATTGAGTATCTCCTGAAAGTAATATTTAACACATTATTTATTTTTATACACTGTCATTTGTCATTTATCTCCAAGAACCATATGAAGCTTGAATTATTAATTAAACCAAAATATTATCCCTAAGGGTGAGGGATGAAATCCCAATATTTTTGTGGCCTACAACCCTACAAGGCCATATTAATCGAAGGGAAAAAAAAAAACCAGAGCAGTCTTCAGTCTAAGCATCTAATTAAGGTCACTTTTGACAAAAGATCTCTCTCATTGGCTCATAACACCAGCAGCCGTTCATAGAGCCATTTGTTTTTGGGTAAGATTCGTGTCATAGATATTTTTAGCGGCTTAATTAACAAAAGAAATTCCAAGATTTCTCCATCACTCTTTCTTTCTTTATTTTATTTTATGTATAAAAATCCCTAAAAGTAAACTATTTGTAATATATATAAAACTCTTTGGTTGTACATAGACATTTGATTCAACGATAAATATATGTATTTTTCGTTCAAAAAATATGTATCAAATCTCTATTTCTAAAATAATAATAATAATAAAAAAAAAAACTGGAGCTTGCATACTAATTCTACTTAGTATATGTGGTTTATCTGATAATATAATATATATATACACACACGATGAACACCAATATGTTAATCTTAATAATTTCTCAAATTACCCACATATATATATATATATATATATATTTAACCATCTTAATTTCTCCAGCAAATCCGAATTTTATTAAAAGAATCAATGAAATGCAAACATATATACTGATGATCAGCCCCAAACGCCAGTCCTAAATTGTTGGTGAAATTTTATTTTTATAACATAAATATTTGGTTGAACTGGAAATCAAACGAAATAATTAAAAAAAAAAAAAAAAAAGCAAGGTAGGTTTCTGGCTTGAGATAGCAACTTAAGAGAGTTTATATGTTACAAGTAACTGTATATGTCATATCATATCTAGTACATTAAACAATACACTTGTTTATGTGTCTTAAACTTCTTTAATAAATTATATTTACTTTTTTGCCTTTCCATGTAATCTTCATCTTTTCTTCTTTCTTTTTTTATTTTTTATTTTTATAATAATGATGTTCATCTTCAGATATATAATCGTTAAAGACAAATGTGATTATATACTACGAATTATATTGTATTGATTTGTATATATAATCATGTACAAGATACTAGTATATATAGTACTTGACAGTAAATAATTATGTAATAACTTCTAATGTATTAAAAATTTATATAACATGAAGAAATACTTTTAAAGTACTTGTTAATAAATACATTAAAAATTAAGCAAATCAAGGATGTCCTTTTTCACGGAGAGATGCAAAATTAATATATATGAATGAAATTAATTAGACCTTAATTATTGTTCCACGGGACTTAATTGCATGTTATATCGATTACATGGATTAATATTATATTGGCTGGCTTGTCCTCCTATTTTGAAGCTAACCATGGGTGAATTTACTATATATATATATATATATATATATATATATATATAGTAGAAAAGTAAGTATCAATCTTAATTATTAGATTAACAAATTTTTTTATTTTATTACCAAACAAAGACGAATATATTATCTAAGAAAAAATATTTAAAAAAATAATAATAATAAGAAAAGAAAAATTCATAGTGCTTAATGGTTTAATTATATGATGTTCCTCTTACTTTGGTTATACCGAGTTGGAAATTTAAAGGGGCCGGCCACCCGAGGAATGTGAGTGGGAATTAGTTATGCATGCAATGCAATGCAATGCTCCATCCAAAATAATTAAAGGAAGGAAAAAGATAGATACAGTGACAATATATACTTATCCAAAAAAATAAAATTGTGACATTACAAATGCATCCAACAAAGAAGGGACAAGAACCAACATATATATTTGCATGAAGAAGTTGCGTAAAACTCTTTGCTTATTCAACTCCAACTAAAAAAATTTCATAGATTTCAAGTACTAACCAAATAAGTTTAAAAGGTTTTAGTTTATATTATATTTGTTTAATACCATCGATCAAATCACACTACTCTTTTATTTGGAATGAATATTGGCCGATGAAGGAGTAAAATTAGAAAGAGAATAATAACATTTGGACTTAATTGGTAGTTTAAATAATTGGAATAATCCTTTATTTGCTGCATAAGTTTAAATAATCAGACACACAATGAATTACACGACTTTGACGCGTAATCTAACCTTCATAATTAACTGAAAGCGACGCGGTCAGGAATTTTCAAGTTTTCATGCAACCTGGTAATTTCATCTGCTTCTTCTTCCTTAATTTAAATTCAAATAAAATATATAAGTTGATGACTACAAGAAATTTTTTTATCCTGCAGCCAGCAGCCATTAATTGGGCATTACTTCTCAGCAGCTGTTCTTGATATATATATATATATATTTTATTGAAGGTTATCTTTCTCATTAACTGAAAGGTATTTACCTTGAAAAGGACTGAATAGTTTACCTAACTAATCTCTTCATTGAAATATTATATTCATAAAATATGCATTATTAAATTAAAAGAAAAGAAAAATCCAGCAATAGCAACTCTGAGAAGCTGCCAAGCAAGGAAAGACGACCCAACAGGGAACCTTGATGGAATAAAACTCTTAAGAAATCGGGTGAGAGTGATTGGAATTAGTTCTTTTCTTTTCTTTTAATCTAATTTCTTTTACATTATTTTATTCATCCTAAGATATTGTCCCTAGATATGCATCTACTTTATATATACTCAGAAATTGAATTGGCAGTCAAAACTCAACGCAAAACAAAGTCTCTAAGTTCTATCCCTGTAAAATACCATCAAAAGATGATGCAATCAGAAAATTTCCCCCCTTCATGGCCATTGGACAATTTCGTGAATTCAACTATTGATCAGTTCGAACCCTATGGCCTCAATATGGGTGTCGATGTTGACGGTTGTGGATTCTCTTCTTTATTCACTACAAGAGAGGATTCCTCTGAAATTTCCTCAATTTCCCATTTCACTACAATGTTCTCCACTGAGATTTTCCCATATCCAGCCTGTGATAATCAGCTTCAGGTCACAGTACCATTGGAGGATTTTTCAGTCCCCTTGGAGGGGCTTGAGTCTATGTTGACTGATGGGATTGAGGATCTATATAACTGTTTGGAATTGGATGAGAGTGAAGAAAGTTTCCTGTCACAGCCATTGTCCTCTCAAAGGCAAGATGTATGGAGTCCTAGTCCATCCATAAGATCTAGTGAGGCATCAATGCATTCATCAGTACTTACCATGCCAGGCGAAGCCATGGAAATTGATAATCAATTGAGTATATTTCATCTACTCAAGGCTTACGGAGAAGCCACAGAGAAGAACCAGACAGAGCTTGCCGAGGTGATCCTAAGGTGTGTCAGTGAGAAAGCTAGTCCAATTGGTGAAACTTGGGAACGGATTGCATTCAATTTAGCTCAAGATATTCAAAATCAAAGCGATTATCTAATGCAAGAGTCTGCCAAGAACTTGGAGGCAGCCTTCAGGGCATTCTATCAGATGTTCCCATATGGGAGGTTTGCTCATTTTGCAGCTAATTCAGCAATTCTTGAAGCCATGCCAAATGATGCAGATATGCTACACATCTTGGATTTTGACATTGGTGAGGGAATTCAGTGGCCTCCATTGATTGAGGCCATGGCATGGCAACACAAGACAGTGAGACTGACATCAATAAGATGGGGAGAGGAAGACTTTGCTCGCTCTCCATGGAGATTTGAGGACACAAGAAGGCAACTTTGCGAGCATGCCAGGTCTGTTGGCCTAAAATTGAAAGTGGAAGAAATGGGAACCGAAGATTTGGTGAATGAGCTCTCAAAAATGAAGAAACGAGGTGGCGCTACAGAATGGTTGGCCTTCAATTGTATGGTGGGACTGCCACACATGGGAAAAAATAAGAGCAGGAAGCTTGTAAATGAGTTTCTAAACGTGGCTAAAGAACAGTTGGCCAGTTCTGGCACCACAAGAAACAGTGGAATTATAACATTTGGTGATGGAGATGCTTGTGAAAAACTGAAAGATTGCTCAGGATTTGGGACATTCTTTGATGGGCATTTGATGCATTACCAAGCTGTTTTAGAATCAATGCAATCCAACTTTGCAAAGCAGCTGGTGCAAGCAAGAATGGCAATGGAGTGTCTTTTTGTAGGACCAAATATCTGTTGCCAAGCTTGGTTCCAAAATTGGAAGGAGATAAATGAAACTTGCCATTTCCAGGCAGCTGGCACCACATTGGAAGGCTTGAGGGTGAGCACAGATAGATTAATGGAAGCTAAAGAAATAGTGAGAGAAAGGGAAAATTCATACGAGGTGAGCATTGGATTTGGAGGGAATTCTGGAAATGAGTTGGCCTTGGAGTGGAGAGGAATTAGTCTAGTCAGAGTTACCTGTTGGATAAATTAGAGCTAAATTTTTTATAGGCAAACTACAAATAACACAAGGATTATTTATTTATTTATGTTGAAATTGTATAAATAGTGAAAACAATAAAACAAATGAATATAAGATTTCCACTTTAACATTGTCATTTCGGATTATCTTTTAAATAATATATTTATAAAAATCTCGCAGGAGGAAACTTTCGATGTATGCTTCTATAACTAATATCATTCCAGACTTGGAAGACCAATCCAGAATCTCAGGCTCTGATAAATATTATTTGCCCCTTCATCTTCTTTTATCTGTCGGGTTTTTATCATATTCAAACACGTTGCATTATGCGGATTCTCCTCTCCTTGATTCAAATATGTCACAGATAGAGATAAAAAAAAGGTGGTAGAGAAGTTTGAATTTGACCCAGCAAAGCAAAGATGACTGCATTTGATGCTTGTACTTGTGATAGCATGTGGAAGATGATAAATTCCCAATTGGGCATTTGATATACTTTCTTTGGGTTCAGATATGTAATTTTCTGTGTTGTTTTTTAATTTCCTAAACTTTTGATCTTGTTAGGTGATAAATGATTTTGATTTTTAAAGATCCTATCCTATGCTATCTTACTGTTACCAATGTGTATTCCCATGCTAAAGATTCTTTCTTACAGTACTTCTTGATGAGTTTCTTGTAGAGGTTATTGAAAATACTATAAAAAGATGATCGAAAGTGCTACAAAAATTATACAAAATATATATTATAATCAAAGCTATAAAAATATACTCAAAAGCATTACAAAAGTTATAAAAATACTACAAAGATAACAATAAAAATGTTATAAAAAAGGCTACAAAATTTATCAAAAATACTACAAAGGTTATTTTTGTGCAAAGATGATATAAAGATATCTTAAAAAGGAGGAATTAAATGTAAATATTTTATTTATGCCTATTTTTTCTCTAATTTTATGTTCACTCATCTCACTCTTTCTCTCATGTTTAGATAATTGAAACTTCTTTTAATTTTATATAATAATAAATTATTTATTATTTTAATATTTCACCTACATGGGGATGGTGAGTAGTTCTAAGAGTTTAAGAAGAGTCTGATGCATGGACTAGTCTGGCCCAATGCATTAAATGATGGACAGACGAAGCCCTAACATTTATTGGAAGCAAGCCCAATTACTAAAGAGCTGTATCTTATTCTGGGCTATTTGGCAAATTAACGTAGTTTCATTCATGGCAGACATGGCCCCCGTCCAATTCATATTTGGATAAATGAAACCCAAGTTGTAGATAGACGGAAGTTATTACTTAAGGGTTTTTGTAACACCATCTTCCACTCCTAGAACGGCTCTATCAAAACTAGGGATGGTAATGGAACGGAGCGGGACGGGACGGATATTGCCTTATCTATTTTCATCTTATTTTTGTATGGATGTTGGAAACATCCATATTCATGGATGTCGGTTACATCCATAACCGCTTCACGGTGCTCCACTCCGCTACACTCCAATTTATATTAATTATTTTTAACTTAAAATTGTAAAAAATTATATTATAATTTATTAATTAACATAATTTTAGTATATAAAAATATTTAATATAATATATATAATACATATATACTAAAAGTATAGATATAAAATATTAGTATATATATGATTTTAGTATATATATCTAATATATATAAAATATAAAATATTTTAAAGGATAAAATAGTAATTTTAAAAGTCGGGCGGGGCGGAGTGGAGCAAGTATTTACCAAAACCGCTCCACCCCCTCCAAAAAAACCTCTCCATTCGAAGCGGATCGGTGCGAAGTCCATCGATCGGATCGGGTTTTGCCATCCCTAATCAAAACCGCAGGCTTTGAGCTAAAACAGCCGCATTTCTCCAAGATGGTCAGTTTCTTCTGCCTTTCGTAACTCTGATTTACTTATTATTGTCTACTTTTTCATTCTTTGACGAGTTTAATGGATCTGCTGTTGTTTGCTTTTGGTAAAGGCAATAAGATATTCCAGATTTGTTTGTTTAATCACTGTTGTTTGATGCCTTTCGGGCTTGCTTTCTGAACAAATTAAGTGGTCTTGCTTCATTGATTTGGAATGTTTACGATATCTGGGTTTGCTGTGATTTCCATTGTTCATTTTAGTATCGGATATATACGCCTTGTCCATATATGATTGGGCGGTAACAGCTGTGATCTAACTTATTCTTTGCTTAATTAGTATTTGATATAAAATGGTGATTTGACTGATAGGAAATGACTTGAATGGAACCTTAGATCAATTCTCTGTTCCTGATTCGGTGTTTTGCTATTTTAAATGGGTAGGCTTTTTAAAATCTGATATGACATTTCAGTTTCATTTACACTTATCTTTTTGTTGTGGTGCGTTACAGGCTAGAGGGTTGAAGAAACATTTGAAGAGGCTCAATGCCCCTAGGCATTGGATGCTTGACAAGCTTGGTGGTGCTTTTGTAAGTTATCGTCTTGATCCCTTCACTTTCATATACCAGTTTACTGTTTTCCTTTATTCCTTCAGTTCTCCTTTTTGTCCTCGCCACCTGCTTGTTTCATCTATTCAATTTTAATTTTGTTTCTTATCTTCCTGTTATGTAGGCACCCAAGCCATCATCTAGACCCACAAGTCCAGGGAATGCTTGCCGTTCATCCTCATTCTTCGAAACAGATTGAAGTATGCACTCACCTATAGAGAAGTCATTGCTATTCTCATGCAGAGGCATGTTATGGTAGATGGGAAGGTTAGGACGGATAAGACCTATCCTGCTGGTTTCATGGGTGTGTACTTTCTCTTTATTTCCTGGACTGACTTGGTTTAGTTAAATCTTTTTTGTTCCCAATATACAAAGTATTTAATTGAATGTAATTTATTTGGTTTGGTTTCTTTGTTTTCCACATGGCTTCAAGATCCTGTGATCAAATCTTTGTGCGCACTGGTCTCATTGACTGACACTTCCATTCTAATTTTATGAAATACATTCTGAGATCTAGTAGTTAGGCAATATTTATTGGCATGTGGTCGTTGGCTCTTGGCTTGTTTTAGATTAGCTTTGAGACCCCCTTTTTTAGGATTTGACTACTCTCTCTCTGCCTTTCCAAAACTGTTCTCTTCAAATCTTGTCTAACCATGCTTTATTACCTTCTGCCAGATGTTGTGTCCATTCCTAAAACAAATGAGGACTTCCGTCTACTTTATGACACCAAAGGGCGTTTTCGTCTCCATGCCATCACGGGTGATGAAACCAAGGTATGAAAACTCTTTGTAACAGTTGGATTTATTATCTGCTTGTTCTTATCACATTTGTATAACAGCACTCAAGTTTTTCTACTTTCTTCACCCTGTTAGTTATAACAATATTGTTCATGTACCTTTTTGTATCTTGCAGTTCAAGCTTTGCAAGGTTCGGTCAATCCAGTTTGGCCAAAAAGGCATTCCATGCCTCAATGCATATGATGGGCGTACTATCCGTTACCCAGATCCTTTGATCAAGGCTAATGATACCATCAAGCTAGATCTTGAGAGCAACAAAATTGTTGATTTCATCAAGTTTGATGTCGGGAATGTTGTCATGGTCACTGGAGGAAGGAACAGAGGTCGTGTTGGAGTAATTAAGAACAGGGAGAAACACAAGGGTAGCTTTGAGACAATCCATATTCAAGATGCTGCTGGGCATGAGTTTGCAACTCGTCTAGGTAATGTCTTCACAATTGGAAAAGGAACAAAGCCATTGGTGTCGCTTCCTAAGGGCAAGGGTATCAAGTTATCCATCATTGAGGAAGCTAGGAAGAGGCTTGCAGCCCAAAATGCTGTTTAAAGTTTAGCATAACATATCCAGATATGTTTTGCTTTGGTAGTTTATGTTGGAGAATGAAGATACTAATTTCTTGTTTCTACTTATGAGCAAAATTTTGAGAACTATTTTCTTGTAATTTAAGCCTTTCTGTTGGATGATGTTAGTGACATATCAGGCTATAAGTTAGTGTCACAGAGTAGCTTGATAAAAGGAGAGGTTAAGAGGAGAAGAAGAGAGGAGAGTTGAGAGGAGAAGATTTTGTAATTTCATTCATAATGCTTTCGGTTACATTGCTCATGTATATATATATATATATATATCTGATTACATCACTAACAATATAATAAAAGCTGTAAAAGCTGTCATCCTCAATCCTCATACATTCTGTTGGCTAATCATTTCCTAGTTGACGGTTGTAACAGTTAGCTGGCATATTCCTTTTCTCTTTCTTCAATTTATCATTGTTTTTAGCATTCTCCAATTCCTTCTTTTCAGCTGGTATCCCCTCGTAGCCTTTTATTGTACCAACAGCTTGCTGTAGCATCATCACATTACCCCTGTCTCCAACAGATCCTTGTCCCCAAGGATCAAAGGAAGGAAATTGGGATTTAAGCACTGTATGGCCCCAGATTAGACCAGACCACCTTTAATTGTGTCACAGCTTGGTTATTCCTCTTAATGATGCGTTTATCCAAAACAACAGTAGGATAGACCAATGGATGACCACTCTCATCAGTCTCTGGGGGATCTAAGCTGACTACTGTTTTATCTCCCACTTTCTTCTTTAACAAACTGACATGAAACACAGGATGCAGTCTGGAAGTGTCTGGTAGTTGCAACTTGTAAGCCACCTTACCCATTTTAGCCAGCACAGAATAGGGACCATAGTAGCGTGAAGAGAGTTTAAGATTCTTCTTGAGAGCTAAGAAAGTTAGCTTATATGGCTGGAGCTTCAAATAAACGTGATCACCTGGTTGAAATTCTCTGTCACTGCGATTTCGATCTGCATAATGTTTCATCCTCCATTGAGCCTTCTGCAGCTGATCAGTCAGTAGCCTCTTAATTGCTCTCTTTCTGCCAACAAATCATGGACAGAGGCTACTTTAGCTTGAGAGCTAGCATCACATGGAAAACCAGGGGGTGAATAGCCATACATTGCTTGAAATAGAGACATCTTTAAAGCTGTGTGATAGCTGGTGTTATACCATCACTCAGCCAATGGAAACCAATTAGCCCAAGATTTAGGCTTGAGGAAAAACATACAACGCAAGTACTGTTCGACACATTGGTTAAGTCTCTCAGACTGTCCATCCGTTTCAGGATGATAAGCAATGCTTAATTGGACTGAAGTACCAAGTAACTTCATGAATTCCTGCCAAACCAGCCCAGTAAAAACTTTATCTCTATCAGAAATAGCAGCCTTAAGAGTACCATGAAGCTTATGAACCTGAGTCAAATAAAGTTTAGCTATGTCCAAGGCTATGTAAGGATGAGTGAAGGATAGAAAGTGGGCATACTTGGTAAATTTATCAATTATAACCATGATGCAGCTAAATTTTTGTGAGAGAGGCAACCCCTTTATGATATCCATGGCAATTACTTCCCAGGCTTGATTTGAAATAGGAATAGATTGCAGTAAGCCAGGGGAAGGTACATGTTCCCCTTTATTTCATTGGCAAACATCATACTAAAGGACATAGTCTTGAACCTGTTTGAGCAAACGTGGCCAATAAAAATATAACATGATCCTGTAGTAAGATGCTTGACTGCCAGAATGTCCTCCTTGAGGAGAATCATGAAGCGATTGGAGGATCTTTGTTCTGAGGTTTCCATTGCTCCCAATATAAACTCTCTTTTTATACCTTAAAATACTGTTAGAGACAGAAAAATGAAGTACTGCAGTAAGGTCTACAGTCAATGCTTCAATTTTCTCGCTGGCATAATCATCACCAATGTAGCTATCTTCAACTTCCTGTACCCAGGCAGGGATGATGGTAGTGATGCTGCAGCTATTGAAAACCCCCTCATCCTCAAACTGTCTAGACAAAGCATCAGCAACATTGTTCAACTGTCCTTTGCGATACTAAATTGAGTAATCCAACCCCAGCAACTTTGTAAGGCCCTTTTTCTGAATAGTGGTAGTCAATTTTTGCTCGAGAAGGTGTTTCAAGGCTTCATGGTCAGTCTTGATAACAAAAGGCCCTCCTTCAAAGTAATGCCTCCATTTTACTACTGCCATAAGGATGGCCAAGAACTCTCATTCATAGATGGAAAGATTTGCATGCTTAATACTCAAAGCCTTGCTAATGTAAGCAATAGGCCTACCTTCCTGGGATAAAACTGCTCCAAGTCTAGTGCTGATAGCATCAGTTTCCAAGGTGAAAGGCTTAGAGAAGTCAGGCAATGCAAGAACTGGAGCAGCACACATTGCTTCCTTGAGATGCTGAAATGCACTTAATGCAGAAGAACTCCAATGAAACCCCTATTTTTTCAACATATCAGTGAGAGGCCTGCTAATCAACCCATAAGCCTGAATAAACTTTCTATAATAGCCTGTTAACTCAAGAAAACCCCTCAAGGACTTCAAGGTTTTTGGCACAGGCCAATTTTTCATTGCATCTACCTTAGCAGGATCAGTGGCCACTCCAGAAGCAAAAATGATATGCCCCAAATATTCAATTTGATCCTGTCCAAAGAAGCACTTTGTTTTCTTTGCGAATAACTGATTTAGTCTCAATATTTCAAAAACAGTTTGCAAATGGTAAACATGCTCATGTAAATCAAGACTGTAAATGAGAATATCATCAAAGAAAACCAAACGAACCTTCTCAAGTAGGGAGCAAAGACCTCATTCATCAAGGCTTGGAAGGTTACAGGTGCATTGGTAAGGCCAAAAGGCATTACTTTGAATTCATAATGCCCTTGGTGTGTCCTGAATGCTGTCTTGGAAACATCTTCTTCCTTCACCCTTATCTGCCAGTAGCCAAACCTAAGGTCAATCTTGGAAAAAACCTTAGCACCATGAAGTTCATCCAAAAGATCCTCAACCACTGGAATATGAAACTTATTTTTGATAGTCATGGCATTTAATTGTCTGTAATCAACATAGAAGCGCCATGAACCATCCTTTTTCTTAACCAATAGGCATGGTGAAGCAAAGGGGCTCATACTGTTTTGTATCACAGAGGAAGATAACATATCAGAGACTTGCTTCTCCACTTCAGTCTTATGATGATAAGGAATTCTGTAGGGCCGTAAATTAACTGGTTGGGAACCAACCTTGAGAGGAATGGCATGACCATGAGACCTCCTTGGAGGAAGACCCTGTGGTTCATCAAAGACATCAGTATATACATTCAACAAGGCCTGGAGTTCCCTTGGAATTATAGAATCAAATCCTTCAGAAGTAAACATATATAGCTCTCCCATCAGATCTTCTTTCTTGTCAACCAGTTTCTGCAATGTTTTTCCTGAAATGATTTTAAGTGTAGCCAGATTTGGACCTCCCTTAAGCTTCACCTGTTTAGCATCCTTTTGAAAGGACATAGTCATGTCCTTGAAGTCAAAAACCAGTGGACTGTAGGTTTTCATCCAATCAACCCCCAAGACCATATCACTATTCCCCATCTGTATGACTCTTAAATCATGGACAAAGAGATTGCCCTGCATCACTCATTCCAGCTTTCGACACTTAGCTTGCTATAAAGTCTTTCTCCATTGGCTACTGTGATTGTTAATGGTGTAGTATGCACCATTTCCACTCTATCATTTGCCCATCTTGGAGTAACAAAACTGTGACTGCTGCCACTGTCAACTAAGATACTAACTGGTTTCCTTTTGATAGCCCCATGTATTCTCAATGAGCTATGACCAACATTTCCTGTCAAGGCATTTATAGATATCTATAAGCTTTCTTCAGTGTTATCTGGAACTTCCTCGACTGTCTCCTGTATTGGTTCCTCTGTTCCTTCACATTGACCCTCCGCTGTAATGAAATTTAACTGTTTGCTCTTGCAGACATGACCAAGTACAAATCTTTCACCACATCTAAAACAAGGGTTTGGATTTCTCCTATGTTCCAGATTGGTGGGTCTGGTAAAGGTTGGTAAGGTATTTCTGTAAGGTTGGTATGGATATGGACTTTTGGGATATTGGCTAGAAGTGGTAAAGTTGGTTTTGAGTGCTGGTTTGTTCTTTTTGGTTTCCAGTTAAATAGAGAGCTCATGAAGTTTTGCTTGTTTAAATGTTGCAGTTAAGGAATTTGGCTCGTTAGCTTTGACCCGAAACTTAAGTTCATCTTTCAGTCCACTAATGAAGCTAGAAACAAAGTAGGTTTCTAAAATGGTAGGGTTATATTGCAGCATATAAGGCCTAAGCTCTTCAAACTTTTTTTGGTAATCATCTACAGTAGACTTTTGAGCAAATTTGTTAAATTCTTCAATCACATCTGCATAGGTTTTATCACAAAACCTTTGGCACAGATCTGTAGCAAACTCCTACCACGTTACACCCTGTTTCTGCAGAATATAGCCATCAAACCAGACCTCAACTTTCCCAGCTAGGTACATTGCTGCCAGTTTCAGCTTCTGATGATCGGCTATAGAAAAAATTGCATAATATTTTTGACATTTTTTTCCAACCTCTCGGGTTGGTGCCATCAAAAATTGGTAGCTCTATTTTGGATCTTGGTGAAAAAACATTAAGGCTATTGGTGGAGTTAGACCCATTAGTATATTCACTGTTCTTAAAGAGAGCTGAGCTATCTTGAGAGACTTCCTCTCGTGAATCTTTAGGTAAAAGTCCAGGTTCGTCTGGTCTAAAGGTATACTTACCTCGATCTCCAATCACAGTGACCTTTACAGACCGCTTCCTTTCACTCCTGGTCTGCTGTATAAGTGTCGATGGACTACCAAAGTAAGTAACTGCTCCAGATTTAGTTTGTGCTTGTGGCTCATTCTTGTGTATTGCCATCAGTTCCAACATGCGACTCATGTAGCCTTGGTTTTCTGCCAGTTTAGCTTCGACTCCCTTCCTTTGTTCTTCCCACCATTTTGGAATGATGGATTCAACAGACTTCAAGGATTCAAGTTGGCTTTGAAGAGCTTGGACTTGCTCGTTGAGTGTATTAAGCCTTGTCCCTCTGCCATCGCCCTAGTTTTCTTCTATTTTCCCAGCTCTAGTAGATGGATCTTGAGCAAAGCTCTGATACCAAGTTGTCACAGCTTGATAAAAGAATGAGAGGTTAAGAGGAGAAGAAGAGAGGAGAAGAGAAGAGAAGAGAAGATTTTGTAAATTTCATTCATAATGCTTTCGGTTACATTGCTCATGTATATATATATATATATATATATATTTGATTACATCACTAACAATATAATAAAAGCTGTGAAAGCTGTCATCCTCAATCCCCATACATTTTGTTGGCTAATCATTTCCTAGCTAACGGTTATAACAGTCAGCTGGCATATTCCTTTTCTCTTACTTCAATTTATCATTGTTTTCAGCATTCTCCAATTACTTCCTTCGAGTTGGCACATGTCCTTCAGCTTCTAGATCCTTTGCACCAAGTACCAATTCGTTTTCAGCTGGTATCCCGTCGTAGCCTTACATTGTACCAGCAGCTTGCTGTAGCATCATCACAGTTAGTGAAAACTTGGATGTTTTCGTGAATGGAGTTGCTTCCTCCACCCTTTTCTCTGATAAAAAATTAAACTTTTTTTCTTTCTTTGATATTCAAGAAATTAATTGATATTTTGTTATTATCATTAGTTTGAGTTTCTTTCCTTTTCAAGTCTTAGTTCCTTCTTAACCCGGTTTCTTTGGGATGAATTCCTTGTCATTCCCAACTAATTCAAATTATATTTATTTCCATTCTCCATTTTCATTTGTAAGCAATGCAAGCGCAATGTTGAAGAACAAACGTGTGCCTCCTTATTGATTTGCAGGGAGCATCACTTCATTAGTGGTTAATGAATTTCTTGCTGGTTGTTACTTGTTTGTTTACCCTTTCTGACATTAGAAAGACAACTTCCGTTTCTTCTCGTAAGAGGGAGTTGGGGGGGGGGGGGGGGGGGGGACCTTAGGCTACAGATGAAGACAATTGCAGCTCATTTTCAATAAAGCTTTTGGGCACATCTTTGGTCATGAGATGTCGAGTTTTACTGCTTCTGATGAAAGAGGCTGCAGCCTGTTGTAGAGGGGCTTGTGGACACCACATGATGTGAAGCGTTGATATCCTCAACTGGGATATTATTGTCTAATCACGTCAAAATTGTTTTGGCTTTCTGGGACATGCAACAAGTGTCGTGATTGAGGATTTTGACCGGTAGGCTATCTAACATTGATACTATTTTGCCGTTTGTTGCCGGCTCTTAGCCAGCAAAAGCCATCGCTTTTGTTCTTGATGGGCTCTATTATGGGGTTTCAGACTTGAATATGCTGCAGTCTCTTTGGTTCTTTAACGTCCTTTGCTACTAATCTTTAATTACAAAATCATATATATTGTTATCGTTCCTAAGCTTAATTTCCATATGTGATTATCTAGGTACAAACTAGTTGGATTGATCTCATCTGTGCATTCCTACTTGTGTTGTGCCTGCTCCTGTATTCAGTCTTGCTGGAGTCTGGACTGGCTTTATTTCTCTTTATGACCTTGCGTGTGGTAGCCGGAATTTGGAGGTAATTTGGTTTCTGATTATTAGGGAGGCAATATCCTATCATTACATATCCCAGCAAAGCAATTGATCATGAAATATGCTATTAAAGCTTTTCCAAATCATAATTTAAATCTCATCAATGTTTGAGGGGGCACAAAATATATGGAGTGAGGAAATGGATAAGAATGTGTAAGTTGGCTGGCCAAAGCTTTGGTGTTATCAGTTTGAGATGTTAAATGCTTTCAGTTTCAGGGGGATAAGGACATAAGAAAGTGGTGGCAAATGGCAATGGCAAAATCATCAGTACAGTATCCTAGTCACTTATCAGATGGTGCCACAGCATTCAAAGACCTCTTATTCTTTTTATCTTTTTTATTTTTTGGCTAACTACTGGACTCAACATCAGTAGATTTTAGAAAGCTTCTGGACCGGACTTTAGATGGAATTGAACCGATTAGAAATGGCATTATATTCAATTCTGGTCAAAATTGAATTCATTGTCTCTTTTTAATCAGCAGTGCAGATTTGTTTACAGCTCTCACTGTATATATCATTCACATTTTCCTTTACAGTGACTTAAAATTTTTCTGTTTTCTCGTCAATATAAAATGTGATGTGATGTCTATTTCCTTACTTTATTGTGAATGTGATAATGGCCCTTCACACAGGGAGGAAAAGAAAAATACTTGCGTAGTAAATATATTGAGAAAACAAACATTCATAAGGAGAAAGACAAAACCTGAAACAAGGAAAAAAGTTTAAAAAATAATATGAACCCAAATAATCAGAGGGTGTGCTGTAGCACAGTAAGATGGCTTCTGACAAATTTTCCTAAGAGAAATAACATATGGCTGTAATGAGATCTTTGGTATTCACTGCAATGCTAGGTCAGTTACTAAAGATCAGAGTCTTCATGAGCCACGTCATAAACAAGCCCCAAATTCTTAGAATCCACGCTCGGCTCAGGAAACCATAAATCAGTAAATTTTGTCGCTTCTATAAAGTGCAAATCAACATCAGGCCTCAAAAGTTCCATCTTGTAATCTACACCAGGGCCTGTCTCGTGTTGATTGGCTTCAGTGTCCTGCAGCCCACCTCTTTGAAGGTAGCTCGTAGAAGAAAACTCAAATTGATCAGAATCGTAACTTTTTTCTGCTTTCAATCCCCAGTTTTCCTTTCTAATTAAGGTAAAAGGTTTCACATCAGCTATGGCTTCTGCTGACCAACTTTGAGGAAAGTCCAATTTATTGTTGAAGCTATTAAAGCCACCATAGTTCATAGGCGTCTGACCTTTGAAACCAACAGGTACTCGAGTATTAATTTGTTGCTGGCAGCTCAAATCTGTGGGCTCATAAGGCATATGATCATAAATATTATCAAAACTATTGTAGCTATAAAAATCAGTAAATCCCCCAGGTTCAACCTCCACTACTTCTTCCCTTGATATAGGCGCTTCTGCTTGCATTTCACTTAAAGGCTTGTAATAAATATCTGTATACTCAGTCTGCAAGTTATCATCTTTACCAAAGAAACAATTATACCCAATGGATTCAATACTTCCAGCAAGTTCACCTGTCCAGTTTTCCCTTGTTGCTGGCATCTCAACTTTAACATCATTAAAAGGCTCCAAGTCAACAATCGAAATGCCCGCATCTTGGTCTTCATAATCATCCAGGTAATTGTGTCTAAAATAGAAGCCACTGTAGGCACTTGATCGAATACTTTGCGACATCTCTAATTCTGATTCCATTTCTTTCCTCTGCTTATTATAATCACCAGAATCCATATAACCGATCCTTATTTGGCATTCCTCATCTTTGAGCTCATTGTGCAAGTATTCATGATTTTTATCCTTGATGCCATTAGAGTTGTGGATTCTCATAAGTTTTGAATGTTCATCATCCATGGCTTCCTTTAACGTCTCAACTTCAATTCCATGCTCTTTATAAGGTTTGCAGTCGTTCCTTGAATTGCAGTCTGTTCCTGATCTGGTTTCTATTGCGGTGTCCACTGCTATACATCCTGGTCCTGCTTCCTCCTTTATATAAACTTGAGAACAATCACGTTTCTCCATCAATTTATCCTCTAAGCAGACCTTTGATTCTTCAACTATATGAAGCTCAGAGGACTGAGGTTCGTCTGAAGGGGACGCAAAATGAATACTTGATTCCTTAACATTTTCATCTTCCGAATTTGATATCCAAGTAGAGGAGTCAGTAGAACATGTTTCAATAGTAGATGAAGCAAACACTTTGTTAGAACTATCTATTGATTCCTTGGAATGAGCAGGGAAATTTAGGCGAGCATAAGGACCATATATAGCTTTTGCAGCCTCATCATAAGCAAGAGCTGCTTCAAAGGCATTAGAGAAAGTACCAAGCCAAAGCCTGTTGTTTCCTTTACTTCCTACACGAGGTTGTCGAATTTCTGCCACCCACTTGCCCCAAATCCTTTGTCTTACACCTCTAAATTTGTATATGGAGTTCTCTGGCCCTCCTTTCCCTCGCATACACCCCTTTTTGGAACCTTTGGCCGGAACCTTACAAACCTTTTTGAGGCCATGATCTTCTTCACCAAATTGAAGTTGGTTGTTATTGTACTTCTTCCACTTTTCAGTTGTGTCCTCTACTGATTCTTCGCGTCCATTTCTTCTCCCCCGGGGCTTCTTATTACTAGTTCTAACACTAACACTATCCGCTATAACAGAAGAATTGCGCTTTCCACTCATAACTGATTCAATAATAAACAAGTGAAAAAAGCTGACAGGTTTCTGAAGATTAATTAAGTACCAAAAGAGGAAATCAAAGTAAATATTATTAACTGAAGGAAAAGTAGTGAAGAGGAACTCACTCATGAACAATCTCAGAAGCCTGTGTCTGTGTGCCTCTGCAAGTTTTTTATTCAAATTTTAGTAACAGGAAGGAGTTTTAACTTCCTATCGTTTAGGGTATTTGTAAGGAAAATATGAGAATTGCTAACGTAACGTTGTACGCTGTTTCTGGTTGAGGTGAGGTCAGCTGAGGATTTCTTGGGAACGAAGAAAAACACTTGCACACCGGATTGGAAAGCAAGCAGTTAGAGATATTTTTGTTGTCTTATTGACTTGATATTCCCGAAATGGATAAATTGGGACGTGGCACTGGCAGGCATCCTTCCTTCCTTCCTTTGCCTTTTATAGTAAAAGGGTGATTCGTGGCTAAACCCCAAACAACGTAGTTGAGTTCCCATTGATTTGTTGTCTTGGCGTGGAAGATTTGTCTTTGTCTTTGTCTTTATCTAAGAGATTTGACCAGCTGCTGCTAATCTTTTCCTTCCCTGAAAGTTCCATGAAGGGGCTTCTCTTTTTTACTACTTTTCGAAGTACAAGTTGCGGCTATTTTATTTAATATTATTTATGGTTTTGTAATTTTAAAAATTAAATTAACTGATTTTACTTAAACTAATTAATCAAATCAAATTAAAATGATTAACTGAACTAACCCATATCTACTTAGATGGAACGATTCGAACAATTGATTGATTTTAACTATTAAAAAAATATATAATTTATAATATGAACTATTATCTTGTACACAAATATTAAAAAATTTTAACTTAACAAACGAGATTAAAAAACTGTCACATGTTATTAAACTATATTTTAAAAAAAAATGAGACATGATAATTTTTTAACTCCATTTGTAAAATTAAAAAACTACATTGTCAGTGTACAAAATAATAATTTTTAAGATTTATATTTGATGCACTGTCTGTATAAATTTATACTCTGGCAATATATCAGATGATGCCACCTATTAATTGTAGATTTAGGATTTATGTTTAGAGGTTAAGATTTTGGGATTGAAGAGTTTTTTTATTAATGACACGTCACTATAAGATTCATTGTCAATGTATAAAACTATACATTGACAGTGTATCAAATAAAAATCCTTCTAATATTACATAAAAACTACTTTATATTCATATAATTGATTGATTATTATATAATATTTTAATTTAAAAATATTATAATATTAAAAATAGATTACTAAAGTTAATTAATTCAATTCATTCTGTTATAATTTTAAAAAGGGATAATGTCATGAATATTCATGAAATTTATCAAATTTGTCAATGTGATACCTGCACTTTAAAAATGTTCAATGTGGTACCTGTATTATCAAACCGTGTATCAATGTGATACTTTGACTTAACACCGTTAAATATAGATGATGATGTGACATTGCCCAATCAGATAATGACACGTGGCAGCACCTGATTTTTTAAAAATTAACATCTGAATTTTTGTAAAAAAAAAAAATTAAAAATAAAAGTTCTTTTAAAAATTAATATCTAATTTTTTAAAAACTTAAAAAAATATATTAAACTAATAATAATATTTAAATTTTATTTTTTAAAATTAAATTTTATTTTTTTAATTCAAAATTTTAAAAAATAACAAAATAAAAATATTTAACTAAAATTAATTTTAAATTATAAAATATTTTAAAATTAAATATTAAATAATTTATAATATCAAAAAAATTTAAAAATATATTTTAAAAAAATTATTTTCGAAAATTACAAAAATTAAATTATGAAATTATTTTAATTCTTTTAAAAGAATTTATTAAAAAATTACAAAAATTAAATATGAAATTGTTTTAAATTTTTTTAATAATTTTTAAGTTAATACACGTGACATCATATAAGTGTTATCATTATATTTTTAAAATAATATTATTTTTATTTTTAAAATTAAAATTAAAATTAAAATTAAAATAATAATTTTTAGTTAATACACGTGACATCTTTATATGATGTCACGTGTCAAGTTTTCATTGGATACAATACGATGTTACTGACAAGTACTACAATAACACACGGAGTGTAAACTTTAAGTACCAAAATAAATATTTTTAAAATAAAAGTACTACATTGACAAATTTAATAAACTTTAAAAGTCATTCATGACATTATCCTTTTAAAAAGTTTATATGCAGAAAAGCAAACTAAGTGAATAAACTATTTTGCTAATCAATATCATCAAACCAAATTAAAACATTTTAATCTATGAGTGCTCAGAAAAGTAGTAGTTTGTAGTTTGTAGTAATATTTATTTCCTCTTTTGATGTTGTCCGGTGGGCATTAGTAGGTGGAGAAGAAAGTTGTCCGGTGGTAGTCTGGTGATGTTCTTTCCTTCCTCAACACTAACAGACAAAGACAAAGACAAAGATAAAGGACGCCCCCTGCCCTGCATCTCCAATTGTCCAATGAAACATAATATATATATATATATATATATATATATATATATATATATATATATAAGCTCATTTCACAGGAATCCACTTCACCAGAGCAATAGCATTCCATCTATTCTCCATCTCACTTTCATTCATTTCACAACGCAATTTTCCATTTCATTTTGCTTATGCATTGGCGGAAACAGAATTACATTTCTGTGACATAGATGAATAATCTCGCACACATGTAAACCATAATGCCAGAATAACACTACATTCTGTTGGCCCTCTGCATTTCCAAACTGATTTAAGGTAAGACTTAAGAGCTATAAAACCCTTACAAAAGTTCATGTCATGCAGCTCCAAATATTCCCTCTACCACTCCTTTATAGTTTATCCTCAGTGCCGGGAGCTTTCCTGAAGACAAGGCAACTCAACATTGCAATTCTGTATTTTACACCTAAATATTCAGAATCTTCATCATGCCTTTCTTAATATTAGTTTTTGTTTTATAAAACCATATACACAATTTTTCATAGTAATGCAACAGACAAACATAAAAAGCAGTAAGGAAGGAAGGTATTAGTTTCTCCAAATAGTAAGTACCACAAAATATTCAGCATTCACAAGAATGGCAAGAATCAAAATTAGACACCATTGAGATTCGCTAAAACAAGGTGAACTTCATAGAAAGTAACAGCACCATATATCAAGCATTTAATGGGGAAACAAACTGTATTTTGCTATCCTTGATACTAAGTTCATTTGGAACATAACAAACAAACAAAAAAAAGTTCAACCTTGAACTTAATCGATACACTTTGTTCTAGTAAGTCAATTCGCAACAACTAGTTATACAAGTAAACTAATAGTTTAGTTTAGCCATATGAATTGATGCAACAATAATCATAAAAATGCTGATTATCTTAAAACACAATATAAAGTAGGATCATTTCGGGAAAACTAAATCAAATATAAGAAATTACCTGGCATGATCAAAAACAACAGAAAGTAACTATTCAACTCCAGCAGACCTAGTAGCTTTGTACCTTAACTTCCTATTGTGATTTTCCAGTGAACAATAATTTAGAAAATATCCTGAAATGCACAAAGAAACCAACTTTAACGACAATCAGCATAGAAAAACAATAGTAATATGTTCACCTACACAATAACCCTAGCTGAGCTGGCTTCAACGAGCCTGGCCAAGCTTTTGATTTTAGAAAGCATTTTCTCATATAAATCCTCTAATCCAGCAGTGAAATTAACAGCTTCCAGTTCAATCAACCCGCTCAATCTCCCAATTTGCATTCCTTCGGCACACATATCGAACTCAGGTTGATCTTTTGCTGTTTGTTTCATTTCAATTATATTCTCCTCATTTCTATCTTCATTCGTCGCCATTAAGCTCCATACGACCTTAACTCACAGTTCAAAGAGGGGAGCACAGAGCTCGGGCTAAACGACCCATAATGCCCTCTGAAGTCTGAACAATGAACACAGGCCCAATGTTGACAATATCAATTGATAGCGGATTAAAACACATTTTTGATGATTGGAACTGGAAGGCCCGATATTGGTTGGTTTGGATGAATTGGTCTTGTACAAGAGTTGTTAAGAGGAGGAAAATTGAAGGAGAGAAAAGGGAATTGAAGTTAATGTTTTGGAATGGGAGAGATAGATTGGGGATAGAGGAGAGAGAACGAGTGACGGAGGATTCAAGCATGGAAGGGCGGAGGGGGGTTCTCTGGCTAGAGGAGAACCGGTCAATGAAGGGTTTGTGGTTTAGGTGAGTCGGGAGGAGTCAACCTGAACGAGTGCGTCGTAGAAGGATAGAAGGGAAGGGAAAGAGACGAAGCTGGAGATAGCGGCGACGAGTTGCGAATCAGGGGGAGTTTGGGTGGAATCGTGGAAGGGGCGATGTAAGTGACATGGCCGAAGAGGAGACCGACCATGTCGACGGGGGAGGATGAGAGGCATTGGACCATGGAGGCCAATGTGGGCCCTGATATTGCTATTTTCTGCAATGACTCCTAGAAAAATGACAAGGCATGAAGGCAAGAATCCTGAACGGAAATTTATAAATTACAGTAGAATTAAATCTATCAACAATTCATAATTAGCATGAAACTCTGTGTATGAGAAATTCAGAATGTTAATGCTGTAATTGGCAAAAATATAGCAAGAGTTGTCTCAACCAGTCTGCCAGAGAACCAGAAACCAGTGAAGAAGACCAAATACTCATACTCATCCACATACCTGAAACTGCAGAGCCACAGTTTTTTCTAACAAACAAAGCGGGTATCTGGAATAAAAATCTGATATACCTGATTGCAGCAACCTCAAAACATCCCCTTCCCAACCCTTTAACCCAAAAAGGGAAGGGAATTAGAATCTCCATGCTAATGAAAGCTGAGGGCCAATATTTACAAAATCAATCCTAATTTATAACTAGAGTGAATCAACCACAAATATCATAGCAGAATACGCCACTGAGCATCATGCAATTTGATCTTTTTACCCTATTTCATAATTTTTTAAGGTTGCAACAAATAAAGAGCACTACAATTTGTTAGAAGAAAGAACCAACCGTATGCATACAAACTGTATAGAAAAAAAGTACAAGCGCCATTACAATGCTATAACAATGAGCTGATTATGAATAGCTTTCGGGTGAATTTTACATTAATGCAAAGAGGAAACCTTTAGAGAAAGGGACATATAATCATGACCTATGCACAGATCTGACACTAAGAATTCTGAGAAAGTTTCCATAAACACATTCACTAGATACAGAATAAACGATATGATTTATACGCATGATCTGTGCCACTGAATTGGAACTAAAACTTTGTATCATGTAGTCTCAATGGATCCACGGGTATACAGTAATCTAATAAACCAGATCCATATACATTTCACCAATGTTAATATAAACCCTATTCATAAAATGAAAAAAAATAGTTCCATCTACAAAAAAAATGAAAACAATCACAATTGAAGCGGTATTGTATTACCCTAGAGAACGAAATTCAGGAAGACAGATCCCTGGATCAGACTCAGACACGAGCGGCAACAACAGGGGCAGCGGCAGCGGCGGCATTGGAGGCAGCACCACCTAGAAAGGACAAGAAACCAGTGGCTGCTGGGTCTTGCTCGTCCAAGAAGAGATCATCTGGGACCCTGAAGGCACCGTGAGCACAGACGAGCCCAAATCCAACCATTAGAGCGGAAATGAGAAGAGATCCAACAGAGGTGAGGAAGACAACGAAGACGCTAAAGATGATGAGGATGCCGAGGGTCTCACGATCGGAGAAGGTGCGGCCGAAGATGATGAGAGGCTGGTCAGCAGGGCGGAAGAGGTAGAGGAAAATCCAGGAGCAGAGGAGTCCCAGAAGGAGGAGAAGGGAAAAGGGGTGAGATAGAAGTGAAAAGGCAAGAATCAAACCAATCACCGACAGATAATTGACGCGGAAATACGAGTAATTTTTGCGGACACGGAGGGCGGCTTCGGAGAACGACTCAGGCTTGGAGAAGGCAGAACGATCAGCAAGTTCAGCCCAGGGACGGCGCTGTGAGAGGCCGGTGCGGAGGGAATCATTGAGATGGGAGATGAAAGCGCGAAATGCGGGGGTGGCGACGGGTGGTTGGGATTCGGAATGGGCAGTGGAGGACATTGCGGTTGAGAGATGTTTTGGAGGATGAGAGGAGAGGAAAGAAATCTGTTTTTATTTTTATATTTGGTGTTTTGATTGGCCAAGTTTAGGTTGACACATACATATTTTGGAGGGAGAGATAGATGGATGGGGACCTCGACCTACCGCTACCGGGGAAGGAAGGAAAAGGAAAGAAAGGAAAGCGAGAAGGACGTTCCACGGTGTTTTTTTTTTTTTTCTGGCGGGGAGGTGGAAGGGGAAAATTTATTTCCTACGTTCTTCAACCACTCAAAAGTTGACACGCCATATCTACTCAGTTTTTTCTAATGTTTTGGGTCGGTGGACCGCCCGGTTAATTTGCCAAGCCCAATAATAATTGATATAATAAAAACTACTTGTAGAATGTAGATTTCATTTGTTTCCCCGATATTTATTAAATTAATTAATAATAAAAAAAAAATCTATTTCTGTCGGTCACCAACTTTTATTTTACCTTTTAACTTTTTTTGGGGCTTGTTTGTGTCATCCATCGTCCATCCGTTATCCGCAGCACCCACAATTTTATGATTTATTTACTTTTTTTTTTTTTAATTGTGAACCGAAATTTATTCAATATTCAGAGCAGAGGGACTATACATATTCTATACATGATTTTTACAACAGCATCGATTCCCTAAAACCTTCTTTCATAATCATAACGAGCGGTTATTTTTGTTTTTGTTTTATTGTTGTTACATGACAGTCAGTCAGTCACATAAAAGGGTAATGCCAGACAAAATGTGAAAGAAAGCAAAAGTATATACATGATCATTGACTTTCAAGATTGATAGTATTATACACCACACCACCAACATTATCAATAGCAAACATATCTGGAGCTCAACCAGGCAAGTAGGATTGTAGACTAATATAGCGTTCGACGACGAATCGTTCGTTAATAGTTTGATTTTTGTTCGTTTATGTTATTTATTAAGTTAAATAAACGATTATGAACACAGGATTGTAGACTAATAGAGCGTTCGACGACGAACCGCTCGTTAATAGTTTGATTTCTGTTCGTTTATGTTCATTTATTAAGTTAAATAAACGATTATGAACACAATTTTAATGTTCGTTTATTAAACAAATCGAGTTTGAACAGATGTGTATTCGATTCGTTTATGTTCACGAACAAGCTCGTTTAAGATTCTTTTCAAGCTCGTTTATTAATTTGTTTCAAGCTCGTTTATTATTCGTTTATAATATAATTAATTATATAATTAATTATATTTTATTTTATTTATAATATAATTAATATTATTTAATAACTTAAATTTTAATAATTTAGTAATAAATTAAATTAAATTATGTTTGTATTTTATTATTTTATATCTAATAATAATTTAAAATTGACTTGTTTTATATTTGTTTGTTTATTGTTCATGAACATATTTTTAATTGTTTACGAACATGTTCGATTACATGTTTATGAACATGTTCATTTAATGTTCACAAAAAAGTTCATTTAATTTAAATGAACTTGTTCGTGAACATTAAATGAACGAACACGAAGACACTCAATTTTAAACGTACAGAACTTGAACACAATTTGAAAATCCTTAACGAACACGAACCGAACTCGAACAAACTCAAAAATAAATAAATGAACACGAACAAGAATTTGTTCGTTCAAGTCCGATTCATTTACAGCCATAGCAAGGCAAGGCAAGGCAACTAAGACATCACTAAGAATGACAAAAGATGATAACTATCTTCTCTCTAGTTTTTATGTAACTTTGTGCTTAAATGCATCGTTCCTCTGCCTTCTGTCTGTCTGTCAGTGTATAAGCCAAAGCCAAAGCCACCACAGATTCTTTTGGGGGATTATTGAGGAAGCTGAACACCCCCACTCCTCTCTGCCCTGTACCTTGACACTTCTTGCATCCAATCTATCAACCCACCGCAACTCTCTTCTGGAAACAGTTACAATGAAAATTTAACAAGTGCAATGCTAAGAAGGACAATCTCAATCTCAAAGTATAAAATTATAAACAAAAAATGATGAAGGCAAAGGCTAACCGTTAACGTGTCATAGCCAAGCCAACTGATCCACAAATTGGACACGCCAGGTTTTAAAGGTTCCGGACGTGTCTTAACATGCATGAAGCCATGTACCCTATCTATATTAATTTTTGTGCATTATATAAATGTGTTTATAGCTAGAGCCTAGCTAGATGCAACTAGAAGAAGCAGAAGCAGAAGCAAAATGGCTCAGGCAACTTTTACACCAGAGGATCAAAAGACAGAGTCTTTCAGGCTGCTCAGTGGCCACAACATCCCTGCAGTTGGGTTGGGGTTGGGCACTTGGAGATCTGGTTCTCAGCCTCTCAACTCTGTCTTCACTGCAATTGTGGAGGTAACGATGCATGCTTCTCTTTATTCTTTGTATCAAGTTTCATAATTTCTATCTGGGTCCTAGCCCCCAAAATTGACAACGCACACCAATTACCACCGGAAACGATCATGGGCCCTTTCTAGCCCAAGTATGGATCGGGCTTTCAGCACTTGAAATTTGAAAATTCATGCTTTTTAACTAGTTGCTTTCCCTTGCTAATTTGATTGATTCAATAATATTACATCAAATTTTTATTTTAACTAGTACGGTCAAGCTTATTATTATATATGCATATTTTCTTAATATATATATATATATATCAACTTGATAAATACTAACTTAACTCTCGTTGAATCTTTAATCATGGCTGCAGGCTGGTTATAGACACATAGATACAGCCTGGGAGTATGGAGTTCAAGAAGATGTATCCCTTTTTCCAAGACTCATTTTGCACATTATTAAGTATCCCAACAAGCAAATCTCTTTATAATTTTCTTTCTTCTCTCAGGTTGGCCATGCAATCAAGGCAGCAATACACGCAGGACTTGAGAGAAGGGATCTTTTCGTTACATCCAAGATATGGTACTGATATTTTGTTTGATTCTCACGTTTTAAGTATACTCTTATGGGAATTATGTTTTCAGGTCCAAGTCCGAGGACGGTGCTTCAAAATCAAAAAAATTCAGCTATTAGATTTCGTATTACTAGATACTAGTCATTTTGCTGACTTATTAGGCAGCTGTGTTCTAGTTGGGGTAGCTCTTCTGATAGGGGTCCTTAGAGGCTAGCAAAGTACTATATATCTTTTCATACTCTATCTATTCTGGCGGATGTTAAGCTGTTTATATTCTTTGTTGCTGGCTTGCTGCTGTGAAATTGTTTGTCTGCTTCTATGTCCACGTTGCTTTCTCTATTGGATCAGTAATTGCTTATTAAATCCACACAAAAAAAATCAGGGAATTTGACTTCTTTTACTCGAGAGATTTTGTGGTAAAATACAGGTGCACAGACTTGTGTCCTGAAAGGGTTCGACCTGCCTTGAAGAATACCCTTCAAGAACTCCAACTTGAATATCTTGATCTTTATCTGGTAATTTAATTTCTCCCTAGGCGTTTTATTTCCCATTCATATGACAATGTTGTAGCTCTTGCTATATGTTGATGAAATCCATGAACATTAAAAGGATGTCCCTTAGTTGCAGATACACTGGCCATTCCGCCTTACAGATGAAGCCAGCAGGCCTCCCAAGGCTGGAGATATACAGGACTTCGACATGGAAGGGGTTTGGAGAGAAATGGAAAAGCTTGTCAAGGAAAATCTTGTTAGAGACATTGGTGTTTGCAACTTTACTGTGAAGAAGATGAATAAGCTGCTGGGCTTTGCTGAAATTATGCCTTCTGTGTGCCAGGTAGTTCATATCCTACTAGCAACCTACTATATAGAGGAGTAACTCATAAGGACCATAATTTTTTTGTGGTGTTTTTGGCCTCAGATAGAAATGCATCCAGGATGGAGAAATGACAAGATGCTGGAGGCTTGCAGGAAGAATGGTATCCATGTCACTGTAAGATTAAAATATTTTGCCTCTCCCATCGATATTAATTAGGGGGATCTATTTATGATTTGAGTTAACTTGCAGGCATACTCACCACTTGGTTCGTCGGAAGGAGGTAGAGATCTTATCCATGATCAGACGGTTGAAAGAATAGCAAAGAAGCTGAACAAAACCCCAGGTCAGGTGCTCGTAAAATGGGTCCTGCAGAGGGGAAGTAGTGCCATCCCTAAATCAAGCAACCCAGACAGAGTCAAGGAAAACATCAATGTCTTTGGATGGCAACTGCCAGAAGAGGACTTCCAAGCTCTTTGCAACATCCCAGATCAGGTATATTCATTGATTTAAATCAGTCTTAACAGTTTATCTGCTTCCTATTAACTTCTTTGTTTCTGTCGCGTATCCAAAAAAAGGAAAAAAAGATAAAATGTTGTGAACCTGGTCTTTTGGGTGCAGAGACGAGTGCTAGATGGAGTAGAATTGTTTGTGAACAAGAATGTAGGGCCTTTCAGAAGCGTGGCTGATCTATGGGATCATGAAGATTAATCCTTTTCTATTGATTGTTCTCTATTGATGCTGTTATAAGTAGCTATAGTAGTCTTGTTTCCTAGATGTTTAGTGGTGCAGTTTGCAGGTCAATGTGTCGGAGTCTTTGCGATAAAATCTTAGCTAGCAATTCAAGATATTAGCTATGATGGCTGTTTAGAAGATACATGGTTGTGTACTTGTGTGGATGATATATGTAACATGAAATCCATAGAAAATCCGAATATACTTTGCAGTTGATCCCAAATCCCGAATCTAATGGAATTTTGAAGAACACCCTTTTAATCCAGGCAATTAGGTCCAAAGCGGCAATGACTAATGATGAAGAGATGGGTTTAAGCCATAAACCACGCTTTTAATTTGATTGATACCCCACCAAATGGCTAATTTATTTTCTTTTCTTTTCTTTTGGATAAATAAAGAGTTTTCATGCAACCAAAAGAAGCAGGAATAATCTGCTGCAATGAAAACAAAAGAACGCTTCCACATCATTTAACCCATTTATTTATTTCCCACCAAAAGCCTAATTTCACTACATTCTTCTTATTACTGTGTGAATAAGTAATACACATTTTTCATACTTTTCTTTAGGCTTACAGGTCTACTCTACACTAATGTGACTTTCTGTCATTCAAAGGCCAAAATGGATGAAATCTTTCTTCCCATTCAAAATTAACAGCTCTGCAATAATGTACTTTTATCTTGGATTCTACATTTCATGCATCTAACTTTTACATCTTGGATTCTACTTCAAAAGCATTATCAAAGGCCTTGAATTGAATTATCTTCTCCATCAGCAAACTAGTTTGTGCTACTCATGGACTATGCGCCTACAACCTTACATGTAATGTGAGTGAGAAGAAAAGGTTTCATGTAGAATCTGCATATGATAGTTTGTTGGCGAGTAGAGATTGAATGATTAAAAAATAGTCAAGCTTCTAGGCAAAAATTTTCCATTGCCCAAAGCTTTCAATGAAACTCAATCTCTAGATGTATGAAATCTTGAATCAGAAAGAATTCAGAAATCAATTGCATGCTAAAAGCACATAAAGCTGTTTATATATATATATATATATATATATATATATATATATATATATTTTACAGGCCTTAATGCGCAAACTAAACGTAGGGAAGAACAATGATCACCAACAACAATGAAACAAGAAGCTATGTGATAAATTTTCATTTGCAGCTGCATCTCTTAAATGAAGGAACCTGGACAATAGATGTACCAAAAAAAAGAAAAAACAACATAAACAAGAGAAAACTATGGACTCTAAAGGGGGAGAAGAAAAAAAAGAACATTACAGAACATGCAGAGCTGCTACGAGTCACCACCACTGATGAACAAGAACCCCACTTTCTCTGAGGGAAGTAAACAGTTCCAAGCATTGGCCGTAATTCTTCTCATATTTTGTACTCCTCTGACCAGGGCAACATCTCTGCCACCTATTATAATGGCATTCAAGGAAAACCTCATCAATCAGACAGATTGCTCCCGTTTCAAACAACCTTGGAATCAAGTCGAATTCAGTTCCTTCAACATCCATCTTCATCACCACAAAATCCCTCTCTGTAACAGTGTTCTTCAACCAATCTGCAAAATCGAACCCCTGAATCTCATCCACCTCACCATTAAATTCACCTAGACTCGATTTCACAGGTTGAATTCTGCCCATCCCTCTGCCTTTATCCTTAAGCTCATTCACTTCTTCCAGGCCAGGATCACGGTTAATCTCAAAAGTGAGTGTCTCATTCCTCACCCATGCTGCATACGGCAACAATGTAACCGACTTCTTCTTCGATTCATATTGTTTATGAAAAGCTTTGTCAGCCTCAATAGCATAGACATGAAAGGTTTTGTTCTGTTTGGGATATTGTTTCCTGAACCAGCTTCCAATACTAGAACCATAACTCCTAGCCCCAACATCAACATAAACATACCTATTCTTGAAACTTATATCAACCATTGATGGCAAATACTTTACGTTCTTAATATTCCTTTTCAAGGTAAGCCACGGCTTTAAGGGCTCCTCCTCAATCAGCGGCTCCGCCCTCTGGACTAATTCCCGTTTATGCCCCCGAACGGAGCACTTATTATCAGAATCACCATCGGGAATCTTTCTGTACCCATGGTCAAGAATTTCAATCTCTTTTTTCAATACAATTTCTCTAATATACGGCATCGATGAATCGAAACCATCAACCTCAAGCATTTTAATTAATTTGAAAGAATTGAACAAATCAAGAAAAGAATTGAAACTATACGTATCATTAGCCTGGATGTGGACCACCGCAAACCCTTCGGGTTTCAGGGTCCGAGCGATTTCTGATGCAAAATCTGACGGTCGAGGTGATATGTCGAGGCGGGCTCCGCCGGAGAATATAAAGTCAAATGTATTATCATCGAACGGTATCTGATGCCCCTCCCCTTTAATTACCAAAGGCTTGGCCGCTTTTTTGAAAATCCCGATGGAGTCCTCCACGCCAATCTCTTTCAAGGCGAAAACTTCCTGTCCGGAGGGAGTCTCTACGCAGAGAGACTTAGAGTGAGGCGAGAGGTAACCCTCAGAGATCAGATCTTGGAAAACCGAAGAATAGAAATGAACAGCCTTGATCCACTCTTTGGTGGTGTAGAGATCGCGGCGAGGATTAGATCTGGGAGCGGAGTCGTTTTCAACGACAGAGGAGACTCCGGCGCCGGGGATGACGAAGTTGAGATTCTGCGGCAAGGAGAAGAAGCAGAAGTCGCCGAGATTGCAGGATTCGCCGGTGATAGTGACCACGTAAGCGAATCGGACTACTATAACGAATACACCGAAGAGAAGAGCACGCGCCAGAATGTTCCTCAAAAGGCTCGGCTTTCCTGCGGTAGGTTCCATGGCAGTAGTAACTAGACACAGGACAGGCAGTCAAAAAGGTGGGCTTTTTCTCTGTTTGAATTGTATCTTTTGTAGTATGATTTTGATTACAAAAAAAAAAAAAAGAGGAAAAAGATAATCTGAAAAATCGTAAATCTGAAGAAGATGATACGAAGAGAGGGAGGTGAATTAGCGGGAGCAGAAGCGAGCAGAGGTGTGGTTGCCGCCGACGAGAGTTTTGGAAAGAGAAGGAGAGGAAGGAATTGGGAAATAGAAATGGAAAGAAAGGGCAAAACGGGAATGCATTTTGTGAGGGAATTGTAGGGGGTAGTATTAGGTGTTTACGGAGTGAGAGAGTGGGAGGCCATTATTGCTATTGCTTGCGGGGGCCGGGGAAGAAGAAGAAGAAGAAGAAGAAAGAGTGGATTTTGAGGTTTCCTTTTTGCGAGCGTTACCTTATACTGGAAAAAGGGAAAATGGGATTTGTTTGGGTCAATGAAAGATTGAAACATGACTATGACGAAGAGATAAAAATTTGGGGGATAGAGACAAGCGCCGCGTGGTAACCGGCAGTAGCAGGTTGCCACGCGGATAGAGCATTAGAGCTCTGCTGGCCTGGCAGCTGCCTGGGATGTGAGACTTACTCGGGTTTTATTTATTTATTTAAAAAAAAAACAACAACAACAACTGATAAGAAGGTTCTTTCTTACTTCTTACTACAAAATTTAGGAGGAAATAATTTACTCTAAAAAATAATAATAAAAAATATATATACTTTATAATATAGTTTACAAAATATAATACTTTATCTCAATCATTTTATAAAATTATTTTCTTACATAAAAATTTGAATACAATGCTTTGACTTTTTTCAACATTTTTCTTAAAATTATTTAATACTAAATAATTTATTTTAAGTTCTTGCCAAAAAAATTATTTTAATTTTTTTTGTAATTATATTTTGTAAATAAATTTTGTGATAAGGGATTCAAATAGAAAGGGTATTATTATATTCTAAAAATACCAACCAAATTAAATCCAATGTTGTTGTTGTTTTTTTTTTTTTTTTCTCTTACAATTTTTTAAGTTTAAGTTTCTATTTTTAAAGTATTAAATTTGTTTTACCGGATAACTTGGGACGCATGCTGTGGGCGCGCAACGGACGCCGCACTAGCCGTTATTTTACTTTTGGCTGTAATTGTTTTTAAAATACTCAAAATTTAGAATTCCCGTGACCCTAGCAGCAACTCGATGGCCGCTTTCTCAAAAGTCAAAATCGTTTTTACACATTTACGTCACACGTTTCTCCCTATGGTTCAGTTGGTCGTTGCCACCTGCCCCCGGTGCTTTCATGGTGTAAACTGTAAAGTGTAAATTAAGGATATAAAACATCAACTTTTTTTTTTTTTCCTTGGCTAAACTTTGCAGGACACATTAATATAAGCCTAATGAATAATCCATAATTAATTATCCAAGAAAAAACTAATTCATAATTAAAAATACTGAATTTTATCCTGGAAATTCCTAATAAAGATGATCATATTTACAATTATCATTAAATTAATGTTTTTTTGAATAAATGTGAAATTTATTATTTATCCAAAGTAAATTACTGTACATCAAACTATACAAATTGATAGAAAACCATTTACAAAAGATTACTATTCGGTTAATGTTAAAAAGCAGTAAAACATTGAGATAAATTCAGAGGAATGTGCGGTGCCCTTGGTTTTGGTGTGTTAACATAAAATGAAGATAAGACGTTTATGATAGATAATCTGAGAGCAAGGCCATGTGGGCAAGGACAAGGGCATTGGGTTGTGGAATTGGAAGGAAGGAAAGTTGAGAAGAGAGAGAACAAAACAAGTGAAGTGAGGTCCACATACTGGCAGTAACTACTAACTACTAACTAGCAGCCGGATTCAACGGCCCTTAATTTAATTGACTTTACTTCTTTTTAGTTCTTACACACAGACAACATAACGCAAGTCTCGAATTTCACTCTTGAGTTAAAAGAAGGCAAAGAAAAAGGAACCCAATATTTGGAGAATATTATTTTCTATATATTAATTCAGGTCTGAAGAACGATGGTATAATCATCCATCCATGCTAAAAAAGAAACACTTAAATTTATCTCCTTAATTAATTTCCATTGCTATATCCAATAATTAGTGAAATAGTAGAATTTTTCCCAATTTATTGCAACTGCATGGGTTTCGATTTTGCTAGTTGTTTTGTGGGGGTCCCCAACTCTGCTTTTTCTAAACCTCTCTGTCACAACTCACATTTGCTTTTTCTTTTTTTCTCCTTTGTTGCATCAATCCAGCAGCGAAAGGTAAACTTTGTCTTTCTTGACTTGAGTTATCCTTCCTATCCCACATGAATGAAGACCAACTTTCAAAAGAAATGAAAGATTGATATTGTATACCGTCAATTTATTCAATAATCCTAGCAGTATAGCTAGCTAGGGCAGGTATCCGGCCATTTATCAAAACAACTGTAACTGTCGGTTGACTTTAATGTGGAGTAGTATTAATTATATTTTTAATTTTAGTTTTATTTTTATTTTTATTGTAGACCAAAAATCATTAACTTTAATTTTAAAAATTCTTGTAAATATGAACAATTGGTTCAAATTTTTTTCATTTTAATTTTAAAAAAAATGTTTTGTGAATAAGAATAAAAACTAATTATTTTTTTATTTTCTTTTTTTTTTCACTTTTTTCTCATTTGAGCACACCCTTCTTTTTTTTTTTTTTCATTTTTCTATCCATCATTTTATTTTTTCACCATATCAAGTACATCTCTAATCTCTTCAATTATGTCGCCTGCCCAACATGTCCATATGTGGTGTTAGTAAAAAAGTGCACATGCAAAATTTGTTTTTGGATTTGAATATATCTGCAAACTTAAGTATTAGGACATGTTTAGATTAATAGAATTTAGATGGAGATTTTATGTTTGGGGCATAGAAAACTAACAATTTGGAAAGATAATTAAAAATCAAATAGTGTTAATTTGAAAATCTCATTGTAATAATTACTTAAAGCAACTAAAAATAAGAAAATTCTTGAATTCTTGATTGTAGGTATAGTGTCACATCCAAGGAAAGAAGAAATTCTTTGCGCAGATTGGATGGCAATACGAATTTGGCAATGAAATTAACAAGATTGGGAGCTTGGATCCTAAAAAAAATAAAAATGAAAAAGGAACGTTGTCGCTGTTATGTTATCCATATCAGATCAAGAGTAAAACAAACATTCCTCTTTCAAAGGTGATAAGGCCGCTAAAGATTAGAATTGATTGGATCACATAGAGAATTGATCTGCGCGTTGTAATGGTTATGTTGCTTCAAATTTTTTTTTTTTTTAATATTCGTGTTCAATTTATATTCGGATATGATCTCTCAAGAACTCTTAAAATATATGAAAAAAATTAAAATAAATCAAATATATCTGTATATGACACATATCAGTATCCGACACTCACATTCGAATAACATAGTTTAATAGTACTGTCGGATCGGATGAGATGGGATGGGATGGATGGGATGGTTGATTGTTGACAGAAAAGAAAAATAGCATAAGAGGAAGAGGAAGACGGACCCAGCCTTACCTGAATAAGCCAGCCTTTTACAGGTTTGAAAGAATCTGTACGTGGTGGTTCCCAGACTCAGACTGAAGAGGCAAATTGTTTCCTGTTTTGGAGGTATATAAAACAAAATTAATTAATGTTAAATGATAAAAATAAAAAGGGAGGCCATTTCATCATTACCAACGTTACAAATTAAATGGCGTTGAATTAAACATGATGTGTGTAATGTAGTGTAGTCTGTCTATTTGCATTGCATGCTGATGCTGATGCTGCTTTCTTAAAAAACTTTGATGAATTCAACACCAATCAACATGAGCTATAAGAAAGTGGAAACTTTCTTTGATGTTTACTTGTTTATCGAAAATGAACATGTCAAACTTTAGACCAATTTCTTGCTGCTCCGTTGTTTACAAGTGTATTACAAAGATTCTAATTAATATATTGAAAAAATGTCTGTCTGATATTATAACCAGCAATCAAAGCACCTTTATTGCTAGTAGGAAATTGGTGGATAATGTCCTTATGGCCCAGGAACTTGTGAATGGATATCACAAGCCTTCCCTTTATTCCAGATGTGCTATCAAGGTTGATCTGAAAAAAGTATTTGATTCTTTGGATTGGAAATTTATTACCCAGGTTCTTTCTGTTTTGATCTTCCTTGAGACTTTTATTGATTGGGATAGTGTGTGCTTCTCTACACCTAGATTTTAAGTGGTTATTAATGGAGGTTTAGTTGGTTACTTCCCTGGTGCAAAAGGGGTAAGACAAGGGGACCTAATCTCCCCTTATCTGTTTGTTATTACATTGAATGTGCTGTCATGCCTCTTAAACTCTACAACAGCTCATGGTGTTATTTCCTACCATCCCAAGTGTAAAAAGGTAAATCTTACACATTTTTTTGTGTGGATAAATGGTTGTTTTATTTATCCGAAAAGCAGTGAAGACTGCTACCAAATACATTCCCAGTCAATTAGAATAACTAGGAAACAGAAACTACATTTGTCATCCAAATCAAAAAGAGAACATTGAGGCATTTAAGCCCCAGCTGCTCCTGAGGTTAGTGTTGACAGCATTCGAGGAGATGTCCCTCCAGCTAGCAAGCCGCATTCTGATGGTGTCTTTAACATGGCCAATGATCTCTTCCCCAGTGGAATGAGCCTGGTTGAAGCATCGTTCTTTCCTCTCCCTCCAAATCCAGTAGATGCTTGCACTCCAGGCAAGACGCATAATTGTTGAAATAAGAGACTTGCCCCGTAGTCTGTTAACAGCCCATTGAAACTCAGAATTCCAGTCCCCAGCTTGTCTTTGCAGCTGGCTTAGCTGTAAAATCTCTTGCCAGATTCCTTTTGAGAAGGGGCATTCAAAGAAAATATGATTTTTGGATTCAGGCACAGATTGGCATAGGACGCAAGTTCCATCAATAGCTAATCCCCAGGAAAGAAGTCTGTCTTTGGTAGGCAATTTATTAAGAATTGCCATCCAAGCCACCATTGAGTGCCTAGGAACATGACCAGGAAACCAAATGAGTCTATCCCATCCTGTCTTCTCCTGGTGTGGTCTCAAGTCATTCGATACTTTAGTCACAGCATACCTATTTCCAGGAAATTTCGAAGATGTAGATCCATCGTGAGAGATGATGAATTTCCTAGCTAATTCCCTCATCTGCAAAAGTTTCCTCCATGTCCAGCTGCTGCTTTGCGTTACAAAGACCTGCCATATAGATCTGCCTTTAAGCAAATAGGCTCTAATCCAAGCTATCCACAATGAACCTGCCTGGACTAGGAGAGACCAGAAATGTTGTAGAATACAGGCTTTGTTCCATGTCAGAAGATCCTTCAATCCCAATCCACCTTCTGATTTTGGACTGCAAATAGTGCTCCATTTCACCCTTGCCCCTCTAGCTGAGCAATCTGTCCCTTTCTAAAAAAAACTAGAGCAGAGCTTATTGATTTTCCTGATTACAGATTGAGGGAGCACAAAATGTCTACACCAGTAATTTTGGACATTGAAGAGGACAGATTGAATAAGTTGGAATCTGCCAGCATAAGAAAGATGCTTAGCTGCCCAGCCTTGGATTCGGTTTGTGATCTTTTCAACTAAAGAAGATCAGTCTCTATCCGTTAGTCTCCTGGTTACGAGGGGAACCCCAAGGTAACGAACAGGGAGGAGACCTAGTTTGAATCCAGTGACCTAATGAATCTCCTGTAGTTTAGTGTTGTTGATGCCAGAGGAATAAATCTCACTTTTCCCAGTATTGAGCTGCAAACCAGAAAAGAAGTAAAATTGCTCCAGGATACTTTGAATTCCTGCAATGGAGCTCAAGTTTCCTTTGGAGAAGATTAGTAAGTCGTCAACAAAGCTGAGATGCGTTAGTTTGATTTTGTGACATTTGGGGTGGTAACCAAATACACCAAACTGAGCCCCAAAATTCAACATTTTCGAGAGAACATCCATGGCAATCACAAAGAGGAAGGGAGAAAGAGGGTCTCCTTGCCTAATCCCCCTGGCTCCATTGAAGAATCCGATAAGTCCTCCATTGAGAGAGATGGAAAACTTTGGAGTTGTGACACAAACTTTTATCCAGTCAACAAAGTCCTGTGGAAATCCGAGAGATAACAGAACTGTGAGAAGAAAATCCCAGTTCAAGGAATCAAATACCTTCTGGAGGTCGATTTTGATAGCACATCGAGGAGAAAGTGTTGATCGACTATACCTTCGTACCAGTTATTGGGCCATGAGAATATTGTCTGTGATGCTTCTACCCTTGATGAATGCACTCTGGTTGATGGAGATCAGATCAGGAAGGAACTCTGTTATCCTATTGGCCAGTATCCTAATAATACTTTTGTACACTATTGAACAGCATGAAATAGGTCGATAGTCTTTTATACTACTAGGACTTGGGCTTTTAGGAACCAATGCCACAATGGTAGCATTAAAGGCAGGCAGCAGCTTTTTTGTCTGAAAAAAATGGAGAACAACATCAATTACCTATTCTCCAACGATGGGCCAAGCAAAAGTGAAGAAGTGGCCAGTGAAGCCATCAGGACCTGGTGCTTTGTCACCATTCTGGGAAAAAATGGCACTCCTTACTTCCTCCCTTGTAACCAGTCGAACAAGTTTATTCTGGTCTTCAGCAGTCAAAGAGGTTTGGAGGAGCTCAGTCAAAAATTCCTTGGGGCAACCTGTGACTTGGTTATCAGCAGAACCTATAAACTTCTGGTAGAAGGCTAAACTTCATCAGAAATCTGGCCAAAACTCTCAAGTTTGTTGCCATTTTCATCATACAGGACTTTAATGGCATTTCTGCTATGCTTAGTGGAGAGCATTTTGTGGAAGAATTATGTGTTCTGATCTCCCTCTTGGATCCATTGAATCCTGGATTTCTGTCTATAAAAACTTTCCTCAGCCAGGAGTAGCTCATTGAGCTCTGAGTAGAGCTATTTTTCCTTACTTATTAATTCAGGAGATGGCATCTGAGAAAGAATCCTCAACTGAGCAGTTTCTAGCTCCTTTCTTTTTTCTTGGACTCTACCAGTGATGTTGCCATAATTGGAGAAGTTGAACTTTCTCAAAATGGGCTTTAGCCTCTTCAATTTCTGAAACAAGATGGACATAGGGTTACCTTGTATAGGATTTTTCCAAGAGTTCTCCACAATTCTCATGAACTCTGGATGTTTAGTCCAAAAATTGAAAAACTTGAACGGTTTTGGTGGGGAAGGCAAGGCTGCGTTTAACTTGATGGAAACAAGGCAGTGGTCAGAGACATCAGGAGGTAAGAACTCCACGAGTGAATGGGGGAATTGGGAATGCCAGTGCTCATTGACCAAAGCTCTATCAAGTTTTCTTGCAAGGAAGTCAGCAGGCTGATGATTGGACCATGTGAAAACTGGCCCTGAATAAGCATGATCAAACACAGAGATTTGATCCAAGCAGTTCTGGAAGTCTTTAATATCTGAGCTGGTAACATGAGATCCTGAGAAGTTAGAACTTTCATATGGGTGAGCAATGACGTTGAAGTCACCAGCTAGTAACCAAGGAACTGCAGCAATGGAATCTTGAAGCTCCCCAAGATGCTGCCAAAGCCTTAATCGAGAAGAGCCATCATTACTCCCATAAATAGCTGAGACACAGAGCTTTTGGGAATTAAAAGAAACCATGCACGTGATACTTTGATTAGAAGTTGCCACCAAATCCACTTGCAATGAGTCCTTCCATAAGAACCATATTCTTCCATTGTAAGCATCATTATAATTATGATGCATGTGCCAACCTTGAAAGGAACCTTCCACAATTGCTGATGATTTGTCTTGCTTCACCCTTGTTTCAAGCAAACATACTAGCTCCATTTTTAGATATTTAATTCTATTGACTATACTTTTCTGTTTTAGAGGACTATTAAATCCTCTTACATTCCAGAAAAGAAAATTCATGAAGAAGGTGGTAGAGCACTACCAAGGCCAGATAGAACTGACCTTACTTGCTTTTTCCCCCTGGCTTGCCCTTTCTTCTGATTCTTCAAGGCTTTCATTAAGTCTGCTACACCAGCAGCAGCAGCTCGTGGCTTTTTTGGCGAGGGTAATATCACTTCCGTACGATCCTGGTCAATATCATCCATCATTTGATCAGAGTCTAAAATAGAATTCAGGATATCAAATCTGTTCGAGGATTCAGCATTGGGTTGTTTCGAGGCACTGTTGCATGCACTATTCTTTATCTCAACAGCAACATCCTTACTACCAATGAAGCACTGCTCATCATTGTCCACTGGGACATCCTTGCTACCATTTACAGTGGCATTTTCCATATATCCACTTGGACCTATGACATCGTTGCAATACCCAGTACCAGTGTACCACATGCATCAGGCACACCAGTAGCCTTATCATCTTTTTGCTTAGGAATCCAGGCTTTGACAGGGCAAGCTGGTTTCTTTGTACAATTCTTGTCTGTATGCCCAAACATGCCACAAATGGTGCATTTTTTGTGAATCCAAGGGACCTCCACAGAAATGGTGGCGTAAGAGCCATCACATACTTCCACATTAATGGAACGAGGAAAAACCATGTCAGCTGAGACTTCAACACACACTTTGGCATAAGCCAAACGTTGTTGACTGGCCGTAATACGATCCATGTACAGCGGAATCCCAAGGGCACTTGCAATGTAACTCAAGCCTCTTTGCGTGTACAGTTCCAAAGGGATACAACCCAGATGAATCCAAACTGGAAGCTTTGTCATATCTAACTCCATCGATTTCAAACCTGGTTCCCACTTCCTCAGAATAAGAGGTTTATTCTGTATATGCCATGGACCATTCTCCAAAATCCAATCTCTGGTGGTAGCATTTGTGAATTGAATTATGAAAAGATTTTGCCCTACCGGTTTGATTTCCACTGTTCCATCCTTTCCCCAAAGAAGGTTAGCCAATCTGTGGAAAACACTAAAATTAGGAGCTTTACCAATGAACTGGGCAACCACAAAGTTCTTCCATGTTTGGATTCCTTTCTCGAAAACCTCTCGTGGAGGTTTAACAGTGAGTAATCCATTTTCATCCTGGGGGGGAAGTATTGCAACGACTGATCCTTAGAAGTGGCAAATAGTTTTCTCCAATCAACGGGAGACACATCAGCAAAAGTGCTTGTAACAACCTCTTTCCCCTTTTCAGCAAGATTCTTGATCCCACTTCCGTCTGGGTAAGACACCTTCTTAGAAAAATTAGAGGGTGCTTGCATGGCCATCGCGATCCAAGGTTGTTGATTCGTGAAATCAATGAAAGAATCAAAGAATAGTTGCAGAAAATCTATGCCAATGGAAAAGAATCAAAGAATTTGCAAGGAAAACAGTCGAAATCAATGAAATTTGAGAAGATTTGGGGGAGAATCAAAGAAAACCCTCAGCTCATAAAATAAGCCATGTAAATCAGCTCGTCCCAAATCTTATAAAATTCCCAAATCCAATGAAAAACAGTAACAAAGAAAGAATTTGCAAGGAAAACGAACAAAATTAATGGAGATTTGAGAAGAATTGATGAAGAATCGATGAAAAACCCTCAGCTCAAGAAAGACCTGCTATCGTAAGCCAGAGAGAATTTTACATTTGGCGCGAAAATCTCAAAAGTGAATTAAATCTTACACATTTGTGCTTTGCTGATGATTTACTTATTTTTACCAAGGGAAGAGTTGAATTTATTGTGGCTATCACTACCATCTTAGAGGTTTTTTTTTATCAATTCTCTGGACTTAAGTTGAATTGCTCTAAGAGTGAGATATTTTGCACGGGAATTAGTGAGGAAGTGCTGCAAGACATTGTGCAAAGTACAGGTTTCAAGCTTGGATCTTTACCTGTCAAGCACTTGAGGATACCTCTGATCACCAAGAGGCTGAGTGATAAAGATTGTTCCTCTCTGGTAGAGAAAATACACTCTGTGATTTTGAGGCTTGCCTGGAACGCTTATGTTCACTACCTCTGGTAGGAGAGGAACAGAAGGCTTCATGGTGAAGCAGGAAGATCAGATCAAATCCCTTTTTGTGTTATATCCAATGTAATTAGGGATAGGGTCTCGGGTATTAAGAGCATTGTTAGTTCTGAAAATAAGTCTTTGTGTGTTTCTTGGGGTATTTATGTAACTGAATAAGTTGGAGGACTGGTACTATAAGACTGCAGATTGTACATTTTGTTGCAGAATTTTCTACTTATTTGGATGAATAAAAACTTTTTTTTATCCAAAAAAAGAAAATGAACAAATATCATTTTATTAACTGATAAAAAAAAAAACAAAAAAAGAAATCTATATTATCATTTGTCAAAATACTATTAATTACTATTATTATAAGTATAAAAAAATTTAGTATTTCTTTTTTAAATAGATTAGATGGAGTTGTTAAAACATAATAATAATAACAAATAAAACAAATAAACAAACAAAGGAAGGAAGAGTATTAATTGGTATTCTGTTTTCATAGTCTATTATAGTATGGTATAATATAGTATAGTATAGGGAGTATTTTTCATTGACGAGAAAGGGGGAGCATGCTACAACTATATTGCTAATTAAGGTGATTGCATTGCATGGGAAATGTAGTTTAAATCAAATTTTCTTCTTCTTTATATAATAAAAACGAAAAAAAGATTTCGGTGGATCAATTTCACAGGCATTATTATATGAAAGATATTAATTTATATTACTAAACACGGATTAAATTGATATATATATAAAAATAATTATAATTAATAAATTTTTTTAATTTAATAAAAATAATATATTAAATACAAAAAAATTCTAAATTAATAATTAAATAATCTTTTACCCACCCTTATTGTATTAAGCAAATTTTAGTTACAGGTTACATTTCCATCCCATGTGAAATAGAGGTCCCACAGATTGGACGAATCGTTTTTGGCCACATCATATATGAAAGAAAATCATGTTAAACGTATCAAAATATAGAAACATAACAGTCCTACACTCCTACTTAAAGTTAAGAAACTTCCCTTTAAAGACAGACAAACAGAACAAGGTCTGAGTTGTCAGTTGCGGGAAACAACGTTTCTCAATCCACAGTTCCTTTCTGTTCCGCCAAAATTCTCCACTTTTCACTGTTCTTCTTTCATTTTTCACCTCATTTTCTCTTTGCTAACATTAACGCTAAATCTCATATTTCTAAATTCGATATCCCCAATGATCCAACCAAGAATAATCACGCGGGATCGCCGGCGAGCACGGCTACACTCGCTACCGACATCGAGAACCCGACACCGGGAGTGGGGTTCGGTGTCTCGGCGATTACCAGGCGATGGGAAAGGGAGAATTTGTTGAAGAGAGGATCCCTGATCGCCAGAGGATTGGCTTTGTTGTTCTCTTTGCTTTCTTTCATAATCGTGGCCGTGGCTAGCGACAAGCACGGTGGTTGGAAAATTTTCGACAAGTATGAAAAATACAGGTAATAGAAAATCCAATCATATCAAATTGGAAATTAGAGTTTAATTTGATTTTGGGGTTGTTAAATTTCGGATTTTTTTTTCTTGCAGGTATTTGTTGGCAATTGCAATTCTGTCGATTTTGTACACAGGACAGGAGGACAAGCGTTGAGACACGTAACTGCGATTTGGAAATTGAAACAGATATTTGAACAACTTATCTCTGCTATAGTGGATTTTTTTGGGCGGAGCAGGTTTTCATCAACTTTTTTCTTTTAAATTTTGTGTTTGGTTGCTAGGAATCGACGAAATTAAAAAACAGATAGAATAATTGTATGCCACATCAGCTGCCACTTCTCAAAAGTGAGAAAAAAATGTATGCAATTTGATGTGATATTGATGACATGAACGTTTGTTCATAAGTCATAAAGTAGCAATTTTCAGTTCTTCAACTTCAACCCATTTAGGTCTCGTTTAGCATTGTTTCTGGCACAGTTTTTGAGATCAAAAGCTGTTTTTCACCGCAAACGCAATGCTAAACAGATAAAAAAAATTAACTTCTGCTGTTGAAATCATAGTTTGAAAAGCCAAACCAAAAAGCCAAAAAATATAGCTTTTGGGCTTTAAAAGCTGACTTTTGGATAAAATGACTTTATTATCCTCACATCTCTACACTTTTATTATTTTAAACATATTTTTTTTTTGACATTTCAATTTTCAACAACAGTTTTTCACAGCAATACTAAACACTTAAAAGTTTTTAAACCACACTTTATAAACACATTTTTTTCAACTCGAACTTTTTTCAATCCAATTTTTTTTCAACTAAACTAATCCTACTAACCCTTACAGGGTCTATTATCACTGTGTTATGTTGGCAGAGCTAGCTAGCTAGCTAATAAATGCTTCTGAATTATGGGGGATGAAACACAAAAAAGGAAAGAGAAAAAAAGATTGAAAAGCTTTTCTGTTGTTTATCCCTGAAAAATATATATATTTTTATAAAACCAGAAGTGCTGCTATGATCGAGTTTTGATGTTTAAAAAGTACTAAGTAGAAATACAAAATAAAAGGTGCTCAAGTTGGGAACTTGGGATGAAGGAATAGTATTAATGTTTGTGAGTCGTTAAGAAGAAAAAGAGGAGTCTAGAAAGTCTCTGTACGGCATGACGAAACTAGGATTTTTGATTATTTACCTCTGGAAGCCTCTTTCTTTCCTTTTAGCGTTGAGGGCTGCTAAAACTAATCTGCCACGTGTGCTTAAAAGTTAAAGTCTAGTCTCAGTCAACATGGCACGTCTGATTTGAAAATTTCCAATTTAACCAAATGCTGAAGCCTTTGCCAACTAAGCCAGCAGCAAATTTCCAGCAATAGATAATACTATCGAGTATTTAGGTTCCTTAACCAACAAGAGAAGAGTTGATTCCAAGTCCTCTTAAGTTGGCTGTGGAAATTAATATTTCTTACAAAGCATTTTTGCAGTATAAGACTGTATATATCCAAAGGTAAAAAAGTATAATTGAAAAGTAATTTGAAATATTTTAAGTTGCAGGTGCTGACATACCCGTTGATATCATCAGCATCTTCGGCCATTCCTTTGACAAACAGGATGAGAGAGGAGCAAGACAACATTTTCATCGACTCCTCAGCTTTGGCTATTAGCATGTCTTTCTTTCACTGGCACTATCGGCCATGGTTTAAGGCTATAAACTTTCAACTACATCATACATCTGATTGTGGCTTTTAGCTCTTTTTTCTGCCACATCATATATGAAAGAAAATCATGTTAAACGTGTCAAAATATAGAAACATAACAGTCCTACACTCCTACTTAAAGTTAAGAAACTTCCCTTTAAAGACAGACAAACAGAACAAGGTCTGAGTTGTCAGTTGCGGGAAACAACGTTTCTCAATCCACAGTTCCTTTCTGTTCCGCCAAAATTCTCCACTTTTCACTGTTCTTCTTTCATTTTTCTCCTCGTTTTCTCTTTGCTAAATCTCATATTTCTAAATTCGATATCCCCAATGATCCAACCAAGAATAATCAGGCGGGATCGCCGGCGAGCACGGCTACACTCGCTACCGACATCGAGAACCCGACACCGGGAGTGGGGTTCGGTGTCTCGGCGATTACCAGGCGATGGGAAAGGGAGAATTTGTTGAACAGAGGATCCCTGATCGCCAGAGGATTGGGTTTGTTGTTCTCTTTGCTTTCTTTCATAATCGTGGCCGTGGCTAGCAACAAGCACGGTGGTTGGAAAATTTTCGACAAGTACGAAAAATTCAGGTAATAGAAAATCCAATCATATCAAATTGGAAATTAGAGTTTAATTTGATTTTGGGGTTGTTAAATTTTGTATTTTTTTTCTTGCAGGTATTTGTTGGCAATTGCAATTCTGTCGATTTTGTACACAGGACAGGAGGACAAGCGTTGAGACACGTGAATGCGATTTGGAAATGGAAACAGATATTTGAACAACGTATCTCTGCTATAGTGGATTTTTTTGGGCGGAGCAGGTTTTCATCAACTTTTTTCTTTTAAATTTTGTGTTTGGTTGCTAGGAATCGACGGAAAAAAAAAAAAACAGATACAATAATTGTATGCCACATCAGCTGCCACTTCTCAAAAGTGAGAAAAAAATGTATGCAATTTGATGTGATATCGATGACATGAACGTTTGTTCATAAGTCATAAAGTAGCAATTTCCAGTTCTTCAACTTCAACCCATTTAGTAGGGTCTATTATCACTGTGTTATGTTGGCAGAGCTAGCTAGCTAATAAATGCTTCTGAATTATGGGGGAGGAAACACAAAAAAGGAAAGAGAAAAAAAGATTGAAAAGCTTTTCTTTTGTTTATCCTTGAAAAATATATATTTTTATAAAACCAGAAGTGCTGCTATGATCGAGTTTTGATGTTTAAAAAGTACTAAGTAGAATTACAAAATAAAAGAAAAAGAAGAAGAAGAGAGTGGATTTTGAGGTTTCCTTTTTGTGAGTGTTACCTTATACTGGAAAAAGGGAAAATGGGTTTTGTTTGGGTCAATGAAAGATTGAAACATGACTATGACGAAGAGATAAAATTTGGGGGACAGAGACAAGCGCCGCGTGGTGACCGGCACTAGCAGGTTGCCACGCGGATAGAGCATTAGAGCTCTGCTGGCCTGGCAGCTGCCTGGGATGTGAGGCTACTCGGGTTTAATTTTTTTTTGTTTTTTTTTGTAAAAAAAACAACAACACTGATAAGAAGGTTCTTACTTCTTACTACAAAATTTAGGAGGAAATAATTTACTCTAAAAAAAATAATAACTTAATCCATTCATAAATTAAAAAAATAAAATATTAGTGTGGGCAATCTTGTCTTTTTAGTTTTATAATAAGGGTTTTGCTAACGAATGTCCTTAAGTCATTTTTTAAGATTAGTTAATATATTATTTATAGTAAAAACATTGTATTAATTATAAAAATTGATTATTTTATTCATCATTTTAATGTATTGAATGAACATATTATCACATGTAATAATCTTAAAAAGTACCCTTAAAACACTTATTAGCAAAATCCTTAATTGTCAATGAATCATCATTCATTATCTTTCTCACAGCATAAAAGTTAGTATAGTCAAAATTTTGCATGTAACAAGAAGTTTGTTGTCATAAAAAAAAAAACACAAGAAGTTTGATTTTCATTTGAATTTGCTGGTTTCTTAATAAAAGTATATATACTTTCTAATATAGTTTACAAAATATAATACTTTATCTCAATCATTTTATAAAATTATTTTCTTACATAAAAATTTGAATACAAAGCTTTGACTTTTTTCAACATTTTTCTTAAAATTATTTAATACTAAATAATTTATTTTAAATTCTTGCCAAAAAAATTATTTTAAAAGTTATTTTTTTGTAATTATATTTTGTAAACTATATTATTTATAAAAATCTAATTACAAAATTTATTTACTCATATAATAATTGGTAGATGATCTAATGATAAAAAATTATTCATAAAAAGAAAATAAAAAATGAAAAACTTTTAAAAGGGACATTGTAAAGACAGTTTTACCCTTAAAATATCTTCTTATTACAAAAACTAAAAATTGTTTCCTTAATATCCTCTCTAGCCTGGGAAAATCGCTGAAAATGCCATGGAAAGACTGATAAATATGAAAAACCATAATTTTCCCAGCCACATGCTTGACCAATTGTTTGTAAGTATATTTGACAAAAAATGAAAAGGACCCCAGAAAAAATGTTAGAACTACATGTAGAAACACTAAAAGGGAACTCAAATCTCAAAAAAATGGCATGGAAAAGAACAGGCAAAAGCCAAAAACCAAAACACAAAAAGGCAAAGCTTATCTCTTTCACATTCACACTATTCAGATACTATATGATGTAGTAGTAGTAATAAACTGAACCAGAAAATCAAAGCATGAAAAGACCCAGTTGGCCTCTTTCTCTCTCTCTTGCAATTCAAGTAGAAACAGGCTGTAAGAAATAAATGTACAAAAAAAAAACCCAAACCCAATACGGAGATTAAAAAGAAGAAAAAGTTAATTTACCTTTTACAATTTTTGACAGTAAGCAAAGGTCAGTGTTTTTGCACAGAGGGGAATAGATACATCAGATCCTTCTCTGTTTCTCGTTCTTAACAATTGGGATCTGTAGCAGAGTAAAGGGTAAAGCTGTCTTTACAATGTTTCATTTAAAAAATTTCATTTTTTCATTTTTTTATGAATAATCTTTAGTATCATTTATCAATTATTCTACTGTATAAATTATATTTTTTTTTCCTCTCTTTAATTTTTTAAGTTTCTATTTTTAAAGTATTAAATTTGTTTTACCGGATAAGTTGGGATGCATGCTGTGGGCGCGCAACAGACGCCGCACTAGCCGTTATTTTACTTTTGGCTGTAATTGTTTTTAAAATACTCAAAATTTAGAATTCCCGTGACCCTAGCAGCAACTCGATGGCCGCTTTCTCAAAAGTCAAAATCGTTTTTACACGTTTACTTCACACGTTTCTCCCTTTGGTTCAGTTGGTAGTTGCCACCTGCCCCCGGTGTTTTCATGGTGTAAACTGTAAATTAAGGATATAAAACATCACCTTCTTTTTTTTCTGGCTAAACTTTGCAAGACAAATTAATATAAGCCTAATGAATAATCCATAATTAATTATCCAAGAAAAAACTAATTCATAATTAAAAAATACTGAATTTTATCCTGGAAATTCCTAATAAAGATGATCATATTTACAATTATCATTAAATTAATGTTTTTTTGAATAAATGTGAAATTTATTATTTATCCAAAGTAAATTACTGTACATCAAACTATACAAATTGATAGAAAACCATTTACAAAAGATTACTATTCGGTTAATGTTAAAAGGCAGTAAAACATTGAGATAAATTCAGAGGAATGTGCGGTGCCTTGGTTTTGGTGTGATAACACAAAATGAAGATAAGACGTTTATGATAATCTGAGAGCAAGGCCATGTGGGCAAGGACAAGGGCATTGGGTTGTGGAATTGGAAGGAAGGAAAGTTGAGAAGAGAGAGAATAAAACAAGTGAAGTGAGGTCCACATACTGGCAATAACGACTAACTGCTAACTAGCAGCCGGATTCAACGGCCCTTAATTTAATTGACTTTACTGCTTTACTTTTTTTTTTTTTGATAAATGAAATTTGTATTTCAAATCTAAAAGAAAGCAGATAAATTTGCTACATAGTATATTCAAGGTATAATCTTAACTATCAACATTTTTGGCTTATACCCCATTATTTACAAAGTGAATTATTTACATTATTTACACAAAATTTTGAACCTATAAAAAATATGCTTTTTACATCTATGACAATCAACTGAAACAATTCTTTTGAGATTTTTTTTTTTGTGAATGTCTTCTGGAGTTTCTTTCTCACTAAATGTAGTATATTGTAGCTGTTCAGGTAAATCGAAGTAGAGTGGATTTGAAAGACTTCCCTTTGAAATTTTGTGCAACCCAGTGAAGATCTTCTGTCCAATTGACAAAAATTCTGCTAACAGAGAAAGTACTAAGAACCTGCTGTCAGACCTGTGCAGAAAAGTTACAAGCAAAGAACAAATGATCTCTACACTCCTCTTCCTCTTGGCAGAGGACACACAAAGTTGAAGGAATTTGAAACCCCTAGGATTTTAACTTGTCCAATGTGCTTAATCTGTTAAGAATGGTTAACCAAGCTATAAATGAGAATTTGGTACATTAAATAAAAACCACACCAATTTATGCCAAGGTACTTTAGTCTGTTTTGTTCTCAAGAAGCTCCAAGTGTCTCTGATGGAAAAATTCGCAGATTTTGCAGCTTTCCACAACACTCTTCCATTTGCTTTGCTAGGTAAGATAATCAAATCATAAACAATATTTCTTAACTTAAGAATCTTCCTCCAACTCCAGCTACATTGTCGATGCATCTTTACATGCCAAAAGCTAACTCTCCTCAAAGGGTAGGCTTTGATCCAAGAAACCCAGATCGATCCAGAATTACAGAATAAAATCCAAATGTGCTTTAAGATACAAGCAACATTCCATACCTTTAAGTTCTTCAACCTAAGTCCATCTTTATTCTTAGGATTGCAGATGAATTCTCAGCTCACTTTAGTCCCCTTAGCATTTGTCTCTTTGCCTTTCCATTAGAATGCTGAGCACAACTGATCAATTTTATGGATTACCTTCACTTTCAAAATAAACATTGAGCGCCAAAAGTTATGTAAACAGAAAATAACTGATTGAATAAGTTGCAGACAGCCTGCATAAGATAGTCTTCGCAAATGTGCTTTACTTCTTTTTAGTTCTTACACACAGACAGACACAGACGCAAGTCTCGAATTTCACTCATGAGTTAAAAGAAGGCAAGAAAGAAGAACCCAATGTTTGGAGAATATTATTTCCTATATATTAATTCAGGTCTGAAGAACGATGGTATAATCATCCATCCATGCTAAAAAAGAAACACTTAAATTTATCTCCTTAATTAATTTCCATTGCTATATCCAATAATTAGTGAAATAGTAGAATTTTTCCCAATTTATTGCTACCGCATGGGTTTCGATTTTGCTAGTTGTTTTGTGGGGGTCCCCCCACTCTGCTTTTTCTAAACCTCTCTGTCACAACTCACATTTGCTTTTTCATTTTTTCTCCTTTGTTGCATCAATCAAGCAGTGAAAGGCAAACTCTCTAAAACTACGTACCAAATGAAAGGCAACCTTCGTCTTTCTTGACTTGAGATATCCTTCCTAACCCACATGAACGAAGACCAACTTTCAAAAGAAATGAAAGATTGATATCTATACCATCAATTTATTCAATAATCCTAACAGTATAGCTAGCTAGGGCAGGTATCCGGCCATTTATCAAAGCAAATGTAACTGTCGGTTGACTTTAATGTGGAGTAGTATTAATTATATTTTTAGTTGTAGTTTTATTTTAGACCAAAAAAATCATTAACTTTAATTAAAAAAAAAATATTGTAAATATGAACAATTGGTTCAAATTTGTTTCATTTTAATTTGAAAAAAAAAAAAAATTGTTTTGTGAATAAGAATAAAAACTATTTTTTTTTCTTTTCTTTCACTTTTTTCTCATATGAGCACACCCATTTTTTTTTTCATTTTTCTATCCATCATTTTATTTTTTCACCATATCAAGTACATCCCTAATCTCTTCAATTATGTTGCCTGCCCAACATGTCCATATGTGTGGTGTTAGCAAAAAAGTGCACATGCAAAATTTGTTTTGGATGTGAATATATTTGCAAACTTAAGTATTAGGACATGTTTAGATGAATAGAATTTAGATGGAGATTTTATGTTTGGGCTTAGAAAACTAACAATTTGGAAAGATAACTAAAAACCAAATAGTGTTAATTTGAAAATCTCATTGTAATAATTACTTAAAGCAACTAAAAATAAGAAAATTCTTGAATTCTTGATTGTAGGTATAGTGTCACATCCAAGGAAAGAAGAAATTATTTGTGCAGATTGGATGGCAATACGAATTTGGCAATGAAATTAACAAGATTGGGAGCTTGGATCCTAAAAAAAAATTGAAAAAGGAACGTTGTCGCTGTTATGTTATCCATATCAGATTGAGGGTAAAACAAACATTCCTCTTTCAAAGGTGATAAGGCCTCTAAAGATTAGAATTGATTGGATCACATAGAGAAATGATCTGGGCGTTGTAATGGCTATGTTGCTTCGACTTTTTTTTTAAAAAAAAAAAAATATTCTTGTTTGACATTCATGTCAGACTCATATTCAGACATGGATATGAGGATATGATCCCCAAAGATCCTCCAAATACATGAAAAAACTTAGAATAAATCAAACATACCCGTGTCGAACACATATCCGTGTCCGACACTCACACTCGAGTCCGAGTAACATGGTGTAATGGTACTGTCTGGTCGTATGGGATGGGATGGTTGATTGTTGACAGAAAAGAAAACTAGCATAAGAGGAAGAGGAAGACGGAACCAGCCTTTTACAGGTTTGAAAGAATCTGTACGTGGTGGTTCCCAGACTCAGACTGAAGAGGCAAATTGTTTCCTGTTTTGGAGGTATATAAAAAAAAATTAATTAATGTTAAATGATAAAAATAAAAAGGGAGGCCATTTCATCATTACTAACGTTACAAATTAAATGGCGTTGAATTAAACATGATGTGTGTAATGTAGTGTAGTCTATCTATTTGCATTGCATGCTGATGCTGCTTTCTTAAAAAAACTTTGATGAATTCAACGCCGATCAACATGTGCTATAAGAAAGTGGAAACTTTCTTTGATGTTTACTTGTTTATCGAAAATGACCAAATATCATTTTATTATCTGATAAAAAAAATCTATATTGTCATTTGTCAAAATACTATTAATTATTATTGTTATAAGTATAAAAAAATTAGTATTTCGTTTTTAGATAGATTAGATGGAGTTGTTAAAACATAATAATAATAACAAATAAATAAAAATATAAAACAAAAAAAGGAAGGAAGAGTTGTATTAATTGGTATTCTGTATTCATAGTCTATTATAGTATGGTATAATATAGTATAGGGAGTATTTTTCCTAATAATGCAAATGGAGATGCTGTGTGGACTTCTTCGAAGTTTGGCTGCTTCTCTATCTCAGACACATGGAAGCACTTGAGAACAAAACAAACTCAAGTGTCCTGGCACAGCTTGATATGGTTTTCACTTAAGGTGCCCAAATTTTCCTTCATAGCCTGGTTTGCTATATTGGATAGGCTAAGTACCTTAACAAGATTAAAGCACTGGGGACTCCATGTTCAGAATAACCTATGCTTGCTATGTCAAGAAGAGGAAGAGAGTAGAGATGATTTGTTCTTTGATTGCTCCTACTATAGGTGGGTTTGGCAAAAAGTCTTGGCTACCTCTTCTGTTAACAGAGCCTTTGTTAGTTGGAATGTTGATCTTCAATTGGCAATCCAGACTTTTAAAGGAAAAACATTTAAGTCGATTCTACTGCGGCTAACTTGGACAGCATCTATCTATTACATTTGGTGGGAGAGGAACTCAACGAGGCATTCAACTGGAAGAAGAACTCCAGAGGAGTTATTCCAGCTGATTGTAGCAATTGTTAGTGCACGTTTTTGTAATGTAAATATCTGTGATAATTCTGTAAATACTTTTCTTTGTAAGACATGGGGTATAAGCCATAACTGAATATATGTAAGGCTATACCAATGATGATCATGTAGCAGATTTTTCTGCTTTCTTTTGGAGTTGGAATACAAATTTCAATTATCAAAAAAGAGAAAGTGGCCTACACTCCAAAAAAGACAAATTTCAATTTTTCTGCCACATCATATATGAAAGAAAATCATGTTAAACGTGTCAAAATATAGAAACATAACAGTCCTACACTCCTACTTAAAGTTAAGAAACTTCCCTTTAAAGACAGACAAACAGAACAAGGTCTGAGTTGTCAGTTGCGGGAAACAACGTTTCTCAATCCACAGTTCCTTTCTGTTCCGCCAAAATTCTCCACTTTTCACTGTTCTTCTTTCATTTTTCTCCTCGTTTTCTCTTTGCTAAATCTCATATTTCTAAATTCGATATCCCCAATGATCCAACCAAGAATAATCAGGCGGGATCGCCGGCGAGCACGGCTACACTCGCTACCGACATCGAGAACCCGACACCGGGAGTGGGGTTCGGTGTCTCGGCGATTACCAGGCGATGGGAAAGGGAGAATTTGTTGAAGAGAGGATCCCTGATCGCCAGAGGATTGGCTTTGTTGTTCTCTTTGCTTTCTTTCATAATCGTGGCCGTGGCTAGCGACAAGCACGGTGGTTGGAAAATTTTCGACAAGTATGAAAAATACAGGTAATAGAAAATCCAATCATATCAAATTGGAAATTAGAGTTTAATTTGATTTTGGGGTTGTTAAATTTCGGATTTTTTTTTCTTGCAGGTATTTGTTGGCAATTGCAATTCTGTCGATTTTGTACACAGGACAGGAGGACAAGCGTTGAGACACGTAACTGCGATTTGGAAATTGAAACAGATATTTGAACAACTTATCTCTGCTATAGTGGATTTTTTTGGGCGGAGCAGGTTTTCATCAACTTTTTTCTTTTAAATTTTGTGTTTGGTTGCTAGGAATCGACGAAATTAAAAAACAGATAGAATAATTGTATGCCACATCAGCTGCCACTTCTCAAAAGTGAGAAAAAAATGTATGCAATTTGATGTGATATTGATGACATGAACGTTTGTTCATAAGTCATAAAGTAGCAATTTTCAGTTCTTCAACTTCAACCCATTTAGGTCTCGTTTAGCATTGTTTCTGGCACAGTTTTTGAGATCAAAAGCTGTTTTTCACCGCAAACGCAATGCTAAACAGATAAAAAAAATTAACTTCTGCTGTTGAAATCATAGTTTGAAAAGCCAAACCAAAAAGCCAAAAAATATAGCTTTTGGGCTTTAAAAGCTGACTTTTGGATAAAATGACTTTATTATCCTCACATCTCTACACTTTTATTATTTTAAACATATTTTTTTTTTGACATTTCAATTTTCAACAACAGTTTTTCACAGCAATACTAAACACTTAAAAGTTTTTAAACCACACTTTATAAACACATTTTTTTCAACTCGAACTTTTTTCAATCCAATTTTTTTTCAACTAAACTAATCCTACTAACCCTTACAGGGTCTATTATCACTGTGTTATGTTGGCAGAGCTAGCTAGCTAGCTAATAAATGCTTCTGAATTATGGGGGATGAAACACAAAAAAGGAAAGAGAAAAAAAGATTGAAAAGCTTTTCTGTTGTTTATCCCTGAAAAATATATATATTTTTATAAAACCAGAAGTGCTGCTATGATCGAGTTTTGATGTTTAAAAAGTACTAAGTAGAAATACAAAATAAAAGGTGCTCAAGTTGGGAACTTGGGATGAAGGAATAGTATTAATGTTTGTGAGTCGTTAAGAAGAAAAAGAGGAGTCTAGAAAGTCTCTGTACGGCATGACGAAACTAGGATTTTTGATTATTTACCTCTGGAAGCCTCTTTCTTTCCTTTTAGCGTTGAGGGCTGCTAAAACTAATCTGCCACGTGTGCTTAAAAGTTAAAGTCTAGTCTCAGTCAACATGGCACGTCTGATTTGAAAATTTCCAATTTAACCAAATGCTGAAGCCTTTGCCAACTAAGCCAGCAGCAAATTTCCAGCAATAGATAATACTATCGAGTATTTAGGTTCCTTAACCAACAAGAGAAGAGTTGATTCCAAGTCCTCTTAAGTTGGCTGTGGAAATTAATATTTCTTACAAAGCATTTTTGCAGTATAAGACTGTATATATCCAAAGGTAAAAAAGTATAATTGAAAAGTAATTTGAAATATTTTAAGTTGCAGGTGCTGACATACCCGTTGATATCATCAGCATCTTCGGCCATTCCTTTGACAAACAGGATGAGAGAGGAGCAAGACAACATTTTCATCGACTCCTCAGCTTTGGCTATTAGCATGTCTTTCTTTCACTGGCACTATCGGCCATGGTTTAAGGCTATAAACTTTCAACTACATCATACATCTGACTGTGGCTTTTAGCTCTTTTTTTTTTCTTTTTTTTTTTTGTTTTCTTTGTTTCACTTCTTCCCTTTAGTGATTCTTTGTGTATTTACCATTCATTTGTCCTGTATGTGATATATCACGTATACATTTGTGTGTTACTGTTAAATGCGGGGCAGCAATATACTTTGTACTTTTCCCGGTTCAGAGCAGTGCTCGTACAGCTCTTTGTATGTTTGATAGTTTTGAAAGTTGTAGCTGAAATGCCCCCTTAAAGTTCTTCTAAGCAATGATTGTGGATTGAGATGTGCATGATCAATAGAAAGTAGTCATTCACTTTGGGCTAAACTTGAGCATTGAAGTCAATAGAAAATCTTCTACTTTTCTAGGTGCTGAACAGAAAGGGAAGTTGGAAAACAGGGTAAAATTCCATTTTCTTCTTTCTACTCTTACAATCTGCTACAAAAGTTGAAGTGAGGTATTGTCTATCAGGCCCCAAAACAAATGAATAAATGCACTAATTCTGTGTATCAGTCACAAAAACCTACAGAACCAAGTAACTATATAGATATATAATAAAAACAAGCAAAGCTAATTGATAAGCATCTACTTTGTTGATGTGCTCCTAAAGTTAGTTGTTTCACTTTCAATACAGGAATCCATCAAGAAATGAATCATCCCCAGGTTCGTCCTTAGCTTTGGCAAATGCCCCTTCTAAGACTTGTGCTTGGCTCGTGTAGGAGCCAATGGGCTTTCCGAATCCCGAGAATCCAAAGCCACCTGTGCTCTGCAGCATTTCTAAGGTAACTGGTACTTGAGTTCCTGCTGTTGGCAATCTTGTCTGAAAGGAGTTTGGATAACTTATGTTGTTAGGCTGACTGGGGACAGCAGAAGGCCTTATGGGCATGGGAGCATTGCTGCTGTTGTTTGCAGTGGATGGTCTATTTATTGCATAGCCGCTCCCACGTGCTGCTGGAACATCATGGTTGTGTTTCCCTTCGTAAGTTGTGATCACAGCCCTCAAATCATGGGATGCTCGCTCAACATGTTTTCTCACAGGACAACCAATTGTTGTACATTTGTAGTAGCTCCTGTAGAGTGGATAATAGAATAATTTTAGTTAAGCTGTTGAATAAAATCTGTAAGCAACTTGAACTTCCTGATCAATTAGGTGAAGACCTTGGATTGGGGTTTCCCTTGACTACTTTTTGGCCATATTTCCTCCATCTATACCCATCGTCAAGAATGTCGATATCACTTGTTGTTTGCACCACTATTCTAGGCTCTCTTACAGTTCTGCTACCAGAACCTATGATACCCTCGTTCTCATTTTCACCTAATTTCCTGCAAATTAAAGAGAGAGAAAATTACATGATGAGAAAACAGTTTTGCTTCCACCGATCATAAAAAAGCATAAGCAAGGCCATTAGCCAATATCTGTTTTATGCTAGGCTTTACCATCTTTTGGCATCAGGTTCATTTTCATTGTCATCACCACCACCTGTATTACTTATTGGTGAAGAAGCTTGGTCAAACTCATCCTCCCCTATGGAACCTGAAGTATCCTCTTGCATTAATGCGCCAACTGATTGATCGGATATCTCTGAGTTGGTGCATGCAGAATGAGATGATGACCTTCTTGTAGATTGAGGCTTGGGATGGTTGTGGCTTCCCTTATAAACTATTTCAGTTATTTGTCCATCCAAAGATCTCTCCACCTTTTTCTTTGTGGGACAGTTAGGATATGTGCACTTGTAATAACTGCGTGGGTTTTCACTTCCTTTCACTTGTTTTTGCCCGTATTTTCTCCAATTATATCCATCTTCCACCTTTCTGCCCTCCCGGATATACTGAGACGATTGACTGTATTGGTTGTAACCAGCTGGTTGGGAATGGGAACCCCTATTGATTTGCATATTTGTTTGCAATGGGGCCATTTCCGAGGAGAAGTAGTTCTGCATCGGACCAAATTCTGATTTTACATATCCACCACCCTTCTCTAAGGACAATTCAGGTTGCTTCATGGGCTCACTGAAATTCCACGTCGATTGTTCCTGTTCATTAGCGCCAAAATTAGAACAAAACTTGAGGAGGTATAAGCAAATTAAGATGATTTTCATAAGTAGACACCAATTTAAAACATTTTGTTTAGCTAAAATATATGTAGCCTAGACTTTTTTAGGATACTGTATCTTGAGTTGAATCCTTAAATTTTATGCTGAATGCCTGGATATATCGGGAAAAAAAAAACTGCTAATAACTCCCTAAAGGAGTTGATCCTGTCCAACCAGACTGAAACCATAAAAGTCTTCTTTTTTTGGGGGGGTTTATAAATGACCATAAAAGTCTTTGTTCCAACTTAGAAGTCATAAAAATATTTCTCCCCTTTTCTAGAGAAGTATGGTACGGTACTGCTTTCTTGATTCCAGAAAACCTTTGTTATTTTGTAGCTTTTGGTTGTTTACAAACCGACAAAGCATCTTAAAAGGCAAGAGTATTTTATTTTTATTTTCTAAACATGACAGGAAAAGAAAAAAAAAAAATCTGCGACAATCCCAATAAATGACTGATTAAAAAAAATTAGCAAAAAATGTGATCGATCGTTCTATCTCCACAAAAAGATGTGAGTTTCAGAAAACCGTGACGCTCGATTAGAAGATAAATGAAAGAAAATAAGTTAATGAATTAGCGAGCGTACCAGCGAAACAGTGTTGTAAGAAGATTGAAAGGTGGATGAAGAAGTTGTGGAAGGCCTTGGCAACGGTTGAAAAGAGAAATCAAAGAAGTTGTTGTGTTCCCCCTTGTTTCCTTGTTGATTAATGTCATTCGAATTACTTGTCCAGTTTAAGGTTTGATCAGCAAAAGCCCCAGTAGCGGGAGAAGGAAAAATCTATAGAAACCCAGCCAGCAAAAGAAGAGAAGAGAAGAAATCCATAATTAGTATAATAGTATTATGAAAACATTTAATTTGGTTCATAAACATGCTTAATTATTAATTGTTTTGAGAGTAGAAATGAAGAAACTCACAGAAGAAGTGGAGAAAAGAACAGGTGAGTCCAAGAAACCAGTAGGGCTAAAAGCAGGAGGAGGAGATGTAGCCAAATAAGAAGACGGAGAAACAGGAGTTGAGGAGATGGGTAGTGAAGAGGGAACAAGTGACTTGAACTTTGGATTAATTTCAATGCCAAATTTATGATCAGTTTCAGTTGGGCTTGGGTGGTCAGAAAGTCCCCAGCTGCTGCTTCTGCTTCTGCTTCTGCCTTGGTTAATGTTGTCCTCCATGTTCATAAAAGAAGAGGAAGCAGCCATGGGTATGGGGTTTGAGCTTGATAAATTAAGAGAAGGCTCCTTTAGAATTTATACAAGTGTTGGTTCATTAAGAAGCCCTATTGGTGAGTTTTTGCATTATGGTCTCACCTTCCCTCCATGCTTTTTCTGAGAAGCTAAAAGCAAGTTTGACCGTGGAAAAATAACTCGGTCAAAGCTTGTGCCTTTGACTGGACTACCCATATATACATATTTATAATATCACACATGAATGGCGGCTGACGAGCTGCGCCTTCCATTTGAAAATCCAAGACTCTCCCCTTTTTGTTCGACAATCTGTCCTCTCGCTTTTTACTTGGCTCAATAATCCAAGTCATTTTATCATAAGAATTGACTATCTCATAACTATAAATGTGATTAGGATCTGTTTATAAATAAATAAAACTAACAAAGGCCCAAAAGAAAAAAATGATATCGTCTGTCATTTAGCAGGAGCCCAAAAATATTTGCAGAATGCTGGGGTCGGGGGAGAAGGCGACCTACCTGCAAATGCAAGCCCATGGGCCATGGCCATGTTCTTATTTCTTAAACCAATGAAATGTTCTTCTTAATTTCTCTTGTAGCAGTAGCATCCTTGTATATTTACTGATTTCATTTGATAAAATACAAAAACATGAAATCGCTGAAACCATCGGGTTCCATGTCTTGGGATATTTAATTCGAAAATTTCGTAAATTTGATTGAGTATTTGACCATATCAATAAACTGCTCTTTGTTGTGCAGCAGCAATAGCAGTAGTATAATATTTGCTTGACTCTGTCAACTTCATATACTCCATTTTGTTTACCAAAGAAAGCCTTTATTATCATTTTGGATGTTAAACTTGAAAAAAAAAAAAAAAAAGCTTTTTGGTTAAACGCTTAAACTGAATTCTTGAATCTTGATAGATACTGTTTCAAGCTTTTGTTGTCTTGACTAGTATGTGAATCCATTGCCAAGTATTCTTAAAAAATAGAAGCATTAATTGGGACTTAAAAATTCCAATGGGGATGATGTTCAGGGCTGCTGCACCTTTTTTTTTTTTTTTTTTTTTTTAAATAAAGCCGACTGTGATTCTTTTCTTTTCTTTTCTTATCTTTTGTTTTGTTTTGTAATCAAACCAGTGCTTCATAGTTCATAGTCTATGGTATTGCTAGGTAAACTCCACTATTTGTGCAACTCCACCTAGCTAGCTAGCTTTCATTAATTAATGCTCTGCCTGCCACAGGCCACAGGCCACAGGTAAGGTAGCAAGATCATAAAACACAACCAAACCAAACCATCCAATTCGCCTCTTATGAATGACTTTTCAACACCTGACTTCACAAAAGTGAAAAACCTCATTCTAAATCACTCTCCATCGCTCCTCTATTAATTGTCTTGGTCTTGCCCAAACCTTTTTTAAACATAATTTGACTCATTCAATTCACCACCAATTAATTTCAATTATAATGCACCTTTCACTGACCACCTTAATTACTGATGTACCAGTACCATATGAAAACGCAATGACATTGGCATTTTGGTAAATAGCCATCAAATCCAAAAGTCTCAGTAAATTCTCATCTGATTCCAATGACAATTAAGCATCCATAAAAATAATCTTATACATCAAGCAAACTTAGGAATATTAAAAACTTAAATATATATACATTCATTCTCCAATTCTATCTAAAGTTTCATGTACATATACAGATAGATATATAATATAAAAGTTGGAAAATAAAAAAGAAATGCGAGCATGAATTTAACAAAGTTTGTTTTCAAGTTATATATCATCTATCATCTATATATAAAAGTGCGAACATCAAAAATGCTAAAAGTGATTGACCAAAATATCCTTATAAAATATTTAATTAATTAAAAATATTTTAGATTACTTTAATTATCATAATCAATCGCCTTTGATACTCTTATAAATTTATTAAAATAACAAAATTATCATTTGATATATTTTTAAATTTTAGTTAAATGTAATTTTTGTGAGAGACGTAATAGTATTAAATTAATGTATATATTAATAAATTTTTATTATTTTTAGATTTTTATTGAAACACAACAATTATGATGAAAATTAAAACATTTAATAAAATGAAATTAGAATATAACAAATAGATAATAATAATCAAAAAATAAAACATAAAAAAGAAGAACATGGACGTAGAGCATAAAGAGGCTATTTGTTAATAATCACCACAAATCTGGTCAAAAAAATCACCAAAAAAAAATTGATCGTATAGCCTAAAGAGGCTATTAACACTTCTTATGGTAATTGTTTGCACTAACAATAAAGACTTGGATTCAAATAAAAATAAACTTATTTTTAAAATTAAATAAAAATAATTAATTAATTTTGGAGAACTGAATTCAAATAAAAATATATAAATGAAAACTAAGAATAAAGAAAAGCATAACATATAACATTAGTTGATAGGTTAAGCATTACATCACAAATTCATTTGTCGAAAATATTCTTGCATCATGATTAAATCAGCACAAAAAAAAAGGCTAACGACAAACATTATATTTTATGGAATTTAAGTAAAATATTACAATGTTAATTACTTACGATCAAGGCTCTAGCTAATTGCACCACCAAAACTATTATTGATAACAAAATGAATTAGTAGTCCAAGAAGCAATTTAATTATCTCTTCTTTTTTTTATCAAAAAAAATTATCTCTTCTTTCTATCCTTAGTTCTTATTATTAATTTGAATGTAATCCTAGAAATTTATATGAGAACAAAGTTATTGGTAAGAATAATAATAATAATAGCATTTTGAATTATAATAACAAAAACAATTAATTATGAAATATCTTAAATGTGAATGCAAAAATATATAAAACAGTTGACTCTCTATAAAATAATAAAATAAGTAGTACATGCATGAAATCAAATATGATAAAAGTAAATAGTGATATTTTTATTACTTTAGTGAAAATTTGCGGTCATATTGTAAATACTATTTTTGCCAAAAAAAAAATCGCCAACACATTTATGGTTACTTTCTGATGAAAATAATTATTTTTATATTTATTGTAATAATTTAACTTTAATATAGGTTAAAGTAACAACATCTCAATAATCTAAATCCATTACAAATTGTAAAAAATCTTATAACAGAATTTAAAAAATATATATATATATATATGTGTGTGTACTTTAATAGGATAAGTAATAAGTTCATAAAAATTACTTTAGCCAACAAAGAAAATTTCAAAAAAATTACATTAAGCAATGCGGGTTAAACAACTTAATAATTAAATATTGCAATATAATTTACCAAAAAAATTTGTTAAAATATAATTTTTAATGTGCATCATTGCTCTATTAAAAGGTTTTCCAATCATAAAATAATAAACAAAATACAATACTAATATATTTAACATCAATAGTGATTGAAAAGTAGAAAACAAATTACTTTAAAAGAGTTCAATGGTATCATCGATTTATCAATATACTATACTGTCATTTTTTTTATTGAATATGCAATACATTTATTTTTATTTCAATATCTAATTCATTTAAAGAAACTATTATAACTGTCATAAATATAATGAGGATTAGAAATTATGCTTTTCAAAAAATAAAAGAGAACGGTGTATACATATATATGTGACAATTACACTAATGCATAGTAGTATTGCAAAATAACGCGTTTTAAAAAATAAAGTAGACAAAAAAAAAACCATATTTTTCAATTATATGAAAAACAATTGGTTGCTAGATATCAATAAATTTGGAAAAAAAAAACTTTATATAAGATGAAAATCCAATTTAGCATGTAAAACAAAATTAGAAGAGGAAAAATAAAGAAAATATGAAAATTTGATAATATATATATATTCAATTTAGTCGAATTAACTTTTTCAATCCTATAAAAACGATTGGTTGCTTTAGATATTAATAAATTTGATAATATATATATATATATTCAAGTTTTTTCACAAGGAAAAGTACGTTTTAATGAAAAAAGTTTAAAATTTTGAAAAAAAAATTGATATGAGCTTATTTTAAAATGTTAGCATTTGTAATTTTTTGTTTGGATAAATATTTTTTTAAAGAAAATTTAGTCTATTAGAATTTGATAAGATTAAAAAATAATAATAAAAAGAAGAATAATGATATTTAAAGATAAAAACATATATATATATATATTTAAATATGCAATATGAGTATCATTAGATTTGTAAATATATATATATATATTACTAATAATATAAAAATATATTTCAAAGTTAAATAAAATAATATTTTATATTTTATGGTGGTCTTTGTGCAGTAAAAAAAAGAGAGATTTGATTTTTTTGTTTGTGTGAAAAATATCTCTTTAGTTTGAATTTCAAGAAAGAATTTGAGCACTTCAAATTCTCTCTTGAAATTCTTATTAAATTTTGAAAGTCTCTTATTTTTATCTAAACAAGTACTTTATTTTTTGGATTTTTGAAAATCTTAATTGAAATGAAATCTTTCTTTTAAATGCCTCATCCAAACAAGTAAATTTATTTTTAAATTTTTTTAAATTTTCTTAATATTATTTTTAAATTTATTTTTTTTCCTATTTTTTAAATTAATAGAACGTGTGTCTGAAAATAAATATATATAAAAGTGCCAACTCCTAAAATGCAAATAGTGAACTATATATATATGTCTTTAACAATTTATTAAATTAACTATTGTATCCTTAATTATTGATTTTCTTATTAAATTAATAAAATATTAACTATTTTTTTATTTTAAACATTAAAGTACTTATTAAAGTAAACTTTTCTAATTTTTTTATTTAAATTAAAAATTGATTAATTTTGGTTTATCTATTTTTCTTTTTTTATTAAAATTTTTATAAGAACAACACTTCCAAATTTATTGTTAATAAAAAATAATAATAAGGTTTTGAAATAATATTAAAAAAATATTTATTAGCTAAAAATCAAAATCTTATTTATTTAGCTATTAGGCAATGAAAAATCTTAAAACATTATTTACTGACAAGAATCGAAACATGAAAATATAATCAAATATGATAATTAAGATTAAATTGGTAGTATGATAGGACACATGGATTATAAAATTATGTTAAATTACAATAATATATATTTTAACATGAGATTAGACATGAATGATCTTGACATAAATATAATTTAAGTAACAATAAATACATAACTTTTTATATAATGTAAATATACAATATAACATTAGATATGATTTTGATACCCTTTGATATGATATTAATAGTCGTTGATATGATTTGATAGCCTTTGATAAGATTTGAATAACCTTTGATATAATTTTGATAACCTTTAATATTAACTTGATAACTTTTGATATAATTTTGGTACCTTTGATACAATTTTGATAACCTTTTATATAATATTTGTAACCTTGATAAATTTTGGTAACCTTTAATAACCTTTGATATAAGTTTGATAAGCTTTCATATATAACTTTTGATATGATTTTGTTAACCTTTGATGATAATTTTTTATATAAATTTGATAAATTTTGATATAATTTTAATAATTTTTTATATAATTTTGATACCTTTTAATATAATTTTGACAACTTTTGATATAATTTTGATAATGTTTTTAATAGTTTTGATAACTTTTGATATAATTTTGATAATCCTTGATATATTTTTAATCACTTTTGTAATTATTTTGGTAATCTTTGATATAGTTTTAGTAACCTTTAAAATAAGTTTGGCAACATTTGATATAATTTTGGTAACATTCAAAATGATTTTGATAGTCTTTATTCTTTAATATGATTTTGTCATTTTGACAATTTTTTATATAATTCTGATAATCTTTATAAAATTTTGGTAACTTTGGATAAACTTTTGGTAACCTTTAAAATAATTTTAATAAACTTTTATATAATTTTGATTGTCTATGATGTAATTTTGATAATCCTTGATATAATTTTCATAATGTTTGATAAAATTTTGAAAGCCTATAATATAATTTTGACAACCTTGGATATAATTTTGATTCCCTTTAATATAATTTTGATAGCTTTTGATATAATTTTGTTAATCTTTTTAATAATTTTTTATATTTGACAACCTATAATATAGTTCTGATAACTTTTGATATTATTTTGGTAACCTTTGAAATAATTTTGCTAACTTTCGATATAATTTTGGTTACCTTTGATATGATTTTGATAATATTTAATATGATTTTTTTCATTTTGATAATCTTTGTATACAATTTTGGTAACTTTTGACATAATTTTGACAACCTTTGATATAATTTTGATAACCTTTGATATAATTGGCAATCTTTGATACGATTTTGGTAATCTTTGATATAACTTTGGTATATTAGTAATTTTTGTAATAATTTTGCTAACATTTGTAATAATTTTGGTAACTTTTTATATAATTTTGATATCCTTTGTAATAGTTTTGGTAACTTCAGATAAAATTTTGGTAACTTTTGATATAATATCCTTTCTAATAGTTTTGGCAACTTTAGATATAATTTTGATAACTTTTTATATAATTTCGATAACTTTCATATAATTTTGGTAGCGTTTGACATAATTTTGGGTAACCTTTGATATAATTGTGGAAATCTTTGATAGAATTTTGGTAACTTTTGATATAATTTTGAAAATCTGTGTAAAATTTTTGATAACCTTTGTAATAATTTTGATAACATTTTTAATATTTTTGGTAACTTTTGTAATAATTTTGATAACATTTGTATTAGTTTTGATAACTTTTGGTATAGTTTTGATAACCTTTTAATGTAATTTTGACAACCTTTGATATGATTTTGGTAACTTTTAATTTAGTTTTGACAACCTTGATATAATTTTGACTTTTTTTATATAATTTTGGTAACATTTGATATAACTTTGTAATTTTTTATAATATTTTTGGTAGCCTTTTTTATAATTTTAGTAACTTTTGATATAATTTTATTTAATAACGTTTAATATGATTTTGGTAACTTTGGTATAATTTTGGTAACTCTTAATCTTTGATATAATTTTAATAACCTTTGTAATTGTTTTGGTAATCTTTGTTATAGTTTTAGTAACCTTTAAAATAAGTTTGGTAACATGTGATATAATTTTAGTAACTTTCAATATGATTTTGATAACCTTTTATGATTTTGATAGTCTTTATTATTTAATATGATTTTGTCATTTTGATAATTTTTTATATAATTTTGATAATCTTTATAAATTTTGGTAATTTTGGATAAACTTTTGGTAACCGTTTAAAATAATTTTAGTAAACTTTGATATAATTTTGATTGTCTGTGATGTCATTTTGATAATCCTTGATATAATTTTCATAATGTTTGATAAAATTTTGATAGCCTATAATATAATTTTGGTAACTTTTGATATAATTTTAATAACCTTTGATATAATTTTGACAACCTTGGATATAATTTTGATACCCTTTACTATAATTTTGACAACTTTTGATATAATTTTGTTAATCTTTTTAATAATTTTTTATATTTGATAACCTATAATATAGTTCTGATAACTTTTGTTATTATTTTGGTAATCTTGGATATAGTTTTGGTAACCTTTGAAATAATTTTGCTAACTTTCGATATAATTTTGGTTACCTTTAATATGATTTTGATAACATTTAATATGATTTTTTCATTTTGATAATTTTTTTAATATAATTTTGATAACATTTATATAATTTTGGTAACTTTTGACATAATTTGGCAACCTTTGATATAATTTTGATAACCTTTGATATAATTGGCAATCTTTAATATGATTTTGATAATCTTTGATATAATTTTGGTATCCTTTTAGTAATCTTTGTAATAATTTTGCTAACATTTGTAATAATTTTGGTAACTTTTTATATAATTTTGATATCTTTTGTAATAGTTTTGGTAACTTTAGATAAAATTTTGGTAACTTTTGATATAATATCCTTTCTAATAGTTTTCGTAACTTTAGATATAATTTTAATAACTTTTGATATAATTTCGATAACTTTCATATAATTTTGGTAACGTTTGACATAATTTTTGGGTAACCTTTGATATAATTGTGGAAACCTTTGATATAATTTTGATAACCTTTGATATAATTTTGAAAACATGTGTAACATTTTTTTATAACTTTTGTAATAATTTTGATAACATTTCTAACATTTTTGGTAACTTTTGATATAATTTTGATAACATTTGTATTAATTTTGATAACCTTTTAATGTAATTTTGACAACCTTTGATATGGTTTTGGTAACCTTTAATTTAGTTTTGACAACCTTGATATAGTTTTGATAACCTTTGATATAATTTTGACCTTTTTTTATATATAATTTGGGTAACATTTTGTATAATTTTGTAATTTTTTATAATATTTTGGTAGCCTTTTTTATAATTTTTGATATAATTTTATTTAATAACTTTTGATATGAGTTTTGTAACTTTGGTATTTTGATAACCATAGATATAATTTTTGTAACTTTTAATCTTTGATATATTTTTAATAACCTTTGTAATTGTTTTGGTAATCTTTGATATAGTTTTAGTAACCTCTAAAATAAGTTTGGTAACATTTGATATAATTTTGGTAATCTTCAATATGATTTTGATAACTTTTTAAGATTTTGATAGTCTTTATTCTTTAATATGATTTTGTCATTTTGATAAATTTTTATATAATTTTGATAATCTTTATAAAGTTTTGGTAACTTTGGATAAACTTTTGGTAACCTTTAAAATAATTTTAGTAAATTTTGATATAATTTTGATTGTCTGTGATGTAATTTTTATAATCCTTGATATAATTTTCATAATAATTGATAAAATTTTGAAGCCAATAATATAATTTTGATAACTTTTGATATAATTTTGACAACCTTGGATATAATTTTGATATCCTTTAATATAATTTTGACAGCTTTTCATATAATTTTGTTAATCTTTTTAATAATTTTTTATATTTGATAACCTATAATATAGTTTTGATAACTTTTGCTATTATTTTGGTAATCTTGGATATAATTTTGGAAACCTTTGAAATAATTTTGATAACTTTCGATATAATTTTGGTTACCTTCGATATGATTTTGATAACATTTAATATGATTTTTTCATTTTGATAATCTTTGAATACAATTTTGGTAACTTTTGACATAATTTTGGCAACCTTTTATATAATTTTGATAACCTTTGATATAGTTGACAATCTTTGATATGATTTTTGTAATATTTGATATAATTTTGGTATCCTTTTAGTAATCTTTTTAATAATTTTGCTAACATTTGTAATAATTTTTGTAATTTTTTATATAATTTTGATATCGTTTGTAATAGTTTTGGTAACTTTAGATAAAAGTTTGGTAACTTTTGATATAATATCCTTTCTAATAATTTTGGTAACTTTAATTTTGATAACTTTTGATATAATTTCGATAACTTTCATAATTTTGGTAACGTTTGACATAATTTTTGGGTAACCATTGATATAATTGTGAAAATTTTGATATAATTTTGGTAACCTTTGATATAATTTTAAAAACATGTGTAAAATTTTTGATAACCTTGTAATAGTTTTGGTAACATTTCTAATATTTTTGATAACTTTTGATATAATTTTGATACATTTGTATTAATTTTGATAACTTTTGGTATAGTTTTGATAACTCTTTGATGTAATTTTTTTATATGATTTTGGTAACTTTTAATTTACTTTTGATAACCTTGATATAGTTTTGATCACTTTTGATATAATTTTGACATTTTTTTTATGTGATTTTGGTAACATTTGATATAATTTTGTAATTTTTTATAATATTTTTGATGGCATTTTTTTATAATTTTAGTAACTTTTGATATAATTTTATTTAATAACTTTTGATATGATTTTGGTAACTTTAGTATAATTTTGATAACAATATATATAATTTTGGTAACATTTGATATAATTTTAACAATTTTTGAGATAATTTTGATAATTTTTTATATAATTTTATAATAATTTTATTAACATTTGTAATAGTTGCGATAACATTTAATACAATTTTAATATCATTTTATACCAAAATAAAAAAACATTTAACATATAAATTTATTTAAAAAATATCTAATTTGATATAAGCTTTTTATATCATTCACGTGCTTTTACACGTGTACAATAAACTAGTATATATATATATATATATATATATATATATATTCACTGTCCTAAAAAGGTAGTAGATCACGCATGCCATTGCCAAAGTTGCAAATGTAATACTCACAAAATCTCAAGTCATTATATTAGATGGAATTTAATTTACACCCAATTAAGTTTTCTCCATCAATATTATATACACATAGATTAATTTCTATATCCAGATCACAAACAAACATCATACAGAGACTTTAATTATTGCATGCATGCATGCAATGCTCCAAATATCATTTTCATATCATCTTACAACCACTGAACTAATTAATAATGACAGCTTCTCAAGGTGCTTCATCATCATTATCATATCCATAGAATAGAATAGAATAATGTTTTTAAGTCATGTTGAGAACTGAGAAGAGAAGAGTCTCTTAATTGGTAACGCATTAAAGGTGCCTCCGAATTCGGTATAGATGGTAAGTGTAGAGAAATGCAGCCACTGTCACCACCCAAAAAGACATCAAATTCAACTTCCAGAAATCCTGCCCAATTTCACAACTCATCATCAGTGGGTTTATTAAGTTTGAACTCTGATCCAATTCTAAGAATAATTAATAATTACCTGTGGATTGGAGATTATTATTCCCATCACATAACCCATCAGATCAAAGATAGACTGAAGTGAGTTCTGAACGCCTCCCACAATGCAACGATCAGATTCAGAAACAAGATCCTGTATGTGTTATATAGAAAATGCATGCAGTAATTAAGACCAATTTTTTTTATGCAAAATTACAGAGGATTTAATTTAATAAATTGTTATAACAAAATTCATCAGTGCTAATTAGTTATTACGTACCTGCATTTGTTGGATGACGGATAAGTCGAACATCCACAAACCAAGCCGAGATGTCGCAACTCCTCCCATCAGCATATATGCTGATAAATCACTATTTTTGACCCATATTGAAGCCACACATACCAGCAGGCAAATCCACTGAATCAAAACTCAAAAGTTAATTAAGTTGCATGCCAAAAATACAAAAGCCAATTAAGATCTCTTCTATGGAAAATTTAAGGAATTGAAGGTGGGAAGGCTAATTCTACATTAATGGCTTCTGGCTAAGTGTTATACCTGAGAGCAGAGAGACCAGAGTCCTGTTCTGAGTGTTAAAATACGAGATTGAAGAATAGGGTACACTACTGTTGCAACTATTCCAATTGAAGCACTAATGCCACGTCCCATTCCAATTACAAATGCAGGTATGCCTTCCCATTCCAAGGCTGCCGTCATCAAAGTCCCGAAGCTAGAAAAAAAAAAAACATTAATTGCCACAGGCCACAGGAAGAAAATAAGCCAAATCCAAAGGCAATTGGTAAAAAGCACTAAAGACTACTGTTTAGATTCATGTCTAAAGAATTAAATAAAAAAGGCAACAAAGAAATAAAAAAAAGGACGCTATGACATAATCAGATCATATATTTTTTTCATTCAAATCATATCACATAATCAGATTTTTAAAAAAAATCAACTATTTATTACACATTAGCATATGAAAAGAATCCCAATGAATAATTAATTACTTTCATATTACTTCAGAGTTAAGACAAATTGAATTCCTAGCTACATACTCACCTTAGGACAGTGAAATACAACAAAGCTAAAACAAGTCCCGGAAGAACCACATCTTGCTGCAAATATACTCTCCATGCATCAATGTAGGGGACCTTAGAGACCCACTCAACAATTTTACCTACAGAGCTTTTTCCTGCGGCTGCTGAATTCTCTCCATCATTTAAAACTGAATTATTTCTTTCCTGTGAAGGTGAAGCAGATATGCTCTCTTCCACATCACTTGGTGAAACTTTTGAAATCCTCCTTAGCCTGCTTACGCCTAAAGCTGGGATCCCCTCATACACAGACATAAAAAGCCAATATTCCACCCAAACAGATAACGTTGCCCACAGTGCTAAGGCCATAGCAGATGCTTTTAGTGATACAAAGCTGATAATGAAGCCAGTTATAACTGGTGCGACTAGCTTGCAGGTTAAATCAATTCGTCTGATAACAGAATTCATATTAGTCAGTAAACTAGGAGGATGGCCTTCTGATATTACTACCAACCTGTTCTTGACAAAAAGAAAAAAACACATCAACTTTTGGCATAAAAAAGGGGGTGGGGGAAGAGGAACTGCAGAAGAACATAAATAAACAAGCATGCTTGTTGTATGTATGACACTGAATATTTACTTCACCACCTTTTACAGCTGAATAGAGAGTTGGAGAAATTGAGAATGACTAAAAAGATATTATTCCATTAAATATATTCAAACATAGACTTTCAGAAACAATTTAAAGATGAATGGATGGTAGAAAAAAGCTTCTGACCATGCCCATGCATGCTTAAGTAGAATAACATTTTACTCCTCTTTGTGTTAGTCCATATTCTCTTCTTGTTTTCTTTCAGAGGACTACTATATGCAATTACCATTCTCTTTCAATTAGGATGGTACCGGCTAGAGTTGAAAGCACACCAACAGCTCCAGAGATGTTTGTCAATATCACCAGGGCGATGAATGCTACGAGATTTGTAAACTTCAGGCTTGAAAATACCAGTAATGCCATTACTGCACCTCCAGCAATTATGAAGGAGAGATTCTGGGTAACCAACCAAAGTTGAAGAACCTGCCAACAGAAACTTACATATTTACTCACTCTCTTTATCAGTTGGTTCGACATGCTTAGTGAAATGAGTTCATAAAAACCCAGCAATCATCAACTTTTGCTTCTTATTTTTAAGAGAAAAATCCTACGGATTATCATTCACATGCTGGCCTATCAACTGTAAGCTTTTTTAATAGAACTTATTGACTAGAAGATCCAGAGGGACATATATGTCAATGCGAACTTTGTATAGCTGACGATTATGTTGCTGCGCCAGGAGGTAGCCATGAAGTAATTACTGTTTTTTAAAAACATGTCATGTTACAATGATCTTCAGTTATAAACTTATAAATCTGAACTTTTGATAATATTTTTGTAAATCACATGGCTACAGTTAGTTTTAGTATACCCATTTATGTTACACGTGTGCACGTGGATGTAATAAGTTAATATTATTTATTTTAAATATTTATATTTGATGTATTGACATTATACATTGTGAATGAATCAGATGATAATACTATTTTATTAAAAATAAAGTTATCGTATTTATTTTTAAAAACTTTTAATCAAGTGACATCATCTGGTTCACTATACTTTTTATTTTTATTTTTTATAAATTTATATATTAGATGATTTTTTTTTTTTTTTTTGTATTCATCGCGAATTATTAAAGATATATATGTGATTCACTGGTTGTGATTTTGAAGTTGGTATTTTTTATATATAGTTAGTATTGATATTTCATCCGGTGCCTCTTTGATAAATTGATTGCAAATGGGGTACTGAAATCTGAAGTAAAGAGTAAATTAAGAAAAGATGTGTGAAGCAAACCTTTACATAAGTCAGCCTATCCACCCATCGTCCAATGATGGGACCAAATAATGCAGTAGAGGACGATTCCACAACACCATAAATAGCAGCAAGGAGTAAAGAGTGAGGCCAAACACTGATCATGTATAAACCCACAGCGAATTCCCACATTCTGCAAAGAGTAAAAGAATCGGAAATTAATTAAGAACTGAAATAATAATGCATTAAACAAGAATATTCCTGGGAACTGAAGCATGCACAAAGGGGAGACAGGCAATTTAATGTTATTGCATCAAGGATATACATATGTCTGCAGGCAAAATCTAAGTTGACAAAAAGATGATAATTACTCATGTCATGTGTAATGGGTGTGATAATATAAATAAATACTAGAAAAATTACATGAATAACCAGCTGCAATATTAATTCTTCAAATGTTTCTTCAACCTACTATCACATTAATTAAGGTGGATCTAAGATTTGCAATTTTTTGATTTTGATTTTGCAATATGGGAAAAAGGCAAAAATGCATCTCAAGGATAGAAAATTTGAAATACTAATTATGAAGACAACTAATTGTCTTGAATCAATAAGTACTGCTGAAGAAATTCAGAATTCAAGAGCTTAATTTGTTGTCATATATAATATTTAGTACTCATACTTGAAATGGAAAATGTAAAGACCTGAAATGAAAAATATACTGATAAAACTAATCATAAGTTCCAAAGAAATCTCCATATATATAAATATATGGTCATAATTAATTAAGATTATTATTAAATCAGCAAAATCCGTAAGGCCAACAACAACAAAAAAGAAGAAGAAAAAAAAACAAGTTCATGGAAAACAATCCCTAATTTAACAGGTTTTAATTTATATAATGTAAATCAAAGAGGCTGGTGAAACCATAGCTTGCCAGGAGAGGGGGAGGAGGAGGAGGAGAAACGAACCTGGCACCCCATCTTGCAAGGAAGTGAGCTGTATATAGATAGTTGAGAAGAGATGAAGGAGGTGGCTCTAGTCTTTGGTCCAGAGGAAGTAGGGGTTTCGTATCCATTCACAATATCGCTTAATTTGTCTGATAATTCTTGTGGATCCTAATTCCTACACAAATAGACGTACATATCTGGGTAAATTTGAAAAAAAACCATCAACAACAAAATAATTGTTAAATAGTATAATCAGTAAAAATTATTTTAAAAAAAATAAAAATGATTAATAAAAAAATTATAAAAACAAAATTATTTTTGATAAAAAAATCTTCTCCTTTCTTTCTCTCTTATTTTTTAATTTATTTTTAATTAAAAAATAAAAAGTTTTTGAAAATATTTTTTTTAATTTTAGAAAATCAATTTTTAAATCTTTTATTTACTTTTTTTTAATTAAAATTTTTTAAAAAATAAAAATAATATTTCTTTATTTTTTTAATTTTTTAAAATAATAAATATTTAAATATTTAAATATTTTATTTTTTAAATTTATTTTTAATTACAATTTTTAAAAAATAATATTTTTTTAATGTAGAAGAAAAAAAATAGATTTTTTCATTAAAGACAATTTTATCTTTACAATATTTTTTTATAACAATTTTTAATTATTTATTTCTCTTTTTCAAATAACTTTTATTTATTAGATCATTTAACAATTATATACTTATTGAAAGCATGTTTTTCATATTTACCCTATATATTATTGATCATTAATTAATGACTACAGCAGCAATGAGGTGATGTGGTTAATTAGTATATATCTTAGTCATAGTCTGATGGACTTCATCATAAATTATTTAATTAATTAATTAATTACTTACTGACTACAATCAATTAACAAACGCCCAAAGCAATCTGAATTTAGTTATTTACATATCTATATTTAAAGGCAAAACAATCTATCTGACTTTCATGTCGAGAGAATCTTTCTTTGTTTATTTCTTAATTTACATTACAAAAGGAAAATAATACAAGGTAGAGAATCCCGTGAGGTGCATGCAGCTGCATTCGAGGTTGAGCGAATAAATTAAATTCCCAGTGTTAGTATACACTCAACGCCAACGCCAATAATAAATCAGTTATGTAATTATAAGTAATGGAAAATTAATTTTGTGAGGAGAGGAGACTCCAATTTCTTCCTTATTTAGTATTTACCACTACCAGTATGCTAGGCTGCATCTTCCAAATCAAATAAAACTTTATCCTGAAAGGAGTTGAGTTTCAAATCCAATCCAAGTAGCCAGCTTATCTTTGACATATATATATATATATATATATATATATATATTTTAAAATTTAATTAATGGGGAAATATGTAACTTATGTTCAATGGAAGCGAACAAAGTAAACGAGTATTGTTTTTATAGTAGTAGGTGAAGCTGTCGCTTCCAACATGTGTCATTGTATTAATTTGTATTGTATTATTGATCAAGTCAGCATAATCAACCTAATCTGCTTGGATTCTTGCGGGCAATTAACATCTCCTGATCCTCTACTAATTATATTAATATTTAATCTTAATTAATTTATATCTTACTAGAATTATTAACATAAATAAATAAGACAGATATAGCCTCCCCTGACCCTCACCTAAACCTTTTCTAACCAAAAAAAAAGGAAAGCAAACAAAGATTGTTATAGACATGTTCAATGAGACAAAACAGGCATGAGAACCATGTGAACCCTGCAAACAAACAGAAAAGACATTAGCTAGTTCATCATTTACAAAGGATTAAACTGGTTAGTATGCATTAATTAAGCAATGTATGTTGATGTAAAAATAAGATGCAACAGCTAGCAATAGCAAATTAAACATTTAAATATGCAACTGCACCAATTATCTATTGATCCATACGATACTCAATCCGCCTGAACTATGAAGCATGCCAAAGAATACCTAAGATCAGCCTTCAGCACAGCAGTGTGCATCTTCTGAATTCGCAAATTACATTACATTAAATTAATTAATTTAATTGTGTATTCATTCACCTTTTCTAACCATGTTATGTAAAGTGATACATATGCGGAGCATTTTACACTAAGGCAAGCAAATAGAAAGCCATCACTACAGCAAATTGGTCTTTCAGCGGCGTTTTTTTTTTGGAATAGCGGCGTTTATAAACGCCGCGAAAAAAATTAGAGGCGTTTTACAAAACGCCGCAACAAACGCCGGTAAAAACAGTGACGGAAAATTTAGCGGCGTTTTCACCATAAACGCCGCTAAATTAGTGGCGTTTTTAGGTACTTTAGCGGCGTTTATAAACGCCACAATTGAAGGTCCGAAATGGTAATACTTGAAACTTTAGCGGCGTTTTCTGTTCTCAAACGCCACTAAGTGTTCTATTTTAGCGGCGTTTTTGAATACCAAACGCCGCTAAATTTTGGCTTGTAGCGGCGTTTTCTGATCACAAACGCCGCTATATTCTGGCTTTTAGCGGCGTTTTCTAATAAGAAAACGCCGCTATAATTGCAGGAATTTATATATATAGCGGCGTTTTTTATCAGAAAACGCCGCTATATTTGCAGAATTTTATGTATTTAGCGGCGTTTTTTTCACAAACGCCGCTATAAATGCAGAATATTTTTTTAAAAAAAATACAATTGAAGGTCTGAAATGCGCAACATTGTCGAATAATACACAAACAACACAAATTATATAAAAAAAATATAATATAAAAACATTGTTTAATATGAACCATACAATGTATTATTCAACACATCAAATCCACTTACAAATTCTTTAATCTGAAGTAGATGAGCCTCCTAAATTCTTTTGCTGCACTAAATTCATCAATGACTGAAACTGTGTCTGCAGCTCCTGATATCGTCTATCCTGTTCTTCTTTTTCAGCTTGTCTCTCTGCTTCCTTCTCCTCAAAACGTTTATTCATATTTTGCATTTCTTCTCTCAGCATCTGAACTTCATATGCACTGGAGTTTTGTGAAGAAGAAGCAGTAAACCGTTGAGAACCAAGTCCATAGTAGCTAGATGGTGTCGGACCCATTCCGACACCTCGAACCCGTCCATATCGTTCTTTTCCAGCTACTTCAGTGAATATTTGATTCTCCACATCTTGCATATTCGCTGATGATCCATCTGATGCTCCGACTTGATACTCAGCAATTTTATTTCGAGCTTTCTCCTATAAAACAATAAAATTAATAAAATCTTTTGTAAAACATATTTGTAAATGAAAACAAGTTTGAAGAAAATATACCACAATTTCCTGAGTCTCGATGTTCAAATAGGATCCATCCTTCTTAGTATGAGTTAACTGAAACAGTTCAACTCGTCCAATTTTTTCACCCCGCTCAATTTCCTACAAAACAAAAATAATTAATACTAAATTGTATTAAAATAATTGAGAACTAATATATTAATACATTATGAATGTAAACTTACTTTTTCATTAGCTTTTCTGGCAAAACTTTTTGAACCACTGGTGTGACTGTATTTCTGTTGTTGTCTACTGCTTACCCCTATCTTTTCTCGTTCCTGTACATTAGACAAAGCACGTTATAAAACTATACATATTCCATAAAATTGTATTATATCAAGTACTATAAGTAAATGACCAAAATAAATTATAAATGATACCTCTCCTTTTTTTGAATACCAGAATCTAACCAGTCTCTCATACTGCCACATAATCATACCACGCGGTATGGTTCGTAGTAAGACATTAGGATCAGTATTTCGATCGAAATACTTTTTCTTCAACTCATGCTTAAAGTCTTTCCATTTTTTCCCCAATGATTTCATAACGAATGATGTGGGAATCTGCAAAGAAAATCGTGACTGAAACGGAGAAGTTGTACAACGTTAGTTTCGATGATCAACAAAATTATTAAAATAATGCAATACTAATGTAACATGCTTATACCTCAATAAACTTTAACATCTCGACTTTCTCAGTATTCGGCACGTCACGCCATGACTCATAATGAATGGGACACTTCATCCGAGCAATCAGGCCAAGAAAGCTAGCCAATAATTGTGCTTCTGGACCAATTGGCTGCTGCTCATTATTTGCTGCGACAACAATACGCTCTTCAGGAGGTAGTGCCCATAACTCCTTTAATGTTGTACGACCACGAGTTCTGCGTTGTCCAACATTATCAACTACACAAAAGCAAATATATTAGCAATTTCAATATGATTTTGCGTACTTTTAACACAAACGCCGTACCACGATACCTGTATTCAAGTTCGTATGAACTGCAGTTTCTGCAGCTATGGAGGCAGTCGACAACTCTGGTGGGTTAACATCTGCAGTAGACGCATTCGGCACCTCTGAAGGCGTCACTCTAGTGTCACCCTCAACAGTCTGAATGATATTGATATCCCTTAATCTTTTCCTCGCCATGCTATCTGCATCAATTTTAAGTAAACAACATTAGTATAAGAATGAAATACTATTATGTAAAAAACATTAATAATAATATTAGAAAGCATAAAAACATATTATATACAGAGTATTTGTTTCAAAATAATCTTACTAGATTTTGTTTTTTCATCAATTTTCATAAATGTCTTCATCAACATCTTCGCGAACCCACCGAACATCTGTATTGGTACTAGGGATATTTTCATCCATGTTTTGATCCGTAAATGGCAAACATTCAGTTCTTTGTTCAATATCATCTTGAAATTTATCACCCATATCAAACAGGTTTCTAGGTGTGTTACGGAGTACAACATACCAACCCGCATCATTCGGATCTTCGGAATAAAATACTTGTTTGACTTGAGATGAAAAAACATAAGGTTCGTCAATCAGTTGTTGTCCGGTGTGAATTAATCGAGAGAAATTCACCATTGTAAATCCGAACTGATCTTTTTTAACACCTCTACTAGTATTCACATCAGCCCAATCACATCGAAATAACACGACCTTCCACTTGCCATAATAATCCAACTCAATAATATCAGTTAGAATTCCATAATAATCAATATCCCCCTCCACAGGATTACTATCCCTAGCACTAGCATAGCTTGTTGTTGAAGAAGAAACAACAACTCCACAATTTTGTGTTCTCCTAAAGCGTTCACGGGATTTAGTATGAAATCTAAATCCATTAATGATGTAAGCACTGTATCTTTTCACTATTCTATTCGGTCCTTGTGAAAAACACTTAATTTCTTCGCTAACATCTCTTCCACTCCAAACCTATTACAAGAAACGCAAAGGCAAACACTTCACTTTATTTATATATTAAAGAATACATTGATCGTAATAAAATGATAAAAACTTGTGTTACTTACTACTTCTCCTAACCATTCGTGGAAATTTTCCGTAAATAACTTATCAAGCTCGCGAAGTTGTCTTCTTCGAGAACGTAAAGTTCCTCTCAAGTAGCTTCTATACTCACTATCCAAAAAAGTACGTTTTTTACGTGAGAAAGCAAAAGACAAATTAAACTGTTTGTTAAATTAAAAATTATACTGGAACTTACGTGCGTAATGATTCCAGTGAATCACTATGGAAAAGCACATATCGATGCGCTTGTGCCCAAGATTTATCATCTAGCTCAACCACTTCAACCTTGCCGATTGGTTGTCCAACACTTCCAAATAAGTATGTTTCGGCTAAGTTGTTATGTGTGACCACATCATTTCTTCCCGGTCTATTAAATCTTGTTTCAACATCATCCAAATATCTTGCACAAAATGTCATACACTCCTCCGCTAAATATCCTTCAGCAATAGAACCTTCTGGATAGCGTTTGTTCCGACAATAAGATTTTAACTTTCCTAAAAACCTAAAACAGAATACATAATAATGATAATGTGTAATTAAATGCTATGTAAACCAGATAAAAGTATAATAAGCTAATTAGCAAAGTATACCTCTCTAATGGGTACATCCATCGATAAAAAACTGGTCCGCCGACTTTTGCTTCATAAGGAATATGGATAACCAAATGCACCATTATAGTGAAGAATGATGGAGGAAAAATCTTCTCTAAGTGGCACAAAGTTAGAGCTGCTCGATGTTGAAGTTTTTCAAGCTCTTCTATCTTGAGAACTTTGCCACAAATAGCTTTCATTATATTACTAAGTTCAATTATAGAAGAAGTCACTTGCTTTGACATAGAACAACGTAAAGCAACTGGAAGTAAGTCTTGCATCAAGATATGGTAATCATGTGACTTTAAAGAAGAAAGTTTTCGATCCTTCACATTCACACATCTTGATATATTGGCGGCATACGCATCCGGGACCTTCATATCTTTCAACACCTTACAGAATACGTCCTTCTCTTTTTTAGACATCCCAAAGCAAGAAGGAGACAACCGTGATTTTCCGTTAGGAAGTAATTCCGGATGAAGATCACGACGAATTCCCATGTTTTCGGACAACTATGAATTTTCTCATATCCAAGGCCTAGATCTTTTATCATCTTCTTCGAATCCTTACAAGACTGAGGCATTTTTGCAAAAGAAAACATTTCTTTCAAAAATTCTAATAACAGTGTCAAAGAATTTCCTGTCCACCCGCTTAAGCATTTTAAGTGAAAAAGACGGACACAGAAAGACAATCTTGTATGCTTAGATCCCTCGTAAAGTTCTTCATTCATATCATCAAGCAACTTATAAAACTTTGCCGCTTCTCCATTGGGTTCCTGATCACCCATACCTCTTCCCGTTTCAGCAAAGTCATTCATGCCAACATTGAACCCATCATTCCCTCCAGGAACTTCTGGTGAAGATGTGTACAAACTATGGTTACGCATGTTAAATGCATCTCGCAACATGCCTTCCATGTCATCTTGTCTAATAGACTGATGTTGATTGTTAGAATTACTTGGACGAACTCTAGAAGATGACCTAGAAGTTGCGGACTCTCCATGAAAAAACCATTGTCTGTAACCCGGGAGAAATCCTTCACAAATCAAATGTTCGAAAACAACTCCACGCATATGCCAATCAATATTGGCACACCTCGAACAAGGACATAATATCTTATTATCTTCGCTTGCGTTCTGAAAAGCGAAATCGAGAAAACTATGTACTCCATCTTCGTACTCTTGACTTAGTCTCGACTTTTGCATCCAACTCTTATCCATTTCGTACGTTCTGCATAGTTAAGTCCCATCAGAAACTCATATTTTTTTTTTGATTTTTATATTACTATTAATATTTTTATAATTAATAGTAATATAAAAATATGATCCTTTATTTGTTAGGCTCCATGAGCCATCCCAATCTATGTTACTCCGACTCTATTTTTTTTGAACTAACCGTATCCGACGTATATTCGGACATGGGTATGAGGGTACGATCCTCCAAATATATGAAAAGATTTTAAAAGAATTGAGTATATCCGTGTCGGATACATACCCATATCCGACACGCTCTCCTGAATCTGAGTAAGATAGATCCCAATAATTAGTGCAATACTCTTGTGTTATGCAATGTATTAAGAATCTGAATTTTCTATATTGATGGTTCTCAATCAGACTATTTCCATTTAAGGTAAAAGGTAAATGCCAAGAAAATGGAACTCAAAATAATTCATCAAGTCATCAACAACTACAAGACAGCATTTAGACTTGTACATTTAATAAACACTCTTCAAGAAACAAAATGTTGAAAAAACTATTACTAGCTCAATATAACTAAAAGAAAGCTTCTTCTCATTGTTTAGACACTTTTTTTTTTCTTATTTAGCATGCAGTCTTCACCAACATGGTACACAATCATAACAGCTGACTTAATGGCAAGATAAGCTAGGCTTTTATAGGATAATTAGGTTAAAAATTCAGCTGTAGCTTCTCGATTATGATATGTTTTTTAATTTCTTTTGAAAATTTCGCTTTCATCATTGATTTCATTTTCTCAATCTATTGATACATGTACTAAGAATTGGAAAGAAAAAAAATTCAAAGATTCTCGTAGTAATTAAATTATACCTTTGGAAATATATTGAAATTTTAGGTGGTCAATGAAAGTGAAATTGACTCTGGATTTTTTGTAAACTGCTATTGGGTCGTTATGATGTGCATTAGACCCTCAAAAAGTAAAGAAAATGAATGTTTCAAATTGTTGATTCATCTTAATTTTCATCAGAAATGGAAATTTAGGTGGCTGAAAGAAGCCTGCTGCTGCGGTGGGGGTTGTTTTATGTAGTTGGTTCGTGGGAGTTTGTTGTATAGACGAGTATGGCTTTTGGTTAATGCTGTACCTGCAATTTAAATTTAGTTGTTATTTGTTAATACTTATAATACTGCTATTATGCTGCTAACCCTTGCTTTTCTACTTGTATTTCTATATTTTATATCTTCAAATGACTGAATTGGGTGGTTGGTGAGTAAACTAACTGTATGATGGTAGGAGTATACGTGTGTGCTTAGATCTTGCCATTAAGTCAGCTGTTATGATTGTGTACCATGTGTATCTCGAGGTTTGGTTGTTATCTTATGAAAAATTCTCTTTTTCTTATCTTGTTTGGCACAAAGAGCTGCAGAGACAGAGTTACTGACCAAATTTCCTTTTGGAGGTGGGTTTCCTTATTCACTTGCTGTAGTTTGTGAAATATTTTGTGCCTACCAAATTTTCTTTTTGTTTTTCTTGTGTATGTACTACTTAGTTAATTTGTTTCTTGACCAAAAAGGAAATTTCAACAGCAAAACACATGGATCCAATGATCCATTCTAGTTTGTAGGGAGTTGGTGAGAGTAGTCTGCATTTGATCGCTTGACAACATTCAATATATGAAGAACAAAAAATTATAAAATCACAAATTTTTTCTCAATGGAGGAAATGATTCAGTGCCTAGCTGAACTCTAATGATGCATATAATGTGCATAAGCTTGGATGTCCAGGTTCATGGAACTTTGTATCATAAGTCATTGACTAAGCTTCTTAAATCTGTGCAGGTTCTCCATAGAGAAGGCTCTGGAGAGGAAGAGATTAAAGAGAAGGGAAAGGTCATTTGGTGATTACTGTTTTAGCAGGCTAGACATTCTTTTTAGGTGATTGTTTCTTCTTTTTATTAATTTTATTCAGGCTTAGTTCTCCTTTAGGATAGAATTAATAAAATATGAAAAACTGCTTCTCCTGTTTTTTTTTTCCACCCCAATTTTCTGGACTTGCCCAAGATTTTATGCTAAAAATGTCTTAGGCCTTATATCTACTACAAATATTTTCCCCAAATCTGGCAGAAATACTAGACTTTTAGTCTAATCTAAAGTTCATAAATATATATATATATATATATGTATATATTCCAGGTATAGTTTGAAGGAATGATGGCATTAAGACCAATTCTGGTTTCAAACTCTTCACAAACCTTAATCACCTGCCATGGAAAACCCAACAGGAAGCAGTACTGCAAGGAAAGGCCTCAAAAAAAGCTTGTCCACTCAAACATGAATAGAAGGGTAGTAGGAGTCATAGCAACAATGGCTGCTTCTTTACTATTGATAAAGGAAGAAAATATTGCATATGGACTTGACCTAAGAATGGTAGCACCAGAGCAGACAGTTGAAGAAGCAGAAAATGGGATTCGAAATCATGCAAAAGCTTTACTGCAAGTCAAGGATTTGATAGAGTCAAAGTCATGGCGTGAAGCTCAGAAGGAGTTAAGGAAGAGTTCTTCATTGTTGAAGCAGGATATTTATACTATCATCCAAGGGAAATCTGGAAGTGAAGGCCTCAACTTAGGAAGCTTTATTCTAATCTTTTCAACAATGTTACCAAAGTAATATTATGCTTCCCCATTCTAACCTTTTTTTCCCCCTTATATTTTGCTTTGTAGATTTTGATTGGTATTATTATCTTTTGGTTTTTGAAACATTGCAGCTGGATTATGCAGCAAGGGCTGAAGATGCATCGCAGGTTTGGCAGTGCTACGAGAATATTGTTTTGGCTCTCAATGATATTTTATCAAAACTATGATTGAGTTGTATAGTTTTGATCGTTCTTGTGCTATTGAAGCAAATCCCCTGCTGATTATGAAGCAAGGGATGAAGATTTGTTATTCTTTTTGGTAATACGATTAAGGGTATCTCAAATTTTATCTAAATTTAATTCTTTCTTGGGACAATTCAAAATAAATTTTATTGTGAAGGATAAAACAGATTGGGCACTTAAAACTTGAGCTTTAAACTATTTCATTTGAATTTGAATGGTATGGTAACTAACAGCTGCAAGCATGATTCTAAGTAATAAATGATAACCTTTAAGTTCACCCTATAGCTAGAAGAATATATCAACAACTAAGCCAAAACCTAAATTATCTTGTTCTTGTTCTTGTTCCTGTTGGAGGCATCATATTTATTATATATAAATATGATAAATAAAAATTATACAGATAATGCTCTCAATCTAAACAATCTAAACAACACCGAATGAGTCACCTGTTATCAACCATTGATTGAAGTAAAATAGGAAGAACTTAAAACATGCATAAAGTGTAAAAGAATAAGATTTGCTCACCTGTTATCAACCTTTCTGAGTTTGGTTTAATTTCTTGACGTTTATAATACCAATAAGAACTTGAAAGCTGAAAAATGCACAAAATTTATATTAAAACCATATGAAATTAAAGTGATAATCAAGAAATGAGGGGCAATAACAACAAAATTGCGTAATAATTAAAAAAAAAAAAAAGAGGAACGATTTTCCAAATTAGAAATTAGGGTTTTTACTTTTGAGAAAGAGAAACGATGGAGAAAGGATTTGATTTGGGGCTGTCGGCTTAGGGAAGGGGACGATGGAGAGAGAGAGAGAGAGAGAGAGAGAGAGAGAGAGAGAGAGAGAGAGAGAGAGAGAGAGAGATATCTGATTTGAGGAATGGGATGAGGGATAATTTTAATTTGGACTTAGCGGCGTTTGATCGACAAACGCCGCTAAATCCATTATAAAAACTATGTCGTTTGGTTATAAATTTTAAATACTTATATATAGCGGCGTTTTTTACTCCAAACGCCGCTATATCGAAATATTTAGCGGCGTTTATGTTTAAAAACGCCGCTATATTAAATTAGATAGTGGCGTTTGTGGATACAAACGCCGCTACAACAAAAGCCTAAACGCAGCGTCTCGCCTCCAAATTTTGGCGCCCAAAATTTGGCGAAATTTTACGAAACTGATAAAATATGATTATAGTTTAGCGGCGTTTATATAATGCAAACGCCGCATATAGTACAGATTTAGCGGCGTTTGAGTAAATGAAACGCCGCTAGTTTATAACTTCCCGGCGTTTCTATTAGAAACGCCGCCGGGTATTCAAAAACTCGGTACTCCGCGGCGTTTTTAAGTCAAACGCCGCTATATTAGCGCCACTGAAAACCAATTTTGTTGTAGTGCATACATACAAGTACATTGCCAATGGAAATGTAATATTCCACATATTTATAACTAAAAAACAACCAGTACCATGCAAGAACCTATAAATCCATATCTGATGCATTGGCGGCAGCTAAGAAAAAAAGAGTTCAAAGCTAACGTTCCAATATGAGTAATGAATTAATCTTGTATTTCTTGAACATATATAAAACATTTGGGACCAATGAAAATTGACTAGTTAGAATCATCATGAGAAGTTGATCAGCAAATTTACTCATACGCATTGAGATTTCATCTTGTATTTCTATCCCCTAGCCTAGTTAAACAAGGGTGGAAATGAGAGAACAAAACAAACTCATAACCTGGGCTTGTACCAGCTCACAAGCCACTTGATCTTGGCTGAAAAAGTGCATAATTAATCTTCCAATTAGATTTTTTTTTTGGACTGTAATGATGAGGAATGCGTTACATATAAATTAGTAGTAGTGAATTTTTTTTATCTTATTGAAACCTAGCTAGCTAGAACCTGCTAAGCATCATGAGGCGAGACAAGAAATGGAACCTGCCTTTTCTGCTGACCAGACGTAAAAATTAATACGGTAATTTTCATGCATGAGGGTGGGTCACTTTGCTAATTTTTTTTTTTTTTTTATCTACTCGCAATTCTTAAGCCGCTGATTTTCTTAAGCTTCTCTCACTGTAAGTACTAAGTACCTAATCATCATCGTCAGCTCAGCTCGCCTGAGGAAGGCAAAGGGTATTCCAGTTTGTCACCAATGCATTGCGCTATGGTGATGGATGACAGACGGTGTTATGATCCAAGGATTAATTTATTTACTATACTATACTATATACAAATTAATTAATAATAGCCCAGAGATTGTGTAAAAAGTTCCATTAATAAATTACTATACAAATTAAAAGTAGTACATTTGGTTTGGTAGCAGATCATGTATGTAAATTGCTTCTCCATTTACATATATTATTATTGTATCTGGGTTGAAGTATAGAGAAAAACCTCCTCCAAAGAATCCAATATGGCTGCCACGATGAAACTTTTTTGGAACGCTCATCAGGAACCTGATAAGGCTTTGGGTCCAGATCCTGTTCCAGGGAGAAAAACCTGCTTTTAACCAGCAAATGCTGAAAAGCTCAACCAGCTCCAAGCTTTTATGGCCAAAGCTATTCCCTATTTTCCAGAAAGAAATTAGATGGATTGTTAATAATGGTGATCAGGTTCTGTTCTGGAAGGACAATTGGATAGGGCTTGGCCCCCTCATGAATATCCTATATGGCCCTTGGCAGTGGCACCTCTCGGAGCTTGAGTTGTATGCTACTACCCGTCTGCTAAATTATTCTGATGAATGGGATATTCTGGCCTGGGACTGGGAGGGGAATGCTAGTGGCAATTTCTCTTCATAATCAGCCCTCAAAATTATCACTAATCAAAGAAGTGATCAAATTATTGGAAATTGCCCACAATATGGCCAAAAATCCAACATTTCGTGTGGCTTCTGAACCACCGAAAAATCCCCTCAAGGGAACTTTTATTCAACAGCTGGAACATTGTTGATGATTTTCTTTGTTAAGGGGCAACAATTCTGTTGAAAATGCTTTACATGTTATCAGGGTTTGCCCGGCCTGTTGTTTCGGGAACGTGGAGACTTACTAGAATCCAACAAAAACTTCAAAGCTCCTTTAATCTGGATATAAAATCTTGGGTAAAGATCAATTGTTGTTCTCACGACTGGAATGTACCTTGGAAAGTGATTTTTACTTTTGCTGTCTAGGTCTAGGGTATGTGGCTCCAGAGGAATAATTAATGAAATTTTTAGTGATGCTGCTATCAGCAAAAGAGAAAATCTGGCATCTGCTATATATTTAAAGAAACAGAACTGAGTTTTGGTCTGGGATAAATATCAAGGGTAGATTGTTCATCCCATAATTTTTGTTAAATGGGATCCCCCGGCCCTCCTACTGATACGTGTAAAACTCAACTGAGACGACTCTGGTCGTGGCAATCCTATTCCTGGCCAAGCTGGTATTGGAGGATTAATCAGAGACCATTTGGGAAATTGGATTATTGGTCATATATACATTACTACCAGCCTCTGTGCTGAAGCTGAACTTTGGAGCATTAGAGAGGGCCTTCATTTGGCCATTGATCTGGGTTTGAGAAGAATATATATTTGTTTGAAATTGATTCTCAAATTGCTTTTAAGTTTATTACTACCTTTCCCCTATTGTTTTGGGACTGCACCTGCAGGACCCTATTACATTACGCCTATTCCAAGAGCATAAGAGTCCTGAGCCTTTCTCGTAAATCTTTAGCATGTACTTCATCCTTTCGCTTTCGTTTCTGTCTGTTTTAGCAAAAAGTAAATTGTCATCAGCGAAAAATAGATGAGTGACTCTAAGACCATTACGGCAAGCCTGAACTCCATGCAACATGCCTTCACGTTGAAAATTTGCTAGAATAGCTTATAGGCGATAATGGGTCTCCTTGATAGAGCCCCCAAATTGGGGAAAATTCGTCAGTTTTGGCACCATTTACAATTATAGAGTATGTAACAGAACTAATGCATGCCATAATAAGAGAAGTCCATTGATTTTGGAAGCCAATAACTTCCATCATTTCTCTTAAAAAGTGCCATTCAACCTTGTCATATCCTTTGCTCATATCTAATTTGAGTGCAAAGAATCCCTTACGACTTCCTCTTTTACTTTTTAGTGAGTGTAGCATCTCATAAGCTACCAGGACATTGTCTGTAATTAATCTCCCAGGGACGAAAGCGCTTTGAGACTCATTAATGCTAATGCATGATGGAATGATGTATTTGAGTATGTTTGCAAGGACTTTAGCAATGATTTTGTAAATAACATTACACAAATTGATGGGTCTGAATTGGGTAATGTTTTTTGGGTTCCTGGTCTTAGGGATCAAGACAATACGGGTTTGATTGATTGTTCTCATGTCACCATGGCCATTTAAGATGTCCAAACAAAAAGCAATAATATCATTACCTATAATATGCCAATAATTTTGGAAGAATAGAGCAGGCATACCATCAGGTTCGTGTGATTTGGTTGGGTGCATTTGTTTGATGGCTAGAGTGATTTCCTCAGCTTTGAACTTTGATAGAAGGAAAACATTCATCTCGTCTGATACTCGGTGTTCCACTGCCTCAAGAATAACTATAGAATTATTTTGTCCTTGGGAATAAAATAGTTGTTTAAAATAAGTAGTGGCAATATTTTCAATCCCCCCTACATCCTCTACCAATACTCCATTTTCATCCTCTAACTTCTTAATGGTGTTCATGCGTTTACGATGGGTAGCCATAGAATGAAAAAAAGACGTGTTGCGATCTCCTTCCCTCAACTAGTTTACCCTAGCACGTTGTGCCCAAAAAATTTCCTTTTTTTTTCCAATTCCATGTTCAGCTGTTCTCTAATCTGGTACTCTCAGGCAAGAACATCATCAGTTGGGTGTAACAATTTGAGATTCCTGTTTTCTCCTTCCAGCTTCTTAATTTTACCCTGCCACTCCTCGAAACGAATCTTATGCCACCTTCTCAGGAAGATCCTGTTTTTGCCATCTTTGTTTGGAGTGTGTCAGTCATGGTCTTGTTCCAGGTTGTACGAACCTCTGTCTCACAGTTTTCCTTTTTGACTCACATTGCTTTAAAACATCGTCTTCTTTTCCTTTTGTTTGCGCATGCTGGTTGGGTTCCTTGTGTATTGATCACAATTGGGGAGTGGTCAAAAACTGGTGCTATGAGGTGTCGAACTTCATACAATGGAAAGCGTTCCCACCATAATTTATTTGTAACCCCTCGATCTAATCTTTCTCTGATGTTGTTGCGCTCAGTTTCACCTCTTTTCCAAGTGTACCAAACTCCTTTGAAGCCTAGATCTTCCAGCACACTATTTTCCAATGACAGTCGAAAAGCTTCCATTTGGTTTTCTCTCCTACTACACTGCCCTGTTTTCTCATGCGTCCAAAGTATCTCATTGAAATCCCCAAGCATAGCCATGGTAATGAGGATTGAGTCGACATGGTTTGTAATAAAGCCCATGACTCACCTCTGCGGCTCACTTCTGGTTGCCCATAGAAACCAGTAATACGCCACGGCATTTCTTCATTGTTCTGTTCAAACTCCATGTCAATGTGACTACTAGAGTAACTTATCAGCTTTAGGCTTGTTTCCTCTTTCCATAGGATTGCTAGCCCTCCTCTTGATCTTTCAGCATTTACCCCGAAACAAAAAGTCATTCCACACCTCTTCCTTATTCTATCTAATTTTTTTACATGTAGTTTTGTTTCAATGAGGAAAACTACATGGGGGTCTTCTTTCTTCAACAGCTGTTGAAGAGCCCGAACTGCTCGTGGGTTCACAAGCCCACGGCAATTCCATGATAGGCACTTCATAGGTCCTGGCAGGACTGGTTGCTAGTCTCCGCCGCTTTAATGCTGTTGTTTTCTGTTCTCATTTCAACCTTTCTGACTTTGCTTTGTTCTACATCTATTGGTACACTATCACTCCAGTCACTGCATAGTTTTCTCTTTCCAAGATGTAATTCTAACTCCGAATGATCATCTCTTGCTAGCCTTGTTTTTTTCTTCCAGCTATCTTTGCCAACTTTCGGTTTATTTGCTACCTTTTCCAGATACGAATCTTCCTAATTGTGATCTGCTCCAGTCCCTTCATTTTGAGTAAGAATCTGGATTGCATCATTATTGGATTCATTCATGATATTTCTCCTATTTTTGCTCCACTGAAGATTGATATTTCTTCGAGATTTTCTCTAATTGACTGTAATCCCATCCTTTGATTAATGCTGTCATCTGTTGTCTGTATCTTTTTTTCTATGTACCCTTAGCATTTGACTTCTCTTGAAGTCCCTCTGATTGTGATCCGGTTACCATATTCGACTCCCTTTCCTTCAAAATGTTCTCGTTTGTGTCCACTGTCATTGTTTCCTTGTCGGATGCTCTGGCTGGATCTTTTGGTTGTCGATCTGATTGCAGTGGTGGTTGCCTGGGACGTTGACCTCTCATTCTGGTTCTTGTCATGTTTTTGTATCGATTCTTCAATGGCGACCCTCGCAACCAATCCCTATACTGTCTATCCTCGCCATCCTCATTCTCCTTGTTTTATGATAGAATGCAATCCACATCAGTATGTCCCAAAAGTCCACACTCGTAACAAAAATCAGGCAACCGTTCATACTTTAGTTTCCCAAGTATAGTTCCCCCTTTGGTATTATCAGCCAGTGCAACATATCTACGTAGTGGCTTTGTAACATCAATCTCCACTCTCATTCTCAAGAACCTTCCAAATCCCATCAGTTCAAGATTGCTATCTATCATCTTCAGACTGCCAATCTTATTTCCAATTCTCTCCGCCATTCCTTTATTCATCCATTTGAGAGGTAACTCATAGACCCTTATCCAAAAGGTGACTCTGTTGAAAACATACTCCGAGGGGCATAGGTTTTCATTGTCATAACGATTTTTTCGATCGCTCGATGATTTTTAAAATAAAATAAAATGCAGGGAGTCGCCACCAATCTTTTTGATTAGGTGTGATTGGTCACCTATGAAAACTTATCCTCTTAGTAATATCTTAAAATTAATTAAGATATATTTAAAAAGATAATTTTTGGTCTGCGAAACAAAAAATTAGGTTCGGGAGTACGATTACGTGTGGGGAAGGATTAGCACCCCCACGACGCCTGTTTTAAAAAGGTACCAATTAATCGCATGTTATCTTTAATTTTGAAAAAATGATTTTTATTTTAGCATTTAATAAAAATTCCCTTAATACACCTTATTCAAAAAGAATATTTTTTTAAAAATAAATGAGAGACAATGTTTTTATTTTTTATTTTTATAATCATTTTAGAAGTAAAAGAAATTACCCATGTAAAAATAATTCACGAATCACTCTGATACCTTCAATAATGTTTCGATAACTATTTTTACTTGAATCGTTTCGAGGAATGATTGATATTCCTACCATCCTGAGAACAGATCTGTGTTTAGGAAATTTCCTTTACAAAAAAAAAATAATTAAAAAAATAATTGTTTATTTGTGGAGAAAAAATAAAAATAATATATAAAAACAGGAATATAACATTTTTTTTATAATTAGTTCCGAGATAACAGAAATCATCTATGTAAAAATAATTCCTGAATTACTCCGATAATTTCGATAATGTTTCGGTAGCTAATTTTACTTGGACCATTTTGTGGAATGATTGATACTCCGACCGTTCAAGAAATGGTCCATTTTAGAAAATTTCATTTACCGAAGATAATTTTAAAAGATATGTCTTATTTGAGGGAAAAAAATAAAAATTAATGCAGATGTCCTTTTAAAAATAATTTCCAAAATAAACGAAATTATCTGTGTAAAAATAATTTCTGAATCACTCCGATATTCTCGATTATGTTTCGGTAACTAATCTTACTCGAACTGATCGAGGAATGATTGATACTCCAACCATTCCGAGAAATAATCTGTTTTTAGAAAATTTCATTTACTGAAAATAAATTTAAAAAGGTATTTTATTTGCGAAGAAAACAATGTGATGAAACACAGAAATTGATAAAGGCACATTTTTATAAAATTAATTTCAGAATAAAAGAAATTATCTGGGTAAAAATAATTTCTTCAACCACTCCGATATTTTCGATAATATTTCGGCAATTAATTTTACTTGGATCGTTTCGAGGGATGATTGATACTCTGACCATCCCGAGAACGAATCCGTTTTTTAGAAAATTTCTTTAGTCCAAAATAATTTAAAAGACATATTTTATTCACGAATAAATTAATATTCATAAAAAGTTAATTAAAAAAAAACCTTTATTTAAGATTTAATAATGCATAAAAATGAGCAATAAAATGAATAATAAAATACAAATAAGAATAATAATAATAATAAATACAAAATAAAAGACAATAAAACAAAAGCTATTCGTAATATCATACTAATAATAATATTATTAATCATAATAATAATAGTGACAGGAAAAAGCTAAAATAAAAAAAATAATAATAATAATAAATGAAAAAATATATATATATATATATACATAAATGAAAATTAAAAATAAAAATAAATAATAAAAATAAAAAGTAGATAACTAAAATAAAATAAAATAAAAACAATAATAATAATAATAATAATAATAATAATAATGATAGTGACAAGAATAAAAAGACAATATATATAATAATAAAATATATAATGATAATAGCAAAAAAGAAAAGACAAAATAAATAAATAAAGTAATTTAAAAAAAAATGCAAAGATGAAAAAAAAAGGAAAAGAAATGCATTCGGGTCTGGTCCAAGTGCGGACTCGCACGCGGGTCCCGCGACCCGACCCAAAATTAGCCTATAAAGGCTATTTTTTTTTCTGGCTTCATTTTTCATGTTCTAAAAAAAAAATCTAACATTTTCCTCTGAAATCCTCTCAGACCCAAACCAACTACCACCCTCGGTCTGTCGCCGTCGTGCCGGAGGTCTCTCCGAGTTAGAAAATGTACCCAAAAAACTCCTCATTTTCTCCTCAACCCAAATACTAGGCTAGATTTGCCTTAAACCAACCTGGATATCATATGTCTGAATCCAAATTTTCGAAATGTTTTCTCTTTTTTTTTTTGATGGCTGGTTGGGATTAATCCCCTTTTTTATGTTTTTTTTTTTTTTTTTGTGTGATCTTTGCTTGCCTTTTTTTGGTTTAGGATTTTGTTCGATTTTTCCCCCATGTTTCGCATCTGGGTCGGGGTTTGTATAGGGGGCTGTGGCGGTGGGATTGGTTCGGTGGCCAGGCCACTTGGTGGCTGGCTACTCGGTGGCAGCACCTGGTTCGATGGGTGCCAGGTAGCTGCTGGGCATGGCAGGGGCTAGGTCAGTGCTAGGCTAGAGGCTAGGTCAGTGCTAGGCTAGGTGGTGGAGAGGCGGTGGCGGTGGAGAGCTGGCAGCTCGGTGGCAGTGTTTGGGTGGCTGGGTGAGGCGACGACTACAGGGCAGAGGCGGTGGGGGAGCTGCTAGGGTTTGTGGCCTGCTTGGGCCATGTGAGGGTTTGGGCCCTGTTGGGCCAAGGGTTTGGGCTGCTGACCTGCTGAGGCTACTAGGCCGAACAGGCCTGTTTGGCAATGGCCTGTTAGGCAGGCCTGTTGGGCTGGATTTGGGCTTCAAAGCCCAAACATTATAAGACCAACACAATGGTTTTTAAAAAATAAATAAATAAATAATAATAATAACTATAAAATAAATTAAATTAAAAAAAAAAAAAAAAAGGTTCGCTACATCCATCATAATCCGCATTATCAAAAGGTTTTTGTCAAAAGACCATGGTCCCCCTTCAATCACTTTTGCTTTGTCCTTCTAATTACCAAACTTGAAGAGAAAGAAATTTGAATCTAGTGTGGTGATCTGAACTCCCTTTGATACTCTCCAGATGACCATGAAAGTGCTTATCATCGCCTCTTTCTGTTCGTAAAAAGCTTTCCTATCATCTAGTGTTAAATTTCATCAGGATTTCCATTTTCAGTAGTATCCTCCAATTCAATTAGATCCTTATCTTCTTCCGTAAGATTCAGATTTTGCCACGCCTTCTCTAACTGATCAGCCATTGTTGCGTTCCACTATATTGCCACTAATCCACTACTAACCAAACTGAAACTAGATCCCCAAGGACTAACAAGAGTTCTTGAGGAAGAAAAAACTGTGTACTGGACAAGATTAGAACTCTCCTCCCATAGAGTCCAACACTCTAAGGAGACTTTTTAAAATTGATACTTGGTAAACTTTTAAAGTAAGAGCATAGAGTCGAGCATATCTTCAGGGAAGGCAATGCGGTTGCTGACCAGATAGCTAAAATGAGAGCCAAGAGGAACACTGATATGAAACTTTTTGGTTTTAATTGAGCAATGTCCTAATTCTGTTAAATCTCAGGCTTACTGTCCTGTCTTGTTGGATGATTTTGTTGGGGTATCTTTCCCCAGAACTCTTTCTGTCATTTGAGCTTGAAATGCCTTTGTTTATATATATATATATATACATATATAAATAAAACTAGCTTTAAGAGCTAGGCTATTAGAAAATGACTTCACTGAGATCTAGAAGACGCAAGGGTTCCAACTGTACTTCAATCCCAATTCACAGGTAAATTAAGGATTATGAGGATAATGTTAACTAAATACTAATATAAATAAGAAAACTTCAGATTCAGCTGTAAGCCTGCAACATGACCGAGATTCACATACACGTCAATTTCAAGTTTCTCGCTCGATCCTTTAGCTGTAAAATCAGCCAAGTGAAACCGAAAGGAAATGGATCGTGAAAGGAAAGAATGTGATTATCTTAATCATTATTATTTGAGACAAGAAAATATGCTTGCATGATTTGATGGTGTTGTTGTGTGAGTGAGGCCGTGTGGGTCTAAGCATATATATAGCTAGCTAATCACCATTATAAATTGCCTCCACCACTGCTTGCAAGTGATTATATATATCCATTACCATTACCATTAGCTTTAATAATTTTACCTACTTTCATGTTTGTATGCCTTTTTTTTTTTTTTTTTTATCTTGATTCCAAAAGACAACATCTCATTCACCCATCATTCATAATTTAATTAATAAATTTTTTTGTTTGTTATTAAAATAATAATATATTTTGTAAAAATATGACGTCTAGTATATATATATATATTAGTGTTGAATTCTCGTGATACTTCGATTTTATTGTTGTTGATAATAAATTAAATTAAATTATTAAATAAAAAAATAACACAAATTTAGACTTTAAATTGAATTGTTATGACAAATTATGCAAAATATTTTATTTGAGAATAACTTTTAAAGTAAAGTATAAATATATAAAATTATCAAATTTAATCTAGATAAACAATACGTACCTCCCAATCATTATACAACACGCCACACAAAAATCGGAGTTATTTGAAAAGTGTCAATTAGATCTGCAATTTCGAATATAATATGAGTATATGACACGAACATAACATCGAAAAAATAATTAAAATACGACACGATACGAAAAATAATATGAACATGACACAAATAGACAAACATGTCAAAATCTACAAATTGAAAAAATAACTTAAACACAATCCAAAAAAATAACGTGACACAAAATTGAAAGTTATTTGAATAGTACCAATTAAACCTACCAATTTCAGACACGACACGAACACGAAAAAATAATTAAAACACAATACAACACGAATGCATCAAAATCTATATAATACGAATTATTAATGTGTCAAAATTTCTATATATATAATACCCTGAATATGATTATAACACGAAAAAATAATACAAATACAACACGTGATAATTATATAAAAAAAAAATTAATTGATTGAATCAATTGAGAAGATAACTTTTAATAATACTCTGAATACAATTATAATACGAAAAAATAATATAAAGACTACACGTGATAATTATAAAAAAAAATTAACAATTGCTTGTTACACCGGGCAAGCAGTTGTCTTCTCAATTCATTGAATCAATTGATAGGATAACTTTCATTTTATAAAATATATAATACATTAAAAACAATTATGACACAAAAATGATATAAACACGATACGAATACATAAATTTTTTCTTTTCTTCTTTTCTTCTTTCTTTCTTTCTTTCCTTCTTTCTTTTCCTCTCATTCTCTTTCCTTTCTTTTTTTGTATCAAAAAAATAAATAAATAAATCCTACGTGACAAGCAATTGAATAAACAAATCTCGTTCAATTGGAGGGGATTCCTTTAATAGTACTAGAAGAATACCATCGGATTTGAATTGATATTTTGTAATAAATTTGAAAGATAAAAAAAATAAGAGAAGTGAAGATAATTTAGAAAAATAATAACTTCTATCATTATACGACACCTGATATAAAATTGAGAGTTATTTGATATGGTCAATTAGATCCGATCATTTTGGACAAAACATAATTATACGATACAAATATAACATGAGAAAATAATTAAAATATGACACAACACGAAAAATAAAATGAACTTGATACAAATACATGAACGTGTCAGAATCTATATAAAACAAATTATTAACGTATCAAAATTTATATAAATATATAATAGCTTGAATATGATTATGAAGGAAAAAATAACACGAACACGACGACACGTGACAAAAAATTGGGAGTTATTTGAATAGTGTCAACTAGACTTAATAATTTCGGACACAACATGATTATACGACATGAACAAAACATGAAAAAAATAATTAAAACACGACACGAAAAAATAACATGAACACAACACAAATACAAGAATGTATCAAAATATACATAAAACCAATTATTAATGTGTAAAAATTTATAATACTTTAAACACACGATAAAATAACACAAACACGTTAGGAATATACATTTTTTTCTCTAAATTGAGTAATTATGACAAATTATGCAAAATATGGGATGAATTGTGACACGACACGTACACACAAAATTTTTTCTAAATTGAATCACAATGACAAATTATGCAAAATATTTGGATGAATTGAAAACGATAAGAATACAACATGAAAAAAATAATTAAAATACAACACATAGGATAACATGAACACAAAACAAATACACGAACGTCTCAAAATCTACATAAAATGAATTATTAACATGTAAAAGTTTATATAAATTTATAATACTTTGAGCACACGAAAAAATAACACGAACAAGACACGAATGTGTCAAAATCTACATTAAATGAATTATTAACTTGCAAAAATTATAAAAATTTATAATACTTTGAATACACGAAAAATAACACGAACACAGATACTTTGATCACACAAAAAAATAACACAAATATGACACGAAAAATAACATGAACACGACACAAAATATTTGAAACAAGAAAAATCCGAATCCAAAAAGGTACGAACCCGGAAAGACCTAAACTCTAAATGATCAGAATCCGAAATAATCCGATATGCAAAATATCTCATTAGTGTTAATCAAAAGATAAAACAAATACTACACCAAGTTTGACATATAACAACATTTGTGAAGTGCTGTGAAAACTAAAAAAACTGTTGTTGTAAGATAAGACAGCATTTTTTCATGTGTTGTATATGTGGCCGCAGCCTTATGTCTTTAGTAGCATTTTTACATATGTATAATAACAATTATCAAAATACTGCTATTTATATTTTATAACAGTTTTTCAAAATTTTTTACATGCATTTTTCAATTGCTATTAAAGAACTAAATGATAGCAATTATAAGTGCTACCAAAAGCATTTTTATATAATAACACATATAACAACACATGTCAAATGCTTTTAAAAATGCTGTAATTATTGGTCATTATAATATATAAATGCAATATGCAAAAAACTGTCAAAGTGTTGCCTTTGTTATTTTTAACAACCTTTGAAAAATGCTGTAAAAAAATATGTCTAAGACTAAATTTGGAGTAGTGAAACACAAAAAAATTCTAAAATAACCTAATTAATCCCTAAATCATATGATAAAAAATTTAAATACCATAATTACCTTTCAAACTATAATTAATAACATGGATTATACGACAAATGTATGTTGTTTCAAAATCACAAATTCTTTACTATCATACATTTGAGGGATAAGTTTTAGATAAGATGTATAAGATATATATATATATAAATCGTCATTTGTTTCATAAAGTAACTTGAGTTTCAAAAATACATTCCAAAATGTATCCATCCATTTATGGCTTTGGCAATTATTGCTGAAATAGTATTTCTTATTGTATATTATTCCTACTCCAAGTCATCTCCCTATCAGGGGTGTTGCGGTGGAATTCCAGGTCAATGAGCTGCGCGAATCTCATAATTAAATTTATGGGTAACGTTGTTATTTTTTAATGGTTATCTTCTACAATTCCATATAAAAAGGAATTTTGTCATATATATATATATATATATATCATTACAGTAGTTGATCCTGAATTTTTAGTGGAGGCTGTCATCATTGCCCAGACATGCCAAACGTGACCGGTGACACCCTCTGCTTCAAACAGCAAAGTCTCATGTATCTTAGCCCTAATTCAGTTCTTATATATATATATATATATATTTCATCAGCCTTTTCAAAATATTTACCATGGATTTATATATAGATAAACTCTTAGTTAACAGCTAGCAAAGCTAGAGAGCAATCAATTAATTAATATACAAGAATACAGATGTTAAGTTGACGCACGGTTAAAAAATAAAAACGATCTAGTTTTAGATAGATAGACATTATTAAAGAGAAATAATAGAAAAGGAGTAGGAGTAGGACGCAAAATGCAAACATTTAAAAGGAGTTTTCAATATTTGCGTTGCATCTTCCTTGGATTTTAACCTCTAGTCTACTCTCTTGCTTTTCCGCTAAGGAGTATGGACCATACATTTGGGGGTTTTTTACTACAATATAGCCCAAAAAAAAAATATTCTCAAATTATCGTTGGTTTCGAATTAATTTTCAAAATACGGTTTTTTTTTTTTCTAACTGGGAAATCGCCATCCTCCATGGCGATTTCCCAGCGTTAAAATTTGAAAATTTGTAAAAAATACCAAGGGAAATCACCATGGGAGATGGCGATTTCCCTTAGTGTTTTTTGCAAATTTTGCTAAAAACATGAAGGGCATTTCCCTTCATGTATATATATTTTTTTTAATTCTTGGGAAAATATGAAAAACATGCACCAATAGTATACTTATTGTGAAATGATATAATGAATAAAAGTTATTTGAAAAAGAGAAATAAATAATTAAAAATTATTATAAAGGATATTGTAAAGACAAAATTACCCTTAATGAAAAAACTTATTTTTCTTTTTTCTTTCATTAAGGAAATATTATTTTTTTAAAATTTTAATTAAAAATAAATTTAAAAAATAAAATATTTAAATAAAAAAAAGTAAATAAAAAATTTAATTTTTTTTTAAATTAAAAAGTTTTTATTTTCAAAATATTTATTTTTTAATTAAAAATTAAATTAAAAAATAAAAGAAAAAGGGAAGAGAAGATTTTTTTATTAAGGATAATTTTGTCTTTACAATATCCTTTATAGAGGTGCTCATGGGCCGGGCCGGGCAGCGGCCCGTATTTTTTTTTCTTTTCTGCCCAGGCCCGCCCTTTTAAGCCCGAATCACTGTTCATTGGAATAAAAAAATTATTTTTTAATTTTTTAATTTTTTTAATTAAAATTAAATAAAATAATATTATTATAATAAAAATCACTGTTCCGGGCCGGGCCGGCCCGAAACATAAATTATCCTGCCCAGGCCCGGCCCGTGAGCAGGTCTAATCCTTTATAATAATTTCTAATTATTCATTTCTCTTTTTCAAATAACTTTTATTCATTATACCATTTCACAATAAGTTCACTATTGAGTCATGTTTTTCAAAATTTCCTAAGAATTGAAAAAAAAAAAAAACTTCTTTCTGCGATTTTCCAAGGAAAAAAAAAAGAATTTGAAAATGTTTAGTTGGGAAATCACCATGGGCCATGGCGATTTCCCAACTGGTATTTTTAAAAAAATTAAAAATTTCAGTTGGGAAATCGTCATGGGCCATGGAGATTTTCCAACTGATTTAAAAAAAACGAATTTTGAGAATTAATATGAAAAAAACGGTATTTTAATAAATAATTTTTTTTCTATATTAAAATAAAAAAGCCTACATTTGGCTAGGCATGCATTTAGTTTTTATTAATTGTTCGCCTGTAGGCCAATCAAGATTTTCGCAATCCACAACATGGATGTCTACTCATTATTTGCTCTCACTCTCTCTCATCCCTTTCACTCCTTCCTTGCAATACTTATCTCATTTACCTTCACACACTATTATAATAAACTTTTAATTTTTTATTTTGTAAAATGTAATTAAGTCCCTAAAAGTATTTAGTTGGAAATGATAATTTTCGCCAATAATACATATAAAATTTCATCATTAATTTCATACATTTTGTTAGTAAAAAGATTTTTAAATTACTTTAGGAATTTTTAATTTTTGATGGGATTTAGATTAATTTTGTTGAATGAATTTGGATTAAGACGTGTCATAGAACCACATGTTGAATAGAATATTTCTACACTGAAATATGATGGATGAAATATATACTTAACACGTGTCATCGTGCCAACCCATATACATGAGTGCAAGTAGTCCCCAACACTCCAATTGCTTGAGGTAAATTGTAGATCGCGAGCATTATTAGTTACCAAAAGTGAGATTTTATAATTGGATCAAAAGTACAAAAACCCTATAAACTTCACCATTAATGAAGTAAATAAACACTTCATCAAAACTTCGATTATACATATAATACATCATATACTCAATAGCTATTATTAACGTATAAAACTTTTAAAGTCCCGAATCATTTTTTATGGGTTCTGTCTGATTTTACTTTTACAGACTCGGATAATTTTCATTGTTATTAATTTGTTCTCTTGTAGTGTGATAAAATAAGTTAATTAGTGTCTATACATATGCTCTATATATAATTATAAGTTCCTTTTTATTTGTTGGTGACTAAAAAGTTCATAGTAGGAGTAAAATAAATACAGTACTCATCAGCAGGCTGGGTCTCATTCTTCAACGATATATTAGATATTTGGTGGGGGAAATTTGAAAAAGGGAGAGATGCTCTTCTTCTTCTTCTCCTTCTCCAAATAGTATTTTATTTTTTAATAAAGACATGAAAAGCATCTAAGACCTCCACAGTGGGGAAAGTGGAGTTGGAAAAGGACTTTTGGGCGTCGACGATCGAGACCAGGAAAGTGGGTCTAGCTAGTAAAAACGACAATCATTGCAATCATGATTCATCGAACTTTTAAGGCCTTACTTTCACTGTTACACATGATCACCTTTCTCAACTGTATACATATATATGTATAGTACAGTATTAATTTAACCAATATTATTATTGTATATATATATATATATATATAATATGCCAATAGTAATGTAGAATTAATTGGTTAATATACCGTAGTCGTCCTAAGTTGAGGGAGGTTAATAAAAGAATGTATTCTTTTTTTGTTTTGTTGAAATATTATAAAATAAAGTTAAAATTATTCAGTTTCAGAAATATCACGCACCACTAATTCTAAAAAGTTGCACTCAAAAGAAGGCTGGGTGTTCGCTCAAAATGTGAGGATGAGAGATGTACAAGTGGAGGTGATTCAATTTGTTAGCGGTGCCTGCAACAAAACATACCAAAGTGGATTACTCTATAGCTAATTAATGCTATTGCTATAGTGGAGCAAATCAAAAGATCAGCAAAGGATTTCAAAACCATTTAGGTTGCAACATATATATTAAGAAAGAAGGTAATGGAGTAGCCCAAGCCCATCCATTTTGCTGAAACATTTTAAATTTATTGAATAATTTTTTAGTCTGAATTCTAACTTCTTAGAATCTTTAATTCACAAAGATATTAATGTGATATAAATTGATTTTTGTATTCTAAATTAATTACCGTTTCTTATTAACAAAAAATAAAAAAGATTAGCCACGCCCCACTACTCTAAAAAGTTAGAGACTAATCGGAGGCCGGGAGGGGTTTGGATTTGGCCAATAATTAATTAAGTGGGCTAGCTGGCTGCCCTCTCCTACCTTGTCTCAAGCTATGGTCTGATTTACACTTTTGTCTTTAAAAAGAAAAATTACTCTCTTTAGTGAGTAATTGAGATGACTATTAATAAGAGAATTACGTATACCTGCCATAATAATAATGTAAAAAATATACCTACTTCTCAATGCATTAACAATCATGATACTGACAACTTAATTAATTAATTTATTTCTTTTTATTTTATATTTATGACCTCCCGAAATTAATATTAATTATATTTTAAATATGAAATGTTATATACATATACATGTGCATAATTATTCTTTCATATTTTTTTTTAATTTAATAAAATAAGTCATTTTATTCATTTCATTTTTAAAAGTCATTACAAAACAATTATGTATACCCATGTGTATTTTTTTATGTATATACAATATTATCCTTTTTATATATATATATATATATTTATTTATTTATACTATATATAAAATCTCTAATTGAGTTGGTGTTTGATATCACGAGTTAAGTGATATCAATTCAATTGTAAAATAAATAAAAATAATCAAATTATAAAATAAAAATAATATATATTAATAGAGTTAATTATATTAATAATTTAAATTTTTTGAAAGAAAGACAGAAAAATCACTTTGCTTACTTTTTTTCTCTCTTTGAAAAATCAACCGGTATAATTTTTAAATTTTTTTTTTCATTTATTTTTTCCATCACCCATAATGTGGATGTGTCATAATAATTTCATGTTCTTATTTTCATTCTGACTTATGAAGAGTAAATGCTATAGTTTGAATGGTTGAGAAGCTATATATAAAGAGTTGAAATTTTCGCAAAATCTAAAAAATAAGCCTTGGGAAAGGTCAAGGGTTTGATCTTCTTTTAGTAGTATTTAATTTTCTTCTCTTTCAGGCTAATGCATAAATTAATGAAATTTAATTGTTTTGACCTAAACAATCTCATTTGCCTCTTATACGACCTTGCTATGGTTGTTACGAAAAAAGAAAAGAAAAAAAGGAGAGAATTTAAAGATACTAATAATAATTTACGAAACTATGAACAGCTAACTTTTTGGTTACATATTTATGAATATTATATACAAATTAATGTAGCAAATATCTCATTTTCAAAATGTAGCTAATTAAGATAGGTAGGGATCACATGCACCTGGACACAGTTTCTAATTTAATTTCGCTACAAAATATTGGTATAAACTATATATAGAGTAGTTGAGTTATATGAACAAAAGCATTAATTACTCAGGAAAGCAAGGTGTCATTTGCCATTTAAAAGAAGCTTTGATGTCAAGGAATGCAATAATATTGCAATGGTAACTACAACTACTGTTATATATATATATATATATATATATATACTGAAAAAATATCCGCGTTTCGTTGCGGGTATGTTATCGAATTTGAATTGATATTTTATAATAAATTTGAAAGATAAAAAAGTAAGAAAAGTGAAGATAATTTAAAAAAAAAATTCTATCATTATACGACACCTGATATAAAATTGAGAATTATTTGATATGATCAATTAGATTTGGTAATTTTGGATAAAACATAATTATATGATATAAATAAAACATGATAAAGTAATTAAAACACGACACAATACGAAAAATAAAATGAGCATGATACAAATATATGAACGTTAATAAAAAGATATTTTGATAATATTTTGTAATAAATTAATATTTTGAATTAACATTTTATAATAAATTTGAAAAATAAAAAAGTAAGGGTAGTAAAGATAATAATTTAGAAAAATAATAATTCTTATTCTTATACAACATATGGTATAAAATTGAGAGTTATTTGAATATGATCAATTACATCCGGTAATTTCAGATATAACATAATTATACGATACGAACATAACATGAAAAAAATAATTAAAACATGACATGACACAAAAAATAACATGAATACGACACAAATATACGAACATGTCCAAATCTACATAAAATAAATTATTAACATGTCAAATTTTATATAAATATATAATACCTTTAATACAATTATAACAGAAAAAATAACACGAACATGATGACGTGTGACACAAATTTGTGAGTGATTTGAATAATGTCAATTAGACTCGGCAATTTCGGACACAACATGATTATACTACTCAAACACAACATGAAAAAAATAATTAAAATACGACATGAAAAATAACATGAATATGATTCAAATACACGAACGTGTCAAAATCGAATTAAACGAATTATTAACGTGTAAAAATTTATATAAATTTATAATATTTTAAACACACAATAAAATAATACGAACACACAAAATTAAATCATTATAACAAATTATATAAAATATGGGATGAATTGAGACACGATACGGACAAACAAAATTTTCTCTTAATTGGATCACTATGACAAATTATGCAAAATATTTGGATGAATTGAAACACGACACGAACACATAAAAAAATTTAAAATACGACCCGACACAAAAATAACATGAATACAACATAAATATACGAACGTATAAAAATTTATAAAAAATAAATTATTAATATATAAAAATTTATATAATAATATAATATTTTGAAAAAAAATAAAAATATAAAAAATAATACGAATTAATTTTTTTTCTTTTTTTTTTTATTTTATTATTTTTTTATAAAAAAAATGGCTTGCCGACGTAACAAGCCAATTTGAATTGCCTCACTTACAAACAGTAATTTTTGATCGTCACCTTTCATAGGGATCCGCGTGTGGTCCTCTTCTCTACTGCTAGCAGCCTAGCTGTGACAATTTTTGTTTTGGGTTAATATGAAAAACATAGGGAAAATATGAAAAACATGCAGTGCACAGTAGAATTATTGTCAAATGGTGTAATGAATAAAAGTTATTTGAAAAAGAGAAATGAATAATTAAAAATTATTATAAAGGATATTGTAAAGACAAATTTACCCTTTATGAAAAAACTTACTTTTCTTTTTTCTTTCATTAAAAAAATATTATTTTTTAAAAATTTTAATTGAAAATAAATTTAAAAAATAAAATATTTAAATATATAGTTTTTTCAAAATTTAAAAAAATTTAAAAAAATAAAGAAAAATTAATTTTAGGCATATTATTTTTATTTTTTTAAATTTTTTAATTAAAAAAAGTAAATAAAAAATTTAAAAATTTATTTTTTTAAATTAAAAAGTTTTTATTTTCAGAATATTTATTTTTTAATTAAAAAATAAATTAAAAAATAAAAGAAAAAGAGAGAAGAAAGTTTTTTTATCAAGGATAATTTTGTCTTTACAATATCCTTTTTAACAATTTCTATTTATTCATTTCTCTTTTTCAAATAACTTTTATTCATTATATCATTTGACAATAATTCTACTGTACACTGCATGTTTTTCATATTTTCCCAAAAACATATCTTTAATAATTAATTTATTATTAAATGATCATATATTATAAAATTATTTATTAAAAAAAAAAAAATTATTATACAGAAATGATAAAGACAAAAACATCTAGATTTTGATATTTTTATCCCTCAAACCCTATTTTCCCCTCTCTTTCCCTGCAATTTCTGCCGCCCCTCTTCCCCAACAACTTTTTTTGAAAGCTTTTTAATTTCTTATCTTCTTCTTCTTTACCCTTTCTTAGTTAATTAAAAAGCAGAAAAACTGAAGGATAGAAGAAGAAGAAGAATATTCACCCTTTCTTTTAGTTAATTAAAAAGCAAAGCAAACTGCATCAAGAAGAGAAATCGAAGAAGAAGAGAAACTTAGAGAAAATAGAAACTGAAGAAGGGAGGGGGTAAAAAAGGAATCGGGAAAGAGAGGAAAATTTTGAGGAACATTTCATTAAGGTTTATGTTAGGGTATTTTAGTTTTATTATTTTCTTAATAATAATTTTATATAATTTTTTTTTTTTTTATAAATTATTTAACAATAAATCAACTATTGATGATATGTTTTTCATATTAACCCTTTTCTTTTCCTTTTCCTTTTTGGGCTGCAAAGTGCAAAACTCATGGTATGGGGTCCCGCACACAACTAAGCTTTTGTCAATTCCTGTTCAATCCCACCACACCTTCAAACACACTTTATTTTCTTCTTTTGTTATAAATGTGTGAGCATGGAATACAGAAATTTGCAGATGAGTCACCCAATTTCTCCATTTTAAGCTCTAATATCTCTCTTCCTTTCTAATTCTAATTATTAAACTTTCTCTCTCCTAATAGCTTCTTGTGGTGGCAATGGCAAATGGGCATGAGAAGGTGTGTGTTGAGCAAGATGGAGAAGCAGGGCACGTGCATTACTAACTCAATATTCCTCCACTCAGGCACGCATCAGGTTCTAGCTGGCTTCTAGCTAGCCGGAGCTATGGCTCTCTCAGTTCACTCATTAAGCTACACTGAGTTAGTTCTTCATGTGCCCGTCTTCCCCATCATGACCACGGCGCCTTGGTTAATTTTTACCACTAAGTTGCTGCTGTACTTTTGAAGAAGAGACTACCATCAGATTAAATATAAAGAAGGTCCTATCTTGTACGTTGTTTATGATCTAGCAATCACAGCAAGGATTAGCTGAAATCGATCGGAAAAGCCCAGTTTCAGGTGAGTTAATTAGGATTGCATGACGTTAGTTACCATTTATGTTTTAGTGCTAGAGAATTTGCTGGTCGTTTTTCGGGTATATATGCATGCTCTAGTCAAAAAGATCGATCGATGTTTAATTAATTCTGATATATATATATATATATATATATATATATATATATATATCGTACGTCGTGAAACATGTTAGGACCCAAAGATGAAGAATATATATATATATATATATACGCGTAGAAATACTGTGATTTTATTTGTAATGAGATTTCAACAATTAATTAATTAATGTCATATTGACTGAATTATATATATATATATATAGGATTATGTATAAAAGGTGGTCATATCAGAAACAGAAAGGTTAACTTAATTGGAAGAGTACTGATGGAGGCGACGACGAATCACCTCAATTAATTAGTCCACTCTCCAGCCGCCAAGTTTGATCATCTCCATTCTCCAACTCCAGGTGTTGTTTTTTTTTTTTTTTTTTCCTTTTTCATCTGCCCTCTCTTTTTCTTTCCCCCCTACATATATGTTTTCTGCCTATTCTGCATTGCAATTTGCAAAGGGTTTTATTATGTACTTAAAAGAATGGACTAAGAAGTGTGCATGGCACTTAAAATGCTATATATATATATATATACATTTATATTTATATAGACAGTAGTTAAAACATTTGATTCAAATTAAGCAATTAAGTACTAACATCCAGGATTGCGCAATAAGCAAATTAAAACAAATTCAACGTCAACTTCCAACTGCAATTCTAAAATACTGGTACTTAGTTTGTGCAAATTAGTGCTGTTGAACTTGAGGAGCTAGCTCACCTACTTATTTATACCATATATATACTATATATATATATTTATTCCATTTTCATATATATATATATATAGATGAAACAATGCCTTATATAATCAAGTTCAATATATTTCTTCTCCACTTTACCCTCCACCTCCAGTACTACTGAAACCGGTTGAAACAAAAGGATACAAAAAGCATTGCTTAGCAATAAAATGAAAATATGCCTTAGAAAATTAACAAGATGGTAGTAGGGTCTTTTCTTTTTTTTTTTTTGTTTTTTTGCTGCTACTGTCAGTGCCAGATAATTGATTCTCATTCCATTTGCCGGTAAAAGAAGAAAGTTGGATAGAGAGATCATATATAAAGCAAAGAGACACATGATTTTTGGCAAAAAAGTAGTGTTGGGTTCATTATCAAGATCATGAATAGGCAAATTGGTAAACATGGTACCACCACCCAGGAGACAGTACAAGATAACAACTATACGTCTATTCCCTTCTTTTGGCTCTTCCCTTTTTTCCTTTCCCTTTCCCTTTCCCTTTCATACACGTTAGACTGACAACGAAAACCCATAAGGTTACACCTGGCTTTCAAATCCAACCCTCATTTCTCATTTACTAGTTAGTTTATGCTACACTTATTTTGTATTTTGTACGTAAATAATATAATATAATAAATTAATATTATTTATTTTAATATATATAATTTATTATTACACTTTTTTTCTTTTTTTCATAAATTTATATATTTTATTTTTGTATAAAATTATATTAAAAGTTATCAAAATATATCTATTCAAAAGTCAACAAAATTATTACAAATGTTATCAAAATTATATCAGTAATTACCAAAATTATCTCAAAATTTATTAAAATTATATCAAATGTTATCAAAAAGTTACCAAAATTATATCAAAGATTAAACAAAAGTATATAAAAGATTACCAAAATTAGATCAGATGTTATACAAAAATTATATAAAAGGTTATTAAAATTATATCAAATGTTACCAAAATCATATAAAAAATTATCAAAATTATATAAAAAATTGCCAACATTATAAGTTATTAAGACTATATCAAAAGTTTTTAAATTTATTTTATCAAAATTTTATCAAATGTTATCAAAATTATAACAAAAATTATTTTGGTAACATTTGATATAATTTTATTAAAAATTATAACAAAAATTATATAAAAGATAGCCCCAACATTATATCAAAAGTTTCAACTTGGACATTTTTTTGCTTGTGAATCGTAATAGATGATGAGTAACATTTTTTTAGTTATAGCATGGTTGGCCTTGGCCACATGTAGCACATTGTCTGATGTCTCAATTGTTTTTATGCTTTCCTAATTTTTGCGTTGCAGATGAAAGTTGATTGCATTGAAAACAGCCAGAACCTGCAGTGATATTCCTTCCAGTAAAGTAAAGTAAAGTAAAGTAAAGGGATCATCCAATTTACACAGTTAAACCTGACTCACTGACAGCATGCATGCGCTGATAATTACTTCTTTTATGTTTGTACAGATATATAATAGAGGAAAAAACTAATTAATAAAATACTTAAAAGCAATCCCCCAATTTACTGTTTTAAATTGGGGGAATTGCGTAATTGGCAAGTCAAATTCTTCTTATTAAAAAAAAATTATATATTCGTATCGTGTTTGTATTATTTTTTATATTCATGTTTTTTATATATTCAAAATATTATAAATTTATTATATAAATTTTTAAATGTTAATAATTTATTTTATATAAATTTTTATACGTTCGTAAGTTGTGTTCATGTTATTTTTGTGTCTTATCGTATTTTAATTATTTTTTTCATGTGTTCGTTTCATGTTTCAATTCATCCAAATATTTTGCATAGTTTGTCATGATGATCCAATTAAGAGAAAATTTTATGTGTCCGTGTCGTGTCTCAATTCATCCCATATTTTACATAATTTGTTATAATGATTCAATTTTGTGTGTTCATGTTATTTTATTGTGTTTAAAATATTATAAATTTATATAAATTTTTACATGTTAATAATTCGTTTTATGTCGATTTTGACACGTTCGTGTATCTATGTCGTATTTATGTTATTTTTTGTGTCGTGTTTTAATTACTTTTTTCATGTTGTATTCGAGTCGTATAATCATGTTGTGTTCGAAATTGCCGAGTCTAATTGACACTATTCAAATAACTCATAAACTTGTGTCGCTCGTCATCATGTTTATGTTATTTTTTATATTATAATTGTATTCAATGTATTATATATTTGTATAAAATTTGACAAGTTACTAATTTGTTTTATGTAGATTTGGACACGTTCGTGTATTTATATCGTATTCATGTTATTTTTTGTGTCATATCATGTTTTAATTATTTTTCTCATATTATGTTCGTATCGTATAATTATGTTGTATCTGAAATTACCGGATGTAATTGATCATATTCAACTAACTCTCAATTTTATACCATGTGTCGTATAAGAATAAGAATTATTATTTTTCTAAATTATTTTTACTACTCTTACTTTTTTATCTTTCAAATTTATTACAAAATATTAATTCAAATCCGATAGCATTTCACAACGAAACACGAACATTATCTAATATTACTTAATTTGAAAAGCTAATATATATATATATATATATATATATATATATATATGTTGTCAGCGTCGACGTTGCTGTGAATGAAGAATTGTCATTTTACCATATGCATAGCATTAGCATGGAATGAAAGAGAATCATCATAGAATAGAAGTGGAACCGCAGTATTTCATTTTATTTAATTAAGTGCTGTGATTTGGCCATCATATATATTGCATTACCATATTCTCACCCCATAATATATATAACATATTGAAACTACCACTCCAAAGTCTTAGAAGACCTTTGACACTCAAGAACAGAATCTAATGGCCTTTTATTGCCCAGGAATCCCTTACAACTGTTAACTAACAAATAAAATACGAACAAAAAAAAAAAGAAAAAAAAGAAGGCATTTTGCAGTGACTAACAAGCTAGAACTAAGTTAAAGCCAATGCCACTGCTTTGAATCAGGAGCCTCAACCTGATCCTGAAAGAGCTTCCTCACAATTTTCTGCTGCTGCTTCACAAGTCTTCGCTTCCTCCTCAGAAAAACTGGGAGCTTTTGGAATCAGTCCAAGGATTTTAAACATGAGTTGATCAGCATCAAAATCATTGTTAGGAGTTGTCAACAGCTTCTCACCAGTGAAGATAGAATTTGCGCCAGCAAGAAAACATAATGCCTGCTCACTCATCGAGAAACAAACTCTGCCAGCTGACAACCTAACCATTGATTTTGGCATCACTATACGAGCAGTGGCAATCATCCTAATCATCTCCCATATTTCAACAGGCTGAACAAGTGATGAGAAATATTAACGAAGCCAGTACTCATTCTCAAACTCATTAAGTAATGCTAATGCATTGATGACAAGCCATGAAAACATTCAAATGATAGCTGAATGAAGGATCAATAATAATTGCCAATGCTAGTGTTATGCGTTACTTGTCGAAGTTACCTTTTGATCTTGAAGAGGCGTGCCTTTCACTGCAACCAAGGCATTAATGGGAACACTCTCTGGGTGAGCGGGGAGCGTTGCCAAAGTGTGCAACAAACCAACTCGGTCCTCTGCTGCTTCTCCGAGCCCTAAAATTCCACCTGTTAAGAGAGAAGTAAATTGTCATTCTTTTTTTTGTTGAAGAAATTAAAAATTAAATTTTATGAGATAAAACACGGGATATATAGAAGCTTAATGAGAGGAATCATCCAGAGGTTAAATAACATTGTTAAAATTACTCATAAAAAGATCTTTCAGAATTGACCATCTTCTGCATAAATAAATCTAGAATATGACAGCTTCAAAAAGAGACCTATCAATGAGCAAAAGTTTTCCAGAAAGACTGAACTTATCTTTTAAACGGTGAAAAGACAAATGTGCTGCCAAACCACAAATCCGGTTGACGTTTCTCACCAACTCCACAAAAATAACCAACCAAAACAGTTTTTCTCATTTCTACATCAGTTGAACTTTCTCAAGAGGAAGATAAAGAAGTTTGGATATTATTAACTTATAGGGTTAGATGAGTAGATAACAAATCATATAGTGAGTGACTGCTTTCAGTTATAATATTAAAAAGTTTAACCAATCACCTGAACAGACATTAATTCCTGCTTCACGGACATGTTGAAGGGTTTCCAACCGCTCATCATAAGTTCTTGTTGTAATAATGTTTGGGTAATATTCTCTTGAGGTATCAAGGTTATGGTTGTAAGCTGTAAGACCTGCCTTCTTGAGCTCAACAGCCTGCTGCTTCTCTAGCATGCCCAAAGTGCAACATACCTCCATCCCCATATCCCTGGTACACAATAGATGCTTCAAATACCAAATGACATTTGATGGACATATGGAAACACCTTGGAAGCAAAATGTTAATTAGACATCGATGCGATCAAAATTCAAAACATTTCAAAATATTATTTTGAAAATGGCAGAAAAAAGGAAAATCCTTAAAAGAATGCCATTGACAACATACTAACCTCAGCATTCTAAGAAGAGTATATATAAACTATATTGGGAAAAGAAAAATAAAATTTATAGACAAATGTTTTTCACTGAAGATTGTTTGCTTTTTTTTTTTTTCCTTTTGAGGAAGATTAATAACAAAAGGAGATGATGTTCCAGTTTTTCAAAGTGTAACTGTGATGCAGGAGCATCGATTTAATTATTAAAGTTTTATGTTTGTTTACTTAGTTTATTTTAAGTAGAAGTCTTCAAGTTTATGCTTGTTTACTTAGTTTAGTTTAAGTAGGAGTCTTATGCTATTTAGGTATTTTATTTAGGCATGTGACTTTAAATAAAATAGGGTTATTATAAATACCCTAAGATAGGGTAGCAGTCGATCAGCTTATCATTATTATTTTTCAGAGTTTTAACTCTTCAATAAAGGTATTGGCAGATTTGCCTCTAAACCTAAAAGTCCTACTCAATCGCAGCCTACTTTCTATCTTGTTTACTGTTCTAGTTTCTACCCTGCATCAAATTGGTATCAGAAGCCATGGTTGGGCGTGGTAGAGGTCGTGCTAGGGGAAATCAAGGGCAGCAAACTGATTTGAATGAGATGAGGCAGATGATTGAAGACTTGTCGCGGGCTGTTCAAGCCTTGCAGCGACCAGGACTAGTGGGAGCCCGAATGGAGATTCCGGAAGGTGACCACAACCCTTTTGATTTACCGGAAGGTGGTCAGGAGGAAGAATCGGATGATGGAGAGGCTGAGAACCCCTTCCATAACGCTGGACCTGCGAATCTGGCAGCAAGAGGTGGATTGGAAGATAGGTTGCTACATGCCTTGGATTTGAATGGAGGAGGAGTGAGGATCCAAGTAGATGATTTCCATGGGGATCTACACGCTGAAGATTATCTAGATTGGGAAGCCACGGTGGATAATTATTTCGAATGGAAGCCCATGGCAGAGCATCGAATGGTATTGTTTGTGAAGCTTCACTTGAAAGGGGCGGCACTTCAATGGTGGAAGAGAGTTGAAGAGCAGCGGGCACGTCAAGGAAAGCTGAAAATTGGTAGTTGGGAACACATGAAGAGCAAGATGCGGAAACAGTTCCTACCAGCAGATTATGCCATGGATCTTTATCGCAAATTCCATCTACTCAGACAGAATGGTAGGTCGATTGACCAATACACATCTGACTTTAACAATCTGTCTATTAGGGTCGGTTTGAAGGAAACCAATGAGCAGTTAACATCTCGCTATCTTGCGGGAATGGATCTAAGCATTAGAGATGAGTTGGGGGTGGTTCGGTTGTTCACCTTAGAAGATGCGAGACAAGCAGCCTTGCAAGCTGAGAAAAGGGTACTACGCTATGGTGCTAGGAGGCCTATTTTTAACAAGTCAGAATCTGCCTCCCACAACAATTTCAGTGGGAAAGGGGCTGCCTCAACCAGTAAACTGACTGGCAGCAACTCCATGGGCAGTAGCAAGGGTTACAAGGGGCAGAATGAGTACAGGGGCGGCACACAAGCAGGTTATGGCAAAACAGGAGGCGGCACACAGCCAAATCCTAACAAAACAGGGGCTGGAAGTCAGATTCGGTGTTTCAGTTGTGGAGAAAAGGGACATGCTTCTTACACATGTCCGAAAAGAAGGGTGAATCTGATTGAAATAGATGATGATGGTCAAGACTTGTCGGAACCCATCTATGATGACCGTAATGATGATGATGATGATGTGGATATTTATCCGGTACAAGGAGAGTCGTTAATGGTTCGGAGAGTTATGACAACAACCACCAAAGATGATAAGGAAGATTGGAGGAGGCGAAGCATATTTCGAACTCGTGTTCTTTGTGGTACCAAAGTATGTGACGCTATTATCGACAATGGGAGTTCGGAAAATTATATTTCCAAGGAAACAGTCGACAAATTGCACTTGCCTACAGAGAAACACCCTCACCCATACAAGATCCAATGGGTTAAAAAAGGCTTTGAGATACCGGTACAATCTCAATGCTTAGTTAAATTTGTTATGGGCAGTAATATGGATGATGAGGCGCTATGCGACGTTGTGCCAATGGATGCTTGTCATATTCTTTTGGGTCGACCTTGGTTATATGACCATGATATGCAACACTACACTAAGGAAAATACATATTCCTTCCATAGAGCGGGTAAAAAGTACACTCTACATCCCCATAGAGAGGTTGCGGCACCTAACACCAGCAAATTAAATGGGTTTTTAACAGCTGAAGAGTTGGAGGATGAAGGAAGGGAAGCAGGAGTGATGTTCGCTGTTATTAGCAAGGTTGCTAATTGTGTCGACAGTGATGGGGACAGCAAGGAACAACCTATGGCAGTTCAGCGATTATTAGAGGAGTTTGCTGATTTGGTAGGTTATACCTCGCCTCAAGGCCTACCACCAATGAGGAGCATTCAACATGCCATGGATTTAGTACCGGGAGCTTCTCTACCAAATCTGCCAGCATACAGAATACCGCCTGCACAGCGGCTTGAGATGCAAAAACAGGTTGAAGAGTTGATGGAAAAAGGGTTAGTGCGAGAAAGCAAAAGTCCTTGTGCTTGTCCGGCCTTGTTAGCCCCTAAGAAAGATGGTTCTTGGAGGATGTGTGTGGACAGTCGAGCCATAAATAAAATCACGGTCAAGTACAGGTTTCCAATCCCGCGATTGGAGGACATGCTCGATCAATTGGCAGGTTCTAAGGTATTTTCTAAGATTGACTTGAGAAGTGGTTACCACCAAATCAGATTGAGAGAAGGAGATGAGTGGAAGACTGCTTTCAAGACCCCGGATGGCTTATATGAATGGCTAGTAATGCCTTTCGGTTTGTCAAATGCTCCTAGCACATTCATGCGCATCATGACTGAGGTACTTAAACCTTTTCTGACACGTTTTATTGTCGTTTATTTTGACGATATTCTGATTTACAGTCATAGTGAAAAAGAGCATTTAGTACATTTGCGCCAAGTATTGGAAGTCTTACAAAAGGAGAAGCTTTTTGTAAACTTGAAGAAATGCTCATTTTTACAAACAGAAGTGGTATTTCTGGGGTTCATTGTTTCTGCCGAAGGGCTGAAACCAGATCCGGGTAAGGTCCTAGCAATCCAAGACTGGCCAGCACCACAGTCAGCCAAAGAAGTAAGGAGTTTCCATGGTTTAGCTTCATTTTATAGGAGGTTCATAAGGAATTTCAGCTCCATTATGAGTCCTATTACAGAAACTTTGAAGAAAGAGCAATTCGAAGGGACCAATTCAGCTCAGAAAGCTTTTGAGCGAATTAAACTCCTGTTGACAGCCGCACCAGTTCTAGCGTTACCAGATTTTGATAAATTATTTGTTGTTGAATGTGATGCTTCCCATAACGGGATTGGGGCTGTTCTTAGTCAAGAAGGAAAGCCTTTGGAATTTTTTAGCGAGAAATTGTCAGATTCTAAGCGAAGGTATTCCACTTATGATCTGGAATTTTATGCTTTGGTGAGGGCCATTCGGCACTGGCAGCACTATCTAGCCTATAGGGAATTCGTGGTTTATTCAGACCATCAAGCCCTAAGGTATTTGAGTTCGCAAAAGAAGCTCAATGATCGTCATGCTAAATGGAGTTCATATTTAGATGAGTTTAATTTTTCCTTGAAGTATAAGACATGGAAGACTAATGTGGTGGCGGATGCCTTGAGTCGGCGATCGTTAATTTTAACGACGATGAGTTCCCAAGTTGTTGGCTTCGAAGAACTCAAAAATCAGTATGTTACTGATTCTGATTTTAAGCAGATTGTGGCAGATTTGCAGGGGACAGAAGCTGACCAGCAGCTGCCCTACAGGTTGCATGACGGGTACCTTTTTAAGGGAAATCAGCTTTGCATTCCTGGAGGGTCTTTTCGAGAACAGATTATCAGGGAGCTTCATGGGAATGGTTTAGGAGGACATTTTGGCAGGGACAAGACAATAGCGCTGGTGTCAGATCGCTATTATTGGCCGCGAATGTATAAAGATGTGAGCAGGTTTGTGCAACGGTGTTCTATTTGTCAGTTCGGCAAAAGGACATCCCAAAACACTGGGTTGTACACGCCATTACCAGAACCAGAGGCACCTTGGATTCATTTGAGCATGGATTTCGTGTTGGGCCTTCCTAAGACATCCAAAGGGTATGACTCGATTTTTGTTGTAGTGGATAGGTTTTCTAAAATGGCACATTTTATTCCTTGCTCCAAAACAGCAGATGCTTCCCACATAGATGATTTGTTTTTTAAAGAAGTGGTGCGTTTGCATGGTGTTCCTACTTCGATTGTTTCAGACAGGGATGTCAAGTTTGTGGGTCATTTTTGGAGGACTTTGTGGCGGAAGTTAGGGACTGAATTAAAATATTCCAGCACTTGTCATCCACAAACAGATGGTCAGACTGAAGCCATTAATAGGAGCTTGGGTAATTTGCTAAGGTGCTTGGTTAAAAACCATGTGAAGGGTTGGGATTCAGTTATACCACAAGCTGAGTTTGCTTACAACAACTCAGTTAATAGAACTATCAAGAAGACTCCATTTGAAGTTGCTTATGGTCTCAAGCCTCAACATGTGTTGGACCTAGTGCCATTGCCACAAGAAGCTAGGGTGAGTGAAGATGGAGAAGCCTTTGCTGACCATGTCCGCAAGCTTCATGAGGAAGTGCAAACAGCCCTAAAAGCCAGCAATGCCGCATATGTTGATGCTGCCAATCAGCATAGACGTTTCAAAGAATTTGAGGAAGGAGACCTAGTGTTGGTCCACTTGAAGAAGGATAGATTTCCTAAAGGTACTTATCATAAGCTAAAGTCTCGGAAGTTTGGTCCATGTAAGGTATTGAAGAAGATTAGCTCAAATGCTTATTTAATTGAGCTGCCTGGTGAGTTACAAATCAGTCCCATTTTTAATGTTTCTGATTTATATTCTTTTGAGGGGTTTGATGAAGAGAATGTGACCACAATTGAAGACCAAGCTGATCAACTTCCTACTAAGCAAGCTGATGTTGTCCAAAAAGTTCTAGATGTGAGGGAAGTGAAGTCTAGAAGAGGTAATGCTTATAGACGATTCCTAATAAAGTGGTTGGGCAAACCAGCTTGTGAAAGTACATGGATTGCCGAGGAAAAACTAAGGAAGATCGACCCTGAGGTGTATGCTGAAGCGGCCAAGGTTTATTCTATGGAGTCAGCTCCTTTTTAACCAAGGGAGATTGATGCAGGAGCATCGATTTAATTATTAAAGTTTTATGTTTGTTTACTTAGTTTATTTTAAGTAGAAGTCTTCAAGTTTATGCTTGTTTACTTAGTTTAGTTTAAGTAGGAGTCTTATGCTATTTAGGTATTTTATTTAGTCATGTGACTTTAAATAAAATAGGGTTATTATAAATACCCTAAGATAGGGTAGCAGTCGATCAGCTTATCATTATTATTTTTCAGAGTTTTAACTCTTCAATAAAGGTATTGGCAGATTTGCCTCTAAACCTAAAAGTCCTACTCAATCGCAGCCTACTTTCTATCTTGTTTACTGTTCTAGTTTCTACCCTGCATCAAACTGTAAATCCAACACGGACTTAACTTCACATTATTACTCAGAGGCCAGGAATCATGAATTCTATGGCAAGAATGAATAGACACAGGAATTAATTAGTTCAAAAAAAAATGGAAAGAAATTTAATCAGTAGAGAAGATTAAAGAAAAGACAATTAACTTTCATGTGGAAGACAGGCATCTTACCATTTGCTTTAATAACTTTTCAATCAGAATTTAGTTCACAAAACCAAAAACAACTTTGAAATATATAATATAAGCCAGGCCACAAAAATCAAATTACCCAAGCTCTGACTTTCTCCCATAAGCAATCTGATAACAATGATGCTTTATTACCTAATTTCTTTTACATATTCAAGAATCTGGTTGAAGTTAGTTTTCCTTCCTACTGTGTCTCTCCATGCCGCACCCATGCAAAAACGTGTACTACCAGCTTCTTTTGCCTGCCAAAAAAAACTGCAAATCGTGATACAAGAAGTACAACATACATATAATGCTCAAAGTATATTAGATAGCAGTTCTATACATACTCTCTACCAGTAGTAGTGGAAGACAGTAATTAACTAACCTGATGCAGGTATAAGAATTCTATTATGTTCTCCATATAATAAGTTGTCTATTGTATCATTTAATAACTTGACTAAATACCAATGAAACAATACAAAAGTGGAAACTAGTGCTTTCCCCTCAACAAAAAAAAAAAAAAAAAAAAAGGAAAAGAAAAGAAGAAGCTCCCTCATTGACTCAAATTTGGTCTGCAAATTAACTCTAAGCAAACATACTTTGCTGCATGGCATAAGCGTTAAATTAGGAGGAAGCATCTAAACTCAACCAGATGAATTCTCCAGGTAAGCAGTAATGATAAGTCCATTGCAAAGTAACAATTCAATAACTAGGATATTGAATTGCAAGTTAAATACTGCAAACCATCATTGCAGCAGTGCTGTGCCGTACCAATTTACGCAAAAAGGGAAAACAATGCAATCTGTACATATCAATTCAAAACTAACCAATCCCGACTAGTTTCAGATTAGTAAGGCATTTAGCAGAGTTGAGTAAGATTAGAATGGTGAAACAGAATGCAAAGAATGAAGAGATAAAGCTGCCAACCTGTTTAGCTGCCTGCATAACGGCTTCCTTAGTCATAAGCTTTTGGGGTTTTAGCCCAGTATGATACCTTGAGGATTGAGGACAATATGAACAATCCTCGCTACATCCACCAGTCTTGATTGAGAGGAGGGTACACTGCTGCACCTCTCTAAAGTTATGACCATATCTGTGAACTTGAGCCTAAAATAGCAAAAATATAACCTTTCTAGTCAAATTGATTAGACGCATGTGATATGTGAAGATAAGAAACAGTAGTAAAAGTAAGTAAAATTGTGATCAAAATTAGAAAATTGAACATCCGGCTGCAAATAAAGCAATGTCCTGATATAGGATTAAGTGATTGTGAGCAAGCAAAGAGAGAGAGGGAAAAAGTGAAACAGACTCCGTGGAAAAGGAGATCAAGAAGAGGAGAATCGTAGATGGACTTGATCCGTTGGCGTGTCCAGTCGTTTCTAGGACCTTCTCGGATAGTTCTCTCAGCTTCTACAGCCGCAGCCGACGCATTTGTAGAGTAGTAACTACAAGTTCTGAGCAGCAGCTGAGAAGGGGATCGAATGGACAACATTTTGATTGTGGGTAAGTTGGGTTTAACTTGGTTGGATAGCTGTAGGTTTTCCTTTCCTTTTGGAGGAGAAAATAAAAGGAAGAGAAGATGGAAAATGAAGGCCCAAGGCTTATTACTGTTTTCTTCTTCTCTTCCAAGTAGGCGTAGGCAAGCAAGTTCCCACTACGGTCTGTTTACCTACTAATCTACCCGTCTCTCAGGCAGGCAGGCAGGCAGATAGTAACTGATGAGTTGAGTTGAGTTGAGTAACCTAACATGCTTTACTTATGTGATGTGTTGTTAACGTTGGGATTTCCGCTTCTCTGGGGGACCCACCAATAATCCTATCCAACGACCCATATCATATCTTACTCTGATAGTAACTGATGAGTTGAGTTGAGTAACCTAACATGCTTCACTTATGTGATGTAGTTACGTTATGTGTTGTTAACGTTGGGATTTCCGCTTCTCTGGGGGACCCACCAATAATCCTATCCAACGACCCATATCATATCTTACTGTTAAGGTTAGTTTAAGATTGTTGGTGAAAAAAAATTTGGGTCGAAGTATGTTTAAAAAGTATTGTAAAAAAATATGGTTTAAATTTTTTTAAGTGTTTAGTATTGTTGTGAAAAAATATTGTAAAAAACTGAAATGTAGAAAAAAAAATGTTTAAAATAATAAAAGTATAAAGATATGAGGATAATAAAGTTATTTTTTTCAAAAATCAGTTTTTAAAATCCAAAAGTTAGATTTTTTAATTTTTTGATTTGACTTTTTTAAACCATAGTTTCAATAATAAAAAATAACTTTTTTATCTGTTTAATATTGTATTTACGATAAAAATAACTTTTGATCTCAAAAATTATTTCAAAAACAATGCTAATCCTGTCTCTGTCTGTCCTCATTTAATCAACTGACAACTATCAACTTTCTTTTCCAATATGCTTGGTTATTGAGTGCCGCGCAGTTTATTAAGGTGCGATAAGTGAAAAACTAATAGTCCTATATTCATAAAAGTATTTATCCCTTGTGGCTTGATTATTGAGAGCCGCAGCTTTTTGTTTGCTATGGCACTTGCTCATTCCCCCTTGAAAACCAGGCGACGGATTCCCTATGAAGATTTGAAAAAACTTGGCATTCCTCCTCCACCTCAAGGAAGATACATGTCTCGTTTTCAGGTATAGCCCCTTTCACCTTACTATTGTACAAAATTCTCAACCCCTGTGGCTGTCTACATACTAAAGGTTAAGTATTGGAAATGCATTGTTGCATAAATTTTGCTACTATGCATGATTTTTGTTACTAGTACATTCTCTTTGCTTCCTGAATTTGTTAGAGTTAGTTACTGGTGTCACTAACTTTTAATTTATTTTCTCTTGATACTCTCAAATTGCAAATTGTATTTTGGGGTCTTGAATCTTCTCCCTACTGGTTTACCTCCTTTTGTGTTCTTTTTTGGGTCTTATATTTGGAAAGACTCTTGAGGCATAAAGCCTTAGAAGAGGCAGCCTAACATGATAGAACATTTTCATTATTAATGATTTCATTTTGTCCACATGTGCCCATGCATCACAGTGGAGAAGGAAGAATAGTCTCATGCATGAGAGGAGCTGTGGCTGTGCGGACTGAGAATTCTCCCAAATTAAGAAGTAGCTCTATGGAAAGGGATGAACACAAAAGGACAGCAAGAAGACTGGAGCAAAAGGAGTTGTGCGGAGGAAGAACGCCAACGATGGAAAAGCTCTATGGATTGGTCAGTGTTCTGAGAAAAGGATTCCTATAAATAGAGAGGGAGGAGACTACCATCATAACTAAGTGGAGTTCTGTGGACTGGACAGAGAAGAGCACTCTCATTCCAGGAGCATTGTAGAGGGGGGAGAAACCTCTAAGGATAAGGAACAACGCTCTAGCAAGCGCCACAAACATCATTAAGCAAGGTCCCCTTTTGCAGATCAGCTAGCTGCTGGGCTAATTGGTCCAGTTGACATGAGCTAGGGTATCCAATATCCATACAAAGATCATTCTTGCCTTTGCTAATTTAAACGGCTGATGATGAGATGAGGTGTGTCTTTTTGGTACTTAGAGGCTGTGAGATTGAATCTTGGTCACTAAAACTAAATAAAGAGTGAACTAAGAATCCAACACTTTACCAACAGGAACAAATCATATGGTTGTTGGCATTGATGAGGTGTTTTTATTGTTTTCTAATTGCTACTTGAAATATGAGAGTTGTTCTGACTGCAGCCTGAAACGTTGTTTGTATTAATTAAGATAATTGTAGCAGCATTCTATCTCCGTGTTAAAGCGAATATTATTGTGATTGTCCTTCCAAATATATTCCCCTAATTATTGATGCATGTGGAGATTGCATTTAGTTGCATTGTAAAATGAAGTTCCATTGCAATTTATACGATTTAATTTGATGAGCCACCTAATCCAATTTCCAATATAGAACAATTGATTGAAACAGAGAGTGAGAGATGATGTGTTTCATTCGTTGTTCCCATCGTAAGTGGAGATTTTTAAGAAAATAAATTGCATTAATGATATGCTTCTTTGATACTTACTTATACCTTCCATAAAATAGCGAACGAGAAAGAACAAAGCAACTAGAATTAATTAAGTAAATGGAGATGAAAGTCGAAGTGCGGCTTACATTACAAGGCCTGCCTAACGTAACGAGTATTATCAATGGTTTCCTTCACAACCACCAAATAGAGAATAGAGAAACGGGGAATAAACACATAGGAGGAATCAAAGACATGTATAGATTTTGGAAGCTCAATTCTAGATTTCTACACAAAGTAATCTCATCTAGTCTGATAGGAGATGCTCATAAATTAACAAAGAACAATAGGAACAAACAAGCAAAGCCCCAGGAGCAGGAGCGGAGTGTCCTATTGAAACTATTTGAGTTGGGTTATGTTAAGCCAATACAAGGCTTGATATAGAAATACAAGTCATAGTCTAACAACCTGCGAGAAGGGTTTAAAGTTTTTCCAAGGCTCCATAATCCATATACTAAAACGATTTGTATTTGATGCACAGTCATTGATAGTGAATGTTACACTGACATCTCATTAAAAAATTAATTTTAATTTCTAACCCCTAACCACTAACTCCTAACCGGACATGTGACATCTTAAGATGCACTGTAAGTGTATAGACTTATATTCTGCTACTATCACATGAAACTTAGGAGCAAGCTTAGCTTACTAGATGAGGAAACAAATTAAAACATTTAGACCTGCTTAATTTCTTCAAGGCCCTAGCTGTTAATATGTTTCTGAGCCTTTTGGAAGTGGACTGTCACTGTACAGTACAGTACAGAGAGAAGGAATGGTGGATCTAAGTATTGGCTTTCCACATGTTATAGGCCCCGCGCGCCATGAATAAACAAACTGTCAGCTCATAAATCAATCTTCAGTAGCCATCAATTCTACAAAACCTCAACCTCCTTCGTTAAGCAATATAAATGATCATTCTCATTCTAAGTCACATATTCTAATTCTAATTATTATTGAAATTGAAATAATAAATGATCATTTTAATATTGTGAAATAATAATAATAATAATAATAATACCTTTCAATTTAAAAAACTACCAGTAAAAGGGCTCAACAGTCAACTCAAAGGGCTTCCCATTTTAAAATCTTAACCTCACTCACTAGTAACTAGATGTTCTACTCACTAAAGGTTTAAGTGATAACTGCTGGGGTTTAGGAAAAACGAAAGAAAAGAAAAAAATACACACACATGCAATCTATGATTCTATATGCCTTTCAGAGCAACAAAACATTTCGAAATTCATAATACTGAAGAACAAAATGGAAGCAATGAGTAAATAATAGATTAATGTCATAAGCAAAGATGGACAGCTTCCAACTTAACGTTCTTTATCTCAGAAAACAATAACAGTAAAACAATTTCATGACAAATATACAAATATAACATATCTAACAGCAAGCAAAAAATAAAAAGGAATCCCCATGCAGGTTCTTGATCATATTCAGGAAGCTATTAGGCTGAGATTAGCAGGATTGAACAATATTGAAGCAGACTATGTAAAAAGGAGTCTCTCTATAGCTTGGGGCTTAAATGGCTCCATTTTTTATGTATGATTCTAAGTTCTCTGGCTAAATTGGCTACAACAGTTTTGATGTAGCAGTATTACTCCCTTCTTTTGGATAATAAATTACTTGCTTATCCAATAATAATAATAATAAAAAAAGGACAACAATTTCAAATACTTCCCAACATTGAAATCTAATTTTTCAAATGAATTCCTAACAGCAAACAAATAATAAACACTCATGATGTTACAAACAACCGCTGCTATGGACTTTTATGTACATAGATCTCTCTCACTTCTACTTCAGGCATCACTTTACCAAATACTTATGAATTAGTATACAATTAAAAGACAAAAATCAGGCCCTATTGAATCTTTACTTTCTTCAACCTGTACATTAAGGATTCTATAGATTTTTGTATTCTGTTGCCATCTTTCTGCCTCACTGCCTGAGATGCCTGATGTAAACTCTGAATCCCACGACCCAAACTGGCAATTGAGGCTGCAGCAGGAAGAGATTCAGCAGCGCATTCAATACCATCTCCATATACAAGCAAGCTCGTGCAAGTTGCAATACTACACCCAAAAGTTGCCCATGGTAGGACACCAATTGGCTGCACCCGCCTTTTCCTCATTATTTCATAGAAAGCTGTTCTCATGGCTGAAAAACTGGTCTTTTCAGCTGAGGCAATAAAGCCATGGACCACTGTCCGGATTTTCTCAGCAGAAGCAGCTGCCTTGAAGAGAGATGAATTTGCTCCAGATTTTGCAAGTCCAGGGGCTACCAATTTTGATGGACCAAGAGTTTTACTAAGCGCAATTCCTACTACTTTCTGGATCTGCGTCATAGCTAGCTTCACTGAAGCAGGAACATTCAATGTCACAACCTTCATGAAGGTTGATGCAGGAATAACTTTAGAGATAGATGAAGCTCCTAAAACAGCTGTTGCACCAGCACCCACTGCCACCACAGGTTTATTAGATAACAACCGCTTATTATCAGTGTGGTTTGAGCTGGTTTCCCCATCTCCATCACCTATACCATCTGTAACAAGATGGGCAACTAAATCCTTGACCTCTGGAGGAACGGGAGTGTTCCAATTTGTTCTTAGACCTGCCAAGCTACTAGCATCCACGATGGCTACTACAGTCTTGAACTTCTTAGCCTGGCTTTGAAGAACATGTGCAAGGATTGCATGTGACTTGTCCTCAATGGGGAGTTGAGAAAAAGCAAGCTCAGATGTGTTGGCATTTTGTAGTTTGTTAGTGGGTAGCTGGCCAGCATTGTTAAGTGCAATTCTCAATGCTTCAACTGCAATTCTGAAGGTGTAAACTTCAGATATTATCCTAGTATCCACAACTTCCCCTCTGTTTACATCAAAAAGCATCTTTTGTGAAAGAGCTAGTGCTCTTCCAATTGAAGGAAAATCAACAAATATATCATGAAGATCCAAAAGCAGCGGATAAATTGATTGTGCAAATGATGGAGCCTCATAACTCCTTGTCGGCTGAATTTCATTTGAACCCACCTCAGAAACAGAATCTGACTCCAATAAATCTATATGTGAAGATAAGAACTTCACCATCTGTGACTGAACATCATTAGTGATGCGGAACCTCTTAAAACTGGAAACTAGAACTGAAGTGACTTTTTGTGGAACCAAACTACTAACTAGACCTTGCAGTTTGCTCCCTGCCTCAACTTCACTGGAGGGATTATATGCAAGAAGATTGTCAGTAAATGGTGATTCAAGCACCATAAAAGCTGAACCAACCTCCCTTGCTGCCCTCTTGGCAGCCAAGAAATGGGCATGAAAACCAACCCCAAAGATCTCTCTTAAAACCAAATTGCCAGCGACATTCTCATACTGATCCTTGTTAATCTTATCAAGAAAGCATCGTTTAAGCACTCCAAAAGAGGAAGTGGGAACAGTGTTATCAACAAGGTTATGTTCAGATTGAAGAATATCAGCGAGAGCCGCGTGACCAATCTGAGCTACGACAGCATCAGGTCTAAGTTCCCTAATAAGACACTCGGCATCAGCAGCTGAGGTCTCAGATAAATTTTGAGCAGAAAGTATGTAAATGACAGAGCGAGAGTGAGGTAGGGTAACAGCAAAAACGAAGTTTTTAGTGTGGTCGGGTATTGAAAGCTTGCGAACTAAGTCACGGGATGCTCTTAAATCGTCGAATTTGAACACCGAAAAAGGCCATAGATTTTGTAGCTTGGAGAGGAAAGGGAAGGCCATTGCACATTAACGCAAATAGTGTGTGGGTATGGTGAAGCAGAGGGAGAGAGAGAATAGAATAGAATGGAATGAATATAGCAATCCTCCTCCTAATCTTTGATTTGTTTGTAGACGGACTTTCAAATCAATTGAATGAAAAGGGTAAAATGAAATATTAGTAGTAGATAAGCTATCTATCTTGTTCAAAGGATGAAAATAAATAACCCTAAACTCCGATGGAGAAGGTGAAACCCTAATAAGAAGAAGAATAAATCAGTAACAGATATAAGAAACTAGTACAACGTAAGTGATGAGATATGGGAATGGGAAGGAATCAAACGTATGAAATTGGAGTGAGGCAGCAGATAAAGTACCTGAGGAGCTGAGCTGAGTTTGTTTATTTTTGATGTTGCGATTTAAAAAAATAGACAAGATAATCGTATAGGCTGGCTGGCTGGCAGTAGTTGAATTGAAGAGGGCTTCTTCCTATTCCTCCGACGCAGCTGGAAAAAAGGAAAAGGAAAAGGGTAGGACTAGGAGACTAGGAGTAAGAGTAAGAGTAAGAGGAATCGTCTGGGCCGGGCTGGCTGTTGTATGCAGATTACAGATTGCAGATTGCAGATTGCAGAAGCACAACCAAACCAACTGTATCTTCTCTACTTAATTTCTACTCAAATCTTTTTGTTTATCAATTGTATAATATAAATAATATATTTGGGTGGGTTGGGGCAATGGATAATTACTTATTGTCTACTAGTAGTAGTAGTTAGTATATATTTGGGCAAAATTGAGTCCCACTCCACCCATGCCCATGCTTTGCTTTGGGAGTATTCTTGTTATCCAAAACCAGGCCCATAATATTTACAAGCCAAGCCTGGATAGGAAGGATACCTTTTTGAAAACCCGTGAGGCTTTTTTATTTATCTTTTCACTTCGTACATTGTTTTTTATTCCACTTGCATACTGCTTACTTGTACCATATTTTCCATTATGTTACTCTCTACTTGTAATATTATTATTATTATATCTAAAAACTCCAATTAATCCAAAATTAGACAGTAATTCAATTCTGAGATATATAAAATCTATCAGATGAGATAAAAAAAATAACAATAAAAAATTGGTAAAATAAAAAAGTTTACATTAAATCGTTTGAAATTCATATTTAATTTTTGTTTTAAATATTTTTTTATTTTTTATTTTTTTAGAGTTTTATTTTCTTAACTTTTTTTAGATTTTTTTTTAATTTTTTTTAATTTTGAAAATATAATTTTTTTTACTATATTAGACAGGTCAATCAAATTGATTGAACTAAATGAGATGGTTTTTAAGTAATTTTCTTGATCAATTTGATGTCTAATTAACTTGTGACATTAATTTAATCAAAAAATTTTATAATACTTGAAAGCAATTATACAATTTTCAATTTTAATTTATTTCAATGAACACTTTTACTTTATAATTAAAATTTTATTTTAATACAAAATATTTTAATTTCAAAAAATAAGATTTTTCATATTTTAATGAAGATTTTCTTTTAATAAGAAATATCTTAATAATTCAAAAAAAAAAGTTTTATAAAATTTAAGAGGTTAAATCACTTAAAAGTTTATTTATTTATATTTTATTTGGAAAAATATATGTATTAACATGCAACGCAGTATATAGTAATATTATTAAGTCATGCAGTCTTATTTATTAACATCATTCATTCGTGTGAGTAAGAGAAAGGGAGAGAGAAAGAAGCGTCCTTTTCCGCTCCAAAAACCAAAAACCGTGTTGTGCATTCAAAGCAAGAATTGTTATTCTTCAGGAGTATTTTATTTTTATTTTAAAAACAGCTCTCTTTCTCTCCCTCTCGCATGATCGCATCTTCTGATCACTGCTTTTTTGGGATTTCAATTGCCAAGGATTTTTCTGATTGAATTTTTTCCAAATCCGATACATAGAAGACACCTCAATTGAGAGAAGCGGTAGGATTACGGATCTGGCTGCGCAATTTCGTCCTCTTCTGGACATGCCTTGTTAGGACGAACACTAATTAGGTTAGCTTAATTGATTAATCTCGTTGTATCATTCACTTTTTTTTTTTTTCTTTCTTCTTTTTCAGCGTCATTTCTGCTGTCAAGTGCCAAGATCTGATCTGATTTCTTTCCGATCCAATAATGTTTCCTAGTTCCTAATTTGATTATTTCTTCATAAATTGCTTGCCTTTTACCGTAAAAAACAAACACTTACTCTTGATTTGAGGTTGTTACGGCAGGATCTGAATTTTGAGTTATTTCACTACATGTTTTTTGCTTCAATCGTTTAAAGCTGCTTGTTGGATTATAAGAATCCAGCTACTGATTATTGAGCGTAGATCCGCCGTTATCGTATTGATGCTTCCATTAAATTTCGAATGGTTTTTTATACATGTCTTAATTGATTATGCTTACGGCAATCCGACTAAGCTACTGTATCAACGCCATAGTTAGCTATGCTGATTTTCAGGATTTTATATCATGGCCGAACTTTGGCATCCGCATTCAGTTTCTCTTTGAATATTGGATTCCATATTTCGACTTCTAGTAGATTTTACATTTCTCAGATTATTTGTTTACTTGGGTGTTAGTATTTGATGTGTCAGTACCTAAATTAGTAAATTACTTCGACTTGCCTTACTGTTCTTTGTTTCCTGATTTTATTTTGTATAGTCGTGATAGTTTTGGGTCAAACAATGAAAAACGGGATGATAGAATGCAGTGTCTGCCACTCAAAGTTGGTTTCACCGACTACCAGAGGTATCTCTAGGGCTTATGATCGTCACAAAAGTAGGGTATCCTCAAAGCAACGTGCCCTTAATGTCTTTTTGGTCGTTGGCGATTGTGTTCTTGTTGGTTTCCAGGTAACTCATCAGCAATTTCTGTTTTTTTTTTTTTTAATTTTTTTTTTTACATTTCTTTATAATCATACCAATTTGTTTGCCCCCTACCCCTTCCTCAATTTGTTGCAACCACTATTCTTACATGTTTTATATTCTCTTTTTCTGCCAGCCTATTTTGGTTTATATGTCCAAGGTGGATGGGCGCTTCATGTTTAGCCCAATTAGTGTTAACTTTTTGACGGAGACTGTAAAGCTTCTATTTGCATTTGTTATGCTTATTCTACAGGTACAGGCAAATTATTTCTTCATTGCTTAACTTGTTTTTCTTTCTTTGATTCAACCTTTGATTGGATATATTGGGACTGAGCTTTATGAGGTGAAATAGGCATGCCCTTAAGGACAAGATCTTCATTAAATTGAACTAATGTTTGTTGAACTTTGTATTGTTCTATCATGTGCAACTATTTTTATTTGATGTTAATGAAATTTCTTGTGAAGTACACTCTGGGTGCTTGTGTGCTGATGGGGTTTTTTTTTTTTTTTTTTTTTGGGGGGGGGGGGGGGGATGTTTGGATGTAAACATAAATGAACTTTTTAGCAATCTCATCAAAACCATTTTTAAATGTTTACAGGCTAGACGTCAGAAAGTTGGCGAAAAGCCCCTTCTGTCAATTTCCACATTCATGCAGGTAAAAATTTGTTAAGGACATACAGGATTTATACTTGAGTTGGATTGGTAGGATAAATTGTAAAAAGTAAGTTGAATTTTTTTTTATTTGAAGCTACCAGTGCTTAGCACATAAATCATGTCTACTAGATACTGATAATGTTTTATTATTCTTGGCACCAAAAGGTGTAATTTTGAAATGATTCATTTTTCATAATATAACCCTGGCAATGAGCATCATTTCTTGCAGGCAGCTCGGAACAATGTTCTTCTTGCTGTTCCAGCACTTCTGTATGCCATCAATAACTATCTAAAGTTCATCATGCAGGTATATTTCTGTAAAAGGTTCCTCTTAGCATTTTATTAATGCTTTTGGGTAGTATTGGTACAATCTATACTCTTAATTATCTATATACTGACTGGCTTTGTCTTCTTTCTTGGGTCTGATTTTAGCATGATAAAATTCATAAGTCATAACTATTTAGTGTCAATTGCTTATTGGCAGCTTTATTTCAATCCTGCAACGGTGAAGATGCTGAGCAACCTCAAGGTAATTTTTGTTTGTTATAATCTAACAAATCTTGGTTCTGATTGGGAGCTATTACCTTCAACTTATTTTATTTGTGTGCTTAGCTCCTGGAACTTTTCTTTATCTTATGGTTTGAGGCTTTAACACTGATGAGTAATTATCTAGTACTATTATTCCACTGATGCTAACATTTGGTGGCTATGTTATTGCTCAATCAGACATTTTTTAAATTCTCAGCAGTCATACTTTCATTCCTGATGAGAGTTTAATTGGGGTTACAATTTGCTTGGTAGTTCATTGCTTAATTATATCTCTTTTGTGCTCCTCTTTTTCTTTGAGTGTATGGTATTTGGAATTTGGATAGAGAGAGCTTGGTTGAAATTGGGACATGCTACCTCTAATTAGCCTCAACATTATTGCCAATTCAATAATACTAGTACTTTCTTGCATAATGCCACTTGGAGGAATTTTTTGTTCCATTCCTCTGACTCTGAGATATTAGAAATAGTTTTTTCTTTTAAATAATTGCTTGTGCTCCGTGTAAAATTCTCTGTATCTGCTTGGTGAACATGCAGGTTTTGGTAATTGCTGTTCTGCTGAAGATGATAATGAAACGCAAATTTTCTGTGATACAGGTTAGATTTGAAACTTATCAACTGCTTAAAAAGAATTCAGTTAGTAGAAAGCACACGCCAATACAATGATTTTTATGCACTAAGTGCACATCTGATTCTTGGTATTGTGTGGTATCAATGCTTCTTTGTTAATGATAGGTGCGTAGCTAATTCCTCTTTATTTTGCAGTGGGAAGCTCTTGCTCTGTTGCTCATAGGAATTAGTGTAAATCAGCTGCGTTCTTTGCCTGAGGGTACTACAGCATTGGGCCTTGCTGTTACAACTGGTGCTTACATCTACACATTGATCTTTGTATGTACTTTCGGGTATCTGTGATTTATATTTAGTAATGTTTTCTTTTATGTGTGGGCCATGCAATCAATTTTATAGAACGTTGTTTTGTGTTCATCATTCTTTTGTATCTTTATTTTTTCCCTTATTTGTTTTTAAACATTCTGGAAGCTTAACATTGGAAATGTTCAGGTAACTGTTCCATCTTTGGCCTCCGTCTACAATGAGTATGCTCTGAAGAGTCAGTATGAGACAAGCATCTACCTTCAGGTGATATTTCAGACGATGTAGCATTGGTGGTTTCTCTTCTGTTCCTAGAAATGCTTTTAGAACTATGTTGTGTTAGTTTGAAAGGTAGTCATTGGTTTGATGTTAGAACTGTAGTAACTATTGCAGCACTTATACCTGCTATGTCTGCAAGAGCTTAGTTTCTTTTCTTCCTTAAGGTTTGTGTAGTGTATCTTGACATTATATTTGCTCAGATATTAGGAAGTTTAATCTTCTGGGAAACTTACTGAAGAGGGTTTCTCTATGCTACAACCAGTGATATGTGCAGCCATCTAGCATGGTCGTCAAAGGAGTTCTGAATGGAAACACTGGAATTTTGCTCTTTGGCCTGGTTCCTAAAGAAAGGCCAAAGAATTACTTACTTTTATATGGTTATCCTCTGAAATTGTTTCTCTTGTTTGGTTTGCAGAACTTATTTTTATATGGTTATGGTGCTATATTTAACTTTCTGGCAATACTGGGAATTGCTGTTGTCAAAGGTATGGTAAATATTATGATATTCCATTCTGTACAGCAAGTTAAAAGTATATGCAGAAGAGCTATTGGCTATAAAGTTAAATCACTTTTGATCAAGTTTGCTTTCTTCAAATTCATCTTTAAGGACTCCAATTTTGAACAAGCTTTCTGCTTGAAAATAGTTACTCGTGATAGAAAATTCGTCAGTTATTTCTCCAGCAATTGTTGTTTGAATAAGCAACTATTAAGCCAGTTTGAAAGCTTCATTTGTGTATCTGATATTCTGATGTTCTCATTTGGATTGTTTCAGGTCCTAGTAGCTTTGATATCCTACAAGGACATTCAAAAGCTACCATGCTTCTTATATGTAACAATGCAGCCCAGGGAATTTTATCCTCTTTTTTCTTCAAATATGCAGGTAATACTCTAATAACTTATTTAACTTCATTAATTTTCATCGACTACTCTAAGCTCATAAGGAATTAGATTTTACTAAAAGATAGCTTGAATGAAGCATCCCACCAGTTTTGTTTTCCAGACATATAAATTGTTGTCTTCAACTCATTGTTCTGTGCATTCAGATACAATTTTGAAGAAGTATTCTTCAACTGTTGCTACAATCTTTACTGGCATAGCATCTGCTGCACTATTTGGCCATACTTTGACCATGAACTTCCTCCTAGGAATTTCTATTGTATTCATCTCAATGCACCAGGTAATTAGTAAGGATGCTAGCCATTATTGATGGCTAACTTAGTGTTGAAAATTTTGGAATTCTGCTTGCTTACCTTTTGTTTGTGGGACTTTCTCTGTAGTTCTTTTCACCTCTTTCCAAGGTCAAAGATGAACAACAGAATGGGAAGCTGGAACTGGCAGATTATCAGGATAACCACAGGTATATATATATATATGCCTCTTTTCCATTTTCCCTACAAATCTTTTTAGATGAATATTTTATTGTAATTGTGCTATTGCTTCAAGTTGTTCATTTTTTCTTTTAGACATTTGTCTTTACCTTTCTTGATGGTTTAAGTTTGACTCTTCCTGCTTCATGCTTCAGACGAATGCTGAAGAGATAATGACTGTACCTGCTTTACCAGTATTCTAACTATAATTTGACAGGGGAACCTGATTGAAATATTTTTATCTGTACAATTATATATATGAAAAAGTGTTTTAATTACGTTAGCTCTTGAATTGCAGTTACAATTTTTTTTTTTCCCAATATATACTTTCAGGTCCAAAGAATCTTTCATTAATATGGCAGCAGGAGCAAACGAAGAGGTATGAATTTTCTGTGAAAGTGGTTATCTTCCCTTGGAAAGGGTCTTTTGTCTGTTGCACTCAAACATATTGTTTTTAATCTGTCTCTTTTCAGGCTAGTCATCATGTTGGACCTGATGAGAGACAGCCACTTCTTCCCACTTAAAGTTTCTTGGAGTAAGTGACGATCTTTTTTTTTTTTTTCTTGGAGTTTTGAAATGTTTCCTGTGTCTTTTTATTGCTGCACAAGTTACTTGTGGTTGCTCATTTTGCATTCAAGTACTTCCTTCTCTAATGCTTTTATGAGAGAGCCTTTTGTCTTGAAAATTGTAACCTGGATTAAAACTTGTCTCTCTTGGTGGATATTATTTATCAAGGAAATAAGGAATTGAAGTGTAGATCAGAGCAGAATGAATAAATGGAAAGCCTTGTATTAATAATTATGATTGATATTTCTGATTGAATTGCGCAAAGTGTAGGTGTATGCCCTCCCTAACTTGTTATACTTTATTTGAGAAGTTTTTTTCGTTTATTAATCTGTTTTACTGCTGCTGAATGAATGTTTGACACAGTTGTTGTAATTTGTTGCAGGGAATTTGTTAGAAGGAATTCTTTTGGCAGGAGTTGCTGGATAGTGGCAGATATTAACCAGTTTTGGGAAACATTTAATGGAATAATAAAACCTTAATTAAAAGAGGTTATTGGTTATAATATTGTTGGGTCAGATGCTGCTGAGTCATACAGAAGTTGTTGCTGGATAGAGAAGAGAAGAGAAGAGAAGAGCAGTGCAGTGCGCAGTGCATTTGGGTTTGGTGCTGAGTCCCTCCTGATTCCTGCGCTGCCTTCCCTCTCCATACACAAATATGATGCCTTGTTATTAGTGTTATTTGTATTCTTTATTATATCAGACCAGGAATAGAGAACTTTTTTTTTTTTTGCCAAAAAAAAAAATTTGTTTTGATTTTATAGGACTAAAATTTCCTTTTATTTTGATGTGGGAGAAGAGGAAAAACGTTTGGTTTTCCTTAGGCAGGCAGGCAGGCTGTGTATTGATACCTGCTGCTATTTAATTGTAATTTGAGTTTGAGAGCAATGAATCATGAATGGAATAAAAGAGAAAAATAAAGGCAGATTGAGAAGGTAGGATTCCCTAGTCTAGTCTTGACGGTAGATCTGCTCACGGCCTGGCAGTTCAACCGTATTGGGTTTAATTATAAAAATATAAAAATTTTAATAAAATTTAAATTTTTATTTATTAAATAAGATGAACAGTGCTCACGGATTGACGGGTTGGTTGTGACCAGAGTCCGGCTTGGACAAGGATTTTGAAAAAAATTTGAGGTTCGGCCCATTAGCACTTTTAGTTGATGGTAAAAATAATTGATTTCATTTTATGAATTCAATCCAATATTTGCCATTATGATTAAAATGTCGGAGATTTCGTAATAAACCTCACCATATTAAACTTAAAATTGAAAAGAAAAGAACACAAAAAAGTAGGAAATTTGAAAAAGTCCAATCCTCCTCCAAGCTAGAAGTCGGAAGTGGGAAGCAAGCAACAAACGATTAACGAACAAACACAGAAAGACAAAGCAAAAGTCTGTGGTCGGTTGTAGTACCTCTATTTTACTAGGAAAGTGAAGTAGTCGAGTGTAGTAGTGCAGTGTTGTTCAGTCCTTCGTTCCTCGTAACGTAACTAACCACAGCCAGAAACCAAACTAAACTAAACTAAACCAAACCAAATCTTTTGCTTTTGCTTTTGTTGGTTTTAAATGTTTGTTGCAGCAGCAGGTATGGAGTTTTTGTGTTTGCAAAAGTTGGACACTACTTTTGCGTTGTTGCAATTGTTTGTGTGTGTGAGACTTTGTGCTTCTAACTTGCTTGAATGGTTTTGCATAATAACATGGATGTTGTTGTTCTGCTCATTTTCAGTAAACCTGTAACATGGCACCAAGTCACTCTAACTATGCTCAGATTGATGGTGAAGATGCTCGGCAATTCCTTTCTGGGCCAGCTGAAAATATTGGACTTGACAACATTCATCCGTGCTGCCAGAATCAGAATGGTATTTTTGTTTTTTGTAAGTTTGTATAATTTTCCATACTCTTATTATTCTTTTACGTGCTAGCTTTCGCACATATACAAATACAATGATGGTTTCTTTCCTATTTTCATAGGAATTTTATATAATGAGTATCAAGAATAATATAGAAGCTGAGTGCTCCTATTCAGATCTTGATTTTCTCGTCAAAAGAGAATAAAAAAAGCATTAGCAACTTGTTAAAATTGTTGGTGGTTCTGATACTACTTTTGTTTGGGGTAATAAATAGAAATGTTCTTTTCATTTGAATTTCTTTTTATCATTGGGATTGGAGATGGGGATGCTCGAACCCGAACTACAACATGCACAAGCCTCTAGTCACTAGCCAAGAATTCACCCCTCCCTCACCCAGCCCCAGGGGTGTCTATAAAATAATACTTGTTAAGATAAATTAAAATTTGAAATACAAACAAAGAAATCAAGCCAATCTGGGCTGGCTGCTCTCCTGTACTATGCTGATTGCAAGGCCAGGCTCGAATGAGGCCCAATGGGCCATCAACGCCACAGGCTCAGGCAACTAAACTAATTAATTTAATGGGTTTTGCTTGGTGGGGTTGAGTAGGAGAAGTAGAACTAGAACTAGAAACAAGTTGTGGGGTGAACAACACCAGAAGCAGTTCCTCCAGCGTGATTACATGTAGCTTCAGCTGCCTCATTCTTGTATGTAAGTTTCACCTCTTCCAATCTTATTCCATTGCACGGATGTTTTGAACTGCAATCGAATTTCACTGCAACTTCTGTCGCCGATGTTCCATGTATGTCCTGGTATCTCACATCACTAACTTTAACCCCCGAAACCTGCATGCATGCATGCATGCATGTACCACCATATATTTTTATATATAACTATGATCAACTCATTGTTTCTCAACAAAATTAAAGTAGAAGAAATAACGTTCGTTCACGTACCTGACCAGGACAATTTTTGTTGCCAGGGCAGTAATTTTGATCAATCACAATGGGGTTTTGGACATTCTTCATAACAACATGTTGGAAAACAATATTGCTGGCAAAACCATTGCTGGGTCTGGCCCAAGACTTTATCCTCACCCCATTTTGGGTACCCATGAATGTGGCTGTTTTAACTGTCACATTCTGCACTCCAGCCTCATTTTGGTCCTTCCCCAAACTCCCAATGCTGCACAATATCATAGAATAATTAATTAATATGAATATATATACAACACTTTCTTATAGTATTAATTAATTAATTAAATCTTACGACTTATCTATATGTTTTTTTTTTTTGGATAAGCAAAGTTTTTATTTATCCAAAAGCAGCATGCACTGCTACATCAATACAATCAGCATAGCTGGCAAACAAATGTACTATTTTACAATGTCTTCTTTACATAGCTAAGAACCAATTATGCTATCAGTGAGCTTTTTAACCCCCATGCAACATGCAAATCTCTATTAACAGTATCATCCTTTATGGTTTTCATCCCCCCTAGTCTATAGCTAACCTCCTCCTTGATTTTCTCAAGCATTTGCATACATTGCTGAGATAATGTTTACATATTACTCTTCTTTAATAATTATACTCTCTCTCTCTCTCTCTCTATATATATATATATATATATGAATACTGATGATGGTAGTATTTGCTTAATTACCTGATACCATGACCGGGGCCACATGCGATATTTTCAATCCAGAGATTAGTGGCACCAGGGCCAATTGAGACGCAATCATCGCCTGTTTGAATCCTGGAGTTGAGGATCGTGACGCTGCTTGATAGTTGTACATGAATACCGTCGGTGTTGGGGCTGTTACCAGCGGCAGAGACCTTCACTCCTTGCATTTTTACATTGTGGCAGCCATTGATGACGATGTGGAACATCTGGCTGTTTAGTGATGTTAATCCAATGATTACAACATTCTTCGAATTGCTAAAGCTTAGTGACTGCATTCACAAGTAATTATTTAATTAATTAATTACAAAGCTTCAACATGTTAGTTTTTGCATTAATATGTACAATTTATACTTCATAGAATGTAACTAAAAGAAATTAAAATGATTTTCAGATAGTACTTAAATCATAATTTTTTTATACAGTTTATATTTGTTTAATCCGACCGTATTTCATGTTTTATTTACGTAAATCATATATATATATATATATATATCAAACCAAACTGAAAAGTCTGGAACAGTAACGCCTATTGAAACTAATTAAAAAAACCCTTTTCTCTTTCACTCTCAAGTCTGAAGCAACTAAATGCACGGTGTATGGAAACGACGGGGAACTAAATTATTGTTATTATTACTTTGAAAATGGACAACAAGTCATTGTGAAAACCCCCAGGCAGGCAGTCCCAGTAAAGGCTCCTTGGACTATATATTTAGATTGGATATATATATATATAATACAGCAAACTAGACTTATTTAGATTGGATATATATTTATATATATATATATAAGCAATTAATTGTGTGATTCAAGTTCAAGTTAATTAATTACCGTAGCACCGGTGGGGCAAGCCTTGCCAGAATTCTTGCAAGCCCACAAGCCAGTTCCCTTCCCATCAAGTATTCCGCCAAAAATGGAAACTCCATCAACATTCTGAAAGGAAAGCCAGTTGTCGGCAGTTGCAATAACCCGATAGTCCGCAGGAGCCACGAGGGTTCCATCGATTCGTATTGCAATAGCATTGTTGTTGCATTGGCCACGAAAGTCCACATTGCGTAGCAAAAACCTCCCTTTTGGTACGTAGATGGTAGCAGGTTTTGTTGAACCACAAGCTTGAGCCCATGCAGCAAGAAAGGCTTTGGTTGAGTCAGTGGTGCCGTCGGCTTTGGCACCATAACTAATCACATTAAGTTTCAACACTGCAGCTAATGATGAGTAGTTAAAGAAGATCAGAAAGAGAAGTGGAAGGAAAAGAAGGCGATAACTACTCATCATCGTGTTAATTAATTTGCTATATACTTTGATAGTTACAAAATGTGAATGACACAGAAAGAGATCAGAGGGAGTAGTGGGCCGGGGATGATATATGGGAGTTAATTAGAAACGGTTTGAGGCTGAGGGGATATTTATACATACATAATACATCTTTTAAATCAAAGTGTTGTGTTAATTGGGTTATCCTCCTGGATAGATTAATTAATTAATTAGCAGAAATCAGAAGCAAGCTGCGCCGGATTTCAAGACGAGGGTTTCTTTATTTTATTTTTTTTCTGAAAAAAGAAAATAACAATTAAGGCTTTCCTTAGAAAAATATATATATCCAGCTGCTCGCCTCTCGATTATGGCAATTGCATGGCTTTGCATTTATCGTTTATGAATTTAATTAGATAGGAGTTTGGACACTGATCATGATCTGCTATTTGCACCTAAAATTAAGCAAAGACAAAATTCAATTTCCACATTTATGTCTATGGCTCTTTTGCAACACTTTCCATTTCAAGCATAATGTCCCATTGCATGAAAATTGTAATTGAAAGAATTTCTCTCTAACGTCCCAAAAGGACGAGAACTAATAAAAGCCCAGACATTAATTAACGTTAATTGAAGAAACAGAAAAAAAAAAAAAAAAAAAAAAAAAAAAAAAAAAAAGATATTTAGGAGAGGGAGAGTAGTGCACGTGATATGAGCCACCAAAAACGTCAAAATAATCAATAAGATATATTATTAAAATTGAGGAAATGCATCCTTATTTCAAAATTTGATTGCTTAATTTTATGCCAGCTGTGTATGTAATAAAGTATTAATCATTGGATTTTCTGTATTTGGGAATTAAAGAGGGGAATTCAATGAATTTGTTGTTTCCTTGCTGTAAGTAAGATGTCTATATATATATATATATATATATATATATATATATATATATATTAATTATTAATTAGAAGGAAAAAAGAATAGAAAGAAGAAATGATATAACTCAATTTAATTAATTACAGATTATATTCTAGTCTGAGTAAAGTGGTAAGTAGGAATTATAGAGGCGGGCAAAACGTTTCTCTGTTCCTTAGCATATTATTTTTGGCCCTTAGGAAGTAGAGTGATTTGCATTTGCATTAGCATTATTAGCATTTATTTTGATTGTGAATTATATATATTTGAAACAATTAATTAATGTGAAGTCGTCTTGTGTAATGTAGGGTTGAGAAAGAATATATAAATATATATATATATATATCCGGGTTTTTCTTCAACATGAATGAAGTAGTTTGTAGTTTGAAGAGTAATTAGTTGAGGCGGGAGAGTGGGAAGAAGAAGTTGGCAAAAGTATTAATCTGGTATTACAAAATTAAGTTGATGATAATTACTTGACCATATGAGAAAAGGAATTGCACAAGTACTGTATCTAAATTTGTATAATTGTAATTTTCTCATCTCAATGAATGAATGCATAGCTAGCTAGCTGTCTAAATATGGGGATACAAATAAAACTGTTTGCGCTCATGCAGTAGTATAATTTATGTTGGTAGCTAGCCTAGAACTAAAGAAATTCATGGATAAGCTTGCTTAATTAATTTCTATAGCTACTTTGAAGTCTTCAACACTAAAGATTTTGATCAACCAAAGGTGAAGTTGATATCATACTTAATTGCAACTTCTCTGGGGAAGCTAGCAAATATAATTTGTTATACCTATATATATATATATATATATATATATGTTTGTGTGTTTTTTTTTTTTTTTAGCTTGAATTAAATGGAAACACATTGCAGAGCGCGGGCATCAATTGATAATTAAATGGATTAAATTCTCTCTCTCTCTCTCTCTCTCTCTCTATATATATATATATATATATATATATATATATAAGTAGCTAAAATTAAGGACAGGACAGATGCATGTACGTGGTTGCTTGAACTGAAATCATGAGATGAGAAGAGAGACTTCAAAGGTTAGTATAAGTTAGTTACTACTTAATAGCGCAGTAATGAATTAACTAATTAAGAGAGAAGCAAAGAGCGATATCCTATTATATTATATTATATTATAGCTAGCTAACGTGACATTGCAAAATTAAATCCCACCAATTAAGCAGGCAGCTGCAATGTTGTTATTTTCACTTGCTTAAGATGATGATCACTACTATATATTATTACCTAATTATATACCTCCAATCCTATCTACCTCATTCAACTTCACAATTTCCTTCATCTTTATTCCCATTACCCCCCAAACCATTTTCTTTATTAACACACTCTTATCTATTCAATATCTAATTGACTTTCACAATATATATTGAAAAATTAAGGGATTTTTTTTTAATTAAAGAAAAGAATACATGTTACAACAAGTGATGTTTAAGCAAATTAAGTAGATTAAAAGAATACATGTTACAACAAGTGATGTTTAAGCAAATTAAGTAGATTACATTCATTACCTACATAATTAACAACTACTAATATAGTGAGAAAGAGAGAGTATAATTAACTAATTAATTCGATCTATATGTAGGAGTGAACCACACAAATCTATTTGGTCCAAAAATTAGAGCAATATATATATATAAATTAATTCTAAATGTAGGAGAGAGAGAGAGAGAAACAATTTATATAACATTAATTCCTATATAATATATGTTTTTCTACTTTGGGTTGGCGTTTCCAAACAAACCAAAAATAAAATTTCAGCATGAACATGGAACATGGACCATGGAACATTGTATCATGGAATGGTATTTGTAGTATTTTCTTAAAATTGGTGGAAGGGGAAGGGCTGATGACTTTGATAGCACAAAGTATTAGTATTGCTTTCCGACGTGGTGAGCCTGAGACCGGTTTCAGATTAATTTTTGCATCATTCGAGATCGAATCATTTCGGATTTGAATCATTTTAAGATTTGAGTTGTTTTTAGATTCGAGTTAGGCGAGTTAAAGTTGTTGACTTTTTATGATCAAATCGAGTTAAGTTGGATTTTGGTTCAGATGATTTAATAGATTTTTTGAGTTTCGATCAGAATTGAAAGATCTAATTATATGGATTTAATTTTGTTTGTTTGTTAGGTTATCATATATATTAAAAAAATAAGTTTGAAAGTACAAGACCGTGAAAATAAGTTTTCATATCACAATTTATTTTATGATAAAAAAACTTAAAGTCAAACCGGCCGTAGCTTTAACTCCTCGATCCAAGGAAAAGAACATAAGAAAGAAGGCATGTTGGCTTATGGAACTAATTAGTTTCTGGATCTTAGTTTGTGTGTCTTTTCAATTTCATATTTGGTATATAATTAATTACTATATAGTAGTAGTATTCTATATGTGAAGGAGAGTCCAACGATTCCCATACATTATCCATGGGGCATGAATATATATAACGTTAAGTGCTTTTTGCAATTCCATCAGTTTAGGCAGGGCATGAACCAAGATATAGGGTTTCTAAGTGTCAGAAATTAATTAAATTCCTTTAATTTTGTGGCTTTGGGCCGTTAATATATAAATGAATGTATGCATGCATGCATGCCTGTTATGTTAATCAATTAATCCATGTGAACTGACCTCACCATGCATGCAATGCAAGTATGAACCCATAGAAAAGATATAGACACATCATTGTAATTATTAATTGTATATCTTGGGTTAGTCTTAATTTACTTAAGGAGAACATGCATGCATTCCATACTCTAATAATTAATCGCGTCAACAAATTAAAGATTAAAGTTGATGAGGATGACGAGGCGTACGTCCACAATAAGTCATCAAGTTCATGCACTTTTTGATTAACGTAACAGCTAGAGCTAGAATATACTAATTTTGATCAATAAATTAAAGAAATTAAAGAAAGAGTAATTAATTAGTAGTATATATTTATTTATTTATTTAATATTAACCTCAAATTAGGTCAAATTAAGTAGCAGGATAAGTACTGCATGCATTCGGTGATCATTCATGTGGCACGTCACTGTTTTTCATCATGTTCAAATCATCATTGATGGTTTAATCAGAAAGCCTTAATATTCTTTCTTTTTTTCCTTTCTTTTTTAAAACAAATAAGCCCTTTACTCGGAATATATATATATATATATATAAAAAGAAGAATTAATGAAAAGAATCAAAGTGAAAGGAACAAATTGTATATGATCATGTGAGGATTAATTAAATTGTTTAGCCACTTCTTATCACGAACCTGAAGAAATAAAAATAAAAAAAAAATTAAATCGACGAATTTAGCCCTTCCCATGTGCATCGAAATCATTATTGGTATTGTATGTGGTATTGAAACTTATATATATATATATATATATATATATATATATATATATATATATATATTATGCATGCTTAGGTTCCTCCATGGCATGTTACTATGTTAGGCCGTGAGCAGCGGCGTTAATTAATAGGCTAAGCACTAATTCTTTTATTACTCTCTCTATAAATATTTTAAAAGGAAGGCTAGCTCTTACATAAATAATTAAGAGAATAAAGTTTATTAACGTATAAGTACAATTCTGAATTTAATTTCACTAAATCATCTATTCTAACTAATGATTCAAAAGTTCTAAGGACGCGCGTTAATCATTTTGATTATTTAAAACAGCAGCTACGTTGCGAGGCTCACATGTATAACTTTTATAAAAAATAGGCTTAATTAAAAAATTATCCCTGAACTATACCTTTTTTTTTATTTTGGTATTTAAAATCTTTTTTGTCTCAATCGGGTATTTATATTATAATTTCGTCAAACAGATTGGTACTTGACACTAACACCGTTAAATAAATGCTGACATGGCAAATAGCAACCAATAAGAGCGTGACACATGACACAAATGTCATGTTAACTCTAATTCTAGATGCCACGTCATCAGTAAAAAAAATGTTAAAAATTCAAAATAAAATATAAAAAATCAAAATAAAATTTTGAAAAAATTCGCAATAATTTTTTAAATTTAAAAAATTGGAAAAAAATTATAAAAATTATAAAAATAGGAATAAATTTAAAAAATCATAAATTTAAAAAATAATAAAAAAAAAATCTAAAAAAAAAATCTAATTTTTTTAAAAAAAAATAGGAAAAAATTCAAAAAATTCAAAAATAAAAATAAAAATCTGAAAATTTTAAAAATATATAAAAAATATGAAAAATTAAAAAACCTGAATATTTATATATTTTAAAAATTTGTAAAAAAAATTAAAAAAAAAAAATAAAACTAGAAAGGAAAAAAAAAGAGAAAGAGAAAGGGAAGGAAAGGAAAGGAAAAGAAAGGAAATGAAGAAGGGGAAGGAAGAAAAGAAAGGAAGAGAGAGGAAAGGGAGGGGCGGCGGGGGGGGGGGGTCGGTCGCCCGCCAATCGGCCTTAGGCCGGTGAGAGAGAGGAGAGAGGGCGAATCGGGAGAGGGAGAGAGAGGAAGGAATTGGGGGAGAGACTGAGAGAGTGAGAGAGGGAAAGAGAGAGGAAAGAGCAGGGGGAGGTCGACCGACCGCAGCCTGGTCGGCCCGGGGCAGATCCGACGCCTATCTGCCCCCAGCCGACCGACGCCTCCCCATTTCCCTCACCCTCTTTCCCTCTCTCTCTCTCAAATTTTTTAATTTTTAAAATTTTTTTCCAGATTATTTAAAAAATTAAAAATTAAAATCTTTTTTTTAATTTTTATTTATTTTGTTTTTCTAATTTTTTTTTTGAATTTTTCTAAAATTTTTTAAAAATTATTTGAAATATTTTAACTTTTTTTTTGAATTTTTAGATTTTTTTTTTATAATTTTTTTTTTTGAATTTTTATAATTTTTCCTATTTTTTGTGAATTTTTTCCATTTTTTTATTTTATAAAATAAAATTGTGAATTTTTTTGAATATTTTTTGAATATTTTTTTATGATTTTTTATAAAAATATATGATTTTTTTAATTTTTTTTGAATTTTTATAATCTTTTTGATTTTTTGAATTTTTAAATTTTTTGGTTTTTTTTGTATTTTTTGAATTTTTTTAAAAAATTTGTGAATTTTTTTTATTTTTTCTATTTTGTTTGAATTTTTAATTTTTTTAGTTCAATGATAACATGGCATCATTGAAATAGGGCTGACATGGCATTTGTGCCATGTGTCATGCTCCCATTGGTTACTATTTGCCACGTCAGCATTTATTTAACGGTGTTAGTGTCAGGTACCAATCTATTTGACGGAATTATAGTATAGGCATCCGATTGAAACTAAAAAAATTTAGGTACCAAAACGAGAATAAATGTATAATTCAGGGGTCAATTTTTGCATTAAGCCTAAAAAATATGATTGAAGGTGATAACAAACTATATAAAATTATTAAAATTTGAAGAGAATATTAGTGGTTGATAGGAATGATTGGATAAAGATTCATGTACTCGATGTAAATATTGCTATATCTTGATTTTTATAACTTATCACAAATACCTATTAGAAATAAGGCTTGTTGGTATGATTTTATTTTAAGCAGTGAATAATAAATCAGACCGAATAAAAAATGGATTACATGTGTGATCCAGTAAAATACGTAAAACCAAGAAAACATCGAACCGGTTAAATACTTTGTTGAACCGAATTAGATCGAACTGGATCAATGTTGAATCGTTTTAAGATTTTTTATTATTTTAAATTTTAAATAATTTTTGTAAATAGTGAGATTTGAACTTTTAACCTCTTGTAAATATTCAAGTTAAAAACTTAATTATTGAGTTAAAGAGTATAATTTTACTAAATATTTACTATATTTAATATTTAGTTAATAATAAAAATTAATTTTTTTAATTAAACCTATCAATTGAACCGAATTAGATTGAATTGGATTAAAGTTGAATCGATTTTAAGATTTTTTATTATTTTAAAATTTAAATAATTTTTTCAAATAGTGAGATTTGAACTTTTAACCTCTTGTATTCAAGTTAAAAACTTAATTATTGAGTTCAAGTGTATAATTTTACTAAATATTTACTATATTTAATATTTATTTAATACTAAAAATTAAAATTAAATTTTTTTAATTAAACCTATCAATTGAACAAATTGAACCAAAAACTGATAATTTTACTGATTCAACTTTCAATATGATTTTTTATACATTTCAAGGATTAATTTCTTTACCATTTATTTCCCATGTCCTTAATTATATATATATATATATATATATATATATATAAAGAGAGTACATGTGAGTATGAAATGTGGTTAGTGTTGGTATTTTTTTTATTGATTAGTTTATGCTTCATGCACTTTACACGTGAATAATATAATAAGTTAATATTATTTATTTTAATATATAATTCATTATTAATTTTTTTTGATAAATCTATATATTATATTTTTTTGTATAGAATTATTTCAAATGATATCAAAATTATTACAAATGTTATTAAAATTATTCCAAAATTATATAAAAAGATATCAAAATTATCTCAAAAGTTATTAAAATTATATCAAAAGTTATCAAAATTATAACAGATGTTACGAAAATTATATTAAATATTACCAAAATTATATAAATGGTTATCAATATCATATCAAACGGTATCAAAAGTTACAAAAATCATATCAAAGGTTAAATAAGATTATATCAAAAGTTACTAAAATTATATAAAATGTTACCAAAATTAAAAGTTACTAAAATTATATACAATGTTACCAAAATTATACCAAATGTTACCAAATATATATTAAAGGTTGCAAAAAGTATATAAAAGGTTATCAAAATTATATCAAAAGTTACCAAAATCATATAAAAATTACCAAAATTATTTCAAAAGTTGCCAAAATTATTTCAAATGTTCGATTCTTGTCAAGTAAATAATGCTTAATGCTTTAAGATTTTCCGTGGCTTAATAGCTTGATAATATATAAATTTTGATTCTTAACAAATAAACATTTTTCTAATATTATTTCAAAACCTTATTTTAATGTTCTTAACAATAAATTTTGAAATGTTGTTCTCCTAAAAAAAATTTAATAGAAAAAAGAAAATGCATAATGAAAAATTAGTCAATTTTTAATTTAAACAAAAAATTAGCAATTGAGAAAAGTTTAGTTTAATAAGGATTTTAATGTTTAAAAGAATAAATAAAAAATAGTGAATATTTTATTAATTTAATAAAAAATCAATAATTAAAATAATTAATTTAATAAATTATTAAAGACATGTATGTCGTTTACTATTTACACTTTTAAAGTTGATATTTTTATGTATAGTATTGATTAATTAATGCTATACCATCAACATATACCAAATTAATATTGAGCACCCCAGTTCTATGTATTTATTAATATTTCGTTAGTTCTAGTTCTTGACCTTTTTGTGTTGACTAGTGTGCATTATTTTGTAATGGTGCTCGTTTAATTTGTTTTCTATTTTGTTTTTACAGCAAATTATATATATATATATATATATATATATATATATCAACACGTTAATTTTCGTAAACAGTAGTAAGGATTATTAGTTAATTAAGGATAAGCAGATTGTGTTTTAATTAGAGTTATTAACTTATTGTTGGCCAATTATATAATACTAGATTTTATAATAAATGCATGTGATTTTTTTTTAAATAAAAATTTAAAAGTAAATAAAAATATAAAAGGTAAAATAGCATAACAAAACATAACGATTGAGTGGAAATTTAAAAAATTGTATATTTCATTAATAAATTTATATAAATAGTTAATTGCATTTCATTAAAAGACAAATATACTTTTAGTTTTATATTTATATTTATATTTATATTTATATTTATAGTAAATTTATTTAATTTTGTTGATAAATTCATTAACTGAGTTGATGTCACTTGACTCGTAACATCAACCTCAGTTATTCTCTTTATATATAGTATAGATATGTAATGCATCGAAATTAAACTTAATGGATTGATGAAGTTCAAGTAGTTGTTCTAATTATATTATAATAACTATATATATATATATTAAATGCTATTCCAAAATGCATGATTGAGAATTTGAAATTTTGAAACATACTTTTTTTGTCACATAATATGTCAGTAGTTATAGTTTGGGGTTAATTGTGATATTATCACTCTTTTTACCACATAATACATGTCATAAGCTATAGTTTGAGGGTTAATTATGGTATCCAATTAAAAAAGTAAGATTGATTTGGACTTTTGCTACATGATTTTGGGATTAATTAGGTTATTTTAGATTAATTTTTATGTTTGTTTTGTCTTTTGATTAACACTAATGAGATATTTTAGATCGCGGATTATTTCGGGTTTGGATCATATTGGGTTTGAGTTTTTTCGAGTTTGTACCTTTTCGAATTTGGATCTTTTCGGTTTCAAATCATTTCGATTTCAAATATTTTGTGTCGTGTTCATGTTAGTTTTCGTATCGTATTCGTGTTATTATTTTGTGTGTTCAAAGTATTCGTGTTCGTGTTATTTTTCGTTTGTTCAAAGTATTATAAATTTATATAATTTTTACAAGTTAATAATTCGTTTAATGTAGATTTTGACACATTCTTGTCGTGTTCGTATTACTTTTTCGTGTGTTCAAAGTATTATAAATTTATATAAATTTTTACATGTTAATAATTTGTTTTATGTAGATTTTGAGACGTTCATGGTTTTATTTTGTATTCATGTTATTTTTTGTTTTGTTTTGTTTCGTATTGTATTTTAATTATTTTTTTCATATTGTATTCGTGCTGTTTTCAATTCATCCAAATATTTTGTATAGTTTGTTATGGTGATTCAATTTCGAAAAAATTTTGTGCATTCGTTTCGGATCTTAAATCATCCAAATGTTGTATTCATGTTGGTTTTATGTAGATCTTGGCACGTTCGTGTATTTGTGTTGTGTTCATGTTATTTTTCGTGTCGTGTTTTAATTATTTTTTCCATGCTCTGCTCGTTTTTAATAATCATGTTGTCTCCGAAATTTTCAAGTCTAATTGACACTATTCAAATAACTCTCAATTTTGTGTCACGTGTCGTCTGGTTCATGTTATTTTTTCTGTCATAATCGTATTCAAGCTATTATATATTTATATAAATCTTGACACATTAATAATTCGTTTTATATAGATTTTAACACGTTTGTGTATTTGTATTGTATTCCTTTTATTTTTGGTATCGTGTTTTATTTTTTATTTTTTATGTTATGTTCGTATCGTATAATTATGTTGTGTCCGAAATTGTCGGATCTAATTGACCATATCAAATAACTTTCAATTTTATATCAGGTGTCGTATAATGATAAGAGTTATTATTTTTTTAAATTATCTGTATTCCTTTTACTCTTTTATCTTTCAAATTTATTATAAAATTTAATTCAATTAATCCGATAATATGCTTGCAACGAATCGCGAGCATCTATCTAATATATATAAAAGTCAATTGCTTCTTTCTTTCTTTCTAGCAAATACAACGTACATACATATCATACAGTAAATAATTACCTGAGACGGGAAGACTTTAATAAATCCTTCATGCTTTATTTATTCCTTTGAAGTTATGTTTTAATTAAACTAGATAATATCAGAGATTTGTTACGAAATATTATTAGATTTGAATTAATATTTTATAATAAATTTAAAAAATAAAAAAATAAGAGGAGTAAAGATAATAATCTAGAAAAATAATAATTCTTATTCTTATACGACACTTGGTATAAAATTGAGAGTTATTTGAATATGATCAATTAGATCCGGCAATTTTAGATACAACATAATTATACGATACAAATATAACATGAGAAAAATAATTAAAACACGACATGACACAAAAACATAATATGAACACCACATAAATACACGAACGTGTTAAAATCTATATAAATTAATTATTAACGTGTCAAAATTTATATAAATATATAATACCTTGAATATGATTATAACAGAAAAAACAACACGAACATGTCGACGCAAGACATAAATTTGGGAGTTATTTGAATAGTGTCAATTAGACTTGGCAATTTCGGACACAACATGATTATACAACACGAATACAACATGAAAAATATAATTAAAATACGCCACGAAAAATAACATGAACACGACAAAAATACACGAACATGTCAAAATCTACATAAAACGAATTATTAACCTATAAAAATATATATATATATATATTTATAGCACTTTAAACACACGATAAAATAACATAAATATGTTACGAACATACAATTTTTTCTCTAAATTAAATCATTATGACAAATTATGCAAAATATGAGATGAATTGGAATACGACATGAACACACATAGTTTTCTCTAAATTGAATTACCATGAGAGACTATGCAAAATATTTTGATGAATTGAAACATGACACGAACACATGAAAAAAATAATTAAAATACAACACGACACGAAAATAACATGAACACAACACAAATACACAAATGTGTCAAAATCCACATAAAATGAATTATTAATATGTAAAAATTTATATAAATTTATAATACTTTAAACATACGAAAAAATAACACGAGCATGACACAAAAAATAATCTGAACACAAACAAATATCAGAATGTGTTAAGATCTACATAAAATGAATTATTAACATGTAAAAATTATATAAATTTATAATATTTTGAACACACGAAAAAATAACACGAATACGCGAAAGTGTCAAAATTTACATAAAACGAATTACTAACGTGTAAAAATTGTATAAATTTATAATATTTTAAACACAAAAAATAACGCGAATACAAAGATGACACGAACACCAAATTTTTTTTCCATTCCATTCCATTCCCTTTCTTTTTTTTTCTTTCCTTCTTAATCAAACAAAAAAAATTTAAAATACCCAAACTAACCTCCACAACTTCCTTAATACTCATGCTTAGTTATCAACTACACAATCCTTCAAAATTCTAAATTCTTCACTCTAATGCATTTTAGGGATAACTTTAAATGTTAGTAATAGATGCATGGTCACAATCTAACATAAATATAAAATCAACTACACAAATTGATGTAGTTGTGACATGTATTTTTTTTTCCTCTTAACACTACAGTAAATTGATCTTTCAGCGGCGTTTTTTTTCAGGAATAGCGGCGTTTATAAACGCCGCGAAAAAAATTAGAGGCGTTTTAAAAAACGCCGTTACAAACGCCGGTAAAAACAGTGACGGGAAATTTAGTGGCATTTTCACCATAAACGCCGTTAAAGTAGTGGCGTTTTTAGGTACATTAGCGGCGTTTATAAACGCCACAATTGAACGTCTGAAATGGTAATACTTGAAACTTTAGCGGCGTTTTCTGTTCTCAAACGCCACTAAGTGTTCGCTCTTAGCGGCGTTTTGGAATAAAAAACGCCGCTACGTGCTGCCTTTTAGCGGCGTTTTCTGATCAGAAAACGCCGCTATATTTGCAGAAATTTATGTATATAGCGGCGTTTCCTTATCAGAAAACGCCGCTATATTTGCAGAAATTTATGTATTTAGCGGCGTTTTTCCGCAAACGCCGCTATAAATGCAGAATATGTTTTTAAAAGAATACTATTTATTTCCTTTAAAAAGTTGATATAAATACAAAAATGCTATTTGATAAAATTACTAATTACAAAAATGTCGAATAATACACAAACAACACAAATTATAAAAAAAATATATAATATAAAAATATATTTAAATCAACCATACAAGGAATGTATTATTCAACACATCAAAACCACTAACAAATTCTTTAATCTGAAGTGGATGAGCCTCCTAAATTCTTTTGCTGCACTAAATTCATCAACGTCTGAAACTGTGTCTGCAGCTCCTGATATCGTCTATCCTGTTCTTCTTTCTGAGCTTGTCTCTCTGCTTCCCTCTCCTCAAAACGTTTATTCATATTTTGCATTTCTTCTCTCAGCATCTGAACTTCATATGCACTGGAGTTTTGTGAAGAAGAAGAAGCAGTAAACCGCTGAGAACCAAGTCCATAGTAGCTAGATGGTGTCGGACCCATTCCGACACCTCGAACCCGTCCATATCGTTCTTTTCCAGCTACTTCAGTGAATATTTGATTCTCGACATCTTGCATATTCGCTGATGACCCATCTGATGCTCCGACTTGATACTCAGCAATTTTATTTCGAGCTTTCTCCTATAAAACAATAATATTAATAAAATCTTTTGTAAAATATATTTGTAAATGAAAACAAGTTTGAAGAAAATATACCACAATTTCCTGAGTCTCGATGTTTAAATAGGATCCATCCTTCTTAGTATGAGTTAACTGAAACAGTTCAACTCGTCCAATTTTTTCACCCCGCTCAATTTCCTACAAAACAATAATAATTAATACTAAATTGTATTAAAATAATTGAGAACTAATATATTAATAGATTATGAATGTAAACTTACTTTTTCATTAGCTTTTCTGGCAAAACTTTTTGAACCACTGGTGTGACTGTATTTCTGTTGTTGTCTACTGCTTACCCCTATCTTTTCTCGTTCCTGTACATTAGACAAAGCACGTTATTAATGTATACATATTCCATACAATTGTATTATATCAAGTACTATAAGTAAATGACCAAAATAAATTATAAATGATACCTTTCCTTTTTTTGAATACCAGAATCTAACCAGTCTCTCATACTGCCACATAATCACACCACGCGGTATGGTTCGTAGTAAGACATTAGGATCAGTATTTCGATCGAAATACTTTTTCTTCAACTCATGCTTAAAGTCTTTCCATTTTTTCCCCAATGATTTCATAACAAATGATGTGGGAATCTGCAAAGAAAATCGTGACTGAAACGGAGAAGTTGTACAAAGTTAGTTTTGATGATCAACAAAATTATTAAAATAATGCAATACTAATTTAACACGCTTATACCTCAATAAACTTTAACAGCTCGACCTTCTCAGTATTCGGCACATCACGCCATGACTCATAATGAATGGGACACTTCATCCCATTTCGAGCAATCAGGCCAAGAAAGCTAGCCAATAATTGTGCTTTTGGACCAATTGGCTGCTGCTCATTATTTGCTGCGACAACAATACGCTCTTCAGGAGGTAGTGCCCATAACTCCTTTAATGTCGTACGACCACGAGTTCTGCGTTGTCCAACATTATCAACTACACAAAAGCAAATATATTAGCAATTTCCAAACTATTTTGCGTGCTTTTAACACTTCTGTAACACGATACCTGTATTCAAGTTCGTATGAACTGCAGTTTCTGCAGCTGTGGAGGCAGCCGACAACTCTGGTGGGTTAACATCTGCAGTAGACGCATTCGGCACCTCTGAAGGCGTCACTCTAGTGTCACCCTCAACAGTCTGAATGATATTGATTTCCCTTAATCTTTTCCTCGCCATGCTATCTGCATCAATTTTAAGTAAACAACATTAGTATAAGAATGAAATACTATTATGTAAAAAACATTAATAATAATATTTACAGTATAAAAACATATTATATACACAGTATTTGTTTCAAAATAATCTTACTACATTCCGTTTTTTCATCAAGTTTCATAAATGTCTTTATCAACATCTTCGCGAACCCACCGAACATCTGTATTGGTACTAGGGATATTTTCATCCAAGTTTTGATCCGTAAATGGCAAGCATTCAGTTCTTTGTTCAATATCATCTTGAAATTCTAATAACAGTGTCAAATAATTTCCTGTCCACCCGCTTAAGCATTTTAAGTGAAAAAGACGGACACAGAAAGACAATCTTGTATGCTTAGATCCCTCGTAAAGTTCTTCATTCATATCATCAAGCAACTTATAAAACTTTGCCGCTTCTCCATTGGGTTCCTGATCACCCATACCTCTTCCCGTTTCAGCAAAGTCATTCATGCCAACATTGAACCCATCATTCCCTCCAGGAACTTCTGGTGAAGATGTGTACAAACTATGGTTACGCATGTTAAATGCATCTCGCAACATGCCTTCCATGTCATCTTGTCTAATAGACTGATGTTGATTGTTAGAATTACTTGGACGAACTCTAGAATATGACCTAGAAGTTGCGGACTCTCCATGAAAAAACCATTGTCTGTAACTCGGGAGAAATCCTTCACAAATCAAATGTTCGAAAACAACTCCACGCATATGCCAATCAATATTGGCACACCTCGAACAAGGACATAATATCTTATTATCTTCGCTTGCGTTCTGAAAAGCGAAATCGAGAAAACTATGTACTCCATCTTGGTACTCTTGACTTAGTCTCGACTTTTGCATCCAACTCTTATCCATTTTGTACGTTCTGCATAGTTAAGTCCCATCAGAAACTCATATTTTAGCATTACCATGAGCTTATGACAAAAAAGACTAATAAGATAAACCATCTAATGCTAATTGTATAGAAATATATATATATATATATATAGAAATTTATATATATACAAAAGACTCTCACTAAACTCATATTGTCTTTCTTTTGTATATATATATATATATATATATATATATATATATATATCCAAGCCAAAGACTAATAACATGGCAATTGATAGAGATGTAAAATCTCTTGCCATATAGTCTTGATACAGATTGTGCTCATTTAATGCTGCTACACAGTAGGGGCTTCTTAGCAAATTCAATTTTCTGTCAGGAAAGTAGTCATGCAATGCAATCTCCAGTAAATCAAAACTTTGAGTTTATTTAAAGATCATTTTAAATGGCTGCTCAGCTCTAAGTTGCTGTTTTTCGATATTGCACCATTGTTACTGCTTGAGTTCAAGGAAGAAGGGTAAAAAGGGATTAGAAGATGTGAGCATAGATTATAGTCATTTGTATTGTATATATTAGGAGGGAGCAATAGAAATAGGATCGTAGTTATAGTTGTAATTGTAGCAAAGAGCTTTCATCCAAATCCAAGTATGTATATTAACTTAGATATTATTATGTCAATCCTACAAAATGGAAGTTCTATGGCTTGAAGCTATTGATTTACTGGTTTTCTGTATTCTCTACTAAGGGTTACCTCCATTATCACATTATCAGCATTGATAAAAAATCGAACCGGATCGGCCGATCGGACTATATGAGCACAATCTGTATAACTACTTTCCTGACTACAGATTGTGCTCATTTTATCCTCCAGCCATTCTCTATTTCTACTCTTTCTAGCACTCCTATAGAATATTATACAACAACATCTACATTAAAACCTTTGCAAAGTTAACATATAGAAAGTTTTCCACCCAAAACTTTGAGTTTATTTAAAGATATATCAAGTTCTGAAATTTCCTCATCAAAACTGCAAAGAAGAATCAATGTCAAAAATCATGTGATCAATGTGTCTTTAACCACCACACCTTCCTTTCTCCAAGGGGACAAAATTAAAAATAAAAGAATTCGGAATTACAAATAGGTTATAAATTTCCAATAAATATCAACTTGAGCAAAACCAGAAGATACAAAATACAAGAAATCAAGCTAACTATAGCTACGCCAACTGCCAAGTCGCAAACATGCTTTCTTTAATTACCATCATATTTAAATACTTTATGCAATGCTACTTCCATAGGGCAGAAAATTCCGTTTAAAATAATCAAATTATGTGCCTTGAATTCACCTCAAGTTGAACGAACATCCATGTCATAAACAACCGAATTGTGTTTAGAACGAGAATGAAACGGAATACATAGTGACTTATGTTTTTTACTTCTATTTCGCATTTCTTAATCATTTGATTAACAACTTTTTCTTCTTTACTCATTTCTATAATTAGGTTGCATTGTACCAACAAAAAAAAAGCCCACGAAGCAGCCTTGCGTCTCTCTCGGTAATATTGTCTAAATCATAATAAAAAAAATGTCTAAATCATAATAAAAGCGTTTTTATATTGTCTTTCAAGAGTGATTGAAACAACTAACTAAATTAAATCAGAAAAAGGAACAAAAACTCATCAGATTACTGTTTCGAATTACTTACGATTTGAACGGATTTGGAGATGAAGAGAGACAAATCGGCTTGGAGATGATGATTTGGAGATGAAATGCGAAAAATCGGCTTGGAGATGAGTTTTTGGGGTTGGAGATCTGTGTGTGTGTGAGAGAGAGAGAGAAAATAGGTTTAGGTTTTTGTTTTCGGGGCTGAATTCATATTAACAAACATAGCGGCGTTTGTATCAACAAACGCCGCAAATTGACAAGGTAAAACACATCGTTTTGCCTTAAGCCATAAATGAATCAATATAGCGGCGTTTTTATTACCAAACGTCGCTATATCGAAATATTTAGCGGCGTTTATATTTACAAACGCCGCTTTCTCTAAGTATTTAGCGGCGTTTATATATAAAAACGCCGCTATATTATATTAGTTAGTGGCGTTTATGGACACAAACGCCGCTAAAACAAAAGCCTAAACGCAGCGTCTCGCCTCCAAATTTTGGCGCCCAAATTTTACTAAAGTGATAAAAATTGATTTTAGTTTAGCGGCGTTTATATAATGCAAACGCCGCAACTAGTATAGCTTTAGCGGCGTTTGTATATATAAAACGCCGCTACTTTACAACTTCCCGGCGTTTCTTATAGAAACGCCGCCGGGTATTCAAAAACACGGTACTCCGCGGCGTTTTTAAGTCAAACGCTGCTATGTTAGCGCCACTGAAAACCAATTTGGTTGTAGTGTAAGATGGAAAGAAAGAAAGAAAGGAAAGGAAAGAGAAAGAGAAAGAGAAAAAGAAAAGAAAAATAACAAAAAAGAGAGAGAGGGAAGAAAGGAAAGAGAAAATTTTGTGTATTATATTCGTATAACTTTTTCGTATATTTAAAGTATTATAAATTTTTACACGTTAATGATTCATTTTATGTATATTTTAACATGTTCATGTATTCGTGTATTGTTGATGTTATTTTTCGTGTTGTGTTTAATTATTTTTTCTATACTGTGTTCGTGTCGTGTCTCAATGCATTTCATATTTTGCATAGTTTGTCATTGTGATTCAATTTAGAGAAAATTTTGTGTGTTGGTGTCGTGTCTTAGTTCATGACATATTTTGCATAATTTGTCACAGTGATTCAATTTAGAGAAAAATTGTGTGTTCGTGTTTTTTTTTTTTGTTCAAAGTATTTTAAATTTATATAAATTTTTACACTTTAATAATTCGTTTTATATAGATTTTGACATGTTCGTGTATTCGTGTCGCGTTCATGTTATTTTTCGTGTCGTGTTGTGTTTTAATTATTTTACCATGTTGTGTTTGTGTAGTGTCTTAATCCATCTTATATTTTGTTCATGTTATTTTTTCACGTGTTTAAAGTATTATAAATTTATATAAATTTTTACACGTTAATAATTCGTTTTATTTATATTTTGACATGTTCGTGTATTCGTGTTATGTTAATGTTATTTTTCGTGTTGTGTTTTAATTATTTTTCCTATGTCGTGTCTCAATTCATTTCATATTTTGCATAATTTGTTATCGTGATTCAATTTATACAAAAATTTACGTGTTCGTGTCTTATCTCAATTTATGACATATTTTGCATAATTTGTCAAAATGATTCAATTTAGAGAAAATTTTGTATGCTAGTGGTGTGTTCGTGTTATTTTTTGGTGTGTTTAAAGTAATATAAATTTATATGCTTTAATAATTCGTTTTATATAGATTTGACACATTTTTGTATTCGTCTCGTGTTCATGTTATTTTTCATGTCGTGTTTTAATTATTTTTTCATGTTATGTTTGTGTCGTGTCTCAATTCATCTCATATTTTACATAATTTATCATAATGATTCAATTTCAACTCTAAATTCATTTAGTTAGATATTAAAACATAAAAAAATTATTTAAATAAATCATAATAATTTAATATGAGTCAATTTAAATATATTTATTATTATTAATTTAATTGAAAATTTATAAATATTAAATATCTAAGATGAGAATTAGGATGGATGATTTATTCTTGAACAAGCTAATGGAAAATATTTAAAATGAATTAAGGACTAGCTTAGCTAACCATCTAAATTAAGCAAGCTAAAAAACCGCCCGGATCTTTCATTCTACTTGATTACTTATCTTCATCATTAAAGGAGATAGAAAAAAAAAAAAGTAAAAAGATTGAAGGGAAGGTAATGCTGCATGTGTGATGTGTGCGATTAGAGATAAACATTTAACTAATCTTAATACTTAGTGTTTAAATAATATCAACGCTTTAACTAGATCAAGATCATGCTTAATTACTATGCTCTTCTTCCATCGTTTTTGTCTTTTTGATATATAGAAATATAGATAGATAATGTTGGGCCACTTCCATAGCTTCTTAATTCCCATTTCTTATTCTTATCTTTACAAGAAGAAAAACACTTGGACTTTAGCTGGCCCGCCAACTCTTCAATCCAACTTCTACAAATCCAGCCTTTTCTATTTATAATTTTGGACTCAAATCCAAATTTTATTAATATTATCATGTTATTACGCTAACATTTATGTTCAAAGACCCAATAAAATCGACGGTTTCATATATTTGTGACAAACAGTTTTAAAAGGATTATTTATTTATTTATTTAAAAAAGCATTAATGGGCATGAAATAATCTTGATCAATGGGTGGGGTAGAGATATCTTTAAAGTTTAGATTCTTGGCCTAAACCTAAAGTTGTCTTGTCTGCCATAAAGAAATCCTATTAATACAGTTATAAAAAGAAACGGTGGATAAGGATTAAGGGTAAGCAAACAGGACCGGAGTCAGGAGTAGTATGAAATTAATTTGTAGCAGATGATAAATTTCATAACCATAACTAGGGCTGTAATCGAGCCGACCGAGCTCGAATACTGAGAAGCTCGAGCTCGATTCGAAACTCGAGGTTCGAAGCTCGGTTCGAGTTCGACCGAGTATCATTTTTTAAGCTCGAGCTCGGCTCGAGATAAAATCGAACTATTCGAGCTCGACTCGATTAGGCTCGTTTATATACTCGAGCTCGAGCTCGAGTTCGAATTAAGGATTTTTAAGTATGTATATATATATTAAGGGTAAAACAGTAAATTAATAAAAAAAAATTATAAAAAAAAAAGCTCGATTAGGCTCGCGAGCTGCTCGAATCGGATATTAAGATACTCGAACTCGGCTCGCTCGATAGCTCGAGCTGCTCGAGCTCGAGCTCGGCTCGATAATGACCGAATCGAATTCGAGTTTTTTTCGAGTCGAACTCGAGTAGCTTACGAACACAGATGTCTCGTTTACAACCTTAACCATAACCGTTAAAAGCGGGCATTTTGTGAGGTGATATTCTGGCAAGCACTTTGGGTAATTATAATCTGTAAAGACTCGGGACTCATGAGAGGAGGGTCGGTGGGAAGGGAAGGGAATCTAGATATAATTGGTGGTTTGTTTTCTGTTTTTTTCGTTGTATGTTTTGTCATGGACGTTTTGAAAAAAGCTTTATATTCTAGTATTTCTGCACATTGTGGGGCACCATTTGCCATTATATATCTCAACTCACCTGTTTCTTTGAATACTTATATCAATGTGCTTTACAAGACAAGACCAGACCAGACCAGACCAGACAAAGGTGGCGGCTAAATCTAGTTGCAGGCAATGGGATTGGGTCGATCCAACCCCTTTACCTAATTACCACAATTTTGTTTGCCTTGCATCAATATTCCATGTGTTTCCACCTGATCTAACCACTAGTAATTCAATTTCAATAGTATTAATAACGACATTAAGAAGTAGTAGTTAAAAGTAAAAAAGGAAAATGAAGGACACCTTGTATTTGTACACTTAGTACCTAAAGTAAAAGAAAATGGAAGGTGCAGCTCAGGCTCAGCTCAAAATCTTGTGTTGTTGATGGTGAAGGAACATATAGAGTAGAGCAGATTAGTAAATGAAACCCAAAGATACCAATGCCAATGAAAATGCCAATGCCAATACCAATGCCTAGCTAAGCTAGCGTTGTCAACTTTTGGTAAGTTGAGATAAGCATCTTATCTTATTTATTCGGGAAAATATGAAAAACATGCAGTGCACAGAGAATTATTGTGAAATGGTATAATAAATAAAAGTTATTTGAAAAAAAAATAATTAGAAATTATTATAAAGATATTGTAAAGACAAAATTACCCTTCATGAAAAAACTTACTTTTTCAAATTCTTTCATTAAGAAAATATTATTTTTTAAAAATTTTAATTGAAAATAAATTTAAAAAATAAAATATTTAAATATATATTTTACTAAAATTTAAAAAAATTTAAAAAAAAAAATTTAATTTTAGGCATATTATTTTTATTTTTTAAAATTTTTTAATTAAAAAAAGTAAATAAAAAATTTTAAAATTTATTTTTTAAAATTAAATTTTTTTTTATTTTCAGAATATTTATTTTTTAATTAAAAAGTAAATTAAAAAATAAAAGAAAAAGAGAGAAGAAAGTTTTTTTATCAAAGATAATTTTGTCTTCACAATATCTTTTTTAACAATTTCTAATATTCATTTCTCTTTTTCAAATAACTTTTATTCATTATACCATTTCACAATAATTCTCTTTGGACTGCATATTTTTCATATTTTCCCTATTTATTCTGAGTTCAGCGCAGCAGCCAGCCAGCCAGGTGTAAAAAGTCAAAACAAAACAAAACTGAACAAATAAATAAATAGTACCAAGTATAACTACATGTCTACAACTACAACTGTAGTAATATTTTCAAGTTGAAATGAAAAGACCACAAAGGAAAAAGACACAAGATGCGGTACTTGTAAACTGTTAAAAAAGCAAGAAAATGTGCTAGTACTGGTAAGTTAGTGGTATTTAAATCAAGGATTTGTATTTGATATTTAAGTTTATACAAGGACAATAAATTTTATAATGATATTTTATTACAAAAGTAATCTTTAATCTTAACTATTAATCTTAATTCTAAACTAATTTTACAATTTAATTTTTAAAATATGATATGTATGATACATTATTAATGTATAAATTTATATATTAAATACATTAAGTTGGTTAATAATGGTTGCTGATGCCTGCCTGATAGTATTTCTTTTCTTTTCTGTTCTTTTAATATACTACTACTATATTTTTCACTCCTACCTTTCTGGTGGCTCTGCTACAATAAAACACAAAGTTCGATCTGCTGGTTATCTCTGGAAAATCAGTTTTCATAGGGGATATCAACTTTGGGATTTCATTTACTTGCATCAATCTTCACGTTTTGAGCTTCAAATCAAAGGTATTGAGCTTCATGCTCCATCATATCTCGTCTTTGTATGAAACCGTCTTTAATTGATTATCAAAACTGCACTGCTTCTGGATTATTTTCAGTTTGGCTTAGAATAACCTCTTCCTTTAGGGAATCAACTCTTTACCACAATACTTTTTATTTATTTTTTTCTGGTTTGGATATTACTGCTTAATGTTGTCTTCATCTTTCACAAGCTTGAGAACTGGGTTTCTTCTAGTTATAGGAAAGGAAAGTGATTTTCTATTGGAAAATTTTGGGCAATCAATTTGTTAACATTGATGCAGAAATAAAGATACTTTTGTGTGATATGAGTTTCGAGAATAGACCAAAAACAAGAGGTTCAGATTCACTTTTGATCTCGGAGAAAAGTTCAAAATTTGTGGTTCTGAAATAAGCCCAGGTTTTAAACCAACTTACTCTTTGTAGAAAATTGTTTATAACTCCTTTAGATTCTGCATTTGATCATGGAAAAACAGAAGAGTTTTCATGGTGTAACGACAGAAAAACAGCTACCTACTCAAGGACTTATGGAGAAGCAACAAAGTTTTAAGCAATCTACCACTCGAGGAGTGGTGGAAAAGCAACAGAGTTTTCGTGGTGTTATAACTGAGAAACAGCCCAGTGGTCGTGGAATGATGGAAAAACAGAAGAGTTTTCGGGGCTTTATGGAGAAGCAGAAGAGCTTTCGTGTAGTAATGGAGAGGCAGCTGAGCTTTATTGGCGCTGGTGAACGCAGGAAGAATAGGGAGTCTCCAGGAAAAAGAGGTGACTCGCCTCTTCATTTGGCGGCAAGAACAGGGAATTTGACTAGAGTTAAGGAGATTCTTCATAACTCTGATGATCCTGAGGCCAAGGAATTTTTGGCCAAGCAAAACCTGGAAGGGGAGACTCCCCTTTATGTTGCAGCAGAGAATGGTCAAGCTGTCGTTGTTGCAGAGATGTTGAAACATATAGATCTTGAGACTGCAGCCATCACTGCCAGGAATGGCTATGATCCGTTCCATGTTGCAGCAAAGCAGGGTCATGTTGGTAAGAATTCACCCATCTCACATTTTTTTGTTTTATATTCCTCAGTTTAGAAGTAACATTTTAAGAATGGGGCCATCAGTAAGTGTGATAGAACTCCTAAATTGTTCATATAATTGCAAATGACTTCTGTAATCTTTTTTTTTTTTGTGCAATGTCCTTATTTTGTGAAATTTATTGAGATAACCTACTAACCTTATTTATGACACGTACTTGATTTATATGACACTATTGCTTGCTAATCACACTGATTGTAGCTCTGTCCAGTGGCTTGGTTCTTCCTTTGTGTCCATTTCCAATTTTCCATTCTCATTTTTCAGTTCTGTTAATTTGCTTGTGAGAGAAGGATACCTGAAATATACTTTATTTCATTTTACATTTCACAACCTCTTAAAGCACAAGCAAATGATGCATGTTTGTGTGAATGTGGTCTTGGGGTTTCTTTTAGTTCATCTTGAGCCGTGAGGTTTTATGACTCTCTTGTAGAATGTTGTTTATAATGTCTGAAACTCCTTTTACTATTAATTATTTGTTTTGTTCTCAATTTACCTCCAAATATGATTGCTTTGTCCCTTCTTATCATCCTTCAATTCAATTGATGAGTGACTTACTTTATCTTGCTGATGACTTGGCTTAAAACTCAGTAATTTGGTAAGAAGGATGAAAGTAACATGTTTATATATTCCCTTTCCAACTTGCGGTATCTTATAATCGCATTCTCTTTTTCCAAATTTGTTTGATGTTCTTATAATTCTCACCCTCACTTTCCCCAGGCAATCTTGTTTTTTTTTTTTTTTGCTTATCTGTTTCTGAAAGTGTTTTGACCAAAAAATTCTTGCAGAAGTGCTAAGGGAACTTTTGGGTACCTTCCCCAACTTGGCCATGACTACAGATTTATCTTGTACAACTGCCCTACACACAGCTGCTGCACAAGGGCACATTGATGTAGTCAAACTTCTTCTAGAAACCGACTCAGACCTTGCTAAGATAGCAAGGAACAATGGTAAAACAGTCCTCCATTCAGCAGCAAGAATGGGGCACTTGGAAATAGTGAAATCCTTGCTTAGCAAGGATCCAAATACTGGTTTTAGAGTAGACAAAAAGGGCCAAACTGCTCTACATATGGCTGTGAAAGGTCAAAATGAGGAGATAGTGCTGGAATTGTTGAAACCTGATCCATCAGTTTTGCGTTTGGAAGACAATAAAGGAAATACTGTGTTGCATATTGCAATAAAGAAAGGCCGTACTCAGGTGCTTTCTCATTCATTGTCTTTTATTGTAGATAATTTTCAAAATTGTCTATTTATAACTGCTATGGTTAAATGGAAGCAATTGTCTGATTTTTCAGTCCTAGTTTCAATGAAAAGTAGTATTTCTAGGTCGTTGTCTAAACTTGTACCAAAAAAATGTAATTCTGGTTTCAGCTCATGGAGGTAGATATCTTGTTTGGTTTTGTATTGTCATACCCTAGGTGGCAAATCTTCTCTGACTGATTATGGAATCTTTTTCAGTTGTAATATTCACATGGTGTATGCCAACATAAATCTTTCACTGGTTGGTTATAAAGTTTGGATTCACTTGCTGTGCAGATTGTACGTTGTTTATTATCAGTTGAGGGTATAAACATCAACACAACAAACAAGGCAGGAGAAAGCCCGCTTGACATTGCAGAAAAAATGGGAACAACGGAACTTGTCTCGATCTTAAAGGAAGCAGGAGCAACCAATTCTAAGGACCATGGAAAGCCCCCAAATGCAGCAAAACAACTAAAGCAAACTGTCAGTGACATAAAACATGATGTCCAGTCCCAGCTCCAACAAACTCGTCAGACTGGTTTCAGGGTGCAAAAAATTGCGAAGAGACTAAAGAAACTCCACATTAGCGGCCTAAACAATGCTATAAACTCTGCAACTGTTGTTGCTGTTCTCATTGCTACTGTTGCTTTTGCTGCCATCTTTACTGTCCCTGGACAGTATGTTGAGGATAAAATAGAGGGGTTTTCACTTGGGCAAGCTTATATATCTAACAAGGCACCATTTATAATCTTCTTCGTCTTTGACAGCCTTGCTTTGTTCATCTCCTTGGCTGTTGTTGTTGTCCAGACATCAGTGGTCGTGATTGAACAAAAGGCAAAGAAGCAACTTGTCTTTGTAATTAACAAGCTCATGTGGTTGGCATGCCTTTTCATTTCAGTTGCATTTATTTCGCTGACATATGTGGTCGTGGGAAAACAGTCTAGATGGCTTGCTGTGTGTGCGACTGTAATTGGCAGCACAATCATGCTTGCTACAATTGGCACGATGTGTTATTTTGTCATTTTACATAGAATGGAGGAGTCAAAGTTGAGGAGTATAAGGAAAGCTGAGAGTCGTTCCCGTTCTTTCTCTATGTCTATGGCTTCAGATCCTGAGATCCTGAATAGTGAATATAAAAGGATGTATGCGCTTTAAACCATGGAGGAATAGATCAAGTATAGATCAAACTCATGGCCAATTGTTCCTTCATCTATAATTTGAATTTGAAGTGACCATCTGCTGCTTCAGCTCTAGTAGTTATCATAGTTATATATATATGTACTTGAGCTGGAGTATTCCACATATATTCTAGTGAGCATGAAGAGATGAAACAAGTGCTGGATTGATCAATCGAAGGAAGATGAGGATATTTGAACTGCCATCTTGTTGCTGGTGTCTGAAGTTAATGTTCTTCCGCATGAAGGCTAGCTTCCTTTCAAGGGGCAGCTTGGCTTACTAATTTTCATTTACCACAGCTATGAGCTTGGATCTAGACCTGAATTTACTTTTTAGACCTTTAGCAGATATGGCTGAAGCTCAAGAATTGTGAACAGAGATCATGTATTCCTGAGCTTGGTTTCAAGTTCATAATATAATATCCTCATTTTCACAAAATGTTAGAATTATATGTGATCATAGTTAATCAAAAAGAGAGTATCCTGATGGCATTGTTCTGTGCCATAGCTAATAGCTTGGGTTTGTTAATGATCAGCTTGTTGTACCTTTCGGAAGAGAAGAGGGAGAACAACTACGGAATATATATATATATATATATATTTATATTTATATTTATATTGTTGTACCTTTTTGCTATCTATGTCTTCGTTTTGTTCCAGATAAAGCAGGAAACAATGTCTTGGTGAGAGCCATAGAAAATATTGATTTGTTTTTTACTGTCTAAAAGCATTGACCAACAAAACAGTGGGATATTTGAGCTTAAGTGTACCCTACTAAAATTTATGTTAAAGCTGCTACAAGGAAAAGAAATGCTATTGAACATATATACCGACGACTGTGAATCAAGGGATTTCCTTTTATTATTACAATAAGAGTTTGTAATATTTGATACACTGACAGCGTATAAATTTTATATAAGGTCCGTGAACTACAATAAGATACTTCATTAATGAGTAAAACAAAAAATAATGAAAGGCTTCAAAATACAAACTCTTATATTATTACCATGGTAATTGTTTTTTTTATTTATTACATTGTCAAAGGTCGTCGCCCGTTTCAATGAGATTGTGACAAAGCAGCTCTTGGAGGGAGCTCTGGACACTTTCAGCAAGTATTCAGTTAATGAAGAAGACATTGATGTGTGTAACGACCACTAACCACCCTCCTACTCCTATAATATATACTTACCAATATACTAAAATAAAAGCCTTCTTTAATCTTCTGTTATCTCCTATATATCTCTAGTTACATGTCTGCTTTGTCCATGTATCTATCTACACGCCTGCGGTTTCTTTGCTACTGCTGCTTCAAATTTTAACAATTATTTTGACGAATGCAGCTCAAAGGACTAGGATATAGGAATAGGAGTACTATATTAATGTTGCCTCTCTCATTTGATAGCACTGCTATCAAAGTCTTTCTCTTCTATCTATCTATGTTTCATGTTTTGCTCTGTATATCATCTTACTTACAACAAGCCCCTTTTCAGCATGTGAATCTTTTGACCAAATCCTTTCATTAATATTTGGATGATATTTAGCCAACTTTTTGGATGGCTTGATCATTTCTTCACTTTCTTATCAGGTTGTTTTGGTCCCGGGTTTTGTTTGAAATTGGTATTGTTTCGGATGTTTGAAATTGGTATGCTGAAGAAATTGGTATCATTTCTTCTACTTTTAGGAAGTCTCAAAAGAATCATGCAATTTTATGCATTGGGGCTGTGGTATGATTTTTCCTTGGAAATCTTCTGATTTTTTTTTTTTTTTTATCTGCTCATTGAGGGGTCCTTGCAATGCTATTGCTGAGTACATTTTGCTGAATTTTGAAATCCTTGATCCTTTTCATTGCAATAGATAAGAAGCGCGCGATACTTCTCACTATGATACCGTGGCTAATTCTTCAGCATCTGGGGTGCTTTCAGCTGGCTTAAACTCAGGTCAATCTTCTTGTTTAATGTTGTTTTATAGAATCTATTTATGTCAAATGCTACCATGGTTTCAAGCGTCAATTGCGGCTTGCATCTCATCTATAAATTAAGAAAATAATTAGATTTTCATTGATCAAAAGCGTATATCTATCTTGCTTTTCTTGTTTATTCATGCATATGCAGTTAAACCTTTTTGATGCCTCGAATCTTGTAAGCTTGGCTGAAGTTATAAAGAACTTGGTTTGATATATATGCTCTGCAAGTGTAACCATTGTCAAATCATCTTCACTAAGTGCTCTTTTCAAGGTGACTCCTACTTTGTCACCCTATATATATTCCTAATCTTTGTGGATTTTACTCTTACCTGACTACATAATGCTATTATGATAATCAGCTAATCACAAATGCCATTTATATTCTCTTAATTGTTTCAATTAGAAATTAAGCACAAGAGAACACCTTGGAAGATTCTTAATTTTCTTTTGAAAAGTGGAAAATTACCATCCTTTCAAACTGGGAGCTAGGACAAATTTTTATGTACCTGTTGTCAAATAAGATCTGCATCAATCTCATGCCCTGGAAATTTGAAAAATATTTTTCTGTAGGAAATGATTATGTGGAATTTCTCATGAATTAATTAATGGAGTGTTGGTCTCTTTCCTTTATTTTTCAATTTTGTATTAATTATTTCTTGTGATTTGAAGCTGCAACTTAATTATCAACTTTGTAGGTGTTCCTTGCATATTTAATTTGGTGTTTTAGTAGCGATGACATGGACCAGGTATGATACAAAAGCTGCATAAAAGATCATTTTGCATTAACAACTATAGGTCTTCTTGTTAAGTCAGATGGGTTGTTCACTGAAGCTGCTTGGACTACAGCTATAATGGGGGCATCCTGATCTCTAGCTTCCCTCACATTGGAGGGGGAATTCTTATATATGTCATGCTTGTATAGGTTGTGCATCCCAACTCCCAAGTGACTGTGAGGGTGGTCTTGTGTTCATTGACTTGAGAATAGTTTTGAGATGATGTATTAGAATATTGTAAGAGGGGCCGGGGGTTGATGTTTTTTATTCTTGGACAGTGGAATTTTATATAATTGTTTCCTTTCGCTTGACAACTGCAGGCAGGCAGGCATTAAATGGAGCTGGTGGTAAATCTGGGAACAAAGGTGCTAGCTGAGTGTGCTTTGACGGCGGTGAGTTGATACTTGTATATATAGTATTAGTAGAGTATTGGAGTATTCTTTAATGGAAGCAGTTGCAGCTTTTAGTGTTTATTTATTTATTTATTATTGGTATTTGATTTTCTAATTCTTAGTAATTAATTCCAATTTAGTTATTAGGAGTTGCCTGGATGGAGGTATGTAAATAGAGAAAGGGATTACCATCCCTAGCTCAGTGTCGCTAATGAGTGAGCCTGTTGGTCTATGTCGTGAATTTTTCCTGCACTAGTGTAGGGGAGCTTGATGCAATTGGATGCAGCACTTGTGTTCCTGCTATCTTGTTTTTTTTGTAGGAGTGAGTTTTTGTGTTGATCGTAGGATATCTGTTTGTGGGGAGTTAGTTTGTGGAAAGACATAGATAGATCCTGAAATCATAATCCCACAATTTGCTTGTCTTTTTAGTATACCGAGAACTGTGATTGCACTGAATCGTGTTTAATGTAATAAATTAACAGTGCTGTTGTTTATTTATTTATTTATTTATTTATTGTTTTTGGTACTTGTGAGAGCTGATAAGGCGGGCTTGGGTTCTCTCCAAGATTCAAAATCCCCTTGGCGACTTGGGTAAGGTAATGCATTATTGGTAACTGAAGTGATGATCTGCAGTTTGGCAAAATCTAGATGGTTCATCATTCCAATTGGCAAATATTTACCAAAGCAACCACATACCACCCAGTCGCTTTTAACTTGTAGAGGGTGTGAGAAAGAAAGTAAACAAGCATTCTGCTCTCCCATCCTATCTATTTCTGTGCTGGAATAGAAGTGGTGTTCGTACAACCTAGAGGTGGCAAACCGGCAGGATCGGGTGGATTCGAATCGGGCTGTTTTTGAATTCGAATTATTTTAGATTTGGATTATTTCGAGTTCAGATTATCTTTGGTTTTGATATTTTCGGATTCGAATATTTTTGGATCGGATAATCTCGAGTTCGGGCAATTTTGGACTCGAATTATTTCGGATACGAGTTTTTTCGAGTTCGGATGGGTTCGAGTTCAGGAGAGCTTGAACGGATTCGAATAATTTTGAAAATTTATAAGTTATAATTTTTTTTTTAATTTCAAAATTTAATAATTAATTTTATTTTTACATAGTGAAAAAAATACTAAAAGTAAAATTTTTAAAATTAATAAATATTTATATAAATATAAATTATATAATAATATATATAATTTTTATTTATACATTGAGTATCAATATATGTATTTGAATATTATCCATTGTTTTTAGTTCAATATCCTTTAAGTTCAATTAAAAACTAAACATTGAGTATCAATATATGTATTTGAATATTATCCATTGTTTTTAGTTCAATATCCTTTAAGTTCAATTAAAAACTAAATATATAAATTCGATATATCTACTTATAGTATGAATAAAAAAGAATTTGTACGTTTTGATATTTTTTTATTATTTTGCAACGATTATATACTTATATTTTTAAATTTTTATGATATTTACTATTTAATATAACTATACTTAATAATTATATAATATTTTTTTGTTTTGTTTTATACGTGTGTTAAAATAAATATAAAATAACACTAAAAAAAATAAACGTAAAAAATCATTGGGTTACGTTTAAAAAAATCATTATGAGAAAATAAATTATAAATAAAACCCACTAAATATTTATATAAATAATTTTTTTTACTTTAACCCGATAATTTATTGGAATTTTAGTCATTTAGTCCAAGAATTTTTATTTTTTATTTTACTTTATTAGGTTTTTTAATCATTGTATTATATTTTTTTATATGTTTGAAACATTAAGAGAAATATTATTTAAAGTTGATCTTATTATTTAATAATGTTATTAGTGTTACACAATACATCAAGTTCAAATGTTCAATTATATGTTGAAATTATAATATCATTTTTGTATATTTAATTATTATTTTATTAAAATTTAAATTTAAATGTGGAATAAGTACAATAATATATTATAAATGATTATTTAAAAAAAAATCAAACATTAAATTAATAAAATTATTTGTTATTTTTCATGGTTAATTGTTGTAACTATAATAAGGATAATACTAAAAAAATATTTGATATTATATTTAATGTGTTTCAAATTAATTTTATTTCATAATCTAATATTAAAATTCACTATTAACTACTTTTATTGATGATACATTATTAATATAATTGTATAGTAATTATAAATATATTTTCATAAAATAAATATATTTATTTAAGAAAAAAATTTATCATTTATTTTTATTTTAAATAAATCATATAATTATAATTCAAGTTTTTTCGATTATAAATTCGATTTTTTACGGGTTTCGCATCGTACTGGATTCAGGTCTTTACGGGTTCGAATCTTGACGATTTCAGACTTTTTCGAGTTCGAATTTTTTCAGATTCGGACCTTTGACTTTTTAAGTCAATCCTGATTGGATTGGACTCGATCTCGAATTGGCTCAGACGAATTATCGAATTCAGACCTGCTTTGCCAGCTCTAGACACTACGTCAAATTTGATATATAACAGCATTTTTGAAGTGCTGTGAAAACTAAAAAAAATACTGCTATATGTGGTCGTAGCCTTATGTCTTTAGTAGCATATATATATATATATAATAACACTTATCAAAATGTTGCTATTTTTACTTTATAACAGCTTTTCAAGATTTTTTACATGCATTTTTCAATTACTGCTAAAGATCTCAATAATAGTAATTATAAGTGCTATTAAAAACATTTTTATATGATAATATATATAATAGCATATGTCAAATGCTTCTAAATTTTTTTAAAATACTATAATATTGGCTATTATAATATATAACAGCAATTATTTTTAACAACATTTAAAATGTTATAAAACAAATATGTCTAAGATTAATGTTGAGGTATTGAGAGTACAACCCCTGTTTTTTAAAATTCGGTTCTCAAAACTCAAAAACTCAAAAACAAACAAAACAAACAGCCGATGCAACTCCATCATGAACACTAAACCATATATTCTTTCAAGAATTAATAGGAGCAGGCATGGTCATTCCTTCTGACTTTTGAATAGACTTTTGAATAGGTGGATGATTTATTTTATTTTTATATTTGAAGCTATGATGATGAAATTAAAAATTCAATATTCTATCTGAATAGATGGATAATGTGGTGTGGTTTGTTTGTTCATATTGGAATTATTATTCCTCTCAAGACTGTGGTCTATACGCGATGTAGAAATCTCAACATATTTACGTGTGTTGCGTGGTAAATGCCTAAATGAAAATTTAGCTATATTCTTTCCAAAGAAAAAAGAAAAAGGTTTAATAATTATGTAATTCTTCAAGTATGATGTTCCTTCCTCCACAGTCTCCATTTGTAGTCGTAGAAGGGAAAAGGCGAGGCAAGATTATTATTATAAATATGAGATTTGAGGTATCAAATAAAAGTGGGGACAGGACAATGCTTACCTTGGCAACCACTTCATTCCAAAATGCTCTAAATTAATTCGCCATATCCCTTCAAGTTCAAGCTTCCTTAATCCTTCTGCACTTCTCCGCCCCTCCCCATGTCCCATACTAGAACTAGATCAACCTATTTTTAATCTATTTTTCACAAAAGGGAAGGAAAACAATCAAACGTAAGAAAACCAAAGCCTTTTTCACTGACTCACTACTCAAAGAAAAATCCAATCCTTGGCTTAATTATATGTATTATTATTATTATGCTCTTCTACAAGGCTCGGACGTGTGACAGACAGCTCCGAATCCATATTTTCATGCTGATACACTCAGCAAAGGCTTTCATCCAATATGAACTTGACCAACAAATTCCAAGCAACATTGTTGTCCCTTGACTCGAGTCAATCCCATCATCCCTATCTTAGAAGGATGGGAGGATCCTTTGATCATTCTATGACGCTAGCTTTTCTTTGTTGGAACCACCCCTTTCTCTTTAATTTAATTATTCATCGATCATGCTAGCTGTGCATGTCAAAACTATGATTCAGGACAAACAAAGTGAAAGAAATGACTCAACCCAAAGAATAAAGAAAAAAAGTTGCAAGAAGCTTAGAACCTAAGTCAAAAATATTATATCAAACATTTTTTTTATTTTTTTATTTATGAATACTAATTTAGCTTAGCTGGCATCCTGCCGCCTTTAGATGTATGCATGCTGCATTGTCAAGCAATACTTAAGTAGTATTTATCTTATCAGCAAAAACTAGCCATGCAAGGCAGATCAATCTGCGTTACCCATGAAGAAGAAGAAAGCAAATTATTCTCTTATTGTTCTCTCTATTTAAATCTCAAATGCAGCGAGCAACGACCAAATGGAGCAAAAGTACATTAATTAATATTAGATTCAGCAATAAACTGAAGCTGCATCGATCTCACAGAGATTTGTGTGATGATGACATTGCAGCTTTCTTCCTCCACCCCTGTAAATATCCAGGCGAAGCACCCTATTCTTGGATTGGGTTGCTATCATCAGAAGTATTCACGAAAGCTTCCTTCTAAATTCCGGAGCTGCACGTCCATATCCAACTCGCATCAATTTCCAAATCCTATTTTGTTCCACCCTCCAGTAAATCAGGTCCATCTTTCTTACACTTTTAAGTTGGGATCTTAATTCGTTGAATATTAATGCTACTGTTAATATGGTTTTCCATGCGTTAGCTATGGTTGCTAATCTTTCCATAATTCTTATGATCATCATTATTCCAATTTCCAAGCAAGGTGTATTAATATCAGTCACCGACCATGTTTCTATATCATAATTAATTATGCCTAAAAATTAGACTCGTCCAATGCAGAATGTTGCAGCAATAGTATTTGGAGACAGATCGGAGTCAAGGCTTTACCCACTGACAAAGAGAAGATCAGAAGGGGCTATTCCCATAGCAGCTAACTACAGACTCATTGATGCAGTTGTGAGCAACTGCATTAACAGCAACATAAATAAGATATATGCGCTCACACAATTCAATTCTACTTCTCTCAATTCCCACCTGTCAAGAGCCTATTCTGGAGCAGGTCTTGGGAAAGAAGGGTTTGTCGAAGTGATTGCAGCATATCAGAGCCCTGAACATCAGGGTTGGTTTCAGGTAGCACAGTGCAGTACTATATATATGCATATTGTATATTGTAAATTTATAATAAATTCAATACTTGGATTTTTTTTTTTTTTATATAATATGTTCTTGTGTCGTCAAAGCAGTAACAGTTGTCAACATGGGCATGATTTTTGTGATTTTGTCGTCTGCATATCTGTATGTCTTTTTTAAAACCAGGGAACTGCTGATGCTATAAGAAGATGCCTGTGGGTCTTAGAAGAGTATCCCGTGGCTGAATTTCTGGTCCTTCCTGGCCATCATCTCTATAAAATGGACTACCAAAAGGTGATAGAATCCCACCGCAACAGAAAATCTGATATAACAATTGTTGCTTCAAATGGTATTACCGTGAGAGATCAAGACCCAGGTTATGGTGTACTGAAAATGAATGCAGAAAATCAAGTCATACAGTATAGTTTGAAGTCAGACAGAGAACCCGTAAACTGTACAGTAGTAAGCTGTCTTCATCATCTTTGCTTTTCCCTCACTTTGATTTGATGTCATAATTACTTATCAGAATTTTCTTAGGAAAACTTCTTGTGAAAATTCGTTTCAGCCAGAAACTTTGACCAGATTCAATGATGCCAGTTATGGTAGTAATACTCCAAGTATGGGAATCTACCTCATCAACAGAGCAACAATGGTAAACCTTCTCAATAAGCATTTCCCCAAGGCAAATGACTTTGGAAGTGAAGTGATGCGTGGTGCAATATCTCTAGGAATGAAGGTAGGACTTTACTAATTATAGATAAATAATGCATTAATTTCTCCATATAGTTTCAAGAAAGACAATGAATGAGGATGTACTTACTGTTTTCCTTTTGCTCAAGGGGCAGGTTGAGGCATATTTGTTTGAGGGCTATTGGGAGGACATGAGGAGCATTGAAGCATTTTACCAAGCAAACATGGAATGCATAAAGAAATCAAACATGGGATACAAGTCAGTACTTCGCTTACCAGGAAAGCCTGGAAGTACAATTATAATGCGAGTGCATCATTTTACTGAATGTTTCACGTTATTTATAATGGGCTCCTACAAACTGACATATAAATTAACTTCATCCTTTGATAGCAGCTTCTGTGATAGAGATTCTCCTGTCTACACTATGCCTCGATATCTGCCTCCTACACTCGTAAGTGATGCCGTGATAACAGATAGTGTCATTGGAGATGGTTGCATTCTCAATGTAAGTAGAAAAGTTTCTGGAAACTAACTTGATTATACACGTACGTACGTTTTAACCAGAAATATATATATATATATATTCATGTTTGATGCTTTTGATGCATCGAGCAATTGAAGACACGTGATGCAGAGATCATTTCTTTCTTTCTCTGAATCATCCTTAATTTTGACTCTTGTAAGCATAGAGGTGCAAGATCAAACGTACAGTGGTCGGAATGAGGACGACAATTGGAGATGGGGCAATCATAGAAGATTCGGTGATCATGGGTTCTGACGTCTATCAGGTCTGATGAATCTTTAGTTTTTCATCCTTTTGACTCTTTATGTTCGACAGCTTGACTAGGGCTGGGGGAGAGGGACTGAGGTCTGGGAAGTGGGAAGGATTAATTAAACTTGAGAGATATTTGAAAAGCACTTAACGATTGAATCAATTTTGGGCTTTTATCATGGCGTTCTGAATGAGTGTATATATATATATATATATATATATATATATATATATATATATATCGTGACTCTGTTGTTGGTAATAGATTGAAGATGCCTATGAGAGCAACACTGAGGGCATCCCCGTGGGAATTGGTGATAATACTCAAATTAAAAAAGCCATTGTAGATAAGAACGCGAGGATCGGGAAAAATGTTAAGGTATGTAAATAATACTCCTATCTTACTCCATTAGTTTTGCTTGCCAGTTGCCAATGCTTCGAGGTGTTCATAATTCGGATCCGATCAAAGTATGAAATCAAGACTATATTTATTTGTTTAAGTTGAGTATGATAATTTAAGTCTCAAATTCGTTTAAATTTGTAAATGAGTATCGGAACTCATGACTAAATGAGAATTGTGCAACATATATATATATATATTAAGATGAGAGGCCAAGTTTTGGAAAATTTATTACTCCGGCTCCTAGTCCTAGTAGTATTTTCTTTCCACTCATATACAGCATAACCATAGTGACAGATAAATGAATTTGGTGCGCAGATCATCAACAAAGATAATGTGGAAGAAGGGGACAGGGAGGCCAATGGTTACGTAATCAGTGGGGGAATTATAGTTGTTCTTCGAAGCGCAGAGATTCCGGATGGCAGCATCTTATGAGATTTAAATATATAATAAATATATAAAGGTGGCCGTTCAAAAGTACAATTGTTTCTTTGTTTGTTGCAACTTGCAAGTGATTCTTTTCTTTTTATCTTTAGACTCAAACTCTGTCACAAACAAAAGAAACAAGCATAGAGCCATAGATGAATGGATATATGTAGATTGTACAGGCTACAGCATCATCTCAACTCAACTTAACTCTCGCGAAATCATAACTCATAACCTGCATTGCAAAAATAACATTTTGAAACTTTTTTATACATAATAATAACAATAATATAATGCTAATTATTTAAGTGTATCCATTCCTTTATTATGCTTGCTTTCATTCTAAATACATATAATCTTCACAAAATGAATTAAGTCCATTTATAATCTATTCCCAATGTCAAATTTTTTTTTTTTAAAGGCAAGATAATTTTATTAAAAGATGACATAAGTACAAGCTCTCCATGGGAAGTACAATACACACCCATCAAAATCAAAATCCAAATCCAATAACACTAAAAATTAAAAAAACCTTCAAAACAGCCTCACTTAAACTATTTGAAAACATAATAGAAATTTCATTGCCCCGATAGATCAAACACCTAAAAGACATGACTAAGAAGTGCCGAAATCTTGGTAGTTGGTAGAAGACTCCCAATTCAAAGTACACATAACAAAATCTATAACTATAATAAAAACTATCCCCAAATTTAAGATGAGAGAATTAAAGATTTTGGATTAAGGGTTATTTGACAAGTAAGTATAAGTATCATGAAGGTTTGGGGGTTAGTTTGGGTATTTTAAAAATAAAATTATTAGGAAGGAAAGGAAGAAAAAGAAAGGAAAAGAAAAAAAATATGGAGAAAAAATTGTTTGTTCGTGCTGTTTTTGTGTCCGTGTTATTTTTTGTGTGTTCAAAATATTATAAATTTATACAATTTTTACATGTTGATAATTCGTTTTATGTAGATTTTGACACGTTCGCATATTAATGTCGTGTTCGTGTTATTTTTTCAGCTGTTCAAAATATTATAAATTTATATAATTTTTACATGTTAATAACTCATTTTATATAGATTCAGATATTCGTTCGTGTTCATATTATTTTTCATGTTCGTGTTATTTTTTGTGTGTTCAAAGTATTATAAATTTATATAAATTTTTAGATGTTAATAATTTATTTTATGTAGATTTTAACACGTTCGTGTATTTTGTTGTGTTCATGTTATTTTCGTGTCGTACCGTTTTTTAATTTTTTTATGTGTTCGTGTCGTGTTTTAATTCATCCAAATATTTTGCATAGTTTGTCATGGTGATCCAATTTAGAGAAAATTTTGTGTGTTCGTGTTGTGTCTCCAAATATTTTGCATAGTTTGTCATGGTGATCCAATTTTAAAAAAATTTTGTGTATTCGTGTCGTGTATTAACTCATCCCTTATTTTGCATAATTTGTTATAATAATTCAATTTAGAGAAAAATTGTATGTCCGTAACATGTTCGTGCTATTTTATCATGTTTTTTAAATATTATAAATTTATATAAATTTTTACACGTTAATAATTCGTTTTATGTAGATTTTGACACGTTCGTGTATTCGTGTTGTGTTCATGCTATTTTCTGTATCATGTTTTAATTGGTTTTTCCCATGTTGTGTTCGATTAGTATAATCATGTTGTGTCCGAAATTGCCAAGTCTAATTGACACTATTCAAATAACTCACAAATTTGTGTCACGCGTCATCATGTTCGTTTTATTTTTTCTGTTATAATCGTATTTAAAATATTAAATATTTATATAAATTTTGACACGTTCGTGTATTTGTGTCGTGTTCATGTTATTTTTGTGTCATGTCGTGTTTTAATTATTTTTTTCATGTTATGTTCGTATCGTATAATTATGTTGTGTCTGAAATTGCTGAATGTAATTGATCATATTTAAATAACTCTCAATTTTATACCAGTTATCGTATAAGAATAAGAATTATTATTTTTCTAAATAATTATCTTTACTACTCTTACTTTTTTATCTTTCAAATTTATTACAAAATGTTAATTTAAATCCGATAATATTTCGTAGCGAAACGTAAACATTATCTAGTTAGAAGATAAAAATTCCACCAAAATTGATAAATTTTCATCCTATTAATTAAAATTCTTAAAAAAACCTAAAAAGAACTTTTAATAAAAATAATAAGAGAGCATTTAAAAAAAGAATTTGTTTTAAAAGTGGACGAAAAAAAAATAAGCCAACTATTTATAGTTAGATTTTTCAAAGATAACGAATATACCATTTAAGATTTGTAACTAATTTTTTCTTTTAAACATTGGCAAACTTACAAAACATTAAACTTGATGGGTTTAATGTCTCTCACGTTTAGGAAGTTTAGTTCCTTAATGAAAACATTTTTCACTTTATTTTATTAAAATATCTCAACAATTAGTAGTAACTTTCAAGTGAAGATAAAAAAATCTATATATGCGTAATGTAGGTGTCAATAACTTAAACCTCTGCTTAGTGTTTCAATAATTTATGTTCCGAATCAATACTAAACTAAATTTTGAACTAAAATTGCTTTAGAGAAATAAAATATTGGGTCAAATTTTCAGTGTTCTACCATAATTTTTTTTAATCTGCACGTAATGATTATGTATTTTATCCTGATTATAATGAGTATTTTAAAAAAATTAACCTAAATTCTCATAAAAAACAATGTTACTTTTACACTCATAAGTGAAACTATTAAAGATATTTTTGTAAATCTACATTTTACTTAAACGAATTATAGACCTATAAACATAAAATATTTTTTTATGTTCTATAAAACAAAAATATTAAATATATATTGGTCTATCGTGGTTTACGAGGAATTATAAGTTGCATGATGATGAAGATGCATTGAATTTGAATGGAATAGAAGTAGATCCACGATTGTAGATGGCATCATTGGCATGTGCCTCCCCATCTAAATGTATATCTTAGCTCTCAATCTCAGTCACTGAGAAGTCACCGCTAATATATTCTTATTTCCACTTGATATCTACTTGTAATTCTCAATCTAAAGTATGTATGTGTGCATCATTGATTCATTGCACTGTGTTCTGTTCATCTGAAACAGTGTCATATGGGCTACCATCTCCACAGCCTCACTTGTGAGTTGTGACTCACTTGTCAATATTCATTCATATCTTAATAATTATTTAAAAATAAAAAAAAAAACTTGGTGTACTAAACTAAACTCCCTTTAAGAATATTCTAACAGTACGTTTGGTTCGCTGGAATGAAATAAAAGAAAAATAGAATAGAGAGGGAATAAAATAAAGAAAGAATGAAATAGAGCTGTAATAAGTATTACATAGTTTGGTTGGTTAAATAGAATAGAGTATGAATCCTATTACTTTGTTTGGTTGATTAAAATGATGTTAACAAATAAGTGAAGAATAGAAACAAAAAGATTATTTTATCCTTAACATAAATAATAATATTTTTATTTAATAAAAAGGAAAATTAATTTATTGATCTCTTAAAATTATATTAAATATATTAAAATATAAAATATTTTAATAATAATATTTCATAATATATTAAAATATTTTTTATATTAATAATATTTAATAATATTTTTAATATTAATAATATTTAATAATATATTTACAATGCTGTAATAACAATATTTAATAATATATTAAAATATTTTAACAATAAAATCTAATAATACATAAAAAATATTTTAATAATATATTAATATATTTAAAATATTTTAATAATATATTAAAATATATTAATAATAATTTTTAATATTGATAATATGTAATATTTAATAATATATTAAAAATACTTTAATAATAATATTTATTAATATATTAAAATATATTAATAATAATATCAAATAATATATCAAAAATATTTTAATAATAATATATAATAATATTTATATATTTAATAATATATCAAAATATTTTAATAATAATATTTAATATTTTAATAATATTATTTAATAAAATATAAAATATTTTAGTAATAATTTTTAATATATTTATTAAACATTTAATAAATATATTAAAATATTTTAATAAATATTTAATAATATATTGAAATATTTTAATAATATTTACTAATATATTTTAAATAATATTTAATATATTTTAATAATAATATTTAATAAATATATTTTAAATTATGAATATTTTAATAATATTTAATAATATATTTGTAAATTATAATATTTTAATTATATATTTTAAAATATAAATATTTTAATAATAATTAGTAATATATTTAAAAATAATAATATTTTAATAGTATATTTAAAAATATAAATATTTTAATAATATTAAATATTTTTAATTTATTTAAAAATAATATTTTTTACTCTTAATAGCCGGATATATTTGAAATTTTCAAAAATATGCAAGGACGAATCTGATATAAAAATAATGATCTTATTTCATTAGTTAGGAATAGAAAAATAATAAGTTATTCTTGGATGTAGATAAAAATAACTATTATAATATGATAAATAATAAAGATGTAATAATTTATTACAAATAAAAACAAAAAAATGAATCAAATTATTAAATTACTGTTTATTAAAGAATAATGAAAGAATAGCATTCCTATTTCCCCATAAAAAATAGTGTAAGTGTATAATATAAGTAGTATGAATTACTACTAGTAAATTGTAGTGAAAAATGGAAAGAATTAAGCAAAGGCTTGTGGAATTGTGACGAAGGAAATGCAAAGCTGGATTAGGGATGGCAAAACCCGATCCGATCGATGGATTTTGCATCGATCCGTTTCGAATGGAGAGGTTTTTTTTGGAGTGGGGTGAAGCGGAGCGGTTTTGGTAAATGCTTGCTCCACTCCGCCCAGCCCCGACTTTTGAAATTACTATTTTATCCTTTAAAATATTTTATATTTTTTCTTATATTTTTAATATATATTAGATATATATACTAAAATCATATATATACTAATATTTTATATCTATACTTTTAGTATATATGTATTATATTAAAGATTTTTATATACTAAAATTATGTTCATGAATAAATTATAATATAATTTTTTACAATATTAAGTTAAAAATAATTAATATAAATTAGGGTGTAGATGAATGGAGCACCGTGGAGCAGTTATAGATGTAACCGACATCCATGGATGTATATGTTTTCAACATCCATATAAAAATAGGGTGAAGGTGATAAAATAATATCCGTACCCGTTTCGCTCCATTGCAATCCCTAAGCTGGATAGAAAATGACTAGAAACGGTGGGCTGGGGACCCTCAAATGAGATTTTATGTGAAAGAGAAGTAATAAAGTGGGTGGTGGTTGTGTAGACAGACCAGACCAAAAAAGAGTAGAGTACTAGACTAAATATTTGATTTAATTTGATTTGATTGAAAGTGAGAAAAGCAATTGATCATGTTATGTCCAATCCAGTTCACTCCAATCCAGTCCAGGGGTGAAGAACCTTGGGAGACACACACACAGTCCCCCTCGTTTTCCAAAATCGCGGCAACTTGCATCGCATGTCAGCAATTAAACCCCACTTCTGCTTCTATTCACTGAACCCACCCATCCCAACATTTTATCTGTCTCTCTCTAACATTCAAACTTCCTTACTATATTATTATTTTATTATTGAATTGAATTGAATTTTGTTCTTACACATCAACAAAGAAAGATTATAACTTTGACACAAATACAGTGAAACAACCCAAACCAAAAAATCCCATCAGAATTCATTCCAATTCAATATTATTCCATATTCAACCATCCTTCCTTCCTTTTCACTTTCCCTAATTCCTTCATTGCCATCCCATTCTTCTTTAAAAAATAAAAAAGGGAAGAAAAAAAAACGAAAAACATTTTAAGATAATAGCAAAGCTCAATTTTCTTCCGTTATTTCTCTCTTTTATTTATGTCTAGATCCTTCTGCTTCCTATTGCTGATGGTTACCTGCTATATTCCTTTTGCTAAAATTTTTGCTGCTGCTGCTGTTGAATATATAGCTAGAGATTGAGAGGGTATTACGTGTCTGACCAGGCCCTCTCTCTTACTTGTTCCCTCTTTTGGAAATCCTCCTTCTTACCGCCATCTTCATCAACACAGGTATTTTCCACTCCCAACTCCTATCTATGTTCTCCCTTAATTGGCTTAGACATGTATCATCTTTTCTGTTTAATATGTTGTTATGTACATGAAATCCACTTCTTCTTTTTTCTCTCCTAGTAGCTAGATCTTATTTATGGATACTTTTTTCTTCTCTAGATCTCATTTAATTCTTAGCTTTTTGACCAAATTAACAATCCCTAACCTCATAGTTGTGGTTTCTTTGCTTAACATATATATATATATATATATATATATATATATTTTTTATTTAAGTGAATTACCACCTGTCAAGATGATTCCTTTTTTTAATTCTAATATTACTGATATAGAGTGGTTCAATTACCTTAATGTTCTTCATTTCCGTAGCTTTTTGATGTTGTTGACTAATGGTTTGTCTTGGTCTTGAATTGATTAAAATGTCGGAATGCAGCTGGATCATTGGGGATGACGTTTCATAGCACAGAATTTGAAGTCTGCTGAAAGATAGATACGTAAATTTGCATTTGTAGTTGCTTCAAATATGCAGATACTGAGTTACTAACAAATTAATTACTTGAGGCTGTCGATCCCATAATCACAGAATATTGCGCGTCACCTGAAACTTCAGTTTGTTCCAATCGCATCCAATACTTTTAGTAGTTGCCTGACCTGGACTACATTGCTGAATCTGAGTCGTGCTTGAATTGCATTGTGCAATAAAGCATCCTTCCTATTGGTTTAAAGAAATTGGGTTTTCACTATTTTAAAACTTGCCGCATTTAATAATCTGGATTTAGCTTCAAACTGCTGCAATTCCGGAGCATTTTTCTTTAGTTTGAAAGAGCTACGCAACCACTGCTTAATTAGTCTGGGCTCAGTCACCGAGCTTCAATCCTTGCATTGAAGACGACTTTTTGCTAATTGCCTAAACTTGGTCACATTTCGGATTCTACATTGCCTTGCTATAATAACTTCGCATTTCAAAGAGAGTATCCTGGGTTTTACTGAATTTGATTTATCTGTATTAATTACCTTATGCACACTGCATATGGGGTCGGCTGAAAAAGGGTTTGATCTGGGGGCAAGTAAGAATTTTAAATGAGAGAGTTGAACTCTCTGGGTTGAACCGGAGATTTCCTGGAAGTGTTATTAATCTGCAAGATTGATACTCAAATAGCATTATGAATACGAGAGCAGGGAAAGTTCCTATGTCGGTTGTTGAGAGAAAGAAGGCTGAATATCATCGCTCTAATTTGTCACAAGGAGGTGCCAGAAGATTATTACCAGCGAGCTACTTCAGCTTGGAATCGCTGCTTCTGCTTATATGTCTAACAGCATCCTTGCTCATCCTTCCCTTGATACTTCCGCCGTTGCCTCCCCCACCATTCTTGCTGCTACTGCTTCCAATAGGCATTTTAACCGTGCTAATGATATTGGCTTTTATGCCATCTAATGTAAGGGATATAACTTATACATATATGTAAATGGTGTTTAGAACTGCACCCGTTTTATCATACAATTTTTTTTTTTTTTTTAATTCCTAATAAATATTTGAAAAATGAAAGAATTTGTCACTTGTTACATGTCCCTTGCCTACAATCTGGATTCTTATGGGGGTTCATAAGTTGCGCAGTACTTGATGCACGTTGATAGTAAGAGTTTTCTTGATTACATATAGCCTGAGATTCAGTTGATATCCTACTCCCTAGTTTTGGAAGACACCATTAGCAGGTTAAGTTTGGATTCGACAATCTGGCAATACACAATATTGTTCATTGCCTGCTTAGTTTTTTTTTTGTTTTTTTGCTAAGCTAATATTTATTAAAACCCAAAAGGGTAATAAAAGATAAGGTACCAACAGAGGTTCAAACATGACAAAAAGACACCCCCAACAGCAAGGAAAAAAACTCCTAAAAACACCAAAACAACAAAGAAACATAGACAAATAAAACACTCAAAAGAACAACAATCAAGCCATAAAGCCCCATCTCAGTCAGCCCCTGCCTATGCAAAACCATCTCCCCTACCATTTGCTTCTCAAAGATTCAATCAAAAGCAGGTTTCACCAAAAAGAAAAATAATTTCAGCAAAGATATACCATAACATCCAAAGCTTTGTACCCATCTCATCATCAGTTGAACACAATAAACAAGCCTGATTAACATCAAACCTTTTTCACAAGCCTCAGTCTTAAATTTACAAAGCCAAATGCTAATAATTGAATCCAAGTAACATCAGCAAAAATAACACTCATAAACCAAGGAGCTGAATTCAAGAGCATGGAGCACCCAAAACTAACAGCCACTCCATAAAATAACCTCTTTAAACTTCTCATCTTAACATCACTCAACAGTCCTCTAAAGATATACACCCAAATTTCAGATTCCACCAAAGCTCAAAAAGAAACCAGAAGAGTAAAAATACCCAAATCCCAGAAACTAAAAAATGAAGCTCTTCATTGTCAAAACCGTTAGTTACGAGTTACGTTTATTAGCTAGCTTATGTTTATTAGCTAGCTTATGTTTATTAGCTTTTCATTATATGTAAGGGTACTTTAGGCTTTTCAATGTATAAGGGTAGTTTAGTTATTTAACTTCTATTTATAAGTTTAACCTTATTTTTTATTCTGACAATTCTAATAGAAACAGAATGTATCTTTCATTGAAACCTTGCGCCTCCTGTTTTGGTCTCTCTTCTATGCATGGGTTTTCTTTGATTTATTATGGCATCATAGTCTAATTTTGTGAGTCAAATTCAACTGGTTGTTTGTATTGCTTCTGTCTCATGCAGGTAAAGGGACTCTTCCTGCACCTAACCCATCTATTATGGCAGTTTCTTCAAGAAAATCTGGCAATAAATTGCAACAACAACAACAGCCCCCTGTATGGAAATCTAGCAATCAACTGCAACATATAGCTCATTTTACTCCACAGTCTAATACTGCAACTGTTGTTTCATCACCAGACTCATTTGGTTTTGGAAGCTCTTCATATTCTAGTCCTGCAGTATCAATTCTTGCTGAGCAGTTTCAGAAGTTTCTTGCAACTCAGTCACATGCTATGTCTGTCTCTTCTCAAATAGGTTTGTCAACTCCTAGTTCATCAGGTAAATCTTCTTCAATCTGGGTTTTAGACTCTGGAGCCTCTCATCACATGAAATCGGATTTGTCATCTTTTGTTGCTTTATATCCTAAGTCATCAATGTTTGTTATGACTGCTGATGGTACTCACATGCCATTAGCAGGTGTTGGTTTTGTTGATAGTTGATACACTTAACTTGTCTCGTTGGGTATACAAAATAAAAACAAAATCTAATGGCTCAATTGAGCGATACAAAGCTAGATTGATTGCCCAAGGATTTTCACAACAATATGGTTTGGACTATGAAGAAACATTTGCTCCTGTTGCAAAAATGACTACTGTCTGTACTCTTATTGCAATTGCTTTTGTTCGTCGATGGAATCTATCTCAAATGGATGTTAAAAACGCCTTCTTGAATGGTGATCTTCAAGAAGAGGTTTACATGATCTCTCCTCCGGGTGTTTCTCATAAACCTAGAGAAGTTTGTAAACTCAAGAAAGCTTTATATGGGCTTAAACAAGCACCTCGGGCTTGGTTTGAAAAGTTTTCTTTTGTGATTACCTCTCTTGGATTTTGTTCTAATGGTCATGATTCAGCTCTCTTTATAAAGAGTACCAGTGCAAGTCATATATTGGTTTCCCTATATGTTGATGACATGATCATTACTGGCGATGATATTGATGGAATTGCGGTCTTAAAGTCTAAACTATCTCGTCAATTTGAAATGAAGTACTTAGGCCCTCTAGACTACTTTTTGGGGATTGAAGTAGCTTTCTCTCTTAAAGGTTATCTTCTATTTTAGTCAAAGTACACAGCTGATATTCTTGAACGTGCTCGCCTTACTGATACTAAGACTGTTGATACTCCTTTTGAGCTTAATGTTCGTTATTCATCTTTTGATGGTACCCTTTTGCCAGATCTTACTTTATATCGCACTATTGTTGGCAGTTTGGTTTACCTTACTATCACTAGTCCAGATATTGCTTATGTTGTCCACGTTGTTAGTCAGTTTGTTTCTTCTCCTACTACAATTCATTGGGCTGTTGTTCTTCGTATTTTGAGATATCTTCGAGGTACACAATTTCAGAGTCTCTTGTTTCCATCAACTTTATCTTTAGAGCTGCATGCATACTCTAATGCTGATTGGGCTAGTGATCCTATTGATCGCAAGTCCGTCACAGGTTTCTGCATTTTTTTGGTGACTCTCTTATTTCTTGCAAGAGTAAGAAGCAAACTGTTGTTTCTAGATCTTCCACTGAAGTAGAGTATCGTGTTATGGCTTCTACTACTACTAAAATAGTTTGGTTACAATAGTTGCTTGCAGATATGGGTGTTTCTTTATCTCATCCCACTCCTTTGTATTGTGATAACAAGAGTGCTATTCAGATTGCTCACAATTCTGTCTTTCATGAGCGGGCAAAGCATATTGAGATTGATTGTCATTTGACTCGTCATCATCTTCAGCATGGCACTCTTACTTTGCCTTTTGTTTCTTCTTCTATGCAACTTGCAGATTTATTTACAAAGACGCATCCTATACAGCGTTTTTGTTTTTTGGTTGGCAAACTCTCGATTCTTCTTGCTGCTACATCGTGAGTTTGAGGGGGGATGTTAGAGTTACGAGTTACGTTTATCAGCTTATGTTTACTAGCTTTTCATTATATGTAAGGGTACTTTAGGCTTTTCAATGTATAAGGGTAGTTTAGTTATTTAACTTCTATATATAAGTTTAACCTTATTTTTTAATCTGACGATTTTAATAAAAACATAATGTATATTTCATTGAAACCTTGCACCTCCTATGTTTTGGGTTTCTCTTCTCTGCATGAGTTTTCTTTGATTTATCAAAAACCAATCAACCCACCCACCTAAGAAAAAACAATCATATAATGTCAAAATCCAAGATCAAACAAGTCAAATCTTCTAAACTATCATACCTTCCATTGTCTTCATTTTCACAAGAATCGATTGATCTTCACTAGAAGATGATAAAAGCAATTGCTTTAATACGCTCCAAATTGTTCTTGCTTCACCCAAGATCAGCTTTCAGCAATTTAGTAAATCATCAGTCTATAGAGAGCCATTAACAATCGGACCATCTATATTTGAAACTTTCTTCTTCGCTGCCTGCTTTCTACTCTTCTTGAATTGTTTTTTCCTCTTCTTTGTCACCCTGCCTAGTAGCACTTCCTATAATGTGTCATAAAACCTCTATTTCATCAGATACTTTTTACGCCTAGGAACAAGATTTTCCTTATGCTCCTCTTTTGTCTTAGGCACTACAAAAGTTAAGGACCCAACCTCAACCTCAAGGTTACTATTAATATCAGTATTAGACAAGCCCACTTCTACTATTTTAATTTCATTCCTAATTTCAGTTGGACCAACACAAAAATTCGGCCCACCCTCTAAACTCACTTCTAAGTTCTTTTCTTCCAAAAACATCTAACATCTTGCTCTGGGAATCACATTTACTCAGCCTTGCACTCTGAACCACGCATCCTTCATACTCATTGGGACTCACCACTCCATTTTTTACATTTTCACTATCTCCCGTGCACACCCTAGTCCCAATAACAAATTCCATATCTCCAACCTCCAAATCGTTAATAACATTATTGAGATCCTCTCGATACACCAAATTCAAACCACTGTTAATTGAGTTTGCCTTTTCATCTTCTTCCTTGCCGTTGTCATGACCGGAGTTTGAATTGTTATCAGAATTGCCATTGAACCAAAATCTGAGCTTTTCACTTTGGTCACTAGGCTTCTTGGACATCTGACTTTGATATTTATAGCAACATGGGAATAAGGAAACTAACTCCGGCTCAACTTCAAAAATCCCGATTGGATAGAACTTATTTTCAACTTGTAATTTTATTGAAACATCAATCCTGGACACTAGGTTTGTAACAATTTGCATACATCCTCTAGCAAAAGATTGCATCTTTAATGTATCACCATCCATACACACGAAATCACCACAAACCCTTGCAATGTTCTGGAAAGTTTCCAAATTCCAAACATGAATTGGAATCCTGTAACATACAATCCAAGTTCTTCTGCTCGTAACCATGAACTCATTAGACCAAGAATCCACTTTCTCAAACCATTGACTCAACCAAGCCCACTTTTCTTCTTTCATACCTTCCAACAAATCCTTATCATCAAAAGTTAACAAAAATGATCTTCCAGAAATTCTTTTAACGGAGATACCACCAACCCCGTCCCTTCTCATATACTCAGATATCATCTCAGGTTCGGAAAAACCACGACAAAGACCTACTAAACTTCTTTCAAGCCAATGCAAACTCTCTATATCAACCAACCCCGAACACCTCACTTCCTCTGTTTTCTTTATTGTAGCACCGCCATAATCATGCTCAATCTGACCTTCCTTCCCCTTGTTCAAATCCAAGACAACTTCTTCTCTATTCTTTTTTGCTAATCGTCTTCTCCAAAAAGCCTTCCTGGGGTCATACCTTGCTAAATTTACTCCAATCTTATGATCAAGTAACCACACGCCATTTAGATTCCATATTGCTCTTCTTGCTTCAAACATAGTAACAAAGCCGATCCTCCTTCCCCTGTTACTCCTCTTTAGAGGAATGAAAACATCCAAAGTTTTACCAAACTTTTCAAATATCCATTGCCTGCTTAGTATTTGTTACATATATACCTTGTATGTGTAGGTTGAGGAATCCTCCAAGCAAAGGTCTAAATATATGGCTTAGGATTCATTCGCATGTTTGTTTGAGATTTTCGCAATCTATATTACGTACATAATGCTCATTGCCTGCATATTTCACTTATATCAGGTAGATTTCAAAATTTCATCATCACATTATTCCTTCAGATGTCAAAGATGCTAAATGAATTTATGCATTTCCAATGCCTCATTCTCCTTTCTTGTCTTGTATGCTAATAGTGGATTGATGCGAGCCTGCCTGTTTGTTACTGCAGTGAAAAGTGGTTTTTTTAGGTCAATTTTTTTTTTCTTTTTTTCACGTTCACAAAAATACTATTGTGCATGTCTTAGGAACGACTATGAAAGACAGACCAATATCAAAATATTTATGCTACCTATGAAATTAAAGGACAGATGGGTTTACTGTCGGAGTTGATGATGTTTGACAATAATGATATAATTGTTAAATAGTTTAATAAATAATAGTTATTTAAAAAAGAAAAATGAAAAAGTTAAAATTGTTAAGAAGGATATTGTAAAGACAAATTTGATCTTAATGACAAAACTCATTTTCCTTTATCCTCTCATTCAAGATATATTATTTTTTAAAAATTTTAATTAAAAATAAATTTAAAAATTTAGTTTTTTAAAATTAAAAAAATAAAATATTATTTTTTATTATTTTATATTTTTAAAAAAAAATTAATTAAAAAAAGTAAAATAAAATATTTAAATATTTATTTTTTAAAATTAAAAAAAAAAAAGAGAAAAATTGAGGAGAAAGTTAATGGGTAATTTTGTCTTTACAATTTCCTTCCTAATAATTTTTTATTTTTTTATTTCTCTTTTTCAAATAATTCTTACTCAATATACTTTTTAACAATTATTATATTGTTGATGGTATATTTTTCAAATTTACCCTTGTAAAAAAAGGCAGAATTTCTTGTTGTAATCAACAAGGATTAGTACAGACAAAAACTACATATTTAGTAATAATTAAATTTAATTACACGTGCGTTGCACGTAGGTGATAAATCCTATAATTAATATATATCAAAATAATATAATTATTATCTCTCTGAAAAAAATATTAAAATTAAATTTATGAAACATATTATTGAAATCTTATTTGAAAAAAAAAAATGAAACTTAGAATATTTTTAATAACACTAAATTTAAATCTTACCTAATTTCCCAATCGATACCTTGTCAAGTATGTGTTAATCGAGAAAAAATTGCTCTTAGGAAAATACCAACCAATGTATTGCTCCCACAATTAACTAATTTATAAGTTCGTGAAGTTATATCCTAAGCCTTAATATGATATGATCACTATAGCTAGCATTTTTGATGGAGTTGATAAGAAATTGAAATTTTCATGGATGCAAGTCAGATAGCAAAATAGGCAAATTATATATTTTTAGAGACGTAATTGTATTGATATTACAATTTATAACAAATAGTCTCCTCCAATACATGCAGTAAAGTATAATAAAACTCGTTAGAAATCTTGTGCTTAAAATTAGACTAATTCAATTTCTAAATCAACCTATTTTTAGTGAAATTAAATTAGAGAAAACATAGGAAGAACTGTTTTCACTCGACAAAACAAACAAAAAATTACGTATATATATATATATATATATATATATATATATATATATTAGTTTCTTAAAAGTTTTTGCATCAATTATAGAGGAAGTTTGAGACTTTCTGAATACTTTCAACTAATTTATAAATGTTAACCACAAAACGAGGTCTAAGTTTTAAAGCTTTGTATGGTTTGAAAATCAGCTTCCCTTTTAATGAAAATTGACTAAGCAACATGTCAAAAAAAAAAAAATCTCACTATTTGTTTTGCACTATATGCACTTGCGAACAAAAGAAAATGCATATATCTCTTTAGTAAGGTTCCATAAAAAATAGAGTATAATAAGTTGTTACAATTTAGACAATCAATATAAATTAAAATTTAGATAGATCATAAAAGCAATAGAATCAGTTTACTGTGTAAAAAGGGTATGTTACAAATAAGGCTAAAAATCAGTAGAAATTAAAACTTAGATATATATATTATAAAAGCAATAGAATGAGCTTACTGTGTAAAAAAAAAAGCAATATCGCAATATTAGAATGCTAATGCAGACAAAAGTTCACAAAATAAATTAATCATTACTTTCATCTTTATGTACGGAGACTTAATTAGAGTTTTTCTATTAACTTTACTTTGATTAGGATGCAAATAACAATAATAACTAATAAAATAATTAAGCCTATAACGAAAGATGCAAATAATAATTAGACCTAAACTAATTAGGTTTCATTAATGATTTGTAGTAGTCTTAAAAGAAAATATATTTTTCAATTTAATAAACCATTATCAAGGATAAAATAGTTTAAAAAATTAATAAATCATTATTAAAGATAAAATAATTAAATTTTAACATTAAGGATAAAATAATTAATTTAAAAATTAGCAAGGCATAGTAATATTATTTATTTAACTTTTGTAATTGAAAATAAAGAAAATGAATTCAAATTGAAGACCCATGAATCAAAAATGGATCTTTAATGACCATTGTAAACTTAAACAATCAAATAATATAACATCAATTATCTCATGGTTCGAATCCTAGCATTTGCAATCCTTTTTTTAGTTTCAGATTACAACCTCTTTTATACCCAAAAAAAAAAAAAAAAAACAGATTGATTGAAGCCATTTCAAATCTCAACACAAAAAAACTTCAAATCGTAAAATCATTTATTGACCGAGTGATCATCAGCTAACCAAAGAAATATGTAGACTGAACTTTCTTTTCAAATAATATATATTTGTCAAAAAGTGTTGGACATAACTATTCAATGATAAAAATTAGATCTAAAATGAAAAGATGCAAATATTAATTAGGCTTAAAATAATCAGGATTAATTAATGATTTGTAGTAGCCTATAAAAAATTAGAATTTTATTAAAAGAATTAATAAATCATTATCAAGGATAAAACTATTAAGAAAATCAATAAATCATTATTAATGATTTATAGTAGTCTAAAAGAAAATTAGACTTTTTATTAAAAAAATAATAAATCATTATCAAGGATAAAATAATTTAAATATTAGTAAATCATTATTAAAAATAAAATAATTAAATTTTAGTATTAATGAAAAAATAGTTAATTTTAAAAATTTGTAAGGGTATATATGTTAAAGATAGTTAAATAGTTATTTAACTTTTGTAATTGAAAATAAAGAAAATGAATTCAAATTGAAGACCCATGAATCAAAAATGGATCTTTAATGACAATTGTAAACTTAAACAATCAAATAATATAACATCAATTATCTCATGATTCGAATCCTAGCATTTGCAATCATTTTTTTAGTTTCAGATTACGACCTCTTTTATACAAAAAAAAAAAATAGATTGATTGATTGAAGCCATTTCAAATCTCAACAAAAAAAAAAAACTTCAAATCGTAAAATCATTTCTTGACCGAGTGATCATCAGCTAACCAAAGAAATATGTAGACTGAATTTTCTTTTCAAATAATATATATTTGTCAAAAAGTGTTGGACATAACTATTCAATGATAAGAATTAGATCTAAAATGAAAAGATGCAAATATTAATTAGGCTTAAAATAATTAGGATTAATTAATGATTTGTAGTAGCCTATAAAAAATTAGAATTTTATTAAAAGAATTAATAAATCATTATCAAGGATAAAACTATTAAGAAAATCAATAAATCATTATTAATGATTTATAGTAGTCTAAAAGAAAATTAGACTTTTTATTAAAAAAATAATAAATCATTATTAAGGATAAAATAATTTAAATATTAGTAAATCATTATTAAAAATAAAATAATTAAATTTTAGTATTAATGAAAAAATAGTTAATTTTAAAAATTTGTAAGGGTATATATGTTAAAGATAGTTAAATAGAAAAAATAGTTAAATAGTTATTTAACTTTTGTAATTGAAAATAAAGAAAATGAATTCAAATTGAAGACCCATGAATCAAAAATAGATCTTTAATGACCATTGTAAACTTAAACAATCAAATAATATAACATCAATTATCTCATGATTCGAATCCTAGCATTTGCAATCATTTTTTTAGTTTCAGATTACGACCTCTTTTATACAAAAAAAAAAAAAAACACATTGATTGAAGCCATTTCAAATCTCAACAAAAAAAAAAAAAAACTTCAAATCGTAAAATCATTTTTTGACCGAGTGATCATCAGCTAACCAAAGAAATATGTAGACTGAATTTTCTTTTCAAATAATATATATTTGTCAAAAAGTGTTGGACATAACTATTCAATGATAAGAATTAGATCTAAAATGAAAAGATGCAAATAATAATTAGGCTTAAAATAATTAGGATTAATTAATGATTTGTAGTAGCCTATAAAAAATTAGAATTTTATTAAAAGAATTAATAAATCATTATCAAGGATAAAACTATTAAGAAAATCAATAAATCATTATTAATGATTTATAGTAGTCTAAAAGAAAATTAGACTTTTTATTAAAAAAATAATAAATCATTATCAAGGATAAAATAATTTAAATATTAGTAAATCATTATTAAAAATAAAATAATTAAATTTTAGTATTAATGAAAAAATAGTTAATTTTAAAAATTTGTAAGGGTATATATGTTAAAATAATTAAATTTCAGCATTAAAGATAAAATAGTTTAAATCATTATTAAAGATAAAATAATTAAATTTTAGTATTAAGGATAAAATAGTTAATTTTAAATATTAGCAAGGGTATATATGTCAAAATAATTAAATTTGGTGTACACATAAATTTCATGTCAAAATTATGACAAAGAAAATTTGAAGTCAAATAATAGTTTTATTTATCAAAAGTTGAAAGTTACAATCTCTGGGAATTCTTAAAGATAAAGAAAATCCTTTAATTCTTATCTTCGTAAGGAAATTTTGCTTCAAGGATCTTTTGACTTGTTCTTGAATCAATGAAATTTGTTTCAAGAGTCTTAAAGACTTGATCTTGAAATTTGATTCAAGGATCTTGAAAGATTTGATCTTGAATAAGATTTGCTTTAAGGGTCTTTTAAACTTGATCTTGAAATTTGCTTCAATTTAATCCAAAATTTAGAAAATCTTGAAAATTTTAGAATTTAGTCCAAATTTAGGGATTCTTGAAATTGTTGAAGTTTGGTCCCAATTTAAGGATTCTTGGATCTTCAGGCTTAGATATTCAGATTCAGATCTTCTTTGTTGGACGTGACTGATGAAATTTTGGAAATGTTATTCTTCGGATCTTTTTTTTTTCAAATTGTTTTCAAGCTTTTTTTACCCAAATTGTGCTTCAAGAGTTTTGTTGACTTGATCTTGAACACAACAACTTCTTGAGAATTCTTGAGAACATGCACATAAGGTGTTCTTCAAATTTTTTGAATTCTTCAATTCTTCATAGCCTAATTTTTGGGACTTTGGAGCGGTTTGAAATCTTCAAAATCTTCTTCTTCTCTTCATGCTTGTGAATTGTGTTGAATGGCTTTAAAGAGGTCAATGCTAGCTTACTATGTGAAATAGAGTTTTATAAGGATTTAAACTCTTTGCAAAGAAGTTCTAAAAGAACTTTAATTGAATAACACATGTATTCTTGCAATTTAATTGACCAAAATTATGAATTTATTTTTAAATTATTTTATTCAATTTAAAGATAAATTGAATGATTCATAGTTAAACTTTGATTAAACAAAAATTTCTTAATTAAAAAAAAAATTCATTTGACATGTGTCAATTTATAATTGACCAAAATTCTCCTTTTACATAAGGATAAAATAATTAATTTTAAAAATTAGTAATATTTGTAATTGGTATTTTTATATATAATAAAAATATACATTCCCATCATATATCAACCCCTTTTGAAAATAGTTGCTCTGTCTTACATTATAGATGAACATACACATCCATTAGATTATGATATGTGCCATAGAAGAAGCGGAGAGACAAACATTAAACCAAATCACATGATGGAAGGAAATTTGACAAACTTGGAAGCTTTGTGAGATACCAAGTGCTAAAATGATATTATTACGTATGACACATGGGATATAGGGGGTAAAAGACAAGTGAAAATCCGAAAAGATCCAGCAGATAAAATTTGTGCTAACCAACAGTGGGAGCACGAACCAAAAATGGAGGAAGGTGATGCTCCAAAATAGCTAAAAGCTCTCTGCCTTGACTTACCTCTTCTTCTAATGCCCCTCCTCCTCCAAGCATTCGTACAGCTTCAACAAGCTGCCCCCTCAGCCTTTGTGATAACAGACGACGACCACCCACCTCAACACACTCCCTGTAGAGTGGCATGTATGCAATTCCCACCCTCAAAGGAGCTGGGAGATCCCTTAAGCAAATTGGAGATTCCCCCCTCTTCAAAATCCTCATTAGGTTCATGTAATGTTCTTGCCCTTGCTTTAATCCATCCAAGAAAGCTGCCTCTGACCACTGCTCTTGAACAAATGCCTTCAGCTCAGGAGCAACAGCCTCATCATTAGACCTAGCAATGCTGTCTGCAACAGCATAAGTAGCGGCAGCATCACCTAAGAAGTCAGAGTGGAGGAGAAATGAAACACCATCCAGAGATCCGCCACTTCGTTCACCCGCAGCCTTGAGAATTTCAATGCTGAGGGCCGTGAGGACATGCTGAGGAACATGAGGGAGGAGATATGCAGCCACATCAACTTGGCTGCTGGAAGTAGCAGCAGTGAGGGCCAGACACAGCTCCATGTCTCGACAACCCCTTTTAACAAACCACTGGACAACCTGCATGCAGCCTCTTTCAGCTGCTCTCATTAAAGGGCCCAAGAACGCCATGGCATTACCCTCTTCCACTAGACACTCCATTGTCCCAATCTTGCAGTAGTGTGAGGCAAAACCCAAGGCAAGATCAACATCAACATCCAAGCTGTTCCGTTGGGCAATCTAGACCAGACAAATGCCACATAACCAAACAAAGATAATTAAGGAAATGCCAGTAAACAGTAAAATACTAATAAAACTCTTTTCTCTTATCAACTAAAAAAAAAAAACTTCTCTTATTGCAAAAGAAGTGAAAGCACACCTGACTTCCCATGGTTACACCAAAAAGTATAAATCTTCCGAGGGTGTGATTCTTGCTTGGGTTTTTTAATTTGAGTTTTCCATAGGATCTATAAGGCATACTTATGTCCAGTGTTGTCAAGGGCGCAAGGCACATTCTAGACGCTAAAACCTTATATTGCCTCAGGCGCAAAGCATAAAAAAACGCTCGCCTGAATGAAGTAAGGTGCAATATGTATATATGTGTGTTTTTGTATGTGTCTCTGTGTGCAAACATATATATATATATATATATATATATAAAATAAGCTTAAGATATATAATTATGATAATAAACTCTAAAGAGTAGTCCAGTTTATCTACAAAATATGCAATTATTTTTTGTTGCCCAATAAACATGATTTCTTTATGGTCTCATATCTGTTGTTGAATACTCAAATATTGAGAAGTAGAGAGTTTGATACTATCCCCTTTCTTACTAGTAAAGGTACATTTAATGAAAAAAGTTAGAATAAAAGAAATTAAAGAGAACTTCAATTAGGCGGCCTTTTTTTACGCCTATCGCCTTACAGAAAAGCGTGCCTAGACACACAAGGCGTGTGTCTGATCAAATAAGCCTCGTCCGAAAGGGTCTGAGGCACTTTTGTTATCTAGCGCTAAGGCGCAAGGCATAGGCACGCCTAAGCACACGCCTTGACAACACTGCTTATGTCTAAACAGGAAAAAGCCAGTACATTTCCCCACAGGAACATTCCCATTCACTTACATGTTTTTCCAATCTAAATGATTGGGATTCCCTCACCACAAATAAGAGAGAGAGAGAAGAGCAAACATACACAGTATAGGAATAAAATGGAATGCTCCGACATAACTAGTTCAGACTATATTTAACTCTGCAAAACTTCTGCTTATGTAAGGGATTTAAACTACTCTATCTATATTCTATAGATACCTTTCATTATCCCTGATATCTCCAAATTGAAATTAGTTTACATGCAAGAACCCCGAATAATTCCAGACTACGTAACCATATCTGAAGCGTGTAGAGTGAGATTTTGTTCAAAAGGAACTAAGAATCTTATACTATCCAAGGACCAGATAAATTGTGAGAATCAATCAGTCAAGCAACCCACAAGGAAATTCACTTCAAAGACTAAATCTGAAATTTCCTAACATGTTAATGCTCCAGGTACAGCATATACACAATAGCACTACTTTTTTCAATCTACTTTATTAAAACAAAATTTGACTCAGATTGGTTACAGGTTCAACTAGAAGCAGCCTTTCCCCACCCACCCACCCACCGGCCACCCCCTTCACAAAAAAAGAGAGGCTCTTTTCAGTTATACTTTTGCACCTGGTGTTACAATTGTTTTCTTCTAGCCATAGGAAATGTATAAAAAGTGGAAAGGAGACAGACTTCCCCCTTAATGTCTTAACTCTGGTGTATCAAATTAACCTTCATGACCTCACAACCTCAACAAAGAATGAAGAAATTGCAAACAAGAAACTCAAAAATGTTGGGATTGCGCATCTCTCACCTAAAAGAAAGAACATTTAGATGCATGCCACTGACAGAACTTAAAAGTAGGCACAGAATGCATCTTCAACAAAGAATGAAGAAATTGCAAACAAGAAACTCAAAAATGTTGGGATTGCGAATCTCTCTCCTAAAAGAAAGAACATATAGATGCATGCCACTGACAGAACTTAAAAGTAGGCACAGAATGTCACACATACACAGACGTGCATGCATGTATCATTTGAATTTTGAACTCTCCTTGTAATTCTTCACAAACATGTTTAATATTTCATTCCCTATACTACTTAAGACAGCATAACAAGATGATTTTTGCTCATTATAATAATAATAATAATACAGGGAAAGCATGCAGGAAGTGTGAACCCACCTGATTGACTTAATTACCCTTAACAATATTGCAGTATTAAACAGAATGTTAGGGGAGCACATTATCAAAACAAAATGGACAAGATTTGCCAATTTATAGTCAAAACTTTGACATAGCCAAAAAGTTATACACCTTTCCTTTTACCAATTAATTTGAAGCATAAGTTTCAACTCATTCCTTTGACCCAAAAGTAAAACCTTGGACCTTAAAAAAAAAATACTTCATGAACATACACAGCATTAAACGAGACAAAAATTCAAATCCCATCCTGAAAAAAAAAAAATACACACCTGCAATAAAATGCGGACAAGTTCTGTACTGCCAAACCGAGAGGCTTCAAGGAAACACTGGTTAACATTGTCTGCACCACCCTCCACCAACATATCCAACAATCCTTGGATCACTGTAGCTGAGATCCCAGAAGCCCAACCAGCATCAAACGAGCTAGAGAAGAGAGTAAGAGGAAAGCAAGCTGCATCAAATGCCTCTGTAAAATCCTTCCCTGTAAGTTGGTTGCCAGCAAAATCTAGGAATGTCTTAAATGCAGTTAACTGGAGTTGGATTTCAATAGCTGAGCAATGATTCACTCTATCGTTGTTCCCCTGGCAACGAGAATGGGAACCTATACATTTCAAAGCCCATTCAGTGAACTTTTGGACCTTGGCACCAGCTTCTGCCTTCAAGACCTCGTCCCCATGGCACTCTTGGAGGCGCTCATGCAACCTAATCAGAAGCAAAAAGGAAAATTGGCATACACCAAGAATAACCAGTTAGGCAGTGTCTTCTCCTACAAATCTGAGGAAAAAGCAATTGTAAACTCCATTTTGTCTCATGCAGTTTCTATAGATGAAGTTGTGTCTTTCTCACAGTTGCGAAATGAAATACATTTCTTTACCAGTCACAAGGCTGATACGAATACACAATAATGGCTCTATAAATATCTAGATACAAGTTTGTTTGCATTTAAAAGACACTCACAAAGAGTGTCATCTGGTATGAGGAAAACATTAGAGCAGTAACTTTTTTGAAGTTCATTTCAGATTCTTTTTTCCAGCAATAGTGAAATCAATGACATAAAATAGACTGCGTACATTATGTGCATCTTTCTTTAGACCTACCTTACGTAAGCCCACTCTCTCACTTACTACAAGCCACACATAAATACTCCAAATTCAAATAACCAATTCAAAGCCATTTTTGTTAGTTGAATTAAAGCTTACTTCCTTTAGGGGGAAAAAAGGTGTGAAGGTTCATTCAACCAGATTTACAGAAAAAAAGAAAATAACTTTTACTTCAATTCTCAGAAACTAACTAGGTGAGAAGCAGCAAGAAATGCACAATAGTAAGCATTCGCTAGTATGAAGAACATAAGTGTAGCGAGTATAATGCAACAAAAAAGTACAGTTCCCTGATTGTCAAGCGCAATTAAACATCGCAACTAATATAGTCTCACAAGCGTTGCAATCAGTATGCATGACACCATTAACAGAACTAATGCCTTACCAATGAATATTCCAATATTTAAAATATGGCACAAACACCATAACAAACATATCCAACAGAAGTAAAGCCTTAACAAGAAACAATTTTGCTTCTAATACATAAACACAAAAATGATTAGCAACTAAAATTGACGTTCAAAGTTGCAGATAGGTATACGTGATCCCTATTACTGGAGTATAGAACAGCAATTCATGGTTGCTAGAAACTAGAAATGAGACTTGTTTTTCCCTATAAAGAAATCATAGAATGATAACCCAACGCCAACATGAGTTTGCCTTGTGACAACATTAATGCCTTTTCAAGATATATTCAAAGAAGAATTTATTATCGATCTACTAGTCAAAAGAACTAGCTTGTTTACCTTTGGGCCATCACAGTTACAGTGTCAGCAAGACTCATCGTGCGACTCTGGCAAGCAGAGACACAAGAAGCAAGAAATGAAGTCCGGAGAGCAGCTCTAGTAAAGTCATAAGCACCATTAGCAATGATCTTCTTAATCAACCCCGTAATCCCATAAAGCTCCTGCTGGGTGCTCAAAAACCAGATAGCATCCAATGAGACACACAATGCATCATTTAGAGTCTGTGGATCTGCCGACAAGATTAAACTCTCAGCAAGTTCCCAATCATGGGAACTCACAGCCCCCTGAAATAAATGGCCCAACTCAATCCTGTCTTGTCTGCTGAGTTTCTTGTCATGCCCAGATTTCTCCTTCTCGCAGAACTCAGACTCTTTTGCAGCCACCCTAGGTTTCAGTTTCTTCATACTACAACTACAACTACCAGACATTGTTGACTCTTTACTTACAAGAGGTGCCTCTCTTGAGAAAACAACATTACTTGCCTCACCTTTTTCCAATGGAAAGCCTTGAATTTCACTGTTTGGTTGTCCCATTTCAGTCTCCTCAGTCTCCATTCCAGTAAACCAAGGCTCCTCTAAGTGCATGTTTTCACTCCCCACAACAAATTCGATCCCTTTTTCCGTTATCTCCACTATACGTTGAGCCAATCCCCGGCAACCAAAAAAAAGTCACAAATGAATCGAACACTTAAGTCTCAACCCTCCAGAAGAAAGAAAAGATTCATCCTCAAAAAGCACCAAACTGTCAGGAAAAGTTGAAGAGAAAATGTGTCCTCAAAAACCCAGATGCATGCCTCTTGCAGCAAAATAAACTGAAATTTTCTATGCTTAATAATAATAATTTTCTAAAGTCCAGTCACTTAATCCGATGGCAAAAGCAAGCCCAAATACCAGGAAAATTCAAAGATTAAAACTCAATTCCCAAAAATAAAATAAAGGAAACCCATATAAGACATAAAAGGGAGAGAATGCCCAAAGCAAAGTAACTCTTCCCAAAACGATCTAATGGATTCAATACTAAAAGAAAGAAACAGAAAATCATTAATCGGAGCGAAGACGATGGGGACGAGCAAATCTAGCGCAAATGCCCACTAAAAGCATAAAAAGGTATACAACTATGTATTCCATCCGTAGAAAACCCTAAAAGACCACCGATATATGGGGGATCCAGGGCCAAGGCAAACCCTAAAACAAGAAATCCAGTTTGATCAATATACTCCAATAATTCTTATCAGAGAAGAGGAGGAATCACGATGAAAAGGATTCAGATTCAGATTCAGATAGAAGCATTAAAGCATACAAAAGGGGTGATTTTGGTAAGGAAAAAATAGTAGAAATTGAATGCAATAAAAATTGTGAGAAATTAAGATAGGGAAACCTGAGTAATGGAATGAATATTGAATGTGAGAGAGAGAGAGAGTCACAAAACCCCCTCCGCCGCTGTTGTATGGTTTTCAGAGACACTTCTTTCTTAGATACCAAAATCAAATTGCTGCCTCTGCTTTTCTTCCATTTTCCTTTTTATATTTTATTATTCCTTTTTATATTATTATTATCATTATCATTACTAATGAATGTCCCCAAAATTATAGCTTAATATAATTAATTACTACTTCTTTTTATCTTTTATTACTAACTATAAAAGTATCTCCTATCTATTACTATTTATAAAAGTTATGTTATCTCCAATTGCATGACAATAGAGAATTTTGAATCATTTATCACATAATACATGTTATTAGTAATAGTTTGAGAGTTAATTGTGATATCACCTTTTTATCATATAATACATGTCATAATTTATAGTTTGAGAGTTAATTTAGACTTTTGCCATATAATTTTTCGATTAATTAAGTTATTTTAGATTATTTTTTGAATTTGTTTTGTCTTTTGATTAACACTAATGAGATATTTTGGACCTTGAATTATTTCGGGTTCGGGTCATATCCAGTTTGGGTCTTTTCAGGTTTGTATCTTCTAAGATCCAGATCTTTTCGTTTTTAGATCATTTCGGCTTCAAATATTTGTGTGTCGTGTTCATGTTATTTTTCTTATTATTCATGTTATTTTTTCGTGTGTTCAAAGTATTTGTGTCCATGTTATTTTTCGTGTGTTCAAAGTATTTGTGTCAGTGTTATTTTTCGTGTGTTCAAAGTATTATAAATTTATATAATTTCTACAAGTTAATAATTTGTTTAGTGTAGATTTTGACACATTCGTGTTGTGTTCATGTTATTTTTTGTGTCGTGTCGTGTTCGTTTTTTTTTTCATGTGTTCAAAGTATTATAAATTTATACAAATTTTTACATGTTAATAATTCATTTTATGTAGATTTTTAGCCTTTTGTTTATTTGTTTTGTGTTCATGTTATTTTTCCTTTTGTGTCGTATTTTAATTATTTTTTTCATGTTGTATTCCTGTTGTTTTCAATTCGTCCAAATATTGCATAGTTTGTCATGGTGATTCAATTTAGAAAAAAAATGTGTTTTTATTTCGTGTCTCAATTCATCCAATATTTTGCTTAATTTGTCACAATAATTCAATCTAGAGAAAAAATGTATGTTCTTAACGTGTTTGTATTATTTTATTGTGTGTTTAAAGTATTAAGTTTATATAACATTTTACACGCTAATAATTAGTTTTATGTAGATTTTAACACATTTGTGTATTTGTGTCATATTCATGTTATTTTTCGTGTCGTTTTAATTATTGTTTCCATGTCCTGTTCGTCTCGTATAACCATGTTGTGTCAGAAATTGTCAAGTTTAATTGACACTATTCAAATAACTCCCAATTTTGTGTCATGTGTCGTCGTGTTCGAGTTATTTTTTCTGTCATAATCGTATTCAAGCTATTATATATTTATATAAATCTTGGCACGTTAATAATTCATTTTATGTAGATTTTGACACGTTCGTGTATTTGTGTCATGTTCATTTTATTTTTCGTGTTGTGTCGTGTTTTAATTATTTTTTCTATGTTATGTTCATATCGAATAATTATGTTATGTCCAAAATTGTCAGATTTAATTGACCATATCAAATAACTCTCAATTTTATATCAGGTGTCGTATAATGATGGAAGTTATTATTTTCCTAAATTATCTTTTTTATCTTTCAAATTTATTACAAAATATTAATTCAAGTCCGATAACATGCTCGCAGTTAAAGGTGTCTATGGGCGGGGTCGGGCCTTTATATGGTATTATCACCATATATGCTTGCCCAAGTCCGACCCAGCCTGAAATATGGGCCTCAAATTTTGCCCAAGTCCGCCTATATTTGTAAATGGATAGCTCAAACCCGTTTAAACCTACCCATATTTTTTTTTCCTAAAAAAATTTAAAATATATATTATTTTTTATTTAATCTTTAGTAATTTTATATATATATATATATATTTATTAAGTTCTTAAACATGAATAATTTAACATATTTTTTAATGTTTACACTCTAATATTATATATATTTAATCTTTACATGACATAAATTACATAATATATATATATATAAATAAATATTATATATTATATAATTAGAAAACGGATTGGGCCGGACTCGAGCCTTGAATATTGGAGTCAAGGCCCGACCTATTTTTTAAACGGGCCACATTTTTTTTCCAAAACCCATTTTTCGGACTTAACATTTTTGTTCAAACCCTCTCAAATATAGGACGTGCCTTCGGACTTGAGCGAGTAGCTCGATCCTTGGACAGATCTATTCGCAGCGAAGCGCAAGCATATATCTAGTAGTTCTAATTAATTACTTTAGCACGCAAATATTTGGCTTAGTAATTGGTGCATGCTCCTTTACTCAAAAGAGTAGGGTTCGAATCTTTCATCCCCAAACTATTAAAAAAATTAATTACTTTAAAAATAATAATAGGATAGGATCTTTATTTATTCGTGAAATTGAAAATAAAGTTATGTTTTTGAAATTATGAATCTTTTCTATTTTGCACGGCGTGAAAAAAAAAAAAAAACAATTGGAAGAATTTGAAAACATACTTTCAACAGTAATAGCTTAAAATAATTTATAAAAAAGAAATAAAGATATAAAATATTATTGCTAAAAAAATTGTAAAGACCCAAATATTTTTAGGGGGCGTTTGGTATTTTCTCAAGAATCACATTCAATGGAATGTGATTCTTGAGAATGTGATTTCTGAAAATGTAACTTTACAGCGTTTGATAAACATGGAAAAGTGCTGATTAAAATCCTGGGAATGTGATGATAATTTTCGAAATTACCCTTATAAAAAATGCAAACTTTATTAATTTTAACATTTTTAATGATATTTATTATTAACAAATATTTGTACTAAATATTTAAAAATAATATTTTAATTGGTAATTTTAGTTACCTTTAGGATAAAAAAATATTTAATAATAATAAAATTTTGAAATTACTCTCATGTAGTTGAAAAATTAAAAGGCTGGATGCAAATTAAATATTACTTAAATATTTTAATGATATTTATTATTAACAAAATTTGTACTAAACATTTAAAAATAATATTTTAATTCGTAATTTGAGTTATTTTTATGATAAAAAATATATATATTTGTTAATAATAAAATTTTGAAGTTACTTTCATGTAGTTGGAAAGTTAAAAGGTTGTATGCAAATTAAATATTATTTAAATATTTCAATAATATTTATTATTAATAAATATTTGTAATAAATATTTTAAAAATAATATTTCAATTGATAATTTGAGTTACTTTTAGGATAAAAAAATGTTTGTTAATAATAAAATTTTGAAGCTATTCTCATGTAATTGAAAAATTAAAAAACTGGATACAAATTAAATATTATTTAAATATTTCAATGATATTTATTATTAAAAAAAATATTTGTACTAAGTATTTAAAAACAATATTTCAATTGGTAATTTTAAACCAAATAGGAAGAAGGGTGATTTTGTCTTAACATTTTTTAAACTTTTCAACTACATAGGAAAGTTACTTTCCCACCTCTCCTCATGGGAATCACATTCCAATGCTTGTGGGAAAGTAACTCTCAAGGGAAAGTTACATTCCCAGGAAAATGAGTCTTTTTTAGCATATCAAATATGAGAATCACATTCCCACCAATTAAATTCTATGGAAAATGATCACTTTTCATCATATCAAGCGCCTTCTTAATGAAATAAACACATTTTCCTTCATCAGATTTTCCCAACCTCTTTCCCCTTCTTCCCTTCCCCATCCGTCTGTTCCCTTCCTCATCACATTTTCCTTCCGGTTAGGCATTGAGACAAAGATAAAAAGAAAAAAATACATATTTTGGGTCTGTTTATCTTTTCTTTCATAACTCCAAATCTTAACCTACATTACGTGCTTTAAAAGTCTATTTTGATTAAGTATGGATATTTAACTTGAAAAGTTTTTTCTCTGACTTTGTCCCATCTCTTTGAATTATCTTTTTGCTAAGGAAGAATTTTGAATTCTCAAATGTATGATAGAACAATCAGTGAAAAAAAAAAAGAACTAAGCTCTAGGGTGAAAACCCAAAAACGGGCAGTTTAGAGCAAAGATTGAGAATATGAAAGCAACTCTGAAAAATTTGTGCAAGATTATGCCAAGGCTCCAACAAAAAGCACCAGAAAAATGACATCTTGCACGAACTAGTGAACACTCTTGAGAAACTTCATAAGATCAACACCGTTTGGATGACTTGTTTTGAATTGAAAAATATTTTTCCTTTCTTGCCCATCATAGCTAGTCTTGACATATGTTAAAATGTTATATATCAAGAAACTAAGAAAGGGTGTCGAAATGAATTGTGTTTTCAAAACTATTTTTTTTGTGAAAACCTGATTATTGAAAAAAATTCATTGTGAGTATAAATGAAGAAACATTGATCTTCCTTTATATGACGAAGCCTTTCTTAATGATCGAATTTTTGAGAAATTGAAATACCCAATTCATTTGAATGAGCCAAACTATGATTCACCTTGTCCATTCTTGGAAGTAATCACCAACTTTTTAAGAGATCTACAGTCGCATTTTTGTTAAGAAAATGAATACTTGATTTTTGTTTTGAACATGGAAAAATATTGATGTAAGGAATTTTTTTCATTACCATTTGATATGGAGCATGCTTGAAAAATGAGAAAAGTTTTTGGATAAATTTTTTCTTTTCAAAGAATATTCAAAATCAAAACATGAAAACATTCAGATTTGAAATTATGCGTACTTGAGTTTTAATCCAATACGACTAGAGTGACATTCCTGTGACAAAAAGAATGTTGAGAAGGCTTCTCGATTTTCATTTTCAATACAAGAGGAATGGGTTTCCGAGAAAAGGATTTTTGGAGACGGTGAATGGCTGAGTAAACACCTCTGGTTGCATTGACACTGAAGATTCTTCATTTTTGAATTGAAGATGTCTTTTTAAGACAGAAAAGAGAATGAGATGGAAGCAATGAAAAAGCTTGGAAAGTTACAAATGTTGATGACTTTGGAATTTTAAAAAGATCCCTTCTTGGAAAAAAAAATCGAATGTCGTGATTGAATAATGAAATTGACAGGAGGTTATCCAATTCTAGGGCTGGATGTATGGAAGTTGATGAAAGATGAGAAGATTAAGCGATAGGCTTGAGAACCTATTACCACGATTGGAGACACATGATGTTTGTATTGCATTGCACTGCATTGCAGTCATGGCATTTGTTGCACGACATTCATGACATATGTACTTCGTGCGCTGCATGATGTCATTCATTGCATGCATTTAATATAAGAAAGATTTTAAGTTGGATTTTTGAATTTTGAAATCAAATTTTTTTCAAAGTGAAATTTTTGAATCTCAGTTGAGGTAAAATTTTTGGTTGCTCGGTTAGGGAAAACTTTTCGAGCTAAAATTTTGAACTTTGGTTGAGGATATTTTCATGATAAACTTTAGAAAACCTCGTTTGAAAATTTTTGCAAGATAAACCTTTTCGAAGATTGGATGAGATATTAAAACCTCTCTTGAGGAGTATTTTTCAAAGCCTCTCACGACGATGTTCGTTTTCAAAGCCTCTCACGAGGATGTTCATTTTTAAAGCCTCTCACGATGATGTTTATTTTTAAAGCCTCTCACGAGGATGTTCCTTTTCAAAGCCTCTCACGAGGATATTCGTTTTCAAAGCCTCTCACGAGGATGTTCATTTTTAAAGCCTTCTCTCACGAGGATGTTCGTTTTTAAAGTCTCTCACGAGGATATTTTGTTTTTAAAGCCTCTCATGAGGATGTTCGTTTTTAAATCCTCTCACGAGGATGTTCATTTTCAAAGCCTCTCACGAGGATCTTTTTTAAAAGCCTCTCATGAGGATGTTTTTAAAGCTTCTCACTAACATGTTTTTTATGCCTCTCTCGAGGATTTTTTAAAGTCTCTCACGAGGATGTTTTTTAAGCTTCTCATGAGGATGTTTTTTAGCCTCTCAAGAGGATGTTTTTAAGCCTCTCACGAGGATATTTTTAAAGCCTCTCATAAAGATGTTGGTTAAGCCTCTTTTAAGGATATTTTGTTAAATCTCTCTTGAGGAATATTTTTGTTAAACCTCTCTTGAGAAATTTTTTTCTAAAATCTCTCTTGAGAATTATTTTGTTTACACCTAATCTCTATTGAAGATTATTTTTGCTGAGCCTCTCTTGAGAAGTGTAGACATCTAATTTTGTTTGGGCCCCCTAAAGAATATGTTTTCCTTCAAAATTCTAATTGGCCTTTCAAAATGTGATTTTCCCCTTTTTATTTCCCAGGTCTTTAAAATTTCCTCTAATCCCGTAATCCGATTTTGATGCTTGGGTAGAAAAGTCAAAGTTGACAAGCCAAAGTCAAAGTCAAGTTTGGAAAATTCAACTTTTGAAAACCAAGATTAAAAAAGAAAATTTGGATTTTGGAGAAGTAATCTTGATTAAAAAGGTCAACTTTGATTATTGGAGGGGTGGGATTAAATGGATTTCAAGTTGAATAAAAATGGTGGAAAAGACTTAGTGAAATATGGAAGCCATTTAATTTTATCTAAGTAGTAGGAATTTTTTGTGGAAGATGAAAGCCCATTATGTTTATCCAAGTGGATGGGAATTTTTGGTAAAATATGGAAGTCCATAAATTTTTATTCAAGTGGTAGAAATGGTTAAACTTGATTCTAGGACATGCTCAAATGGTTAAACTTGATTTGAAAACTATTGGATAGAGAAAAAGTTAATGTTTTGTGTATTAAGGAATTCTCGTCTCGTTAAAGGGCAAAATGGTCAAACACATTTTATATTTGTAAGTTATGCATCCCAATAGCTCGAGTGTGTGATATTAAACATGCTCAAAGGGTTAAACTTGATTTGAAGACTGTTTACTGGAAAAAAAAAAGTTAGTGTTTTGTGTATTCAGGACTTCTCATCCCGTTAAGAGAAAAATGGTCAAACAAGTTTTATATTTGTAACTTATGCATCCGAATAGCTCGAGTGTGTGATATTAAAGATGCTCAAATAGTTAAACTTCATTTGAAGACTGTTAGATAGAAAAAAAGTTAGTGTTTTGTGTATTAAGGACTTCTTGCCCCGTTAAGAGTAAAATGGTCAAACAAGTTTTATATTTGTAAGTTATGCATCCGAATAGCTCGAGTGTGTCATATTAAATATGCTCAAATAGTTAAACTTGATTTGAAGACTGTTGGATAGAGAAAATTTTAGTGTTTTGTGTATTAAGGACTTCTCGTCTCGTTAAGGGTAAAATGGTCAAACAAGTTTTATATTTGTATGTAATGCATTCGAATAGCTCGAGTGTATGATATTAAACATGCTCAAATAGTTAAACTTGATTATAAGATTGTTGGATAGAGAAAAAGTTAGTGTTTTATGTATTAAGGACTTCTCGTCCCGTTAAGGGCAAAATGGTCAAAAAAGTTTTAAATTTCTAGTTTATACATCCAAATAGCTCGAGTGTGTGATATTAAACATGCTCAAATGGTTAAACTAGATTTGAAGACTGTTGGATAGAGAAAAAGTTAGTGTTTTGTGTATTAAGGACTTCTCATCCCATTAAAGGGCAAAATAGTCTAACAAGTTTTATATTTGTAAGTTATGCACAGCAATAGTTTGAGTGTGTGATATTAAAATGCTCAAATGGTTAAACTTGATTAGAAGACTATTGGATAGAGAAAAAGTTTATGTTTTGTATATTAAGGACTTCTCGTCTCGTTAAGGGCAAAATGGTCAAACAAGTTTTATATTTGGAAGACATGCATCCCAATAGCTCGAGTGTGTGATATTAAACATGCTCTAATATTTAAACATTATTTGAAGACTGTTGGATAGAGAAAAAGTTAGTGTTTTGTGTATTAAGGACTTCTCGTCCCTTAAAGGGCAAAATAGTCAAAAAAGTTTTATGTTTGTAAGTTATGCATCCGAATAGGTCGAGTGTGTGATATTAAACATGTTCAAATGGCAAAACTTGATTTGAAGACTGTTGGATAGTGAAAAAGTTAGTGTTTTGTGTATTAAGGACTTCTCTTCTCGTTAACAGCAAAATGGTCAAACAAGTTTGATATTTGTAAGTTATGCATCCGAATAGCTCGAGTGTGTGATATTAAACATGCTCAAATAGTCAATCTTGATTTGAAAATTGTTTGATAGAGAAAAAGTTAGTGTTTTGTGTATTAAGAACTTCTCATCCCGTTAAGGGCAAAATGGTCATTTAAGTTTTATATTTGTAAGTAATCCATCCGAATAGCTCGAGTGTGTGATATTAAACATGCTCAAATGGTTAAACTTGATTTGAAAACTGTTGGATAGAGAAAAAGTTAGTGTTTTGTGTATTAAGGACTTCTTGTCCCGTTAAATGACAAAATGGTCAAACAAGTTTTATATTTGTAAGATATGCATCCGAATAGCTCGACTATGTGAAATTAAACATGCTCAAATAGTTAAACTTGATTTGAAGACTGTTGGATAGAGAAAAAGTTAGTGTTTTGAGTATTAAGGACATCTCGTCCTGTTAAAGTGCTAAATTGTCAAACAAATTTTATATTTGTAAGTTATGCATCCGAATAGGTCGAGTGTGTGATATTAAACATGCTCAAATGGTAAAACTTGATTTGAAGATTGTTGGATAGTGAAAAAGTTAGTGTTTTTTGTATTAAGAACTTCTCGTCCCGTTAAAGGCAAAATGGTCAAACAAGTATGACACTTGTAAGAATTGCATCCAAATAACTCGTATGTGTGATATTAAACATGCTCAAATGGTTAAACTTTATTTGAAGACTGCTGGATAGAGGCAAAAGTTAGTGTTTTGTGTATTAAGGACTTCTCGTCCTGTTAAAGGGCAAAATTGTCAAACAAGTTTTATATTTGTAAGTTAAGCATTCGAATAGCTCGATTGTGTGATATTAAACATGCTCAAATAGTTAAACTTGATTTGAAGACTGTTGGATAGAGAAAAAGTTAGTGTTCTGTGTATTAAACAAGATTTATATTTGTAAGTTCAACATCCGAATAGCTCGAGTGTTTGATATTAAACATGCTTAAATGGTTAAACCTGATTTGAAGACTTTTGGATAGAGAAAAAGTTAGTGTTTTGTGTATTAAGCACTTCTCGTCCCGTTAAGGGCAAAATGGTCAAACAAGTTTTATATTTGAAAGTTATGCATCCGAATAGCTCGAGTGTTTGATGTTAAACATGCACAAATGGTTAAACTTTATTTGAAGACTGTTGGATAGAGAAAAAGTTAGTGTTTAGTATATTAAGGACTTATCGTCCCGTTAAGGGCAAAATGGTTAAACAAGTTTCATATTTGTAAGTAATGCATCCGAATAGCTCGAGTGTGTGATATTAACCATGCTCAAATTGTTAAACTTGATTTAAAGACTGTTCGATAGAGCAAAAGTTAGTGTTTTATGTATTAAGGACTTCTCGTCCCGTTAAGGGTAAAATGGTCAAACAAGTTTTATATTTGTAAGTAATACATCCGAATAGCTCGAGTGTGTGATATTAAACATGCTCAAATGGTTAAACCTGATTTGAAGGCTTTTGGATAGAGAATAAGTTAGTGTTTGTGTATAAAGGACTTCTCGTCCCGTTAAGGGCAAAATGGTCAAACAAGTTTTATATTTATAAGTTATGCATCTGAATAGCTCGAGTGTGTGATATTAAACATGCACAAATGGTTAAACTTGATTTGAAGACTGCTGGATAGAGAAAAGTTAGTATTACAACAATGTAATTGTAATATATCTATGAAATTATAATATACCTATGTAATTTACGTAATATATACATGTAATATCTAATTTTTTCAGTAATTCTAATGTATACATAGATATTTAAAATTACATAGATATATTACAATTATTGAAAACATTAGATTTACCACTTAACATTACATAAAAACATTTTTAATTATCTATATATCTATGTAATTGTAATATATTTGTGTAATTATAATTGTAATGTTTTCAGTAATATCTAATATTTTCAGTAATTCTAATGTATACATGTAATATCTAATGTTTTCAGTAACATCAGATATCTATGTAATTGTAATATCTACGTAATTTACGTAATGTGGTAATTCTAAATGATTGAAAACATTATCAATTATCTAAAATTTAGAATTACCTCTTAACACTGCGCAAATTATACAAATATATTATAATTACACAAATATATTACAATTACATAGATATATATATCAATTATCTAATGTTTTCAGTAATTCTAATGTATACATGTAATATATAATGTTTTCAGTAATTGTAACATATTTAAGTGGTAATTTATGTAATGTTAAGCAGTAATTTACATGTAATTATAATATATCTATGTAATTGTAATATATTTGTATAATTTACATAATGTTAAGTGGTAATTCTAAATTACCGAAAACATAGATACTTTCTAAATTACTGAAAATCATTAGATATTACATGTTACATTAGAATTACTAAAAACAAATATGAATTATCTCTGTAATTGTAATATATCTATGTAATTGTAATTTAGATAATAGATATTACATATATACATTAGAATTACTTAAAACATTCGATAATACATGTATAGATTAGAATTACTAAAAACATTCGATATATTACATGTATACATTGGAATTACATAGATAATTGATAATGTTTTCAATAATTGTAATATTATATATGTAATTGTAATATTTTCAGTAATTGTAATATATAATGTTTTAAGTAATTGTAATATATCTATGTAACTTACATAATGTTAAGTGATAATTTCAAAATAATGAAAACATTATCAATTATCTAACTTTTTCAGTAATTCTAATGTATACATGTAATATCTAATATATACATGTAATGTCTAATGTTTTTCGTAATTTAGAATTACCATATATTATAATATATCAGTAATTTAGAATTACCACTTAACATTACGTAAATTACACAAATATATTATAATTACATGGATATATTACATAGATATATTAGAATTAGTAAAAATATGTATTTGACTTAATATTATGGTCTTTAATATAATACTAAGAGGTTAAAGGTTCAAATCTTATCAATTACAAATAAATTTTTAAAAAAATATGCATTTGGTTTAATGGTATGGTCTTTAATAAAAAAAACTAAGAGGTTAAAGGTTCAATTCTTATTAATTATAAAATTTCACAGCTGTTCAAAAAAAAAAAGATATATTAGAATTAGATGATTACACAAATATATATTATAATTACATGTATACATTATAATTATTGAAAACATATTACATTACGTAAATTACACAAATATATTAGAACTATGTAGATATATTTCTGTTACATAGATATATTACAACATAGATATTACATGTAATTGACTAATTGTAATATATTTACGTAATTAATTATAATATATTTGTGTAATTTATGTACATAGATATATTATCAATTACTGAAAATACATTAGAATTACTGAAAAATTAGATATTACATGTATACATTACAATTACTGAAAAATATTACAATTACATAAATATATTACTATTACAAAAAACATTAGATATTACATGTATACATTAGAATTACATAGATATATTAAAATTACTGAAAATATTAGATATTACATGTATACATTATAATTACATATTACAATTACATAGATATATTTGTGTAATTTACACATGTAATATATATGTAATTGTAATATATATATGTAATTGTAATATATTTGTGTAATTTAGAGTATCTATGTAATTGTAATTCAAAATTACTGAATATAATTGTAATATATCTATGTAATGTTTTCAGTTTTTGTAATATATTTATGTAATTCTAAATTACTATAGATATATTACAATTACATGTATATATTAGATTATTGATATATTACAATTACATAGATATTTTAGAATTACTGAAAACATTAGATATTACATGTATACAATAGAATTACATAGATATATTATAATTACATAGATATATTACACATTAGATAGATATATTACAATTACATAACATTATCAATTATCTAATATTTTCAATAATTGTAATATATCTATGTAATATTTTCAGTTATTATAATATATCTATGTAATTGTAATATATAATGTTTTCAATAATTGTAATATATCTATGTAATTGTAATATACCACTTAACATAACGTAAATTACACAAATATATTACAATTACATAGATGTATTATAATAACTGAAAATATTACATAGATATATTACAATTATATAGATATATTACAATGTTACAATTACATAAATGTATTACGTAATGTTAAGTGGTAAATCTAATATTATCTATGTAATATCTAATGTTTTCAGTAATTCGTAATATATCTATGTAATTGTAATATATCTATGTAATATTAATATATTTATATATCTAATGTTTTCAAATATATTATCAATTATTACATATATCTATGTAAATTACACAAATATATTACAATTACACAAATATATTATAATTACATAGATATATTATAACTACATAGATATATTACAATTACCGAAAACATTAGATATTACATGTATACATTACAATTACATAGATAATTACATGTATACATTAGATATATTACAATTACTGAAAACATTAGATATTATATTACAATTACTGAAAAAAAAAAACATTAGAATTACACAAATATATTACAATTACAATTACATAGATATATTACAATATCAATTATCTAATGTTTTCAGTAATTCAAATGTATACATGTAATATCTAATGTTTTCAGTAATTCTAATATATACATGTAATATCTAATGTTAATTGTATTACAATTACATAGATATATTACACTTACACAGATATCACAATTATATTTGTGTAATTTGTGTAATGTTAAGTGGTAATTCTAAATTACATGTATAAATTATCAATTATCTAATATTTTTAGTAATTCTAATTTATACATGTAATTACACAAATATGTAATTGTAATATATCTATGTAATTGTAATATATCTATACATTAGAATATATTCGTGTAATTTACGTAATGTTAAATGGTAGTTGTAAATTACTGAAAACATGTTTAATATTACAATTACACAAATGTATACATTAGCCACTTAACATTACGTAAATTACATATAATATATCTATATAATTATAATATATCTATGTAATATATTTATGTAATTGTAATATATGACATGTATACATTAGATAATTACATAGATATATTATAATTACTAAAAATAATAGATATTACATGTATACATTAGATATTACTAAAAACATTATCAATTATCTAATATAATTGTAATATATTTGAGATATATTACATGTATATATTAGAATTATTGAAAACATTAGATAATTGTAATATAGCTATGTAATTGTAATATATTTGTGTAATTTGTGTAATGTTGTAATATATCTATGTAATTATAATATATCTATGTAATTGTATGTATGTCTATGTAATTATAATATATCTATGTATACATTAGAATTACCACTTAATATTAGATAATATATTACAATTACATAGATGTATACATTAGAATTATTGAAAACATTAGATATTTTAGAATTACATAAGTATTACTGAAAATATTAGATATTACACGTATACATTAGATATTACACAAATATATTAGATAATTGATAATTACATAGGTATTACTGAAAATATTAGATATTACACGTATACATTAGATATTACACAAATATATTAGATAATTGATAATGTTTTCAGTAATTCTAATGTATACATGTAATATCTATATATACATGTAATTATAATATATCTAATTCTAATGTATACATGTAATATCTAATGTTTTCAGTAATTTTAATGTATACATGTAATTGTAATATATCTATGTAATTGTAATATATCTACGTAATTGTAATTGTAATATATCTATGTGTAATTGTAATATATCTATGTCAAATGTTTTCAGTAATTGTAATATAATTGTGTATTTGTAATATCTAATATTTTCAGTAATTCTAATGTATCTATGTAATTGTAATATATTTACGTAATTGTAATACATAGATATTACACAAATATATTACAATTACATAGATATATTACAACCAGGGGTGAAGCCATAAATATTAACGAGGGAGCCGGAATTAGACATGTTCATAGGCCGGGCAGCCTACCCAGCCCATATTGGGCTGGGCATAGACAGGAGTTTTGATGATCCAGGCCGACCCGACTCAGATCACTGTTTAACTATTAAAAAAATATTTTTTTATTTAAATTTAATTATAGATATTAATATAAAAATAATTTTTTTATTTTTTTTGAACAGTGAAATCGGCCGAACCTGGGTAAGGAAGAAAATAAAACCTGGGCCGTTGCCCGGTCCGGTCCATGAGCAGGTATAGCTGGAATATACATATAAAGATTTAAAGTAAAAATAAAAACCGTGTATGAAATAAACATGTCCAAGGATATGGTATTCGTCGGCTATGTCAGCCTGACTCGACCCAATCCATGAACAATTCTAGTATAAAATATTAAATTTAAATATTATATATGATAGTAAATTTGCTAACAATATATAAATTCAATTATAATAAAATAATTTTTTTAATTTTTTAAATATTATAATTCATGTTGCATATGAAAAAAATTTAATAAGAAATAAAGTCTCAAAGTCAAAAAAAATTATTGTGTAAATAAATATGTTTAAAATTATTTCATATTATAAAAGGAAATCATAAGATTACATATATTTAGAAAAATCAAAATAAGTTAAATGCACAATTGGTATTAGATATTGTAATTGTTTAACTTTCTTTATTTATTTTTCCCTTATGAGCATAGAATGAAAAATATTAAATAAAATAATTAATGTAAATGTATATATTTAATTGATTGAAAAGGTAAATAGAGATAATTAAGCTAATAATAATGAATGAGGTATGAACTAAAAATGTTACCAAATTTATTATGTCAAACAAATTATACAAATAGGGGGCTAAATTGAAGGGTCAAGCAAAATTTGGAGGGGCCAAACATTATTTTACATTATTTCAAAAATCTTAAAAATTTTAAGGGGGCCAAATTGAAGATCCAAACAAAGTTTGGAGGGACCAAACATAATTTACCCTCATTTCAAGTATCTTGAAAATTTAAAGGGGGGCCAAGGCCTTGCCTGCCCTTTTCCCTTCGCCTTTGATTACAACTACAAAGATATATTACAATTACACAAATATATTACAATTACATAGATTTATTATAATTACATAGATATATTTATCAATTATGTAATATATTACAGTTACATAGATATATTTAATGTTATCAATAATTCTATGTACACATGTAATTATCTAATTTTTTTAGTAATTCTAATGTATACATGTATTTACAAAATGTTAAGTGATAATTCTAAATTACTGAAAACATTAGATAATTGATAATTAATTGTAATGTTTACAATTACATAGATATATTACATAATAATGTATACATGTAATATCTAATGTATTATTACCACTTCACATTACAAAAATTACACAAGTATATCACAATTACATTAGATATTACAACTACATAGATATATCTATGTAATTATAATATATTTGTGTAATTTACGTAATGTTAAGTGGTAATTCTAATGTTTTCAATGTATACATGTAATATCTAATGTTTTCAGTTATTGTAATATATCTATTTAATATCTAATATATAATTGTAATAAATATATGTAATTATTGTAATCAATCTATGTAATTGTAATATATCTATGTAATTGTAATATATTTGTGTAATTTATATATCTATGTAATTGTAATATATTTGTGTAATTTACGTAATATTAAGTGGTAATTCTAATGTATACAAGTAATATCTAATATTTTCAATAATTGTAATATATCTGTATAATTACATAGATATATTATAATCACTGAAAACATTATCAATTATCTAATATTTTCAGTAATTTTAATGTATATATTATCTAATATTTTCAGTAATTCTAATGTACACATGTAATTGTAATATATCTATGTAATTGTAATATATTTATGTAATTGTAATATATCTATGTAATTGTCATATATTTGTGTAATTTATGTAATGTCAAGTGGTAATTCTAAATTAGATATATTACGTTTTCAGTAATTGTAATATATCTATGTAATTGTAATATATTTATGTAATTGTAATATTTCTATATTTCTATATAACTGTAATATATCATTATCAATGTAATTGTAATTGTAATATATTTGTGTAATTGTCATATTACTGTTTGGATAGACCAGACCGCCCGGACCGTTCGGACCGACCAGCTAGGCTAAGCTTGGCTCTGCTAAACTTGACTACCCTTGGTGTCTCAACTTTGAAAGGCTCTAGGTTATAGGCTAGGCTTGGCTAGGTCGGACCGTCTGGACCGCACGGACAGACCGAACCGTCCTACCGATCGAACTGACCTGCTAGGCTAGGCTTGGCTAAACTTCACTAGCCTTGGAGTCTCAATTTTGAAAGGCTATAACTTTGTGCTCGGTTGACCATTTGAGATGATTTTTTTGTTGAATCTATATAACTTTTTTAGAACTACGCGCTGGCAAACTGCCAAAGGCGATTTGTCATCGATTTCGTCTGAAAAAACATAATTTTGGCTATTAAATCTAAACCAACCTGAACACCCGGACCGTCCGGATCGACCGGAACGATTGGCTAGGATAGGCTTGGCTTGGCTAAACTTTACTAACCTTGGTATCTCAACTTTGAAAGGCTATAGGCTTGGATTGATCGTCTGGACCGCTCGTACCGCTCAGACGGTCCAAACCGACCAGACAGACCTGACCGTTCGGACCGTCCGGTCAGGCTAGGCTAGGCTTGGCTAAACTTGACTAGCTTTGGTGTATCAACTTTGAAAGGCTATAGGCTATAGGCTAGACTTGGCTAGACCGGACCGTCCGGACAGTCTGGGCAGTCCGGGAGGTCCGGGCGATTCGATCAGTTCGGATGGTCCGATCGATTTGGGCGGTCCGATCGGTCCGGACAGTCTGGATGGTCAGGTCAGGTCGGTCTTGTCAAGCCTAGCTTATATAGCCTTTCAAAGTTGAGACACCAAGGCTAGTCAAGTTTAGCCAAGCCAAGGCTAGCCGGTCGGTCCGGACGGTCTGGGCGATTTGGACGGTCCGGTCATTCCGGGCGGTCCGGTCAGTTCTGATGGTCCGATCGGTCCGGATGATCCGCATGGTCCGGGCTGTATAGATGGTCTTATCGGTCTTGGCGGTCCGGACGGTCCTAGCAGTAAGGGCGGTCCGGACGGTCTGGATGGTCAAGTCGGTCCAGCCAAGCCTAGCCTAAAGCCTATAGCCTTTCAAAGTTAAGACACCAAGGCTAGTTAAGTTTAGCAAAGCCAAGCCAAGCCGGTCGGTCCGGGCGGTCCGGTCTAGCCAAGCCTAGCCTATAGCAACAGTCAACGTAGCGCAAAGTTATAGTCTTTCAAAGTTGAGACACCAAGATTAGTCAAGTTTAGACAAGCCAAGCCTAGCCTAGCCGATCGATCCGGACGGTCTGATCGGTCCGGGTGTTCAGGTCGATTTAGAATTGATAGCCAAAATGATCTTTTTTTGGACGAAATCGGTTACAAACCGCCATCGGCAGTTTGCCAGCCGTAGATCACAAAAAGTTATATGGATTAAAAAAAAAATCTCAAACGGTCAACGAAGCGCAAAGTTATAGCCTTTCAAAGTTGAGACCCCAAGGCTAGTGAAGTTTAGCCAAGCCAAGTCTAGCCTAGCCGGTCGGTCAGGCAGTCCGGATGGTCCGATCGAACGGTCAGGGCTTTTAGGGCGATCCAGTCAGTTCGAGCGGTCTGGTCTGTCTGGTCTAGCAAAACCTAGCCTATAGCCTTTCAAAGTTGAGACACCAAGGCTAGTCAAGTTTAGTAAAGCCAAGCTTAGCCTAGCCAGGCGGTCTGGTCATTTCGAAAAGTCCGGGTGGTCAAGTCGGTCTGGTCGGTCTGAGTGGTCCGGACGGTCCGATAGGTATAGTTAGTTCTGTCGGTCCGAACGGTCAGGGCGACCAGGACGGTCCGGACGGTCCGGGAGGTCCGATCTGGCCCGACGGTTCGGTCGATCTGTATGGTTAGGTCGGTCCAACCTAGTCTAACCTATAGCCTTTCAAAGTTGAGACACCAAGGCTAGTCAAGTTTAGCCAAGCCTAGGAGGTCAATCCGGACGGTCTAGGCTATCTGGGTGGTCTGGTCGATCCGATCAATCTAGATGGTCTGACCCGCCCGGTCTGTACGGATGGTCTGGTCGATACGGACAGTCCGGGCGGTCCGATCGGTACAGACAGTCAGGTCTGTCCAAGCGGTCCGGGCGGTCCGGATGGTCAGGTCAGTCTAGCCAAGCCTAGCCTAAAGCCTACAGCCTTTCAAAGTTGAGACACCAAGGCTAGTCAAGTTTAGCCAAGCCAAGCCTAATCGATCGGTCCAGTCGGTCCGGGCGGTCCGATCAATCCGGTCGGTCCGGTCTAGCCAAGCCTTGCCTATAGCCTATAGCCTTTCAAAGTTGAGACACCAAGGTTAGTCAAGTTTAGCCAAGCCAAGCCTAGTCTAGCCGATCGGTCTGGTCGGTCCGATCGATCTGGGTATTCAAGTCGATTTAGAATTGATAGCCAAAATATTGTTTTTTCAGACAAAATCAGTGAAAAATTGCTTTTGGCAGTTTGCCAGCGCGTAGATCTCAAAAAGTAATATGGATAAAAAAAAATATCTCAAACGGTCAACTGAGCGCAAAGTTATAGCTTTTCAAAGTTGAGACCCCAAGGCTAGTGAAGTTTAGCCAAGCAAAGCCTAGCCTGGCCTAGCCGATCGGTCCAACGGTCCGGTCTTTCGGTCGGACGGTCAGGACTTTTTGGGCGGTCCAGTCAGTCCGGGCGGTCCAGTCAGTCTGGTCGGTCCGGTTTAGCAAAGCCTAGCCTATAGCTTTTCAAAGTTGAGACACCAAGGGTAGTCAAGTTTAGCAAAGCCAAGCTTAGCCTAGCTGGTCGGTCCAGGTTGTCCGGACGGTCTGGGTGGTCTTGTCGGTCAGGACAGTCTGGGCGGTCCTGGCAGTCCGAGCTGTCAAGTCGGTCCGGACAGTTCGATAGGTCCGAGTGGTCCGGATGGTCCAGAAAGTCTGGTCGGTACGGACGATCCAATCGGTACGTGCGATCCGGTCAGTTCTGTCGGTCAGGGCGGCTTAGACGGTCAAGGCGGTCCGGGTGGTCCAGTCTGTCCGAGCGATTCGGGAGGTCCGATCGATCCGGGAGGTCTAGTTGGTCCAGATGGTCTGATCAGTCCGACCGGTTCGAGCGGTCCGGATGATCTGGTCGGTCCAACCTAGCTTAGCCTATAGCCTATAACTTTTCAAAGTTGAGGCACCAAGGCTAGTCAAGTTTAGCAAAGCCAAGCTTAGCCTAGCAGTCGGTCCGGACGGTCCAGACGATCCGATCGGTCCAGGCGATCAGGTCTGTCTAGGAAGTCCGGATGGTTAGGTCGGTCCAGCCAAGCCTAGCATATATAGCTTATAGCCTTTCAAAGTTGAGATACCAAGGCTGGTCAAGTTTAGCCAAGCCAAGCCTAGTCGGTCGGTCCGGGAGGTTCGGTTAGTCCGGACTGTCCGATCACAGTCAGTCCAGTCTAGCCAAGCCTAGCCTTTCAAAGTTGAGACATCAAGGCTAGTCAAGTTTAGCAAAGCCAAGCTTAGCCTAGCAGGTCGGTCTGGGCGGTCTAGACGGTTCGATCGGTCAGGTAGATTAGTCGGTCCGGTCTGTCCAAGCTATCCGAACAATTCGGGCGATCCAGTCTGTCCGGATGGTCAGGGCGGTCCGGACGGTCCGGTCGCTCAAGCCAAGCCTAGCCTATAGCCTTTCAAAGTTGAGACACCAAGGTTAGTCAAGTTTAGCCAAGCCAAGCCTAGCCTAGCCTAGCCGATCGGTCCGATCGGTCAAGGTGTTCAGGTCGGTTTAGAATTGATAGCCAAAATGATTTTTTTCAAACGAAATCGGTGAAAAACCGCCTTCGGTTGTTTGCCAGCACATAGATCTCAAAAAGTTATATGGATTAAAAAAAATCATCTCAAACGGTCAACCGAGCGCAAAGTTATAGCCTTTCAAAGTTGAGACCCAAGGGCTAGTGAAGTTTAGCCAAGCCTAGCTGGTCGATCCGACGTTCTGGATGGTTCGGGCTTTATGGGTGGTCCAGTCAGTCCGATCGGTCCGGTCCGGTCAGTCTGGTCGGTCCGGTCTAGTCAAGTGATAACTCGTATAATTATATAGTTTTTAGTTATGTTTTATTATTGTTTTGTGTCAAATACGAGTTATTATTGTTTAGTCTAATTGTGTTTATGATCTTTTATATTTTTATGTAATTTGGTGTTTTTCACAAGTTTCTTTGAGTGATTTCAGATTACTAGAATTAAGGGCAAATCCAGTTCAGTTCCAGTTCCGACACCTTTTGCCATATCAGCTATATCTCGAGTTTCACTGAAGCAATAAGGCTGAACTTTGTATCCCTGCAAAGCTAAGAGGCATATCTATCTTTTTCATGTTTTACACTTCTTGAAACGGAGTCGTTTTCCCTAGCGAAATCGACCATCAAGTTGGTTGATGTGCAATGACGTCTGTTCTGCACCGTTTTGGTATTTTGACCATATCTCCCGATCCACGTGCGCAAATGATCTGATTCCAACGGCTATGGATCCGTAACTGATAGGGGTATATTTTTCTAGAAGACCATTTTATCAGATCGAGCCTCCAACATTGACAAAATCGACCATCAAGCTGGCTGATCAGAATTGTCATACAATATGACGAAAATTGTTAGAAAAATGCACCCACCTATTATACCTACCTTTGAAATTTGTAAAGCTTGTCTCTTGTCATTTAGCCCTCCAAAATGTGTATAAATAGAGGGCCTTGGATGAGTATTGGGATACATTGATACATTGGGAGGATAGCCATTGTAATAAAATTCTCTAAGTTTTCTTCTTCTTTCTTTTCTCTAGTTTTCTTTTTCTTTATTTACTTATGCTTCTTACATTTCTTTTCATTTTTAGTATGTGTTGCTAATCATATTGTTGAGGTGATGAGGTGAAGCTCTTGGTAAATGCTAAGGTTAGTCTCTTAAACATGAGCTAAAATGAATCATCATTTATAAACACTAGTATAGATAATATTTTCTTTTGGTTTAAAATCATACTTGCAAAGTAGAGATCTTGATTCATTATTGACAATGAAAATGGCACAGTAAATGCTTGGTTTCATAACCTTGATTTGTTGTAGACATATACCTTGGCATAAGGAATGCTTGGACTCTTTTTATGAGTTTTGAGGACACCAAATGAACATAATATCATATGCTATGGACGTTGGACTGAATTGCTAAACCTTCCGATTGGAACTTCCCTTATGTGTGGATTTCAATTGTGTAATAAAACAAGATTAATCTTAGCATAACACCAAGAGTGGATTCTCTAACCTCAACATCCTTTCTTATTGTTTTTTATATCTTGTTTAATTGTTTTTATGTTATTTTGTTTATTTTGTTCTCTAATATCTTGTTTATCTTATTTTGTTGTTGATTCCCTAATATCTTGTTTACTTTCTTTGTCTTATATATTTATAAACTTATACTTATTAATACGCTTCCCTGTGGTTCGACCTCGGACACCCGAGAATTTATTACTTGAACATAACCTGCACTTGGGTTTACAACTCTTAATTGAGTCTCCATCAAGTTTTTGGCGCCGTTGCCGGGGAGGCAATACTAAGTATATAAGTTTATAAGTATATTTATTTTTATTGGCTGGTTATACCGCCTAATTTTCTATATATTTATATTTATATTGTATATTAACTTTGTTTTATTTTTATTGGCTGGTTATACCGCCTAATTTGTATATTAACTTTGTTTTATGCTTGTTTGGCGACGTGATTTTAGATCTCGTCGTTTAGTTAGATTTTATTGTGAAACTTTTTCAGGTAATCTTTCTAATACAACTCCTACCATGGCTGACAATGAAAGTGTTCATGCTGAAGATGAGAACAGACAAGTACGCACCATGCGTGACTACTTGCAACCAACTCGAAGCTCATCACCCTCTTGTTTTATTTTTCCTCTCAATGCAAACAACTTTCGTTTTAAACCAGGTATGATAGGTTTGCTTCCAAATTTCCATGGGTTAGAATCGGAAAGTGCTTACTCGTTTCTAAAAGACTTCGAAGATGTATGTGTCACCTTTAATGACCAACAATGCACAAATGAAATTGTCAAGCTAAAATTATTTCCTTTTTCTTTAAAAGATAAAGCAAAAATTTGGCTTCATAATTTAAAACCAAGGTCAATTGGCACATGGCAAGAATTACAAACTGAGTTTCTAAAGAAATTTTTCCCAGCACATAAAACTACTGCTTTGAAAAGACAGATTCAAAATTTCAATCAAAATCAAAATGAAGCATTTTTTCAGTGCTGGGATCGTTTTAAAGATTTGTTAAGTTCTTGTCCACATCATGGTTTTGAAAAATGGCGTCTTATTAGTTTCTTTTATGAAAGTTTAACTCCCGAAACTAAACAATTTGTTGAAACAATGTGTAACGGTGAGTTTCTAGAAAAAGAACCTGAAGAAGCCTTTGACTACCTAGACCATTTGGCAGATAACTCTCAAGCCTGGCACACAGATAATTCCTCTGAAAGTTCCAATAGATCTAATCCTGTTTCTAACAGAGGAAAATATCATTTTAGTCAAGAAGATGAGATAAAAGCTAAAGTAGCTAATTTGGCTAGAAAGATTGAAGCCATGGAACTTAGAGAAGTAAAAGAAGTCAAAACGGTTAAAAATGAAGAAAGTTGTGGAATTTGTGAAATCATGGGACACCCCACTTCTGAATGTCCAAACATTCCCATTCTTAAAGAAGCGTTGCATGATCAAGTAAATTCCATAAACACATTTAAAAAGCCTTTTCCTTCTCCTTACTCTGAAACGTATAACCCTGAATGGAGAAATCATCCCAACTTCAGTTGGCGGAATAATAATCATGTTCAGGTACCACAATCTCAAAAGCCGGGCAACACTTTTTCCTATCAACCTTCACGTGTACAAACCTTGGAAGAGACATTGCAAGCATTCATGCAAACACAAGCAAATGTGAATAACCAAACTTCACAGGACATCAATGAGATCAAAAACACCTTGTCCACATTGACAGCTTCATTACGCACTCAAGAAAAAGGTAAGTTTCCTGCTCAACCTCAGCCTAACCCTTCTACTCAATGTCTTGTTTCTTGCTCCAATGAAACTCAACAGGAAAATGCCAGTTCTATCACAACTCTTCGAAGTGGAAAGGCAATTGACAAAAAGATTCCATCAAAAGACCAAGATCCTCTTTCCCCTCCGAAAAGTAATGGTAAGGATGATGGTAAGTCTGAACTTCTTGAAAATTTGGACAAAGAAAAAGGTATGCATCCTGCTCCTTTTCCTCAAAGGTTGCAAACAATAAAGAATTTGAATCAAAATGCAGAAATTTATGAACTTTTCAAACAAGTTAAGATTAACATTCCTTTATTGGATGCAATCAAACAAGTTCCATCTTATGCTAAATTTTTGAAGGACATGTGCACAGTTAAAAGGAAACATAATGTACAAAAGAAAGCATTTTTGACGGAAAGTGTGAGCTCAATCATTCAGCACCTTACTCCACCAAAATTCAAAGATCCTGGATGTCCAACAATCTCATGCATCATTGGAAACACTAGAATAGAACGTGCATTGCTTGATCTTGGTGCTAGTGTTAATCTTTTGCCTTTTTCTGTTTATCAACAGTTAGGTTTAGGTGAACTCAAGGAAACACCTGTTACACTTCAACTAGCTGATCGTTCTGTAAAAATTCCTCGAGGGATAGTTGAAGATGTTTTGGTTCAAATTGATAATTTTTACTTCCCTGTTGATTTTATTGTTTTGGACACACATCCTGTTTCAAATCCAAATGTTCAAATTCCTGTTATATTAGGCCGTCCATTTCTTGCAACTTCTAATGCTCTGATAAATTGCAGGAATGGTATGTTGAACATTTCTTTTGGAAATATGACTTTAGAATTAAATGTGTTCAACATTTGCAAGCAACCTGGTGATAATTCAAAAGTACATGAAGTGGATTTCATTGAAGAACTTGTTCATGAACATCTCACCACTACCACATTCCATGATCCTTTAGAAGCTTATTTAATTGAATATGAGTTTGATAATGCTTCAGAAATTTCACACACTGATTCTTTGTTAAAATCTTTTCAGGATAAGCATTGTTGGAAACAAAAGTTTGAGGAACTTCCATCACTCACAAATGTCACTGTACCATCAACTATTGAACCACCCAAGCTGGATTTTAAACCATTGCCATCCGAGCTAAAATATTCCTTTTTGGGTGAGAATGAAACTTTTCCAGTCATAAATGAACTTGAGGAAATCAGAAATGATGCATATGAGAATTCTAAAATTCATAAAGAAAGAACTAAAGCCTTTCATGACAAGTTAATTTCAAGAAAAACATTTAATGTTGGGCAAAAAGTTCTACTTTATAATTCTAGACTTCACATATTTCCTGGTAAGTTGAGATCAAGATGGACTGGCCCATTTGTGGTTAAGCATGTGTATCATTATGGAGCAGTTGACATTGAGAATCCTCAAAATGGTAACGTATTCAAGGTAAATGGACAAAGACTCAAACTCTTTTTGGAAAATCATGTTACTCAAGAAGAGGTTGTTTTTCTTTCTGATCCTTGTTTTGAAAATAACTAGATGTAAATATAATTTTTACTAATCTTCAAAAAAAAAAAAAATACATTTTTTTAACCCCGATTAAATGGCGGATAACGGTACTCCGTGATTATTTAAGTCGGTTCCATCAGCTACCCACAAAACTGATATTGTATATAAATTTCTCTTTCATTTTATTTTATTTCATTTTTTTTCAGGATGGATGATATTCTCAAAAGATTGCAGAAACGATTTCCTCCTTTTCCTCGGAATATTTTACTGAAGCTTTACCAAGTTCGATTAGAAAGATTAAGAATGCTTATGAACAAAGGGATTCCTGAAGACATACGTTGGATAATTGAAGCCAAGGTACGTGAAGATGAATATCTTCCTGTTTTGCATTTACCAGGTACAGGTAGAAGCACTTATGCAAAGAAGCGACGAGCAAAGCGCATGAGTTCAAATTGCCACAAGTGTGCACGATGGACGTGTAACGGTAAATGTCGTTCTATTGGGATTCCGTCCTCTAATCGAGATGATAAAATTGAATTCATTAAGGATGGACTGAGTAAGGAGAATTTGGGTAATATCCAACTTTCTCTTGAGACGCATCCTAGTGGAGACGTACAAAGAGAAATTCTTGATTTATGGCCGCAATTCCAAAGGGAATGGCAACATCTTGGGAATCTGATGTTAAAAGACCCTGTTTGCCAGCTTGTAAGAAAACTGGATGGGAAGCATATCCTCGACTCATAGAAGGCGTTTAAGCCGTTTCTGGACGTAAAACCAGAGGAAGATGTGAGCCACAATCACAACTACAATAAATGACTTCTCAGCTTTTGGTTTGATTTGCAATAACTTTATTTCGGTTTAATTTACGTGTTGTTCGATTTGTGTAATTATTTTTGTTTTATTTTTTTTGCATTGGTCTTTTACGGTTGATTTTTCTTCTCTTTTTGATTTTCTTCCTGAAATCATGCAAAAATCTTTTGTAGGTTAACATTTTCTTCTGACAGGACAAATACACTTTCGGCGACATTATTACTCTTGTCTGATTCATTACTCAGTCCTCTATATATTACACCATGTACTCATTCTCTTTCAGGCACTCGAAAAAGAAAAAAAAAATGGAAAGCACTTCGTCCCAGCGCATTAAAAAAATTTGTGTCTTTGGAGGTGCTTATCCAGGGAAAAATAACATATTCGCTGATGAAGCCATAAGAGTTGGAGTAATACTTGCCCAACAAAAGATCCACTTGATTTATGGAGGCGGTAGTACGGGTTTAATGGGAGCAGTCGCTACAGCAGCACACGCCGGAGGAAGTCCAGTTCTAGGAATCGTGCCAAAACTATTCACAGATTTTTGTGGACCTACCGTGGGTAAGGAAATACAAGTCTGGAGTATCCCTGAACGGATAACAATCATGTACCATTCTGCCGATGCATTCATTGCCTTACCAGGAGGTCTGGGTACATTGGAAGAAATAGCTTGCGTGGCTTCTTGGTCATCTTTGGTCACAAATAAGAAACCCATTAGTTTGCTTAATATTAATGGTTATTTTAGTAATTTACTTTCATATTTAGATAATGCTGTGGATAATGGATTCATGTTTTCAGAGGCAAGGAGAACCATAATTTCTGCTACAACCATTGAAGATTTACTCAAAAAGCTACAAGCTTATGAGTGTTTATCTGCTACGGTTGTTTCGCAAACGCTCGGAAAAAGAAAAAGAGATATGGACGAGCAAGGAGTGGATTGCACTTTGTCTTTGTGACATTATCTAACATTTTGCTTGTTGTGTCTCAGTTATAATAAGTGGTTAGCAACCTCTGCAGGTAATATCTCCTAAATTCTACCTTTAAAATTTGACATTGGGGACAATGTCATATTTTAGTAGGGGGTAAGGGACATATTTTGCTAAAAAAAAAAAAAATTTGTTGTGTTTTAAGACATTTAGAAGTATTCATTCTGAACAAGGTCTGAGTAAGGGAGACTTGAGACATACCTTGTCAGTTTGATTTAATCTTCTTCTTCTTCAAAAAAAAAAAAAAAAAAAAAAAAAAAAAGCATGTTTAGACTTAGTGTGTTTTTTTTTAGTTACTTTCAATACAATGATGAGATATGAATTGCATAAGTCTAAAACAGATTTATTAGTGAAAAGATTTTCATGAGAATTGAGCTTGATGTCAACCTTTTTATGAGCCAATGTTAATATGATATGTTGATTGAGAAAGAAGCATGTTTAGACTTAATCTGACTTGTATAATCATCTTTGTGAGTTTTTGAGCCTATAATGATTGATGCATTATACAAATCAATCTAATTTCTTTCTTGAGTGCTCTTATGATTACATGATTCTCTAGAACTTGCTTTAAACCGTTTGAGACTATATTGATACATGTGACAACATGAATATGATAGAGGCATTAGGATTATAACCAGAGCCAAACAGCCATCCATTATTAATGTTCTACGAGAACATCCCCACTAGTGAGCCAATTTGAGCCTACATTAAATATGATGTTTTATTGGTAACCACAACTTACACCTAGCCTAAATATGCTTATATCCTTACCCTTGTTCTAAAGATGAATTTTATATTTTGAGACATATTGCAAAAAAAAACAAGGGATATTTTTATTTGAAAATTTGGGTTAGAAACAAAAGATAAGTGTGGGGGAAGAGAAGAAAAGAAAAAGTCAAAAGAAAAAGAAAGGGATCATTGTCAAATACATTCCCATATTAAAAAAAAAAAAAAAAAAAAAAAAAAAAACTTCTCTTGAACTTCTAGAAAAAGATGTTACAAAGTTGGTTAGAATGATGCAAAGGCTCAACATGAATATTTAGCCTATGTTATTATGTGCTTTATAAGAGTTTTGAGAAGTTTTATTTGTATGATCTTATTATGTCTCTAAAATCTATGAACTCTTTGGAACCTTTGTGATATCTTTATCCTTTTGTTCTTTAACCACATTATAACCCTTTGGCCCCATTACAACCTTGAATAAAGACCTCTTGATTTATGAAGTTGTATGATCTAAATAGTGGAGAATAGGTGGACAAGCAAGCATATGGTAGAAGTGTTTTCATGAGATTGATTGAGTGTAAACACTTTACCACTACTTTAAAGAGTGAAAATCAAGAGAGTATCCCATGTGAGAAGTTGAGATTAAGTTTGAATATACACTATTTTGATTGAAATATGTTATGTTATTATTGGCTTAACTCAAACTATTTACATTCAAGCAAGATTTTTTGTGAATTTCTTTAAGCTATTGATTAGTTTTTAAGACTTGTCCAATGATTATCTCTAATTTATATTGGAAGGATTAGTTATAATTATTATTTTTAGTTTTTCTTATGTCTTCAATGTTTGTGGGTATCGTCCTAGTAAACCCTCACGAGACTAAACTCGTCCACTAGGGACACCTAGGGGTTTAAAGGCTTGTGTCACATGCTAAGTGCCACCGTGATTTCCTACGAAAATGGATTAGATTAGATTTTCTTATTTTATTTTTATTGAGTCGTTGCTAGGGACTAGCAACAATCTAAGTATGGGGGTGTGATAACTCGTATAATTATATAGTTTTTAGTTATGTTTTATTATTGTTTTGTGTCAAATACGAGTTATTATTGTTTAGTCTAATTGTGTTTATGATCTTTTATATTTTTATGTAATTTGGTGTTTTTCACAAGTTTCTTTGAGTGATTTCAGATTACTAGAATTAAGGGCAAATCCAGTTCAGTTCCAGTTCCGACACCTTTTGCCATATCAGCTATATCTCGAGTTTCACTGAAGCAATAAGGCTGAACTTTGTATCCCTGCAAAGCTAAGAGGCATATCTATCTTTTTCATGTTTTACACTTCTTGAAACGGAGTCGTTTTCCCTAGCGAAATCGACCATCAAGTTGGCTGATGTGCAATGACGTCTGTTCTGCACCGTTTTGGTATTTTGACCATATCTCCCGATCCACGTGCGCAAATGATCTGATTCCAACGGCTATGGATCCGTAACTGATAGGGGTATATTTTTCTAGAAGACCATTTTATCAGATCGAGCCTCCAACATTGACAAAATCGACCATCAAGCTGGCTGATCAGAATTGTCATACAATATGACGAAAATTGTTAGAAAAATGCACCCACCTATTATACCTACCTTTGAAATTTGTAAAGCTTGTCTCTTGTCATTTAGCCCTCCAAAATGTGTATAAATAGAGGGCCTTGGATGAGTATTGGGATACATTGATACATTGGGAGGATAGCCATTGTAATAAAATTCTCTAAGTTTTCTTCTTCTTTCTTTTCTCTAGTTTTCTTTTTCTTTATTTACTTATGCTTCTTACATTTCTTTTCATTTTTAGTATGTGTTGCTAATCATATTGTTGAGGTGATGAGGTGAAGCTCTTGGTAAATGCTAAGGTTAGTCTCTTAAACATGAGCTAAAATGAATCATCATTTATAAACACTAGTATAGATAATATTTTCTTTTGGTTTAAAATCATACTTGCAAAGTAGAGATCTTGATTCATTATTGACAATGAAAATGGCACAGTAAATGCTTGGTTTCATAACCTTGATTTGTTGTAGACATATACCTTGGCATAAGGAATGCTTGGACTCTTTTTATGAGTTTTGAGGACACCAAATGAACATAATATCATATGCTATGGACGTTGGACTGAATTGCTAAACCTTCCGATTGGAACTTCCCTTATGTGTGGATTTCAATTGTGTAATAAAACAAGATTAATCTTAGCATAACACCAAGAGTGGATTCTCTAACCTCAACATCCTTTCTTATTGTTTTTTATATCTTGTTTAATTGTTTTTATGTTATTTTGTTTATTTTGTTCTCTAATATCTTGTTTATCTTATTTTGTTGTTGATTCCCTAATATCTTGTTTACTTTCTTTGTCTTATATATTTATAAACTTATACTTATTAATACGCTTCCCTGTGGTTCGACCTCGGACACCCGAGAATTTATTACTTGAACATAACCTGCACTTGGGTTTACAACTCTTAATTGAGTCTCCATCATCAAGCCTAGCCTAGCCTATATATAGCCTTTCAAAGTTGAGACACCAAGGCTAATCAAGTTTAGCAAAGCTAAGCTTAGCCTAACAGGGCGGTCTGGACAGTCTGGGTAGTCCGAGCGGTCCAATCGGTTAGTGCGGTCCGGGCTGTCCGGACGGACCAGTCGGTCCGGAGGTCGGATGGTTCGATCGGTCCAAATAATCTGTTCGATCCGGGCGATCCGGGAGGTACGGACGGTCCGGTCGGGGGGTTCGGGCGGTCCGATCGGTTGATAACTCTATAAAATAGAGTTATTTTACCATATTTTATATAGCTAAGTCCTTATAGTTTAAACTATTAATTAATTATTTTAGTTATTTTTATTTATTGATTTTATGTATAATTTAGTTATTTATTTAATGACTTTTGTATTTTTGTAGAGTCCTAAAACAATAAGGAGAATATCAGTTCATATATGAAAAGTCAAAGCTGAAAACTGTTACTTGCACACAAAGTTTTCCTATTTCTGGCTTTTGGAGTTTTATAAATAGAAACCCTTTAGGAATTTTTAAAGGACTTCTTCATTGCTATCAGATCTGAAACTTGAAAATAACGTAGTTTTCTTAAGAGGAGAGCAGCCACCAAAGACTTGCAAGGAGCAAAAGAGAGATTTTAGGAGATTGAAGACTGAAGATCTAACAACCATTAGTTTTCTCTTATCGCTTATCTTCTTTATCTTTCTTGTATTATTTATGATGGTGAAACTCTTTTGTTTTATTTTTATTAATTAGTATGAACTAAGTATATTTTTCTATGATCGCAATGGAACTCAACATCTAATTTGAATTATTTTACTCTTTTACTTGATTTAATGATATTTGATATTGTTTATTCAATCTTGTGCTTAATGCTTGTAATTGCTTAGCTACCAATTAGATTGATGTGGTAACCTAGATACAACTAGACATAAAGAGTTTTAGTGTTAGGCATGGATTGAATGACATATGTTTCATATTCATTTATTATGATGAATTGATCTGCATGTAGGTAGAAATATACTTACTTGTCATGTGTAACCAATTTTAGAGTCTAAGCTTATTGAGTTTCTCTTTAATTCAATTATTATAGATGTAGACACCTAATTTTGTTTGGACCACTAAAACAGGTATGTTTTCTTCCTAAATTGATGTTTCAGAATATAAAACGGCTTTCTTCATCCTGCAGGTAGTACCCCGAGACTTAGTTTAAGAGGGTGAGCATAAATAGTCAAACTCAAAAAAAGTCAACCTCGAAAAAAGTCAACCCCAAAAGTCAACCCCAAAAAGTCAACTACTAAAAAAATCAACCCACTTTCAAAATCAAGATTTGAAGTTGAATTGAAAAATGGCGAAAGAATTTTGATAATCCGAGGTCTACGTTGAAAGATATGGAGTTCGGAAGTTGGGTTATGGAGATTCAGTAGAAAGGAAACCCTAATCCAGGAAATTTGGGGAAAAGTGCTTAAGCGATCGAATTGGTCGAAATTGAAGGTTCCAAATGAAAGATAAGCACTGACTACGGGTAATGGAGAAGCCACTTGAAAGAAAAATTGAAAGAAAAGTCAATCCGGGAGAAAACCGAGAATTAGGATTTTTGGTAGATTTCGGTGAAATCAGGAAGAATTACAGAAATGGCCCGACTTGGTAAGACTAAAGCCCCCAATGGATGAGGAATGATTGAAAAGGGATAGCCCAAGGCTCAGCTTGAAGAAAATCTGAAAATCGGACTTGTTTTGAGCAAAACCGGGTTACGGAGGTAAAAGGGCAAAATTGGAAATTTTTGGAAAAATAGCAAATGGCTCCAAAAATTTTGAAAATTTGCAAATCTCATTCTTAAATCATTTGGAAAATATTGGAGAAAGAAAATCTTGATTCAGAGTTCGTTTGCAAAATGGCCAAATCCGGGTTTCTTATGCAAAAATTCAAGAAGAAAAATCCCGAAAAAATAGCAAATGAACTCCAAATCTTCTGAAAATTTGCAAATATCATTTTTAAATTATTTTTAAAATACTGGCGAAATAAAATCTTGATTCGGAGTTCGTTTGCAAAATGGCCAAATCTCGGGCGTCCTATGCAATAATTCAAGATGATAAATCCCGGAAAAATAGCAAATGGACTCCAAAAATTTGAACATTTGCAAATCTCATTTTAAATTATTTGGAAGAGATTGGCGAAAAAAAATCTTGATTCGGAGTTCGTTTGCAAAATGGCCAAATCTCGAGCCCCTTTGTAGTAATTCAAGAAGATAAATCCCGAAAAAATACCAAATGAGTTCCAAAAATTATGAAAACTTCCAGATCACACTTTTAAATTATTTGGAAGAAATTGGTGAAGAAAAATCTTGATTGGAGTTCGTTTAAAAAATGGTAAAATGTGGGGGCATAAAAAGGCATTTTTGGAAGAAAAAATCCAAATAAATAGCAAACGGACTCGGAAAATTTTGAAAACTTCCAAAATTCAATATTTTATTATTTTGAAAGTATTAAAAAAATAAAATATGAATTTGGAGTCCGTTTGCCATTTATTTGCATCCGGGGGGCAAAATGGTCATTTTACCCAAGCAACCGAAAAGGGCTTCTTTTGGCCTTTCAAAAAATCAGAATTGGGTTGGAAAAGAGAGTGCTGGCCTGCCAAGGCCCAAAGGAAGGAGGAAGCTTCTGATTTTTCAATCAAAAGGCCAAGAATTAAGAGTTAGTTAGAGATTTTTTTGATCAAACCATTGTGATTAAGCCACATAGGCCAATGCATGAAGAGGGAGAGTGTCAACATTATTCTTGAACAGCTGTAATTATGGACAGATGATAGACTAATCTAAGGGTGATAATTTCATGATTTTTCACATTGAATCACTAGCCCTTGGATGAAAATTGGTTAGAATCAAAATGACAACATCCTTGGAGGAGAGAGGCATGGTTCGGCCAGCTTAAGGAGGGGAGCAGATTTTTTATTTTCTTCACTTCATTTTTTTAGATTTCTTCTTGGTTTTTATTAGTTTTTCTCTCCTTGGTTGAAAGCAAAAAGAAAAAGTTTAGAAAAGAAAGGAAAGTTTGAAGAGATAAAGCTTGAAAGATAGCTTCTTGAGGTTGCTTTTAGCACCAACTCTTGCACTTTCTTGATTTTCCATTCTTGTTTTTGCTTCTTTTTTTTATTATTATTTGGTGAGTTTTCTTTTTAAATAAGTATTTTTTTTTATGTTCTTCTTAAGTTCTTTCTTCATCTCTTTCTTAAATAATTTTTACAATTTTTTTCCTTATTTTCTTACTATAGCCTAATGGCCTATATTTTTTTATTATTGTTGTTGTTTTAGCTTTGATTTGTCATGTTATTTTTGTTATTTTCTTTAGTCTTGATGCTTTAAGTGTTCTTCTACTTCATATACTTGAAGCATGTTTTAATTTGGTTGCTTGTTTGTTGCCATTTATGAGTTCATTATCATGTTCTTGCATTTTCAATTTTCTGTTTTCATAATGTTTAAATTTGTTGATGTTTTATATTTAGTATATCAAGTGTTTGTGAAAATGCTTGTTAGTTTTAGTATCTCTACTTTGTTTTTGCATGATTTGAGTGTTATATTTTAGTTGAGCATGTTAGTATATCAAGTGTTTGTGAAAATGCCATGCTTGTTTGGAACCTTAGGCCATTCGACCACTTTATTATCTTGATTTGTGTGTGCATTTTTGCCATGTTAGTTAATAGGTTTGCATTTGCATAACATTTGATTGAGTATTTAGTTTAAGTATACCAAGTGTTTGTGAAAATGCCATGCTTGTTTGGAACCTTAGGCCATTCGGCTACCATGTTATTTTGAATTGTGTGTTGCATTTTTGCTATGTTAGTTGATAGGTTGGCATTTGCATGATATTTGGTTGAGTTTTTGGTTTAAGCATGCCTTGTGTTTGTGTTATTGCCATGCATATTTTAGTTTTTAGGTTTGGTTTATTTTGCCCTGCATGTCCATGCATTTTAGACCTAGGTTGCATTAAATGCCATGCAAGTTCATTTAGGTCTAGGTCACTATATTGATGTCATGCATTTTTTCATGACATTTAGGTTTAAAACCATGCATTTCATGCATCATATTTGCTGTATTTTTTCATGCATTTCATGTCCATACCACTTGACTAATGACTTCGGCCAATTAATGTTTCAAAGTCATGCTCTCTTGAGCACACTTGTGAAAAATTAAGGTTTGTCAAATTTATTTTTCTACCTTTGTGATTTTTTTTTTTTACTTAGCCAATTTTTATCTAAACTTTTAAAAAGTCCTAGATACTGTTTGTGAGTCATTTTGTGAGTCTTAAATATTTTTACTTTGATTTTTAAATTATTTTATCAAAGGCAAAAGATGTGTTTTGGCAAAATAGTTTTTTCACCCAATACTCGTACTTTTCCGATTTTTCTGGGAAGTCATTTTTAATCAAAAAATTAAGATGATTTTTTCTCGTGTAGTTTTACAAATCTTAAGTCTCCAGTATTTTTTTTTAGATTTTTTAGAATTTTTAAAAATAGGATAAAAAATCGTGGCTTAAAATTGGACAATGGAGTCAGAATTGAATTTGAAGAAAAATCATTTTTCTGTTTTGGTTAAGTTACCTAGAGAGGGCTGATTAGGAAGTTTAGCTACTGACTTAAGGTAGTTCTAAGCCTTTTTAAACTCTAAAAATGATTTTTTTAAGTCTCGGGTTAAGGGTGGTCAAGTCCGGGATTTTAAACTTAGGAAATTAGAGCCATTTAAAAAAGGTTTAGCCCAATTTTTTTTATTTTTAATCTAAGCTTTTCAAAATTGTTTTCAAACAATCACAAAGTATTTTGGTTTTAGAATATTTAATTTGACATATTTTCCTAAGGTAGCCGGATATCTTTTTAGATATACGGATTTCCTCAATTAAAGGAAAAAATACATTTTCATGCATTGCATTTTCCATATTCATGCATTTTATATAATATGTGATTTTTGATATGATAATTTCTATGATATAGTTATGATTTTGAGTTATGTTATATTGTTTATTATATGATTTGGAATATTTCATGATATCCTATGCTTTTTATTTAGTTATTTTTGTCATATTATTTAGCATATACTATGTTCATGCATTATTATTTTCATTTTTATTTCCATGCATATTATATGATAGCATTATTTTATATTCCATGTCATTTAAATTATATGCCATATCATTCATATTTGCCATGTCATTCAAAGTATTTCATTTCATATAGAATATATTATGTTACCTAGGTCATTTCATGTAGAATATATTATGTTACCTTGGTCATTTTATTTAGGATATATATATATTATGTCATTTAGGATATTTTATTTCATTTAGAATATATCATATGACTTAAGATATTACATTTCATATAGAATATATTATGTTACCTAGGTCATTTTATTTCATTTAGAATATGTCATATAACTTAGGATATTTCATTTCATTTAGAATATGCTAAGGCATTTAAATTATATCATATCATTTAGGTTGCATTATATTATTTAGATTTTTCTATGTCATTTTATTTATGTCATGCATATACATATTCATTTCTTTTAAATATTTTCAAAAAAGGTAATGATTTTCAATAAAATAAAGATATTCTCGAGTTAAAATAATTCATGAGTTCTCTGCCGGGTTTGCTGGGGAGGATATCATCAATTATCATTAATAACGGAATATCTTCTTCAAAATGAAAATGATTCAAAAAAATTTCCAAAAATAATAAAAATTTCTATATTTTGCCACGTTTGTTGGGGAATATAGGAAAATTTTGAATTTATAAATTCTGGATCATTTTCAATTAAAAATGGAATTATTTTTCTTTAAATTGGGAATTAACTTGAAATACTAAATTTGAAACCGACTTTTTACCGAGACTTGAGATAACACATGATTAATAAGGTACTGTTTTATATGGGCGTTGTGGGGGTGCTAATCCTTCCCCGCACGTAACCGAGTCCCGAACCCGTTTCTTTGATTTCTCTAGTTTAAAATGCAGACTTGAAATTGGTTTTTAAAATGTTTTAATTAATTTTTAAAATATTTTTATAAAATCGGTTTTAATAGGTGGCCGATCACACCTAGCTAAAAAAGATTGGTGGCGACTCCATGTCTTTTTTAATGTCATTTTCAAAACCTTCATTTTTCAAGAGGAATTAAGTCGAATTTTTCTCGTTTTTTTTTTAATGTTACGCTTAACGGATAATAAAGTCTTGCGATGAGACTTGTTATTTTTTAGGTTACGACAATAGACATATAGTTAATTGGTTAAGAGAAATATTTTTATAAGACCATCGACAGATACTTATAAATAGATTAGATATCTAGGTTAACAACTCAAGATCATTAATCAAGTTAAAAGGGTAAGAGAAGTTCATATGAAGTGTTAAGGGAAATTGTAATCCTAGAGGCTTTGCTTAATTGTTTAATCTATCTTTTAATTTACTTTCTTTGTTTATTATTTTATTTAGTTTTTAATGAACAATCTTTAATCGTTTGTTTGGATAACATTAAGTTGTTTTAATTTTAGTACTTAGCAAATTTGGTAACAATTCCTCGTGGGATCGACACTCTACTTTTCACTTTATTACTTGTTAACGATGCGTGCACTTGCGTGGTAAATACAACAACAAGTTTTTAACGCCGTTGTCGGGGAATTGTTTTACTATTTTTTGTTAATATTAATACCAAACAATCTTAATCTTAATTCAAACCTTTTTTTTTTTAGGTTCTGTTGAATAGGGTGCACTATGTGGGATTATAAATGGGATGCAATCAGTGCTTTATCTGCATAAGTGGCTGCACTTAACAAGAAGCTTGATACTTTGTGTGTACCTTATGTCCAAAGCCTGTTTGTAATTTGTGAACTCTGTGGGGGTGGACATCATAGTAATTGGTGCCCAACCTATGCTGAATCAATGCAATATGTTGAAAACTACAATATGCAACAGAATAATTTTTATTTGAACAACTACAATCCAAGTTGAGGAGATCACCAAAATTCTTCTTGGAACAACAAACAATGGTCCTATATTCAGAAAATCAAGCATATCCTGATGGGTGACCACTATATGCACAAGCACCTGCTCTAGAAAATAAGCCATCATTGGAAGAGGTGTTCATGCATTACATGGCAAGCACCGATGTCATCATTCAGAGTCAAGCCCAAGCAGCTGCTCCAGAAAATAAGCCATCATTGGAAGAGGTGTTCATACAGTTCATGGCAAGAACCGACTCTATCATTCAGGAGCAATCAGCATCACTTCAAGGTCAAGAAACAGAACTTCAAAGTCAAGAAGCACTACTTCAGAGTCAAGCGGCAACACTCAGGAGTCTTGAAACACAAATGAACCAGCTTGTCAATGCCTTTAACAATTGCCCTCAAGTAACTCTTTCAAGTGACATTGAATCTGATTCTAGACCAGGTGAACAAGAGCATTGTAACGCAAACACACTTGGGATTGAAAAAGAAATAGAAGAGGATAGCAAAGAGCCTGAATTGTCAACCGAGCTTATTGAAAAAAATGTGTGAAAGCTCAAGAAGAATGGATCCAATGTGATCCACCATCATAACCTGTTCTCCAATACATCCAACAGCCTAAGCTATTCGATGTGGTAGAAAGTGCTACCAAGCTAGTGTGGTCCTCCTCAAGTGTATTATTGAAGGCAGGCAGGTGATAAGTGTTTTGACTTTTATTTTGAGAGTTAGGTGAAACGGATAGGTATTGGCTATTGGCATTTGACATGATCCGTGTTGATGCTGAAGAGAAGCGATCGATCGAATCGTCAAATTCCAAATTAGTGAAACAGGAAAATGCATGCCTCCCCAGGGGATAGAGGGAGGAAATTTCATTGCATTTGTATTTGTTGCTACCCGAGCGACAGTAAAACCAAACCTTCATCACATGTTCATGTACTGTACTTACTAGTATCTATTATCTAAAGTGAATAGAATAAATTATATCATTTATGGGAGCATACCAGAACAACAAGTACGTATTATTCTGTTTCAAAAATGCACAGTTAAACATTAACCCATGAAATGAAGTACCATCATTGTCTTCTCCTGCAAGCTGTAATTAATTAAGCAACAACACTTCCTATATATATATATATATATATATATATATATATATATATCTTGTGGGGGGGGGGGGGAATAGAGGACATAATTTTCAAGTCTGAAAATCAATTTCCTCTTTAGTTTTTTCTTTGCGGATGGATGGGATGGATGAATAAAATCCATCCCATTTAATTATCCAAGAAAATATATAAAATGAAGGAATATTGTATGTAAATTACAACTTTGCAATTGAGATTGAGAATAGAGATGTGACTTCTTCTCCAACAAAGTTTCAAAATAAGTAATTAGTTTAGTGCTTCATAGTCAATTTTGAGCTACTCTCCATCAAATCAACAATATTTCATATACCTAGATTAGATTGCATCAACTTGTTAATTCATTTAATTTAACTTATTAATCGTGTAATTAGAACATATAAGGAAGAATCCAAGTGAAAATAGATCAGATGCATGGCCCAATGTTTGTAGCTACATCCAAGATTGAAGCTTGGTATTCAACACTTTATTAATATATTAAAATTAGAATTAGAATTGTAATTGTAATTAAATATAATGCTATATATGGCAATAATAATATCATTAATTAATATATTTTTTTGGAGAGAGAATCCAAAGTTTATGGTTTTGTTGACATATATATAAATAGTTAATTAGTGAATGATTCTGAGGAAAAACGTGATGAAATAAAAGGAGGGGAGGGTTGAGGAAAAACGTGATGAAATAAAAGGAGGGGGAGGGGAGGTTGGTTTTTGACTTTTGTCATGTAATAATATAGAGTATAATAAATAGGCATAGGACTTCTTGTTGTTCCATGCGTGTAACTAAGTTGTTTGTACAATCTTAATTTAATCTTTTATTTTATTATATTATATTGTAATATCATTATTATCACTTGTATCTCTCATTTAACAATTACCCACACTACACGCATTAAACTTATTAAAAACACTTTTAATGAGACTTGCACACTACCTTCTTCTTTTCTTTTCAAGTCTAAGATTTTAAATTCAAATAAAAGTTTTCAAAAAATAATAAATATAAAACTTGCTTTTAAAAATTGTAAATGTAAATGAAGAAAATATTTGTTTAAAAATAATAATTGCATAACATCAACTCCTTTTGTCCCACACTTCGAGACTTTCATATATTTTTATTATTTTATTGTTTTCTTTTTTATTCTTTCTTTTATCAAAAATCTAAGATTTTTGTTCAAGTTTAAATTTTAAAACAAAAAATAAATAAATAAAAAAAAAGGAAAGTTAAAGAGAAAAAGGTCCAAAAGCTTTTTTTTTTTAAAAAACTAAATTCATGAAAAGTTCACACTATATGTATTTTAAAAATAAAAAAAAATTAAGTATCCATATTTTTTTCATAAAACTTGATCATTTGATACCGTTTAAAGTTTTTTTTAAAATTATATTTTTTTGAAAAACATCAAAATGAAAGAAAATAAAACATAAAAACTCAAACAAAACTATAAATTCATACTTTCCTTAAAAAAAATATGAAAAAAAAATGCAAATAAAAACGACATAATCATTAAAACATAAAGTTTGACAAATTTTTAAGAAATAAAAGGAAAATTAAAATAAGTTCATTAAAAAAATAAATTTAACCTAAATAAACCTTTTAATAGATGCATTCAAAGTCTAAACCAAAAACATACAAGTACAACAAATAAAACAAAGATATTAAATTATAAACAATCACAATAAACTGATAAAGGCAATAAGGTATAAATAAAAATCAGACTAAAATACTAAAAAAATTCATGAACTATTTCGATTTTTTAAATAAATTCTTATACTTTTATTGAACTCAAATAAGTTTTTATCATTAGATTTATACCTAAATAAGCTCTTATTTCAAACAAAAAATTGATTAATGTTAAGAGGTTATTTTTGTACAAATTAAAAGTTAAAGGCTTATTCAAGTACATATTAAAGATTAAGGGTTTATTTGGATGCAAAATAAAAGTTAATGACTTATTTGGATACAATAAAAATATAAAAGCTTACTAGATAAAATGGTAAAGTTCAATGATTTTTTTTTGTTATTATTTTAGCCTAAAAACTATAAAAAAAAATAGTTATCAATTTAAGAAACTAAAAAATTTTGGATTAATTTAAGAAATTAATGATCCGTTAATTAAGATCCACATGGTCCAGTCACATATTTGGTAAATAAAGTTGAGATGGATATTGACATATTGTTGTGCTTGACTTATGAGGTAATAATTTCATTTCAATAATAATATTGTTCATCATAAGATTCATATCGTAATTCATATGTATCTATATAAGCATATTAGTATATTACATATATGGTTCATAGTTTGTAGTAATCTACAAATATTGGATTTGCTCAAGAAAAAATAATGACTTATTAAAAGTTTGAAATTGAAATCTCTTTAGTATAAAAATTAAAAATTGAGATAATTTGGTTGGATTTGATTAAAAGTGAACCAAAGACAATAATAAAACATTAAGAAAAAACATTTTATTTTAATAGAAAAGTAAAATTATATATTTTTTCATTTATATAAAAAATTAACTTTAACTTAAAGCATATAAATTAAAATATTTTCAATTATTTTTAATTATTATTTTTTTGCTTTTTTTTTTAATGAAATTCTAATAAAATCTAACTCAATCAAGTAACTTGTTTAAATTTTTATGATTTCATTCTAAAAATTAATAAATTGAACCTAAAATAATTCGAATCCAAATAACTCGAGTGTCAAACTCGAATTATCTGAATCCAAAATGACTCGAATCTAAAATAACTTGAAATCTAAATAATTTAAATTCAAAATTAATTCGAGTTATATAAGATCTGAATTAATCGGATCCAAATCTATCTTGATCATTGACAAATCTAGTTGAAACAAAAATGGTGAAACGAATAATATTTTTCCAACATAATAAATATATATATAGTAAGTGGTACGTTTTGTATTTGGTAATTGATTAATGAAAAGCCGAGTAATAAGGATAAGTATGAATTATTAAGTAATACAAAAGCTGTATTGTATTGTATTGTATCCTTTCCTTTGGTGGAAAGTTAGCAAAATGGCATAGGGATGAAATCAATTCATGGCTTGGCCTTAGGCTTCTCGTATCTTATTTAAGTATTTAAGTTACCAGAAGCAGGAGCGTTTCAACGGTTTCAAAAGTTACAAAACATTTTTGCATACAAACTCTTCTCTCGTCTATTATATTTGTCTTGTCTTTTAAGGCTCCTCCTCCTATTATGACTAGTCCTAGTATTTATTTATTTATTTATGGTCTGATAAACTCCCGTATTAGAAATTAGATACAGGGAGACACAGAGAGAGAGAGATTGCTGATTGCTGAGCAAACTCCGTGAGTTGCTTTTCCTTGTTGTATATAGATACATACATATCTTCACTGTGAGAAAGAAGACATAAAAGAGTTAACGTTGAATTGGTTGTTTGATTGGTGGTATCGCATCGGGACGGAGGGAGGGAGGGATTTAGATTTATAGACATAAAATAAGGAGTGGATGGGATTGGGCAGCAAGAGAACAGAGGAGGAGGGGAAGAAGAAGAAGAAGAAAGGAATTCTGCAATTAGGGAATTACGAGTTAGGAAGGACTCTTGGAGAGGGAAATTTTGCCAAAGTTAAATTGGCTAAGAACCTCCATTCCGGCCTCCCTTTCGCTGTTAAGATCCTTGACAAATCCAAACTCATTCAACTCAACATCACCGATCAGGTTCCTCTTTTTCTTTTCTTTTCTTTTAACTACAGTACTAATAATCTTAATTTCTTTTTTCTTCGTAATAAAAAAAATAATGAATGATCATTCTTGATATCGTTTTTCTGTTCTGGGTTCCTTCTCCTCTGTTGTTTTCATTCATTTTCTGCTTCCTTTGCATTTTAGTTTTTTTGATTCGTTAATGTTTTTGCACATTGATATTTTTTACTGTGGGTGAATATTGTTTTCTTTGAGGCTGTTGTTTGGGTTGGGGTGGTTCCTTTCTCTTTCTTCAAGTACCTTGTTGCTTCTGCTTGTATTGTCTTTGTCTGTCTGATTTCTTTATGGGATTCCCTCTTCTGTTATTCCGCTAAGCATCGCCATTAATTGCCCCCATAGTCTCCTCATTGAGTTGCAAATTCTAAATTCAAATCATCTCAAATTGCACAGATAAAGAGAGAAATCGCCACCTTAAAGCTGCTCAAACATCCTAACGTGGTTCGGTTACATGAGGTATGCCTTTCTTGATGGGAAGAAACCGAACTTACCAATAAATCGGGAAAACACAACCGGTAGTTCTTTCTCTCCCAATTAACAGGATCTGTAAATATGGTACTAAATTGCACAAGATATATATATATATATTCCAGCAACACAAATTCAACCAAGAATAATCACCAACAACCAATCACACGAGACACACAATTTTTACGTGGAAAACCCCTTTAAATCAAAGGGTAAAAACCACGGGACTTAGGAGTCCAGTCAAAATCTCCACTATAATGAGAGTGCGTTTACAATATCACAATAATTCAGCTAACACAATGAGTACACAACTCTAACTTAGCTATCAACAAGTGATATTAAAATCAAAGAGAGAAAGTTGAGAAATCACCCCAAAAACGTGACTACTATTCGGACACAAAGCAGGACGTTATAGTGTTCAGATGAAAATTCTCACCGTACACAATCAGCATCTACGTATCCTGTAGCCACTGCCAGAAAATCAAGAAGATCGGACCATGGATGAACCTCCGATCGACGACTTGATCAAAACTGTGCAACTCACTCTTTTCTCTCTTTCTCTGCCGCCTCCCTCTCTTTTTCTTTCTATTAGCTTCTGACTCCCCTGATAACAAAATACAAAGCCCTATCAATTAAAAAGGGCTAGGGGCAGAATGGGTATTTCCTCCACATAGGAGGGACCCATGCCCAACAAATCTCCCCCTCCCGACTATGTGGAGGTGTTCGCCATCCCGGCGATCAAACAACATATTTCAAACTTTTCTCTTGGTAAGGCTTTAGTCAACATATCAGCACCATTATCATCAGTATGAATTTTCTCAAGTTCTAACAATTTAGCATCGAGAACATCTCGTATCCAATGATACCTTACATCGATATGTTTAGACCTAGCATGAAAGGTTGAATTCTTACCAAGATGAATAGCGCTTTGGCTATCACAAAATAAAACATACCTCTCTTGGGTAAAGCCAAGTTCTTGCATAAATCTCTTCATCCAAAGCAACTCCTTGCACGCTTCGGTCACTGCAATGAACTCTGACTCAGTAGTGGACAATGCAACACATTTTTGCAATCTGGATTGCCAAGCCACAGCTCCCCCTGCAGAAGTAATTAAGTAACCCGAAGTGGACTTTCTGGAGTCAATGTCTCCAGCCATATCAGAATCTGTATAACCAACTAGAACAGGTTTCTCATTGCCGAAACAAAGTTTCAAGTTGGAAGTACCCCGAAGATATCTCATAATCCACTTCACTGCATTCCAATGCTCTCTGCCTGGATTAGAAAGAAACCGACTGACGGTGCCAACAGAATGAGCTAAGTCAGGTCTTGTGCATACCATTGCATACATCAAACTACCCACGGCTGAAGCATAAGGAACCTTCTGCATGTCTTCCTTCTCTTCTCTTGTGGAAGGACTCTGCTTGACACTCAATTTAAAGTGTGTAGCAAGAGGAGTGCTCACCACTTTAGCTTTATCCATACTAAACCTTTGAAGTACTTTTTGAATGTACTTCTCTTGTGATAACCACAATTTCTTAGCATTTCTATCACGTGTGATCCTTATGCCAAGAATTTGCTTTGCTGGCCCCAAGTCCTTCATCGCAAAGGATTTACTCAACTCTTGCTTCAACATATTAATCTTAGAAGCATTACGACCAACAATAAGCATATCATCAACATAGAGCAACAAAATAATAAAATCATCACCAGAGAATTTCTTGACAAAAACACAATGATCAGAAGTAGTCTTCTTGTAGCCATGCTCCCCCATAACAGACTCAAACTTCTTGTACCATTGCCTCGGAGCTTGCTTCAAACCATACAAGCTCTTCTTTAATTTGCACACATAGTCCTCTTTTCCTTGTGCAATGAAACCCTCTGGTTGCTCCATGTAAAGCTCTTCTTCTAAATCACCATGAAGAAAAGCAGTTTTCACATCCATTTGCTCGACTTCCAAGTCATAATAAGATGCCAAACTCAATATAGATCTGATAGAGGACATTTTTACAACTGGAGAGAATATTTCCTCAAAATCAATCCCCTTTTTCTGACTGAAACCCTTGACAACCAATCTAGCTTTGTATCGTGGAGTTGAAGAATTCTCTTCTTGCTTCAACCTGTAAACCCACCGATTTTTCAAAGCTCTTTTACCCTTAGGCAATTTCACCAGCTCAAACGTATGGTTGTCATGTAAAGATTTAAGCTCATCTTTCATAGCATCAACCCACTGATCTTTGCATTCACTCCCCATAGCCTCTTCATAACACTCCGGTTCTTCCCCATCAGTTAAAAGAACATACTGATCAGAAGAATACCTCACAGAAGGCTGTCGATCTCTAGTAGACCTCCGAAGTGGAACTGCTGGTGGAGATATAGGTCCTTGGTGTTGATCATTCACAACACTATCCATGGGAGCATCAAAATCACCCATACCCTGCTGGTCATCATGGACATCTTCTTGCATGCCATCCTCAACTGGATTTGGCGGAGGGGTTAGAGGAATTGAATCCATGGCGGTCAAGTCATCACTATTCTGTGGATCGGTTTTCTCCGCCTTGTCAATGTCATCAATGGTCTGATCCTCAATGAAAACAACATCTCTGCTTCTAACAAGCTTCTTTTCAACTGGGTCATATAACCTGTACCCAAATTCATCTTGACCATAACCAACAAAGATACATTGACGAGTCTTGGCATCTAACTTTGACCTCTCATCCTTTGGAACATGTACAAAAGCCTTGCAACCGAACACACGCAGGTGATCATATGACATATCCTTACCAAACCAAACTTTGTCTGGAACATCACCTTGCAAAGGAACACTTGGAGACAAATTAATCACATGTGCCACTGTATACAAAGCTTCACCCCAAAAAGATCTAGGTAACTTTGCATCTGAAAGCAAACATCTGACTCTCTCAATCAATGTTCTGTTCATTCTTTCGGCTAAGCCATTCAACTGTGGTGTCTTAGGAGGTGTCTTTTGATGTCTGATTCCCTGTGCACGACAATAATCATCAAATGGTCCACTATATTCGCCGCCGTTATCAGAACGGATGCACTTCAACTTCTTCCCAGTTTGCCTTTCAACTGAAGCCTGAAACTGTTTGAACACATCAAGCACTTGGTCTTTTGTTTTCAAAGTATAGACCCAAAGTTTTCTTGAATGGTCATCAATAAAAGTCACGAAATAAAGTGCACCACCATACGACCTTACTTTCAAAGGACCACAAACATCGGAATGTACCAACTCTAGCAAATCTGATTTTCTTGAAGGAGGATGACTCTTAAATGAAACTCTTCTTTGTTTTCCAGCCAAACAATGAGCACAATTCTTCAGTGTAGCATTCTTCAACCCAGAAAGTTGATTCTTCTTGGCCAGACAATTAAGCCCCTTTTCACTCATGTGACTAAGCCGTTTATGCCATAGCACAGTTGAACTATCATTTTCCGTCACATTAACAATGCCTCTGGAAATTGAAGACTGCATCAAATATAAATTTGAACACTTCTTTCCTCGAGCCACAACGAGTGAGCCTCTAGTCAATTTCCACTGACCATCACTGAAGGTGTTACAAAATCCCTCATCATCTAGCTTTCCCGCTGAAATCAAATTCAAACGGATATCCGGTGCATGTCTGACATTTTTTAGCGTCAACTTTGTTCCATTGTTAGTTTCCAAACAGACATCTCCCATGCCAACAACATGTGCCAAGCCATCATTACCCATCTTCAATACCCCAAAATTACCAGGCGTATAAGATGTGAAGAATTCCTTCCTAGACGTGACATGAAGTGAAGCACCAGTGTCTATTACCCAACTTGTCTCGTCGCATGCTAAGTTGATCACATTCTCATCACAAGTAACCAACAGATCATCAGAGGTAGCAGCAGTAACACGATCATTCTTTCCATGATCCTTATTCTCTTGTTTATCACTACCACCTTTGTTCTCATTCCTCCACTTGTAGCAATATTTCTTGATATGGCCCATCTTGCCACAATAATGGCACTCAACATTTTTAAATCTTGATCTTGACTTGCTTCGGCTTTTATCTCTACCCGTTTCATTTTTGCTCCTACTTCTCCCCCTATTTTCAGTAACTAGAACCTCAGACTGTGATGAAGAACCCTGAGACTTTCTTCTCACTTCTTCATTCAAAACACCATTCTTGGCAAGTTCCAAAGTTACTACACCATTAGGAGCAGAATTAATAAGTGAAACTCGAAATGTTTCCCAAGAATCCGGTAGAGTAGCCAGCAACCAAAGCCCTACTACTTCATCCTCAAATTTGATGCCCATACCAATTAACTGATTCATAACTCCTTGAAACTCATTCAAGTGATCAGCCACAGTTGTTCCTTCTTTATACTTCAGTTCCATCATCTTTTTAAGCATGAACAACTTGTTATTGCCAGACTTTAAAGCATACAAGTTTTCAAGCTTGTTCCACAATGTGCGTGCATGTGTCTCTTGATCAATGTGATTGTAAACATTTTCCTCAACAAATTGGCGAATAAAAGCACACACCTGCTGATTCTCAAATTCCCATTCCTCATCACTTTTAGATTCGGGTTTTTGAGTAGCAAAGACAGGAAGATGCAAAGACTTCACAAATAACAGGTCTTTCATTTTATTCTGCCACAATTGATAATTTGTGCCATTCAAAACAATCATTCTACTTGTGCCAGCCTCCATAATTACACAACAACACAACCAAAGCTCTGATACCAGTGTGATGGGAAGAAACCGAACTTACCAATAAATCGGGAAAACACAACCGGTAGTTCTTTCTCTCCCAATTAACAGGATCTGTAAATATGGTACTAAATTGCACAAGATATATATATATATATTCCAGCAACACAAATTCAACCAAGAATAATCACCAACAACCAATCACACGAGACACACAATTTTTACGTGGAAAACCCCTTTAAATCAAAGGGTAAAAACCACGGGACTTAGGAGTCCAGTCAAAATCTCCACTATAATGAGAGTGCGTTTACAATATCACAATAATTCAGCTAACACAATGAGTACACAACTCTAACTTAGCTATCAACAAGTGATATTAAAATCAAAGAGAGAAAGTTGAGAAATCACCCCAAAAACGTGACTACTATTCGGACACAAAGCAGGACGTTATAGTGTTCAGATGAAAATTCTCACCGTACACAATCAGCATCTACGTATCCTGTAGCCACTGCCAGAAAATCAAGAAGATCGGACCATGGATGAACCTCCGATCGACGACTTGATCAAAACTGTGCAACTCACTCTTTTCTCTCTTTCTCTGCCGCCTCCCTCTCTTTTTCTTTCTATTAGCTTCTGACTCCCCTGATAACAAAATACAAAGCCCTATCAATTAAAAAGGGCTAGGGGCAGAATGGGTATTTCCTCCACATAGGAGGGACCCATGCCCAACATTTCTCTCATTTTTATTGTTATTATTATCTCAATCATTGATGCCAATTAATTTATCTATGTGATAAAAGATATGTTTTTTTGTTTGGAGCCCGAATTCTGTATCGGTATTTAAGAAAAAGAATAGTGATCGCGGGTTTCATTCGCAGCGTAGCAGCAATTACGTACGGAAGAAGCAAAAAAAAAAAATTGGTTAAAATTATCCCCTATTTTTGTGGCTTAATTTTCAACTTAATTGGATTGGAATCCTATTGTTTTTTCAACTTAAAAAATTATTATGTAATTCCCGCAATTTGTATCCTAAACAAGTTCCACCTGCAATTGGAAATCTAGCAAGTCCGTAAATGACGTGTCTTAATCACCATGTCCATCAGCATTCATATACTCTTTAAAAGCCTTGACCAGACCACCACCTGATTGGAAAGAAACTCCTTGGAAGGCCTTAACTGGCTATCAAATTGGACCAATCGTCACCACTCACCGCACGGAGTTTTCATATTTTTTTATTCTTATCCAGTTTTGCTACAAAACTGAGGAGAGGACCCAATCAAACTAAGCAACGTGTAAAGCAGACTTGCATCACGGTTTAGTTTTGCACGTGAAGTCGGTGTCAAGGACCATAAATCTGGTTGGTTTGGTATTATTTATTTACCTTTCTACTTCTAACTTCTGAATAGGAAATGGGCAGCTGGTCAAGTGGGGCCATTTCTGGCTAATATATATATATATATATATATATATATTTGTAAGTTGTAATTCTGGTAAAATACAATTGTGTTAATACAAACTAGCCAACTACTGATCATCATCAGACTTATTCTACTAGAGCCGTATTAAGATTCTAATTTTCATACAAACTCCTTATTAATTGAAGTCTTACAGTATCTTTAATTCAAGCAATCACCTGTGTAGTTGTCTCTTCCTCCTCATTTCTTAATAAACGACAGTTTCTTTCCCTCAATATCTAATATATGCAACCATTCCATCCAATTCTCAGGATGATATGGATATCGATGCTCTCCCTTTCGCTTTCAATTTGCCAACCGTCCACTGCAATTCTGAGGCCCAGTTTTGTGTTCTTCTATTGACCTTGCAAAGTTGAAGAACTCCCTGCCAAATAGCTTTTGTGTACTCACAAAAAAAAAAAAACAAATGATTCCTGGATTCCTTTACATGTTGACAAAAGCAGCAACGATCATTAACCTCCATTCCCCAAGTACTCAACCTGTCCTTAGCTGGAAGTCTATTTAAAATAGCCATCCAAGCTATTAATGAGTGTTTTTGGATATGTGATATATACTAGAACCATATCAGCCTATTCCATTCAATCTTCCCTTGCTTAGGCCTTAGTTGATTCCACACAAAAGCAATAGTGTATTTATTTCCAGGAAAATGCCAAACTTTCACTCCATTGTCCTACTTAAAAAATTGATAAGCTAGCTGCCGGAGTTGATGTGTAATTTCCTCCAACTCCAGCTGCTTCCTTGCAAAGCTGAAACCTGTCATATACTTCTCCCCTTCAAGACATATGCTTAAAATCCAAGCAATCCACAATGAACCAACTTTGGTATAAATGGACCATATATTCTTCCATAAGTAAGCTTGGTTCCAGGTCAACAGATCTTTGAGGCACGTAAGCCTCCTTCAGACCTGGGAAAGCATATGGCTTGCCAACTTACTCAAGCCCCCCTAGCAGAGATTTCCTTTCCCTTCCAAAAGAAACTTGAGCACAACTGGTTAATCTTCATGATCACATGCTTGGGAAAAATGAAGTGCCTACACCAATAGTTCTGAACACTAAATAACACAAATTGGATTAATTAAGTCTGCCAGCATAAGATATATGTCTGGCAGCCCAATTATTAATCCTAGTTGATTTTCTATAGCAATGGTGCACAATCTTTCTCCATAAGCCTTTTGTTACCAAAGGAACTCTAAGGTATCTTACTAGAAGCGAGCCAATCTTGAATCCTGAATTCTGTTGGATTGAGTGGAGTTCACCCTTACTATCCTAGTGGAATAAGCTCACTTTTGGCACAATTGAGTTGTAGACCAGAAAAAGAGTAGAAGACACGCAGCACGTTCTTAATCCCAATAATAGAATCCATGTTGCCTTTTGCAAAAATCAACAAGTCATATGCAAAACACAAATGAGTCAAGTTGATATTTTTGCACTTAGGTTAGGATGATAAGCAAAGACACCATTCTTGGTAACAACATCTAACAGCTTTACGAGCACATTCATAGCCAGAACAAACAAATAAGGAAAGAGGATCACCCTGCCTTACGCCTTTTGCTCCTTGTAAGTAACCAACTAACCTCCATTGAGAGATAAAGAGAACATTGAAGTAGTTAAACAGTCACAAATCCAATAAAAAAACTTTGCAGGTAATCCGATAGCTCATAAAACAGCATGTATAAACCTCCAGTCAAGAGAATTGAAAGTCTTCTGAAGATCAATTTTAATTGCACATCTAGGAGACAATGTAGTTTTGCCTTAGCCCTTTACCATCTCCTAAGCCGTGAGAACATTAACTGTAAGAATTCATTTTTAATACATTGGCAGTTAAGTTATTTAACTCCACAAGTGGGGTTAAGAGACTGTCACATGTCCCATTTTTCTTTTAAATAATTTTTTTTTTGTTTGTTAAATATACTCTTAAGGGGTATGCATCATCCTGCTAATCTCGCTTGTGGAGTCTAAAAACTCCATTGACGATAAATAATATAATTTCCCTAATCAAATATGACCATTTTTTAAAGAAAATAGAAAGTCAATTGTGCGACATGTGACATAAAATTGAGGCTATGTGAATAGTATCAATACGGGGATAACTTTAATCTATTGTTTATGATGACAATCAGATGATTGGAGTTGTAGCTTTCAGTGTGCATGCGCATGCTCGTCTCTAGCTAAGTCGATATCAGCTACTGAATTGCTTAATGATGCCTTTGCTTATAATAAACATGCAGGTCTTGGCAAGCAAAACCAAGATTTACATGGTCCTAGAGTACGCAACTGGAGGGGAATTGTTTGTCAGAATTGTAAGGGACTTGAAGTACTTCAAGGATTCCTTCTGCTTCAATAATATTAATTTAGTTACATTGCTGTGCTTTGCTTTGCTTAGCTGCTTTTGTATCACGTACAGGCATCCAAAGGGAAGCTTTCAGAAGCTGCAGGAAGAAAGTTGTTCCAGCAGCTAATTGATGGTGTTAGTTACTGTCACAACAAAGGTGTTTTCCACAGGGATCTTAAGGTCGTTTCATCACCTCTAAACATCTATCTTTTGATTTGTTAAAGCATAAAATAAATAAATCATAAAAATACACGTTATATGAATTTCTGTCTTCCTCTTCTCTTCTTTCCATAATTAATTTTAATATGCTAAAATCTGTTCTCTATATATATTTCAGCTCGAAAACGTTCTTATTGATGCAAAAGGGAACATAAAGATATCTGATTTTGGCCTCAGTGCATTGCCTCAACATATTAGGGTAAAGTGCTCTTCTTCTAAACAACAAAATCACCAAAGTGTATATTATATACATATATATATATATATATATTCTTGTATTTTTAATCTCATTTTCAAATATCAGGAGGATGGCTTACTGCATACAACATGTGGAAGTCCTAACTACGTTGCACCAGAGATTCTCGCTAATAGAGGGTATGATGGTGCCACCTCAGACATATGGTCATGTGGCGTCATCTTATATGTAATTCTCTCTGGATATCTCCCTTTCGATGATAGAAATCTTGCAGTTCTCTATCAGAAGGTATTTGAGTGCTACTTTTGGTGATTTCTCTGACTAATTTTTAATAATTTCCTTCTAATTATCAACTCCAATGTCTAATCCTCTTGTGAGATTTCAATTTCAGATTTTCAAAGGGGATACTCAGATTCCTAAATGGTTATCATCTGGTGCTCGGAACATGATAAGAAGGATTCTTGATCCAAATCCTGATACCAGGATAACAATGTCGGGTATCAATGATGATGAATGGTTCAAGCAAGACTATACTCCTGCAGTACCTGACGATGAGGAAGAAGATATATACATTGATGATGAAGCCTTCTCAATGTATGAAGTGGTATGAACTCCCAAAATTTTATCTTTGATGAGTTCGCCCTTTGCAAGTTTTGAACATAACTGATTGAAGCATATATATATATATATATATATATATATATATATATATATATATATATTATTTTGTTGAAGGCGTCTGATGGAACTAGGAGTCAAGAATCACCCACTCTCATTAATGCTTTTCAGTTGATAGGAATGTCCTCATGCCTAGACCTTTCTGGTTTCTTCGAGAAGGAGGTAAGAGCAAAATTAAGGTCGCCTTTTTACTGTAATTTTTATGTAGCATAGGCATAGCCCCTATTTTGTCACCCCAATTCACAAATTTAATTTCCAGAATAGCTGATTGCAAAGTTATGTGCAGGATGTCTCTGAAAGGAAAATCAGATTTACATCCAATCATTCGGCTAAAGATTTGCTTGCAAGGATCCAAGATACAGTGACAGAGATGGGATTTCGAGTCCAAATGAAAAACGGAAGGGTTAGTATATACTTTGTATAGTTGCTTAATTAATGCATTACATTAAGTTTTTTCCAATACAAAATGTAATTAGTATACATATATAACATCATCTTTTGTATATATACGCCAAAACACGCACAGATATATACCTGCATTTGGTAGTAACATTGTTTCAGAACATTTGGTATATATGCTTCATATATATACTAATGGCAACATAAATATAGTGCTAAACTTGTATGCTCCTTTGTTTTAGTTGAAAGCAACACAAGAACACACGGGCCAAAAATGTCTTGGCAGTCTTTCAGTTGCAGCTGAGGTAACTCTTTTGTTAAATTTTGACTCAAAATGTGTGTTTTCAGCAATTTATGACTATAGAAACTCCACATTGTGGAACTAATCAAAGTGTTTGTAATAATATATGTCAGGTGTTTGAGATAAGTCCGTCCTTGTATGTAGTTGAATTAAGAAAATCATATGGAGATTCTACAGTTTATAGACAGGTAAGATCCACTCTTTCCTGCTTTCCTTCACTCATCAATCCATCTTATAATTCTCAGTTTTAATTCAAATGTGATATATATATATATTCTTGCAGTTATGTACAAAGCTATCAAATGACTTAGGCGTTCCTCAGGGCCAAGGGCTGGTGTCCACAGAAGCTTGGTAGACAGACTAATTGGTGGTTAGCTCAAGCAACATTAAAGGATCTTAGATCTGAGCCTGAGCCTGAGCCTGAAAGAAAGGGAATTTATAATGGCTATTTATGGTACAGAACTACAGATATGGTTATGTAGATGATGCCTATTTTTTATTTTTTAAACTTTTTCGAGAAAAGAGAAACTCGAACTAAAAGTTTAACCATAAGCACATATGTTATGTCCAAAGTGCAGATATATATGTTGAGGAAGCAGCAATTTATGTTCTACAGACAGTGCTTGCTTTCCGCATGTTCATATATATATGTTTATTTTAAACGTGCTTTTGCACGTGAATGATATAAAAAGCTTATATCAAATTAGATATTTTTTAAATAAATTTATATATTAAATGTTTTTTTATTTTGGTATAAAATTATATAAAATGATATCAAAATTGTATTAAATGTTCTCAAAAAATTATTACAAATGTTAATAAAATTATTATAAAATTATATCAAAAATTATCAAAATTATTTTACAAATTATTAAAATTATATCAAACGTTACCAAAATTAGATTAAGAATTACCAAAATTTATATATATGGTTATCAAAATTATACCAAAGTTACCAAAATCATATCAAAAGTTATTAAATAAAATTATATTAAAAGTTACTAAAATTATAAATAAAAAAATGCTACAAAAAATATGATAAAAAAATAAAAATTATATCAAATGTTATCAAAATTATATCAAAAAAGTCAAAATTATATCAAAAGTTATCAAAACTATATCAAGGTTGTCAAAACTAAATTAAAGGTTACCGAAATCATATCAAAGATTGTCAAAATTACATTAAAAGGTTATCAAAACTATACCAAAAGTTATCAAAATTAATACAAATGTTATTAAAATTATATCAAAAGTTATCAAAAATATTAGAAATGTTATCAAAATTATTATAAAGGTTATCAAAAATTTTACACAGGTTTTCAAAATTATATCAAAGGTTACCAAAATTATATCAAAGGTTTCCACAATTATATCAAGGATTACCAAAAAATTATGTCAAACGTTACCAAAAGTTATCAAAATTATATTTCAAGTTACCAAAACTATTAGAAAGGATATTATATCAAAAGTTACCAAAATTTTATCTAAAGTTACCAAAACTATTACAAAGGATATCAAAATTATATAAAAAGTTACCAAAATTATTACAAATGTTAGAAAAATTATTACAAGGATTACTAAAACGATACCAAAATTATATCAAAGATTACCAAAATCATATCAAAGATTGTCAATTATATCAAAGGTTATCAAAATTATATTCAAGGTTGCCAAAATTTTGTCAAAAGTTACCAAAATTATATTCAAAGATTATCAAAATGAAAAAATCATATTAAATGTTATCAAAATCATATCAAAGGTAACCAAAATTATATCGAAAGTTAGCAAAATTATTTCAAAGGTTACCAAAATTATATCCAAGATTACCAAAATAATAAAAAATGTTATCATAACTATATTATAGGTTATCAAATATAAAAAATTATTAAAAATATTAACAAAATTATATCAAAAGCTGTCAAAATTATATTAAAGGGTATCAAAATTATATCCAAGGTTGTCAAAATTATATCAAATGTTATCAAAATTATATCAAAAGTTACCAAAATTATATTATAGGCTTTCAAAATTTTATCAAACATTATGAAAATTATATGAAGGATTATAAAAATTACATCACAGACAATCAAAATTATATCAAAGTTTACTAAAATTATTTTAAAGGTTACCAAAAGTTTATCTAAAGTTACCAAAATTTTATAAAGATTATCAAAATTATATAAAAAAAATAACAAAATGACAAAATCATATTAAAGAATAAAGACTATCAAAATCATAAAAGGTTATCCAAATCATATTGAAGGTTACCAAAATTATATCAAATGTTACCAAACATATTTTAAAGGTTACTAAAACTATATCAAAGATTATCAAAACAATTAAAAAGGTTATTAAAATTATATCAAAAATTAAGAGTTACCAAAATTATATCTATGGTTATCAATATTATACCAAAGTTACCAAAATCATATCAAAAGTTATTAAATAAAATTATATAAAAAATTACTAAAATTATAAAAAATGCTACCAAAAATATTATAAAGAATTATAAAATTATATCAAATGTTACCAAAATTATATTAAAAAAAGTCAAAATTATATCAAAGGTTATCAAAACTATATCAAGGTTGTCAAAACTAAATTAAAGGTTACCAAAATCATATCAAAGATTGTCAAAATTACATTAAAAGGTTATCAAAACTATACCAAAAGTTATCAAAATTAATACATATGTTATTAAAATTATATCAAAAGTTACCAAAAATATTAGAAATGTTATCAAAATTATTATAAAGGTTATCAAAAAATTTACACAGGTTTTCAAAATTATATAAAAGATTACCAAAATTATATCAAAGGTTTCCACAATTATATCAAGGGTTACCAAAAAATTATGTCAAATGTTACCAAAATTATATGAAAATTATCGAAATTATATCAAAAGTTATCAAAATTATATTTAAAGTTACCAAAACTATTAGAAAGGATATTATATCAAAAGTTACCAAAATTTTATCTAAAGTTACCAAAACTATTACAAAGGATATCAAAATTATATAAAAAGTTATCAAAATAATTACAAATGTTAGAAAAATTATTACAAGGATTACTAAAATGATACCAAAATTATATCAAATATTACCAAAATCATATCAAAGATTGTCAATTATATCAAAGGTTATCAAAATTATATTAAAGGTTGCCAAAATTATGTCAAAAGTTACCAAAATTGTATTCGAAGATTATCAAAATGAAAAAATCATATTAAATGTTATCAAAATCATATCATAGGTAACCAAAATTATATCGAAAGTTAGCAAAATTATTTCAAAGGTTACCAAAATTATATCCAAGATTACCAAAATAATAACAAATGTTATCATAACTATATTATAGGTTATCAAATATAAAAAATTATAAATAAATATTAACAAAATTATATCAAAAGCTGTCAAAATTATATTAAAGGGTATCAAAATTATATCCAAGGTTGTCAAAATTATATCAAAGGTTATCAAAATTATATCAAAAGTTACCAAAGTTATATTATAGGCTTTCAAAATTTTAACAAATATTATGAAAATTATATCAAGGATTATAAAAATTACATCACAGACAATCAAAATTATATCAACGTTTACTAAAATTATTTAAAGATTACCAAAAGTTTATCCAAAGTTACCAAAATTTTATAAAGATTATTAAAATTATATAAAAAAAAATATAACAAAATGACAAAATCATATTAAAGAATAAAGACTATCAAAATCATAAAAGGATATCAAAATCATATTGAATGTTACCAAAATTATATTAAATGTTACCAAACTTATTTTAAAGGTTACTAAAACTATCTCAAAGATTATCAAAACAATTACAAAGGTTATTAAAATTATATCAAAAATTAAGAGTTACCAAAATTATATCTATAGTTATCAATATTATACCAAAGTTACCAAAATCATATCAAAAGTTATTAAATAAAATTATATAAAAAAATTACTAAAATTATAAAAAATGCTAACAAAAATATTATAAAAAAATTATAAAATTATATCAAATGTTACCAAAATTATATAAAAAAAGTCAAAATTATATCAAAGGTTATCAAAATATATCAAGGTTGTCAAAACTAAATTAAAGGTTACCAAAATCATATCAAAGATTGTCAAAATTACATTAAAAGGTTATCAAAACTATACCAAAATTTATCAAAATTATTATATATGTTATTAAAGTTATATCAAAAGTTACCAAAAATATTAGAAATGTTATCAAAATTATTATAAAGGTTATCAAAAATTTTACACAGGTTTTCAAAATTATATCAAAGGTTACCAAAATTATATCAAAGGTTTCCACAATTATATCAAGGGTTACCAAAAAATTATGTCAAACGTTACCAAAATTATATGAAAATTATCGAATTTATATCAAAAGTTATCAAAATTATATTTAAAGTTACCAAAAGTATTAGAAAGGATATTATATCAAAAGTTACCAAAATTTTATCTAAAGTTATCAAAACTATTACAAAGGATATCAAAATTATATAAAAAGTTACCAAAATTATTACAAATGTTAGAAAAATTATTACAAGGATTACTAAAATGATACCAAAATTATATCAAAGATTACCAAAATCATATCAAAGATTGCCAATTATATCAAAGGTTATCAAAATTATATTAAAGGTTGCCAAAATTATGTCAAAAGTTACCAAAATTGTATTCAAAGATTATCAAAATGAAAAAATCATATTAAATGTTATCAAAATCATATCAAAGGTAACCAAAATTATATCGAAAGTTAGCAAAATTATTTCAAAGGTTATCAAAATTATATCAAAGATTACCAAAATAATAACAAATGTTATCATAACTATATTATAGGTTATCAAATATAAAAAAAAATTATTAAAAAGATTAACAAAATTATATCAAAAGCTGTCAAAATTATATTAAAGGGTATCAAAATTATATCCAAGATTGTCAAAATTATATCAAAGGTTATCAAAATTATATAAAAAAATTACCAAAATTATATTATAGGCTTTCAAAATTTTATCAAACATTATGAAAATTATATCAAGGATTATAAAAATTACATCACAGACAATCAAAATTATATCAAAGTTTACTAAAATTATTTTAAAGGTTACCAAAAGTTTATCCAAGGTTACCAAAATTTTATAAAGATTATCAAAATTATATATAAAAAAAATAACAAAATGACAAAATCATATTAAAGAATAAAGACTATCGAAATCATAAAAGGTTATCACAATCATATTGAAGGTTACCAAAATTACATCAAATGTTACCAAATTATTCTAAAGGTTACTAAAACTATATCAAATATTACCAAAACAATTACAAAGGTTATTAAAATTATATCAAAGATTAAGAGTTACCAAAATTATATCTGTGGTTATCAATATTATACCAAAGTTATCAAAATCATATCAAAAGTTATTAAATAAAATTATATAAAAAATTACTAAAATTATAAAAAATGCTACCAAAAATATTATAAAAAATTATAAAATTATATCAAATGTTACCAAAATTATATATATAAAAAGTCAAAATTATATCAAAAGTTATCAAAACTATATCAATGTTGTCAAAACTAAATTAAAGGTTACCAAAATCATATCAAAGATTGTCAAAATTACATTAAAAGGTTATCAAAACTATACCAAAAGTTATCAAAATTAATACAAATGTTATTAAAATTATATCAAAAGTTACCAAAAATATTAGAAATGTTATCAAAATTATTATAAAGGTTATCAAAAATTTTACACAGGTTTTCAAAATTATATCAAAGATTATCAAAATTATATCAAAGGTTTCCACAATTATATCAAGGGTTACCAAACAATTATGTCAAACGTTACCAAAATTATATGAAAATTATCGAAATTATATCAAAAGTTATCAAAATTATATTTAAAGTTACCAAAAGTATTAGAAAGGATATTATATCAAAAGTTACCAAAATTTTATCTAAAGTTACCTAAACTATTACAAAGGATATCAAAATTATATAAAAAGTTACCAAAATTATTACAAATGTTAGCAAAATTATTACAAGGATTAATAAAGGATACCAAAATTATATCAAAAATTGCCAAAATCATATCAAAGATTGCCAATTATATCAAAGGTTATCAAAATTATATTAAAGGTTGCCAAAATTATGTCAAAAGTTACCAAAATTGTATTCAAAGATTATCAAAATGAAAAAATCATATTAAATGTTATCAAAATCATATCAAAGGTAACCAAAATTATATCGAAAGTTAGCAAAATTTTTTCAAAGGTTATCAAAATTATATCGAAGATTACCAAAATAATAACAAATGTTATCAGAACTATATTATACGTTATCAAATATAAAAAATTATTTAAAAGATTAACAAAATTATATCAAAAGCTGTCAAAATTATATTAAAGGGTATCAAAATTATATCCAAGGTTGTCAAAATTATATCAAAGGTTATCAAAATTATATTAAAAGTTACCAAAATTATATTATAGGCTTTCAAAATTTATCAAACATTATGAAAATTATATCAAGGATTATAAAAATTACATCACAGACAATCAAAATTATATCAAAGTTTATTAAAATTATTTTAAAGGTTACCAAAAGTTTATCCAAAGTTACCAAAATTTTATAAAGATTATCAAAATTATATAAAAAAAATATCAAAATGACAAAATCATATTAAAGAATAAAGACTATCAAAATCATAAAAGGTTATCAAAATCATATTGAAGGTTACCAAAATTATATCAATAATTACCAAACTTATTTTAAAGGTTACTAAAACTATATCAAAGATTACCAAAACAATTACAACGGTTATTAAAATTATATCAAAGATTAAGAGTTACCAAAATTATATCTATGGTTATGAATATTATACCAAAGTTACCAAAATCATATCAAAAGTTATTAAATAAAATTATATAAAAAATTACTAAAATTATAAAAAATTACAAAATTATATCAAATGTTACCAAAATTATATAAAAAAAAAAGTCAAAATTATATCAAAGTTTATCAAAACTATATCAAGATTGTCAAAACTAAATTAAAGGTTACCAAAATCATATCAAAGGTTATCAAAATTACATTAAAAGGTTATCAAAACTATACCAAAATTTATCAAAATTAATACAAATGTTATTAAAATTATATCAAAAGTTAGCAAAAATATTGGAAATGTTATCAAAATTATTATAAAGGTTTTCAAAAATTTTATACAGGTTTTCAAAATTATAACAAAGGTTACCAAAATTATATCAAAGGTTTCCACAATTATATCAAGGGTTACCAAAACATTATGTCAAACGTTACCAAAATTATATGAAAATTATCGAAATTATATCAAAAGTTATCAAAATTATATTTAAAGTTACCAAAACTATTAGAAAGGATATTATATCAAAAGTTACCAAATTTTTATCTAAAGTTACCAAACTATTACAAAGGATATCAAAATTATATAAAAAGTTACCAAAATTATTACAAATGTTAGCAAAATTATTACAAGGATTACTAAATGGATACCAAAATTATATCAAATATTATCAAAATCATATCAAAGATTGCCAATTATATCAAAGGTTATCAAAATTATATCAAAGGTTCCCAAAATTATGTCAAAAGTTACCAAAATTATATAAATGTTATCAAAATTATATCAAAAATTATCAAAATGAAAAAATCATATTAAATGTTATCAAAATCTTACCAAAGGTAACCAAAATTATATCGAAAGTTAGCAAAATTATTTCAAAGGTTACCAAAACTATAATCAAGATTACCAAAATAATAACAAAAGTTATCAGAACTATATTATAGGTTATCAAATATAAAAAAAAAAAAAAAAAAATTATTTAAAAGATTAACAAAATTATATCAAAAGCTGTCAAAATTATATTAAAGGGTATCAAAATTATATCCAAAGTTGTCAAAATTATATCAAAGGTTATCAAAATTATATAAAAAGTTACCAAAATTATACTATAGGCTTTCAAAATTTTATCAAACATTATGAAAATTATATCAAGGATTATAAAAATTACATCACAGACAATCAAAATTATATCAAAGTTTACTAAAATTGTTTTAAAGGCTACCAAAAGTTTATCCAAAGTTACCAAAATTTTATAAAGATTATCAAAATTATATAAAAAATTATCAAAATGACAAAAGCATATTAAATAATAAAGACTATCAAAATCATAAAAGGTTATCAAAATCATATTGAAGGTTACCAAAATTATATCAAATGTTACCAAAGTTACCAAAACTATTAGAAAGGATATTATATCAAAAGTTAACAAAACTTTATCTAAAGTTACCAAAACTATTACAAAGGATATCAAACTTATATAAAAAGTTACCAAAATTATATCAAAGATTGTCAATTATATCAAAGGTTATCAAAATTATATCAAAAGTTGCCAAAATTATGTCAAAAGTTACCAAATTGTATAACGTGTTATCAAATTTTGGTAACTTTTTATATAATTTTGATAACCTTTGATATAATTTTGACAACTTTGAATATAATTTTGATACCCTTTAATATAATTTTATCAAACATTATGAAAATTATATCAAGGATTATAAAAATTACATCACAGACAATCAAAATTATATCAAAGTTTACTAAAATTGTTTTAAAGGCTACCAAAAGTTTATCCAAAGTTACCAAAATTTTATAAAGATAATCAAAATTATATAAAAAATTATCAAAATGACAAAAGCATATTAAATAATAAAGACTATCAAAATCATAAAAGGTTATCAAAATCATATTGAAGGTTACCAAAATTATATCAAATGTTACCAAAGTTACCAAAACTATTAGAAAGGATATTATATCAAAAGTTAACAAAACTTTATCTAAAGTTACCAAAACTATTACAAAGGATATCAAACTTATATAAAAAGTTACCAAAATTATATCAAAGATTGCCAATTATATCAAAGGTTATCAAAATTATATCAAAGGTTGCCAAAATTATGTCAAAAGTTACCAAATTGTATAATGTGTTATCAAAATTATATCAAAGATTATCAAAATGAAAAAAATCATATTAAATGTTATCAAAATCATATCAAAGGTAACCAAAATTATATCAAAAGTTAGCAAAATTATATTGAAAGTTATCAAAATAATAATAAAAGTTATCAAAACTATATTATAGGTTACCAAATATAAAAAATTATTAAAAAGATTAACAAAATTATATCAAAAGCTGTCAAAATTATATCAAAAGTTACCAAAATTATATTATAGGCTTTCAAAATTTTATCAAACATTATGAAAATTATATCAAGGATTATCAAAATTACATCACAGAAAATCAAAATTATATCAAAGTTTACTAAAATTGTTTTATAGGTTATCAAAAGTTTATCCAAAGTTACCAAAATTTTATAAAGATTATCAAAATTATATAAAAAAAAAATTCAAAATGAAAAAATCATATTAAATAATAAAGACTATCAAAATCATAAAAGGTTATCAAAATCATATTGAAGGTTACCAAAATTATATCAAATGTTACCAAACTTATTTTAAAGGTTACTAAAACTACATCAAAGATTACCAAAACAATTACAAAGGTTATTAAAATTATATCAAAGATTAAGAGTTACCAAAATTATATCTATGGTTATCAAAATTATACCAAAGTTATCAAAATCATATCAAAAGTTATTAAATAAAATTATATCAAAAGTTACTAAAATTATAAAAAAAGGCTACCAAAAATATTATAAAAAATTACAAAATTATATCAAATGTTACCAAAATTATATCAAAAACGTCAAAATTATATCAAAAGTTATCAAAACTATATAAAGGTTGTCAAAACTAAATTAAAGGTTACCAAAATCATATCAAAGATTGTCAAAATTACATTAAAAGGTTATCAAAATTATACCAAAAGTTATCAAAATTAATACAAATGTTATCAAAATTATATCAAAAGTTATCAAAAATATTAGAAATGTTATCAAAATTATTACAAAGGTTATCAAGAAGATTACATAGGTTTTCAAAATTATATCAAAGGTTACCAAAATTATATCAAGGGTTACCCAAAAATTATTTCAAACATTACTAAAATTGTTTGAAAGTTATCGAAATTATATAAGTTATCAAAATTATATCTAAAGTTACCAAAACTATTAGAAAGGATATTATATCAAAAGTTATCAAAATTTTATCTAAAGTTACCAAACTATTACAAAGGATATCAAAATTATATAAAATGTTACCAAAATTATATCTAAAATTACCAAAATTATTACACAGATTACTAAAAGGATACCAAAATTATATCAAAGATTGCCAAAATCATATCAAAGATTGCCAATTATATCAAAGGTTATCAAAATTATATCAAAGGTTGTCAAAATTATGTTAAAAGTTACCAAAATTGTATTCAAAGATTATCAAAATGAAAAGATCATATTAAATATTATCAAAATCATATCAAAGGTAACCAAAATTATACCGAAAGTTAGCAAAATTATTTCAAATGTTACCAAAATAATAACAAAAGTTATCAGAACTATATTATAGGTTATACCAAAATAATAACAAAAGTTATCAGAACTATATTATAGGTTATCAAATATAAAAAATTATTAAAAAGATTAACAAAATTATATCAAAAGCTATCAAAATTATATTATAGGTTATACCAAATTAATAACAAAAGTTATCAGAACTATATTATAGGTTATCAAATATAAAAAATTATTAAAAAGATTAACAAAATTATATCAAAAGCTATCAAAATTATATTAAAGGGTATCAAAATTATATCAAAGGTTGTCAAAATTATATTATAGGCTTTCAAAATTTTATCAAACATTATGAAAATTATATCAAAGATTATCAAAATTACATCATAGACAATCAAAATTATATCAAAGTTTATTAAAATTATTTTAAAGGTTACCAAAAGTTTATCCAAAGTTACCAAAATTTTATAAAGATTATCAAAATTATATAAGAAATTATCAAAATGACAAAATCATATTAAAGAATAAAGACTATCAAAATCATATTGAAGTTTATCAAAATTATATAAAATGTTACCAAACTTATTTTAAAGGTTACTAAAACTATATCAAAGATAACCAAAACAATTACAAAAGTTATTAAAAATATATCAAGGATTATCAAAATTATTAAAAATATTATCAAAATTATATCAAAAGTTATCAAAATTATATTAAAGGGTATCAAAATTATATAAAAAAATATTAAAATTATATCAAAATTTATCAAATTCATATAAAAAATAATCATCAAAGGTTAACAAAATCATATCAAAAGTTATCAAAAATTATATGAAAGCTTATCAAACTTATAGAAAAGGTTATCAAAATTATATCAAAGGTTACCAAAATTTATCAAGGTTACCAATGTTATATAAAAGGTTATCAAAATTGTATCAAAGGTGCCAAAATTATATCAAAAGTTTTCAAGTTTATATTAAAGGTTATCAAATCATATCAACGACTATTAATATCATATCAAAGAGTATCAAAATCATATCAAATGTTATATTATATATTTACATTATATAAAAGGTTATTTATTTATTGTTACTTATTATATATTTATATCAAAATCATTCATGTCTAATCTCATGTTAAAATATATATTACTGTAATTTAACATAATTTTATAATCCATGTGTTCTATCATACTACCAATTTAATTTAATTATCATATTTGATTATATCTTCATGTTTTGATTCTTGTCAGTAAATAATGTTTTAAGATTTTTCATTGCCTAATAGCTAAATAAATAAGATTTTGATTTTTAGCTAATAAATATTTTTTTAATATTATTTCAAAACCTTATTTTTTTTTTTATTAACAATAAATTTGGAAGTGTTGTTCTTATAAAAAATTTAATAAAAAGGAAAAATAGATAAACCAAAATTAATCAATTTTTAATTTAAATAAAAAAATTAGAAAAGTTTACTTTAATAAGTACTTTAGTGTTTAAAATAAAAAAAATAGTTAATATTTTATTAATTTAATAAAAAAATCAATAATTAAGGATAAAATAGTTAATTTAATAAATTTTTAAAGACATATATATATATATATAGTTCACTATTCGCATTTTAGGAGTTGGCACTTTTATATATATTTATTTTCAGACACACGATCTATTAATTTAAAAAAATAGGAAAAAAAATAAAATTTTAAAATAATATTAAGAAAATTTTAAAAAATTTTAAAATAAATTTACTTGTTTGGATGAGGCATTTAAAAGAAAGATTTCATTTCAATTAAGATTTTCAAAAATCCAAAAAATAAAGTACTTGTTTGGATAAAAATAAGAGACTTTCAAAATTTAATAAGAATTTCAAGAGAGAATTTGAAGTGCTCAAATTCTTTCTTGAAATTCAAACTAAAGAGGTAGTTTTTCAACAAAAAAAATCAAATCTCTCATCTCTTTACTGCACAAAGACCAGCATAAAATATAAAATTAATATAAAATATTATTTTATTTAACTTTAAAATATACTTTTATATTATTAGTAATATATATATTTTTACAAATCTAATGATACTCATATTGCATAATTAAATATATATATATATATATATATATGTTTTTATCTTTAAATATCATTATTCTTCTTTTTATTATTATTTTTTAATCTTATCAAATTCTAATAGACTAAATTTTCTTTTAAAAAATATTTATCCAAACAAAAAATTACAAATATTAACATTTTAAAATAAGCTCATATCAATTTTTTTTCAAAATTTTAAACTTTTTCATTTAAACGTACTTTCCCTTGTGAAAAAGCTTGGATATATATATATATATATATATATATATATATTATCAACTTTATTAATATCTAAAGCAACCAATCGTTTTTATAGGATTGAAAAAGTTGATTCGACTCTAAAGAATTATTTAATGTACTCAAACATGAACTCTACCAGATTCGAATTGAATCTAAAATTGAAAAGATTTAAATTCTACCTAACTCAAATTAAAAAATCCAAACTTGAATGAACATTCAATCTGAGTCCCTTTAATTTCTTTTATTGTTTACTGGTAGTGATGTATTATTTTTATTGAAATTAATCGAATTAAAATTTTCATATTTTCTTTATTTTTCCTCTTCTAATTTTGTTTTACATGCTAAATTGGATTTTTCATCTTATATAAAGTTTTTTTTTTCAAATTTATTGATATCTAGCAACCAATTGTTTTTCATATAATTGAAAAATATGGTTTTTTTTTTTCTACTTTATTTTTTGAAAAGCGTTATTATGCAATACTACTATGCATTAGTGTAATTGTCACATATATATACAACGTTCTTTTTTATTTTTCGAAAAGCATAATTTCCAATCCTCATTATATTTATGACAGTTATAATAGTTTCTTTAAATGAATTAGATATTGAAATAAAAATAAATGTATTGCATATTCAATAAAAAAAAATTACAGTATAGTAGATTGATAAATCAATGACATCATTCAACTCTTTTAAAGTAACTTGTTTTCTGCTTTTCAATCACTATTGATGTTAAATACATTAGTATTGTATTTTGTTTATTATTTTATGATTGAAAAACCTTTTAATAGAGCAATGATGTACATTAAAAAAATATATTTTAACAAAATTTTTTGGTAAATTATATTGCAATATTTAATTATTAAGTTGTTTAACCCGCATTGCTTAATATAAATTTTATGAAATTTTCTTTGTTGGCTAAAGTAATTTTTATGAACTTATCCTATTAAAGTACACACATAAATTTTTATAAAAAAAAATATGTTAGAAGATTTTTTACAATTTGTAATGGATTTAGATTATTGAGATGTTGTTACTTTAACCTATATTAAAGTTAAATTATTACAAAAAAAATATAAAAATAGTTATTTTCATCAGAAAGTAACCATATATGTGTTGGCGATTTTTTTTTGACAAAAATAGTATTTACAATACAATCGCAAATTTTCACTAAAGTAATAAAAAAATCACTATTTACTTTTATCATACTTGATTTCACGCATGTATGTACTTATTTTATTCTTTTATTATTTTTTAGAGAGTCAACTGTTTTATATACTTTTGCATTCACATTTAAGATATTTCATAATTAATTATTTTTGTTATTATAATTAAAAATGTTATTATTATTATTATTATTATTACCAATAACTTTGTTCTCATATAAATTTCAAGGACTACATTCAAATTAGAAAGAAGAGATAATTTTTTTTGATAAAAAAAAAGAGATAATTAAATTGCTTCTTGGACTACTAATTCATTTTGTTATCAATAATTGTTTTGGTGGTCCAATTAGCTAGAGCGTTAATCGTAAGTAATTAACATTGTAATATTTTACTTAAATTTCATAAAATATAATGTTTGTCGTTAACCTGTTTTTTTTTTTTTTTTTTTGCTGATTTAATCATGATGCAAGAATATTTTCGACAAATCAATTTGTAATGTAATGCTTAACCTGTCAACTAATGTTATATGATATGCTTCACTTTATTCTTAGTTTTCATTTATATATTTTTATTTGAATTCAGTTCTCCAAAATTAATTGTTTATTTTTATTTAATTTAAAAAATAATTTCATTTTTATTTGAATCAAAGTCTTTATTGTTAGTGCAAACAATTACTATAAGAAGTGTCAATAGCCTCTTTAGGCTATACAATCATGTTTTTTTTTTTTTTTGGTGATTCTTTTGGCCAGATTTGTGGTGATTATTAACAAATAGTTTCTTTATGCTCTACGTCCATGTTCTTCTTTTTTATGTTTTTATTTTTCGATGATTATTATCTATTTGTTATATTATAATTTCATTCTATTAAATGTTATAATTTTCATCATAATTGTTGTGTTTCAATAAAAATCTAAAAATAATGAAAATTTATTAATATATACATTAATTTAATACTATTACGTCTCTCACAAAAATTACATTTAACTAAAATTTAAAAATATATCAAATGATAATTTTGTTATTTTGATAAATTTATAAGGGTATCAAAGGCGGTTGATTGTGATAATTAAAGTAATCTAAAATATTTTCAATTTATTAAATATTTTATGAGAATATTTTGATCAATCACTTTTAGTATTTTTGATGTTCACACTTATATATATATATATATATATATATATATATATATATATATTTCCATTGTTGAAGGTCACCTTTCCTTGGATAATGGATACTATGAAAGAATGGACATTATCCCCCCAGGCCAAGGGAATGAAGAGTGGCGAAATTTCTTTAATCACACACTTAGGCTTTATTTAGTATTGCGTTTAGCATAGCTTTTGAAATTAAAAATTATTTTTCATTGTAACGTAATGTTAAACGGATAAAAAAATTAATTTTTACTATTGAAACCATAATTTGAAAAGTCAAAAAATATAGCTTTTTTGAATTTTAAAAGCTGACTTTTGGATAAAATAATTTTATTATCCTCACATCTTTACACTTTTATTATTTTAAACATATTGTTTTTTGATATTTCAATTTCCTATAATACTTTTTCTCAGCAATGCTAAACACTTAAAAAATTTTAAACCATAATTTTTTATCACACTTTTTAAATATATTTTTTTCAACTCAAACTTTTTTTAACTGCAATGCTAAACTAGCTCTAGCCAGAAATAGATACAACCGACCAAAGCTACTAATTACAACTTTTAGCTAAAATTCTTTACCTTACATTCCAATTTGAAGATATGGTTTTCATCCATTAATATCAATATGAATCAATATTATATATAAAAATATCAATTTCAAAAATATACTCTTGATAATTTATTAAAATAATTATTTTATTAAATTAAAATATTAACAATAATGAAAAAAATCATATAAAATGTTATCCAAATTATAAAATCATACTAAAACCTATCAAAATCATAAAAAATTATTAAAATCGTAGCAAAAGAAGCTGTCGACGATAAGATGCTACTTGGTGGAGCAAATTCAGAGCTACTAGCGAAAGTGGTAGAAAGAAAAAGGAAAAAGAAAAAAAAAAGAGGAAAGAAAGAAAGATTGCCATCGAGCAAAAGTTACAATATTATGAGGATGGTTTGTAGGGTTCTATGGGTGGTGAGTCATAGTAGTTGTGAGGATGGTCTGTAGCTTTATTCGTGCAAAAGTTACAATATTAGGATGATGGTTTGTAGCTTTATCCGTGCAAAAGTTATAATATTGGGAGGATGGTTTGTAGCTTTATCCGTGCAAAAGTTACAAGTTGGAATTCTTTCTTAGTGAAGTATGTTTATCCCTTTGAGATCGTGGATGCAAGCCAATAAGGGCTGAACCACGTTAAAAATATTGTGTTCTCTTTCTCTTCTTCCCGAGTGCTTGTTGTGGGTTGTCACGCTATTCTCAATACTTAATTCCATTTTGAATTAAAGGCGAGGGCATATTATAAAGAAAGAGATTGTGCAAGCAAATTATCAATGCTGAGCTCTAAGAGATCCATCAAATCACTGGCTTCAGACAGGGCAAGCTTCCTGTTAGATCTCTAGGAGTGCCCTTTGTAACAAGAAGATTGACCAAAAGAGATTGTGCTCCCTTGATTGGTAAAGTTTGATAAAAAATAAATAGCTAGGCAGCTAAGCAACTTTCCTATGCTGGGAGAATCCAACAAATACAGTCAGTCCTTTTTAGTTACCATAATTATTGATGCAGGCAATTTGTTCTTCCTAAAGCTATTATAAAGAAAATAAACCAGTTATACTCCAGGTTCTTTTGGAAAGGGCAAGATGTTGCAGTAACAGGTGCTCGAGTAAGCTGGAGTTCAGTCTGTTACCCCAAGTCAGAGGGTTGGCTAGGCATGAGAGACTTAGCAAGTTGGAATCAAGCTTGCATGATGCAGCACATATGGTTCATCCTAGTCCAAGCAGGCTCATTGTGGATTGTCTGGATTCAAGCCTATGTGCTTAAGGATCGATCCTTATGGAAGATGACCATCTGAAGAGGTTGTAGCTGGACATGGAAGAAATTAATGAGTTTGAGAAGTTTGGCCATGACTGTTATTAACTAACAGATTGGATCCACAACCAAAATTATGCCTAGGCAGCAATTTCCAGTAACCAAAGTTTGGAATGAGATAATAGGAAAAAAGGAGAAAGTAGTTTGGGATAGGCTCATCTGGTAGCCTATGCATATCCCGAAGCACTCCCTTATTTCATGGATGGCAATTCTTAATAGATTGCCAACAAAAGACCGACTCATATCTAGAGGATTGGATATAGAGGGAAGATGCACTCTCTGTCATGCTGAGCAGGAGACTAGAGACCACCTATTCTTTGAATGTGAATTCTCCAAAGATATATGGAAAGAGTTGCTCCAGGTGTCTCAGATGCAAAGGGCAGTAATAAGTTGGAAGCAAGAGCTTCAATAGGCTGCTACTAGACTGAAAGGGAAGACATTAATCTCCACCATCATGAGATTTGCATGGAATGCATACATATATACAATTTGGAAAGAGAAGAATTGCAGGCAATTTAATAGCACCTGCTCCAACAAGTGCGAGATAGTAGGCAACATCAAGGATGCAGTGAGGTTGAGGCTTACAAGAGTCAGGATAGAGACAAATGATGCAGTCAATACAAGTTAATGTACAACATGAGGACTTACTTGACTTAAAATTGTAAGTAGTTTGTTGGATTTTGATAAAAAAAAAATGACTGATCACATGTAATAAGCTGACAAAATGCTAGCTAATAGTGTACATGTAACAAAATTATGCTTCTTGATAATGCAAACAAACTTATAAAAGAAAAAAGAAAAAGGCGAGGGCATATTTATAATTTCATTTTGAGTTAAAAGGTTGAGACATATTTAAATATTAGGCCTAAAACATCTGATTTTTTTTATTAAAATATAAATCTCCTTTCTTTTTTAGTTTACAAATATAAAAAAATAAATAAAATCTAATTGCGGTTGGTTAGTGTTACTATTATCTAAGGAAAATTCTAACAAAAGTTTCTTAACATACGCTTTTGGTAAGCTCCAACAAATTATGGCCGTTAGATACATTTAATTTAATCTGAACCGTTTAAACCAAAAAAAAAAGTTAGCAACCTGTTTACCGGGTCTCAAAATACCCAAATCTTGATTTTTTTCTCTCAAATAATAAAACCCTAAAATCTGAAAAGCTTTGTTTCGTTTGAAAGCCGAAACCCTTCGGCCGCACCTCCTTCATCTTCTCACACCAGCGCCGCTCCATTTCAAATATAGGTTTGCTATCTATGGTCATCTTGGCTTTTGTTGTCTTTCCAAAAGTAGATTCTTGGTGGTGGCATGTTATTAATTAGTCTATGCTCTGACCTAGGTTCACCTGGTGCAAATCTATTTATTTATCACATACCTCAAGAATTTGGTGATCAAGAATTGGCTACTGCTTTTCAAGGATTTGGTAGGGTCTTAAGTGCAAAGGTTTTTGTTGACAAAGCAACGGGGGTTAGTAAATGTTTTGAAGAGAAAAACTCAGTTCAAGATGCTGAGTTGGGGGAGTCCATATTTGCTTTGTCTGAGAGCTCTGAAGAAGAAGGGAAGGAAAAGAAGGTGGAGAAAGAAGAGTGGAAGCCGCCTGAGATAAAGCCCAAGAGCTCACAGATTGGGGCTAGGATCGTGACTGGTTTGGCTTCAGTAATTGAAGATGAGCCAAGAAAATTTTGACTTTTGACTTTTGATTTTTTTTTTCTCTTTTTTTTTTTTCTCTTTTGGGTTATTAGAGAATCAAATACGATGGTACATGGCTTAACTGTTTAAATCCCCTTCTGTTTTTTATGCAAGGGTTGATCTGATAATATGAATAAGATTTTATAAAAATAGTAGTTAAGCAGAGAGGTTGAAATTTTGTTCTTAAGCTGGTTCCTCTTATTCTTTCTTCTGTAAATCTTCAAGGAAGCCTTGAAACTGATTCCAATCGTCCTTCACTTTTTGTCATCTCATTTTATTCTTGGCTTTTTTTTTTTCTTTCTAATTTGATCTTCTGCAGTGACGGATCTTTGAATTTGTGGAATCAAAAGCATAGAGGAAAAAGGTAATTCCCCATCTCTTGTGTTTTGCCCTTCTCTCTCTTTTATTTTTGTATTCCTCAAGTTTATCAGTTTCTGATCTTTTATTAATGTTCTTTTCTTAAAGGAGTAGAACTGAATTTTATGACGATGGAAGCAGGCTCGTGCAGTCTCGATCGCTGTGAGGTTAGGTCTAAGCTATTTTTTAATTGCTTCAAGTCTTCAACTGATTCTCTGCTGTATTCATCTTATTATTTTATGGATTAGTATTTTATTGATGGCAGTAAATAAATTTGCAATTATTTGTCCTGCTAGATGGTTTGGATTGGGTTGTTCCTGGGTTCGGTGTTTGCCGGAATACCTCTTGATTAGGGTTTTATGATGTCTCCAGCAAATGGGTATGTTGATTTTCATTGCATTTTTGTTTTTTAATTTGGATCCTCAAGTGTTGAGGGCCAATGGGTATTTCCCTGATTGATGTTTCATTCACCTTGTAATTGTGTTGCAATTAGGATTCTTTGCTGGCTCCTGTTGTAAATTGCTACTTGATATTTCATTTACACCTGGGTACTTGTAAATGATTTTTATAGATTCGAAATTTGTATTTTAAATCTGGAATTTTGGTGTTCCAAAATGTGGTTTTTGCCTTGCTGTTCTTTCATAGAATTCTGATGTTCCAGGTTGCCGGATTGTAGTTATTTTGCTTACGCGTCTGCATCGTCGGAAGCGGCCCCGCCGGCTTCTACACTGCCGAAAAGGTTTTCAACTTGTTATACTAAATTAAACGCATTATGATTAAACTTCTTTGATTTTAGTTTCTTTAATTTTTCTAATTCGAACTAAATCACCAGATGTTGAAGACGCATCAAGGATCACAAGTTGACATCATTGACCCCAAATTCTACCTTTCCTGCCAGGTTTTTTTTAATCTTAGTCATGTTCAACTTTACATGCTTATATGCAAATTCTTATTACTTATACCCTCAGGCCTCAACCTATGGAAATATCTATACTTCATGCCTTTCTAAACTATATGACATGATTTATTTAAGCAGGCCTTACCATGGATGGCAATGGGATATGTTTAGAGGGTATGAACTTGTCCCAACTCTAATAGGATGTGTCAATTAATACCTTATATGATAATCAAACCTGATAATATTTTCTTTATTTTTTTTATGTATTTCAATGTTGTATGTGGTAAGTTATATGCGTACTTATTATTATGTCACTAGTTTCTTGAAGTTTTCTAATTTTTTGAGCACTAAAATGTGAAGAGACTAATATGGTGAGATTAATTTTTTATTTGGTTGGATGCTTGCTTTAACCTATACCATCTTTAATTCTTGGGTGGCTTGGTTGGTGAACACATATTGCTTATCTGGATTTGCAGTATTGGACAAAGTGCTCAAATTGCAATGCATTGAGAATGCAGCAAGGAGGCAAAAGATTAATAGACTGTGACCAAATTAGGTGCCTTTTGCTTGGATAGAATTCCATTAAGACCATCTATAATTAACTTTAAAATTCTTTATATTCTAAACAAGTTTAGGACCTATCCACGGGTTTGATTGGAATTTTTATTTCTATGCTTTGGTTAGAAAAATGATAGACGTTAGCTCTATTTAAGAAATATATATTCATTCGGGAAAAGGCTCTCTCTTGATTAAGCATGGGTAGAGATGCATGCTGTCTATGCATCCAGAGTTCATGACTTGTTTATTGTAATAGTTGAATTTTTTTATAGAAAATTTCTCAACAGTGCTGGGAATGTTGTGCAGACCACTATCCTTTGTTCAGATCAAAGCTCTGTTTTGCTGATTTCTGAATATTTAACAGCTTTATGGAAATGTATGCAGGGAACGTTTCAAGGACCTCATAAAGCAATGCCAGACAATGCATTCAAGCATAGGAACTGCTTCACTTGCCTATCCTGTGGGTTCAAAAGTTATGGATATGAGGACATCCTCCAAAGATGGGGGGGAAATGGAAGCAAAAGTTGAACGTAGTGAAGCTTCCACTGATGGTACTGATAAACGAGAGAAATATTCTGATTTGGGTAATAACTGTACTGATAAGTCATATGCCGACCAAAGAGAGAGTATTAGTGATTCTGCTGACCTTATAAGTGTGAGGGGAAATGCTGACAGTGCTGCATATGACTCTTGTTTTTTATCAACTTCTGGTCTGAGTGGTCCTTGTTCCTAGGATTTATTGATTGTAGATCCAGGAATCAAGTCTTTATGTTAATGATAACATAGGCAAAGAAGTTGGTTATTAAATTTGTATTATGAACATCTTCATATTAGTGTATAATTTAATATAGGTTTTTCTTTTAATTTAAAGGCGTACCTATCAACTTAAGGACTCATAACTGGATGAAGTTGAATATGCATGATATGCATCTATTACGTAATAGTAACTCTTATATATATTTAAAAAGTCTTAAATACATAACATACCACAAAAATTTTAAATTAAAGTTATAACTTGTGATTTGAATTGGTAATTAATAACTTGAGGCAATTATTGTGTTTGCAGTACATAGCCACTGATTTTGTGCATTTTACTTGGATGAGATTAAAGCCCCTGTAAAAGAAGTAAAAGAAGTTGGAACATATCTACAAATATTATGATGGAAATGCAATGGTATCATAGACTTGTCAAGTTGAAAATTTATAAATATGGAAAGATTAGCAGATTGAAGTCTCACAATTGTATCTTAGACTTCACCTACCCATCAAAATCATCAAAATAACCGGTAAAATAACCTACTTAAACATTCTATTCACTAACCCATCAAAATCACTACCCATGCAAATATGCAATTATGAATATTATATAATTTATAACAAGTAAAATAACCGGTTCCATGAAAATTGTATTAGTTAAACATTTTATTCACTAACCCATGAAAATATTTATGAATATTACACATTTTATAACAAGTAAAAAAACTGATTCCATGAAAATTATATAACTTAAACATTGTATACTAACCTTTGTATGGAATATTTGGTTCAATAATGTGCTTGAAAAAAACGCAAAGTATCAAACATTGTATATTAATGTTAAGTGATAAAAACATAATTTCTAAACATATAAATATTTTTTTATATTTATATCTAATTTAATATGTAATTTATTATATTTATATTTTATTTAGCACGTTTATATGTTAAGTAATCAAATTTGTAATGATTTGTTATATTTATATGTAATTTTTTATATTTATATGTAATTCGTGAATTTCTCAAGTTGATATGTAATTTTTCAAGTTGATATGTAATTCGTCAAGTTCATATGTAATTTGTCATGTTCATATGTAATTCGGGAATTTCTTAAGTTGATATGTAATTTATCAAGTCCATATGTAATTCGTCAAGTTGATATGCAATTTCTCATGTCCATATGTAATTCGAGAATTTCTCAAGTTCATATGTAATTTATCAAGTCCATATGTAATTCTCCAAGTTCATATGTAATTTCCCATGTCCATATGTAATTCGGGAATTTCTCAAGTTCATATGTAATTTATCAAGTCCATATGTAATTCTCCAAGTTCATATGTAATTTTCCATGTCCATATGTAATTCGGGAATTTCACAAGTTCATATGTAATTTATCAAGTCCATATGTAATTCTCCAAGTTCATATGTAATTGTCCATGTCCATATGTAATTCCGGAATTTCTCAAGTTCATGTGTAATTTATCAAGTCCATATGTAATTCTCCAAGTTCATATGTAATTTCCCATGTCCATATGTAATTCGGGAATTTCTCAAGTTCATATGTAATTTATCAAGTCCATATGTAATTCTCCAAGTTCATATGTAATTTTCCATGTCCATATGTAATTCGGGAATTTCTCAAGTTCATATGTAATTTATCAAGTTCATATGTAATTCTCCAAGTTCATATGTAATTGTCCATGTCCATATGTAATTTCGGAATTTCTCAAGTTCATATGTAATTTATCAAGTCCATATGTAATTCTCCAAGTTCATATGTAATTTTTCATGTCCATATGTAATTCGGGAACTTCTCAAGTTCATATGTAATTTATCAAGTCCATATGTAATTCTCCAAGTTCATATGTAATTTCCCATGTCCATATGTAATTCGGGAATTTCTCAAGTTCATATGTAATTTATCAAGTCCATATGTAATTCTCCAAGTTCATATGTAATTTTCCATGTCCATATGTAATTCGGGAATTTCACAAGTTCATATGTAATTTATCAAGTCCATATGTAATTCTCCAAGTTCATATGTAATTGTCCATGTCCATATGTAATTCCGGAATTTCTCAAGTTCATATGTAATTTATCAAGTCCATATGTAATTCTCCAAGTTCATATGTAATTTCCCATGTCCATATGTAATTCGGGAATTTCTCAAGTTCATATGTAATTTATCAAGTCCATATGTAATTCTCCAAGTTCATATGTAATTTTCCATGTCCATATGTAATTCGGGAATTTCTCAAGTTCATATGTAATTTATCAAGTTCATATGTAATTCTCCAAGTTCATATGTAATTGTCCATGTCCATATGTAATTTCGGAATTTCTCAAGTTCATATGTAATTTATCAAGTCCATATGTAATTCTCCAAGTTCATATGTAATTTTTCATGTCCATATGTAATTCGGGAACTTCTCAAGTTCATATGTAATTTATTAAGTCCATATGTAATTCTCCAAGTTCATATGTAATTTCCCATGTCCATATGTAATTCCGGAATTTCTCAAGTTCATATGTAATTTATCAAGTCCATATGTAATTCTCCAAGTTCATATGTAATTTCCCATGTCCATATGTAATTCGGGAATTTCTCAAGTTCATATGTAATTTATCAAGTCCATATGTAATTCTCCAAGTTCATATGTAATTTCCCATGTCCATATGTAATTCTGGAATTTCTCAAGTTCATATGTAATTTATCAAGTCCATATGTAATTCTCCAAGTTCATATGTAATTTTCCATGTCCATATGTAATTCGAGAATTTCTCAAGTTCATATGTAATTTATCAAGTCCATATGTAATTCTCCAAGTTCATATGTAATTGTCCATGTCCATATGTAATTCCGGAATTTCTCAAGTTCATATGTAATTTATCAAGTCCATATGTAATTCTCCAAGTTCATATGTAATTTTCCATGTCCATATGTAATTCGGGAACTTCTCAAGTTCATATGTAATTTATCAAGTCCATATGTAATTCTCCAAGTTCATATGTAATTTCTCATGTCCATATGTAATTCCGGAATTTCTCAAGTTCATATGTAATTTATCAAGTCCATATGTAATTCTCCAAGTTCATATGTAATTTTCCATGTCCATATGTAATTCGAGAACTTCTCAAGTTCATATGTAATTTATCAAGTCCATATGTAATTCTCCAAGTTCATATGTAATTGTCCATGTCCATATGTAATTCGGGAATTTCTCAAGTTCATATGTAATTTATCAAGTCCATATGTAATTCTCCAAGTTCATATGTAATTTTCCATGTCCATATGTAATTCGGGAACTTCTCAAGTTCATATGTAATTTATCAAGTCCATATGTAATTCTCCAAGTTCATATGTAATTGTCCATGTCCATATGTAATTCCGGAATTTCTCAAGTTCATATGTAATTTATCAAGTCCATATGTAATTCTCAAGTTCATATGTAATTTTCCATGTCCATATGTAATTCGGGAATTTCTCAAGTTCATATGTAATTTATCAAGTCCAAATGTAATTCTCCAAGTTCATATGTAATTTCTCATGTTCATATGTAATTTTTCATATGTAATTTTTCAAGTTCATATGTAATTTATCAAGTCCATATGTAATTTTTCAATTTCTCAAGTTGATATGTAATTTTTCATATTTTATATGTAATTCGTCCAAGTTGATATGTAATTTATCAAGTGCATATGTAAAAAATTGTGACATGGTAACCTGCTACTTAAGTTTCTCAATTTGGAGCTTACCACAACCTTACCGTAAGAAACTTACGGTAGAACTCTCCTATTATCTAAAGACAGGAGCTGGCCTTCGTTTTGTTCTCTTGTTCTTCTCTATCATACCAGACCGAAAGAGAAACCAAAACCTAGCCGCCACCCTTTCGTCTCTCCCTCTGTTTCCTTGTTTTCTTTTGAATTTCGTCGGATTCAAATTCAATAATTTCTTTGTTTCCTCCAATTGTTCGATTTTTGAGCGATAGTGATACCAATGCCAGAAAGCAAGGCGGTGATTGGTCTAACATGGGAGCCCAAGCTCCCTGCTTTACCTTTCCAATCTAAAACCTCGTCTAAATCCCAGAATGAGCCCCAAAGCACTTCCCTTTTGAAACCCAATCAACAACTCATCGATGGCCTCTTTCTACCGCCTAATGATCCTTCAAAGCTTAACAAATTGCTCAGAAAGCAAGTCAAAGATACCGCTGGCACTGCCTGGTATTCTTCAACCCTTTTTCTCTTCTGTTTTTCCTCTTTCTGTTTCATCCTTATCTTTCCTCGTTCTCTTTGGTTCCTGACGCATATATCTCACAATTCTTACTTCAACAGGTTTGATATGCCTGCCCCATCTCTCACTCCTGAGTTGAAGAAAGATCTTCAATTACTTAAGGCAGACCCTTTGCTATTCCTTTTTTTTTTTCCCTTTAATTTCGTTTGGTGCTGCTAAGTTGGTGCTTTCTCGCCATCTAATTCCTTTTTTAGATGATGTTGTATCATATCTGATGGTCGATTGTCATGCCATAAATTTATGTTTGAAATTAATGACCCTATCAAGATAATTGTGAATATATGTTTAGTTTGCATTTGACAGTTCATTAAAATGTTTTCTCTAGAAGACTATTGTTTTAGAATATTGCTTTTTAGGATTTTAAATGTTTCATGCCTTTCCATGGAGCCCAATTCTTGACTCTCTCTGACTACTCGTGTTTGTATATGTTACAGTTGAGGGGAGCCATTGATCCCAAGAGACACTATAAGAAGGATTCAAAATCCAAGGCACTGCCTAAGTATTTCCAGGCAAGTTCACAACTGTAGCATAGTGCTTGATACTTGAAACATGATGAGACTTTCTAATGTTTTTATTTTCCTTTATGTCGTATGCGTCCTAATTGGTTGATCCGCTATATGTTTAACTCTTTTTTTACAATCAAACAGGTAGGCACTGTGGTAGAATCTGTGACAGACTATTACTCAGGTAGAATGACAAAGAAGGAGAGGAAGCCAACCCTTGCAGATGAGCTGCTTTCTGATCCTACTGTTAGGCAGTTTAGGTGAGATATCCAATCAATATCTTCCTTCTGAAGTCATTTATTTCCTGTTATATAGAATACCTAGTTGCATGTTTGAACAAGAGTTTGGCCTTGAAAGTTGAAAACACTATTTTATTCCCTGTTTGGAGAAAGAAAAAAAAATATTGTTCTGAAAATAGATGTTAGAGAACTCAGAATGGGGGAAGTATTAGTGTGGGGAGGCCTTAAATTAATGTCCAGGTAATCTGCAATTCGAAGAAAAGACAAGTCAAACTTTTTCATATTCAAAACCTTGTTGCTATCATTTTGTGATTGTTTTATCATTATTAGTAGTACTTTGGCCAGAATGCCTCTGCACGATAGTGCTGCACTTTTCATTAACATGTGTCATCATTTAACAGGAAGCGCAAGGTTCGTGAGATTGAAGAACGGAATCGACCAGCTGGAAATGAGAAATGGAAGATAAAAGGTCGTCAAACGTTCAAGCGGGCAAAGCAACGAAGGCACTGATGTTTCCATACTATCTTTTATCTTGCAATGGGTTACTGGAGTGGAAAGAAAGTTAATCTGTCAAATGTCCCAAGCAACAATTTGACCTATGGAGTTGTTTGAAGTGTTCAAAATGCAAATAATGGCTTTCCAGGTTAAAATTGTGGGCTCAGTATTAATTGGGATACCCCATTAATGATTATTCATTGGAGATATTTTAGCATTTTGTTAGTGGAACAGCTCTTTTTTACACTAAAATGGAAGGTGCCTGCCTGTATGTGTATCCTGTTTAGAAGACTCCTTCACTATTTGTATTTGATGCTTAGTGAGAAATTTTGGGGCTCTGGAATACAAATGATGCAATATCTAGCAAGGTCCACCTAAGGAGAATGCATAGAGTGATAAATATAAGTATTCCAATTTTCTAGCAACTAGTTGCAGATTGGATTTAGGCCGCTGAATTTGCTTATTTTAGTCATGAGATATTATAATTTTAGTCCTAAAACATAATTTTTTTATTTTAGTCTTAAAATTTTTAGATGTAAACATTCAGTCCTAAAAATTGTTATATTAAAAATTAAATTTTCAATTATTATTTAAATAAAAATATTAATAGAAAGTTTAGCTGGCATATAATAAATACATGTGAATGTTATTTCAATAATTTATAAAATATTAAAAAATTATTTTAAAAATACAACTTTCTTATAAAGATTAAAAAATCACTATTTTTTTTTTTTTTTACTTTTCTCTTCTCTCATTAAACTAGCAGTTTTTCTCTTTTTCTTAATAAACCAACAGTCTTTAATGAAATGAAGTAGAGTTTTTATATCTTTTATTTGGAATTTTTTTTTTCTTTTGAGAAATAATTTTTTTAATATTTTACAAATTAATGAAATGCTATGTAAGCTTTACATGTAATTTATTATATGCCACATAAATTTTTTATATAAACTTTCAATTAACGTTTATGTTCGAAGAGCGATTAAAAGACTCTCTTTTAACACATTGATAACTTTTAAAATTAAATATTTACAAGTAAAAATTTTAGGACTGATATGAAAAAATATGTATGTTTTAAGACTAAATTTATAATTACCTATTTTAGTCATAGACTAACAATTGTGAGGCAGGCCACTCGTACAATTCCCACACGGCTGTCCTTTATGGGTTAATACACAATAAAAATGTAATAAAATGATAAGACCATTTTTTTCTACTTAATACCTTTGCCAAAGCATAAATTAAAAATGCGATGACTTGCCTACCATTTTAGAATCCAAAAAGGTTATAGAAGGTTGGTTTGGTGCCGAATATATATTAAAATGTTAAAAGTGTCAAGTTAAAGATGGTGGAGAGAAGTGCCAATTCATAAAACAAGGAAGAAGGGTACTTGGTATTGCACCATAGGAATGTAGAACGTGAATATACTCGGAATATACATAGAAAACTGCCAATTTAATTATTCATAATTTCCCCTTGGGTTTAATGTTTCCATGGAGCAATTATGAAGAATCCTACTTCTGCACAGCAGACTGGAATCATGGCAAGGGTGAACTAGAGTTGAATAGAAAGAATATTTCTTGATGATTGAATCAGTTTATTTTCTTTTCTCATACGGAAAAGAGATGTTGGCAGTGTTTCCAAGTAATTACAAAACAACAGAATGAAAAGATAAAAGTCATCCATCATCTATTGCTATCAATACTAAGAACACAGTTAATTTAGAGTTGGGGATAACTCAAACATATCATCTATATATATATATATATATATATATATATATATATATATATATATATATATTGGGGTTATGGTGTTGTCGGTTTAAACCATCATGTGGGAGCAGTTAGTGATTGAATTATATTGAATGAGATTGCCATGCAGCAGCATGCTTCTTTAATTAATTTAATAAAACTTCGGAAGATGGTTGTAGTGTTAGAAATAACAAACTCAACTCTCAAGTGAACTTCATATATAAATATATAATATGTACACTATCTCCTTTGAGTTTTGAGTTTGAGGGGATCTATTCTATTCTATTCTTTAAAAATATATAATATTATAATGTATGAATTTTCATCTCTTTCTTAGGTGCACAATTGAACCATAATCCCAACCAAATGTGTTTATAGTGGGTGAGCCTACAAGGTATGGATAGACCTATTTATGGGTCGGGCTACATCGAATTTGGATCGGCTTCAGACAGGATATTAAGAGCATTTGTGTTTGTCTAGACCCGGCCCGACCTGAAATATGGATAATTTTTTTTGACTAGGCCCGACCCATATTATCTTAATGAAACTCAGGCCCGGCCCGCCCAAATTTGTAGGATCTGTCAGGGGAGCCTCCATTTGCAAGACAAGGTTTGGGGCTACTTGAACAATGCTGCCATTTCCTACAGCTTTTGATGGGTCCAAATTCATGTCAGAAATTTTATTGACCTTTTCTTGTACCTGTTGAACCCTCAGACAGACAGCAGATAAATAAGTTGGTATAATAGTAAGGACAGAACTATCCACAATAAATACCAATCATTAAATATGCTTAACACCGATGCTTAGAAGAATAGATGGACTAAAATAATTGTATAAATTTATAAATTAAATTATTTATTATTATTAAATATAAAGTATATTTATTATTATATATTAGTATTCAGGCCGGGCCGGATCCAAACTTAAAATTTTCTGCCCAAGGCCCAGTCCATTTAGAAAATGAGCTTAAAATTTTATCCAAATCTATTTTTTGGACTTACTATTTTTGTCCAAACCCTTCCAAATATCGGACGAACTTTTGATTTAGGCGAGTAGCCTAGTCCATGAGCAGGTCTAGGCATGGATATTGGAAGGTTATTTGTGTCTCTTTTTCTTCTTGCTAATTTTCAATGGCCATCGGCCCACGGCCCATGGGAGTTTTAATCTTGCAGGCATGAACATACCTTTTTTTAATATTTATTTAAAGGTAAAAAAAAACAGAGAGAGACCGGTTCAAGCACATATATATATATATATATATATATATATATATATATATATATACTACTATCAAACTTAATGAACATAATAAATACTACAAGCAAGCATTTGCCAATCCAAAAAGAGTTCAATATCACTGTCACTAAGCTGAGGTCAAAGAATGCAATTCTAAGCGTCAACTCAACTCAACTGCTATATTACCCTACAAAATCTAAGTAATTATAATAAAATCGCTCTTTTGCTTTCAAGTGTGAAAGATCAATCCCTTCCCTTCAACTTACAACTTAGAACTTAGAAGCCCGCCCATTTTGCATTTCCTTTTCTGTCATTGTTGGTGCACTACTACAGCCCTCACTCATAACTCATGCAGTATGGTTGCTGAGTTGTGAACGTCCGATATGTGATAGCCTGGATGAAAGTAGAGGCGCTTCTTCATCTTTCAATTCCGACCCATTAAAGCTCCCTCCACTGCTATCACTACTGCTATTGGGGCTGAATATGTCTGATGACTTCTTCTCCAACTTCCAATCCTGTATTTAACAACATCGTGAATGTGAGAACACACATGTTCTCTCTTTCTAACCCTTATAAAGTGTTGACTTAATATTTATATTTATTCTAAAACTTGGACATCATCTCGATATCGAATCTGCACTTTATATTACTTAAGCAAGTTTGTTTACTAGTATTATCTTTTACTAAAAATAGGTAAAAAAAATAAAAATTCAGAGACAAAGTTCTAGTCCCAGGTAATAAAACATTATGTTGACAAGATCTTGACATCAAGGATTTTTGAGAAAACTAACCTTTGCGAGTCTCTCTGGAATGCTATCTGAAGGTAGCTGAGAAGCACGACCATCCTTAACCTTTATGTAATTATACATGACAACGCCACAGAGAGCTGGACAGAGAACAAAAAGAGTTTGCATTCAATTAGTTTCTCCAAAAAAGAAACCGAAAAAAAATGTAATGGCGTGATACTGAATGGAGAAGTACCAATTGCATAACCGATTATATTGAGCCCAGTTATGGTAGACTCTGGAAAAATAACGGTAGAAAGGGCAATCAGTATCCAGTCTTTTAGAACACCAGCCACCCTGATGGTGACAGCTCCAGTTCTTCCAATTACTAAGAATGTGGACACGTTCAGAGCCAGAGCACAAAGAGCATTGGAGAAGAAGATCCAAAAATTGAACTGTATCTGTGAAACTGCCATCCCAGGCTTCTCCAGTAAACACCACGGCACAAAAAGAAATACAAAACTGCAAAAAAGAAAAAAAGGAAGATCATATATTGTCTCGTTGTTGTCTAGCAGTACAATAAAACATCAGTTGAGCAATATATTGCACATATATCCAATCCAACATTAAAGATTATATATAAGGGATGCCAGTCATGTGATAAAACCGGTCTCCTCGAAGAAGTACAAGTTGCAGAAACTAAAAATAAAAATAGAACAAAAGAGAGGGGGGGGGGGATACTTAAAAAGTTTACCTGCATGGTGCGATGTAGTATAAGCTGGTAATGGGATTTAGAGTCAAGCCCTTCTTTTGCAGGAGGACTTGAGTTAAGACCAGCCTAAGAGCTTCTGCAACGATGCCCGTGACCTGGTAAACTGTGCCAACTATATTAAAATGAATTTCCCCATATGAGGAAATGACAACTCCAACGCTGACCAGCACCATGTTTAAGAACACATCGCACCTTGGTTTGTCAGTGCCACATATAACACCCATGGAAAATGTTGCCACTGGCACTGTAACATCGAAACACAAATAGCCAGTCATTAAAATTAGAGAGTAATTTAGTGCAATGTAATTAAATAATGCAATTTGTTTCCACATACTTAGAGCTTTGAGCATCTGGATAAAAGCCACGGATATATGCAAATAGGCAGTGTTCCCAAACCTGTATGGACAACAGGAAAAAAAGCAATGCTTAGCACGTGCAAAACACTATCCACAAAGGGAAGAAATATAAAACAAAGCTGTCAAAATTCTTTACAGCAAGAACACAACAAGCTCTATATCTTAAGCAATTTGCGGTCTATAACAGAACCTTTAGAAACTCAATAGCATAAATACATGAGCTTAAAACTAATCATCTAGATTTATTGGATTCAAATTTTAGCAAATTCACATCAACCTAACTACTTTGGCTGTAGTAACTCCTTGACACATTGCAGGAAAGACAAGCAGACAGATCCATTCTGGAACAATAATATACTAGAAACAATAAAAACAGTCTGAAACATCACAAAGGAAAGGGGGATACACTATGATACGAACTACTTACTGCATGATCAATACCTAGCAACAAGTTATCAGTTGTGATGAGCAGGGTTTTCAAGCAGTATGCTTGTGCTTGTGGCCGACAGAAATGACTAATTACACAGGACAAATCATACCATCTTAATGAGGAAAACGCTACATCACACACCAAACAAGTTCAGTCATAAGTTCATAACACAGTTAAGTGCTTACCAAAGACTTGATGCAAAGAAGGCACTTATAGGTATTACACATGTTGCATATCTGCAACACCAAGAAAATTTGTTTAAGAAAGCAAAGATGGATACTGTAACAATAATTGAGAATAATCATGGCAATTTCGGATAAAGAAATGCACTTACATTTCAAATGTCATTTTGACAGGAGCTACAACCTGCATGTTGAGATCAAGGGAGAAGAAATGCATTACCAAGCTAAGCACAAGCTTTCAAAGAAATATGATAATAGTGCTCTCAATTTTATATTTTGGTTCTGTAGTAACATACACTGAGAAAAAGGGTCCGTTTAGGCCAATTCCAATACATTGAGAGGCTCCTATCTCCGAGAAATGAGGATAATGTCATCAACAACACTATTTAATTTTTTATTGTGGCAAACTTCTTATTCCTATAGTTATTTGCATATAATGGTGAGATGGGAGATGATGGAGTCTGTTGTTTTGCATTTACCAGTTTATGATAAAGACATTCCTTAGGATACTTAGCAATACTAGAAAAAAAGGAAGAATAGATGGAGAGGGGAAATGAAGAGAGAGAAATTGAATTTAGTTGCATGTCATACCTTGAAAACACGGATAAGAAAAAACGCAATGAGTCCAGAGAATGCCATGTGAATCATTGTCAACGTTATAGGAAATGGAAAATTGAAGTATTTGGGAGACAGAAGCCACTGCAGTAAAATGGAGACAGCGAATTACATAAATGAATGGTTCCTTCCGAAACAGGAAACTCATAGTTTGCTTTAGTTGCAGCCTAACCATTAGAACAGATCTTTTAATAAAGCCTGATCAATTAACAAGGACACTGACATATAATGAAAAGAAAAGGAAGCAAAAGATGGGAAAATGGTGGAAGGGCGGTGGTACCTTGTTGTACAATATAACTCCGGAAGAAAGGAAAATGTAAATCAATAGGTAGAGATAAGTCAATACAAGCGGCTTGCTTATCATTTCTGCTGCTCCCTTTCCTTTCCTTTCACCAAATGCCGAATGCTAAAAAAAAAAAAAAAAAAAACCTCTTAAACAGTCTAATGGGTGATGTCCAGCGAACCATCCATCATCATCTTAAGTTCTTAACACACAGAAGAAAAAAAAAAATACATTTTTTCCCCAATGGCAAGCCAGAAACAAGATAGAGTACTTACTAGTTTTTCCGGTGCAATAAATCAGAAAGCAATGCAATTACCTTGGGCGTCCAAAGCAATTAGTACTATTAGTATAGTATTACCTGAAAATGAGAAATTGAAGAAATCAGGAAGAAATCATTAAATGCTGCGAATAGCATTCATAATCAATTAAAAGAGGAAAAAGGAAATGGAAATGTGGAAAGAAAAGGAAAATGGGGAAGGCAGAGATCCGTTTCTGATGCTGCTATTATTATTTCATGTGTAGGATTAGGATACAAATAAAGAAAATAAATATTATTAATAAGGAAAGAAAGAGGATAATTACAAGGCAGGCAGATGCATCGGCTGCAAATCTGAAAGAGCTAATTTGGGCAGATCCGATCCGATGAGGGAATTAGGTTAGGGGAAAGCGGTGTATTTGTGATTGGAGGATGGGAAATGAGAAGAGAAAAGATGATTGAAATAGTAAAAATGAATGGAGACCCAAGATTGAAGAAGAAGGAAGGAAATTAATATAAGAAGAATTCAGTTGTAATTGTAATTAAATACAATATAATACTACTACTACACACTCTCACTACTCACTTATATATAGAAAGAAGAAAAAAAAAAGAGTTCATCCAAATTGATAATATTAATACTCAATGTTCAATATTGTATGAATCCAATCCAAGTTTAGTCTAGTTAATTGAAGAAGGATCCTTAAGAGAGAGACGGTATTTTGAAAATCTGAAAATTGAATTTCAGTATAATACCTTTCTTTTATTTTCTAGGTTTTTTTTTTTTTTAAATATTAAGTTAGGCCACAACCACAAGGCGTAACTTAAGTAACATCAACCCTTCAATCAAAGATGTGTGTGCTGCATTCTGCAATGCATCAATATTCACAATTTACTCATGTTTTCAATGCCAAGAGAGACTGTACTGGAACTGGAGATAAGGTATAGAATATGTGGATGTCTTTCAATACAATATAATAATAATATATCATCTGTCTGTCAACTCTTTCATTAATTTAAAGGTTTTGCTAACGAATGTTTTAAGATATTTTTTAAGATTAATTAATATATTATTTATAGTAATAATATTGTATTTAATGTAAAAATTGATAATTTTATTCATCATTTTCAATACATTAATTGAAGATATTACTATATTTAATCATCTTAAAAAATATCCTAAGAACACTCGTTAACAAGATATTTAATTTAATTTGATTTGAATCATGCATATTAATAATAAGTGCTAGAAAGAAGCCTTGACCTTGAAGTCTTGAAGTAGCCAGCCCGGAAAGGCAAGGAAACTAATCATATCAGATTTTGCAACTCATGACTTACTAGATCAACACTATTCTGATACTTCACAAGTATGTCACAACTCATAATGGAGGATTCAGAGGGACAAACCAAAAACAAACAAAAAAAAGAGCTTGGGACTTTTATTTAGAGCTGAGACCAGAAATTTGGCAAAACAATCATTTTTGAATGAATATCATTGATCATTGCACTTGACAAATTACAGACATTCCTTTCTTGGTTTGACAGACATTGATGATTCTTCAGGGTAGAAAGGGAACATCTCCCATCTCCCATCTAACAACAGATTCTGAGATAACCATCTTCTGTTCCAACTAGAAACAGTCGTGAGAAGGGCATTATACTTATACTCGACAGCACCGACATATTTCTGCTTCCATGATCTGATGAATACAGTTTCTGAGGTATAATTCGATGTTGCCCATCCTGTCACATGCTTTTCACTGTTATTATGGGAATAACTTTTTCCTTTTTGATAAACACCAAATAAGGAGATTGATAAAAAAAAAAAAAAAAAAGGATAGTACTACTAATGATTCATATAGCAAACAGGAGGAGGCATCCACTAGCAACAATTCATCAAATAACATCAAAAGGCTTAATGCAAATAGAGTGACAAAGTATATTGTTGTTTACGTACTTCATCAGCGGATTTAGCTAATGAGGAAAGTCCGATCTTATTTCTGGATATTGAAATAACATCCTGTCCCCACACAGAGAAACCAGATACTCCATCACTATGTCCCTTGAAAGTGACGGGCATCGGTAAATTTCTACAAGAAACAATTAGTTAAGCAATCAGAACAATGGATATCAACCCAACTGCAAAATACTTCTAATGAAACATCACACATTTTCTATTTCAATATTCTAACACATGAAATTTCAATTTCAATAATATTACCTTCTCAAGTCCCAAATTCTCAAAGTCCTGTCAAGAGAGCTGGAAACTAGCAAATGCTCTTCTGGGGCAGCCAACTGCATGTATGTAAATGTAATGTCACTACATTTCAAGTATAAGTTCTTTTCTCCCTCTAATTTGGTGAATTAAGCATTTACCTTTGTAACATATCCATCATGAGCCCTCCAACAAGCGATAACATTTCCACTCCTCACATCAAATAACCGACAGTGACCAGAACTTAATCCAGCTGCAATCCAACATGGTGAAGCAGAAGCTCCATTCCCTTGCTCTTTGTCAGACCCACATGAGCATATGGCAGAGACAAGAGAAGGAAAAGCAGATTCACTGAATTCACCCTTCCATAAATGAAGCTTTCGACCTTGGGAAACATCAATAAATCTGTGTCATGTACAAGTACACAAACAGAAGCGCATTACAAAAAGATTCTTTACTTGTATCAGCTTGATTTAACAATTGACGTCTCACTCTTAATAGTAACTAGCTACCTGAGAGAACCATTTCCAGTGCCGACCACAAGCTTTTCAACAAGCTCTAAATAATGCATACAAGTGTACAAGCTTTCATCAAATGGACTACTAAGTACTCCACTTGATAATGTGTTTGAATTCAACATATCAACATGGTCAGCACTGATATTTGATGGAGAAGATAAAGGGCTCACAAGATGCAGGGAATCTGTAGATGGTTCTGCGAATACTGATATCAGCTTCCCTGTTTGGCTATTCCAAACATGTATTGTTCCATCACAAGAGGCTATTCTTCCGCTCAATGATAAGATGCATATGTCATTTACAACCTGAAAGCTCCAGAAGAAATTAGAGAAATCAGCATAGCCACACTTATTACCTAAAAGTATAGAAGCTTAGCTAAGAAATATATCATGCTGAGACTGAAATCCCAACAAGCTTAGCCAAAGAATATAGACAGACATGTAATAGAAACCTAGTCTCTTCAGTCTTTTCACCAATTGTTGGTTGAATATGACCCTCATCAGAACATGGCCACTATATAATATCAAAACGGTGCCATCACATCCAAAGAGAGAACAACCTAACAGATTAATAAAGTACTTTCATGCTAATAGCATGACTAGATAAGGAGACAGTATATTGCATGTGTTACAGTAGATATTTAGCAAAATAGCATGTTCCTGCTGCAGTACCTAAACCTATGCATTCTTTATCTCATCTCTCTTATAGTATTAAATCCCTGAAGACTCAATGAAACAAGGGATATCAGTCAGCAAAACTTACTAATCACCACCATAATTACAGAAATAACAAGGGATATCAGAGTTCCATTAGAATGCAACATAATTACAGAAATAACCAACCTCCTCATGACCATAATATCCAGATACACAATTTATTCTTGTCAAATCCCATTTCTGAACAGTTCCTTTGAACCCCGGACCAATGCCTGCAGTGAAAACTGTATTCTCATCTTGGCAAACTGCTAACGATCTCAATGCCCCTTGATGTGCGCGAACTGAGGATAAAACAGATGCTCTTATCTTCCATGGAAATTCATCTTTCGGACACCCAAAGCGTCCAAGGAGGTCAGAGCCATCCCAGCTAGCAGCTGGACTGGGGAACCAAAACCAGGGTTCACTCTTGAAATGGTTTGAAGCTGTTTCATGTGTTTGGACTGAACTCTGATGAGCATTGGTCAAACGTCTCTGAGGCATCAAATTTTTGGCGCCTCTAATTCCCTGTGATTGAGGAATAGACCAGCCAACCCCATTAAGTAACAGTTTAGCAGGACTGTAATCAGATGTTGACCCCTTGCTCAATAAGGGCACTTTAGCAATTACATTCTCTACACCACTCCGAGATGATTCTCCTGTATATTCCCACTGAATAATAACATGTTCAGAAATATGATATGCAAAAATCTACGCATGGTAGAGCACTTAAAGATGAATCTTCAAATTACAAAAATCGATTACCACACCACTCTTTGAAAGCAAAGTCTCCATACCTTCCAATTGTGAAACCGTAGAAGAAATTGCTCAAGAAGCAACCACGTAGTACAACACTGACGAAGTTTCTCTATTCCGAGTAGAGAACAAAAAGAAGGATATAGAAGCAACCTGCATTCAGGAAAGAACATGTGATGAGATAAAGTGATTCATGCAAAACTGGCTTCTAACTAGAGAGAACAGATTATCACCCACACAAGATCCATGCGACTCTCTATTTGAAACTCTCCATTAACTTTTGATTTTGAAACCTCCGAGCTTTTACCAAGAGAACCAGATCCATTGAAACTTTCTTGTGAGAAGGCCAGCTCATCAAAAAGCTCCTTAAGTTGTGGCAGGACATGCAATGCTGTCAACTCTGGTCCAATCCGCTGACAAATTGCCATTAAAGATGTAGCAGCAACCTGACCAGTACACCACATATGAAATTATGAAAACTTTGAAATACCCGGCTGGAATTTGAGATGCATGACATAGAACAGATGCATACAACTAGGTCTAGAACCAAAAAAAGTTATTAAACATAAATGATAAGAACAACCAACAATAAGAGCAGCAACTAAGCTTTTTCCCACTAATTAATTACAAATGATAGATGTAGTAAGCTCAATTAAGACTGATTACAGATTCTAAGGCCTTCACACATGCTTTCAAATGACCAGGCATCCAGCAGAGAAATTGTGCAAGCAAAGACTGTCCTATTCCTTAGAGGTGCTTAGAAGAATGTGTTTTCATGTAGCTCCATACTGAGGATGTGGATCCATGATGCTTCATTATAGAGACACAAACTTCACTTGTAGCAAGACAAAAATGATAAATACACAATATTAGATGTTAAAAAATAATAAACAGTAACGACCTATTCCCCTACTACATGTAATCCCTTTTTATTATTGTGTATGATTCTTCAACACTGAAGTATGATTAACTGCACTGCAGTTAAATGAAAATAGAAATTTTAAAGCACCTGAAGCACCGTAATCTCTAAATTTGTCTGCATAAGAGCCAGAACATGTAGGCAACTCTTATCCTGCATGATAATAGGAGATGCATTATTAATTCTTAAAAACACCATCCAAGATTGAATATAAAGCACAAAAAAAAAGGATTTCAGAACCAAGTGCATACTTCAATTAGGTCTTTTGCAACCGCTTCCCTTGGTAAGAAGGCTACCAGACCGTCCAATGTCATTAGACAATCAATAAGTGCTAAACTACTCCAGCTATGCACAGGCTCAGGCTTATCCATAGAAGAAACATCAATACAAGAACGAGCAACGTGTTTAAGCAGTGGTAGCATCTGTCTGACAATAAAGGTCTCTCCCAAAAGACCGCCTGAAAAGTAAAAGAATGACAGTAAGTACATGGTAAACATGCCATTTCCAGAACAGACATCAGTCTGAAAACCCAATGAACTGTAACTACCAATTCTGACCAGCACATCAATTCCATCAGGGCAAAGTCCCTTCCCAAAGCAGTGAATCAGAGGCAGGATCGTCTACATTAAGAATCAGGAGTTTGTTGTTATAATCACAAAGAGAATTGGATCTATGTGTTACCTACAGAACCATATGGCCAAACTTTATTTCCTTCTGAATAAAACCAAGAACCATAGAAAGAGGTTAACCTGATGAACTGTGATAGGCACACCAAGCTCTTCACTTGAGCAAATAAGCAGAACAGAAGCAGCAGCTGCTGAACTCTTGTGAGGAGAAATGTATAGATTTGATATGACCAAAGGATGTATTGTTTCCAGATAAGCTTGTTTACCAATTTGGTTCCATATCTCTCGAACAAATGAGTCTTGAAGAAGAGAAACCTTCAAATGAGAATAACCTGTGGTCTGAAATAAACAAGTTCGTTTGCATGAAGTCAAATATGTAGTTCAATATAGAAGCAAGTGCAAAAGAACAAAGTTCGTAACTGGCCTGCAGAATCTTCTGGATAGCAGGCAAAACTGATGCCTTCACTGCTTTTGAGGTCAAACATTTAATGAATTCTTTCAGCAGTATGGAAGCCCATTCAGCTTCAGCATCAGATAAAGGAGCTGAAGCAAGTGGTAAACAGTATGGAGCACACATTTCAGCTGCAAAAGTTCCCATTGCTTTCAGTGCCCCTTGCTTTGCAAAATTTGCTGCATATTGAAGTCGGGATCCATCTGTTGCCAAAAGTTGAAGTGGGGCAGTAAACAAGTAGACCGACTTCACTGTTGAAGGAAAATATGGAGATTCCAATAGACTTTTGGCAGATGGCCTCCTGGTTATTGTGAGTTTTAAATAAAACATAAGTAGTTTAGTTATATAAATGCATATGGTTGATGCACAGACCTCATAAAAAAAGAACAGAACAACATAGAAAAAGGAATCAAAAGAAGCATAATTAAATAAAATTTAATAAGATTAAAATATAAAAGAAAATGTAAAACTGATAAAGAAAAACAATACCTCATCCAGTCCTTCTCAATGCAAGCTTCAACTAGTACTTTAGCATGAGAAGGAAGTTCCTGCAACAATCCAGGAAAAACACCATTTTCCAAGTACATGGCTAATGAAGTTGAATAAAAAAGTGGCCTCCTCAAGTAAAGTTCAGCTAAGAGACAACCCACAGAAAATATGTCCTTTGCAGCCTCTTTGGAGGAAGTCCTTGATAAACATGATGTCTGCCTCCAAAGCAATAACTCTTGATATCCTGTGGAATCGTCATTCTGCATATCTATATGCTCAAGAAGATAATTTAAATCAACATCAGATGGAAACCCACAGTAATTGCTAATATCATGTGGATTTGATGCACTTTTCTCCAGATTCTCAATTTGAGACTCTTTTAAAGAAGAGCTTTGCTTCAGAAAATTTTCTTGATCATGGCAATAGAGCGGACTCAAATGCCGGGCATGTTCAGAAAATAAAGATGCTTCTTCCAATTCTTGTAAACAGGCAGTTTTATAGAGAAAAGATTTCTCATTATCCATTTCGTGTGCTTGGTTCTGACAAACAGCTGACACTTTTGTGCTGTCATGTGTTTCCTGCATAGCAACTCGACGTGAAGGGTGCGGTTGAGTAAAGAGCTGACGCCGTCCAATTGATCTTGGCTTTGAGGGCTCTGATGAAGACAGCATAACATTCTTTGCAGCAACAGCTGCTTGCCCCGACATTTTATATCCAAAGTTTATATCAATCCAATAATGGATTTGACGTGAGACTCTGTTGCTCTCTAAAGCATCTCGGTGCAATTTAATGAATTCTTCAGGATTACCCGCCCATGATGGAACAGCCAGATCAGTCATACCAGAATGTTGAGAGTAAAATATTCGAGGATCACAGTAAAATTCTGGGATGCACTCATCAGGTGTCCATTGATAAAGTCTTTGCATGGTTGAAGGGTACTCATTAGGTACATAGACAGAGCGAACAGCCATCCGCAGAACACTTAAAGGCAACCTCCTCGCTTTATAGCTGCAGACAGCCAATTCTGATAAACACTCATCTGAGACATGGTGTGGAACTTCAGAAGTTGAATAGGTGAAATCCAACTGTTCATCACCTTTTGCCAACCTCCATTTACTCTTGCTCAAATCCCGCCAGCCTGAATCAGAGTCCTCACTTGGTTTTGTGCTAAAATCTATTACCCATGGCATTACTGGATGAAATGTGTGATCCCCCCACCTTCTCCCAACCAATTTGTTTAAGAAAAGCAAATATTCAAAATTACTCAGCTCTCCCCTCCACCATCTATTGAATTGAGAATTCCAATCTAAAGATGGGGAGAGCTTAAAATCAGCATATAATCCTTGAGAAGAACAACCTTCTATGCAACAACCTACCCTTGAAGGAATACAGCTACTGTCGGATTTCCCATGTTTGAAACATAAATTGAATCCTAACCTAGGGTTATCCCAAATGCGCAGCCAAGCCCAGCATGAATTAGTGAGCATCACATTGGATGGGCATAGATTACCATGGGGAACTCCTAATCCATGTAAGTAAGTAAGGGCAGACAGCAGCTGATACATCAAAAACCTCATATGCCAGTCCGACTTCAAGGAATTTGGGCTGTAATGAAGAATATTCTCCAACGTATATGGAGTTTTGGGGAGCAGTAAATTGATATAGCCAGGTGTTTTCAATAATCCGAGAATAGGTGCTATGTTGGGATGCCTGAGGCAGCCCGGGATACTAGTCTCATCAAATGAAGGAATCCCAAGTAGACGCATATAATTAACACCGTCTCTCCCAGAAGATTTTCCTTGAATAAGAAGATTAAGCGAGGACAATATGTGATCTTCCAAAGTCCCAGATAGGAAGCTAGAAGCAATCTCTTGAAAAGTAGAATAAGAAGAAATACCAACATGAGCAAGTGGGGCCAAAGCAGGAATTGTTCTTAAGCAAGAGAATTTAGCAGAATGGTTACAAGCACAACATTCATATCCCATCCTATTAGACAAAAACTGAGATTCACCCAATAAAGAATCTGATAAATAAGTGCTGCCAGTTCCTGCACTGACCTCTATTTCTTCTTCATTTTGCATCGTATATTGATTACTGCAAAGGCAAAAGGCATAAAATTCGACAGCTTTTAATTTTTATATCATCAGTCAACTGTGAGTGAGCAGAAATTAAGCAAAGACATAAGGAAAAAGAGAGAGAAAAAATGATGATCTTACAGGTATTTAGAGAAGCAATGGTGTGGATCAGTGGGAAGATAGGACAAAATGAATTGAGAAGCTGAAGCTGAAATTTGTCCTGAAGAATTATTATCAGAGAATTGAACGACAGCGGAGGAGCCAAAGGGGAGAGGAGAATCGGAGATGCCATAGCAAAACAGTAGCTGATCCGACCAATCCGACTTGATCCGGCGTTCAAGGCATTCAAAGCACGTTTCTTTTGCTTCCATCTATCTATCTACCTTACCTTTCGTTTTTTGGATTCAATTTCGCTCCATTTTCAACTACCAAATGCTTTTGCTTGCGGTTACTTAATGGTAATTTGCTTCCAATTGAAGCTTCGGCAATGAGTCTATAACTTAAACTCTAACTCGATTTACAGAACCTCTTTGCCTCTTTCAACTCACGGTTGGGCCAGGAAAGCCCAAAGCTCAAAGCCCCTTTTACTGCTCTGCTTCTCAGGCCGATATTTTGTTTTTTCTTTTTACTACCTTGGCCTTGCGTCATTATTAACAGCAATCAAATTTTTGTCTTTTTTTTTTTTACTACAGAGAACAAGGGATTGCACATTTTGTTTTCTCTGAATTTCTTTTTCCTTTTCTTTTCTCCCCTTGTAAGTAAACAGCAATCAAATATTTTTATTTTATTTTTTTGGTTTTATGTGAAGAAGTAGATAGCTGCTCTTTGATCTTATATAGATGAAAATTGTCAAAAGTGAATTATTATATAGTAACAATTAGTGCTATCTAATTAAAGCAAAGTCTATGAGGAAGTTAATAGCAGCGGCATTGTCTATATTCTTTAATTATTTCTACTCACATCAGTGGAAGGATTAGTTCCACCGAGTAAACAACATTGCAAACAATGTAATCTAATCATCATGTCTTTTTGTTACATTACAAAAGTATATTCGTATAAAGCTAAATTTGGGAATACAACCTGATTTTGGAATTTATAAGAAATACAATTATAAACCGAGACTTCCTTAAATAAAATAAAAAGAAAAAAAAGCCCCCAATCTATTACAAGCTTATGAGACAAATGTCATCTAAGTACAACTGCGTGAAATGCCATACCATACAATACAAGGAAACAAACAAACAAAGGCAAACTTTTTTATTTGGAGAGAAAAGGCCAAACGAAACGAAACGAATTTTATTTACACGTAATTTACGCACAGAAAAGTGAATAAATTAGAGGCTTCACAAATTTACATGAATCTCTCGATTTCCCCTCTTGCTTGCCAGAAAACAAAAGTGAAATGAGACTGAATGGAACTGAACTGAACTGAACCGAGTCTGAGAGGATTCGCAATTCAAAGATGAGCTAGCTATACCTACACACACACACCCCTACCTATATTTTGCTTCAAACCCTTGTCCACATGTTTTATCATGCGGTTGACGCCCATTAGTTCTACGAAATTGAGCCACTTCATTATTCACTCGAGAAACAAGCCTTTCGGAATGTGCCAGCCTCTTGGCCAAATTGACACCAACCAGATTTAATGAACCATTCTCCTGTTAGATCAAGAAAACTTGAGAAAAATAGGTCTAACAATTATAAGCGCTAAAAACTGTGTACTGACAACATCAGCTCAAACCTTAATCTGTAATGTCTGATTTATTTGCTTCTGTTTACTTGATGCTGTTCCTTCAAATGTTTTTATGAGCTCATCCAATTCCGCAACTGTCTTTATCAAATTGGTCTTGTCCATCTGTGAGGAAAAAGAGGAGATGGTCGCAATTTTTACCAATACGAGGAGAAATATGATTACAAACTTAAACATCATGTGAAATTACCTTTAACATTTCATTCTGTGCAGAAAGCAACTGATCTCTCTGTTGAAGCTGCTCTAAAGTCAACTGTGCAGTGAGTATATCTGCATCTTTCTTATTTATTTCACATAAGCAACTGCAGGACAAGATACGCATTTAACAACCCATCAAATGCAAGCAAAATTTTCAAGAAAAAAATGCATAAAGAGATGATGCAGATCTTCCAAGTTTAATATAATCTTTTCCCAACCATTTCCTTTATTTTCTTCTCTTGTACAATGTGCTTTGACATATAAAACTTTATTATTATTTATTCTCTAAGTCTGGATTCAGATTCTAACATTGTACAAGGACCTACATTACATTGGCAGAAATAGATTTAAGACTCGTATTGAACCAAAAAAGGGGGTCTAACCTCTCTTTTTCCTCCATGAGATCATTAACCTGCTTTCTTAAGTTGAGAATTTCTTGCTCCTAAAAAATGAAATGAAATGTACATTAGGACTATAAGTATTCAGAAGAAAAAAAAATGAATTAAAACTTTGATCATGCATACCTTTGCAAGGAACTCTTCTGCTTGCTGATGAGCCTCCTCCACTAATTTTTGAACCTGGTGCTGATCTATTAAGTTCTGGAACATGCAGGAAAGTATGATGCTAGATGAGCAATTTGCCTAAAAATATTCATGCTTTAATAGGCAATAATCTGAATCTTACTGCATAATTAGTCATGTCCAATTTGATGCCAAGTAAATCCCTGATGACATCATGGGTCATGCTTTCAGCTGCAGCTAGCCTAGTGTTTAGCATATATATCTGATCCAGTATAGAATGAGTTAGAAACTTCATGATTGATCACAAGTAATCCAACTACCAGCACAGAAAGATGTATGCAAGTGAGCTTAGCCGCCTGTTTCACATGGTGAGAGAAGGAAAGATGCTATAGAACAGTAACAACTAGACCTCTTTAGATACAATACTGATGTTGCTACAGAGGTTAAAGTAGAAATCAAATTTATTACTCATTGTACATTAATGATAGGCTCAGAAGGTCTGCTTAAAAGGCAATAAATTGAAAAAACTAGACCTCTTTTTGCCGACTAGCTGACACTGCTTCCAGCTCTTCTATACGAAGCCTGGCTGTTGACAGTTCTTGATCCTTCTCCGAATTCATTTGTTGTACCAAACTTGAAATGCACCGGAATGGTGAGCTCGAACCCCTGCTTCTTGTTGAGGTCTTCTCATTTTTATCCGATATTGATACTGTTGAGGTTGAAGTTGGCAAATCTGTTTTCACTTCACGAATCATGGCCTCCAAGGTCTTGTACTGTTCAAAAAGAGGGGTAAAAAAGATGCAGAATAATAACTAATTTGACATGAAAGACAAATACTGTAATTGAAAATGAGGAGAGAAGACCACTAAGGGCTAACAGAACTTCTAATAATAGGAACCTGTTATTACTTTTTGTCCTCTAACTACATGAGGCAACTGGTGTTGTTTTTCGCGACGGAATATTTTAATGGCAATTCTTATAGATGATAGGATGATAAAGTCTCGGACTGATAAGCATGAGAGCACAAGTTTATGTCTTGAGACTGATGCCAAATAGTAGAACAGTATCCTGCCCCTTTAAAGGACCGTAACCCTTTTCTTTCCAATTGGGAGTGAGTGTAACGAAAGTTTATGCTATGACATTTATTATGTTCAAATTGCTCAAGTATTATGATATTAAGGAATGAAAGCTCCTAAGAGAATACTCTAAATCTCACAGAATTACCTGACTAAGTGGACTCCTGCTTTAGAATCTTATGTATAATAGAAACTGGCATAAATATAATTTCCAAACCTTAAGAGTTCATATTGAAGAGTATAACTGATACCTTCTGTTGGTACTGTGATGCCTGGGCTTCAGAATGTAACACAAGTTCCGAGATGTACTCTTTGCATTGTTTGATCTACAACGTATTTGAAAAAGTTCATTAAGATACAAGAAAAAGAAATAATAATATAATCTACTTTTCAAAAGCTTATCCAATTGAATCCAGTCAATAGGAAGTAAATTAGGAATCCACCTCTATACTCAGCTCTGCTTTTTCCTTCTCTAGAATTCTTATCTGATCATGTGCCTCATGGAGTTCTAGCAATTTATTGTGCATTCGCCTGCATCAAAACCACTTTCTGAATACCCAAAAGAAAAGCAGCAGAAGAAACCAGGAATCGTAATTAGAAAGCGAACAGTGGTCTTGACCTATATATAAGATCTTCAGTTTGTTCAGCATTTGAGTTGACTGAATGCACAATGTCAGCGAAGTTATCTACTTTTGACAATCTATCTCTAAGAGCTTGGAGTTCATGTTCTAATGAATTTCTGATCAGCCGATGCCTCTCTACCTCCTCATCCAATTCATATACCTAAGAGTAACATGACATGTCAGAACTTTCAATTACACTAGGAAAGATAATTTAGTATCCAAAACAGCAGAAAGCATGAGAGGAACAAAAGGGTACACAATTATTACAAAGCCAAGTTGCATTTTTTCCATTAAGGAAAGAAAATATTTAACCGTTAATACAATATCTGAACTCTATCAGTTCAGCAATGTCAGTTCGTACAGAGATGAAAATTTCAAATTCCTAACCTTTTTCTCCAAGACATTTACAGTAGATTCAAGTTCCTCAACAGAATGCTCAAGGATCTTGACCTCCTCCTCCTTTTGTTCAGCATATATTTTACTTGCCTCTGATTCCTAGAGAAAAGAAAAATCCAAGTTCAGTATAAGGAACACTGCCTACATTATTTGATACTAAAAAGAATAAACCAATATGTACCTGGCGAGCTTCAACTGCAATAGCTTCATTTTCATCAGCCAATGCACGGACCATCTCAAGCTGATCGTTTAGAGAGAAAATTTCTTCAAGGAGCTCATCTCTCTCACTAGTGACCTTTCTCAAGTCCTCCTCAATGCCTTCAACTGATGACAGTAAGTCCTTTTCCAATGAATAATTCAAATGAAGAATTTCTTTTTCCAATCCTTTCACCACCTCCTTCTGTTCTTCCAGTCCTTCTTCAGCCTCAGCTTTCTTGAGATATAAGTCTTTTAAAAGCATTCTCATCTCAGCATTTTCGTCTAAGAGAGAATCTATTGTTTCTTTAGCCTGCTCCAGATTGGAATTTGTTATTAACAGAGCATTTTCAGCATCAGTTAGACGATTTTCAAGTTTACTATGCTGAACCAACAAGTCATCAACTTGATTTGTTTTCATCTCTAGCTCATGGCGAACTTGCTTCAAACCCAAAATTAACTTTTCACTTTCATCTTTGATTTCCTTTCTACTGGAGGCTGATTCTTGCAACAAGTGAAGATCAAAAAGCAAACCCTCCAACAAAACTTCTTTTCTTTTCATTTCTTTCTTCAGAGAGAAATTTTCATCTATCAAATCATTACGTGAGAGATCTGTGTCTCGACCTTCTAAATGTTTGAGTTGCTTGCCTTCATCCTCATCCACTGTAATTTTCTTATGATAAACCACATTTTCACCTTGACCAATGGAGTGACTCTTTACTGAAGTATTTACAACTGAGTGAAGTTCTGGTCTTTGCAATGGATGAGAACATAATTCGTTGCTTAAGTTTAAAGTTTTGTGGATAAAGTCTCCAAAATGGCAGTGATACAAAACGAATAATGAAAATTCTTTCTCTATCATCTCAGAGCAAATATATTCAAATGATGATCTTGAGTTGCAAATAGTGAGAAGCACCTCCTGACTCATAGATAAGACATCAGAGTATAAAACCTTAAACTTGTCCTCAATTTGTCTTTGCATTTGCTGGAAACACCCTTCAAGCAAAGATATTGAGTCGGCTGTTTCAACCAAAGTATAACGTATTTGATCCTGCAGCAATTCATTCTCTCTTTCTTTCAAACTTACTGAATATCTGAGCTTTTCAAGTTCATCAATCAAGTTTGATTTCTCTACCATCAATTCTTCACTTGCTTGCCTCCAAATACTATTCAAAACTTTTGTGTTTTCATTTGCTTTCAGCAATGCATTTAACATATAATCAGTTTCCTTCATGGTTGCATGGGCTTCCTCAAATTTTTTGAAGAAACTTTTGGCAGGACTGGTTTTATCATCAGAAAGTGCCTGCATATAGAAAACATTACCTAGAATTAAAGGTCAAACTTTCTCCTTGCGTTTTATCTAAATATGATATTTAGTTATCATATGAAGATATTAAAGATACACCAATTTTCCCATTGAACAAACAAAAAACAAAGTTTAGAGTTAACGCATACCTCTACAGTATTATGGGATTCTGCCTCATCAATCTCCATTGTCAACCCAAAAGAAGGAAGCTCTGCCATCATTAAGTTCATTAGTTCCATTTCTGATATATATATTTCATGCATTTTTTCTTTTACACAAAAAATCCAGGTAAATTTGTACCTTCTGTATGAGAACATTCTCCAATATCACTCTCATTGAGGATTGTGGTTAACCAAACATATAAATTATGGAAAACATCCAATGCCTTCCACAACTCCTTTCTTAGGCCAAATGTTCCTGACTTTTCTGAGAATTCCGAATCAGATTGAGGTGAGACTTCTTCAAATTTTGCATCACCCATCAGCTTAGTTGTCTTCCTGGAGCAGTGTGATCCACTCAAATTGTTTCCAGAAGCAAAACTTTCAATTGAAAAAGCAGAGCTTGATGTTGAAGAATTAGAACTCCAGTTGTCATTTTCAATCACGTCTTCATCATTTGACAGGTGGACATGCATACTAGCTTTTGTTTTAATGCAATCTTTAATTAATTTAAGAATTTCATTTGCCTGAGCAATTTCATCTTTTATTTGATGCAGAAGGTGACACTTCAAAGACTTAGCTGCCGCCACTGATTGCAATTCGGTTGTAGAAGTCTGAAAACTTTTACAGTTCTCTTTTAGTTCAAAAACTTCACTCCTCATGTCAAGAATTTCTCTCAGCAAATCCTGAAGCAACTCCTTGTAAACTGAACATGCTTCAAAAATGTCTGTTTGGAGGGTGGATAAATGGACTTCTGCATCTTCATAAGATGTACTAATAACATTCTCAGACTCCAATATTACTAACTTTGTCAACTCCACTTGAGCCTTAAGATTATCTGTTGTTAGAAACTTTATACGAGCCATCACATCGCTTTGCATTCCCTCGGAAGTGGCTAGTGTTAAGATTGGAATGTCCACCTCAGCATGATCTCCATAAGCAGCCTTGTTGCAATCTACAAGCCATTTTGCAATCAAGAAAGCAGCATCAGCTCGTTTTTCTGCCATGATAAGCTGATCCCCCTTAAGTTTGAGTTCATTCGCTAGAACTTTTTCCAAATATGTCTCATCATTAGATAAGATGCTTAATCGGGCTGCCTCATCTGTTTTCACATCACCACTTGGTTCCTGAAATTCATTAAAAGCAATTGTTGCTCCCTTCAAGGAACGTAACTTCATCTCCATTTCCACTATCATCCTCTGTGCATCTTCCAAGCTTCTCTGCAGAAGTAGAATTCTTTCTTCTTTGTCAACGCAAACTCTTGCAGCCCTCTCAACATTTTCACCAACCCAAACGTTAATTTGAGGAAATGAACAAGCAATGTTTTCTATCTGCCGAGAGGCATCTTTGAGGGATTTAGAACCATCTAGAAGGAAGCTAGTGAGTTCTAAAGTTGCCCTTTCCCAATCCACACAATTTGACTTTATTTCTTCCTCTTTAGCTGTGATTATATCTCTTAGCCTCGTATTTTCTTGAGTAACGGAAGCTAGTCTCTCATTAAGTTCTAACTGAAGTGCAGCAACTTCTTCCTGCAAATGAAGTATTGTCCTAGCTGTTTCCATTTCAACCTGTTCACGCACTAAATCAGCTTCATGCTGGCAAGATAATTGTGATGCCTGAACCTGTTGATATTGACAATTAAGTAATCTGGCATTCTCTAGGTCTTTAGTCAATCTATCCAGCTTGTCTTGTAAATCCTTTGGATCAATGAGTTCACTCTCCATGACCAGGCCTTCCTTTTTAGATGCTAAGTGATCTGGCTCAAGGCAATGAATTCTAAGTTTATGAACAGATTCACTTTCCAGCTTATCTTTATTGCTTATGATTTCCATGTATCTTCTGTTCTCTTCCTGCAGATGCTTCAGCTCTTTAAATAGATAGATATGCTCAGCCTCCATTGCCTTAATTAACAATCTTGCATCTATCAACTCCTTTTGAGTGACACTATGTTGCATAACTGAAGCAACACGTATATTCTGCTCATTTTGATTTTCTAAAGCCACATCATTCTTCTGGGAATAGGATGCTATCTCATCTCCGGAGTCACTACGGGCTGATATAGTTTCAACCTGTAAGATAGTTGCCATTTGAAAAGTAAATGTTTAAATAAATAAAAAAAAATTGTTAAATATAATACATATCTATATGCTTCTGTTGTGCATGTTGGTGTATGCTTCTACATCTGAGCATAGATTTGCCTTGACACAAAACTTATAATGGTCTTTCTCTTTGATGCATCTACCTGTATTGGTATCCTTATGCACAAAAGGAAACAAAATCTAAATACGACAGCAAGATACCAATTACTCCATAAAATATGCCATTAATAAATTAACATGAAGCAATGGACAAAACTTGAATTTTTCTTACCAATGAATATTTATCTGTTTGCCTGTATTCCTCATGATCCTTGGAGGGAGAATCAGCAACCTACAAAGGATGGAACTTGTATAAGCTACCTCAGGACATAGATTAACCTATCTCACCCCTTCATTCACTAGTTCATAGTTGTTCTTACAGAATCAGATGCTGCTTGACTACAGTTCAAGTATTTTCTCAGTTCCATTTGTAACTCTTCTACTTCCCTGAAGACATAAACCTTTAATGAGATTACAAGAAACAGAGTAGGAAATACTTCTTCCAAGAAAAGACAAGTTAAAGCATTATTGTATGCGACCACTCAATTCATAAGAAAGATTAAAAAAGAGAAGAAAAAAAAAAAACTACGAAAACTGTAGATAGAAGAAGTTGAGATGATTGGTCCACCCTGGATAAACCATATAAAGGGCTGATACAACTGATACGCCCAATACTCATTAAAAGCAAAAAAAGTATGATTTGGACACAGCTTAGGCGAACTGATAAAACCACAAATAATTTGTTTCCTTTACTTTTCAACTATGTTACTCGGACTCGGATGTGAGTGTCGGACACGGGTATGAGTCCGACACGGGTATATTCAATTTTTCTCAAGATTTCCATGTATTTAGAGGGTCCTTGGAGGATCATATCCCCATACCCATATCCGGATATGTGTCGGACACGGATACTTCAAGAAAAATGAAGAGTTGGAGCAACATAGCTTTTCAACCTTTTCAAATATAATGAACCTAGAATTAGAGAGTTGCTGCCAAGGCCTTCATTTTCAACCCAGTAGGAGCCAGGTAGAAAACTAAGTCTCAAACATGCATTGCAAACCAACAAGCAACACCTAGGATAAAGTGCATTAATTTATTAAATACCTCGTCAGCTTGGAATTCATATTCCTGCAATCTTCCAACTCCTTCACAGTGTTGCCATCCTGTAATTCATACCTCATCAGTTTGAAATCGATATAAAAGATAAAGTACAGATCGGAAAGTACCATTCATAACATAAATAATATGATTGTGAATTCCAACCTGATTCTCATATCTAGAGGAGAATCTGTACTTTCCTTCAAGAACTTCTAGAAGCTGCATGTCAAGAAAAAGTTTTCAGTCTGTTATCACTGGCCCCAAAATCAAATTTTCTATAAAATTACTCTCCCCAAACCTGGTCCCGCAGTTCTGAAACTTCATCCAGCAACGTTTCTCGCTCTCCTTGCTCATGAAAATTTTGAAATCTGGCATAAAAATTATGTAAAGTGAGTCACTGGAATCAAGAGAGGGGATAGAGTGACGATAAGAGGTTTACATTTGTAGCTGTTCAAGAAGTCTAATATTCTCTAAAGCAAAACGTGTCAATTCTGGGTTTCTGTCAATCTTTGTCTGAAGCAATTGAATCTCCTCCTTCAAAGCTCGATTTTCCTCCATGAGATACTTCTCAGTTGATACTAGGCCAGTTGTCAACAATTCAAGATTTTTTATCTTCTCCTCCCGAAACCTAAGCATCATTTTAGTACACTGAACATCCTCTTCCCTTTGACAAACCTGCAAGAAATGGTTTGACTGTTAAGTAACCTCATATAAACAGCTGTTCATGTTACTACTTCATCAGAACTGATAAACAGAATTCTTGGACATCATCCCTTATAAAGAATTAATAATTGATCCTTAGAATAAGACATACCAAGCGGTTTATTTGCTCAATTTCTGCCTCTAATTTCTGGATTGCTGTTTCTGCCATCTTTTCTCTCCTTAGGGAACCAGCTAAAGTAGCCTCCATGCGTCTCATCTGCTAGACTTTTATTAGCAATGATTAACTACAAAAAATTTCATATCACCCTTACGAAGGAAGTTAATAAAATGGCCATAAAAGGTGACCTTGTTCTTGTGGATGTTTTGTATCCTACAATCTGCCATTTTTTCTCCAGTGTATTCATTTTTTCTTGAATTGTCTCCCATTTTGAATTCTTCAAAACTTGGCACACAGCTAGTTGGAGAGTTTGGGAAGTTATGATGCTTCAACAAGGAGGACAGCTGGCCCTATTTGAGATGATAAAGACTTCAGATTTACTATTTTAGAATGTTGAGGAAGAAACAAACTATGGCTAGTCCATACCTTTAATTGTTCGATTTGTCGCTGCAGTGCATCAACATCACCTGAAGCATCTTCATTCACTTTAGCCTGGAAAAAAGGAAAAGGTTAATAAGAACTCCAACAATTTGTAACTTTCCTAGGACATACATGCATGATAGACACAAATAGATATGAGCAATTTTGACTTCTTAATTGCAAGCATATGAAGTACATACATTATTCTGAATAAGTTTGGCACGCTGAGCAAACTTCAGTGTGCTTAGAGTTTCATTTGCAGCACTGCAAGAAACGAAAGAACCAAGTTACATAAGAAGAAGAAAAACAAAAAGAGTCACGACAAAAAGTTTTATATGTTATCGCAAAGAAAAATTAATTGTTCAGCAGACCAAATGGATGGGCTGACATTTGCAATTATTGTTGTTTTTGAGTTTCCACCTAGTGAATCCTGCATTCCATATCATCGTTAGTTGAAACCTTTAAGCGAGGTACCAAGAAAATGGAATTATCTTCAATTGAGAGCTTTCATTATCTAACCTGAAGCAGAAATGTTAGTCGAGAATCTCTGTATGGAACATGTCTATGTTTCCCATGTGCCAGATCCACCAGAGACATTATTACGAGGCTAAAATGGTGAAAACAGCAGATCAACAAGTAAATACATTGCACACAGACCTTCTGTTTAGAATGCATCAAAACTAAAAATACAAAAAATAAAACTTCTGGATTTAGTTTGCACATATGAAATGTTCATAATAAGTACCATCTTATACTCAAATTAGGTGTTCATTCAACATATACTTTTATCATCAAGATCAAATTCACAAGGTGGTTTGGAAATACTCATCGATCAACCATCTACATAGTAATAATTTGTGTGCATTTTCTGCTTGAGAGAAGCGTAACTGCTTCCTTGCTGTCTAATTACATTTAAAGTAACTTGGCAATCAAAATTAATGTCAAGAAAATGCCAACCAGTGAAAATCTGAATCACCCCCTAATGGAAACTATATTTTTTATGTTTTTGTGAATACCATTGCGGCTTCAATCGCCAAGAACATCACTGTGCACAATAATTTTTGTGGGATTATCATGTATAAAGACATCCATGAGTATTAATTGCTTCCATCTGGAAGAGAGGGAGAAATAGAGTGTAAAGCTATTAACACAAACAAGGGGGCTCAAGATCTGGCTTAAGAACCACGTCAAAAAGACTCCATGTGGTTTGAAACTGCCTCGCTGGCAGCAGAAGAACCACATCCTGTGACGCCTTTGGACATTCACCAAAATGACTGAGTATGAAATAAGAACATAGAAAAGATACCATAGCATTGCATGGAATATGTGCAACAAACATGTTAGGAAGCTGCAATATCTTCAGAGCAACTATACTGAGTAAAATATCTGAGGTTAATTACCCAAGAGTTGATAAAGATTTGTTTATGTTTGCTGCTTCTTTCAGACGATCTCCTTCTGCACTGGAGCTCTTCTGCCTAAATTTTCAAGCAAATTATTTTGGCATTCAAAAAATAATTAATTGAAAAAGTTGATTCCATAAGCATAGCTACCTTTCAGAACCTGCTAAATCCACTAAATTTAACCTTGCGAATCTAAAGTGGGTCATAGAATCTTTCTCCCAATGGCTTTCGATGATACAAGTGAAAACACTATGGGACCGGCTGCTCTCGCTGTTCATGTTGGTTGCTGCCATTCTTCTGTTTGCAGCACCCTGCATGTAGCAAAATCAAAAGTCGGAGCAATCATTTTCACTCTCTCTAATCTCTATATAAGGTAAATAGCGAAGAAGTACAATTTTTCACTATATATATTGTTACCTGCAACAGAAGCTTGAGAACATCATCAACATTCCGCACATTATATTCCATAAGATTTTCCACATATATGCCTTTCTTCAAGTCTTCTCTGAGCTACAGCAGGGAAATCAGCTTTATGACCTATTACAGTTTAATGTATGTGGATTACGGATTACCCAACATGAATCAAAAGGAAAAGTTTTCAATTACTTGCAGATTAGTTGATGAAGGGTCCAGAAGATCCGTTATTTGCTCATTATATATTTCTAGAAAGGAACATTTGCAACTGAACCTCAATTTCTCATCCTTCCTGCTCTCTTCTTCCTACACATACAAATTTTAATAAATATTTCCCATAAAAGTATAAAAGTGAAGTAATTTTAACAGAATGGGGAATAAAACTCTCACCATTCTAATCCTTGAAAATAAATATTCAAATATACGAGGAGTTATTCCACATTCTTCACTGAGCTGACCTTCCACCTCATATATCTCACCCATCATAGTATATGTTTTGCCACTACCAGTCTGCAGGTAAAAGGTTTCAGAATGCAAATACCTATCCCAATTTTCATTCACCCCCAAAGGATATTACTCTATAAGAAAAAACCTTAAATACAAAAAACCACAGCATAACTTACCTGACCATAAGCAAATATACAGCTATTATACCCAGACATGCAATTCTCCACCATGGGTAGTCCAACTACTCTGAACAGCTTTTCCTACACCAAATTCAAGCAAATAGCCACATAACTCTACATGCAAATTATACATAATTCTCCCTTTTAAATAGAAAAACGTGATTACTAACTAGGTGTTATGTTAAGATGGAACCTGTGATATGGTCTCGCATGCTACATGATCAAAGGTAAATCTGGTCTCGGCATGTCCAAGCCACAGTAAAGTTTGAGCGCTCTCTTGCTTCAAACACCGACCGTACCCTTGTGAAATCCTCTCCATCGTACTCAGTGGCCGAATTCTTATCAACACCTGAAAGTCAACATGAATGAACAAATGGAAATAGTAACGTCCAAATTAAACGATAATTAAACAACAAATAGATGCATGCACAAAACCTGCACATTGCGATCTCTCCAAAAGGAAGGATCCTCAATGAGCTCGAAATGTGGAGCTTCAACGGAGAAATTGGAATCATCGATCATCGACATCCCTCTCGAAACCCTAGAAGAGGAACTGGAGCTCACTCCACCTCTTCCTCCGAAAACTTGAGTAACTCTACTGGCAACACAAGGTCCTGCCTCGCCACCGAGCGAAAATCTTGGAGCAGACCTTGCTGGAGTACTCTGAGCGGAGTTAGGCTCTGAATGCAGCTTCCCATGGCGACTTGTAAACCTCGGGGTTTTATGAAGTGCTCTGGTAGATTTTGATTTGTCTTTGGAATCGACATCATGTTCATCTTGATTTTGCGATACTTTCTGGTATTGAGACGGATCTGGAATTGAGTTGAGTGGAGTTCTCAGAGGTGGGAAATGAGCTGAGCTCGATGAGGTTTCGAAGTCGTTCTCGTTTGCATTTTTAGAGATGAATGGAGAGCTGGAAATGTCTCTCGACATTGTTGAACGTGGAAGATCCAATTACAAAAGAAGAAAAGAATAAACAATTTAATCACTCAAAAATAGAAGCTCATAGCTCTGGATTTAGATTATCAATGAGACTGAGAGAGTGTGAAGACTGAAGAAGATGCTGGTTGAGCTTGAGTGGAGAGAAAAAATAAGGGAAGGGCCGCTCGTTTTTTGAAATTCAAAATTCATGGGATCCGATCCGAATCTAATCCGATGATGTTTGAAAAGAGAGACTTTGGTGGGCTTTGGGATTCAAACATTGTTAATTTGTTAGTGAGTCCAAATGAGTCATAAATTTTAATAAAATTTTGAAAATCCCATCAAAATCAAATCAAGAATTTGTTTTTGAATTGAATTTGATGATGATGCCATTACCATATACCATGTACCTTTTGAAAACAAAAATTCTCATTATTAGTAAGAAGAAAAAGGGTGAGATTTCAGACACAAAAAAGTCTGAAATCATCATCATAATGCACAATGCACGCCTCTTTTGCTGCCTGCAAATTATAATTTCATCTAAACACATAATAGTATCTTACACCATTCAACAAATGCTGATTCTAACACTGCAATTTCAGAGTCACCACAGATTCCTGTTAATCGGTAGCTTAACATTGCTAAGTTTTCGATACAGGCAGGCATCTACTCCAATTCTCTGCTCTACAACCATTTTTCAAGTGTTCTCTTTTCCTCTTTTTTTTTCGAAAATTTCAGGTGGTTTGCCTTCCAACTTCCGAGCAGTACACAAAACATAAATATTTCTCAGCTCTTGGACCATATCTTACAATCTCTTTTTGGAATTGCAAGCCTTGCTTCCAAAGAAATGTGTAGCCCCATCTCGGATAGAACATCACATGTGCTTTATAGATAACCTCTCTGCAAAAAGGACATTCAAAAAAGAGAAACATAGATTAGCCAATGCTGAAAAATGTTTTGAATGGGCTGACCCAGAGCTGAAATAGCCATCAAAACTAATGACTCCCTACAACCATGTTTTATACTACTAACATCTTACTTTTCTGAGACTGAAGATTTTATTGTACTTCCCAAAACAATAAGAAAACATTTCACCATCCTTTCCTCTTCCACTAATTTGGTTGGGGGAGAAGAGGAGAGGTGAGAGAACTTGGGAATAATATCAGACTGAGTTCTGAGGTCAATCAGACATTGGTCCTAAGCAATATGAACCAAAATAGTTTCTTCCAAGGTGACATGCAAAAGACAATCCATATTTCAATAAGATCAGAGATGTTAGAAACATTCAAATGCCAAGCTTTTTATGGATAAAACATGAAGTTGCTTCAAATTACTGTAACATGGCAGGGTGCAAAATAAAAACACATGCCTGCAGTCAAGTTCTGGATTGCCAATAATTAAAAAGAGATAATAGGAAGGTCGACATACTTATCAGTTCATAGGTAACAATCATTGTAGTTCCATAAAGTGACATATTTAAGAACCGGGGACCAAACCCCCTGTAGAAACCCCACCACCCATCTTCCTTCAGGAGTGTCTTTGTAGTCTTGAGTACCGATGGTCTTGCAACACCATAATCATCCATGACCTTGGATAAAAATGAGGCCAAGGACGAATAACCAATGTCCAAAATCAGTCATAATATTTCAATAAAAAAAACTATAGACCAAGTTCATATCTCTCTTCATTTCCTCAGAAGGATGTAGCAATCCAATAGAAATAGACAACATGTTACCTGTAACCGCGTCTTTACAGTGTCAATAGGAGTGGTGATAACAGAGGAACAAGCACCAGCAACCATTCCTGCTGTGGCCTGTACAGTCACCATCTCCATATGAGAAGGCTTCTTCTCTGCATCATCTCTATAATCCAGGCTCCTAAAAATGAGTATACATTTAATAATACTTCAGTTGGCATAAACAAGTCGATATAACAGTTAATGCTGGTTCTTTTCCAATGTTTAGTTTACCTCCAAATGATGCGTTGAGCAGCACCATAGGCCCCCCACCAAAGTGCAGATGCCGGGGAGTTAGTCAAAGCTGTTAATCCAAAACCTCTATACAATCCACGAAATCCTTCAGTTTTTATCACTTTACGCGCAACATCAAAAGGGTCAGTGTAAAATGTTGCTCCAGGCAGCCCTTGCACCATAAGTCTCTGGCATATCTGAGAATGCAACATTAATTAACAAACAAACTAGTTAATGAAATGCTAAATATAGTTTCCTTAATTTCTCAGCTCTATGACCATTTCTTTTCTCCTCTTCAATATTTCTATTGTCATTTGATGTCTAAACTACTTTAATTTTGCCATCTTTGTAGTTAAAACTAATAATTCCAAAAGTTGCAAGATAAAAAGAATCAAATCACCTACCACTTCCAATGGTACAAAGTAGAGGGAAGAGATTAAGCTTGAAAACATGCCTGCCACTCCATTTGCAAGAGCAATACGTGTTGTTTCAGGCATATTCAGCCCTTGGGTATATTTCAACATCATATCTTTTGACATTTCAAGAGATGTCAAAGCCAGAACCCTACCAGGCAATGATCCAATTGCAGAAGTTCCAAAACCTCGGAAAATGCCAGGGATACCATCATTTCTCAATATATGCTTAAAGACAACCATTCCAGGCATATGAGCGAACCGAGAATCAGCTACTTGCATTCTAGTTTTGACGACAGCGGTTGGATGTATTAATGCTTGCTGTGCAGTAAAAAGGATAGCCCCAATAACATGAAATCTTGTCTTGTCCAATCTGAATTTAAGCACAACTCATAAGCAGAAACCCCAGAGTTGAACAATTTAAACTATTTTTTGTTTTCTTAATGAGGTTAGTTGAAAGTAACTTATTACCTTGCCCAATTGATCTCTGTATCGGCAAGGGAGAGCTCCTCCGGAGTGAGTGTCTCAGTTTCCAAAGCCATGGACTGTGTCTGAGGTTGGAATCCTTCAGTTCTGCGTTTGTAACTAAAGGCCTTTGTTGTTTGGGTTAGCGGACAATGACAATGGCAGAGTAAGGAGTTTATTTGCTTTGAGGTGGCGTTGGGGGAAGGAAAGGAAAGGAAGAGGAAAGAAAGTTCCAGTAATATTTGATTTTGATGGTAGAATTGAAGCGGTGGAAGGCTATTTAAATGGTGTGAGGTCGGCTGGTCGGGGAATCAAAGTGTATTGGTTCCCTCGTATTTTGGGGGAAAACATTGGCAGTGGCACTTTCCAAGAATTTTTTTATTTATTGCTCGACTTTTTTTTATATATTTGGCTAAATAATGAAAAAAAAAAAATCCATCTAAAATATCTGAGAATTTGTGTATTTTTATCGTATTCATATATTTTGTCATGTTATAATCGTATTTAAAGTATTTTATATTTATATAAATTTTGATATGTTAATAATTCGTATTATATAGATTTTGAGATATTTATATATTCGTATCGTGTTCATGTTATTTTTTCATATCGTATTTTTAATTATTTTTTTAATATCATATTCATATCATATAATTGTATCGTGTCCAATATTGTGCGCCTTCTTTTGATTTGCCTTAGGCTTTTGCTTAGACTTAGACCCTTTCTTTTTTGGAAGGGTGGAGAAAAAAAATAAGTCACTTATATTGTATTTAATCGGTGAAATTGTTGTGTTGGAGCATTTGATTTTGGTTTTGATTTTAAACATGTAATTTTTGTAAGGGTCTAAGGGGGGATGGGATTGAGATTTGGGAGGCTTTTGGAAGTAAAGTGGGCTCTTCTTGAAGGCCCAATTCTTCTAGTCGTCGCTCGCTCGGACATTACAGCCTCCAATCCTAATCAACAGGTTAATTCCAGTGGACAATTCTGTGGTGTTGTGGAGATGATTGGCCCAGTTGACTTCCACAGGGGAATGGTTTTTTTGGCAGCAAGATAAATGGAGTGGAAGCTTCCCTGTCAAGTGGCACATCATTAAAGATGTTCCAAATAGCCATTTTAGACACATCATATTAGAGAACAATGAAAACAAGCCAGTGACTAATTGCAGGGATACACAAGAGATTTAGCTTTCTTCTAATTGAAGGCAAACAATGAACATGAAAACTGGTTAATTGTTCTTTTAAAAGTTTATTATTTCTCCTGATTCCTAACATGGAAATCTGGACTTATAAATTTTGATTGTTTACTCTAGGATTATGATCTTGATAAGATCTTCATGTTCTTATTTTGTTTCTTTTAAAATGTTTCCTCAAGTGCAGATAATGTAAGCAAGGTATGGAGATGCTGAAAGTATTCAAAAATCACACAATGAAGACCTCTTTACTTGTTGACTTTATGTACTATGTGTTAGAAACTATTTGCTATATACTATATAATAAATCGAATATAAAGACACTTACAGAAAATTGATTTGAAAAAATCAATATCGAGTCAAGGTTTCACCTCTGACCTTAAGACGAATTTTGCCTCTCTCTAAGGTGCTTGCAGATTAATGCAAATCATCTCTTAGGCCTCCTCGATAACGTTGCTCTAAAGGGCATGCTCAAAGCAACACAGCGAACCAAAAAATACTTGACTCTCTCTCAATCAGAAAAATATTATGCAATAAATTTGTGTATAATAAACAGACTCTAGAAGTCTGAATATATAGCGGGACAGAAGTCTGTTCGGAAAGGTGCACCGGTTGGAAGGAGTCTGTTCGGTCATAATAAACACTTCCAAGAGGCAAACCGGTTCGGTCATGCACAGCACCGAACCTGCATGACTAATCCGAAAAGGGACATACAATGGAGACCTAACTGGTTCGGTCTGGATCGAACAGTCACAATTAATCGGACAGAATTAATGTTGGTCCGGCTGGGTAGCAAAAAGAATATTGTTGATCCAGGTCCAGACCCGACCCGACCCAGCTCGGCGGTGCGCGTGGTCCAACCCAAGTTGTGTGCCCACTCACCACCACAAAAAAGAGAAATAAAAAAATCAATATCGAGTCAACAGGTTTCTACAGATTCTGATATAACCAATGCAAGAAAGAGGAATGAAAATGTAGAGCGAATTGCAGTTGAAGCCAAAGATGATGTATCTACTTTAAAAGATTGGCTCGCTCACCATAAACCCAAAGCAGGATGAGTCTAAAACCTCTGCAGTTGCTGCTAGGAATACTGATGCTGTTGAGGTGGTAACTGTAGGATCAGTGCCTGTAAAAGTCAATGGATTTACTGAATCTTCTGGGTTTTTTTAACAGTTGATACTATTCCTCTTAAATCCAAGACCGTACATCTTGATGAAGGAGGTGTTTCTGCTAAAAAGAGTACTAATGGTGCTGAGGCTTATGAATAAGTGGAGCTTATTTTAGTTTCGGCAGGAACATACTCAAACCTGGTAGTCATATATGGTGCAGTCTTGACTGTTGTAAACCTGACCTGAGTGTATCATCATGCTCATTAGGTAGCTAAAGGATGAAGCTATTCAGTTTGGAGAGGCAAAAGCAATTAGGAGAATAAGATATGTTGATGGAATAGGCATTGAATTGATCCCATATTGGAGGCTATAGTTTTAATTCTCCTGATACTCTTCATGAATGAGAGAAGTTCCATATTGGTCCCATAGCCTTTTGGATTACATATAGGAACATGGTTGTGGTAGTTTTCAGAGTAGATGGTTGTGATTTTTCTTTAACAGCCTCCCAATAAGTGGAAAGGCTGTGTAAGTAACTAACAAGGCATGAGGATGAGATTGATGGGTTGCTATAAAACAAGTATATTTGAAGTTGAGTTGACTATGACAAATCATTTCATGGCATTGACTTAATTTCCCTCAGCAAGCAAATTGACAGTATGAATGGGGTTGGATGTGGACTGCGGTGGCTCCCTCAGCTTCAATCCTTCCACTAAATTAAATTTTAAATTGAAAGACTCCAACTCCATGCTGCACGCTGCACTAACTGTAATTATGGATGTAGGAAAACGTTTACATTATCTACTTTCAAATTAATTTATTTTTAAATATCATCTGTAAATGTATTATATTATATTATATATAAATATATACTAAATAATATAATTTTCTTTTGTAGAATAATATGGCATTGGCAAGTTTTTGTTTGGTCTGAACTGTCTGTCCCAACCTGAGTTAGGCTGAGTGGAAATGGCAATGTCAATGGCAACGCAAAGATGAGATGTGATTCGATTCTATTGGACCGGTTTAAGACGTGTTCCACAAGGTAAACCAATCATTCAATTGAACAATAAACTCAAGTACTCAACCAACCTCCACCTTTAATTTGTTTATCATTGCTGATTAGATGTAGTAATAAATTACCATTTAAAAAAATAAATAAAAGATACTACTAGAAAAAATAATAATAAAGTAATAAAACAATCGGATATACTTCTAATTTTTTTTTTCAGATAATTTTATGAGTACACACTTCTAATTTCCAAATCGGTATGATGCATTCTGATTTTATTTTTAAAATGATTCTCATAAAAATATGTTAATTGACATAAAAAGGAAACTATTTTATTTACCAATTGAAACTAGAAATTGTTGTCGATATAGATTGTTGACTTTTTAATTTTAATAATATTTATTCAATACCTACCAATCTTAATTATAAAAAAAAAAATAAAAATTGTTATTATAAGACTTAAATAAATCTGTATTATGCTTAAACCTTGTCATAAGTGATTTGCATCAATCATATATTTTAGATTAACTTGTTAGGTAAGTTGATCCCTTTCCCTTCCAATGTTTAGCTACAACCAAAAAAAAAAAGGCGAATTAAGAGAGCTTGATAAATAAGCTATTTGTTCATTAATCTTCAATTTAAAAAATTGTATTTAACAGCACATTTGATACATGAAATTGAGTAAATAAAGAAAAGAATAGCGAGTGAGAACAGAATAAGGAAGGAATAATCATTTTGTAATTTTGTTCATGGAATGAATTAAATTTAAGAATATGATGATATTGTTTGGTCGGTTGTATCTTATTATATAATGGGTTAAGAATACTTTGAGCTTTGACAAAGCATCATCGTCGGTATTAATATTACAAGGGAGGTTGTTGTAAAATAGCATCATCAGTCTTCAGTTTAAGCATATCCAAATCCTTGGTACTAGAGAGAAATATCAAAATGTAAAATAGTAACGCAGAGGCTGCCAGGACCCTTCATATTCTGCTTGCATCATTTTATTTCAACATAATTTTTTTTTTTTCATTTCATCGTTTTGACCAATATTGTATTTTAGTAAAGATATGTCAATTCTTTTTGTTTTAATTATTTACAAATTTTTTTTCTTTTTTCTTTTTAATTTTTATTTTTATTTTTTGTGTTTTGATCAAATTAACAAATTTCAAGTTTCAAAGCATTATTTAAAGATATAAATTTTTTAGATTGAAATTTAGTTAATCTATGTCAATTTTTTTTTTTTATAATTTTGTTTTTTACAATCCTATTTTTTTCCATTTTTTTCGTGTTTTACATAAATATCACAATTTTCAATTTTCTTAACAATGTATTTTTTAAGGACCATCCATAATGAATTTTGGATGGGTCTATGTCTTTAGGTACATATGTAAAATTAATTCGTGCATAGAGTCACAAACTAGTATATATATATATATAATATAATAAGGTACATACTGATTAAGTAAGTATTTGCTGACATAGATGCTTAGGTAGACAACTCCTTGTAATGACACGTAGAATAATATTTAATGTATATTTAGATAAAATTATTTAATGAATTATTTAAATTCAAGATTTTAAACCTATCCAAAATTTGTGCTGAAACGAATACATTTCATAGAATTAGTTTGGATTTTGGAATGGAACGTCACTGATCTAGATTTCAAAATTTTACTTTATAGAAAAAAATAAAAATAAAGGCAAATTATCTTATGAATAAAATAATTTATTTTAATTTAACTATTTCAAAAGTATTATCTATTAAAATATCATATAATATTTAAAAATTATTAAAAGATTTATCTTAAATTTAAAAATTTATCAAATCTATTAAAATTTAACTCTTATCTATTTACTTATCAAATATATATACATATGTCAATAATTGCAGCCTTTTGTAATTGCTCAACGTAAATATTTTACTTCTTTTTTCATTATTTCAGTAAAGATTATATTTTAATGTTTTGATCAAAATCGTAAATTTTAAATCTCAGAATATCATTTGGAGGTATATTTCTTTAGTGTTTTGATAAAGATTATAGTTTAATTAAACTATGTCAATTTTTTATTATTTATTTATAATTATTTATTTGTTCGTAATTCCTAATTACTTTCATTGTTTTTTTTTTTTTTTTGTGCTTTACATAAAGATCACCCATTTTCAGTTATCAGAGCGAGCAGTATTTACAAGCATTTAAAAGTATAATTTCATTATATTTTATATTTGATTTATATAAATATATGATAAGTAGAAATTATTTAGCATTTCAACACGTGTTTTTTTTTTTATTATTATTCTTTATGTTGCAGTAAAGTAAAGTGTCATAAAGATATATTTTTTAAATTTATCAGGGAATTGGGTTATAAAATGTTTTGTTAAAAAAATTTATTATATTAATTTTTTTTTACAATAAATGCTCAACAGTTTTAAAATTAAAATCATAGAAACATATCAGTTTTACTTTTATCAATTTTCAAAATATCCATTGATTTGATTTTTTTTTTGAAATTATCTTTAAATAAATTATATGATTATAGGTTTTCAAATTTTAAATCATATAAACATATCAGTTTTTTTTTTTTAAATATCTTCAAATAAATTATATTATTATCTTCAATAAAAATCAATTCTTTAATTATATATTTTTAAAATATTATCTTAATTGGTGTTTAATAGCACTATTAACATATTCTTATATATTACTATTATTATAATGATAGTTAAAACAAAAAGGAATTGGATGACTTGATATATATTTCGAATTAATGATTTTTTTTTAATTATCTTAGGCTTATTTTTTTGACTTTGACGATGCCACTAATTAAATGTTTCCAGAGCTTGATAATTTACTCAACCCCCTGATTATACCTGATTAAGTATTTGATATCTTATATCACCAAGAAATATCTTTAATTCCATAAAAATATCTCCTGTTTTGCCTAGCTTTACAGTTAACAACAACTTGTTACTAAATCTTTTGATAATTCTGATAAGCTGTAAGAAAAGTTAAGATACCTCAAACTGTAGCTCACAAAAAAAAGAAAATGAATAATTATAAGATTAAAAATACAAAAGTAAATGAAAACGTCATTTCAACAATAGCATACTGCATACTAATAAATAATCAGAGTTTGGTGGCCTTTCACAACAACCAATATCAGAGCTTGATTTTTTTTATTTTTTTTTTTACAATTTTAAACTTCTTTTAAAAAAAATTATCTTCAAAATCAAATATCAATTTAATTTTATATTGATCAATATTTAAATTTCTTTAACAAAATTTAAAATAACATAAATTAAAGTATAATCTACCTTCTAGAATTCTACTATATATAATATACTATATAATGAGTATTATTTAATATTTTTATAACATACATCTAAATCAAGACATTAATTTTTATTTATTTTATAATTAACCAATAATTTAAGTTTCTATCCTATATTATAATATACAATATTAAATGGGAAAACTAACACAATTATTTAAGACCAAAGTGGCAATAGAATGAAAATTGTAAAAAAAAAAATCAAAATTTTATTCAATAAAATAGTAAAAATTATTGAAATTATCTAAATTGTTTGTACATGACATCTTTTATAATCAACTTATTCATAATTTTATTTTTAAAAAAATAATTTTCAAATAATTTCATTTTAAAGTTGTTATTTTCGTTTTTTTTAATTTTGACCGACCTAATTTTGAAACTATTAAAAATATTAAATTCCAGGCTTCTTTTACTGTTTTTCGGTATCATTATTGGATGAATTACACTAAATAATCAATTCATAGAATTGATATATATATATATATATATATATATATCAAGTTATTTCCTCAGCAAATGACATGGACATCAATTTGTTTAGTTTGTTTTTCTACATAACCTTTTTTATTTTGTGTCAGTGTTGTAAAAGACTTAAAATATGATTGCAAAAAATATGATAAAGAGAAAACTAATATTGGCGTAACTTTATTTTGTTGAGACTTTCAAATAAAGGTTCAAGATGTAAATATCTACAACCTATGTTAATTGATCACATTACTAATAAATTATTCCAGAATTATGTTATGCACTTAACTAAATGGAAGAAAAGTTATTTTCAGATGGTGTAAATTATAGTTTAATCCCTCAATTACCTCTCATCAAATTTTTTTATTTTTAAAAAAATTCAGATAATTTATCCACCATATTATTAAATCACTTCAAAATTTGATGTTATTATTATATTGCTAACGTTAAAAAAATTGAGATCTATACAACATAAACAAATAACAAATTATATCTTTTAACCACTCAATAATAAACAAAATATATTAAAAATTATCTAAAATATATATTGAAGTTTATTTATATCCTACTCAATAATAAACAAAATATATTAAACATGATTCTAAAATATATATTTTAATTTTGTTTATATATTTTAATTAAAAATATTCGATGCGATGCACGGTTTGTTAATATGTATATTATATGATTTTGTTAATATATAAACAAAATATTATAATCTTTTAACCACTCACAATAAACAAAATATATTAAAAATTTATCTAAAAGGTATATTAAAGTTTATTTATATCCTACTCAATAATAAACAAAATATATTAAACATGATTCTGAAAATATTGGAAAGTTTATTAAAAGATAAGGATTAAAAGGTAGTTTGTGATAACAATTTTTTTCCAAAAAGATTAAAAGGTGCAATAACCACTCAATAATAAACAAAATATATTAAAAAAATTATCACAAACTAGATGTAGGATCTAAAACATTGCAATAGCATAATCATGTAAGCTTAAAGATCTCTAAGATCATATTTTGATTTGTTTACCGAAAAAATGGATGACAAGAAGTAATCACTACTCATATCTGTAAACTAATTTCATTCATATTTTTAATTTTATATCAATCAATAAATTCAATTACTTTTTAAATAAATTTTTTATTTACTCTATTTGTAACATTGCATTGCATGAGTAACTATGTGAGTATTAATATATAATTTTTTTCGTATAAAAATTTATTTTTAATAAAAAATAAACATATATTGTATATAAAAATATATTTTGATTATATTATATGTATTATATATATGTTCAATATACAAATAATTACACAAAATTATTTTATGTATTTATATAAATAAATAAATTAATCCGTGCATTGCACGAATTACAAGCTAATTATAATTAATATTGTCCAACAAGACGTGAAGCTAAAGAGTCAACTATTCAGACCCATTAGCTGCAAGCAAAAGTCCACCACGAAAAGGGTAAATCCGTCATTAACTCTTCACTTTACATTACATTAGTCCATCTCAATCTCAGTTTCACCTACACGTGCACGTGCCGCTCACTATTACCGACTAATCCCGTTTTCATATGCCTTAATACATATAATATAAGACTAATTCTCTCTTCTGCAAAAAACCGAATCCAATCTCCACCCAAAGAGGGAAAAAAAACCCTAAACTGTTATTTGTTGTTCTTGAAAGAAAGAGCTAAAGCCTAAACAATAACAAGAAGAAGAAGAAGAAGAAGAAAAGGAGTTTGTTCAAGGAACGAATCACTACGACTCCTGTTTTAGAGATGATACTTAGTCAAAACATGGGAGCAGAAGCCGACATCATTTAGCGTCACCAAGTTGTCGATGTTATGTCCATTTCCACCCAAGCTTTTCGCTTCGATTCGGTGCGTATTTCCCTCTGCTTTCTTCTTAATTTCCTTTTTTTTTTTTTTTTTTTAATTTGTTTATTTTCCCTTTGAATTAATGGCTTTAATTTGCTATAGAAACTTCTTTTGATTAACCGCTGTTAGGTTGGGATCTTATTTGATGGGATTGATCCAAAAATGAGACTTCTTTTTTTTCCTTCAGGTTTTGGTATTTTGATGCTTTGTTGTAAAATTCAGGTGAATTTCACCCACAATTACACGACGTTAGTCTTCCTCTTTTGTGGGTAATATAGAATCTTAGATTTCAATTAAGGGAAAAAAAACAGAACTTAGATATGATGTTATACTTTCTCTTCGACTGGTTTGAGGCAAATCTGCTGGTTTATGCTTTGCTAACCATCATAAATCCAATGTTCCACCGGGGATGTTTCATGAGTGAATTATACTTGTTTTCGTTGAATCTCTCTACCATCAGGAATCACCATTTGACAAACCTTTTTTTGTTTAACATGGGCTTACCCTTTTCTCTCTGTTGTGTAGGTTGCAGCTTGCGCTGAGACCATCGGAGATGCTGTTATTGAGTCATCTGCTGTCAAATTTGTGCCAAGAATTCGTTCTGGAAGCCATGCAGACATTGGTCCACGGAGATCTATGGATGATGAACACATAAGGATTGATGATCTATCTTCCCATCTGGGTTCTCTTAAGCCTTCAGTGCCAAGTGCTTTCTATGCTGTTTTTGATGGTCATGGTGGCCCTGATGCAGCTGCTTATATAAAGAGGAATGCTACAAGGTTATTTTTTGAAGATTTTGATTTGCCACAAGTATCTGATATTGATGCTGTTTTCTTGAAAGAGTTGGAGGATTCTCATAGGAAGGCCTTTTTGCTGGCAGACCTTGCCTTGGCTGCTGAAAGCAGTGTGAGCAGTTCTTGTGGAACAACAGTACTGTCTGCTCTAGTACTTGGAAGGCATTTGCTGGTTGCAAATGCTGGTGATTGCCGAGCTGTTCTCTGCCGAAAAGGTGTTGCAGTTGAAATGTCTCAAGATCATAGACCTTCTTACTTACCTGAATGCAAGCGAGTTGAGGAGTTGGGTGGCTACATTGATGATGGGTATCTTAATGGTTATCTCTCAGTCACACGAGCTCTTGGAGATTGGGACTCGAAATTACCTCTTGGATCAGCATCACCTCTGATTGCAGAGCCAGATGTTAGACAGATTGTATTAACAGAGGATGACGAGTTTTTGATCATTGGTTGTGATGGCATTTGGGATGTAATGTCAAGTCAGTTTGCTGTCAGCCTTGTTCGCCGTGGTCTAAGGCGGCATGATGACCCAGAAGAATGTGCGAAAGAAATAGTGAATGAAGCATCACGCCTGAATTCATCAGATAACCTCACTGCAATTGTTATCTGCTTTTCTTCCCCTGCTCAGGTTGAGTCATGTCCGCCCCAAAGGCGAAGGTTTAGGTGCTGCAATCTCTCTGAGGAGGCTAGGAATAGGTTGAAGAGCTTGTTAGAAGGCAATTGAATGTAGATACAAATTATTTCTGGTTTATTTACTGTTATTTCAAATGGGAGAAAATGTTGCAATCTGTTTTTGGGCTGTTTCAGATATATATAGTTTAGAAAAAGCAGCCAAAAGTTTTGTAGGTGTAGGAGAGTGTGTTTTATGTCATTATGTGTGGTGATGTAACTACATTGCGGGATTAATTTTAATTGTAATGGGTCTTTTGTTCACTGCAAAAATGGATAAATCTTTGATCACATCGTTATTCTTCAAGGGGTGGTTTGGTTAGTGTCCTTGGTTCTTTTTTGGTCTTTATTGGGTTGGGTATTCAAGAGAGATTCATGGTTCGAATCTTGTTATACGGTTAGAAATAAATAAAGTTATTGTTGGTTTATTGTCTGCATCATTATCATCATCATTATCGGTTAAATTTGCTTGGAAAGTTTAGCCAAATAATTGATACAGAATGAATAATCTCATATATCCTTAGCAGCAACTTCATTTGCATACAACCATATTCACTGCTGTAACTGTACTGAAGAAGAAGGAGATGGTAGGGCTTAGGGGCTTGTTGAGAAAATAATAAAAGAAACCAATAAAAAATAATCCGATGCTGCAGTGCAGTGCATCTGACTAAGAACGATGAAGCCCATCAACCAAGTTCTGTGGGGGTCCTTCCATCACCTTCTGATGATTCTATCAGAGATGATGAGCCCATTAACTTGTTTGGGCTGGGCAGCTTCTAACAACTAACGAGCTAATGAAAATCAAAGAACCGCATCTTAGAAGTCTGATCACAATCAACGGTTCAGATTGGCAGACGACCCTGAGTCAGAGTACCCCACCTACCAACTCCAAATATTTTGTGTGCAGGCAGGCAGGTCAACTAATCCAACAGCAAGTACGTGTTCCAGCTCCTTCACTATCTATGCTATGGGGAAGAGCAGCATCTAAGTCATGGACAGCCGCCGCAGCAAAATCGCTGATTACAGAAATTTGAAGGAAAGACGTTCAATTCTTTGATTTGTTTTAAAAGCGAATTTAACAAACAATAAGTAAATAACTATAATAAAGATATTAAAATTTTAATATTATAAAAAAATATTTATTTATTTTTTAATTTTGCTGATAGAAATTTTATTAAACTAAAAAAAAAAGGGACTCGTAAAATATTTCCAAAACAAAAAGCCGCGACTAGGCGTGCCATATTTATTGCAATCATGAATAGGTGAAAGTAAAGAGGAAAGAGAAAATAACAGAAGAAGAGTCAAGACAGTGAATTCAGAATCAGTGAAGAGAATGTTTCCTTGGGCATACAATTCCAATCTTACATAATGCATGTTAGCACCTAAACCAAATCGGAAAAGAATTATCTATCTGCCCTCAAAAGCTTATAGAAATTAGATAGAAATGCAAAATCAGAAACAAAATCAAGAAATCAACAAAAGTACCCCAAGCAATTATTTTTCTTTTAAATAGCGTATAACTATATATTGAAAAGAAATGGGAAATTACTCACAACACAACAGACCATGTTTATGTTTATGTTTTATTCATTTACTAATGATGATAAGATACAACATACAAATACAAATACAAGATTAGTTTATTTGTTTTGTAAGTTTGGGCCAGAGCCAACGTTATGAACACCTTCACAAAGACCATACTTGCTAGGTGCAATGAGCCGCCCTGCTTCTCGATTTCATTAATATTTGCAGATTCGGAATCTGCTCCTCTCTCCTCCTGCATACGTTTGTACATTTCAACTACACCAGCAGGATAGGACAGCTAAGCTATTTTCTATACACTGTTATCCTTGGCCTTTGTCCCACCATTCATCACTTCTCCATAAGTCTCCTTGCTTGCTTGTAGCTGTGAACGCACCACTAATTCATTCTCATAGCACCCACTCCAATTTTTAATAATAATAATTGCGAATGAGTATAGTTCTCAACCTAACAGTAACAGCATAGCCTGGCTTTATGTAGGACTGGAATTCACAGGGAGGGAGGGAGGGTAACATCAACTCAACTCAAATCGAAACCAGCATCTGCATTTATGGCATACACCAATTTGGTTTCCAGTTGCTCTTTGCTGCAACCATAAGCACACATCATGTGCAACTTGAATCATATTTTGCCATAAAAGGACAAAGTGGGTATCTAAATAAATGACAATGGTTCACTTACGATGAGCAGCTTTGTATCAACATTTTGGGTGATAAGAAGGCAAGATGAAGGTAGTACAGGCAAAATGACCAAAATGGTGCATAAGAGAATGGCTAGTTCCTTCTTTTGCGGGCTAATCTATAAGTGACTTCTTAATTCTTAGCATGCTTATGTTCAAAACCTTGGAAGTGTGAATTATCACCCACCATAAACAGCAATTCAATTTCCACGCCCAGAAATCAACTAAAACTTCTCATCTCAAAGTCTCTACTTACTCTATGGTAAGCTATTACAAGAGAGAGACAAACCTTCTATATGGTGGAAGCTTTAGAAGGTTCGCACAAGTAGCTGATGTCGGTAATCGGTCCAACGCTTCTTCAGAGGCACTACCAGCAGCTCTGCAAAAGAGTCGACAGCAAAATCTCTAATTTCTGATTGGAAAAGGAAAAAAAAAAAAAAGTACAGAGGTGGGAAAAGAGAAATAAGCTTTGCTTCTGTCGCTATCAGCCACCTGACTAATAAGTTATCATATTTCCAGAGTACATTTGCCACAATTATTACCTTTGTATGCAAAATAAAGGTTCAAGATATTTGAATCCCAGCAGCGGTCCTCGGGAACACCCAGTCACAAACCTAAAAAGAACCTTATCAAGTTATTATCCTCTCTCATGTTCATTACTCTTGAAGCTAATAATTGAAGTAGCCAACATGAGAGTACAACAAGCACACAGATCACAGATGATGTAACTTACTTCAAAAATTTCTTTTGATTTTCCAGTGAAAAGCTTTTGAGGACTTCCCAAAACATATCAATGACATAGTGCTCCTGTCAAACAAAGAAGTGAAAATAAGCCTCTGAAAGCAAATACAAACAACTGACTCTTGATAATAATGATAGACAGTGCAAGAAGTCAATTCAGTAACAATTTTGCACTCCTGTCATTTCAACTGGAATAAAACTAGAAAAAGTCAAAGCACACTTGTGGCATAATAACTCATTCTAATCCAACAAAGAAGGGTAAAAAACTTACAGCATGATAACCACCTGCATAATTGGTGTGGCATCGTAGGTCATCAACATCCAAGCTGTCAAGTGAACCTGATATCAGAAGCTGCAAAGAAAATAGATTTCAAGGATTTTAAGTAAAGCTCAAAATGACATTAAGCAGGTCCGCTCAAGTGATGAATATTTATACTTTGAAAGATAAGCACATGTTTCATCCACGGTGAATGCAATAATGCATTCAAGATCTTAAACCATCACAGAAAAGATTTTAAGAATTGAAGTCAAGCGGCTTACACATATAAAGTATAATTGATTCAAAATCAATGTTAATGCTAGGAAACGTGAACAATGTTTAAAGACATTTTGGCATGACAGAATTGCAAATCTCGAGCAAAAACTGCAGTTAACTAGGCATAAAAATTTGAAGGTTCATTAACTTTTTTAAGTTAAAAGGAATCCCGGCAAATTCAAGGACAGAATCAAGATTTTTAATTTGGGGGTGAGGGGAGGGGGCGATAGTTTATATTTAACATTTGTGTGTGGGGGGGGGGGGGGAATATATTTTTTCATCTTATCTGAACTTGTGTAAAATTAAACTCTATATAAATATAAGGAAAATTTCAAAACTTTGGGGGGCGACTCTTGCCGCACCGTCCTTGGGCAAACTCTATCTATCATGTTTAAATAGGCAGATAATGACCTCAAAGCAAGATTAGGAAACTATTCCCGCAAAGTGAGAACAGCCTGCGAAATTTTGAAGTAGACCATGATACCTGCAATTCATGTTCATTGAGCATATCAATCCAATCTTTCTGTATAAGCTGCTGAAATCCCCTAAGGAAATGAGAACTTTGTTGTCGTATCTGCAGTGACATCATTTAACTGTGTCACCATCATGCAAGGTATAAGACAGATGCATCAAACTAATTTGAAATGAAAAATCTCACGACCTGAAAATTCAAACGGTAGTTAGATACAAGGTGAATAAATGTGATGACATTCACATTAGTAACACATATGTTTTTGCCTCCTGGAAGCAGTTCTTATTCTGTTTGCTCTCCATATTCATTATTCATAATTACAAAGTAGAGCTCCAACTCTGAAATGTCCCCTTTATAATGCTGAAAGTCATAGCATGATAGCAAAGAAGTGGGAATTAGAAGGCTATAGCCTTAACATGTACACCACATGAAAGGATGACTATGCGAATAAAGTCAGTATTTTTTCCATGAAGTATGAATGCAAGAGATATAAAAGGAAAAAGGTCAAGAAAAATCACCTTTAAGAAAATAAGGTGGCGAAGGCAAGTCATTTAAATAATTGTACCTAATCCATTGAAAGGAAAAAGAATCATGCATTAGTCTCTCTAAAATCATTTGAAAAAGAAGTCTTCCAGAGAGGAGGAAAACATTCAAAGTCTTACTTTTGTTTCAATTTGCTCAAGAAGAATGTTGCAAATGGTATATCCACAAGAATCCCTTCAAACATGGCCTACAAGAAAGGTAATATTATGCCTCAACAATAAGCCCTGTAACAGATAAAGCTGAGATAGCGCATAAGCAAATTAAATATTAGATATAGATAGATACAGCATTGCACTAAATAGATTAAGCTTCTGAAATAGAATGACATACCTTAGCAAGAAGTGTTCCCAAGAAATGGAAAAATTGTAGGTGTTGTTCATGTATCATTCCTGATCCAGGATTTGGGTAAAGGAGGTGATCAGCTGTTTCCTGGGTAGGCATGCCGAGTAGTATGTCAAAAAAACAATATGGAAAAACAATACATAACAAATGAGACAAGTTAACATATAGAACAAAATGACTTTAAATGAAAAACGAGAAATGATAACGAACTTTCCACAACAGACATGCTAGTCTGAGAAGACAACTAGAAGCAGAGGGTGATGATTGAATTCCATGATCTCTTCTACATATTTATACCAAGTTCAGATTCCAATCAGTGTTAAATCCATCTTTATCATTTAAATATTCCATTGAAACTGAGCATCTCTTTGTCTACAAATCAAGCCAAGCACGTTCTTATTATTTAAAGAAAAAGCATCTTGATCAAGAAAATCTGATTATTCTTTATCATTCCCTAGTTCAGCAAGAATTGAATACTGTCTTCTCTCTCAACCTGTCTGATAAGAAAGAAACATGCCATCTTAAATCCTACCATCATGGGAGAAAGGTAAGGAGCCATTACTGGCATCTTTACCATAATTGAAATAAATAAATAATTCATGGATATGACCCAACCAGCTTATTAAGAAACCACTCGTGTATATGAAAAGGAGTAAGCAGCAGCATAGATTGACAACCTTAAATAACCCATACTGCACATCAAATGCAGCTCGAGTAATATTCTCCATAAAATCTTTGAAAATTCCACCACCATCAATACCAGCCTCCACTCCAAATTCATTGACAAATGTTACACGAATCTGTAGGGAAGCAAATGAAACTAATTACATCATTGTTGGCCAGTGTCAAGAGGGAAGAGACCAGATTCTGCAAAGCTATTAAAATTAATACAGTTTCCATATGTGAGAAGACTTAAGTAAAGCATACCAGTCCTCTAAGATCCTCTTCAGACAATGCACTCATCTGATTATAAGCATCTTCCAAAATGTGATCCCTTCGTATTCTGAATCGATTTCTGGTAAAAACACCAGGAGCCCCTAGTCTCTGCCTAGCTGATGCTAGTTGTGACTGGTAGATGGAGTTATGGAAAGGAGATACAAAGCAAAGCAAATAGGAAATTAAATATCAGTGAAAAAGAATCCAAATGTTGGACTAATTTTCCCACGTAACTCCCCAACCTCCCAGTTCAAGGAATTCATATAATGATAGTCACATCAACAGCTTGATCTTATTCTTCCAGATCCAACAGTTTCAACTAAAGTTGGAAGCAAAATTTGCTAATTACTCACAGTGAATATTTTAACTCTGCTAGTGAATGGAATCAAGAAAGATGCTTGCTTCAATATGTCATGTGCTTTTGTGCCTTCCATTACAGCCTGCTAGGGAAAATTAAGATCAGAACAAACAAGCTGCATCAAAAGAATTGATACTTGGAACTTAAAGCTTTAATTGAGAAGCTATTACCTGAGAAATAAAATAGTCATTTACACCATCAGCATGAAAGTCACTAGGGGGAGTAAACTGCCACCTGTTGTTCCAATCTTGCAACTATAAGAGCAATTTTAAATAACAAAAATCAGAAAGGCGAAAAAGGGCATAATGTTTCCTACATGCCATTATTCTCAAGAAATGCATCATTCTAATTCTATTTATTGAGCACAACCCAGATAATTTGTAATATCATGCGCAAGACAAAATGTCAACAAATGGGAAGTCAGAAATTCAACAAATTACACTGGCATCTACCTGGGATAGGAGCTCAGAGGCTACAGTACCAACCGTATTTTGAATAGCTTCAACAGGGTGCCTCTTATGAGTAGAAGTGTAGGAGATAGATTTCCCAGAACTAGGGTGAGCAGAAGGATTCACCCATAGGAGCTGCCACAAAGCCTGTATTGAGGAGGAAAACAGAAGAATTATATAAATGTTGATTAGACCATTAAGCAAGGTTACCCTGCACTAGCAATTCCATGGTAGTCATAAGTATCATGGTTGCCACCAATGCTATCATACGGTTGATGGATATCCATAAATCATGTCCTTAATCTAAAGAAAGTCAAGTGAATACAAGATATTTCTCTGAATCAAAAGTTAAAATTGCTTCCTGGTTTAAATAATGGTTTGTTGAACTACAGTTTTACAAAATGAAGTCACCTGTCTCAGAATGACAATTAGGCATCTGACATCCTTCAAAGACAGTGGCTTCTCCTGCTCATAAAACTCCTCATTATCAACTATCATAAGCATGTGCCTAATCAACCACAAAGAAACCAGACTAGTCAGTTATCAATCTGAAAAAACCATTTAGCATTTATAAAAACAAGTTAAGGATGAAATATACAACAGGAATTGCATAAAATTATTCTGCCAGAAATCAACCAATCATCTTACTTGTACACTGGACAGAAAACGGACAGAGGTAGCAGCCAACCAGGTGCATCTCCCAAGAGATACGAAAATCGCTCAGGCAAGGATGACCACTTTTGATTTTGATGACATCGCTTCATAAAATTCCAAAGCACTGGAACAAGTTCAGTTCTATACGCTAGTACAGTCATGATTCTCTCTAGAGGTAAAGTATTGAATGTAACATGCAGAAAGGCACAAGAAGCAGCAACAGCTGCCACCTCCTTATCATTCGGTCCTTCATTAAGTGAACCACGGACGGCGGAAATCCCTCCAAATAACACATTAATCTGCTCAGAAGAATCAAAATTCAAACCCTTTGATATCGAAAAGAAAACACCAATTTCACAAGGATATCAAATGTCATTTTCAAACTAACAGAAAGTGTCAAGACTGCCTACCAATTGCAGAAGAAAGCGTGAATCAATAGCATTGATTATCTGCTGTTTCAAATTACCATCCAAAACTATTTCCACTATTTCATCACCTATGATCATATCATCCTCCCCAACTGTAGAACCTGAAGCCAAATATTATGCAAGTGCATTTCAATGAACCAATTTAAAGAGGAATAGGTGTGCAAATAATCAAGTCATAGTTGCTGTACTATAACCAAATTTATAATTTTCTTGTTGAGAAAGCTAGGGAAAAGAACCTCCATAGGCTTATAAAAGGAGGGAAGAGAGAGAAAGATGGCATATCAAGAGGCAAGGCATACTTTCTCTACTTTCGCTGCTTGAGTATTTTATAGGAGGAAGAGCTTCCAACAAGAACGTTGTAACGGCTGCAAGGTCTATTATGGCCTGCTCAAAATAAAAAACAGAAGTAAAAAACTAGCTTCAAAACCTAATTACATTAAAAATGTAAATTTTTTAACATAAGAATCAGCTTTAATGCAAACATAAAAGTAGATAACCACATTAATGCAAGCATAAACGCATCTTTAATGAGAACTAAAATTAAGACTTGAAAGAATTATCAGAAGGAAGTCAGGGAAGCTATTTGGGTCCAATATCTCAACTATATACTTGCATTTACATATGCACATATTCATAGCATTCAATCACATCAAAAGGAAAATATTGTTCAAAAGCAATGCATGTAGAATGACCACATTTATCATTAACGAAATACAAAAAGCTCGTAGCAGAAAACTCTGGTCCAATTAAAACAAAAATCAGTTTCTTACCATTTCAAATGAGCAGTCAGGCTGAGATAAAGCAGCACCTGCTGTTTCTAATATATTACCGAGGATGCAGGCATAACCAGGAAACTCATTCGATATATCAGTGGGAAGTACATTAGGATGGTTTTGCACACACAACGCCATCTGATTAGTGTAGTATTGGGTCAAGCTCTGAGATGCGAAAACCTAAATAGTAAAGCATCATAAAATTATAATCTCCAACAAACATAAAATGAAAACAAAATATATGTTGCAACAGAAAATTGCTATGAAAATAAGATTTGAGAGTTTTGCAGCATAAAAAAATATATTAGCAATATGTACAGCTAGTTTGCAGAAAAGGTAAAAGAAGTAGAAACAACCAAGTAGAATAGAAAGTTCAGCACCGCATACCACCACTATCAAGATTCAATTAAGCTCAAAGAAACAACTTAAAAGTCTCAAACAAGTATGACATAGAAGAAATCTACCTCTTTTAAGTATGGAAAAAGTTGCCATAAGAAAGGGATAGTAAGAATCTGGGATGAGAAACTCGACCTTGGATCCACATTTGAGCAAATACATGGACTCTGACCAAAATGAGAAATCATAAGAGCAAGCACACACTCCAATGCAGATATTTTCCCAAAAGAACCTATAGCATTTATATGTTCCTGTACCACAGAATTAAGGTAGTATCAGAAAAGCAGAGGGCAATTACTAAATCACAAATTTTAAGATGCACGATTACGAGATAGGGATGTAAAAATGGCTACATAAAAATTATATCCAATTAGAATAAAACCTTAAAACAGGCTTGCAAAAAAAGAGTACCTTGACTGTTAGAATAACTTCTCTAAACAGAGAGAATACATTTCTTTGCATGAGGTAACCAACTGTCTTACAAGCCCATGGCAGTTTAGGATCTAACAACAAAACCAATGCTTGAAGCAAGATGGTTGTTGATGAACTAGACTCCTCTGGAGTCATCAACAGTTGATCTTTCAATTGATCTCTATCCAATAAAATTTTAAGTAATATTACCTTAAGAAACAACTTAAAGATACACACAGAATATATGTGTATATTAAATTCTATCAGACATCAGAGTGCAAGACACTAACAATGAGAAAGGGGGAAGATAGAGAGAGAGAGAGATGGGTGCCTGACAATATATATCATCAAGATCAGGCATTCATTTTTTCCCCTTGTTTCTGTTTTAGATCCCTGAGATTCTAAAGAACATCTAAAAGCTGCATACATACATAATAAAAGAACACAAGCTCCATCATGTGATCAAAAATAAAAATGAATAATAAGACAACACCCAGCTGACAAAAGAAGGTTTGAGGCACTAACATGTTCTGATGTATAGCCTGAATACAAGCAAATGAGAGTCGCTTCAATCTGTAGGCAACCAAAGAATGATTGGATGAATAGTCCATGCCTGCAAAGAGTCCCACAGAATCCCCTGTTGCATAATTATAAGCAAAAGTTAGAGAAAGAAAGAAAGATAAACAGTACCATAATTATATGCAAAACACAAATATATATATATATATATATATATATAAAGAGCAGAACTTATCCATAACACAACTATTCAAGAAGGGATTCTGATAAAAGTACCACTTTCTTGAACAAAATGCTGAAGTAAACGGCAAGTCTCAATAAGAACTGAAAAATCATTTATATTCCGCGCATTAAAGAAGAAAATTAGCTGGCGGAGAAACCCTGAGTCTGGACCAAAACAATGCCTGCATAAACAGAGAGAATCTGAACAAAATCAGAAAATCGCATGGTAGAATAAGTCACTTAGAAAACCAATAGTGTTTCAATTCACTGTGTTGATATTCTCATTAAACTGGAAACATCTTAAAGACACTATAGATGTTCAAATTTACCTGTCTACATGTTGGCAGTGTTTTCCATAGGTTCGGTAGAACTGCACTCGCACCTTGGCACGTTCAGCTTCCACTACCTTTCTCCCTCTGAAGTATTTCTGTAGCTAGTAATTAGTCAACACTTTGCAAAATGTAGGCCACCATGATCTTAAAGACAAATCCAGGCAACCATTTTACTCAGCCTAAATTGCTTAATAAAAAGATATAGCTAAAAGACTCTCATATAACACCTAAGGAAATGCCAATTCAGTTTAGTGTATTTGATGTTGTTAATCACAAAGCAGATACAACTTAGAAAGAATCAAGAGATGACTAAGAACCCAACAAGATGCATCTTCAGACACAAGGTCACCGCAAAATAAAAGCTTAAAATAAACAATGTAGGGTTCTGATTTAATAAATACTTATTTATTGCATGGCCTTGCTAGCTTGGAGGATAGTTGAACATGTTAATGATGTACTACAGACTATTTAGTTTAGTTGGACTCTTTAAACTTGATCACTTAAAAAAATTCAAACTTATGGTTGAAAATAATAAGTTTTAATTTAGAAAAGAAAAACATATTGGAGTATAAGGTTTTTTGAGGTGTTCAAAAAATAAGGAAAGGCATTCACCTATTGACCTATTGAGAAGCACAAGAAAAAGTTAGATATTTATCCACTAGTCAGTTACTATATCACTACCATTTTTCTCCAACAAAATTTAAAACACTTTAATACATGTTAAAGCACATATCTTCCCAAGAAAAACTTGATGATTACTATATTCTCTTTCTCAAGAATCAACAACATCAACTAAGGGTTTTACCATTTAAATACCAACATGCATCAAATGCCTTGGCATTGAATCTCTTTCCTAATACAAGGCAGTTCCAAGGAAAACATTTGGTAGAAAACCATATCAGTTCACCGTATTATTTGCATTTCCCCTCTATCAAATTCTATAGCCCAATGATTACACCCACCTGTAATTGACCCCCAAAAACACATCATCTCTTATCCAAGCACAGAAGAATAACCTATACATAGTACTCAACCGTGCAACATATCCAATATAACAAATTCTGTCCCACTGCAAACAAACCTACAAAATTTGGAGAGAAAAAATGACAACATGGAAGCATTGTTATTCGCAGCTGTCCATTGCATTTACTTGTATTAAAACTAAAAACGCATGGAAAGTTTCAAGAGATTGATTTTCAGCTCAATGCAAACAAAGTTCCAATTCCAGTGTCTTCAACCATTAAGAAAAAAAGGGTTGAAATTATTAAAGGGAAAGAAACGGCTTAATTCAAATTGATAAGAAAAAAAGGCAACCTGAATATTGAGAGCTGCGTAATTCTGCTGGCGCAACCAGAGGCGGCGATTCCGCTCCGATCGCGTTGTTGTAGAAGTTTCTGTCTATCTCTCTCCTTCGAGCTCCGACCTCCCAAATCGACTCGTTTCCGACTGGTCGGATCACCCGTGAAGAACATTCTGGAATCTCACCGCCTCCACTAAACCCTAAATACGAACAGCAGAGCGCGAAATTCAAGATTTTTCTTTGGTTCGATCAATAAAGATTTGGCCTAAGAAACGTTTTTATGTCAGATTGAAATAAGAGATGGGTGAGGTAAAAACAAAATAAAGAGAGACTTTTGGTGTTTGGATGGAGAGAAAATTGGAGAAATAAATAAATGAAGTAAAAAGAGTAAGGAGGAAGGAAGAAATTTGTGGCGCTTCGATTCCTTGGACTCTGAAGTCTGAAGTGGGGAAGGGAAGTTAAAACCAAAGATATGGTGAATTAATAATTAAAGAGTACGTACCAATACCATGCATCCTAGTCTTGTAGTGTTGAAAATGTCTAATTTCATATTTGTACTAAATAAATGTTTAATCATGTTATATTATATTATATTATATTATATGTTATGTTGTGTTGTGTATCTAAATTTTGAATATATATATATATATATATATATATATATATATCAAGTAATCCCAAGTTTTAATACCATTGATTAATAATAGAAAAAATGTTGATATAAATGTGTTGCTATTATACACATGGTTAGTAATTATGATTGTTAGGTGTTATAATTTTTAAATTTTTTTATTTTTTATTGTTTATTTTTTATTGTTTTTAATTTATGATCAGATCCGATCATTATCTAATCGGATTTAGTCAAACAAGGTTTGATCTAATGCTTGAATAACTCGAAGAACCTCCAAAGAGACCAAAAACGACCTAAATCTTGGTCTATTCAAGTCGCATATGATCTTTTTAAAGGTTGTTCTCGTAGCCATTTCTCCTCTCTCCTTTTTTATATTTTTGTCTCTTTATTTTACTCAATCTAAAATGTCCTCAAAGTAAATAAATGTAAAACACTATCAGTGCGTTTGGATGAAAATATTTTAAAATAAAAAAAAAATTAATGAATTTTTTTTAAAATGTATCATTTTAAAATGTTAATATTTATAATTATTTTAGGTTATTGAATTTCATGAAATAAAAAATAATTATAAAAGAAGAATAAAAATATTAAAAAATACATATATGCATAAAAAAAAATACAATATGGACATCATTAAATTTATAAAAATGTATAAATATTATTAATAATAATAAATATATATATATATATTAAAGTTAAATAAAATTATATTATATTTTTTAAAGTTTTGTATTATATATTAGTCATATGAATTATGGAGGTAAAGTGAGAAAATCCCCTCTTAACATTTTTTCTAAATTTTAAAATTCTCCTTTACATTTACCTAAACAAATAAATTTATTTTAAACTTTTAAAAACTTTAATTAAAATGAAATCTCTCATTAAAATTCTTCGTCCAATCACATCCTAAAATATTTTTGAAAAACCGATCATTGTCTTTTTGGATAGTTAACTTTGGTTGTATAATAGATAAATGATAGATTTGGTAAAAAAAAATGATAAAATAATCCAATAAATTAATTTAATTAAACCATTTGGGTGTGCAATGTTTTCTATAAAATATTTGTTTGATTTTTATATTTTAGAGCAGTGGCTTAATGTTACCCCATGTTTTTCATCAAATGAAAAGGGCTTAATTATATCCACTCTTGGCTTTCTTTAAAAAAAAATTCAATATTTTCCAATTACTTGTTTTTTTTATACTTTTTGTTCCTTAACCTTTTATTTTAGTTTATTTTTCATTTTTATTAAAAAAAAAATTGTAAAAGTATCAACTAAAGGGATCCTTAATAACAATTTTACATGGAATTTTGTAAATTAGGTTTTTTTTTGGTACATAAAAATTTAGGTGAAGAGAGATTACTTTAATCTAGTGTCTGAACATGTCACAAATCTCAGAGAGGATTAACAGTGATACTTATAGATCACCCACCAAATAAGATTGCTGATGAGACTCGAACCTGATATTTACCAAAACGTTAATAAATACTTAAATCAACTAAATCAACCAACGTTGACTTAAATTAATTTAGTTGAGTTCAGAATAATGTTTTGTTTTTTACTATTGTCTAAGGACCATATAAAGATTAAAATTTCTGCACAAGTACTGTTGAAGATGTGATCAGTTGCCTATCAATCTTTTTATAGTATTGTCTAAAGATCACAAGTTTTCTTGCATTAAAAAAAATATATTGATTTGGTGAGTGTTGAGTCTGAACTCTGATGATAGAAGATTTGGACATAACTAAGATTTAAGAATGGGAGATCATATACTTCATGCAAGCAGGGCGAAACCACTGAGTGGGCTGCCCTATTTTTTTTTTCCTGAATTAATAATCCATTAAGCCTAACTAGCATACTGAATTAGTGGATCAGGCCTAATAAATGTGGGCTTTCAACTGGGTTATATAGTAATTAACCAGCCCAAAAATAAAAGGAAAGAAGAATAAAATTAAAAATAAACAAGATTTTGACCTCATAGACATAGTTGCAATGGAAAATTGAATGATCAGACTGAATAATTAAGACCATGTTTCAATGTCAAAAGCAATTAGGTTTTGCTGCCAAATTAATTAATTTATAGTGTGAGTCTCAGTCAATGAGATTTAATCATCTAAATGCAACAATTAATGTTTGTGGATACTCGACTCAATTACTTCATATAATTACTTTTAAGATGTGACATCCAGTACCAATAGGTCTAGATTCAAATCCCAGCACTCGCAACTCTTTCTTTTATTCACAGATTACGATATTTTTTGTAAATAAAAAAATAAAATATTGTGAAGCTTACTCTTTTGCCTCAATCCACTTGAAGAAGGTCAGCTTCAATTTTTTTGGGTAAAATTTGCTTTGCATTTCTTTATTTTACTTGCTTATTAATTTGCTTTGCTTTGATTTTGATTTGTTTCATCTTCTCAGTAAAACTTATCTGTTTCTGACTTGTTCAACTAGTTAGGAGGATTAATGGCAAGAGTAGAGCTGAAGGATTAATTATTCCAATTCCAAACTAATTGGTAGGGCTTTTTTTGTTCATAAAATTAACCCATCGCACGCTTTAATCATTCAAGTTGAACTTAGATGATATTTAATTTTAACTTTGCTTCCTTTGTTGACAAGAAATCACGCAGACGCTAGCTATAGTTGAGACGCACGAGTGGTGTTTCATGTTTAATTATTGTGTTTAAAGTTTTTTTAAGACTTAAATCACCAAGAAAATTAAAAGCATGCATGATTTGATGGCTTAAGTTGATAATTAATATATAAATTAATTATGGTCTGCCAGCCAGCCAACCTAGAGTTTGGATTTTAATTATAAAAGTTGTCTACGGAGGCACAAATGGGCTGTAGCATTCACATTTTGATGGGTTTAATAAAATAATGGTACCTAGATAAGTAGTTGTTTCATTAGGGTTATTTATATATATATATATATATATATTATGAATAAAATAACCATATTATAGGCCATATCTATGCAACTTTGAGTCGAATTAATCAAATTATAATATAATGCTGGGCTTTAACCAACCGAATGTTTCAAATGCAAACAAAGAATGTTTCAATCTTTGCTTTCCACTTCGGAGGGATGGCTGGCTAAGTTCAAAGAATGAAAAACCGACCTGTTTCACCATTCCTTTCTAAAATTGTTGATGATGTATGCATATATGCGCATGCACCACCCAATTATTTGGGTGGTTTATAATTTGTAACCTTTCAAGTATTATTATCATCATCAAATCTCACAAATATATAGCATTACTAAATGAATTTTTACTTCACTGCAATCAAATTAGGAATCAAGGGAGAAAAAAGATATTGATTAATTATATATGAATTTATTGAGAATTTTTTACCAACAACAACATATAATCGGGAAGTAATTAATCCTAGTTATTAAATAAACCCAGATGTAGAAAAAAAGAAGAAAAAAAAAAAAAAATCAAATTGCATGTCCTTTTCCAGCTTGGACTTGAAAAAAGAGGAGCCATTGAATCTGGACTAGGGGGTACTTGAGTTTCTTACTTTCTTAGTCATATATATCTCGATCTCTCTTTCACCTTAATCCATGCCCTAATAAACATCACAATCTTATAAGTTCCCATTTATTTCTTTTATATATATTATATTATAATTGCAGCTAGCTAGATGCTGTAGTTACATCTCCATTACCGTACGTCAACTCCATCATCGTCTTTTTTATCGTCATTTTCACATCTAATCCCATTATGTATAATTATTATTCAAAATAAATTTGCATACAAGTAATTATCCTTTTTAGTTTTGATTATCCGATGATTGGTTCCCCGTTAGACAATATATCCTAAATGACTCAACGAAATGATAATTGAATTAGATGGTGATTGTGGTCAATTTTATTTTTACATGAAGATGTATCTATATACATATTATATATATAATATGGGCGGTTAACTAATAGGTTTTCGCGTTCTAACCTTAAGTAATTGCTTTGTACCAAAAAGAAACATCTTTTTTGCTAACAAAAGTATTCCCCCCACCCCCATGAAATTATGCTTATTAATTTCAAGTTTAAACCAATAACAAGTTGACATGCATGTCCATGCTAATTTGCACTTTGCCTACTTTATTATGGGGATGGTTAACTGTAAAAATTAAAGAACTCTTTAGTTTCCAGCTAGCCTTAGATAATTGGATCTCTTCTCTAATGAAATAAAAAGCATCAAATTATTAGTATTATATGAATTAATGAAAGATACATACATATATTGGATGATAACCCCATCTCCCTCTTGAAAGGTCACCTACTACCTTAAAGTGGGATTTGGTCCCACCGTAACTAATAATAACTATGGCTACTCCACACGTGTCAACATAACACGTGCTATCTGATCTCCCAGCTACCTGCAACAGTGTGAAACCCTGACAATGAAATTATGCAAATTAGATTTCCTTCATTTGAACAATCAATTCCAGATATCATATTAAACCAAGTAAAGTTAATTATATATGACAGCCTAGTTGTGTTATGCAGCAACAAGCTGCTTTAGATGTTCTGATTATAATGTTTTGTAAACTGATGATCAAAATTTTTTGTACAGTTGGAAACCAGCAAAGTTACTTACTTAAATATAAATGGGAAACACTGTAGGGGGAAACAAAGACAAATTGTTTAATCTTAAAAACTTAAAGCCTTTTATTAATGCAGGCGTGCATCCAAGAGATGAGACATTAATGGTGCTCGTCTTTTTCTTTGCTGCTTTGGCGGCTTTTTTAATTCCATTAATCTTACCTAAAAATGAAAGCAAAGCAAGCACCTTGACATGTACTAGGAATAGTTTGGATCCCTTTTTTAACAGTTTCCTTAAGCGTTTTCCCACGAGACATTTGTGTTTCTTTGCAATTTATATTCTTTTTAGAAAACCCAAAGCAGAAAACAGAAAAAGAAATAAACAAGTTTACTCTCTCCTGATTACGAATTTAAATAGTGGTCATAATAAGATGTTACGGTTGCTATTTTGCGATTTTGGGTCTCATCATTCATCGTAATTGGTTGCAATAGTATTCATTACATCTGCAAACACGATAAATGCGACTAAAAACACATCCACAGCTGCTGTCCTCTGATCAATATGTAATCCTACTAGTTAAAATGTTGTCAAATTCTTTCATGGGAATCAGCCAATCAAACCAGTGATCAGTAGTAAGCCTCACCCAACAGAGGAAAGTTATTAACTTAATTATTATTATGAAACACAGAAAATATACAATTGTTTCTTTAATGGAAAAAGCCTGAAAGTAACTTATCAACATCTACAGGGTAACAGCACAATCATTTTTCTTTATTACTCCATGTCCATAGTTTTATCGGACGAGTTGTAGAGTAATCAAGCTAGCCAAGGGTCAACATTTTCTCCTATGGCTGCTTGCTAGATAGCTAGGTTGAGGCGTTGAGTTTATATGAAAGAAGGGATTTCTCTTTCACTTAAGGACTCAACATATACTTAGCTAATATAATTATATTTATATGTATATATATATATATATAGTTAGGAGGACTCCATTTTCTGAATTTTTATGGCATCATATCTAACGATATTTTTCGACGACCAGTTCTAAATTTTCCTGCTTAATGATTTGGTGATTTGTACAACTAATATGAAAGATACAATGGATTGATATAATTTCAATTTGGGACGCTCATTTTCACCTGTTAATACAACTGTCTAAACTATTCTTTTTTTTTTTAGAATTATACAGTCGTCAAACAATGATATATTTTTTATACCTAACATATACTTCTTGCTGGAAAAAAAATAAAAAAATAAACGCATGCCTCAAAAGAGTCAAAGAAATTGAGAGAAGTAAGGAAAAACAAAGTTCACAAAGCATAAGTTTGGGTCAAAGACGCTTCAGATTGAGAAGAACAATTAGAGGAAGAAGAAAAAAACATATATAAGATTAATTAGTCTATTAATTAATGTTTAATGGTAATTAACAATGGGAGAGATTAACTGATTCCTGTCTATGGACATGAACATACACCGTCCATTTAGAATTGTCAGCTGAACCCCATAAGCCCAGAAAACCCGGGCTAGCTTTTTGACAAAAGACCAGGAAAACAATGGATGGTTTGGTTGTCACTCTCAAGAACTTAGTTTTGTTCCTCTTATTCTTAATAATATTCTTCTTTCGCATGCAGTTACCGGCTTTCAATGACATTGATTAATTAGTTTATATTGCAACCAATTAAGAAGATTGTTTAAAGTTGAGATTTATATTGAAATTACAAATTTTGACTTTGATAATTGTTAATATCTATCTTTGATATAATTTTTCAAACTTTCAACCATTCACTAAACTGATTGTTGCTTAGGTAATTGAAATCCCAATTGTAGGTCTTGTCCGTCTATCACTTCATGAAAATTGGGGTCTTTATATGCACTTGGAAATGTAAATTTTGTCAGCATTAATGCTAACTCACAAATTGATCTAGTTAAGGTAGTATATATATATATATATATATATATATATATCTATTCTTTATATTAGAGCTAGCTAGGGATGATAAACACCCTTTTTTCTGGGCCTTTTTTCGGCTTCCATGGTCATCAGTCACCACTAAAAGAAAAAAACAGAAGAAATCATGCAGTTCTAGTTCTGCAAAGATAGAGTTTTTCTATCAAACATATATACTGAGGTTTGGGTTTATTTATCAAAAAAAAAAGAGGTTTGGGTTTAAGCTTATGACCCACTTAAAGTCTAGACGTTGCTCAAAGTGAAAAAAAAAAAAAAAAGAAAGCAAAAGGCTGCATGCAAGAACTTGGTGGCAACAATTGTAGGCACCAAATCATGATTTGTCAGTAGGCTACTTACCAGTTATGATTTAATATCTTTCCATATCAATCAATATATTTCATTTTGCTTATTACTACTACTTTTTATATATTTTATTTTTCTCTATGGATATCATCACATATATAATTTACGATGGTTAAAAGAATTTATTCTTTGAAATTGGGTTCTCAGTTTCATATAAAACAAAATTGTTTGCACCCTAACTACATACTAGGCTTTAATTCATTAAGTATAATATATAGATTAATCCAATCAATTTTTTTGGTGACTTAAATCACTTCGCATAATAGGAAAAAAGGTAGTTTTGAAATGAGTTTATTATCACAAATATTCAATGTCTTGAGGTTTAGGATACTGTTCATATTTTTTTTAATGCTTGAATTGTCATAGATTGAACCTAATTATTAAATTTCATTTCATTAATACTTTTATTATTTATATTTCTGAATAAAAAATAAAAAATAAAAATATCATCAATTAAATAAAATCTTAAATGTAATCACATACCCTAAATCTTTAAAAATAAATATTGGTACATTTCAATAAGATTAAAGCAGTAAAATAAAGTAAAAGGGCATATTCTTCCTCTCTTCCTCTTATAATATATATATATATATATATATATAAGAACTCAAAAGAATAAGCTAACTTAACTTAATAATTTATAGAAATATATATACATATTGGTTGTAGTTTATAATTTATAATAAAAAGCTTATTCAACTGTAGGGCCACATAATTAGTATTACTAATCACTAATTAAAGATTAATTAAAATTCTCACTAAAATGGATATTTGAAGATTGTAATTATTAGGTGGGTCCTATAAGCTTTGGGGGTTCTGTTTTGGGAGGTGGTTCGGTTCCTTTGTTTGGCTTTCTAGAGTAGTAAAAGTAGATGCAAACAAACTAATTATGGTGGAGGTGGAGCATAAGAATATATATATATATATATATATATATATATAACACCGTCCAAAAAATCCTTAAACAAAACAAAAAAGGCAGAATTCCTCCGACTAAAGAAAAAACAAATAAAGATATGTTCCCTACAATATGAGACAAAACATGGTATTGGATCTAAATTCTAAAGCATGTATAAGCAACAACTCTTTCCTCTCTTATTTTTTTGTTCTAATCTAGGCTATAACACGTGATGGTCATGTCATGAATATTTTGTCTTTAATTAGATGTTAATTAATTTATCTACAGCTTTTTTTAAGAGAATGATCGGATATATATATATATATATTTAATATTCATAAAGGTTCATGCATCTAATCTGAAAACATAAATTACTTGATGATATTTGATGAAGATATACTCTCTCTCTCTCTATATATATATTATTTATTTATATTTAGTGATTCTCTCTAGAAACTAATTAAAACTTTTTATTTATTTATATATACATTACGTCTCTCTTCGCCTTCAGTTGCTGTCATGTCATAGCTTAAGGATGAGTTTACGAGAAAACCCGCCAATCACCTTTTGACTCACTCCATCTCATCCATTTAAAGACTCTTTTAAATTCTCCATAATCCATCAAAAATATAAATAAATTCTGAATTCCAAACTATATTTATATATAAATGCTATATCTATTATGGGAGCAATCAGCAAAATCATCTCGAGTTTGAATATGAAGATAGGCAATATGAGATCTATGAATAGATGAGAGAGATCATCTCTCATTGTATGATCCAACATCACATTACCCAAAAAAAAAAACTATTAATAAAATCATCCTATTAAACTTATATATATATATATATATATATATAAAATCAACCTTTGAAGTACATTGTTCCATTTCTATATTGAGTATTTATGGAGGAAATGTATAAAAGTAATATTATATGAAGATAGTGATCATTGATTTTGAAGATTATTTTTCGATTAAAATATACTTTAATTATTACTACTATTTGTTGGGTAGTAAATAATAGTGGCGAGTCCCTCCTTAATTAGGACCCCTCACCATTCTTCTATTCAAATACCACAAGCAGATCACATACAAAAATAATAAAATTTTCTTTTATATAGTAAAAATAATATAATAAAAGAAAAAGAAAACGTGTGAAATTTCCTTTTAGTGGCATCTATATCTTCCGTCCATGGTACACCTCACTACAAACCAATCACCCTTCTATATATCACACTTTCTTGGGGTTTTTTTTTTTATCAAAACTTTATCTAATTTGATATAAAGTTTTGGGACTAACATTTAATTAATACAATAATTTAATGAAGCTTTTTTTTAACCTTGTGTGCTGGGCACTTGAAGCATTGAATATAATCCGGCTCATATATATGAATTTAAAAATTAAATTAAATAAGTTTAGAAACTAGATCTTTTATTAGGGAATTAAATAAGAGAAGCACTATACCAAATATCTTAATGTTCTTAGTATTTGAGATTTGTGTAGTGAAAAGAAATACTCAAAACATTTATCCAATTGATAAAAAGAAAGAGATGATCCCTTTCCAACATTTGGTTGGTTGGAGTGGTTAGTAGCTCCAACCCCCTAGATGAGAATCAAGGTTCGAATCTTGGGAGTCTCCAATGTTGGGAGAGCTTTACCATTACACTCCCGGCCCGACAGGGATTAGGCTTCCATCAACCATAAAATGGGGGTGGGAGGACACCATAGGTTTACACCAAGAAAGAGATGATCCGTTTTCTTAGCTTTAGCTTGTCAATCAGATCAATTCGATTTTTATGTAAGAAGTATTATAAGAGTAAAATTTTGAATGTATCACATTAATATGAAAGGGTGTATTTAAATTTAGACAAAATTTAGAGATATCTTATATAAAAAAACCTAGAAACAAAATTATTTTTTTCATTTGATTCATGAAATAAAATATGTTGTAGAACTTTGCTTGGAGACTATTTGGTCTTGTTTAATTTTGTTTCAATTTTACTTCTAGAAAAGAAGTGTAAAATTGGCAAAAAAAAAAAGAAGAAGTGTAAATTGTTATAATTGAGATGGTAACAAATAATTTAATAAAGTTAATTAATATATTACAGTAATTAAAATACCTGTCTATATAGAAAATAATATTACCCCTTCCCCTCCCCATGTATAGAAATTAATTTCATTTCCAACTAAAGGAGGGCACAGTTCATAACCAAAAGCAAATGAGAGAAATTGCTGATCCAGTTTTAATTTGTTGGCACCTTAATATTGTCCCAATTGTACCTTTAATCTATGCTCTTCACTAATTTAAGATAATTCCATTAGGAACTCTCCTGCCAAAGTAGAAAGACCAAAAGAAAAAAAATAAGGGTTAATATATAAATTAGTTCTTGTACTTTAGGCGTTTTGTCTGTTTGGTATCTGAATTTTTTTTTGTCACTTTGGTACTCGAACTTTCATTCCGTCAATCACATTGGCCCTTTGCCATAACACCGTTAGTTAATGGTTGACTAGGCAAAAAAACCCCAATCAGAGACTGACACGTGACAAAACTGTCACGTCATTAGTGCCACGTCATTATATAAGAAAAAAATTCAAAAAAATTCAAAAAATTCAAAAAAAATTAAAAAATTGAAAATCTCATTCTTTTTTAAAAAATTATAAAATAAAAATAAAAAGCCAAAATTCAAAATTCAAAATAAATTCTAAATTATGAATTATAAAAATTGAAAACTTTATATATATATTTAAAAATCTGTAAAAATTAAAAAATAAGAATAAGAAAAAGAAATATGAATATGAATATTTTTAATAAAAATAAAAAAATCTATTTTTAAAATTTAAAATTCTATTTTTCTTTAATTTCAAATGTTCATAAATATTATAAAAATAAAAAAACCAAAAATCAAAATAAATTATAAAATTGAAAACTTTATATATATATATATATTTAAAAATCTGTAAAAAAAAATTAAAATTAAAAAATAAGAAAAAAATCTGAATATTTTTAATAAAAATGAAAAAATAAATAAATAAAAAGTTTCTATTTTTAAATTTTAAATTCCTATTTTTTAATTTCAAATTTTCATATATATTTTTTTAATTTGAAATTTCTATATTTTATAAAATTATTTTTAATTTTTCTTTTTAATTTTTAATTTTTAATTTTGAATTTTGTATTTTTTAGATTTATCTTTTGATTTTTTATAACTTTTTTATAATTTTTTTAATTTCTAAATTAAAAAAAAATTAAAATTTTGATTTTTAAAGAAAAAAAATCAATTTTTTATTTTGAATTTTATAATTTTTTTTTGAACTTTTTTGAATTTTAAAAATAATGTGATTTTCAAATTTTTAATTTTTAATTTTTAAAAAAAAAATTTAATTTAATTTAATTTTTTTAATTTTTATTTTTTTAATTTTGAATTGTTTAGATTTATCTTTTGAATTTTTATAAATTTTTATAAATTTTTATAATTTTTTAATTTCTAAATTAAAAAAAAAAATTTACTTTTTAAAAAAAAAAATCAGTTTTTTATTTTGATTTTTATAATTTTTTTTTATAATTTTTTTGGATATTTTTGAATTTTTTTCTTATATGATGACGTGGTACTAATAATGTTGCAGTTTTTACTACGTGTCAGCCTCTGATTGGTTTTTTTTGCCTAGTCAGCCATTAACTAACGGTGTTAGGGCAAAAGGCTAATGTGATTGACAGAATGAAAGTTCAAGTACCAAAGTGACAAAAAATTTTCTTCAGGTACCAAACGTACAAAAGGCATAAAGTACAGGGGCTAATTTATATATTAACCCAAAAAATAATAAATCTGGCAGTTTCAACAGGGCAGGGGCAGCCTCTCTCATGCTAAGGTCTTGTTTAACATTGCTTCTGGCACAACTTTTGAGATCAAAAACTGTTTTTCACTTCAAACGCAATGCAAAACAGGTAAAAAAAAAAGCTTTTGAAGTTGAAACTATGATTTGAAAAGCCTTGGACTTTAAAAGCTAACTTTTGGTTAAAATAACTTTATTATCCTCACATCTCTACACTTTTATTATTTTAAACATATATTTTTTTTTTTACATTTCAATTTCCTACAATATTTTTTCACAGCAATACCAATAACTTAAAAGTTTTTAAACCATATTTTTTTACTACACTTTTCAAACACATTTTTTTTAATTCAAATTTTTTCGGCTTAAGCTTTTTTTAACATCAATGCTAAACTAACCCTAATTCAACCGATTCAAGTGCCTTTGAATATAGGGAAAGCTAGCCATAACTCTTGCTAATTAATAATGAAGTGGAAACTGGGAAAAGATTGGGTCCTCTCCCCGCTCCCTCCTATATATGTAGTAATTAAAAGATTACTAAAGCCGCCCTAATGCTACTCTTATCAGAATTAAAGAGTGCGCAGTAGGCTTGCTTTAAAAAAAAAATATACATATTATATATAATCAAGTTATTGTAAACTGTTCGAATTTTTTAGTCCAAGATAATCCAACTTTTTCACATGATATTGTCAAAAATATATATATATTTTTAAAAATTTTAAGGGTTTTTTTCGTATGGATTTTTTGGGTTATAAAACTCAATTCTTTTTTTTTTTAATAAGCAGCTTAACTGCTACAAGATGACAATAGAACAGTCTCTGTCCTTTTAGACAGCATACAATAAAAGCTTATGAGTTATGACTACTGGTACTTGAGAAAATGAATGAATCTAGTCCCCAAGCCAGAGGCGAAGGGAGGGGTAGGCAGGGATCTCGATTCTCCCTAAACTTTTTAAGTTTTTTTAGATTAATGTAATATTATGTTTGGACTGATAGAATAAAAAATGATTCAATCTCATGGCAATTTCTATATGGGCCAATATCTAAGAAGATCTAGAAAACATGACAAGAATGGGTGAAATTCACTTGGGTGATGTTGCGAGTTATTAAGAAAGTCTTCAACATGCAAGATGAACTTGCATCCAAGTTTGGTCCATGTGATTCAAGAATACAAGGTGGTATATTAAGAGGGCTTATTTTAAGTGTTATAATTACTTAGGCATTTGGGCCTAACTTATGTAACTTATGTAATATGTCCATTAGGTTAAGTGGGATCTACCTTCATTAAATTTATTAGACATTACTTAGGATTTGACTTGAGCATGTTCAGCTCATAGTTAAGCTTTTATTTTATCTTGCAAATTAGGGATGGTCGAATTCTTCATTAATGTTAGGAGATTTAGTCGACTTTAGGAGTTTCATGTTACTTAGGTTAGTAAGCCTTGGCTGTCAAGGTGTTTAACTTGTACTAGGAGTTCTTAGATTAGTTGAATTAGGATTAATAGGGAGGCTATAAATACCCTTGTTTAGCCGTCTACTTAAATAACCATTAATCTATTTGAGTTGAATTTTATTTAAGTGAGTTTTTACTCTTTTTAGTTCTTGACAGAACTTAGTAACGTATCAAAGAGTCTTTCTTTGTAGCGTTCTAACTATCAAGCTTAGGTTCTTGAAATAAGTGTTCTTGGGGTCTAGCTAGCTTATCTAGGTTCTTTGAAACAAGATTTCACAGGATTTAAGTTTTCATTGCTTGAATCTTGGCTTTCTTAGATTAGAGTATTTCATATTGTTGATGGGTTCAAAGGGTTCAACCCTAAGGGTTCACATCATGGACCCTTCAAATTTTATTTGATTTTTCAATTTGGCCCCCCCTTAAATTTTTTAAGACTTTTGAAATAGAGTAAAATTATGTTTGGCTCCTCCAAATTTTGTTTGGCCTTTTAATTTGGCCCTTTCATTTATAAAATTTGTTTGATATAATAAATTTGTTAACACTTTTAGTTTAAACCTCATTCATTATTATTAACTTAATTCTCTCTATTTATCTTTTCAATCAATTAAATAGATACATTTACATTAATTATTTTGTTTAATATTTTTCATTCTATGCTAATAAGAAGAAAAAAAAAAGTTAAACAATTATAATATATAATACGAATTGTGCATTTAAATTATTTTGTTTTTTTAAAATATATGTAATCTTATGATTTTTTTTATAATATGAAATAATTTTATACATATTTTAATTAGATAATAATATTTTTTTGAAGTTGAGATTTTATTTTCTATTAATTTTTTTCATATGTAATATGAATTATAATATTTAAAAATTAAAAAAATTATCAATATGTCCCATGAGATTAGCATGTTCATTCATTTCCCATGAGATTAGTATGTTCTTAGTAGAAAATTTGTGTAAGATGGCCATCCAAACCACCAAAAAAATGTTTTGAGATATGCAGAGGATACCATATTAATATGTCCCAGTCAACTCGTCCTTGTCTGACTCATAGAATTCAATTCTTAATGTTGTAGGCATAATTAATTTGGTTTAAATGTTTTGAAATAAAACAGTATTAAGTATTTATGGGTGAGATAAATTAATTAATGAAATGGTGGTGACGAAAAGAGCAATGACGTCGCAAGACGAAGCTAATAATTATTTGAAGGCTATGGCGAATACACTATTGGTACTTTGGGGGGGTTGAAGAGAAGAGAAGAGAAGAAAAGAGAGAGGGTTTCTGAGTTAGAGAGATAGCTAAGGCTGTAATCGAGCCGAGTCGAGCTCGAATACTGAGAAGCTCGAGCTCAAGCTCGATTCGAAACTCGAGGCTCGAAGCTCGGTTCGAGCTCGATCGAGTATCATTTTTTAAGCTCGAGCTCGGCTCGAGATAAAATCGAACTATTCGAGCTCTACTCGATTAGGCTCGTTTATATACTCGAGCTCGAGCTCGAATTAAGGGTTTTTAAGTATGTATATATATTAAGGGTAAAATAGTAAATTAATAATAAAAATATTATAAATAAAAAAAGCTCGATTAGGCTCGCGAGCTGCTCGAATCGGGTATTAAGATACTCGAACTCGGCTCGCTCGATAGCTCGAGCTGCTCGAGCTCGAGCTCGGCTCGATAATGACCGAATCGAATTCGAGTTTTTTTCGAGTCGAACTCGAGTAGCTTGCGAGCACAGGTGTCTCGTTTACACCCCTAGAGATAGCGGAAATGAGATGAGAGCTAATGAAACAAAAGTACGAACGTGGTGACTGGTGAGCCATACAAATAGAATTAATGCTCATTCCCTTCCGAATAGATATCTTTTGTTCTTATTATCTGTCTCTTTTGATGTTTTTTTATTATAATTTTATTATGTGTTCAATTAATTAATTATTTATAAATATATGTTAAAAAATTATTAAAATGACACCAAAGAAAGTACAAAAAAGAGTAGAAGAAATGTGTTCCTTCGCTTGCATGGAAATAGGAATAGGAATAGCAGCAAGTTGAGGGCTGAGGGTAGATAGAGCCATGCCCACACCGACACCCACAGCCGCCTAAGCAATATAGCAATTAGCAACAGTAACAACTAAATAACAAATTAATTAATTAATTATAATAATAATAATATATCATTTTACTTTATCAATCTAATCTACTGTTGGAACAACAATATTCTTGTATGTTAATCATAGCTTAATTTTTAATTCAACTATGAATTAATATTAATAACTATATATATATATATTTGGAGTACATCAAATTCGAAATTAAGGCATTCCAAATGCATTTGAATTAAAGTTTAAAATGGAATGGAGGGTTTGCAATTTGTTCTCCTAAATTTTATAATTACCAAAATTGCAGACTTGAATGAATTAAAATAGACAACTTGTTTGGAAGAGAAGAAAATAAAAAAATTAAGAAAAGACAACGTTCCCACGGAACTGATAAAATTATAAATTAATTTACCGTCACTCACAGTCACAGAGAAAATAAGAAAGTCAAAGCGTCAACCTTCAAACTTCAAAGCCCTGTTGGCTATTTGCTAACTATAATAATTATTTTCAAGCTTAAGTGTTTAATTAATTAATTAAACCCAAGCTCCTATTGCGGCTTTGCTCCTCTCTCTTTCTCTCTCACATGCTTATCTTTTCCTCCATTTTCAAATCAATCTCCATCTATAAAACCCACTTCTCTATCCTGTATGAATCCAACTCTCTTTCTTTCTTTATTTCTCTTTTCTCTCTGTCTCAAAAGATATATCTTTATATCAAAAACGTTTTGTCTTTCAAATTTCAATCAATCAAACTCTTCATTTAAGGAAAAATGGATGTTAAAGCAAGGGGTTGTAGTTCAAAGGTCCAAAGTGAAGAGGATCAGATGGACTTGATAAGAGGTCCTTGGACTATTGAAGAAGACTTTAAGCTCATCAATTACATTGCTATTCATGGCGAAGGTCGATGGAACTCTCTTGCTCGTTGTGCAGGTAAATACTATATATGTCATCATATTTTTTGGCCCCCCCTTTTTTGGTTTGGGTGATATTAACATGTTGCCAGGATAGAGCTTTGCCATATATATAGTACAACAAGTTTGACAAGTTGATTTCAAACTTTGTTTTGGGTCTTCATGTCCTTTCCTGATTAATGAAATGAGCTTTTCATTTTATGACATGAAAGCCCTTTCATCGCCATAAACAAAAGTGCAAAGTTCCTGCTTTCCTTTCTTCTTTTACCCCTCTCTCTCTTCTCTTTTTTCAAACAAAAGTGCAAAGTTTCTGTTGAGAAAAAAAAATTTCTTGGGGTTCGCTGATTCTTTCTTTTTCTCCAATTGTAATTGATTGATCCTGAGGATTTGATATATTATCTAAGAAATACCAACTTGAAAAGTTAAAGCTGCACGTTTCATGGAAAAGCTACTGCATATTTAGAGAATTTGTGGCTTTGAATGTGAGGTTGATGATGTCCGTATAGGAGAACTTAATCATGAAAGTTTTTAAGCAAAAGTACAGCTCATGAAAAAAAAAAGAAAAAGTAGTATAGGAGAAAATGACCTTTCTTTTTCCCCAACATTTGTTTTCAAAAATAACTTTACCAATAACTTGACGTATCTAAATAGAATTCAATGAACCTGCAGGTCTCAAACGGACAGGAAAAAGCTGTAGATTGAGATGGTTGAATTATCTCCGCCCTGATGTTCGACGTGGGAACATCACTCTTGAGGAACAACTTTTGATTCTTGAACTTCACTCTCGCTGGGGAAATCGGTAAATGTTTTAACTTTTAACCTGAACTCTCTCTCTCTCTCATCAATTTATGATTTTTTTTTCCCACTTAATTTACAAAGAATTTTCCCTATTTTTTTTCTGAACGATTACAGATGGTCCAAAATTGCCCAACACTTGCCTGGAAGAACCGATAATGAGATTAAGAACTATTGGAGAACTCGTGTCCAAAAACATGCGAAACAACTTAAATGTGACGTGAACAGCAAACAATTCAAGGACACCATGCGTTACCTATGGATGCCTAGGTTAGTTGAAAGAATTCAAGCTACTGCTGCCGCCACAGCCACCTCCACGACCGTTGTTACCGCCGCCTCCACCACCACCACCACCACCTCCGCTTCCGTCACCACAACGCGCAACGTGGGCACGAGGCAGATGGTCTTGCCCCGTGGGGTGATAGGCAATGATTTTGGGGGCGCACAAGTAACCCCAAGTTACACCCCGGAGAATTCTAGCACCGCAGCCTCATCAGACTCTTTTGGGACTCAAATTTCATCGATTTCGGATTTGACTGATTATTACAGCAACATCCCGGTTAATACCCCTAACCCAGATTATTTCCAAGCAAGCCAAGTTGGTTACACTGAGTCCTCCTCCTTAATAAGTCCCTCTGGTAATTACTACAACCATGGCATAGATTTTCAGTCATTTGGGCAGAACAATCACTGGCTAGATGATGGTGATGCATTAGACAATTTCTTGAACGCTGAAGATTTTTTGTTCTTACAGCAGCAGTTCAACTTCAACATGTGAAAATATCTTCAAATATACTAATAAACGGGGGGAAATGAAACTCAACTGTAGAGGGAAAAAGAAAGAGAGAAGAGGATAGAGCGAGAGTTAGAGTAAATTTACAAAAAAGAAAATCAGAATAATATTTTAGAACACATGTAGAATTTGTCTAATTCTGGATCACTTAGTTTGTATTTTGTTCGTTTGTCTTTCTATTTTTTATTTGGGGGTGGGTAAAAAAAAAACTTGTAATTTGAGGCTTTGTTTCAAATTAATCTCATACATTGATATCGACTTAATTGATTTCACCTTCTTTTTATTATTTTTTAAGTTTCTTTTTTGGGTTTATAGAAGCATGTTTTAGAAAATAATTTAAATAATTGATAAATGTAAATAGTGTTAAAAATTTCAAGTAAGTTAGCTATTATTAATTGGTAGTTTTATGATTCAATAAAACAGGTTGATAATTTAGTTGTAATATGAAATATGTAGGAGAGTCAATTAATAAATTGTGATCCATTTTTTGTATGCATTTTGCTCTTATATTAAGTTAGTGTGATATGGCCGTTGTGTAGGCCTTAACTCAATAAGCCTTTTTATGGGTTGCTATTAAGATTTTACTATAAATATATATATGGTTAAGTCTTCTTCACTACTAATGCACGGTATCTATTAATTGAAACTGCGAAGAGAAAAATTAACTTGTTCAAATTCAATGACTTACTTTCGCTTTTAACAATGTTTGTCCAAATAAGTATGTCAATTGATTTGTATGACTATGGATTGTGATCGAAATAATAATAATAATAATAATAATTATTTTTTGGAGATATCATATGTGTTAAGTTTAGTGGGAGACTGGGAGTTCATAGGTTATAAGTCTGGTTAGATATTATTTGAGATTTATAATATTGTTTTTTTTTTTTTGAGAAAAGATTTATAATATTGTTAATTCAATGAATTTAAAAGTTTTAATGAATATGGTCTCATATTTTTTTTAGAATTTTGAATTGTATGAATATTAGAATTTTGTTCATAAATATGTTAGTAATTTTGTAAGTAATTTATTAATGTGACATCGTGGAAATTCAAGAACAATAGTAGTTATCACACTTGGCATGAAAGCAAATAATATAGACTTCGTTTTTATGCACTGTCAGTGTATAGACTTTATAAACTGACAGTGAATCCTACACTGATACTTCATTAAAAAGTTAACCCTTAATTCTTAACCCTTAACCACTAATCCTAACCACTAACTCCTAACCCGACAGGTGACATCGTAAGATGCACTGACAGTGTATAATCCTATTAATCAAATATTAATCCAATAATATATATATAATTTTGTTACGATTGCATTTACTGTGTGCTCCTTACTCATTATTCAAAATCTGATTGGAGCATGTGAGATTGGAGCATGTTTATTATTCACTAGATCTTTCTTCTGTCTCTGTTTGGTGTTTCTTTTTGTGCTCTTTCAATAATTTTTTTATACGTGTTCAAAATTATTTTTTATTTATAAACAATTAAGCATAAATACTTTTTATTTGGACACATGTTTAAAAAATTATTGAAAGGACATAAAGAGACAAAAAAAAAAGTCATTGGGTTTTGATTATACTAGTATAATACATTCTTGTTTCCCATTATTTGTTCTTGATTTTTCAGGCACTAGAATTTTTTTTTTACTGAAATGTTTCTTTTGGATTTCCTTGTTCCACCAGTTTAATGCTAGTTTTGATTTATGTTTCCGAATTCAAAAATAAGTGTTGGATATAGGTATGTTTCATATTCATATACCCATATTCGAATATGTGTCAGATATAAATATCGGATATAAATATATTTACAAAAAAATAAGAGTTCGATTAACATAAATTTTGATTACTTTTGAGGTAGTGAGTCATGAAGGAGACATGACCTACCCCATTACACACTGCCTGTTTAAGATATTATTAGTGAATGCCCGTTTTTCGTTGCGAGTAATAAACCCTTTAAATTTGACTTTTATATTTGTTTATTAATAACATGTTAAGATATATATATATATATGTATTACGGTAGTCGGTATCATACTGGTATCGGTAGGGATGGCAATGGAGCGAGACGGGGCGAAAATTGCTTTATCCACATCTGTCACACTCTTACATGGATGTTGGAAACTTCAATCTCTATGGATGTCGGTTACATCCATAACCATTTCACGGTGCTCCACTCCGTTACACTCCAACTTTTATGAATTATTTTTAACTTAATATTGTAAAAAAATTATATTATATTTTATTCATTAACATAATTTTAATATATAAAATTCTTTAATATATATAATATACATATATATACTAAAAACTATATATAAAAATATTAGTATATATATGATTTTAGTATATATATATAATATGTATATTAAAAATATATAAAATATTTTAAAGGGTAAAATAGTAATTTCAAAAGGTAGAACGGAGCGGAGCAAACATTTACCAAAACAATATCTTATCGTTTTACCATCCCTAGGTACCAGTCATATCGATCGGTATATACCAGTTTTAAAGAAAGACGAAACGAAAACAATATCGTATTGTTTCAGTTTTGGTATCCGTCCGTACCGATCCTTATCGAGTTGTATCGATCCGTATCGACCTGTACCGATACATATTGATCTGTACCGGTTGGTTGTGATTTCAATTTTTTTATTATTTTAAATTCACTTGATTTTTTAACTAATTCTTAATACTTTTTAGTCATAATATTTTTTTATTTTTTCTTAATTTCATTCAGAAAATATATATATTTATTAAATTAGGCTATTGAATCTAATTACAAATAATTTATTAAATTTTATTTATTTATTTATGATTAAAAAATTTAGATATTAAATATTTAAAATTTTATATTTGCATATAAATATATATATATATATGTAATTGAGATATATTTGTACATGTATATAATATATATTTTATCAAAAAACTTGAAAATGAGCTTTATATATATATATATATATATATATATATATATATATGAAAAAATATTTAAAAATGCCAGTAAACCTGAAACGATACGTCAAAACATATCAATACCGATACGTATCAGTACTAAAAGAAAAATAGTATATCCATCGATATGATACTAACTGTTTTAATATGTATATGTATACATACATAATATATACATATGCTCAATAGATAGTTTTTTTGAGTTCTTGATAAAATTCTGAATAATTAACTTAAAACATAGATCTAACATAGATTTTTTTTTTCTCTAACATCAGCAGTTCTGTTAAGGCTTAAAGTATATAATTGATTATTCAATACTTTTTCTTATCGTATAATAATTTATTAATATTTGCAATTCTTTTATTCTTATTATCATATTGATCTAATTTAAAAAAAAAAAAAAAACTCACATCCAAACTTTCATTCATTAAAAATGATTGAGAAAAACTATTGGACATTATATCCAAGCGATTTAAAAACTGAGAAGGCAGTCGTTCTAGCCTCTTCATCTATATCAAGAACAATTTTACGTACAATATTTTTGATTTTCTTTGCCACTCTCAAATTGCATGCGTTGTTGTACTAAATTTTCTATAGAAATATCAAACTTGTCAATATGGTAAAAAAGTTTTTTTTTTTTTTTTAAAAAGCAAAAATAATTTCTATTTAACTAAAATCTACTAATAAATTTTTAAGTCCGTAGGCTCATGAGGTATTTTTTCAATGTGCTACAGACATTTTTGTCCTATCATATAACATATGAAAAAAGCCTAATGGATGGGGTTTGCTCGAAACCTGTCGAGCTTTTTTTTTAGTTGTTTTTAGTTTTTTAGATTTTTAGTTTTAAGTTTTGCATTTTATTTTTAAATGATGTATTTAAAGGTTCGTTTGCACGATAACTCATAGTTTGATTTAAAATCCGTATCCAACCCGTTTGGAAAAAAATAAATATATATATTTTTTTAGTTTTTTATTTTTAAATGATGTATTTAAAGGGGTTGATTCGCACATTAACTCTAGATCGATTTAAGATCCGTACCCGACCCGCACGGTAAAAAAGTTTTAAAAAGAATTTATTTTATTTTTAAATGATGTATTTAAAGGGGTTGGTCCACACGTTGACTAGCGGGTCAACTTAGAATCCGTACTCAACCCGCTCTGAAAAAAATTAAAAAAGAAATTTATTTATTTATTTATTTTATTTTATTTTTAAATGATGTATTTAACGATGTTGGTCTCCACTATGCACGTTGACTCGCAGGTCGATTTAGGATCCGTACCCGATCCTTTAGAGAGAAAAAAGTCAAAATAAGAAATTTATTTTATTAATTATTTTTAATTTATTTTTAAATGTTAAATTTAAAGGGTTGACCCACACGTTCACTCGCAAGTCAATTTAGGATCTGTACCCGACCCCTTCAGAGAAAACAAATTAAAAAAAAAATTATTAATTTTTTTCGTTTTTATTTTATTTTTAAATGACGCATTAAAAGGGGTTGGTCCGTACATTGACTCGCGAGTCGATTTAGGATTCATATCAGTCCTGAACAAAAAAAAATTTAAGAAAAAAAGAAATTTATTTTTTTAATTAGTTATTTTATTTTTAGATAATGTATTTAAAAGAGTTAGTCCGCACATTGACTTCCAGATCGATTTAGGATCTGTATCTGATCGGCTCGGGAAAAAAAGTTAAAAAAATTACTTTATTAATTATTTTATTTTTATTTTAAATGATATATTTAAAGGGGTTGGTGTTCATATTGACTCGTAGGTCGATTTAAGATCTGTACCCGACCCGCTCGAAGAAAAAGAACTTGCTGCTAACCTATATGAAAAAATCGATCTTACGAGAGAATAAAATATAAACTACAATTTTATTTTCTTATTTTTCATTTATTAGTTTTTACCTCCTATAAATAAAAATATACAATGTAGAATAAGATCTAAATACTTTTCAAAAATATATATAAATAACATTTGAAAATGCATTTGTATTACTTAATTTATAAATAAATAATTTTCATAAATTTAATTTTTATAGTTAACAAAATATAATTATATTAATATTATTACAATTTAAAAAATAAAACATTTAAGTAAATAAATATTATTTAATAAAATATAATTTAAAATTAATTTATTATTATTAATTAAAAATTATAAAAAAAATTAAAAGTACCCCAGTAAAACGGGGTGTTTTTTTTTTAGTTTATTTTATTCTAAACTTCTAAGCATACAAGCTCATAAAAAATTGTAACTTATTGTTAATTTGCTTAAATGTATTTATACTTATTTTCAAAATATATATTTATGTTGTGTTGTGATTGGTAGTTAAATTATTTATTATTACAATCTAATTATCATTTACTGTATCTCAATTTTTTAATATTGTTTGTTGTGTTTTAATCAATTGAACATTTATTTTGTTTTAAATATTTTGATTATTTCATGTAAAAAAATTATTTTTATTAGAGTTTTTAAATAGTGCTAAACTTCTTGAATGATCTCTTCTTAGCATCCAAATAATCAAAAGGAACAATTTTGTACGAAAACAAAATATCGTATATAAAGAAGGTCGAAAGGCAAAGAACAAGAAACGAGACCTTGCCAATGAGAAGAATTTGCTCACCTTGCCAATGGAAGAACAACAGACACCTTATGCAATGAAGGTGAAAGCATGGGCTATTTATAGAGTTTTTTTAGAAGAACATGAAAGCTTAACCAAACAATCAGGTAGAAGAAACAAAGAAAGGAAGGGCCGGTCGGTCATTTTTCATAGGAGATGAAGAGAAACAGGGGAAGCATTCCACTCTAAAAAGAGCAAAGAAAGCAAGGGTCGGTCGGTCATTTGCCAAAGGAAATGAAAAAGAACATGGAAGAATTTCACGCGGAAAAAACTTTCGATGAAGAGGAACACGAAAAGCCTTCAGGATAAAAGCATGTTTCGTTTATCAAGCATAAGAGTCCACCGGACAAAAGGAAGCATGAGTCCACCGGACAAAAATAGTGTATAAACATTTAGTTTAACCATTGGGTTAAAGACAGAGACGAAGACAACTCTATAAACGAGTAAAAATTAAATTCAGATCGAGTTAATTTCTCAAGCGATAGTTATCTTATGCGTAAGCGTTTAATCCCTAGACGCGTAAAATGCTGGCCTAGTTAATACCTTAAGTCGGCTTACGTGTGAACACATTTAATGCAATAGAGAGATTAATTTAATGCATCAGAATGGTAAGCATAAAACGCGTCTTACACGTGAGCATTTAATCCCGTAAAATATTGGCCTAATTAATACCTCAAGCTAGCTTACGTGTGAACACATTTAATTCAGTAGAGAGATTAATTTAATTCATTTATTCGATTGCATGTGAGCACAAAGAAATCATGAAACCATGAACGAAAAAGCCAATGCAAAACATTACATGTGAACGGGTGAAACATTAATGTTGGCAGAGTAAATTTAATGCTGACAGAGTTAATTCCTCAGTTAACGCGTGAATATTGAATGCATCAGAAAGAAAAAATCAAGAAAGTAGAAACAAGACGATGTCGTTTTGCAGGACCATTGTGCTGAAGGAAAAAAGACAACGAATAGAGAGATTAATTTAATACTTCAAATTGGCTTACGTAAATTTAATGCTGACAGAGTTAATTTCTCAGTTAACGCGTGAATATTGAATGTATCAAAAAGCAAAAATCACAAAAGTAAAAACAAGACGATGTCGTTTTGCAGGACTAAGTGTGCTAAAGGAAAAAATACAATGAATAGCGTGATGACAGATGTCACCACGAAGCTCACTTTACAATAGATAGATTAATGATGACATATTTCTATTTGAGAATTATGGCACCCAATTCATAATATGGATATACGTAGGTATGGAAAATAGAACCTCTTAAGGTTTTGGGTTAATTACGGTAATAAATGCATTGTAATTTTGATTTTGAAACCAACATTGTTTTGGGTTTCCTTACTTTGTTAATTAATACATCACTTATGATTGTTGAATTACCTATGAGCTATAGCTCGACTCCATAAGTTATATATATACATATATTCACCATAATGATATTGCTTTTTATGTATATATCTGATTGCATGTGCACATTTCCTATTGACATGTCATATTATAAAATCTTAAGATTTAGTGTTTAAGTATGAGTTTAATGTTATTTGGATATGTCTCATAAGCGATACTAATAAGTAACCTCGAGTATAAGCGGGAAACATATATATATATATATATATATATATATATATATATATATATATATATATATAGATGTCGCATAGATTTCTCAACAAGTGTAGAGAAATTAGTAAGTATAGATTGCTCAGCCGGTATAAGAAGAAATTGGCAAGAGGATTGGCAATCTAAATAACATATTTAGATCACATATTTAGATATTTTTTTTTATGGGAGCAATTAAGATTTTACTATAAATATATGACGACTAAGTCCATCTTCACTGCTAACGCACGATATTTATCTATTGAAAGCCATCAATAATGAGAAAAGTAAATAGGAAGATTAGCTTGTTCAAATTTGATAACTTACTTTTGCTTTTAACAATGTCTGTCCAAATAAGTAAGTGAATTGATTTGTATGACTGTTGTTCACATATGGTTCTTGAATTTAAAGCTTACAAATAATTAACTGATTCCACCCTATGTTTTTAATAGTTATAATAATTATCATTAGAATTTGCATTATATATTTATAATTAATATTATTCTACTTTACTTTTGAGACATTGTGCATGAACCAGAGAGACTAATCCTCTCCCATAAGCTTCTAGATTACAAAAAGGCAAAGATTAATTAAGCTTAAAAGTGGTGACACTGACAACTACCGTATTCAAGTGTGAATATAAATTTTTTTTAATAAATTCTTTTTGTAAAAAAAAAAAAAAAGAAGTGGCACGTGCGAGGATAACTAGAAGGTGAAGCACGTGATGGAATTGTCTAGAGAAAGAGAGAAAGAAGATGGAGGGTGAGAATCTTTGAAGGCCCTGTGCCGATGGAAGAAGCCAACGCTGCGGTCCCGTGCGAGTATAGTGTTAAAATGATGACACGTGTCTTTTAAGAATTAAAAATATAATAATATAGTAGGAGTAGTATGATTTGTTAGTTCATGGGACTCCCGAATGACACGTGTGGAAAAATATATATAATAACATGTATTTGGTTGTCAATTTAAAACCTAATTTCAATTGCATTATTATTTACATACACTACTTGTAAATTCCTTTAAAAAAAGCATCATACAGTGCAGTATCTACAGTTGTAAGAGTATATATGTGTACAAAAAAGAATCTATTCTAAAGATAATTAAGCAAATTATGGTATGATTATCAATGCAGGAGTACTTAAGAGCAAATTCATTTTTGATATATACAAAGTCAAACTCAAATTTAGCTCGAGTAAGTCAATCAACAGTCTGTCACCAAACCAAAAAAGAATAAATATATTGCAGCTTGTTTTATGATAAGGAAAAACAAAAAAGTGAGTTGTTGGCTTCAGTCTGAGTTCTAATAGGTTTGTATTTAGTCTTTTATTATTATTTTTTTGTGGATAAGTTTCTATTTTATTTTCCCTTTGCATGCATGAAATTATAATAATGGGTTGTTTATCGGTAGGTTAGTTATATCATCCAAGCGTTAATTTGATCAATGATGCAACTCCTTAGTATAGATATGTCCAAAAAACACAAATTACACAACTCAATAATAGATATGTTTAGATGTTCATATATAAAACATCAGTCTAACTAACTAATCTTGTAATCATACAGTAGCAGTCATTTTTATACCAATTTAATTTAAACAAAATACAACTCATAAAAATAAAAAATAAAAAGTATAGAAAAAGGTTTTAGAATATTATGATAGAAGTAGTACTGAAATATTAAGCAAATAATTAACAGTAAATTATGCAAATTATATTATACAAATATATATGTTAAAAATAATATAATTAATGAAACACAAGTATGTAATGTATAGAGTAATATCAAAAGGTAGTAATAGCATCCAAAATTTTATCATATATATATATATATATATGAAGATGGATAGATATGGATATTGTTCCTTTTAATTATATTATACCAAGAGGATAATACATATATAGCATTTAGAAACTTGCAGATGGGTAGGTCGGGCCAGCCTGGTCCAATTGGGGCCGATGGTCTCATCTATAATAAATGTAATCCCAATCCCCAAGCCCAACAACATGGTAGGCTTGTGGGTTTTTAATTTCTTATTTGAGCTGCACCTATTATTTCACCTTTCCTTCTTTCTTTCTGGAAGAATTTCACCTGCTTTTCAAGCCCAATGGTAACTTTTATACTTTTCCAAAACCCTCTCAATTATATAAGGATCGTACCAGAAGCATCAACTTTACCCACGCGCCATCAAAACGAAACGTCTAAATCCACAAACACAGCACGCCACTCACTTTCTGCTCTTTAAGGCTAGGAATGAATCTCGTTATATCCATATCCGGACAATGCCACGTGGACGCATCTCGTTTTTCCAAGTCACCGTCTCTGTCTTTACGATAACTAACTAGTAACCACTCGATCTCAAAGTCTCACGCTTATCAATAAACAGTCTTTCAATCTCAAAATTCAAACAACAACAATAATGGCGTTAACAGCGCTGTTTTTTTCGGTGACGAAGCTCGCTGCAACAATCATAACAGTTTCCATCGCAGCCAACGCTTTCTCTTTCTCGCGTTACCGCAAAAAGCATCTCCGACGGTTCGAATCTCCCATCAACGAATCCTCTGAGACGCTTGCTGATTTCAATGTCAACGGTAACACTCAATCAAACCTAAATTTTCTTTCCTCTGACTGGTTCAACAAATGTTAGTCATCTATAGCTTTTGAGCTGCATTTGTTGATTAATAGTGAAGCTCGAAGCCTATGAAATGTAATGAACTATGAACTTGTTTGCTTTATTTTTGGATTTTTCCCTCTTTGCTTGGAATGAGAAAGGAATATAAAACGGCTTTAGTATTAGCATTAAATTTCCCATTCTTTGAGAGAGAGAAAGGAAGAAAAAAAAAGTTTTTAACTTGATTGTATAAATGGAATTAATATTTCTTAGTTATGTGACAAATTGAGGCGTTTTAATTTCCATCTAATTGTTAATAAAATTATGTGCTAGCTAGTGATTTTTATGTGTTCAGGTGAGGAGGAAAATGGGTTTTTCTTTGGATTAGCAACAGCGCCAGCACATGTTGAAGACAGGCTCGACGATGCTTGGCTACAGTTTGCAGAAGAAATTCCTTGTGATAAATCAGAAACAAGAGATGATCCAGTGCAAGCTGATGCAGTGATTGGTGGTGGTGCTGCTGCTGATGGTAGCTCTCATCAAGCTCCGTTAACTGGGAAAGAGTCTAACAAGAAGAAGAAGCCTCTTAAGGTTGCCATGGAAGCCATGGTAAGAGGGTTACAGAAGTTTGTAGAGGATGATGTTGAAGAAGAAGAAGAAGAAGAAGGAAAAGTGCCTGCTTCGAAGGAGGAATGCCATCATAATGTAGCTGCATGGCACAATGTTCCTCACCCGTAAGCCTTATTATGCAAGAAGGGTCCTCGGTGCATAAAATATTTATCTTATTTCTCTCTGGTTTTTTACAACTTGAGAAATGGATTGCTTTAATCGTTTCAGGGAGGAGAGATTAAGATTTTGGTCTGATCCTGACACTGAATTGAAGCTGGCTAAAGATACTGGCATCAGTATCTTTCGAATGGGAATAGACTGGACTCGAATCATGCCACAGGAGCCAGTTAATGGGATTAAGGATGCTGTAAGTTTGATGCTACTTTACTGTATGCGTTAATGCTTTTCATCTGTTGAGTTTCCATTTTTCATAATATAGACAACAGAAGTTACAAATGGTATGAGAGTTTAACTTACTAAGTCAAGTTGATGCCATTCTGGCTGACTCTGGATCTAATTTTGCTTTGGTGTGCAATTGAAAGATGGTTCTATGTCCATGGGCGTGACAACAGAATATTTCATACAAATCTGAAAGTTATGGTGACAGCTAAAATGCTTGATCATAGCTCAAATATACCCCATTTTCTCTCTCTCTCTTTCTCATATGCACGTTCACACCACACATAGTGGTGTCCTTTTTAATCTACAATAACTGTTAAGGGATCCTTGGATTTCAGTAAATAAAAGAGAAACAAGTAGGAGGGTGTTTATAAGGCTATCATACTGGTGATGAAAGGGGGAAGCCATCTTCCTGCCTATGAAAAGTAATTGTTTGGTTGGATAATTATTGATCAAATTTAAGAGACCTATATAAAATCCAAGTTTCCTTATTTTTCCTATATTCAACTCAAATGAGCCCGCATTTAGTTAGGTTGTATGGTGTTGTTTTTAGGTCAATTTTGCAGCATTGGAGCGATATAAATGGATCATCAGCAGGGTTCGCTCTAATGGAATGAAGGTGATGCTCACACTGTTTCATCACTCACTGCCCCCATGGGCTGGTGATTATGGTGGATGGAAGCTGGAGAAAACTGTTGATTACTTCATAGAGTTTACTAAGTAAGTCTTCCTTTAAGTAGTAGTTTCTGTTCTATACTTTTGCAGCTCTGATTTCAGTAATCATACTTTTCTTGATGCAATCAAGGTTGTACTGATGACCACACTATTCTCATCTGTCTCTTGTATAAGCCAAAAGAGAAAGCTTTATAAACAATTTTTACTGTCTTTTGCTTTAGGTATTAAAAGAAAAGTAAATTTCTGGAGTTAAAAACTTACATTTACTAGGTGAGAGAGTGGTAAGAATTCAACATTCAGTTGCTGATCTTAACTGAACGTTAACTCAAATTATGAGAAAGAAAGATAAGGCTGCTTATTCATATTTCAAGAGAGCCACTTTATGCTAGTTTTACTTTAAGAACTTCTGGTTTTTGTATGTCCTACCAGTTTCATAACTCCTTTTATGTGTGCATATCATGCAGGCTTGTTGTCAACAGCGTATCAGATATGGTTGACTATTGGGTAACATTTAATGAACCTCATGTCTTCTGTATGCTTACTTATTGTGCGGGTGCTTGGCCTGGAGGTCATCCTGATATGCTGGAGGCTGCCACTTCTGCTCTACCAACTGGTGTTTTTAGACAGGCCATGCATTGGGTGGCTATTGCACATTCAAAGGCCTATGACTATATCCATGAACAAAGGTTTCTCTTCCTTATCAAGACTCTAAAGAAAAAGAATTTTTGTCAAAAAACTTCACATATTTCTAACAAGTTGGATTTTTTGGTATTTGAAGATGAGAAAACATACATGTCCTCACCCATTTGACAGATTTTTTCAAATTTATAACATTCCAATTACTATTTCATTGCAGCAGCACATTATCAAACAAAGTGGTTGGAGTAGCACATAATGTATCATTTACACGGCCATATGGTCTCTTTGATGTTGCTGCTGTTACATTGGCCAATTCTCTCACCCTTTTTCCATATGTGGATAGTATATCCGACAAGCTGGATTTTATAGGCATAAACTACTATGGACAGGTTCTTCTTTTTTCCCATTTGACTTTTTTTTTCTTATTTTCTTCCTGTTAACAAAACAATGCATTATTCTCCACATATAAACCTTTTGACCTTATTCTTCTGCTGGACAGGAAGTGATATCAGGTGCTGGACTGAAGCTAGTAGAGACTGATGAGTACAGTGAATCAGGGCGAGGGGTTTATCCAGATGGCTTGTTTCGTCTGCTAATACAGTTCCATGAAAGATACAAACACCTTAAGGTTCCCTTCATCATTTCAGAGAACGGGGTTTCTGATGAGACAGATGTGATCCGTAGACCATATCTTTTAGAACATTTGCTTGCTGTTTATGCAGCAATGATCAAGGTTTGGCTTTAAATTTGACAAAACCTGGAATTTGGTTTTCTGAAATTAGTTAGTTACAGAAGCGAGTACTAATCTTCTTCTGGTTTATTACAGGGTGTCCCCGTGCTCGGTTACCTTTTTTGGACTACTTCTGACAACTGGGAATGGGCTGATGGTTATGGTCCCAAGTTTGGACTTGTAGCTGTCGATCGTGCCAATGGCCTTGCTCGGATCCCACGTCCTTCATATCACCTATTTTCCAAGGTTATGTTCTTTTTCCCAACGATATTCCATCATTGGTCTTCCCAATGCTACTCTTATGTGTTCGTACTGAAACATCATAGTCCATGTTGATTTCAGGTGGTAACCACAGGCAAAATTACAGGTGAAGACAGGGAAAGAGCATGGAATGAACTTCAAAAAGCTGCTAAACAGAAGCAAACAAGACCCTTCTATCGAGCGGTTAATAAACACGGTTTGATGTATGCAGGTACTGTAGCAGCTCCTTCTTATTGCAAGTTTATATTAGTCTCTTTTTCTTTACATTCTTTCTTGACATATACAATTGAAAAAGATTGATTCTGTCACTTGCGTCCCACTTTAGGATAACCTATGATAGCCACATCCAAATAAATTAAGGATAAGTTGGGCCTCACAGTAGAAAGAGAGTAATAATGATAAGAAATTGGCATGAAATTTTTCAAGATAAGACCAAGCATAGAATGAAGTTGCTCTTGATTGGTTTGACATCTAAAGTTTAATAAAAAAATGTAGGAGGCCATTAGCACAACCTTAAATACATTACATGCATGTCACTGTACTATCTTGCATGCTTACTGAATTTCTCAACTAGTCACTTGAAAATGACCTTGTGGAGGCACACACTGAAATTTTGCTATAAATTGCAAAATCTGACTTGATTCATAATTGCTGTTGATGGTTTTTTTTACTCTAAATGCTAAGGTCCCAATAATCATGTTTATACTATTTTTTGTCATTTCGGTTTGATAGGAGGCCTTGATAAACCTACACAGCGGCCTTATATTGAAAGAGATTGGCGTTTTGGACACTACGAGATGGAAGGTCTGCAGGACCCATTAAGCCGCTTATCACGATGCCTTCTCCGACCTTTCTCCCTCAAGAAGAAAAGAAAATCTAAAAAAGTTGATTCTGAATTGGTTCTTCAGCCCCTTGAGCTGAGTGTCTGATTACCTGTCCATACTGATCTTTGTTTCCTTCAACATTGCTACTAAAGTTAGGACTATTACTTTTTTAAATCAAGGTATATAAACTCTAATATTAGCTGAGTGTCTTCTTTCTCTCTTTTTAGTTTCTTTCTGTGGAATACTTAACAGGCAGCGCCAAACCTAGAATTTTTTTTTTTTTTCAGGCTGTATATGTGTTCTTCCCTAAGAGGCTAAGACTCAGGTTCTTGTAAGTTGTAATAAACCCTTCTTTCATGGAGGCTTACCCTTTATCTGCTCAAGAAATAAAATTGCAAACTTTGAAGATTTCCCCATACTCAAGGATAAAGGATTTAGATGGTGCAAAAGCACAAAAACAAGGATTTGGTGCTCCTCTCCTCTGTTCTAAGCGGAAATATTTTATGATAGTTTAACCATTGTTTGCAGGCTGCAACTTAGAATCAAAGAACCAATCATTTAACTACTTTTAAGGTGTGGATAGTATTAGGTGTCTGTTCTTCAGCCTCTTGAAGAATCTTCACAATGGGCTTTCCTTTCATGAAAGCAAGATTCTGGCTTACCTTGTCTCCTCTTTTGCTGGTAATTGGCAGGGTCTTGAACCACACGCATGGCAGATGTACTGAGCAAGATCTTTTAGGTGTACCTTAGAAAAGACAACCTTCTAACTCTTTCTTATTTCTTTGAAATGTATGATTGGCGCTGGAGGAGTGTGATAAGATAATTGCTTAAAGTTAACAAGAAAGTTTAATAAAAATTCCTGATGTCTGTATCATTGCCAGAAATCTAGTTTGGTTACAATATAATTCTGTCGACTAGTCAATGCCGACCGTCTCCACTGTATGTGGAATTAACTTGAGAACAAACAGATCCATACAAAATAATTCTGTCAACTAGTCAATGCCAGCCGTCTCCACAAACAGATCCATACAAAAAAACCAAGGATAAAAGTAAAGCTCGAAAGTGATCTTTCATCCTAGTTGTTCCCAACTACAAGGTGTTTTCCAATTGATCTCAGCCATTCAGTTTCTTAGTTTGACTCTTTTACCTAAGTGGTTAATTAAATACCAGAGGATGCAAGCAAATGCAATCCTGAAAAAGTAACCCCCAGTTTTTCCTCTACTTCAAGTCAAAGATGTTGAAATGTAGTAAATCTCTCTAAACTTTCAGCTTTTCAGCTTGTAGATGAGTTGCAGAGCTTGAAACAGATATGGGTTCCACAGCTTCAGCTAAAAGAGTTTTCACTTCTCTCTCATTCACGTGTTTCTTTCTTGGTTTCTTAATTCCTTGCATTAATGCATCAGGAAAATACCTGACAGCTCAGGAATCTGATAGAGTAATCAATCTACCTAACCAGCCGTCGAGCCCATCTATTTCACAGTTTTCAGGGTATATAACTGTAAATCAAGAGCATGGTAGGGCCCTTTTCTACTGGTTCTTTGAAGCTCAGTCTCAACCAACCAAGAAGCCTCTCCTGCTCTGGCTTAATGGAGGTTATAATACAAACAATTATTGCAAAGTTTGCATATAATTTTAAGTCTAGAATAAATATGCAACAATTTATTCTTGATAGTTGATTTATGATACTATGATCTGACTGTTTGATTCTTATCTTTTTGCTGTTAAAGGACCTGGTTGTTCCTCAATAGCCTATGGTGCAGCTTCGGAGTTGGGTCCACTAAGAGTTGGTAAAAATGGTGATGACCTTCATTTCAACAAATATGCTTGGAATAAAGGTTTCATACCACTTTCTCATCATCTATTTTTATTTTCATTCAGACGATTCAATTATAACTATTAATGAATTCTGTAAATTAGGATAGGATGATGATTTTGGTTGTTTCTCATATCAAATTGAAAAATTCATAATTTTTATTTTTTCCTTGTAGTGGCCAATTTGCTGTTTGTAGAGTCTCCCGTTGGAGTTGGCTTCTCTTACACCAATACAACTTCCGATCTCACAAAATTGGATGATGCCTTTGTTGGTAATTCACTAGTTGTAGAAGTAATATTTGATATTAGCTATAAATTAAACAGGAAAGTAACTTAACTATTTTTCTTCAATTAGCTGAGGATACCTATAATTTCTTGGTGAACTGGCTTCAAAGATTTCCGCAGTTCAAAACTCATGATTTCTTCATCTCAGGAGAGAGTTATGCAGGTAAAATATGTTTTGATGCTCCCTCTCTATGTTGAGTTCAAGTCCCACATTGAGTAGGAGTTCAAGTAAGAGTGCTCATCTCACATCAAGTAACTTGGTTAAGCTAAGAGGAGTCATAATCCCACATTGAGTAGTTTTGATGAGCCACGAGGAGTACCTATAAATAGGAACCTTGGCCTTTGGGAAACACCAACACCCCTTACGAGAGAGACTGTAGAATTTGTATTAGGACTCTTATGGGTGGTGAGTCGTAATAGTTGTGAGGATGGTTTGTAGCTTTATCCGTGCAAAAGTTACATAATAGTTGTGAGGATGGTTTGTAGCTTTATCCGTGCAAAAGTTACAATATTGAGAGGATGATTTGTAGCTCAATATTGGGAGGATGATTTGTAGCTTTATCCGTGCAAAATCTACAAGTGTGTTGTAAGGAGGGTTTGTAGTTTGCTACAAGTGTGTTATAAGGAGGGTTTGTAGTTTTATCCGTGCAAGGATCGTGAACGTAGATCAAGAAAAGCCGAATCACGTTAAAAATATTGTGTTATCTTTTTCTCTTCTTCCCTAGTTCATGTTTGTTCTGGGTTAATACTTAATTCTTGTTGTGTTGCAGGCCATTACGTACCTCAGCTAGCAGAGCTTGTGTATGATAGGAACAATGATAGAACTCGATACCCATTCATCAATCTCAAAGGCTTTATAGTAAGCTTTCATGCTATACTGCAAAATGACATTTCATCTATAGGAAATACCACAAATTACTCACACACGCCATCGCACTTACATTTTATCGGTTTCATGAATATATATATATATATATATATATATATATATATATATATATATATATATATAGGAGCAAAACATTCCTAAGATAATACATGTTGCAGGTAGGAAATCCAGTAACCAATGATCACTATGACTACACTGGCTTAATGGACTATGCTTGGAGCCACTCTGTAATATCAGATGAGCTCTACCATAAAGTGAAACGAGTATGTGATTTCAAGGTCTCCTACTTGTCCTTTGAATGCAATGATGTTGTTAACCAAGTCTTTGACAAATACTCAGAACTTGATATTTATAATATCTATGCCCCCAAATGTCTTATTAACAGCACATTTTCATCAACTGCTAGAAAGGTGAATATCTATCTATCTATCTATCTCTCTAGCATGAAACAAATTTTCTCATGAATGGAAAGATGATGCTAAAAGTGTAACCATGCCCATTTTGCAGGTAAAAAACTATGGGTTAAGGAGAATGAGGATCCCTGCAGGAGGTTATGATCCATGTTATTCTGAATATGCAGAAAAGTATTTCAATAGGGCAGATGTTCAAACATCTTTTCATGCAAACTCCAGAGGACGAAAATGGGTGAGCTGCAGGTAAGTTTAGGGATGGGATTCCAATTCTGGGTATTGATTAGCATAGCATGTAAGTTTTATATTTGATTCCTAACATGAATTTTTCCTTTTTTTTTTTTCCAGTGATTTTATCTTGATGGCATATAATCTTTCTGTTTTTTCCGTACTGCCTATCTACAAGAAGCTCATCAAAGGAAACCTGAAGATATGGATGTATAGGTAGGATCAATTTTCATACTCCATTATCATAAAATGGATACAAATTTTGATTATAAAATAAGTTATTCCTCAAAATCATATGGGTTTTGGGGATTTTTGTGATCAAAAGTTTTAAGATCAACAGTATAAAAAGAAATGATAAGAGTCTTATTATCTTGACTTTGGTTGGTTGGTTTAAACAGTGGGGACATGGATGGAAGAGTGCCAGTCATTAGTTCTAGATATTGTGTTGAAGCTCTTGGGCTTCCTCTCAAATCACCCTGGCGTTCTTGGTTCCACAAACATCAGGTTCTTTTTCATTATTATTATTATTTGTTTTTCTTTATTTTTGTAGAGATTCGTATCCAACTTATGAGGTATTGTTCGCTTCGACCCGAAAATCTCACGGTTTTGTCCCGCAATAGGCGCCTTTTGTGAGACAAAACCGTGAGACTTTCGGATCGAAGCGGACAATACCTCACAAGTTGGGTGCGAGTCTCTACAAATGGTATCAGAGTAATCACCGGCCGGAATATGAGAGCTAAGTGCTACATCGTGGGAGCCATCTCTAGAATCCTAAAAGAGCTAAGTGCTACACGATGGGAGCCACCTCTAGAATCCTACGGGAACTAAGTACTACACAATGGGAGCCACCTCTAGAATCCTAAGGGAGCTAAGTGCTACACGGTGGGAGCCACCTCTAGAATCCTAACGTCCGGTGTGATCCTGGTTCTGTCTGTTCTGTGTTGGGCTTGACGAGAACGTCAAGTTTTAACAGGAGAGTTTGTAACACCACCCCGATCCCATATTGAGAAATTCTGAGGATCCTTTATGATTTATATGTAGAGACTTGAACCCATATTTGTGAGGCGTTTTTTATGGGATAAAACTATGAAATTTTCGGGTCGAAACAGACAATACCTCACAGGTTGAGTACGAGTCTCCACAATTTTCTTATGAAATCCACGTTATAGACATGATGAGATGTGGGAAATTGAAAATTTACAGGTTGGGGGGAGGATAGTGGAATACCAAGGGCTGACACTTGTGACGGTGAGAGGGGCTGGTCACTTGGTGCCTCTCAACAAACCCAGCGAGGCTCTCACCCTCATCCATTCTTTCTTGTCCGGGCAACCATTGCCCGTTCAGAGATGGATAAAATAGTACTACTTCCAGTTGCTTCAGATTGAGGCTTCCTTCCTTGCTTGCTTAATAACACTCGAGACTTCTTCATTCTCAACACACAATTAAGCCTTTCACATGTCTTATGAGTTATGTCCAATTTCTCATTTTCTTACATACACTAAGAAAAGAAATAAACATTTTATGATTTTGTCCTATATATGTCCTTAGCATTAATGGAATATATATATATATATATATATATATATATATATATTTGGATCATTCCAATTTCCAACTCTCTCCCCTTCCCCTCCCTTTGTTTAATTCTATGGAAGAAATAATAATAATAATAATAATAATAATAATAATAATAATAATAATAGTAAAAATTGTGTAATAAAGCATACTAGATATTGCTACAAAATTTCATTGACTCTTAACTTGTTTAATCACATTGCCATTTATCTCAAAATATTCGAATAACTTATTACTATAGTAACTTTATTAAAAAAAAAAAAACCTTCAATAGTATATAATAATTGAGTAGAAACACTATTGCACAGGATCGAAATGTCTGTTTCAGAATAAAGCTTTTTATTCAATTTAAGGGACAATTCCCTCCTGCTGAATTGTTGTTTAACGTGATTTTAATTTGTTCATGGATTGTAGTATGAATGGATACACATTCTTTAATTTACATGCACTTTTGTCTCGTAAATTTATAGTTAATGTGGATTCATCTTGATCACTGAATTTTGGCATTGGTGGATATCGTGGTTAGAAAGAAGAATCATGATTTTTTAAGATTCAAATAATCTTTTTAACTTCTTTTTTATTAATATTATTATTATCATTATTTTGGCAAATTACACTATCCAACCATCAGAGGTAAAAAAATGTGAATGAGTAAAAAGTTTGGCACTGCATAATAATCAAAAGGCAAATGTAATAAGAATATATAAGATCACAGCAATGCAAGCCAATGTGAGTTGGCTTTAGACAGACATGGTAATGAATCATGTATTAGTGGTAAATAATAATACACAACAAAAATAACACCTCAATTGGATGTTTTATACTTACTTTAGATTTTCTTTTTTCCTTATACAACTGATGTTCCATATTCTGAGACTTTCTCAATCGTTTGATGAATTCTGCAAATTTACGTTTCAATTGTGAAGGCAAACTCTGCAGCAATCGAGTTAGCAAATACTCTTTCCAATTCCACAGTAATGAACAAGGTTGTGGTAGCAGCCTTTTAGTATTTCTATATTTATGGTTCTCACACCTGCAAATTTCAATTAAGTAAAATGGCTTTAGAGTTAGAGATTATTCTCACTATTTGACTTACTATTTTGAGTCTCGGTGATAGAATCGATCTAAACAAATAACTCTTACCAACATCTGAGGGATTCTGAGGAAAACAAAAGATATCAAGTATAAAATGCTTGAGATTACAACAGCAGTAATCAAGTTGTGGATAAGGCGCTTGTTGTCTTTGGTTGGTACAAAAGCTGATTTCAGTATATTTGTCAAGTCAAACAGTCTGTAAGATATCTGCAGACAATAAGAAATGTCAGTGCCATGATTAATGAGTGATTTTTGAAAGTTTCAAAGATGACACCATTTACTTACTGCAAGGTATATGGAAGTTGTAAGCATGAAATTCAACATCGGGTAATCTGGGATCAGAGAAAGCAGCAGCTTAGGCTGACCATCTGGAACTCCTGATCTGCACATTCAATTGGATACTGTGTTAAGAAAAATAAATAAATAAATAAATGCATGTGTGCATGTATCCTATGCTATGATTTAAAATTTGACTTCTCAGATCAACTCTTTGCAAACAGCTGAAACCTATGTTACTGGACTCGGGTGTGAGTGTCGGACACGGGTATGTTCAAAAAATTTCAAGATTTCCATGTATTTGGAGGGTTTTTGGAGGATCATATCCCCATACCCATGTCCTGTGTCGGACACGGGTGTTGGATACGGGTACTTCAAGAAAAATGAAGAGTCGGAGCAACGCTGAAACACCAAGGATTCCCATATTGTCAAGTTCAACTTACCTTAGCCAGATGTGGATCTGCGAGATGTAGGTCTCCAGTGTTATCTTTCCAAGCCATCTGGAAAACAAAAGATGAATATCAGACAAAAATTAGTTCGTCCTTATTGGTCTTCAGAAAGTAAAAAGAATAAAACAAGAGATGAATTAAAGGCCACTTACGCAAAAAGGGTTAAACTGTAGTTTCGGAAGGACTGGGTGACATTTCGTAAACATATATACACACTGATCAAAACAAGGAACAAGGCTTGAGTAAAAGCTAAAATGCTCAGATATGTCAAATATCAACACAGTTAACATGAGGCCTACGTTATAGGGATCCATGAGGTATAAGGATGATACTTATTGTAAGTGATCTTGTCAAGCTTGTATATGTACTCGAACCAGAAAAATCCCACCTACAAGTTTTTATAAGAACTTCATGAATAAGAGATGGAAATTCTAAAAAACAGAATATAAGTCAAAAGGGGTATATATATGATACCGTCAGGGCTATTATCGCCACAGCCATTTTAATTGATACTCGTCGCTTCACCTCTTTTTCCTCAAGTTTTTCCATCCACCGTTCAACCTGCAACAGTAAATCCAGAGTATCAAGCAATCAACTCCAAAAAGAAAACACTAATGCAAAGCAAGCTAGCTTGTAAGCCTCATTATTCCTAAATAAATTGCATTAATTCATAGCAAGAAGATAAAACGAAAAGATAGAAAATAATTGCATCAGAACTTACAGTTGGATGGTAGTAAGCATATATCATTCCAATAATCCATATGTAACGATCAAGGCCAGAGCGGAATTGCCACTCATGTAAGCGGGGAAAGTTTGGCTTTGCAGGATCAGTATATCCTGCAACAGTTTTTTATTTTTTCCATCAATATGACCCAAAATAGATTAAATAGAAATTATACTTTGGAAAGTTACCCACCAAGAAAAAAGGTAAATGGGCTCCAGAGAAGCTCAAACACTCCAGGCACTTCCCAAACTAGGATAACCACCAAGAAGCAGGCAATGATTTTTAGAGCAATGACTGACCCATTCTCATTGTACTTGTTCAAAATACCAAGTGCCCCATAAACCATAAGAGTGAACAGAGTATGCATGGGGCATATATAGTACAGTGTGTAACTATTATTGAGGACGACACAGCAAAAAAATACCAAGAAATTGAGCCGCCACATCATCTGCTCAGCCAAAATACTCAAGGTTAGAAACTTAGAATGTGAAAGAAATTATAATAAAGATTATATAATCTTCACTTTAGGGTAACTCATACCTGTGCAAACCTAGCAAGACTAAAATCTTTGCGAACATAATAATATGAGAAGTTCCCAAATCCAGTCATCCACACATAAGCAGCAATGAAAACTCGGATAGCATTATAAATCTCTGTTGCTGCAAAGTAATGGTACATCAAAAATAAAACCTGTAAAATAAAAGGGGAAAAAAAATAAGAATAAGACTACCAATCACTTTAAGCATAACCAGCATCAGCCAAAAGAGTTTTTACTTTTTATGCAATCCAACACATCATTCTATCATAATAAGTAGACAACAATCTTTTGGGAAGAAGATTTTGCAGATTTACTACATCATGTGAAAGAATCACAAACCTGCATCCAACCTTTCCACTCCTCAGTTTGATGTCTGTTCAAATAAAGTATAGATTTCCCTGAAAATGGTGACTTATCATGGTGTATCGTGAAAGAAGTTATTGCCGAAACTATGATGAGAAGGAAGTAGAGGAACAAGAAAAGATCCCGATTATAATTCTGCATAGACAGATGATGAATAAGAAACCTTAATTAGCAAGCAACAACAACGTTTTAGACAATATCTGTTGCAGTGAATTTTGAAATGCATGGCTTAATACAACATTTTGTAAGAAGAATAGAGTGTTCAGTAGTTGATAACTTCAATTAAAATTCATTTTTAACTTTTCACAAATTCAGCATTTCCTCCTAAAATTTAAAATCTATTTAGCCACAAGATTATAATAAGGAAATGTGTTATGAAATTTCATAATAAAGTAATCATCTTCACCTTGTTCGAAGAGGCAAAAACATCAGTGCGGTCGCATATGTAATAGTACGCCAAAAGAACACCGAATTCAGATCTATATGAAGATAAACACAAAGATAATTAAAAAAAGAGAGCAAGTTAGATTACATACTATTAGTTCTCAGAAAGAAATGCTTCATATATTAATCAACAAATTAAAATTCACTTACATAGCTCGAAGTGTCAACCGATTCTCAACCAAGAAAGTCTCATCCATCATAAGAAACCTTAACAGAAACAAAGCATAGAAATGAAGTAACTGATCAACGAAAATCGAAAGAAATGAGAGAAAAATAAAAACAACCAACGGCTCTGATAACAAACTTCAGAATTGGAGACAAGGAAGGTGTTGAAGATCGAGCTTTAGGAGAAGCTGATTGAAGACCTCCGCCTTCCAATAAAACCGCTCTATCATCCTCTTTAACGGCATCTTTTCCGATTTCAACTAAATTCACATCAGAGTGCCTACTGACAGAAATACGAAAAAATAAAGTTTTAAAATTTTCACCAATAAATTACGTTAATTGTAATCACATTACAAAGAAAAATGTGGAATTCAGAGCTTACGCTTTAGATGCGAGTGACTTTTTCTTGTACTCCAAATATTCTGCGTAGATCCATGCTGAAATCAACGGAAATATACCGAGAAAAAACGATACCTGGAAAAAGAATTCAAAAGATAAGATTTTATTTATAAAAAAAAAAAAACGTTTAAAATGCAAGATCAGAGAACAGCAGAGAATTCTGAAATGAGTAAAACGCACCTGACCGGGAGTGATCGGGCCGACGATCGTCATTATTTGGCAACTTTCAGGAATAGAAAGACAAAATGAAAAGTGAAGTTAAGCCGCCAAAACGAGGCGCATTTAAGAGTAAAAAGTGAGTTTATAAAAAACCAGATCTGATAGAAATCTGGTTTTCCAGCGAGTGAAATGGGAAGGAAAAAAAATGATAGGAAGACGAAGAACACGGAGAGATGGATTTGCTTGGAATCTAGCGGTGCGTGTCAATAATTTGTTTATATTTATAATATAATTTATAATTTATATATAAGGAGAGTAGAGAAACAAAATAATTAATTAATTAATTAAAATTAACAGAGTACAAATTTCGTTGCGAGTTGAGAGACAGAGAAGTATGTTTTTCTTTTGTTTTTTTTTATAAATTTATTATTATACATTATAAATAAAATAAAATAAACTAATTAGATTATGGTTAAAGTTTAAATAATTTGTTGGGTCCCAAGTTAGATGTTGAATGGAGGAAGATTGACGTGTCGACCTCATGTTTTTTAATCTATTTATCATTTCTTTGTCATAATAATTATTAATTAATACTAATTAGACACATATATTATTGATTTTATTATTTCAAAAAAATTATTATAACACATCTGATTTTATTATTTTAGTTGATTTGATATATTAAATTTTTATATTTAATAAATAAATAAAATATGGAATTTTTTTTTATAAATGCATGAGTTCTTTTTTGGTATGAAGATGGGATATATTTACTATTATCTTAAACTCACGTTTTGACTTTGAGTGTCAATTTATAAACTGGTGATGATGTTAATGGAAGTAATAAATTTTAGAAGTAGGTTCAACTTTATTTAACTATTATTATTAATAAAAATAATGGTTGATGGAGAATTTGTTATTGAAAAAAAAAGACTAATTTACACGTGTCATCGAATTCTTGATCGATGAGCTGTCGGCAAAATTGTGAAGGATCACCAACATTAATTCAGTAGGAGTGATCCCATATTTGCCATTCCTCACTGATAGAGTAATCCCTTTCATCCGATAAATTTAATTTATATTGGATCGAATTTAAATAAAAATATTTATAATTTATATCGATTTGATTAAAATTATTATTTATATATTAAAATAATATTATTTTTTAAAATTTTAATTATAAAATATATAAAATATAATTATTTTTTAATTTTTTATTAAAAAATAAACAATAATTCAAATTTGTTAGTCAATTTAAATTCACCTTAAATCAAACTTAAATGAAAAAAATTTAAAACGAAACTCGATCAAACCTATAAACACCTCTATTCTTCGCTATTATTTTATGGGTGGTGTTGTCTATTCCCTTGATATCATGAATTCATGATCCCACTTTCAATCATCTCATATCCCATAGATTTTAATTTTTAACTGTGGTCCTTAGCCTTGGCTGCTTGCTTGCCCTCCATACTTGGTTTTCTTCTTTGCCTGAAATTGGGCTTTTAATATATTTTTTTTTTTTAAAGAAAAGATGATAAATAATAGTTTTTAACAAAATAAAAAACTAGAATATAATTTTATTTAGGATTTTATAAGGTATATATATGAGAAATGGGAAAACAATAAATAAAAGAGGGAGGTGAAAATTATATTGAGATCTCATCTATGTTAATTAGTAGAATAAAAATTCTATGGTAAGTAATTCAGTACAGTTGGATCAGATAAAAATTTGTTAGATACAATTTTAACTTATCAAACTCGAAATTAGAAACTCTAGGATTTGCTTTGAAATGAAAGTAAAACCATTCACAACATCCATCATTTTCATGTCATCTTCCTATTTTTAATGACCAAACGTATCCTAATTTTCTCTTTCCTTTTCTTGGAGGTCTTATTGTAACTTCAATAACCAAGGAGAGAAAAAAAAAGAAAAAAAAACACACTTTTAAGGAATAATGTAATCATTATTAAACTAAGAATACATTACAAAAGAATTAGGTTTGAGAATCAGGCAGTAAAATTAGAAAAATAAAATAACTTGACAAATTGTTTCTATGTTTTTGTCTCTTGCTTATTAAAATGAGTATTTCAGTTTTGTAACTTCATACTATCAAAATTGTATATTTATTATAGTTAAATAAACATGTAGTGTATAAAGTATATACCAATTTGCCCCGGCTTTGCATTTGGTTGTTGAATATGGACACAATATAGTAAATTTTAGTTATAATTAATTTGTTTTTAAAATGAAATTATTCGATGCATAGCATGTATAATATAACCGGCCAAGTCCAAGAGAGAAAAGAAAATGTTACACGAAAATTAGATAAATATTCCAGTGTAATGGTAAGTGAAACAAAAGACAAAGCAGAAACAAAGCGACAAGAAAAATCCAATGGTCTGCAGCTCTATCTTGTCTTTGTCTCTCTCCCTATTCGAACGTGTAACTTCAAGGCCAAATCCTTACAAAAACACACGCACAAACAAGACAGTCCCAACCGGCTTCTTACATGAAACAAGTTGCCAATAAACAAACTGAAAAAACTCAGGAAGAAACCCTTTGTTCTTCTGATGCTCGCCAAGTCACTATATAATTCATCAAACCAATTTTTGCTGCTACTGCTACCTTAGAGTTTGCAAAGTTTTTTTTTTTTTTTTTGAGAGCAATGCCGCTAAGACCAAGTAGTACGAAGAATGTTGAGGTGAGGAAGAAATGGTACAAGACTGGAGTATTAGATACAGAGGAAGCAAGAAGGAGAAGAGAGGACAATTTGGTGGAGATAAGGAAGAGCAAGAGAGAAGAAAGTCTCCTCAAGAAACGGAGAGAAGGGGTTTTTATTCTCAATCAGAATTTGTATCAACAGCAATTTAGTGAGTTCTCCAAAGCAAATGTAAGAATTCACAAGATTTTTTTTCTTTTTCTGACTCAATTTTTTGATTTGGGCTTCTTTGTCTATTGGGTTTTTTGAATCTGATAATATAGGCTAAGTTCATTTGATTCAGTGACCAAGAAGCTCATGAATCCATTGCATGCTTATGAAATGTGGAAGAAGAGAAGAATTTTGTGTCTTTATTGTTAAGTTGGGGTTATCCCACATCGGTTAAGTATTGGATTGCCTGTGATTTTATATTCAAGTTGGGCTTCTCCACTTATCACCAATTTATTTTAGGTTGGATGCTTAACATGATATCAGAGCCCAGGTTCTGTTTTGTTGTTTCTGTCTGTATCCGTCTACACATGATGAGGCTATTAAAGTGAGGTTATCCCATATCGGTTACCTGTGATCTTATATTCAAGTTGCACCTCTCCACTTATCACTAATTGGTTTTAGATTGGATGTTTAACATTTATTTCTTTTCTAAGGGAATGGCTATCTTCTTATGGTTATTTATACTCTCTACCATTTCTCTAAGCAACATGTTCCTGTCTGGGTAGTTTAGTGGTCCTTAAGGTAGCTGTTCCTTTATGAGGGATGTAGTCATTTTTCAGACAAGGGTCTCTTGCAATCAAATGAGTAGCTGACTTTTCGTCTGTGTATGCATATATGGGTTTGCATTAGTTACAATTATTCTTTCATGTGTACTTCTAATTCACATTGTTGATGACAGTTGGAATGTCTTCCATTGATGGTAAAAGGAGTATCATCTGATAATCCAGCATTGCAATTGGAAGCTACCACTCTATTTCGAAAGCTATTATCAGTTGGTTTGTTTAATGATCTTGCTATGAAGATTTATCTTCATTGTTGCCTTACCTTTATAATTTGGTTAATATTAAGTTATTAACTCACACATATTACCTGCAGAGCGATGCTCCCCTATCGAGCAGGTAATAGAAGCAGGCATTGTTCCTCGATTTGTGGAATTTCTTGACAATCATGATCAGCCTCAATTACAGGTGTGGATTAGTAACGTTTGCTTTAATATTCTTCCATTCAAGTTATGCAGAGTTTATTCACTGAATCATTTTGGGGTGCTTGATTTTCATCTTCAGTTTGAGGCAGCATGGGCATTGACTAATATTGCATCTGGTACATCTGAGCACACACATGTTGTTATTGAACATGGTGCTGTACCCAAATTTGTGCAACTTCTTCGCTCGTCAATTGCTGATGTTCGAGAGCAGGTCAGTTTCATTTAAGTCTTCATATATACCTATGTTACTCGGACTCGGGTGTGAGTGTCGGATGCGGGTATGTTAAATTTTTTTTCAAAATTTCCATGTATTTGGAGGGTCCTTGGAGGATCATATCCTCATACCAATGTCCGGATATGCGTCGGACCAGGTACTTCAAGAAAAATGAAAAGTCGGAGCAACATAGATATATACTACACATCGTTTCAATAATGCATATTTTCTTCTGTTTTTTCGCCTCTGACTTCCCTGTGAACTCCCAGGCCGTTTGGGCATTGGGTAATATTGCTGGTGATTCACCAAAGTCCAGAGATATTGTTCTTAGTCATGGTGGACTGATTCCATTACTGGCACAATTGAATGAACATTCTAAATTATCACTGCTAAGGAATGCCACTTGGGCTTTGTTAAACTTCTGTCGAGGCAAGCCGCCAGCACCCTTTGACCAGGTAGGCAGGATCTGCGAATTGTTATTATTCAGAAAAGGATCCCCCTTTTCCGCTTTCTCTTCTCTTCGCTTCTTTTGTTTAATGTGTGTGTGCATGCTTTTCTTGTTGTTAAGGTTAAGCCTGCCTTGAAAGCCTTGCAGCAACTGATCCATTTGACTGACGAAGAAATTCTGACTGATGCTTGCTGGGCCCTTTCTTATCTTTCTGACGGTACAAATGAAAAGATTCAGGCTGTGATCGAGGCAGCCATTTGTCCACGACTTGTGGAGCTTCTTCAGTAAGATGTCTCGTTGTGGTTATATGGTGTTTATGTTTCATCTTTTGGGATAACATTTCTTACTTTCTTTGTTTGTTTGTTTTGTTTATTGTTCCTGCAGTCATCCCTCACAAGCTGTGCTTGTCCCTGCACTCCGGACTATGGGGAACATTGTTACCGGTGATGATTCTCAGACTCAGGTATTTTATTGTGCATTTATGATCAACAATTCAACACAATCCAACCAAATTTGAAATGTGACTGGTGGAAATCCCTGCACTTTTGGATTCAACAGGTTTGATCTTGTTGTTGGCAATGGCAGCAAAGAACATAAGTTATCAAAAGCATTTGCATTCATTCTGTTTTTAGGGAGTTATTATAACGAGATAGAGATTAAGACGAAAAAAGTTTTGAAGTTTAATTTTTCCATTCTTCTCCATTCCAACAAATTAATATCTCCACTAACATTAACATCCCTCTCACAATTCCTAGCAATGGCATGAATTTTGCCCTTTTATGCATGCAGTGGATTTATATTTGCTTCATTAATTAAATATTTTTCATATTTTCTCAACCATGACAGTGATTGACTTATGAAGTATGTTTTCAGGTTGTAATTGACAACCAAGGTCTCACCTGTCTCTACAAATTTCTCTCCCATAACTACAAAAAGAGTATAAAGAAAGAGGCGTGTTGGACAATTTCAAATATCACTGCTGGAAATAGAAGTCAAATGCAGGTTAAATGCTGAAAGTATTAGGGTCTTTCCATTGAACTACTATACAAATAATAAATAATTTCCGAGGTCTAATGAAATACATCATTGTTGCTTTTTTTTTTTTTTTTGTGTATTCTGAATGAATGATTGCTTACTCATTACTTTATTTGCAATAGGCTGTTATTGAAGCAAACATAATTAGTCCTCTAGTTCACCTGCTTCAACATGCCGAATTTGAAATCAAGAAAGAGGCTGCATGGGCTATTTCTAATGCTACCTCCATAGGGTCCCCAGAACAGATTCAGTATGTTTTGGCTGCTCTCTCTCTCCTCCCCCACTGAAGATGCCTATTCTTTGTCATGAAATTTGTATCCAAATTTTCCATGTTCAGAAGATTATAAGTTGAATTTCGAGCCCTTCAAATCTATATGAGAAAAATTCTTGCTTGGGGGCTAGTTTGTTTGTCATTATTTCCCATTAACAAAGTTGTTTAACTGTTGTTTGTTACAGATACTTGGTGAAACAAGGTTGTATCAAGCCACTTTCCGATCTACTAGTCTGCCCTGATCCGAGGATTGTGACAGTATGTCTTGAGGGTCTAGATAATATTCTAAAGATTGGTGAGGCAGAAAAAGTATCAGGCAATAGTGTGGTAAATATGTATACTGAAATGATTGAAGAATGTGATGGTTTGGACAAAATTGAGAATCTGCAGAGCCATGACAACAATGAGATATACAAGAAGGCAGTGAAGATTTTAGAGAGGTATTGGTTAGAAGAAGAAGAAGAAGAGGAAGATCATCACTCTGGTAACTTACATTTTACTTTTGGAGTTAACCAGTCATGGTCCAATCCTCCCTTTGGAGGTTTCAAATTTAGATGAAACCTTTTTTGTGAAGAAAGTTTCCCAAGATATAAGATGACAGATGAAGGATGTAAACTTGTAAGTTGTCATGTTGCTTTCCAATTTTGAGGCCTGGAAATGTGGGGAAGGGGTGGAGTTCTAAGATAAGATCTTTATGATGAGCTTATCGTAAGCTCCATTATATATAAACATGATAAAATTATATAAATCATTAAAGAATATTGCATGTATTTATGTAAATGAAAATTGTCATTTATTTATGTAATTATATATATATATATATATATATATATTAAAGGATATTGTCATGTATTTATGTAAATGAAAATTGTCATTTATTTATGTAATTTTTTTTTTTTATAAACATAATAAATTACATATAAAACATGACAAATTACATAAATCAGTAAAGGATATGTCAAATATTTATATAAATTAAAAGTTGTCATTTATTTATGTAATTTTTTTTTTTACATATAAATATGACACAAATTACATAAATTTTTGAAAGCTTACGGAAAGCTTATTTTAAATGACTTTTTTTATAATTTTCCGGGGAAGGGGTCTATTTTTTGTTGTCTGATTTCTGCATTCTGCGGATGTCAATCATACTGTAATCATTTTTGCTTGTATTGTTAAAAACTATCATGGTTACTTGTTATCTTCTCTTCTATACAATTGTCCATTATTCCTTTTGCCTAGAAAAGGGAGTATCTGCCACTCTGGTCAGCTCTGTTGAGAGAAGAAAACATTGGCTTCCATCAAGAAAAAAGGGGAAAAAAAAAAAAAAAACATTAGCAGTTGACGGAGACGAAGTGCCAGCACTGAGCTTTTGTTTAAGAAACACACAACGAAAAATTCTCGCCAGAATACTTTGTACAGCCATGGTCCATTGGCATGGGAATGGGATCCCTCATTGCATAATTAAATATACAGTCTTACTTTTTTTTTTTTTTGGTATTCTCCACATAAGACAATTCCCCTCTCCCATTTTTTTTACTCATTCAAATGTTTGTCCTTACAATACAAAATTTAATTGTTGCAAAATCAAGATTTTAGAAGTTCCCTGGTTCTCGCTGGTTCCGTCCAGGTGGTTTACCATATCATCCAGTCTGATCCGAACACAGAGATTAGAGATTGGGTTCGCAGTTGGCGAGTGAGTGAGCTGTTCAAGGCCCACGAGCCCAGTTGAATCACAATCAGATCAGACTTGTATGATCTTAAAGCTTACTTTCGAGTGTCTGTCCAGCCCATTTGCACAAAAATACAGGCCCCTTCCGTCCTTCCTTCCTTCCCCAACCAATTGCCAATTTGCTTTTTAATTTTTTTAATACATATATATATATATACATTATATATATATATATTCAAATAAATCAATCAATTGAAAATTGCAACAAGACATAAACCGATGATGCAAAAAAAATAAGCCATCTATCCAACACATAAGAATTTTTAAGAAAGAAAGCTGACTAGAAAAAAAAAACATGCTATCATCCTAAAAGATGGGGGTATTCTCAGTCTACAAATTAATCTCTAATTCTAGCATCATAAAATTAAACAAATTCTAATCGAGCTGTTCCCAATAGTATACTTTTTTCAGAGAACATATATAACTATGCATTACCAGTTTGAACAATGCCCTGATAATAGCACTGAAGCCATGATGAATGAATGATACAACTAAAAATAGAATGCATAACGCATCCTATAAAAAAAGAAAGAAACAGATATGGTTTTTAAGAGAGAAAGAGAGAGAGAGATTGACCTATGTGACAAATGGCAAATGGTCTCACTGGTCAGTCCTCAAACCAAGAAGGGGCCAGCCCTATCGCTTGGAAGGTCTCTCATCATCATCAGAATCATCTTTGTCCGACCTCTTCCTCTTATGTGGGGCTTCAATCTTTTCACTAGCCTCATCATCATCTTCCTCACCATTTTCATTTGGTTCGAAATCATTAGCATCTTCCTCATCTTCAGCACGACCTACAGGCTGGACAAGGTATTCTGTTCCCATATCCTCCTCCTACAAAACAATTGACAAAACAAAAAAAAAAAATTTAACGAACCTAGATATTCATAGTTAAAACGTGATGTTGAACAAATAAAAAAAATAAAAAAAAAACTAAAATGATAAAAAAATCCCTGAACTATCACTTTATTTAAATAAACCTCTGTACTTTTATTACATCTTTCAATAAATTTCTATACTTTTATTACATCAAAATAAACTCTTAACTTTTAATTTGTACTCAATTAAATCCTTAACTTTTAACATGTATTCAAATAAATCCATAACCTTTAATTTATATCTAAATAAACTCTTAACATAAATTAAACATGCTCGTGAACCGGGCTACGACCCGAATGTTTTTTCTACCTTACCTAAACCGGACCTGAATCACTATTCAAAAAATAATAAAATTATTTTTTATATTATAATTTAAATAAAAAATTAATTTTTTAATGCATGAATAATTATTTGGGCTGGGCCGGACAGACTCGGATCACCAAAAATCATACCCAATCCCAATTCAATACGAGCCAGACCTATCGGACCGGACAGACTGCCCTGCTCATGAACATATCTAACATAAATCAACTTCTCATTTGAAATAAGAGTTTATTTAAATACAAATCAAAGGATAAAAATTTATTTAGATACAATAAAAATATAAAAATAATCTAAATGAAATGGTAAAATTCAAGATTTTTTTTTTAATATTTTAGGAGAAAAAATAATATTTTAAAAGACAGGTGTCAGAAATTACTACAGCGAAATTATCTCAAAGGAAGAGGCCGGGGGTCAAACACTACGACAATCGGTTGCTACAAGATTGAACCAACCGACATACATTTCCTATCAAGTGCAAGGAAAGGAAAGGAATCACTTCTCTTACTTTATGGAAATGTTCAAAGGCCGAGTCTATAATTTGGAAATGTTCTCTTAAAACCCAATTTTACTTTTTGCATTGTCATGCTCTAATATAAGTCTATTATATATATATATATATATATATATATATATATATAAGAAGACGTTGCTTGATATAAAAGAAAAAATTGTAAATACGAAAATTTAAATTTTAAATTTATTAGATATCATCTTTTAAAAATGATTGTATAAATCAATTGAATTAATTACGGCTCATCTAAGCCTCTACTTTATATCAAAGAATTTTTCATAAAAATATTTGTCTAGTGTACTAATTACAATTTTATATTTTTTTGGATAATTGAAAAAAAAAACGTTTAGCATAAACATTTTATTCTTTTAGAGAGAGAAAAGATAGATATTTTAATCTTTTAAAGTATATTATCTCTTTTTTTTGTTATTTGAAAAAAAAAATCTGTTTTTTTTAAGATGGAAATATGTATCATGAGCTAAATATTAGGTACAAATATATTATTCTTAAACAAAGGAAAAAATAGAATAGATATGTTATTACTTACTACCAATAAATATGAGTTTATGATAATTAAACTCTTTCAAACTATTTGGTGAATAGAATTGGTGGGGAAAGCAAATTAGAAGCCATCTTAAATTATCATGGATTAGTAAATGTCTAGAATGCAAAGCAAAATTTTCATTTTGTGACACTTAATTAGGTACATACTCTTTCTTGTTACTTTTCAAAATGCCATTTGGTAATGGTTGAATTGTGTAACTTATGGATTTAACTATAGAAGGAATTCCTCCTTTCCATTATGATCATATACTAATGTATTTATAAATTTTGTCCAATATTTACGTTATATCATATTGTGTGGCAAATGTTTTTTATGTTTTAAAAAGTAGAAAAAAAACAAAAAACAAAATTCAAATATAAGGGTAAAAAAAATGGTATGAATTAGTTAATCTCACATTAGTTATTAAACATTTGACAATATTTTGTTTTGTTAGATTTTGTTCTTTACAACAAGTAGTACTGTACAATGTTGAAATTTTAATATCTAAATTTTATCAACCTTAACTGTGCAATGGCCTAATTCATTGACCTCAAAAGTTAAAACAAAAGAGGCACGTGGTACTAGGGGTGTAAATGAGACACTGGTGCTCGCAAGCTATTCGAGTTCGGCTCGAAAAAAATTCGAATTCGATTCGGTCATTATCGAGCCGAGCTCGAGCTCGAGCTATCGAGCGAGCCGAATTCGAGTATCTCAATACTCGATTCGAGCGGCTCGCGAGCCTAATCGAGCTTTTGATTTTATAATATATATTTTTATAATAATTTACTATATTACCCTTATTATTTAAATGTAAAAAAATTGTATATGAAACGAGCTCGAGCTCGAGCTCGAGTACATAAATTGAGTAAACGAGCTTTATCGAGCCGAGCTCGAATAGTTCGATTATATCTCGAGCCGAGCTCGAGCTTGAAAAATGGTATTCGGTCGAGCTCGAGCCGAGTTTCGAGCAGCGAGTTTCGAGTCGAGCTCGAGCTCGAGCAGCTCACTATTCGAGCTCGGCTCGACTCGATTACAGCCCTACGTGGTACTGGTAGTTGAGTTTTGCTTAAACTTAATTGCAAACCTTGTATATTTTTGGTCCTAATTATAAGGGTAATTCGTGGTATTAACAAAATTTCTCCCATGCTTTCTAGCTTGAGGATATATATATATATATATATATATATATATATATTTATAATTAAATTGATGGCTCTAATCTAGACCTGCTCACGGGCCGGGCAGCCCGCCCGGCCTGGCCCGTATCGGGCCTGGGCAGGATATTTTATGTTCCGGGCCGGCCCGGCCCGGAATAGAGATTTTTATTATAATAATATTATTTTATTTAATTTTAATTATAAAAAAAATAAATATATTTTTTTTATTCCAATGAACAGTTTTTCGGGCCTAAACGGGCGAGCTTGGGCTACCCAAGACCGGGCCTCGGCAGAGGAAAAAAAAATCGGGCCGCGGCCCGGCCCGACCCATGACCACCTCTACTCTAATCTTCCACTTGACGAAATATGTGGACCATGGAGAGCTTGAAAATGATGGGGGTTTGTTTGGCATTTCAAAGTCTTAATCAAGAAATTAAGGCAACTAAAATGCCAACACGAAAACACATCACTTTAAGATGACTAATAAGTTCCATTTGGTTTAAAAATATTTGCTTGATTTACTTTTAGCCTTTTAGGTGATGATAAAAGAATTATTGAAAACGATTGATATATGATCAGAATTTAAAATTTTTTGTAAATAAAAAGAAAAAGATTAATAACTAAAGTTAATTAGTTCAATTTAATTGATTATGCTCATGTTCACTATTTTTTTTTGTTCCATTGCTTTGATAGTTGTACGAAGAACAGATTTCTTCTGTCCCATTTGGTATCCCTTTTGATACCCCTTCAATATGTGTTTGACACGTAAATTATCTGTTATTTATAAACAGTTAAATACTAGTGTTTTTAACTTTGAATACGTGTCAAATACATATAGAAATGACACCAAAAGGGGACATCAAATGGGGTAGAAGAAATCTATTCTTTGTATGAAAACATATATGATGAATTAATCTAGTTGCATGAAATTGAAAACCTTTCAACCTCTCTTTTACTTCCTGCATGAGATTTCCCACTATTGATCGACGATCAGTATCCATCCCTTGCATTTGTCTTATAATCCCCAATATTCCCCAATGCATCACCTTTCAAAGCATGCCTGCCTTTGTAAATCCCATTAATTTCAACTGCAAAATCCACTGCTGATCTAGCTGCTGCAATCGCTTCAATCACCGCGCGCTAGCTGTGTCCCTTACTCTTATCTTTATTTGTTGATAAAGCACCAAATACCATCCCTCTTCATCCTCAAGGGATTAAACCCATACGGTGTAAATGGGTTTTCGAAAGAAAAAACAATATGGATGGCAATGTACAAAATAAGGAATTGGTTTTGAAAAAAAAATTCTCCCATAGCTATGGTAAAATTCATTATGATTATGCTTACTCTATAACAGCATATGATCATGATTATGAGATATAACAAATAGATGTCAAAATTGCTTTCCTTAAATGAGAATTTACAAAAGAAAGTGTAAATGATAAATATAACCCAAGAGTTTTGAATCCAAACAAAATGCCAACTTTATCCATAGCCACTAAATTCCCCATCTTCCTATATATATGAAGAGCAGCTTCCTGGTATTCCTTATCCCTAATGGGAGCCCATAAACCCTCACCCAAAAGGGTGCTGTATGAAATTTGTACTCCTCCGGTTTCAGGTCTCCTTCATAATGATCATGTAGCAGGAGAATTGCTGCTATGAAAAGACCATGGCCGAACCCTCCTCTAAAACCCTGTTAACTTATCAGCCAATGTTGAAAACTGGAATACAAAAAGATTATAGCTTCCAAGGCCACATTAATCTCTACTCTACATCCTTAACTAGTTTCCAAATCAGCTTCAGCGTTCCTATATTTCATGGCATGGCATCCTTATTAAACGGACGTTGGGTGAGAAGTTATAGTACTAAATCACGGTCGCGGATTTTATCGCGGATACGGTTGCCGGTATCGCGAGCGCTGTGTCGCGAACATGTGAACGTTACTTAAAAAATAAAATACGATACGAAATTTTTTATTTTCGTTACGTCGTCGCAACCGTTAGGTAACATAACGACCGTATTTTAGAACTATCACTAGTGTTTCATCCTCTTCTATACCTTTTTTTTTTTTTTCATTCTTCTTCTGTCAAAGTCAAATAGCGCCGTAGACCCTTGATTTAAATAAAGCCTGTTACAATATAGTTTTATTAATAATATAGGAATCGGAAATATATGGAAAATATCTCACTAATAATTTGTCTTAAACCCAACTTTATGGTTAAGCTAGAACTAGCTAGAAGAGTCTCCTTGGAGGCTTGAACCCCAGTCCCCAATATAAGAACAAAGCCCCCTTTCCCGGCAGGAAAAATATAGAGGCAGATGTGCCCCATGTGGTACCCGTCAGTTTTCCGTTGGCCGGACTTCGAATTCTCTCTTCCAACGTCGGTTTTCCGTTGGCCGGACTTCGAATTCTCTCTTCCAACGTCGGTTTTCCGTTGGCCGGACTTCAACTTGTCGTATTTGACCAGTGGTTGGAGCTTGCAGAGTTTCAGGTGGCTGGTTTTTTCCATTCTGGATGATGTGTTGTGGAGTTTTGTCACGGTTTTGGAATCCTTAGCTTTAGTTGCTATGCTCTGTTTCTTCTTTCTTTTCTGTGGATGTACGCTTTGATTCTTCCACACCAAAAATTTATACCCGAATTTTTGTACATAAGCCATCGGCTTAAGTTTTCTGGTAAGTGATTAGCAATTTTAATCTGAATCACACAGTTTGAATTCGTAATTCTGTTCTTCTTCTTCTTTGTTCTTGACTTTTCCATGGATTGAGATGAGAGCTACTTTTTTTGTTGGGAAGATGAGAGCTACTTACTATTATTTTCTGTGTTGGTTTCTTAAATTCATAGCTTAATTATTTAATCATTGAAAAAATTTGCTATGTTTTTCCTTGTATGCAAAAGCCTTGTCAAACATTTCATCCATAAGAAACTGTTGAGAGGATGAAGAAAGGGTCTGGGTTCATTGTCTTTTTGCAATATTTCAAAGCTACAAAAGTTTCTATAAAGTTGCATGCCATTGGAAATTGAATCAATCCGATTAATCTGAGGGCATTGGAAGGTATTTTCAAAATTCAGTTCAGACTACTCATTTAGTTGAATAGGGAATACATTCTTTCATCTCAACTTGGTTAGAGCTATTCAAATGCTGTTTCTAGCATCCAATAGAACCTTGCAAGTACATCGGTGCTAGACTGTAGACTGTAGATGCTTAAACTGCGCAAATAATGACCCTTTTTTGATGTGAAATTGTGAATAATTGGTCATCATTCAATTTGGATATACAAGTATCGACACAAATACTTCAAAAAAATAAAAAATAAAAAATCTAGATAACATAAGTGCAAGCTAATTATTGAGAACCAATTGGCAGAGGCCACCAAAAAGTTACATGGTAATTTAACTCACCCCTTAACTTCAAATATCATACAATACAAGGGATAAATTACCAGGAAAATTAAACAAAACATTGTCCAGCGAAATGGCTTTGATGGGAACAGCAAGGATTTGTCTCTATAGCCACAGATAGAACCTAGAAACCAACAACATATTGAAATGCAATATAGAGTTTTTTGGCCCACATAATTAACTGTTACATACTAGCTAGGGAGATCCAGAATCTGGTCGATTTGGAATGCTTGCAGATGGATTCCCATTCCCAAAGAACTCAACTGAAATAATTAGACCTCCCTCGGCCTCCATTGCTCCTGCTGGCACACCAGATCCTTGGAAACTTGTCTGTGTACCTTTGGATGGCATTCCTGCATAAAAAGAGCAAACCAATATTAGTCCATATTCAGAGCTTCTAATTTGCATAAATAATTCAACTGGCTGATGGCTCTTGCAAGATTATTGATGGTATTGAAAGCAACATAGCAATTAGCTAGCAAAAACAAAGTATACTGAAAAATCAAATTCCAAAGAAATGAAAGAAACAGAGATGGAGCATCTTTTACAAGCAATCCCAAAGAAATGAAGCCAGAAACCATCAAAAGGGTAAAAATCAAGAATGGTGCTAAAACATTAATAAATCCAAAACACCATAAATAATGCCAAGGATTTGCATACTTTTAGGATAATCAACGTTCAGGAGAAGATTGTACAGTTAAAGTAGCACAAACTGCAAGATAGTGAATCAAAAATCCAATAAGGATAGGAAATATTACCTTGAAAGATTATGACAAGACAAACAATGACCGTAAACACCATGGCAAACATGTTGCTGTTAGAAGATGTTCCCTTAGCAGCCTTCATCTTCTTCAAGGCTTTCATCCGCTCAACTCTTGCACGTTTCAATCTGGCAAGTTCTGCTAATTCCCTAATCAACTCCTGGTCAGCCGCATCCAATGATGCAGCTCTTGGAGGTCTAGGAGGTTTTTTATTACTCAAACTTTTACGTTTCTCCTTCACTAATTTATTCTCCTTACCATCTTTACTTTCCTGTCCCTCAATATTCATGCTTGTAACTTTCTGCACATTTTCCACATAAACCCTACCAGAATTTGAAGCATCACCAGACAAAGATAATCTATCATCTAATTCTGACCCCACGGCAAAGCTGCCTTTAACCTTAGCAAGCAGCAGTTGTACCTTCTTTTTAAGGCCTGAAACAGGGCTTCTGCTATAATCTTCTTCTTCTTCACTAACAGTTACTCCATTTTCAAGGTCAAGTTCTAAATCTTTATCCCTAGGAGCCATCCGATCCATCACAACCCACTCTCACAATCTCAGTCTATTTTATTTGATCAGCTTTTCTCAATGATCAAAGCGCCAAACTTGGGGAATGCCAAACCAAAATTTCAACCTCAAGAATCAGCCCATTACAAAAACTGCCTCTTTAACTTGAAGATGGCAACTTTCCAGCTTTAAACTCACAAAAATAGCTTCAATAAATGAAATTTAACTTGGTATATACGCCTGTGTTTCTTCTCAAATAAAGAGTAACAATCCAGCATGCAATAAAAAGCAACAATATTTCACTTTTCCTTTTCTATTAGGCTTATTAGCCAGAACCGCCTCAATCTCAAACCTCCAAATTACAATCCCAATGAGCAGAACCTGCATCCATCAACAGAAATGAAATTTGACTAAGAAAATCCTAAAATGCCCACAAAAACACCAATCCAAACTTGAAATTAAAAATAATAAAAAAAAAGAATCAAAAGCCTTGGAAAGAGCAAAACGGCAAAGCTTGGATGCATACAAAAGCAACACAAATAAAAAAACAATTCAAACCCAGAAAGTTTACCAATCAAAACCCCACATTCGTCAATACCCAATAAAGAAAAAAGCTTCCTTCAGATAAAAGGAAATACCTTGGAAAGAAAGCAAGAAGATCCCAGATCCTATGCTAAGCACAAAGGCCACAAAAGAAGACTGAAACAAGGGATAGACTTAGCTTAAGTCATCTACAAAAACTCATAAATAATATATAGATTGACAAATGCAGCCAATGTAGAAGTTTATCAAAAATAAAACAAAAAGGAGAGAGCGAATATGAGGGGAGAGAGAAGGTGAGGAGGGTACGAGATAAGTGGAATTGAACAGAGAAGACACTGTTTAAAATGTAAGAAACTAGAAACTTCTTCCTCTAAAACCAGACAGAGAAAAGAGCTACAACACCATTGTTTTTCTTCTTAGTTTTATTTCTTTGGGTATGGTCTGGTTTGGTTTGGTTTGATTTTAATATAAACTGTGAATGAAACCGCACCGACACACACATGGAAGTCCCAATTGGTGGGCGCCCCCTTTGTTTCCCTCTTATAGTCTTATTTCTCTTTTTTTTTTACCATCAATGGTAGTGCTTTGATTGCTTTCATTTTTCTATTTTTGTCCTCCCGTCTAGACCTGCTCACGGGTCGGGCAGCCCGCCCGGCAGGCCCGGCCCAATATGATCGGGCTTGGGCAGGCAAAATGCTGTTCCGGGCCGGCCCGGGCCGGCCTGGAACAGTGTTTTTTATTATTATAATATTATTTTTATTTAATTTTAATTAAAAAAATTAAAAAATATTTTTTTATTCCGATGAACAGTGATTCGGGCCTAAACGGGCGGGCCTGGGCAAAAAAAAAATGGGCCGCGGCCCGGCCATGAGCACCTCTACTCCCGTCTATTCTTCTTCTTTTTCTTCATTAAACCTTTTTTTTCCCCTGTAACGGTGTATATATTATTTAGAAGTGTATATTGATATTTCACCTAAATTTTACATGCAAAACATCTTATGAATTTACAGCTATTCAACAGTTTCAAATAGAATAGATATTTATTTTATATATATCAAATTTTCAAAAATTTAATATAAAAGAGTAAATAAACGTGACACAAAGTAAAAAAAAAAAAAACAAACACTTGAATTTTTTTATTATCTATTGCTTATTTTATCTATCCAATTTTTTTTTGAAACACATACTACTTTAAATATCAAAATACATCCCAAAAATTAAATCAACTCCAACCTTTACCTAACAACTTTCAAAACCTCATTTTAACAATGTAAAAGTTAAATGGTAGGGGAATAAAAAAAGGCATATGATCCCAAATTGTATGATTGGCTAAGAAGTAAAAAAAGCATCATGTTTTTAATGTTTCAAGGTAATTTCTCAAAATTATAGGACCTTTCAGTGCTAGTGATTAGAGGTGCTCATGGTTGGGTAGCGATCTGATTTTTTTTAGTTTTCTTATCTAGGCTCGGTTCATCGATCCATATTCATTATTCATCTATATTAAAAAAAATTAAAATTTTTTAATATGTTTTTATAATTAAATTTAAAAAATAATATTTTTTATTAAATAAACAGTGATCCGAGCCAACCCGTCCCGAATCACTAAAATATTTATCCAGACCCGATCAAATACGAGCAGGATCTGTCGGGTCAGACGGACTATCCGACCCGTGATGTCACTCTCTCATAAAATCCACCTTTTTTCAATGTGGGGAGGACTGGGGAGGAAATACAGAGTTGTGGTTGATTGTATAAGCTTTTTCCTCGTACAGAAATATGAGGAAAGAAAATAAAAATCTCTTCTAAATGTGTGAGATTCAAATAATTTTAGTAATTAACTTAAAATTCTTACTCTGTTGTGGCTGAAATATGCAAAACAAGACAAGAGCATAACTCATAACTCAACTTGATAGGTAAAAATAGCCCTGCTTTGCAGTCTTATTTCGATCTTTCAATTTTTTTTAAGTATCTGTGTTTAACATATTTTTAATGAACATAAATATGAAGATTCAAACCTTCAAATTATGTAAAACTTTTTAAAATAAGCATCCATAAAAGAAACACAAATCTGATACTCATCTCAGAGTTTAAATAATTCAAATAATGGATGGATTACTTTAACTAGTTGAGAATGGAAGTGTTTTAATAGAAAGGGGGGTCTTTCAAATTTCAATATCGAAAATAATGCTTCCAATTATTCATCCCAAAAAGATAAAGATGAAGATGGTATATGCTGTCCACACACAGTGAGAGTGAGTGAGAAAAGAAATGAAAATAAAGTGTTGGATTAATTGCAGCTGAATTCAATGCTTTCTAGTTGGGAAGCTTTGGACCCATTTGCCTAAACATTATTGTATACGATGTTTGGTGGTGGTGTAATAATTCATCAAATATTGTCCCATTGAAAAATATCAATTATATTTACTATTAACTTTTACTTTCAAAATTGGAAGACAAGAAGAGAAAAGCTCATGATATTTATTTTGATAAAGTTGAATGAAATATGAAAATATAGATTTAGATAATTTGCTAAGTAAGTTTAATCTATGCCCTACCATGTGGGATCCTGTAATCTCTTTCCTGCATAAGGGTGGCTGATGATATGCATGCATATATAGAATTTTATATTTTATTTTTAATTTAAAAAAGAAGGTTCAAACTCAGTATTTTAATAATATATTTATCAATGAATTAAATGTTTTAATGCACATTCAAAAAACGAATCTATGTAAGATTCAAAGCTGAACTTCAAACAAGCCTACAATCACATTATAAATATCCTAAAAATGGTAAGAATAACATTAGGGCTCACGTGGTAAGCTAGTTTGAGATATTGTCAAAAATAATTAAAATTATGGTTAATCAAAATATCAATTGAGATCATAATGTTATACCTTAGTGACAATTTGTGACAAATTGAATCTGGGTTTTTACAAGTTATTTTCTCTAAATTATACAATCAAACCTTTTTGAAAGTAAAAATAGAACTCGAAAATAATATCAGTAGAAGTTTATTCAGAAAAAATCATAAGGGCAAATTAGATGGGTTGTGTTTTAATTATTTTTCGTGTATTCGTGTCATGTTCATATTATTTTTCGTGTTGTGTTTTAATTATTTTTCCTATGTTGTGTCTGCGTTGTGTCTCAATTTATTTCATATTTTGCATAGTTTGTCATTATGATTCAATTTAGAAACAAAATTGTGCGTTCACGTCGTGTCTAAATTCATGACATATTTTGCATAATTTGTCAAAATGATTCAATTTAGAGAAAATTTTGTATGCTCGTGACGTGTTCGTATTCGTGTTATTTTTTAATGTGTTCAAAGTATTATAAATTTATATAAATTTTTACGCTTTAATAATTCCTTTTATATTGATTTGGACACGTCGTGTATTCGTATCGTGTTCATGTTATTTTTACGTGTCGTGTTTTAATTATTTTTTCATGTTATGTTTTTGTCGTGTTTCAATTCATCTCATATTTTACATAATTTATCATAGTGGTTCAATTTTAACTTTAAATTCATTTACTTAGATATTAAAAAAAATTATTTACATAAATCACAATTATTTAATATTATTTAATTTAAATTTATTTTTAATTATTAATTTAATAAAAATTTATAAATATTAAAAAAAACTCCTATCGAAGCAGGAGAAGATTCTAGTATATATTAAACATAAATATATATATATATACTAAAATTATATATATTAATATTTTATATATATACTTTTAGTATAGATATGTATATTATATATATTAAAAAAATTCATATACTAAAATTATGTTGATGAATAAATTACAATATAATTTTTTACAATATTAAGTTAAAAATAATTAATAAAAATTGTGGTGTAGCAGAGTGGAGTATCGTGGAGTGATTATGGATATAACTGACATCCATGGAGGTGGATGTTTCCAATTAGACTTGACAATTTGCATATCCGTGTCGTGTTCGTGTATTTTGTCATATCATAATCGTGTTTAAGGTATTTTATATTTATATAAATTTTGATACGTTAATAATTCGTATTAAATAGATTTTAAAACATTCGTATATTCATATCATATTTATATTATATTTTTAATTATTTTTTATATTATATAATCGTATCCAATATTATTAAATCTACGCTCCGGTACTAGCAAGCAACAACCTTGTTGAATGGGTCCCTGACCGGGTGTCAGTGTACGAAGAATAGTCTTTCCACCATATCAATCAAAAGACTGAAAGCCCCACTACCCAAATTTTTGCAGGAGGCCGAATCAAGATTGTTTATTGTCCAAAAGCATATTTAAAACAATAAAATTTTATTGAAATTTTTTGTTCCTTGAGCTCCAAAGGTTTTTAATGATTGTTTTTACCTATTAACATGTAATGTAGATTAGGTTTGAATAGGCAGTGTTTTTTTCTATAGCAACGTTTCCTAACAACAGCGTTTTCTTAACAACGCTGTTTCTTTAGCGCTCCAACGCTTCATTCTTTCGTGCTCCACACTTTTTAGCAATGTAGCGTCATATACATAATATTGTATAACGTGTGACAAAATAATTTGTAACGTAGCTAGCAAAGTATGTCACTGCATGAAGAGCGATGGAACTAACCCGAAATGAGTAGTAGAATTTGAGTTTACTCCACAATTAAATGTCTTGAAAAGTATGATTTGGGTTTAGATATAGGGATTATTACAAAGTTTTCTTCTTAACATTGCTTTGGAATATAAATATTTTCCTTTTTCAGGTAATGCACTCATAAGTATCACTGCTTGTAACAAAAATACTTTTCAAAATGTAACTTTCACATAATTTTCACTTCACTCATTACCATTAATTATTTTCTTCTCTCTCCGATTATCCCATGCCACTATCACGTAAAGCAAATGTAAATAATGATTCATAAGTTTCATCTTTTGGTAAATTGTTAAACTTTGAACTTTCTAATTCTTTATGTAACTATGATATTATTCTAACCACCATATTTTTTATCATACTCAATAACATATTACCTTGGTCACCTCCACCCGCCAGACTTTTTATGAAATTATTTTGTCTTGAATTGGCCATATATAGCTTTTGCTTTTAATATCCGAATTTTACCTTCCTACACTAACTTTTGACCATTATAATTGCATTTTCAGACCATTACTTACATATCTTATAGACTGCGTATCCTTCATTTTTTTTGCTTTGTCCAGATCGATTTGGTGGCGGTGGCAGTTGGGGCAATTTTGCCAAACTTTTTGTGGGATCTGTACAAAGGACAGCCACGGGAAGAGGATGTAAGTGATCAGTTGATTATTGCATGCGTCATACTTTGAAACTATCATACTCCTGTTTGTGGGTTAATGTAGTACTGGTTGTCAAATGTTGCCGGGCTCACTAGATCAAGATGCATGCGCAAGCCTTGTATTCCGTCTGATTCCGAGCACAGCTGCTGCAGATTTTGAAGGAAATCCAGATTAATATCTGGATTCTGGACCGTTTGAGCCTTGAAGTCGTTTGGTAAATTAATGTTGAGCATCGAGCCATTCCCATCGTGTGTGCACCTGCCAATGCCATAGTCTCATATTTATGTTTCTCAATAAGCTTTTCCTCGATAATTAATTTGACATTAAAAAGTAATAAAAGACAAGGTGACTTCAATGAAATCATCACCGGAGAGGGCAACCATGTCATTGAATGAGAGCCCAACATTCTGGAACTTGGCTACCAGTGTTGGCACAGTAGAATTTGGGCCTGGCTGCTTTGCTAGCACCCAAGCTGTCTTTTCTGCCCATCTGGACTTCCCAACCAGGACCCCTTGACTGCAAATCCAAAATTTTCATATTCTAGCAGAACTGTAAAAAGTCTCTAGTGTATGCATAATTTTATGCTTCAAACTGCTACTTCATACGGGAGGAATCATTAGCAGTCTATGGATATAGAATTACTTACTAGAACGACCGAGTCTCTGGCAACCGTTGCAAGAATATCAGCACAAGAAACAGTTTCAGGGCAAACAGATTCAAGCTCAGTTTTAATTGCATCGATCACTTCGAAGTTTGGTGGTGCAGTTTTCTCACCAATGAAATCCTCGGTATCATCCAATAACACTGAAGCATCACGACCCTGCAAAACTCACATCACATCCTATATTATGTTACAAGAAAATCTAAAAGAGAGAAAAAAGAAACTAGTCTGAAAGAGTGACGTGCTTTAACAAAGCAATCATGGAAATGAAGACGAAGCAGCGAAGCTGATATTCTGGAGTCTTGGGAGACTGCATTTTCAACCCAAGAGAAGATGATGGGTTCTGCCTGCGTCTGGGCAGCTATTCTTATACAAGTTAATCTGCAGTACAATCAGGGATTTAAATTGCGGTCGCGGACGCGTTTTCGGTCGCGTTGTATTTATCGCGGTTGCGGATGTAATGAATGTTACCGCGGTCAATTGCGATAAATATCGACCGCGAATATCGGCGGCGGAGGGAGCCGCAACCGCTAAATAGCGGCCGTAGCGTCGCGTTGCGGCCGCTATTTAAATCCCTGAGTACAATACTAATGTCATCAAGACATGTTTTTATTCAAGGTTTTTGGCACATTGGCAAATGCGATGGAAAGCTGAAGCATTACCAAATAGAAAGCCAAGTACTTGGCCATCTTTCTACTCTTAGGATTTAGAACTGCAAGTGAAGACTGCCTTTTATATATTATATATATATATATATATATATATATATATATATATATAAGATTGTTAATTGAGATAAAGTAAGTAAGAACATCTACTGGGGTACTGGTTAAAGGAATAAGAAGCAGTCTAGCCATGCCCATGGAAGAGGATCAAGTTTATATTTCGTCATGAGAAACGCATAAATACCTAATGCCATGTGTTGCTTGAAGCTTTTGAACTATAACAGAAGAGGGCCATCTGCCATTATATTATCATTGTATATAATTATGAATTTTTATTGATTAATTGTACTTTAATAATTGTAAGTGATATGTTTTGTTTTTACATAGCTAGATTTGGGTCATTAACTCCGGCGGTTTGCATTAAAAAAGGATTGATCCAAAAGACAGGAATTGTTGGACCATAAAAGATAAAAACTTTGGCCCAATTTATGTGCTGAAACCGAAACCCGAAAAGCTAACTCCATCATGTCCGTAAAGCATTACTGGCGTAGGTCCAAATGTCCAAAGTAGTAGTACAGAAAACAGCCCATGGCCATCCAATTCCAATGTTATATTATATATGATGAAAAATTGATCCTCAGGCAGAATCCAAGCGCTCAAAATTCAAAAGATTTGTATTTGATACACTATAAGTGACATTTTATTAAAAAAACTAATTATTAATCCCTAAATCTAATCCTAACTTCTAAACCTTAACCATTAACTCTAATCACTAATCTCTAACCCGACAAGTGGCATCGTAGGATGATACACTGTCAGTGTATAGACCTATATACCGACAATACATCAAATATAAATCCAAATTAAAAAAGAAAAGAAAACTATATTCTCCTCAATTATTATTTCTTTTAAAATTGCATGACAAGATTTGATTTTTAACCTCATCTACATATATATAGATAAGTTTTCATTTACAAAAAGTAGTAGGAAGTAGAGGTTTTTCCCCCTTCATATCTTACAAATATCTACTGTTTCTTATGACTTAAAATAAATACGAGACTTGCTTTGTACTCACTTATTTTACCTAATAGCCTTCTACTATAAATAGTGATATAATGCTCTTGTTTAATTTCGCATCAAATTAATGTTGCTACTTTAAATATTTATCGTATTTAATTTGTGTGACCCAGATATATAACCTAATTTGTTACTATCATATAAATATATATATATATATATATATATAGTGTAAACATGGGTTAGTGACCAGTTTACTCAACGTCACAAGGAAGAAGGGAGAGGATAAAAGCTTCTTGTATTTTTCCCTCGTGCGCTATGGACATTCCTTAAGTGGTGGGGTGAAGAGGGTTTGCTCAAGCAATGCTGGAAAGTTGAAAGATAGAAAGCATTCTCTTGTTTTTTTTTCCCCTAAGAAAAAAGACTTGCTCTTGATATCACAAACTTTCTAATTTAACCACACTAATTTAAAAAAAAAAAACTAAAGCTCTCATAGTTATTCTCAAAAGTAATTAGATTCAAATGCCTGCTTTATGCAAATGATCATCTGGCTTACATCTATCCTCAACAGTAATTTTTGTCCTTTAAAGAGACAAATTCGAGATTGAGATCCTCTTTTTAGAGAATATATATATATATATATATAGTAATTCCAAAGTAGATTTGTCCAAAATCGGGCTCTTCATACGATCCTACATATCCTGCTCAAATTGGTCGAGGTTGAGATAGGTTTTTAATAATTCGAATCAATCGATTTGATTCGATTCTGCTTAAATTACTGTTCAGATAATAAAAATATTATAAACTATATAAATATTAATATAAAAATAATTTTTTTTAAATTTTAATATATTTTAAATATTAAAACACTTTCGAGACCGATCCAACTAGAGTCGAGCTTGAGCAAACAAAAAAATTTATCCTAGCTTGGGATCGGTCTGACCCGGCCCATGTCACCTCTATTCCAAAGGCATCATAAAATTTTATATATAATATAAAACAAGATTAATTTCCACAGCTTGTTCTGTTCTGGACAGCCATTTTTTGCAGATATCTCATTCTTTTCGTGCACATGGTTCAACATTTTATCCCGAAAAAACGTCTCCTTTGTGGATCAGTGTCATGTATTTATCAATGCAAAGTTTCAAATGCTTGAAAAAAAATATATATATAACAATAGAAATGAAAAAGCTGTCTAAATTTCAAGCCAGCTGTTGTATGAAAAAATCTTCCAACTGGATCCCACCTTGAAGGACTTAGATAAAAAGATAAACAATACTGATAAGACAATTCGGTAAAAGTTGATCATTCTTTCACGCACCTTATCTTTGTTCTTACATGTTAATTAGTCAATATATATAAATCTTGTTTCTCAGATGGTTCTCCCAAACTAATGCATGAGATATGGATCTTGTCCTGGAGCACTCTCATATCTATAACATCCATCCGACAATATGCTTAATTTAATAGATAAAATTTTGATTTTTTAGTGTTATATACACATCAATTAATGAACTAACAAAGGTACGTAGGTTAATTAAATAGTATATTGTGCTATATATAATGGATCCAAAAGATTTTTTTTTTTTTTTAAGTTCTATATATGGAATGTTAGTGCATATATTGAGTCTTTTAATTACAAGAATATATATATATATATATATATATATATATATGCACATGCTGGTCTATGCATAATGTGAAATATTCTTTTGAACGATTGCCAAAGGATCGGATAATGCTATAGAAGATAATGCATGCAAATTGCAATTGAATTGCCCTACATATGATCCTTTGCCATTTTTTCCTCAGAGTTAATTTTATTCATAACTCTGCTTTAATTATATCTTGTATGGCCATATATAAGTAACTGAGAATGTTCAGAGCGAGTGTACATTCCTAGCTACGTACCTGAGACAGTGCAACATGGGGAAGACGATCCTAGGCCAAAATCTCTCACCATCCTCCATTTATTTACCTCCACCTCTATATCTGTTAATTAGCATGAAAAGGAATAAAAGGCCATGATCTGAAAGAACAGGCTTATGGGAATGGTTAAAAGTTATTGTTAGTTATATCTTTGCACCTCCATGCATGTACTCCAAGATACCGCATTCATAATAACTTTTAAACACCTTTTTTTTCACTGCGCTCGCTCCAATCTTTAGGGTTCTCTTCTTTACCTTCGTATGGGAGAGTTCCCAAATTCATTATTCTCGAATGCTCCTTTTCCCATAAAGTTCAAGAATTTTGTCCCATACAAAAAGTTACTAGTAATAACTAGTCTTCATAACGACTTTTCTCATCAAGAAAACCCTAACCCTAAAGACTCCTTTCTAACTACTCTATTTCTCTTAACAATATGCTGTATCCATATGGGTGCATGCACACAATGAAAAAGAATGGTAAGAAAAGAAGCAAGAAGAAGAAAATGGCTAGAGTGAAGCTAAATGGAAGAATAAAAAAAACCCAATATTTATCTCCATAATTGAATACTCTCTAAATACAAAGAATAACCACAAGAAAAACCAAGTACAATTGTACAAAACGAGAAGTACTCCTCCAAAAGACTGAAAAGGCTAGTGATTTTACACAGATAATCATAACCTGAATAAAAAGGTATATATAAAATGGTGAAGTGGGTGCTTTATCTAAAGATAAATCCTCCCTGATCAGTTAGTTAGGAAACTACATACCAGCAACATATAATTAAAACCATTTCTACTCTTCCTTTGCCTCTTTCCTCATCTGGGTTGGAACAACATCCTGAAGAAGTCCATAATCTCTTAGTGATGAAGCTGAAGAATTAGGTATAAAACGTCTGTCTTGAAGGAAATCAGGAAACGAGGAATTGAAGCTAGAGCTAGTAGTGGTAATATTCAAAGAAGGCATTGAGGTATATATATAGGGTTCTACTTGTTGCTGATGATGTAAATACTGAGGTTGAGGAACAACAAAAGATGGAGCAGAAGCAGCACCAAAACTAGAGGAATCCAGGGCAATTCCGATGCTTCCTCGAGGCGTTATCGGACACGGATGCGTATGCTGTCCTTCGTAAGTGGTAACAACGACCGTTGGATCATCGGATGATCTCTCAACTCTCTTCTTCAACCCACATCCTGCACTAGTGCAACGATAATAGCTCCTGTTGCAAGCATATTAAAAAGTACTCACACTTCAATAAGAAAGTTAATTATGAAAGTACTACTATAATGAACATTAAAAGTAATCTTTTTATGATTTGAATTCTTGGGATGCAAGGAAAATAAAAGAAACATTAATGGGCCAGATGAGAGGGGATCTAGATTAGATTTTGATACCTTGGATAAGGGCTGTTTTTCACAGCTTTCTGCCCATACTTTCTCCATCTGTAGCCATCATCTAAGTGATCAATTTCACTCTTAGTCATGAACGCAAATCTCGGCTCTCTTTGCCTTTTGTGGTTCTTCTTGTTGGGTTGCAACCTAAACCCATAAAAGCAAGCACATAACTTTACTTAAAAATTCAGCAAGACAAGTAAACGTTTATCCCACAGTACTCCAAATATCTCACATTCTCACTAAACAACAGAAATGAGAAACCCCATTTAAAACCTCATCACTTCTTTTCATTTCTTGACCACCATATATAAACCGTGTACTGAATCAAAGCCATAGCTTAAAAAATATATATGAGACTCAAGAAAGCTTACTGTTTCTTTTTCTTGTCTTGATCCTGACCCTGTTCTTCATCATCCGCAGCTTTGGTTTGCTCATCATTTGCAGCTTCATTAGATGAGGAAGAGATCGAAGAAGAGTTTGGTGTTGCCGGGTTGTTTAAAACCTCTGAAGATTCCGGTATGGTGGAAGCCGGCGATGGAAGACCTTGAAGCTGCTTACTGTCCAGCTGTAGTTGTTGTTCATGTAATTTTTCTTGGCGAAGTTCAGACGATATTGATTGAGGAGGTGGTGAAAGAATCAGAGGCTGAAAGGAATCGAATAAAGAAGGAGCAACAAAATCTTGATGGATACCAAGCAAGTCCATGAAACCTAAAGACCCCCACTTATCTCCACCACTACCTTCAAAGATGCTTCCACCAAAACTAGTTGCTGCTGCCGGATTCTCATCGGAAAATCTCAAATTTGCCATGGAATTCTCTTTCTTCTTCTCCATAGACTTCACATATATATATTCTCCATTTTTTTTAAAAACAAAACAAACCCAAAGCTTTACGCCAAAAAGAAAAATTATAGAAAGAGAGTGGGAGAATCAGAATGGGGAGTGTTTGGGTGTTGAAGTGTGAATGGACTTGGGTTTGGAATTTGGAGAACAGCTTGGATTTTTGGAGATGTGACCGCCATTTGCCGGTTAATTATGAGTACGGTACGTGGCGATTAAGGGAGGTCGGTGTTGGACGCATTTATTGCTTATTATGGACCGCGCTCTCTTTCGGGTCCACTTTTGCGTACGCGGATTGTTGACCGGTTTAACCGGTTGTGTGGACGGGGCCGTCTCTTTAGTTGTTTTCGCGGTTTGCCTTTTTAACTTTTATATATATATAAATAAATTCTTTTTCTTTTTTAATTAAATTATTAAGTATATAAAAAAAAATGGTTTCTCTTTATTGAAATGACTTTTATGCCATTTTAATTATTGCATCTAATCTTGTATTTTATTATTAATGAATTAATGAAATAGAACTTGGTGTACACAAATGCTACACATGCCAATTATATATTTGGAAGATATTTTACATGTGAATCTGTAAATTCACACATGTTTCACTCTTTGGTTATATATATATATATATCACATTTATATTGTATATAAAGAAATAAGGTTTTTTTTATTATAATATTTAGTGAGAGAAAAATTCAAGGAAGCATTCAACAACAAAAAATTCTCCAAAAGAGTTATTCAAGCTGATTGTAGCAGTAGAAAGAGCACGTTTTTTTACTGTAAATATTTGTAAAAATGTTGTAAATAATTTTTTTTAGACAATGGGATATAAGCCATGATTGAACATGTAAGGCTATATATACCTTTGATACTTATATAGAAGATATTTCTAGTTTTTTTTTTTGGATTTGAAATATAAATTTCAGTTATCCAAAATAAGAGGTTTTATATAAATTAAAAAAAAAAATCATTTATATTCAAAGTTTTTCTTTTTCGTTATATGTTAGAGAGAATCTTGTCTACTCCCTTGTTTATAACTTGATTAATCTGACTTTTGAACATAAGATTTTTCTTAATATTTATTTTTGATTTGAAGAAAGAGAAATTTGAATTTTTTTTTTTTGAATGATACATCAATAATTAAATTAAATGTTTAAAGTTTTTTATATAATAATAAAAATAGTGAGAGCTCTAAAATTAGAGGTGTTCATGGGTCGGACCGGGTCGAGGTAAGATATCAACATCATATATGTTTGTCCAAGCTCGGCCCGGCCCAAAATATGGGTCTCAAATTTTGTCCAAGCCCGCTCATATTTATAAATGAGTAGTTCAAGTCCGTTTAAGCCCAACCTTTTTTTTTCTAAAAAATTTTAAATAAATATTTTTTTATTATTCAATTTTAATAATTTTTTTCTTTTATTAAATTCTAAAACATGGATAACTCAGTATATTTTTAAATGTTTACATTATAATATTATATTTGTTTATTTTTTATACTATATAAATTACATAATATATAAAATATAAAAATATTGTATAAATGAGAAACAGGCCGAGCCGGGCTCGGGCCTTGATTGTTGGAGTCAAGGTCCGGCCCATTTACTAAACGGGCCTCATTTTTTTGCCCAAACTCATATTTCGGGTCTAATATTTTTGTCCAAATCCTTTTAAATATAGACGGACCTTCAAATTTGAACGGATAATCCGACCCTTGAACATGTAAAATTTTCTCTTTTTCTCCCTTATATTTTCCCATAATTATGCTCATTTAAGGTGATAGGAAGATTGCCACTTTGACCCATTAATACAACTTCTCAATCTAAACAGATTGATTTTATTTGGAGAAAAAAAAAATCACCCAATCAATTCCACCCATATTAAAAGAAGTAGGTAAAGCATCACTTTTCCCATTAAAAATTTCGACAAGAAAAATACCTAAAATATATTTTTGATTAATTCAAGAAACGAGAGTTTAAGGGCACTTCTGTCATATGGTTATTACCATTTTGCATGCAGACAAAAAACCATTCCCGTTGAGAGAAAAAAGAAGATAAGAAATCCATCCAAAAAATAAAAAGGAAACGCATTTTTACCAATAAAAGTATTTGTACTTGAAAGAAAAAGAAAAAAAAAAGAGTTGAAAAAGAAAATAACCGCGTTGTGAATGCTGACACAATATACGCGTCATCGTCCAATTCTTTCCCGACAAGCCAACACCGTCGACAGACAACTACTGCTTAAGTTTCCAATTTTTCAATTTAGTAGTTTTTTTTTTTTATATATATTTTTAAAAGGTCGAGTTAATTAATTTATAGCATAGCTAAACTATTTCATTTTAATCACATTGAGAATTTGAGAGTCCCATAATTTTCTTGCTATAACAATTGACTTCTTTTTTTCTTTTTTGTTCTCGAAAACTAATGGATTTTACACAATTTTAAAAGCAAATTTTGCTCTCCTTGGATAATACAAATTTGCTTATCCAAAAAAAAGGGTAAATTTAACATAATAAGGAAGGTTACTAATTATAATAGTATTATGCAAATTGGAAGTTATTGTCGTTTAAGTCCAACCTTTTTGAATGCATTCATTTCTGTTTCTTAACAAAACCAATATATAATTATATGCTAGCTACTACCATTTTATCTAACATTTTCATTAATAAAGTGATGAGTTTTTATTTATTTAAAATATATAAATTTATACATTAAGAATGTGTCAAATATATATTTTGAATTCCCCTTTTTTTGAAATATTAATTGTTTTTTTAAATTTTTTCTACTATAATACAATCTATTGCTAAAAAAAATTAAAATAAACCCATGAAATTAAAGAAGTTGAAGAAAGAAACGTAAGGAAAGTATGAATAAAAAAAGAAAACAGAATTAATGAAGAACTTTATATCATTGTCCCACGGCAAATGTGAGATAAGCCTATCACCATATTCCTACCAATAAAAAGATTACTTTTTTTTTTCATGTGGTTTATATATCTCTTCAAGTTATCATTGTCCAAAAAAAAAAAGTTATAGTCGTCATTTTAATTAGATTTGATAATTTTTAATATAATATGATTATAAGATATAAAAAATAATTAAAATATGATATTAAATATGATATCATATGAAAAAATAACACGAATATATGAACGTACCAAAATCTATATGACACGAATTAATGTATCAAATTTTATATAAATATATAATATCTTAAATATAATTATAACACGTAAAACTATACAAACACACATAAAAATATACAAACGTTGATATAAATACACATATTATGAAATCTAATTTCAAAGGAACAATCTGATTTCTAAGGAACAAAATTCCATAAAGAAAATCTGCTTTGTCAATTCAATCAAAATACTCAAAAAAAAAAAAAAATTGTTAACCAGTATCTATAGGCATTAGTTAAGGTGCTATATATAAAAGAAAAGTACAATTAATGTATTTTTTTTAATTCAATAAAAATAATGTATTAAATAAAAAAATTAAATTATAAATAAATAATTTTTAATCAATACTTATAGGTATCGATTAAACGAACCTATAAAAAAAAAAAAAGAAAGAAAGAATTTTCTCTCGAGCTTTCTCTACTACTAAAGAAAAGGGTAAATTTGAAAAACATGGTGTCAGTAATCAATTTATTGTTAAATGATATAATGGATAAGAATTATGTGAAAAAGAGAAATAACAATTAAAAATTATTATAAAGGATATTGTAAAGACAAAATTATCTTTAATGAAAAAATATATTTTTCCTTTCTCCTCCATTAAGAAAATATTATTTTTTAAAAATTTTAATTAAAAATAAATTAAAAAAATAAATATTCAAATATTTATTTTTTTAAAATTTAAAAAATAAAGAAAAAATAATGTTATTTTTTTAAAAAAAATTAATTAAAAAATGTAAATAAAAAAATTATAATTTTAAAAAAATATTTTTAAAATAAAAAAAAAATTATTTTCAGAAAACTTTATTTTTTAATTAAAAAATAAATTAAAAAATAAGAGAAAAATGAAGGAAGAGGTTTTTTTATCAAGGATAATTTTATCTTTACAATATCCTTTATAATAATTTTTAATTTTTCTTTTTTAAATAATTTTTATCCATATATTTTTCAAATTTACCCTGAAAATCACAGTAATAAACAGACGAGGAACAATTGAATTACACGTGTATTTTTTTCTCTTTGGCAATCCTACGTGTCAAATCCAACGGCTACCTTTTTCTTGATCAGTCTTCCAAAGCACATGCAATTTTACGCGGTTTTAGTATATTCCTTCCCCTAATGGGGTTACTTCCAATACACGCCCTCTTCATCTTTTCTTCTTAGTAATTCTTTTGTCTCTTATTTTTGTGGCTTAATTATTTTATTTTCTTTCTTCTAATGTACTTTTTATTCTTAGCCATCAAGTTTTTCTATGACTCGTGATTCTCATTTTCAATCAATTTATTTAGGTTACATGTTTTTTTTTATTTTTTAATAAAAAATAAAATAATATATCAATCAAATAAAAATTGATTTTTTAAAACTAATACTATATTAAAATAAATTTGTAGTCGAAATCATACTTTGCTAATTTCCAACCAGTCATTTAACTCCTAGCTAATAAAAGTCAATAATTTAAAAACTATTTGAAAACTGGTCAATAACTAAGAAAATCGATGAGATTTATTACTAATCATTATCCTTCTTTCCAAGAAGGGAGAAGAAAAAATTATTAATTTTTATTATCAACATATCTTATGTGTACAATAATTCTATACTTCGTAATTGCTATGAAGTATGAATCTTAATTCGTCAAACATGTGAGAGGTGACATTTGATAAATATATATATATATATATTGTTGTGCGGAACTAAAACGAGATTACTAAAACCGATAAAAAACACACTGAAAAAACACCGATAATTTTACGTGGTTCGGCCAATATGCCTACGTCCACGGGAGGAGGAGCAAAGCTTTGTATTTATCGGAGATGGAGTATTACACGAGATACGTATTACAAGTGCTCTCTATAGCACACACTCAACCGGGAGGGGCTCTCTCTAGAGCTCTCACATCTCTACCGGGAGGGAGCTCTTGGAGCTCACCTTTGGAGCTCTCCAACTCTATCTCACTCACACTCTCTCAACTCACTCATTTTTCTCTCTCACTCTACATGGCCTTTTATAGGCACCATCCATGGTGTGAACACATAGCTAGTGGTAAACAAAGTAGCCACCATCCACCAACTATCATGGTGGGAACACATAGCTAGTGGCAAACAAAGTAGCCACCATCCACCAACTATCTTGGTCTACCATCCACCAACTATGGTTGGTGGTAGCCTCCATTATTGACCTTGGTTGGTGGCTTTGGTGGAAGCTTCCTTGGTTAACTTTGAGCCATATTCAACAATCTCCACCTTGGCGAGAATCCACAGAGAGAATTCACAGATCAGAGCTTCCTCCTTTCTCCTTTAGGTGTCATGTACACCATTACACACATCAGGGCACCTACTGCATTGGCATGATCCATCAATGCACTGAGCCTGAGTCAATTTTTCTGTCTACTTCCCAAGAATTTTCTTAGCTTCTCCAAGATCATCTCGAACTCTGAGCTCAGTTGAGCCTTCAGCCTGTCGATCTCCACCTTGCCTTTTTCAGCAGATAGACAAATGATCCATCTTGAAGTTTCCGGAAATAAACACAGTGATCAAATTGACTGTGTGTGTACTTTTCATCCTGTCATGAAACAGTCCAACCGTTTATACAGCTGTCACGGGATTGTTTCAGACCATAAAGTGACCGGTTCAACTTGCTTTTGTAATCTTTGCAACCGGGGACTCCAAAACCATCTCGTTGAGTCATATAAATTTCCTCCTCTAAGGAACCATGGAGGAATGCAGTTTTTACATCAAGTTGAACTATCTCTAGGTTATACAGTGCTACTAAAGCCAATAAGATCCGAATAGATGCATGCTTAACAACAGGTGAAAATACCTCATTGTAGTCTATTCCTTCTTTTTGAGCCTAACCTTTGGCTACCAATCTGGCTTTGTATCTGATGCTGTCTTTGCCGGTAGCACCCTCCTTATTGGCAAAGACCCATTTGCACCCAATTGATCTTTTGAGTGTTGGAAGTGGAACCAACTTCCAAGTCTGATTTTGATGAAGTGATGTCATCTCTTCATCCATCGCCTCCTTCCACTGGGCATGCTCAGGGCTGTTTACAGCTTCTTTGTAATTGATCGGAACATCATCATCAATTACTGGAAGGGCGTATGCCACCATGTCTGTGTACCGAGCAGGTTTCCGAATATGTCTATTCGGTCTACTGGTGGCAACTGATTCAAATTGCTGAAAGGTTTCTGGTGATGACTCCTCCACTTCAGTTAAGGTGTCATCAGATTCTGGTTTAGATTCATCGGAATTTTGACCAGCATCTTCTGATTCAAACTCCACCTGCTTTAGAGAATCTTGGTTCACATTCTCTGGAGTTGACAGTTTCAGCATTACAGATTCGTCAAAGGCAACATCTCGGCTTACGATGACTTTCTTTGACTCAAGGTTCCACAGTCGGAATGCCTTTACTCCTTCACTAAAGCCCATGAAGACAGCTTTTCTTGGCTCTAGGATCCAGTTTTGCATCCGTAACTACGAAGCCGATCATAATCAGTGGCAGAATGTCCGGACCACACCTCTATGGGAGTTTTCCCATCAATTACGGTGGAGGGTAGTCTGTTGATAATGTGGGAGGCGTACAATAAAGCCTCCGCCCAAAATGCTTTGCTCAAGCTCGACTGGGATAACATGCAGCGAACTTTATCAACCAAAGTTCGGTTCATCCTTTCTGCAACTCCATTCTGCTGAGGAGTGCCAGGAACAGTGAAGTGTCGAATTATCCCATCATTCTGACAGATTTCCTTCATTGCTAAGAATGCTCCACGTACAACCTTTAGGACTCCATTCTGAATGGTCATCTTGTAACCATTTGAGTCTAAGACCCCCAGTGATATGAGGTTCTTCTTGAGATCAGGGACATACCTTACATCTGTAAGTTGTCTGATTGTACCGTCATGCATTTTTAGTCGGATCGTTCCAATACCTCTAGTGTGACATCGTTGCCCATAAGGACAATTCTTCCATCAAGCTCTTGATAGCTTGAGAAACACTCTCGGTTCGAACACATCTGGTATGAACATCCGGAATCCCTTGATTGGAAGGATGTATCTCCACCTTAAACTGTGAAAGCAGAGTCTTCTTCTCTATCAGTCTTTTGAGCAACTATCACAATCGACCTCTCTTGTCAGGACAGCCTTTCCTCTAGTGTCCAACACTAGGCACACTCGTCCCTTGCAGATTGTCGATGATATTTTTTCTAGACAGGATCTTCATCCATCTATCGGTCCTTCGCGGATTAACAGGATTCTTCTCCTAGATAGGATATCCACCGCCTACTAGACTGGACTGGACATGATCTTCACCGTCTACTGGTCCTTCGCGGATTAACAGGATTCTTCTCCTAGATAGGATATCCACCGCCTACTGGACTGGACTGGACAGGATCTTCACCGTCCACTGGTCCTTCGCGGATTAACAGGATTCTTCTCATAGATAGGATATCCACCGCCTACTGGACTGGACTGGACAGGATCTTCACCGTCCACTGGTCCTTCGCGGATTAACAGGATTCTTCTCCTAGATAGGATATCCACCGCCTACTGGACAGGATCTTCACCGTCCACTGGTCCTTCGCGGATTAACAGGATTCTTCTCCTAGATAGGATATCCACCGCCTACTGGACTGGACTGGACATGATCTTCACCGTCTACTGGTCATTCGCGGATTAACAGGATTCTTCTCCTAGATAGGATATCCACCGCCTACTGGACTGGACTGGACATGATCTTCACCGTCCACTGGTCCTTCGCGGATTAACAAGATTCTTCTCCTAGATAGGATATCCACCGCCTACTGGACTGGACTAGACAGGATCTTCACCGTCCACTGGTCCTTCGCGGATTAACAGGATTCTTCTCCTAGATAGGATATCCACCGCCTACTGGACTGGACTGGACAGGATCTTCACCGTCCACTGGTCCTTCGCGGATTAACAGGATTCTTCTCCTAGATAGGATATCCACCGCCTACTGGACTGGACTTGACAGGATCTTCACCTCCTACTGGACGGGATCTTCACTGTCTACTGAACTGGACTGGACAGGATCTTCACCTCCTACTGGACGGGATCTTCACTGTCTACTGGACTGGACTGGATCTTCACCTCCTACTGGACGGGATCTTCACTGTCTACTGAACTGGACTGGACAGGATCTTCACCTCCTACTGGACGGGATCTTCACTGTCTACTGAACTGGACTGGACAGGATCTTCACCTCCTACTGGACGGGATCTTCACTGTCTACTGAATTGGACTGGACAGGATCTTCACCTTCTACTGGACGGGATCTCCACCGTCTACCGGACTAGACGGGGTCTTCACCTCCTACTGGAAGGGATCTTCACTGTCTACTGGTCCTTCGCGGACTCACAGGTCCAGTACTTCGCACTGTCACATGCCAAAGTTACGTGGTGCCATCAAATTTCTCCACCTCGAACTTTGCAGTGGTCATCGAGTTCTTTCTGATGTAAGAACTTGATGGTGCGCTGCTGGTTGTTTCAGTTGTCTCTAATGATTCTTCCATGGTAATAAAACAAAATTACCAACTCAGAGTTTTTCCGTTACCTGTATGGAAAAACGGATGCCGCGGTTGAGTCCGGAATAATCGAAATAGCCAGGAACGGGTCCAACTGTGTAAATTTTGGACACACGGTGAATATTCTGCGAATATTCTGCTGTAGGTGGCTCGAAATGGACTCGGTTTAGCTCAACCGGCTCGGAAAAGTCTCGGAATAGTGTTCTGAAACGGCTCAAAAAATGGCCCGAAAAAGTTGGTCGGAGCTACGGCGGCGCGTGGGGCGCGTGCGGCGGCGCGTGGGCGCGTGCAGACTGGTGGTGACCGGCGCGTGGGCTTCACGCGCCTTCAACCTCTGGAGCGCGTGCGGCGCGTGGGCGAGTGAGGCCCACTCGCGATTCTTCTGGCGGCGCGTGTGGGCGCGTGCGGCCTCCTCTGGTGCTCCGGTTGATTCAGCTGCACTCCTCTCAACGACCTCTTCAACCTGGTATTTTCAAAACACAAATTGGAGCACTTTTGAAAAAACGGACAGAATCGAACAAACTCGGTTTTACGTAAAATTTGGCTCTGATACCAATTTGTTGTGCGGAACTAAAACGAGATTACTAAAACCGATAAAAAACACACTGAAAAAACACCGATAATTTTACGTGGTTCGGCCAATATGCCTACGTCCACGGGAGGAGGAGCAAAGCTTTGTATTTATCGGAGATGGAGTATTACACGAGATACGTATTACAAGTGCTCTCTATAGCACACACTCAACCGGGAGGGGCTCTCTCTAGAGCTCTCACATCTCTACCGGGAGGGAGCTCTTGGAGCTCACCTTTGGAGCTCTCCAACTCTATCTCACTCACACTCTCTCAACTCACTCATTTTTCTCTCTCACTCTACATGGCCTTTTATAGGCACCATCCATGGTGTGAACACATAGCTAGTGGCAAACAAAGTAGCCACCATCCACCAACTATCATGGTGGGAACACATAGCTAGTGGCAAACAAAGTAGCCACCATCCACCAACTATCTTGGTCTACCATCCACCAACTATGGTTGGTGGTAGCCTCCATTATTGACCTTGGTTGGTGGCTTTGGTGGAAGCTTCCTTGGTTAACTTTGAGCCATATTCAACATATATATGCTCGGTTTTTATGGATTTCTCAGAGCTGTTGAGCACATTAAACCGAGGAGTAAATTATGTAAAACAATGTCTCAAAAGCCAAATCAATTAGTAGTATAAAATTCGATTATATATATATATTATACGATGAAGAAAAAAACTGAAAATTTTCTGAAAGTAAACATATATATATATATATTACTAGTTTAGAAAGGCAGGAGGATGAAACTATCAAATTAATTAAGATAAGAAACCTTCCATGTTTTTTTCAGGGAAAAAATTAAAAAATATTGATCAGTAATGTTTAAACGACAGTTGACTCTCGATTACTTGGTAATTAAGGTTGCAAACATCGAGACAGACAAAAATCACACACAGTAATTTATTTTTGTTTTTTATTTTTTTTACATTGGTTCCATTTCACGTGCATGTGAAGAAATACATCGAGCACCGACTGGGAAAAAAAATGAAGTAATAGTAGTAATAATAAACTAATAATGTTGATTTGTTGACCATTCATGGTTCTCTAAAAGGTAAATTTGAAAAAAATACCTTTTAAAGCAGAAGAATTATTAAATGGTATAATATGTAAAAATAATTTATAAAAAGGAATTTTAAAATTTAACTTTTTAACCTTGGCTTTTCTTATGTTTTTGGCAGACCACTCCTCAACTCTCTCCATTAACAAACCAGTAAAAGAAAATTACAGATCTAATCCCAAACCCCACCTTCCTTTCCCTTTTACTTATGTTTCTTCACTCCTCTAATCCCACCCACCTTTTTTATAAACATTAATTTTTTGGCGGAGAAAAGATGGGCAATCGTGGCTATACTAGGGGTAGAGGTCGAGGAAAAGGACGTGGGTTTTAATATTTTTTCTCATGGGCTGTGGTATACATTTCGTCCATATTTAGAACAGTTAAGGAGAAAGTTTTTTATATACTGACAATTTCCTCATGGGCTGTGGTATACAATTAAGGAGAAAGTTGTTTGTGGGAAGGAAAGATGTTGAGAATAAAAGGATGAAAGAAAAGTTAGAGAGAAAAAGTGAAATCTTTGGATATCCATGGAAGGTGGTTTAAACCAGTGTTGTCAAGGCGTGCGTCTAGGCGCGCCTACGCCCTGCGCTTTAGCGTTAGATAACAAAAGTGTCTCAGACCCTTTCGGGCAAGGCTCATTTGATCAGGCGCACGCCTGGTGCGCCTAGGCGCGCTTTTTTGTAAGGCGATAGGCGCAAAAAAAGCTCGCCTGATTAAAGTTCTCTTTAATTTTAACTTTTTTCATTAGATGTACCTTTACTAGTAAGAAAGGAGATAATATCAAACTCTCCACTTCTCAATATTTGAGTTTTCAACAACAGATTTGAGACCATAAGAAAATCATGCATATTGGGCAAAAAATAAATTACATGTTTTGTAGATAAACTAGATCACTTTTTAGAGTTTATTATTATAATTATATATCTTAAACTTATTATATATATATATATACATACATAGACACACATATAAATATTGCGTCTTACTTTACTCAGGCGAGCGCTTTTTTTGCGCCTTGCTCCTAAGGCAATACAAGAGTCTAGCGCCTAGAGTGCGCCTTGCGCCCTTGACAACACTGGTTTAAACAGAGAAAGAAAGACAGTGGGAGGAAGATGGTTTATTTTAATAAGGTTAATTTAATCTTTACAATGTCTCATTAATTTTTTTTTTCATTTTTTTTATGAATTATTTTTTGAAATTAAATCATTAAACGATTATTGTCTTCTAAAGAACATATTTTTCAAATTTACCCAAATCTAAAATATACCACCCAAAATGCCCTTTGTTTAGGAATCTGAATTCTGAGACCCAGGAATTGGTCTAAGGTCAAAGCTTTTGAATAACTTTTCTTAAAAAAAAAAAAAAGTTTTATTAACGAGTGCCTTTAAAATACTCTTTAAGATTAATTAATATATTATTTATAGTAATAGCATTGTATTAATTACAAAAGTTTATAATTTTATTTATCATTTTTAATGTATTGGATGAAGATATTACTAAATAGCATTGTATTAATTACAAAAGTTTATAACTTTATTCATCATTTTTAATGCATTGAATGAAGATATTACTAAATAGCATTGTATTAATTACAAAAGTTTACAACTTTATTCATCATATAGTAACCTTAAAAAGTACCCTTAAGTCACTTGTTAACAAAATCCTTAAAAAAAAAGCTAAATGTTTAATATTGTGAGTTCGTTATTAATACGGTGTAATTTTAATTTTATAAATGGTATTAAAAATTCACAATATATCTTCTTCTTTTTAATTAAAATTTTAATATATCTTAAAGAGATATATGCCACTTTATTTATGTTTTTATAGAATTTAAAAAATTCACTAAAGTTGAACGAGATAATTCTTTTTTGACATTATTACTGCCATAATATTTCAGTTTTATTAACATTTAGGTGCTGTTCTAGTCTATGTTAATCTCCATATATATATATATAATTTTCATTGTTAATTTGTGTATTATTGAGTTTAACGATTTTTTTAGATGCATATAATATTGAGATAATTATACAATAAGAAAATAATATCTCTTATTATATTCCATTCCATCCATCCCAAAACTTGAATTCGAGATCTCCAAAATGAAATCTTAAATTTTAATTGTTTAGATATCGTCTTGATGAGGACAGATTAATTGTTTGTTAATTACCAGTGTAGGGTAGTCTAATAAATTGTTTGTTTAAAATTTGTAATTTTCACAAAGGCTATAAAATATTTGAATGGAAATTATATACGAATGACTTGGATAAAGATGGACTTTAATTTTGGTACTGTTTTTGTGCACATGCCCGAGTGTCTGTCACTGGAATAGATATTACACTACCCAAACATATTATTTTTTCGATTATATAGATTTTATTCCCATTGTTCTTAAGGAGTTTAGCGGTAATATTGGTGGCCTAGAGCTAGAGGTTGGACCATATTTGGTAGTGAGTAGAGGTGCTCATGGCCAGGTCGCGGTCCGAATTTTTTTTTTTCATCTTTATTCAAGTCCGATCCTAGACGGGCTTGGGCCGGTTCGAGATTACTGTTCATTCTATTTAAAAATAAAAAATTATTTTTTATTAATATTTTTATATTTTTATAATTAAATTTAAATAAAATAATACTATTTTAATAATTAAACAGTGATCTGAATCGGTCTGGAACATAAAATTTCGTTCAGTACAGGTTCGGCTCTTGAGAAGTCTAGTGGTGAGGAAATGAGTGTCCATAACCCATATTATATGATTGTAGCTTTTTATCGTCTCATACAAACCCTAGCTATATATAGATCAATGAAGACAATAGGGTTTCTCAATTATAATATGCAAAATGAATAAAAAGGGTTTCAAAGTTTTTATCTAACTATATAGTCTAAATTTATCAATCAAGAAAATATCATAACTCTTATTTTCTATGTACAAATTAATTAAGTAACTTTAAAAAAAGAAAAAGAAAAAAAAGAAAGTGAATGAACCACGTCGACCTTTAATGCTTACTAACCGTAAACATTGGGTAGAAGGACTTTTTGCCTACCTCATAACAATGTCATTTTTACTTATGAGTTTGGATATCATAAACTCGATTGGTTTCGTAGGAGTTATTACAAAATATTCATGTGATCATAAAATCATAACTTATAATAAATAGATAAACTTTGATTTAAATATTATTATTTTATAAATTTGATTTTTTATAGATAAAAATTTAATTTCGATTAAAATTTTACAATTATGCTTAAATTACGTCAAAATTTCTTGATAATTCTCAAGAAATCATGTTTGTGTGATCAAAGCTCACCTCCACTTCATTATTTAATCGCATAAAGTTGAGTGCAAAGTTTTATTCGTGGAAAGTGTGGTTGGGTTTTGAATTGGTGTTAAGATTCCTTTTTTATTTTATCCCCTAATTAACTAAAATTTTAACTAGGGCAAAACTCAAAGGAATCATTATATATGTATATATTAGCAGGCTTTCTTCTAGATTGTTGCAAAGTTGCTCTCCCTAGCTAGGAAGAATCAAAATAAGTTTGAAGCTCAACTGCCCCCATTCATGGCTTTGCAACTAATTAAACTGTCAGCTATAGAATAGATATTCTTATATATATGTTGTGTAAGGGAATATTTTCCGAAGGTATAGGTATAGGTATAGCATCAAAACAAATAGTTTAATAATTAACCAGGCAGGTTGTTTTAAAACTCTTTATTTATATATATATATATGCATAATCTAGAAACCGACCTTTTTATTTGAACCTTTGATATAATGATATGATAATAAGAAAAAGTTATTGAAGATGACAACAAGGCTTAGTTTTGACTTCCTTAACTCTGCAATGGACTGAAACATCAGGGAACTGTTTGTCAAACGGTTTTCCCCACAATGTGAAAGCCAATTAAACTATATTCATTCAATTAGAATAAATTAGGATAAGATCAAACTTTAATTTGATTATTTTAGATAAACCCCATTTCATATTATTTTCGTTTCGCTTTGTTTATGTCACACTGTTTTAAGATTCTCGTTTATATATATATATATATATATAGCTAGCCTGAAGATTAAATTAATTAAGTAGAAACAGGTCGTACAACTTTTACTATAATATATATATATATATATATAATGATTATATGCAATTAGAGGTAGGTTCATTTAACAAATCTTATAAATTAATAGTGTGCAATTCATAGAGTAGAAAATCACATATATATCGAACAACTTTCTTATTGGTTTATATTTACAAGATTGGTTTTCAATTTTAATTTTAGTTGTTAACGATCATGTTATATAATAATTAAGAAGTGATTTTTTTAAAAATATATATAATTTCATAAAATTCAATACGAGAATCTCGTGAATATTAGAACTTAATTTCATGCTCCTCGTACCCTATGATATTATTGATACATCAACTATCAAACACAAGTCTGGATTCATTGTGTGTGTTTTTTTAATAAATTTAATTTAATTAAACAAACATTACTTGCCTGAAGAAAACTAAAAAAATATCTTCATGGCAGGTCATAGGTTATAAATTATGATTATGATTCTAGATTAGTGTTGACACCATATCCACTAATGGCGATTCTAAGGGAAACTTCTTCCTCTTTGATTACGTATTATGAAACAAAGTTAAATTCTAGTTTATAACTACCACTTATTCCCTTCCTTCCTTTATTTATTTCCTAAGCAGATTTCTCTTTAATTTTCAGGGTTAAGTATCAAAATTATAAAACCATAACTTTATATATATATATATATATATAAAAGAGAAATCATTATTTCATCCATCTTAAATGAAGTTTTTAGATTTCATAAGTAGGATTAGCACTTTAACACATATCTCTTACGATATATTAAAAAATTAATTAAAAAATAAACGAGACATGTGATAATCTCGTAATCCTATTTATGAAATTAAAAAATTTTATTGTCAATATATCAAAAAATGGACTCTGTATATTAATGAATTGATTTTGCAGTTATCATATCTAGTTCACATTATTAATTGTTACTTAATTAGTCTCTTCTAACTTTGTCTTAAAGACTAGTGATAGTCAAACAAATTAACAACTTGAGTAAGACATCCACTAGAGTCTAGTCTTGTATTTATACCAAGTCAATGGAATATTTTGTTAATTTTCCCTCTTAATTTCAAAATTAAATTAATTAGTACTTAGAAATGGTTGTTTTCTTAAACTTATAAAAGAGTAAGTGGACTTTGGTTCCTTAACATCGATCTAATTATACAATACAAAGTCACCTAATATGGATATGCTTCATTAATATTGTAAAGTATCTTAGTAACTGCTAACAGCTTGAAATTACCGAAAGCAATGCGGACTTTTTTAACACACCAAATAAAGCGAGTGGAATCAAATCTCTTCGAACCTACAAATTTTTTTATTACAATTTATAATTATTCAATCACATTAAGAAAATTATGTAAGAATCCACTACTTATAAGTATGAACTCCACGTAATAATTTGATGGATTTTACATAACTCTAAATGCTGATTGATTAATTGTAATATAATTATTGTAGGTGATATGCTCCTTTCGATTAGAGTTGCTCATGGGCCGGCCGGGCCACGCTCAGAATTTTTTCTTCTTCCTTACCAAGCCCGGCCCGTGGGCTTGAGATTACTGTTCACTCTATTTAAAAAAAATTAAAATTTATTTTTTATTAATATTTTTATAATTAAATTTAAATAAAATAATATTATTTTAATAGTTAAACAGTGATCCGGACCGACTCGGATCACAAAATTCTTTATCCAGACCTAACCCAGTACTGATCGGACTAAACGAACTGCCTGATCCATGAGTAGGTATACTTCCGATCCACTTGTTTGATTCAAAAGTTTCTCAATAAAATTGTTCTTGTAGGCCATGTTTGATTTAGTTTTAAATTTTTTGTTCTCTAAAGTTGTGATAATGGAACAATTTTCTATTATTATAGGCTAAATTATTACTATTAGACAATCATGATATCAATATGGAACTTAAAATAAAAATTTATAAAGAAAGAGCTAATGACAAACATAAATAGAAATTTATCAAAATGGAACTTAAAATAAAAATTTATAAGGTGAAATCCGTTGAGTCAAACAATTTCTAGAAGCAGAGAGGGGGAATTGGAATTAGAATGGAAACGCCCAGCTGAGATTGCGGCAATGGGAAGTTAGCACTTAGCAGTGTCAGTCAGGGATTTTGGGTTCCAAACATCTGTCTGCAATAAAATAATTAATAATAGATATTGATAAAAATAGTTAAATTTTATATTTTTTAAGAATAATATATTAAATTTTATATATTTAAAAAAATTATTAATGAATGCTTTAAGTACTTGTTAATATTAATTAAATTATAATATATTATATATTAAAGATAATTAATAATTATTTTAATAAATTTATCGATAATCTTAAGAAAAATCGTTAATAATTTTTTTAATCATTTTAATTCATGTCACTTAAAATTGATTAATATTTAAAAAGAAAAGTAAGTGAGAGTGAAACGTTTTCCCTAATAATAAAAATAAAAATTTTGTAAATGAATGCTTTAAGAGTATTTTTTAAAGTTATTACATATAATAATATTTTCATTCAATATATTAAAAATAATGAGTAAAATTATTAATTATTACATATAATATTTTAATATAAATAAAGAGTTTTTCTAACGAGTGTCTTTAAGACACTTTTTAAGATTAATTAATAAACTATTTATAAAAGAATATTGTATTAAATGTAGTATTTTATAATTTTATTCATCATTTTCATTATATTAGATAAAAATATTATTATATATAATAATTTTAAAAAATATCTTTAAACCATTTATTAACAAAATCCATAAATAAATTATTAATTAACCTTAGAGAATCTACTCCTTAGCAAAACCTTAAAAATAAAAATGGCAACGTTAAAACGCGTGTGTAAGTATAACACAACCAGACAAAACCAGTTTAATTACAGCAAGGGCCATTCAGGACAAATCACCCTCGCTTCCCGTGCACGTCTCTTTGCTTTTTTTTTTTTTTTAAAGAAAAAACAAATCCAATTTGTTTTGAGTTAATCTACGTAAGTCTTTTGTCAGCTTAGGCTTTGTTTGTTTTGTCAAGCCACATGGTATTAGGAATGACAATTTGGGATTGGGACCAGCTTTTAATATTTCTGAGCCCGGTTTCAAGGGTAGCGTGAAAACCGGACCTTTTGCTTCTTGTGCAGTAGACATTTAATCTGAAAAAACTGGTATAAAATGATTATTTTATGTCAATATTTATTTTTTTATTTAAATTATGATACCTAGTTATATTTTTAAAAAAATTATTTATTTATTACAATAATCATTAATAAATTGTTAAAATAAATATTTATCATTTAATTATTACATATAATGTGTAATAAATAATTGATTTTTAAAAAAAATATAATTATGTGTCATAATTTGAATGAAAAATATATATACTAATTTAAAGTAACTATTTTATATAATCCTTTTTTCATTTCGTCTTGACTGCCATCATCAAATTCAAGTTTTTTCCAAATCCAACCTTTGAAAAAGTTTTTAAGAAAATACTAGTAGTTGATACGAACAGCTGCCTGGCCCTCTGGGCCACTGGATTCCCATAGAAACAATAGTTTCAATGTCCTGTTACATCCATTTATTATATATCACGAAGATTTCACAAATATTTGGCTTCAAATATAGAATCATTTCATTGGCTGACTTGATCAATATAATACATTTAAGCCTAACACTTATGTTTCTTAGATTCGGATGTGAGCGTCGGATATTGATATATATCTGACACGAATATATTCAATTTTTTTTTTAATTTTTTTATGTATTTGAAAAATCCTTCAAAGATCATATCTCTATATTCATATCCGGATATATATCGGACACAAATATCGAATACAAATACTTCAAAAAAAATAAAGAATCTGAACAAGATAGCCTAACACCATGTTCATTTCTGACCCAAGTAGCAATAATGTATTTTAAAGCATCCACAGAAACGTTTTCAGGCAGGATAAGGTGTTGCTGACACCATTTAAGACCCGGGCTTAAAGACTCAGTAATCTGGACAAATTGTCATCATTCTCACCAGGTCAAGTTTTTGCCGACAATTTCTTTCACGTTAAATCAGGCTCGGGGCCTCATTATCCCCTTACAAAGTTTCAAATTTTGAACCAAAAGCTTACTGCAATCAAATACTAGTGGATAGTATTATATATCAAAACTGTTCGTAGCAACATAAGTCTATGTTTCACACTTCATTGAACCAGGATTGGAAAGTGTAGATATGGGGAGACCATGAAGTGAAATTTTAAATCGCTGGAAATACACAGACAACCCATTCACCAAAACTAAAGAAATGGGAGAATAGGAGCATACTCTCCAAATCTATATCAAGGAATAGTATTCTCAGTTCATGAATCTTTAGCTGCAACAGTAACAGTATATGTTATTCGGACTCGGATGTGAGTATCAGACACAGGTATATTCAATTTTTTTTAAAGATTTTTATGTGTTTAGAGGGTCCTTGTTGGATCATATCCCCATACCCATGTCCGGATATACATCGGACAAGAATGTCGGATGCGGGTACTTCAAAAAAAATAAAGAATCGAAACAATATAAATTGCAACAGCTTGACGAATTCTTTGTTGATGAACATCCCAATTATACACACGAGCAGTAGTTACCTGTAGAATGGTACTAACACAATCAATTTTGTCCATACCATGAGCCCAACTAAAGGAATCAAAATCTATGTTATTCGAATTCGGGTGTGAGTATTGGATACAATATGTATTCGATACGGATATGTTTAATTTTTTTTTAAGATTTTAATATATTTGGAGGGTTCTTGGACGATATCTCCATATTTATGTCCGGATATGCGTCGGACACAGATATTGAATACAAATATTTCAAAAAAAAAAATAAAGAATATGAACGATCGAAATGGAACTGATTGGAGGAAACTGTTTGCTGCAGCTGAAAATCAAACTCTGAGATTCTTTCCTCCGATGAAGATGGATGGGAAAGTTACTGTAAAACCACCAGATGAAGTATTTGAAGAAGGAATTCTTCAATGGAAGAACTCATTGATTGCGCAATTTATAGGGAAACCTCCAAATTTCAGTTTGTTCAATAAGCTGGCTAATATGTTATGGGGAAAAGATGGAGATCTCCAAATTAAGCCAGTAGGAAGGAATCTCTATGTCCTTCAGTTCCATAATGTAGAGACACGGGATTGGGTGCTTGAACATGGACCTTGGCACATCCAAAACAGCCCAATCATCTTGAGGAAATGGGAACCAGACCTGAACACCTTAGAATTCAACATGGAAAAGCTTCCTATCTGGATTCATCTGAGCAATGTCCCATTGGAATTATTCACAATGAGAGGTCTGAGCTATATAGCTAGCGCCATTGGCACCCCTCTCTACATGGACAATATAACTGCAAACAAGCAAAGGCTAGCATATGCTAAAGTTTGTGTTGAGATTGATGTGGCTCAAGAATTGCCCAATTCGATTGCAGTGGAGCTCAGAAATGGCTCAGTGATCCCTATCACAGTTGAGGCACCATGGATACCTCAGAAGTGTATTCACTGTGGTATTTTTGGTCACAATAACAAAAGTTGTCCTCGCCTGCCAAAGGAAATTCCTACCAAAAAATGGATTCCTAAGCAGAAGACTCAGAATGAGCAGACCGAGTTGAGGATTCCTGATGAGCAGACGATTCCAAGGACCTCTGAAAAGCAGATAGAATTACCTGCTCAGGTCATCATAGAGCAATTGGAAAGGCCAGTTCCATCTAGGACAGAACGCGGTTCCACCTCAGACACAGGAGCTATGGGTTCAGACAACAGATTTGCAATATTGGAATCTGTTCCTGAAAATGAGAAGGATACTGGTAACACAGAGTCACTTATGGAGGATAGGAATGAAAGCCACTCTCATCAGGTTGTTTTTTCAGAAGAAACAAGAAAGCCTAGGGCTGCTGCAGCAGGGGTGGCAGATCTGATGAAGAATTTGAAGAGAAGGAAGGGGCCTATTGACAAGGGAAAGGCTCGAGGTAAGGCTTCTGCCTTGGGGAGTCACTCTCCAACTCTTCATTAATGAACATCCTTGTTTGGAATGTTAGAGGACTCAATTGTCCTCTAAGGCAGAAACATGTAGTCAGTAGAATTTCTAAGTTGCAGATTGATATTGTCTGTCTTATTGAGACTAGAGTAAAGTTACCTAAAGTGCAGAAGATTGTTGACATGCATTTTAAGGGATGGAATCTCCATCATAACTACTCTGAAGCTTCAAATGGAAGAATTTGGATCCTTAGTAAGGTTCACCTGGATGTTGATATGAAGGACTTAACAGAACAGTCCATCACATGCCAGATTAATCTGAACTCTCTGAGGTTTTATTTGTCTGCCATTTATGGAAGTAATGAAGGAAGCAGAAGGAAATTGCTTTGGTCACACTTGCATTCCCTCAGTGGAACTACTCAAGGTGCGCCATGGATTTTGGCAGGAGATTATAATGTGGTAGCTCATCCATCAGAAAGCTCATGCTTTAATGGATCCCAACACAGTACCTCAGATATGAAAGATTTCCAACTTTGCATTGAACAGAATGCATTGATGGATCACCAATTTGTTGGTCCAATCTTTACCTGGTCAAATTATCAAGAAAATCATCTTGCCAAGAAGCTTGATAGGGTGATGATCAATGATCAATGGCTCATCTCTTTCCCACATTCCTATGTGGAATTTATTGCACCTGAAACCTCTGATCACTGTGCTGCACTAATCAAAACCAGCTTGGAGAATCATTCTCCTCCCAAACCATTCAAGTTTTTCAATTACTGGACTAGGGATGCAGAGTTCATGGATATAGTTGAGAGCTCATGGCAGGAACCTACCAGAGGCGATCCTATGTCCAATTTGCATATCAAATTGAAGAGAGTGAAGCAGAAGCTAAAGAATTTCAATTTCAAGAAGTATGGAGCTATTAATGAGAAGGTACAAGCCAAAAGAAGGGAATTAGCAGAACTGCAGATCCATCTACTAAGGAAGCCTGCAGATGTTGAACTGGCAGCAAAGAAAGATATCCTTTCCAGGGATTTCAATAATCTTCTCAAAGATGAGGAAAGCTTTTACAAGCAGAAATCCAGAATTCAATGGCTAAAGGAAGGAGACCAAAATACAGGCTTCTTCCATAGGATGGTAAGGGCAAAGTTGAGCAAAAATACCATACATTCTTTGACGGATGCACAAGGAAACAGACTTGAAAACTTTGATCAGATTGCTACAGAAGCAGTCTCCTACTTCCAGAACTTGTTGGGATCCAAAGACCATATGGTCAAGGGCTGTAATCAGGATTTGCTTGCTGAACTTCTTCAGACTTCTATCTCTGAAGAGCACCAAGCAGAACTGGTTAAAAGGGTAACTCCTGCAGAGATAAAAGAAGCAATGTTTTCGATTCATAGTGACAAGAGTCCAGGGCCAGATGGATTCACAGCTCACTTCTTCAAAACAGCTTGACAAGTTGTTGGTGAGGATGTCACAGAGGCTGCAATGTTCTTTTTCAGGACAGGAGTGATGCACAAAGCCTTCAATTCAACTAGTGTGGCTCTCATTCCAAAATGCCCTAATCCAAGCACAATGAGAGATTTCAGACCAATTTCCTGTTGCACAGTCTTTTACAAATGCATCAGCAAGATTCTGACTAACAGACTCAAGAGCAGTCTTCCATTGGTGATCTGTCCCAATCAGAGTGCCTTCATTCCAAGCAGGAGTATCACAGACAATATCCTGCTTGCTCAGGAGTTAGTTAGAGGCTATGGTAGGAATACACTGTCACCACGATGTGCCATAAAAGTGGATTTGCAAAAGGCATTTGATACTATCAGCTGGGATTTCATCTTTGCAGTCTTGAAGGCAATGCAGGTCCCTCAGCAGTTCATTGATTGGATTGACAATTGCATTTCCACCAGTTACTTCTCTATATCTGTTAATGGAGGACTTATGGGCTTCTTTAAGGGGGCAAGAGGAGTCAGGCAAGGTGATCCCCTTTCCCCCTACCTCTTTGTGATTGCTATCAATGTCCTGTCTAAGTTGCTGGACTCAGCAGCACAGTATGGGGTCTTCTCTTATCATCCAAAGTGCAAAAAGCTTCATTTAACTCATCTGAGTTTTGCTGATGATCTGCTAATCTTTGCCAAGGGCAATCTTGATTCAGTGAAGGGTATTCAGCTAGTGCTAAGCCAATTCTACACCTACTCAGGGCTCCAACTTAATAGCACCAAAAGTGAGTTCTTCTCCACAGGAATTGACAGAGAAGAATTAAGGCTCATCAGAGAGTCCACAGGGTTCAATACAGGCACACTGCCTGTCAGATACCTGGGGGTTTCATTAGTCACTAGAAGATTAACTATGACGGACTGCGAGCCACTTTTGGAGAAGGTGACAGCAAGGGTTAGAGGATGGGCAACAAAGTTCTTGTCTTATGCTGGAAGGCTTCAGCTTATCCAATCAGTTCTGTTTCACCTGCAGAACTTCTGGTGCAGACATTTTGTTCTGCCCAAGCAGTGCATAAGGAAGTTGATGCAGCTATGTTCAAGCTTCTTATGGAAAGGGAAGGAAGGCCAAGCTAAGGGAGCTAAAGTTAGCTGGAAGTCTATTTGCTTGCCAAAATCAGAAGGGGGACTTGGTGTAAAGGACACTGTCACTTGGAATCAGGCATGTATTCTAAGAAATTTTTGGGCTGTACTGATTGACGCAGGCTCCCTATGGATAGCCTGGATCAAGACTTATGTGTTGAAGGATTGAGACCCATGGCACATCTCTATCCAGAGTGGGAGCAGTTGGAATTGGAGGAAGATCATGCAATTGAGAGAGGTGGCTGCCAGAATAGTTCTCACTACTGCTGATGGAAGCTGCAAATGGCCTTTTCCAGAGGGAAAGTACCAAGTGTCAGCAGTGTGGAACAAGATCAGACCTTCAGCTGGGAAAGTGGCTTGGAATAAGTTGGTATGGTGCAATTTTAATATTCCTAGGCATTCTATTCTCTCTTGGATAGCAATCCTAAATAGATTGGCCACAAAGGATAGGCTTATCTCCTGGGGAATGGCCGTGGATGATAAATGTTTGCTGTGCAAACAAGAGAGGGAAACCAGAGATCATCTATTCTTCACTTGCTCCTACTCGAAACAGATATGGCAGAGAGTGATGGTACTTTGTAGGTTAAAAAGGCAGGTTGCATGTTGGACTGTAGAGCTTCAATGGGCCTCTGTCAACCTCAGAGGTAAAGCTCTAATCACAACGATATTGAGACTAGCTTGGAACGCAGTTATCTACCTAGTTTGGAAGGAAAGAAATAATCGTTTGTTCAACTCAACTGAGCAAAAGGAGGAGCATCTCACTGAGCAAGTGAGAGACATGATCTCGACCAGGTTAAGTGATCTTAGGAAGATTAAAAGAGATTCAGTTAATACGTTTTTATGTAATTCTTGGAGATTAAATGCAGACATGTTTGTCTAATGGCATTGGTTTTCTGATTTGTTTAGCTAGGCTAAGCTAGCTTTGTAACATGTAGCAGCACTGCTGCTTTCTTGGATATATGAAAATATTCTTATCCAAAAAAAGAAATGGAACTGATATTCTCTTTTTGATAAGACTAAGTATTGTGGACGTAAACAACGAATAATACATCTAAAAAAGACAGTAAGAAAAAGAAAAAGATCCCAAAATAATACCTGAAGATCTCGTTGCTGAGCAAGAAGTTTCATCTCAACCAACTTATACTGCTGAAGCCTGTAAATGCAATAACTTAAACCAAATAAGTCTAAAACTGTTCAATCCCAACTGAAAATCAAAACTAAAAGCAACCCAACCTTAAAAGTTTACACATTTTTATTAAAATTGGCTACCAAAATTAAAATATAAACTAAAAGAATGAACCTTTTAAAAAAATCAAGCCTCAGGTAAACCGAGAGTAAACACGAGCAATAGGAGGTGGTCGACGGAAACAAGAAATATTTTAAAAAATGAGAAATAGAGAGGAAAAGAAGGAACCTTTCATGGAGAAAAGCGAGGGAAGCGTTGACCTCAAGGCCTGTTTGAGAGAGATAAGTCTCGACATCTTCTACGAATTGAGCTCCCGGAATTCCTCTCCTCTGTGTCGTCGCTTTGGGCGATGCTGAAGACGAAGATATATGCCGCCGCCATCCTTTTGTTTCTCGATTGAGAGCTGAAATCGGAGGAAGAAAATTTGCGCGGAGCCGGAGAGTGAGCTTCGAAGAAAGCTTCGTCTTTTTGCCTGCTGCGAGTGTCAGGGAAGGGGGGGATCGTGATTCGTGAGACGATGCAACTTTCCACGACGTCGTTGCAAGGTTCTACTTGGATGGAACAAACAGCAATCATTATGGCCCAAGCACACTGAAAGATGGACTCCACGTTTGGGCCTAATTTTTCCGTTGCTTTTTTATGTTATTTTGAGGCCAATTTTAAGGCAGGCCATTGCAGTTTTCAAGCCCATTTGTTAAAATCAATACCATTCGGATTGATTGTTGAAGATTACATGGGATGATGAAGATGAAAATGAAGATGGTTATGACTTCCGTTGCAAGTGGAGATAAGCATGGAGATTGATGCATGCTTTTGAGTTTTTTTTTTTTTTTTTTTAAATATTGTTTGATGAACAAGAAGACTTTGAAGGTTAGAATTTTTTTAAAAAAAAATACATTTTTGATGAGCAAGTTAATGAGCTTATAAATAGAGGAAATCTTATTAGGGTTAGGTATGAGAGAAAGATGTAATCTGGGTTATAAGGTTTTAGGGGTAGACACTCCATGGTAGGGGTGTTCAAATGATTAATTCGGTTAATAATTGAATCGAATTACAATTAATCGAATTTTTTTCCTCTTAACTATTAACCGAACTGAATAGTGTAAATGGTGAATTAACCGAATGAAAATTATTTCGGTTAATTCAGTCGGTTTTCGATTAACCGAAATAAATATCCAATTTATTTTACAACCTATTTTTAATACATGATTTTATATCCAACCAAAATGTCAAAACAAGCTAGTTGTACTCCATCCATAATAATATATCTAACCAACCAAAATTCAAAAGCAAATCATAATAAAACTATAATAAAATCCATATATCAAACATACTAAAACAACTAAGAAATCATAAAAATATTAGGTTTAGTGTATTTCGATTAATATGGTCAATTCGGTTAATTTCGCTTAACTGAACCGAATTAACCAAAAATCGAAAATTTTCAAAATCCTTAACCAATAACCGAACCAAACCGAAATTTGATTGGTTAACCGATTAACCGAACCGAATTAAATTTTAGTGAGTTAATTCAGTTAAAACCGAATAGTGAACACCTCTACTCCATGGGGCTAGAAGAGATCGAGAGTGCCCATGGGTATGTATTTTTGAATATTTGATATGTAGACATCTCATGAAACTAAAAGAGAATGAGAATATCCAGGAGTGTGAATGTGTTTGATGAGTTTTTTTTATATATATATATTTATTTGGTGAGCATTTGATATGTTGGTGTTGTGAGTGAGATTAATTGAATGTTAATGAATTGTTTGATGTGATTGTAATTCTCTACAATTAGTGAATTTTATTTTAATGTAGCAAGTTGAGTGTCAAATAATATTAAAATAATAGCTCTTATGTAAATTATGTGGAAGATTTATTATTTGATTACGCCTTCACTTGATTGAATTAATATTGATTGATGATTTGACGTAACATGTAATTATGTAACCGAACATGTTGTTCAATAATTGATACATAGTCTCTTATTATTGTACGTAAGTTTCGAATCCAAAAAAAAAAAAAAACAAAAGAGCACTATTATATTTCATAAGTTGGGAAATTATTGATCCCACAAATAACTTTAGCAAACCAGGCTCCAATGAAACATTACAAATTTAATGATTAAGGGAAGCTAGAAAAAAGTGTAGTAACTCTTAGCTAGGTCATGATCATGACATACGATTGGAGTTGCTTCAAAACCTCCAAACCAAAACAATATTAATTTGTATGTGAAATAATTTGCAAGGAATATATAGCTTCCGGAGGGGTATCCATGGCAAGGCCATTAATTGGAACCTAAATTAATGACAACAAACGAGAAAATTTTCCAAAATACATCCATCCAAATGTAGTAGGTGGGACAATAGAAATCAGATTTGCCTAATCAAACCCACAATTGAAAGAATTTTCAATCCTCTCTTAGAGGGTGGGGCAACTGGGTTGGCAAAAAGGTTTATCCACTCTCCTATTTGTCTAAGGACCCCTCCCCTCCACCTTCAACCCCAAAGCTTAATTGGTCCCCCATCCATGATAATAAACTTTCTTTGTTTTCATTTTTAAAGGCATATGTACATATATATATATGGCTCATCAGCTGTAATAATATGGGGAATCAAATGAAATTTCAATGATATATAGATTTCATTTCATAGAGTTTGAGACAACTTGTCGTATTATGTTAATTCTTCATTAATTCTTCAAGAATTAATTAGTGATTATTATTATTATCTTTTGAGGACTTAATTAGATTAATTATTATAGGTGTTCATATTTATTTATTTATTTTATTTGAAAACCAATTAATGTCATGTAATGTATAATTTGATAACGAGAGGTTTGGAGTGGTGGAGGATTGTAGGCTTTCTAGCTTTTCAATCAAAGGTTTGTAACTGGGTGTGCTTCGGAATATCTATCAAACCAAATCTAATCATATGACATATTTTGTTAATTTTTTATAAAATTTTAAAATCAAAATTAATTAATTCAATGAAAAAAGAAAAGAAAAAGAGAAAACCCACTAATTAGGAATTAGAATTGGACCACCACCAAATTTCTTTGTATAGTGAAATACTTAGAAACCTACACCTACTTAACTATATTATATTATATATACCATTTTGCTTAGGTATTGATTTCAAAATTTAGATTAAACTTTAATTAATTTGAAAGTTAACTATTTGGTCAACAATTTAATTTGTACAAAAATAATATTAGGCAGCTGAGTTTATAATTAAAGCACCAAAAATGTTTTAGAAGAGTCTGGTCATTGGTGGGTTATGATTTTCCATGGAAATTATTATGATTATAATTAAACCAACCCCCACACGAATATCATTGCAAGCAAAGCAAGCATGCTCAATAATTCAGTTTTTTAAATTAATCGATACGATCCTTAATTCCACATCAATCAATTTTTATTTTTCCTTTTTATCACAATTTTCATCACTTGAGTTAAGCTTTAACAGGTCAAGATTCTTACGACTCTTAATATATATATATATATATATATATATATATATAAAATAAAAAGGAAAAAGAAACCTCTAATTACTTACAAAATCCAAGTTGAAGTTGCTGTCATGCATGCAAACATACAACAGTGAAGACAAAACACATGTTTCAGTTTGTGCAAAGTTAGTTACTTCCAATTTGCTTCATTTATCGCAATATATTTTTTAGGGTATGATTGAAACATGTATGTTAAGAATAAATTAGTTGACGCCAGTTTCAACAAAAAAGCCACACAAAAAAAAAAAATCTTGAGACTTGAGAGCCTTTGTTTCGTAATTGTTGCTTTTAAAAACTGTCGGTAAAAGTTTCAATTTTTGACATCCAATCGGAATATCTGAATTCCACTAGTGACGGATGTTGACAGCTGAAAAGAAAAGTGCCTCTTTTTTTTTTTTCTTTGTTAATTCTTCACTCAGTAACTCTTCTCTTAAGTCCACTGTGTAATAAGCTTTTACATGGCCATGGAGAAACTCATAACGCCACCACCAAAACATTATATAATTATACAATACGAAAAAATATATATATAAAATATAATACGATATAAAAAAATACGGATAAAATATTAATATATGAACATGTCAAAATTTATATAACATAAATTATTAACACATTAAAATTTATACAAATATAAAATAACTTTAAATACAATAATGACAAAAAAATACACGACACGAATATACAAATTATCAAATCTAACCCTCATTCCTCAGTCAAACCCGTTGCGTTAACTTTTATATAAACTAAATAATACCCGCGCTTCGCTGCGAAATGTTATCGGATTTGAATTAAAATTTGTAATAAATTTCGAAGATAAAAAAGTAAGAATAGTAAAGATAATAATTTAGAAAAATAATACTTAATTGAGAGTTATTTGAATATGGTTAACTACATCCGACAATTTCAGACACAATATAATTATACGACACGAACATAACATGAAAAAATAATTAAAACATGACATGATACAAAAATAAACATGAACATGTCAAAATCTACATAAAATAAATTATTAACGTGTCAAAATTTATATAAATATATAATACCTTGAATATACGATTATAATAGAAAAAATAACACGAATATAATGACACGTGATACAAATTTGTGAGTTATTTGTATAGTGTCAATTAGACTCGACAATTTCGGACACAACATGATTATACGACTAGAACATAATATGGAAAAATAATTAAAATATGACACAAAAAATAGCATGAACACGACACAAATACACAAACGTGTCAAAATCTACATAAAACGAATTATTAACGTGTAAAAATTTATATAAATTAATAATATTTAAAACACATGATAAAATAAAACGAACATGTTACGGACATACAATTTTTCTCTAAATTGAATAATTATAACAAATTATGCAAAATATGGGATGAATTGAGACACAACACGAACACACCAACTTTTTTCTAAATTGGATCACCATAATAAACAATGCAAAATATTTGGAGACACGACACGAACACACAAAATTTTCTCTAAATTGGATTACCATGACAAACTATGCAAAAATTTTGGATTAATTGAAACATGACACGAACACATGAAAGAAATAATTAAAATACGGTACGACATGAAAATAACATGAACACAATACAAATACACGAACGTGTCAAAATTTACATAAAATGAATTATTAACATGTAAAAGTTTATATAAATGCATAATATTTTGAACATACAAAAAAAAAAAACACGAACACGAAAAATAATATGAATACAAACGAATATCTGAACGTTTTAAAATTTACAATAAAATGAGTTATTAAAATGTAAAAATTATATAAATTTATAATATTTTGAACAGATAAAAAATAACACGAATACCACACGAATATGCAAACGTGTCAAAATCTATATAAAATGAATTATTAATGTGTAAAAATTTTATAAATTTTAATATTTTGAACACACAAAAAATAACACGAATACAAAAGCGATACGAACATAATTTTTTTCCTTTTTTTGTTCCTTTCCTTTTCATTTCTTTTTCCTTTTTTTCTTTCTTTCCTTCCTAATAAAAAAAATTAAAATACCCAAACTAATCTTCCTAACTCCCTTAATATCTATACTTAGTTGTCACCTAACCCTTAACCTAAAATCCTTAATTCTCTCATCTCCTTTAATTTGGAGATTGTTTTTATATATAGTAATAATAGATAATCGATTAATTAATAAATACATTTTTTCAAAGAAAAAAAAAAAGGGAAAATTAAGGAGTTGGAGTGATGGAGTTTGGAAGCTGAAAAAAAGATAGAAAGAAGCTTTAAAAACGAATGCCAAGCATGTGCTTACATCTCTCTCTCTCTCTCTCACAAAATGAAATGACCACCTAATCTGCAAGACCAAAAGAAATTAATGGGTAAATTAAAAAAAGAAAGAAAAAAGAGTGGTCCTTTTGAATTCATTGGACTCAATCATCAAAGTGTCCCTACGCCCCAAAAACTCCAAAATCCCCCATCACTATTGACATTGATAGTGATGAATGAATTACCTATGGCAGTCGTGTCGTCTAGCTTCTGGGATTGATTTTACATAGAACAGGTTGTCCCACTGTCAGAGTCAGGCTTTTTTATTACAATATAGTTAAAAAAAAAAAATTTATTAAATTATCGTTACTTTTTGATTATTTCCCAAAATACGGATCTTTTTTTTTCAGCTGAGAAATCGCCATCCCCCATGGCGATTTCCCAGCGTGTTTTTTTGCAAATTTGCAAAAAAATACCAAGGGAAATCGCCACCCCCCATGGCGATTTCCCTTGGTAATTTTAGCAAAATTTGCTAAAACCATGAAGGAAAATCGCCATGGGGGGTGGCGATTTCCCTTCATGTATATATTTTTTTTAATTAATAAACAAAAATTATATTAAAACAAAATTTTATTTTAATTTGATAAATTTATTTTTAAAAATTATAAATTAAATTAAAATATTTTTTTTATAATTTAAAAAAATTTAAAAATTCGTAAAATATATTTTAGGTTTTTTTATAATTTAATATTTTGAATTTTTTTTTTAAATTTTAAATTTCAAATAAAAAAAAATTTTAAAAAAAAAAAAATTTTCAAAGGGGGCAACGGTCATATCCCCCCTCCCCCCCACACCCCCCACCCCCCACCCTCTATAAATACCCCTCTTCTCTTCTTCAAATTTTCATTCCTCTCATTCAAATTTTCATTTTCTTTCAAAATTTTTTCATTTTTCTACCAAAAAAAATTTCTTTCTACAAATTTTTTTTTCTACAACAATATTTTGAAATAGCTTCACTATTGAGGTTACAAGAAAATCACATCTCGAAGGTTATATTTAACGAGGTAAGTAAATTGTTATATTATTATTGTTTTTTATATTATTATTATTTTTTATATTATTATTGTTTTTTATATTATTATTGTTTTTTATATTATTATATTATTATTGTTTTTTATATTATAATTGTTTTTTATATTATTATTGTGTTATATTACATTATATTATTATTGTGTTATATTATATTATTATTGTTTTTTATATTATTATTGTTTTATATTATATTATATTATTATTGTTTTATATTATATTATTATTGTTTTTTATATTATTATTGTTTTATATTATATTATTATTGTTTTTTATATTATTATTGTATTATATTATATTATTATTGTTTTAAATTATATTATTATAGTTTTTTATATTATTATTGTTTTATATTATATTATTATTGTTTTTTATATTATTATTGTTTTATATTATATTATTATAGTTTTTTATATTATTATTGTTTTATATTATATTATATTATTATTATTCTTTATATTATATTATATTATTATTGTTTTTTTATATTATATTATTATTGTTTTTTTTATATTATATTATTATTGTTTTTTTATACGAAATTATTGTTTTATATTATATTATTATTGTTTTATATTATATTATATTATTATTGTTTTTTTATATTATATTATTATTGTTTTTTTATATTATATTATTATTGTTTTTTTATATTATATTATTATTGTTTTTTTATACGAAATTATTGTTTTATATTATATTATTATTGTTTTATATTATATTATATTATTATTGTTTATATTATATTATATTATTATTGTTTATATTATATTATATTATATTATTATTTTGTTATTTTATAGTTTTATTTATTACTTTTTAATTGTTATAGTTTTATAATATATTAATTTTTATTATTATAACAGGAAACTCGTCGCGTATTACGTTCGAGGAAATTTACATTGGAGGACCCGCATCCTTATATTATCGACCACTTAAGAAGAGCCGGATTTTATCACGCAAGTCAAATTCGACGACTTGTGATACAACCCGATTTAATCTCTGCGTTGGTCGAACGATGGAGACCCGAGACGCACACTTTTCATTTTCCATGTGGTGAATGCACGGTGAGTCTCGAAGATGTTGCGCTGCAACTTGGACTTCCGATCCATGGCGATGCAGTTACAGGCGGAAGCCTGCTAGATTGGAATGAACTGTGTCAAGATCTATTGGGTGAGGTACCTCCAGAAGACGTCGTATCTGGCTCAACGGTGAGACTGACTTGGTTGAAAACGTTTCAAAATCTGCCATTACATGCAACCGAACAACAAATACAATATGCTGCTAGAGCATATATTTTACGTTTGATTGGAGGATTACTGATGCCTGACAAATCGAGCAGTCGGGTACATTTAATGTATCTTCCATTGCTACGTGATTTAGAGGAAGCAGCAAATTATAGTTGGGGTTCTGCGTGTTTGGCAGTTTTGTATAGAGAACTTTGCCGAGCTACAGTTCCAAAAAACCATGACATAGGTGGATGTCTAGTGCTTCTACAATCATGGGCTTGGTATCGGCTACCATTTCTTGCTCCGCGCGTGGATATTTCGGCTGTATACGGGTAGAGATTTTACAGAGACTCCGAGCGATCTTGCAAGTATAAGACTACAACTAGATCGACTAGGATATGATAAGGTAAATATTTCGATTGTTACATTGAAGTTTTTTTTTTTATTTAATCCTTATGAAACTAATAATTTGTAATAATTATTCGCAGTTTCTGTGGATGCCATATTCCTCGAGTGAAATTATGGCATGCCTCCCATCGGATGCCTATAATAATTTCAATATATGGAAAGCAAACACAGCATTGATATGCTTTTCATATGTAGAGTGGCACCAAACTGACCGGGTGTTGCGACAATTTGGGATGCAACAACCAATTCCTGCAGCCCCGATGAACCTTGATAAGCTTCACAAGGTCGACATGCGTGGTCGTAATGATGAATTCTGGCCTGCGAAGCATGAACGTTGGATCCAATGGTGGAACATACGTTTTCAACGAATTCCGACAGGTTACCCGATTGTTGGTAATAATTTCAACCCGTCTGCTGATTACATAAGATGGTATAGAAATGAAGGTCGGCCTTTCGTTTGTCCACCGTCGATGCACGAGGATGTTAGGAGTATGCCATTTACCGGACAAACTTCAGCTCCAGTCCCTCCTACACAGGATATGGATGCTCCTAGACCTCGCCGACAACGTGGGCGAAGGCGTCAACCGACCTCATCGGAGTTCACAGCACCGAGGATGTCATTTGATCATCCTGAACCTGAACGGGATCATGGAGTACCATCCAGCCATCGTTATTCCGTAAGTCACCCCGGATATGACGTTGATGAGTGTTACCGACCATCACCGCCAAGAACGAGGTTAGATGATCAGCTCCCCGTCCTAAGTCCAAGTTCAGCATATTTAACATCCATGTATCAGTTTGGAACCCCTTCGTCAGCATTTGATGCTACATCATTTATGGGTGCATCTAGTAGTCAGGTTCCCGTTATGTGTGAACTAGGTGTTGGCTCATCCAGCAGTGGGTTTCAAATTTTTGATACGGATGAAACGACTGATGACATACAACCGGAACCAGTGGCGGTTATAGCAAGAGGTCGTGGTGGACCGCGAATACGTGCCACTGACGAGGTTGAACGACGGGTGCAACCACCACGCACTAGAAGAACTCGACACTGTTGCTCTACACCACGCAATAATTAGAATAATTGTAATGTGTTTTAAATTTCTAATATAAATTTATATGTTTTGCATTTCATGTAATTTGTTCGGAAATTAATTGTTATATTTTATTTTAATTTATATCTTAATGTTGTTATTTAATTTTAATATAATAATCCAAATTACATGATAAGTTGCTTTTCTTTTTTTCATTTTAATTTAATTTTCTTTTTAAATTATAATAAGAAAAAAAAATTTAATCAGAAATTAAATTAAATTTTTTTTATCAAATATCCAGTTTTAAACTGTAACAATCTATATTATTATTAAAAACAATGATTAAATTAATGTCACGAGTTAATCGAATACCAACTCAAAAAAACTAATCAAATTAAAAAAATTATTTTACGATACCAACTTAAAAATAACTTCTTTATTTAAAAAAGTGACTCGATAAATTTCTTTTAAAAAAAATTTATTTACATTTTACATCATTAAATTATTTTTGATATAAATTAAATTTTCTTTTTTATAATATTACAAAATTATAAAAAATAAAATTTTTGATATAAAAATTTAATAAAAAATATAATCTTCTTTTTAAATTTTAATAAGAAATATATTTTTATTTTTTATAAAATTGTAATAATAAATTAAATTACATTTTTAATATATATTTTAAAAAAATAAATAACCAAACCTATAAAAAAATATTTTAATTTAATTTATAATTTTTAAAAATAAATTTATCAAATTAAAATAAAATTTTGTTTTAATATAATTTTTGTTTATTAATTAAAAAAAATATATATATACATGAAGGGAAATCGCCACCCCCCCATGGCGATTTCCCTTCATGGTTTTAGCAAATTTTGCTAAAATTACCAAGGGAAATCGCCATGGGGGGGTGGCGATTTCCCTTGGTATTTTTTTGCAAATTTGCATAAAACACCAAGGGAAATCGCCATCCCCCATGGCGATTTCCCTTGGTGTTTTTTTACAAATTTGCAAAAAAACACGCTGGGAAATCGCCATGGGGGATGGTTTCCCAGCTGAAAAAAAAAATCCGTATTTTGGGAAATAATAAAAAGTAACGGTAATTTGATAATTTTTTTTTTTGGCTATATTGTAATAAAAAAGCCTCAGAGTCACCCTCCCTAACCTAAACCACCAGCCTCAGGGACCTTCGTCTCTCGGCATTCCCATTGAAATTGAAGGCCAGGTGGTCTCTGATCACAGCTCACAGGTGAATATATTGAAATTGAACGTCAAACTTTTTAAAATTATTATATATAATAATATATTTTTTTATATATTAAAAATAATAAATAAAATTATTAATTTTTATAATTAATATAATAATATAACTATAAAAAATATATTAACCAACCTTAAAGCTAAAGACACTAGTGAGAAAAAACCATATGTATTATATAACCCCAAAACAACAGTCCACCATTTCAGAAAACGCCGAGGCTAGGCTCAGGCTCACCTTTCTCTCACATGTGCCCAACTTTGGGCACTCCCTTTGAATACAAATGTGGGGACATTAACCCACAGCCACATGGATACCTGCCAGATTTCTCGTTTACATTTTGGCGCTATCGCCAACTTTTGGACTGTGGAGTTGGATTTCCATGGATATTAATTCACATTCATTAATCCCAAATCAAATACTGTTTTTCACACTTTTCCAACAAAAAAAAAAAAAACTACCCTTTCCGCCTTTCTGTTTTTGATTTGTAATAAAATTAGGGTTTATGTGTATAGATATCAGTGAATCAAATAGCATCACTGTTTAAAAACAAATTATTTATATTTATTTTAATTTTTTTTAATGAATTAGTGTATAGATTATAAACCCATAAAATTATCGAATACTGCGATTCATCTGACTTACTCGTTCTACAATCATTATCAAATCATCCTTTCAAAAACATATCCTAATAAACAAATGTAAACTTAATAATAACAAGTAAACTTGTTAATAATATTGGACTTTAATATTTGAATTCCTTCTTAATTCTCTTCATATATACTTTCTTAAATGTACAAATAATGATAATTCAAAGCCACTAATAATAAATAAATTTATCCATAAATCAATTAATTTGGGCAGAGCTCAAGAAGGATATTAAAAAAAATTTATAATTGTCTAGGCCCAATTTGATTCGAAATATAATCAAAATTTTATATCTAGGCTAAGTTGGATTATATAAGAGCATTGTTCAGACGCGTATAAATTTTTCATATAATGATCGATTATTCTTTAAAAATATAAATATTTTTAAAAAAAAAATAATTATTCTTAAAAACGATTAATCTCTTTAAAAAAATTTATAGCTAACAATAAAATGAATTGAATCGTGCGACGACCTAAATAAAAAAATACTATATCCAAAATCCAACTCATTTTTAATCAAAATTTAATTTTTATCATTTAAATTTATTTTAATATTTTTATTCAAAATTTTTCGTATTTCAAACTGAATTTTTGAACATGAGCGGATGAATATAGACAGATCTAAAAATGATGGTGATGGGACATTTATAAAGAAACTTTTACATAACTGTGAGGAAGGTTAGGGTTAATTTGAAAAATATATCTTTGAATAGTAAAATTATTGTTTAATAATCTAATAACATAAAATAATTTAAAAAAATAAAAAAATTATTAAAGAAAAATTGTAAAGACAAAATAAATTATTTTTAATGAAAAAATCTCTCATTCTCTTCTCCTTTCAAATCAATAAATTTAACATTTTAATTTAAAAAATATTTTTTTTATTATTTAAAAAAAATTAATTAAAATATAATTTTTTTTAAATTAAAATTAAAATTAAAATTAAAATATTTTATATTTTTATTTTTAAAATTTTTTAATTAAAAAATTTTAAAATACTGATGTGACAAAGTACCGCTTGAGTTTTTTTTTTTTTTTTTTTTAAATCTAATGATTCATTAAAAATAAAAATATTTTTATAATTTCCGTAACAATAATTTTTTTTTTATATATTTTTTTAAATTATTATTAATTTTTATATCATTAAACAATTTGAAGACATGTTTTTTAAATTTATCCGCTTATGAACAAAAACTGCGAAAAAGGTTAAAAACAAGTGTTAAAGATAGAGGTAGCAATAGGGCGAGTTCGGATCGGGCTCATTCGGGTTCGGGCTCATTCGGGTTTAGGTTCATTTGGGTTCGGATTCAATCGGGTTCAGGTCCGTTCGGGTTCGAGTCCAGTCGGGTTCGGATTCTGTTCGGGTTCGGGTTTGTTTTACATCATTTTTATTTTATGTTAGATGTAATCATTTTTACATAATTTAAATATTTACTTTTAAAAATAATTTTATTATTATTTTAAAAAATAATCTTTTATTATAATATGATATTTTTAATTATATTTATTTATTAAAACCAATATTTATTAGCACCAAAAGAATATAAAATTAATTTTTTATATAAAATAAATTTAAAAAATAATTTATTATAAAAAATATGATATATTATAAATTAATCATATTAATATTTAAAATAATTGATTTGATGAACTCAAATTTCAACATGTAAATACATTATTATATTCACTACAAAATAAGAGATTTTTAAGGACGAACCCTAGCATTCAACTTTGAGGCCTAAACGGGTTTGGACTACCCATTTACAAATATGGACGAGTTTGGGCAGAATTTGAGGCCTATATTTCGGATCGATCCGTGATTGGGCAAGTGAATATGGTGTTAATGACTTAATTTAATAATATGCCTAAGAAAACTATATATATGTTGCAAAAAGCAACACATTTTTTTTAAAAGTAATTTTTATCTATTTTTTAATATAAGAAATACTATTATACTAGAGATAAGCTAAAATGAATGAATTACTATTAATTAATTTTAATATATAGAAAATACTATTATACTATTATAAAGGTGCTCTTAAAATAATATAAATAAAGGACAAGTAATATTTTATGTCAAAAAAATTTACATTTCTAAAATTTTTATGAGTTTAGAATTTTTAGATAGTGGATTCATCAAGATATGGGACATTAAAGTTATAAGTACAAAATATAATTTTATTTTTTATAAAATTATTATTTTATCATATATATATAATATAAATTTTAATTAAATTATTAAAAAAGATATTATAATGAAATTGATAAATAAAGTTTTTGCTTTATAAAAAAATTATTTAATTACAATTTGATAATTTTTATTTTTATTTTTAAATTCAGGTTCGAGTCAGGCTCGGAATGGGGTATTTTCGAGTTCGGGTATTTTCGAGTTCGGACTCTTTCGGGCTCGGGCCATTTCGGGTTCGGATTTTTTTGGATTTCAATTTTTGATTTTTTGATCAAATCAAATTTGAACGAATTCGGATTCGAATTTTTCTAAATAAATTTTTGGATTCGAATTTATTTTGCCACCTCTAATTAAAAATATATATATTTTTGTTGTTCTCATTGAAGGGACGCTGAAATCTAGCAACCAAACGGGTCATATCATATCAACATTAAAAATAGTAGTGAAAACACCACACCTCGGATATCATCCCAAGAATACAGCAATAGAGTAGCAGCTACTTCACAAATAGCTTTAGCCTCATCCGGCATGCATCAAGTTCATTTGTCACCTACCTTAATTTGGACTCATTTTCTTCTTCTTCTTTACATTCTCGTCAAAATCAAAACCTTCCAAAATAAATAAACAAATAAACCTTTAATTTCTTGATTTTAATCCTGAAATCAATGAGTAATCACTCTACAAAATCAAGCATTTTTAATTTTTTTTATTGCAATATACTTCCAGAGGAATAGTAGTGTACATAATAAGGGAAAATTCCGATTTTTTTTTTTTGTTTTTTTTTTTTTCCTTCTTAAGGGACAGTTTCAAAAGCTATGGAATAAAATTAAAATGTGAGATAATTACTTGAGAAGAAAAAAAAAAAAAGACATGTATTTAACAGGAGAGATGATTACGTAGAGAGACAGAGAAGGGCAAGAAAAATAATAAAAGGAAAGGGAAAAAAAAGATCAGGATGACACTTGACAATTAAGCAAATAAAGTGTCACTGGATAGTCGGCGGCGGCAACTGAGGCGGAGGAGCTGAGCTAGAGCTGGCGGCTCCTGTGTCAGATAGCAGCTCGGCGAGAGCGCTCATGGCTCGAACTTGCATCTCAAGCGCCGCTATGTAATCAGTCGCTTCTTCTAGAATAACCGGTAACGGTTGCTTTCGGCAACCGGGAACCAACCGGCCAAGAACCTTGACCTTTCTTTGAGCAGCCGGTAAACTTTTTGCTTTCAATTTCGGGATGCTAACTCTCGGTTTCTTCGTCCGGCTACTCCCGATGATGGAAGCCACGGCAGCGGCGGATCCTCTATGTCTCTTCTGCTTTCTAAATTTCAGTTTAAGCCGGCTTGTCAAAATGGCCCGGCTCCACCTGGTTCTCCCTTTAGCGGCTACGGCCAAGGCTCTATCAGCAGCTTCACGGACAGCTCGGCCACCGCGTGGAGCCGAAGGAGGACTGTTGAGACTGAGCTGGCTCAAAGCTTGAAGAAGCTTCGAGGAATAGGTTTGCTGCTGCGCGTCTGATTTCCATCTGGCATGGTTCTGGTTTTGGCTCTGCTGATTTTCTTTGATCATTGATTTCTTCTTATTTTTCCTTTTGCTGCGATCAGAATTTGTGTTCGTCACTGGATTTGTTATCACGGATGCCATCTCACCCGATCAAATTCGTATCTATTCTCTCTCTCTTTTTTCACCGTACGATTCTGTGAATTATAACAGAAAACCGTCTGCAAAAAAAATGGAAAACTAAAGGAATTTTAGATAAAAAAGATATTAAAATCAGAATTCCACAAAAAGAAACGAATTTATTACCGATTTGATGAACTCACAGAGGAACTGAGAGAAAATATCCAAAGAATAAAAGAGAGAAAGAAGAACGGGGAGAAGGGATGAACGGAACGGAGTTGGTCAGGTGTCGATTGTTTGTTGTTTTAGATAAGAAAGAGAGAGAACAAGAAGGGAGGAGAATGGAATGAAAAAAGAGCAAGCATCAACTTACTTGGTACTCTTCTTTTTTATTGCTTTTGGTTTGGGATTTTTTATTTTGTTGGGGGGAGGGGTGGTGGAGTGGGTCATTAGGTTTGGTAATTCATAAATTTATATCATATTTGTATATTTCATCGTATCATAAAATTTTATGTTTATATAAATTTTAAAATATATATTTATATTGTGTTCGTATTATTTTTTATATCATATTTTTAATTATTTTTTTCATAACATATTTAATATTATCATATCTAAATCAGTGACACCTTTGGTATGGTGAAATGGTGACGGTCTGTCCAATTGAGCCTGGGTGTGCTTATGGGTACTCACCTTGTTGGTTTGGGTTCGGTTCTCATCCTTTCATAGTCAGCTTGGCACGTGCGTTTTGTACGACGAAACCACCCTTATCGATAGAATCCATTTTCTCAAATTGCATTACTTTTAGATATTATTCTCTTTCAAAGACTATATTGTTACTATTTCATGTCAATCTAATTGCATTTACAACTGCACACTGCACAGAGCAACAAATACCAGACATCATTTCGAATATTTAAAAGAAATGACAGAATGTGAAAGTAAAAATACAACTATCTCCCTACACGGTGATTTGCTTACAACTTTTGCATATATGAAAAGTAACTTTTCTTTTTATAGGAATATATGAAAAGTTTCTTGGGTAAGCACATTACATGAAAGTTGGTTGAGATTTGAGAACTGAAATGTAATTCCATAATATGAATCTATAAAAGCCATCAACTATAACTAACATTGGCAGACGCTTGCAGATTATATATGCATGAATTTTCGTCAAGCCAAACACTTTCTACAATCAAACAACTTACGAATTCTAAAGTACTTTTATCAATTTCATTCAAAATTTTCAAAATAAGTTTCTTAGATTTCATTAATTTATTTTGAATTACATAATAAATAAAATTTCAGATGTAGAAAATCAACAAAAGAAAACCAAATCTGAAAATTTTTAATTTTTTTTTATAAAAAATCTGCCCTAAAGAATTAGGAAAAAAAACCATAAAAAATAAAATTTTAATATTTATTAATAAATTTTTTTAATTTATGGAATAGAAATATAGTTTAAGAAACAAAATAATGAGAATTTAAATTTTAAAAAAATCTTAAAACATATTTTTTTTGAAAAGTTACAAATGACAATTTCTCTAATTATGAATCATTCCAAAAAAAAATTGAGAAAGTTTTAAAAATTATTTCAACAATGTGAATTAATTCTTATTAATTATGAAATTATAAATTTAAAAAAAGTAAAAATAAAAAGGACAAAATATCCTTATCTTTGATAACATACATATTTTATTCACAAAAACTTATAATTGTTATATTTTTATTGCAAATGTTCTTTACAAATAAATTATAATTTTTAATTAACTAAAAGAATCATATAGTTAATCAAATAATTTATAATTTTGAAAATAAAAAAAATAATTGTGCTCATAATAGAGTACACAAATAAAACGTGAAAAACTTCATCATAATATTTGAAATATTAGAAATAAAAAAAGTTTATTTTAATAATCATTTTTGCATATAAGAAAAATTAATGTAGAACAGTTGAACAGCTGGGGCAAAATTCTAGTTAAAAATAAAAAATAAGGAGGGGAAGGCTGGTAACTTGTTGAGACGTGATTGGATGGATATGTGGTGTTGGCTTCCACTAATTGACTGGGAGGCTTGGTCTTATATAAAAATTAGATTTATATTTGATTCGTTGACGCTATATTAAATATAAATCTATAAAAATTTGTTTTCGTTAGTGCTATGATTATTGGAGGTGATGATCCACAGAACAAAAGGAAAATAATAATAATAAAAAACAGAAAAATGCAAGTGCAATGTGGGTTGTTTACGTGGCACTTTTCTATCTTCGGCTTTGTTTTGTATTTGTTGGGAGAGTAGGAGGTTTGGAATACTAGCTAATCCTATCATTCTTAAGAAGAAAGCTTCCACTAACCATATGGTTTTTTCCCCCACCTCAACATTAATCAAAAGGAAACTTTTGTGTTTTATCACTCTTTTCTCATTCACTGGCTAAATATTAACTCCCTAATCCCCGTTACATAACTTTCCAGCTGAAAATATATTTATATTATCAGAATTTATATATGATACACTGACAATATATAAATTTATATATTGACAATAAATCAGATGAAATTACCTCGTTGAAAATAAAATTATATGTATTTATTTTTAAAAATAATGAGATAGTATCATTTGATTCAGTAATAGTGTATAAATATGTATACTGTCAATACATCAAATATAAATTCATATTACTAATCTAGTCCCGATCACAAAAAGGTCAACAAGATTTATAGTAATGTAAAGATGTCAAAGCTACATTGGTTTCAAGAAAATGTCCCGACCCAGTTTATCCTAAACAGAGTAATAATTTAAAGTTAATCAATAATGTAATCTCTACTTTAATGGTGCAATTGATTGGATGCAGATTATTGATGAAAAACCCATTTTATCAGTAAAGAAATCAGCTCACAAACAGAGGTTGAAAAACAACCAAATTTTTTTGACCTGACCTTAAAATAATCAAAAGAAGATGCTCAAAATTCTAATATAATCATGAACCTAATCATAATTCTCACCAAAAATCACTGTACCATGTGTATGCCAGTGAATTCTAGGGGACATTATATCTAGGAAATCTTAAAATTGATTTTAATGTAATAAAAACTAGTTGACATTATGATGTGCCAGAGCCAGAGATTGACTCCCTTGTGTGAGAAAAAAACGGGGGAATGCATTAATCGGCACCAGAAAAAAGTGAGCTACTTGCTGCAGATGGAATGGTGAAGAGTGGTTCAAGATTATTTGGTTTCTTATGTTACTCGGACTTGGGTGTGAGTGTCGGATACGAGTATGTGTCCAACACGGGTATGTTTAATTTATTCTAAGTTTTTTCATGTATTTGGAAGGTTTTTTAGGGATCATATCCTCATACCCATATCCGAATATGCGTCGGACAAGGATATCTCGAACACGGGTACTTCAAGAAAAATGAAGAGTCGAAGCAACATAGATGATTTCAACCATGAAATGGGACTGAACCCTAATTATTGCTAAGATTAGTAATGATGAAAATTCAAAAGTTATCCCAACTTAACACAATGTGAAAGAGAAAAGTTCAGTCCAAGAATGTATATGAGTTAAAGAGGAGAGCCCAGCAAATATCTGATAGAGGTGAAAAAGAAGATTTAGTTCAGATCAAACCTGCATGAATATGGAAACTGTTTTAGCTCATGAAATCTGATAATACAACCCGATCTGAATTTCACTTGAGTCATGGCTCAAACCAGAATCGGTCACCTATGGCAGAACAATAAACAAGAAAGACAAAAAAATGTCACTTGAGTGAAATTTCATCAGCATAACACAACTTTTTCAAAAAAAAATTGAGCAGATTTCCCCCGTAACATGTATCTAGCAAACAAAGAGAGTAAATTTTGCACCATACTAAGTATAACTCCAAAATTAATGGAATGAAAACGGGAGTTTCTATGATGTGCTTTACAGGTACAAATTTGCTGCCAAGATGACATCGTAGCAATACAAGGTTTCAAGAAGGATAGAATGATTATGTAGTCGCAGCAAGCTCTCCAGTTATCCGTCATAAAATAATTAACTAAATCCAAAGTGACTGCAAAGTAATCCATAAATTTGTACATTAATTTGTTACCCTATGTTTCTGCTGAAGGATGACAAAACCCAATCCGACAGATGAATTTCGCATCGATTCATTCCAAATGAAAAAGTTTTTTTTTTAAAAATAGGAGCGGGATGGTTTTGGTAAATTCTTGCTCCGTCCCGCCTAGCTTTTTGAAATCACTATCTTACCCCTTAAAATATTTTATATTTTTAGTATATATATTAGATATATATATTAATATTATATATATATTTTTAGTATATATATGTATATTATATATTAAAGAATTTTATATATTAAAATTATGTTCATGAATAAATTATAATATAATTTTTTATAATATTAAGTTAAAAATAATTAATAAAAATTATGGTGTAATGGAGTGGAATACCGTGAAGTGGTTAAGAATGTAACCGACATCTATGGAAGTAGATATTTTCAACATCCATGCAAAGTGGGACGGAGGTGGATAAAGCAATCCCCGTCTCGTCCCTGCCCTGTTCTTTTGCCATCCCTATTTCTTCTAGCTAATTTCTCTAATGATTCCCATAAAGATCAATATTCCATGCATAATAATAGAATATCCTCCATTCAGCTGATCAGCTCCAACAGCTTTAACCATTTTATCAAAGATAAAATATAAGAACATTCTCACCAAAAAGAGAAAAAAAAAAAGAACATGGTAAAAACATTTCAGTCTGATTCCTGAACAAGAGGGCAGAAGACAGTACTCATAAGAGGATTTGTTTAATTATCAGCCTATCTGAGATAGTTAGAGGATACGTTAGAAAGGTCTAAAATTCAACTATTGTGAAGCGCTCCATCTTTGTAGCGTCACCAACTTAGGGAACAAATTGCAGCAGCAAACAAAGCTAGTCAATTTAGATTCATCAAATGCTTAAATGCTCTTGCTTGATGATTAATCCAAATTTTAGCACTAAGACACTTATTGATGGAAAGCAAACATCCAATGATTATGTCACAATCCTCATCGATAACTCCAAATTTCTTTTTATTATATTATACGTTGCTTTAAAGTACAACCAGCTCTCTCTCTCTCTTTAAAAAAAGAAGGTTTTAACTATTTAACAAGTTACAGATCTTAGTGTATTACATCCAATCTCGGCTCTTATGTACAGCAAGGCCTAAAAGTTTAGTGTTCTCATTCATTTTTAAGTGGGTATTAGTCATGCTCTCATTCATAAACAAACAAAAGTTTTGTGGGTTTACACCAAACCATTTACTTTAATCCAGCTAACTCTGCCTCCTGTGCCACACATCACTAGGAAAAAAAAAATCTCCTACTTGGCATGCTTAAGTGAAGTCCTCATCAGTTTTATCGTCCAATATGCTTCTTACTAGTGACTGTCAGGCTTCTTTTTATTGACCTATTAATGATTTATCTAACTGTCAAATTAGGCCCTTGCTTGTCTCCTCAAGAAACCACTTCCAAAGAAAGAGCCTATAAGATTGTATTTTGTGTCACCATCTTAAAATCCTCCCATCCCTTCTCACAATTTCTAACTACCTTCTCTAAAAGAGCCTATCATTCCTCATTCACTTTCCTTTTATCATAATATAGAACTATTTTATTTACTTCAAGAATAAAAATAGTTGATAACATAAATACAAATGTTGTCGATGCTTGTGATTGTGCATTTTAAGAGTCACCTTGAAATTGTCTAATGTTGCTCCCCAGTCCCCCCACAATCTTAATTCTTTTTTCTTTTTTTTGAGGGAACCACAATCTTAATTCTTAACTAACTGATGCAGTCATGCTTTCTTTTGGTTCCATTATATTAGAATAATTTTACGACTGCTAATTTGACTTGTTTTACCTAAGTCAAACAAACAAAGATATGAAACAGTAATAGCTTTGAACATTTGACCCATTACTTGATAATACATAATACAGCCACACACAAGTTACATCAAGAGGTCAAATATCTAGACAGTCCAGTTGCAGGAAAATAATTCTGGGTGTGCCAAAGATTTAAATAACAATGTGCAATAAGATAAACTTTTGAAGGACCTACACCAAGGCATAAGCCAACTGTATGGCTTTAAATGCATTCAGTATTTTATGTATAAACTAATTGTTAACAAATTCTTTATAAAAGAGTTTTCATCCAGAAGAATATACATGCTTTAGTTGTTTAGCATCAGGGGCATAAAGATGTTACCATACAATAAACATATTCAAATATTGACCAGAAGAGTGTCATCAAATCATCAGTTAGGGACAAATGAAGGTGGGTAGACATGCATGTCCTAGCAACCAGACTGCACTATTTGTTGCGAATTAAAGTCTTCAGTTACTGTTTATTGAAGCTTTAGCATGTTAGAAACCCAGCTTAATAACGAAAATACAAAAAGTTGAAATAGGCATCCCATAATGTGCAGAATCACTAGTGCATTGTACAGAAAATTTTCAGAACCAGCGCTGTTGCGTAAAGTTGTTACTAGCAATAAGTAGAAAGTTTAGAGAGCTTAGAAACAATCAAGCATCTAAATAGAAAAATCATTGAACCAATTAACCTCCATTAGCTAATAGAGTTTACAGCTACACACACACACACACACACACACACACACACACACACACACATATATATATATATATATATATCAGACATTAATTTGAAACAATGAAATGATCAGAGCAAGACTATACACTTTGATGTTAGCACAATCCCAACACACAAAAAAGGGCATCATATCATCAAAAACTTGAACCAGCATCACAAAGGGGATAAAAAAAATCCTACTAACATCCAAACAACCAAAAAGTACTTTCAAGTTGGATGCAGTCCAGTGAAAGAGCCAGCGAATCTTGAATAGCAGAACAAATAGAAGGAAAACAGCAAGATCGCAACAACCCAAAGCAAGAAGCAGAGAAATCCAACATAAGCATTTCTAGAAACAAGTTCAGGTAGCTTATCTTCTCTTGAGGCATAGTGTAAAACTCATTAATTGTGGACTTGATTAATTAAGCATCTAAAACCTTCTTAGATTTGTTCTCCATGTCAATAGAATTCGATGCTTGGAGCAAAGCTCGTTTTGGAAGACTCACCATAATCTCTACTGCCGCTGAACCAGTCTTTGGAAAGTCAATTGTTCATTTCAGTTTGCAGTGCTCATCTTTGAACAAGGAGTGAGTTCAGATGGAGTGAAGGTTTCCAATGTAGCTGAAAGTGATGGACACGAATCCATAACAAAGCTCTAAACCGACGCAAAGAATCCAAAAACTGAACCACATTTTTAAAATATTATCATCAAATTTTAGCAGGAAACTTGAAATAAATAGTAATTTAATGAATTTTAAAAAAATTTATGATTCATCCATGAGCAACTGTTTTTTCACAGAAAATCGAGATAGCTTGGAAATTTGTTTTACCGCATTTATTAACGGTTGAATAAAAAAGAAATAAAAATAACATAAAACATTATTCGAACTGCAATAATAGAGATTAAGCTAATTCAAATTTTAGAATAAGAATTAAAAAGATTCAGTTTATCAGCCTCCAAAAAATCGATTCTTACTCAAAATCAAGAAAATTATATATAAAAAACTATGTAATTGACTCGTACCTCTGCGGTTTCACCGTTGTAATTAGCATCTGAAATGACAGAAATATAAGAGAAATCAATGGACTCTTCAGAAATTTCAGGCCAAACATCTTCAATCGGTGAAACGAACGCTTTGGTTAAACTCTTCCGAGCATTCTGCAATGAAAACAAACCAAAACAAATAAAGAAAAAAAATGAGCTCGCAATGCAGAGGACCGGAGAGGAAATTAAGCAAATATTGGTTATTAGAATCACTGGCCTTCTTTGAGGTTTTCTTCACCGGAGAATCCTTCGATCGGCGATGGGCGAGATCTGAAGATCGCGGGAGTTCGTTTTGCGGAGGTTGATTTTCTTTTTCTTTCATTGTCAAAGTTTCGCTCTATTTCTCTCTTTTTTGGCGGAAGGATTTTCAATTTCAACTTTTACCAAAAATTGAAAAATATATTCTGCAATTGGGCCGGGCCTATTTATAGTTGACTTGATAAGGTGATTAAGAAATAAGAACTATAATTGCGTATATTTAGGCCTTTAATCAGTTGTTAAACATGAACAAATCAGTTTTAAGAGTTAAAAATGAATTTTTCATAAATGAGTCGGGCTGCAAAAGCCTCCTTTATATTTCCAAACCCAAAACAGCGATCTGGTCTCCAACACAACAATTCTCTATATTTCTTTTTTTTTTCCTTCCTTTTTCTTTACTTTAAAGAAAATGCAAATTAAACATTCATTATAAAAAAAAAATTAAATACTATTTTATTGTTCCTGAAACTAATATATTTCAATTAATTTATTTCAATGTTTTTATCATTTTTAATATAATAATACATATGAATATATGATTATATTTTTTTTACCTATGATATTTGTATTATAAATTAAGAAAAAAATTGGATAATATTTTTTTTTTAAAATTTAAAAGAAATACTATAATGCATGCTACATCGTGAATTTAGTTTGTAATAATTACATTATGTTCGTAACACTAATGATAAAGTCATTTTTGATAAGTGGTTTGTAAATTTTTATTGAAGTTTACAGTACATATTATGATTTTGAAATGAGATAGTCTTTCCTCATTTAAATTTTCAAGTAAAAAAAAATTGCATGATACCATTAAAAATGGTTAAAAGATGCTAATTAATTTATAATAATACTATTAACCTTAACTATATGTTATGATATCGTATGGGTCAAACTAAAAGGTTCTAATTTTGTAAAAAAACGTACAGTAAGCTATAATTATTGCAATTAAAGTTAGAAAAAAAATTTATCCGCTTTAGGCATGCGCCATCCATTATTCACCCTACATCTAGCTACAATTGAAGCATAACCGTGATTAATTATAAAAATATTGGACAAATTAAGGACAATATTGGCAATTGGAAAATGCCTTATCAATATATTGATCATGATTATTTCTATAGTGGCTACAGCCTTAAATATTTAAGCCAATGATGATTTAAAATTGTGACTATATACCCATATATAGCTTTTATTTTGGATTTATATTTAATACATTGTCAGTGTATAGATTTATATACTGACAATGAGCCACATGACACGACGTGTTAAAAGGTATAGTTATTCATATTTATTTTTTAAAAATTTTAAATTGATTTCTTAATGAGATGTTATTGTATGATTCACTGTCAGTGCATAGATTTATATATTGACAGTGCATCAAATACAAACTCTTTTATTTTTAGGTGCTCAAACTTCTACCTCCTTCAATAGTGATCCAAACTCGACTATAAAAGCCACTCTTTGGCTTGTCTTTCCCCCACAAAATATTCTCAAACTTGAATGTGGGTAGTTTACATATTAATGTAGCTTTATCTGATTTTAGAATAAGTTCTTAAGCTTTATCTGATTTTAGAATAAGTTCTTACTTCTTTTATATATATATATATATATATATTTGATACACTGATAGTACGTATAAATCTATATACTGTCAGAGAATCAAATAATGCCACCTAATTATAAATAAAGTTATTTGTATTTATTTTTAAATTTTTTTAATGAGGTGATATATATTATCTAGTTCACTGACAGTATATAAATTTATATATTGTCAATGCATCAAATATAATGCTTGCATCAAATATAAACCATATATATATATATATATATATATATATATACTACAGCAAATTAGGTAACTGGCAGGTTTTTTTTATACTTTTAATGGCGTTTATAAATACCACTAAAAGAATAGCTGTTTGAGGAAAACGCTGCCACCAACGCCAGCTATTCGTCGGAAAATTGAACGACGTTTTTCAGAAATGCGATTAGATTTAGTGGCGTTTTTCCTGACTTTACCGATGTTTTAGAAATATCATGATATGTGATAGTGAGAATGAAAATAAAAATGAAAATGCTTTCAATTAACGGCGTTTATTTAAAACGCTACTATATGGTTGGGTTTATTTTCTTAATTTTTGTTCATAAATGACTAAAAAATTTTGTTTCTAATTTTTATTTATTGAAATGACTAGAAATTACATACAAATAATAAAAATTAATTCAATTTCATTAAGTAAATATCATAAAATATATATCCAAATAAATTATAAAAGACATCCATACACATAAATTGTCAGTCTCAATCTTGTAGTGATGATTTTACAGTAGATCCTAATGCAGTCTTGACCAAGTGTGATTATTGGATTGATCCTCATGGGAACAGTGATGTGAGTAGTCCTTGTTATAGTGTACACACTAGAAGCAGTGGTATAAATATGATTCGTGATGTGGATCCCATTGATAAGGTTTAATTTTGTCGAGGGAGTTAGGTATGTTGGTGGTGGCCCACAATTGTTTGTGTTTGATGATATGGTTGTGGGTTCTAGAGGTAGAGGTTCATGACCCGGCTGGATCGGGTCTAAGCAATATTATATATATTTGTTCAAATCTTATTCGGCCTGAAGTATAAATTTCAAATTTTATTTAAGTTCGTCCATATTTATAAATGGATAGTCCAAGCCCGTTTAGGTCTGTTCATATTTTTTTTTTCAAAAAAATTAAAACAAATATGTTATTTTTTATTTAATTTTTAGTAATTTTATTTTTTATTAAGTTCTAAAACATTAATACTTAACATATTTTTAAATGTTTACATTATAATATTATATATATTTATTTTTTATATGATATAAATTACATATATAATATATATAAATATAAAAAAAATAATAATAATTATATAAATGAAAAATGGGCAGGTCGAGTCGGGTTTGGGCCTTCATAGTTGGAGCCAAGGTCCGGTCCATTTTCTAAACGAACCTCATTTTTTATCCAAACTCATATTTCGTACCTAATATTTTTGTCCAAACCTCCTAAATATTGAACGGACCTTCAGATTTGAACGGATAACCCGATCCTTTAACAGGTCTTGTGGGTTCTAGGGATAAACAAATTTGGAGGTTGTTTTTCTTCATCCAATCTCAAGTTTTCAGGTGATGATGTTGATGGTGAGAAGGATGAAGAGGGTGTTAAAGAAATGGAGTATATATGAAGTTGATATATGATATGTGTTTTGATGTAGTTAATATTAAGAAATTAAAAAATCCAAAAAAAAGAAGAAACGAAAATTTTAATTGGAATGGGAAGAAGATTCACTAAAAGGGTATTGGTTGCATTTCTAGTTTCCTACACATCCTGTTAACTCTGAGGGTAATATTTGTAATTCTGATATACGTATACAACATATGAATTCTTTGCATTATGAATCGCTCAAGACTTGGGGAATTGATAAACAACGTGGGCTTTCTTGTGAAAACGAAGGTATTTTATCAGAAAATTGATGGATTAACTGAACAACTTAAAGTAGCTAGGTTGATTTGTTTGTGACTAATGTTTTTTTAGTTTGGTGCTCAATGTGGGCTTATGCTTTCTTTTTTGAAGCTCCAAGATTTTACATGGATTTTAGTGGTTGGCTCATGATTTTTTATGTTTTGTTTGTTGTTCTTAGCCTTTGTCTATAGACAATGAATTGGTTTCTTGTGTTTTGTTAGATCTACTCATGTATCGTGTCGAGTTATGATCCGAAATTTTTTTAATTTTCTTATTCAGGTTCAACTCTAAGCGGGTCCGACTCAGTTCGATTTATTATTTTAAAAATTTATTTTTATTTTTATATATTTATTTAATTAAATTTAAATAAAAATTATTTTTTTATTATATAAACAGTTATTTGGACCGTGCTGGCTGGAATAAAAAAAGTTTTACTCAAACTCAATCCAATACAGGTCAAACCTGTCAAATCGAGCGAGTTACTCAATTCTTGAGCAGGTTTATTTGGATTGTGAAAGCATTATTGGATTTTGTCTTCATCATTCCTATGAGGGTGTTTCTTTGGAGTTTGGTTTGTTTATGTCCTATTTTAAGGTTGTAGTTTCATTTTTGGTTTCTTCTATTTTTCATCACTCCAGTTTTTTTTTTTGTTTTGGTTTGTAGTGCTTTGTAATGAAACTTTTAACCGTCTCTAGTAGCTTTTTGCAAATTTTGTAACTTTATAGTTGCTTAATAAAATAATGATTTAGTAACAAACAAAAAAAATTAAAACATTAGAATTAGAAGGACCAAGTTCACTACCATGTTTTGGACCCTACTAAAAAAGATTTAAAACATATGTAATTAGATTAATATGATAGTAAGTTCTAAATCTTGAAAAATAAAACATTTATTAAAATTTATATCTGAGATGAAGCAGTTGGTGGACCAGTTAAATTGTTTCCTGAAAAACTGTTGTTATATAAAAATTATTACAGTTGTTGATATCTTCTTTTATCCTCTTCTACTCAAGCATGCTCTATTTTTTTTTCTCTACTTCCATTTGCTCCATACGTACTAGCATAGATTGCTATACGTATAAAATAATTGTCCAAATTAATTCCATCACCTATATGTATAAGATAATTTTCCAAATTATATATGCCTTAGCCCTTAAATTATTTAAATATAATTTTCTTGGTTTGTGGCCAAGCCAAGGCCAATGGTTTTGCAACAATGTGATACGCCCAACTCACCCTCGATGATTTGTTGGTGCTAAAACATCTAACACAATTAAACCCTAAACAGCGAGCCAGCTAGGGCTATAAAAACCCTAGGCCCTCGCTTCTCGCTTCATCACACAATATTTCCTCCAACTTGAATGTGCCACTACTTTCTATAACTCTAGTTTTACTTTCTCTTTAATTTTTAGTTTAGAAAATTTATCTCCCATTCAATATATATATATATATATGTCTATATAATCTCAAAATCTAGTTTTAATTCTGCTTGTAGAATAATATATACTGATTGAAACTATAATTTTTTTTTTTTTCTTTTCAGGCTTAAAGTTTTCAATGATGAAGAATCTTGTAACTATCTTTTTTGCCCTGGTGCTGTTTTTGGCAACCCTGGAAGCTGATGGAAAACGGGTAACCCTGGAGAAGGAGGAGCGTGAGCTTATCTTAAGTGGTCAGGCAAGTAGTCATCAGCTAGGTCGAAAGGCCGATGTTGGAGGAGCTAAAGATGATCATAAAGAATATCCAACCGCAAACAAGGGTGCAGCTACTGGAAGATCAGCCGCAGAAGATCATGATTCTTCTTCTGTAGGATTTGTCGATTCCCAGGAACGAGTTTCGGCCACTGATGGACGCCACCATTTTTATAACAACATAACGAAGCCTTGGCCTGTTCCTCGTCTTGTTACTCCAAAGGATAAAAAGAAGCGCAACTGATGAGCTTGCTATACAGCTTGGTTTGAGCTTTACTAAATATGGTGTGCCTCAGAATAAAAGTGGAAACTAACATGCTAGAATAACCCAAAGCATATACATATATATGCATATGAACATGTTAAGTTTCCCATAAGAAAATCAGTGTTAAAAGAAGTGTGTTTATTTATGAACTATATATGAAAATCTGGCTTTGCAGCTTGTTAATAATTAGGGTTCTGTAAGTGTATTTCTATATTGTTTGCATGGAATAAAGACCAAGTTTAACTAAAATGGAGTTTTCCTATATTGGAGTCATCGAGAAACCTTTTTATCTTGAACAAGAGAAACAGCATGACAAAAACCTAACTACACAGATTGGTTTACAAATGTACAGATTATCAATTTCTTTGTAAATAATGTGGAAATTTAGAACTATATACATAGATTGCAATATCTACTTATAAGAAAGAGGATTCATTTTGGTGATCAAACCTAATATTAACTTGTTCTAATTATTAAAACTAAGAAAATATTGTTTGCTTTAATTGATTTCTCCCTGCAGCCCTATTGATTATAATTGATGGAGAACTTGATTTTAAGAAGTAAGGTTATCATGAATTAAATTATTTCATTACTTTGTATCAATATAAAAAAAAAAAAGTTTTCAAACTTAATTTTAATGTTATATGTTTCGAATTTTAAAAATTTGAGACCTGCTATAGCCTATAGGGATGTAAATTTTAATTATATATTATATAGTATAAATTTTTTGAAACTAATCCAAACCCAAAATGGAATTCAAAATAAATAATATAATAATATTAATTTATATTTGTATTTGTATTTGTATAAATATTTTATTATTTAAACTATTTGCTTTTGTTTAAAGCTATAGCAAAGTTTTTTTACTAGTATTCACTATGTTTTTAGAACTTTGCTATGAATTAGTTTTTTTTTTTTTTAGAATGGAGTTGTATTATAGTGGGATAAAATTTAGATGTTAGTACTTTATGTAGTAATATTGTAAATGTTCGAATGAATATAGAATGTCTTTTTAATTAATTGATTTTAAGAATATTTAAATTGTGTAGAAATTCTTTTGGGTTTGTTAAGAAGTCTCAAACCAAATAAGAAAATAAATGAAATATTATTATTTCAATTTGGTTTGTAATTTGGTTCATTTCTATTGTAATTTGATTTTCTTTTATGAAATTATAATCACAATCAAAGAACTTTCAATATCTATATATCAAATAATACATTTATGAAAAAAAATTAATGAACAAACCAACATAAAATTCGACTAAATCTACTTATGATGGAACTTGAACTTAAAAACTAAAAATTTGAAGGACTCATTTTTGTTATCGAGACAAGGTCTCGTTCATTGTTGTAATTTGAATTATAATTTGATGTAAAAAAAAAAAAAAAAAAATAGAAATTAGAAATTTTGGTTGGGTTTGTATTTGATGCATTGTCAGTGTATAGGTTTATATATTTACAGTGAATCCTACAATAACACCTCATTAAAAAACTAAACCCTAATACTACAATTTAACTTTTAACAGGTGACATCATAGGATGCACTTAGGGATGGCAGCGAGTCGGATATCAGCTTTTTTTGTAATATTCGAATCTGAATCCGCAAAACTGCTTTAAAATCCAAATCCGTTTATTATCCGCATTAAATCTGAATATTACTATCCGAATCCGAATTTAATAAGTAAAATAAATAAATAAAAATATAAAACTTAATTTAATTTAAATTTAAATAAACAAATAATGGATTCGGATATCTGAATCTGCAAAAGTAAGCGGATCTGGATATCCGAATTCGTTATCCGCATAAGTAATGCATATTCGGATAATGGATATCCGAGATTTCATATCTACATGCACTCCGAATCCGCTGCGGATAGTAATTATAATATCTGAATCCGAATTTTATCCGAATCCACAATATCTGAATCCGAAAAAAAAAAAACGAATTTGATAATTGCAAATATCTGAATACGCACTATCCATTGTCATCCCTAAATGCACTGTCAATATATAAACCTATACACTGACAATGTATCAAATATAAATCTATTTTAGTTTTATGTAAATTTTCTCTTAAAATCAAATCAAGCAGCACCATATTTTTTTTGAAAAGCATAAATTTTATTGCTTGAAGAGATGTTCCTGTTAAACAAGGAAACGAAAACAAGCAGAAAAAAAAAAAAAAAAAAAAAACTAAGGGCAATAAAACAAAAGATCGTTCGCCCTATTAACACCGGATTTAGCTAACTTGTCTGCCTCTGCATTAGCTTCTCTCAAGATATGAACAATTTCCCAGTTTTGAATTGCAGTTTTTGAAGCTTCTATTGACCTCAGAAGACCCGTTATTCGCCATGGAGCCTTACTCGGATTCATAATCCAGGCTACAACCGCCTGACTGTCACTTTCAATAATGAGTTTGTGCGAAAGAGCCCATGTCGAGGCTCCAAAAAGCAGGAAAGCTTCTTTAACCGCCCTCAAATCTGCCACATTTGAATCTGCAATACCAATCGATTTTGAAAAAGATAATTTTACCGAACCTTGTTCGTCGCGAAGAATTCCACCGATTCCCGCAGGCCCAGGTTTTCCTCGCGCCGACCCATCTACATTAAACTTAAAACAACCAGCAGGTGGCTTACCCCAAATCATTGCTGCGCCAATTTTCTTTTTCTTCGTTATTCGTTGAAAAGCTGGTGAAGTCGTAAACTGTGACATGCTCCCTTCCTCACTAGGCCATTTTGCTTTGAACCAGAAAGTGAGTCTAAGCCTGATGGTGTCAAGTAATTGCCAAACTGCAACATTTTTCCTATTGAAAGCGATATCGTTTCTGTGCAGCCAAATAGACCATAATACTGCAAAGAAAGCCATCTTCCACATTTTACTACAGTGTTTCACCGGAAGAGCATGCTGCCAAGCAAGAAAAAACGTCGTAGCACTCCTTGGGGCGGTCCAAGCTATACCCCATGATTGACAGCATTTTGCCCACACAAACCAAGATACTCTGCATGTGAAAAACAAGTGATCTATAGTTTCTGGCATCATGTTACAAAAAGGGCAGGTTACCGAACCACTGACAATTAGTCCTCTCTTCCTTAGTTCATCCTTAGTAGCGACACTACCTCTCAGGACTTGCCAGCAAAATATTTCCACTTTCGGAGGCGCAAAACCAGCCCAAATCTGTTTCCAATGCTCCCATTTTGATGAAGAATCACTCAACACAGAGTAACAAAAGGATTTAGTAGTGTATACTCCACTACTAGCATGCTTCCATACTACTGAATCCAAAGAGTTCCTGGTTATCACTTGATTGGCCAGCAGATCCAAGAAAGACTCCCACTGATGTATCCATGGCCAGCAGCACCATGTTCAGCACTCATCACCTCAAACACTTCTTTCAAAGAAAAGCATAAAGAAAAGCTTTGAAATATGTGTGTGGCTTTGAAAATAGGATAAATTTGAAAAACATACCATCAACAATACAATAATAGTTAAATGGTATAATGAGTAAGAATTATTTGAAAAAGAGAAATGGAAAATAAAAAATTATTAAGAAGGAAATTGTAAAGATAAAATTACCCTTGATAAAAAAAAACATTCTCCTCCCTTTTTCTCTTATTTTTTAATTTACTTTTTAATTAAAAAATAAAATTTTCTGCAAATAAAATTATTTTAATTTTAAAAAATAATTTTTTAAATTTATTTATTTATTTTTTTAATTAAAAAAATTTTTAAAAATAAAATTATTTTTTCTAAAATTAGTTTTTCTTTATTTTTTTAAAATTTTAAAAAATAAATATTTAAATATTTAATTTTTTAAATTTATTTTCAATTAAAATTTTTAAAAAATAATATTTTCTTAATGTAGGAGAAAAAAAGTAAGTTTTTTCATTAAGGATAATTTTGTCTTTATAATATCCTTTATAACAATTTTTAATTGTTCATTTCTCTTTTTCAAATAACTTTTATTCATTAGATCATTTAATAATTATTTGCTTATTGACAACATGTTTTTCATATTTACCCTTGAAAATACGAGTTTCTCGCAAAATGTTTCCTATAAATTAGCTTTTATCTCCAATATTCAAAACAAATAATATAATAATATTAATTTATATTTGTATAAATATTTTATTATTTAAAATATTTGCTTTTGTTTAAACCTATAGCAAAGTTTTTTTACTAGTATTCACTATGTTTTTAGAACTTTGCTAGGAATTAGTTTTTTTTTTTTTAGAATGGAGTTGTATTATAGTGGGATAAAATTTAGATGTTAGTACTTTATGTAGTAATATGTAAATGTTCGAATGAATATAGAATATCTTTTTAATTAATTGATTTCCATAATATTTAAATTGTGTAGAAATTCTTTTGGGTTTGTTAAGAAGTCTCAAACCAAATAAAAAAATAAATGAAATATTATTATTTCAATTTGTTTTGGTAATTTGGTTCATTTCTATATAATTTGATTTTTCTTTTATGAAATTATAATCACAATCAATTAACTTTCAATATCTATATATCAAATAATACATTTATGAAAAAAATTAATGAACAAACCAACATAAAATTCGACTAAATCTACTCATGATGGAACTTGAACTTAAGATCTAAAAATTTGAAGGACTCATTTTTGTTATCGAGACAAGGTCTCGTTCATTGTTGTAATTTGAATTATAATTTGATGCAAAAAAAAAAAATAGAAATCGAAAATTTTGGTTGGGTTTATATTTGATACACTGTCAGTGTATACACTGATAGTGAATCTTACAATGACATCTCATTAAAAAAACTAATCCCTAACCCTACAATTTAACTTTTAACATGTGGTATCGTAAGATGCACTTAGGGATGACAGTGGGTCAGATATATGTTTTTTTTGTAATCTTCGAATCTGAATCCGCAAAATTGCTTTAAAATTCGAATTCGTTTATTATTCACATTAAATCCGAATATTACTATCTGAATCCAAATTAAATAACATTATCCGCTGGTTATCCGAATCCACTAAATATCCGAATTTAATAAGTAAAAAAAATTAAATTTAAATAAACGAATAATGGATTCGGATATCCGAATCCGCAAAAGTAAGCGGATTGGGATAGCGGATTCAGATATCCAAATCCGTTATCCGCATAAGTAATGCGGATTCAGATAATGGATATCCGAGATTTCATATCCGTATCCGCTCCGAATCCGCTGCGGATAGTAATTATAATATCCGAATCCGCAAAAAACAGATCGGATAATTGCAAATATCCGAATTCGAGCTATCTATTACCATCTCTAGATGCACTATCAATGTATAAATCTATATACTGACAATTCATCAAATATAAATCCATTTTGATTTTATGTAAATTTTCTCTTAAAATCAAATCAAGCAGAGCACCATGTTCGGCACTCATCACCTCAAACACTTGTTTCAAAGAAAAGCATAAAGAAAAGCTTTGAAAATTAACGTGATTAAAGCATTTGTGTGTGTGGCTTTGAAAATACGAGTTTCTCGCAAAATGTTTCCCATAAATTAGCTTTTATCTCCCAATATTCAAACCACTTTACCTCTCTTTAATTTCTCAATCCCCCATTTTTTCCCTCAAACCTAGCTATTCTATACCTAAGAATAATGAAAATATATAGCTTAAAATATCCCACTGGGGTCTCTGCATAAATGAAGTGGGTTATTAACTCTGTCTGATTTGGGGGGCATCACATAATAATTGCAGGAGTCTATTATGTAATTATAGGAAGCATCCGAAATTCAACCCCAAAGCGCCATTTCTGGATTATGTCTCGTTTACTTCTTCACTTTTACATAGATTTTCTTTTTTGATATAGATTTATACATTGGTAATATATATGTGTAAACACCTGCTTGTATTTATATTTTTTTTATTAAAATTAAAAAGTTTGTAATTATGTATTTATATACTAATTGTGCATGTAAATTAACATATATACATACATATATATAAGATTATTATATATCCTGAACACTAGCAGTGAGTTTTTTAACTGCCACATGCCTAAATTTTTTTTGGTTTTTTATTTTATTTTCTTACTATGTGTCACTTTCTAATTTTGTTTGTGAAATTTAAAAACTCTTTTTTTTTTTTTTGGATAATTGAAACTTTATTCCAAAATCCAAAAAGAAGCATGAAACCTGCTACATGAGTATGGAAGGGTCAAGCCTACAAATATTCAAACTTGGCTTATACCCCACTGTCTACACAAAGAACTATTTACAATATTATTTAAAATCTTTGAAAGAATACTAAAACGTGCCTTAACAGCATCAGCTATAACTTGGAATAATTCCTCTGAACTTCTTTGCCTTGTTGAATGTCTTCTAGAGTTCATTTCCCCCCAAATATGGTAAATAGTTGCTGTCCAAGCAAATCTAAATAAAGTAGATTGGAAAGATTTGCCTTTCATGTTCAGCATTATCCACTGGATGTCATTGCTCCAACTATCAAACCTCCTATGCACAGAGGTAGCTGTAAGTACCCTCGCCATACCTGTGATGAGTAAGGGCAAGCAAAAAACAGATGATCCCTGCTTTTCTCCTCAATCTGACATAGCAAGCATGTAGTCGTCTGAACCAACCCCCATCTTCTCATTCTGTCCATAGTGCTAAGCCTGTCAAGAATGGTCAGCCAAGCTATAAAGGAAAACTTTGGCACATTTAGGGAGAACCATACTATGTGATGCCATGGCACTCTATGCTTAGTTCTCAAGTGGTTCCAAGTGTCTTTGATAGAAAAATCTCCAGACTTTGATGCTGCCCACCTAGGTCCTTCATTCTCATTCCTGGAAAAAATAAACAGCTTCTGTGCAAGCTCTCTTAGCTTTAAAAGTCTTCTTCATCCCCAGCTGCATAATTGTGGCATCTTTGCTTGCCGAAAGGTAGCCACTCTCAAAGGGTAAGCTTTAACCCAAGCTACCCAGATTGAGCCCGAGTTACTGAAGAAAGTCCAGATGTGTTTCATTATACACGGAATATTCCATACTTTAAGATTCTTTAAGCCTAAACACCCTTCATTCTTTGGATGACATATAGAATCCCAACTAACCTTAGCTCTTTTTGCATTGGTTTCTTTCCCTTTCCATAGAAAGGCAGAGCACAATTGGTCAATCTTGTGGATGACTTTTTGTGGCAGAATGAACATGGAGCACCAAAATTTTTGGATGCTGAAAAGAACTGATTGAATGAGCTGTAGACGCCCAGCATAAGAAAGCCTCTATGAAGCCCAACTGTTGATACTTCTTGATATTTTCTGAATTAAAGCATCACAATAATTTGCAGTCAGTCTACCTGAAATCAGTGGGATACCCAAGTACCTGACAGGGAGCATCCCCAATTTGAATCCAGTGTTATGTTGAATGGTCTGCAGCACCATAGGGTCGACATTTGCCTGAAAATTTTCTAACTTTGTAGTGTTTAGTTGTAAACAAGATAAATAATAAAACTTCTGAAAGATGGATTCAAATTTAAAAATTTCACTGATAGTGTATAAGATAATTTTTCTAATATTTTTACATGCATTATTACATATGCACTATTACAAAATTTGTAATTAATTAGCATTGTTAATAAATGTTACATTTTTTTTCTCCCACCAAAACCACCTCCAAGGGTTTCCTTCTCAATTTTTTGGCATTCTGCTATCCCTATAGCAAACACAAATATCATTGCAAATTACCACTCCAAGTCTTTTGGAAATTAGTTTCCTCATCTAATTAATTTCTTAAATGAAAAGAAAACAGTAGTCCAAGTCTTTTGGTAGTGTTGAGCATCAACTTAATTTTGGCAAAATAAGAACCTCATATAGAGTGTAACATTGATAGACGATCATAAATCCATGCAGTTGACTAGTTTAAAATTTTAGTCTTACATAATGCACATATACAATAGACTGTAGTAATCTACGTTTAATGAAATTGCCCAAACTTTCAACTCGTTTTGATTAAAACCTAAACTGGCCGGTGACCTTGTATTAATGTAGTCTCAGTCAAATATTTAAATAGTTGCTGCAATTGTAAAGTTACGATCGTTATTTTATGATTTCGATTTTCTCTATCTTCGATATTCACAGCAATTAAGATATGAATGGTTAGCGGTCTATAGCGACTCACGACCATGAATTACATGTATATATATTTAATTTACATCTTGTGAATACTTTTTTTTTTCTTTTTATAAATAAAAAATTTTAAAAATATTTTTATGATTATAATTATAATTATATTTATTATTTTTCCGATAAGTTGTGCAAAATGAAAAAAAAAATTTACAATCATGATGACCACAATAATTACGATAATATTTTTTATATTCACAATCACAATAAAAACATCGCGATCGAAAATAATTTAACGGCCGCAATTTAAATCATTAATCCTAACTTCTCAACTACTAGCCTAGCTAGCTAATTCGCTAATGCTGCCAGTGCTGCACCACCAGCGTCAGAAATCTCGACAACCCATCCTCCTGTCTGCCGGTTCATAATCACTGAAATCTCAAGTCTCAAGCGAGTTAAATTCTAGTTTCCCCTTGATTCTTACTGCTCAATATTCACCCAATAATATATATATATATGATTCCTGGTCAACATGCACGACTATGATCATACTCTTGTATGTATTTGTATGAGGATGATCATACTAGCTATTAATAGTTATTTATTTTGGGGAAAAAAATAAATTGAAAGAAGAACATCAGAAATCATTAAAAAGAATATTGTTTTCATTCAATTTGGGCTAACTTACTAATGAGTGTGAAATTTTAGCTAATGGGCTAAAAGTTTTTTCAATAATCTAAAACAGGCTCCAACTTTATTTAAAATGGGCCTCAAGAACCCCAATTGGAGTCAATCTTGAATCAAAGAACTGAGTTGTAAATTTGGGCACAAACGAAGACCGATTGTTTTTCTGCCTAGAGTTTTCAGGTTTCATGTGATGTATAGTTGCATGTAATGCGTTGCAGTCGCAATAATAATAATAATAATAATAATAATAATAATAATATTTTGCAAGCTTTGTAGCAAAAAGCAACCGCCATTACCATATGAACACTTGGTGCAATACAACAATAGATGTATCTCTTCCAATGTTGGTTTCATTGAGATGGATTAGCTTTTTTGTTTTTAGGTCAGCCACCATGCTTATTGCCTATTGCCGTATCCATTTCGAATGTAGATTGTGTATTCTGTACAACTTTCCTTAGTGGTCTCATTTAAAAATCTCAGGTCACAGTATGATCCCAAAATAACTATAATCACACAGACAGCACCACTTGACAGTTTTTTTTTTTTTTTTTGAAGATTATAATGATGTCAGATTATAACAAACATCTCACAACCAACCAATCACCATTAAACTTGGGCAGCTCACAATCACATGATGCCAACTACTGTCTGGCCTGAGTTTTTTTATGCCAATGCCACAAGTTTAAGTGGCAATTTTGTGGTAACCAGCAGCCGAACAGCCCATGCTTTTACAGCTTTAGCTGAAAGGAAAAAAATGGCACCAAAAACACATGCATTTTGATTCATGATTCTTTTTGAGAGCCATCTCCAGCCAAGTTACGGGCTTGCTGCATTTGGATAGTATATTGTCTTTGAAGATCTCTAAGCTTGTCAAGTAGTTCCTGGAACGTTGGCCGGCACTGTGGATCACTGGTTTTGGACAACAATTGCAAATTGTATCATAATTGGAAATTATATGACTACAGGAGAGGGAGAAAGAAAATTGGCCTTTACTTCTGAAGATAATCGGGTCTCTTAATTAATAACAAAACTACTATCTAAGCCAATGACCTAAATGGTACTTAAATAATTCAAGCCATTGTGATGATTGCAAATCGAATTGTGAAGTCCTAGTCCGTACTACTCGTGGATGCAACTTTAATGTATGTTGTTCTGACTCTTCATTTTTCTTGAAGTATCCGTGTTTGACACCCGTGTCCAACGCATATCCGGACATGGATATGAGGATATGATCTTCCAAAGACCCTCCAAATTCATGAAAATCTTAGAAAAAATTGAACATACCCGTGTCCGACACTCACACCCGAATCCGAGTAACATAGACTTTAATCATGCATTCAGTGGATATGTACCTAATTTAACTAACATAATGCCATGCTTGAGACTCCTAAATGACACTTGGCCCATCATATTGAATTTAACTTATGTACTGGTAGACTACAGCTAAACTTTTAGCAGTGGATCTATAAAAATAAATGAAAACATGTATAACATTGTAAGGAGATAAGCACCTGTGCCAGCAACTCTCAATTATAGAAGCCCACCGTGGATCTACTTCATTTGGAATCTCTAGCCGTTGGTTCATGAACCCTACAGCTCCAATCACCTGCAAATATTCTAAACAAACTGTTGTTCATATATGTAGAGTCACAAGACTTGCAATGCTCAATAGTTTCTAAAGGAAAATTCCACTCAAAACCTATTCCCATCTTGCCAGCTAACATTTTTTTTTTATAGTGGAGAACAGGGGGTTCCAACATAGGACCTTCTCTTTAGAAGAGAGCAGTTGGTTTGATTATTTTCAACTCTTCAGATAAGAATGATTTCAATCTTTTTAATGAAAACCTATGTTACTCCGACTTTTCATTTTCCTTGAAGTATCCGTGTCCGACACATATTCAGACATGGGTATGAAGGTACAATCCTCCAAATATATAGAAAAACTTTGAAAAAAATTGAGCATACCCGCATCAGACACATACCCGTATCCGACATTCACACCTGAGTCTGAGTAACATAGATGAAAACTATACCTGCATTGAGTTGAGATTATCCCAAGGTATCTTCTCGGTAGCAAGCTCCCATAATACGACTCCAAAACTATAAACATCGGACCTAAGTGTTTCCCCGAAAGAACAAGAAATACAAGGTCAGTGGTGAGAGAAAAGGTGAATGCGATGGGGCTGGGGGATTTGTTGTGTGCAAGTGAAAAAGAGAGGAATGGAGCAACATACTTCTCATCTGAGAGTTCATTACGAAGAACTTCCGGTGCCATCCATTGAGGCTACAAAAAGACATGGTACATATAAGTCAACCAAGAAACTAGAAAGTTATGCATCCTCACAAAATGATTAAGACTTATTAGATTAACATTATTGATGAAGGAAATAAAGGTTTCAGTAAATACCGTTCCTTTCCCAGTCTTTGTTGCGAGATATGTTTCGTACTTGAGACGTGACAAACCAAAATCGCCAACCTGTTCAAATAGAATTACGTTACTTTTCACCTCAAGTAAACAAAAAGTATCCTCAAAACCCTGAAGTAAACTAAAACAGGATTTGCAATTAAAAAAGATGCACATAACTAATGGCAAACCTTCACAGTCCAATTCTTATCAACTAGGAGATTTGAAGACTTCAAATCACGATGAATTATAGGCGGATTAAAATGGTGAAGATAATTCATGCCTCGTGCCTGTAATAGTTCAATCAATACGATGAATTGACAGAGGGAAGGGCTACTCCAGTGATGCAAGCAAGAATGAAATAGAAACAAATGTGGACCAATGGATGATGGCACCTACATCCATCATAACCAGAGAATCATCATGAAAGTGAAAAAATAAAAAATCCAAACTACTCGAAACTCACAATATCCAAAGCCATATGAACACGCCGTCTCCAATCTAATTTGGTAGTATTCCTCTCTAGTAAGCGAAACAAACTCCCACTGCATCAATAAAATATAAATATAAGCATTCATCAAGCCAAGAAGTAAACTAAACTTGAATTAAATCAACAAAACTACTGTCCCACAGAGCAAAAGATATGCAATGTGAAAGTCAAAAAAGAGTGCCACCACAAAAAGAATTTTAAAAAGAAAGTTGAGATCGAACCGTGGAAGGAACTCTGTGACAATGCAGAGACGTTGAGGTGACGTCACAGCTCCCATGAACAGCAGAACATTTGGATGCCGGAGTCTTTTCATCAGAGATACCTTCAAAGCAAAAGCAAATTAGTGAAAGCAGCATTTGAAAGAGGAAGAAAGAAACCCAAAACAATAACAAATGCAGTGACTTCGGTCAGTTGGTTGGGGCATGTATTATGATTCTACAATTACCACCAAAGAGAAAGAAAAACATATGACTAAGCAAGTAAACAGAGTGAAAGGTAATGTAACAATAAAGCACACCTCCTGTCTAAAGGCATGTATCACATCATCTGAATATTCCTGATTTGAGAATACCTTGACGGCAACATCCTGCAATAACATGAAAATGGTTGATTTACACAAATAATAAGATGATTACAATTTTTTTCATGCTCCCTACCATTTTCCATTTAATACCAATAAATAGCATCACTTCCATGAACTGGAATTGACCATAAGTATGGCATAAGATCCTGAAATGGATTCTGGATATTTAATATTGCACTCTGTCTATATTAGACTTAGGCATCATATGTAGGTTTGATAAACCTATATTGTGCAATACCATATAGAACATTGGTTGATGGGAATCCATGTCACCATCTTTCCTTTTATGCAAACTCTATTTACATGAGTGTATAAACATGGTTAGATGGAAAAAAAACCAAAGCAAATCATGATACATCTTATCCCAAAATTTTAATTTAGATTCATCTATAATGTGTTTGTATGTCCTCTCAAAAGTGAAGGCATGCACAAAAGGAGAAGGAGAACGTACTGATCCATACCACAGACCATGATACACAGTTCCACAAGAACCTGAGAGACAAGCAAAGTAACATCAAGTAAGTATTAAAATAATATATATCCAAGAAAAACATCACGAGTAATAAATACAATAGAATAGAAACCAAAAAGAAACATGGACAGAGCTTTGAGTCAATGACCAAGTTCTCAGCCATTCACATGATTGTCTGGTGGACATTTGGGGTTCAATTCATGTGCTTTGATATTAGCCACATAAAAAAAGGATGAAGAGAGTAGAATCAGTGTAAAGGTTTATGCATAATGATGCAAAGATTGCTGAACTGCGTCGACTATGAGGTATTGTATGCTTTGAGAAAAAACACCTCATTAAAAAAGGGTTGCCCTTGCTTTCTAAAGCCACAGTCCAATCCTTAGCTAGTGAGATCGTTTTCCCCCTCAACACATAAAGTAGTGACTCCAGTTATTAACAAAGTTCATAATTCCTTCATGTTTCCCAGTAGCTGTTTAGTCGAAAGAAATTACCTTGCCCAATTTGCTCTCCAATCGTCAAGTCTTCCCACAAGATTTCGTAATCTAAACAATCAGTGTCCATGTCAACTCTATTAACAGCACTACTGCTAGTACTCCCACAGCTGCTGGCACTGCTTGTGCTGTTAACATTAACAGAGGATGACCAGGAACCTGATGCCTCATTATTGACAGGTCTATTACTTTCATTAACATGGCCTTCAGATTTTGTACCAGAATATGGGCTCTTCAGTTGAAATGTTTCATTCTCTTGATCATTACCTAACCAAGGCCATACGAAACGTGTAGTCCTTGCGTCCGATCCTTCTCGATCATTCCCTTTCCAAGGCCATGATATCCCTTTCTTACCCATTAAGGTCATAATCTTTTGGATTGCAGGTTTTCCTTCACTCTCATCACCAGAATCTCTAGAGGTTTTTACTGGGGGCTTCTCCTCGAAAGGAGAAAATACACCAAAGGCAGATGGGTATATATCTCCCCTAGGTGTACTGGCTGCACTGGAAGTTGCATCTTCTTTATGATCAGAAAGAGCTGCATCGGAGAAACCATGATCAGAATGGTGACTATCTCCACTCCCCCCTTCAGGATCAACACAATAATCTCCAGTCCTAATTCTGGATTTCATTTTGTTGCTCACCTTGGACGCCTGCATTGGTAATTGGTAACTCTTAACAATCAATCCAAGCCAAACTACAATTAAAAAAAAAAACAACCACAATACATACAAAAATTAAGGAACTAATACCAAATTTGTTATTTTAGATGCAATTGCAGCTTGCAAAGGCTGATGAGGATTAAGACCAAGTTTAGCCGAGACAGCATTTTTAGACCGGGTGAAGGTTGAATCTCCTTCAGCTTGCGTTTCAGCCGACAATGCAACTCTAATTTCTTGAAAAGGCCGAGAATCACTGGATACACAAATGATTCCAACCAAAGAATCATCATCATCTTTAAAAGGAGTATTAGTTGCAACAGCCGAGAACCTCTCCCCCATTTTATTCTTAAGAGGAAATTGCCCAGTCCAACTCTCCCCCATCATAACACGATGAACTATATTATGCGCGACCGCAAAGTCGCTAGGATCAACAAGAAGTTCAATGGCATCTTGGCCTAAAGCCTCTGCCGCTGAATAACCATAAAGTTTTTCAGCAGTTCGGTTCCTGCAAAAAAGCACAAATTGACAATGCTACTTATATACTAATAAACAAGATTAAACCACATAATTAATTACTAATTAGAACATAAAAACATGGACTTTGTAACTGAATAGTCGAGAAAAAGAAACCCTTTTTTTCCCTTACCAATAAATTATACGGCCACTAAGATCAAATATATGAACAGATTGTCCCATAGACTGTAATATATTTAAATACTGGCTGTTAGTGAAATTAACGGCAGCTGGCCCGATAATCCCGGTTTTTCCTCTACCTCCTGCTCCGCTGCCGCCGCCATTTACGGTGTCACTGCTTCTGCTCTCTCTTTGCAACGGCGAAGAATGCCGAATTGGTCCTGAACCTTTCTTCCAAGCAGCAGCCGCCGCCGCCGCGTTCGCCGGGTATCGCGGGCGTTGAGGGGAAGTAGAGTGAGATCTTTGACGAGTGGAGTCGGGCTTTGACTGGCCACCGGATTGTTTTAACCTTGACATTTCTTGCTTGAGATGAGCATGTTCCGCTTCCAGTTCTTGGATCTTCCTCAAAAGCTCCTCTGCTGGAGGCGTTTCCATTTTTTGCTTCCTTTTCCCTTCACCAATCAAAGTCAAAGCATGGGGACTTCAAAGCTTTGATAAGATATAAAGATTTCTCAACTCTCTCTCTCTCTTTCTCTAGAAACTCTCTTCTCTCTAACTTTTTTTTTTTGAGTTTCTTCTTCTATTTTTCTATTTTTTTTTGCTTGGCCTTTTTCTTTGTTTTGGCGGTTTCTATTTCTGTTTTTTTTTTTTTTTCTTATCTCACTATGAATCTAAACAATATTTAAACCAGATGTTTAAATACACAAGGACCACGGGTGAATTTCCCACGCGCTACTAACTCACGTGGTTTTTATTAGCCTATCAAAGTGATGGATTTTTTACCTTACGTCCAATCCATGTTGCCGTTCATCACAAACGCACAAATTCATTGGACCGACTTTATAATAAGTTATAACGTATTTGTGAAATTACAGGTTTCTTCTGGATTTGGTTTGGTTTGGTCTGGTTTGCTGGTCTCATAAAGCAAGATTAAATTAGAGTTTGGAGATGAAAAAATAATTAACTTAAAACATGTCAAAATTAGACGGCCTTTTTTCTTTCTTTCTTTCTTTTTTTTTTGTAAAATAAATCTGTCTATTTTTCTTTTTAGCTAACCATCAAATTTTCAAGTTTTGCTTTTTGAGGTAAGTATCTATATATCTTTCTTTGTTCCCACTCTTTGCTACAAGTTTTCATTTCAAAACTATATATATATATTTAGGTTCAATTAACAAATGTTTATAAATATCAATTAAAATTTATTTAATTATCATTTCTTTTTTAAAAATTATGTTTAATATATTACATTAATTATATATTTTTTATAAATATGATCTTACTCGGTGTCACTAAATATTAGATAATATTTTTTATATATTTATCAACTTGGCAACTTAACTTCTTTGGTCTGTGCCTCTAATAAAAGTTTCTAAATATGTTGGTCCAACTCCTTAATTTTCATATTAATTACTTATAAATATCTATTCAAATGATATTTTCTTAATTAAACAGAATTTTTTTAATTAATTTTGATATATATATATATATAGATACATATGTTGATAAAGTTAAAATTCATGAGCAATAGAATTAATGGAAGGAAATTTTGAAGAAGGAAAAAAAAAAAAAAAAAAAACACAAAAATATTGGGTTTTTGTTTTTACCTTGTGTTGTGTCTATAAGGGCATGGGCATGGCTGTTTCTAAAGTTTTTCCTTCTTCTTTTTCTGGTTTTTGTTCATATATATCTAATTTTATTTTATTTAGGGTAGGGCCAGTTTCATCTTTTGGAAGCAAGAAGCAAGTTGTCGATCGCCTTCCTCTCTAATTTTGTTTAATTTTCTCTCTGCAGACTTTTTTGTGTTGCGTGCACGCACGCACGCACGCACCCACAATGGTTTTTCAAAGGTTTGATTGAGACAATCAACAACAGCATCAAAATCTTTATTCTTCTTCTTTTTTTTTTTTTTTACTACTTTATTTGAAGGATAATATTATTATTTCACAAACAATGGAAAAGAAATGTGTGAAGAATTTTTCCATTACTGTCAAAAAGGGGAAGTCCCAAGCTTTTCGAGATTGAATTCGCAAAACTACTTGACATGGAAAACCTCATCTCATCCCAATCCCATACCTAATTTTTCAGTGATCAGGGTTTGTTTACAACTGCTTAATTAGGCTATCCATATAATGTTCATCATGTTTAATTATTTGCCTAGCTAGGTAATTAATATATATGGATGCATGCTTGCATGAAAATTGTCTGCTATTTAATACTAACATTGCTGGCATAATTTTTAGCTAGGCAATGCTTTATAAAGTTGGAGTTTTAAATATTAATCTTAATTTGTATCCGAATATTTAACTCAATAATTAATATATGACGACCGTCATGCTCAAATAACGAAGTTCAAATCCTTCCTTTTTCAAATAATATATATATATATATATATAATATTAATGCTTTTCTTTTCATCTTTCTAGAGCTTTATTCTTTACGGCTCAACTCAATATGCAACAATCCAAGTAGGTATTGGGTAGCTGGTAGCTCTTCCCACCACAAGAGAAAAAGGGGGAGAAAAAAAAAAAAAAAAGGGAGAAAAAGGAGGGTAAAGAACAAATTTTAAACTCATTACTTCCAATACTAACTTAAGATGACATATATGTTAGAACTTATATAAGAAAGTCTCACATCGGTGGGAGCAACGAAGGAGTTCCTCCTTGAAGGCTATATAAAGAGCCTTAAGGAGAAGTATTAAAACCATCCCAAGAATTATCTCTTCCTCTCTTGTATACTTTCTTATATTCTTTGTGAGGTTATTCTCTCCTAGTATTTAGAGAGAGGTGTTGTAATATTTTCTCATAGTGAAATTCTTCTAGTCTTGCCCCGTGGTTTTTCCCTTTATTCATTGAGGGTTTTCCACGTTAAATTTTGTGTGTTCAGTTCCTATTTTCTCATCTCTTATTTTAGTTGTGAGACACTATTCCGTCACTCTGGTACCTAACAATATATAGTAAATCTTGCAGTAGACTACAACAATATTTCTTTAATGGTACTTAACTAGCTCTCATCAATCATTTACCTGCTAAATGAAGCAGCAGCAGCAACTTTCTAAATATAGCAGAACTAATATAATGATAATTAATGCCATCTGAGTTTTATTTTGGTATTATTTTTATTTATTTATTTTAAGAATAGTGAATTATTGACTATCGCTTTTTTTATTCTTCAAAATTTGACCAGGCGTTGGTTATTTAATCTTCATGATAGACCATTGATTTTTTAGATAATGAATTTTAAAACTATCTCAATTACCTGAGATTTCCAACTCGTTTTTGTGCCGCAATATATAGGCTTATGAAGCTGAAGGCTGGGCGTGAGACAGCAACTGATCAAGAAGCTATGACTGAGGATGTAGCTAAAGTTGAATCGTCATTTAAATGTGGTGCAGATAGAGGAGATATATATGCTCTTGGAATTGGTATGCCTAAACCTTTAGTATCTGATACAATCTCTATTATCTATTTCATCATTGTTATTAAATTATTTAGTGGCTTATTCTTTCAGCCTATATTGTTCCGACTGTTTTTTTTTTTTTTTAATATCCATGTCCGTGTTGTGCGGAAGCGAATTGATATTACTAAAACCGATTTAAACACACTGAAAAAACACCGATATTTTACGTGGTTCGGCAACTGTGCCTACGTCCACGGGAGGAGGAGCTTGAAGCTTTGTATTAATGGAGTTTGAGTACAAACAAATACAGAATTCAAGGTGCTACACAAGGACTGAACTCACAACTCAACACAATACCGAACTACTCTATAAACACAGAGTATTTGCTTCAACAATTTAGCTCTAACTTACACTCAACTCTACTCAACTCTCTCATCTCTACATGGCTATTTATAGCCATAATATCAAGGTGTGAACATGCATCAAGTGGCAGCCACCATAGCCTACCATAGCCACCATCCACCACCTATCTTGGTGTGAACACATGCAAGTGGTAGCCACCATAGCCACCATCCATTTGCAAGTGGTAGCTTCCATTATTGGTGGTGCAAGTGGTGCAAGTGGTAGCTCCATTATTGGTGCTAAGCCACCTATGGTGAATGAGCCATATACAAGCTATATTCAAGCCATATTCTAAGCCATATTCCAACAATCTCCACCTTGGCGAGAATCCACAGAGAGAATTCACAGATCAGAGCTTCCTCTTTTCTCCTTCAAATGTACACACAATTACTCACATATCAGGGCACCTTCTGCATTGGCATGATTCATCAATGCACTGAGCCTGAGTCAATTTTTCTGTCTACTTCCCAGGAATTTTCTTAGCTTCTCCAAGATCATCTCGAACTCTGAGCTCAGTTGAGCCTTCAGCCTGTCGATCTCCACCTTGCCTTTTTCAGCAGATAGACAAATGATCCATTTTGAAGTTTCCGGAAATAAACACAGTGATCAAATTGACTGTGTGTGTACTTCTCATCCTTTCATGAAACAGTCCAACCGTTTGTTCAGCTGTCACGGGATTGTTTCAGACCATACAGTGATCAGTTCAACTTGCTTTTGTAATCTTTGCGACCGGGGACTCCAGAACCATCTGGTTGAGTCATACAAATTTCCTCCTCTACGGAACCATGGAGGAATGCAGTTTTTACATCAAGTTGAACTATCTCTAGGTTATACAGTGCTACTAAAGCCAATAAGATCCGAATAGATGCATGCTTAACAACAGGTGAAAATACCTCATTGTAGTCTATTCCTTTCTTTTTGAGCCTAACCTTTGGCTACCAATCTGGCTTTGTATCTGATGCTGTCTTTGCCTGTAGCACTCTCCTTTTTGGCAAAGACCCATTTGCACTCAATTGATATCTTGAGTGTTGGAAGTGGAACCAACTTCCAATTCTGATAGCCTCCTTCCACTGGGCATGCACAGGGCTGTTTACAGCTTCTTTGTAATTGATCAGAACATCATCATCAATTACTGGAAGGGCGTATGTCACCACGTCTGTGTATCGAGCAGGTTTCCGAATATGTCTATTCGGTCTACTGGTGACAACTGATTCAAGTTGCTGAAAGATTTCCGGTGATGACTCCTCCACTTCAATTAAGGTGTCATCAGATTCTGATTCAAACTCCACCTGCTTTAGAGAATCTTGGTTCACATTCTCTGGAGTTGACAGTTTCAGCATTACAGATTCGTCAAAGGCAACATCTCGGCTTACGATGACTTTCTTTGACTCAAGGTTCCACAATCGGACTGCTTTTACTCCTTCACTAAAGCCCATGAAGACAGCTTTCTTGGCTCTAGGATCCAGTTTTGCATCCGTTACTACGAAGCCGATCATATTCAATGGCAGAATATCCGGACTACACCTCTATGGGAGTCTTCCCATCAGTGGAGGTTAGTCTGTTGATAATGTGGGAGGCGAACAATAAAGCCTCCACCCAAAATGCTTTGCTCAAGCTCGACTGGGATAACATGCAGCGAACTTTATCAACCAAAGTTCGGTTCATCCTTTCTGCAACTCCATTCTGCTGGGGAGTGCTAGGAACAATGAAGTGTCGGATTATCCCATCATTCTGTGAGAGGCTGCTGTTCTGCCTGTCACGGTTTCTCTGTCAAGGAGATACAGATTTCCCTTCATATAACCCTTCATTGCTAAGAATGCTCCACGTACAACTCTCAGGACTCCATTCTGAATGGTCACCTTGTAACCATTTGAGTCTAAGACCCCCAGTGATATGAGGTTCTTCTTGAGATCAGGGACATACCTTACGTCTGTAAGTTGTCTGATTGTACCGTCATGCATTTTCAGTCGGATCGTTCCGATGCCTCTAGTGTGACAAGTATTGTCATTGCCCATATGGACAATCCCTCCATCAAACTCCTTGAAGTTTGAGAACCACATCCGGTTTGGACACATATGGTAGGAACATCCGGAATCCAGAATCCATTGATCTGAAGAGTGTGTTGTTGTGGAAATTGTAAATGCAGAGTCTTCCTCTCCCTCAGATTCTTGAGCTACACTCACAATCGACCTCTCCATGTTGGGACAGTTATTCCTCCAATGCCCTTTCTCATGGCAAAAGGCACACTCGTCCCTCGAGAGTCGTGTTCTCGATGATCCCCTCCTTGAGCGGGATTTACCTCGCTTGTTTTCTCCGGCTCCTCGGTTGTCCGTCCTGCCTCTGTACACAGTTAAAGCTTCTGGTGTAGTATTCTGGTGATCATGCTGATCCTTTTTCCGATACTCATTATTCACCAGAGCATTACTAACATTAACATATTCTATATCATTTTTACCATACAACAGTGTAGTGGTTAAATGATCATAGCTATCAGGCAAGGAATTTAACAGAGTAAGAGCCTTATCTTCATCAGAGATATTTGCATCTAGATTTTCAAGATCAGCGAGGATTTTGTTAAAACTTACTAGATGCTCTTGCATGGTGATACCTTGCATATACTGGAAGCGGAACAGCTTCTTCTTCAGATAGAGTCTGTTCTCCATGCTTTTTGTCATGTACTTGTCCTCAAGTTGTTTCCAGAGAGTTTTTGCATTATTCTCTCTCATGACAAAGTACTTCTGGTCCTTGGCTAGGCATAACCGGATTGTGCCACAAGCCTGACGGTTGACAAATTTCCAGTCATCTTCCGAAATATCTCTGGGCCTGTCTTCCAGAGCGATATATGAACCCTCTCGGAATAACAGATCATGAACTTCGCACTGCCACATGCCAAAGTTGGTGGTGCCATCATATTTCTCCACCTCGAACTTTGCAGTGGTCATCGAGTTCTTTCTGATATAAGAACTTGATCGTGCGCTGCTGGTTGTTTCATGTGTCTCTAATGATTCTGCCATGGTAATAAAACAAAATTACCAACAAAGTGTTTTTCCGGTACCTGTATGGAAAAACGGATGCCGCGGTTGAGTCCGGAATAGTCGAAATAGCCAGGAACGGGTCCAACTATGTAAATTTTGGACACACGGTGAATATTCTGCGAATATTCTGCTACAAGTGGCTCGAAATGGACTCGGATTAGCTCAACCGGCTCGGAAAAGTCTCGGAATAGTGTTCTGAAACGGCTCAAAAAATAGCCCGAAAAAGTTGGTCGGACCTGCGGCGGCGCGTGGGCGGCGTACGGCGGCGCGTGCGGCGGCGCGTGGAGCGCGTGGAGCTGTTTGGGTGGCCGGCGCGTGTGGCGCGTGGGGCGCGTGGGATTCACGCGTCTTCAACCTCTGGAGGCGCGTGTGGCGCGTGCTGCGCGTGGGTGTCACGCGTCTGCAGCCTCTGGTGGCGCGTGCGGCGCGTGGGCGCGTGGGGCGCGTGGGCGCTTCTTCTGGCGGCGCGTGCGGGCGCGTGCGGCCTCCTCTGGTGCTCCGGTTGATTCTGCTGCACTCCTCTCGACGACCTCTTCAACCTGGTATTTTCAAAACATAAATTGGAGCACTTTTGAAAAACGGACAGAATCGAACAAACTCGGTTTTACGTAAAAATTGGCTCTGATATCAATTGATTGTGCGGAAGCGAATTGATATTACTAAAACCGATTTAAACACACTGAAAAAACACCGATATTTTACGTGGTTCGGCAACTGTGCCTACGTCCACGGGAGGAGGAGCTTGAAGCTTTGTATTAATGGAGTTTGAGTACAAACAAATACAGAATTCAAGGTGCTACACAAGGACTGAACTCACAACTCAACACAATACCGAACTACTCTATAAACACAGAGTATTTGCTTCAACAATTTAGCTCTAACTTACACTCAACTCTACTCAACTCTCTCATCTCTACATGGCTATTTATAGCCATAATATCAAGGTGTGAACATGCATCAAGTGGCAGCCACCATAGCCTACCATAGCCACCATCCACCACCTATCTTGGTGTGAACACATGCAAGTGGTAGCCACCATAGCCACCATCCATTTGCAAGTGGTAGCTTCCATTATTGGTGGTGCAAGTGGTGCAAGTGGTAGCTCCATTATTGGTGCTAAGCCACCTATGGTGAATGAGCCATATACAAGCTATATTCAAGCCATATTCTAAGCCATATTCCAACAGTCCGAAGGATCCTCCAAAATACATGAAAAAACTTAAAATAAATCAAATATATATATCCGTATTCGACACTCACATCCGAATCCGAGTAACATAAGTTTCAGCTAAAAGGAAGAGCAATTCAGGTCGAAGACAGCACCAATGAACGCCAACCATCTACGGATCTAAGGAATCCACGTTTTCAGGTTTTCTGATGTTATTATACAGGTCTGCTATTACTTAAGTTTTTAGGTACGCAATTCTTACATATCGTAACCTTTGAATCATTATTAATTCCATGGATTGGGGCCAGATAACTGTGTAACACCCCAAAGGATTAGAAATGTGTCCACATCTTCTTTTTTTTTTTTGGAGGTCTGAATCACTTGTTGTAACACCCCAAAAGATCCGTTATGATATATATATATATATATACTTAAAACTCATATTTGTGAGGCATCTTTTGTGAGACAAAATCGTGAGACCTTCGGATCAAAGCGGAAAATAACTTGCAAGTTGAGTGCTGGTCTCCACACTCGTGTTCTTGAAATGTAGTGTTAAGAGAGCTAGAGAGCATAAATCAAGGTTGTGCGCTATGAAGATGATGAACAGATCAAACTATCATCAAGTAATGAATTTGTGGAACTCATGTTCCTCAAGTATGCTATAAAGGGTCTTGAACGCCGTGGTGATTATGTATTTAACATGTCAGGATTGCTGTACGATGTTGAGATGTGACATGTTATTGTTAGAAAAATCAGATTCTTTATTTCATTCTTCAATGATTGTTTGAAATCCTACCAATTCCTGAACAGTACTGCAAACCTATGTTATTCGGACTCGAACGTGAGTGTCGGACACGGGTATTTTCAATTTTTTTAAAGATTTTCATGTATTTAGAGGGTCCTTAAAGGATCATATCTCTATACCCATATCCGGATATGCGTTGGACAAGGGTGTTGGACACGAAAAATTCAAGTAAAATGAAAAGTCGGAGCAATTAATATAGCTGCAAACTATCCCTCACTGAACTTGCCTTCCGTTTCTTTAGAGATATGATTCCAGGGGATCACAGACTTCACCTGGCGAAATTCGGTCAAGAAAGAAACCATTTACTTGACTTAATGTCTTAATCCGACAATGTTTCCTCCCAACGATTCCAAGAGTAGTCAAAGCAAAGCAAGAAGGAGAAATTAGAGGTTTGCCTTATAAGGCAACTAATAGCTCAAAGCTGCTGGAATAATTAAGCTAAAGAAGGGCTTGAATAGAGGATTTACTAGACATTAAGTTTGTCAAAGGTGTACTCGGAATTCCACCTATTGAAGTCCATCCATCAATACACAGAAAGACTCTTCAGGAATCTCATTGCCTTTGAGCAGTGTGGTTCGGAAAGCACGCAGCACATCTCATCCTATATATGTACTTCTAATCGATGAAAACCCTACTCCAGGACGAAAGAGATGTTAAACTACTCAAACGAAAGCAAATCCTGACCAACTTTGATGTCATTGAAGAAAACCAGTTTAGTACTTTGTTTCAGAGGCTAGGGGAAGAGATGAACATTTGAAGCCTAGATATATCCAACAACCTCTGCCTCGTATTCTTATGTTGTTCCGATTCTTCATTTTTTTAAAAGTATTCATGTTTGACACCTGTGTCCGACGCATATTCGGACATGGGTATGGGGATATCCAAAGATCCTCCAAATACATGAAAAAACTTAAAAAAATTGAACATACCCGTATCCGACACTCACACCTGAATCCAAATAACATAGTCGTATTATGATTGTCATTGCAGTTTTGTTCATTTTCCTCATCTTAGTTGGAGCTTTGTTTCTCCATAATCTCCTTTTTCGACACAGATTCTAGGGAAACTTTAATCATGAGTGTGATCAAATGCTTTTGTTGAAACTATAACACTGCATCAATTTTCAATACCATTTGATATCCATTGCTTTTGCTTTCATTTCTAGGTATTCTTTTCTGGAGAATCAGCTGCAAACATAACTGGCAAAAACAAGAATTAAGGAAATTCAAAGCAGTTTAATTATAATCTTTTAGTTTCTTTTTTTTGTTAAAATTTCTTCTAAGAGAAGCTTAACATAGAGATTTATGCAATTTGATATGGTAATGAATACCATCCAAGTATTAATGTATGGGTAGTTTTCTTGATTATTATCCTATATATATTCCAACACGTTTCCATTTCTTCTCCTTATATTTTAAGGACCACTTTGCCAAGTTGCCATGTCCAATGCATCTAGGGATGGCAATGGAGCGGGGGCAGGGGCGGATTTTGCAGTATCCGCCCCCGCCCCGTCATAGCATTGCTCTGCCCCGTCCCACTCCGTCGTAGATGTTGAAATTTCAATACCACTACCACCTCCATGGATGTCGGTTACATCCATAACCGCTCCGCCCCATTTGATATTTATTAAAAAATTTTATTTTTTTCAAATAATAAAGCATTTTTTAAAAATCTAAATATAAATTAAATATAAACATGTTTCTAATATAGGAAGAGAAAAAAATAAAATATTAAGTTTAAGTTAAAAAAATAAAAAAATAAGTTTAATTATATTATTTTATTATTCTTTTAAAATTTAAATATTTAAGAGTAAAATTGTAATTTTAGTATTCGGGGCGGGGCAGTGCGGAGCAGGCAATTACCACGACTGCTCCATCCCCGCCTTTCAAATAAAAAAATCGCACCGCCCCGCTCCGTTCCGCCTCCATTGTTCAAAAAAAAACATCTCTATTCGGATCGGATCAATTCAAAATGCATTGGTCAGATCGAATTTTATCATCCTTTTATGCATCAATTTATAGGAGTCAGGGACCAAAAAAAGGAGGAATCACTAGAAGACTAGAAGTTGCCAACAGAGCAGCGATAAGATACTGTGTCCGCCCATTTTGTCATAGTTAATACTATTTGTTAAGAAATGTGGGAATAAGATAGTCAGTATCGTATCGGTATGCATATTATTTTTATTTTGATAATGATATGTATGATATTGATGTATTTCGACGTATCGTTTCGGATTTATAGACATTTTTCAAATATTTTTTCATATTATATAATATGATGAATACTATACTAAGAACTTTTACCCTAAGAACACAATGAGAACCTATAGGATAAAGTGCCAAAACCAACTTTTAAGAGAATTACAAAAAAAACTAATGATGAAAAATATTATTTGTTACTAGCATAACAAAAATTTTATTAAACTAAAATGAAATATTAAAAATTAATTAAATAAAATATTATCATTATATTTATTCATGAATCAAGTTACTTATTAAGCTCACGAGTTTGGTCAAATCAAGAATAAATTTGTTAAGTTCGATCCAACTTATAATATTATTTTATTAAGAAATATTTTTTTTATTTTAACAAACTTAACACATGTACTATAATAATCCGCATATTCGTATCGTATTCGTATTATTTTTCGTGTCATAATCGTGTTTATGTTGTTATATGTTTATATATTTTGACATGTTAATAATTCTGTTATATAGATTTTCACATGTTCGTTTATGCGTATCGTGTTCGTGTAATTTTTTCGTGTCATGTCATATTTTAGTTATTTTTCTCGTGTCATGTCCAATATTGTCAACATGTTGATTTTAGTAGATAAATTTTTTAAAATTTTAACCCATTTTATTTTAATGGTAAAATTATAAAAAATTTATATATTTTTTTGTAAGATCAAATGAGATTCATGTCGAACCTAAGTATGGTATCAATACTTTATATGTTTTTTGTAAAAAATTATATATTTTTATGGCTCCTTTTTGTAAATTGCCAAGGTGCTCCTAAAAAAGATGTGTACTACAATGAAAACTTTTATCATAGGAACAATGAAAACACTCAATTACAGCCACACATTTATCTCCAATGCAAGTAAAAATGTAAGAAAATTATAAAAAAAGTTAATAATTAAAATTTATTTACTAATTATGACAAAAAAATATTAAAAGGAAATAAAATTGATATTAAAAGCATTTAAAAAAAGTAGATCTATTATTAATAATGAGATTTAATACTCAAATATTAATATAATATTTATAATAATATTAATTTTTTAAAATAATAATACCATTTAAAATATTAAAAAATATATGTATATTAATATAAAATATTTTTAATACTACAAAAGTATTATTTAAAATATAAACTAGTTGAATATTAATGTTTTAATATTTTTAAATATACTTTTTCTATAAACTTGCCTAAAACCATATTTTTTATGTTTACATTATAATATCATAAATATATTTATTTTTTACATAATATAAATTACATAATATATTAAAATAATATAACCTTATATAGTTGAAAACTGGGTCGAACCAGGCCGAGTTCGGATCTTGAATATTGGAGCCAAGGTCTAATCCGTATTTTAAATGAGTTTTATTTTTTTGTCTAAGTCCATTTTTTGGGCTTAATATTTTTGTTCAAACCCACTCAAATATCGGACGAGCTTTCAGGTTTGGACGAATAGAGCAGCCCGTGGATAGGTCTAGATTGTAACATTTAGTAGTATTTGATTGGCCTGGACATAATTTTGAATCTGAATTTTTGGTCGGCTCAAGCTTGAGCAAGCATGTAAAGTATTGATACCATACCTAGGTTTGACATGAATCTCGCTTGACCCTACAGAAAAATATATAATTTTTTTATATAGTTTTACCATTAAAATAAAATGGGTTAAAATTTTAAAAAAAAATTATCTATTAAATCAACATGTTGACAATGTTGAACACGACACGAGAAAATAACTAAAATATGATATGACACGAATAAATTACACGAACACGATACGCATAAACGAACATGTGAAAATCTATATAACAGAATTATTAACATGTCAAAATATATAAACATATAACAGCATAAACAAGATTATGACACGAAAAATAACACAAATACGATACAAATATGTGAATTATTATACTACATGTGTTAAGTTTGTTAAAATAAAATAATATTTCTTAATAAAATAATATTATAAATTGGGTCGAGCTTAACAAATTTATTCTTGAATTGACCAAACTCGTAAGCTTGATAAATAACTTGATCCATGAATAAATGTAATAATAATATTTTTATTTAATTAAATTTTAATATTTCATTTTATTTTAATAAAATTTTGGTTATACTAGTAACAAATAATATTTTTTATCATTAATCTTTTTTTGTAATTCTCTTAAAAGTTGGTTTTGGCACTTTATCTAGAGGTTCTCATTGTGTTTTCACGGTAAAAGTTCTTATTGTAGCATTCACCCTATAATATATATAACATATTTTCAAGCTTCTTAATAAAATATATATTATATATACAGACGGATATACTTCCATTATATGTATATATATATTTTTATATGAAAATATAATTTTTAAATTTTTAAATTTTTAATATCTAAAATTTTTAAACATCAAATAAATAAAATATTATAAATATATAGTAAATTATTATTAAAAATGTTCAATAACCTAATTTAATGAATATATTTTATTTTTAAATATAATTATGAGAAAAAATAATCATGACATAAAAAATATTGAAATTGATTTAAAAAAATCAAATTAGTAAATTTAAAAAAAAAATTAAAATCTCTTGTATCAACCGATACAAGCCGGTACTAATTAATATTGATCGATACAGACCTGTACAGATTGGTACGATCGGTACAAAAACTGAAACGGTACGATACTAATATCTTTTCAATTTACCTTAAAAACGATATGTATCGACCAATACGATCGATATCGATACGATACCGACTACACTTGTCGAAACTCCAAAAGGCTTAAGGCTCTACTTTTAATTCTTTAACAAACATATTTTAGTGTTAACCAAATGTAAAAGTAGAAAATTCATCACTCAAATTCTTAAATGGACTGGCTGGCCGCTGGGCAGTGGCTGCGGAGGGCGACTAAACCATGCAAAGAAGGCACCTTGTTTAGCAATTGGGGAAATTGATATGATTATTTTTATACATTGACATGATTTCTAATCAATAACTAGAAGAAAAAAAAAAAACCGGAGTACTTTTAATTTTTTAATTAATTAATAATAATAAATTAATTTTAAATTATAATTTATTAAATAATAATTTATTTAATTTTTTATTTTTAAATTTTAATAATAATAAGATAATTATATTTTGTTAATTATGAAAATTAAATTTATGAAAATTGTTTATTTATAAATTACATAATATAATTACATTTTCAAATGTTATTTCTATATATATATTTAAAATATTTAGACTTTATTGTATGCGGTATATTTTTATTTATAAGAGGTAAAAAATAATTAATAAAAAAAATTATGATTTGTATTTTATTCTCTCATAGGATTGATTTTCTCATATATGTTAGCAGCAAGTTCGTTTTTTTTTTTTTTTACTTTATTTTTCGAGCGAATTGGGTACGGATCTTAAATCGACCCGTGACTCAATGTGCAGACCTACTCCTTTAAATATATCATTTAAAAATTAAAAAAAATATTATTTTAACTTTTTCTCCTAGTCGGTCGGGTACGGATCTTAAATCGATCCGCGAGTTAACGTGCGGACTAACCTTTTTAAATACATTATTAAAAAATAAATTTAAAAAATAAGTTTATTTTTTTAATTTTTTTCGTGCAGGTCAGGTACGAATCCTAAACCGATCTGCGAGTCAATGTACGAATCAACCCTTTAAATACATAATTTTAAAAAAAATAAAAAAACTAAAAATAATTAATAATTAATAAAATAAATTTATTTTTTATTTTTTCGATCGGGTATAGATCCTAAATCGACCCGCGAATCAACATACGGACCAACCCAGTTAAATACATAATTTAAAATTTTACAAAAAAGAATTAATAATTTGTTTTCCTTTCTTTAACTTTTTTTATGCTGGTCGAGAACGAATCCTAAATTGACCTGCGAGTGAATATGCAGACCAACCCTTTAAATACATCATTTAAAAATAAAATAAAAACTAAATAAAACTAAAATAAATTAACAAAATAAATTTCTTTTTTTAAATTTTTTTCCCGAACCAATCGAGTATGGATCCTAAATCGACCCGCGAGTTAACGTGAGGACCAACTCCATTAAATACATGATTTAAAATAAATAAATAAATAAAATAAATATCTTTTTTAATTTTTTTTCGAACGGGTCGAATACAGATTCTAAATTGATCCGTAAATGAACGTGCGGACCAATCCCTTTAAAAACATCATTTAAAAATTTTTTAAAAAAAAACTTTAAAAAACCCAGGACAAAATTATCTCTAACCTATTTCAAAAATATTTCTTTGAGTCTCAAGGACTCAAAAATCATTATAGTAGTTTCTTTTTGCTGATTGTTCTATTAAGTATTTTAACTTTCTCGAGTTAAGTGGTAATATAATAAAGGGTCCATTTAATTGATTTGATATTTATATGTATTAATTAAAAATTATTTATTTATTATTTTAGAAAAGTTTTTTTTTATTTAATATATTATTTTTATTAAATTAAAAAAAAAAAAAATCATTAATTATATATATTTTTTAAGATTATTATCTGATACAAACAGTAAAGTATTTAGATTCCACAAACGGGATTAAGAGGGTAGCACATAATGGTAGGGTATAGTAAAAAAAGAAACTAATTAAAAAAAATGAAACATGTGGCAACCTTTTAATCCGCTTATGAAGTTAGAAAGTTTACACTACGTACCAAAAGCAATTTTTTTTATTTATTTATATTTATCACTTTATTCAATATCTATAGGCACCCATTAACCAGTGAATAAAAAACCTAACCAGATCGGTCAATCGGATCGATTGAATCGAAAATTGGTGGCTTATCCGGTCCGACGGGTGTAATAAAATTGAATTTAATCGAACCGGTCAAAAATCGGTTCAACCGATAAAAAACTTATAAAAAATTTAAAAAAAAAATCGTAAAAAACCATTTTTTAAAAATTATTTTTTCAAAAATATTTTTTATAAGTGATGAGATTTGAACTCATAACCTCTTGAAATTATATTAAAAATCATACAACTACGCTAAATGTTTATTTTTATTTTTATTTATTATTTACTATTTTAATATTTTTTTATATTAAAAATATTTTAAAATTTTATTTAAAGTGTTTAACTGATCAAATAAATTAAATCGATTGAATCAAAAATTGAAAATCAAATCGAGTTAACTTCTTATCTGATTTTTTCAATCTTGCCGTTAACATTTTCTTATAATAAATTATGTGCACCAGACAATATCATTTCATCACAGTTAGACAAAGATTCATCAAACATAAAATATCCACGTGGGGCCACGACCCGACAACAAGAAACAATCCAATACTTCTCAACCATCGTCTAACCTTCACATTCACCGCTCGATCTTCATCAAAATCAATTAGTCTCCATCAAGCGGCTCAAAAAGGTCAAAAATCATATACACCAGACCACCAACAGTAAACAGTAAACTCCACTTACAAACTTCTCTCAGTTTCTGGTCCTTTCTCACTCTCTTTTTCTAAAGTTGTGGCTTTTTTTTTTTTTTTTTGACAACTGAGAATTTTTTGTAATGAGAATGAGAATTATTTAAATCTTGACCCTTAAATTTGACATCCACAATTATAGTTATAGATTTTTTGTGCTTCAGTTTCACATCAGAGAACAAAGGATAATTACAAAAAAATTAATAAATAAAAATTATTTATCAATTAACAAAAATATCATGTTAAAACTTAATAAAAATTATTTATAACTATGCTTCTTTTTCAAATAACAAAAAAAATATCATGTTAAGTTATTTATATTTTAAAACTTAATAAAAAAATAAAAAATATTATGTTTTTATTTTATTTATTTTTTAAAATGTTATATAAATATGTTAGGATTGTTAAAGAGGTGTCAATGAATCGAGTTGGATCGGGTTCGGACCGAGTTTAAATATTATATTACTATATATACTTGCTCAAGTCAGGCCCGATTCAAAATATGAGTTTCAGATTCTGCACAGATCTGGCTATATTTGTTTATGAGTAGTCTAACTTAAAATCGTATTTTTTTATATTTATATTATAATATTATAAATATATTTATTCTTTTGTATAATATAAATTATATAATATATATAAATATAAAAAAATTAATAATTAAAACCTATTTACTAATTATGTATCGTGACAAAAAAAATTATTAAAAGAAAATGAAATTGATATTTGAAAGATTATGTAACTTCATTCCAATATTTTACAATCATACACAAAAACCCAAAAAAAAACACCCGACCTTAATACATAAATCATTCTTTGTCATCTTTCTAAGCAATCCTGAAAATATTTGTGAATAGAAGATTCACAGATTAAATTGCAATAGAAAAGAAAAAAAAAAACAAGTTCAATCACTCTACTCCTGCTCGTCCCATTCATCATTCTTGTATGATACAAGAGTGTCAAGTGTCTATCTTGTGTATCTTGGTATCAAAGGAATAATATTAAAATCATCTTAAAAAATAGATTTATTATTAATAATTAGATTTAGTACACAAATATTAGTATAATAATTATAATAATAATACAATTTAAAATATTAAAAAATATGTGTATATTAATATTAAATATTTTTAATATTGCAAAAGTACTATTTAAAATATAAATCTAGTTGAATATTAATATTTTAATATTTTTAAATATACTTTTTCAATAAAATTAATTAAAATAATTAATTATAAATAATATATCAAGTTGAACCTAAACTTAAAATTTCTGTCTATGACTTGTCTTATGAGTGAGTTTAATTTGAGAAAAAGTTTATTTTGTGCTTGAATGGGCTTAAAACTTGTTATTTTATCTATAAAAAAATAAGTTTTTAGTTTTTAGTTCATTTTTTGTTAATTTAAATTCTAAGAGAATTACCAAAAAAAAAATTGATTGACGAGCTTTCGGATTTGGATGAATAGTCGACCCGTGGATATGTCTAGATTGTAACGTTTAGTAGCATTTGATTGGCCTGATAGAATTTTGAGCTTGAATTTTTTGACGGCTCAAGCTTGAGCAAGCATGTAAAGAATTGATACCATGTCTAGGTCCGACATGAACCTCGCTTGATCCCAAAAAAATATATATAATATTTTTATAGTTTCACCATTAAAATAAAATGACTTAAAATTTTAAAAAATTTATCTATTAAAATCAACATGTTGGCAATGTTGGACATAGACACGAGAAAAATAACTAAAATACGACATGACAAGAAAAAAGTACACGAATACCTTACGAATGCACAAACGTGTGAAAATCTATATAACATGAATTATCAACATGTCAAAATATATAAACATATAACAGTATAAGCACGATTATGACACGAATATGATACGAATACACGGATTATATGTGATAAGTTTATTAAAATAAAAAAGTATTTTTAATAAAATAACATTATAAATTGGGTAAAGCTTAACAAATTTATTCCTGAATTGATCAAACTCATAAATTTAATAAATAGTTTGATCCATGAATAAATTTAATGACAATATCTTATTTAATCAATTTTAATATTTCATTTCATTTTAATAGAATTTTTGTTATAATAATAACAAATAATATTTTTGATCATTAATTTTTTTTAATTCTCTTGAAAAAGATAGATTTGACTCTTTATCCGATGTGTTCTCGTGGTTCTCACGGTAATAGTTCTTACCGTAGCACTCACTTTTTTTTGGACTCTCTTTCATATAAACACATTTCAGATTTTCACGGGAAGAACAACAAAGATCAATCCAGAAACCAAAGAGAAAAAAAGGGTTTAAAAAGCTTAACATATATATACGTATAAGCACACGTATATCTACGGTGATCAGAAAAAAAAAAAGAGAGAGAGAGATATGGAGGCTGATAGGAGAGTTGGAGTGGCTGTGGATTTCTCTCCAAGCTGCAAGAATGCGTTGAAATGGGCTGTGGATAACGTTATCCGGAAAGGAGATCATCTTATCCTTGTCACCATTCGACCTGAAGGTCATTATGGGGAGGGCGAGCTTTGGGAAGCCACTGGTTCACGTACATACTGTTCTTTCTTTTTTTCTCTTTTTACTTTTGCTTTCTGTTTGTTTCTCGAGAAAAATCAGATTATTTTCTAACTATGTACAAGAAACCAGACATTAGACATGTATAGTTTACAGACAAAATAAGCTAAAAGAAATGAACTTTGGGCCTTTAAAAGAAATAAAAAATACGGAAGTGCTTAATTCAAGTATCATCCCCTTAAATGTTTGAAGCTTAATAAATAGGGTCTTAGCTTATTTGATCAGAGGAGTTTTTCCTTTTCCTTCCCATTAAATTTTCTTTGCCATAAATGTGTGTTTTTGTTAATTTACTGTTTTGTAGCTTTTATCCCTTTAAGTGAGTTCTCTGATCCTGTTATCATGAAGAAGTATGGGGTAACGCCTGACCCTGAAACTTTGGACATTGTCAGCACTGCTGCAAGCCAAAAAGAAGTAATTTCTTCCCCAAAATCCATGAAATTGAACTTCATTTAATTTCAGTTATTATTGTAATTCTTAATAAATTGATATTATGTACTGATCATCAGGTTGAGGTGCTCATGAAGATTTTCTGGGGTGATCCACGTGAGAAGTTATGTGAGGCCATTGATCAAATCCCTCTGAGCTGCATAATTGTAGGAAATAGAGGGCTTGGCAAGATTAAGAGGTGAAATTTCATCAATAATCTCTTGTTTCAAACTGTTGAAGATTGAATCATTATTGTTGGCTTTGATCATTTTGGGATATCCTTTTTTTTTTTCTTCTTAAAAGCAGTGTTTGTTGGGAATCATGTATTATGATCAATGTTAAAAAAAGGGGACCGGAGATCAAATCGGTGTGACTTCCGAATTATCGGTTCAATCAGTTGAATCGGATTATTCAATTTAAAAGTAAATTAAATATTAAATATATGATTTTAATATTAAATAATTATTAGATATAGTCATTAATTAATAAAAAAAATGTTTTTGACTTAATGATATAGTCTTTACTTTATGGTTAAAGGTTCAAATCTCATCATTTACAAATAATTTTTTAATAAAAAACTGATATTTTATCGGTTTTTAACCGGCTGAACCGGTTTTCTACCGGTTCATTATATTTCCGATTTTTTATATTCATCGGATAGGACAAGCCGCCGGTTCCCGGTTCAACCTGTCCTACCGGCCAGTTCATTCCGGTTTTTTTCATCATTGATTATGATATCTAGTGCTTTCAATCTACCTTTTGAGACCTATATTTCTTACAGGACTAGATTTTTTCTTTTTGGTCTTACAATAGTTATAAATTTCATGTTTCTGGTTACTAATTATTTCTTGAAGAAAAAGATTCTTAATACATTGGATCAAAGCTTTCTTTAACATTACATTTAAGCATCCAGTAGCAGTGCTGCATCATTATGACTGAAAGCCTGAAATAGATAAATGATTGAGTTCCTGACTGGTTCATCATTATTATGTTTCAGGATTTTATTTGTGGTTGATGTTCTTTAATTTTTTTGTTCTTTAATTTTTTTCAGGGCTATAATGGGCAGTGTGAGCAACCATGTGGTGAATAATGGTTCCTGCCCTGTCACTGTGGTCAAGCACCATGACTAAGTGCTAAGCTTGCTTTAAAGACTTATTTCCCTGGCATCTGGTCTGGGTTTATGTGTTTGCATGGGATGTAAAATTATGTTGTATGAAATAAATTTGTAGATTTAAACCTTTTTTTGATGTTAGACAAGCTTCATTTTGTTGTATATTCTGATGGGTTTTGTGTGAACTAAACTTGCCAATTAAGGAGTAATGTGAGAATAAATTCTGTATGCAGTTCTAGGAACTGCTGGTTAGTGTTTGTGTTTGCATATTTGAACTAATTTTCTTTTCTGGTTTTAAGATTTTGGATGCAACAATTTAAGAAGCATCTGCTTTTGAAGGTAAAAAGTAGAACTTATTGGAAACTTATAGCTGACTGGACAGTGTCACTCTCACCTTCCCCGACATGATGTCAGCCTATCTTGCTCCGAGTTTTTATTTTTTTTTTTAATATTCGTGTCCGACGTATATTCGGATATTGGTATGAGAATATGATTTCCTAAAGATTCTTCAAATTTATGAAAAAACTTAGAATAAATTAAACATATTCGTGTCTAATACTCACATCGAATCCGAGTAACATAGATACCAGCATATGGCGGATTTTTAAACTGACTTTATGCTTATTACTACATTTTCTCGGTTGAAATTGGTGTTTCCCTTACTGCCTTAATCATGCAACTTAGGTTCAGAGGGGACTGTTGAAATTGTTATGGGGTTGAGATGTTATGTTAGTGAGAACTGATGAGAAGTCAGAGCCTATCAGTTCCAATCTCTGATTTACAATTGTAATTTGTACCATTGCTTTCTCCAACAGGAAACTTGGAGCTCCTAGAGTTGAGAGTCAGTCTCAAGTAAAGTTTTGAATCTAAAACTTTGCCTTAGCACAAGCATAATTTTACTTTATATTGCTCTGACTTTTATTTTTCTTAATGATATTCTTGAAGTATGATTGAGCAACGCATATTTAGATATGGGTATGCGGATATAATCCTTCAAGAATCTTTTAAATACATGAAAAAATTTAGAATAAATCAAATATACTCATGTCTGACGTATATCCATATCCGACACTCATATTTGAGTTCGAGTAACGTAGATTTTGCTTTCACATAACAAAATCGAGATAGTGATATTACTGATGTATGACATAATCTTCCTAAAGTGGATTTAGAATTGCACCAGTAAATTATTCTGCAATAAATTCATTACAGCACCAGAGTCCAGAGTTAATGGTCAATACTTTCGTAGTTGAATTTGAAGGGTCAAGCAAGAAACCTTTTCCTCAACAAATAATTGCTCTTTCTTCAAAAGGATATATCATATTAAAGAGGGTCAAATGGAAGAAAAAAAATCTCAGTTCCCTCAATGCTCAATTATTGTAACTAGAGGTGGCAATTTGGTGGGTTCGGGTTAAGCTCATTCGAATTCGGTTCATTCGAAGTTTGGATTCATTCGTGTTCGGGTTCTGTTTGAATATGTTTTAAATCCTTTTTATTTTATTTTATGTTAGATATAATTATTTTTACGTAATTTAAATATTTATTTTTAAAAATAAATTAAATATTTTATTATTTTTTTTAAAAAATAACTTTTTATTATAATATGATATTTTTAATTATATTTATTTATTAAAATTAATATTTGTTAGCTTCAAAAGAATATAAAATTATTTTTTATATAAAATAAAATTTTAAAATAATTTATTAGAAAAAATATGATATATTATAAATTAATCATATTAATATTTAAAATAATTGATTTGATGAACTCGAATTTCAACATGTAAATACATTATAATTTATATTCACTACAAAATAAAAGATTTTTAGGGATGGACTCTCGCATTCAATTATCCGTTTATATATTTGTAAAATGTAAAAAATTTATATTTATGTAAAGAATCAAACCTAACATTCAACTCTTAATAGTAAAAATATTACCAAGTGAACCAATCTTGAAATTGATATAATATGTTACTAAAAATAAATTATATCTTAAATTATATCAAGTGTAATAAAAATAATAATAATTTAAAAATTACTTATCCAAAATAAAATAAATAATAAATCAATCACAAAATTAAATTAGCTAATTATGTTAAATACTTTTAAATTCTAAAAAGATATGATACTTTTATAAATCAATATTTGTTGATTTAATTTAATAATCTATCTAAGAAAACTATATATATGTTGCAAAGAGCAACACAATTTTTTTAAAAGTAGTTTTTATCTATTTTTTAATATAAGAAATACTATTATACTAGAGATAAATTAAAATGAATTGCTGTTAATTAATTTTAATATATAGGAAACACTATTATACTATTATTAGGGTGCTCTTAAAATAATATAAATAAAGAACAAGTAATACTTTATGTGAAAAAAATTTCATATTTCTAAAATCTTCATGAGTTTAGAATCTTTAGATGGTAAATTCATCAAGATATGAGACGTTAAAGTTATAAGTACAAAATATAATTTATTTTTGATAAAATTATTATTTTATCATATATATAAAATATAAAATAATTTTTAATTAAATTATTAAAAAAGATATTAGAATAAAATTGATAAATAAATTTCTTGCTTTATAAAAAAAAATCATTTAATTATAATTTGATAATTTTTATTTTTAGTATTAAATTCGGGTTCGGGTTTGGGTCGGTCTCAGGTTCGGATATTTCCGGTTCGGGCTTTTTCGGGCTTAGGTTTTTCGGGTTCGGGTTTTTTCGAGTTTGGACCCTTTCGAGTTCAGGTAATTTAGGGCTCGGGCCATTTCGGGTTCGAATTTTTTTGGATTTGGGTTTATGACTTTTTGGTCAAATCGGGTTTGGATGGGTTTGGGTTCGGATTTTTCTGGTCGGGTTTTCGGGTTCAGATTCGTTTTGTTACCTCTAATTGTAACTGTATAATTTTAGACAAGCTACAGCTAAGCTAACAGCTTGACTTGAATTGCCAATTAGAAAATCTTTGACTTGAATTGCCAATTAGAAAATCTTTGACTCCCAGTGTTATAGTTATGATCTATGTTGCTCCGACTCTTATTTTTTTTGAAGTACTCATGTCCGACGCATATCCGGATATGGATATGGGATATGACCCTCCAAGGACCCTCCCAATACATAAAAAAAGTTAGAAAAAATTGAACATACCTAGACACATATCCGTATCCGACACTCATACCCGACTCCGAGTAACAGAGGTCATGGTTGGCAAGAATTTCCAAAGCATAGCAAATCTTCCTCTTTATGTAGGCCTGTTGCACTGTTAAAAACTTAAGATTTGTGGGATAGTAAGATCTTGGAAGACAATGCCAAAACAGCAAAATCTTCATGTTGACTACTTTTTTCCAATGGTCATCCTATTTTTCCTGGATAACCACCTCTTACCAAAAAATCTTCACGATTAATATGTTCCTTCATCTTTCAATCGACCATTTTTTTTTTTGTTCTTTTTACCTTTCAATCTCTGCAAAAAAAAAAAAAAAAAAATTCTAAAAAGAACAAATTACTGCTTGTATTCCTGGTCTGGTTGCATCATTCTCTTCAACCCTGCGCAATCAAGGTGACCCAGAACTGCCTTCATCTCATTCCTCCTTCTCTAAATTACAGCCTTATGTTGCTCCGACTTTTTTTTTTTGTTGAAGTATTCGTGTCCGACACTCGTGTCCGACACATATCCGGACATGGGTATGGGAATATGATCATCCAAAAACCCTCCAAATACATGAAAATCTTAGGAAAAAATGAATAAATCCGTGTCCGACACTCACACCCGAATCCGAGTAACATAGTTACAGCCACCATCTTCTCCTTTCTCCACTCCTATATCAAAGCCACAGCCTTCGCCTCCTGCTCCAAGAACTGCCCTCAGCCCCAGTTCTTCTTCACCTCCTGCTGGAACAACAGTTATATTTTCTGAAGATATCGGTCTACCACGGCTATTCAATTCAGTGACATGCAGGTACTCGTTCAAATCCATCTTGTCTCATGCTGTTCACGACTTATATATGCTTTTTCGGTAGTTTCTTAGTGATATTTGTGGATTTCTTTTCCCTCTAGTTACCCTCCATCGCGAGAAAAATGCGCTGGTCCAAATTGTACAAATACATGCAGGTATCGAGATTCCAAGTCAAAGCTTCCCATTTGCAGTCTTGATTGCTACAAGGCAATACATGCAAAGGCTCAACCTTTGGTTCCATGCTGAGATGAAGTAAAAGTTCCTTGACTTCCCAGGTGGTTACAAAAATCATTTTTGGTATATTATTGTCAGATGAGAATGAGGATGATGACCATAGATGTCGCTTACTTCTGATGTTGAGCTCCTCTATGTTATCCGGATTCGAGGATAAGTATCGGATACGAGTATGTATTTGACATAGGTATTTTTAATTTATTTTTTAAATTTTTTTTTTTTCATATATTTGGAAGATCATACTTCAATATTCATGTCCGAATATGTGTCGGACACCGGTACCTGAGAAAATGAAAATTCCGAGTTATTATTTGTGCATGGACCAATGATGTCATGCACCTAACCACTGTAAAGAAAACTCTACCATCTTTACTTTCATCCTCCATTTGGTATGTGGCTATATGTACACGAGAGAAATTCAGTATATTTATTCCTTGGTAAATAGACAATGCTTCAAGCTCATAAATTCACTGTTCATTGCCGTCTACTTATGAACTAAAGGAACACTACTTAATTCTTTCAACTTCAATGAAGCCAGCCGATGCAAACTATTGAAATCGTTGTGTTTAGATAGTTGGAATAGAACATCTAAAAGAGTTTCACCAAGCAATGAATATTCAAACTTATAAGTGTATTAATCAATAATCATGCTTACATATGATAATTGAGTGCTATCATATACCATTAATTACAAAAGCTTAATATTATCAAGAGGGTATACTATATTACGAATTGATTCACTCTAGATGTAAATAAATATCTTTATAGATTTCTTGTTCCTTCTAGAACTAATCCGCCGTCGAAGCGAGCACAGGAAATCACAGATCCTTGCTAGAACTATGAACCATCCATGAAAACAGCACCATGTCCACTAGATTTCATAAACTTCTTGAGCATAAGAACCAAAATTGCAATGGTAAGTCCAACAGCTGCCCATGTAAACATGCGGTCATCAGCAGATCTTTGAACCCTCATCTCCGGCCTTCGGACTGGCTCAGTACTTGGTCCCCTGGCAGGAATCTCTCTCACTACCCTCATTTCAGCAGGAGGAGGATTAGCATCGGCAGGAGCCGCAGGCTCTTCAACAACAACCCTGTCACCAACTGCTTGATTTTGGAGCCCATTCTCAGTAACCATGGTAACAGAATCTTGTTGATTGGCCTGAGCTTCACCATCCCTGTCAGTAGGTTGGTCTTCTGAGGCCTGTGAAGGACTGAGTTGAGGAACAGGAGGTGCATTGCTTAATAACATATATTCCTGAATCTGTGTCACCAAAAGCTTTCATTAACAGATGACCAAAATCACCTTATTAGGGTGTAATCTAAGCAAAACACATACCTCATCAATAAGTTTTTGGCGTTCAGGATTCCCAAATTTAGGTGGTGCTTCACGAGATTTGATGGCAAGGGCACGGCGCTCTTCTTTCTTATAATCTAGAGAACCTAAGGCACCATTTGGGCTGGTGGGCATGAAAGCAATCAGTGCCAGTAGAGCAGTCCGCACTATCAACACCAACAGTCAGATTAGCCAGGTTTTAGCTAGATATTTCCTTCAAAAGTTTCTAACTCAACCAAGTATCAGATATTAAAATAAAAACCACAATGAAGCCTTTTGGCTTCAATACAAAACACAGGAGGATAAAATGAGAAAAGCCAGACTAAGAACATGCCAGAACAAAAGGATATGGAATAGTACTAATGTTACTATACCAATTCACTAGTTGCCACAGTCACTTTTGTGATTGCTTCATCAAACAGCAGTGGAATCAACATTACAACATACAAATAGTTCTTCATTATACTCAACATCCGGATTTCGAATACAATTTATATCAAAATTCACATTGCGTTTGCATTCAAGAGAAATGAAACTCACCACTCCAAGATGGCTGCCAGTGTTCCGGGTGGTGATTCGATATACTTAAGCAAATCTTAGTCTGGGTTTCGAAACGCCCATTTGGCTGAAAAATGGATAGATAAACAAACTTATTAGCACAACAAATTAAATAATTACCTCCAAAAAAAAGGAAACAAATATAAAAAAGCAAGCTCTTACAGTCAACAACATAAATGAAGGGGGCTTAAATGGATACTCAGCAGGCAATTGGATCCTTCCATGATAAATCCCTCCTTCAAATTCAGAATCCCTCGGACCCCTAATTGCAAATTGCCATTCAAATATATTCTCCTGAAAGAAAAAAAAAATTATTATGGAAATCCTCAATAATCCCTTAATTCAGCAAACAGTTTTCCCCTTATTTGCACAATAAATCAAGCATTTAATCAAAGTTTCAAATTATTCCCCGTTCTATCCATAACCTAAATCATCAAATTTGGAACTTAAAAAAGCCCTAAAATTTTGAGATTTGGGGGAAAACAGACCTCGAGAGGGAGGCTCATGAAATCATCAGAAGGATTGGATTGCATCTCCTTAACTTCTTGTAAGATCCTCTTCACCGCCGGATTCTTGAGGTTGTACTTGTCTTCAGCCATTGGATCACGATCTGGTCGTATAGCGAACCACCAGCACCACCGTCAACGACCTCCGTACGATCAGCTGACAAACCCGCCTGTATATAAACACGAATTTGAGAGAAACTGAAAGAGATAAAGAGATTTTTCTTTAAAATTTAATTTAATTTAATGGCAAGCGAGAGAAAGAAAGAGGAAGAAGAGTTCGTAATTGAGTCTTGAGTGGTTGACTTGACACGTCATGGGATATACATTTGAATACGTGGCGATGGTTTATTGGCTAAGAGGCAGTAGCTTTTTTTTGGCCAAGAGTTCCTACTTCCTAACCTCCTACTGGTTCGGTGACTCCAATTTTAAACAATTTTTAAAAAATATTTTGAAATTCATATTTAATTTGGGCCCATTAAAATCCTGAGTGGGCTTTAGAACTCATCAATTTTGAGCTTTATTAATCTTAGGGTCTATTTGGATAGGCAATGAAATTGATTTCGGGTGATATTAAAAACAGTGATCGAAATGAAATTAATTACTGTACAAGTGAGATTGAGTACTATGCAGTGAGATTAAAATCAATGGTGAGATATGTGTTTGGATTCAAAAGCAGCAGTGACGATAAGAATAAAAAATGACCATTAAAGACATTAGATTAAAATGTATATATATAATAAATAATTAAAATTATATTTATATTAAATAATAAAATATAAATATAAATTATATTTATATTTATATTCATATTTATATTAAATAATAATTAAAAATTATTAAAATTATAATAAATAATTAAAAATTATATTTATATTAAAAATAATAATTAAATAAATATGAAAAATTAAATAATTAAATAGTTTAAAAATTTTAAAAAAAAACTAGAGAGGGGTAAAAGAAGAATTACCCCCTTCTATTAGAGTCTAGTTGGTTAACTGGAGGGAGGGGTGGAGTGAGATTACCCCACTGGGGGTGATCCAAACATCCCCCAGTGACCATCAGTTAGTTGGAGGAAATTTTCTCTCAAAATCTTCTTAGATTCCACCGCACCAAAGGTTTAATTAAAATCTGTGTAAAAATTCCTCAAGAATAGATATCAGCTTGATTGTGGCATTTGAATCCATTAATTGTTTCCGAGTCACAAAGTTTATTAAAATCTGTGTAAAAATTTGCTTTTCACAACAATTTTATCCAAGTGGCATTCATATATGTAAACATGGTTGATTTCCTGGCCTGGTTTATAGAATATGTAAGACTGTTTGAAAGTACAATACTACAATATAATATATTCCTTGTTTGCCAATAAAATAGCAAATCTTCTTGTTTTAATCTTTCTGGTGATGAGATACTGTGAATTGATTAGGACAAAGGAGAAACCTTTTTTTTATTGTGAAAGCATTCAATTTGGAATCATTGAGGAAGTAAATAAGTCTGAAACAAAATGAGTTCAAGGATCCCATTTTAAAGTAGGACGAACATAGTACAGGAAGACAATTCACAACAGTTGCTCATCAATGGCTAACTGATCTTCCATTATGCATGTTTCCATGGTTTAAAGGATTGAAGCACTGAATTTCAGAGCATTTGCTTGGTAAGGTGGTAAGAGTCCAATTCTTGAATATTCCACGACAGAATAGGACTCGGATGCCTTTGCGTGTAATAATGATTACTGAATTTATGACTTCATCAGTTGGATGAAACACCGAAAGAACTTCAAAGCCTTGAAGATATCTTCACAAGGATCAATGATAGGATAAAAGAATGCTCGACCTCCATCTGCACTCCTTAGCTCAGCCAAGTGACGTATTACTCGACTCTTCTCTTCCTTGACCATGCCTACTAGAGCCGCCAAGAAAATGATTTCATCTATGTTGCTCAGCTCTTTATTATTTTTTTTTTTTAAGTATTCGTGTCCAACACCCATGTACGTATGAGGATATGATCCTCTAAAGACCTTCCAAATGAAAAAACTTAGAAAAAATTGAACATACCCGTGTCGGACACATACTCGTATCCGACACTCACACCACACCCGAATCCGAGTAACATAGGATTTTATATTCCTTGAAGCCACTTGACACATTCAGAAAAACACTCGTTTCGATGACTCAGGATCCGATCGAGGAAACCAACTGAAAGGCTTTGGAATTTGCAGATGGATATCAATATCATTGTTATGGAAGGAGGTAGTCATCAGATATGTTTGGTAGCTAAAATGATGGGAGTCAGAGGGAGGGGACCAGACCCGATGAAAGCCACTCAATTAGGAAGTTTGGTGCAATCTTTTTTTCAGCATGGAAAATTCAAGATGAGTCAGTTTGAGGTAATTGGAATTAGTAAGGGAAGATATATACTGATATGGTGAAGTGGATTTGCATGAGATCCTATATGAGGGTAGAGAAATGCCCCTCTAAGATTCCCTCAGCTTCTTCCCCACAAAGTTTAATCAGCCAGGATCTCATTTCTTGAACTCTTTCATTCAACCTAGTGACATCAATGTCACTTGGGGACAAGCATATAAGCTATTTTATTCGGACTCGGGTGTCATTGTCGGACACGGGTATATTCAATTTTTTTTAAAGATTTTCATGTATTTGAAGGGTTCTTGGAAGATCATATCCTCGTACCCATGTCCGGATATGCGTCGGATATGGGTGTCGGACACGAATACTTCAAAAAAATTAGAGTCGGAGCAACATAGCATGTAAGTACAAGTTTGGTGAAGAGGGTATTGACATGATTGGAGGGACTGAGGTCTTCTAACCTTGAAATTTTCTCGTATAGATTGGTGATATAAGCTACCAATAACTCCTAATCTTGAGATTCCATAATCTCACAATAAGATTTTAGAGAGCTAAGCCAAGGGCCAGGCTTATATATGCAAGTGGGAGGCTCTATCTTCTCTGAAGAGGTGATTTATCTCCACTACATTACTGGACAATCATAAGATTGGACATTTTGATGAGTAAAAAAAAACCCATTAACTCATGCAAGATTGTAGCATGAGGAGAATCATAATGGCTGCCCATGAACCTCTATTGGAGAGTGATGGGAAAAAAATGACAAAAGAAGCCAGATTATGTCTCAGAAAAGTTGGATTTAAAATATGCTTAAAACTTAAAATACTTTATAGAAGTCGGTGAAAGTTTTTTGGTACCAAGTTTTTTCATCAAGAGGAGCTGAGTAAAAGGCCAAAGTCATTGTAAATTCCTCCTCACTGTCATTAGTCACCTATGTTACTCGAATATGGGTGTGAGTATCGGATACGGATGTGTTCAATTTTTTCCTAGATTTCTATGTATTTGGAGGGTCCTTAGAGGATCATATACCCATACCCATGTCCAAATATGCGTCGGACACAGATATCGAATACGAATACTTAAAAAAAATGAAAAATTGGAACAACACTAGGAGGATTGAGCATTATCTTTACAGTTTTCTGTTTTTTTGGGGTTTGAGTCTGACTCCTCTTACCACTAATTACAATGTAGCTGTCAATCACAGATTGATGGAAACACCAACTACTTAGCCATTCTGCACTAAAAGTTCTAAACATTCCAAATAAAACCTGATATAGCCATGTCTTCATCTGTTTGATAATTAGTTACATAATATAACTTTTGCAAGATAAATTACAGGAAATAAACAGCCAGTAAATTCAAGCTGGCAATGCAGCATCAGCTGAAGGAAGAAGGTGAATACTGATAATCTGATAATAGTACTACTTTTTCCCACTATTCAACATAAAAAAAAAAAAAAAAGGCCTCTCAATTTGCTATCCATGTGTTCTTACTGTTGGTTTCTGCCTTTTTCTTGTAATTTTCTATCATGATTTGGATGGTTGCAAAATCTATTCATAGTTGTATTGAGCTGTCTTCTCTCTATATGATGCTTTTTTTCCTATTTATAAATTAGTATATTTATGAGAAACTAGCTTAGTTTTCTGAAGTCCTGGTGGCAGATTAATATATTTTCACTAGGCTCAAAGACTGTAGAGATTCAACAACAATTTCTAGTCTCTGCTTGCTCAAAAACATTTTGTTCCTTTCTAGGAAAGGAAGGTGAATTATGAGATCAATCTTCCTACCTGAAGTTGACAAAACCAACATAAAATAGCTCCACAACAACTTGAACAGTTAAACCTGTTAATAAACCAAAATGCTTTTAGCTACTGAAAACTGTAGTATAAATTCAATTTCTTATGCTTAATTATAGATAAGTATGATATTGATATGAAAATAAACACATCTAAGAAGAAATCCCATTTTTTTGAATTGTGATTAAGCTAAGTTCTCTTTTAATACATTCATTAATTGAGTCCTTCAATCTTTCTGTCCATTTTGTTTTGCCAAACTCAACCTTTTTAACCCAAATTGTTACCCACACCAAGGCACAACATCCTTTCTGTCAAGCCAGTTTTTCTTAAGGGCCTGCCTAGAGAGCCCAATAAACTAGGCTTTGCCTGGACCAGTCATTGAATCACCGAAAGGCACATGTGTCTGCAATCCATAGGACCATAACCCCAGGAGGCCAGCACGGCCCAGCCCCGGATCTCAGGGTTGACACGTGCGAAAACCTTTGACTTGCATGTTTGACACTTGTGGTGGCCTGGTGATAGTGAAAGACAGTTCAAGAAGAAACTTTTTAGTGCTTGGAAACTGGAAGGTGGAAACTGATTCAGGAACTCAATAAAAGTGTCAAAGAGAAAGTTTGAGCTGCAAAAAATTGGAGGAGAAGATCACCATGACTGAGGAAGTACCGTTTGTTGCTACTAGCTAGACGCCCTTTTATTCGCAGCATTCGAGATGGGAACATTGTTCTTTCCTCCTTCAAAACATGTCAGGTATTTTCTGATTCTTAATTCTTTTTTACCCATTTTTGGCCTAAATTACATGCTAGCTCTGGAAAAGGTTGGTTCTTTAGGTGAAAATTTGATACCTTTGAATTCAAATTTTGTTGCTTTATAGTATGAACTGACTTAAGTCTCAAACTAAATATATATATATATATATATATATATATATGGGATCCACTTTCGCTAGTGCAAAATTAAATTAGTTTTATATGTATCCGTAATTTTTTATATAATTTATATTTGTTTAATCTAACTGTCGTATTTCATGTTCTATTCACATAGATTATGCACGTCGAGTTTCGAGTAAATTAAAAATGTCTAACTATTTGTTCGATGTAAAAAATTTCAACCGTTAAATATATATTGAAAAAAACAGTATTTTCGATCGATATGATAGAGATATCGGATCGATTCGAAACTTTACGTGTATGACGAGTACAATTATATCGTTAAATTTAACGGTCGGTTTGTTAAAATATAAATCGTATAAAATATTATGAAAGTGTGTAAAATTAATTTTGTTTTACACTAATGTAAGTGGATCCTTCTCCTATATATATATATATATATATAATTGAGGGGCAGGATTACATATTAGTTAGAGCTTTTGTGCCTTGTAGCAAGTGTGTTGACTAAACTTGGAAAGGATCAGATGATTGTAGTAATGAATAATGATATGGAAGTGATATTAGGAGGTATGGCTGCTTTAAATGATGAGATTGCATGCTTCAAGAAAGAAGCCTCCAAGTGGGGTGTTCAGCTCTCAAATATTGTTCCTCAGAAAGCAAATTAAAAATACTGCGGGTAACCTCTTTATATATATAGTATTTACTAAGAACTTTTTTCTTTTTGATTATCCTTGCTGTTGTGATTGCTTTGAAATTTTTTCATTTTAGTGCCTATCTTGGAAATATGTATATGTGACAATCTTATGTCCTAATCTTTAGGAAGTCTAAAGCTATGTTACTCGGATTCGGGGTTAGTGTCGGATACGGGTATGTGTCCGACACATGTATACTCATTTTTTTTTTTTTTTTAAATTTCATATATTTGAAGGGTCATACTCCATACTCATGTCCGAAACATATTCGGACATGGGTATTTCAGGGAAGAGTTGGAGTAACATAGGTCTAAAGTACAATTTAGCCTCGGTTTATGGAAATTTTTTTCATGAATATGGCTATTAGGAGTTAGGACAGCTCATTGCTAGGTGTCAACTTCTTATCCTTGCTAGCCTTGCATCGAGTCCTAGTGATCACTAATCCAATGGATATCTGTGTTTTGTTGTTCATCTTTGGGGTCATTTCTTGGTAGAAATGGTTTCTTGATTGAATCCATTACTTCCTTCCTCAAACTGATGGTCACTATAAAAGAACTATATATTCAGATCTTTGAAGATATATTGAGCTTGGTATAATTGATTTGGGAGAATTAGGGAATGAACATTATCTTTGGCAGAAGGTACTTGTTACTTATTAGTCCGTTGAACTCAAATTCAATAACCAAAGTTCAAAGCATTCAGATTACAGAATTTTGGAAGGTGACGATTATGGTACAAACTCTTCTCATGTTTACTCGTGCGAATGCTCTTGAACAATGTATAAAATGTAAAATTACAGAAAATTACACGTTAAAAAATTTAGCACACTCTGACATGGGCTCGCATAGTGTATCAGCACAATTGCTGCCCTTGATGAGGTATTTTCTTATGGTCGGCCTGCTTTCTCATTGAAAACACAAGCATTATGCAATAAGAAAAAAGAAGTTAAGCAAGCTTAAATAACCAAATTAACATATCTATTTTTGATTCAAGGGAAGAGAGTGGAACCAAATTCTTTAAAACGAAGATACACGTCTTTATTATCGAGCCAAATACTCATTAAAATTATAAAAATATACTGATATTGTAAAGACGAAAGCTTTTTTTGGGGGGGAGGAGAACTTGTATCTAATCAAAATTTAGTCATTTTCTAATCTTTCATTTCCTTTTTAATATTTATTATCATCAATTCATCATATAATAACATATAAGTTCTTTTCATTACCTTTATAATGAATAAATAATTTTTTACTATCTTTTTTGTAAATTTTTGAAACTGATAGTCTGTTTTAATTATTATTATTTTTTACACATTATTCAAGAGCGTTCGAACAGGTAAAGACTGGAAGAGTTTGTACCATAATCGTCACCATTTTGGAAGTACATATTTGAGCTTTAAAATATTAAAACATAATTAGTTAGCTTCAAAACTTATTTGATGGAAATTTTTCTTATAGTATTCTTCTTAATTTCCAATTTCCAACTGCTTATTCAACTAGTTTCTAAGTTAACAAGAAGTTGACACTTAGTAATGAGGTATCCTAATCTCCAATATAAACCTGTAGTGAGTCAAGCTTAGCCAACTCTATTGTTGAGCTTGGCTTGACTAATTTGAAAAAAGGGTTGAATTTCATATGAGATGATTCAAGCTTCATATACATGTTCAAGCTTGGTAGATATATCCTAAAGACACTTGAGCTTGGATTGATTTGAGCTCGGCATACTAATCACTCAGGCCTGATCAAATTCAAGCTCAAGCTGAAATGAGCTATCAAGTGAATTCATCAAGTTTGTGTCACTCAAATCTATCTATAATTTTAAGCTCTAGTTCCGATTTGATTAAATATGTGTCTGAACGTAGCTAGGTTATGAAACACGCCTCACTATAAGCTTGGCTTGTTTGTCTATCGAGAAAACTCAAGCCAAGCCTTGTAATCTACTCTTCTTTTTACAAAATAGTAACTCAAAGCCTTGCACTTAGCAAATCTAGAACTCAATATTTCTGAGTGAGCCATATCAGGTTGTTACACTTTAGATGCTATGCTAAATTGAAGGGATGTCCCAACAGTTGGCTTCATTTACATGTTCAAGCTTGGTAGATATATCCTAAAGACACTTGAGCTTGTATTGATTTGAGCTCGGCATACTAATCACTCAGGCCTGATCAAATTCAAGCTCAAGCTGAAATGAGCTATCAAGTGAATTCATCAAGTTTTTGTCACTCAAATCTATCTGTAATTTTAAGCTCTAGTTCCGATTTGATTAAATATGTGTCTGAACGTAGCTAGGTTATGAAACACGCCTCACTATAAGCTTGGCTTGTTTGTCTATCGAGAAAACTCAAGCCAAGCCTTGTAATCTACTCTTCTTTTTACAAAATAGTAACTCAAAGCCTTGCACTTAGCAAATCTAGAACTCAATATTTCTGAGTGAGCCATATCAGGTTGTTACACTTTAGATGCTATGCTAAATTGAAGGGATGTCCCAACAGTTGGCTTCATTTACATGTTCAAGCTTGGTAGATATATCCTAAAGACACTTGAGCTTGTATTGATTTGAGCTCGGCATACTAATCACTCAGGCCTGATCAAATTCAAGCTCAAGCTGAAATGAGCTATCAAGTGAATTCATCAAGTTTTTGTCACTCAAATCTATCTGTAATTTTAAGCTCTAGTTCCGATTTGATTAAATATGTGTCTGAACGTAGCTAGGTTATGAAACACGCCTCACTATAAGCTTGGCTTGTTTGTCTATCGAGAAAACTCAAGCCAAGCCTTGTAATCTACTCTTCTTTTTACAAAATAGTAACTCAAAGCCTTGCACTTAGCAAATCTAGAACTCAATATTTCTGAGTGAGCCATATCAGGTTGTTACACTTTAGATGCTATGCTAAATTGAAGGGATGTCCCAACAGTTGGTTTCAGGCGTACCGAATCATTTTATTAGGCTTCATTTGGATGAACGGTAGGAAGGAATTCTCATCGTGCCATCATGTCGTTTTGTGATTGGACCTCTAACAACTTAAGTTTCAGACACAAATATCCCCTAACTGACTAAGGCGGTTTCATTTGAATGGTCGATGAAAAAGATTCTCTTCGGGCCAACACATCGTTTTGGGACTGGACCTTGAATAGGCTCGGTTTGATGGCCTGACGGTGTGGTGGGAACCCTACTAGGATTCTCACTTGTCATCCAAATTAAACTTTAGTATGTTGGTGAACATTTCTGTCTAGAATGAAGAACCTCTTCTTTAGTTATATTGTTGCTGTCATTAAGCCTATGCTAAAGTAAACATATTACTTGCATGCTATTGCAGATTTCTTGAGAGCTTAATGAGCCCGGAAGTTGAATATACTGTTGTAATCGTAGCTTTTTGGGCAATTGAAGCTGTCTTTCAAGAGAGTTTTGCACACTGCCTGGAAGATGGCAGTAAAACCCCACCTGAACTTCAGGAAACTTGCCAAAGATCAGGCAATGAAAGTTTTGGTCAGTACTGTAATTTTCTCAGAAAAATTGCTGATCGACAGCTACAGAAGGCTTCTGATGATGTGAAAACAAAAGCTGAAGTGATTCTTGCGTATTCTCAAACATGAAGTTGATTTCTAAATATGAGCCATGGAGGAACCTGAATTTTACAAACCAGCTGATATGATTCGAGTATGTTGTCCTCCTTCCCCATCTAAATTGAAGCTGTCAGTTACTCTGACTTTTCCTTGAGGTTAGCTTCTCAAACTCAGATCTATGAGAGTTAGCTGCTGCATACTTGCACAATATCATGACAAGGTCTGCATAGTTTTCTGCTGTATTTACCAATCTGTTATATATCATGGTTTCAAGAATCTGATCATGTAAAAGAGTTTTTGGTATATGGAAAAAGTGAAAATCTGCCATCTTCTTTGCCAGATGAGATCCCAACACCAGTTCCATTTGATCCAGGGAGACCATTCCTAGCAGCAGAGGAATTGAACATACAAAAGTCTTGTTTGATTTTGGATTGGAACATGAAGAACCGTTGGACGCCAAAGACTTTTATCAAGCAAAAATGGATAACCCTGCTGTTTTTGTTCTGCAGTAAATGTCTGTAGACTGATAGCATGAAAAATTTGACCCTTATCTCATTTCCTTGATACAAGGAAAAAGGGGAAGAAATGAAAGGAATGGTGGAGAATAAGATAAGCATGAACGGCCTTATCATGTAGAGTAGCAATTGTTTTCTTTTTATTGCTTTGAAATTCGATTCACATAAGAAAAATAAATGATATATATATATATATATATATATATATATATATCTAGAAAACATAACCAATACGTTTAGAAGACCTAAAGCAATCATTTCAAGGAAATTTAACCACTAACCAATTATTTATTTCTATTTACAAAATGCAAAAATTAATAGTTAAACTAAATCTAATTAGAACAAAATTAATAGTAAAACATGCCAGCAGAGGCTATGATGGCAGGCTGAGTCGAACCATGAAATTGCCAAGACTCGACTTGGGGTTCCTTGATGTCAAAAATTTGATCAGAAAAGCTTCCAGGCTGCTGCATAAAGTTCAATTGCATCAGTTCAAGATTCCTTAAATATTGAGCCAATTCCATCTTTTGAACCTTCAAAAGGCTGTTTTCTGACTCCAAAACAACAGTCTTTTGCATTAAAACTTCATATTTGTCAGTGTTTCTCCCAATTTCTACCTTCAAAGAAGCAACCTCAGTAACCAAGTCCCCCAAAAGCTTTTGCTTCTTCATTCGTGATCGTCTAGCAGATTCTCGATTCGATAGCATCCTTTTTCTCTTCTTTTCATCCATGGCCATGCCTCGACCATCTGCTTCGGACCCAGAAATATTCGACATTTTCTTCGATAAGAGCCTTAGAAATTTGGTACCTCCAAGAACTTGTAAAACTCAGAAAAATCAACCTTAATTTGCTTGATAATGACCAAATCTTTTAAGAAAAGAAAATTAACCCAAGATTAAGGAGAAGACATAAAACCAATGAAGAATAACAACTGACACTGAATGAAAGAAAATAATTTGTGAGAATGATGAAAGGCAGTTCATATCATAAGTCTGATGAACAAAATTTTATTGATAATACAACAAAAGGCAGAAGAATCATAAGGAAAACAGAATAGCAAGCAATCTCAGCTGAGAAACAAAAGAGAATTGAAGAGTTTAAAAGTTGAGAGATTGGAGCTTGAAGAAAGGGGTATATATAAACAAAACAAAGTCTTTTTATCTTTAAAAAAGAAAAATCAAAAGAAAATAACAAGGTTTATCCTTTTATCAATCAAGGATTAGGAAAATGAAAGAAATGAAGTTTAAAGGAATCTTCCCATGTGGGGTTGGTGAATGGTTGAGAAACGTGTGTCAATCTAATTACAGTTTCATTTCTATATTTGCTTTTGGTCAAATGAAATGTATGCTAAATCAAAACATTTCTGTCACAGCTAGGCTTTGACTGTCTTTTTTTTTTTTCTTTCTTTCTTTTTTTTTTCCTTTGATTTAGGAGATTAATTTGTCTATATTAAGGATTGATCAGTTGCAAATTCCTGTCATAAAGATACTTTCAAGGTAAGAAGTTGCAGTACAAGGAAGAAATAACTGGTGCCATCTCATGCTTTCCCCTGCTTTCTCAGACGACAAATTTTGCTAAACATGAGACTGTGTCTGATTTGTTCACTTTCTTTATGCATTTTTTTCACTTAATTCTCGGATCAAAAGTTAAAACTTACGAATTTTAACAACTCTATTCTAGGTGAATTACGTTTTGAGCTTCTTTTAAGGCTTAAAATTACACCTTGTTTTACTTTATGTTATTTGGGTTTTTTTTTTAAGTATATGTGTTCGACACTTGTATCTCATACATATTCGGACATTAATATGAAATATGATCCTTCAAATATATAAAAAAAAATTAAAAAAATTAAACATACTCGTATCAAACATATCCTTATATCTTATCAGTTATCATGTTCATCTACAGTTACATCTTTTTATCCTATGTTAAAGTGAAACGATATGCAATAAACTAATCCTATTTGTGTAGTAAAATATTCATAATTAAAGATATTTCTCTTCCAAATATATACTCTCCTAATTTTAATCAGGGTGTACAAAAATGAAACTTTTCTCTTCATTTTCTTTTAAACTGTTTTCTAAACAAAGGAAATGAACGATGATACATCTCCCTCTCCTACAATTTCCCCACTTTTTTTTTTCTTTTTCACTTCTTCTCTTCAAACAAAGCCTCAGACTTTAATAAAAAAAATCTTGATACAACTATCAATTAAAAATTTATAGTACTATCAGATAGAGATAAGATAAGGCAACTAAATTTTTTTTATCTTTTTATTTTGTTTTAATTCTTATTTTATTAAATTAAAATAAAAGATATTGAATTAAAGATTTAATCTAGTTGATTCATACAGATATTTTTAAAAGATGACATTCAACAGATTTGAAATTCGAATCTCAGATACAATTTTTTTTTCATTGTCGGACTATGATCTTTTTTATATATAAAAAAAAATACCCAAAAAGAACACAGCAATATTAATACAAACCAACTTAATTTGGGGTCACTATACGAATTATAGGAATTAATAGAAGTTGTTTTTCTTACCTAAAGTTTCTTTATCATTATCCACTCAATTTCTAGTATTTTCTTCTTTTGTTGGGACTGCCCATCTACCTTTTTTTTTTTTTTTTCTTCTCTTTCCTCATTTCCTTAGCCAAGTTAGCAGCTTTTGTAGACCAAAGGCAATATTGCGTGGCCCATTTTCAGCCAAACTTGTCTGAAAACTTTAGTTTAGTCCAATGGCAATCCAAAAAAACAAGACTATTTGCATATAAAACGTCAATGCTTTTGCAGATATTATTAAGAAGTTAATCTTCATGGCCCTACATGTACGTAAGAGGAACAATTTTTTGTCCTAATTAATTTGTGTAAAATCAATCGTTTATCTATTTACGTCTCTGCATTTGGCTGCGCCATCCAAGCAGCTAGAAGCTTCCTTTTCGTCTCATTTATTACGTCATCTATATCTTTCTGTACTCTCTGAGTCTCTGGTACTTTTTGAAAAAGTATATTTATGGTAATGGCTGAGACATATCAGAATTTTCATGCAAATGTAAAAGAAGTTTCAAATTCTTTCTCCCACTTATCTTGAAATAATTACAACTTAAGTTTTGAAGTAAAATATATAGTAGTTGAATTCATTCCAAGCTTTATGAATTGGTATATGATTTGTTCCTTTTGTTTAACAAAGAAAACACAAAAATAGAATGCTTTGTCATATTTATAAACTGGGTCGCAGTTCTCTGAACCCACAGCACAGCTTATAGCCAAGGGTACTGGAATATGCAATTGGTGGGTGGTTTTTGACTTAAATTCTCATCTAGCCTAGCTAGGCTCTATCTTTGTGATAAAGTTCAATGCAAAAAACAGCCATACCCAGTTTATTGATGATATTACTTGTCATGTACTACCCCAAAAATATGTCAGTTGTCATGCTCCAATAATATTACTTGCTTCGATTTTTTATTTTTTTAAAAATATTTATGTTCGATATTCATATACGACGCATATTCACCGATGCATATCTTGACATGGATATGAGGATATGATCTCCTAAAAATCTTCCAAATACATAAAAATCTTAAAAAAATTGAATATATCCGTGTCGGACAGATACCCGTATTCGACCCTCACACCCAAATCCAAGTAAAATAGAGTCATACCAAGGAACAAAACTAATTAGAGATTGTATAGATTGAATAGAGACCACCAAAGTTGTTGATATAAGAGATATAGTTGTGAAAATTTGGTCTGATAATCTCAGAAGAATCTCAAACCTGCAATTCTGGTTGATGGGGCTTGTCATGGCCTCAAAAAGAGGCGTAAAACCATAGTTCAGTAGCTCATAGTATATTGTACTTGCTTATTAACAATTTGTCCATCCTAAGAACAGATATAGGGATTGTGAATATCTTGACTGCTTCAGTTTTGTGGCCAGAATTATTAATGTCCACATCCCTAACATTTTAAGTATATATATTTTGGTTACCAGATGGCCATTGGTACAGTAGCAGAAATAGGAGATCCAAGGAACTAGATATCCTGGATAGTTCTGAGATTGCAGCAATAGAGGAGGAGAATAACCATAATTTGCAGTTCTGTTACTCGAACTCGATGGTGAATGTAGGATACTGTCCGGCATGTTATGTTTAAATTTTTTACGTTTTTTCATATATTTAAAATGTCAGACGTATCATGCTCACCGAGATATGTGTCGGACACAAATATTTCAAGAAATATGAAAAGTTTGAGCAACATAGGCCATATCCATTTGCATAATGTGCAGACTGCATATAGTTAGGGCTGATATACGAGTGTCTTTCTATGCTTTAGCCAGTTGAACACCACTGGAGCAACTCCATTTACAACAACACCAAAAGCAGCAAAAGGAAAGGTCACTCGATCAGCAATCCTGATGCATGTTAACAAACCCAATATTTAGTACTGTGCTCACCTGATGCTTAACTTGAGTGCTTGTCATGGTCTCAGCTATACAAATTACAAGCCTTAAACCATCTCTTTTTCCTCATCTTTTTTTTTTTTTCCTTCGGATTCGGGTGTGTCTTTTACTATATGTGTTTGATATAGGTATGTTTAATTTTTTTTAAAGATTTTCATGTATTTGGAGGATCCTTGGATGATCATATCCCCATATCCATATATGTATCGGACATGGGTGTCGAACACTAATATTTCAAGAAAATAAAGAGTCGGAGTAATATAGCTTTCGGGGATTGACATAAGTGACATATCAAATCACATGTAATTTTATAAATTCTGGAAGAAGAACAATGCATCTGCTTCAATGCAGAACTTATAATATATTACTACAAATTGGGGTTATTTCTTATCATCATGTCAGAATCTTAATTTTTATCACGTGCTAGCTCTCCATATCAGCAGTATATAAGGATTTCTGCAAAGGGAATGCATAGTATAGAATTAACTTTTCTGCTGATCCTTAATTTTCTCATTGCAAAAGATGAATTCTAGTTTAACAGAATCTTGATATATGTTATATGACTATGAAGCCATGCGTAAAAGAGAGACAACTGAAGGATAAGATTTGAGTCTTCAATGCTACTCTTGCTATCTTTTGATTTGATGGGAGAAAATTTTTGCTTCCACACTATTGAAAAGGAAAGATAAAAGCAGTATCCACGAATTGAAAAAGTTGACTCATGTGTCTTGCTGAGAATTGGGACCAGTTTTCAAAAGCTGCAATAGAACAATCTTAACATTTGACCTTACAGCTCTAGGCAAAACCAGACTTATCAAATCCTAAATTAAATATTTTGGAACCTCCAAGGCTTCAAGCAGAAGATCAAAGAAATCTAACAAGGAATTTACAAAATGGCAACCCTTAATTTGCTGACAAAGTTAGATGATAATGAGTCAGGAATAATAACTCTACACCGTCAGTAATTCCTGACAAGTGGTAAAGAATATATATAGCTTTGCTTTCAAGCACAAACTTTATTACTCTTTCTGTATTTATTTAAGGGTTTTTGTTAACAAAGGATTTTAGAGCACTTTTTAAGCTTAGTTAATATATTATTTATAGTAATAATATTGTATTAAATGCAAAAGTTGACAATTTTATTCATTATTTTCAATTTATAAGATGAAGATATTACTATATATGATAATTTTAAAAAGTGCCCTTAGGATACTTGTTAGTAAAATCATTTATTTAATTATGAGAGTATATTATTATAACTAAAGATTTAAATAATAGCTGCAATGCGATGTTACAGTTGCTATTTCACGATTTCAACTCTGTATATTATCGATATTTATTGTAATTGATCGCGATAACATTTGTTACGTCTGACCTAAATTTAAATCATGGTAACTTCTTCTTTATAAGTATGAAGGTTGTGGAAAAGCATCCAAAAGCAAAGAGATAAACAAGAAAAAAAAAAAAAAAAAAACAAAAGGCCATGAGGAGGAACCAAGTCAGAAATCATGTGAGTGACACTGTAGAATATGGATTTGATAAGCTGCATAGGATAGCTGATCGTTGCCTGGTCTATCCTTTGGCTGCCGTTGAAGGTGCTATCCAGGGAGCTGCTCGAGGGGTTCACAACTTGGTCACACATAAACATCATTTAGACCGAGCCACCGGCGACCCTAGCCGGTGCAAGTGCAAGAGCAAGAAGCCTCCTCGTTCTGCATATGGACACCCTGTTGGACCATATGGGTGCTACGATTATCCTCCTCCTCCTCCACCGCCACCAGCACCACCGCAATTTCAGTACCATCCGGCATTTCCTGTTCCTTGCCGAACTCCCTACTAGTATTGCATAGTTCTAAAATGTGGTCGTTACGTTGCGTAACGGCCACGACGTAACGGAAATGGAGAATTCTGCATCGCATTTTATCTGTTACGTAACGCCCGTGATATTATCAAATTCATTGAAACACTATTAAATTCACGTCCGCGACGCGTTATGTAACGCTCGCAATACCCACAATTGCAACACCGCATCCGAGACGAAATCCACGATCGCGATTTAAAACTATGACTAGTAGTAGTCTAAGAGCAACTTTGCGGTCTTATCAATAAGCCATGTCAAGTATAAGAATAATATAAGACAGAAGATGTTGAATACTCCTACTCAACATATGTTATTTCTGTATCACCTTGAAATTAATTTTCTTGGATAGTTTTAACCTAATCTTTTAATTCATAGTTGTAATTTATGGTTAGCTTTACCAATCAAGCAAATTACATGAATTGCTACTAGTCAAAAGCTTCTTGCAATTGTCATCACATTGATTTTAGTTTATCTTATAAAATAAAAGCATAAAATTGATAAGAAAAGATATCACAGGTGCTGAGATTTGAACTTCATAGCCGAGCATATCGTATCGATAGGACTGTTGAGGTCTATTTGTGTCGAGGTGGTTCTCCAGGTGATCCGAGGTCCTGCGAGCAAGGAAGAAAGTCAGAGGACGCTGGAGGTTGATCTCCGAGACACGTTCCGATGCCTAAGTCAGTGTTTGTAGGAGAAGGAGAAGAGAGTAAGGAAGAATAAAAAGAGAATGTAGAGTGTAGAGAACCTCCCTGGGTAGTCCCGAGAGGATTATTTATACATGTTTGGGTGACTTGTTCGGTTTCACGTGTCCGATCCTTACTGGACTTTGGGAGTAAGTGGCCTAGGAGGCCTCACCCAGGCGGTTGTGGCACTTGTAGACCTATGTGAGTACTGATGTGCCTAGAGGTGTAAACGAGACACCTGTGCTCGCAAGCTATTCGAGTTCGACTTGAAAAAAACTCGAATTCGATTCGGTCATTATCGAGCCGAGCTCGAGCTTGAGCAGCTCGAGCTATCGAGCGAGCCGAGTTCGAGTATCTTAATACCCGATTCGAGCAGCTCGCGAGCCTAATCGAGCTTTTTTTATTTATAATATTTTTATTATTAATTTACTATTTTACCCTTAATATATATATATACATACTTAAAAACCCTTAATTCGAGCTCGAGTATATAAACGAGCCTAATCGAGTCGAGCTCGAATAGTTCGATTTTATCTCGAGCCGAGCTCGAGCTTAAAAAATGATACTCGATCGAGCTCGAACCGAGCTTCGAGCCTCGAGTTTCGAATCGAGCTCGAGCTCGAGCTTCTTAATGTTCGAGCTCGGCTCGGCTCGATTACAGCCCTAGATGTGCCAGGCGATGTGACAGTTGAAGAAGAGGGAGGCATTCACGTGTCTTGGGTCTTGGTCTAGATTGTTGGGCCAGACGAACCAGGCCTTTATCCTTTGGACTATTTTGGTGGGCCTTAGCAGATCTGGGGTCTAGCGAGCCCATCGTGTTTGGCGAGTACAATAGGTATGACGAACCCATCATGTCTTGTGAGCACAACAGGTCTGACGAGGAGATATCCGATTGAGCCTACTCAAAGTCGAAAATTGATTATCTTAATGAACTTTGAGAATATATCCATATTCTTCTTGGAAAATAGTGTAGTGTTTTCTCAGCCAGAAGCCACGGTTTGACCCCCAAGTGTTTACTTCTACAACTACAAGACATTTATTTAGCAAAAACTTGTCCATGGCAGACCATATCTGGAAAAGCAAAGGCAGCAAAACTTGCAGCCATCAGGCAGAAAAAGATCAAATATTGAAACACTATGAACCAGCCTCAACAAGATAAAAGAGAAACTTTATCTCTTGCGCTCGTATAGTTAACATAAACAAACTAATTTGTGTTTCCGGGGAGCTTAGATTACCCTATTTTAAAACAGTGTGATTGTAGTTTAATGGTAAGAATTTCATGTTCTGGCGGTGGAGGACTTGATAATTTTAGATATGATACGAAAAAAATAATTAAAACACGATACGATATAAAAAATAACACGAATACAATACGAATATACGAACATGTCAAAATCTATGTCACATGAATTATTAATATGTCAAAATTTAATTAAATATATAAAATCTTAAACACGAATATATGAATTGGCACATTCAACAGTGGAGATAGAGATGAGTATTAATCGGTTTGAACCGATTTAATTGACTGAACCAATCAAATTTGATTAATTCGATTTTGAAATTAATAGATTTATTCTATTAGTTCGGTCGGTTATCAGTTTTTAAAATTAATAACCAAATAGAACGAATTAACCGACCCTTTTAATTTTATTTTTAATTATATTTTATATTTAATATAAATAAAATATATTTATATAATAATTTTAAATTATATATTATATAATATATCATTTATATTATATAATATATAACATACAATATACAATAAATAATATTATTTGTTAAATAGTTAAAATCGATTAAACCGATCGAACCAACTGACTTAAGTTGATTTCGATTTTTTGAGTTTTAGGATTCTTTGTCGATTGATTTAATTGATTTTATAAATTTAATCGATTTAATCGATTTTCAAAATTTTAAAATCAAATCGATCGAATCGATCGAATGCTAACCTATGTGGAGACCTGTGCTCGAATTCCTGCAGCCACAATTACCCTTCTTTTCTCAATTGGGCCGGGAAATTCGAGTTCGTCAACTCAAAGAAAAATAAATGAAGCCTGGGCCTATTTTTTTGGTCTAAATCCAACCCATTAAATAAACAGAATCGACGGTCCACGGACTTATCAAATGTTTTAAGCCTTTAACCTAGTCCTAGTAGTATCATCGGTGGCTTGCCGCTTTCTCTCTGTGCAACTGAACTGAAGCTCATTTTCTTTCAACTGTCTTCCTCCTTCTATTTGGTTTCCTTGAAGCTAACAAAATCTCCTGGTTGGTGTCAGCTCAAACACTCAGGTGACAAATTTCTCTCACTAATTTATTTTTCTTAAAACTACCCTTTATCTTGTTTCAGTTTGTTTCCTTTGCACTGTCTATAACTTTTCCTATGGTGCTCAAATTGTAACCTATTTCTGTTCATTTATACTATGATTTTAGCATAATCTTCAGAAATTTCACAATTTTGATCTTCACTTGTATCAGTTCTTTCTCAAAACAATATGTGATCTTTGCTTTGTTAAATTGGGTAAGATTCCAGGATTCTTTGCAAGTTTTGCATTAATTGCATATATGTATCTGAGTGAAGTTTTTACCATTACTTTAGTTAATATAATATAAATAAGTAGTTTTAATACTTACTAGGATTAAATTGGAGGTTGGCCTGGAAGAGAAACAAGAAACAAGTTTCTTTTTCCATGATTAATTATCCAGTTTTTGTCTTCCACTATCACCAGGATATAGACAAGGGAATTTTGATTTTAGTGAAAAGGAATTGAATTTACTGTTTTTGAGCTCTTTTTATTAGATATATTTGCCACATTATTGATTGTAAAGTTTGTTTAATATTTTTCATTACAGTTAAAGGATGTTGACAGCTGATTCAGAATCCTTATTAAGGTTAGTGGAGATAGAAGGAAGAGGAAGGGCTCTAGTAGCTCCTCAACCTTTGAGGGCTGGACAAATTGTTCTCAAGGATTCTCCCATCCTTGTTTACTCTGCTCTTCCTTTGATTAAACCTCAATCTTCTGCTTCCTATTGTGACAATTGCTTTAGAACACTCTCATCATCAGCAAATGTCATGCCATTGCCATGTCCGACATGTTCTCATCATCATTATCATCATCTCTTTTGCAGTCCTAATTGCCTAACCATGGCATTAGCTGCTTCTCATTCTCCTTGGGTTTGCCAGGCTCTTAGTCGCCTTCGTGACTGCCCTTCTCTTGTTTCTCAACCCCTTGAACGCCAAGTACAAGCGCGTTTCCTTATTGCCGCCTATAATCTTGCCCTTATTTCCCCTTCCAATTTCCAGGTTTTGCTTTCTCTTCAAGGCCATGGTTCCTCTTCTGATGCTCCTAATGTCCAATTCCTGCATTCTCTCATTTCATCCCTTTGCCCTCCTCCTTCATTATCTCTCTCCATTGAACTCACAGCAGCTTTATTGGCAAAAGATAAGCTCAATGCCTTTGGCTTGATGGAACCTATCTCTCTACAACAAGATGGACAGAGATCTGTCCGTGCTTACGGAATCTATCCCAAGGCTTCTTTCTTCAACCATGATTGTCTTCCTAATGCCTGCAGATTTGATTACCTTGATTCGAACCCTGACCAGAATACAGACATCATTGTTAGAATGATTCATGATGTTCCTCAAGGTAGGGAGATCTGCTTGAGTTATTTCCCTGTCAATCTTAACTACTCCACCAGGCAGAAGAGATTGGCCGAGGACTATGGCTTTACCTGTGATTGCGACCGTTGCAAGGTTGAGGCTAATTGGTCTGATAATGAAGCTGATGTTATTGATGATAATGGGAATGTGAAGGAAGAGGAGGAGGAGGAGGAGGCCATGGATGAGGACAGTGATGAACAAATGGTAGCCTCTGACATAGAACATGGGGGTGAAGTAGGAGACAATGATTTTCCTCATGCTTATTTCTTTTTGAGATATATGTGTAATCGTGAAAACTGTTGGGGCACACTTGCCCCTTTGCCCCCATCAGATGATGCTCCTTCTTCTAGAGTATTGGAATGTAATGTCTGTGGCAACCTCAAGAATGATGAACATGTATGTTGACTTGGGACAAGGTACTCTTTCCATGGAGGATGTTTCATATCTGTTTATGTTTACATGCTATGTTACTCGAACTCGGGTGTGAGTGTCGGATACGGATATGTTCAGTTTTTTCTAAGTTTTTTCATGTATTTGGAGGGTCATATCTCTATACTCATGTCCGAATATGTGTCGGATACGGTGTCGGACACGGATACTTCAAGAAAAATGAAAAGTCGAAGCAACATAGTTTACATGCCCTTGTTCTCACCAGGGCTTCACATTTTGTTCTCTTAATCTCTAATTATCAATATTCAGTTGCCTCTGTCTGGCATTGTTTTTACTTTAATTATTTTGCAAGTGGATAATAGGTCAATATCATTTACATTAATATATGAATTTACTATTAAATATTTTTTTTTTTGGAAAATTTAAATATTATATGTTTTTTATTTAAGTATTTTTAGATACATTAAATTTTTTAACTTTGAATTTCAATTATTATACGTCACAATACATAAAAACAATAAGTATGAAATTATTTTATAAAAAATAAATATATAGTTGAACAAATTATTATGAGTAATTTGACTATTAGAATTAAGTCATCAATATAAATAATTCAATCATCAAGTCAGTGGATTATATTTTTCAATCTTCAATAAAATAACATTTTAAGATAAATGATATGAATAAAATAAAAAAATTTCATAGAAATCAAGATAATATTATTTAAAATTTAATAAATAAATGATGAGATTCCTAAATAATTTAGATATTTTTATCAATCAATAATTGCTTAATAGTTACATATTTGACATTAATAAAATAAAAAATAATAATAAGTATGTGGATCCTGCATAATTTGATCATTCCCAATTATTTAATATTTAAAGTATAGATATGAAGTATATGTTAGTTAAAAAAGAAAAAACACATATTTTGACAATATTCTTTTCGCAACTAGTAATTGCTAAATTAGTTGCATTTTAAAAACGATATAAGTCAAGATATAATCATTCACTAAGACACAATCAATTAATTATTAAAAAGTTATAAATCTTGAAACCTAATTTTTTTAACCACTAATTAGGAAACCTAATTTAATTTTAACAAAAATAAAATGGAAGATTTTTGCAAGGGTTTCTATCATTTAATAATATTAATTCGAAAAGATCAATACTTTTATTGTGCAAATCACTGTTAAAAAAAGGGATTTGGATTGGCCAATGGGATCAGTTGAACTGAGAATCAATGGCCTATTCGATCCGGTACATATCATTGAACCGCCAATTATTCGAACCAATAAGAAACCGATTGAACCGAAAAAAACCCGGTCTTTACACTTATGTTTTAAATTTTTTGTTTTAAAACTTTATTAAATGTGATGAGCATTGAACCTATAATCCCTTGAATCTATATTACAAATCATACTATTTAGCCACGTACATATTTTTATTAAATATTTACTATATTTAATACTTATTTAATATTAAAATTATTTGTTTAATACAATCGACCGATTAGACCGATTGAATCGATAATTGAAGATCTCGTCGGTTCGACCTTCGGTCCGATTTTTTAAACATTGGTGCCAATACTATTGACTAGAATATAAGACTATTTTAACAATGATAAATTGAGATTTACATTTTTTTTTCTTCGTAAAATCAACTATCTAGTAATGATGACCCCCGACTAGAATATAAATAAGCTTACTATATTCCGTTTTTTTTTTATATATAAAAGAAATCGCAGTTTGAGAATAGATAAAGAGATTGCAGATATTGAAATTTAAATTTTAAACTTGTTGCATGCTATTTTTAAAAAAATTAATTGTATAAACTAATTGAATTAAACTCAAATTCGTAAATTTTGTATATTTGTAAGTTCTTTTGACAAGGGAATTACATCAAATTAACCGTGAGAATTCTCTTATTTAAGATGAAGATACATATATAGGATAATTAAGAAGAAAAAAAAAAAAGGAAACCCAAATTCCCATGCTTTGGGCCAGCCTTACATATCACTCTTAAGAGAAACTGATGCATTATATTCAGCAGACACATCCCAAATTCTTCCTCCACCAAAACTGAGTGGATATTTCGGCTGCTTATTTGGTGAGAAAACCCCAAAATGTTTCTCAAGCTCAGGTTCCTTCTTGTTCTCATCAAACAAAGCAAACAAATAAGTCTCTATAGCTTTTCCAGGCCTCTTTGGTGTACCTCCTTGTACATGCCTGATCAAATTCGATAAGTAAGTTGCTGCATTATCAACCGATGTCGCAAAACCTCCTGCCGATGGCCATCCACTTTCTGAAACAACAACTTCCAAGCCACCTTGCCCAGCATTCTCAAGAGCCGAATATAATGAATCCAACATTGCATCAAACAGGTTTTGGTAGCCACGTCCTTGATCCCATACAACAGGTGAAGGTGAAGTAAATATAGCATAAGGAAGTGAGATATCCCTTGGATTGCCAGAATGACTGAAATAAGTGTAAATATTGGCAAGTAAAGGTGTTTTAGCCCATGCTAAATGGCCAATTATTGGGTCCAAATATGATCTAACATCGCCTCGAAATGAACCTGCTGATGGAGGAAATGAGTTACCAATCAGGGTCATGTCGATTGCAAGTGAAACCCTGATTTGGTCTTGCAAACCAGCTGATCGAACTGCATTGAATACATTCACCAAAGCAGGCAAAACAAATTGAGCTAACCAAGCTGTGGGTGCACCATTAACAGGGCTAACTTCATTTCCAACAGCAATGTAACGGAACCTGACACTTGGCCAGTAAGTTAGTACATTTTCTTGTACCCAGGATTGTGCATCTGAAGGGTTAGCAAGTCTTTGAAGATCGGAATTTGGGACACCTAGCATTACTTCAATGTTTGAGCCTCTGAGAGCTTGTAAAGCTGCTTGGTTTGGATCGTAGAGTCTCATTCGCCTGATGTTTTTTGATTTGTAAAGATCGACGACTTCCCATGCATTTGGAAGATTGTTGCCTAGCATCCCATAGCAGACACCAACCTCCGCACCTGCATTTCACAACTCTTATTTGTTAAAATAATAAATTTAATTAGATATATTAGGAATTACGATATGATTACGATATAATATTCTTACTTAGCTCTTTCTTAAATTGATGAAAACTTTTTATATAAATAAGACACTCTTGTACAAACAATTAACAATTCAATAATATAAACAATATAACCATTTGGATTTTTCCCATTGATGTAGGTCATCATGATCGAATCATATTTTTTTTGTAATCTTGTTCCTCTCTTATTTTTTTTTTCTAACATTATTAATTAAACCTTGATTGGAATTTCGCAAAAGCAATATGTTTTTGCTAATCAGTAGTACTCAGCCAAAACAAAATATTTTACTTTCTTTTCAGAATATTCATCAACTTGTTCCAACTAAATTTCAAACCTGCATGTGAAAGCAAAACCCTAAGGCTAGGAATCACAATTTTTTTTCTTTTTCTTTTCTTGCTATTAACATGTAGAAGTAGGAATTTATCTGCCTAAAGTCGATGTACCCTCTAGCATGCATGCCATTGGACCACTGCAGATAAGGTCACAAGATATTTTAAACTCTGCGTCCATTGGACGAATAAGAAAAGGCTAATACCCTTATAGGGTTAACTTATGTTACACGAACTTTTTTTTTTTTTTAAGTATTTGTGTTCGATAGCTGTGTCTTACATATATTCAGATATGGATACGAGATATGATCCTCCAAATATATAAAAAAAACTTTTTAAAAAATTAAATATACCCGTGTTAGACACATCAATATATCACCCTCATCCCGAGTTTCAGATAACATAGGGATAAGCATGACAGTTACTATGCATTAGAGCTCATTGACATAGCCATTAATCCAAAATGGAAAAACTAACACCAGACGACTCTTAGAAAAATTAATATTACATGCAAGTTAGCTAAACTGTTCTGGAAACATCGTAAGTAATGAGGTCAATGGTAAGGACGAAATGCACAAAGGTTGAAATAGGCAGACATATATATATATATATATATATAGAAAGAAAGAAAGAAAGAAAGAAACCTGTTTGATCCAAGTTTGCTGCGAAGAGCCCTAGAAGAAGGAGTATTGTAGCCATGAAGAAACTGTTACTGGTTGAAGAAAAGGTAGCCATCGAGAATAGATCAACTCGCTTGGACTGTATGTTTGTGATTACCCCATACAAATGAGCTCTTTATATAGATATTCATTGCAAACATATTTTGCCTTAGATATAGAATATGCCATATGAAATAAAGAATTAATTTCAGGGCGGTTTTCCTTGACGAATTCAATTCATGATTATCTCCCTATGACGTCCTTTTCATTTCTTTTTCTTTTTTTCTCAAAAATTGTAGGTAGATGAATTATCTCTTTATTAAAGTTTAAGAACACATTTTCGATTTTTCCAAACCTTCGAAACTTTAAAAATGAGTTGCAATCATAACTTCTTCTTTTTTTTCCCCTTTTTTTCCCCAAAATTGTAAGTAGATGAATTATATCTCTTTCTTTAAGTTTAAGAACAAATTTTCGACTTTCATGAGTACGAAACACATTAAAATGAATATTATACAAAAAATTATTAACGATTTCAGTGAAATTTTTAACTATGATAGACAGATCAATTGATGCATTTAAAACATTTTAAAAAATATATAATGATAAATTCAAAATTTGAATTTTAAAATTCTTTGATTAAAATGAATATTATACAAAAATCTCTTGATGAATTTTACTCTATATCAAATTATATATTCGTCGTCGTACTATTTAATTATGTTCAGCAAAATTAATTAGATAAATATGAGAAACTTGTAAACATTTTATTTTTGGCCGAAATAATTTATAATCATTCAACAACTTGGCTTGTACCATAACGAAGTCCGCATGCCATGTCTGGTTGATTGTTAAAACATAAGGGGCTGCATTTGCTTTTGCTTGGCTAGACTAGACTAGTCGTCGGCTATCAAATGGAAATCTCACTAAAATTTAGACCCACCATTATACCACTTATAAATCTTACAATAATTTGATTAATTAACCAAAAATGCTGAGAAATCAACCTAAGAAACATCGAAGTTTAGTAATAATAAGGCAATTTAGGATGCCTAATTCTTGATTTTATATATATATATATATAATTCATATATGGGATTTAATTTAAGTCAACTGTACTAGGGTTTCATGAATATGCCATGTGACTCACTTTCCAATCACAAAAATGGTCAAATTCCTCTAGTTTTCAAAACAAAATTTAGCACAAAGAGAACATGAGTTGGTTCAGTTGATTGAGTACTCATTAGTATCTTGGCAAATATCAAGGTTCGAGTTTCACCAGCAGTCCCACTTGATGGGTGATATGTAAGTATCATTATTAGTCGTCTCTGAAACTTGTGGCATACCCTGACCCTAAACTGAAGTAGCTCCCTCTCACCTAAATTTTTATTAGAAACCAAAACACTTTTGAGTCTTGACAAAAATATATTCATGTGATTATCAAGAAAAAAGAAACATCAAATTAAGAATGGCGGTCAAAAAGAATATTGTAACAGTTTTTGTAAACAATATGGCAGATTTTTGTTCATCGGAGATGGTTATGACGGATTTTTCAAAACCATGATAAAGTGGTGGATGTGTTTATAATGCAGAAAAGAAGCAGGAGAAAAAAAATATGACTTTGTTCAAATTTCAGATATAAAAGAAGTAAAGGTATGCTGTTAATAAGCTTAATTGCTCTTAGAGATGGTAAACAAACGGGTTCGAGTTGAATTGTTTTTGGATTTAGATCATTTCGAGTTCGAATAATTTTAATTGAAATAATTTGTAATCATTCAACAACTTGCTTGTGGGATAACGAAGTCCACATGCCTTCTCTGATTGATTGTTAAAACATAAGGGGCTGCATTTTCTTTTGCTTGACTAGTTGCCTATATATATCAAATGGAAATCTCACCAACTATTAGACCCACCATTACCACTTATAAATCTTACAACAATTTAATTAACCAAAAAATGCTGCGAAATCAACTTAATGCTTGATTATATAATTCATATATGGATTTAATTTAAGACAACGACTCTACTAGGTTTCATGAATGTGGCAGCAACTTGCAGAAAATATCTACACATTTATCTAAGACCAAACCACATATTACATCGATCTAATGGTTTCTAAATAGATTTATGGGCTCTTTGTAACCACTTTCATGATTGTTATTGTCTTTTTATTAATAACTATTGCAGCCGGCGGCTTTACTGTTGCACTGAAACTGAATTGCACATGTCGAAAAGATTTCTGAATTTGAAGCTAGCTAGGAATTAATATATCTGAGGTGAAAAAACTAAGATTAGATCCAAGGAAGAACAACATTATAGGATGTCAGGATGAGTATATTTGTCCATGGGTCGGATTGGGTCGCGGTCTAATTTTTTTTTATTTTTATCCAAGCCTGGGTCGGACCGATCCGAAAACCCATTTTACTGTTTATTAAATATTAAAAAATTATGTTTATATTAATATATATTTTATAATAAAATTTAAATAAATTTTTTTATTTAATAAATAATAATTCGAGTCAGACCTATCAGAATTACTAAAATCTCTGTCCTTGGACAAGTCTATATTATATGTGTCTGATAGAAATACGTTATGTTTTTGACTATTTTTTACATCAATTTTGAGATCAAAATGTCTTATACATGTACAAAAATATGAATAATACAATGTTCAAAAAGTATGAGTATGAATACATTAAAAATAAAGTGAAAAGTTATAAGTATAACATAAGCATTCAATATCGCTACTTTATAGCACAACGACGAGAAAATATAAGTGCATTTCAAAGTTTCAAAATCAATCCTATCCAAAAGATGATGAACAGATTTTGAGTTTTGATATCATGAACGCGTTTTTGTGAGAGTTACCATAGAAATCTTGACATGATTTAACTATAACCCTAAACTCTTAATTAAAATTAGATTTATTAATTTAAAATCATATTTATCCAATTGAAAACATTTTAAATAAAATCTATCTGTTTATTATGAATCATAATTTTATGGTTGTAGTTTAGCCATGTTAAGGTTCCATAGTAACTCATCGAATCCATCAGATCAAAACTTTAAATTCTAAACATATTAATTACTTACTTGTTTTATACAATTTTTCTTTATATATGTTTAAAAAATGTTTATTTGTTGAAATATTTTTTTGTATGCACAGCTATTCTCTTGATTAATTAAATTGACAAGTATGAATAAAAATTGAGTTCATATGTCAAGAGTCAAGATTAAGTTATCAGTATTTAGATGGGTTCATATGACAAATTATGATTTATTTCGAATTCGAATATTTTGAAGTTCAAATAATTTTAGCTGAAATAATTAATAATCATTCGACAACTTGCTTGTGCGATAACGAAGTCCACATGCCTTATCTGACTGACTTTAAAACGTACGTTAGGGGCTGCATTTTCTTTTGCAATTGGCTAGTTGGCCATATATATCAAATGGAAATCTCACCAACTGTTGACCCACCATTACCACTCATAAATCGATCTTAAAACAAATTGATTAACCAAAAATGCTGCGAAATCAACCTAAGAAACATCGAAATTTAGTAATAAGACAATTAGGATGCTTAATTCTTGATTATATATATATATATATAAATAAAACTCATATATGGGATTTAATTTAAAGACAACGACGACTCTACTAGGTTTCATGAAACATTATCGATATGGTCTTTGTGACTCGGCAACTTGCAGAAGATATCTACACAATAATTAGCACCCAAAAAAAAAAAAGATATCTACACATTAATTTTTCTAAGTCCAAATTCCACATTACGTGACAAAACATTATCGATATGGTCTTTGTAACGACTTTCATGAGTGTTATTGTCTTTATATTAATTAATTAATTAATAACAACTGCAGCCGGCGGCTTTACTGTAGCACTCAATCTGAATTGCATGCACATGTCCAAAAGATTACTCAAAACATATTTGAAGCTAGGCAGCTAGGAAGGAATATATATATATATATATATATATATATTACTCAAAACATATTTGAAGCTAGGCAGCTAGGAAGGAATATATATATATATATATATATATATATATATATATATAAAAGAGGAGTGATTCACTTACATTAGACCTGTTTAAGGGTTGGACAGCCCGCTCGGCCCGTATTGGGCCCAACCTAGGTGAGTAATTTTATGATCCGAAATTTAATTATAAAAATATATAAAAAATAAAAAAAAATATTCTTTTATTAATTATGAACAGTGATTCGGGCCCGCGGGTCGGCCCGAGCTTGCCCAGAGCCAGGCTTGGGCAAGAGACTTGAAAATTTTCCAGGCCGCGGTCCAGCCCATGAGCAGGTCTAACTTATACTAGTGTAAAACTAAATTAGTTTTACACACTTCCATAACTTTTTATACGATTTATATTTTAACAAACCGACTGTTGGATTTAACAATATAATCGTACTCTTCGTGCACGTAAAGTTTCGAATCGATCCAATATCTCTATCATATCGATCGAGAATACTGTCTTTTTCAATATATATTTAACGGTTGAAAGTTTTTTACATCGAACAAATAGTTAGATATTTTTAATTTACTCGAAACTCGACGTGCATGATCTACGTGAATAGAACATGAAATACGACGGTCGGATTAAATAACTATAAATCATATAAAAAATTATGAAAGTGTGTAAAACTAAATTGTGGATCCCTTATATATATATATATATATATATATATATATATATATATATGAGAGCTGAAAAAATTAAGATTTTAGCTCCAAGGAAGAACAATATTAAACTTCATCCCTGCATTCAATATTAAGTTTTCATTAAATTAAATTTCCTGTTTATCAAATATTAATTCATTATTATTTATTTGATTAATTTTTATGTTAATTATTTCCCTAAACTTTATCTCTTGCCTTCTTCATCTCCCATTTTTTTTTTTTTTTGAAACCCAGCTTTATTAGAAGAGAAGATAGAAGAACAGTAAACATACATGAAAGTCCACCAAAAAGAATTACAAAAGAGCTACAAAGTCGGAACTCCTATCAACTCCTGATTTAGCCAATCCATCTGTAATAGTATTAGTTTCCCTAAGAATATGATTAAAAGAAAGATTCAAAAATTTTCCTTTCAAATTATCGATATAGTTAAAAATGTTTTTCATTTTCCAAAGAACCTGAGATTGATTGATAACCCAGAAAAAAGCATTAGAGGAATCGCTTTCCATCCGATTATAATTCATATAGTCTCCTCTTCCGAGTGTCTACAATCTAATTAACTCTTCTTATAACTTGAAAAATGAAAACCATTTACTTGCATTTATGTTGATATCTATAATTGCTCTCAACTATGTTACATAGATTCGGAATAAAATATCATATATGATTATATGGGTCTGGCATGAATATATTATATTTTGACAAATTTTTACATCAATTTTGAGATCAAAATGTCCTATATCTGTACGAATATATGAATAATACAATGTTTCAAAAGATGATAATCAGACTTTAAATTCCGATCTCATGAACTCGATTCTATGGAAATTACCGCGGAACCTTGATTTGATTTAACTATAATCAAAAAATCTTAATTGTAATTCAATTTATTATATAAAAATCATATTTATACAATTGATAAAATCTATTTATTTATTATGAATCATGATTTTATGATTGTAGTTAAGTCATATTAAGATTTCGTTATAATTCACCAAATTCATGAGATCAGAACTGAACCGATTTTTTTCATTTTAGACCCAATAGGGTTTTATAATCATCATGGGACTTATTGTAAGCCCATAAAATAATTTAAAACGAAACGCCCACGGACCAAAGGAGTATTTCTAGGCCTGAGCCCTGACTCCTTAGTTGTATCTATTCTGTTTAAAACATTATGGGCCCATTACAAACATGTGTTAATTAAAATTGCTCTTAATGAAAAGAAATAAAACCAAAGTTACTTTTATAATTATCAAAATATGAAATTTTTGGTATATTTTTTCTCCCTTGCCTTTCTCCACCAAATCTTCTTTTGACAACACAAATATGCCATTTATTTAATACTTTAAGATTCCAAAGATTGAGTCAATCCAGACTTTTTGCACAATTTTATAAAGCAAAAAATATAAACTTGAAAATTCGTGTTTGTGTATTTTTTTTTCATATTATAATTGTGTTTAAAGTGTTTTATATTTATATAATTTTTGATGTGTTTAATAATTTGTGTTATATAAATTTTGACATGTTCGTGTATTTGTTTCGTGTTTTAATTATTTTTTTGTGTCGTGTAATCATGTTCCAATATTATCAGATTACACTAGATTTAGATCAAAATATTCCCAAATTTTATTTTTTATAAAGTTACACTTTGTAGTTTTTCAAACTAATCTTTTATATAATAAATATATCAAAAGATGTAATCATGCAACGTGCATGACAAAAAGTTAAATCTTTTCTATGTGGATATTTAACAAAGTCATATAGTTTAATAAAATGTTTATTGTCACTAAAATTGACTAAGATTATCTTTGAAAGATTAGTGAAAAGATTTTTAATTATAAAACAATACTTTCTTTCAATGCATGGTGATGCCTCCCACCACGTTTCCAAAAAAAACTAACTCCTTCACTTTAACTATGCTTTGACTATCCATTAAACAATGTTTAAGCCTAAAAAACTTTAGTTAGAGAAAAGAAAAGAAAAATAGTAAATTCAAATATCTACAAGTATTACTATTTCACTATTTCATATTCAAATTATTTTCTTTAGCTTAGATAGCATTATTATTTTTCATGATTTTAAAGAATTAACTCTCGAGTAGTATTGGTATAAAAAAAATGTCTATATCAATGTCGTTTATCAATGAAATTTTTAAAATTTTTAAATAAAAATATTAAATTATATTTTTATATTAATTTATTAATTATTTTAAATATATGTTAATTGATTATTTATGTATATGAGATAATTAAAAAAAAAATTAAGGGCATTTGGAAGGATTTAGTTCTATTTTAAATAAAATAATTAAAAGGAGAGGAAAAAGAAAATTTTTTAAGTAAATAATAAAAAATAAAAAAACTGCAATTAAGACAAAAACCAAAGCCAGCAAGGGCCCACTCATTCGTGGGCTTTGATGTAAGTACAAACAAAAACAAACGTACCATAAACGGAAAAAAAAAAAAAAAAAACCCAACCAGAGCGGTGCACGAAGCAAGGCATAACGGTGCCGTTTTCTCTAAAATCTCGTCAAACACGCGACATTTCACGCGCGTGAAACCCCTACTTATCGATAATCCCCATATTTCTTCTGTTTAAGCGATAGAATGAGCGTAAAGATATAAAACGTTGCGTTGAATCCTCCGTCTCTCTTCTTCTTTCTTTATACTTTCCCTTCTTTTTATCTCTCCTTCGTTTAAGAATTGCTTCATTCTCTCTCTTCTAAACCCCAACAGAAAACACACACAGAGCTCCCTCCAAGAATAAAAAATTCCTCATCTCGCGCGTGCTCCTCACTCGCTATTCTCCTTCCAATTTCTCCATTTTATTTTTTAAAATAAAAATTCAGCGATTATTTTCTCCACTCGATCCCCATTTCCACTTTAAATCCTCTTAAGTTGAAGAAGATAACACTGAAGCCTCCAAACGCATCGTTTTACCCCAAAAAGAACCTTCTCCATTGAAGGTAATCGACCTTAAATAACACTTCTCGTTTTTTTTTTCCCTTTTTTTTGTTTCTCTTATTTTCAAAATTCATTTCATTTTAGTTCTTTTCTCTGCCAAGTTCTTTGTGCATGTATCGATTAAATGTCGAATTAGGAAATTTTTTTGTTTGCTTTTTGAGTAAAGAATATATGGTTATTGATTGTTAGCAGTGAAAACCATTTGAATTTAGGGTTTTTGATTTGTTCTTGTTATTGCAGGCGTTTGCATTGTGAATTTTTCAAATGTATGGAAGAGACTTTCGAGTTTCCGGTGACTGCCCTTCCGGTTAATTCACGTGGTACATTGTGAAGGTATTTTTGCTAATTTTCAATGCTTATGCTTTGATATTGAATTTCTTGAATTTGCAGTTGAATTTGAAGTGAATTCCTTAATTAAGGTTTCGATTGAGAGACCCCAGTCGTTGAATTTTGATTTTAATGCGTGCTGAAATCACTTTTGCTGTTGTATTTTGTATATGTTCAATTTGGGGTTAGGGTTTTTGTGTTTGTGCTGAGATCTTAGGTTCTTTCTCTTGTTGATTTTTCATGGTAGTTTTGCATTGTACTGAAAGGATATTTTGGTTATACATGTCATTGAGCTCTTGTTTTTATGTATTGTCCCCGTATGCAAATCAGTTAGAATTCGTCGTGTGTAATTCTGTTGATTGTATTGTTCTAATTTGCAGGTTATATGGCTCTCCAAAAATATGTTCCCTCCAGTGAATCTCCTTCTATTAAAATGAAGCCTTTGAGTTTTTCCACTAAGGTGCAAGCTCAACTTGCAAATGCAGAGACACGTGATTCTGAGAAGCGTGATGTAGATGTTGACCTCAGGGAAGTGTACTTTTTGATTATGCATTTCCTTTCAACTGGCCCCTGTAAAAGAACATGTGGACAGTTTTGGAATGAGCTGCTTGAAAATCAACTTCTACCCAGAAGGTATCATGCTTGGTATTCAAGGAAAGGGGCACATAGTGGACATGAAAACGATGATGGCATGTCATTCCCTTTAAGTTATGCTCAGTTGGTGGAAAGGTATGTGATCAGCTTTTAGTTTTGTTTAAGGTGATGATTTGATGTCTGTTGAATACTATGTTGCTCCGACTCTTCATTTTTCTTGAAGTACTCGTGTCCGACACATATCCGGACATGGGTATGGGGATATGACCCTCCAAAGACCCTCCAAATACCTGGAAAACTTAAAAAAAAATTGAACATACCCGTGTCGGACACATACCGATATCCGACACTCACACCCGAGTCCAAGTAACATAGGTTGAATAGCAGTAAATGTGTTATTGGTTTATGGTCTTTCAAATGACAAATGCAACTTATCTTATAACTAAGTAGGTAACAGACATTTTCTGAGTTTCATGCAGCATTTCTTGAAAAAATTTGACTTCTTTCTTGTTCCATTTATGCTTGTGTAGGAATCCTCACGTTGAAAAAGATCACTTGATAAAGCTTTTGAAGCAGTTGTTATTAACTGCACCCTCCCCATCAGGAGGCAAAAGTGCAAGACACACTCCAAATGCAGCTGATGTCCCCACTCTTTTAGGAATGGGGCCCTTTTCTCTTTTAAGCTGTAAGTGGCTTTATTTCAGCCATGGAACATGATTCCTTCACACTTTAAACTTGGAAACCATATTAGAGCAAAATATCAGATGAAGTCCATTTTTTTGGTTTTTGAGATATTATTTCTTCATTGGATTATAAACGAACTCTTCTTGCTCATTCTTCCTCTTTTTATTCAGGAAATTCCTGCTGCCACAAATTTTAAGTTATTCTTAATTTTGGTTTTCTTCTCCTTTCAGATGATACCAACAAAAGAAAAAGTGAAGTCAAACGTCCTCCCGTTCATATGCGCTGGCCTCATATGCATGCAGATCAGGTTCGTGGGCTGAGTTTAAGGGAAATTGGGGGTGGTTTCACAAGACATCATCGTGCACCATCTATTCGTGCAGCATGTTATGCCATTGCAAAACCATCGACTATGGTACAGAAGATGCAAAATATCAAGAGGTTACGAGGGCACCGGAATGCTGTCTATTGTGGTATGATTTATGTGTCTTCATATTTGCAGTTTGAGCTGTGTATATGTATTTAGAATAATCGTATCGCTGAGTAAACTTGATACAACGTGCTTCAGATTTGGGGTTAATTAGGCCTATTTGTTTGTCATAAATTAAGCATGCATGCTTGTCAACCATCCCTTCCTCCTCCCCCCCCCCCCCAAAAAAAAATAATAATAAAATCCAAATAAAACGGGTGAGGTAGGTCAAAAGAGACAGGCAGGCTTACAGAGAAGAGCTTATGTTGATAGAGCGCATTCAAGATGTCTTGCCTACGTTTTTTAGGGGGATTCTCGCTTTTCTGTGGCCTTTACTGTCACAACTTACCTATTGCTTCCTATTGTTGTCTTTTGTATTTAAACATGTTTTTGAGCTTTGGCCTGCTTGCACTCAAAAGCTCCAACCTGACAAGAATTTTCTTGTCATCATGAACTTGAGTTTGTTTCGTTTTGACTTTATACAAATTCTGCAGCAATATTTGATCGATCTGGGAGGTATGTTATTACTGGTTCTGATGACCGTCTTGTGAAAATTTGGTCTATGGAGACTGCATATTGCTTGGCCAGCTGCCGTGGACATGAAGTGAGTTTGATGAGCTATAATGCACATGTATTGCAATTATTTGTTTTTTATCTTTGATTTCTTCTAGTTACATGTTACATTATTTCTATTTGGATGAAAGGGTGACATAACTGACCTGGCTGTCAGTTCCAATAATTTTATGGTGGCTTCCTCCTCAAATGACTGTATCATTCGTGTTGTAAGCATCCACTCCATCTTATTAATTCTTGCTTCTCTTCCTGCTTAAGAAAATCATATTTTTCTTAGTTGATAGTGATTTTGTTTCCTGCTTGCTGACAGTGGCACTTGCCGGATGGACAACCAATTTCAGTTCTGCGAGGACATACTGGAGCTGTTACTGCCATTGCTTTTAGTCCTAGGCCAGGCTCTGTATATCAGCTTCTATCGTAAGACTGATTTCTAATGTTCTTTGCTTTTGTCAGTAATTGTCATCAAAACTGTCAAATTCTGTCATCTTGTCCCCCTCACCCAGAAAATAAATAAATAGAAGTTGGCCCTACAATGTCATATAATTCAAATTCAAATTGCCCAACTATGAGGCGTACAGAAGCTGTACTTTCTAATATTTTCAGCTTCATAGGTATTACCAGCAATTTGGTTTGTTTCTCCTTGCTGATTTTGGTGATTATATGATTGTTTTTTAGTACTTTGATTTGCTCAATTTCCACAATTGATTTTCTTGTAAATCTTTTAGTTAAGTCCTTCACTTTGTGGTTGATATTACGATTGGTTTTAGCTTTTGGTACATGCTGTTTGCATTGAAATTAAATGTAGTGTTTCCTGACCATATGCAGGTCATCTGATGATGGTACATGTAGGATCTGGGATGCTAGGAATGCCGAAGTCCGTCCACGGATATATGTTCCAAGGCCTTCAGATTCTTTAGCTGGTTTGTTACCTTTGTATTCATTATTTAATGCTTCTTGGTGAACGGATTTTACATAGCAATACTAAAATGGTTGCAGGAAAGAACAATGGTTCATCTTCAACTGCTGTTCAACAGAGCCATCAAATTTTTTGTTGTGCATTCAATGCTAATGGAACTGTCTTTGTCACTGGTAGCTCGGACACTTTAGCTAGGGTACACTTTATGCATGTTGCTATGAGTTCTTCCTATTCTTCCAAGATTTTGTCCTGCTTGACCTTCTCTGTTGTAACTGTGCAAGTTTAGGTGTAGAATTTCATTGTTGATGATCATTTGCAGGTGTGGATTGCTTGTAAACCCAACACAGATGATTCAGACCAACCAAATCATGAGATTGATGTGTTATCTGGACATGAGAATGATGTCAATTATGTGCAGTTCAGGTCTGTTTATCATGCTCTATTGCTCGATATTTTACTAATAGAATTTCAATTTTCATTTACGTTACTGCCTCAAATTGCAGTGGTTGTTCTGTTTCATCAAGATTTTCTACAGCAGACAGCTTGAAGGAAGAGAGTGTTCCAAAATTTAGAAACTCCTGGTGGGTATTTTCTTCAAGTCGTATATTTTTTTTATGGCGTGGGTCCTTTCCTCCCTTCTTTGAGAATCCTCTAGGTGAACGTTGAAAGGGATTTCTTAGCTTCCAATTTTTAATTAGACTATATAGTTTGAAAAAGAATATAATAGCTTATTTTGTTGTCTGATATGGTCCATGATATGTTCCAGGTTTTCTCAAGACAACATTGTTACCTGTTCCCGTGATGGCAGTGCAATTATTTGGATTCCAAGATCTCGTAGATCACATGTAAATTATTTTTTGCTATAAACAATTTCACCCTTCACCACCTTTTTCCAGGGCCTTCATCATTTATTAAGTTCATGATTTCAACCACACCTTCTCCCCCTATTGCCTGTTTTATTTAGGAACTTATATTTCTATATCTTGGTTCAGGGTAAAGTGGGTCGCTGGTCTAAACATTATCATCTTAAAGTTCCACCCCCACCATTGCCTCCACAACCACCACGAGGGGGTCCACGCCAGAGAATTCTTCCAACTCCTCGTGGTGTAAATATGGTAACCTGGAGCCTAGATAACCGCTTTGTCCTTGCTGCTATCATGGGTATTTATTTTTCACTTGATCTTTTAAGGTTGCTAATGATAACTTCATGGAGCATTGAAAATAAAATTGCAATGACTTGAGTTTGACTATAGAATTTTTTTTCTCGTTCTATTATGGGTATTTATTTTTTTACCTTATTCCCTTGGAAAGCTGATGCAACACCCTCTCCCCTCCCTAAAAGAATAGAAAAGGTTAAAAGGTGGAACTCTCACATGTATCTGGAGTAAAACTTCCTGTGATCACCCCGATGATATGTCAAACATAACTTGACTTTGCTACTTCATGTATTTCATGCCGTTGCTCATTTTATTTCTTATGCATCTATAAAGATCCTTATAGTTAAGTGGTTGACTCGAACCTTCCTTTTCCCCCACTCCTTTCATGTCCATTTGTTGAATGGTATTAGCAGTATTTAGCTTATTAGAACAATCTTAATAGAGTTGGGGCGATATTTTCCATTAAGCTAGTCTATGGTTTGGTCATCAGGAAGGTTTATTAGTTCAATTAACTTTAACAAAAGTTTAAGAAATCAACATGGGTGCTTTTTTAGCATTTAATTGAGTAAAACTTTAAGCTCAGTTTAGGCTGTATTCACCACTAAGCTACTCTAACTATCAAGTGTCATCAACTTGTAATGTGTAATGTATTCTTTTGAACTGTTTCTACATGTAATTGGACACTTTTAAAGGTGCTCTGGACTAGGATTGAGCATGATTGTGCTCTTTTCTTGGAAATATGCAAGGGCATAAGTTCTTGTAAATTATGGCTGAATAACATATTCTCATGATGCAGATTGCAGAATATGTGTGTGGAATGCTGCTGATGGTAACTTGGTACATTCTTTGGCTGGTCATACTGATTCTGTAAGTTGTTTACATTTCCAAGCCTGAATTACTTTAATGGTTTTTTATTATTTTCTCTTGCGTTTAGAGTAGAATAGTTACTGTCATCAATATGTTTATATCTACTATATTTATTGGGTTAGCATGCCACTATTCAGACTGTTAAGTGATGTTATCTCACATCTATTAAGTCTTGCGTTTCCTATGATCTTATATTCAAGTTGGGCCTCTCCACTTACTGCCAATTGTTCTAGGTTGGATGCTTAACGTGGTATCAGAGCTCAGGTGTGTTATGTTCTTCCTGTCTAACCCCAAGTGAAGTTGACGACCCCTTGTGAGGTTGTCCACATGTAGGCCCTTGTTGAGCTACATGTGAGGGGGAGTGGTAAGCAAGGTTGTCAAGGCGTGCGCCTATGCGTGCCTACGCCTTAGCGCTAGATAACAAAAGCTCCTTAGACCCTTTTGGCGAGGCTCATTTGATCAGGCGCACGCCTAGTACGCCTAGACGCGCTTTTTGTAAGACGATAGGAGTAAAAGAAGCCCGCCTGATTGAAGTTCTCTTTAATTTTTTTTTTTTTTTTTTTTAAACTTTTTTCATTAGATGTACTTTTACTAATAAGAAAGGGGATAATCAAACTCTCTACTTCTCAATATTTGAGTATTTAACAACCGACATGGGACCATAAGGAAATCATGCATATTGGCCAACAAAAAAAAATTGCATGTTTTGTAGATAAATGGGACCACTCTTTAGAGTTTATTATCATAATTATATATCTTAAGATTATTATATATATATATATATATATATATATATATATATATATATATATATATATATATACACAGGCACACATACAAAAACACACACATATATATATATATATTGTCTTACTTCACTCAGGCGAGCGTTTTTTTTTGCGCCTTGTGCCTGAGGCAATATAAGGGTTCTAGCGCCTAAAGTGCGTCTTGCGCCCTTAACAACACTGGTGATAAATGGTGTTATCCCACATCTGTTAAGTCTTAGGTTTTCATGTGGTCTTATATTAAAGTTGGCCCCTCCACCTATTGCCAATTGGTTTTAAGTTGGATGCTTAACATGATATCAGAGCCTAGGTTTTGTTCTGTTGTTATTCCTGCCGAATCCCATGTGAGGTTGATGACCCCTTGTGAGGTTGTCCACGTGTAGGCCCTTGTGAGGTTGTCCACGTGAGGGGGAGTGTTAAGTGATGTTATCCACATCTGTTAAGTCTTGGGTTTCTTATGGTCTTATATTCAAGTTAGGCCTCTCCACTTACTGCCAATTGGTTCTAGGTTAAATGCGTAACACAGACCAATTCATGTGGATCTCTGTTTTAGCTGGTGTATTAGGTCGTCTGGTGATATGTTGGCTGGATTACTGTCCTCTGTTTGAAAGTCGCATTGCATACCTTGTACTGTTTATTTGAGCTCTTGACATCAGTTTTGTTGCATGTTTCTGATATTTTCATAGAGCACTCTTATTGACATTTTCCACCTTATTTTCTGACCTGTGATGTTGTTTCTGTTTGCTTTCCTGCTCTTAGCCTTTTGTTCTCTTGCAAAGAAGTGGGAAATAAGTTAATTGTCAGTTTTAACTTGGAGATCAATTTGAAGTCATGCACCCTTGGCCATCCAATCTGCACATTCTTGTATAATAGTATTATTGCCTGTAGGCTTCTCATGGAAGGTAGTATGGAAAGGGGGAAGGATGGAATTTTGCAATTTAATAGCCAAGTTTCATAACTAGCTTATGTTTTTTTTTTTTATAGCATAACCATCAGATTAACAACTTCTCCTCAACTCTTACAATCAGTAGACTTGGGGATAAGATCCAATTTGTATAAACTAAAGACAATATGAGAACCTTAATAACTAACTAAACCCAAAATGAGACCTATTGGACCACAACTGTGGAACATTCCAGCAAGAGAGGAAAATACCATATGCCCCCTGGACATCAGAACTTAATTACTGATATATTATTGTACTAGGAATCTAATTACCAAGGGCACTTTGCCCTGAACCAAAGGAAATTTTTCCTTGATAAAGAATCCATGATCTATTTGTCTTACAAAAAGGATGAAGTTTATTGGTGTGCTGCCATGCAGTCATCTGTAATCAGAGTTTGACTAGCTTCTGTTCTGCTTTGGTTGCTCGCATTTTACCTTATGATTTCCAATGTGAATGTTTTGATTTGAGGGTGTCTAAAGTTAGATGCTCAGTTGTTTCATAATTATATCTGACCATTTTACTCATTTGTTTAAGACATATGTTTTGGATGTTCATCCTTTCAACCCACGGATAGCTATGAGTGCTGGCTATGATGGAAGAACCATTGTCTGGGATGTGAGTTTCAAGCTCCTTCATGCTGTCTGAAGTATCTTAGGGTCTTCTCTGTTTATTGATGTGTTTTCATATTCTTTTGGCTGTAGATATGGGAAGGTACACCAATTCGAATATACGAAATTGCTCGTTTCAAGTTGGTTGATGGGAAGTTTTCATCGTAAGTTCACTAACAGAAAGCTTGATTGAGAACCCTTTTATTGTGTGAATTCCTGTATAATTAAAAATTAAATAGCATTGTTCATCTTATCGAGCATGCTTTTAGCTTCATTTTAATTTGTTTCACGGGATATACGTAATATACTAATATGTCTAATGAATATGTTGCTTAATGAGAATTTGTAGTTCATTTCCTTCCCTTTCCACTACTTGACCAAACAAGGTTGTAATCCTTCTCCTTTTCTTTTTAAAGCAATCCAGACAAGGGAACCTTACCCTTTGCTCCCCTTCTTCTCCTCTCCCTCCCCTGCCTCTCTATCCCTTCTTCTGCTGTAGTGTTCCCAATCATATGCTTAGAAACTTTTTGATGTTTTTGACCTTTTATTGGATTCATAAATAGCATTAAGTATTATCATTTAGGTGGATTGCATTAAAAAGGATGTATCTTTTCCTCTCATCTAAAATACCTTTGGAATCTTTATGAATCCATCTCCCCGTATTTTATATTGCAATATCAAAGTTACTATCATGTTGCAATTCACTGTATCTGTAAAATAGGGATGGGACTTCCATTATACTTTCAGATGATGTTGGTCAATTATACATACTAAATACAGGCCAAGGGGAATCTCAAAAGGATGCCAAATATGATCAGGTGCCTCTTATAAAAATGAACTTGTTATATTTTCATCGGGTTTTATTCAGAGTCAAAACTAGGTTCTACAACTCTTAATGATACTTACTCCGTATGCACTTTGCCTACAGTTCTTTCTTGGTGATTATCGACCACTTATTCACGACACTTCCGGGAATTCACTTGATCTGGTTGGTTGACATTTTTGAACTTTTATTATGCTAGCTTTTCCTTTATATGGTCTACTTTCATTTGAAAGACTGAAAAGTCTACTTAATGGTTCTCTATTAGCATCATCTTAAAACTTAAAATGGATGCTGTCTGCTACTTGATACAGTGTTCTTGTGTCATTTTTACTGGGAATAATGTATTGTTCTTCTCTCTTCGTCTTGAATAACTTTGTTTCTCTTACTCCAGCTTGTTATGTGCATGGCTCATGCATGTACATGTGTGTTTAGAAAGAGAAGAGGGAGGAGCATATCAAAGTTGATTGTTAAAAATGAATCATAGCAGATATGCCATCAATGATTTATGACTTCATTCCTAGACATTTGGGTCTAGCGAATTTGCAATTTTACACCTTGGTGAAGCATATATTGTCATTGCCTCAAGTAAATCATCCCTAGTTATGTGTAGATGCTCATTTCCCATCCATAATATTTTGCACATCATAGCTGAAGCTGATCACTGAGTTTCTAGATGATTAAAACACTTTACATTTTCATCATTGAAATTCTGATGATTTTAAGCATTTGTGACATTTGTGATTCAGGAAACTCAGCTTAGTACATATAGACGGAATATGCAAGATCTTCTTTGTGACTCAGGTTTAACTCTACTCATACTTGCCTCAAATGACTGAGTCTTTTTATTCCATTATCCACCCTCTCAGTTAATTTATTCTCATAACTACTGGTTGGGTTGGAAAATTTTAGGGATGATACCATACACAGAACCCTATCAGACCATGTACCAGCAAAGACGATTAGGCGCTTTAGGTTTTGAGTGGAATCCTGGTGCTTTAAACCTTTCTGTGGGGCCAAACTTCAGTCTAGACCAGGATTACCAAATCCCGCCCTTGGCAGACTTAGATGCAATTGCTGCTCCACTGCCAGCATTCTTAGATGCCATGGATTGGGAACCAGAAATTGAAGTGCTAAGTGATGATAATGATTCAGAGTATAATGTCATAGAGGAGTACTCTACAGGAGGGGAGCAAGGAAGTTTAGGTTCTCTCTCTGGTGATCCTGAGTGCAGTACAGAAGACAGTGAGATTGATGATACTCATGAAGATGTTCTTCGTCGATCAAAAAGGAAAAAACCGAAGGCTGAAGTAAGTTTAATATCCTTTTCATTACTATATTTCAACGTTTTTGGAGGCACTTGGCTGACTTGAATTTTCACCCACTTCAGATTGAGATCATGACTTCTTCCGGTAGGCGTGTTAAAAGAAGGAATTTGGATGAATGCGATGGCAGCTCATTCAGTAATGGCTCGATTAGGAAATCAAGAAATGGACGAAAAGCTTTACGAAGAAAGTCTTCTACATCAAAAACTTCTAAGTCAAAATCATCAAGACCTCGAAGAGCTGCTGCACGCAATGCTTTGCACTTCTTTTCTAAAATAACAGGAACATCAACTGATGGGGAAGATGAAGATGTCTCTGAAGGTGATTCATCAGAGAGTGAATCTATGATACGAGATTCATACGTTGAGAGTGATGAATCTGATAGAGATTTGCCAAATGAACAAATCAAACATTCAAAAGGAAAAGAAGTCTTCTTTGGTGAGTCTGAGGATGTTGCTAAAATTAATGCACTTCCTGAATCTCATAATGCTGGGAATAGGAGAAGATTGGTCCTTAAATTGCCTGGCCGGGATCCAAATAAGCTTGTGCCACCAATGGAAAGAAAAGTTGACAGACAGGAAAATTCAGTAGGCCTGTCATGCAAAGCTTCTGAAGAATCTACTGAAGGAGGTGTAAAGCATATAAGCTCATTGGATCTGGGGTGTTCTTCTGTTGATGCAAACTATAGCATGATAGGTAGAGGAGTAAGAGGGCAATCAGACAAGATTGAAGATCATTTAGACCTGACCGAAGGATACAAAGATGGGGGCCATGGGGCAATTAAGTGGGGAGGAGTTAAGGCTCGTACTTCCAAACGTCTGAGATTGGGTGAACCCATGTCATCAGATGCATATACCGGGTCTACGCGATGTCTTGACAACCACAAAGAAAAAGAAAATGATGTCAATGGATATGTAGAACTGGAAAAGGCTTGTGCTATTGCATCCCCGACTACAGATATCCAAACTTGCAAGGAGGATATGAATGGTGAGGTGACAATGTTGGAGAAGAATCTTGGGAATAAAAGGGAAGTTCCAGCTAATGGTGAAGAGCACTCAGGTCCCAGTGAACATATAAATTATCCTGAATCACCAAAATTGATTAACATGTCTGCTGAGGATATACCTACCCCAACTTTTCATCAGAATGGAACTGATCAGCCTTCTGAGGTAAAAGAGGGCCATATGCCTATTTCAACTAAGTTGAGGGTTTTCTCAAAAAGGACCACAATTGACAATAAAAGTCCTGGGATGAAAATGAGACCTTCAAGAGAAGGTCATATGAATAGTGGGTATGCCGCATTAAATGATAGCTCCTCAGAGAGGGCAAAAGACTTAGTTTCAGAGGTACCCTTAGTTGATGGATCCAATGATATTAATTCAGATAATGAAGGTGATGGGTTGCAAGATTCAGATGCTCAAGTTGATAGATTTCCCATGTCAACTCCTCGTGACTCTGGGGAGCTACGGCCAGATTCAAAAAAGATGTATAATGTTGTTTATAGAAGGTCAAAGACACAGAGGGATAGGTCCAATTCAGAAGGCGTTGGTGCCATAGTAGAAAGCACTACAAATGATTGCAACCATAATAGGAGTATGGTAGCAGACCTCCATGAAGGCTCAACAAATGGGGCTCATAACAAACGGTCCAGTAGGTTGAAAGCAGGGCATGTACTTCAATCAGAAGACGTACATAGAAGCACCCGGGATGGTTCTACAAATGGGTCTCAACTTCCTAGAGAGGAATGGGGATCAAGTTCAAGGATGGCAGTTGGATCGAGGTCTACTAGAAATAGGAGAAGTAGTTACTATTTCCATGACACTAGTCCAATACGGAAACCCCATCAATCAGCCAGAAAAGGATCATGGTTAATGTTGACAACACATGAGGAAGGGTCCCGCTATATTCCCCAACTAGGTGATGAAATTGTATATTTAAGACAGGTAAGATAAAATACCAATTATTTTTTATCCATTCCTGTTATCTAAGTTCTGTACTTTAATTTTGATGGTTAGTAGCGGTCGTTACAAATGATTTACATTTGGTAGCTTCTATGCTTTCAGGGCCATCAAGAATATGCAGATCATATTAACTTGAAGGAAGCAGGACCTTGGACTTCACTGAAGGGGGGGAACATTTTAAGGGCAGTGGAATCTTGTAGAGTTGAAGGGCTTGAATATTCCACGTCTCCAGGGTCTGGAGAGAGTTGCTGCAAAATGACTCTCAAATTTACAGACCCTTCTTCCAGCATGTTCGATGGATCATTTAACTTGACTCTGCCTGACATGACTGGTTTCCCTGACTTCATTGTAGAAAGAACTCGCTTTGATGCTGCTATCCATAGAAATTGGAGCTGCAGGGATAAGTGCAGAGTCTGGTGGAAAGATGAGAGTGGAGATGATGGAAGTTGGTGGGATGGCCGGATTGTGGCTGTGAAGCCCAAATCTTATGAATTTCCAGATAGTCCATGGGAAAGGTACTCTGTTCAGTACAGGAGTGAGCCCAAGGAACCACAACTTCACGGTCCTTGGGAGCTCTTTGATGTGGATACTCGGTGGGAGCAGCCTCATATTGATAGTAAGATCAGAGATAATCTACTTTCGGCATTTGCCAAATTGGAGAAATCTTCCCACAAAGCTCAGGTATCAGGCAAAATATGAGTTCTTTCTTTTCCCTGAATTTTTTTAGTAATTAATGAAAAGTTCAGGATTAGTATCCGAGCTTGAACTTATGAGTTCTACAAAATCACTTATCTCTCAAATTAAGCACAAGTGACACTGTGGCAGTAGGTTGAACTTGTTGGAAGCTTTAGCATGAAATAATTCTTAATTTTTGCTTTAAATGTTTCAGGATCAATATGCAGTAAATAAATTGAAGCAAGTTTCGCAGAAGTCTAATTTTACAAATAGGTAAATCATGTCTTATGAGTCATGTTTTACACATTTCTATGGATGTTGTTCAATATCAAGTTATTAATAGGTGTCAGCATTCATATACATTCTGTTTAATAATTTTACACTATGTTTGGTAGGAAGGAAAATGGAGGGAAGGGAAAAAGATGAGGAAGGAAGAAAAGAAAAAAAAGAGAGGAAGGAAAGTTATGTTTCTTTTGTTATGTTTGGTACGAAGGATGGAAAATAGAGGGAAATATTTTAGTGGTAAAGTTAAAAATAAATTTGTTAGTTTAAGTGGAACGAGTGTGGAAAGAGTGTTTCCCTCCCACATTTGGAAGGATTGAATTTGGAGGGAAGGGAAATATTCAAATCTACTCATTTTCCTTCTCTCTTCCTATTTCTTTTCTACCAAACGAAGAAAAGGGTGGGCAGAAAGTAGTTTTTCCCTATGTTACTCGGACTCAGGTGTGAGTATCTGACACGAGTATGTGTCCGACACGGATACGTTTAATTTTTTTCAAGATTTTCATGTATTTGAAGGGTCTTTGGAGGATCATATCTCCATAACCGTGTCTGGATATGTGTCAGACACGGATATTTCAAGAAAAATAAAGAGTCGGAACAACATTGGTTTTTCCATCCATCCATCATCTTTTCCGTCTACCAAACTCGGTATTAGTGAGAACTCCCCGGCTTTTGGGTTTAAAATGTGACTGAATGTTTGGAATAACGTTATTTTTGCAGGTATCCTGTGCCATTATCTTTTGATATTATCCACGCTAGGTTGGAAAACAACTACTATCGATGTTTAGAAGCCGTGAAGCATGATATTGAGGTTATGCTGTTGAACGCACAATCTTACTTTGGGAGAAATGCAGAGCTCTCATCGAAACTCAGACGCTTATCTGACTTCTTTACTCGGACATTATCATCTTTGCAGCCCGCATAGATAAATCTATAGTGAGACAAATCTTTGTAGATAATTTAAAGTTTTTTTGCTTTTATTTTCATATTCTTTGTTTTTCATTGTTCCCTTAGATCCAATTTTGGTAATTGATTTTATACTTTCAGATTCTTTCTAGAGAGAAAAGGTCTCAGGGAAAGTTTTAGCCTGTGGTAGGTGTGGAAAATTATCCACCAAAAAGGTTCATTGTTGTTTAGACATTTATAATGAGCAAAAAAAAAAAAAATGGTCAAAATGGAAAACGTATTAGCTGGTGATCGCAGTTGCGACAAGCCTAGAGGAGAATCTTCTGTTCTCTGTCTTCTTTCGGGTAAAAGAATGTTGTTGCTATCTGAAATGTTAGTATCTAAAAGGGTTAGTAAACTGGCTTTCAAATTTTATATCTTTTAACGATTTGGTATTTTAAAAAAAATTTCACAATCGGGTATTTGAATTTGTATTCGTCAGTAGATTATTCAATGAATTAATCTTGTTACATAAAATGTTGATATGATAAAATGCCGATGTGGTATTAATCTAACATATAGTTATTTAGTATTTGATCAATTAAATCATATTATTTAGTTAATTTATTTGACGGAAATAATATTTAAGTACTTAATTTTATACTTGTTTTGAGACAATAATGAATGAACAAATACAACTGAAGCCGAAGCCGAAGGGTTGATTTCGAGAGAATAAGTTCCGGTCTTTAATGACCCAGGTTTTCTCACTGTTTCAATACTTTTTGGCATTTTGATGAGATGAACGGAAAAAGTTGATGGGAGAGAGCAGCTATATGATTGGTGAAAGGTGTTTTTTACCTTTTTTTTTTTTTTAGAGCCGATGGAATCCGAAGTTTAATTCAGTTAATTCATACAATTCTTTTATAAAATAATATCCAACAAGTTTGAATCTCAACATTTACGATCGATTTTCCTCTTTCCAAACTGGACTTCTTATACATGAAAAAGAAACTATAGCAGATGGTTTTGATGACGTCTAGGAGTTAAAGACAGAAGCTTCCAGGTCCAAGCTGCTTCTTCACCATTCCTTCTCTAGCAGAATTATCAACACCTTTCAACATGCTGCCCAAATCCCAGATCATATCTACGAACCTGCTTGTGTCTCGCCTAGCGCTCTTTGAGCAGGCATGATGCTTCAATTTCACATCACATCATAAAAGAAAGAGAAAATCTTAAATTATATAAACGTGGGACTGCACACCTTAACAAGCCGGTTTAAACCGTTTTGTTTTTGCAGAGAGAGGGTAATGGCCCGTGACACTTGTGGCAACCGACTTAACTGAGCCTCCACTAATATATCAAGAAACACACCTAAAGAGCAATAAAGAAATTATGGATGCAAAAATATGATAGATACAGTTTGGAACACAAAAAAATCAGATGGCTCATACAAAGTCAAAAACTTGCAATAGAATTTTCAAACTACAATCATTTCATAAAAGGACTCCACAATTACTGGGAACTATTGTCAATTATGTCATAACAAAACATCCCAAACGAAAAGGAAAAGGAATGAAAACATCTTAGCAAACTTATTTCAGAAGGTTTGATCTCAAGCATGTGTAAGAGTTACCATAAGCTCCAGAGTTACAAGATGGTAGAATTCTCCAGACTTAAAAACAGGCAAAGTACAACATCGAAAAGGCAATGTGTACTGCCTTCAGCTCCTTCTGCTATGCTTCCGGCTCTTCCTTCGGCTGCTCTTATCATCAGAATCTGAATCTGAAGCTGATTCTGAATCCGAAGACTCGGAAGATGAGCTGTAACTTCTATGCCTCACCTTCTTCTGCTTCTGCTTCTTCTTCTGCTTCCTCCTTCGCCTCCTCTCTTCCTCAGACTCCGATGATGAACTGTAATCTGTAGTACTACTCTCTGCTGAAGAATAATCTGATCCCGTAACAGAGGAGGCGCCACTATCAGTCTCAAAAACAGAAGCATCACTATCACTACCAGAACCGGAATCCGACCGATGCTTCCTCTTGCTTTTCTTAGACCTATTGTCATCCTTCTCAGCCTTGACATCAGGGTTGTCCAAATCATAAGATATTGAAAGCTTCATCCTCAATTTAGGGTTCTTAAGTTGCTGAGTACGCGAGGGTCGTGACATATAAACCCGTTCATTCTTGCATTCATATGTCCAATGCCCTGCTTGAAAACACCTTTGGCATTGTGAAGCACCCATTGTAGACATTGTCGTCGTCTTGTCTTTCCTTTCACCTAATCTAACTGCCTTTTCAGTACTCATCAAATACATCTGCCTCTTTGCTTCCCTTTTCTCCTGCCATCTGCTAGGTCCTTCTTCCTTTTGCCCGTAAGCATTAACATTTCGGGCTGCAGCAGTAGCCGCCCTTTCGGCCTGAGCACGACTGAGGCCTTTTGCAGCACTCAATGCTGCAGCCTTGATTCTTTCAGCTGCAACCTGAGTTTTTTCTTCTTTCTTACTCGACATCTTTTCGATAACAACAAACCAACCAGGTTATGCAGATATATAGATTACCCAAATCTCGAAGAAAAGAAAATTTTCAATTCAACCCAAATCCTCCAGCACCCTGCATTCAAATATTCAATCAGATCATTTCATTTGTCTAAAGACATATTTTTCTTCATTCTATAACAAATAGTACTGAACAAATAAAGGGACTAATGAAAAGTGGAGAAAGACAATAATTTTACAAGAAAATCTCAATATTTACCTATGAACTTAAATATGAAAAAGTAATTAGGGCAAAAAGAAGACAATTTACAAAATCTACCCACTAAAACCAAGAAATCGTAGGTAAAGATGCAAAATTTCTTCAAAACAACGAAACATAAACAAAAAAAAAAGGGGGGGGGATTGGATTTTAACAACAACCCTAATTTCAAAACACAAAGGTTAAATAAAATCTTGGTTTCCGTCTTATTAAACCCTAAATTTAAAAGTATTAATGGGAAATATAAAGAACCTAATCGCCAAGGAAAGTGAAATCCTAAATAGTGGAGAGTGTTTAAAAATATTAAAAATCAAGAGGAGAAGAGAAGAGAATTAACGCGTACCAGGACTTCTTCGCGTTGGGAAGATCCAAATTGAAGGCAAAGAGGAAATTTATTATTATTATTATTATATTTATATGAGAGCTGAGCTTTCGTCTTTTCACTTTACAAGATTGACATGTTTTAGGGTAAATTATGATTTAAGGCGGTTGATTTTTTAGTAAATGTGAATAAAGAAAAAAATAATTAGAATTGGATATTTTATTTATTTTAAGGTCATTAATTTAAATTTTAAATCAAAACTAAATACTTAAAAGTATATAAATTTTATGAAATTCGTCTTTAATAAATTGACGATAAAATTTTAAAAACTTTTTTATTATTAAAATTGATATTTTTCATGTGAATCAAAAATCAAACCGAACCTTTTGGTTCAAGATTTTTTATTTTCTCTAGCAACTGGAAATTTTGAACAATTTTCTTTTGTAATCTTGTTAAGGCCAAAGCTATTAATCATTCTTTACCAAAAAGAAAATTAGATGAAAGCAAGACAGAAAGAAGATAAAAGAGGAATTAGAGAATGAAGAAATTGAAACTTGCAACTATACTATTGGGCATAGGATATGAATTTTGGAATAAATTTTGAGTTTTGTTGAATTATTAATGAAGAAAACAAAACCCCTTCAAAATTATAGCAAGTTCTAATATACAAGTTGGGAGGGGTCTATAAATGAGGTTTCAGCTACAATTCAGAAATTTTGCCCTTCTAACCCATCATCATCCTAAACAGCCACACCCACCACAAAACTGAACAAAAACGGGAAACTACACTAATACTAATATCAGGGATTTAAATAGCGACCACGTTACGACCGCTATTTTACGATTTCGGCTCACTCTCCCACCGATATTCATGGTTGATATTTACTGTAATTGATCATGATGATATTCATTATGTCCGCAATTGCGATAAACACGACGAAAACCCGTCGGCATACCGCAATTTAAATCCGTGACTAATATACAATGCAGGGCAAATAGTACTGCCCATTCTATCAGAATAGATTTTATAAAAAAAAAAGGGGGGGGGGGAGTTAGACAAAAAGGTTAAGTTTTACAAGAAGCATCAGTTGGGGCGGCTCAAAGCAGAAAGTCCTAGCTAGCTCACCTCAAAGCATCAGAAAAGGCCTGGTAAGACTGACTGGGCGTGGGCTGCATTGCATGCATGCATAATTGCATACAATTTCTTCCTACTGCCCTCCGGTTCACTTTACAGGATCATCCGCTTAGACAAACAACTCACAATTTGGTGCTCATCTACTTTCTGATCTGACTTCCTCCACATCCAATTCTGTTTTGTAGTCCACTTTTTTCTTTGGTTGCCCAAGACCGTCTAGTCGCCGAGCACATCCTTGAGTCGAATAAAACAAACAAGAAAACAAGTTACCCTGCGAGACAATGATTCTGCGAAATAACTTCAGATCCATTTACAGCCATTTCAGGTGAAGATATCGGTGGTATCAACGGACAGTCCTCTCCACTTAATTGTCTATTGTCTGAGGGGCTATGCAAGCAATCTGAACAGTTTCTAGGAGGTTCCTTCTCTCTATGGTTGTCCTCTTCTGAACTACTGTTATCAGAACTTGTGGGACTGCCAGATTCCTTCTCTGTATGATTTTTTTCCTTGCCCAAGCATTTGTTCCCTTCAGCTGATCGAGTCGATAAAGGAATGGCGTTTGCAGTTTTCTTACTAGGCAGCACTGCCTGGCTTAGGGTCGAACACAAAGCCGCAAATACACTCTCTCTCGATTTAGGGCTTTTACCCAAACGCTTCTTCTTAGCTAGCTCATGCTCCTTTTCCTTCGAAATCAACTTTCGCTTCAACCTAAGGGACTCCATTGTTCCTTCATCTTCCTCCGAGGTTTCAGTCTGCTTCTTGGGAGGTGGTCTGTAGTTTTCATCGTCCTCATCATCATCATAGTCAACGAGTCCGCCAGATCTTGGGCTACAAAATTATAATGAATATATAAATTATGAACCCAAACACACTGTAAAGCATTTTCAGTAATCAATCATCTAGGATGAGGTCACCAAAATACCTTAATGTTGGGTAGCTTGCAGCAACTCCATTGGACAAAACAGGCTGAGATCGTACTTTCTGAGTATGACATGCAGATGATGTATCGTCTTCGTCACTGCTTACGCATCCATATTTAATCACTATAGAGGAAATGACTCAGAGGAAAAGTGTTAACTCATCTGTTGATGAAAGCATACCTGTCCTCATTGAAATAGTCTTCCTCTTCCTTCTCCAGAGCGCGTTCATCAATCCGTTTTCTTGGGTCCAGTACATTAACATTCGTTTTTGTTCCACAATTTTCCAAGCACTGCAAGCAGACAAGTCAGATCAAAGAAGTTCTAGATCTAAAAGTCTCACTTGTAAAATTGGTCGGGAACTGGAATACCTGCTCATATTTAACTTTCAAAGAGTGAATGGAAGCCAAATACTCAAACTTAACCAACTGATTCCAAAATGAATCAACTATATATTTAACCAATAATTTCAGGTTTTCCTGCATGAAACAAAGTTATTAGCAGACAGAATCTTCCAGATATGTCTAATATCCCAATATAGAGCGGAAAAAAAATATGCACCTTGCGGATATATTCAAAAAGTTCTAAGACTGCAGAGTTCAGCACGTTGTAACGATTTCCATTAGCAACAAAAGCATCTACAACTGGTTTGAGAAGGTTGTTCTTAACAAAATGACTTATCAGATGTTCATCCTGCAAGATAACAGCTTAATTTAACCAGTTAAAACATGTAACAGCCTTAATAAACTTGTCAAATATATTTACCAGCCAGAAAATTGCTACTTTGCAAAAAGTTAAATCAAAAGAAGCATAACAATATAATTATTGGAAAACATACTCCTAGAAATTGCAACTTGCAAGTGCACAAAGATGGGGAAAAAATAATACAAAAATCACAGGTGCAGCAGGCCCAATGAGTGGAAAAGAATGTTAAAAAAGGAGAGTGAAAATATGTCCATCCTGTCCAAGTATAATTTTATACCCTTCCCAGTTGGGTAGTTGTAATCATAACAAGCATAATAGCTTAATACTTAACAACTAAGCCATCTAAAATGACGACAGTAGAAACATCAGTGGCAGGAGATCTGCCAACAATCAGCAAACCATTTGTCATTCCCGGTACCTATTGTTGCTCAGGCTCAAGAGTTAGTGTCGGACATGGTATTATATTTTGGATGTGTAGGGCCCAAGCCTATGTCCACTTTGAGAAAGGTGTCAATAAGTGTCCAACATGGATACTCGAGGAAAAATGAAGACTCAACATAAATGTACCCTCCCTCCATATCTCAAAAGATAAACATATACATATCTGGATCTTTAAACTGAGAAACTAATTCCCCATGTCCCCATATGCAACTAACAACAGTCAAAAGCAAAGTCAGCCATCATTCACATAGTAAACCTATGTTACTCAGTCTCGGGTGTGAGTGTCGGACACGGGTATCTATCCGACACGGGTATGTTCAATTTTTTCTAAGATTTCCATGTATTGGGAGGGTCCTTGGAGGATCATATCTCCATACCAATGCCGGATATGCATCGGATACGGATGTCAGACACGGCCCACGGGTACTTCAAGAAAAATGAAGAGTCAGAGCAACATAGTAGTAAACAGCTTCACCTCCAATTTCATTTATATTTCAAAGCCATTTCTGATTTTATAGATGTCATCAAGGGTGAGTGTTAAGTATTCAACTCTGATGGGATAGAATTTATTCGAAAGCTTAAACTTAATCCACTTACATGGCGAGAGAGAATAGTACGAACAAAGCGAACCACAGCAACTACTAGATATTTTTCTCTTCTCCGTGTAAGTAACAAAACTTTGTCTATAACGTTGTTAAGGAGAAAATTACACCTGCAAACAATTAAGAAAAGCCAATTAACATCTTAGATTAATAAGCCGAAATTTTCTAGATGAATACACAACAAGTATCCAAAAGATTACTTTATTCTATAAGGATGGTGCACAACACAAAAGCACAGCAATTCACAAATGTTTGACAGAATTTCAGGCTTTGTGCTATTTTGACTTTCAACTCTTCCAGCATTGCTTGCCAATTTACTGGTTGACTGGCCAGCCTCGTCAGAAGGACATGATAATATTATGACATCAATTAGCTGGCCCAAATGCTTCTCATAAAAAATATCAATAATTGTATCTCTCTGCAACAAAAAAATATAAGGTCAAGCACTAATATTAAAGAATTGGAACTAGTAAATAAAACATAGGAACTAGCAATGAAACTAGCATGGAGATAAGAAATTAAATCGTACATGAAAGTTTAAGTGACAAAAATCCAACAATCAGCAGATACATATAATAAAACACAAATCAGCATCCAAAACTTTTGCACCTGCGTAAGTAAACTCAAAAATGTTGTAGACTCCAAATGCAAAGATAACATAATATCAAAATCACATGATAATCTTTCTTCTGCCATGATCACTAAGTAAGTTATATAGTAACAACCTCTCAGTGATCTACAGCACACAGAGGACCAAACATAAGCCTGCTGAAGTTTGATTGGGCTAGTTAGACATAAAAGAAGAATAGTGTTGAGAAATGGAAAATGTGATTGTGACAGTACCATAATTTTAGGGATCAGATTAGGATTGTATTGTTTGTATTTATGAGTTAGTCAACTACTATAAACTAGGAAAGTTTGTCAGCTATTAGTTATTAATCCCTAATTTTGTGCACTATCTTTTCCTATAAGAAGGAAACCTGTACAGCTTTGTAATTTAGATTAGTAACAGAAAATTACTTTCAATCTTCTCCTTAGTTTCTCTCAGTTTATATGGTATCAGAGCCAAGTTCTTTTCTGAGAAATTAAACTGCCATGTCTGATGTTACGTCTGCATCTACTCCTCCTCCTGTTAAAACATTTAAAAGTCCAGAGACCCATGCATCGCACCATGTTTAAATTACCACCATACGCTTGAATGGTGATAATTTTTTACGTTGGTCTCAATCTGTTTGCATGTTATATTCGGGGGCAAGGAAAGATAGGCTATCTGACTGGAGACAAAGAGACACCAGCAAAGGAGGATCCGACATATGCTACCTGGGATGCTGAGAACTCCATGGTCATGACATGGCTAGTTAACTCCATGGATGAAGACATCAGCTCCAATTATATGTGCTATCCTACAGCGAAAGAACTGTGAGACAATATTAACCAGATGTACTCAGATCTGGGAAATCAATCTCAAGTGTTTGAGTTGACACTAAAGCTTGGAGAAATCCAACAGGGAAAAGACTCGATAACCAAGTATTTCAACTCTCTAAAAAGGTTATGGCAAGAATTGGATATGTTCAATGATTATGAATGGAAATCCATAGATGATTGCAACCACCACAAAAAAATGGTGGAGGACAATCATATATACAAATTTCTTGCTGGACTCAATGTAGAGTTCGATGAAGTCAGAGGCAGAACCATTGGCAGACCCCCTCTCCCATCTATTGGCGAAGTATTTGCTGAAGTTCGAAGAGAGGAGAGCCGTAGGCTTGTTATGCTGGGAAAAAAGAATACCGAGGAGCCTCTTGAGAATTCTGCCTTGGCTGCCACAGATGCAACTGCTAATAAGGTCAATTACCATCATGGGCTGATGAGAAACCTCGTGTATGGTGACTACTGCAACAAGCCCCGCCATACTCGGGAAACCTGCTGGAAACATAATGGCAAGCCTGCAAACTGGAAAAGCAGCAAACCTAGAGAGAGGACTAATCGAGTATTTTTATCAGCCAATGAAGCCGACTCTGGTCCCTTCAACAAAGAGCAGATGGATCATCTTCTAAAGCTGATAAAGTCCAATTCCTTATCTGGTATTCCTAATGTTTCTTTGGCACAAACAGGTAATGCCCTATCTTGTTCAAATTCTGCTCCTTGGATCATTGATTCCGGAGCTTCTGATCCTATGACAAGTTTTTCTCATTTCTTTAGCACTTATTCACCTTGCTCTGCCAATGAAAAAATTAGAATTGCCGATGGTAGTTTCTCACCTATTGCAGGAAAAGGACTGATCAAAATCTCTGAAAATATCAACCTTAAGTCTGTTCTTCATGTTCCTAAACTTGCTTGCAATCATTTGTCTGTGAGTAAAATATCTAAAGATTCTAATTGTCGTGTAACTTTCTTTGAAACTCATTGTGAATTTCAGGACCAGAACTCGGGGAGGATGATTGGCAATGCTAGGATGATCGAAGGGCTTTACTATTTTGATGAACTTTCCTTTGGTAATAAAAAGGCTCAAGGCTTTAGTAGTACTAGTTCAATTTCTGTTCATGAACAAATAATGCTTTGGCATCTGAGACTAGGACATCCTAGTTTTCCCTATCTTAAACACTTATTTCCTACTTTATTTAAAAATGTGGATTTTTCATCTAAAGTTGTCATTTATCAAAGAGTCACCGTGTTACTTATTTATCAAAGCCTTATCGTACCTCAAAACCATTCTACTTAATTCATAGTGATGTCTGGGGTCCATCACGGGTTACCACTAGTTCCGGAAAAAAATGGTTTGTGACATTTATTGATGACTATACCCGGTTGTGTTGGATTTATTTGACGAGTGAAAAATCTGAAGTTGAAAAATTATTTAAAGATTTTTGCAACATGGTTGAAAACCAATTTCAAACAAAAATTTGTATCCTCCACACTGATAATGGTACTGAGTACTTTAATGAGCACTTAGGAAGTTTTTTGAGAAACAAGGGTATTCATCATCAATCTACATGTCGAGATACCCCTCAACAGAATGGCATTGCCGAGCGAAAAAACAAACACTTACTTGAAGTTGCTCATGCCATAATGTTTTCTATGCATGTTCCAAAATATTTATGGGGTGAAGCTGTTTTAACAACATCATATCTGATTAACAGGATGCCATCTCGTGTTCTGAAATACATAACACCTCTTGAGTGTCTAAAACAATATTTTCCTGGAACTAGAACATACTCGGATTTACCTATAAGGGTATTCGGCTGCACTGTTTTTGTTCATATACCTAGCAAATTTCGATCTAAATTCGACCCACGGGCTGAAAAATGTATTTTTGTAGGTTTTGCTCCAAATAAAAAAGGATACAAGTGTTACAATCCACAAGCAAAAAAATTTCATGTCAGTATGGACGTTTCTTTTCTTGAAAATCAGCCCTATTTTCACAAAAATTCTCTTCAGGGGGAGAAACAAGGAGTAGAAGAAAATTTTTGGGATGTTTCTATCCCTCTACCAATTCTGTCAGAATCTTCTTCTCCTAGCATCTTGGAAACACATACTAAGGAATCAATTGTTCAAGATACTGGAAATATAGGAAATTCTTGTCCATCTTTGCCTAGTATAGATGTATCACAAACAGGGGGAGAAGTACTACAGAAGAATGAAAAAAATTCGAACTCTGAGCTTCTGGTTTATACTCGGAGGAAAGTTCATCAACAAGAAAAAAACCTGGCCATCACTCCAGCACAGACTCAATCAAAAACTCCTGGAGATGGTCATCTGAAAATTCCAGGTATTCCTACTCATATTAATTCTCTTGAGTCTTCATCTACAGAACACCCTAGCATTGTACCTTTGGATCTAGACGTGCCTATAGCAATCAGGAAAGGAACCCGAGCCTGTACTAATCATCCTATTGCCAAATATCTCTCCTATCAAAAACTGTCAAATAAACATAAGGCTTTCACCTCTAAGATTTCTAACTTATTTGTTCCAAGAAACATACAGGAAGCCCTAGATGATCTGAATTGGAAGTTAGCAGTCATGGAAGAAATGAATGCTCTTAGAAGAAGTGGTACTTGGGAAATCGTTGACCTGCCTAGAGATAAAAAGACAGTGGGTTGTAAGTGGGTGTTTACTGTGAAGTGTAAATCTGATGGGAACATAGAAAGGTACAAGGCAAGACTCATGGCAAAAGGCTTCACGCAGACCTTTAGGATCGACTACCAGGAAACATTTGCTCCTGTTGCAAAAATAAACTCTATTCGAGTCCTATTATCCTTGGCAGTGAATTCGAATTGGTTATTGCACCAATTGGATGTTAAGAACGCCTTTCTCAATGGCGATTTAGAAGAGGAGGTATTTATGAGTTTACCACCAGGTTTCGAAGAGAGGCTTGGAAGTGACAAAGTCTGCAGATTGAGAAAGTCCTTGTATGGACTCAAACAGTCTCCAAGAGCATGGTTTGAACGCTTTGGAAGGCTGTAATCAGTTATGGTTTCCAGCAAAGTCAAGCTGATCATACTATGTTTTACAAACATTCAAAGGAAGGCAAAGTTGCAATTTTAATTGTCTATGTCGATGATATGATCTTGACAGGTGATGATGTTGTAGAATTAGAAAGACTAAAAAGGAAACTTGCGAATGACTTCGAGATCAAGGATTTGGGTATGTTGAAATATTTTCTCGAAATGGAGTTTGCAAGGTCCAAGGAAGGCATATTTGTTAATCAAAGAAAATATGTGCTTGATCTACTTGGTGAGACAGGTTTACTTGGCTGCAAATCAGCTGAAACACCCATTGAACCAAACATAAAGCTACAAGCTGCCAAAACTGAAGATGTGAAGAACATGGAAAAATACCAGAAACTGGTTGGTAAGTTAATCTACTTATCTCATACATGCCCAGACATAACGTTTTGCAGTGAGCATCGTGAGTCGTTTTATGCATTCACCTGGGCCGAATCATTTTGATGCTGTCTACAGGATCTTGAGATATTTAAAGGGGACGCCAGGAAGAGGTTTACTGTTTAAGAAACGTGACCACCTACAAGTTGAAGTCTACACTGACGCAGATTGGGCAAAAAGTATTACAGATAGAAGATCTACTTCAGGCTATTGTACCTTCTTTGGAGGAAATCTTGTTACTTGGCAAAGCAAAAAACAAAATGTTGTGGCTAGAAGCAGTGCCGAGGCAGAATTTAGATCGGTAGTTCACGGGATTTGTGAGGTAATATGGATAAAGAGAATACTTGAGGAGTTGAAGATCTCTAGTCCATCACCCATGAAAGTTTACTGTGATAATAAGGCAGCCATCTCAATATCACATAATCCAGTTCTCCATGATAGAACAAAGCATGTAGAGGTAGACAAACACTTCATTAAAGAGAAACTGGATAATGGGTCAATCTGCATGTCATACATCCCAACAACCGAACAAGTTGCTGATATATTGACAAAGGGACTACACAGGAAGCAATTTGACAACTTAGTTGGCAAGCTAGCTATGGAAGACATCTTCAAGCCAGCTTGAGGGGGAGTGTTGAGAAATGGAAAATGTGATTGTGACAGTACCATAATTTTAGGGATCAGATTAGAATTGTATTGTTTGTATTTATGAGTTAGTCAACTACTATAAACTAGGAAAGTTAGCCAGCTATTAGTTATTAATCCCTAATTTTGTGCACTATCTTTTCATATAAGAAGGAAACCTGTACAGCTTTGTAATTTAGATTAGTAACAGAAAGTTACTTTCAATCTTCTCCTTAGTTTCTCTCAGTTTATAAATAGACACAAGCCAGTTTTTGTCAATATTTAGCTTATTCAATGACTCTATAATCCTATGTATAAGGAGCCAATTCAGCTTGTTTGCAAGTTTCTCATCTTGCAACCATTCCTGGAATCTAATTTGATACAAGTCTGTGCTTCTATAAGAACTGCAATAAAGAATGGTACCACATTCTGGGGCAGTAAGCAACTTAAGAAAAGTAAGCTAGACAGACCCAAAAGTCATGTGACCTTAAACCATGAAGAATGGAAGAAAAGGATTCATGTCCTGCCCCAATAAATTTTGGAACTTAGGTTGAGTGTGAGTCTATACAATTTTCCATCTACCAAAATATAATACTTGCACATATAAATAAAGATAAATGTAGGCACCTGAGCTCCTGAAAATGTGAATGAATCCAGTAAACTACGAAGAATTTCAAGAAACTGGCAGTGCATATCCTCCCCAAAATCTGTTATCATCCCTTTAACCTGTGAGTAATAAACTATATCAGTTCTTCTAATTCTATTTCCATATATACTGACACGTATATAACACGGTGAAGGAGATCTCTTAAGTTCATCTAATTCTTGTGTTTCCACACAATGATTACACCATGTCACCAACAAACTCAAATAAAAGACGTACCAAAAGTCCTAAAAGCGGAATTCCTTCCTGGTGAACAACATAAGAGCGCAGAAGGTTTGGATCCAGATTCAAGAACAATATGAGGATGTCTGTCCTGCATCCATTATAGAGACCTATTGTTAGGACTCGATAATTAGGAAATGAAAAGTTTACATGCAAAGCAAGAAGGAAAGAAATATATTAAAGAGAGATACTAAAAATGCCACCATTACCCAGTTAGTACAAGCTTTTTATCTCGACTCTGCAGTGCATCAGTGATAATGTCAAAGATACCTTCATTCATAAGATCCCTAAAATGATTGAAAAAAATGGATGTTCAGCCATAAGATATAAAAATTAATTGTTTAAAAGATAAATCTGGAGAAGTGGTAGCTTTCAGTACCAAGATAGCAACATGAAAACAATGCTAATACCAGATATCTAACTTGTAGAAAAGCATACCTAAATAGTCGAAGCTGCTGCACCATCGGCAGGCTCTTGCTTAAACTACAAAATTCGTGCAGGAAATATACCTATTGAAAAAAATAAGCTGACAGGATTAATGCAGACACAAGTCAAATGGAATAAACCATAGGGCTTAAACCCATAAAAAGAGCAACAGGAAACAAATATTCTAGAAAGACATGGGACATGACACTGGCATTCAAATGAACATGAACCCAGGAAAGGAATAAATATATTTTCTTTGGCCTACACATTCAAATATTTGACCTCAGCTAAATCAAGACCTTTCATGATAGAGGTGCTCATGGGCCGGGCCGGGCCGCAACCCTATTTTTTTGGATTTCTTTGCCCAGGCCCGGCCCTGGGTCTGGCCGGGCCAGCCTCCCGGCCCATATATTACTGTTCATTGTATTAAATTTTTTTATTTATTTTTTTCTATATGTTTTTAAAATTAAATTTAAAAAATATTATTATTTTATTAGATGAATAGTGATCCGGGCCGCCCGGATCACTAAAAGACCTGCCCAGGCCCGGCCCGTGAGCAGGTCTATTTCATGACCTAATAAAAATCTAACACCTAAAATGGATAGAAGAAAATACAAAAATCAAACATCTTAGACAAATTATAAGCAAAGGAGGGCTAAGCAAACTGAAAGTCTGGCCCTAAACATTCATATATTCGACCTCAGCTAAATCAAGACCTTTCATGACTTAAATTAAAATTAACATCTAAAACGGATAGAAGAAAATACAAAACTAAATTATCTTAGACAAATAGCAAAGGAGGGCTAAGAGAACTGGAAATCAACAAAGTTTGATATATCTCCAAAGATTTGCCGCTCGTAACAGTTAGCTTCACAGTAAGGAAGCAGCATTCATAACCAAATGAAAAATAATAATACAATAAAACTTCAGTTCAACATCAACAATTACCAAATTTTTCTTTGATTCAGCAGATGTGGTGGGTGATCTCAACCTTACAAACAATTCCTGAATAAACGTGCTATCATCCTTCAATAAAGAAATAACCTACAACACAATACCAGAGTTAGTGAAAAAGAAACAAAAAGTCTAATATATTAACAACAAACACTAAAAATCTTACAATTGCATTATTTGAATGAATTATAGAATTGAGACTGGCAACTGTGGCCTCATCCAATACCCTTGTCAAAACAACATCCTGAAAGAAGCAATCAAAAGCAAGAATTACCAACTAAAGACATGAGTAGGACTCATAAGTCAAGCATTTAAGATGCATTACCTTCAAATAACCAACTCGGTATGTCTGGTGTATCTTTGACATGACTATTGAATTTTTAATCGGAACGGCCTGTAAAAAACAAAAAATATGAAATGAACTCTTTTTTACAGCTGAAGCTCCTTGATTTTCTTTCTCTGATCTAACCTCCCTCTACTCCCCAGTCTACACCTCCATTGTAAGCAATAAGATGCATTTAAGAATAAATTACCTCCTTAAAAACAACATGTTCTTTTAGAAAATTCCGATAATGTTGCACCTGAGGAACATCAGGATCATCTGCAAACCAAAGAAGAAGAAGAAACCGTCTTACCAGAACATAATATAAACTATCAAGAAAATAGTCAATTCTGGGACATGCAGATAGGAATATCATATGAAGAATAAGTAAAAATCCAGAATTGAACAGAGTAAAGCATACCAGATACTAAATGGCAACCCAGCATACAGCTCAGAAAAATAACCAATTCTACCGCGATAAACATGAAAACAAAACAAGCATCAAACAACTTTCAATGAGAGAAAATTGTCTTTCACCTAAAAGTTCCATGTAAGAATTGCTACTCGTATAAAAAAGCAAATAGTCAATTCTGGGACATGCAGACAGGAATATCATATGAAGAATAAGTAAAAAATCCAGAATTGAACAGAGTAAAGCACATCAGATACTAAATGGCAACCCAGCATGCAGCTCAGAAAAATAACCAATTCTAACGCAATAAACAGGAAAACAAAACAAGCATCAAACAACTTCAACTTAATGAACAATGAGAGATACTTGTCTTCCACCTAAAATTTCCATGTAAAAAATTGCTACTCATATAATCAATCACTTGCAAAAACTGACATGTATTTCTCAACAATGACTTAAAATTACACACCATAAGTTCATAACTTCTTGCAATAAAAGTTATGAGTATCATGCAATTTTGTGCAAATTTTAGAATATGAAATTATTATGCAGAAGCTAACACTCTAGTTTTGGATTATTTTAGAAGTAAACTAAGGAAATAGGAAAGAAAAAAAACAACCACAGATATAGTTAACCACCAGAAATGAGAAAGCAAAGAAACATGAAACATAGGAACTATCAAAAAGTCCCAAAAGGTCAACATATAACATGGTTATTAGCATAAAAAGGATTGTGCATGATTCTATAACAAGAAGCCTGGATCCAAACAGTTATATAAGTAAATTTGCAAATTAAACATTCAATTCAATCCAGAAATACTCACTGATAATAAATCTGTGAACAGTGATAGAACTTACATTCGAGGGAACCAATAATATCCATGATTAATTCATCCCCAAATATTTTCTCGAAAACTTGAGGACTATTGAGCAAAACTGTAAAACAACCAATAACATAAATCACAGATCCATGAATCACCTGTAAAATACAAGCATGTCTTAACTAAGAAATAAGAGCATTCAAGTGAGAAAGAGTACTAACTTATCCCCTTGACTATTTTAAAAATCATGTGAAGACCATCTATATTTTCCAAGTCTTCGCAGATTCTAAATAGCTCCATCAGCTTCTGGAAGAAATCTTGCTGCATTAAGATCAAAACTAAATTCAGCAGGACTAAAATATTTAGAAACTAACATAGATAGAAAGTCAAGACAAAGATCTTAAACTACAAAGTTGAAACAGAAACCATTGAAACAAGGAAATCAAACAATAAAGACATGACATCAGTAGGGAAAATATAAAAAGAACCAAGAAATTAAGCTCATAGTTACATATTGGAGAAAGAGGTTTAATCTCTCTCCATAGGACATAGAAGATCACTGAGATTACACAATCTCTGAAAGTCGATAAACTAGAGGAAAACCAAATTACAGATACTATGACAGAAAACCAACATTAACAATAGATAAATGAGCGGCAGTTAATTACAGAATACTAAACTACACAAGATCTACATATAGATAAAATCAACAAAAAGAAAATGTATGCTTGAGCGAAGTTTTAAAAGAAGCATACATCATTTAATATAAGTTCTGTCAGCCGCATCTGATCAGCAAGGCCACTCTCAGTCACAGTCTGCAGGACAAAATTGATCAACATAAATAATTGTATAAACAGGCATGCCTGAGCATACTAAATCTGAAGAAGCTTTCCAAGAAAAATAAGGGCACGCAGAAATATAGGGAATCTAAAAGACATTATCCAAAAGAAAACGAAAATAGTCAACTTACTCTATTTTACAAATAAATATAAAATAAGGTCAAATACAGATGATCAAGACACACGAGAGGCATAAAAAAAAACATTACCTTCATAAAAAAGGGGGGAGGGGGACAGAGGAAGAAAAGCATTATGAGTGAAGATATCCAAAGTTTTTGAAAAAAGAAAAAGCTCAAAAATTACAGCAAGCAAAAAAAAATAAACCTAAATAGAATGCAATCAAGAGGACTGGATCATTCATTAGAACCTTGAGGATTATGGGAAGAGTGGAAAGCTCCAAAGCTGGCAACTCCCTCAACTCACTATTCATTGTGTGAAATGTCTCATCTGCAGTAATCATATATGGGACAATCATTATTCATGATTATATTTCAAAATTGCACAAAGCATAAACTTAAGAAGACTAATATAAAATACATTGCACAGATGTCTGAAAAAAAATAATCTTCTGTGCATCAAAGGCAGAAGATGCTAGCCACTCGACAAATGAAGCACATTTAATTAAGATCTTCCTAACTCTAAGGCAGAAGCCAAATAAATTATTTGATTAACCAAAAATAATTCTAACAAATTTCAAGTTTTCTGGAGCTTTAGTCTTTGTTTGGACAAGTGTCACTAAGAGAGTTAAAGAGTTAAAACCATTTACAAGGATGCAATGTTTGATTAAATTAAGGAGTAAGAATTAATAACTTTAAATGGATTTCAAAAATACTTACTATTAAGAGAACTGAAATGCATATTTCTTTGCACATTACAGATGTGGTCCCTGCAATAGAATAAAAAGGATAAATAGAGGGGAATAGAAAGGCTGAGGTCATAAACTTCCAACAGAGAGAACAGTAAGAAAAGGAGATGTAAAAATTGAGATCTAAAACATTCAATAAGGAAAAACCAAAAAACATGAAATAATTTAGAAACATTAGGCTTAAATATATAAAAAAGCCCTTGAACTAAAATTAAATAACCATCCAAGCCCCAATCATTTTTTTGCAATCAATTGAGCCCTCAAACTTTTATTTTCACCCAATTGAGCCCTTAATTGGACGGAAATTAGTTAGCGGCTGCCACAATCACGTGGTCTACGTGACTAATTTCCCTCCAATCGAGAGCTCAATTAGGTGAAAATAGATGTTCAAGGGCTCAATTGAGTGAAAAAAGGTGTTCGAGGGCTCAATTGATTGCAATAAAATGATACAGGCTTAAATGATCATTTAATTTTAGTTCAGTGGCTTTTTTATATTTAAGCCTAAACATTACTTACCATATGTAAGAGCATCCTGTGTTCTCTTGAAAACTAAGTGCTAATTCTGTAGAATATTCTGAGTCCCTCCATGATATGATTGTATCTGAAGATAAATGCATATATTGTTCAATCAAACTATAATTTTCACAAATGACAAACATCCTGTTAAGAACAGCATATTTGCTATTAGCAAAGGCAGAAGAATTACCTTCTTGCTTTCTGTAAATGTCATCAGGGCTGATGCGGTGCAAAAGCAATGTCTCGTTGTCTTCTTCGTCAAAAACAAACAAAGCCAACTCTTCTGACCTCTGAATTATAACATATGCATTCATTTAAAAGGAAGAATATATTGTCATCTAAATAGTTGTTTTCAAAATCTAAATCCAGTATATACAGACTGATAACAGACAACTATAGAATCTGCTTAAAGATTTGAACAGACCTCCAAATAATCAACAGTGACATGCCCAGTTCCTTGGTCATCCCATTTACCATCCTCATTCAAACGATAGATCTTTACTCGCTGAATTTATATGCAAACAATTTGACCCAAAAAAGGGAGAGAAGAGTTAAATAGCATCCTCAAAACTCATGCAAAATTCACAGAAATAAACAACACAGACTGAAAAGGTGCTAGTCTGGTGCATAAATGATGATATCACTAAAATAATGCATAGTCTGATTAATATAACATTAGACCTAGACCAGCTATTTGGGCTATCGTACTGACAACAAAAAATAACTTTTATGATCTCCCCACCCCCCCACCCCACACACCTCTTCGTGATAATTGAATAATGTGCAGATAAGATAAACAAGTACATAGAAGCTTACTCAAAATTCCCAGCTAATTAAAGATTCCAATGTAGATCATAACATGCTAACATCCTATCGTCACATTTGACCATCTATATGCTTCCTATTCCCAACACAAGATGTTTCTATCCATGATGCTACTGTTTTTGCATCCTAGATTTGATAACTCACCCATGGAACAACACCCTTACCATAATTCAAAAATTTCTGGCAAATGCCTACTAAGATCATACTTCCAAGGCCTCTTTGGGAAAATGTACATGGCATATAAAGAAATACTATTTGAAGAACAATGATAAGATTAAGTTAAGAATATAAATTGCATTTTAGCCATTTCAGCACCACATGCCAATAAATCGATGTGGGCTTTCTAAATTTACAAACTATAACACTCCAAAATAACAGAATATTCAAATCTGACGCTAAAATTAGTCTATCCACAGAGGGAATATTTATTTTTACAACAAAAAAAAAGGAACTGTCTAATCTACAATGTAATAATACTGCAAACAAGCTAAAATCCCAGTTAACTAGTACCCTAACCAAAATAAGCATGATATCAGGTGTAATGACTAACTACTCATTTCGAAATTAACAGTTCATAGTTCATACAGTCTGGTAGAATGTTTCCTTTTAATATCAACTAAAGTAGACTCATACTCCGAATGAATCATAACTTATCATAAACTTAAACTAAAACATCTTTGATCCCTATTTCTTATGCATAAAATTAATTGACGACTAAAGCACACCCTTAACCACATTCCATACCTATATTAAACACCTGAATCACAAAAACTGACACGAAAAAACACAAAAATGTGTTACGATCCCACATTGAAAAATAAATGACCTTCTTGAGGGGTTTATATGGACCTAAGCTCTCCCACCCCAATAGCTAGCTTTTGAGATGAGGTTCTCCAAAGGTCCATATCAATTGGTATCAGAGCCAACCCCACCCTTGTTGGGACCAATACTCGGGAGTGGTGGCCTAGACCCAAAAAGAGAAAAAAATGTGCCAGCCGTGACCAACACAACCATGACCAACGAGGACGTTGGTCTTCCAAGCGTGGTGGTTTGTTACGATCCCACATTGAAAAATAAATGACCTTCTTGAATTTATATGGACCTAGGCTCTCCCACCCCAAGAAGAGAATTGTACGACATCCCAGTTAAAGCTAATTTCGCTTCACCACACACTTCAAACCAAAACCTAATAACTAGTAACACTATGGAACAGGGGAAAAAAAGGAATTACACCTTTACCTAAAAAGCCAAAAATAAGTTTAAATTAATTGAAAGATAAGAACTTCACTAACTTGGTAAATTCCCATCACTCGTCGATAATAAAAATGCCAAAATTCAAAATAAATACGTAACTTATCTTGAAAGTGAACTAACAAAAATAAGACCGATTCTAGGGCACAAACAAGGCTTCTATAAAAAAAGCGAGCGATGAACTAACCTGCATCGAATTGGCGTTGCATTGAGATTTCTCTTGAGAGCCCATCGCAGCTTCTCGCTCTCCGATTTCAAAATTTTCGAATCTCAAAATAACCACGAGGAATCGTAGAGATTGAAAAAACCGAAGTTAAAAATTGAGAGATTGGGGGTTTAGGGTTTTTGGGAAACGAGAAGAGAGAGAAAGCGCGGGCACTTGAAATATTAGGCGGGAGAGATTAAGAGTTCATTTGGGAGGGGATCAATAGAAAACCCTAACCGCCATTAACGAAGCTGAATAATCCTTCGTTTCTCTCTCTATCTTCTTTTTCTCTATTTCTCTCTTTCCCATTTATTTTTTCTATTTTCTGCGCAAGTCACTGTCGCTGGGACTTATTCAAAAGTCCGTTTTAGACCCAAAAAAAATATATATTAAATTTGAATTATGAACTTATTATTAAAAAAATAAGATCCATTTAAAAAATAAATCTAATTTTAATTTCAACCATCAAAGTTTGAATTCTACGTGAATTTATTTTTATTTATATAATATAATATATTATTTATATTTATATATATATATATATTATAATTTATATCATATAAAAAATAAATATATATAATATTATAATATTAATATTTAAAAATATATTAAATTATCATGTTTTAGAATTTATATTTGATATACTATCAATGTATCAAATATAAACCCAAAATATAATACACATACACAAATAGACATGTTTAAGGATTGGACTATCCGCGCGACCTGAATTGGAATAGGCCTGAACATATTTTTATAATCCGAACCAACCCGATTCGAATTACTATTTGTTTAATAACAATAATTTTTTATTTAAATTTAATTATAAAAATATATTAATATATAAATTATTTTTAAATTTTTTAAATCCGACCTGAATCCAACTCGAATTAGATTTAAGTAAAAAAATAAAAATTTTAAATCACGGCCGATTCATCCGAATTAGAGGTGCTCATGGCCGGGCTTAGATATGGTATAAACACCATATATACTTGCCCAAGCCTGGTTCGGCCTGAAATATGGGTCTCAAATTCTACCTAAATCCGTTTATATTTGTAAATGAGTTGCCCAAATCCGTTTAGACCCGCCCATATTATTTTTTTCTAAAAAAATTTAAACAAATATTTTTTTATTTAATTTTTAGTAATTTTATATTTTTTTTCTTAATTAAATTCTAAAACATGAATAACTTAGAATATTTTTAAATATTTACATTATAATATTATATATATTTTTAATTTTTATATGATATAAATTACATAATATATAAAATATAAAAATTATATATTATATAAATAAAAAACGGGTCGGGCTCGAATTTTGATTGTTGGAGTCAAGACCCGGTCAATTTTCTAAATGAGTCTCATTTTTTTGTTTAAACTTATATTTCGAACTTAATATTTTTATCCAAATCCTTCAAAATATGAACAAACCTTCTAATTTGAACGAATAGTCCGAACTTTAATCAGACTTAATCCGAACCATGACAGGTCTATTAAAAAAAAATGGTGGTTGATCAGCCCTGACTTGGATAACTCCGCCTCCCCTCTCACTCTCTTTCGCCCAAGTCCAACGGACTTATCAAAGCAAAAACACGCCCTTTTCCTCTCCCTCTCTCTATATCTCCTCAGAAATCTCTCTCTTTCTCTCACCAAAAAAACAAAAATACACTCTCTCTGTTTCTCTCCATTTCCTTCCTTGCCAAACAGAAGAAAAGAAAAAAATAATGCATTCCACTTTATCTCTATCTTTCTCTCAAGCTACCACAGTTCCTAGATCAAATCACGCCTTCCATTCTCATTCTCCTGCCTTCGCTCTCTCCAAGCAGATCAATCTCCGCTTCTGTGGACTCAGAAGGGAAGCCTTCGGGTTTTCCAATTTGACTCACTCGTGTTCTAGCCGAGTTCGACTCTCGAGTCGTGGACATTCCAAGAAAATCTCTGCTTCCGCTGGAAACAATGGAACTCCTCCAAAATCGTTCGACTATGATTTGATTATCGTCGGCGCCGGCGTCGGTGGTCATGGAGCTGCGTTGCATGCTGTCGAGAAGGTAATTTTTTTTCCACTCAATTTTGACGCTATTTAGCTTATCTTTTAGCTGAAACTTACTTTCTTCCTTTCTCTCAGCCTTTTTTTTTTTTTTCGTTGTTTATTTGAACTTCTTAGGAAATGTAACTATTTTATGTTTAATTTTAACTTCAGAATATAAAGAAACCTCTTTAATTTTAAGTTATTTATATTTGTTTTTCCTGCTTTAAGTGAAGATCAATGTTGCATTGATCGTGGATTGGTGTTTTTCGCATTTTTCATCGCATTTTTCATGCAATTAATCTTATAATTCGATTTCTTTTGAGTGTGATTATTTTGCTCGATGTGTGAAATGTGTTTTTTAATTTGCTTGTTATGTGCTTTGCTAATTGCAGGGTTTGAAAACTGCTATTATCGAAGGCGATGTAGTGGGAGGAACGTGTGTGAACCGAGGTTGTGTTCCTTCGAAAGCTCTCTTGGCTGTTAGTGGTAAGATGCGTGAACTTCAGAATGAGCATCACATGAAAGCTTTGGGTTTGCAGGTAATAGGATTGAATTGTTATGGTTGGTTGTTTGAGACTTAGGCCGAGGCACACATCGTTAGTTTGTTCGAAACAAATCAGTATTTGCATTTGAACCAATATGTATTTATGCTTCTAACCGACAAGCACGCATGTTGATAAAGTCTCTTAACGTGAACTGTGGTCTATATGTTAACCGGACCATTTTCAGTTTTTCACCGTCTTTTACTGCCCGACTATTTCCGTCTGTGCTGTTCTATATGTTACACATGGTAGGTTTCTGCTGCTGGATACGACAGACAGGGAGTTGCTGACCATGCAAATAATCTTGCTACAAAAATCCGAAGCAATTTGACTAACTCAATGAAGGCGCTTGGAGTAGACATATTAACTGGTTTCGGTACTATTGTGGTAAGCCTAATATACATCCTGTTGTGTTTCATTTTTAATTCTCAAGTATCCTTACTTTTTGTATGTGTATTCAGGGTCCCCAAAAAGTGAAATATGGGAAGGTTGGTTTTACTGACAACATAGTAACTGCGAAAGATATCATCATTGCTACTGGTTCCGTCCCTTTTGTTCCCAAGGGCATCGAAGTCGATGGTATAAATTATTTTCATTTCCTTTTTCTTTAATATGTCTTTTTGGTCTTACTTTTAAATTAAAGGTTTGATAAAAAGTAATCTGGGTGTTTAAGGCTGCGTAGGCATTTGGTAACATTACTACCCATGATACTCCTTTTATTGTCTGCCTTCATCCTCGTTTACCTTTGAATCCCTAGCTGGGGCAACTTGCATGAGATTTTTGGATGGTCATATGGTATGTAACAAGGACATATACATCAGTTCAACCAAGTGAAATGTTGAACAATTCAAGTGCAGCTGGAACCAATGGAAATTTTGCATCTGCTACATATAGATGATGTGGTTTGAAAACTGGAAATCTCATCAAAATCTTCCATGGATTTTAGGGGAATAGATCACATGATTAGATTTTATTAAACAAATAACTGAATTTTATCAACCAGCAGCTGGCAGAAATTTGCTTCAAGATAATAACTTTTGGAATTTAACATTTACAGAAGGATGCATGAGTCGCATGGCTGTAATCTTCTTTGTTGTTATTGTTCTAGGTTTTTTCCTAATTATTAATCATAACCTGCAGGGAAGACTGTTATTACTAGTGACCATGCCCTGAAATTGGAGTTTGTTCCTGATTGGATTGCAATCGTTGGAAGTGGTTATATTGGTCTTGAATTTAGTGATGTATACACTGCACTTGGCAGTGAGGTGACACCTTGTTCTTTTTTTTTCTTCTACCTATGTACATTTATATTTATGAAATGAATGTAGGAATCTTGCTTTGAGAATTAAAGGACTGTAAATTTACCTTATGCTTCAGATTATAAGTTTCTTTCACCTGAAATCTATAAGTACTTGAGATGAAGGTTACATTGAAGTTATGCTTCTCAACTCTAGGATTAGTCTATGCTGTCATTTAAAACTTGAGTGCAGCAGTGAAGAAAAGAGAGAAAAGATAATATTTCTGCTTATTATTTACAATGCTGAAATTACAAGGTTTAAATAGAGAAAAAGAACCTACAAATCTGCCTAATTGACAGCCTATAAGTCTGCCTATAAATCTGCCTATAATTCTGCCTAAACAAATCTGTCTAAATCTCCTTAATTCTAGGATTTATCATTAACAACCTGATTAGGATCAGATTATGATTAGGATCAGATTATGCTACCTTAATTCTAGGATTTACAAATCCCTAAGAATCTTGCCTGATTTTCTGCACTCCCCCTCAAGTTGGTGCATAGATGTCGATCATGCCCAACTTGCTGATTAGTGTCTCAAAATTGGTTCTAGGCAAGCTTTTAGTCAGACCATCAGCTAGCTGTTGATCTGTGGTTATAAATGGCATACACAATATTCTACTTTCCAGTTTTTCCTTAATGAAATGTCTGTCAATCTCAATATGCTTTGTTCTGTCATGTTGAACTGGGTTGTTAGCTATGCAGATAGCAGCTTTATTATCACAAAACAATTTCATAGGAGATTCTGAACTTAACTTTAGTTCTTCAAGCACTCTCTTCAGCCACATTATTTCACATACACCATTAGCCATAGCTCGAAATTCAGCTTCTGCACTGCTTCGAGCAACCACATTTTGCTTCTTGCTCCTCCATATTACTAAGTTTCCCCATAGGAATGCACAGTAGCCAGAGGTGGATCTTCTGTCAGTAATTGATCCTGCCCAATCTGCATCTGTGAATATTTCCACTGTTCTTGAATCCCCTTTCTTGAACCACAATCCTTTTCCAGGTGTACCTTTTAAGTACCTAAGAACTCGATAGACAGCTTCTAAATGTTCCTCATATGGGGAATGCATAAACTGACTTACCACACTGACTGCAAAAGCAATGTCAGGCCTTGTGTGGGACAGATAAATTAATTTCCCAACGAGACGTTGATACATCCCTTTTTCCACTGGTACTCCTGTCTTTTCTCCAAGCTTTTGATTAGTATCCATTGGTGTGTCACTAGGCTTACATCCACTCATTCCAGTTTCTCTTAGCAAATCTAAGACATACTTCCTTTGGGATAATACAATGCCTTTTTGTGATCTTCCAACCTCCATTCCCAAGAAATATCGTAAGGATCCCAAATCTTTGATCTCGAATTCAGCAATAAGACATTTTTTCAATCTAGCCAACTCATTATCATCACTTCCAGTAAGAATTATATCATCAACATAGACAATCAAAATGGCCATCTTCCCTGTACCTGTATGTTTTATGAACATTGTATGATCAGTTTGTGCTTGACAATAGCCTTGATTTTTTACTGACCTTGTGAATCGTTCAAACCAAGCTCTTGGAGACTGTTTCAATCCGTACAGTGACCTTTTTAGCTTACACACTTTAGTTCCAAACTGATCTTCAAATCCTGGAGGAGCATCCATAAAAACTTCTTCTTCTAATTCTTCGTTAAGAAAGGCATTCTTAACATCTAGTTGGTGTAGAGGCCACTCAAGATTCACAGCTAAAGATAAAAGTACTCTTACTGTGTTTAGTTTTGCCACTGGTGCAAATGTCTCCTGGTAATCTATCCCATAGGTTTGTGTAAAGCCTTTTGCAACCAGTCTTGCCTTGTAACGTTCTAGAGTTCCATCTGATTTGAACTTTATTGAAAACACCCATTTGCATCCCACAGGTGTCTTCCCTTTGGGTAAATAGACCTTTTCCCATGTGCCATTTTTTTTCAGTGCATTCATCTCCTCAAAGACTGCCTCCTTCCATTCGGGAACTTTTAGAGCTTCCTGTATATTCTTTGGAACATCCACACTAGACAATTGTGAGGTAAAAGCAAGAAAAAAGGGTGACAATTTTTCATAAGACACATATTTTGATAATGGATGTTTAGTACAACTTCTGACACCTTTCCTAAGTGCAATAGGAAAATCAAAACTGTCAGTTTGTGAGGGACATGACTCAGATGGAATACCTGAATTTGGAGGATCAAAGATTTCTGGTTCTGGATTCGGGTCAGACTTCTGGTTCTGCATAGTTGTGATTGCTCCCTTAGTTTGAATCTGTTTTTTCCTTGAGTAGACACGAAGCTCAGAATTTTTCTCAGTTTCTGGTCTAGTTTCAATGTCTTGTTGTGGCATTAAAGTAAGCTGCCTTTCTTTCATAGGTGATTTACCTGATTCTAAACTATCCAAGTTATTATTGATAGGCTGTACCAAGATGTTAAAATCAGTGGGTAGATGTGAATCAGTGGGTAGGTGTGATTTTTGCTCAAGATCACAAACACTGTCAATTTTTCCAAGTTCAAGTTCAATTAACGAGTCTTCATACTGATTCTCCCCCTGAAGAGGAGTGTCAAAAAAACTTTGGGATTCAAAAAATGTGACATCCATAGTGACAAAAAAAAATTTTGTTTGAGGATCAAAACACCTATATCCTTTTTGTGTTGGAGAATAACCAAGGAAAACACATTTTAAAGCTCTTGGGTCTAACTTACTACGGTTGTGATTATGGATATGAACAAATGCAACACAACCAAACACTTTTAGAGGTAAGTTAGAAATCAGCCTTGTCAAAGGAAAGAACTCATTAAATCTGTTTTTTGGTGTTTGAAAATTCAAAACTCTTGATGGCATTCTGTTTATTAGGTATGTAGCAGTGAGAATAGCTTCCCCCCATAAGTATTTAGGTACCTTAGTTGTAAACATTAAGGACCTAGCCACTTCTAAGAGATGTTTATTTTTCCTTTCTGCCACGCCATTTTGTTGTGGTGTATCAATGCAAGAACTTTGATGAACAATTCCTTTTTCCAAAAAATAGTTGCCCAGAATATGATTAAAGTACTCTTTTCCATTATCACTTCGAAAAACTTGAATTTTTTCTTGAAATTGAGTCTCAACCATATTGTAAAAGGATTTGAAAATGTTTCCTACCTCTGATTTTTCTTTTAGTAAATAGACCCAACAAATACGAGTGTGATCATCAATAAAGGTTAGAAACCATTTTTTACCAGAAATTGTTGCAGTTTTACAAGGACCCCACACATCACTATGAATGAGAGCAAATGGTTTAGAAAACTTATAAGATTGAATTGGAAAAGAAACTCGATGATGTTTAGCAATTTAACAAATATCACACTGAAATGAAGATGGATTTTTATTCTTGAATAAGTTTGGAAATAGGTACTTCAAATATTGAAAGTTTGGATGGCCTAGTCTAAAATGCCATAACATTACTTCATCGTTACTAGAAATAGAAACTGACCGGAGACCGGTTATTTGTGCTTGTCCACGTATGGAACTTTCATCTTCAAAATAATAGAGTCCATCACTTTCCCTAGCATTGCCAATCATCTTCCCCGAATCCAGTGCCTGAAATTCACAGTGGTTTGGGAAAAATTTAGCACAACAGTTTAAGTCATGGGTTAGTTTACTAATAGATAACAAATTGCAAGAGAGGTTGGGGACATGAAGGACATTATGAATGACAAAAGTTTTTGAGATGGCTACAGATCCTTTTCCAGCAATTGCTGAAAGAGAACCATCAGCAATCTTAATTTTCTGGTTGCCTGCACATGGACTATAAGAGGAAAACAGTTTAGAATATCCTGTCATATGATCAGTTGCACCTGAATCAATGACCCATGGGTAATTAGAGTTAACAGACACATTGAATGCTATGGCTTGAAGATAATTACCTTTTTGGGCTAGGGAACAAGAGGAAGACACATTTGAAAATTGTGTGGATTGAAGAAGTTTATACAGTTGGTCTAACTGTTCCTTACTGAAAGAAGATGTCTCATTAATTTCCCCTGAACCATTCGAAGCCTCTTGCTCTGAAGTGCTTGTTTGGAATGCCTTTGAGTCACGGTTGAATGATCGTGGTTTCCAATTCGAAGGCTTTCCATGTAACTCCCAACATGTCTCCCTTGTGTGGCGTGGTTTGTTGCAATGATCACACCACACTTTGTCTCCTTTTCTGGATTGTCGAGGGTTATTATGGTTGGCTTTAGTAACAAGAGCAGAGGCTTCGGTAGGAGATTGGTTACTGTCTCCTAACATGATTTTTCTTCTTCTTGCTTCTCTTCTAACTTCAGCAAATACCTCATGAAGAGATGGCAGTGGCTGTTTTCCAAGTATACGGCCTCGTACCTCGTCCAAACTTCTATTCAAACCTGCCAGAAATAGATAAACTCTGTCATTCTCTATTCTTTTCATGTATCTTACATGATCATTAGCATTCTCCCACATGTCATTGTAACATAAGTCCAACTCTTGCCAAAGTCCCCTCATCTCATTGTAATATTCCGTCACATCACGATCACCCTGTTTGGAGTGCCACAACTTTGTCTTCAATTCAAAGATTTGGGAAGAGTTCTCCAAATCTGAATACATTTCACGAACACTATCCCAGACATCTTTGGCGGTTGGCAAAAACATATATGTTTTTCCAATTGTTGGCTCCATGGAATTGACCAGCCAGGCAGTGACTAATGAATTTTCTGACCTCCATATTCTGAACGAAAGATCATCTTCGGCAGGTTTCTTTGTCTCGCCCGTCAAGTGGCCAAGTTTTCCCTTGCCGTCGATCATTAGTTTGATTGACTGTGCCCATTCTAGATAGTTTTTACCGTTCAATTTGTGAACGATTAATTGAAGAGATGGATTATCAAATCCATTTATTTGCACAACAGGGTTTACCGAAGTTCCACTGGTGTTGACACCAGAGGATGGTAAACCTCTTTCTCCGGTCATGGCTGTTTTAACCATCAGGATTTCTTCCTCAAGGCTCTGATACCATGAGTGCAGCAGTGAAGAAAAGAGAGAAAAGATAATATTTCTGCTTATTATTTACAATGCTGAAATTACAAGGTTTAAATAGAGAAAAAGAACCTACAAATCTGCCTAATTGACAGCCTATAAGTCTGCCTATAAATCTGCCTATAATTCTGCCTAAACAAATCTGTCTAAATCTCCTTAATTCTAGGATTTATCATTAACAACCTGATTAGGATCAGATTATGATTAGGATCAGATTATGCTACCTTAATTCTAGGATTTACAAATCCCTAAGAATCTTGCCTGATTTTCTGCAAAACTCAAAGCTGGGAGGATCTCTGCTCTTTGGTGACTGCTATTGTAGACAAAATGACTGCAAACTAACTTAGACCATAGAAAGCATGCCCATATATTGATATAAATATATTCTCGTCGATCCAATTCATGCATGAATAAATTACAACAGGGATAGAAGTCAGTCACTGAATTCTCTGTCTGCTGATTATACTAGTTATTGGCCTTTTATTTATGTTTTATCCCTATTCCTAAGTTATAGCATTATGTAAATGTCCTTAAGTTTTTATTCCAAGGCAACAAAGCTTATATAAAAGGTTTATGCAGGTTACTTTTATTGAAGCTCTAGATCAACTTATGCCTGGGTTTGATCCTGAGATTGGTAAGTTGGCCCAAAGGGTGCTGATCAACCCTAGGAAAATTGACTATCATACGGGAGTGTTTGCAACCAAGGTAATCTTTTGTTTAGATCTGTGTGCATTCTGGATGTCTATTCGATAAATGGTTATTGATTTTCCTTGGTGTTATTTATAGATCACTCCTGCAAGGGATGGGAAACCTGTCATTATTGAGCTTACTGATGCGAAGACTAAGGAACACAAAGACACCTTGGAGGTATGTGAATAATGTTCTTTTGTATGGAAATTATTGGTCTGCCTATTCTGTTTTAGTAGTTATGGCAGCATATTTCCTTTCTAGACAATGTCATCATGTACTAAAATTGCTGCCTTGTGATGCTTTTACTGATTTCAAATCTAGATTCTTTTTATCTTCTATATGCTTTTCCTGTTTGTAAGATGCTGCTCTGCTTGGTCGTGGTCAATGGTATCCGTTAAAGTGACTTTTTTTTTTCCCTTTTGCTCCAGGTAGATGCAGCCTTAATTGCAACTGGAAGGGCTCCATTCACTAATGGTCTCGGCTTGGAGAATGTATGTCTTCTTCATGAATACTGTAGGATTATATGGAATTGTCCACTAAAAGGGAATGGATTAAAACTTATGTATTCCTTTTTATCAGATTAACGTAGAAACACAAAGGGGTTTTGTTCCTGTTGATGAGAGAATGCGAGTAATTGATGCAAAAGGCAACCTGGTTAGTTGTAAACTTTGTTCTGACTATATATTTTCCAGTATTGGCTTTCAACAAACACTAATCTTAAGTTTGAATACTAGGTTCCTCACTTGTACTGCATTGGTGATGCAAATGGTAAAATGATGCTTGCTCATACAGCAAGTGCACAAGGAATTTCAGGTAAGTGCCTGCTAACTTATTCTTTGCGATTCATAACGGATATATTCATTTAGATTCATTTCATCTTTTGCTTAAATATCTTGATGCAGTGGTTGAACAAGTCACCGGAAGAGATCACGTGCTTAATCACCTTAGCATCCCTGCAGCCTGCTTCACTCACCCTGAAATAAGTATGGTTGGGTTGACAGAGGTGAATACTGACTTGCAAACACCCTCAATTTCTGATTTATTATTAAGTTTAAATTGGTTCAAATTTTTTCCACTTAGCCTCTATGTTACTCGGACTCGGGTATGATTGTCGGATACGGGTATGTGTCCGACACGGGTGTGTTCAATTTTTGTTAAAGTTTTTTCATGTATTTAGAGGGTCCTTGGAGGGTCATATTCCCATACCCATGTCCGGATATAAATCGGACACGGGTGCTTCAAGAAAAATGAAGAGTCGGAGCAACATAACTTAGCCTTATATTATTGCCATTTATATTTTTTCTCCATTTCACTGCTTTTCTTCTTTTACCTAAAATGGTACTCTTATGGCGTTAAATATCTGAAAATTTGACAATGCTCTAACTTCGCAGCCTCAAGCAAGGGAGAAAGCTGAGAAGGAAGGATTTGAAGTAAGTGTTGCCAAAACAAGTTTCAAGGCTAATACAAAGGCACTGGCAGAAAATGAAGGCGAGGGACTTGCTAAGGTTATTTCTTTTGACAACTTTCTCATGCAGTAACTAAATCGATAAACATGATAAAGATATTCTAAAAAGAGAAATGGATTGTTTTCTTCTTCCACATGGTTCTCCGTTGTAGAAGAGTTGTTTTCTGATTTTCATAAAATGCTGGACACAAATATTTATCAGTTCTAAAAGGTAACTAATTGAAACTTATAAAGTGCTGATCTCTTAAAATAAAAGTATTAAGGAAAGAAGTTTTAATTTCTAATGATAGAGTTAGATCTGGCAATTCTTGTATTCGTGTCGTGTTCGTGTATTTTTTCGTGTTTAAGGTATTTTATATTTATATAAATTTTGATACGTAAATAATTCGTATTATATATAGACTGAATCATTCGTGTTTTAGTTATTTTTTCTGTGTCGTGTTCGTGTCATGTAATCGTGCCGTGTCCAATATTGTTAGGTCTAGATAGAGCAAGAACCAACAATGGACTATGGTTTCTCATCATCCTTTTGTTTGCTTTTTTTTTTTTTTTTTTCTCTTTTGAACATCTTCTCAGTCTGTTGCTATAATTGCTAAGTTTTACCTATGTTATTTCCATGCAGTTGATATATAGACCTGACAACGGAGAGATTCTTGGAGTTCATATATTTGGCTTGCATGCAGCAGACCTCATCCACGAGGCGTCAAATGCCATAGCTTTAGGGACACGTATCCAGGTTAGTCTTCTGTGTGAAAACCAAAATTTTTGTGGTTCACTTCTCTTCCTTAAAACTCAGTGAAGCATTTAAATTGTAAAAGGTTAAAAACGCAAATTTGCCACCATACTACAGGTGGATATTGAAATTTGCCACCATATTTGATGTTGATTGATATTTGTCATTGTACTTTTGATATTAGAGTAAATTTGCCATTATACTTTTAATTGATTGAATTTTACTACTAAATTTTGATTTTTTATTTAATTTTGTCACTCAACTTTGATTTTGAAAAATTTGAAGATAAAATTAATTTATAAAAAATATTAAAAATTAACATAAAGTTTTTATTTTATAAAAAAAATAAAGCTTAAACTTTTTTTTTTAAATATTTCTTTATTAATTTATTTATTAAATCCTAATTATTAAAATAAAATATTTGAAAGAATTTTTTTTATTAAATTTTGTTTTAAAATCATTTAATATCAAAGTTGAGTGACAAAATTCAATCAAAAATCAATATCTAGTGGCAAAATTCAATCAAACAAAAGTGGAGTGACAAAATTCAATATTGAGTTAAAAGTATAGAGACATATTTGAATTTAATCCCAAAAGTACAATAGCAAATATCAATCAAAATAAAATATAGTGGCAAATTTCAATATCTACTTATAATATGGTGGCAAATTTGACCATTAACCTAATTGTATATATGGTGTTAATTTAAATATGAGTGTTTGTTTGCATCATGCAGGACATCAAATTCGCAGTTCACGCACATCCAACATTGTCTGAAGTTCTTGATGAACTATTTAAATCAGCAAAGGTGAGTTTCCGATCCTTCTTACTATGCTCTCAAGCTATGTTGTTCCAACTCTTCATTTTTTTTTTTTAAATATTCGTGTCCGACGCATATCCGGACATGTGTATGGGATATGATCCTCCAAGGATTTTCTAAATACATGAAAATCTTAAAAAAAAATTGAACATACCCGTGTCCGACACTCATACCCGAATCCAAGTAACATAGTTCCCAAGAGAAGCATACACTGAAAAAGGGCAAAAATACTTGCATCACTCCGAATGAGAAGCATTGCCGATCTCTCTCAACACTATTTGATTCTATGTTACTCGGACTCGGGTGTGAGTGTCGGACACAGTTATGTATCCGACACGGGTATGTTCAATTTTTTAAAAATTTTCATGTATTTGGAGGGTCCTTGGAGGATCATATCTCCATACACATATCCGGATATGCGTTGGATACGGGTACTTTAAAAAAAAAAAAAAAGAGTCTGGAGCAACATAGATTTGATTATATCATGTCTTCAAGCTCATGACGATTTCTTTTTTGCTTTTTTGCTTAACCAGGTTAAAGCCCCTGCTTCAAGTAGTACTCCAGTGAGTGAACCAGTCGCAGTCTAAGCTTCTCGACACTCCGAAAAAGAAAGGAAAAAAAACGTCTAAAATTTTTACGAACTTTGCTTGTATTAGGGACTATCAAGGAACCTCGTTTCTCTCGGTGATAGAATTCAACACAGCAGCAGGCAAAGTACGAGAGGAAACATCCTAGAGGAATTTACTCATATGTTGATGATAATTGTGCCTGAAATCTTTTACAACTTAGTTTCCTTGTTTGTCAAGTTATTGTCAAATGTAATGCAGAGATTCCTGTGCTGATAATTTATTTTCACTTTGAAAGTTTGTATTCCTTGACCTTCTGGAAATAAATGGCCTTAAATTTTTGTTTTCATTCAAAAGTAGTTTTGCAATTTTATTTTTTTAGAACTGATTCGTCAGGAAATCGTCTCTACCACGAGATTTAACTGCACAATATGATGCCAAGAGTGGCTATAATACGAACTAAACCTGCTCTGGGGAATTGAATCATAGAACGGACACCATCAGAACTCAGAACAAGTACCTAAACCCAAGTTATCTATACAGATTTTCATACCACATTGCGAAACCACTACAATAGCAATCCCCACCTATGTTATCCGGATTCGAAGTGAGCGACAGATAAGTACCTATGTTATCCGGATTCGAAGTGAGCGACAGATAAGTACGTGCTCAACTCGAGTATACTCAAAATTTTCTAAATCTGTGCATATATTTAGAGAATCATATCTCAATTAGGGTTGTAAACGAGATACGTATGCTAGCAAACTACTCAAGTTCAACTAAAAAAAAGTCGAATTCGACTCGGTCATTATCGAGTCAAGCTCGAGCTATTAAACGAGCCGAATTCAAGTATCTTAATACTTGACTCGAGTAGCTCACGAGCCTAATCGAAAATATCAATTCGAACTCAAACACAAATAATCGAGTTTGAAATCGAGCATGAGAATTGAACTTATTTTTTACTAGGTAAACGAGCCTAATCGAATGATCTCGAGTAGTTCGATTTTTATCTCGAATTGAGCTTGAGCTTTAAAAGTAAAACTCGATCGAACTTGAAAAAAACTTCGAGCCTCGAATTTCAAGTCGAGCTCGAGCTTCTTACAGTTTGAGCTTAACTCGGCTCGATTACACCCTAATCCCAATATCCATGTCCGAATATGTTTCGTATCAGACACAAGTATGGAACACACGTATTTTAGGAAAAACGAAAAATCCGGATAACATAGATCCCCATCCAGATTCCCCCCCCCCCCCCCCCCCCCAAGGAGTTGCCTGAATCATAAGAAAACTCTGGCTATAGAAACAATCCCTAATTACACCAACACCTACCGAAATCCTCCTCCAAGGAGTTGCCTGAATCATAAGAACTCTGGGCCATAGAACAAAGACACCACCAGAACTCAGAACAAGTACCTAAACCCAAGTTCTCTATACAGATCCTCATTCAAGACTGCAAAGGGATAACCACGAGCAATTACTACCCAAATTCTGCCCAAGGAGTTTGCCAGAATCATAAGAAAAGTCTTGCATGCAAACATACCATAAACAAATCAAATGAGATTCCAAACTAATGTTGGCCAAATTAATGTTTGCTAAAATATAAATTCTGACCACTCTCAAAAGAAACTGTATAATTCATGAGTATCTTCAGAAGGGAACTGTCCCGGACTATGTTGCTCCGACTCTTCATTTTTTTTAAGTACCCATGTCCGATTCATATCCAAACATGGGCATGGGAATATGATCTCCCAAAAACTCTCCAAATACGTACAAAAACTTAAAACAAATCAAACATACTCGTGTCCGACACTCACACCCGAATCCGAGTAACATAGGTCCCAGACCAGCCTCAATAGGAACTGTTGTAATTCCATGGCCTAGGCCTAACACTAAAAGACGAATACGAAGCCAGTAACCAAAAAAAGTTATAGGCTTCATTTCTGTAGTTTCTACTAGATAAGATCATAAATGCTTAACATGAGTATAATCAAATTTTTCTAAGTTTTTCCATATTTTCCCCAAGGAGTTGCCTGAATCATAAGAAAACTCTGGCCATTTCTGTAGTTTCTACTAGATCATAAATGCTTAACATGACCTAACACAAAGAATCCGTCCAACCACAAATCCCTCCAATTTAGAAATGAAAACCATAAAATCCACCCAATGTCTCAACCATTCCAAAATTTCCATGCCAAATCAATTAATTAATACTTGCAACATAATAGGGAAAAAGGGAACAGCAAATAAAACTCAAAACATGTTCTTGATATTAATAAGCTCAAAGCTTCAAATCATTTCTAACAAATATAATCAACAATCCCATAAAAACAATACAGTACTTAAAGCACTAAATTCCATTGAAAAACAAAACATAAAAGCAGCCACAATTAGAAAAGCCTAATCACGCTATTTTTTTTTCCAATTAAAATTTACTCTTCTTCAGTGGCAGATTCTCCACTCTTCTTGTTGTGCTTCCTCGCATACCTTTGGTTCCTCAAGAACTTTGGGTCCATCTATACATATCCACAATAAAAAAATAGTCATTTTTATATTAAAAAAACCATAAAAAAACTACAAGAGTTTACTCAAAAATCGATTGAAGAGGGTAAAACAAAAAAGATACCCCTTTGGTGGAAGTGTGGCGATGCCTCTTGGGTTTCTTGATGCCATTCCTGTGAGCCTTGTAAGATTGGTTGTTAGCGGTGTGGTTCTTCGACTTTGCCATCTCTGCTTAGCTCCAAATCCAAATCCAAACAAAACAAAAAAAAAACGCAGTTTTAATTTTATTTTCTAAAGAAATGTAATAATTTTTCAATGGAAAGATTGATCGAGTTAGAAGCTAACCTGAGGCTAACGAGAAGCTGCGGCTCTTACTAGGGTTTTTGGATGGTGGAGAGATGAAAAAGAAAAGATTGACACTATTTATTTGGGGAAACTTTGAAACCCTAATTCTGAATGTTTGATTACGAAGATGCCCCCAATTTGTCTAATTTTTATGGTTTGGGTTTCGGCTTTTTTAGGGAGTCGGCTTAAACTAATTCCTTGGGCCTAATTTAGGGAAAATGTTTGGGCTTAATAAATTTGTTGAAGAGGCCCAAAAAATAAAAATATATATTAAAATTCAAAAGGGAGAAAATACATTAATGAAAATCAATCTACTACTATTATATGATCACGTGAATTGTACGTGAATATATATTTTAAAATATGTGTCATCAATATACTTTTTAAATTATTATTATAAAATATAAATAAATAAACTTTAACTAATAAATAATTTAATAATATAATTTTACGTTTTAAATTTTTATAATGAAAAATATTTACAATAATACTTTAAAAATATATTAAATAATAATATACATTTCAGTCAATTTAAAAAATTCTTCGTATTTTTACATTTATATATATATATATATTGTAGACTATAAATTATAGATAGAATGTAAAAAAAAATTCCAAACTTTCAATCACTGCTTAACAAGGTCATAAAAAGTTTTTAATCAAATCCAAGTGGGTCTTAGCTCTGAAAATCTTGGTTTTGAGTGGTCAACTTTGTTCTCAATTAGGCATAAACTCCATTATCATTTTTTAATTATAAACCTATTTTATTGTTTACATAATTACATTTGAAAGATTATTGAACCATAAACAAGACTTTTTTTTTATTATTATTTTACAAAATCTATCTACAACCCTTAATGTTCAACACTCAAATATAAAACCTCTAATTTTTTTATTTTTTTTTTATTTTTTAACTTTAGTTATGAGTTAAGATTTGATATTATTTTACTCATAAAATACATAAAAAAAAAGCTACTAATATTCATTAACAATTATCCGTCTGATCGAACAAGCTCGACTTGAATCGAGTTAAACTTGAAATAGGATATTTTTAATCCAATTTAACTTGATCCAACTCATATTACTATTTAATTAATACAATTATTTTTTTATTTAAATTTAATTATAAATATATTAATATTAATATAAAATATTTTTTAATATTTTAAACAATAAAATGAGTTTTTTCGAACCCAATAGATCGGACCTTGGACATAAAAAATTTTGTTACCAAACCCGACCTGGCCAATATATATATATATATATATATATATATATATATATATATATATAGATTATTAATAATAAGAAAACAGACATTGCTTCCATTGAAGGAAACATGATTTTATTTAGTGGATGCACACACATTAATCTTCGTAATTCCATGTTTTTGCCCAAGTGGATGAGCTTTGAGCATTTTCTCTTTTCATTCAGGTGAGCTTACCATTTGTTGCAAATAGATTCACCTATTCCTATTATCAACCTTCAACCACTACTTGCTTTATTCATACTTTTTTATTTATTTATTTATTATTATTATTATTCCCTTCGATTTCAACAAAAACGGCGAACTTGACCCAATCAAACATCTCCACTATAATAAGAATTAGCTCTTACTTAAAGGTACTCATGGGCAAGGTTGGGCCTAGACCGGAAAAAATATTTTTCTTTGTCCAAGTCCTTTTAGGACCGGGCCATAAGTCCATTTCATTATTCATAAATTATTAAAATATTAAAAAATTATTTTTATATTAATATTTATATATTTTTTATAATTAAATTTAAATAAAAAATATTTTTTAATTGTTGAATATAATTCGGACCGAGCCGTACCTGTCCGAATTATAAATACTCTTACCCAAACCCGACTGGAGTTGTCGAGCGAACTACCTGACCTACTCTTACTTATATCTTCCAATTATATTATGTTCATAAGATTCTGTTTTTCATTTTTTTGTAAAAATAAATATACAAGTAACTGCAACCCTGCACCTAGAACAACCCTAATATTAGTGGGTATAATAAACATCATCCTCCGGACATCAGAAATCTAATCTAATACCCTAAACGATGATCCAATCCAAGGTTTCACCTAGCTCTCACACTCAATCAAAAACCGAAACGAAAACACTAAGGATCCGCAATAACTTACCAGTTACCACCCCCTTCAAACTCTTAAAACAGTGACAAAGGGGGACCAGTAGACATCCGTTGCATTTACAAATGTACAGCTCCCTAGGGTTACCTCTTCTGCTTGGATTGGATGTCATCATTCTGAATATCAATGTCTTCAAGCATCCATGTTGGAAGTAGGGTTGAGAAGGCTTTGATATTCCAACTGCAAAAAACGGAATTTTTGTTGGTCAACTCTAAGTTACTCAGACTCGAGTGTGAATGTCGGACACGGGTATCTGTCCGACACGATAATGTTCAATTTTTTTTAAGTTTTTCCATATATTTGAAGAGTCCTTGAAATGTCATATCCCTATACCCATGTCCAAATAAGTTTCGAACACGGATGTCGGACACGGATACTTCAAAAAAAGTGAAAAGTCGGAGCAACATAAAGTAAACTGATGCACAAAATAGAGAGAGACAACCTCTTTCAAATTCCGGAGATATTCACTTACAGTTGCTAGATCATGAGCCATCTTCATTCTCCGGTAGTCTTGCTGTGCTTTCTTCGAGCGGAACATAGCTTGAACTCGTACAACAGCTTTCTCAACACGTTGTTCGGCTTGTTTTCTGCTGGTTCTGTAGAAGTCCTCTTCTGTGTCACTTTCCTGCCTTGGCTCTGCAACTGCTTCAACTGTGTTAACTTGTAGCCCACGAAAACCTTTTCTCTTTAACCGCCATCGCAGAATTGCTTTCTCAAGCACACCAACTGACCAGATAATCTTACGGTACTGCTTCCTTACGAGGAGGCCCCGGAAAGCAGCCTGCATTAAATTTTCATGCAATGTCAATAGTCAAATAATCTTCTTCTGTTCTAAGCAATCCTCAATTCCTCAGACAGAAAGAACCGGAGAAAAAAATCTTACTCTAGCATAATATTTTGACTTAGAGTGAAGTCATACAAATACTGTGTAGGAAAAATCAGACATCCAGATGAAAGATGAAATTTAGTTCAAAAAGAAAAAAAGATTAAAACATGAATTTCTAAACTTGCCATTATTAGAAACTTTGAAATTTGTTAGACTCAGTTTAATTGGACCAATTAAAGAGAAATCATGCCTTTTTACAGTCACCAAAAATAAAAATTGGATTTTGATAATATATATATATATAATACAATACAATACATACACAAACACAATAGTAAGGAGAAAAGGGAGAATATTTACTTGGATTTTGATAGCCTGGCGGCGCATATTAAGGAAATCTTTACGTATTTTCCAAGTACGGAACCTATATTGGATCCGGGCAGCAGCAGCCATCTTTTTTTTGGTCTCATGGTTGCGAAAGGCATGTTGAATCTTCAGAGCTGCAACTATATTTCGTGCTTCATCCTCTGGATTGGAAGACTCAACTGCTTTAGTTTGTATTTTCAAGGAGTGCTCCCTGAATGCAGTCTGTATGCGTGCAGCCGCATCAGCAGCGGTCCTATAAGCCGCTAAAGTTTCCTTCAAATATAGTTCATCTTCATTAAGGATATCGAGGTTTGTTGCCTCAGTTCTACTGGTTTGTAGAGAGCCACTCGCATTTCCAGCTACGGCCATATCATTGAACTGTGCTACTAGAGCCTCTTCGGAAAGGTAAGCAGCTAGCCCCTCGTAACCCTTCAAAGATGCAAGATCAGCAGCAGTGCAACCACTTGGATTTTGCGCGGTGGGGTCTGTCACCAAATTTGGCTTTGCCCCTGCAGATAAAAGAACAGCAACCATTTTTTCCCTGCATAGGAAAGTTTTTGAAATCAAATGAACAATTCAAAGCTGGTTCAAGATTGACAGTTATATTAAAAAAAACAAGTTCAAATTCTGAACAAGAGCATACACTAGCAAACTATGTTACTCGGACTCGGGTGTGAGTGTCGGACACTGGTATGTGTCCGACACGGGTATGTTCAATTTTTTCCAAGATTTTCATATATTTGGAGGGTCCTTGGAGGATCATATCCCCATATCCATGTCAAGATATGCGTCGGACATAGGTGTCAGACACGGGTACTTCAAGAAAAATGAAGGGTCGGAGCAACATAGCTGGCAAACAAATACAGACAGAAATAAGTTTATGTGGCAACAAAACTATTACTATATTCAACATCATTAAATTTCATCATACTCCCAGAGAAAGGAACAAAGAAATACATTATCAACTAAGATGAGAACTTAAATATCCTTGACATAAAGCAACAGACAGCCTCGTTATCATAGCTTAGAACAAAAGAATTATTTAAAACATTCCAGTTTACAAAAAATTCAAGACTCAAAATATGCAGCAAGCATTACAAGTGATACAGTAAATTTAAATATAGTAAAAATAAATATTAACAATCACAAAAAAAAAAAAAAAAACATACCTCCCATAATATGCTGCCCAATGAAGAGCTGTCCATCCATGTTTATCGCGAAAATCCAGCGACAAGCCAGACCATGAAAATAGATAAATAGCCCAAGTATAACCAAGAATGGCACATAAATGAAGCACTCCTAGACCTTGTGTATCATATTCGGTTGTTTTACAGCCTTCAATTATTCTTTCCAACAGCCAGTCCTTAAGCCTGTTCTTTAAAGCAATTTCAAATAAACTATCTTTTGCTTGTGTAAATGAAGCTCGATTTTCTTCAATTGACTTAATCAAATATGTCCAACTATTGGATATGTTAGTAGTCTTTTGAGCAAACTTCTTAGCCTCCTTCACAGTATTTGGTGAAACTTTACCCGATAAAATGTTAAGGCTCTTGGAAGTTGAGAAGAGCAAATAAGCAAGCCTCATCTGCAATCGGAACTCCTCCCACCTGGACTCATCTTCCGCAGGAACTAATGGGTCATGTGATAAAGGAGCACGATACTCAAAACTAAGAACTTGGCTGATGGGTTTCTGACCATCAAGACTCATATACAGGTTCACTAGTCCTGGGGAATGTTGTGATAACACACAGCGATAAACCCCAACCTGAACAATTTCTGCCGAGTTACATACATCACCGCATACACAAAACAAATTGGATTTAGCAAGATGTTGATAAGCTTGATGAAAGACTCCAGAGACTAAAATCTGCAAATTAATAGATAAACAAAGGTAAAAACACATTACCACAATCAAAATTCATGTATTGTTATTCAAATGAATATTTTTCAGCATCAATTCCATGATCAAGACTATATCATTGTTGCACAGGCGGGGGATATTTCTAAAAACCCAGAGAGAGAGAGAGAGAACTTTTTAAGAAAAAACCTTTGTCTTTTCAGTTGAATAGGCCCATGCATGTGAGACTTCATTTATGCTAAATATTTGCTCTGGAGAGGTGAAGGAATCTTGACCAGATGAAATTGATGATTCTTGCACAGAGTCACCCACTGAACCTGAGGGTTCAGTCATAATGTAGTTCATCCACCCTCCAAAACTGTCCTGACTTTGTAAACCATCATTGACCAAGAGGTCCAATGAATCACCAGTCCCTATGGCACTAGAGTCTTTCCTCTGCACATTAGAATTTATTTGGCTACTGGATATCTGATTACAAACAGTCACTGGGGTGTTGAGGTAAGCATTATTACTCTGAGCAAATGGCTCAACTAAATTAACAAGCAAAGAAGTTTCTGTTGATAAATTAAAGGCTGAGATAGGGCCACCCTGCAAAAATGAAGCAGCTTGAGTGGTTATCAACCAAAAGAGCAACCAAATAAGAAAAAGGAGAATATTCAAGTGATCTTCACAATAAAAAGAAATGGCTAACATGTCAATCTAAAAAGAAGATAAACACACAAAAATAAGATATGAATATTAAGACACCCAAGCAGATGTTTCCACACATGCAAAATATATATATTTAGGGAAGAAAGTACATATATGTCTAGAGAAGTGTAGCATAAATCATAAATGTTAAGGAGGTTTAAAAATTAGCTCAGAAGTCTATCTGTTCACTTTCCAGCTTCTGCACAACATGCACGATATCTTAGGGTATTAAAGGCACGCAGGGATCTTATTTACTAAGGTAAGATAAGAAACAATAAACTCTATTTGCCTACAAAGACAATCCGTACAAGTTGCCATTTCCTTGAAGAAGACTAATAAAAATAAAATTAAAAAAATTATCTTTTCTTGAAGAAGGATATAGAAATTTAGGAACTTAAGAGCTATGAAATGGTTCTGCTTACATCATTTGAGAAGCCATTTCCTGCTATTTGGTTCCGTTGGTCAAAGCAAGAATTCTTGTCTGCCATCAAAGCAAAATAGGTTAATAATTTAGCAATTAAACAAGGGGTACTGTTTAAACTAGAAACCAATTTGTTACCTCTTCTAGATACAGTTGAGTCATTAGTATCATTTGTCACCAGAAGCTCATCCCATTCAAGTGTATTAATCTCATGAAGCCTCATTTCATGATTTCTGACATCAACACTATCACTGGGTTCTGTTCACTTTCCAGAATAGCAATCGATAAGAACATGATGAACTTATGTGTAGCAAAAAACATGATAACAAAGTTATGCTGTTAGTGAGTCTTTTTACTTGTCAAATAACAAATTTCCATTATTCGTTGACATAATTCAATGTTAACATCACCTAGAGGTCCTCTCTCACCTTCATAATATGCATTACCAGCTCCAGAATCAAACTCTTCCATAACATGCAAAGAAGTAGACTGATCAGTTATTGAACTGGAATTGGAATTCACAGGTGTGGCTGGAGAACCCTGCAACTGTAACACAAATCAACAAATGTCAGTCAATAACTGATTCTAAGGCACAAAGAAATATAAAAGAATGCTTTTGTTTGGAGACAGTGCCTCCAAGTTTTCAGTTTTTAGTATTTTAACACCAACCTCCTGTGTTTCACGATAGTGAACAAGAACTATGTGTTCCAAAGTCCTGAAGTAAAAGAAATTATAATAGATGGTCAGGCTAATCATGATCAGTCTATTAAGATACACTGCAACTTGAGATAAAGAGAGCGAGAGTTTCATGATTTTAATTTCAAATCAAATAATGTGGGGACAAGATAGGCGAGGTAAAGTTATAGATATAAGTTACATACTTGTCAAGCAGCCAGTAACACCTCCGAACAAAGGTAGGGTTATCTTGGCCATGTGCATAATATACATGAATCCTTTCTTCATTACCAACCTGAAATGTGAAATAAAATGCAATTTCAACGAATTATGCATTCTCAAAATAATTACATTTTGGCCAGTCAAAAGAACAAATAACATAAATTCTGAAGTCAGGGGAGATAAAATGGAAGTAACTTCATAATTTATGGTGAGGAGATTAAATTAAAATTTTAAAAAGAAAAAGAAGATGCAAGCCAACACATAGATGTGCCAACCAGAAGATTCTATAGAAGTGAAACTAATCTTGCAAACCATGAAGAAAAAACTTGTGATAGAATCTTCAATGCACAAAGAGAACACAACATGCATGTTTGCAGTGTATGAAAATAGCAAAATCTTACAATCTTTCCCACAATATGTTATGCATATCTACAAACATATGATAGAAGTAAAAAAAAGGGCAATTACAAAAACCAAGAATTTGAATCTCAATATATACCAGAGAAATGCCATTTTCACTTAGCTATAACAAGCTGCATCAATAACAGGTTGTGCCATTTATAAGGCCTAATAAAACAAGAAAATCTCACTTTTAAGTGTTCATGAGCTTCTTTAACAGTCTTCCCATCCTTTTTCTTTTTCCAGTTATGGCCATCTTTTCGGAAGTTTCGGAGCATCTTTCGGTCAAAAAATACAATAGTACCACCTACAACATCAAGAATACAATTAGTTATTCTATAAGAAGTACACTTCTTCCTTATTTATTACTTTAGGTATAGAAGTTACATAGGAGGCATACTGGTCATTTGAAAGCAAAGTTATAATTTCTTAAAGCCTATCACCCAAAATAATAATAATAATTTCCTAAAGCCATAAGTAATGCAACTGGACATTCTCTTGCAACATGCTGACTTTTGGCAATCCAGTAATATTGCATCAGATTAAACAAATAAGCCTCTGTTTGGTTGACGCTTTTGGTTTTTGTTATGTGCCTTTTTGCAAAAAATGAATAGAAAACAAAAGACAAACAGCAATAACATCAATAAAACGTAGCCTAAATTAACTCAAAAGATAAGTTTATCATTAACTTAGCAGAACTTAACATAACTGGTGGTATGAACTTAAAGTATGGTACAGCTCAGGCATTTATTTCTTTAAGCAGACTTTTGAGCGATTAAAAATGGAATAGATTTTTGCTTCATGAAAATCCAGCAAAAAAAAGGGGGGGGGGGAGGAACTAATTATTATCAGAAGTTACTTTTGGGCAAGTTCACCGGCTTCACATAGATGGGGAAATATTTGTGGTTGCAAAGTATAGCATGAATTTCATTTGGACGTAGCCATCTTGACTTGGCTTCTTCCATCATATTTTGAACATCCAAATCTGTCCACCAAACAAAAAAGACAATAAAACTAAAATTAGCAAAAGAGAGACATACACTTAACTATCATATAAAGCATGATATTAACCAATTATTAGAATTTAGAACAAAATTTAACAGTCCATGAAGCTTAAAGTACCTTCACTCAATAGTTTATGAAATTGTTTATGTGAATTTGATATTTTCTTGAAACAAAATCAACCACTTCTCTAGCTTTCAATGATCAAAATTCAAGGTTTTGAGCCAAAATTAAAACCAAAAAGTAAGAAATTACTTCCAAAAATCTAATAAGTAATAACTCTTTGCAATTTACAAGTGATCAAACAAGTTTAGTAAGTCAAGTTCTAACATACTTTAGAGAACAATTCTTAGGTGTTGTTTGATAAACTGAAAAATTAAGTACTGAATTTATAAGCACTAAATTTGTATTATAAAAACTGTTTGGTATGTTATTGAAAATTAAGTACGGAATATAATTATAGTGTTTTATAAATGTAAGTGTTGGATTTTGAAAAATATTCATTTCATAATTTTAACCTTATTATCATAGCATTTTATATTATTCTGAATAGTTCTGGATAAAACTTAAAAGTGATAATTTAGATCTCGTCTTTTGTAACAAAAACGAGATAATTTAGTTCAAATATAATTTTTTAAAATAAAATTGATTGAACATATTCTGCATTAAGTCATTAAGAACTCTCTACCTACTTATCCCATTCAACACTTTTTTGTTGAAAATTTTAACATTTAATATGAGTTATCAAACAAATTGAAAAAATTAATCTCTTGAAAATTTTCTTGTTCAACGCATTGAAAATTTTTCAATACCTTATCAAATAAATGCTTAGAATGAGAAAAAAATTTATATAAAAATGAAATTAATAAAACAAATTGGATGAGATAAAAGAGAAGATAAATCCCTCTGTACGATACCTTCCAATGTATGGAATCCATGAATCTCGGTGCCGACGAGTGGGCCCGAACCGCCACCGTCCATCGCCAAAATTGGACTCGGAGAAGAGAAATTTCGATTTAAGTAACTTTCCACACTGAAAAAAAAATAAAAGAAACGAAGTCAATTTCATAAAATTAAACGCATAAAAACGAGATTATTAAAAGAAAATATAACGAAAACGATCAATAAATTAAAAACAACTTAGTCTAAAACCTAACCTTGTTCAAAGAGAGGGCTGTTTTTTGAGCTTGGAAAATGGAAGTCTAACGAAAAAAGAAGAGGAAAATGAAGACAAATGAGGAGAGTGAACTGATATGAAAATTATATAAAGATAGGAATAACTTTTATTATTTTGCATTAAAATATTTTGGAAGCTTAGGCTAATTTGGGATTTTTTTTTGTTTTGTTTTCAAAATTTTGAAAATAATGTTGTTATCTATTAAAAATAAATATTTTAAATATATAAAATAAAATTTTTAAAATTAAACAAAAATAATATTATACTAGTTTTCCTTTCTTTAAAAAAATACACATTACTAAATATATTTTATTTGACTATTGATAATTGAGCATAGACTATTCAAATTGAATCTAGTCAGTATAAAAAACAATTCCAAACTCAATTAAATTACAAATTTGACTTTGTTTAGTAGGAGGATGAAAAGCAAAAATAATGATTTTTTTATTTAATGATTAGGATTAATAATCGAGTTCGTATTTGATATACTAATGGTGAAATTTTTTAACTCAAAAAATGAGATCAAAATTTTGTCACATGTTTCACTTTTTTAATTAATTTTTTTAATATAATCTAAAAACATGTATCATTTTATTAATTTCGCTTGTAAATTTTAAATTTTCTATTGATAATAGATCAGATAATTTATATTAATAATAGTACTTGTTATCTTATGACTTAATTTTTAGATTAAATATTTTTTTGTACTTTTCATCCATTCCATACTTCTTATCAAGTGGAATGAAAATCACTTAAAGTTTAATCTTATATTACTTTATAATTCCCAACTTGATTTGAATCAATAATTAAAATTTCATTTGGTAGATTTTTTTAGTTAAAAGTTTGGAATACTTGCTTTTTATATTTATGTCTATCTATGTAGAATACTGTATAAATGTGTGAAATTTTTAATTAATTCAAGTTGACTATTAAAACATCAAACTTGAGCATAGGGTTATTTAATTCAAACTTCAACTTGATAGTAAATGAGTGAAATTTAGGTATGTGATTGGAAAATGATGAATAAATTTGGTTTATTTTACATCCTAACATACAATAGAATTTTCCATTTGGAATTAAATTTGGTTTTTTTAGATTATGCTTGATGTAAGTGTATATTGGTTTTTGGTAAAAGAAAAAAATGCAAGGAAAGAGTAGCTCTTTGGCAGGGCATATTGTAGATGAAATACATCAACTGGCTCAACATTTACATTCTGTTAACTGGTCTTTTGTAAAGAGAGAGGGAAATTGTGTTGCTCACTGTTTAGCTAAACATGCTTTAACTATTGAGAATGATTAAAGTGTGGATGAAAGATTGTCCAAATTTTTTGGAACCACTACTTTAAATGGATGTATTAAAATCTTAATAATAAATTATGCTTGTTATCAAAAAAAAAAAAAACATGAGATTAAAGTAAGGCAAGATTAAATTAAGATCATAATCATTACTATTCTATCATGATAATATAGAATATAAAAGATGCAAGTTTTGAAATGCTTAAATTAAGGTTCTTTTCACTATCAAAACCAACTTTGCAATACAAAAACCTCTCATCATTTGTTTCCTTTTATTAATTTTCCAAATTCAACCATTACATATTTTATTGGCTAGCATTTGCTTTATCCAAGTTTAACTTACTTGATATTTGAAAGGATTTAAATAGAAATATTATTTAGATCTGAAAAATAAAATCGGATAAAAAATTGAGACTCATTTTAAAAACGGGTCTTGGGCATAAGATTTTTGTCAAAATCCAACGTAACTCGATTCATTTTACTATTAGTAATATAAATATTCTGATCGATTTTTTTAAGAGATCGATTATTTTTAAGAATGATCAATTATTTTTTGTAAAAATTTGAATGGACTTGTACGAACCTGAATATAAATTTTAGATATATTTCAAATCGAGATTGGATAATCACAAAATCCATTAATTCATACTTGAACTCAACCCGAACTCTGCTCGATCAATGAACAAATCTAACTAGCATCCTCTTAATGTTGTTCATTAATCCCCCTATGGTACCTGTCAAGGGGAAAAAAAAAAGTTAAAAACAAAATTTGAAGAGTTCTTGGTCAAGTTGACTTGTAGGTATGGGTTATCTTACATCATGTTTGATAGGAATAATAAAAAAGTTAAGAAAGAGAGTGAAAAAAATAGTATTTGTTTATATTTATATAAAAAATTAAGTGGTTGATGACCACATCAACTACCCTAACAAAAAAATGTAGTATAAGTAAGTATTTCATAAAATTTTACTAAGATTTTATTTAACTAAACATCATGACAAAACCTTTTACCAGTTGTTATGTTCTAGTAGTATTAAGTATAATAATGTCATGACCTCATCAATTATCTTGTGAGTGTGTTTGGAAGGTAAATTTTAAAATTAAAAAAAAAATGAAAGCTTTTTAAAATGCATAAATACTAATATTTATAATTATTTTGTTTGAATAAATATTTTCAAAAAAATTAAATTATTAAAATTTTATGAAATAAAAAAGAATTATAAAAGAAGAATAAAATATATATATATGTATAAAAAATATGCCGTATGTGTATCATTAAAATTGTAAAAATATTTAGATATTATTAATAATATAAAATATAAATTAGAGTTAAATAAAATGATATTTTGTGTGTTTGAGATATGTATTTTATAGTGGCCATATGAGATAAAGTGAAAGCATATTCGGAAAATTTTAAAAAAATCATCTCTTTAAATGAAATTTCAAGAAATTTTTCATAAATTTTAAAATTCTTCTTTACTTTTATTCAAAAAAACAAATATTTGTTTGGATTTATAAAAATCTTAATTGAAGCGTTCAAATACTTAATCCAAAAATATTTCCAAAATAACTTTAACTAAAATTATTAGAATTTGAGTAAATATTCCTAACAGACCTGCATGCATTTGGCAAAGAAAGACCGACCCAAAGTCAAACAAAGCCTGAAATTTGAGCGAGGTCGATGGGTGATGTCGCATTCATAGGCCCTCTGCCCCGGCCTCTAATGCAAAGCAAAAACTGATTACTATGGGCAGAGTTTCATTATTGATGCATGCATTATAGTCTTTTATTGTTTTGGTCCAGCATTTATACTGTTTTTTTTTTTTTTTTTTTTTTTTTTGGTCCACAGCATTTATTTAGTTGGACCAGACACGTTTGTTTTCGAAATAATAGAAGATACTGGATATTGTTCTGATGACTGTGAAGCAGAAGATAAAAGATTGATAAGTATTTTTTTATTATATTTTACAGAAATATATGTTATTTTATTAATTTTGTTTGTAAAAATTTTAAATTTTACTGACATGCAATAGATGAGATAATACTTCAAATATTAATTAAATGTTTTCATAAAATAAAAAAAAGAAGTGTTAAGATTATTTTATCTCTAAATTTGATGCACTTATTGTCTTATATTCTGTATCACAGATGGTTTTTTTTTTAATCTTATAGGGGTTTTATATATGGCTAGGCTTTCACTACTTTTTCCAAGCATTTTAGCCATTTTTGCTGAAAAGTTTAGCCAACTTTTTTAACCTTGTTCAACGTACTTCATTTTGACACATAAAATCTGGTCAAGATTTGCACAATTCTTTTTCCTACTAATCCTGTTTTTGAACAAGATTCGAACAAAATGAATAAAAGCAAAAAAAAAAAAAGCTTTCAGTTTTCATGAAGCCATTTCTTGATTCAGCCCAACAATAGTCCTTGGGCTAAAAAGCTAAAACTTCAGCGTAAATCCATCCCAGCTCAACTTTTTGAGGCCCAAGCCACTCCACATGAGTAAGGAAATATATATATATATATATATATATATATATATATATATATCACTGAACTTAAAATCAATTTTCATGTAAGTCACAAAGCTTTAATTTTATCAAATTATATCACTGAACTTCTATTATTAATAAATTAAGTCATTTATGCTAACTCCGTTAAGTAATTTTAACGAAAAAGCTGATTCAACATAAATACATGACTTAGTTTTTACATCTCATCAATATAAGGATCTCAGAAAATAAGTCATGTATGCATGCTGAGTCGGTTTTTTCATTAGAATTACTTAACGAAATTAGCATAAATAACCTAATTTATTAATAATAGAAGTTCAATGATGTAATTTGATGAAATTAAAGGTTTATAACCTACATGAAAGTTGATATTAAGTTCAGTGATCCAGAATGTAAATTACCCTATATATTGATACAAAGGAGAGTAGGAGACCGCGGTCTAAGGATAAAAAAACATGTTGCAAATGTTAAGATTCGAATTTTAAATCTTATGGATGTTATTTTTTAAAAATAACTATATGAACGAACCGTAGTAAGCTCTTCATAAATATTTGCTTCAAGCCTTCCCTTGCTTGCATTCTAAGAAGCATAAAATGCAAGCAAAATTCGACATTAGTAGCCATCATTCATCAACCCTGAAAACCCACTCTCTCCTAATGAGTTAGAAATTCACTTTCTATGCCTTTCACTCCAACAAAAACACCCCCACAGCTTATATATAAACCACAATGTTTGTTTCTCCACTCCATCGATCAAAACCAACCCAAGAAAAAAGTATATTAATTCTCTCAAATATCCCCAAAGAATGGAGGCCAAATGGCTTATTCTTTTAACAATGGCAATACTTCTGGCACAGGCAAACAGCCAGGAGGAATCAGTGAAGCCATTGATGAAGATCGTTAAGGGCAAGAAATTGTGTGACAAAGGGTGGGAATGTAAAGGGTGGTCACAATATTGTTGCAACCATACGATTTCTGATTACTTTCAAACTTACCAATTTGAGAACCTTTTTGCAAAGCGTAATACTCCAGTGGCTCATGCAGTTGGGTTTTGGGATTATCATTCTTTCATTACGGCTGCTGCTCAGTATCAGCCTCATGGTTTTGGTACAACCGGTGGTAAGCTCCAGAGTATGAAGGAAATTGCTGCTTTTCTTGGACATGTAGGCAGCAAAACTTCATGTGAGTACCACAAAACTAAAAATTGTTTTCTTGCATTTTTCTGCTTTTTTTTTCTTCTTAATCTCGGTTCAAAATCCTCAACCTGTGAGGTAAAAACGTTTGCTGGTAGGTAGACATGTTGCCTTAATTTCTGCATAGGAAAATTTTTGATAGCTTTAAATGTGGTTAAATTTTCTCATTTATAGGCTTAATTTAACAGAATTGGTCAGAATCTCAAATCAATTATATACCTGACTACTGACAAGTGATTACTATGTTACTCGGATTCGAATACGAGTGTCTGATATAAGTATGTGTTCGACATAGACTTGTCTATGAGTCGGACTGATATTTAGAAATTTTTTTTCTCTTGCCCAAACCAGTTTAATTATTCATAAATTATTAAAAAAATATTTTAATTATATTAATATTTATATATTTTTTATAATTAAAATTAAAATATTTTTTATTTAATTAATAGTAATTCGGGTCGGGCCGAATTACAAAAACTTTACTCAGACCCGGCCTATCGGGCCGAGCGGACTACTCGACCCTTGGACAGGTCTAAATCTGACATGGGGATATTCAATTTTTTCATGTATTTAGAGGATCCTTGGAGGATCATATCCCCATACTCATGTCCGAATATAAGTCAAACACGAATACTTAAAAAAAATGAAGAACCAAAGCAACATAGAGTGACAATATAGATTCAATATATTTTATTAGCTGCGTCATCTAGGCTTTTTGAGTAAATAAATCTGAAACTGAGCAGAGAATTTTATTGCTTCTGGAATACATTTTACTTTGAACTGTAATAATATATATTTGAATATTAATGGCAGTGGTTCATAATAATTAATTTCAGGTGGTTATGGAGTGGCTACTGGGGGACCATTGGCCTGGGGTCTATGCTACAACAAGGAAATGAGTCCCAGCAAATTGTATTGTGATGATTACTACAAATACACCTATCCTTGCACTCCAGGAGTTTCTTACCATGGCCGTGGTGCCTTGCCTATCTACTGGTAATGTATAGCTAAAACTATAGAGAATTAGTTGCTTTTCCATCTTAATAATCCATTCTTCAACCAATTTTACTTGTGTTGAAAGGGAAAAGATCCCATCGTTTATAGTCAAGAAATAGTAATTTATAAGTAAAGGTCTAACTTTTGTCTACTAAGGTTAGGGTTGTAAACGAAACATCTATACTCACAAATTATTTAGGTTCAGCTAAAAAAAATTTGAATTCGACTCGATCATTGTCGAGTTGAGCTTGAACAGCTCGAGTTATCGAGCTAACCGAATTCGAGTATCCTAATGATTGACTCGAAGTAACTCATGAGCCTAATCAAACTTTTTTTATTTATTTTTAATTAGTATTGAAAAATCTCAATTCGAATTCAAATTCAAGCACAAATAATCTAGTTTGAAGTCAAGTATGAGAATCAAGCTCATTTTTTATCAGGTAAACGACCCTAATCGAATCTAATCGAGCAAGCTCAAGTAGTTCGATTTTTATTTCAAATCAAACTTCAAGTCTCAAATTTCGAATCGAGTTTGAGCTTCTTAAAGCTTGAACTTAACTCGAGTCAATTACACCCCTAAACAAAATACCTTTTCTCTTAAAACAAACAATGTCTCGATAATAAATCCAGTCCAACAATCTTTGCATCAAAAATATAAATCCTATAACAAAAATCATTGCCACCTACTTTTACTTTGAAGCTTTGGTGGGACTAGCCAGTCACCAACTTGACTTGAATAGAATCTATTTCAATCATATCAACAACCTCAGAATATTCCTCACAATTTGTAATTAATTTTAACTTGGCACTTTCTCTTCCTGATCATTTGTCACGCACAGGAACTACAACTATGGAGAAACTGGAAAGGCTTTGAAAGTAGACTTATTGAACCACCCAGAACACTTAGAAAACAACGCAACTTTAGCTTTCCAAGCCGCAATCTGGAGGTGGATGACTCCATTGAAGAAGCATCAGCCATCGGCCCACGACGTTTTCGTCGGAAACTGGAAACCAAACAAGAACGACACATTGGCCAAGAGGGTTCCAGGATTTGGAACCACCATGAATGTTTTATATGGAGATCAAGTTTGTGGTCAAGGTGACAATGATTCGATGAACAACATAATCTCCCATTATCAGCATTACCTTGACCTAATGGGTGTTGGCAGAGAAGAAGCTGGTCCCCATGATGTGCTCACCTGTGAAGAACAAGAGCCTTTCAGCGTCTCTCCTTCTTCTGCAACATCATCATCCTGATGATCAGGTTTTGGATAATGGTGATTGATTTTCTTAGCCTGATCCCATTTGCAATGGAATGGCAACTTCAATATATATATATATATATATATATATATATATATATATATATATATATATATATATATATATATATATACTTGATTGTGATTACTGAAAGATGCGGAATTATTTGAAAAATTCAGTCTTTGTGTGTAAATTTTGAGACTCATTTTTTTACTTTCAATTGTAATTGATTAATAAGTGATTGAATGAGTCATATAGCTATTGCAATAATGTGCTCACCTGTGAAGAACAGGAGCCTTTCATCGTATCTTCTTCTTCTGCAACATCATCCTAATGATCAGGTTTTTGATAATGGTGATTGGTTAATAAGTGATTGAATGAGTCATATAGCTATTGTCAAAACTTGAAATTAGATCTGCTCAAAGGTTGGATAGTTCGTTCGACTCAATAAATCTAATTCGAATTAAATCGGGTTTGAATAAAGAGTTTTGTAATTCGGATCAATCCGTCCTGGCTCGAATTACTATTTATTAAATAAAAAATATTTTTATTTTTATTTAAATTTAATTATAAAAAATATAAAAATAATTTTTTATATTTTAATAATTTATAAACAGTAAAACGAATTTACGGATCGATTTGAAATGAGTTTGGACAAAAAAAAATTTGAGTCACAGCCTAACCCGGCCCAAGTCTACATGAGATATATGATTTGCATTCATTTTTCTTTTATTTTCTCAGCCAAAGCTCGACCCAAACAAAGAAAACTATTAGGGTTTGTTTTCGACCAAAAAATTTAAAAGAAAACCATTAGGTCACGTTTCTAATGTTTTATTAGTGGGCCGGTTGCTAAGTAGAGATGTTGATGAGCCGGATTCGATTAACACCTCAAAATCTTTACTCAAGATCTGGCTCGATTCATTCGATTTAAAAATCTCGTTACTTTTCAAAAATATTATTATATTAATGTTTAAAAATTTAAAATATATATTAAAATTAAAATTAATTAAAAAAATATTTTGAATCGATGCGAAACAGACTTAAACTTTAAAATCTTTATCCAAATCTAAATTCAAATTGAGCTAGACGGATAACCGACCTTCAATCAGGTCTATAAACTAATATAAAAGCCTCGTCTTCCATTTGCTTATAAATATAGAATCTATTATATATCGATAAATAATTTATGGTTTATAATACATGTAGATGCAAACTTATAGTTCAATAAATTTAAAAAAAAAAAAAAAGGAAAGAAAAGAAAAGAAAAAAAAAAGAAAAGAAAAGATAATGTTAGCAATTGTGGCCCTAGGAATTGTTGGTGGTGTAAATTAGTTGAGAGTTGAAAACTTCCAATACTTGAAAATTTCATAATATGAAAAAAAAAAAAAAAAAAGAGAAGAAAATTAGTTGTATTTGACTTTTTCCCTCTTTAGAGGAGAGATTATATTATTAATCATGCAAAGGAATAGAATTAAACTTTAATTTCTTGACCTAATTTAGTCATTTAAATATTTGGCATTCAATAACAGACAAATAATAATAATAATTGGTATCCAATGAATGTAATGCCTTCTGATATTGAAATATGGGCATTATTGAGCCATTGACCTTGTTGTCTAATCACTAATATATACTCAAATTCTAAATTTTTAGTCATGGTCTTTTGTTTGGATCTAATGTTTTTGGTAGACGATTTTAAAAATTTACTCTTCTATTTAAATTTGATAATATATATATATATATATCGTGTTTTGTAAATTTTTTTTATCGTATAAGCATAAACACAATATCAATTATTAAATGTCATTACGTCAAAACTAATCTTAAACAATATTTATTTTATAGTATTTCTCAAAAATTGTTAAAAATAGCAAATGAACACTTTGACAGTATTTTACATATTGCTGTTATATATTATAATGACTAATAATTACAGTATTTTTAAAATTTAGAAGTATTTGACATGTGTTGTACTTATAAATCTTATCATATAAAAATACTTTTGGTAGCATTTATAATTGCTATCACTGATATCTTTTGTAGCAAATAAAAAATGCATGCAAAAGGTCATGAAAAACTGTTAAAAGTAGAAATAGCAATATTTTGATAAGTGTTATTATATATATGTAAAAATGCTACTAAAGACATAAGGTTGCGGCCACATATACAGCACATGAATAAATGCTGTCTTATCTTATAACAACATTTTTTTAGTTTTCGCAGCACTTCAAAATGCTGTTATATGTCAAATTTGACGTAATGTGTGTTAAAATTTTAATCATGAATACGGTACGTATATTCAGATGCAAAGCTAAAATTTTTATTTTGAGGGACCGCTCAACATAAATATGATTAATATAAAAATAAAATAACATATGAGACATGAATTTTGATTTATTAATTTAATTTTCATAAAAAAACTAAAAAAATTAAAGAAAATATAAGAAATTATTATTACATAATTATTTTTGTATAAAGATTATAATATTTCAACCTTTTTCAAATTATTTTTCTATTACTATCATAAAAAAGAAATTAGTTGACATACCATAATTGATATCATGATATTTTTGTGATCGATTGAGAAGATTTAATTTAAGGAAGTAAATATTATATATAATAATGTTTAATTAAATAAAAAATTAAAAAAAATCAAATTAATAATGATAAAGTTTAAAACCGATAAATTTAACAAATTAATATTATTAATGTAGTATTAATTTTACAAAAAAGTTGACAAATTTAAAAATGTTGGGGACCAAACTAAAATTTTCCCTTTTTCTTAATTAATAAAGATTTTTTTTTCGTGGATTTTCATGAATTTAGAGGGCCAAACTCCTACCAGCCCCTAAATTCATCCCTGCATAAATTAAGTGTATCGTATTTATTATATTAATTTTGTTTTATTAAATGTGTTGTATTCATATCATATTTAAAATTATCAAGTTCACTCCAACTTTATTTTGAGGCATTTAGAATTTTATTTTTCTAATATGAACAATGACTGAATTTTGATTACCAAAAAAAAAAAAAAGTTTATATTTGCTAACTAAATTAATCCGTGTGAGTATTAGTAGTCAAATTTGAATGTTTATCTTTTGTATTTTTTTATTATAAAAAAATCCTAATTTGAGAATAAAAAAATTATAAATACTGAAATTCAATCAAATTTGTTGGAATTGGATAACTATGTTTTTTTTGGTTAATCTTTTTATATTGGGTGGGGGTAATTAGTTATGCAAGTTGAGAATAAAAGGTTTTTAAAGGTCAAAATTGGTGACTTAAGGAAATTTCTCAAATAAAATTATGATAAAACATCTCTTTCCAACTGTCCTCGCTAAATGTAATAAGTTTTCCTCTTCAGCCAATTAGACGTTGTTTTACGAAAAAAATTGAGCATTTTTTTTTTAGCAAATTCGCTTTTTTCGGCACAAAATTATTTAAGAAAAAAAACTTTAAGATAAAGGTTTTTGCTAATTTAGTGTTTTTATGATATTTTTTAATATTAGTTAATATATTATTTATAATAATAATTTTATATTAAATATATTAATTTTAATATTTTGAATGAAGATATAATTATATGTGGTAATCTTGAAGAATGTTCTTAAAACATTAGTTAGCAAAATTCATAAGATAATTACGGGTACAAATCAATGTGGTCGGTATCGTACCTGTCAATACGTACCGTTTTTAGGTAAATCGAAATGGTACCAATCTTGTACCGTTTCGATTTTTGTACCGGACCGATCGTACCGACCTGTATCGATCAATACTGGTCAGTATCGGTCAGTGGCGGAGCCAGGACCCCAGGATCAGTGGGGGCATCCCATGAAAAATAGTGGGACCCATGAAAAAAAAGTATAAATATTTTTTTTTCAGTTCAAAGTAAATTTTTAATTGAGTAGGATCACAATTTGGTAAAAAGAGTGGGCATTACATCTATAACTCATATAGCAATTTAAGTTGAGGGTGGTCTCAATTTAGGATCACACACTAAGAACACCTTTGTATAGAAAATAAAATAAACATATTGAGGATCACAATTTAAGTTGAGGGGGGTCTCAATTTGACAAGGAGAATGGGCACTACATTAATACTACATTTATAACTAAAAAAAAAAAAATTTGAGGGTGGGCCTGTGCCCACCCTCAGCTATACGTGGCTCCGCCACTGGTATCGGTACGTGTCGGCCTGTATCGGTTGGTACAAAATTTTGATTTTTTATTAAAAAAATCACTTATTTGATGTTTTAAACCAATTTAAATATTTTTTTATCATGATATTTTTATTTTTTCATAATTATATTTAAAAATAAAATATATTCATTAAATTAAGTTATTGAACATAATTAATTATAATTTATAATATATTTGTTTAATATTTTAATATTTAATTTACTTATTTGATGTTTAAAAATTTTATATATTAAAATTTTATATTTTATATTTTTATAAAATATATATATATACATGTAATGAATGTATATTTGTATATGTATATAATATATATTTTATTAAAAAAATTAAAAATAAATTATATAAATATATGAAAAAATATGTAAAAATATTGATAAATTCAAAATTATATATTAAAATATATCGATATCAATATATATTAATATCAAAAATAAAAATGATACTATATTAATTACTTTGGTACAGATACAATGCTCCTAGAAAAAGTAATAATATTGTCTCCACGTGGTGGCCCTCCACACAATTCTCACTATAAATTCTCATTTTCCTTTCATTTTGGGCAGGAAGCAGAGAATAGATAAATACAAAAAAACAAGAGAGACTTCGAGAGGAAGAGAGAGAGAGTGAAGGTGCATCGACGGTGATGGAGATGCGAGACATCGACGATCTTCCGAAGAACGCCGCCAATTACACGGCTTTGACGCCGTTGTGGTTCTTGGAACGAGCCGCTACGGTTCATCCGACAAGAAAAGCGGTGGTACATGGATCTCGTACGTACACGTGGCTACAAACTTACCAGCGCTGCCGTCGCTTGGCTTCAGCTCTCTCTAATCGCTCCGTCGGCCTTGGTAGCACGGTAATCAAATTATTATCCGTCTATCGTTATTAGCACTAAAAATATCGGAAAAGTGAAAGCTTTAAGTTTTTAATTCTGTTTTGCTTGCTAAGTAGAAAAAATAGAGAATGAAATGATTTTTTTTTTTTTAAAGTAGACTTCTGTTACTTTTCTAGTCTCCTTTAAGTTTTTAGTTGCTAACTATAAAGATAATGAAGTTTATTATTTTTAAATTTATATTCATAAATACTAAACTCTGTTTGGTTGATTTTTTTCTTTTCTTTTCTTTTTTATTAATTTTTTTTTGCAAAAAGGAAAGGAAAAAAAAGGAGAAAAATGCATTTAGACGGAGCTTAAGTAGCTGGCTCGCGCTCAGATGAACTGTTTTTTTCCCCTTATTAGTTAGTAGTTACCAGTATTTACTTTTTTGCTTGTGGACTTTTCCGATTTCATTTTTTTTTCCATTTTATTTAATTACTGTAACGTATTTTTCGATTTTTTCCAATTTTGGGGATGTTGATGAGGAACGCTTGTGGGATGAATTAATCAGTTAATAATTAAATTGTGTTAATTAATTTGTTTAGTGGACTAGAGTTGGTCCTGTGCTGTTGCTCTGTTTAGTAATTAATGGCAAGGAATAAAAAATCGGATTCGAAGTCAAACTGGTGAGGCCTCCAATCACCGGTTCAACCAATCCAACTGGTTGTACCAGACGGTTTAATTCAAAAATAAATTAAATATTAAATATATGATTTTGATATTAAATAAGTATTGAATATAGTAAATAGTTAATAAAAATATGCATTTCATTTAAATTTAATGATATGATCTTTAATATATAACTAAGAGGTTAAAGGTTAAATTCTCATCCCTTACAAAAAATATGTAATAAAAAAATAACATAAAATCGGTTTTTTACGGGTTGAACCGATTTTTTATCGGTTCAATAAATCATTGGTTCTTTGATATGCTGCGGATCAAACAGGCATCCGATTCCCGTTGAATTGGTCCAACTGGCCGATCCGGTTTTTCAACACTGATTAATGGCTAGTGAGGTATTATTTATGGAATAAGAAGGAAGCTTTACTGCTTGATGTTGGTCCAATATAGGAAGTTTTAATTGACTCTTTGGTTTTCTTCAAAAAGAAAAATATAGCAACTATTGATCAAATTTTACTGTGAAAAAACCAAAACCTGAATATATTTGCTTCCTTGTATGTATTTATGTACATATATATGTTTCTATGTATGTATGTACGTTTCTATTTAATGTTTTCACATAGAAATGCATGTTTATGTATATAGATGCATAGTTACATACATGTACATATACTTGTAGATATCTGGGTTTTAGAAAAGATAGCTGTGTATTTGATTTGATATTTGGTATGGGAATTGGCGGGCAGTTGTTTTAATCTATTGAAAAATCTGGAACTGTTAAGATTTTAAGGAATAGGTTACATACTCTACTTATGATTTTGCACACTTTTGACTTCTTATTTATTCGTTGTTGTGAAATCTCAGTACCATAAATTATTGGATGTTGTTAGAACAGTGCCATACATTCTTCAATCCCTATTTTTAAGTTTGAATTAGCATATGAATTTCTGCTTCTGATGATTGTGCATGGATAGTTTACATAATGGACTTTTTTATGCTATGTTACTCGGATTTGGGTGTGAGTGTCGGCACGGGTATTTGTCTGACATGGGTATGTTTGATTTATTCTAAGTTTTTTCATGTATTTGGTAGGTCTTTGGGGGATCATATCCCCATACCCATGTCCGAATATGCGCCGGACACGGGTACTTAAAGAAAAATGAAGAGTCGGAGCAACATAGGTTTTATGCAACTTTAATGGTTCTATTGCTCCTGTTCATTTTATATTTTATCTTATCCAATTACTTTCTACTAATGACAGGTAGCAGTAATTGCACCAAATGTACCTGCTTCATATGAAGCTCATTTTGGAATTCCAATGTCTGGTGCTGTTCTAAACGCTGTCAATATTCGCCTAAATGCATCGACCATTGCTTTCCTTTTGGGTCATTCGCAATCTGCCGTTGTCATTGTGGACCAAGAGTCTTTCACTTTGGCAGAGGATTCTTTGAAAATCATGAAGGAGAAAAGCCAAGGCAGTTTCAAGCCTCCTCTTTTGATTGTCATTGCTGATGAAAGCTGCGATCCCGAATCACTCAGGTATGCTTTGGGACAAGGAGCCATTGAGTATGAGAAGTTTTTAGAAAGTGGTGACCCTGAGTTTGCTTGGAAGCCTCCTCAGGATGAGTGGCAAAGCATTGCTTTGGGTTATACTTCTGGTACAACAGCCAGCCCTAAAGGGGTGGTATTACATCACCGAGGTGCATATCTCATGTCTTTGAGTAATCCTCTTATATGGGGGATGACTGAAGGAGCTATATACTTGTGGACTCTACCCATGTTCCATTGTAATGGTTGGTGTTTTACTTGGGCACTCGCAGCTCTTTGTGGAACAAACATATGCCTTAGACAGGTAATTAGTAGGCAAAATAATTGTTTTACTCGGACTCGGATGTGAGTGTCGAACACGGGTATGTTCAATTTTTTCTAAGATTTTCATGTACTTGGAGGGTCCTTGGAGGATTATATCCCCATACTCATGTCCGGATATGCCTTGGACACGGATACTTCAAGAAAAATGAAGAGTCGGAGTATATGAAACAAATTAGCTTATTTGTTCCCTATTCATCTATTGATCTGGCTCTAGCTAGGCATAATTTTGTTGATACTCTGAAGGTGTATATTCAGTATAATGTTTTCCTATTGTGCTGTGAGGCCTTTTAATATTCTGCTTTCATTCTTGTCATGATTTGAGCTCAGAGATTGAGACTTTGAGAGTTCTTCCATCCCTTATACTTCAGTGTCGATCTATGTTACTTGCGAGTGTGAGTGTCGGACACGGGTATGTGTCGGACACGGATATGTTCAATTTTTTCTATGATTCCATGTATATTGAGGGTCTTTGGAGGATCATATCCCCATATCTATGTCCGGATATGCATTGGACACGAATGTCGGACATAGTTACTTCAAGAAAAATAAAGAATCGGAGCAAGATAGGTGTTGAGTGCTAATGTTCTGCACTTAAATGTCCTTTAGCTATGATCATAGCTTGTTACTTGCTGATGTCCTTGTACATTCCTTTTGTATCTGCAGGTAACAGCAAAGGGAGTCTACTCAGCCATAGCCAAGTATGGCGTGACTCACTTCTGTGCTGCACCGGTGGTGCTCAATGCCATAGTTAACGCCCCACCTGAGGACACAATCCTGCCCCTCCCCCATGTTGTTCATGTAATGACAGCCGGTGCCGCCCCGCCCCCTTCCGTTCTCTTTGCAATGTCCAAAACAGGTTTCCGTGTCACCCATACATACGGTCTCTCAGAAACCTATGGTCCTTCTACAGTGTGTGCATGGAAGCCTGAATGGGACTCGCTCCCACCTGAAACCCAAGCTCGCCTAAATGCACGTCAAGGTGTCCGATACATTGGGTTAGAAGGCCTAGATGTCATCAGTACTCAAACCGGTCAGCCCGTTCCTGCTGATGGAAAAACTATCGGAGAAATAGTGATGCGCGGTAATCTTGTGATGAAAGGCTACTTAAAGAACCCGAAAGAGAACGAGGAAACATTTGCAAACGGGTGGTTTCACTCCGGGGATCTCGGTGTGAAGCATCCAGATGGATATATCGAAATAAAAGATAGGTCGAAGGACATTATAATATCCGGAGGCGAAAACATCAGTAGCGTAGAGGTAGAAAATAGTCTCTACTTGCACCCTGCCATATTCGAGGCATCGGTGGTGGCGAGGGCGGACGAGCGGTGGGGAGAGTCTCCTTGTGCATTTGTGACATTGAAGCCCGGAGTGGATAAATCTGATGAACAAGGCTTAGCAGAGGATATAATGAAGTTTTGCAAGTCAAAGATGCCTGCTTATTGGGTTCCAAAATCAGTAATATTTGGTCCATTGCCAAAAACAGCTACTGGGAAGATTCAGAAGCATGTGCTAAGAGCTAAAGCAAAAGAGTTGGGACCTGTCAAGTTGAGTAAGTTATAACTTGGTAAATTTGAAATCGATTTATATTTGATGCACTGTCCGTATATTGATCTATACACACTGATAGCGAATCACGTGATGCCACATATTAAAAGGTATAATTATCCGTAATAAAGTGTCATCGTATAGTTTATGGACAGTGCATCAAATATAAATCCGTTAAAAATTATATCATTATTAGGTACCCTAAGGAATTGTTGGTATGCAATGGTAAAACTGATAAGAGTGGTGGTATTTTATATGTCTACTTTAATATAAATGTTTTTTAGGGTTTTATTAATTATAGCATTGTTTTATCAATAAAAATTTCATCCGAAATCTTTTTTCCAACCTCTAATTAGTCTTTTTGCCTAGTTTGATAATGCAGTTGGAAAAAGTTTGTGTGAGAAAAAGCTGAAATTGGAAAAAATGTGTTTAAATAGTATGGTGTGATTTAAGAAATTTTAAGTATTTAACATGCTGTAAAAAAATACGGTAAGAAATTGAAATTTTAAAAAAATATATGTTTAAAATAATAAAAATTTAGAAATATGAGAATAATGTTATTTAATCCAAAAGTCAGTTTTTTAATTGTAAAAGTTTTATTTTTTTTATTTTTCTGTTTGGGTTGTCAAATTATACTTTTAATCGCAAAAAATTAATTTTTTTTTATTCGTTTAGCATTGTGTGGTGAGAAGGAGAAATATTTTCCGTTTCGGCATTAGATTCACACATCAAATCTAGGGATGACAAAATTTGATCCGATCGATAGATTTCGTATCGATCCACTATGAATGGAGAATTTTTTTTTTGAAAAGCGGGGGCGGGGTGGAGTGGAACGGTTTTGGTAAATATTTGTTTCGCTTCGTTCCGCTTGATTTTTGAAATTACTATCTTACCTCTTAAAATATTTTATATTTTATTTTTTATTTTTAGTATATATAGTTGATATATACTAAAATTATATATATATTAATATTTTATATATATACTTTTAACATATATATTAAAAAAAATTTATATACTAAAATTATATTTATGAATAAATTATAATATAATTTTTATAATATTAAATTTAAAATAATTAATAAAATTTGGGGTGTTTGAAATGGAGTATCGTGGAGCAGTTATGGATGTAACTAATATTTATGGAGGTAGATGTTTTGAGCATTTATGCAAGAGTAAGGCAGAGGTGTGAATAAGGCAATTTCCTGTTCGTCTCGTTTCATTGCCATTTTTGATTCAAATCGAACTCTAAGTTGAGATTTTCCATACTGATGGGCTTGGTTGAAGGGTGTTATGGGTTGGTTTCCTAGCAGCAAGAAATATTTTCCGTTTCCACTCGGGCCTCTGGTTACCCAAATGCACAATCAGATAATTTTAAACACGATGCGAAAAAAATAATAAATATAACACGAAAAAATAATATGAATATAATACGAATATATAAATGTATCAAAATTTATATAAAAATAAATTATTAATATATTAAAATTTATATAAATATATAATATTATAACCCTTCGATCTTTATCTAAATTTTTTCGAACTTGCAACCTTTGTCTATCAATAACTTACATACTATTTGAGCTAATATTTAGATTAAGGACTAGTTTAGTATTGCAATGGAAAAAATGTTTGTCTTTACTTTTTAGTCTTTACTGTACAGAATTCTATCTTTTGAGCCTAAAAAGCTTAATTTCATGCTCCTAAATTGACATATTGGCATTTTATTTTATTATAAAAAATTATCTTATTCATCGTTAAAATTTTAAATTATATAAACAAATTAATAAAATAACATATATCTTTAAGCATATTGTTTTTAAAAATAATTTAAAAGAATAAAAAAAATATAACAGTTTTTTAATTTTATTTGTAAAATTAAAAAACTTCACAATCGGTATATAAAAATCGATTTTTTTAATGAAGTTATAATCAATTTATAACGTTCTTTTAAAAGGAAGATATGATAGCTAGCTGTTATAGTATATGGTATTAATTTTGGCGTTCTACTTTATACCCGTTGTTTTAAGCATTTATTAGTATATTAATAATGAATAAGTTATAAATTAAAAATATTTATTATTTACAAATTCTCAAAATTGGGAACTGCCATTCCAAATTAAGCATAAATGTTTCTTCTTTATTTATTTTTTATTATCCAATTTCAAATTTTTTAAAATTTAACTTTGTTTTTCAGTCCCAAAAAAAAAATGACATCTAACTGTCCATTGGATTCATCTTACGTCAAAAAAATTAATTTATCAAACACTACATACTTGGACCAACATCCCTTTTTTAATACCCAAAAGACATTGTTAAAAAATAATGAAACCCAATTTGTCATTTTGTTAATAAAAAATACTATGATGCAAATAAATAAATATTTTATTTTTAATATATGGACAGTTAAATTTTTTAATTTTATAAATGAAGTTACGAGATTACCGCATGTTCCATATGCCATATTTTATTAATTTATTTATAAAATTTAAAATTTAATTAATAATAAATAAAATAATTTTTTTATAAATAAATAATTAATTCCATATGGGTTAAGAAAAAGGAAAGTGTCGGTACAAGAGAGGATTGTGCACGTGAGAAATTGTATGTAAGTTTCTTATGGACCACTTTGACATTGATATGTTAACGGCCTAAACCATAACTCAGTCTCACAAAATTTCACTTTTAATTACCTAAATTATGACATAAAAAAAGTAAATATATATTTCAATTAATGTAGAATCCAATCCTACCCTTCACCCACCATCTTTCTCAATTGGTGGTTTTTATTAGGTTAGGTCCTTATAATTTTTTTTCTTCTTATTTTTAACTTAATTTACTTTTCATCATTAAATTAATTCAGTTAATTGAATATTTATTAATGCTTTAAAAAATACTAAAGTTTGAGTCTCACAACAATTTTACTTGATAAACTATATGTAAAATGAATGATCTGTGAATATCACTATTAACTTTTTTTGAAATCAATAACATACCCTGAACCGGAATAATCTACCTTCACCTAAAATTATTCTATAAAAAAAAAACTTGTTTTACTTTCCATCTTTCATTTTGTCTAACCTAAAATATATATACTAATATACTTGCTTGCATCTTACAACATATTATTATTATTGTTCTTATTCTTATCTCACCTTCTCACTCAAACACATCCTTTCTCTCTTTCTCTCCTTTCCCTTTCCCTCTTTCTATCTCTTTGCATCTCTTCCTCTTTCCCTTTTACAAGGTAAAATGCCATAGATTTCCCCTCCCTCTTTTTCTCTTTTCTTCCTCTTCTTACAACATGAACATGAACACGAACACGACATGAATTTGATGTTATTTTATTATTAATGTTTTATTTGGTTAATTATTTTTTAACATGATTATTGATGTTTGAGTGGTTTAACAGGAGAAGGTTAAAAATGGCAGACTGCAAACATGGTGAAGACTTCTATGCCTCCCAACACCTTGAGGTAGGTACAAATACAATGCAAAATTACTTCACTATTTTCTTTTTCTTTCTTTCAAGGCCCCGTTTGTTGATATATTTGGGCACTGCGATCAAGATTCATTCTCCCCGGAGCACCTCCGTGATTGGTGCCAAAAACGCCGCTGGCGCTGGTGGCGCTGGACGGCACTGGCCACCTTCAGCGGAAGCGGGGGGGGGGGGCTAAGTATTTTCTTGATATCGTCTTTGAAAACTTAAAAACATTTTTATTAATACGTTTAAAATAGTAATTAATATGATGAAGCGAAGCCCATATAATTTCAATTGTTTACGACCTGGGTCCCATCTAACCCTTTAATCTCCATCGTTAAGTTTTTTACTAAAGCTCCCCTTCATAATGATTGATGAATGAATCAACGGTTCTAATGTTTACTACCTAGTCTACGTGTGGAGCCCACGTGCAAGTGGGTGTATCCTAACATAAACTCTCTGTTATTGGTAATAATAATATATTAGAAATCATAATTAGGAGATTTTCTTAATTTTGGTAACAATTTTTAATTATTTAATTAATTTCCAAAAATGGGTCCGGAGAGATTCATTGATATTTAGTTTTTTTGGGTTTAGACCCGAAATGGAAGTTTAATCTTTTGTTAACGAGTAATTTTAAGACGGTTTTCTTTAAAATTAATTTATATAATATTTTAATATATTAAATAAAATATTATTATATATATATATAGATTATAGCATATTCATTATGTTAGTGAATGAGGAAATTTTTTTTTTGAGTGAGTAGTTTATATTTATGGATACTTTTTTTAAAAAAAAAAGTGAGTAAATTTTTTAAAAAATTGAATAAAAATTATATAAAAACTTGAAAATACTTCTATATCCTTATTATATTATTTGATATAATAATTTATTTAATTTATTTATATTTATTTTAATTGAGTTAATGTCACAGTCATCCTCTTTATATATACAAAGATAATTTTAAAAAATGCCGTTATAAAATTGATCAGCAAAATCCTTATAATAATTTCAATCATAGAAAGATTTTGTGGCATGATTTATGGTGTTAAAGTGATTCAATGTGCTCGTCTCTAGAATAGTAGATATGTAGGGTCACCAAATCAACGGCTATTATCATGACACGACATTCTTTTGGAATGTCGGCAGTCGGCAGTGTTGGATTATACGTACAATAGTACTTTATACAGTATTCTCGACTCGACTTTGATGTTAGTTAAGCTGTCACCCAAAATCACGAAGAATCCTATGTTTAGAGCTCTTTTTTTTTTCTTTATATTTTTTCTTTTATTTGTTATATATATATATATGTATATATATGATTTTTTTTTCTCACTTAAATTTAATCACTATTTATAATTTATAATTTATTTGTTTTCGTTAGCCATTTCTGTAAAGATTTTCAAATTAACATTAAAAAATATTAATCATTAAATCAAATGATGGGATGCATAATTTATTTACAGGAAACAACAACGACCAAGAAATATGGAGGACTGGTGCCAAAGAAGAAGCCCTTAATCTCAAAGGTAAATAAATAAAAAATAAAATTTGAAGGTTTAGATTAAGAGAAAATTTAAATAAAATTATTGAAGTGATGAAGTAACAAAATAATATAAATGAATGTAGGACCATGAACGTGCCTTCTTTGATTCAGCAGACTGGGCATTATATAAGGTATTAACAATATTTAAGATAAATATATATATTAATTTAACAAAATAATATAAATGAATTTTACACCATTTTTGCTCTGATTCTTTTCTTCTTCTTGTTTGAATATTGTTGAAACAGCAAGGTGCAGGAGTAAATCAAAAATCAACAGTGGCAATAGAGACTTTAAGACCAAAGCTTCAGGTATGTATATATATATATATATATATATATATATATATATATATATATATATTGTTTTTATTATGTTTTTATAAATTTGTCAATTTTAAACACGACACGAATCACGTTTATAAACATAAAAATATTGTAATAAACACGATATAAAACTTTTAAATACAATTAACACGATATGTTTAATATACATATAGTATTCGTACTTAAAATTTTGACACGTTTAATAATTTATGTCGTATTTATATTTATACGATTTGACATGAAAAAAAAAAATACAAAACACGATATGCACACATAAATTTAAATGATGTTAAAAATAATAAATTGTATTTGATAGTATATATATTATAATTGTAGAGAACACCACACCAACAATTACCTCCAAGAAGACCTGCTTGTACATCTGGTGGAGATAACATTGTGAGTTACTAATAATTTTTTTTCCCCCTTAAAATTTGTGTTTTTCTTGAATGAATTGTTTGGGATTGTCATACTCATGATAAAATTGTGTTTTGAGGATTTTTTTTTTTCTTTTTCTTTTCAGGCTCAGTAGATTTCAAGCAGCTGCTTTGAGAAAGTGGATGAAATATTATGTTATATAACATACATTTTTATGGTGATGAAATTGGATACATTGCTTGCTATTAGCACTTGAATTAATTACTACTATCTTTTAATAACAAAGATGTCTTTATTGTTCTGTAATTAGTTTTTTTATCTCCTTAATTTTATACCCAATTCTCTTAATCTTGTTATATATATATATATATATATATATATATATATATATATATATATATATATATATATATATATATATATATATAAAGAGGGATCAATTTATACTGGTGCACAATTAATTAGTTTTGCACTTTTTATAACTTTGTGTATAATTGATATTTTAACATACAAAATACTAGATTTAGCAATATAATTGCACTCGTCGTACACGTAAAATTTCGAATCGATTTGAAAATACCATTATATATATATATTTAACATTTAAAATTTTTATACATCAAACAAATAGTTAAACATATTTAATTTGCTCAAAATTTAACGTGCATAATTTACATGAATAGATTATAAAATACAATGATCATATTAAATATATATAAATCATATAAAAATTATAAAAACGTGTAAAATTAAATTATCACTCCTCCTATATATATTGTCTATAATTTAATTTTACAATGTCATTTTCACAATTTTACTTGGAACGTTTATAATTTTGCCTAAAGACATTATAAAACTTAAAAAAAAAAAGTATTTCTCACACTTTAAAATCAAACATTCAAATCTCCTTATCTCCATTAATTTTCTAACAGTTTATTAATACAATAGAAAAAGAAGCAAACATATATAGCAGCTAACATCAAATACAAACAACTTAAGGTATAATCTTCATGTCTCTTAATCTCTCAACCCACATGCCAATACTTTTCAGTGTATTTGCATAACCCAAGAACCCAAATTCTCTACTTTTATTCATGCTACAAACATGTTGAAACCCAAAATGTAACACATTCTTAAGAGCAGCTGGACATGTAATTTCCTCCAACTTGGTCTTGTATAATCCATGCTTTTCCACAATTTCATCCCAAATTTTTCCTTTCTCTTTCATCATTTCCACGAAATTAAAATTTTCAGACTCGTGAAACGGGACAAATTCAATGTCAAAGATGTCACACAGTTTTTTCCATACGCTCTTCCATGTAAATACATCACCGTTAGTGCAATTGAAGGCTTGGTTCTTGGCATGGGCGGTCACCGTGGTCCATATATGCTGCTCCGCGAGCACACGTGCGTCGGACATGTCACAAAAATGCTCCCACGTGTATCGGGTACCCGGGTATCGAAACGGTAAACCCTCATATCGACATATCAATGCATACGCTACTAAAGTAAGTAGCGCGTTGTATGCACTTCTTGACGACGCACCTATTATGATCGATGAGCGGTGCACGGAGTATGTTAACGGCGCCGGCGCGTATGTTGCCACGAGGTCTTCTAGCGCGTAGTAAAAGTTCGGGTATGGTAAGCGGGGCAAATCCTCGAAAAAGGGTGGTTCATGGGGTTCGAGATGGGCCGAGTTAGTTGGACCATGGATCGGACCCATATAATGTTGGGTCCCTGTTTGAAGCGTGATGTGGCTGAGCCTTGAAGCTGGGCCTGACTTCAACACATTGAGCACATTGGCTAACATAGTTGCATTAACCGTAATATTTGCTTCTTCATTTTCACGAACTTGGATTGCCACCCAGAAAACATGGGTGACTTCGTCGGAGATCGGAGCAAGCTTGTAGCCTGTGTCGTCGGAATCGGTAGCGTCGAAGGCGAAGTATCCATCGAGGAGCGAGGAAGGGAACCAGGTTGGCTTCGGACGTAAAGCTGAACCGTAAACTTTCCAAGGACCGCCAAGGGCTTTCGGGCTCTTCAAGGCTTCAGCTAAGCTCAAGCCTGCCATGCCCGTGACCCCAACTATTAGTGCAACAAAGGGTTGGGACTTGGAGACTTGTTTCTCCATATTCAGACTTTTGAGAGAGAGAGAGAGAGAGATGGAGATTGGAGTAAGCAAAGTAGCAAACTATATATGGATCAGGACTAGATCTGGTCAAGGGTCGGATAATCCGTTTGATTTGATAAATTCGGTTCGATTCGGGTCTAATTTGAATAAAAGTATTTGTAATTCGGACCGGTCCGGTCCGAATTACTATTCAACATTTAAAAAATATTTTTTATTTAAATATAATTATAAAATATATATATATAAATTTTAATATAAAAATAAATTTTAATTTTTTAATAATTTATGAATAGTGAAATGGGCTTATGGGCCGGCTCGGGTCCGATCCGAAACGAGCTTGGACAAGAAAAAATATTTTTTTGGGCTTAGGCTCGGTCTGACTCATGAGCACTAGGACATAATATTAACAGGCCATTGGGAATAGATCTGGTAATTCGTGTATCTTATCGTGTCATAATCGTATTTAAGGTATTTTATATTTATATAAATTTTGATACGTTAATAATTCATGTTATGTAGATTTTGAGATATTTATGTGTATTCGTACCATATTCGTGTATTTATTTATTTTTTTCGTGTCGTATTCGTACGTATAATCGTGACGTGTCCAATATTATCGGATATAACGGGGAATGATAATGACAGAGAAGAACATGTAGAAAAAATGGTGGGGAAGTTGTGGAAAAGTATTGAAAGAGCAAGTAACCTAACCTTATCAACAAACTATGCAATTGAGACCGACCGTTCCCCTGAGGTGTGCTTGAAAAGGTTCAAACTTCAAACGTAATCAATTATTATTCGTAATCAGTAGAGGCCGATAGTAATCAATTTTCTTCAGCAGAAAGTGGACCGCAGTTAATGGGCCTCAAATGTATAACTTCATGCGGCCAATTTTTGGACTACATCCTATCCTAAAGTTTAATGGATTTAGCAGATGTCACTTAGCTTTCAATGTTTCATATTAAAAGATTTGTTTACTTGGTAGTAAAGGTGCTCATAGATTGGATCGGTTTAGATATGATATTAATATTATATATATTTATTTAAGTTTGGTTCGACTTAAAATATGGGTCTTTAATTTTGCTCAAGTTCGTTCATATTTATAAATGGGTAGTCCAAACCCGTTTAGCTCCGTCCATATTTTTTTTTCTAATAAAATTTAAACAAATATTTTTTCATTATTTAATTTTTAGTCATTTTTTTTATTAAGTTTTAAAACATGAATAACTTAGTATTTTTTAAATGTTTACACTATAATATTATATATATTTTTTATATGATATAAATTATATAATATATAATATATAATATATAAAAATAATATATTATATAAATAAAAAAGAGCCGGGCAGAATTCGAGCCTTGTTTTTTGAGCCAAGGTTCGACTCATTTTTTAAATGGATCTCATTTTTTTGCCAAAGTCTATATTTCGGGCCTAATATTTTTGTCCAAACCCTCCAAAATATGGGCAGGCTTTCGGGCTTGGACAAATAGCTCGATCCTTGAGCAAGTCTATAGATCTATTCAAGAGTTCGATAATTCGTTCGATCCGAAAAGTTTAATATGAATTGAGTTAAGTATAGGTAAAAAAATTTATAATTCGGGTTGTGCTCAATATATCACAATCGATAATCTTGTACTTTTTTTTGTTCATTTATATATCTGTTTTTCTTATGTAGAATATTGAAGGAAATGTCAAAAAAAAAAGTTGCTAGAAACGAAGGTCATGACTTAATGGAAAAAATGCCAAAATTTTAATATTCTCCATTTTCGCTTATATTGTGCATCTTTAACTAATAATATTCAAACGATGTCGTTCGGTAACCCATTTCCTTCCAAAACCAAAACCCAAAAGGCCAAAACCAAAAACCTGGCCTTCATTTGGTCACCGGTTGGTTTATTGCAGAGGGGACATGAGAAAGCTTTCCTCTTTAGCTTCAAGGTCAACACCTTCACTCCAAAACCTCACAAAAAACCCCAAAAACACAACAATTTTGCATCAGAGCCAACCCAAAAACAACACTCCAGCTTCTCCTCCTTCTTCAAGAGGTAACTCTCCGATTAATCATCATTACATTTCTCAGTTCCTTTCAAGAAAAGATTGGTTTTTTCTGCTTAACCACGAGTTAAAAGCCAAGAGGGTAATTTTGAATCCTCAGTTTGTAGTCAGTCTCTTGCAAAATCAAGAAAACCCATTATTCCCTTTGAGATTTTATATCTGGGTTTCCAATATTGACCCTTTATTCGCTAAGAATCAATCGGTTAAGGGTGCTTTAGCTACTGCCCTTTATCAAAAAGGTCCGGTTTTGTTATCTGTTGAACTGGTTAAAGATATTAGGAATTCAGGTCTTAGTGTCACTGAAGATTTGCTTTGTATTTTGATTGGGAGTTGGGGAAGATTAGGATTAGCTAAGTATTGTGCTGAGATATTTGGGCAGATTTCGGGCCTAGACTCAGACTCGACCCATGAGCACGCCATTGGGAATAGACCTGGTAATTTGTGTATTTTATCGCGTCATTATGCTGTTTAAGATATTTTATATTTATATAAATTTTGATACGTTAATAATTCATGTTATGTAGATTTTGAGATATTTATGTGTATTCGTATCATGTTCATATTTTTACTTATTTTTTCGTGTCATATTCGTATGTATAATCGTGACATGTCCAATATTATCGGATCTAATTGGGAATGATAATGACAGAGAAGAACATGTAGAAAAAATGGTGGGGAAGTTGTGGAAAAGTATTGAAAGAGCAAGTAACCTAACCTTATCAACAAACTATGCAATTGAGACCGACCGTTCCCCTGAGGTGTGCTTGAAAAGGTTCAAACTTCAAACGTAATCAATTATTATTCGTAATCAGTAGAGGCCAAGAGTAATCAATTTTCTTCAGCAGAAGTGGACCGCAGTTAATGGGCCTCAAATGTATAACTTCATGAGGCCAATTTTTGGACTAGATCCTATCCTAAAGTTTAATGGATTTAGCAAATGTCACTTAGCTTTCAATGTTTCATATTAAAAGATTTGTTTACTTGGTAGTAGTGGTGCTTATAAATCATATCGGTTTAGGTATGATATTAATATTATATATATTTATCTAAGTCTTGTCTGGTTCGATTCGAAATATGAATCTTAAATTCTGCTCAAGTCTGTCCATATTTATAAATGGGTAGTCCAAACCCGTTTAGGTCCGTCCATTTTTTTTTTCTAAAAAAATTTAAACAAATATTTTTTCATTATTTAATTTTTAGTAATTTTATCTCTTTTTTTTTCTTTGATTAAGTTTTAAAACATGAATAACTTAATATTTTTTAAATGTTTACACTATAATAGTATATATATTTATTTTTTATATGATATAAATTATATAATATATAAAATATAAAAATAATATATTATATAAATGAAAAACGAGCCGGGACGGATTCGAGCCTTGATTTTTGGAGCCAAGGTCCGACTCATTTTTTAAATGGGCCTCATTTTTTTGCCAAAGTCCATATTTCGGGCCTAATATTTTTGTCCAAACCCTTCAAAATATGGACGAGCTTTCGGGCTTGGAAGGATATTTCAGTCCTTGAGCAAGTTTGTAGATCTGTTCAAGAGTTCGGTAATTCATTCAATTCAAAAAATTCGGTATGAATTGAGTTAAGTATAGGTAAAAAAATTTATAATTCGGGTTGTGCTCACTGTATCACAATCGATAATCTTGTACTTTTTTTTGTTCATTAATATATATATATATATATATATGTTTTTCTTATGTAGTATATTGAAGGAAATGTAAAAAAAAAAAAAAAAAGTTGCTAGAAACGAAAGTCATGACTTAATGGAAAAAATGCCAAAATTTTAATATTCTCCATTTTCGCTTATATTGTGCATCTTTATTCTTTAACTAATAATATTCAAGCGATGTCGTTTAGTAACCCTTTTCCTTCTAAAACCAAAACCAAAACCCAAAAGGCGAAAACCAAAAAACCTGGCCTTCATTTGGTCACCGGTTGGTTTATTGCAGAGGGGACATGAGAAGGCTTTCCACTTTAGCTTCAAGGTCAACACCTTCACTCCAAAACCTCACAAAAAACCCCAAAAACACAACAATTTTGCATCAGAGCCAACCCAAAAACAACACTCCAGCTTCTCCTCCTTCTTCAAGAGGTAACTCTCCGATTAATCATCATTACATTTCTCAGTTCCTTTCAAGAAAAGATTGGTTTTTTCTGCTTAACCACGAGTTAAAAGCCAAGAGGGTAATTTTGAATCCTCAGTTTGTAGTCAGTCTCTTGCAAAATCAAGAAAACCCATTATTCCCTTTGAGATTTTATATCTGGGTTTCCAATATTGACCCTTTATTCGCTAAGAATCAATCGGTTAAGGGTGCTTTAGCTACTGCCCTTTATCAAAAAGGTCCGGTTTTGTTATCTGTTGAACTGGTTAAAGATATTAGGAATTCAGGTCTTAGTGTTACTGAAGATTTGCTTTGTATTTTAATTGGGAGTTGGGGAAGATTAGGATTAGCTAAGTATTGTGCTGAGATATTTGGGCAGATTTCATTTTTGGGTATTAGTCCTAGTACAAGATTGTATAATGCCGTGATTGATGCATTAATAAAATCCAATTCACTTGATTTAGCTTATTTGAAATTCCAACAAATGTCAGCTGATAACTGTAAACCAGACAGGTTTACATACAATATTCTCATTCATGGTGTTTGTAGAACTGGTATCATGGACGAGGCGGTTCGGTTAGTCAAGCAGATGGAAAGGCTCGGATATTCGCCGAATGTGTATACCTATACCATCTTAATTGATGGGTTCTGTAATGCTAGGAGGGTGGATGATGTGTTTAGACTTGTGGATACTATGAAGAAGAGGAATGTGTTTCCTAATGAAGCCACTGTGAGATCATTGATTCATGGGGTGTTTCGTTGTGTGGCTCCACGTAAGGCATTTGAGTTGTTGATAATGTTTTTGGAGAAGGAGCCTATGATGCAGAAATTGGCTTGTGATACTCTATTGTTTTGTCTTTCGAATAACTATATGGCAAGAGAAGCTGCATTGTTTATGAAGAAACTTTCGGGGAGAGGCTATATGCCTGATAATTCAACATTTAATCTTACGATGACATGTTTGATAAAGGGATTCGATCTTGATGAGACATGTCAGATTTTGGATAGTTTTATTGAGCGAGGTTTGAAACTAGGGTTTAATACTTATCTTGCACTCATGCAAGCCTTGTATAGTGTAGGAAAATGTGCTGAGGGAGATCGGTATTTGGACCAGATGACTAAGGATGGATTGTTATCAACTGTTATTTCGTATAACATGGTGATTGATTGCTTCTGCAAAGGCAATATGATGGACAAGGCAAGAAAGACTTTTAGAGAGATGTGCCTTAGAGGTATAGCTCCTACTCTTGTTACTTTCAATACCCTTATTGGTGGGCATTGCAAGATTGGGCAAGTATACGAGGCTAGGAAATTTCTTGTAATGCTTTTAGAATCTGGTTTTGATCCGGATATCTTCACATTTAGTTCACTAATTGATGGGCTTTGTCGAGCGCACATGATTGAGGATGCTTTTGATTGTTTTGCTGAAATGTTTCAGTGGGATGTCACTCCAAATGATGTTACATACAATATATTGATTCGTTCTTTGTGTGTAATCGGGAATGTTGCTAGAGCAATGAAACTTGTAAGAAAAATGCAAGCCACTGGAATAAGTGCTGATGTTTTCTCTTTCAATGCTCTCATTCAAAGTTTTTGTAGAATGAAGAAGATTGAGAAAGCACAAAATCTTTTTGTCACCATGTTGACATTGGGCCTGGATCCTGACAATTATACCTATGGTGCTTTTATTAAAGCGTTTTGCGAATCAGAAAGATTTGATGAAGCGATAGGGATGTTTCACTCAATGGAAGCTAAAGGTTGTATTCCTGATCCCTATACGTGCAATTTAGTTTTGGAGTCTTTAGTCCAGAAGGGTTACTTGGAAGACGCTCGGGAGATTGTAAAACGATGGAACGAGAAGGGTACTAAATTAAAATCGATTCCTGGGCTGTAGGATGCTATTTTTACTGGTTTGTGTATTTAGATGACTTTGTCGGGATTTAGGCTGTGGACGGATTCAATCATAACGCATTTAACTTTTGCTCTTCATACTACCTAAGTACCTTTGTAGAATTTTTATCGGCACAATGCAACGGAACATCAGGTGGTCTATCCATTCATTTATGTCATACTATCTGCTAGAAAAGTTGCAGTTATTATCTGGTGGGATTCAGAAGCTATACTGCTATAGTAAAAAAAAATGAAATTTTGCAACATATTAACAGAAATTCTAGCCTGATGTGAAGAAGAATGGCATAATAGGAAAATGGATCTTATCATAGGCAGTTTCGTGAGGCTTTGTTAAGTAAAGCTGAGTTGAGTTGAGGGGGCTTTGCATCCAGTAGCTATATTTTCCCTAGAATTAACATATGGTTATACTTGTAAGTGCTAAAAGCATTGTAATGTGCTTCATTTTATTCTTCCCATGTTTATGCCTATTATTGTACTACTACTAGTACTGTAATAAAGGTCATCTCAGGAAGGCTATCCAAAAGAAATATGGTTTATTTGAAGAAAAGAAAGATTTATTGCTTGGATGCAACTCCTATTTGTGAATATTATGTTTACATTTTTGTGTATAAGATGTTTCCTGATAAGATTTCCACTTGAAATGCTGTAATTTCCTTCACAGATTCAAGCTCACTTCGATTTTGATCGACATTTTGCATGGTATTACTCAGCCAGAGTGCTGCTAATGCTATTATGTTGCCCAATGTTTAAAAAATTGGACCGGAAGTCAAATCGGTGAGATTTTTAATTATTGATCCAATTGGTTCGATCGATTGGATCGGTTGGACTGTTCAATTGCATTAAAAAAAGAATTTAAATATTAAATATAGTAAATATTTAATAAAAATATGTATTTGACTAAATAGTATGATTTTTAATATAAATTCTAGGGGTAAAAGATTTAATTTTCATCACATATAATAGATTCAAAAAAAATTAAAAAATAAGTTTAAAATCGGGTTTTGCAATTTTTTCAGGTTTTTATCAGCTTTTTACCAGTTCAACCGATCTTTTACCAATTCGGAGAATTTTTTGTTCTATGATATGCATCGGACCGAACAGATTATCGATTCAATCGGTTCGATCGACCGATCCGAACTGATTTTTTTAACACTGATGTTGCTCCCATGGTCTTAATTTTTTTTTTCTTCTTTCTAGTAGATTGTTTAGACCATAACTAACCATTAATCTTCTCTATAAGAAAAAGAAACCTTGACTTGCACTAAAAGTATCAGAATGCTATACGTTTTTTAGGTTTGATTTAATGTCTCTTTCTAGTAAAAGTTGGTGACTTCCGCTCCATCTGCTCCATTCCTACGAAGTCTTTGGCATTCCTTCAAAGTTTACCAAAACAATGGAAACAAACAAATGGTATCCCTTTTTCCAATCAACTTTACCAAACTCACTTTAATCCTTACTTTGTATAAGAAAATTAGTCTACTCGATGGTTTTTGGGTCACGGCTTTGGGTGTAATGGAGCCGAGCTGAGCTCAAGCTGTAAAAAGTTTGAATTCGAGCTCGATTCAAAATTCGAGGCTCGAAGTTTGGTTCGAACTAGATCGAGTTTCACTTTTAAAACTCGAGCTCGATTCGAGATAAAATCGAACTGCTCGAACTCGCTCGATTAGGCTCGTTTACCTAGTAAAAATGAGCTCAATTCTCATGATCAACTTCAAACTCGATTATTTGTGCTCAAGCTAAAGTTCGAATTTGAGTTCGAATTTAGATTTTTCAATACTAATAAAAAATAACTATATATATTAAAATTAAAAAAGTTCGATTAGGCTCGCGAGTTACTCAGTCAAGTATTAGGATATTCGAATTCGGCTCGTTCGATAGCTCGACTTGACAATGACCGAACCAAATTCGATTTTTTTCTAACCGAACTCGAATAACTTGCGAACATAATTGTCTCGTTTACATCCTAGTCACAGCCAATAGAACTAGAGTGCTTTAAATGACACCGACTTTGAGAAGGTTCATTAACTGCACTGTTTCAACAGAGGCCATTTCATGTTTCGTGCTGCTGCTGATAATTTACGTCCGACAACTGACTATTGCATTTCCTGAGGTTGTTCACACAGATTTGTTATATAATTAGCTCAAATTCAGCTTTCCTTTTCCATTAGCTTCAAACTGTCTTTAAGCTTCAAAAATGGCTGTCTTGTTTACAATCAAATTATGGGTTTTGGCTGTAACCATGGTTTGCATGTCTATTTTCTGCTTCTACTTAGGTATCTTAACAAAGAAACATGAAACTTTTCTCCTTTGCTATAATTCTCTTTCAGTCTTGAGGCGTATTTATCCTTTGCTGCAATTCTTGACAGGGAAGGCGGATGAAGCTTTGCCTCAAACGGGTGGTTTACCTGGTGATCCAACTCAAATTGTTGCCAAGGCATTGCTATGTTTCAATGATAAACATGTAAGGTTTTCGGACATGCACTTTCAATCTATAGCCTTAGGAAGGAATGATTGTCTATGTTACTCGTATTCGGGTGTGAGTGTCGGATACGGGTATGTGTTTGATACGAGAATGTTCAATTTTTTACCTAAGTTTTTCATGTATTTGGAGAATCTTTGGAGGATCATATCCCCATACCTATGTCCATAGGGATGGCAATGGAGCGGGATGAGAGCGGGAATTGCCTTATCCACCTCCGCCCCACTCTTGCATGGATGATGGAAACATCAACTCCATGGATGTCGGTTACATCCATCCATAACCCTTCTACGATGCTCCACTCCGCTACATCCTAATTTTTATTAATTATTTTTAAAATAATATTATAAAAAAATTATATTATAATTTATTCATGAATATAATTTTAGTATATAAATTTTTTAATATATATAATATACATATATATATATAATAAAAGTATATATATAAAATATTAATATTTATATATTTTAGTATATATATCTAATATATATACTAAAAATATAACGAAAAATATAAAATATTTTAAGGGACAAGATAGTAATTTCAAAAATGGGGCGGGACGGAGCGAAGCAAGCATTTACCAAAATCATCCCGCTTCATCCGTCCCCCGTTTTTCGAAAAAAAAAAAAAAACCTTCCATTTGGAGCGGATCGTTGCGAAATCTATCGGTCGGATCCGGTTTTGCCATTCCTAATGTCCGGATATGTGTCTAACATAGGTGTCAAACATGAATATTTCAAAAAAAATGAAGCTAAACAGGCTTAACATTTGTCACTTGATTATATCTGATATCTACTCTTACTAGAGATTTTATTTTGTGTGTGTTTATATTTGGGTAACTTTCAGATTTATAGCAGCTGTGAAGAAACTTGCAGATTGAGTGAAAGTGGAAACCTAGAAGTTCCCCCTGATTACACTGAGGAATATTGCAGTGGACCTTGCCTGTCAGAGACACACCTTGTACTAAACTGTATAGAGAACATTATGACAAACTTCCTCTTCTACAATAAGGCCACGATTCAGGATATTAGAGACACAATCCAGGCAGGATGTGGCTACGGTCCTGAAAGAGGTAGCTTCCAGAATCATCAACTATGTTGAAACATGGTTCCTTTCAGCTATCTTATTCGGATTTCGGTGTGAGTGTCGGATACGAATATGTGTCCGACACGGTTATGATCAATAATTTTCAAGATTTCCTATGTATTTGGAGGATCCTTAGAGGATCATATCCCAATACCCGTGTCCGGATATCCTCATACCTTTGTTGCTCTGACTCTTCATTTTTTTAAGTACCTGTGTCCGACGTATATCCGGACATGGGTATGGGGATATGATCCCCCAAGAACCCTCCAAATACATAGAAAAACTTAGAATAAATCAAATATATCCGTGTCAAACACATACACATATCCAACATTCACACCCGAATTCGAGTAACATAGGTTGAAACATTGTTCCTTTCAGCTATGTTACTCGAATTTGGGTGTGAGTGTCGGACACGAATATGTGTCCGACTCGAGTATGATCAATTTTTTTCAAGATTTTCATGTATTTGGGGGGTCCTAAGAGAATCATATCCCCATACTTATGTCCGGATATTCCAATACCTATGTTGCTCCGACTCTTCATTTTTCTTGAAGTACCCGTATCTAACACTCGTGTCCGACGCATATCCGGATATGGGGTATCGGGATATGATCCCCCAAGAACCCTCCAAATACATAAAAAAATTTAGAATAATTCAAATATATCCGTGTCCAACATTCACATCCGAATTCAAGTAACATAGGTCGAAACATTGTTCCTTTCAGTTTTCCATCAAATAACCATAATCTGTTGTCTTTGTTGTAGGTAAATTTAATGTGGAAGAGCACATTGAAGCTGAGAGCAGTGCAAACAAGGCAGCTAATCACATTTTGTTTGGGATAGGGTCGATGATTATTGGGCTCACTCTACTCCTTTAACATGTTTCTGAAGGATTTTCTTTCTCTATTTTGAATTGCTTTGTTTCAAAATGAGGCTATAAAACTTTGACAGTAGTTTTGCCCGAGTATCATATAAGATATATATACAGCTTTGTTTCCTGTTTTTACTCTGAAAATAATATGGTTTTTATAAGAATTGGGAAAGAAAAATGCAACATAGATACACTTCAATTCTTATTTTGCCATTGTAAGAAAATATGTGTCAACAGGAATCTTGAAACAGAGACATTGATTATTATTACAGGTAGTAAATTAGAGATGATAACATGAAACCGAACTCGAAAACCGTCTGAAAAAGTCCAAATCGGATCTCAAATCCAACAAAATATGATTTGACAAAAAAAAATTATATATGCAAACGTGAGAAAATCCGAATCCATGAAAATTTGAGCCCAAAAAATTTGACCTCTAAAAGCATATTAAAACGGTTATCTTACATAAATCTAAAAATTACCTGATCAGTCTTAATCTGAATCCAATCCAAAATCAAAAGAATTTGATTCCGAAATGATTCGAATTTAAACCCACTCGTGAAACTGAAAATTGTTCGAAAAAATCCAAACCGAATTCGTGAAACCAAACTCGTGATAATTCGAGCTAAAAAAACTGTCCGAAAAAGTTCAAACCGATCTCGAATCATACCAAATTTGATTAGACACAAAAAATCAAAGATGTAAATATAAAAAAAATCCGAATTCGTGATAATTCGAACTCAAAAAACTCAAATTCAAAAAGCATATTAAAATGATTCCATTTTACATAAATCTAAAAACCATCATATTTATTCCCTTAAAAATTACCATAATTTTATAAAATAAATTTTTTTTGGGTACCAAATCTAAGTATATATTATTCTGTAGAATAAAAGCTCTCCCGCACCTCACTGTGTCGACAGAAATCAGAAAAAGCTCCCATTATTATTTTCAAAACGACACAGTTTTCTTCTTTCTCAATTCCTTAGCTGCCACGTTCAAACTATTGATCTTCGATCAGAATCTGAAGAAAACGGCATTTCATCGGCGAACGAGAAAAAAAAAATAGAGGAAGAAAATGAAGATCGACTTGAATGCGATAGCTCGTAGAGTCGAAGTCGATAATCGAATTCCTCTCCGTTATTATTATCGAATCGCCGATAATCTCCTCAAACAGGTTCGCCATCGAATTCCCTCCCTAATCGTAATCTTTTCTTAATAATTACGAATTTATGATCGTTTAATGTTTAATATTAGCTTAATCTATCATTCCTTTTTTTTTTGAAAGTTTTAATTGCCACTTAATTTATAGTTTTAATGCTTAGATTAGCTCATTTATCCTGATTAATTATCTTAATATTTGAAAATGCTAGTAATTTAAGTGCTTATTAGCTTCGTTTTGTAACATTGCCTTGCCAATTCTTAGTCTATTTATGTTAGCTTGAAAATTTAGGTATATTTACAGGTTTTTTTATGTAATTTTTATATTTTCAGGCGAGCATTTATCGAGACGAAAAGAATATTGTAGATTTGTATATAATACTACTTAGATATTCAAGGTGAGGGAAGCTTAGTGCTGATTGAATTAAAAAAAAAAAATACTAACTTAATTTGTGTAAAGCTTATTTGTGATTTTTTTATCAGTTTGGTGTCAGAAACCATACCGTTTCATCGGGATTACCAGGTTTTGCTTCAGAAAGAAAAGGCAGCGTATAGGAAGGTGAGGTTTAATTATTGTTCTGGTTGCTCTATGATGTGAGTCCGCTCGAATGGAATTTGATGATGTTTTGGTTGTAATGTTTCTTATTTATAGAGACTTTTAGCTGTACTTGAAGAGCTTGAATCTTTGAAACCAAAGGTTCACCGGAGAGTTGAAGAACTAAATAAAGCTCGTGCAGGTGCTCTATTGGTTGAACCTGATGGCCATGAAATCACTTCCTATGGCTCAGAGAAGATGTCACCTTTGGATTGGCCCCATGTAAATAAAGGGTCTAGTATGAGCTTGGATATTAAGCAGGTACTTACCCGTTTATAAGTGGAGGATGCAATGTGATTTTCGTTATCTAATTATTCATATCTCCTTTCCCTGTTTCTCTATGTATAGTTGTCCAATTTTATTTTCTTGTTTTTGTTTGCATTTTCTATAAATAGAATGTCCAGTATTATAGCTCCGGTTTTCCTTTTTATTTGGATGCAGCCTGCCTACGTGGCTGTTCAATCTTCATGGAAGTATAACAATGATCGTAATCAAATTGACAAGCAGTTCCAGAAGTTGTGAGTTTTTTCTTTAATGATGATTTGAATCATGAAACCTCTAAGTCACATCTTTGCATCTGAAAATCAGCAGTTGTATGGATGGGATCCATTAAATTCAACTCTGTGCTTTTAACTGGTACCTAATGGAAAAGGAATTAATTGATGTCGAAAGCATGGCCATGCATAAAATTCCATGTGTGTTACTTCTTCTTTACAGCATCATCTTGATTTGTTTTGGCCTTTGCTCAATGTCATATTTGTTTTTGTTTGTCAATCTAGCCCCTCCACCATGAAGATTGAAAGATGTACTGAAAAAAATAATTATTTGAAAACTTTTTCTCTAAGGCTGACATGTTCTAGTCATTCCTGGATATGTTCAGGTCTCTTAATATACCTCTTCCAAATAAAGAAACTCTGTCTAGACACTCATTTCTAGGTCCTAATGGTCTTCGTGGCCAGTGGCTTGGACCAAGTGCAGAGATAAAGGTAAAACTCTGTCTGCTATATCTCCCTCCGTCTCTTCTTTCCTTATTCATTGTTTAATCTCTTTTTGCATGCTGAACTGCAAAACCTGCATCAAATAATCGGTTCTGCTGTGTAATGCAGGTTCAATATCCGAGCAATATGGACTTCGTTCCTGCTGAAAATTCAGGGTAGGACTTCCAAAAAGTCTAATCATTCTTCTTTAAGCTGACATGCATCTCTGTCCTACCCATTACCATGTGATCTTTTCCCTTAGATATTCTGGAAATATTAAGATAGATTATGTGCTGAGACCTCTAGTTTGTGTTGCTACAATGTGGCTGCATTAACATTTGTCTATTTGGTGTTACAATTTGTTATAGCCTGAATCAGGCTGGACAATATGGTCCTTTGGCTGTAAAAGATGGTGATCCAGGACGGGTTGGTTCTGCTATGGAGTCAGTGCTCTCCTTAGATGATGGTCGATGGTTACATCCTGCTGAAGATTCATGTCATCCTTTGATTACTGAAGCAAGGGAGGATCCTTTCCAGTTTGTTGGTATCAAACAACCTTCTCCTCCTCCTGTTCTTGCTCAAGTGCAGCAGGACTTTACTCCAATTCCTCCATCAAAAGTTGCTGATCCAAGACCTGGTCCAGCAAAGCCTTCTCAAGATGGAATGACAAACTCTAATTCACATCAACATTTACATGTAGTATGTCTGCTGTATCAATTCTTTTTCTTCCCTATTACTTGGTAGATTTTGATGATAATCAGATTTTGGCCTTCTACATTGATTTATATTTGAATTCTTGACTTATTCTGCAGCCAGTACGTATGATGGAGGATTTCTTACGACTAGCTCGGGCAAATACAGAAAAAAATTTGGAAACATGTGGTGTTCTAGCTGGATCATTGGTGAGAAAAATATATTTTTAAAGTTCATAAGCATTTTGTTTGAGAGAATTAGGAAATAGAGGCTTCAAAGTTTCTGCAGGAGGTTGTTTATACTTTTAATTGTGTGACTGTAGAAAAACAGGGTTTTCCACATCACCACACTTATAATCCCAAAGCAGGAGTCAACTTCAGATTCAGTATGTTGTTTTATTCTTTCTAATAAATATATTTTATAATCCTATGAACTAAATAGTACTTTTACAGAAAAGATTTAAGCTATGCTTGTATCCATATGCTTTAGTACTATCACAATGATTCTTTATTTTTTTACTTTTCAGTGTTCAACATTAAATGAAGAAGAAATTTTTGAAGTTCAAGATAAATTATCTCTTTTTCCTCTGGGGTGGATTCATGTAAGTTCACAAGCCTTGAGTTTTCAGTGGATATGTGTGTGATAACGTTTTCTTTTCCTCTGCTCTTTTTTAATGAATACATTTGAGAATGGGGGGGTAGGCAAAAGCTCACTTATCATGCATTCTATTTCACGATGCTGTTATCATTGCTGTATTATTCCACTATTACACACACACAAACATGCACTTCTAGATATATGAAAGGTTCTAGCGTGTAATTGGTTTATTACCTGGAAGTATGGTAGCAATTTGTATCAAAAAGACATTTCTTTTATATTTTTCTTGGGCTTTGCACTGATGTAGGTCAGTATCTTCTACTAATAGTTTGGTGAAGTTCATGCTTCTTTGGGGTCTTTTTTTTTTTTTTTTCGCTTTCATTTTTGTTATTCAATCTCTTCTGATATTTAATTGTTCTTCCTCTGGTTAGTATTATATGGTGTTGTAATATGCCTTGCTTCACTTAATCTCCTTCATGAAGCAGGATTTATGTTGGAGTTTTAGATAATGTGTTAGGTAGTGAGAAACTTACATGTATCTGAACATCTTAGTGCACTTTGTAGGCAAATGATTTTGCTCCTCAAGTAAGTTTACATGCTATGCAATTCTTTGATTTTCAGACACACCCAACTCAGACTTGTTTCATGTCGTCAGTTGATCTTCACACTCATTACTCATATCAGGTAAAAGAACCCGTACTTGATATATATACGCCGTCTTGTAGTGTAAATTCAGTCTTACTGCATATATCATTCCTTTCTTCTTCCTCCTCCAACATATGAATTATTGAATTACATATTATACGTTTCTCTGACAAAACTCTCTCTTGTGGACTTTTTTTAGATTATGTTACCAGAAGCAATTGCAATTGTTATGGCCCCTACTGATACGACCAGGTAGATTCTCATTTTCTCCCACTGATCATTTCATTGAATTCAATGAAATATCACAATATTATACTTGAAAAAGCAAATCTATCATGGTTAGACAATTGTTTTCTATTATGGTCATGTTTAGTTAGTAATCAGGTAATAGTATTTCACTATGTTACTCGGACTCGGGTGTGACTGTCGGATACAGGTATGTGTCCCGACACGGGTATGTTCAATTTTTTTTTTTAAGTTTTTCCATCTATTTAGAGAGTCCTTGGTACTCATGTCCGAATATGTGTTGGACACGGGTATCGATACGGGTACTTCTAGAAAAATGAAGAGTCGGAGCAACATAGGTAATTCAAACCTTCATACTTTTTTAATGATGATATAGAGGATTACATCTACCAAATGAAAATGAGATGCAGATATATCTTTCTACATGAGAATAAGGAGAAACTTTTTTTTTCACCGAAGGCAGAAAGAAATGTTCTTCCTTGCTCCGTATGCAGAAGCGTATTATGTCTTTAAATTTTCATTTTGTCTAGTGGATGAAAATGGGTAAAGGATGGGATTATTCATGTTTCTTAAACGACCAATTTTCCTGCTCAGCTGATGATGTTGAGAATGATTGAAAGTAAGAAGGTTAAAACTTAGCACTCGAGAATGATCGATATTTGTAGGCACCAATTAGGTCAAAAAGATATACCCTGTTATATCTACTTTTGCATACTTTTTACACGCTAATAAATGTTGCATTTTATTGCAGTCCACACGGTATCTTTCATCTGTCTGATCCTGGCGGTGTGTCCGTTATTCGTAACTGTCAGCAACGAGGATTCCATCCCCATGAGGAGCCTTCAGATGGAACCCCAATCTATGAGCATTGCTCTCATGTTTTTATGAACCCAAAGATAAAGTTTGACGTTGTTGATCTCCGGTGAGATTCGACGTGTCAACCCACCCTGATGAAGTATTTATGGGAAAAAAATTTCCATGGAAAAGGAATTAGGTAAGTTTCCCTACTAAATTACTGTTTTGCTGATGTCGATCTTGTAAGTTCAACTGAAGAGAATCATCGTGCAAATAGAGCATACTCATTTTTTTCTTCAATCATATTGTAAGAATTACTTATGTTATTCGGACTCGGGTGTGAGTGTCGGATACGGGTATGTGTCCGACACGGATATATTCAACTTTTTCTAAGTTTTTCATGTATTTGGAGGGTTCTTGGAGGGTCATATTCCCACTACCCATGTTCGAATATATGTCGGACACGGATATTTCATGAAAAATGAAGAGTCGGAGCACATAGAGAATTACATTCCCTCATTCCTTTCCCGCTTTATAATGTATGTTACTACCTGTTTTTTAAAGGAAAAGTTTAGTAACAGATTAAGTGCATTGCTGCCTAATTTGTTTTTCTTGGGACATTAGTTATTCTAAATAGTGGGCTCTCTAGAAGAAACAGATGTAGTAATTATACAAATGACTGTAATTGCTAGCCTTTCTTTCCTTTCCTTGTCAACTAGGATTCGATTCTTGTGAGAAGCATTACGGGAGTAAAATTCTGAATGTATCAGGTCATTGTGAGAGTGCATTTTTAAGATCCCGTGGGAAAGATATTAAATTTGAACAAAATTTGGGACGTCTTTAACCGTATTATTATAATAATAATAATAAAAAAGAGGGATTTTTCTACACTCATATAAAATTAATTTAGTTTTATATGTTTTTGTAATTTTTATATAATTTATATTTGTTTAATTCGATCTTTGTATTTTACACTCTATTGATGTAGACTGCGCGCCAAATTGCAATTGACTTAAAAATGAGAAAAATGTTCATTCACGAAGCCTTAATATATATGAAGCAGGAATTTGAAGAATGAAGTTTTAAGAATCTTGATGATACAAGGTCCCTATGAAGAGAAACATACATTGGAATTTGGAAGTAACATAAAGGCTTACAAAGTGCAAGCTTTATAATTCGTTGATGAATTCAGCAACCAAAGCACTCAATATTTAAGAATCTTCATGCATGCTACTCAACAAAGAATAAGAGCTTTGATTTCAACACATCAGGGGAGAGATAAGAAAAAAAAGACATTTTCTTCGTTTGGTTTATGGATTACTCGAATAAATGCAGTAATTCGCGGAATGGGGTCTCCTATAGTTATACTAGATTAATACACAATCAATATTTAAGAATAATCTTCATGCACCATTAACTCTCTTTTTTTTATACAAAGGAAGTCGCAGTCCAGGGATAAGGGAAGGGGTCGAACTTCAGACTTGCTAGATGTCACCTATTAAGGGTGACTGTATGAACTAGCTGAGTTAAGCTTGGGTTTTATGCACCATCAACTTTTAAAACAATGTTAAAAAAACCGGACCGGAGATCGAACCGGTCAGACCTCCAGTCAATCTAACCGGTTTGACAAGGTTCTTTTTTTAAATATTTAAACTCTAAATAAATATTAAATAGATATTAAATATGAATTTGGCTTAATGGTATGTCTTTAATATAGTACTAAGAGGTTAAAGATTCAAATCTCATTAATTACAAATAAAATTTTGAAAAATAAAATAAAAAATACATATAAAACCAGTTGAATCGGTTTTTTACCAGTCCGGTAAAAATTCAGTTCTAACATACTCGTCGGACCGAACAGATCATCGGTTCCCGATTCAACCGGTCCGACCGATCGATCCGGTCCGGTTTAATCACTGATTTAAAGCCAAGCCATTTTCCCCCATCCCATGTGCTTGTTCACAAGCTCATCAACCATACATCTCGAGCGACAGCTGAAGGTTTCAGCAACCACTTCATCAACCAAATCATTCAATATTTGGCCCTCAATGTCTTCTCCAAGTACAAAGGCATCAACTTCAAACTCCACCCATTTTCCATATTGACTGCTCATATCCTTGTCTACAATCTCGTCCACCATACAATCTCCCATGCCTCTCCACCTTGAAATCTCCTTGTAAACTTCTTCAGCTAACCATTCATTTCTTCTCAGAATTGTCATCCCTTTGGCCCACGTTCTACATCTCAAGTCTAGGCATTCACTCACTGAATCAAATAGTACCTTTCGTTCGAGCCTAGCCTCCCTGCCATTGCTTCCGAATCCTCCTTTTCGGGTTTCCAACTGATCGAAAAGATGAGGATTTATAATTTCCCGAGCTCGGCCTAAGGCAAAGTCCTTGAACATTAGTTCCACATTACAAAGTATCAGCTTCACATATTCTAGTTCCCAGTTGACTGATATCATGGGATCTGACATAATAGCCATAGTTTCAGAAGGTCTTGAAGAAGCTGAATCTGATAACTCTGAATCAGCTTCTATTGTGCGTAGCTTCTTTAAAGAACTCAGCCCAAGAACTTCCTGAGGTTGAACTGATGAACACTTCTTGTTTCCTAAAATTGTATCAGATATACAGATTAGTATAGCTAAGAAAAACATATAGCACAGATTTAATCTATGTTACTTGGACTCACGTGAGAGTGTCGGACACGGGTATGTTCAATTTTTTCTAAGATTTTCATGTATTTGGAGGGTCTTTGAAGGATCATATCCAAAGTAGTTAATATCGTACCGGTGGGCATACCATTTTTATTTTGGTACTGATACGTACCGGTACAGGCTGGTACGGACCGGTATAAAAACCGAAACAGTACGATGTTGGTACTGTTTCGTTTTTCTTCAAAACTGGTACAAAAACCGAAACGGTACGATGTTGGTACCGTTTCGTTTTTCTTCAAAACCGGTACATACCGGCCGGTACGATACCGACTACCATGATCATATCCTTATACTTTTGTCTGGATATGCGTCTGATATGGGTGTCGAACACGGATACTTACAGAAAAATGAAGAGTCAGAGCAACATAGGGTTTAATAACATAACATAACATAAAGGATGAGCCACTAGCTTTACCTTCTATACTGAAACTATCTGTGCTATATGAAGAATTGCAGCTTTCAGTTGAAAAGGAAGGTTCAAGGATAGAAACCGGACTAGGTTGCCGAGCATCAAGATGGCTACTACTGCATTCATCCATCTCATCAACTCCCTGAATGTGTCATATATTAGCATTTAATTATCATTTTCTGAAATAGTTTTGATGCATTTCGTAGCAACACTTACTCATGCTTCAGATAAAAGATCAATGGCTACTAATATATAGCTAGAAGCACAATTAAGGAAAGAAAACTTGAGTAGGTTTTTCTTAGAAAATTGAAAAGCCATGTCTTTTACCTGAAACTTGTGTTTCAATCTGGGCAGTTGAAGATCAGTGGAGGAAAAGTCGGAACTGTAACAAGTACCCAGTTTATCATGTAACTTCGGTCCGGTACTAACAGCATTAGGAGTGTGCCCCTGATCTTGTGAAAATGATGTAGAAGTAGAAGCTGATCCTGAATTGAGAGATTTCTGGCAGGAAGATTCGACTGCATTACTTAATTCCCTAAGCTTTTGTTCCAAAAGCATACTTAAAGCATCTCCTCCTATGACATTAAATCCCAATGAAGATAACTTCATACTCTCAGTGTCAAGCAACAATCTCTTACCCTGATTATCCATGCAAATGCTGTTATTTTTTTGTGAAATCTGAGCAGATGTTTCCATTGACCGAGTAAGTGGGGCGGTGAATGTGAAGGAGACGACATCCATGCCTTTCTTCTTGCTATCTTCGACCCAGCTGAAGTTTCTTTCAGTAATGGGATGGTCTTCGTTCCGATTTTTTTCAATCAACACACTATCAACAACCTGGTTTTTCTGAAAATGGAAATCTCTATCAATTGATCTTTTCTTCCTTGGGTTCTTTGCACCAGAATATGGACCGCCTTTCTCACTATCCGTTGTAACTAAGCCGAACTTCCTTGATCCAGTTTTGGAATTCCCAACGGTTTTACCTGACATTTTATGTCGCCCAAAAGCAGAATCCCCAGGGAGCACTTTTCTAGTATGCAAGTTGGAACCAATGGTCTTTGAAGGTAATCTATCTTTATCTATTCTACAATTTTGCTTCTGATTGTTCTGCCTGAGTACACCAGAAGCATTGTGCATAGAAGATTTCTTATGCAAACTCTTTTGAGTTCTTGGTTGGCTCTTGAAGGGTTGATTTGACTTAACCTCACTCTGCTCTTTCTTTCCTAACAAACTTCGGCTGCTGCTCGAAGCCAATCCTTCTCTTTTCTGCACATTGACCTTTGCTAGGATTGCAAGTGAAATAGATTTCCCGTCACTCTTCAAAACAGAAGAAATTTCTTCTGTCTCAGAAGTCCTGGATGATGTTGTTGTGTCTATTGATCCATTCCAGCTCTTGTTCAAAGATTGTCCTTTAAGATACTTGACAGCATTCGATTCAACTGGTTTTCTAGTTGTTTCAGTGAGCCTGGATGTTTTATATGCAGCTTCGGTTTTCTCTTTTAAATCTCGAACTTTCAAGGGCACAGAAGAAGATCCAACCAGAGGCATTTTGGCTCTAGTCTGTGCAGCCTCCATTTTTTCTTTGAAATCGCGAACTTTCACGGGCACTGAGGACAAACCAACCAGAGGCATTTTGGCTCTAGTAAAGGCTTGGGGGCCAGGCTCGATAATTCTTGCAGCCGCTTCCATTATGTGAGCAGCATTCTTAGTAGGAATAAAACCAGGATTCTTGATAGGAGACAAAAGTTTATGGTGGGTAATTGGAATTGTTTTAGCTGCCTTAGGAGGCAAACTTTCAGTTTGGAATTTCTCTATAGGCTTGCTGACTCTCTTCTGAGGCTTTGACTCCACAAAGTTCCTGGCAGGACCCTCCTTCTTATTGAACAGATCTCCAGGATAAACTATTTGCTGGTCATGATGGTAATTAAGGTTTCTACTTCGTAAATGAGTATCTCGAAGAGATTGAGTGTCGAAAAAAGGGGTGGAGTACGGCTCAGAAGATCCGGGTAAAGAATCTAATCCCATAAGCCGAGCCACTACACTAGGGGCCTTAGCTCCATACATATCATCATCTGTTACTGAGGAAGCACAACTATAATCACTACTTCCTTTGATGCTTGTCCCTGCTCCGATTTCATCCTCGTACATCTGCAATAATCACAACAACAATTGTAAAGCAGTTTCAAATTAATCACTACTGTCTAGAGTTATGTTACTCGGATTCGGGTATGAGTGTCGGACATGGGTATGTATCCGACACGGGTATGTTCAATTTTTTCTAAGATTTCTATGTATTTGAAGAGTCCTTAGAGGATCATATCCCCATACCCATGTCCGAATATGCGTCGGACACGGGTACTTCAAAAAATGAAGAGTCGGAGCAACATAGGTTTAGGGTGCCTGAAATCATCTGGAAATTGCCATGTTCTCACCAGATGGAGTCGTGTCATTGGTAAGTTCCCATCACTTCTCTTTCCCTGTTTTGAACGCTCTAAAATTTTGAAGATATAAAACTCATTAGCAACCATAAAAAAGAGATAAACTAGTATGGTACAAGAATATAATTTGCCCTTGCATATGCATGCCGTGCGTGCTGAGACACATGTTGCATGCCACATCTGCACAGGGAAGACAGTTATACCCTATGTTACTCGGACTCAAGTGTGAGTGTCGGACATTGGTATGTGTCCGACACAGGTATGTTTGCTTTATTCTAAGTTTTTTCATATATTTGGAGGGTCTTTGGGGGATCATATCCCCATACCCATATCCGAATATGTGTCGCGGACATGAGTACTTCAAGAAAAGTAAAGAGTAAGAGCAACATAGGTTATACCTGGAAAATCTGACTTGCTTGAGAATAATTTCTTCCGAGATTTTGCATTCCAGTCAAATAGCTGAAAAAATCCACCTACATAACCTCCTCCATTTGTTGAACCTTCTTTGTCAATCCCCATTGTATGAAAGCAGAACCAGGATTGCTCAACTTATATAAGCAAATGATATAAGAGAAATAGAAACTCCATTCCACCAACCAAATCAATCTGTAGATGTTGTTAAACACAACAAACCTTTCAGTTACCAAGTATTGAATTTCTTACACAATCAAACACTATATTATAAACTCCTACAAGATTCTAAACCAATGTAAGATGTTAAATTTGTGAGATAAGGCCCCTTACTAAGATCTTCACTGTTCAAAGAAGAGAAAGTAATTTAATTAGATGAATGAAAGATCTGATGTCTATCCGGATCGAGGGGAAATCGGAAGATTATTAATGGAGTTGAACTAGCTCATCCTTAGTCCGACCTCAAGATGTCCAAAAATGCAACCAGTTAACATGGTCAAATGTAGTATCTTTGTCTTCATTTCACATCACACTTAAATAGACATTGCAGAACTTCAAACAGCTAAAAATTTGTCAAATAAACGAGACAATTTAAGAACATGAAATGAATACATAAACCACCTGTACTCCTGCTACCATAGTCACCATCTTAGATCCTATGTTACTCGGACTCGGGTGTGAGTGTCGGACACGAGTATGTGTCGGACACGGGTATGTTCAATCTTTTTCAAGATTTTCATGTATTTGGAGGGTCCTTGGAGTATCATATCCTCATACCTATGTCCGGATATGCGTTGGACACGGGTGTCGGACACGAGTATTTCAAGAAAAATAAAGAGTCGGAGCAACATAGCTTTAGATCTATATCACAATGCACTCAATCTTTAGTATTTTAACCATATTGTTCTCACAATTTCCAGGTACAATGTCAGAACTATGCTATATCAATATCTCTACATGCGCCTCTAAATCTTTTGCTTAGACTTTATACCATGATAGCCTTGCTATTGAAAAAGCAAAGATCATACCATCTACTATGTTGCTCCGACTCTTCATTTTTCTTGAAGTACCCATATCCGACACCCGTGTCCGACACATATCCGGACATGAGTATGGGGATATGACCCTCCAAATATATGAAAATACTTAGAAAAAATTGAACATACCCGTATCGGACACATACCCGTATCTGACACTCATACCCGAGTCCGAGTAACAGCCATCTAGCATTTGTCTTTGATCTTAACTTCAACAGCTGAAGTTTCTATGGTACTAAGGGGGATTAAAAAACTTGTAGAGACTAATTGCATTGACTCATTTTACTATACTAAACACCTCAGATCCCAATTTTAACCCAATCAGTAAATCAAATGATCTTCATCTCTATTTAACAACATTAAAACTATTATATTAGAAATAAAGGGTGGTCTAAGAAAGAGAGAGGGAGAGATTGCTCCTATAATGTACCAAGCAATCATTGAACCTGCATGAAGAACACTATATTCAAAAATTTTAAGTCACATTCCTTTTCCCAGACTTTCTCAGCCACCAAACACACCCCAGGTGAACAATTCAAATAGGAAAAAAAAACACCCATAAATCAATTCAATGCCAACCAACAAACAAGGAAAAAAAAAAAAACATAAATATCAACAAAACAGCAACTTCTAAAGAAAATCAATAGCCATGCCCCAAAACAAAAACCCAAAACTTTAGATCAAAGAAAAAACACTTACATTGAAATTTGAAACCAATGAATAAGATCAGCTTAAATGCAGCTAAAATTTTCTGGGTTCAGCTTAAATATAAAGAAAAGACTAAACTTTCATATGGGTTAAGCTTAAATTTGAGATTTTTGGAAGAAACAAAAGTGAAAGGCTCCTCCTTTGAGTGTGAGAAAGGGACACAGATAGAGAGTAGAGTGTCTGTTGTAGTTCAAAGCAATAAATCTAGACAGTAACATTGGATTTTGTTTTTGAAAAAAATGTTTTTTTAAATAAAAAATTATTTAAGTTATTATTAAAAGGAGGTAAAATTAAAAAGCTTATAACGTCTCTTTGGAGAGTGACCAGATTTCAAATTCCAAATGGAGACTTTTGAGTGGTCCTGGGGTTTCTAATAAACTTACAAAAATGTTTTAATTAGTTTGTGTACTACTTGATGGGCTGGTGTACACGTGTTCAAAAACCTTTTTTTTTCAAAGTTTAGGGTAACATGGTAACTTGAGTGTCTTACTAATCAAACATCAAATGGGGCTAGAAGAAAAATATTTGCTGCTAAAAAAGTGCATTTTTTTTAATAAAAAAAAACATTCATATTTCATTTCATTTGTTTCAAGACAACTTCTTTTTGTTTTTCTTTTGGTAATTGGTTGACTAAGAATATACCATTAAAATTTTCAAAAATCATATATCAAATGTTTGTGAAAATAAAAAAATTTCATTAAAGAAAATTTAAAAACACTTAGCAAACATCATAAAAAAAGACACTAATTAAATTTACTATTTAAGAAATATTTTTATTAAATAATACAAACAGCAATTTCTCATATATTGAAAACCAAAATTTTTGCTCTTTTCAATTGGAAGATCCAGACTTTTATAAAATAAAGTTGTTCTTTTATGATAAAAGAGAGGTTTACATAAGGGAAAAGAAACACTAAGAGACAATAAATACAAGTCATTTCCCTCAAAACCAATGGAGATAATTTTTTTTTGTTTTTTTTAAGGAGATACCAGTTTGGGAATAGGTAAAAGAAACAATAATACAAGTCATTTCCCTCAAAACCAATGGAGATAAGGGTTTTTTTAATTATTATTTTAAAGGAGACACCAGTTTGGGAATAAGTAAAGCAGTCGTAAATATTAAGATTTGAATTTTAAATTTGTTAAATGTCACCTAGACCTGCTCATGAGCCGGGCCGCGACCAGGATCTTTTCCTTCTTCCTTGTCCAAGCCCGGCCGTGGGCGGACCCAAATTTATTGTTCATCCTATATAATTTTTTATAATTAAATATAAATTAAAAAATATTTTTTAATTAAGTGAACAATGATCCAGGCTGGATCACAAAAATGATAACCCAGGCCCAACCCAATACGGCCCGGGCCTATCAGGTCGGGCGGGCTGCCCGGTCATGAGTAGGTTTAATATCACCTTTTAAAAATGACTACATGAATCAACTCAACTAAACTCCGAGTTCAATGGAGATAAGTTGTTGTTAAAAGGGAATAACAGTGTCATTATATCTTCATGCTGCATAGACTGCTCATGGGCAGGGCTTGGGCAGGAATTTTGTGATCCGGGCCGGCCCTAATCACTGTTCACACATTAAAATAATAATATTTTTTAAAATTTAATTTTAAAATATAATATTTTTTAATATATATATTTTTTATATATGATGAACAGTAATTTTAGGCCCACGAGTCAACCTAAACCCGTTCAGAACCAAACCTGGATAAAATAAAAAAAAATCAAACCACAACTCGACCCGTTTCGACCCATAAGTAAGCCTAATGCTGCAGCAATGTTCAAGCACAAGACAGTTTATTTCAAGCTGTACTCTATTGCTTGCCCATGTTCAATAATTGCAAAGTGGGCCGAAATTGGTGAGCTATGGAGGAGCTTATGGAAGGGAATGAATGGTTATAATTTACCTATATTGGTTTAGCATGGTAGATTCGATTTTGTACTTGTAGATATATAGTCACAGAGAATCCAAAATTTTCATGAGAATTGCAAATAGTTGTGTGGTCGGTTGATAAAATATTAAACTTTTAATTTTAATTATTGAAAATTAGTTTATGACAAACTTAAGTGCTAAACAAAATTTTCATGAGAAAAATATTTAAAATTTATGCCATGGTTATTATCACACTTTATTCTTGTTAGAATTTTATGTGAAGCCAGGTTTTTTCTGTTTATGTGAGGCAATCCAAATTGATGATCTAACTTGATAAAGATAGTTATGAAATTGAAATGGTTTTTTTTTAAATTCTTTTTTTATTGGCTTGATTTTAGGGTTTTTTTTTTTTTTGTTTGTTTCGTAGCTTTGGTTATAAAAATCCTATAATAATTGTTGCATATGTAAGTTGTTCTCCCATAAAATAGTGAAAATTTCTGTGTAACTTTATGGACGTAAACACAATTGACCGAACTACATCTTGATTTTATGATTTTTTTCTTGATGTTTCTTTTTTATTATTATTGTTTCTCTACATCCTTATCAAAGATTTATTTGCTACAATTTGGATGGTAATTCAAAAAAAAAAAAAAATTGTCAAAGTATTTTTAACGACAACTTCCTCATTCTTCAACTATCAATGTAACAAAAACGAAACTATTTTGCTAAATTAAATAGTCTTATGTAATTAATACAATCTCTGCATTCAATTGACAAAAATTATGCTCCCAAGATGAATCTCAAGGTAAAGTTTGAAATCAATTTGCCAGTTTTGTTTGAAATTAATCAATAAAGCTCATCTGAATCAATTATCTTTAGAGCAAAATTTGTTCCCTTTTCAACCTGCCTGTAAATGTTAGCCCAAAAGAAGGTTTAAACTTTTTCATACAAGACAACAATGTCGGATTCAACTTGCATAGAAACATTCTTAATTATTGCACAAAATTTAAAGAAACAAGAGCTGTAATTAATTAATCTTTGTCTTTCACATTTCAATCTCCCAAAAGATTTTTAATAATGAAAAAGAATTATATGAAACGGTTACCCTACGTAAACATATATCTTTTCATTCAAGTCATGCCAAATAATTAAACTTTTGAAAAAAAAATAACTATTTATATATTGACATAGAATAACAGTTTCATAAAATCCTTTCTTGTTAAGTAATTTTGGTTCCAACAAAAAGTCAAGACAAAAAACAATCCTGGAACTATCCGAAGAAACAAAAACATGAACCTTAATTTCATCAATGACAATCACTTTAGGGACACAAAAAAAAAAAAAGACTTTAGTTAAAAACATTTCTTAATTCTTCCTCATCTTTTTTTCACTATTATTGCAAACCCTAATAGCCATGAACAAACTCGCAATACTTGTTCTTCATCCAACGAAACCCGCTCATTAATTTGCTTTCAACAGCATACGATTTGTACTTCACCATACGACGTTGTCTCTTCAATTCAGGATCCCCGGCAACGCCCCAATTCACATTGGATTTGTTATAATTATAATAACTCCTACTATATTTATCGATATCGACCTTGAATGTCGACGGATTCGATAAATGAACAGGTTGAGGTGGAACAGGAACCGGAACCGGAACTGAACTTCGATCAGATGACGAAGAACTATTATTATTTTTACCTTTCATTTCAAGCTTCCATTCACCACCAAATGTCCGGTTTGCTGCCTTGAAATCTGCCATCTCTCTCTCAATATCTGCCATTTTTTTCTTTTCTTACTATTATAATTGGCAGAGATTTAGAGAGAGAATAGAAAATAGAGAAGAAGAAGATTTTCTAGCTTTACTGCTTCATGATATCTAAATGTTATTATGTTTATAAAATGATGGGTGTTTTTATGGAGATGAGAGAGGAACCTGGTTTTTGTTTTCTGAGGTTATTAATTTTGGTTACTTCCAAATATTTTAGTGTTATTGAGTTGTAAAGGTAAATTGATTGTTGAATTTTGGTTGGTGGCTGAAACATTTTTGTATTAGATTTTCCCTAAAATTAAACTTTTGAAATTTTGAAGAATATGTTAGACTTGATTGGATGACCTTGAGTTTCTCCCTGTTTTCAGCTATTGTTTGAGTAAGCTGGCCTTTTAACCATTTTAGGGTGGTAACTAGACATGCTCATAATCGCGATTCAATTTTTTTTATTTTTATTTAGGTTCGGTTTATCGGTCCGGATTATTATTTATGATATTAAAAAATTATTTTTATAATTAAATTTAAATAAAAATAAAAATATTTTAATAGATGAATAGTGATCCAGATCGGATCGACCCGAATCATAAAAAATATTCCCCAAAGCCAATCCATGAGCAGGTCTAGTGATAACCTATTGACAAATACTATTTTTTTAGTACAATGAGGTCGCAGCTTGAAATAAAAAAAAAAGATTGAAGATGTTGGAATTCGAAATCTCGACCAAATCAATTGGGTTAAATCCCAAGTTCTATCGACAAATACTATTTGTTAAACCAAAAGTCTTATCTGTAAAAATGAAGAATTGTTAGATTCAAGCTTAATAACTATAGGCCACTAGAGTTTCTAAATTGATATCAATTTTCTTATAGCACCATTCTCATGGTGATCAGGTTAAATTAAACTTGAATGGATCCATTTTTACATGGCAAAAAAAGGGTTTCTAGATTTTCAATTTTTTTTCTCTTTCAGAAATGTTTCCATGTTTGGAGGCTTGGAGCATACCATGGATTTTGAATTCTGTATAATGTACTCTTCAACTGTATTTCTATTACTTGAGCCCCTTAGATTTAATTAAGGGCATTGTTCAACCCAAAAAAAAAAAAGAAAAAAGAAAGAAAGAAAGAAAAAAAGATGTTTAAAGTTCTGGCTCAATGAGCAAAATAGCACACGCCAGTTAATTAACCAATTAATTGCAACTGTGAGGAAGAAAATTAACAGCCAAGATCAATCCCTCCAGGAGAAGAAGTTAAAAATTGGACAAACCACAATCATGTACACCCAATTTTATTTTTTTTGCTTGTAACAGATTCTAACCTATGTTATTCGGATTTTTTATTTTTCTTAAAATACCCGTATTTAACATCTGTGTCTGACATATCATCGGTATGAATAAAAATCCTCTATCCCCATTTTTCTACCTCTACCCGTGCCCCAACTCTCGTAACGAGCAGCGAGTCTGTTTTTTTGGTGTCGCTTTTTTTCTCGTTTGTTTTCAATTTTTTAACAGGGGCTACGAAATATAAATACGACCGATTGGTATTTTATCAGTGATGGAATAGGTGAACTCTATGACACCATCTTTTTTATTTGCATCGTTTTCGTATTTGTTTTTTTTTTTTTCCAAGCGAAATTGGTTTTTTTATTAGATAAAGAATCGGGTCAAACATTAAAAACAAACAGGTACGAAGAGAACAAAAAAAACGGACACGTGGCTCGTTATGAGAGTGTGGGCGCGGATAGGGGCAAGGAAATAGGGGCAGAGTATTTGGATTCCATTGGTATAGCGTATGATCCTTCAAAAAAAATATAGAAAAACTTTATAAAAAAAAAAGAAACATATCTGTATCAGACACATTATATCCGTATCTGACACTCACTTCTAAATCCGAATAACATATATTCTAACCAGGACTCAATCTCCTAGGGACCATTGGCTCATCTCTAGGTAGTAGTAGTAAATGGTGCTATAGCCGCAAATGAAGATCAACGTTGTCTTCTTCATTTACTTGTGTAGCTACTGATGATGAATCCGATGTTGAGCCGCAGACGCCAATTTCATGAGTTTGTACTTGAAAAGGTCCCTGACCAAGACCCTGACCCAATTGCGTCCCCTCGCCAACATGAAAGGGACAATAAGGACCCCTTAAAGGTAGCATTGGCAGCAAAGATGGTGCGGCTGAGAAACCACCCCTTGGGGCCATGCTTGTGGACCCTCTTGCATAAATCAACCGCCTTGACCGAGCTGAATGCGCCGTGATAACCGGGCCTGTTGTAGTCACAAATCGTTGCTGCATTTGTTGTTGTTGATGAAGATTGAAAAACGAGGCCTGTTTTGCTCGTCGTTCTCTTTTGTGTGCATTTTGATGGCCACCTAAAGCTTGAGAATTGGCAAATCCTCGATGACAAAATTGGCACTCAAATCTCCTGTAATCAGTAACACTATTATTTCCTGGAACAATTCCATGCACTTTTTCATGATCATCAGCAGAAACTCGAAAACCGAAAAGCTTCAATTGTTTCCTGCCAGACTCAGGCTCATCATCGCCATTGTTTTCTGGTTCACTCATGCTAATCAAACTCCAGGAAAATTGGGCTACTTGATGATGAATTAAATGAAATCTTTTGAAGATCCATGTAGAAATATATAGAAGGAAAGGATCATCTGCCATGCAGCTAGGGTTGTAGATGACGCAAATACCCCCTCAAACCTGAAAAATTATTTGTTGGACAATCAAAGAGAGTGACAACCATATCCAAAACTACAGGCAGAATTGTTCAGTTTTACTGTGAATTTAATATACCTTTTTTCATGAATTCCATGGATACAAGACAAGCACTCGTGCGAAACTGGAGACATATCTGTAAAGTAAAAGTCATAAGGTTTCAGCGCGTGCATCATGTCCTTTCAACATATCCCATGGTATGTAGTGTTTGGTAACCTATGTTATTCGGATTCGGGTGTAACTGTCGGATACAGGAATATGTCCGACATAGATATGTTCAATTTTTTCTAAAATTTTTATGTATTTGAAGGGTCTTTAGATGATCATATCTTTATATCCATATCCGGATGTAATAACCAATTTTCGTCCGGGTCGGATTCGAATCCGACCCGGACCAAGTACGAATCGGGCCTGCTATTCAGCAGGCCCAATCTGCTGTCCAGGCCTATTGGCCCATTTCGGGCCCAAAACCCAAACACAGGCCCAAGCACCAGGCCCAATTTTCGGCCCTTTTCATCCAAAACCCTAACCCTAGCCGCCTCCCCCATTTCCCAAAACCCAACAGCAGAAACCCTCCCCCCACACGCCAAACCCTAGCCACCTGACACCCTGCTCTGCCACCCTGCCAAAAGGCCACCCCAGACACGCCACCCTCCCCCACACTCAACCCTCTCCCAACACTCAACCGGCCACCACCACCAACCCCCCATAAAACCCCCATCACCAGCAAAAAAAAAGGAGAAGGAGGGAGGAGAGGAGGGCCCGATTCGGACCCCCCAGATCCGATCCCCCACGGAGGAGGAGGCCCCCTGATTCAAAGAAACCAGATTCGGACCCCCCTTTTTTACCAAAAACCCCAGATCTGGGGTCCGAAACCCAGATCTGGGTCCTCTTCAAAAGACCAAAAATAAAAAAACCCAGATCCGAGCCTTCACTAGGTTCGGACCCTCCCTGGAGCTAAAAAACAGACCGCCCCCCACACACAAGAAAAACATCCAAAAACCTGCACACAAAAAAACATACCAACCAAAAAAAAACAACAAAACCAACAAAGGGTTTTGAAACCTAGATCTACGGACTTCGGCGGGGATTCGGGCAAAACGGAGCCCGAATCTGAGAAGAGGAGGTCGAGGCGGTTCGGGAGAAAGTATTTTGGTAATCACCGGCCGCCGGCGAACGGCGGCCGGCGACGGTGGACGGCGGCCGGCGCGGTGGCCAGCCGCCGGAAACTGGGTTTCTGTGGGAGAGAGTGAGAGAGAAAAGAGAAGAGAGAGAAAGGAGAAAAAAAAAAAAGAAAGAAAATGAAAAAAAAAGAGGGGTTTGGGGTATAAATACGGTGCCAAAACGGCACCGTTTCTGGGGGGCGGGTCGAGGTGACCCGCGCGTCGACCCGCGGGTCGACCCGGGGTCCGCGCGGGTCACCCGTTCCATTTTTTTAAAAAAAAAACTTCGGCGTCAAAACGACGCCGTTCGGACCCAGGGTCCGCGCGTGGACCCGCGGGTCGACCCGGGGTCCGCGCGCCCGACCCGGGTCTGTAAAAAAAAAAAAAAGGGCAAGGGCGCTAAACGACGTCGTTTTGGTCCCTGGAAGCGGGTCCACAGGACCCGCGCGCGGACCCGCGGATCGACCCGGGGTCCGCGCACCCGACCCGTTTCGGCCCAAAAAAAAAAAAAAAAAAAAAGGCTGGGCCAGGCCTGGCCCAGCAGGCCAGGCCAGAACCAGGCCTGGCTCAGCAGGCCTGGTTCTGGGCCAAAGAAAAAAGAAAAGAAAAAAAAAAAGAAAAAAAGAAAAAAAAAGAAAGAAGAAAAATTAAAATAAAAACTAATAATAATAAATTTAAAATAATAATAAAAATATAAAAAATATATATACATAAAAAAAATTAAAAAATCAAAAAAAAAATCAAAAAAAAATCAAAAAAATTAAAAATAAAAAAAAGGGGAAAAAATATAAAAAAATTAAAAAAAATTCACGATTATCGATTTTCGAAGTTTTGATTGTTTTGATTTTTGACATTTTTCAGGTGATTTTGTGAAGATAAAGTCCGGCATTTTAAATTTCGGATTCTCGACATTTGTCAGGTATGATTTTAATTTTCGTATTTATTTTCATTACTATTTGTATTTATTTATTTTGTCCGGCATTCAATATATTTTTGTTATTCAGTTTTGATTTTAAAATATTAAAATAATAATTTTTAATTAATACATGTCTTTTAAAATTATTGTCGGTAAATAAAATTCTCTAAAAACGGATCTCTTTCTCGGATGGTCAGAGTATCGATCGTTCTTCGAAATGGTCCGAGTAAGAATAATAATCGAAACACTATCGAAAGTATCGGAGTGATTCGGGAATTATTCTTACATAGATAATTTCTTTTATTTCGGAAATAATTATTAAAAGCATTTTAATTTACTTTTCAAAAAAAAGATTTTAATAAATGCGAATAACCGACGACGGAATTCGTAGGACGTCACGGTAGTGATTCCTAAGATATCTTGAGGTGCGAGAATTTCGTTAAATATCACCATGAGTGGTGGGAGTATTTAGCGATATGCTCGATACAAAAATGCATAAAAAATGAAATAATAAAATTAAAAATAAATAAATAGCGAATGTTTATTGCGCTCGATATTTTGCCATGCTCGTGTTTTTAATATTACGATTCGCATGTTTAATTTTATAGTTATATGTTAAGCCGTATGCATCCGATATTTAAATATTTGCATCATACGCATTTGAATAAAAATGGATGTAAATTGCCGACGACGGAATTCGAAGGATCACGGTTGTGATTCCTAAGATGTCTTGAGGTGAGAAGATCTCGTTAAATACCACCGAGAGTGTCGGGAATATTTAATGAGTATTTTCGATAATAAATTTATGTTCACTTTCGTTTTTTTAAAAAAATAAAAAAAAACAGTTCAAGAAAATCCAAAAAATAATAAACATGTTTTTTAAGAATAATAAATAAAAGATAATTATTTTTAAATACCGATGTTAAATCCATTAAATCGAGATTAAAGATAACACGTGATTAAGTGGTACCGTTTTCTAACGGGCGTTACGGGGGTGCTAATCCTTCCCCGCACGTAACCGACTCCCGAACCCAAATTTGTTTGTCTCTCTGGTTCAAAGCGCAGACTTCGAAATTGGTTTTAAAAAATGTTTTAATTAATTTTAAAATATTTTACTAAAATCGGTTTTAATAGGTGGCCAATCACACCTAGCAAAAAAGATTGGTGGCGACTCCATTTTTTGTGTTTTCATCAAATTCGTCGTAGCGGTCCGAAAAAAACCGTTATGACAGCTTGGCGACTCCACTGGGGACGCCTTGAGAGTCGAGCCACAAATTGATCATGTGTTATTTTAAAATCTCGAATTAATGAATTTAATCGGTATTTAATTTTAATTCTCTTTACTTTTTTTCTTTCTTTATTTTTATTTTGCTTGCAATTACACTTTGATATCTGTTAATTCTTGCTTCATTTTTTTTATGTCGTTTATTTTTTAAATCGTGGAATGTTTAGAATAAAGAGTCGTAGACAAATAGTCGAAGGTTTGCTTGTTCCTTCTCACACAAGCTCGTGCATTTCATACATAAGCTCTATACCCGAGCTTTATCCCTTTAGGTGAAAGTAAAGTACCTACGCTCTCGTGAGGCAATAACCTCCGCATGGGCTAGCGAAACACTTTCGGAGTAATAAAGTACCTACGCTTTCGTGAGGCAATAACCTCCGCATAAGCCTGGAAAATATACTCCAACAAATTGAACCCGTTTTAAATGGGGATGCCTTACTAGCCTTCACGGGCGACAGTAAGGAGCAATTTGGAGCCTTTTAGAACCTAACTCAACCTCATGTAGTGAACTTGAGTATAGCCATATCGAATTTCCGATCGGATATCCTCGAAATTTGGAAGGAACATGGTGATCTTTCGCTATTTGTTTACATTCCGAACAAGAACTGTAAATCGGGTAATGATGAACGCACATCGTGCTACCCGCAATTCAGTTTCATTTTTCGCTCCGAAGGCATCGTGATGCTTAAATAAGTCGACACTGTCGGAGCAAATGTTTGTTAACTTTTTGAGTTTGTAAATACGAAATTTTTTTTTCGTACATCTCGTACATTTCATGCATTGATGCACTTGTAAATAAAGCATTTACATTCATAATTGTATTTTTGATTTCACGGTGATAATAATCTCATTTGATAAATTGCATAAACACTTGTTGTTGATTAAATGAGAATTGCAAACCGGTAGTGTTGAGTAAATATTTGGACATCAGTGCCATAATAAGACCCACTACCACAAAAGTTTTTGATAGAAATTGGTTTGTGAAAATAATATTTTGATTTTTACGAAAAAAATAACATTTTTCAAAACAAAAAAAAACAACAAAAATTTTTTTTTTTTTGCGGATTGAATTTGGGGGCAAAGTTTGTGCTATAAAATTGTTGAATGATCAAGTTCAGTCCAAATCATGAATAGTTTTATGTATATATTCATGCATTAATTTCTTTATTCTTTGGACAAATCAAATTCGCATCATATTGCAATCATAACATGCATGGTCATTCATTATAGAATACATTAGTGACATACATGATCGTTCTCTGTATATACCAGTATATCATTTTATTTACTCTTTACATGCATCATATCGACATCGTGATTGCATTCATTACAATAAGGTCATGCATTCCGTGACATACATGGTCACTCATTGTATATACTCATGCATTAATTTGTTTATTCTTTACATGCATCATATGGGCATCGTGTTACATTCACGGCATTCATAGCTCATGCATCATGAAGCACACTTGAGAGGAATAAAAAAAAAAGTCGGTTTAGCTTTGAAAGGTTTTCTCTTCCAAATCAGAGAATCACTGCGTGCCTCTGTGACACAGGCCGGAATCATGGAGGATGAACAAAATAGACTGGATAGAGTGGAAAGAGCACAGAGAGAACTACAAGAACAGTTAGCCAGATCTCAGCAAGAAACACGGGAACAGATCATAAAATCTCGAGAGGAGTCACGTGAGCAAATAGACAAGATGATTGAAATGATGACTAGGCTGACTCGAGGAAAATGGGTTGCTGAAGGATCGATCATAAGGGGAGAACCTCGACCTCGAGTAAACGACAACGAAGATCCGATTCACCTATCGAGTCAACGAGGCCAAGGACAATTTCAACTGAACTCGGAATTTCACCCCTCAGACTCGGTTGTTATTCCAAGCCAAGATGGTTCACTAGAACAAGAAAAGCTGAAAAAACGTGTGGCAGAGCAAGTGAAAGACGCAGAGGTGCAACAGAAGTATGATCTGTTTGAAGAGAGACTCAAAGCCATAGAAGGGATAGACATTTTCGGGAATATGGATCCGAATGAGCTCAGCTTGGTCCCAGATTTGGTGATTCCGCCAAAATTCAAGGTCCCTGAATTTGAAAAGTATGACGGATCGAAATGTCCATCAATCCACATCATGATGTTTTGTCGGAAAATGGCTGGCTACACCAACAATGACAAGCTGTTAATCCACTGCTTCCAAGACAGTCTAACAGGATCGGCTGCGAGATGGTATAATCAGTTGGATCGGGGCTGTATCCGTTCTTGGAAAGATTTGGCAAAAGCTTTCAAGACTCAGTATAAGCACATGATCGACATGGCACCAGATAGGTTGACCTTGCAAAATATGGAGAAAGAGGCCACTGAGAGCTTCAAAGAATATGCTCAGAGGTGGATGGACATGGCCACCCAAACACGACCGGCTCTGACTCAAAAGGAAATTACTGTCCTTTTTGTGAGTACACTGCACACTCCGTACTATGATAGACTCGTTGGCAATGCCACAAAGAATTTTGCAGATATGGTAACCTCAGGAGAGATGATTGAAAATGCTATCAAAAACGGAAAACTCGAAGGAGATGAGACATCCAATGCCGAGGGAAACGAGACACCTGAAAGGAAGGAGGAACATGTCCAGGCTATGGGAGAATTCACTCCGTATCCCCGGGTCTCTCCATATCAATCGTGTTACTCTACCAATGTCTATTCAAGTCATTATCCTTACCTTCCAGATATTCAAACACATCATTCTATGCCAGCCCTTGCAACTAGGCCTGCTTCCCAGAAACGACCGAGGGGCAACCAAGAGAAGTTTTCAATCCCAATCTCTGACCTGTTGCAATTACTAATGAGGAACCGATACCTCACCCCTGTGCCTTTGAAAATAGCTCCAAACCCATCAGCAAGGAGCTATGACCCGAATAGCAAGTGTGAGTATCACATGGGGGCAATTGGACATTCAACTGAAAGATGCAGACAACTGAAGAAAAAGATTGAAGGTCTTGTCCATGACGGCATTTTGACTCCAGAGCTAGTTGAATAGTGGAAATCCGCATTGCCATGAATCGGTTTCTTCGCCACGGGTTTGGAGGATGAGAATGGTTACCTTTAAAAGCATGCCAACAAGCATCGTGGAATATGCATGTAGTTCTATGCCTCATCATGAAAGCACATGTCTTATGTTGGCATCCACATGAAATAAATAAATTTCAAATTTCAAATGCTTTGTGTTTATTGTGTTTCAATGATAATTTGAAATTCTTGATTTGTGAAGAGCGCGTTCTTAAAAGAAAAAAATTTCACGTTAAGAAATGATGAGGAGTCTTGAGATTATTGATGATCAATGTTAGAAATGACCCAACACCCTTTCCCCTCTCTTTCGGACTTGCCTATGCTTGAATCCTTTGAGTTGAAACAGTCAATGCTTCCAGGAACATATTGTTGAATTTCAGAAACCATAGTCAGTGCAACAAGGAAAATGCAGATCCTAGTTTAGGTTATGAGCAATGGAACGAACTTTTTGAAAAAAAAAAAAAAAGCTTTTTGGTGTCTCAAACAAGTGAAACCTCTTTCAAGAATCTAGATCATGGCAAATTGATGTGTGTCAAGGTTATGCCAAAACCATTCACATCCCTTTCCATAACCACAAAACAAGAGTTGCCCAGACGTTACTTCATGATTAACGTCTCGGGTAACAATGATTAAACCTGATTTTCTCGTGTTTCTAGAAAAAAGCTGTTTTCGAGCCATATTCTTTCTTATCCCTTCGGAGAGCAAAAAGACTCGAGGTATTCCTTGTTATGATACGAAGTCTCATTTGTATGACCAATCAAATGGTGCATCATTTGTAGATACGAAAGACGCGTGGTGGATAAAGATGGAGTAATATTCGGAGCATGCATCAAAGAAAAAATGAAAGAAATGAAAAAAAGAAAAAAGAAAAATGAGTGTGACATCATGCATTTATGAAATTCAAGACGGTTTCAAGAAAGAAAAAAAAAACCTTTTCATTATTTTCCTCTAAGGAATGACTCTTCGATTTACGTGCTTGTGTTCGAGATGAAAAATGGCCATCTTTCATCATCCTTTCACAAAATAGAAAATATCCTTTTGCTACCCCTTTTGAGCCTAGTGAATACTTTTGCTCTTTCAACCCCGATCAAGGATCACCCTCCACACTAGGGGGGCAAATTCGAGGAAAGATCTTTTCAAAGGTCACGGATAGTGAAGTCTTGGTTCAAAAACGAAAAAGAATGTCGTGAATCAAAGAGAAATCTGAGCTTTCAAATGACTACGGGCTCACCTTGTCAAAATAGAGATGCAAAAAAAAAATGCAAAAAAAAGGGAGAGATAAAAAGAAAGATAAAAGCAAAAACAGAAAAGGAAGAAAAGAACGGATGAAAATCATCGAATAAAGAGAAAAGCTCAGAAAAGACAAGTGTTTCGAAGAAAATCCTCCTCATGAATGATCCTTGATTTGATCACCTTAAACACATGTTTGGGCCTATCTATCTTTCTTTCAGTACCTCGAACCTCGGCCTACATTACGTACCTGGAAAAGACCATTTTGATCGAGCATGGTCATTTAAATTGATGAGTCTATTCTTAGAGAAATGCATGAGACTTCGATCTCCTTTCTGGTTAAAAATCTTTTTTGGATAAGTCTTGATTTCTTGAATGCATGGTGAAACATTTAAGAAAAAAATGAAAAGATGGAAAGAAGGAGACTCTAGGGTGAAAACCCGACATGGGCAGTCTAGAGTAAAATGGGAGAATTTCGGTGTTGCTTATGGTATCGTCGGGGCCATAACAAAAGAAGAAGTCATTTTGAAGAACTTAAGGAACATCTGGGAATTCCAAAATATTCCAAAACTGTCAACTCTCGTTTGGAGGTTTGACTTTAAAAAAAACTGAGACTGTTTTCCTTTCCAGAATCAATTCTCCAGTTTGAACATTCCAGCTAGCCTTGACGTTTGTCAAAACGCCATGATTTGGAAACTAAAAGAAGGTTGAATTTGTTCGAGTCCAAAAAATCATGTTCTATAAAATCTGTTCCATTTGTGAGTCTAGAAAGGATATACATTTTTCCTGTTGTGAAGTCTCCTTGGATCAACCAAAATCTTGTGGTACCAAGCCTTCCGACTTAATTTGAAAAAAAAAAAAGCCGAATGGACATTCAGAAAAACTTCTAACAGGTGATCATCAATCTTCAAGAGATTTGGATATCAGATAATAACATTTTCAGCTCAAGAGCTTTCAGTAAATAAGCAAATATTTTTCAAAAAAAAAAGCAAGCAAAAGCAGATAAATGAAAAAGTTTTTGAAGAAACCATTTCCGATGTTGGCATAAGACGAAGGTTCTTCTGGCCCAGAGGTATGGAACTATTGAGGTAGAAGAAATGAACACTCGGATTCCAGTTGATCTAAAAAAAAAACTATCGGGGCAAAGGGATAGTTCCAAAGTGAAGAAAAAGGTTGATCTCGTACGAGGCACGAGCGTTTCAGGATACACTCTGTTTCGAAGAGGAAAAAAGATTTGGAAAAGCTAAACCAAGATCAGAAAAAACATTTGGGAACATTCGCATCATTCATGAACATTCGCATATTTATTAAGTTTTGCATCTGCATCGTGTCGTAAAATGTGTACAGTATCCGAAGGTACTTGCACATGCATCATCAGGGGCATACGCATTGACATCGCATGACATTCACATTTCATGCATGACATTGATTATTTGAAATTTTGACATTTGAATTCGAATATTTAGTGAGATTTTCTTCCAAGATATGATCTTCAGGTAGGATCACCAAGACCTCCGGGCACCTCTTTTAAAACCTCCGGGTTTCCTCTTTTAAGTCCTCCGGGCACAGGAAAAGAATTTATTTTCAAAGTTGTGGAGCCTCTGATGAGAGGAGCAATTTATTTTCAAAGTTGTAGAGCCTCTGATTAGAGGAGCGATTTATTTTTCGAAATGATAGAAAATTAGAAAAAAGACCTCCGGGCACCTGTTTTAAGACCTCCGGGCACAGCAAAAGAAAAAGAAAATTAGAAAAAAGAAGTCCTCCGGGCACAGGAAACCAATTTATTTTTCAAAGTTGTGGAGCCTCTGATGAGAGGAGCAATTTAAATTTCAAAGTTGTAGAGCCTCTGATGAGAGGAGCAATTTATCTCCAAAGTTGTAGAGCCTCTGATTAGAGGAGCAATTTATTTTTCAAAGTGATAGAAAATTAAAAAAGAAGACCTCCAGGCATCTGTTTTAAAACCTCCGGGTTGCATTTTTAAGACCTCCGGGCACAGCAAAAGAAAAAGAAAATTAGAAAAAAGAAGTCCTCCGGGCACAGGAAACCAATTTATTTTTCAAAGTTGTAGAGCCTCTGATGAGAGGAGCAATTTATTTTCAAAGTTGTGGAGCCTCTGATGAGAGGAGCAATTTATCTTTCCAAGTGATAGAGCCTCTGATTAGAGGAGCAATTTATTTTTCAAAGTTGTGGAGCCTCTGATTAGAGGAGCAATTTATTTTTCAAAGTGATAGAGCCTCTGATTAGAGGAGCAATTTATTTTCAAAGTTGTGGAGCCTCTCATTAGAGGAGCAATTTATTTTTCAAAGTCGTGGAGCCTCTGATTAGAGGAGCAATTTATCTTTCCAAGTGATAGAGCCTCTGATTAGAGGAGCAATTTATTTTTCAAAGTTGTGGAGCCTCTGATTAGAGGAGCAATTTATTTTCAAAGTTGTGGAGCCTCTGATGAGAGGAGCAATTTATCTTTCCAAGTGATAGAGCCTCTGATTAGAGGAGCAATTTATTTTTCAAGTGATAGAGCCTCTGATTAGAGGAGCAATTTATTTTTCCAAATGATAGAGCCTCTGATTAGAGGAGCAATTTATTTTTCCAAGTAGTAGAGCCTCTGATGAGGGGAGCAATTTATTTTTCCAAGTGATAGAGCCTCTGATTAGAGGAGCAATTTATTTTCCAAGTAATAGAGCCTCTGATTAGAGGAGCAATTTACTCTTCCAAGTGATAGAGCCTCTGATTAGAGGAGCAGTTTATTTTCCAAATGATAGAGCCTCGCTAAAAAAAAGGATCTCAATAACCGGAAAAAATTGGTTATACTGTCTTTGCCCTATTCCTGATTCTCAGCAATGTGCAAAGAGGGGCAGCTGTAATAACCAATTTTCGTCCGGGTCGGATTCGAATCCGACCCGGACCAAGTACGAATCGGGCCTGCTATTCAGCAGGCCCAATCTGCTGTCCAGGCCTATTGGCCCATTTCGGGCCCAAAACCCAAACACAGGCCCAAGCACCAGGCCCAATTTTCGGCCCTTTTCATCCAAAACCCTAACCCTAGCCGCCTCCCCCATTTCCCAAAACCCAACAGCAGAAACCCTCCCCCCACACGCCAAACCCTAGCCACCTGACACCCTGCTCTGCCACCCTGCCAAAAGGCCACCCCAGACACGCCACCCTCCCCCACACTCAACCCTCTCCCAACACTCAACCGGCCACCACCACCAACCCCCCATAAAACCCCCATCACCAGCAAAAAAAAAGGAGAAGGAGGGAGGAGAGGAGGGCCCGATTCGGACCCCCCAGATCCGATCCCCCACGGAGGAGGAGGCCCCCTGATTCAAAGAAACCAGATTCGGACCCCCCTTTTTTACCAAAAACCCCAGATCTGGGGTCCGAAACCCAGATCTGGGTCCTCTTCAAAAGACCAAAAATAAAAAAACCCAGATCCGAGCCTTCACTAGGTTCGGACCCTCCCTGGAGCTAAAAAACAGACCGCCCCCCACACACAAGAAAAACATCCAAAAACCTGCACACAAAAAAACATACCAACCAAAAAAAAACAACAAAACCAACAAAGGGTTTTGAAACCTAGATCTACGGACTTCGGCGGGGATTCGGGCAAAACGGAGCCCGAATCTGAGAAGAGGAGGTCGAGGCGGTTCGGGAGAAAGTATTTTGGTAATCACCGGCCGCCGGCGAACGGCGGCCGGCGACGGTGGACGGCGGCCGGCGCGGTGGCCAGCCGCCGGAAACTGGGTTTCTGTGGGAGAGAGTGAGAGAGAAAAGAGAAGAGAGAGAAAGGAGAAAAAAAAAAGAAAGAAAATGAAAAAAAAAGAGGGGTTTGGGGTATAAATACGGTGCCAAAACGGCACCGTTTCTGGGGGGCGGGTCGAGGTGACCCGCGCGTCGACCCGCGGGTCGACCCGGGGTCCGCGCGGGTCACCCGTTCCATTTTTTTAAAAAAAAAACTTCGGCGTCAAAACGACGCCGTTCGGACCCAGGGTCCGCGCGTGGACCCGCGGGTCGACCCGGGGTCCGCGCGCCCGACCCGGGTCTGTAAAAAAAAAAAAAAAAGGGCAAGGGCGCAAAACGACGTCGTTTTGGTCCCTGGAAGCGGGTCCACAGGACCCGCGCGCGGACCCGCGGATCGACCCGGGGTCCGCGCACCCGACCCGTTTCGGCCCAAAAAAAAAAAAAAAAAAAAAAAGGCTGGGCCAGGCCTGGCCCAGCAGGCCAGGCCAGAACCAGGCCTGGCTCAGCAGGCCTGGTTCTGGGCCAAAGAAAAAAGAAAAGAAAAAAAAAAGAAAAAAAGAAAAAAAAAGAAAGAAGAAAAATTAAAATAAAAACTAATAATAATAAATTTAAAATAATAATAAAAATATAAAAAATATATATACATAAAAAAAATTAAAAAATCAAAAAAAAAATCAAAAAAAAATCAAAAAAATTAAAAATAAAAAAAAGGGGAAAAAATATAAAAAAATTAAAAAAAATTCACGATTATCGATTTTCGAAGTTTTGATTGTTTTGATTTTTGACATTTTTCAGGTGATTTTGTGAAGATAAAGTCCGGCATTTTAAATTTCGGATTCTCGACATTTGTCAGGTATGATTTTAATTTTCGTATTTATTTTCATTACTATTTGTATTTATTTATTTTGTCCGGCATTCAATATATTTTTGTTATTCAGTTTTGATTTTAAAATATTAAAATAATAATTTTTAATTAATACATGTCTTTTAAAATTATTGTCGGTAAATAAAATTCTCTAAAAACGGATCTCTTTCTCGGATGGTCAGAGTATCGATCGTTCTTCGAAATGGTCCGAGTAAGAATAATAATCGAAACACTATCGAAAGTATCGGAGTGATTCGGGAATTATTCTTACATAGATAATTTCTTTTATTTCGGAAATAATTATTAAAAGCATTTTAATTTACTTTTCAAAAAAAAGATTTTAATAAATGCGAATAACCGACGACGGAATTCGTAGAACGTCACGGTAGTGATTCCTAAGATATCTTGAGGTGCGAGAATTTCGTTAAATATCACCATGAGTGGTGGGAGTATTTAGCGATATGCTCGATACAAAAATGCATAAAAAATGAAATAATAAAATTAAAAATAAATAAATAGCGAATGTTTATTGCGCTCGATATTTTGCCATGCTCGTGTTTTTAATATTACGATTCGCATGTTTAATTTTATAGTTATATGTTAAGCCGTATGCATCCGATATTTAAATATTTGCATCATACGCATTTGAATAAAAATGGATGTAAATTGCCGACGACGGAATTCGAAGGATCACGGTTGTGATTCCTAAGATGTCTTGAGGTGAGAAGATCTCGTTAAATACCACCGAGAGTGTCGGGAATATTTAATGAGTATTTTCGATAATAAATTTATGTTCACTTTCGTTTTTTTAAAAAAATAAAAAAAAACAGTTCAAGAAAATCCAAAAAATAATAAACATGTTTTTTAAGAATAATAAATAAAAGATAATTATTTTTAAATACCGATGTTAAATCCATTAAATCGAGATTAAAGATAACACGTGATTAAGTGGTACCGTTTTCTAACGGGCGTTACGGGGGTGCTAATCCTTCCCCGCACGTAACCGACTCCCGAACCCAAATTTGTTTGTCTCTCTGGTTCAAAGCGCAGACTTCGAAATTGGTTTTAAAAAATGTTTTAATTAATTTTAAAATATTTTACTAAAATCGGTTTTAATAGGTGGCCAATCACACCTAGCAAAAAAGATTGGTGGCGACTCCATTTTTTGTGTTTTCATCAAATTCGTCGTAGCGGTCCGAAAAAAACCGTTATGACACCGGATATACGTCGGATACGAGTATTTCAAAAACAATAAAGAATCTATTATCTTAGTTGTTAACATTAAAAAAGATTGTCTACCGATTGCATAAGTTAAAGTGTGTTTTTGTCATAATTTTCAATTATCTTAGTTCAAACTAACTAATTAACAATTTTCATATTAACATACCAAGGGTTAGTTTACTTGGTAACGGAGGAGCCTCTTCCCTATCAATTAAAGTTTTATCCGGGAGTAAAATCTCGAATACATTAAGCAGATGTGGAAGAGTGTATCTTTAAGTTCGTCAAGAAAGAGTATTTATAATAAAATCGAAGGTCCGATCGGTTCGACTTCCGGTCCGATTTTTATTTCTTGGTTTTAGTTCATTTGGTAAGAGAGGAGCCTCTTCCCTATCCATTAAGGTTCTACCCGGAGTAAAATCTCGAATGCATTAAACTTATGTGGGAGAGTGTATCTTTAAGATCGCCCTGAAAGAAGATTAGGCTGGAGTAAACTGAACATTTAATCATGTTTCTATATAGTCTGATAAAAGGGTAAAGCAACATACAAGGTTACTATTTGGCTCATTAATTTGCCTAGGGAAAGCAATGGACTATAATTTTTTACTATAACATGGCCGGGCAAACAATATTATACATTTGCTTAAACAAGGAAATGATGGTTGATGATTCTTGGTAACTGTCGGCCATTGACAATGCAACCCTAGGATGATTTCTGCATGCTTTGTGTAGAGATTGAAATAATAGCAGTGTCACCCAACAATGCGACCTAATTTGACTTCACAAAACTAGCATGTGCCTTGTGAACTACAACAACCATCGAAAGTGTCCGAGAAAAATCTCTCTAAAGATTTATACTTCAAATGCTATATGCTATAGCCTATAATCAATCACCTATGAAGCACAAACATTTTTGTTAGGGGAGTGTTCAAGTGTCGGACATACATTCGATACGGACACGGTTCCGACACGGCTGAATAAGTATTGGATAAGTGAAAACATGTCAAAAAAATAAAAATAAAATCGGACACGATTAAAACATGATTCAGACACGGCTGGATACGTCCAGATACGCGATGACGGATTTTTTTTTTTGCATTTTTCTCCCAATATGAAATCAACAATGAGCAATTTAGTTATAATGGGTTTTTTAATATTTAAATTTTTAAATTCAAAAATAATTTTTAAAAAATTTTGAACTATTTGCATGTTAATATATCCGTGTCTTAATTTTCTAAAATTTCTCATATTATCATATTCGTATCGTACTCGTAATATGTGTCTATGCTTCCTAGATAATCACACCAACCTTCTTATTTTATTCTTCACCATTTCCCATCAAATAATATATTAGTTTTATACGGAAAACTCTTAAAAAGTTACCATGTTAATTTCTTAGAGATAGTTTGATAGCACGGTGAGAACTACTTAGTAAACCTGCTCATGGTCGGGCAGTTCGTTCAGTTTGGCAGGTCCGGTTCGTATTGGACCGAACCTGGACAGGATATTTTTGATCCGGCTCGACCCGAAACAGTATTTTTTTATTAAAATAATATTATTTTATTTAATTTTAATTATAAAAAAAATATTATAATAAACAGTGAATTCGAGTTTATGGGTCGGGCCTGGGCAAAGAATTTGAAAAACAAATTAGGCCGCGGCCCGACCTGGCCCATGAGCACCTCTACTACTTAGTTACCATGTAATTAATAAATAATTATTTTCTTTATGGGACGAGATGGAAAATTAAGTTGAATTGGGGACTTAGTTTATTTGGTTCATACACAGGAGCGGATCGAAAGGGGGCAGACAGGGGCCTTGGTCTCCTCTTTGCTCTTCCAAACTCCTTAGGTTCTTAATAATTGTCTAACTCAAAAAATGATAAAAACATATTGATCCTCTTTTATCCCGGCCCTCCAACATAAAATTTTTGGCTTCGCCCCTATTCATAAAATCACCTTTTAGAAGTGACATTCAGCAGGTCTGGGTTCGAATCTCAACATCTGCAACCCGACCCTTCTTCTATCCCTAAGTCGTGATCTCTTTTGTACCCAAAAAAAAAAATTATGTTGGGAGTAAGTAAGCATATATATATATATATATATCTTAATTACATGCCCATTTAGGTTGCCTAAGAATATTACTGAATAAATGGATCTTAACTGATGAACATATAATTATGATGCTGAGATATGTAACATGAACATATTTATATGTCTATTTACTTAATCATGTCAAGTTCATTAAAAGAAACATGTTCTAATTATTGTAAGAACAAAACATCTGTTTTCCATTGATTTTTTAACACTATTACAAATAATTACATGTTTTCACGACCCCTCAAACTTGAATTATATATATGATCCAAAGCATCCATACAAATAACTGATAGAACTGTAGTTTTCTTTTTTTGCTTGGTATATAGGAATAGGACCAAGATCATATCAATAATGCGACTAAATTCTCACTGTCTAGGCGTCTGGTAATCCAACCGATTCCAATAATTTTGAAAGCTTTGATCCATCAAGTGCTTGTACATATTGGCCCAGTAAGATTGCATTATTACATATATATAGACAGTTTTTTCTCTTACAGGACAGGATAGAGACCTGCTCATGAGTCGAACAATCTGTTTGGCTCATACTGGACCAGGTTTGAATAAGAAATTTTATAATCCGAGCTGATCCGACTTGAATCATTGTTTAATTATTAAAATAATATTATTTTATCTAAATTTAATTTATAAAAAATAATTTATAATTTTTTTAAAAATAGAATGCACAGTAATCTCGAATCCGCGGATCTATCCAAACCCGTCTAAGGTCGGATCTGGATAAAAAAAAAATCGTGTCGTGATTCGACCCGACTCGGCCCATGATCCGACCTGGCCCGGTCCATGAGAACCTCTTGATGGAACCGTCTAAGAGCTAGCTTAATCAGGACGAAAACACAGCCAAAAAAATGAATGGATACAGGCAGCAGGTGGGAGAGATCATCGATCGATCGTGCGAGAGTGCGATCAGATGATGAGGTAGGAAAACATGATCAAGACTTGTGATTAGTTTTTTTGCCTTTTATTGATGAGGCAGGGACACATATTCCGAAATGCCAAGTTAAATCATGTCACCTTTATTTTATTTCCATTGAGTTTGTTGCTAGTAGAGATGCTAATAGGTTGGGTAGCCTACTCGCTTGATCCAACAGATTTAATTCGTATTAAGTTGGATTTAAGTAAGATTTTTAATGATTTAGATCAACTTGATCCGATTTAAATCACTGTTTAAATAATAAAAATTTAATTATAAAAAAATATTAATATATATTAATATAAAATAATATTTTAATATTAAATAAAAAATAATATAGGTCGGCGGGTCGACTCAGGCCAGCCCAAGATCGAGCATGAGTAAGATGAAAAAAATCCAAATCGTAATCTGACTCTATCCATGAACAGATCTATTTACTAGTAGAGGTGCTAATGTGTTTGGTTAAACTCTGTTGGCCTTTTAAAAATTTTGTCCAAGTTTTCGGTCGATTCGTTAGGCTAAAAAATTCAATTTTTTATTAATAAAATATTATCTCGACTTTGGTCGAGTCTGGACATAAAGAACATAAACCCATCTCATGCCAAACATGAATAGGTCTAGCTGCTAACTAGATAACTTTTTAAATACCTAATTAATTCACTAAAAAATATCTCATAAATGACTAAAGTTTCGTTTGGATGAATGAATGTTCAATGAAAGCTTTCGTTTCATTGAAAACCCAAGCAAAACCTTGTTATACCGTGGTGTTGTATCTGTCTAATTTTTTCTAAAGAGAACATAAGAAAAACAGCATAAAAATAGTAGAAAACAAAAAGTAAATTAGTAGTTTTCATGTTAAGAGATGTGTTTGAAATAAACCTGCTCAACCAGGGAATTTTGTGATTCGGACTAGCCCGGTCCGGATCACTGTTTAATTATTAAAATAATATTATTTTATTTAATTTTAATTATAAAAATATAAAAATATTAATAAAAATAATTTTTTATTTTTTAAAATAGAATGAACAGTGCTCACGGGCCCGCGGTCCGGTCCGGGCAAAGAAGTTGAAAAATTTTCGAGTCTCGACCCGGCCCGATCCATGAGCATCTCTAGTTTGAAACCAAAAATAACGAAATTTGTTTCATTTTAAAATAGATTAATACATGGTCAAATCGAATCGGGTTCAAATTAGATTCAGATAAGATATTAACATATTTTATGCTTGTTAAACTTGGTTCAGTTTGATTATTCGAGTCTCATTATCTACCTAAATTCGATCTAATTATTCAGGATTCATTGTCCGTCTATACTATACCCAACCCTAAATGCAAATGAGCAATCGAAATCCACTCAATTTTTTCAAACAAAAAAATAAAAAATATTATTATGTTAAATATTAAGTATCACAAAATAAATAATAATAATGGATTAACAAAATTACATGTTACATGTAATAATATTGTATGATATTCAATATTATTGGGTTTAACATGTGATAATGTTTGGATCTTGTCTTAATATTGTTTGGTTACTCAACATAGTTGCCTATTATCAAATTTAGGGTTAGTTTAGCATTACAGTTGAAAAAAAAAAAATTGGGTTAAAAAAATTTGGGTTAAAAAAAGTGTAGTGAAAAAAATATAGTTTAAGAATTTTTAAGTGTTTGCCATTGCCGTGAAATAGAGCTGCTCATGGGTCGGGCCGGGCCGCGGCCCGGTTTTTTTTTATTTTCTCTGCCCAAGCCCGGCCCTAGGTCGGCCCGACCCGGCCCGCCCGTTTAGGCCCGAAACACTGTTCATTGGAATAAAAAATAATTTTTTTTATTTTTTTTTATAATTAAAATTAAATAAAATAATATTATTATAATAAAAATTACTGTTCCGGACCGGGCCAGGCTGGCCCGAGACACAAAATATCCTGCCCAGGCCAGGCCCAATATGGGCCGGGCCTGCCGGGCCGGGCGGGCTGCCCAGCCCGTGAGCAGGTCTACTGTGAAATAGTGCTGTGAGAAATTAAAATATCAGAAAAATATATGTTTAAAATAATAAAAGTTTAGAGATGTGAGGATAATAAAATCATTTTTTTTCAAAAGTCAGCTTTCAAACCGTAAAAGCTTCATTTTTTGACTTTCTGATTTAAGTTATCAAACCATGATATTAATCACAAAAATCAAAAAAAATTACCCGTTTAAATTACGTTTGCAATGAAACACGATTTTTAACTTCAAAAACTATTCCAACAGTAATGTTAAATGAGCTTTAATACCATGAAACATTGGTAATTAAAATTACTTTAAATTAAATTAAAAGCTCCACTAACTAGAAATCTAGAATAGAAGTCTGCTACAACATCAGTAGTCACTTACTACCAAACGTGAGAAAGTGGCCCCTTAATTTGCTCATTTCTGTCATATAAAGCTTAGGCATACTCCCATGCTTATGTTTTGTTTTTATTATTATAAGGTCAACCAAATAATACATCCTCTTTTGTCCACCTCATTATCTCTTTGCTTCCCTTTTTTTTTTTTTTTTCTATTTTCATTAATCATTAATAGTCATTTAATTCACTTAATAACAAAACAAAAACTACTATTTATCCCAACATTTTAATCTCATTACATGATGTGATAATAATTTATTAGTTCAATTATAATTATTATCATTTATCATAATTATTAAAACCGTTCATAGATTGGATTGGGCTGACTATGTCCAAACAACAAAAAAAATTTATTTGTCCAAGATTAAGTCCAACTCGACGGGCTCAAAAAACTTGTTTCACTATTCAAAATATATTAAAATATAAGATAATTAAATAGTAATTCAAATAAGATCAAATCCAAACTTTAAATAAATAATCATATTCAAAGCCTAATCGAACTTGGATAGATCTAATTGTAATATACTATCATTTATGAATCAATTGATTTATCTGTATGTATGATCTGATAGATCGACTTTTAAATTTATTCAATAATCATATGTGAAATCAAAATTGATCGAAACAAGCAGCATAACTCTAACAAAATCTTTCTCCATTCAATTTTATAGTGGCAACATGAAACTTAAAATCACTTAAGTTTGCTTTAAATGGATCAGAAATAAGATCAATTCGGATTAAAAAGATTAAATACAAGTATTAAGAATTAAAATGATTAAATCCTTTAACACTAGCTTTTGTTTCTCTCTATTTATTTATTTATTTTTATTATTTTGATTTTGCACAACAAATTTGATAAGGCAGGCCTTGTCTTAGGCCGACTAAAATTTCAAGATCAGGCCACTTTAAGACCCATTTTATTTGGGCCAGTCAAGGGTCCATGAATAAATTTTACTGGTAGCAAATGAGCCTAAGTCACAAGTAGACCTGTCCACGGGTCGGATAGTCCGTCCGGCCTGATAGACCTAGCTCGTATTGGATTGGACTTGGATAAGGTATTTTGTAATTCGGATCGGCCAAGTCCAAATTACTATTTATTAAATAAAAAATATTTTTTATTTATATTTAATTATAATATATATAAATATTAATATAAAACTGATTTTTTAATATTTTTGAATAGTAAAACAGGCTTATACGGGCCTGCCTGGGCCCGGCCTGAATGGACTTGGGCAAGGGAAAAATATATTTTCCTGGCCGCGGCCCGGTCCATGGACAAGTCTAGTCACAAGTCTCACGATTCACGAACCAGGGCTCGGTCTATCGAACGCCGATACAGGCAAATCAAGTGTTATTAAAACTAGATCGGATCGGCCGATCGGATTAGTTGAATTGAGAATCGATGATTTTTTCGATTCGATGTATGTCATAGAATCGAATTTTTTCGAACTGGTAAAAACCCGGTTGACTCAGTAAAAAATTGAAAAAAAAAATGGTTTTACATTTATTTGTTTTATTTTTTATTTTTAAAAGGTTATTGTATGTGATGAGATTTGAAACTTTAACTTTTTGAATTTATATTAAAAATCATACCATTTAACTAAATACATATTTTTATTAAATATTTACTATATTTAATACTTATTTAATATTTAAATTTTCTTTTTAATACAATTGGTCGATTCAACCGGTTCACTAATTGAACTGACAATCGAAAGTCTAACCGATTTGACTTTTGATCTGACTTTTTCAACCAATACAATTTGAAGCAACACGGTTTTTCATAGACCTGGCAATATTGGACACGACACGAACACGACACGGAAAAAAAAACTAAAAACACGACACAAAAGAATAACACGAACACGACACGAATACACGAATGTCTCAAAATTTATATAATACGAATTATTAACATATAAAAGTTTATATAAATATAAAATACCTTAAACACAATTATGACACGATAAAATATATGAACACGATACGGATACACGAATTGTCAGGTCTAGATTTTTTGTGAGTTCTGTTGGGATTCCACGCTCCTCCAACGCGCGTAACCGTCAACGCAGAAAACAATCTCCCCCACCCCCCATAAATCTGGACCCCACCAAAACCAAACACCCCCCTACATTTAGATCCAACGGCTAATAATCAACATGCGCTCACGATAAACATCGGGTAGCACCCTAACGGCGCACGGTAGCCGATCTTCCCTGTGAATAGTTATCGTTCTCCAGATGATGCGCTCTGCTCACCCCTCCTTAACCTCCCCGCCAGTTTCATCTTTTCTCTATCCTTTCTTTTAATTATTTTATTTTCTTTTGGGTTTCAGTTAGTTATTGACCGTTATAAAGAAAAAAAAAACGTAAACTTTTTCACCCAAAAATATTCCAGGTAATTTCTTTTTCAGCTTTTTAATTTCAAGATTTATTCTTTCTTTTTTTTTTTTAAATTGATCTCTTTTACTTTGTAATGATTTTCCTTTTCTGGGTTTGGGTTATTTTATAGAGATTCAAATAGCTAAGAGACCAAGATTGCGTTGAGAAATTTAGCTCTCTCAAATAAGTTCCTTTTGCTCCAATTTAAGCTTTAATCTATCCCTTTTTTTGGGTTTTTTATTGTTTTGATCAAGCTTAGTTTTTTGTTTGATTTTGATCAAAATATGGTGGAATTGGTGAATAATAGTGGAATGCTTAAGTACCCTTTAATCTGAAATGTTAGTCTCTACACATTGGGTTAAGAAGAGAAGTAACTTTTTTGGGTTTTTGATTGTTTTGATCAAGGTTAGTTTTTTGTTTGATTTTGAATATGCTGGAATTGGTGAATAATAGTGGAATGCTTAAGTACCCTTCAATCTGAAATGTTAGTCTCTACACATTGGGTTAATGAGAGAAGTAACTTTGTTAATGTTAACGTTAATTTTTAAGTGTTTAATTAATAGTTATTAATGGAAATAATGAGGGATATGAAGCATTTTGATAAAATAAAATAGCTAGCATGAAGATTGAAGAGTATTAAAGGAGAAGAATGCTAGTTTCTTTACTTGATAGAATGTAGTTCTTTGGTCTTTTCATTATGTTAGTAGCTTTTTCGTATTGCTTCTTCTCTTGGAGATATTTCATTGGCTTGGCCTGTTATCTGCAAAATTTGTTTACTAGTGTTAATTATTGCTTAAGGGTTGTTTGTAACTGCAATTTCATTTGTCTATCGCGGATAGAATGTCAGAAGGAACAAGCATGGTGATGGAATCTTCTGAAAATGGCACTGATTTATCTCAAGATGATTCTGGAACTATTGTAGAAATGCCCGAGGACACGATATTGTCACAGCAAACTTCTGTGAATCTTATTCCATTTATTGGCCAAAGATTCGTATCACAGGATGCTGCTTATGAATTTTACTGCAGTTTTGCCAAACAATGTGGTTTCTCAATCAGACGTCATCGAACTCGAGGGAAAGATGGGGTTGGTCGAGGAGTCACAAGAAGGGATTTTACTTGCCATCGAGCTGGATATCCGCAGATGAAAGTATCCGAAGATGCAAAGATGCAAAGGAATCGCAAATCATCGCGTTGTGGTTGTCAAGCATACATGCGCATTGTCAAGCGGGCGGATTTTGATGTCCCTGAATGGCGTGTTACTGGCTTTAGCAACATCCACAACCATGAACTCTTAAAAGCAAATGAAGTGAGTCTTCTTCCTGCCTACTGCACCATTACTCCAGATGACAAAGCACGGATTTGCATGTTTGCAAAAGCTGGAATGTCAGTGAGACAAATGTTAAGATTGATGGAGCTAGAGAAAGGAGTTAAGTTAGGTTGTTTACCTTTTACAGAAATAGATGTGAGAAACCTGCTACAGTCTTTCAGAAATGTCAATCGCGATTATGATCCTATTGATCTTATTGCAATGTGCAAAAAATCGAAAGATGAAAATCCTAACTTTCAATATGATTTCAAATTAGATGGCCATAACAGGCTGGAGCATATTGCATGGACTTATGCTTCATCTGTTCAGCTATACGAGACATTTGGAGATGCTGTGGTTTTTGATACGACACACCGTATGGATTCCTATGACATGTTATTAGGTATTTGGGTTGGATTAGACAATCGTGGAATGACCTCTTTTTTCGGTTGTGTGCTTTTACGGGACGAAAACATGCTATCTTTTTCCTGGGGATTGAAGGTAAGAAACCTATAAGCATACTTGTGATAGAACTAAAATTATCTGCTTGAACATTTAACCTCTCAACAGCTCATACTAAGGATCAGCTACCATATTTGTGGAGCCCCTGCCCTGAACTTTGCACACTTTGACTTCATCTTCAAATTAATTTCTGAATTTTGAATGCAGTCAAATAAAGTTTATGGGGTATAAAAGTGCTATTGGAGTAAGTTATGAAGTTATAAAACAGTATATGTGTTGTTCTTTAAGTGTGTAGTCCCTCTGCTCCTGTCATTTTCCTTATATTGTACTTTCTTCTTCTTCTTTTTTTAATCTTCTAAATGCATGTTCTTTCTAATTCTTCATGTCCGAGCTATTTATGCAGACATTTCTGGGTTTCATGAAAGGAAAGGCTCCACAAACCCTACTAACTGACCAAAATATGTGGCTGAAAGAGGCTATTGCTATCGAAATGCCTGAAACCAAGCATGCCTTTTGCATCTGGCACATAATCTCAAAGTTCTCAGATTGGTTTTCTCCTCTGCTCGGGTCGCGATATGATGATTGGAAATCTGACTTTTATCGGCTTTATAGTCTGGAACTGTTAGAAGATTTTGAAGAAGAATGGAGGGAAACGGTTGATAAATATGGACTCCATGATAATAAGCACGTTATCAGCTTATATGCATTGCGGACTTTTTGGGCTTTGCCATTCTTGAGGCCTTACTTCTTTGCAGGTTTGACAAGTTCATGTCAATCGGAGACTATTAATGCTTTCATCCAGCGGATTTTGAGTTCACATTCCCAACTAGATCGTTTTGTAGAGCAAGTGCGCGAATTTTGATTTCTTCTTTTCCTCTTGAATATTCAGTTGATAGTATAGATTTCACTAGGCCTAATCTTAATAAAACATTTGTTTTTTGCAGGTGGCTGAGATTGTTGAATTTAATGACCGGGTTGGTTCTAAGCAAAAGATGCAAAGGAAACTTCAGAAAGTCTGCCTCAAAACAGGCTCACCGATTGAATCTCATGCGGCTACTGTTCTTACACCTTATGCATTTGGTAAGCTCCAAGAAGAGCTTTTATTGGCTCCGCAATATGCATCTTTTCTCGTCGATGAAGGTTGCTTCCAGGTCAAGCACCATAGCCAGATGGATGGAGGGTGCAAAGTGATTTGGATTCCATGTGAAGAACACATTAGTTGTAGTTGCCATCATTTCGAGTTTTCAGGCATCCTTTGCAGACATGTTCTTCGTGTTCTATCGAGTAATAACTGTTTCCACATTCCAGACCAATATCTCCCCACCCGTTGGCGCATTAATAGTTCATCATCTTCCACAAATCCGTTAAGGAATTCAATGAGAGAGCATTCTGAAAAGATTCAGTTGTTAGAATCCTTGGCTTCAACACTTGTAGCAGAATCAATCGAATCCGAGGAACGACTTGATGTTGCTTGTGAGCAAACTGCAATGGTTCTATCCCGAATCAAGGACCTTCCTACTCCTACTAGGCCAACACATAACAGTGCAAATGATATCATCTACAATTGTCCGTCCGATTTGATGCTACCGGAGGTAGAAGATACTGATGGAATTGTTCAGAGCTTCACAATTGGGACAACAAATTCTCATGAATCTCTCACTTCAGGAAAGCTGAAGGATAGAAGGCCAAGAGATGGGATTGATATTACTCGAAAACGAAGACATTTTTCTGGGTTTTGTTGTGGGCAGTTTGGACATGATTCATCAGATTGTCCAACCATGGGAGGGGACAATTTGAATGGAGATGCATTAGGATATTTGTAGGGTTAATCTTTTGAAGCCATTGGTAAGTTTACAAAGAAATTGTTTGGTGTGTGTTAGCTGCTATGATGCCATTCGTTCTCCTTCCAAACTTCAGCCATACAGAAGGATTTTCTACTCCCTAGTGCCTGCAATCTAGAACTCGGTTTAATTTGTTCATGCAGTCACCGTTAAGAAGTGACATCCAGCAAGTTAAAGATTCGAATTTCAACATTGCAACTTATTTTCCTATCTTCAAGTTACGATCTCCTTTATACCAAAAACAAACAACAATATGTATATATTTATCCTATGTTACTCGGACTCGGGTGTGAGTATCGAATACGGGTATGTTCAATTTTTTTCAAGATTTTTCATGTATTTGGAGGGTCCTTGAAGGATCATATCCCCATACCCATGTCTGGATATGCGTCGGACACAGGTGTCGGATACGGATACTTCAAGAAAAATGAAAAGTCGGAGCATCATAGTATTTATCCATACATTTATAAAAAAAAAACCATGCTTCCATGTATAAAGTTCTATCTTAAAACATCTCATTTTGTTAGTTTTTTTTTAATTAATTTCTATTGTCATTGGTGAAGATCAAAACAAGTAACAACTTTTTCAAACATAAACTTTAAGTTTAACTGTTTAAGTATGAATAGAAATTGTAGATAAACGTGTTTATGATGAACAAAGATATATATATATATATATATATATATATATTCTTGGAATAAACCAGATGAGATAAGAGCACCGCTGCAAACCGACACTCAAATATTCTCGAGTCTATTCTTTCATTTGTTCTTTTGGGTAGCACTTTTTATCGGTTTCTTCCTCTCTTTTTTATTTCTTTTTTCTTTCTAGAGTTGCCCATCTCAACAATTGAAACTTGAGGCACCTAGGAACTCTAATACTTGCTTGGTCAACATTAGAAGGCCAACACTGTTTAGCTTTATTATTATTATTAATTTTTTTAATAAGATGCTCAAAAGTATTCTCAACTTTTGCTGGCCGAGGGGGCTAAAAGGAGGAGGTGTGGCAGTAAATTTGATAATTTTAAATATAATATAAAAATAATTAAAAATATATAAATATGATACAAATATATAAATGTGTTAAAATTTATATAACATAAATTATTAACGTATTAAAATTTATATAAAATATCTTAAATATAATTATAACATATAAAAATTATATAAATACAATATAAAATATATGATTTATCAAATCTAACTATTTGGATTTACATGATGAGTACAATCATAAGAATTGGTGGGTCTAGTATATCATGGGATCTAAGATGTGAACTAAAACAACAATTTTCTCTATTGTTTGCAGCAGGAAAGTTGTTCCCTCAAATTTTCTACATTTGCAATTTTGCATATAACTAATACGATTTAAATTACGGTTACAGGTGTATTTTCGATTGTATTATATTTATTATTATTGTAGATATAATAAATGCTACTCTAATCAATTACGATAAATATTAATGACAAAAAAAAAATTAAAATTATAAAATAACAATTATAATATCGTGATCACTATTTAAATATCTCGTAACTAAATTAAACAGAGCTAACAAAAAATGCACTTTGAGCCAAAAGGTGAAGAAAAGAGAGGTCCATAAATTCACTTTGAGCCAAATTTGAGAATTCAACATTATACACGTGTCTATGATGAGCAAGCAATTTGTGGCCAGTGAAGCTCTGTGACTTTAATTTTATCTTTAAATATATAATAATATGCAGAATAAGGTTTTTAAACCCAAATTTTAGAACCGACAATCTTCCTTGTGTGAATACTTAACAGTAAAGCCCAGAACCTTGGAATCTTTGGCCTTTAAGCAACCTTTGCTCCAAGCAATTCTATAATTCTTTCACTTTTTTGTCATTCAAACCATTTAATCCCTTCCACATGTAGTCTTCTTCCCGATATACCTGCATGAATTCTCTTTGCTTTTAGACTCCAAAAATGCCTAAAACAATGGCTGTCACACATGCTGATCTTGCACCAGGTCGTCGAAGCACTGAATTGGGCAGCAAAACTGGCGTTATTCTCATGGTTTTAACCATTATTTGTGGCCTCTTTTGCTTCATCCTTTGCCTCATAGCAGAAGCCACTCGTTCCCAGGTACTTTCCAATTATGTTATTTGGACTCTGATGTGAGTCTCCAATATAAGTATATTCAATTTTTTTTATATTTTTTGTATTTGAATAATTCTTCCCGTATTCATATTCGGATACGATACGGATATTTCAAAAAAATATAAAAGTTAGAGCAACATAGCTTTCCAGGATTTTTTTTTTTCTGTTATGTTGTTCTGATTTTTTTTTTTTTTTTTTGAAGTATTCGATCATGTTTGAAACTCGTATCCAACTCATATCTAAACATGAGTACGAGGATATCATCCTTCAAAGATCTTTCAAATACATGAAAATCTTTAAAAAAAATTGAATATACCCGTATTAGACACAAACCCGTATCCGACAGTGACACCCTAATCCGAATAACATAGTTTTCATAAACCTGAATTCAGATTACAAGCTTAATCTTATTTCTGATACATGTACATATATATATATATATTGTCTCTTCCAGGAAAGGTGGGTGGACAGTGAAGATAATGGAAAGGAAGTGAAATATGAATGTATCTACAGTGGAAGCGGCAAGACGCCATTGTTGTGTTCTGCTGTGGCATTTGTGGGACTAGCTGTTTCCATGGTGGTTGAACATACGTACATTTTGATTTCAGTGAGTAAATCGCCATCGCCTGCTTTGGTTTCTTGGGACCCTGATTCTTCTCGTGCCAAGACTCTCACTTGGCAAGCAGGATTTTTCTTTGTCGCAACCTGGTAAGATCACATCTGATATAAACTATTATTAGCTGATTTGAATAGAATATTCATTTTCAATCCTCAGACTATGTTGTGGAGGGAAAATGATCCCATATTAATTCTTAATAGCAAAGGATTAGATTTTGGCTTATAAACAAGGCTTACCTTTCCCTTACGACAATATTTACATAAACTTATCTCATAGACTCATTCCAAAAACTATTATTGTTTCTGCATTTAGGGTTAAGCAAAATTTCGGTTAACCAAATAAATCAACCGTAACCGATTGAATTCGGTTTGGTTTGTTCGGATTTAGGGTTCATTCGATTATTTATTTCGGTTTAATAAGTTTATTCAATCGATTTATGATTTTTTATTTTTAAATTGAATCGATCAAACAAATCGATTTAATTAATAAATAAATAAAATTATTTTTGTTTAAATATACTCAAACTCTAAATCCAATCCAACAACCTATAACCCAAATCGAATTAATTAATTTCGGTTCAGGTAGTTCGATTTTAAAATGTTTTTCAATTCGATTCTGTTCTATCGATTTTATAAATTAATTCGGTTTAATCTATTGTTATTGCATCATTCACAAGTCATTTTCCTGTCTTTTCCAGGATGATTTTCTAAACTGACTTATGAATTAAGATTACCCTTTTGATTATAATACTATTTTAACTTACAAACATCTGGGAGAATCTGCTTTATTCCTACATTCTTTATAAAGTTTTCATTTTGATCATTTGTAGGCTTTGCTTTGCTGTGGGGGAAATTTTGTTGTTGATTGGGCTTAGTGTGGAATCAGGACATTTAAAAAATTGGTCAAAACCAAGAGAGAGCTGCCTCATAATCAAAGAAGGCTTATTCTGTGCTGCTGGTGTGCTTTCATTGATGACAGTTTTCTTAGCTGCTGCCCTATACTTAACAGCATTACATGCACAAAAAATGCTCCAAGAACAACAAACTTTGCGGCAACAGGTCGTCGAAACCTCCATCATATACGCGTCGCCGCCCGGTTCGCCACCCCGTCGGATGACAACCGTGGCCGGAGAGGATCCGGTGATGGCGGAATTCCCAAACCAACCACCACCATTTTCATATTCATGGGGTTTCGGCAAGCATTCAAATGGTGTTTAGAGCAATTTAAATAAAATTCCCTTGGGGGTGCCTATGGCAAAGCTGAAGGCACAAGCTAGCTATGTTGTTTCGATTTTTGTTTTTTTTTTGAAATATTCGTGTACAACATCCATATTCGACATATATCCGGATATGGATATGGGTATATAATCTTTCAAAGATTTTCTAAATATATGAAAATCTACAAAAAAAAAAAAAAATTGAACATACTCGTGTCGGACACATACCCGTATCCGACACTTATATATGAGTCCGAGTAACATAGCTAGCTAGAGCTACATTTCTTGTAGGTATACAAATAAGTGAAATTGTAATCATTTGATTATTATAAATAATTTTTTTTTTTTTTCATATACATTGAAACAACTTTTGTTGCAGAAATTGGATGTATTGATTGCATAGGTCTTTAAATTTTATGGGCTTGTTAGACTTACCAGCTAAATTGAGACAAAGTTTAATGTCCTAATCAAATATGAACAGATTGGGGTTAATGTGACAAGGAAGAAAATGTCTCTTGTTATTGCTCAAAGCCCAAACTTAAATTGGGCTTTGCTAGAAGTTTGAGGATTAAAAGAGAATATGCAATAAGCTGGCTAATAGGCTATGGGGAAAGGATGGAGATCTCCAAATTAAGCCAGTAGGAAGGAATCTTTATGTTCTTCAGTTCCATAATGTAGAGACAAGGGATTGGGTGCTTGAACATGGACCTTGGCACATCCAAAACAGCCCAATCATCTTGAGGAAATGGGAACCAGACCTGAACACCTTAGAATTCAACATGGAAAAGCTTCCTATCTGGATTCATCTGAGCAATGTCCCATTGGAATTATTCACAATGAGAGGTCTGAGCTATATAGCTAGCGCCATTGGCACCCCTCTCTATATGGACAAAATAACTCCAAACAAGCAAAGACTAGCATATGCTAAAGTTTGTGTTGAGATAGATGTGGCTCAAGAATTGCCCAATACGATTGCAGTGGAGCTCAGAAATGGCTCAGTGATCCCTATCACAGTTGAGGCACCATGGATGCCTCAGAAGTGTATTCACTGTGGTATTTTTGGTCACAATAACAAAAGTTGTCCTCGCCTGCCAAAGGAAATTCCAACCAAAAAATGGATTCCTAAGCAGAAGGATCAGAATGAGCAGACAGAGTTGAGAATTCCTGATGAGCAGACGATTCCAAGGATCTCTGAAAAGCAGATAGAATTACCTGCTCAGGTCATCATAGAGCAATTGGAAAGGCCAGTTCCATCTGGGACAGAACGAGGATCCACCTCAGCCACAGAAGCTATGGGCTCAGACAACAGATTTGCAATATTGGAATCTGTTCCTGAAAATAAGGAGGATAATGGTAACACAGAGTCACTTATGGAGGATAGGACTGTAAGCCACTCTCATCAGGTTGTTTTTTCAGAAGAAACAAGAAAGCCTAGGGCTGCTGCAGCAGGAGTGGCAGATCTGATGAAGAACTTGAAGAGAAGGAAGGGGCCTATTGACAAAGGAAAGGCTCGAGGTAAGGCTTCTGCCTTGGGGAGTCACTCTCCAACTCTTCATTAATGAACTTCCTTGTTTGGAATGTTAGAGGACTCAATTGTCCTCTAAGGCAGAAACAGGTAGTCAGTAGAATTTCTAAGTTGCAGATTGATATTGTCTGTCTTATTGAGACTAGAGTAAAGTTGCCTAAAGTGCAGAAGATTGTTGACATGCATTTTAAGGGATGGAACCTCCATCATAACTACTCTGAAGCTTCAAATGGAAGAATTTGGATCCTTAGTAAGGTTCACCTGGATGTAGATATGAAGGACTCAACAGAACAGTCCATCACATGCCAGATTAAACTGAACTCTCTGAGCTTTTATTTCACCGCCATTTATGGAAGTAATGAAGGAAGCAGACGGAAATTGCTCTGGTCACACTTGCATTCCCTCAGTGGAACTACTCAAGGTGCGCCATGGATTTTGGCAGGAGATTATAATGTTGTAGCTCATCCATCAGAAAGCTCATGCTTTAATGGATCCCAACACAGTACCTCAGATATGAAAGATTTCCAACTTTGCATTGAACAGAATGCATTGATGGATCACCAATTTGTTGGTCCAATCTTTACCTGGTCAAATCATCAAGAGAATCATCTTGCCAAGAAACTTGATAGGGTCATGATCAATGATCAATGGCTCCTCTCTTTCCCACACTCCTATGTGGAATTTATTGCACCTGAAACCTCTGATCACTGTGCTGCACTAATCAAAACCAGCTTGGAGAATCACTCCCCTCCCAAACCATTCAAGTTTTTCAATTACTGGACTAGGGATGCAGAGTTCATGGATATAGTTGAGAGCTCATGGCAGGAACCTACCAGAGGTGATCCTATGTCCAATTTGCATATCAAATTGAAGAGAGTGAAGCAGAAGCTAAAGAATTTCAATTTCAAGAAGTATGGAGCTATTACTGAGAAGGTACAAGCCAAAAGAAGGGAATTAGCAGAAGTGCAGCTCCAACTACTAAGGAAACCTGCAGATGTTGAACTGGTAGCAAAGAAAGATATCCTTTCCAGGGATTTCAATAATCTTCTCAAAGATGAGGAAAGCTTTTACAAGCAGAAATCCAGAATTCAATGGCTAAAGGAAGGAGACCAAAATACAGGCTTCTTCCATAGGATGGTGAGGGCAAAGTTGAACAAAAATACCATACATTCTTTGACGGATGCACAAGGAAACAGACTTGAAAACTTTGATCAGATTGCTACTGAAGCTGTCTCCTACTTCCAGAACTTGTTGGGATCCAAAGACCATATGGTCAAGGGCTGTAATCAGGATTTGCTTGCTGAACTTCTTCAGACTTCCATCACTGAAGAGCACCAAGCTGAACTGGTTAAAAGGGTAACTCCTGCAGAGATAAAAGAAGCAATGTTTTCGATTCATAGTGACAAGAGTCCAGGGCCAGATGGATTCACAGCTCATTTCTTCAAAACAGCTTGGCAAGTTGTTGGTGAGGATGTCACAGAGGCTGCAATGTTCTTTTTCAGGACAGGAGTGATGCACAGAGCCTTCAATTCAACTAGTGTAGCTCTCATTCCAAAATGCCCTAATCCAAGCACAATGAGAGATTTTAGACCAATTTCCTGTTGCACAGTTTTTTACAAATGCATCAGCAAGATTCTGACTAACAGACTCAAGAGCAGTCTTCCATTGGTGATCTGTCCCAATCAGAGTGCCTTCATTCCAGGCAGGAGTATCACAGACAATATCCTGCTTGCTCAAGAGTTAGTCAGAGGCTATGGTAGGAATACTCTGTCCCCAAGATGTGCCATAAAAGTGGATTTGCAGAAGGCATTTGATACTATCAGCTGGGAATTCATCTCTGCAGTCTTGAAGGCAATGCGGGTCCCTCAGCAGTTCCTAGATTGGATTGAAAGTTGCCTATCCACCAGCTACTTCTCTATATCTGTTAATGGAGGACTTATGGGCTTCTTTAAGGGGGCAAGAGGAGTCAGGCAAGGTGATCCCCTTTCCCCCTACCTCTTTGTGATTGCTATCAATGTCTTGTCCAAGTTGCTGGACTCAGCAGCACAGTATGGGGTCTTCTCTTATCATCCAAAGTGCAAAAAGCTTCATTTAACTCACCTGAGTTTTGCTGATGATCTACTAATCTTTGCCAAGGGCAATCTTGATTCAGTGAAGGGTATTCAGCTAGTACTAAGTCAATTCTACACCTACTCAGGGCTTCAACTTAATAGCACCAAAAGTGAGTTCTTCTCCTCAGGAATTGACAGAGAAGAATTAAGGCTCATCAGAGAGTCCACAGGGTTCAAAACAGGCACACTGCCTGTCAGATACCTGGGGGTACCATTAGTCACTAGAAGATTAACCATGACAGACTGTGAGCCACTTTTGGAGAAGGTGACAACAAAGGTTAGAGGATGGGCAACAAAGTTCTTGTCTTATGCTGGAAGGCTTCAGCTTATCCAATCAGTTCTGTTTCACCTGCACAACTTCTGGTGCAGACATTTTGTTCTGCCCAAGCAGTGCATAAGGAAGTTGATGCAGCTATGCTCCAGCTTCTTATGGAAAGGGAAGGAAGGCCAAGCTAAGGGAGCTAAAGTTAGCTGGAAGTCTATTTGCCTGCCAAAATCAGAAGGGGGACTTGGTGTAAAGGACACTGTCACTTGGAATCAGGCATGTATTCTAAAGAATTTTTGGGCTGTACTGATTGAAGCAGGCTCCCTATGGATAGCCTGGATCAAGACTTATGTGTTGAAGGATAGAGATCCATGGCACATCTCTATCCAGAGTGGGAGCAGTTGGAATTGGAGGAAGATCATGCAATTGAGAGAGGTGGCTGCCAGAATCGTTCTCACAACTGCTGATGGAAGCTGCAAATGGCCTTTCCCTGAGGGAAAGTACCAAGTGTCAGCAGTGTGGAACAAGATCAGACCTTCAGCTGGGAAAGTGGCTTGGTATAAGTTGGTATGGTGTAATTTTAATATTCCTAGGCATTCTATGCTCTCCTGGATGGCAATCCTAAATAGATTGGCCACAAAGGATAGACTTATCTCCTGGGGAATGGCAGTGGATGATAAATGTTTGCTGTGCAAACAAGAGAGGGAAACCAGGGATCATCTATTCTTCACTTGCTCCTACTCGAAACAGATATGGCAGAGAGTGATGGTACTTTGTAGGTTAAAAAGGCAGGTTGCATGTTGGAATGTAGAGCTTCAATGGGCCTCTGTCAACCTCAGAGGTAAAGCTCTAATCACAACGATATTGAGGCTAGCTTGGAACGCAGTTATCTACCTAGTTTGGAAGGAAAGAAACAATCGTTTGTTCAACTCAACTGAGCAAAAGGAGGAGCACCTCACTGAGCAAGTGAGAGACATGATCTCGACCAGGTTAAGTGATCTTAGGAAGATTAAAAGAGATTCAGTTAATACGCTTTTATGTAATTCTTGGAGGTTAAATGCAGACATGTTTGCCTAATGGCATTGGTTTTCTGATTTATTTAGCTAGGCTAAGCTAGCTTTGTAACATGTAGCAGCACTGCTGCTTTCTTGGATAAATGAAAATCTACTTATCCAAAAAAAAAAAAAAAGAATATGCTTGGTACATCTTCGTCCGATGGTCCATTAATTTCTACAAATTTTCATGATTTCACTCCAAAAAAATTTGGTTTACTGAATTCGAATATTTAGCGAATTTAGATATCCGATGAATAATGTTATTTAATTTATATTCGGATAATAATATTTAAATTTAATGCGAATAATAAATAAATTCAAATTTTAAAATAATTATATCAATTCGAATATTATAAAAAAGATACAAATATCTAAGGATGGCAGTGGAGCGGGGATTGTCTTATTCACCTCCTCCTCACTCTTGCGTGGATGTTGGAAACATCCATCTTTATGGATGTCGATTACATCCATAACCGCTCCATGGTACTCCACTCTGCAACATCTAAATTTTTTATTAATTATTTTTAACTTAATATTCTAAAAATTTGTATTATAATTTATTCATGAACATAATTTTAGTATATAAAATTATTTAATATATAATATACATATGTATATATACCAAAAGTATATATATATAATTTTAGTGTATATATATAATTTTAGTGTATATATATATATAAAAGAGAAAATATAAAATATTTTAAAAGGTAAAATAGTAATTTCAAAAAATAAGGCGGGACGAAACGGATCAAATATTTATCAAATCACCCTGCTTTGCCCCACTCTGTTTAAAAAATATATATTTTCATTCGAAATGTATCGATGTGAAAATTATCGATCGGATCGAATTTTATTATCGGATTTGTATCGGACTTGTTGCCATCAAGTGAAGACTCTATCCTCCAATAGAATATAGGGAATGGGCCAAGGTGGAGCCCATAAAACAACGGTTCCCATCTTCCTTTTCACACCATCACACGCCACCCGCTTGCTTTCTTTCCAAATTCAAATTAAAACATAGAGGAAGACAATCCCCTTCCATTATTACAACGGCAACTTTCTTTCCTTCTTTCTTTCTTCCTTCTTTCCCTTTCCTTTCACATTCTTTTGCCGCAAAATAACATCTTCTCTCGTAACATAACAAATAACAAAAAAAAAAATTCAAAATCAAAATTTATCAAAAATTATATAATATAAATTTTTAATATATTAAAATTTATATAATATATAATATTTTAAACACAATTATAAAAACATAAAAATACACGAACACGATAAAAATACACGGATTGTCATATTTATTTTTTTCACTCATACTTCAAAAACATATATAAAAAGGAAAATCCAAACAAGTTAAAGCTAGACTTGATAATTTTAGATGCGATTCAAAAAAAAATTAAAATACGATAAAATACAATAAAAAATACAAACACGATTAAAAAATACAAATGTGTCAAAATCTATATAACACAAATTATTAATGTATCAAATTTTATATAAGTATATAAAGTATTTGGGTTTTACTAACGAGTGCTCTTAGGCAATCTTTAAGATTAGTTAATATATTATTTATAATAATAACATTGTATTAAATGTAAAAGTTGATAATTTTATTCATCATTTTTAATACATTGATTGAAGATATTACTATATTTAGTAAACTTAAAGAGGCACTCGTTAGCAAAATCCAAAACTAATCCTTAACTAATGCCTATAGACACCGGTTAAACGGAGCTTTTAATATATTATTTATAATAATAACATTATATTAAATACAGTAATTGATAACATTATTCATAATTTATAATGCATTAAATAAAATTATTAATTTATATAATAATTTTAAAAATTACTTTTAAAATATTATTAACAAAATTCATATATATAAAATTTTAAATATAATTATAATATACAAAAATAATATAAATACAATTAAAATACACGAATCATCGGATCAAAAGTCGGCTTTAAAATATTTCCTCGGACATGATCAAAAAAATCATGCTTTCAAAACATTACAGCTTCTACTAAGCTGTCTTGTCCTAACACTTATCCGACGCGTTTCTTTATCGCTACAAAAACTTTCTTTAATTTCATTCTTCTTTTGATCTTTTCCTTCCAAGAATTAAAACCCAGAAATAAAAACTATGGCTTTGAACAAGAACTACAATTTGCTCTTGATCTTCAAGCTTTCACTCCTTTTTACACTTTTACGCTTGTCTTTATCTCAAACCGTCGACGAAGCCCCATCCCCCGCCGCTGATTCTTGTAATGGGATTTTCTTATCTTATGCTTACACTTCTGGAACCAAGTTAAAACCCACGGATCCGAATCACCAGCCGTACAGATTCGAGTCAGTTTTAACGGTGTTGAATAACGGCGACGAAAAGCTTAAATCGTGGAGGGTTTTTGTTGGGTTTAAAAACGACGAGTATTTAGTTTCAGCGTCGAATGCGGTTTTGGCTGATGGGACGAGTTTGCCTGCCAATGTTGGGAACGGTACCGTTTTTGCTGGATTTCCGATGACTGATCTGAAAACGGCGATTGAAACAGCGGGAGATTTGAGTCAGATTCAAGTTCAGGTTAAGCTTCTTGGGACGCAGTTTGGAGTGGCGGCTCCCAATGTGCCGTTGCCAGAAACTATTCAGCTTTCTAATGATGGGTTTATTTGTCCTAAGGCTTCTTTGCAAGGTAAAAAAAAAAAAGGAAAACCTTCAAAAAAAAATCCATGGTGAAGTTTATTCATTTATATATTTCTTAATGTTTGTTTTTCCTATATTGTTTGGGTGAGTTAGGATAATTGAATAGATTACAAAATCAAATTGACAATGGAATTTTTTAGTCCAATTTAGATATATGTGGATGTATGTTGCTGCGACTCTTATTTTTCTTGAAGTACCCGTGTTCACATCCATGTCCGTCGCATATTTGGACATGAGTATGGGTATGATCTTCCAAGAATCCTCCAAATACATGGAAATCTTGGAAAAAATTGAACATACCCGTGTCCGACACTCACACCCGAGTCCGAGTAACATAGACGTGGATTTGGTCAAATTTCTTGACTTGGGTAGGAACAAAAGATTTCATTTAAAAAGAGTGGAAAGGTTTAATTGTAAGGTGTTTTCCTAGGTGAAATTTATGATTTGGGTTAAGTGAATTATTTGATTAAGAATCTAAAGGATTCTGAAAAGAATGTGTAAGCCTTATATCTAGGATTTGTCTGTTGCTGTAATAAGAACCATCTCTTGGTATAAGATTCTATTACACAGGTTTACCATAGCAATGTTTTTAGCTGTTTAATTATCAATTTGATAACCAAGGCCGAATAGAGATAGACTGTTACTTGGATTCGGGATTGATTGTCGGATTCTGGTATGTGTTTGACATGGGTATGCTTCAGTTTTTTAAGTTTTTTCATATATTTGGAGGATCATACCATATACCCATGTCCGAATATGTGTCGGACGTGGATACTTTAGGAAAAATAAAAGAATTTGTTAGCATAGGAGATAGAAACTCTTTTATCTTCTTTCAAGTTTTTATGTTCCTAATTATTATGTTACACACGGGTATATGTCCGACATAGGTATATTCAATTTTTTCCAAGATTTTTATGTATTTGGATGATCCTTGGAGGATCATATCCACATACCCATTTCCGGATATGCGTCGGACATGGTGTCGGACACGGGTACTTCAAGAAAAATGAAGAGTCAGAGCAACATAGCTTAATTAGGCTGATTGTTGTCATCTAATCATAGTCTTGAGCATTACTTTTCCATATATTTGGAGGATCATACCATATACCCATGTCCAAATATGTGTCGGATGTGGATACTTGAAGAAAAATAAAAGAGTCCGTCAGCATAGGAGATAGAAACTCTTTTATCTTCTTTCAAGTTTTTGTGTTCCTAATTATTATGTTACACACCGGTATGTGTCCGATATGGGTATAATTAATTTTTTCCAAGATTTTCATGTATTTGGAGGGTCCTTGGAGGATCATATTCACATACCCATTTCCGGATATGCGTCGGACACGGTGTTGGACACGGATACTTTAAGAAAAATGAAGAGTCGGAACAACATAGCCTAATTAGGCTGATTGCTGTCGTCTAATCGTAGTCTTGAGCATTACTTTAGTTGTTCATCTCTCTCTGACCTGAATCATATTAGGTAAATGAAACAATCAGATAGTCTTTTCTTTTGCAAGTTGGTTCTGACTTTTGATTTCTACATGCTTTTCACATATTTATGAACTTATATGTATTAATGTTGGTGGTTCTTCCAGGTAAAAACGAGATGCAAGTTTGTTGCACCAAAGACCCGAAATTCAAAACAAATGTTACGGTAGATGAGGAATTCCTGCCTCGACAAAGCGGTGATCTTACGATTATGTATGATGTAACCAGAACATATGATTCAAACTATTGGGCACAGGTTACAATCTCAAACCATAATCCCCTCGGGCGACTCGATAATTGGAAATTAAGCTTTGATTGGATGAGGGATGAATTTTTATATACCATGAAAGGAGCTTATCCATATGTTGTTGATTCATCTGATTGCATCTTTGGCCCCCAAGGACAACACTATAGGGATCTAGACTTTGCCAATGTGTTAAACTGTGAGAGGAGGCCAACAATTATCGACCTGCCTCCGACAAAGGCCAATGATTCGACCCTCGGACGGATCCCTCAATGTTGCCGGAATGGTACGATCTTGCCACCAACAATGGACCCTAGCAAGTCAAGTTCAGTTTTCCAGATTCAGGTCTTTAAAATGCCACCAGATCTCAATCGCTCCGAGCTCTCTCCTCCTCAGAATTGGAAGATCAATGGCACATTGAACCCGGATTACAAATGTGGCCCTCCGGTTCGTGTAAGCCCTAGCCAGTTCCCGGACCCGAGTGGCTTGCCATCGAATACGACTGTCGTTGCAAGCTGGCAGGTGGTTTGTAATATTACACAGCCCAAGGGTGCAAGCCCCAAGTGCTGTGTATCCTTTTCTTCATACTACAATGATTCAGTTGTCCCATGCAGAACTTGTGCTTGTGGCTGCCCCATCAACACGGCCCGTACTTGTAGTACAAATGCTCCAGCTGTTCTTCTTCCACCCGAGGCGCTTCTCGTTCCGTTTGAGAACCGGACTGCTATGGCGAAAGCTTGGTCTGATCTTAAACACCGAACCATGCCAAATCCGATGCCATGTGGTGATAATTGCGGGGTCAGCATAAACTGGCATGTTAATACCGACTACTCTCGAGGATGGAGTGCTCGGATTACGATATTCAACTGGGATGAAACTGCCTTCCCGGATTGGTTTGCTGCAGTACAAATGGATAAAGCAACCCCGGGATTTCAAAAGATGTATTCCTTCAACGGAAGTTCCTTGGAGTTGAATGGTATTAACAATACTATATTCATGGAAGGTCTTCCCGGATTGAATTATATCGTGCAAGAAACCGATGGAGCTAACCCGCAGAAAGATCCTAGGGTTCCTGGAAAACAACAAACAGTGATCTCATTTACTAAGAAAAATACCCCTGGCATTAACGTGGCTGCAGGTGATGGATTTCCCTCGAAAGTGTTCTTCAATGGCGAGGAGTGTGCACTCCCTTCAGTATTGCCAACAAATAACAGTAATAGAAAGGGCTTTTCTAGAGTACTCTCGATCTTCCTAGCAGTTATCGTGTTCATGCTGGTGCAGCAATAGCTGGAATGAGCCACTACTTGGTTTTGTTGATCTTCATGTTTATCTTGTGTCAATAGCTGTTATGAGAGACCGCTTGGTTTTTGTAGCTAATACTGATTCGTTAATTCTTTAAGTGGTTTCATTATTACAGATGTCCTATGTTGCTCCGACTTTTCACTTTTCTTAAAGTATGTGTCCGACACCTATATTTGACGCATATCCGGACATGTGTACGAGGATATGACCCTCTAAAGACTTTTCAAATACATGGAAAAACTTTAAAAAAAAGTTGAACATGCCCGTGACGGACACATACCCGTATCCGACACTCACATCCGAATCCGAATAACATAACAGATGCCCATACCATGAAATAGAGGATGCTGTTGAAGTTCATAGATTGTCTCTGCATAGTCATGAAAGCAGAGAAACATGACCAATGATTATTATAAGACTACTGTTGGATGAATGTTATGTATAATGTAGACAACTCTGATTCTTTGTGTTCCTTGGATTTTGCTATGATTCTTAGTTTGGTTTCATATAAATCCTAAGATATTGATTATTCCTTTGTGCTCTGTTTTAACCAATAGCTATCTTTTTTCTTTTTCGATTTGTCAAGATATTAATATCGAATGACAAGCCACAAGCAAAGGATAATTTAAGATCCCATTCACAGTTCATCTGTCTACGAATTTTACGAGACTTACTGTTTTGTAACGGTGAGTGTTTCGATTAGTTTGGTTTTAAATTCTTCGGTTTGAAAATTTTTGAAAATCAATTAAATCGAATTAATTTATAAAATTGATCGAATCAAACTGAAAAACATTTTAAAACCGAACGAGCCGAATCGATTCGATTGATTTTTTCGATTTCACTCTAAAAGTTTGGATTATGAGTTTTTTATTTGTTTGGGTTATGGGTTGTGTTGGATTAGATTGGATTTTATTGGGTTAATTTATTTTTGGATTAGATTGAATTGGGTTTAGGATTTTAGGTATATTTGAATTTAAATAATAATATTTATTTATTTTTTAATTAATTATCAATTTGTTCGATCAGTTCAGTTTAAAAATAAAAAATCGTAAACCGATTAAACCAAAATTAAATAACCGAAGGAACCAAATTCAATTGGTTTATTCTATTAACCGAAATTTGCTCACCTCTAATGTCTTGGAGTCTCGATTTGGATAGATACGTACAGATTTGCTTGCCAGTGACTTATAGTTAGTAAAGACAACCTTAAATTTAGGATAGGATAGTTTCATAAAGGATGAATTTCGAAATCTAGGCTGAAGTCTTCAGCACAAGTAGTTCCTATATGCAGCCATGACATCATTAGACTTGGATACTACACAAAAAAATAGCTAAAACACTATATAAAATACGACACGATATTAAAAATATATATATATAAACACGACATAAATACACGAACATGTCAAAATCTATATAATACAAATTATTAACACGTCAAAATTTATAAAAATATAAAACATCTTCAAAACGATTATGACAAAAAAAAAAGTATACGAACACGAAACAGAAATACAAATTGCCAGATCTAGACATCATTTGAATTTCAACACCCTCGTGCATTTTTAACAAAGATTGTTAGGAATTGCTGAATCCTCAACATGCACCATCCATTGAAGAGATAATAACGAGCTGAGGTAAGTCAGAATCCATTCTAGAGCAATAAAATGGTTTATGTAAATCCAAATCAAAATCAAATGGTAGAAGGATCCCATGAAAATTAAGGGCAAGAAAATAGCCAGAAATGAATACCCAGACTTATTATGTCTAGAGCAATAAAATGGTATTATTTACATGACAGTCAATTCCTTGATAAAAAACAATAAAAAGAAAACAAAAAGGAGAGAGGATAGCATCACCCCCTCCCCTCTGTCCATGGCAGGGTAGAATGGAGGTTGAAGAAAGAAAAAGAAGGAAACAAAGAATAATTTATATTTGATGCACCGACAGTGTGTGTGTATATATATATATATATATATATATATATATATATATATATATATATATACTGTTAATGAATCAGATGATACCATCTCATTAAAAGTTTTTAAAAATAAATACAGATAATTTATTTTTAATGAGCTGACATCATCTAATTCACTAACAGTATATAGATCTATACACTGTCAGTTCATCAAATATAAATCCAACAAAGAAAGAGCAAACTTAAATCTGTTATAAGAGTTTGAGAATCTCCTATAGTCTGCTGATGTCTAGAAACAATGCCTCCACAACTTGACATGTATCCTGCTGGACAACTTCAAAAGCACCCTAAATTTAGTTGATCCTGCCAGATTTTGCTACCAAAAACAATCAAAATTTTGCATGAACGCCTTTGCATATAATGCAGAAGCTATGTTGCTCCGACTCTTCATTTTTCTTTAAGTACCCGTGTCCAACACATTTTTGGACATGGGTATGGGGATATGATCCTCCAAGGACCCTCCAAATACATGAAAATCTTGGAAAAAATTGAACATACCCGTACCCGACATTCACACCCGAGTCCGAGTAACATAGTGCAAAAGTATCTTACATGCTTCACAATTATCTTCCAATGGTAACTGATCCATCCTGATTATCTGTTCATCTGATCCTGTCATGATATTCACAAAGCAAGATGCAGTTCTCGACACTAAGCAAACGCGGCGGTTTCTTGAAGAAACACAAACTCGAGGTCCCGCTGACTGATTGCAGAAGAGTTGTTTCTGTTACAGTGAGTATGTATGTACATCAGAAACTACAATCCTGAAGAGAAATGGAGCATGGAAGATCCCCTACACTGGAATATTATCCATGGAATACCCATCAAAATCAAACTCATTTTCAGCTGGTGAAATGCCTTCTTGCTGCCAGAAAATGGAACATTAATGTAAGTGAATATCCCCATTGATTCATGAATTGAGTACTCAGTACTGTCTTAAACAGACATTATAAAGATAAAGAGAAAAAACCAACCTGTTTCAGAAGAGCACTCATGAGATCCTCTTGCCCAAAGTGATCAGAGAATAGATTGGCAGGGCTGGCACCAGCAACTTGCTCCGACTTGACCCTTATTGTATTGTCAACAAGAAGGGAGTTGAGATGTTGATTAACATTTTGCGGATTCACATGCTTCGCACTATCTCCTGCTGAGAACATTGCGTTGCTTACAACAGCTTCACTCCTGTGCTTACAAAAGCCTTGAAGGGAGTTTGAATGCTGAGAGGCATCAAAGGTCATGCCTACATTCTGTAGCTCCCAATTTTGGGATTTATGTTGATTCAAGTCGTTAAATATATCATAACCGGGCATGAACCCCCCTGGTCCTTTGGTTTCCGAGTTAACATCTTCCAGAAAAGCCCCTTTGGATGTGAGACTATACATTCCTGGTGCACTTCCAAGAAGGAAAAGATTACCAGGTAATTCTGAAGCGTGACTAACGGGGAAATTCAACATTGAAGAAGTCTGTGAAACTTGATTATAACGAGGGGCTCTGATGTTTTCTGGAATTCCATTTGATAATATAGGCTGCCCCATGGATGAGGGAAGCCTCGGAGCATGACCAACATTGGAATCATTGAGTATCTGCCCTTTTGACTGTGGCTGAGCCATCTGCATCAATAAAGAATTATTTTGGCTACTTTGCGCAACAAGAGAAGTGACTTGCATATTTATGTTTCCTCTTGATTGTGCAGTGTGGTGCAAGCCGGCAAGCTGCTTCAGCTCCATAGTTGTTGGAATTCCATGAAGTAAATTTATTTGCTTATTATTGTTCATATGTTGTTGCTGCCCTTCTCCAAATCTTAACTTCGGATTTTCAAAGCTAAAAATGTTTCTTTGATCAACAAGGGGCATAGATATGCCAGATTTAGCAGTTGACCAACAAAGCCCTGCTGCTTGGAGTGTGGCAAGACTTTGCGCAGGAAGTTGACCGGTGGCAGCAAGAGTTTGAAGATCAAGCTCATTGAGTGAAGACAATGGCCCAAAAGTTGCTTCTTGGGGGCTCATAAAAGAATTATTCAGATTACTCTGGTGCTGGGATACCCCACTCAGCCTTCTAAGATACAAGCGATATTTCTGATCACATGATAAAACTGTGATTATCATCAAAGGACCAAAGATAATTCTGAAAATTATTTATTAGATGCAAATGTAGGCAAGTGAAAGGTTAGTGTATTTAGCTATGTTACTCGGACTCGGGTGTGAGTGTCGGACACGGGTATGTTCAATTTTTTCCAAGATTTCCATGTATTCGGAGGATCCTTGGAGGATCAAATCCCCATACCCATGTCCGGATATGCGCCAGACACGGGTGTCGGACACGGATACTTCAAGAAAAATGAAGAGTCGGAGCAACATAGGTATTTAGTGAACATGTACCATACCTGAAGGTGACTGGCAACATTTTCTCTGGCAAGGCCAGGAACATTCATCAACTCCAAAATTTTCTTCGGGACAGCCTCTGTATAAGAAGATCAAACAGAAAAATCATAAGAGGAATGAAAAATCAACAGGCAAGTAGTTGTGGTTGAAATTAATTTAAAACTTAATTTCAACAGCAAATGAAATGAAAGAAAGAATATTAAACAGTAAATATTTAATTCTTTTGGCAATTGTAACATAACTCTATCCAAAAGCATGAGCTTATACAAACAACAAATCAAATAACAACTGAAAACATCAATACTTGAAGGATGCCACTTAGATTTAATACATGCTAACCCTGGAAATACACTTCAACTCAAATTCTTGAGTTATTTGGCCAAACACCTCAAAACAAGAAAATTAAAGTAACAACACTTCTGCCTATGTTTATGTCCCTTCTCCAAAAATACAAGGGAGTTTCACCAGTTTTCGGAAAATAAATGCATTATCACTACAAGGTTTTAACATTTTTAGTAATTGCTGGTAATTATAAGCAACTACAGTATAAAAGATAAAACATTCAGCAAGTAAATATCAGCAAATTGAAAGAAATCGGTAAAAGACTCATACGGTCGATGCCTAGTTGATTAACTGCTGCAACAAACTGTTGATGGAGCTCAACAGACCAGACAACCCTCGGCTTCTTTAGTGTGGATGTATCATCCCTCTCGTCAGTTTCATCGTCATCATCCTTCCTCTTTTTTGAGCTTTTCCAATTCCCTTCATTAGCTGAGGACGAAGAATCTGCATCTTCGGATTGTTTTGGCTGCCGATCTCCTTCTTCTACATTTCCTGGTTGCTCAAAGTCCTTCCACTCATTCTTCCTCTTCCGAACCACATGCTGCCATATGTTCTTCAGCGCCTCGATACGAACGGGTTTGATTAGGTAATCGCAGGCACCATGTGTAACACCCTTCATAACAACATGTTTTCCATCATCTGCTGACATCACTGCATAAATACAAGCCGAATATGAGGCAAAAAATTACTCCAAACCCCCCCCATGAAATTGTCAATTCATGGTGATTAAATCCATGTCAAACATTTATAAAGAGTGCTTACTGATAACAGGGAGGTCCATCTCCAAACCAATATGCTCAAGAAGTTTGAATCCATCCATGTCCGGCATGTGGACATCACTAATAACAATATCGAACCTATTTTCGTTCTCTCGTAGCATAGACAATGCAGTCTCTGCTCGATTGCATTTGGTTACTGGAAAAAGAAAACACCACAAATCAACCAATCATCCATCAAATTACAAGAATATCAACCTCTTAGATCCAAACAAGGCACATCAAGCAAGAAAAAAAGAAATTCCCTAAATTACATATGCACAAATCAAAAACAAATCAGACCTTTAAAGCTAATGAAATACTTGAAGCAAAAATACTCTATCTCAAAACCAAGTAACAAAACCTTACCTAACCCATGGTGGAACAAAATTATAGCTCAGAGTCAGACATTACAAAATCTCATACTGTTCCCAAAACTAACAAAACAAAGATCATTTCTTTTTGTTTTTCCACTATGACCCACAAACAAAATCAACACAAGCAAGAAAAAAAAAAAAACCCAAGAAATGATCATTGACAATTCATAATTTCATATGGTAGATACCATAATAAACTCATGAAAAAAACAAAAATCATGTCTTAAAAACACAACGTAGTAACCAAAACAAAGAATTAAAGACAACCCAAGAAAGAAATATGACCAAAAAGCAAGAAAATTTATGTATAGTTTACCTTCATAAAGGCAGGTTCTTAGCATCTTTTCCAAGATCATGAGACATGTTGGATCATCATCAACAACAAGCACACGCAAACCAGCAGGAAACTGATCAGTTGACATGGATTCTTTTCCTCTACTTGAATTCATCTCTAAAAAAAACTGATCCAAAACCAAGGGAAAAAAGGGGGAAAAAAAGATAGAAAATTTTGCAATAAGATGCTGGCTTTTTTACATGCTTAAACTTGAACTAAGCATCCAAAAAAGATTGATAGTTGATACCGCAGTTGAAAATTCAAATAACCAAAAGATTTAAGATAAGCTAAAATTAGGGATAGAAGCCACGCTCCGGGTCTTTTGCTAAAATAGATTTGGAATCAAAATGATAAATTAATATATATTTACATTCCTGAATACAAGCTTAATTCAGTTTATTTATTTATGTAATTATTTTTTTAGAATGATGTTAAATATTCTTAAAAGATAATATCTAAAAAATTTATAATTCAAATATCAATAGGTGCTTTTTTTTTTTTTTTCTCAAGTTACGTATATCTTATATGAAAAATATATATTTATATTAATAAATTTTGATATTTTCTGTACTTCAATTACATAATCGAAGGCTAGTAATTTAAGACGAGTTATATATTGCAAATCAAAATTTTTCACGAAAATGTTTGATATTCATGGCAAATGTTAATTGTGGGTAAATTTGAAAAATATTACATCTTCGTGGATAATTTTTTTAAAAATATTTATAAATTTTTTAAATTAAATTAATAATCATAAATAATTTCAAAATTAATAATCTGCGCTAGGTTAGACGTGCAGATTTTAGGTAAGGCCATTTATCCGCGCGCGGACCCTAACTCAGTCAAAATGCTCTATTTTGGAGCGGCAATAATAGTCAAAAAAAAAAAAAAATTACATTTTTTCTTCCTCTTTCTCTACCATTTCCGAATACTTAAAGATTTTGTCGAAAAAAAATGAAAATTTAAATTTCGATAAATAAAAAAAAAAACCAAATTTCGATAAAAAAATCCAAAATCCAATTAAAAAAAACTCAAAATCCGACGACAACACCATTGTTCGCTACCGTTCGTCGGTAACCTTTTAAACCCAAATTATACCCAAAAATTCATTTTGGTTCACTCTTTCTTGTTTTTCAGTTAATTTTCCCAAAAAAACTCAAAAGAACCTAGATCTAAAACCTAAATCCTAAACTATCAGCAACTCTTTCACCGTCCAATCACTTTCAAATTTTCACCCAACCCTTCTCTCCTTTTATTCTTTCTTTTCACCGTTGAAATTTTCAAAAATCTCAATAAATCTCCCAATCCAAAACCCATTTATGTGTTTGATTTTTTTTTTTTTTTTTTTTGTCTTTGTGTGTTTTTCTTTTATGTTATGATTGACATTGTCATCATGACCGTAGAAAATAGCGGAGCGTCAACCTTGGCTCCGACGGCCATGATTTTAGGTTGCTTTGTCTCTGTTTTTTTTTTCTTTCTAATTTGATTTTCTCTATTTTAAATAAAAAATATATTTTTTGTAGTTTAGTTAAAAAAAATTAAATTGAAGGTCCAATTGAAGAGTGCCACGTGACATTAAAAAAGTGACACATGGCATAAATGAGAGGATGAACAAACTATATATATATATATATATATTTTAAGATTTGAAGAAAAAAGATAAATATTTTGGATTATTTGAAGACAAAATTTATATAAAATTTTAGTGAAATTGAAGACATTTGCTTGTTTTACTTTTAAGTCCAATTTCTCTGTTTTTTGGATTATTATTTTAATATTATTATTTAATTAATAAATAATTATGAAATTTTTTTAATTTAAAATTGAATCAATCTTAAAAAGAGTAGATTCAATTAATTATTCACATATTCAAATATATTTCAAACACAAATCTAACGTAAAAATATATTTCAAACACAAGTCTAACGTTAAAATAAAAAAAATGTTTCGATTTTTTATTTTTTACTTTGTCGTCGGTTTAATTAAAAGTAAAAAATATATATATATATATATCCATACTTTTTTATTTTCTTACCAAGTCAATTCTCATCCAAAATTTTCCAAATATTTTCTAATGTTTTAAATTCCTTTTAAAACTATTTTAATTTGTGTAATTTTTTCACACTTTTTAAAATTCTCAAATTTTAATACTCTCTCTAACTTCTATTATTTAATTTTTTACTTTCAAATTTTGAATGTTGCTAACAAAAAAGCCTAATTTTTAAATCTAAATACTTAACTCTTTTGGTATCTTAGCTTTAAATTTTAAAACCAACTTTTTATAAATTATTTCTTCACATACACCTAAAAAAAACTCATTTTTATGAATAAATCAAATTTATTCTTATAACAATTTGGATTACATTTATAACGATTAAATTAGTGAAACTTATATATATATATATATATATATAATATTGTTTGTCTAAAACTAAAAAACAAAAAAATGAGCATGGCAATGGCAACGGCAATGGCAGTGAAATCCTAACCAACGGAATAAAAATTATATTTTATTAAATATTTTATTTATTTATTTATAAATAAATGAAATGTATTAAAAAAAAATCATAAACTCAAGAAACAAGTTTTTATGAATTACTCATAAAAACTCTAACAAACAAAATATAAATGGAATCCTGTTGAAAATATTTAATTATATTTAAGAGTTCTATGATGTTAATATTCAACTATACTTCTGTCAATTTTTTTTTTTAATTATTATAATTTTTCTTTATTTTTCACCTCTTCCCTCATCGTTTGACATGTGTCCTATTTTTTATTTTGGTTAAAAAAAATTGTAATGAGTAAGTCAATGGTAGAGTGAAGATAGGACCACTATTCTTGGCAAAATATGTAACATAGCTCTATATAATTTAAAATAAAACATAATATATATATATATATATATATTATGTTTCACTAATTTAATCACGCAAACTATGAATTATAATGGCACTCCCCATTTAAAGGCCATGCCATTGAAATACTGCAAATGTGCCAACAAATGAAACTAAAAAAAGTTGGCCAAGTTATTCAACAAAAATATTTTTTTCTACTAATTAAGGTTAAATCTCAACCATTTATGTACAGATAAAGAGCAAAAAATGACCAAAATGAGCTTCATCAACCAACCACCTTCCACCTTCTCCATTAGTTAAGAGCGGGCATGTTATGTCTAACTATCCATAGACATAATTTTATTTTTGGCAAAGTATCTAGCTTTCAAATTCGATTCAAAACAGATTGCTCCGGATTAAAGCCATAAAACAAAGTAAAAACCGAGTCCATTAAAAATCAGTGACAGATATTGATATTTGATTTTGAGAGAGTCAATTAAAATTATACTTTTCTTATTTTCGTTTGAGGTATTTTCCAAAAAAATTCTAATATAAAAGATATATGCAAATAATATAGTAATAAAAAATTAAAATATCATAAAATATATAAATTTTAGCGATTCATAAATTTATCAATTTAATTTTCATAATAAAATTTCAATAAACGAAAGTATCAAGCTCTGTAAAAGAATAATTTTTCATAAGTGGTTAAAATAAGTCAATTTATATAGCACTATAACAGAAATTAAGAAAGAATTATCCTGAATTTTTAACAAAACACAAAATGTTTAAGATTATTCATATAAAGATAAGAATATATGTACATATATTTAAAAAAAAAAAAAAAACTCTTAACAACAATTTTGGTTTTGTAAAGACGGTTGACAAGTGATAACTCAAATGATTAAGCAAAACACATTGAAAACGGTCACAAAGATATAAAATAAATTAAAATATATAAAAAGAGAAGTTATGTCGAGAAAAATTAGAAAGTCCATTTGATTTTTCTTAAATTTATATGATTGTGACTTAATATTTGTGACAAGCTTATTAATCTTAAGTGTTTGTAAATAATAGATAAACAACAATATTATTTTAATTTATTTTGTCAATGCATAAAATTAAAAATAATAATTTTACTTTGGAGGTGTCAATTTAAATGTATTTGATATAAATACATATTTATTTATAATAAAGTTGTTTCTTGATCCTCATTTAAAGTAACCAATGATAAAGTCTCTTTAATAAAACTTGACAAATATATGTACTCAAGAAATTCACTTCCCATTGCCCATCAACAAAAACTTCACTAACTTAAGCCCTCTCCAAACTTAGGGAATAACACCATCATAATATTGAGCCAATGGCTTATCAAGCAACCAAAGAAAAAAAAAATCCCTTTTAGCATTTCTCTCAGTTTTCTCATTTACTTTATCCTTAAAATGAAAAAAGAGTTCAATCCTTTAGTCACAATGACAAGTGATCATATGTAATCGAATCTTTTTTTTTTCTACTAAAAGCTGCTAGATGGGTTTTCCAGTAAGATTACATGGGAAGAAAACATTGGTCACATAATAATAAGATATAGGAGTAATCAAAGATTTAAATTATGATCGCGGATGTGTTTTTAATCGCGTCGTATTTATTACGGTTGTAAGCGTAACGTATGTTATCGCGATCAATTTCGATGAATATAAATAAAAAAAAAACAATCAAATCGGTAAAAGAATGATCATAATATCACGTTACGGCTTAACTATTTAAATCATGAGAGGAATACATATATAGTAAGTATAGATTAAGAAGGTTGGATCGTAACTGGTAACTTTAGTTTGGGTTTGGTCCGTCCTTAACAAGATTTTCCTTCAATGGGCATTTGATTGGTCTCAGATAGCCTGAAAAGGCTTCTGATTGGTTTGGTTTTGGTCCAAACAAATATTGGGTCGTAGTTAGAATTTTACAATGGTCGATCTTCCGTTAAGTACTCTTGTTTGCCCCTTGTTCTGTATTTATGGATGATCATGGTTAGGATTGTAAACAGGATACCTATGCTCGCAAATGACTCGGATTTGGCTTGAAAAAAAAATCGAATTTGACTCGGTCATTATCGAGTCAAGCTCGAGTTCGAGCAACTCGAGCTATTGAACGAGCTGAATTCGAGTATCTTAATACTTGACTCGAGTAGCTCGTGAACCTAATCGATTTTTTTTAATATATATATATTTTAATTAATATTATAAAATATCAATTCGAATTCGAACTCGAACTCGAGCACAAATAATCGAGTTTAAAGTCAAGCATGAGAATCGAACTCATTTTTTACTAGGTAAACGAGCCTAATCGAGCGAGCTCGAACAGTTCGATCTTTATCTCGAGTCGAGCTCGAGATTTAAAAGTGAAAATTGATCGAGTTCGAACCAAATTTCAAGTTTCAAATTTCGATTCGAGCTCGAACATGAACTTTTTAGAGTTTAAACTCAACTTGACTCGATCACACCCCTAATCATGACAGTTGTGACTCATTGCATCACCCAATGCTATGTAATTTCCTTTTGTTTTCTAAGTAGTTCATTACTGTGAAATTGTGATGCATTGCCACCCTGTGTGCTTAAGAATTCAGTTAATGTTCTTCATGTCATAGGTAACAATTATATTATTTGAATTCTTCATTTTTTTTAAATATTTGTGTTCAATATTTTTTTTCGATACATATTCAAAAATAAATATGGTATAAAATATTTTAAATTTATAAAAAAAAATAAATATATTTTTGTCGGACACATACTCGTTTTTCCCCAAATAGTTAGTCAAGGTGGAGGAGGAGGGGCATTTCCATAATTTAGAAAAACTTAATGGGCAAGTCAGCAAATAAACCAAAAATACAATTGGGTTCATAAAAGAAGCTGAAGCCAACCCATTCCAGAAGTTCTCTGGAGAGTCTCTCGGTTTTTTTTTTTTTTTTGTTGTTATCATACTATAGTTAATTTTTTTTAATTACTAAATTATTATTGTTTTAAAATTATTTTTTAAAATCTATTTTCTTAAGCAGTTGAAAAATTGACATGGGACATGGCGATTTTCCAAGGTGAAATTCTTCAACTTTTTATTTATTTATTTATTTTTTTAATTATTAAATAATAAAATTTAAATAATTTATAATTTTAAAAAATAAAAAATTTAATAATTTTTATATATAATTTTTATCCCATTATGTTAAGTCCGACTTGATAAACTCGGGGTTTAAGTACCTACATAGTTTCTGTATTATAGTGAAAAGAGTAATTTAATACATATATTGTAAAATTGAGTAATTTAGTCCTTGTACAATTGAAATAGGTGCAAATAAGTAAAATTGATAACAATGTTAATGAAAAACCGTTAAAATGCTGATGTGGACTCATAAAATCTAACAAAATTAATGATTTGAAATAAAATATGACTTAAAATATATCTAAATCTGTAATTAATATGTATATATATGCTCCCTGATGACTAAAAGGTAGGTAGTAGTATTCCTATACTACTTAATATAATAATAATATAGATTGTGTTGATTTTGCAGCAAAACACAAGCATGACTTCATTGGGTTTAAGTACCCACATAGCTTATGTACTATAGTGAAAAGAGTAATTTAGTCTCTGTACTGTAAAAGTGAGTAATTTAGTCCCTATACAATTGAAATAGGTGCAAATAAGTAAAATTGATAACAATGTTAATGAAAAACCGTTAAAATGTTGATGTGGACTCGTAAAATCTAACAGAATTAATGACTTGATATAAAATATGACTTAAAATATATCTACATCTGTTAGATTTTACGAGTCCACGTCAGCATTTTAATGGTTTTTCATTAAAACCGTTATCAATTTTACTTATTTGCACCTATTTCAATTGTACAGAGACTAAATTAATCACTTTTACAGTACAGTGACTAATTTACTATTTTCATTACAGTACAGAGACTATCTGGGTACTTAAACCTAAACCCGAATCGTATTTATAAAAATTTTAAAATATTTTTTATTTAATAAAAAGTAATTCGGGTTAGGCCAGAACGGCCCGAATTACAAAAACACTTGTCCCTAATTACAAAAACACTTGTCCCGAATTACAAATAATATATATATATTATAATTAAATTTAAATACAAAATAATTTTTATTTAATAAATAATAATTCGGGCTAGGCCGGTCGGCCCGAATTACAAAAAACTTGTCCAAGTCTGGCTCAATACGATCCGGGCTTACCAAGCCGGGCGAGCTACCCGACCCGTGGATAGGTCTAGCTATGACATTCATTCCTGCATAATCCACAACGCTTTGATTGGCCTTTCTCCCCAAAATCTATTTATTACGAATACAAGTTGAAAGAATCTGATTGGCATTATGAATATAATTTTTAAATTTTTTGTAAATTATTATTTTTTTAATTTTTTAAAATTATATAATTTTTTATTTAAATTTTATTATTTAATAATTAAAAAAAAGAGTTGAAAATCGTCACCCAGGGTGGCGATTTCCCAACCTAAAATTACCATTTTTTTTTTATCATGATCAAGGAAAATTGCCATGACGGTTTTCCTTGATCAATTTTTAAAAAAAAAAATTTCAAAACCTGTTGAAAAATCGCTATGGCCCATGACGATATTCCAACAGATGAAAAAAAATGAATTTTAGAAAATAATTTGAGAACAACGATATTTTGGTAATTATTTTTTTTAGCTATATTAGGATAAAAAAAGTCGAGTCTCTCTCTGTTTTTTTTTTTCTCTCTTTTCGGGTGAAGACTACAATGAGAACTTCTTTTGTGAGAACCAAATGAGAACCTCTTCTTTATTTTGATAAACGTGTAAAAAGTAAAATCAAGTTGTTAGGCAGAAAGAATTTATTTATTCATAACAAAGGTAATAATGAAAAAAATTTATGTATTCTTACATGATAAATTAATAATAATAAATATTTTAAAAAATAAAAGATTAAAAAATAATTAGATTTGTGATTAGATTTGTTCACGAATTACACTACTTGTTAAGCTTATTAGTATAGCCGATTCAACCCATGATATTATTTTATAAATAAATAAATAAATAACTAAATAAATATTTTAATTTAATTTTAAAATATCAATATAAAAATATTTTTAATTAAATAAAATTTGAATGAACTATTGAGACAAATTCGATTTTAAATTTAAATTTTAGAGGTATCGATCGAGTGTAATGCGATTCGATTTATAAACATCTTCAAACAGCCAATTTCTAAATCAAAGTTTTTTTTCTTACTTTTTATGTTTGTTAAGCTTAACAATGGTCAAAGTACTTGCTAGATCTTTATACTTTAGAGTCTGGTGTAAATTAGTCATTGTACCAAAATTGTAAGTAATTTGATCTATTTACTTTTAAAAGGGAAGCAAATAAGTAAAATTATTAACACCTATAGCAGTTTCTCTTAAAAAGCTGACTAGACAATTTGACATGTTAAAAAATACTGATGTGTCATAATAAATCTGAAGTGACATTAATTTTTTTTTTTTAAAGCTGACATGGAAATTAATTAAAAATCAAATTTTCATATTAGACAATTTAATTTCACGAAAAATTGAAAAGAAAAAAAAGAAATTTATCTTACACTAATACCCATTTGAATTACTTATTTCTCCTAATTGTATCCCTCTATTATTCCCTTGTTTCATCAAGATTCAATTTTTTTTTCATTTCAATTTTTAGTGAAATCATATTGTTCAATAGGAAAAATTTGATGTTTTTATTTTTAATTAATTTCTATGTCATCTTTAAAAAAATATATTTTTAGTGCCATATCAGATTATTTATGACACATAAGCATATTTGAACATGTCAAATTGTCTAGTCAGCTTTTTAATAGAAACTATTATGGGTGTTAATAATTTTACTTATTTGCTTTTATTTTAAAAGTAAATGGATCAAATTACTTACAATTTTGGTACAGAGACTAATTTATACCCGACTCTAAAGTATAAGGATCTGACAAATACTTTGACCGCTTATTAGATATTGTCTTAACAAACATAAAAAGCAAAAAAAAAAAAAAAAACTTTGATTTAGACATTGACTGTTTGATGATGTCTATAAATCGAGTCGCATCACACTCGATTAATACTTTCAAAATTTAAATTTGAAATCGAATTTGGATCAATAGTTCATTCAAAAAAATTTTAATTAATTTTTTTTGTATTAATATTTTAAAATTAAATTAAAATATTTATTTATAAAATAATATCATGGGTTGAATCGACTATATTAATAAGCTCGATAAGTAGTGTAATTCGTGAACAAATCTAATCACAAATCTAATTATTTTTTAATCTTTTATTTTTTTAAATATTTATTATTATTAATTCATCATGTAAGAATACATAATTTTTTAACCTTTGTTATGAGATAAATAAATTCTTTTTACACTTTTTATAATTTTCTTAATTAACAATATAATTTTACTTTTTATACATTTATCAAAATAAAAAAAAATTCTCATCGAAAGAATTTCGATGATTCCATCTTTTCGTTTCTTCCTTTTATTACTTCCATCTTTCTATTTTTTTTATACAAAATAAATTTATCAATTTATGAACTTTTTAGGGACTTCATTTTAAAAAATTACCCAAAATTTACCTCCATAAGAAAAAATATAATTCACAAATACTTGGATTCATTTAGAAAAAAGGGTTGCTTTCTTTTCTTAAAAAAATGGAGTCAAATTCATGGAGCTTTCGATTTTCCAATTCTTCTTCATCTTCTTCGTCAAGGCGTCACCAATCTCGATCTGGTTCGTAATTTTCTGTTTGTTTCTCGAGAAAATAAGAAATGAAATGATTTGAATTTGCGATGAATTTTGATTTTTGTTTGTTTATTGTGTTTAGATCTTTTTCTTGGAGGAGGATATCAAGAAGTTGACGGAGATGAGGATTTCAAGGCGGAGTTTTTATGTCCGTTTTGCGCTGAAGATTTCGACATTGTTGGACTTTGTTGTCACATTGATGAGGAACATCCTGTTGAAGCCAAAAACGGGGTACTCTTTTCCTAATTTCTCAAAAGTTATATATATATATATATATGTATATATATATATATATATGTTTTTTGTTTTTATTGATGAAATTTGTGTTTGTTTGTATTGAATTTATTAGAAAAAAATATGAACTTTGTTTGGGTAGTTTTGGATAATGATGTAGGAGTAATTTTGAAGTTTATAAGTAGAAGAAATGTGTATGGAGTGGTTCATAATTGGAAAAAAGAAATTGAAATTTTTTGAAGTGGGATTTTACTCTCTGGGTTGGTTTTGAAATTGGGGATTTAACTTTAGTAAGATATTTTGATCTATGTTGCTCCGACCCTTTATTTTTCTTTAAGTATTTGTGTCCAACTCCTACGTATATCCGGATATGAGTACAGGGATATGATCTTCAAAGGATCCTTCAAATACATGTAAATTTTTTAAAAAATTGAACATACCGTGATCAGACATATACCGTGTCCGACACTCACCAGAGTTCGAGTAACATAGATTTTGATAATTTGATTAGCTGTGTGCCTTCCATATGACTTTTACTGCTGCTAGGGTGATAGATGTTTTTTGCTTTAATATCATCATTATTTCTGGTGTCTAGCATTCATTTACAGTAGCATTTTTAAGCTGTTTAGCTTATTAATTGGATAAATTCTATGATTCTTCATTCCTTTTATACCATTTTTTTTCCCACTCCATGTGTTGTTGGTCTGTTGGGAATGTTGAATTTTGCGTAATAGGCGTTTGGTTGAATGTTACCTTTTCAGGTGTGCCCAGTTTGTGCAAAGAGGGTCGGAATGGATATTGTTAGTCACATTACCATGCAACATGGGAATTTTCTTAAGATATCCTTTTTATGTGGATTTTGGTCTGGTTGAGTTTATTTGTTATCTCTTGTTTGGTTTTGATGCTCTATATTGTTCCGATTTTTTATTTTTCTTAAATTACTCGTGTCCGATACCCGTATCCAACGCATATCCGGACATGAGTGTGGAGATATGATCTTCCAATAACCCTCCAAAGATATGAAAATCTTGAAAAAAATTAAATATATCCATATCGGACGTATATCCGTGTCCGACTCGTACACTCGAGTCCGAGTAACATAGCTGATTTCATCCTCATTTTGATCTGTCTTTTTTTAAAAAGGCTACACATTTTGATTGATCTGCTTTCATCCTCACTGTGGTTGCTAGACTATGTTCGCCATGGTGTGCAATGCATACGAAACATAATAGACTTCATTATGGGTATGAGCATTTGATTTTTCATTTTCATTTTATAATCGATCTACATATCTGCTCACAGTGACCAAGCTTATACTTTGTTCTCCCTGTAAAAAACTTCCCTTATTCTCAGTTTACTCTCTTCTTTGTAAGTTTAAATTTCTCTAGTTTGTTTGTGATTTAACACATCATGATGAACAGTCAGGTCTATGTTGTTCCGACTCTTATTTTTTTTTAACTACCCGTGTCCGATATCTGTGTCCGACACATATCCGGACATGGGTATGAGGTTATGATCTTTCAAAGACCCTCTAAATACATGAAAATTTTAAAAAAAATTGAACATATCTATGTCGAACACATATCCGTGTCCAACACTCACACCCGAGTCTGAGTAACATAGGATCAGGTTATTCCTTGACTGGATGATACGTGCAGCGCAAGCGGAGATTACGCAGGGGTGGATCCAATTTGACATTTTCTATGTTGCGAAAAGAAGTGCGAGAAGGAAATTTGCTGGCCCTTCTCGGGGGATCTTCATACATTGTTCCTTCCTCCAATGTAGAAGCCGATCCATTATTGTCATCGTTTATGTTTAACCCACCCACAGGCGATGAGTCTTTAAACTTGCAGCCTCTTTCTATTGCTGAATCAAGTAAAGTAAAGGAAAGCACAAATAAAGAATTTCTAGAAAGGTAATCACTTCTGGTGTTATTTATTCTTGTGATATTAGTCCTTTTATTTCTTTATTTGGTCCCCTAAAACTGACAGGGCTGCTGGTAGTCCACTGTGTTTATGTTGTTCCGATTTTTCATTTCTTTTGAAGTATCCGTGTCCGACGCATATTTGAACATGGGTATGAGAATATGATCCTTCAATGATCTTTCAAATACATGAAAAATTTAAAATAAATCAAACATACCCATATCCGATATTCATACTCGAATCCGAGTAACATAGCACTGTGCTGTTTGATTTAATGAACAACTTTGAGGAAGTCACGAAGGCTAGGAAGTGTCGTGGCTTAGGCAAAAGTTGTTTTATTGTTATTTTGCCTGGCTGGTCAGTAGGTAGATACCACTTGATCATAATAGTGACAATTACAGTCTAAGCGCAGGATGTTATATGTACCTATGCTGCTCCGAATTTCATTTTTATTAAAGTATTCGTATCCGACACTCATATCCAACGCATATAAAAACATGAGTATAAAGATATAATCCTCCAAATACATGAAAAAGCTTTTATAAAAAATGAACATACCTGTATCAGACATCCCGTATCCAACACTCATACTCGAATCCGAGTAACATAAATATGCACATATATTACCCTTGTTGGAAAGGGCTATGAAGGCAATCAATTGATTGCATTTTTGCATTTTCTTTCCCTCTTACAGCTTAGTAGGAACTTCCCCTGCCATTTACTTGCCTATCACTCAATAATTTTAGTTTAAGAGCCACTGTTGTAACTTGTAAGTTATCAATTGGATTTAAGTTTCTAACACTAGTTTTATCATGACAGAAAGCCTCAACAGTTGCAATTTTCGGACAAGGACAACGAGGAGAAGGATCGAAGGTGTGAGTTCATCCAAGGACTGTTGATGTCCACTATTCTTGATGATAAAATATAAGTTAATGGTGGTTATTTGTAGTGGTTATTGCCCCCATATACTATTAGGTCTGAGAGTAAAACATAAATCGGAAGTTCTTAACTCTACCTAAGAAATGGTAATCGGTTAGGTCAGCGGAACTTTGTATTTAGAGCCTTTGTGCATAATGAAAAGATGGAAGAGAACTTTATATCCTTTATGGCTTTATCTATGCTTTGCTTAGATACAGAGTTAACTGATTTATAACTGGAAATATCTATATGCAGTTGCTATGCTAAACATGTTTTAAGAATTGCCCCCCCCAAAAAAACATGTAATTAAGTGAATGGAGGAGAATCAAAATATAAACCAAGTTACCGTATTCGAGATGATTGTCACATACAGATATATTCAATTTTTTTTTTAAATATTTGAAGGATTATATTTTTATATTCATGTTTGAATATGTGTAAGATATAGATGCTGGATACGGGTATTTAAGATTTTAAGAAAAATGAAAAATCCATTATAAATCGGTGAAATGCTGATCAGTCTTGAAAACTAACCAAGGTTTAGCCTTTTTAGCTATGAACTTCAAGTTGTAGTGGGCAAACACTTCTTATTTGAAAGTCTGTCTGTCTGCCTTAATCTACTGTGTGTTTTTGTTGTACGTCTTAACACTTATTATTTGAACAAGTGAATGACAATCCACTCCTCCAAAAATTTGGAAATATGGTACTAAGAGCAAACTTACTCAAATTTTTCTCAAGGATGATTGGGTTAAAATAGAAGAAAAATCACAATCTGAAAAAAGAATTTTAAATACTAAAATTCGAACTCTTTGCTGTACTGATGATGGCATCTAGCAACTGAATTAAACCTGAATTTACCCATGGTCTATGTTCATTTCTGAACGCTTTTAACTTTTAACATGCCAAGTGTTGCAAATTAACTTGTCCACGGCTCCAAAAAACAAAACTAATTACAGCCTACCTTTTCTGGTTTCAAGCACAAAGCTAATTGATTTTGTTCGGTAAATCAATGGAAGCTTAGCTTGGTCATGTTTTAGCATGTTCACTAAAACTTAATGTGTCCAATAGCAATGGAAGGGAAGTAAAAAACAGTAAAAAAAGGGGAAAAAAAGTTGAATATAGATATAGTTTTAAGTGCATGAATATGTCTCCCTCAAGAAGAAGAGCTAACGTGTTATTTCACCTCCAATGGGAAAAACTAATATTTGGGTTCAAGATCAAGCTCTACAAAAGTGTTAGTACAAGTAGTATGTTACACATACGGACTATGTTGCCCCTGACTTTTTATTTTTCTTGAAGTATCCATATCCGATACCCTTATCCCCAAAGACCCTCGGAATACATGGATAAACTTAAAATAAATCAAACATATCCGTATTCGACACTTACATCCGAGCCCGAGTAACATAGCATATTGAACTTAGAAAGACACAACTAATGTGTATATACAAATATCAGAGAAATTATAATCATCATCAAACAAACTTATTAAGAAGTTGTGGCGATTGACCTCTTACCTCTTCAAGGCCATGACGCTGATTAAAGAACATGGAGTATCACGGGAAGCCCACCGGACGAAATGGAATATCTCGTCTATCTGTGATATGTATCCACCATAATCCATACAAAATACGGCATCTTTACTCACAACTGAGAGGAAGAACTACAAGTACGGCATGCAATATCGAGTGTATGCATGAGCTAAAACTAATGGGGCAGTTTGGAAGTCAATCTGCTAAGATACTGGGATTTTCTTCCAAGTTAAGTGGTCAGTTCTGTCATGCATTGGAACTTTGCTCACTTCCAGTATGTATTGTGGGAAACAAAAAACCTGAAATCTGGATGATTAACTTGCAAAAGCCTAAGCCAGTTATCAGCAGCTTGCAAAAGGAAATTAGCTTTCTGAGATTCATTAACTTCATCAGGATTCCAAACCGAAATTTTGAACTTATAGAAAGCAAGTCCAAAGGTAGGCAATGGTAGCTTTAAGGACATGTCAGCACCGTAAAACTCCCTAACGTTAAATCCTCGGAAGGGTAGCACATCCGTGCCCGTACCTGCTCCAAACAATATCAAAATCACATTGTAAACAAAGTGTCAGGCAGAAATAATACAGACATGCAACCACATATAAAGATAGATACTTACATTGTGAGGGAGTAGAAAGAGAGTGATAGGTTAAAAAGCAGGCATCCAGATTTTGCAGAGTCGGACCCATTGGTATCCTGTATATCGGATACCTTCATTAATAAAAAAGAAAACTTGTCAGATATAATCAGGCATAAATCACATTGCAATAAACAAGAACCATGGCTTCATGAAGTCTTTTAGAAAGAGAAAAATATACCACGCCACGGAAATCCAACTTGAAGGTGATAGATCACAGCTCCTATATGTCCTCAGTGCTGGAAATCGAGATGCCAGAACTGAAATCTGCGGGATGCAAGGTTATTAGAGATAGCACAACAAGCTGCAAATGCTAATGGTAACAAACGACAAGGGACTTACCTTGTCAGCCAACGGCTCACGACTGAATGGTTGATCATACTCGAAGTATTCAAAAATAAGCTGATCAAGAGGGTTACAAATATAGCTTTCATTGCTTGACGAACCCCCAAAGGGTCTATTTCTAAGTGACAGTGTAGTCAATCTCTGAATATTTGCATCTGCAATCTCCAGCTGACTCCAAGCCCCCTGGACGTTAGCTCTTCTTCCTATTCCGTAATCACTATCGCTACCATCACTACTTGTCTCCCGGGATGACTCGGTATCACTCGCTTCACCAGGCCTCCTGTTCAAAGATGGATGAAAAAAATGAAACAACACAACCAGCATGGTTTTAGTCTAGCATTTAAAAAATTACAATTAACGATTTACAGCTCAAGATAACTCATCACCTAACACTTCTCAAACCTCTATAATAAAGCATATCAACAAAACATTCAACCATCAAGTGAGACTTGAGCAACATGACTTCCCAAGTTAATAGAAAGCCATTTCTGATAAACTTTACTCTAATTATCCAATTACAGTTTCTTAATCAGAAAAAGGAAATATGCACTAGCTGTCACCACATAAGGATCCAAAAAGTCAAAGGATCATCAGAAATTCTCAATCAAGAAAGGCACTAGAAAGATAGGATATCGAGGCAACTCGCGATAGCTATGTTGCTCAAACTCTTCATTTTTCTTTAAGTAACCATGTCCGACATCCGTGTCTGACGCATATTCGGACATGGATATAGGGATATGATCTCCCAAGGACCCTCCAAATACATGAAAAAACTTAGAATAAATCAAACATACCCGTGTCCGACACTCACACCCAAGTCCGAGTAACATAGTTCGATAGTAGCAGGTAATTTTATAAATTAAGGAGTGAATGGCTTTACCTCAGCCTTGGGGAGGGCCTTGATGGGTCTATATATAGCTGAATGCCAGACAAGTAAGGGACATAGTATTGCATTACAGAGTCACTCCCATTCAACAGAAGCGGAACGCCGGCTCCATAAGCACTCCATTCTTTAAAAGACTCCCACAAATCCTTAAGCACAAAATATGGAGGACACTCTAATCCACGCTCTCGCCCGCTGCATCCTCTTAAGCTTGTCTTTAAGATCACCAAAATTTCATCAATAAAAATATTCACCAGCATTAAAAAGAAAAAAGAAAAAACTCAAACACTCCATATTCTTAACGTTTCAGAAAAACAATTCCATATTTTTGCATTGATTAATATAATAATTAACAGTTTCTGGATTCTGGATTCTGGTTGTCTGGTCTACTGTTGTTTTAGCAAAATTTCTTCAATTTTCCTACATTTTCTGACTAATAAATTAAAACCCATTTCTTCAACTTTCTGTCGGGTTTTGATTGTTACAAAGAAATTAAAGTCGAGTCAAGTAATTGCACTAGTTGCAGCTAATCAGTAACATCTACTAAACCTTAAAAAAAAAAAAACAGATTTCCACATATTTCATCAACATAAAAACAGGACTAGACCATTGTTTTTAATCAATCAAAGAATCACAAAAATTAAAGATTGAACAAACTTAAGAAGAAAAAAGAAAAAGAAATGTCAGTTCTTGTGATTAATAAAATTTGGGTTTTTTTTTTTTATAAAAAAAAAAAATTACCTTGGGTAAATACTGAGCCGAAACCACAGGAGTCGTAAACTCCAAGAACCGATCCAAATTCGTCGAATTATCATCATTTTTATTATTACTATTATTCACCGACGATGAAGATGGCAATGACGTGGCGCATTCCTCGTGATCCGTTTTCTTCTCCGTCAAACTCTTGGAAATCAACGGCCTTTGTTCCCGCCGCTGCATCATCATCATCTGCTGCTCCTGCTGCTGCAGCTGTTGTTGTTGCTTCCTCATAGGCGGCGGATTATAAAACCGGTTCTCACCGCTTCGGCTTCTCGCGATCGAAACGCCACCGGAACCCGACATTGTACGGAAACTTAGAACGACAACGTTGAAAAAAAGGGTTGCTTCTTTATCTGTGATAGGAGTGGTGTCAGTATATATCTAGGGCTTTAGTGAATTAGGCGAAGAAGGAGAGAAAGATATAATCAAAAGAGAAAGTGAGGGTTTTTAATTGTTTTTTTTTTTAATAAAAAAAAAATAGTGTTTTATTTTGATATGAATTTGTTATTAAATAGTAATATTTTAGATTTTTTCTAATTTTTTAATTTTTGATATTTATGAAAGGGAGATGTGGCGACTGGTGATGATTCTGATAAAATGAGGAATAATTTTTTTATTGGTTTTTAAGTTTTGGAGGACAATAAAAGAATAATACTAGAAAAGTCTAGAAAGTTTTAGTGTTTTCTTTCTTAACTTTCTTTTCTTTTGATTTAGATAACTTCAGAGCTTCCTTACTTTCCATTCATAATCCATTTTAGTCGGATATAAATATTTATATTTTAAAAATATAATTAATTTTTTAAAATATTTTTACTGTATTTGATAAATTATATTTTTATATTTATATTCAAATATATATTAAATACAAATATCAAAAATAATAAGTTAAAAAAAAAAAAATCAAGTTCATAATTGTAATTTTCTTTTAATTTGATGGGATTCTTCTCTACTTTACATTTATACCAAATAAATGGATTTTGAGAGGAGAAAAAGTGTTTTTCCTCTATTAAACGAAGTTAAAATATTTATAAATCGAGTTGAATCAAGTTTATGTTTGAAAAAAATTATTTGCTTAGATTCAATTCAATTAAAAAAACTCTTTATTATTATTTAAAATATTAAAATATATTTTTATAATAAATTTAAATAAAAATATTTTTAGTATAAAATAGAATGATTTTTTTATGCTTTTAGGGATGTAGATTTGAATCCAAAAATGACTTTCTTAAAATTAAAATTTTGGATTGAAAATTTTGGCATTTGGGGGTGCTCAATGATTGATCTCCAAAAGGGATATCTTGAGTAGTTTGGAATATTCTTTTTGACTTTCATTTTCCTCTTATTTTAGCAGCTTATATATTTTAATTTTTTTGGGTTCCTCATTATGTCTCTCTATTGGGCCATCCATATGAGGTGCAAGGATTTTGATTTTACTGCACCTTGGCCCATTGTAGTAGCTTTTTTCTGACTCATGCTCATATTCATATTATTATTTTCATAAATAAATGAATTAGGGTTTATCAATCATCATAAACCAACCAATTTTTTGGGTAGATTTTTGGTACAAAATCATTGATTATGTAGCTTAATATTCTTTATAGCTATTATATTGCTAATTTCATAGTTATAAAATTTTCTAACATACAAAAAAAACTTTAGTTTGCGCTCGAAATATTCGACTCAATAGTTAATGTATAATTTTTTTGTTCAAAGTGTAAGATTAGAATCTCTTCAAATAAAAAAATAGTTCAATTTTAATTTCATGTTATTAGTTATGAGGTTCGAATCTAAGACTTAATCCAGTTGATTCATGTAGTCACTCTTAAAAAGTAACATCCAACAGATTTAAAATTCAAATCTTAACATTCATAATTTTTTTATTATTATTATTAAATTACGATCCTTTTATACCAAAAAAAAAAAAAAAAAAAACAGTTATGGGCTTCAAGAGGTTTGATATGTTGGGAAAGTTCAAGATCAAAACCAAAAAAAAATATAGTAACAAAAAGGGCATAGGCCATTACATTATTTGGAACGACAGCGTTTCCAACCTCTCTTGAATTAAACGAGTTAAACAGAATAAGGCGAAGCGTACAACCCCACTGAAACACAACGCCGCCCCTACCCGAAGAAAGCAAAGAACACTTCTTTCTCGCTTCTCCGATTCCGGTAATTCCATTGAAATTATTAAGTTTTTCAACTTTTTAGCTCATTTTCCTTGGGATTTAGCGATTTGGGTTTCTTTTGTTTCTTCCTTTTTTGTTTGTTTATTTGATGTTTAAGTAGTATTTTGTTTGCTTCATAGATACTTTGTTCATTTTGTATCTTCTGAGAACTAGAGACGGTTCCCATTTGATAAGTTTTGTGATTAATCCCCTGTTTGGTTGCCGAGAAATCTGGACTTCCATGAAATGCTAGTGTTGTTGCTGCATTCAAGGTTTTCTTCTATTGGGATTAATAAATAAAAGCCGGTTTTGATTGCTTTACTTTCACTTGTCTCAATAGTGAAACAGAAAAAAAAAATGAATGATTTGGGGCATCAGCTTGAGGAAACCTCTGATTTCAAAATAATTTTTGTGCACTGTTAGATAAGGCCAATTTGATGCTAGTTGGATCAATGGAAGCAATACTGGAATTATAGGGTTTTGACCTTAACTAATAAGCAAAGGTTATTAACATAATAGAAATGAGAAAATGGAAAAAAAAAAGAAAAAAAAAGAAGAAGAAGAAGAAGAAGATGTAGCACTTATTTCTATTCTTGCAAGATGGAAAACCCTTTTTATGAATTCTCATAACTGGGTTAGGGATTTTGGTTTTGAATGTTAAGTAGGTGTTTGAATAGGTTTGGATTCAAACTGTCTGGATGGGTTTGGATTTAGGAATAGAAATTTTTTGTGTTGTTTTACCCTATGTTATTCGGATTCAGGTGTGAGTGTCGGATACGAGTATGTGTCCGACACGGGTATTTTCAATTTTTTCTAAGTTTTTCCATGTATTTGGAGGATCTTTGGAAGGTCATATCTCCATACCCATGTCTAGATATGTATCGGACATGGATGTCGGATATGGATACTTCAAAAAAGTTGAAGAGTCGGAACAACATAGGTTTTACCTTCTGTATTTCTAACTTTCAGTTTGATGGTGAATGGCTTTGGGAAGAATCAATTTGATATCATGCTTTTCACTTGAATTTTCATTTTTAGCTTCCCTCAATGTTCCCTGAAGTTTTAACTTTTTGTTTTACAGCTTGCACGAGAAAAATATGTTGCAAAACAAGGCAAACCCAACTATAAACAAGTCAACTGGCTTGCCTCGGAAAAGATTCTACCGAGCACGAGCACACAGCAATCCTCTTAGTGACTCCCACTTCCCAGTTCCTCTTTCCCCCAGCCATGTTGACTATTCACTTCATTACCCTCAATTATTCCCCTCGTCTGATCAGATTGATAGTTCCAAAAAGGTCCAGTTTGCGGATATTGGTTGTGGTTTTGGAGGGCTTCTAATCAGTCTTTCAACTCTTTTCCCTGAAACTCTAATGATTGGGATGGAGCTTAGGGATAAAGTGAGTGAGTATGTGAAAGAAAGGATTTTAGGGTTAAGAGTGGCAAATCAAGGTCAATACCAGAATGTCTCTGTTGTTCGGACTAATTCGATGAAATACATTCCCAACTACTTTGAGAAAGGACAGCTTTCAAAGATGTTTTTCCTATTTCCTGATCCTCACTTCAAAGAGAAAAACCATCGTCGTAGGGTAATCAGTCCTCACTTGTTAGATGAGTATGCTTATGTCCTTCAGGTTGGTGGGATTATTTACACAATTACAGATGTGGAAGAACTTGGAGAATGGATGAAGTCTTGTTTACAGAATCATCCCATGTTTGAAGCCCTCTCGGACAAGGAGCTCGAAGCAGATCCTGTAGTAAAACTCTTGAGTACCGCAACCGAAGAAGGACAAAAGGTAGCTAGGAATGAGGGACAGACTTTCCAAGCAGTTTACAGACGAATTATGCCAACTTCATGAGAGAACAGGTTGGTCTGCTCAGGCTTTCATTAGCCAATGGGTAATTTTCTGGTTTGATAATAGGTTTTCTGCTGTTACTTCTTCTCTATCTATTCATGTGGATCACTTTGTTTTTGAACTACTTGATATGCTATTATTAAGGGGGGGAAAAAAGAGAGAAAAGCATAGCACATTTTAGAGTTTTGTATCTTTAACTATTGGGCATTTTTTTTTTCTTATTTTGATTCTCTTGAACTTATTAGACATGCGAAGCCATATCTCATGTTGTAAAACAGCTATCAATTATCAAGAAATTTTGTCCATTCCATTCATAAACTCTTTTGAGAAAAAGAGGAATTATAGTGACAGGAGAAAGCCACTCTTGTTCAACTACTATAAATTCACTTGCAAATGGCAGGATGCTTTTGGTATTTTTTATTTTATTTTATTTTTTTCATTTCATTTTGGTTTAAGATTAGAATATTTAATTAATGTCATTTTTTCTCCCTAAAAATTAAGGGCTAATGTTAAAATGAACAGTAAGATCCTGGGTCTATTATAGTGACAGGAGAAAGCCAATCTTGTTGAACCTCTGTTTTAATTTTACAAGCAGGATTAGAAAACTGTCATATGTTTCATTTGTTTTTTTTTAAATTTGTGTTTCTTATTTTTTAAAATATACCCTAAAGTTATGTGTCATTTTACTAATCTCGCTTGTAGAATCTAAAAGTTTCATCGACGGTGGATGAGATAATTTCTAAATGATATTTATTGCTTAATTATACTTTTTCTTTTGGTCCCTGCACTTAGATTTGTCCTTGGAAGGATTACTTGTTCAAATTCGAAGTTCTGTCCGATATTTGTTAAGGTTTGAACAAAAATATTAAGTCCGCAAAATGGGTTTGGACAAAAGAATGAGGCTCGTGTAAAAAACAGAACGGGCCTTGATTCCACCATTCAAGGTCTGATCTCGACTTGACCCGACCTGTTTTTTTAATTAATATAATATATATTATGTAACTTATATCATATAAAGAATAAATATATAATATTATAATATAAAAATTATAAAATATATCAATATTTTAAAACTTAATAAAAGAAAAAAATACTAAATATTAAATAAAAAATATGTTTTTAATTTAAAAAAAAATATATATAGACAAGGTTTAACAAGATTTGAAGCTCAATTTTCGAGTCAGATCAAGTTTGAACAAAAATATATAGTGTTGATATCATACTTAGACCCGACTCATTTCATAAACACCTCAACTTACACTCTTAAGATTTTTTTGACTAGGTAACTCGATATCTTCTAATTTTACTTACAAAAAAGGGCTCTTTTGGATCATGGGTATCATCAAGAAAAAATTAGAAAATTCTTCCTAAAACTAATTAACTTGCAACTATATTTGAGTCCAAGTTAGTTTTGCCATGAAAAAATAATAAATAAGATATTACTTCTTAGTCAAGTATTTTTGCCCCATTTCTAGAAGCATTAAGCTTATATCTTTCAATGTTTGAACCTGAAAAATGTAATCTTAGAAGATTAATTTAAAGGAAAAAATTGAAACTCCTCAGCCCACAAAGATTGAAGATTTTCAAATAAAAGGTGGTTTTTTGAGACTTTGGGTCTTTGAATATAATGTTGAAAGTGGATTTTTACCAAATCTAACATCTTTAAATACTGCAAAGCGATCTATGCCATTTTCAAAACATTAAAAAAAAAGTTTTCCAATTTATTTGCATATAATCTCTTGATCTTCCCTTCTTGTTGTTAAATTAACCATGGTTGTCACAAGTTTTAGTCAAGAATTCATTTCCCGTATCGATGCAGCTCGCATGTTCAAGGCCTTAATCATAGAATCCAACACTTTGATCCCCAAACTGCTGCCCCAATTCATAAAAAGTGTAGATGTAATCCATGGAGATGGAGGAGCAGTTGGAAGCATTGAGCAAGTCAACTTCACTCAAGGTTTGTCACATTATATCATACTCATATAATTAACAAATTACACCAAACACTCACATAACTAGACTTGTTTACGAGCCGAGTTATCTGTCTGATCTTACAAATTTGGTTGGAATTGAACTGAGATTGCAATAAGTTTTTATAATCAGGATCGGCCTGTCTGGATTACTATTTAAATAAAAAAATATGTTTTATTTAAATTTAATTATGAAAATATTTTAATATACACTACAAGAAAAAAACATTTTTTAGCGACGGAAATATTTCCTATAGAAATATTTTCGTTTTTCGACGGAATTTCGTCAAAAGGTTATGATTTTTAGCATCGGAATTTTAGGATTTTAATGACGGAATTTTAGTATCTGCGACAAAGTTATTGTGTTTTTACCACAAAATTTTGTCGCTAAAATTTTGGCAAAAAACATGATCTTTTCGTCAGGTTTTTTGTGACGGGATTTTTTTTTTTAATAACGAATTTTCTGTTTAAAAAAAAAATTTTTTAATTAATTTTATTAGCTAAAAATACTTTTCCGACAAAAATTTCCCTATCTCTTGTAATGATATTTTAAATAATAAAACAGACTTTTGAATCAGGTTTGAGCAAACAATTTTTTTTTTACTATTCGAATCTGACCCGATCTATGAATATCTTTACATGTATAACAAGAACTTACCAAAATTTATATAGGTTGCGTTTGGGAACTTGAATTTTAAAAGATGGATTTTGATTTCAAAAATAATGTAAATTGTGTAATAAAATACATGTAAATGTAACATTGATGATTATTTTTCATTATCACAATTATACATAATGTATAATCATATAGAATCTTAACTAATTATACATAATGTATGCATTTTATTATCACAATTTATATAACAAATGAAATCTAAATCCAAATTTTCAAGTTCATGTTTTCAAACATAGCAATAATTTAGTCATGTAATTTGTTAGACATGGTCCATTGCTGCAGCTAGCCATTTCAAATATGTTAAACATCGGATCGATGAACTCGACAAAGAAAATCTTAGGTGCAAGTATACGATGATTGAAGGAGATGCTCTTGGTGATAAACTTGAATCTATTGCATACGAGGTCAAGTTTGAAGCCATTAATGGTGGAGGTTGCATCTGTAAAATGACAAGTAATTACCACACAATCGGAGAGTTTGAGATCAAAGAGGAGGAAATTAAGGCAGGCAAGGACAAAGCCATTGGGATATATAAAGTTGTGGAAGCATATCTCTTGGAGAGCCCTACTATCTATCCTTGATTCCGGTTTATTAGACCTGCTCATAGGCCGGGTCAGATCCGGTCGTGATTCGATTTTTTTTTTTCCTCAAGTCAGTTTTCGGGTTGAGCTCGGGCCGGCCCGTAAGCATATTAAAAAATAGTTTTATATTAATATATATAATTAAATTTAAATAAAAATATTTTATTTAATGAATAGTAATTCGGACCGGACCGGTCCAAATTAGAAAAACCTTTTTCAAACTCGGCCTAATTGGGATCAGAAAAATAGACTGATTCTTGAGCAAATCTACTTGCTATTATCTACTTTATTTAGAAAATTATTTCAGACACTGATGATGAAAATTTTAAATTCGTATTTTATTACTGATATTATTGGTATTTTTTATAAGTTCTCATGATTTGCCCCTTAATTTTTTTCATCATGTAATAGCCAACCAATAAGGAATGATCAGTTTGTGAGACCAAGAAAATAAAAAAGAGTATGAAGGTTCCCACAATTTTGTTTTGCTTTGACTGTCTCTAATGACTAATGACTAATTTCTAATTTTCTTTAGCTTTTTTATAGAAGAAGCAATAGATATAACTTGCTATCTCTAAATCAATTTGAAAAAAAAAAAATTATAAATCCAAATTGACTCTTCTACACTTTGTCTTAAAAGTTTCCAAGCACACCATCTTTTTACTCTAAATATGAAAATAACATTTCTTTGCAAATTCAGCCATATATACCTTTAATTTCATTGTTTCACACTCCAAATTAGCTCGTAACTAGACTTGTTTATAAATCGAGTTACTTATTCAAACCTGAAGGTTCATCCAATATTTGAAAAGGTTGGGCAAAAATATTAGACTTGAAAAACAGATTTAGATTAAAAAAAAAATGAAACCCGTTTTAAAAATGGGTTGAGTCTTGGGCAATGTAATTTTCGCTCAAACTCGACTTAATCCGACCTGTTTTACTATTAATTATATACATTTTTTAAAGAAATCGATTCTTTTTAAGTGGGATCGATTCTTTTTTAAAAAATGATTGATTTTTTTTTTGTAAAAAATCTGAACGAGTTTGAGCAATATCTTTATATAATCGAATCGAATCTGAACATAAAATTTTGCATATATTTCAGATCAACCTGAATCTAAATAGTCACAGAACATTTTAATATTTTATCTGGACTCAACTCGATCCGATCCATAAACAGTTCACTCATAACCTTGCAAATTGATCAAAGCTTGGGTTTATTTTTGAGAAAACAATATCAAAAACATTATTGTTAGTGCTTGCCTCCTTTCATTTTCACATATTTGGCCCTCTCTAGATGCCTTGACTAACTTAGCTAAACTAGGAAAGCAATGCTGGCATGCCCTACCCAGCCTGTATATTTCCACAAACAACAACATAAAACAAATAGCATGTCAATTTCACTCTATTTCAATAAAAAAAAAAATATTATTATCCTGTACATTAATAGTGGAGTTTTTTAACTCTAAACGAGATTAAAAAACTGTCATATGTCTCATTTATTTATTTAAATATCTTTTAAGAGCATGTGATAATTTTTTAATCTCGTTTGTAGAATTAAAAAACTACACTGTCAATATATAAAATAATAATTAAAAAAAAAAAACCGTTGCCGCTACCTCTTTTTAACTTTCTCAAGCTGCAATTCAATGATTATATGAGAATTGCTCGCACTAGATTGAGGCTATACATTCCTCCACCTAAAGTCAAAACAATATCCCATCCCAATTCACAAAAAATACTATAAAATCAACGCTCAAAAACATAGATTTAAATTACGATCGTAAATGTATTTTCGGTCGCGTTTTGTTTATTGTGATTGCGGATATAATGAATACTTTTACGATCAATTGCGATAAATATCAACCATGCATATCAACGATGGAGAGAGTTAAAATTGCAAAATAACGGTCGTAATATTACGTTACGACCGTTATTTAAATCCTTGCTCAAAAAAAAAAAAATATATATATATATAAGTGTTTTGAGAAACTCAAATAAGTTTATCATATTCTAAATTTGAGTTATTTTTAAATCTCAATCAATTCTGTCCTTGAAATTTTTTGTTTCCAAAAAATACATATATATTCTTGATTTAGTAATAAATTCACTTGAAAATCTTTTTTTTAATAAATTTATTTTATTTTTCATCTGAATTTCATTTTATTAAATCTTTATTTGGAATATTGTGCATGAGCACACTAAATTAGAAAATAATTATTGGTTGTAAAGCCTAATTTGAGTTCTTAATTCCTAACTGTCATATCAAAGCTTTTTTTTCTTTTCTTTTCTTTTTCTTAACTTTTTATTTTGTTTAATATTATAGGAGTACTCCAGTTGTCCAAGACAGATGACACTTGTTGGCCTTTGACAATTAAAAAGAAAAAGGTTCCTAAAGGCATATAGTTATAGAAACATGAATTGTCCCAAAAGAGCTATATATTCCTTATTGCCTCAACATAACCGTCATTTTTTCAAGAATAAGAAATTTATAGGTAAAAAATTTGACAACCCAAATTAAAAAAAAAAAAATATATATATATATAATCAGGAGTTCAAACAATTCAAGAGGAAAAAAAAGAATGATTAATTTTGTTATTTCATTTTATTTTTTAATTTGAGTTTAATCTAATTGATTTATACAATTATTTTTAAAAAATGAAATTAAACATATCTAAATTCGAATCTCAATGTGCACCGTAAATGAATGCAACAATATTAAACTCTTCCATCAAAATGGAGAGATATGGAAAATAGAAATTATGGCATTACCCCCAGAAAGAGAACCACTTTAACAAATTCTTTGCCAAAGCTTAATGGTTTAAATGTGTGAACCCATTAATGATAAAAAAAAAAAAAAAAACTACTTTTTCGATAGAGATTAGGTTAATTCATGTCGGCATATATATATTTTTTCATTTAAATCATGTCACGTGATATTTATTTCAACAATTCATTAATGATTCTTATAATAAATAGTTAACTTGCTACAAAAAAAAATGATTACGTAATATATTTGAATAAAAGAGATATATACTGATATGTAAAAACCGTTTCTTACAATCCTTTCTAAAAAATCTAAAGCAGACATTTGGCAGATACTGGCTGGTCAAGAGTTAGTCAACAATTTGGTCCATCTCCACCCTTTAGAGAAGGTAAATTAAAGATGCTTTCCAATATGTTGAAAAGTCCTTAAAGCTGCTTGATTCTCTAGTTTAGAGAAAGTTTATTACCAATTTGAATATGATTTCTGACAGCTTAAAAATTCTTGGAAAACTGCTAAATCACATTGCTTGTAACATATAAATTCAATGAAGTCGATTCTTTTAAGCTTGATATTAAAATCGTTCTAAGAAAAAATTAAGTTCAACTAAAATTTTGGATAGCCTAATCGTTTTAAAAAAACGTTGTTGAATTAATTTTTAACACTTTAATCAGTTTTCTTACGCCTTACGAGTTTTCTACCCATTGACATGCACACATATCAGACTCCTTAATCCGTGTTTGAGGACGGGCTGAAGAGGCCAAGTTTAATCCCTCCATAGTCAAAATGAGAAAACCTAATTAAGATAGTCTAAAATGTGAATTTGGTTTTTGTCATCAAATAAACTTTATCAGCTAAAAAGCTTTTCGACACCTTTAGAGTAGACCTATTTATGAGTCGTGTCGGATAGCAGCCAATTTTTTTTTCTTATCTAGGTTCGGATCGAGCTAAAAGTTCATATCACTATTCAAAATAATATTAAAATATAAAAAAATATTTTTATATTAATATTTATAATTAAATTTAAAATAATTTTTTTATTAATGAATAGTAATTCAGATTGGATCGAACCGATCGAATAATTCGATCCTTGAACAGGTTTATTCTAAACCCTATAGTGAAAGGAACTAATCTGCCTTTCAATCTCCCTCAACCTTTTATGACAAAAATGAAAGGCAGGCAAGCAGGCTTCTACTAAACAACAATTTCCTGTCATTTTATGTGATATATAGTGATATTTTACTTGTGACAAAAGGATTCCTTGAGAGTGGATATCCATACACTTAAAAAAGCTACTTTGATCGATCGTTTTGACCGATGAAGCCATCCATAGGCAAAAAATGATCTAGCCCTATCATCTGTTCACACACTTTAATTCTTTTCTATGGTCGGTTTTGGATATCCTCAAATCAACGTTTTAAATTGTAGTAATGAACGCATTTTTAATCTCATCGTATTTATTGCAGGTACGGATATAATGAATGTTAATGCAATCATTACGGTCATTCATGATTTTTTTTTTCTTCATTTTACACAATTTACTATAAAACATAATAATTATAATCATAATTATAAATATAAATTTTTTAAATAATTTTAAAATAGTGTAGACACTTTATGATCTTTTATTTATAAAAAAATAAATTATTCATAAATTATAAATTGAATCTATATCATGTAATTCATGATCATGAATTTAATCATTACAGATCGCTAACTATTTTTTTTCTTTTTGTAATCCCTGTCGAACCGAGAGTGTAATGGTAAAACTTTTTCAACATTGCAGACTCTCAAGATTCGAACCTTGACTCTCATCTAAGGGGTTAGAGGCATTTAACCACTCCGACCAATCAAATGTTGGTTCAGACCGTTAGCTATCCACATCCTAATTACATTGAATATCAATAATGAAAATAGTCGAAATCACAAAATAACGGCCCAATAATTAAATCTCTTAACCTAACTACAGATACATACCTCCATTACGGATGGATGGCCATCAGGCCATTCAAATCTAAAGCCAATTCCCCTTTGGCTCAACATTTTTTTCAAGATCACCGACTCTTTTCTGAACCCTTTAAGATTTGATAATGACCGGCCTTTTGAAGCCTAACCAAGCTAGCCTAGCAGCAAACACTTCCTCTCCTTCTCAGTCTCACCCAGAAGAAAAAGGAGATTCCTTTGCATGCCCCCACATCTTTTGCCTTTCAAATATTCCTTATATTAATAACATCCAACCTATTGTTTCTTTGTTCATACTCTCCATTAATTTCCATCTCATCATTCAAAGCATAATCTCCATCCAGGTTTCTCCATTTTCCCCATTCTCCATTGGCCTGATGGTGCCGGAGTTAGAGGTAAGCTTTTCGTTGCATCTAGAGATTTAAATAGTGGTCATAATGCGACGTTACAGTCATTATTTTGCAGTTTCGGCTCTCGCTGTCATCACCGATATACATTGGAACAATTTCAACTAACCCAGTTTTTTTTTTTTTTCCTCATCAAAATGTTGCAGAAACCTCGAGTCACGGAGATTCAAGTCCGAATGGACTGCAACGGTTGTGTTCAGAAGATCAAGAAAGCGCTGCATGGCATTCACGGTAATAAGCAATTAAGCGCGATCGTTACGGCCGTTATTTTGTGATTTCGGCTTTTGTCGTCGTCGATATTCATCGTAATTGATCGCAATAGTATCTTGATTTTGAGCTAATTCATAGTTTTCCTGACAGGTATATATGAAGTTTATCCTGATATTGCTCAACAGAAATTGACAGTAATTGGCTGGGCTGATCCTGAAAGAATAATTAAGGCAATTAGAAAAACCAGGAAGATTGCAACAATCTGTTCCCATTCAGAACCACCAGAAGCTGCTGCTCAGCCAACAGAACAACCGCCTGACGGTGGCTCAGCTGCTCCAGAGGCAGCAAATCCTCCCTCATCATCATCAGAAGCTCCACCACCTGAATCTGCTTCGCAACCTCAATCACAACCTGAAACAACCCCACCGGCAGAACCACCAAAAAACCAACCGCCACCAGAGAATCCACCGCCAGAGCCAGCACCAGCACCTGCAGCAACCGATGCCACCGCCAGCCAGCAACCACCGCAACCGTCCGGACCAAAAGATGTCGGAGAAGTTAATGTAATATGTCACCAAAAACCTGATTATGGACATAGATATGGACATGTTCACAGTTATGGAGGGCCATGGAGTAAACAATACCCTAATAGCCAATCCAATTTCTATCCTGAACCACCACTAAGCAGATACCCTAATAATAGCCAAGTTTTCCATCATGAACCACCTCAACAACCTGCCTTTGTAACTTACAGCTACAACACATACAAGCCGTCGCCATATGTAACAGAATATGAAAATGTTCATTCACCACCACGATACACGCATTACACTAGGATTGATCATTACAACGAAGATTATCACAATAATTACAACAACAGCAGCAGCAGCAATAGCAACGGAAATAATAATATTACATCAATATTTAGCGACGAAAATCCCAACGCCTGTAGAATAATGTAGATTATATGATCAAAAGGGGCTGTTTCTTTTGCCTCCGGGAGAAAATTATAGAATCTTGAGGCGGCCATGTTTTTCCTAAGAGCATGTGCACAAAAAAAAATAAGCTGCAAATATTGTTTTAGGAGAGGTATAGATTCTATGCTTGTAAGTGGTGGAAGGATCGATTCTGCAATCTGAGAGAGGTATTATTTGCTATGAGGGTCATTTATTGTGAAGCAGAATGTGCTAAAGATATTGTTATTTTCTAATTCTATAATCAAACTTCTCAAGACAGCCAACTATATCCAATTTTGCCTGGACATTAATATTGTTTCGTAACTCTATTTCTATGAAAACCAGATGGTCCTTAAAACTACTTCAAATTTGGCTCACAACTCACCTATAATTAAGGAGTTCAAACTTAAAATTATTAAAATCCATTGTTCATAATAAAGGGTCAAATATTAGTTGGAGAAACTGATGAATCAAAAACACAAATTTGAACCTGGATTAATCAAAAACACAATCTGAGGCTCGATAATAGTAATATGCTAATAACAACCTATATCTCCAAGGACCAAACAACAGAATGAGTATAAACAAGTTATGTTACCCATATTCTTTTTTTTTTTTTTTAAATACCCGTGTCAAACACATATTCAGACATAAATATGAAGGTACGATCTTCCAAATATATGAAAAAACTTTAAAAAAAATGAACATACACATACTCGTATCTAACACTCCAAGTTCGAATACATAGTAAACAAGGAAAAATGGGCGGAACAAAATTGTGGACAACTATGGCTGGATTAGATACTTGCACAGCTGGACCATGGAAACATCTGAGAGTAACCATTTTAGCAGCCACCAGAAAATAACACTATTCTGCAACTTTGGATCTGTGATGCACAACGACAAACAATAAGCCCCTAACAAGTAAGCATTTGTGTCATGAAACAATTAAAATCCTATGTTACTCGGACTCGGGTGTGAGTGTCGGATATGGGTATGTGTCCGACATGGGTATGTTCAATTTTTTCTAAGTTTGTACATGTATTTGGAGGGTCATATCCCCATACCCATGTTCGGATATGCGTCGGACACGGATGTCGTACACAGATATTTCAAAAAAAGTGAAAAGTCGAAGCAACATAGATTAAATCAGGTAGCAAAGCATAATGTCGGTCTTACGTAAGACTACAAAGTATCAACAACCCAAATTACAAGAGTTTTCCTCTATGTTACTCGGACTCGGGGTGTGAGTGTCGGATACAGGTATTTGTCCGACACGAATATGTTTAATTTTCTAAGTTTTTTCATGTATTTGGAAGATCTTTGGAGGATCATATCACCATACCCATGTCCGGATATACGCAAGACACAGATACTATAAGAAAAATGAAAAATCGGAGCAACATAGGTTTTCCCATTAGACCCAACAAATTTTGAACTACAGAATATGTCAGTTTCGTAAAGTATCCGTGCCAATCTTAACAACCTAAAGTAACTAAACTCGAGATAAGAGAATCCTTAAAATACAAAATGATAATATCTTCAACAATCAATTCAGTCACAAACTATAAATTGTCCCACAATTAATAACAAAACATAGTATTACTATTACCTCTTGCACTGAAGGCAGTTAATTATCATCGTCGCTACTTATTTGGGATTCATCTTCTTCCCCATAAAGAACGTCATCTACATCGTCTTCATCTTCATCTTCACTTTCATCCATTTGGTGATCGCTTGTGGAGTGTCGACTTTTGTTCTGAGCTGCCTTGTCAATCTGTTTTTGAGAACATAAGAAATACAATCAAATACAGACAGCAAATATTTAATCAAAGTCATAAGATTAAGTTACCAATAGAGGTGTCCATGGGCCGGGTTCGGACCAAACTTATGTATGGTATCAACATCATATATGTTTGCCTAAACTCGACCTGAAATATGGGTATCAAATTTTGTCCAAACCCTTCCATATTTGTAAATGGATAGCCCAAGCTTGTTTAAACCCGTCTATATTACTTTTTTTCTAAAAAAAATTAAAAATATATATTATTTTTTATTTAATTTTTAGTAATTTTATATATTTTTCTTTTATTAAGTTTTTAAATATGGACAACTTAACATATTTTTTAATATTTACATTATAATATTATATATATTTAATTTTTATATGACATAAATTACATATATAAAAATAATATATATATTATTTAATTAAAAAAGGGTCGGGCCGACCTTGGACTTTGAATGTTTGAGCCAAGACCAGGCTCATTTTTTAAACGGACCTCATTTTTTTCCCAACCCCATTTTTCGGACCTAATATTTTTGTCCAAACCCTCCCAAATATTGGACGGACCTTCGAATTTGGACGGATAGCCCGCCCCTTGGACAAGTCTAGTTACCAACCTGTGCCGTTACTAGCTGTAATCGCCCAGATAATTGTAGCAAAGACTGAATAGCCAACCCTCTAGATCTAGTTTTCTGGAAAAAAGAGACATTGTGAATCATTAATTGTAACAACAAAACGATAACTTCGCAGAGGAGTCAAATCAAGGTGAAAATGACACGAACATGATTCTAAAATTTTCACTGGATAACATTTTGCTGAAGAACCAACTACGAGGTAGGCTACCAACAAGGAGAAGAAAGTTCCTTTATAATTTAAGCAACTAACAAAATCTTGTCGCTAACAAAAGCTTAAGCTAAAGCAAGATAAAAGAATGTGTGTCAGAAACAAAGGGTAGGAAATTTTCCTTCCACAACATTTACCTTCGATAAGGAATTAAGCATCGGGGTTAGGGATTCTTGAGACATTACAAGATGACCGTGATTCACCAATACACTATATATCCATGGAAGAACATACTTTCCACTATATGACCTGTTGAAGACAATAAAAGAGTGAATTTTCAAGCATATCATGTTTATAGCTATTTTCTTGCCAGCAGAAATGGAAGATTGTTCAGTAAAAACGAAACGAGCTTGAAACGATGTTACTCCGACTCTTCATTTTCCTTGAAGTACCCGTGTCCGACACTCATGGTCGACACATATTCGAATAAGGGTATGGGGGTATGATCCTCTAAATATATGAAAAAACTTTTAAAAAAAATTGAGCATACCCGTGTCGGACACATACCCTTATGGCCGTATCCGACACTCACCCCCAAGTCCGAGTAACATAGGCTTGAAATATAGAGCAAAAACTCACTCTAGTTGCCTAGCATATAAAATAATGAAGCTTCATACTTGGTTGAAGCTTAAGTTAAGATACTAAATGTGAGAATTTAGATTGTCATTATACTAGTATTCAGATAAAGAATATCTAATCAAATCGATAGACTGGAATTTTACTTCTATAAAATTTGTCTCCATGTAGAAGATAGCCTATTAATCCGTGTGTTCAACTGATTAACAGATTTTAATTATTTATCGGCATATAAAACGTTAGAAGGTAGAGAATGCAAATAAAGAAGACTAAGCAAACCTTGATTGCCACAATTTCACCAAGTTTTCCAGCAACTTATGAGCATCACTGGGCTCCATAGAAGAAACAGTGGCTCTCATCTGATATGTAATACATAAATTAGCTAACTAACACAAAATTATATCTTACTTAAAAAAAAAAAATCGATATATTTGGAATCATAAACATTAGATTTTGTGTTCTCAATCCACAAAAAACAAACCTTCTTCGGTGGCACATTAGCTTCAAGATTAATACCATCAAATACAATAGAACCAAGTGGAGAGTTAGATGTATCAAGTATTCCTAGTGATCTTAGCTGATCCTCCATGCAAAGTGCTTTGGAGTCGGCTTCTAATTTTATCAAGTCACCTGCATGGGCCAAAATAATAATAAAAAAAAAATCAATAGGACCAAGCAGAGGTAACATCAAAATGTCTGTGGCATTAATATTCAAAAGAAGGTAGATGGAACATATACAAATAACGCCAAGTTATGTTACTCGGACTCGGGTGTGAGTGTCGGACATGGGTATGTGTCAAACATGGGTATGTTCAATTTTGTCCAAGATTTTCATGTATTTGGAGGGTCCTTGGAGGATCATATCCCCATACTTATGTCCGGATATGTGTCGGACATGGGTACTTCAAGAAAGATGAAGAGTCGGAGCAACACAGGCGCCAAGATATCTAACAAGAAAAATCCATATTGCTTCATTTGTTTTTCATTGGCAGACGCAATGGTTCTATTCTTAAACTGTCTATACTGCATTGATTTCCAGCTTATGGCACATTTACAAGATTAAAGGAAACCCGGTATACACCAGTTGCAGTAGCAACCACCTATGTTACTCGGACTCCGGAGTGAGTGTCGGATACAGGTATGTGCCGAGAGGGTATGCTCAATTTTTTCTAAGTTTTCCATATATTTGAAGGATCATATTCCCATACTCATGTCCAAATATGTGTCGGACACAGGTACTTTAAGGAAAATGAAGAGTCCGGGTAACATAGGCAACCACTTTGATGACATACACAAGCATTTTAGAAGAACTATTAACTAAGGCAGACTACCAAGAAATTGAAGGATTACCTATAATAAAAGTTTTCTTCAACATATAGAGAGCTTTTAAACCCCAAAAAGTTTTAAAAACCAATACAGCTAATGATTATGCTCCAGACACATGAAAATTTGAAAGCTAAATCTACCTTTTCCATCCACGAACTTTGATTGGTTCCCGTGGTCAATGGAATCAGTCATTACATCATCAGTATCAACGTTCAAACTTCTATGTCTATCCTCTTTTTCCTCATGAAGATAAAAAATCTTTGGGATTGGAAGTGCGGCATCCTCAGCATTTGCACGATCCAATGCAATTACTATTTACATAATAAGATAAGCAATTAGTTATCATGCAAAATTGGACAAAGATAACATAAGATGATCCTAGATACGGACTCATAAGCATCAAACCCAAATTGAATACTAACAAGACACTAGAATTAGAAGTCTACTGACCAAAGAAAATTGTAAAAAAGCGTATAAGTAATCTACAGCAAGAAACTAGAAACAAAATAAGAACCGATAAACAGAAATATAAGACTAATAGAATTTTTTTTTTTTATGGGAATTGAAGACTATATCAAAACAGCCAACCAGGCAGAAGAGCATTACCATTTTTGGAACCCCAACAAGTAAAAATAAGGATAACTGTAATGTTCAACTTGATGAATCAGAGAAATCAAGAACAAAAAACTCTTGATAAAATTATAAGTCCAAACTTTTTGTATTGAGGGGCTCTCCGAGAATGCAAGGTTCACAATATATATAGCAGTATAACTTCCCCAACATTGAAACCAAGAAATGCAGCTATTGCCAACTCATTCAGAAGTTATTATTCCAGCATAATTATGAATTATGATCATATATACCTCTATTATGTGCATCCAGCCCTTTCTTCGATTTGTTAAGGGATTGACTCCTTGGTAAAAGGACCCCATCCTGAGAGCTAGTCAACAATATGTCCGCGCCATAATGCACCACAATTTTCTGAAATGATGGCTTTACCAACAAACCATGGGCAAGAAATGCGTGCACGGATGCTGGCTTGGCAATGCCTTGCAATTTTGCAGCAAATATTGTGGGTAATGCACCTTTGTGAGGTTTAGATAAACCATCTTCCAAAGATAATGAAAGTTTTGTGGGCTTGACATTGCGTAATGTCTCAATATCCTGACCATACCAAAAATAACAAACACCAGTTTCTGAAATGGCAAAAACATAGATATCCCCATTAACACATTTGCTATCTATGAAGACTGCAGGGTGCTCCATTGCTAAAACACAACTAGCGGACTGCTTTTTGCCTCCATCTGTTCTCCATAGAGCAATATATCTTTCAGCAACAGCAGATGATAGGATAAATTTTCCATCATCAGTAAATATCATGCACCGAACAGATCCCTATGAATTTATTGAAAGCAACTGATTAACTAATGGCAAAGGTAACGAAGACTACGAGATTCAAAGTACATCTCCACTTAATTGGATAAAGGTGTGATTGCAAAAGGAACATAAACTTAAAAACACTTACAGGATGTCCAGTAAACTTCTGTATCTTTTTGTGATTAGAACAATCAAAAGTCTTCAACTGCGCAGCTGCAGTGACTAACATCTTTCCATCTAAAAGAAAGGTCCAAATCCAAGTTATAGCATCAGCAAAAAGAAACAAAAACCAAAACCTAGATAAAGAATGATTCGAATCTAACACAAGCAAGGGAAGCTCCCATATGCTATCTCATATGTTTATCACATTTATTGTTTAGGAATATACAATAAAGTTGGTTTCATGTGGCAGAGTCCCACTATCATTCTTCAACCACTAAAATAGTAATATATGTCCGGTATATTAACGCATAAATGCCAGGTAAAACAAATACCATAAATCGAAGACAAAGTCCATCCTGAGATGATGGATTCAGCATGAAGTGTCTTGTAGAGTAGAAATCAAAAGCAGAACACCAAGAAGGCTGCCAAAAACACCTACCTGATGAGACAGTCATAGAGGATATTGACTTTGTAGAAGCTCTGAACTTTCCCAATAGGTTTCCAGTCAATGAATCGATTTCACAAACCATCCCATCAGCCCCAGCACTATAAATGCAAGAGCCATTTGTAGCAAATGCAATGGCACTGACACCCCTGTGAATCATTATGAGAGAAAATGAGAGGAGACAATAATACTAAGCAATAGATCCAAACTTAATGGCCAATGCATTCATCCAAAATCCTCATGGGCTCATTCTAGTTCATTCAGAATCTTCTGTAGTTCTTGCAGAATGCAAAATGTCTATTAAAAAATTGAGATATTAAATTCCACAATTTCCATGGATCTCATCAAGGGAGGTGAAAATTCAGACCTATTTTATATTTGCATACAGTAGTTACTGAAATTCAACTATTATTTGCAGTGACTTTACTTTGTCATGATTCATGAATTTCCATCAAGAACAGTTTTGTCCTCTCTTATAATTGCATTATCATAATTAGCAAGTATATGCTTTGGGATTCAAAGGTAAATTAGGGCATTAAAAATGAATTCAACATGTGCATACCCAGGATGGCAATCACTAATTTTCCACTTCAGCTGACCAGCAGACACATCAAGCGCTAAGACATCGCCACTTCCTGTTCCCAATACTATCAAAGAACTTCCAAGTTTCCTTTTCTTCTGCAATAAACAGTTTTGGTCCAAAAGTTACTTCATCATAGAAGAAAAAGCCCCTCATCTAAATTCTGCAAAAAACATTTTATTAACATACAAAACGACAAACCTTTTTGTCAAAAGACAACCACTTCATACATTTGTAATCAATCGAAAGATGCCCTCTTTCTGCCTTCGCATATATGTTTGTTGCCTCACTTGATACAATGTCTGCAAATTCAGTTTGAATTTGACCCTTCAAAGTGTCCCAAATCTAACAAGACATAAAAGTAATTTTTTTAGAAAAAATGAAAAAGAAAGGTGCATCCTTATTCATATTGAACCATAAAATGCAACCACTTGTTCTCAAAATTGTCATTAATCAAGTGCAAACTTGGAATGATTTTAGCTACCTTAATACGACCATCTCCAGAACTAATAGCAAAGTAGTCCAAAGAAGGACTAAATGCTGTCAAGATAGCTCTAATATTCGAAGATCCCATAATCTGAAATAGCAAAAGGTAAACTACATTAGCATAAGCAAAAGAACAAGTTTGCCAATTCCAAGCTCAATAAGAGAGAAAACCCAGAATCACAAAGCTTTAGCTGAAGATGCAACCAAAGAGAAAAATAAGGAAAACCCAGATAAGAAATTAACAGAAAAAACCAATTCATGGATCAAAATTAAGATTTTTTCCCCATAGTTAAACCATCCTAAAACCCCCCAACATACACAAAAAGTGGTGCTTTTTCAAGCTAAGTTTTCAATAAGAGTTTCTTATAGTTGAAGTAAATGATAAGCTTAAAAAAGGGTAGAACTAGTATTAGCTCAGAAGAAAGAAACTTTGGTTGTTTAAAGGAGGCTTTAACTGCTTACAGCAAAGAGCTTCGTTTGTTGTTCTGTTAAGTTTATAAGATCATTTCTTTTTCAAAGAAGAAAAGGAATGATGAGACTTACACAATAAGAGACGGCAGCTAAAGCGCCAGAAACAAACAATGGAAGCTGCCGGTGGGTGAAAAAGGAGAGAGAAAGGTAGCCGTCTTGGCTTAGGGCGATTTTTAAGTTTTGTTTTAAGGCTGGGCAAAATCTTTTTGTATTGGGTCAATAGCCCATTTTAGAAGCAAATTGGGCTTGGCCCATTTATTTTGTAACCCACTAATAACCCAAAACTCTTTCTTTCTTTTTTTTTTTTTTTTTTTCATTTTTTGTGAGCTTTTTTCTTTGATTAGGCTAAAAATCAATGCTCCAAATTCGATCCGAACTCATCCATGTTTTATTTTTTCATATTTAAATTTGACTATGGGCCTGTTTATTATTGTTTTTAGCTTTGAAAATGGGACTTTTTCATTGCAATGGTAAACGGGTTATAATAAAAAAAAAAAAAAATACCACGGAAAATTAACCAATCGCAAAAATCATTGAAATGATGTGTTTGTTGGGTTTACAATCTATAAATTTACTAAAATACCTACTCATTTATTTATTATTCATAATAATATCATCACTTAATTCTATTTTTTTAATGCAAAAATTGAATATACATTTTTATAATATTTATTTGAGGGTATAACAACTATTCATTTTTTAATTATATTTTAAATATCTGGTATTAAATATATTTGAATAGGAATATATTATGTTTGTATGTGATTTTATTAATATCTAAGAAGTATATTTTTGCATATTTTTAAATTTAATTTCACAATAATTTATATTAATTATTTAAAAGTATTTTAAATTTTATATATATATATATATCTTAATATTAATTTACTAGAATAGTACTTAAAATAACTTATTATTTACTTTTCAATATTATGTATAGGTGCTCCTGGACCGGGCCGCGACCCGAATTTGTTTTTTATTTTCTTGCCCAGGCCCTGTCTTGGACGGGCCCAAGCCAGCCCGCGGGCTCGAATTACTGTTCATTTATATTAAAAAAATATTTTTTATTTTTTATATATTTTTATAATTAAATTTAAAAATATATTATTATTTAATTCTATGAACAGTGATCTGGCCTGGCCCGGATCACAAAATATCCTGCCGTGAGCAGGTCTATATGTCTATTTTAGACATTTTAACTTTTTACACCAATTTTTTACAACAATGTTAAAAACACAAAAATCTCAAACCGCATATTTTCACAGCAATTTTCAAACATATTTTTTCCAAATTAGCTTTTATCAACCGTAACAGCAATGCTAAACTAGTATTAATAATTTATTCAAACTGTTAGAGTTCGGTTCAATAAATTCGATTAAATTCAATAAAATTATATATAAAAAAATTGTCTCAAATATTCATACAAGGTATAATTGATTAAGTTACGATTTCTTTCGATTAATTTACACCCTAACAAGGTATAATTGATGGGATTTAACTTTTTAAGTTAATTTTATTTAGAATGAGACAAGAAGAATTAAGATAGGCCTTTAAGACAAAAAGTCAGTTTGAGAACATAAATTATGGTCCATTTTCTAAAAAAAAATTTTAAAAAATTTATTCTTTTATAATGAATAGGTTTCTTATATTCTATGAGTGACTTGAAATTCTAACTTATAGGATTGAAGTTTTTGGCGAACAAGAAAAGAATTGTAAATATTGAAATTCGAACTCCAAACCTGCTAGATAACACACCTTAAGAGTGGCTTCATGGCTGCACCAATTAGACTAAACCCAAGGTTTTGATTTATTTATTTTTTTCATAAGGTTTGCCCAATTTTTTCTTTTTACAAGCAAAATTAATGCAAAGGGTAGGAATGTTTTCCAATTTATCTTCCTTTGTTTTATTCTATTTTGTAAAAATCTTCTTAAAAATTCATTGAGAGGTGAATACTTTAGCTTGTTAATGCAATCCTTAGACTGAAACTCTGAATTGAAAATCTAAATCAGCTGAGATAAGCTCTCTCTAAGGGAAAAAATAGAAGCAAATTTATCTCCATTTGAATGACTAAGAACACTTAAAATTCAATCAAATGACCCCTTTTGAAGATCTCTTTATCTACCATTTTCATTCAAAAATTCAATCCAAATGATATAATGATTTTACAAATGAAAGTGAACCCAGACCAAAACTATAAACATAAGCGAAAGAAGAAAAGAATTTCAATAGACAGCAATACTAAAATATACCCCGAAGACCCTTTTTTGCTATGTTACTCCGACTCTTCATTTTCTTACAGTACCCATGTCCGACACCCGTGTCCGACGTATATCCGAACATGGGTACGGAGATATGATCATCCAAAGACACTCCAAATACATAGAAATCTTAGGTAAAAAAATTGAACATACCCGAATCCGAGTAACATAACCTTTTTGTGCTTTTTTGTACCACCACTACCAAAAATTTTCTTTACACAAGAATGAAGAAATGAAGCTGTACAAACCAATCTGCAGGTTGCAACATGCCAAAATGAGAAGGTTGGGAGGGATGATGAAGAAACAGGTATTCTAGACGTGTCTTATTGGAAAGAATCGGACGAGCTCTTGAGACGGTAAAGGGTAGAAATTTTCCGGATTTATACGTTTTTCAGAAAGAAGGAATGGTATCATAAGACTGCGGATCTACCATTAGGGTTCAGGAGAGAAAAACACGATGAAGTATTCGAATTCTCAAGTTCAGTGCATGGTTCGGGGAATACTGACTGCGAAAATCCGGAAACATATGAACATAACCAAGAAGTAGAAGATGCAGCAGAATTAATTGATAAGGTGATATTGGATAGACATATAGAAGTAAAGGGAGATTCTTGGATTCCTATGAAGTTCCCAGCCACAGTTATATTTGTGCCAATAATGTTCTGCAATGTGATTTTCTCCAGTACTGGGAAAGCATCAGGATCGAATTTTTCGTCCGGATGGGATCCATAGTTACCAATGGCACCAAAAGCCGTGTTAATGTTCAGCAAGTCCGCATCCGAAACAATGATCTCTTTCATGTAACCACCCCTACCTCTTGTTGTTCGAAAATCGATACCACTTACCGAGTTGCAGAGATGGAGCTGCTCGACTCGGATATCAGAAATGCCACCAGACATTTCACTACCAAAGGCAAGAGAAGAGCCTGAGGATGACTGAAGGTGAACCCTTCGAACATGGACGTTTGCGGTAGGTCTGCCGTAAGCAATGCCATACTCATCCCAGCCACTCTTGAGGGAAATCGCGTCGTGACCCGTACTAATGTTGCAGTCCTCAATGCAGACATTATCAGAAGAATCTGAAATCAAGAATGTTAAGAATGATTCAGAAATTTTTGCTGCAAAACCATCTTTAAACACAATGATAGATGAAGATTGCACAAAACAATAGAATTATAAAACAAAGAATTCAGTTTTAAAAAGGCGATGACAGTTGAAAAATGTGAGAGATACTGCAGCTCTACCTAGATGGTTGGATGAAAGTACAGAAATGAATGCTTCAAAGTTTAATATTTTTTATAAAATATTAGCAAATTTACCAGATTAAACTCTCTGTTGTATGAATTTGGTCACTCACTAGTCACTAGTTGCTACCTATGTTACTTGGACTCGGGTGTGAGTGTTGGACACGGGTATGTTTGATTTATTCTAAGTTTTTCCACGTATTTGGAGGATCATATCCCCATATCCATGTCCGGATATGCGTTGGACACGGGTACTTCAAGAAAAATGAAGAGTCGGAGCAACATAAGTTGCTACCTATGTTACTTTGACTCGGGTGTGAGTGTCGGACACGGGTATGTTTGATCTATTCTAAGTTTTTCCATGTATTTGGAGGATCCTTGGGGGATCATATCCCCATACCCATGTCCGAAAATGTGTCGGATACGGGTATTTCAAGAAAAATGAAGAGCTGAAGCAACATAGGTCAAGCATACAATTTGTTCCTTAAAAACTTTTTGTGATATGTTTGACTGAAAAATGAAACTAAATAACTCCTACAGTTACAGCTGTTTTCAAGAGAGTTAATGTGATAAAGCAAGATTTAACACCACCTGCAGAGGCAATCTCCCAGAAGTGTACAGCACATAATAAAGAAGGGAAATAAAAAATGTTTTCAGATTTCTATAAGTAAAATGGTGTTAGATCTTTTCTAAGATAAATATTGATAAGAGCATAAAAAAAAAAAATTGAAAAGCAAAAGCAGGTATTCTAACTTGTAAGTAAAGGCAACTAAACCATAATGAAAGATGTTGACAATAAGCGATATCTAAAAGAAAAAAGATGTTGACAATGGGCGACATCGAGAAACAACTTCAGTTCTCAATATGAAAAAGCTATGTTGCTCCGACTCTTCATTTTTCTTGAAGTACCCATGTCCGACACCCTTGTCTGATGCATATCCGGACGTGGGTATGGGGATATGATCCTCCAAAGACCCTCCAAATACATAAAAATCTTGAAAAAAAATTAAACATACCCATGTCGGACACATACCCATGTCCGATACTCACACCTGAGTCCGAGTAACATAGTGAAAAAGTTAAGATATTAGCCATCACAAACCTGGGACTATGCCAACAGTATATGGTGATTCTGGTGGAGCATAAACTGATATGTTATGAATGTGTACATTGCTGCATAAAATCCAAGTCGAAATAAAATTTAAACTTTCTCCATTTATTTGCATATCAAACACAAAAAAAGTTCAACGAAAAGATTATCGAAAACAAACCTGCAATAGACTGGATGAATGTTATATGCAGGGGCATTCAAAAGACTAATGTTCGAAACGAGTACATATTCGGACGACACGAATTCCACGAGGTGAGGGCGAGTATAGTTTAAAGAATGCGATGTGAACCATTCCCACCAAACCGAGCCCTGCCCATCTATGGTTCCATTATCACCTAGTGCAACATTCAAAGTGTGAGTTTATCTGAGAGACTCCACCAAGATTTGTAACAAACAGACAGTGACAGAATGAGAGCATAAACGAAGTTAAGAGGTAATCTTTACCGGTTATTACGACATCATGCAACATATATCCGTTTACCAAACTTCGATATCTTCTACCAGGAAGTTCAATTCCTCGACCATATGAGGGTAAAGGTTCAACAATATCCCAGTGAGATGGATCCTTAACCAAGCAAAAAAAAACATGTGTGAAAGGAAATCAAGGCTAAAAAAATTGCTCCTAGTAATGTGTATTGTTTCTATCTATGTTGCTTCAACTCTTTATTTTTCTTGAAGTACCCGTCCGACACGTGTCAGACATATATCCAGACATGGGTATAAGGATATGATTCTCCAAGGATTCTCCAAATACATGGAAATCTTGGAAAAAGTTGAATATACCCGTGTCCGACACTCACATCCGAGTCCGAGTAACAGAGGTTTCTATTGAACAATCTTACCTTAAATGAAAGAGAAAAATAGAGCCAAAAAAATACCTGAGATCCAAGAATGACAGCACCTTTTTCCAAGAAGAGAGTGAGATGGCTGGTAAGATTGAAACTTCCGGTAAGCCATCTTCCAGGCGGCACATAAAGTTGGGCACCACCCTTGTCAGCAAAGGATTTAAGATAGAAAATGGCATTTTGAAAGGCAATGGTATTCAAAGTTTTGCCATCTCCAACAGCACCAAATTCCAATATGGATACACTATGAGGTCTTGGGTCCAATGTAAGCTTATGATCACACTGTCCATTGCTGTCTTCTCCATTAACTCTGATTGCATTGCATAATGCCAGCAGCAAGAGCAATGCCACCTGTGGAACAATTGAAAAACAAAAAAAAGACAAAACAGTTGATACCCCGAAGAAAGAATTGTACCTTTGCAAACCCACCAATGGACTATGTTATCGGACACGTAGACACGGGTATTTTCAATTTTTTCTAAGATTTTCATGCATTTGAAGGGTACTTGGAGGATCATATCCCCATACCCATGTCCGGATATGCGTTAGACACGGGTGTCGGACACGGGATGTGTCTGACACGGGTATGTTCAATTTTTTCTAAGATTTTCATGTATTTGGAGGGTATTTGGAGGATCATATTCCCATACCCATGTCCGGATATGCGTCGGACACGGGTGTCGGACACGGGTACTTCAAGAAAAATGAAGACTCGGAGCAACATAGCCAATGGAGATAGATGATTTGAAAAGACAGAGAAATAAGCAAATAAAAGGAAAAAGCTATGTTACTCGGACTCAGAGGTGAGTATCGGATTCGGGTATATGTTCGAAATAGGTATGTTCAATTTTTTCTAAGTTTATCCATATATTTGGAGGATCATACCTCATACCCTTGTGCGAGTATGTATCGGACATGGGTGTCGGACACGGGTACTTCAAAAAAAATGAAGAGTAGGAGTAACATAGGAAAAAAGATCAAGGATTTCACATCAAGGATACAAGACAAGAACAAAGAGAATCAAACCCTTTATTAGCTTAAAAAAAAGCTTGAGAACATATCAATCTGATAAGTAGTAGAGAGTATCAAAACTATGTACAAACATCTTAAAAAGAATACAAATGCTAGCAGCAAAAATAGCTATGCCTTGTAATGCAGTAATGCCAAAAAGAGGAAACTACTAGCAGGCATTTCTAAACAAAGAAAAGACATAAAATTTGGACATATTATACAAATATACTGAATTATTATATCATTATTGAAATGATGAGTGATTGTAGCAAATAATTAAAAAAAAAAAAAAGAATCCAAAATAAATCAAGTTAATTAAGAAGGCAAATGACCAAATTTTGTAATTTGACTAAAATGAATTACCAGGAAATTAAGCAAGCCTTAAGGCAACCATTAATTGCAAAAACTAAGAACCATCTTAAATGTCAATGTCAAAGAATCCAAAAGGAAGATGGAAAAGCTGAAAGCTTTAGAATCCAATGAAAAACCAAAAAGCTGTAAAATGAACTAAAATTCCACAAACTCAAGAGTCAAGAGACAGAATATCAAACAACAAGAAGGAAATCCAGAAGAAATATATATATATATATATATATATATATATATATATATATATATAAAGTTGAATTGCTACTATTGATGATGAGCAAATCCAGTTTTAAAAAAATCCCAGAAAAGTAGTTAGTTTTATTCATCAAAAACATTTTTACAAATCCAGAAAATCAAAGCTTTAATTCTTTTTTATTTGGCAATCCAACCCCCAAAAAAAAAAACAGAAAATCAAATCCCCAGTTAAAAGAAACGTACTTACTGGCATCTTCATATGTCAAAGGCCTCAGCAATAGTTGACCAAAGAGATGAAGTAGTGAAGAAGAAAAGCTGATATATGCTCAAACACTTCCAACAAAGAAACAAACCGCAAAAAGAAAAAGAAAAGAAGCACGGCAAAAACAGGGCAGCTTTTCTGTAAGTATGTGAATTATGAGCATTAATTATATATAAAAGACACAAATTTTAGTACAATTTTTTTTTTTTAAATATATTTGGACACTATATAAGTCTTTCACGGTTAAGTAAAATATGACAGCTTTGTTTTAAGAGAATGTCCTGAAAATAAAAAAGGAATAGTAAAAATTATATTCGAATTTTAAAATTTTAAAATATTATTTTTTAAATTAAATTTTATTATTTTATTTAGATAAATTATTATATTTTTATTATACTTAAATAAATTATTAATATTTAATTTTACTCAAATAAATTTTTAATTTATATATAAATAAAATTTTAATATAAATCAATCATTTATTTGAATACAAATAAAAAAATAAAAACTTATTTGCATATAAATTAAAAGATAAAAATTTATTTAGATATAATAAAATATGAAAATTTATTTAAAAATAATGAAACAGTTTAATTTTTTTAATTTTTTAATTTTTTTTAAAAAATTAATTATATTAAAGATTTTGCTAATGAGTACTCTTAGAGCATTTTTTAAAATTAGTTAATATATTATTTATAGTAATAGAATTGTATTAAATGCAAAAATTAATAATTTTATTCATTATTTTCAATGCATTGATTGAAAACATTACTATATTTAGTAACCTTAAAAATTACTTAGGTCACTCGTTAGCAAAATCCTTATATGACTGAATTAAACTCGAATTTAATAAGGTTGCGTTTGGGAATTTGGATATCAAAATATGGATTTAGATTTCAAAAATAGTGTAAATTATGTAATAAAACACATGTACATTGATGATTATTTTTTCAAATTCATGAATTTGTTGGATACCTATTTAGTAGTGAATTTAAAATACTTATAGCTATTTATGAATTTGAAATTTATGTTTTTATACCTTTCAAATATATAATCATAATTTTTTTTTGAGCCGTCAAATATATAATCATATAGAATCTTAACTAATTTATACATAATATATGCATCTCATTATCATAATTTATATAATAAATAAATTTCAAATTAATGTCTTCAAACGTAACATAAAAAAAAAAAAAAACTGATATATAAGCATGAGCAGTAAAAAATAAAATAATTTGAATAAATGAGCATTAAATGCCACTAATCAGTAATTAGTAATTACCCACTTTAAATAAATATGATTAATAATATCTTTTAAATATATAATCATATTTTTTTGAGCTATCAAATATATAATTATATTGAATCTTAAGTAATTTATACATAATGTATGCATCTCATTCTCACAATTTATATAACAAATAAAATTCAAATTTTTAAATTAATGTTTTCAAACGTAACATAAAAAAAAAAATTATGATATATAAGCATGAGCAGTAAAAAATAGAATAATTTGAATAAACGAGCATTAAATGCCACTAATCAGTAATTACCCACTTTAAGTAAATATGATTAATAACGTCTCTCGCCGACAAATTTGTCTGAAACGGCCCTCCCTCGCTCCATTGAACCGTACGAATAAAAGAGAGAGAGAGAAAAAAAAAAAAAAAAAAAAAAAAGGTTGCTGTGTTTCTTACATTTGTTAAGGATTTGATTAGTGGGAAGTGATAAAGTGACATAGATTGTAACATTTTTTTAAGATTTGTTTTCAGACAGAGAGAGGAGTCAAGTTAAGAGGTAGGTTCTGTCAGTATGTTGGGGGAGATAAAGACCCATAATTTCTAAACATGTAATTACTTTTATTAAGAACTAATTTAATATTATTGTTAAAAAAAAATTTAAAATTTAATAAAAAAATATAATTTAAAATTTTTTTAAGTGTTTGATATTTTTGTAAAAAAATATTATGAGTAATTAAAATATATATAAATAATTAAAATTTAAAGATAATAAAATTATTTTATTAAAAAATCAATTTTTAAATCTCAAAAGCTTCAATTTTTTTTATTTTTTATTAGAGTTGTCAAATCATGATTTTAAATGTAAAAATTAAATTTTTTTACTCTTTTAATATTGTGTTTGCAATTAAAAATTTTGTACCAACAATAATATTAAATAAAACCTAAATAATATTTAATAAATTTAAATTCAAACTTCAATATTTATAATTTGTATTTTTAAATTAGGGTCTATTTTATTTATTAAAAAAATAGAATGAAGCTAAGAAGGTAGGATAGAAAAAAGGGTGCAACAAAGGGTGAGAGAGTGCATGTGGGAAGAGAAGGGGGGACCCATAGTTCAATCATGGTGAAGATGCTAGCCTGGCTTCAATTACTTGACAGACCATAACACTACATAACAGAAATAGAGAGAGAATTGAAAATCCAAAAAACATAAAAATAAAAACTTAAAACTCCATTTTTAGCGTCAGTCATGCTGTGATTAGATTTAAAATTCGTATCGTGTTTATATTTTTTTATATTATGATTGTGTTTAAAATATTTTATATTTATATAAATATTAATATGTTAATAATTTATATTATATAAATTTTGACATATTCGTATTTCTGTATTGTATCCTGTGTGATTTTGGGTTTTTTTTTTTTTTTCAATTAGACCAACTCTTTGTTGGATCACACTTAATTTGTATAATTTGTCTTAGAACCTTTTTAAAATCAGAATAATTCAGGTTTTCATATGGCCAAGAAAGTGGTAATTAGGCAATTTTTTAGTTTTATAATCGGATTATTTGAGTTCGAATCATTTTTTATTTAAATTATTAAGTTTAAAATTAAATCAATTTAATTTTAGATCGAATCATTTAGATTTGAATGCTCAAAATGAGTTTATGAGTTGAGTGATTTTTTTGAGCTCGAATCAATTTTACCAACTTCAAAAATAATTGTTTATTGTATACCAGTTTGAGTTATATATATATATTTTTTATCAAATCAAATTGGGTCGAGTAATAATGAATTGAGTGAATTTTTCGAGTTCGAAAAATTCGAGTCGGTTCACAACTCAAGACAATTATTCATTATATATACCAGTTTGAGATAATTAGTTATTTATCAAAAATGTGGTTATATAGGATAATTTTTTCAGTTCGTTTAGAAGGAACGAAATTCGATTTTACGGAGTATAGAATGTTACAATTATTTTTTTCATTATTTATTATGTGTTATTTAGAATAATTAACTTTAATTTTAGAAAAAAATATATAATTAACTTTTTTAGAATGCTTTTTTATAACTATGCAAAAAGAGAAAAAGTTTTGATACTTAATTAATATCTTAAAAGCCATAATCTATTTGTTTTGAAATTCAACTTCATTTTCTTTAACAAACGGATCGCTTGATTTTGCGAACTAAATCGCTTTCGTGACATATTTCGAATTGTTTAATCCAATCCGTAACTCGAAAGGGTTAACAAAAATTAGATCTGCTCATGAGCCATGCAGGCAACCCGCCCAATCCGAGTAGATATTTTAGTAATTCGGATCAGCTCGGATCATTATTTAAACAATAAAAAAAAGTATTTAAATTTAATTATAAAAATATTAATATAAAAATAATTTTTTTTAGTAATATATAAATAGTAATATAAGCCTACGGACCAGGCCTGAATAAGATACAATAAACAAATCCGAGCCATAATCCTACCCGATCCACGAGCATGTCTAACTGAAATGAAGGGATTTTATGCTTTGGGGCACATAGAACAGAATAAAATGTTTACTATAGAGTCAAGAAAAGTGAGAAAACATTGTAGTATTTTCTTTGGGTAAATTGGTGGGAGAGATTAAGCAGTGGAATCATTGTTTTTGGAGGGCTTAGTTTTTGTGTCTTGGTTTTGTCGGTTGATAGTTCTTCCTTTGGATACTCTTTCACTTTTTTGGCACTGTCCCACTTGGACAATCTTTAAAAGCTTGAATCTTCACTAATATTTTGTTTTTGTTGATGTCTTGTAAATGATAGAGCAGGTAAAATCTCTAAGAGTTGTCGGATTAAGGTTAGGACAGATCTGCAAAAACAAAAAATATTTGAGGGTATCGAAGTTATGTTTTCGAGACATACCCTTCAGGAGGACGATAATTTATCATATATTTAATTTTTTTTGTAATATCTGAATTTGAATTCGCAAAACTGTTTTAAAATCCAAATCAATCTATTATCCGCATTAAATCTGAATATTACTATTCGAATCCGGATTAAATAAATTATCCGTCAAATATTCGAATCCGCTAAATATCCGAATTCAATAAGTAAAAAAATAAATAAATTTTAAATTTAAATAAACGGATTATAGATTCAGATATCCGAATCTTCAAAAGTAAGCGGATTTGGATAGCGGATTCGGATAATGGATATCTGAGGTTTCATATCCGCATCCGCTCCGAATTCCCTGCGAATAGTAAATATAATATCCGAATCCACAAAAAATGGATCGGATAATTGCAAATATCTGAATCCGCACTATCTATTGCCATCCCTACATACTCAATGTTTAAGTAAGGATTTAGAGGATATTCCGAGGAAAATAAAGAATAATCAGAGAGTTTCAATATTTATCATTTTTTTAAAATTTGTTATTAGTGTTTATTTACCTATTTATACCTAATCATTGGATGTCTATAGACTTGATTGTGTTTCGTGCTGCTGAACAATTATGAATCTGTCAAATATCTTGCGTGCAATGATCCAACATGATGAAATTGTCCTACAATACTTTTTGAATTGTTACCTAAAGTTTCATCTCCACACATTATAAAACAATAATAATAACAACAATTTATAAAATTTAGCAGACAACTTTTCTTACTTTTCATTTATATTTCAGTTTTAAAAAAAAAAAAATTAGAAGCAAAAATTTCCCTAGCTTCCTACTTGTGGATCACCAAAAGGCAATGGGAATTTTGGAGAATGTGGGAAACAATGTGAATAAGCAATAGCCAAAAGTCCCTTGGGATTGGGGGAAAGTTTTGAAAGCAGTAATCTGATCAGAAGAAAAAAAATTAGGACCGTTGAAATTGTAGATCCGATAATATTGGATACGACATAAAAAAAATAATTAAAAAATGACATGAAATACGACATGACACACATAAAATACGGACACGAATATACGAACATATCAAAATCTATATAACACAAATTATTAACATAATAAAAAAAAAAATTTGATATAAAAGAGGCCACAACTTAAAGATAAAGAAAGGATTGTAGATGCTGGGATTTGAACCTTAAACCTGCTAGAAACCACCCCTTAAGGGTGACTACATGAATCAATTGAGTTAAGTTCCGAATTCATTAATATGTCAAAATTTATATAAATATAAAACACCTTAAACACGATTATAATATGAAAAAATACACGAATTATCAGGTCTAGAAATTAGGATACCAAATAGAAAGAAAAAAAAGGAAAGGAAAAAAATCTTGTAATATTTGGAAAAATCCCATTTAAACATTCTTTGTGTGATGATGATCCCTTACTTCATGAGAGGCAGCATTATCTACACCAAGAACTCTTAGCATGTTGGAAGTTGGAACAACTCAAGGCTCATTTGAGACAGCTAAAAATGAAAATGACATAAGCTGATTTTTTTTTTGGCCAAAAATGGCATAAGACGAGGAATTTTAAGGATTCAAAGTAAGGTAGTCAGTACTGTATTGATGAACATATCGTTTTTATTTTGGTATTGATATGTACTGATACCGGTGTGTTTCGGTGTACCGTTTCAGGTTTACCGATATTTTTAAAATATTTTTTCATATACCTATATGTATAGCCTATTTTCAAGTTTTTTTAATAAACTATATATTATATACACATGCAAATATACATCCATTACATGCATATCTATGTTTTTATACAAATATAAATTTTAAATATTTAATATCTAATATTTTTAAACAAATAAATGTTAAAAAATATATAGTAAATTATTATTAATTATGTCCAATAACCTAATTTAATGAACATATATATATATTTTTAAATATAATTATGAAAAAAATAAAAATGATCATGACACAAAAAATATTGAAATTGGTTTAAAAATTCAAATAAGTGAATTTTTAAATTAAAAAAATCAAAATCTTGTAACAAACCGATATGGGTCGGTACGTACCGGTACTGACCGATACAGACCAGTACGATCGGTACGGACCGATACCAAAATCGAAACGAAACGAAACTAATACCATTTTAGTTTACCTTAAAAATGATACGTACAGACCGATATGGCCAGTACCGATAAAACTAATTCAAACCCTTAAAAATTGTTCATAGACAAAGTATTCTTACACCCTTTCTAACCTCTTGAAATTACCACAATTTCACATAGAAATACACATGAATCACTTCTCAAGACTCGAGTAATTTGACTTAGAATCTAGCAAATATCCTCCTATATATATTTGATTTAAAGAAGATTCGAATCTTACTTTTTGAAAAGAGATTATACACCAACCACTCGAATCAAATGCTCGATCGGGTGTTACATAATCTTTACATCGATAAAACAATAAGATATTAAAGTAAATTAAGATATGATCTTGTAAGGTGCATATGATTTAAGATCCTCAAGATCTTAAAGAAAAATATAGGGTTAATTAGTCGATTCTAGCTGGAATCAATATCCAATCTCATCTCATTTTGTAACAAAATCCAATCAATTTCTAAACCATATTTAATTTTTTTTTTTTTGTTGACAAATTTTTCATATGAATCATGGATAGACTGAAATTAATTCTTGCCCCCCATGAACATGACATGTTGGGAGCTCATATCCGATATGAAATACTACCAACAATAATGATGAAATAGATAGATTTATGCTCACCAATGGGAAAAAAATACACACACAAAAAAATTAATCTTGCATGTAGATTTAATAATTCGTGTACTTGAATCGTATTTCGTGCTTCTTTTTTTTTTTTTGTATTAGTTATCGTGTAAACATAAACATGATATATATTATTAAATGGGTTAAAATCCTATATACGAATATGATATATATATATTAAACGTGTCGTGTCGTATTTATTATATTATTTTTAAAACTTAAAAAATTGAGCATATCTATATCGGATACATATTTGTATCCGAAACTCATCTTCGAATCCGGATAAGAGAGAACTGCATAAGCAATTTTCAGAGTTCAGACTTCCATATGAAATTAATTTGGCACTGTTAAGATAAAATACTGAAATAGCAAAATCCAATGAGGAAAGAGACCAAGTCTCGACAATTTACAATAAAGAAATAAAGTAAAGAAGAACAAGACCCAAGAAGAATTGCCTGGTTGGAGAACTTCAGTGCTCTATCATATTGTTGGCATGCTTAAAATAACAAAACTTGGGACTTTGAAGTTTTAAGGGAACAAATACAATTGATAACTGCAAAGAAATCAATGTAAATATGAAATGCAGCAAAGCCAATCTACCAATCAGCATGTCATGAGCAGATTGAGTGAAGAAGCATCTGCTAAGTGCCATTTAGACCTGTTTATGGGTCGGGTTGGATCGCGGCTTGAAATTTTTTTCTCCTTTACCCATGTCCGGCCTGCCAGCCCGAATCACTGTTCATTATAATAATAATAATTTTAAAAAAACTATTTTTTATTAATATTTATATATTTTCATAATTACATTTTTTAAAAAATTGTTTTTTTAATAGAGAACAGTGATTCGGGCCGGTCCAAATCACAAAATCTCTTACCCAGGCCTAACCTAATACTAGTCGAATCAGGCAAATTATCCGATACATGAGTAGACCTAGTGTCATTGCCACATGTTCTCTTGGTTCAGTTCAAGTGGGGAGGAAGTGGCAGTTTATTTAGAAGAGCCTAAGAAATGTTAAAGGCATGCAAGCCCAAGTTCATGGGGATCAAGGTCAAACTGTATGGACTATTTATTGTATCAAGTAGTCTAAATTTTCCAAATGAACCTTTTCCCCTTCTTCAAACACAATATTGGACACGTTTCTCTAAAGCCGTAAACGAATCGGACTTGAATGAACATATTTTTATTCATATTCGTTCGTTTATTTCTGAATCTGTTTATATTCGGTTTGTATTCATAAAAGATTTTTAAAATTGAGTTCGAACTCGGTTTTTGTGCTTTTTTTTAAGAATCCAATGCTCTTTTTTTCTCATCAACCCAGCTCTCATTCTTTTAAGACATTTCTGTTTTTCTCCTAGCAAGATCCTTTCATTAATCCAATTGCACCCCTTGCCTTTTAACTCTTGCAAAATCTGTTTTTGACTAAATAAGAGACATATTCACCTGTGAGATTAGGCAACAAATTAAAACTTCATCACCTCATCATAAGGGGCCTTGCTCATAACATACAGAACTTTCTCAGCTTCATTTTGTACTTCAATAAGTAATCCAATGTCTTATATTTGTTGCTGCTGGTTCTAATTCTGTCCCATATATTCTTGTCATCGCAACTTTTATGTTAGAAGTTATGTTACTCGGATTCGATTCGAAGTGAGTGTTGAATACATATACGTGTTTAATAGGAGTATGTTCAAAAAAAATTTAAGTTTTTCAACACAGGTACGTGTTTAACACGAGTTCATTTTTTTAAAAAAAAATGTCATATATTTAAAATATCATATTTTATACCTATACTCAAATATATATCGAATATAGGTATCGATTATTAGACTTAGGACCTAGATGGCTAGATTCATTCAGCTTAGGGGCTTACATCTGTTAAAAAAAATCATGTAAAGGACACGTATTGGTCAATTTTTATACCTCAAAAAAAAAAATCAATTTTGTTTTCTAATTTAAAATTTTAAAATAGCATAATGACATAAACAAGAGAAAATGAAAACAAATAATAACAATGTATTCTTTTTATACTTTTTTATTGAGTATATTTGTAATTATTTAAACTATTTAGAAACATTTAAATAACTGAGAAATTAAATTATTTTGTATTCAGTTACCATTTTTTTTATAAATTTTCCTTCCATACATCATACAGTTTCAATTTTCAATTTTAGTAGCCTATGTTCCTCCCAGGAAAAGAAGAAAAAATTGGAGGAAAAAAAAAAGATTGCAGCTTTGCCTAGAATAGTAGAAATGCAGAATCCTAAATGCAAAAAGTTAAGACTTGAGGGTAAAGATAATTCATGTATTGGACCTGATTGAATTTGATCTAAAAACTCGTTTTGCTGTTTGAAATATATTAAAATATTAAAATTTATTTTTATATTAATATTTTTATATTTTATAATTGAATTTAAATAAAAAATATTTTTAAATGGATTAAATAATAATCTAAACCGAATTACAAAAATTGTATCACAAACTTAACCCAATTCCACTCGTGCCGATCGGACGGAAAAATAATCTGACTCGTCTGCAGGTTTACTTGAGAGTTTCTTTTTTTTTTTTTTTATACAAAAAAACCCACAACCTGAAGATAGGAGAAGGGATTACAGATATTGAGATTCGAATCTCAAATCTGCTAAATATCATCTCTTAAGAGTGATTGCATAAATCGAGTTAAACTCCATGTTTTGAGAGTTTCTACTTTATAATGCACTTGAAATCCGAATGTATTTAGTCAAAAGTAGCTGATCATTTGAAACAGCAATTGAATGTCACATTTATCAGAGAAATGAAATGAAGTAGCAATTAAATGTCATATTTATCAAAGAGATTAGTGTCCAATATACATACATGACTATAATTTTTAGCGCACTTGATCTAACCTTTTTTTTTTCCCTCCTAGACACATACAAATGGACAACAAACAACAAATTATACATGCATGATTTACAAGTTAGGAAGCGTAAGGGACGTTAATGAATGTTCATCTTTGTACCTGCTCAGAAGTGTTGGTGGTGGATGATGTTGCCGTCCTGCCACCATTCTCTGTTCCGTTATCGGCCGGTACAGGCAGTCCCCACTTCCTCTCCGCCTCCGATGGTTCTATAACTTTAACGGAGCCGTTTGTCATTCCCACGGCTAACTGATTGGCTTCCTGTGGGTGTGCCGCGACTACGAGTGGGTGCATGGTTTGGCTGTCACAATAGAACATCAAAATCGAAAGTAAGATCTCACATGCATGTTTCACGTAAGGCTTTTCATGTTATTCGGATTCGGGCGTGAATGTCGGATACGTGTATGTGTCCGACACGGGTATGTTTGATTTATTCTAAGTTTTTTCATGTATTTGGAGGGTCCTTAGGGGATCATATCTAAGGATGACAATGGAGCGGGAGCGGGATGGAGAATGGGATTGCCTTATCCACCTCCGCTCCACTCTTGCTTGCATGGATGTTGAAAACATCCACCTCAATGGATGTCGGTTACATTCATAACCAATGTTGTCAAGGGCGTAAGGCGCCCTCTAGGCGCTAGAACCCTTCTATTGCCTCAGGCACAAGGTGCAAAAATAACGCTCGCTTGAATGAAGTAAGACGCAATATGTATATGTGTGTTTTATATGTCTCTGTGTGTGTATATATATAATAAGCTTAAGATATATAATTATGATAATAAACTCTAAAAAGTGATCCAGTTTATCTACAAAAAATGCAATTTTTTTGTTGTTGCCCAATATACATGATTTTCTTATGGTCCCATGTATGTTGTTGAATACTCAAATATTAAGAAGTAGAGAGTTTGATACTATCCCCTTCCTTACTAGTAAAGGTACATCTAATAAAAAAAGTTAAAATAAAAGAAATTAAAAAGAATTTCAATCAAGCGGGCTTTTTTTACACCTATCGCCTTACAAAAAAGCACGTCTAGGCGCACCAAGCATACGCCTGATCAAATGCGCCTCGCCCAATATCTAACGCTAAGGCGTAAGCACGCCTAGGCGCACGCCTTGACAACACTTCCCATAACCACTCCACGGTGTTCATTCCGCAACACCCCAATTTTTATTAATTATTTTTAATTTAATATTATAAAAATTATATTATAATTTATTCATAAGCATAATTTTAGTATATAAAATTATTTAATATATATAATATACATATATATACTAAAAGTATATATATATATATATATAATATTAGTATATATATGATTTTAGTACATATATCTAATATATATACTAAAAATATAAGGAAAAATATAAAATAATTTAAGGGGTAAGATAGTAATTTCAAAATCGAGACGGGACGGAGCAAGCATTTACCAAAACAGCCCCGCTCTCGTTTTTCAAAAAAAAAAAAAAAAAACCTCTCTTTTCGAAGTGGATCAGTGCAAAATGTATCGGGCGGATCGGGTTTTGCCATCGCTAATCATATGCCCATACCCATGTCCGAATATATGTCAGACACAAGTATCGAACACGGATACTTAAAGAAAAATGAAAAGTCGGAGCAACATAGCTTTTCAGACCATCACAGTTGAATAAACCATTTGTTCACTAAAGTGAACAAAAAAAAAAAAAACAAAAGTAATGAATGACATGGTGATATAAGCTGTAACCTGTTCGACGACGCTGGAGAGAGATACGCAGATGGTGCGATACGACATCTGAGCCTCAAACTATCGGCGTCAAATACTCCGATGTTACCATCAGTAAAAGTAGCATAAACTAGCTGGCTATTGCAGGAATATACTGCACTAGATATAGATGAAGAAAGTACTTCTTGTGGCATCCACTGCAATGTAAAAGAACATTAAAATTTTGTTCACTGCATATTTATAAATTCATTGCATAAGGTGTAAGCTTTTTTACCTGCCGAATGCATTCCATCTTGTTAGCATCATATATCGCAAGTTGCGTTTCATGGCACACCAACAAGCGAACTTGATCGCTGTGAAATTGCACTCGAGTGTCACCCGGAGGCGTCTTTCCAGCTGGCAGTTGAAGTGCAACTGATTTTATCTTTTCCCAGTTATCGGTGTTCCAAAAGAAAAGCTGCAAAAGAAAGAAGCCAATAGCATCAGCAGTAATAAACTGCAATAGAATCTATGTTGCTCCGACTCTTCATTTTTCTTGAAGTACCCGAGTCCGATACATATCCGGACATGGGTATGGGGATATGATCCTCCAAGGACCCTCCAAATACATGAAAATCTTAGAAAAAATTGAACATACCCGTAAAGGACACATACCCGAGTCCGAGTAACATAGATACGAACCATTGATCATATTTATCTACCAACGAGAAGAGAAAATACGAACAGGAGAAAACATGAAGCATTAAAAATGATCATGGAATAATGTGAGAGAATGAGAGAAGTTTCTTTTCAGGCAACTGAAATCAATTTCTTTTGTTTCTAGGCAAGAGAAGAAATATGGGAACCATTAAGAAAGGAATTTAGGTACCATAATCTCATTTTTGATATCAGACATATTGCAACCTTCTATAATTACTCTTATCATATAGGCAATCAAACAAAACAAATGCAGAAAGAAGTACATCTGATATCTTTTCCACGTTAACCACGTTTTTATTAGAAATAATTATACGCACAAGCTATGTTGCTCCGACTCTTAATTTTTTTTTAAGTACCCGTGTCCGACGCATATCCGGACATATCCGGACATGGGTATGAGGATATGACCCTCCGAGGACCTTCCAAATACATGGAAAAACTTAGAAAAAATTGAACACATCCGTGCCGGACACATACCCATATCCGACACTCACACCCGAGTCTGAGTAACATAGCACACAAGTACACACAACCAGACACGAAGAGGTTTGATGATAAAGCATACCTGAGCATCAGCACCGGAAGAAACCAGGATGTTAAGACTTGTGGAAAATGCTAAACCGCTGATGCGTTTTTGGTGACCCTTCAATTTTGTTTTGACCTAAAGTAAAAAAAGCACCTCTTTTCATATTGACTATCGAAAGCTACTGCTATCGATGAAAGATACAAAGATATACTTAAATCGTCTACCTCATCCACCCTGACATTGTAAATATGGATGGCTGAGTCATCCATTCCAATCGCTATGATATTATTATCTTGAGGATGAAATGCCAAGAAGGTTGAAGCTGGTGGAGGTGCCATAAAAGTTGTCATTACCTGCAAAACAATGCAATTTCAAATCAAGTAAAAGATCACTATAGATGGAATCAAGGTTGGCAAGAAACTCCATGCTAATTCAAGATTTGCAGCCACAACAGAAAAGATTTTAAAATACACATTAATTTACCTTGAATGTCATCATATTAAACAATGAAACCTTTCCACCACATGCAGACATTACATAGGAGTCATTCTTTGACAGTGCTATGCATGGAACTGCATCTTCAGAATTATCTGGGACATCATTAGTCATAAGAAGACCACTGTTTGGTTGCCAAAGTTGTGGAACAGTGCTAGCAGTGGCCTATAAAACCACAAAAGATTTTTTTAAAAAATTACACAAACTTTTCTACCAATATCATATGTACAAAACAGGCACATAAACCTTCGTATGTAAATTTGCATGTATATTTCAATGAATAATAATATATGGATGTCTGCAAATCATAAATCACCTTGCCACTAGGATTTTGTTCACTGCGACTCCATTTCCATAGCTTTTGGACCCCATTTGTGCCAAGAGCAAGAACCCCGACACCAGAATTTGTGTAAAGAAGTCTAGCAACCTTGATATACAGGCATTTTATTAATCATAAAAATAATAAACTGAATAAAATAGTACTGAAAGATAATGTTAAAAACAAAAAGGAAGAGATGAAAAAATATATATATTAAAGTAAAACCTTGCTAGCAGTATCCAAGTTGTCCGGCATGGTGACTGTTCGACACTGAGTTGGGTCAACAATCTCGGTTAGTTCCCAAGGTTTGGTTTTATCAGACACATATTCCAAATTTCTAGGCTTTTCAATGCCTCTACTCATCGGCTCAACTCCATTCTACAAGAAATTGTAATTAGAATTAGATGTCAGTTCGAAAAACTAGTAAAATTGCATCAGAAGACAAGCAAACTAAACTGCATCGAGCAACAGGTCTGTAAATGATCTCAACTTTATTTTAATAATCTTTTATGTTCTTTAATGTGTTAAGCAATTGACACTCATTTTCTAACCAAAAAATAAACTATCAGCAGAAAGTAAAGCTTAATGCATGTGCAGCATACAAGAATAGGAGTAGGCCTGGCAGGGCTGTCTACACGTTCTACTTTGCTAACAACTGGACCGATGCTTGCACCCATAGCAGAACTAGATACCTGATCCATTATCAAGCAAAAAAACCAAGTTGTCAATAGAAGTTCATAACATAAAAAATTCAAAGCAAGTTAGCATTGCGATGGAAGATATATAACCTTCATCTCAAATGGTGTTCTAGATGCTTCATAAGATCGAGCCTCCATTGCCCTTAATGTTCTAAGACCATTGGCATTTGCAAGAACCTTGAATCCATTGTCAGCTGTAGTAACAACAAGCAAATTTCCTTCCTTGTTGAATCTCAATCGCGGAAGACTCTATACCATCCCAAAATCAAGTAAGAACCAATTTGAAATCAAAGTATATGTTCTTCACTCAATAAAAGATGCAAAAAAAGGGAAGCTCAAATGAAAAATGAGATGCTAACCGGAAGTCCCCCCTCAGCTTCTGTGCTGGTGAGAATATTTGTATTGTCCATATGCCAAAATTTAATCTGGCTATCATCACCAACAGCCAAAAAGCGATTCCTTGTTGTGTCGAACTGTACCACACCAGTAGAGTTCTTTCTAAAACCAGAAAATGTCCTCTTTATTTTCCCTTCACTTTCATTCCATTCAACCAAAAATGAATCCCCGTCCTTACTTGTCCCACAAGAGAATAATCTGCATTAGAGATTTGTTAATTTGTTACCCTTCATATACGGCTAAGGAGATTTGTAGCATCAGCATAAGAAAAAAATGCTAACTATTGTAGATGCTAATTTGAGTTTTCGTCTACTTACCTACTACCATCAGCACTATAGAGCATCGTGGTACACCACTGTCCAGGAGCATCATAGTCAACCCTAGAGCCCATATTGTCATACAACCAAGCCTTGATTTTGCCATCTACAGCGGTTGAAAATATAAACTGCAACAATATGACAGAAGCTTAATGCACAAACAATTCACAATTGGAAAAATAAACTATTTTCTATGCTACAAAACATTTATCAAGCTCAGACCTGATAAAAGCCAATCAACACAACGTGAAACAGATTAAATATAGAGACAAATAAAACAGATGCAAAACGGTTTTCCTAGACTTATAGAAGGGATATGACAAAAGATGCCCACGCACCAGTGCCTTCTAATCTTATCTAGAGAAGAAATTCCAGCATGCAAAGTAAAAATAAATAAATAGTACAAATTATCATCTAGACATCTACTATACAGCTTACCTCCATAAAATAAGATGGCATAGATTTAGTAGTTGTACATATTACTGGTATGTGATGGCACAGATCTAGTAGTTGTACATATTACTGACAAAAAGCTGCCCTGTTTTCTTCTTACAGATCAGAGTATACTAAACTTGCATCACATGGTTCCTTGACCAACAGATAATAGCCAATTGCAGCACATGCTAAGTACTTCTATATCAAAATATCAGCTTATCCACAATAAAATACTTTCGCTTAAAGGATAAATTACCTTCCAGACTTCATTAAAAAAAACTCCCTACCTGAATATTTTCCTTCTGGTGAGGACAAACAGAATAAACAGGTGCCTCGTGACCTTCAAAATTAAAAAGCTTACTTCCGGCCAAATCCCACACCTACAATTGTTACTGAAACTGAGAACACATGAAGTTCAAAGAAAAAAGGAACAGACAGTCTATTTTATTCACTTTCTCACCTTTATTAACTTATCATCTCCACAAGTAACAACACAGAGTTTTTTGTTTGGATGAGCGAAAGCTAAGTCGTTTACACCACCCACATGGGCATCAATCTATCAGAAATAAGATGGCAATTATTAGTTTACATTTAAGAGTAATGCCTCCTTAAGCAAAGTATAAGAAAATGAATTAGAAACATGCCTCTAGATGTGGACGTAGATCATTAGACCCATGATACGCATGCAAATTAACAAGATGTTTCGTAAATGCAACTCCTGCAACAAGAAAAGTTCAATATAGAAGCCCAAAACTGGACTTAGTAGAGGAAAATCACTCTTACAGCACATACCAATCAAATTTCCGTCTGGGCTCCAAGCTACACGGCTTACAGATATGGATGAATCTTTAACAATACTAGCCTGCAAGAGACTCTCAATTATAATCCTAACAGATGTATTTTGCCAAAATTCCAGCATTCCAGAAGCAAAAGAATAAACCTTGTCTTGTTTCAAGAACATTTTAAAGAAGATGGGAAGAGGGTGTGAAGAAGAAAAAAAACAACTCAGTTAATTGAATCAGCAGGACATTGTTTGTACTTGAAGTATAGTTTTGATAGAGAAGAGAAATATTTTAAAGGAGATTGGCCAAATCATCGGTAAAAGAAACAATTTGAATGTTAAAACTGCAATTACTGAAATAACATGCATTTATGGACACCGAAACTAGCAAATAGAACTCTAGTCAAATATTCAGACATTTATCTCATTCAAATTGATGGAGTGAATCAGTATTTCTACAACTCTCAGAAATAACATATGAATTTTTTCAGTCAAAGATGCGATATCAACCTGAAATGGAACTGAACAAGCAGCCATATCCCATATCTTGAATGGTTTTGACACCAATCTCTCTCGCATGCCAACTTCCCATAAGGAAATTTCACCATTGCTACAACCAACTATTGAGAAAGTGCATAAAGCAAGATAAGAAGATACAACCCATAGCAACAAATCTAAAGGAATGAATTTTGATCTAAAATACTATAGGCAATATGGTTTGTAAAGTTGTCATTGATTTTACCAGTAAGTAATGTATGATGAGAAGGATGGAAATCCATGCTCGTCACATTGGATCCCTGGTGAATGGTACAAGCAACAGATCTGGGTAGGTCATCAAGTGACCATGATGCTTGTTGAGGAGGAGCAGGATATGTGGCCTGAACACATTAATTAAGAATTCCCATAATTGATTATCATATATTACAGCATGGTTGTAAAATATGTGGGAAGTATCTAGAACTGCCATGGAGAATATGAGCTCTTGAAGATCTACCTCATCAACAGATTGCGCAGACCGCAACCGTTTCATTAACTGCTCATGATCAGTGCTTCCGTACTCAATCATTCCAAGTGTATCCAATGGTGTTCTCGGATGTTTCAAAACTGAAACTGCAGTAACATTCAAAATCAAATCAGGTTAGTTATGTACCAAAGTAATTAATCCAACAAGAAGAAAAGGCCACAATCTCCCCCTCCCCCCCCCCCTTTTCTCTCTTCCTTATCTTTCTTTTTTTTAAGCACTCCTTTAAGCAATTTCACATAAAGGAAATTATATATCTTAGATATATTATTTTAACAGCTGACAACTCCATATAAAGATTTAAGACTAAGCAGAATGTACTTAAATCAAGTTTAAGGAATATACAACCCAAGTCCTGGAGTCTCTTAACTCCCCTTTCATCAAGATCATCCTCATTATTAACAAGAATACAAACAGAGAGCATAAAACAAAAAGGATAGATATAATCCAATATATGTCACTGAAAATTCTATTATCTGAGGGAAAATATAGAAACTGAAATGTATCCCTCCTTAAAAGGTGATTATTTGGACTACCATAATATACTCGACTGCCAAAATGACAACCACAATAAAAACATTAATATTACCTTGATTTTGGGGAACAGGCAGTGATGAAGCAGAAGCAGCAATGACAGCAGGTTGGACTGATGAGGAATGATTGGCATTTGCCATCCAGCTGGCTAAAGCATTAGCATTTGCAGCAGCTGCTGCTGCTGCTGGTGGAAAAGGCTGCAATATCGAAACAGGAAACAAAAGAAAATTTTAAGGTCAGAACGAGACATGACTCAACAACATCCATGAGTCAAAACGATAGTAAACATTAGGATCATACTCCACCATGCGCTCCAAGTGAAGCATAAGTTGAAGGCTTAGCAACTGCTGCAACTGGAAGAGTTACTGGAGTAGATGCACGAGCACCATTTGGAGGCAAACAACTGTGATCAGTGAATAAGGTTTTGATATCAGGATTAGGCCTAGGATTCTTACACAGCTGGTGTTGCCAATTCAAACTGCAAATAAACAATCAGATCATCCATTTACCATAATTACACCTAAAAAATGCCACGTCACAAAACGTAAAAATACCTTTGATTAATCAAAGTTCGCAACCGTGATGCCTTCAATGTAGGGAGAACAAGCTTTTCACGGAACAAGGGATTCGCTTCAATTAGTTTCTTAAGCTCAACCAGCATTATGCTCCGAGCCGATTTAGTATCACCATACTTTGATAACTGCTCATTCTGCCTACATTATATCAAAACAATAACTCAAGTCTTAAACTACCTATAATTCTACATCCAAAACCAACCATCAATTCCAAAATCTTAATTACCTAAAGTTCTCCATAGTTAAAAGCAGCGTAATTTCCTTATAAAGTTCTTCATTAAATGTTGAAAAAACCTTCAAATCTTTCACCAAAATCTCAACAGCTTTAGCTCTATCATTGCTGAAATAAAACAAAAACCAAAACAAAAATGTTATTATATATAATTAAGCCAAATCCAATATCATTCAAATTAATTAAGCAAAAAAAAAAAAAGAGATTACCGGTCCAAAGCTTCTAGATACTTCTGTTTTCTGATCTCAAAAAAAATCTTCATTGAATATCGATTATCGTCAACTTTAGTGAATCCAAAGAGGTATTTCTCAACCTCGTCCCATTCTCCAGCGAGAGCTTTCTCTTCGAAGTGTTTCATGTTGAAGAAGAACCCTGACTCTTGCTCTAACCTGTGAACTCCACCAAAAACGAAAACAAACTCCAATTAAAACGACATTAGAAAAAAACAAAAAAAAACAAAATATAAAATGAAAAATGAATTTATAAGCTTACCTGTGAACAGTCTCCTTGAATTTTTCTTCTTCAAGGAATTGAAGAATCAAAAACACTAATTCTCTGCTAAGAGACGACATTTCTCCTTAGCCGATCGAGAAATTGAGAATTCAAATTAGGAAGTTAGGGTTTCAATTTAAACAAGAAAGAGAAAAAACAAAAACAAAAAACAGAGCGAAAGCGAGAGACAGAGAGTTGAAAATGGGAAGTCAGAGTCAGAGATTGAAATAAAAGGCGAAGAGAACGAAAAGTGGTGGTTGAAACGACGGCGTTTGGTGGAAGTTAGCGGCTGCTTAAGGTGGAAAATTGGTTCTTACTTGGACTGATTTCTAGGGTTTGCGGTTCAATTTCATGCTTGGCGTTCAACGAAAACAGTAGAAGAAAAAAAAAAGCGGCCAAACAAAAGAAAATAAAAGAACAATATAAATAAAAAAGAGAGAAAAAGATAAAGAAGAAAGAGAAAGTGAGTTCTCACTTTTTTCGATGCGTTTCTTTTTTGAAATGTCTCTGAATCACACCGACCTATCACTTGATAAGTAGAATAACTTATCACCAGATTGACAAGTTGATGTACTTATAGCTTTGAAGGAATTTCAAAAAGGTGCGGTTATACATAATTATTTATTATTTATTATTTGATATCATAAGAAGAAATAATCAATAGAAAGAAAATGTGAATTTGTAAAATTAGTAAAAAGGAAATTATAAATACTTTTATGTCTCTATTATTAATGGTGTAAAATCAATAATTATATGTGATAATCATATGTACAAACAAGACATACATAGTATATGTATTTGTAGTCAAAATATATGTATAATTTACCTTATAAGATATGCACATTAGAGGTATTATTGCGTCGTTAGCTCTAATATATCACAAACATACCATGTTACGATTACTGTCTGTTCCATTTTCATTAAATGTGTTGCAGAACCAATGGATGGCCCCTTTAATCACGTGCTTAGTGAATCTCATTAGGCTAATTAATCTCTCAAAATCTAGTTTCAAATCCATGCAGTAACTCATGAACTCTCACTCCAAGAGAACGAACTTTTATCAACGGAAAATTTCGTCGGTAATACTAAATCCGTCGGGGAAAAAAATTTCGTCGGAAATGAGTATTTTCGACAAAAAATTTCGTCATAAATGATTAGGGCTGTAAATGAACCGGGCTTGAACGAACAGGCCTATGTTCGTGTTCGTTTATTTATTTTTGAGCTTGTTCGTGTTCGGTTCGTGTTCGTTAAGGATTTTAAAATTGTGTTCAAGCTCTGTTCGTTTAAAATTAAGTATGTTCGTGTTCTTTTATTCAATGTTCATGAACAAGTTCATTTAAATTAAATGAACTTGTTCTTGAATATTGAACATGTTCATGAACATATAATCGAACATATTGGCAAACAATTAAAATTATGTTCATGTACAATAAACAAACAAATCTAAACAATTTTAACAAACAAATAAAAAAATAAATCAATTTTAAATTATTATTATTAAATATAAAATAATAAAATACAAATGTAATTAAATTAAATTAATTATTAAATTTAAGTTATTAAATAATATTAATTATATTATAAGTAAATAAAATAAACGAACATAAACGAGTTTTAAACAAACTAATAAACGAGTTTTAAATGAACGATAAACGAGCTTGTTCATGAACATAAACGAACCGAACACACATCTGTTTGAACTCGGTTCGTTTAATAAACGAACATTAAAATTGTGTTCATAATCGTTTATTTAGCTTAATAAACGAACATAAACGAACAGAAATCAAACTGTTTACGAACGGTTCATCGAACGCTTTGTTCGTTTACAGCCCTATAAATGATATTTTCGTCGCTAATACTCAGATGAAAAATTTCCTTCGTTAATAAGTTTATTTGCGATCTTCCGTTGCTAATAAGTATTAGCGACGAAAATTAATTTTATTTATTATTTATATAAATCTTTTTTTAAAAAAACATTTTCTTATTTCCGTCGCAATAGTATTTCTGAAGAAAATTCTGTCAGTAAAAGGTTTTTCATAAATAAATATTTTTTTCTTTTAAAAATATATATATTTTCAACGAAATTTCATCGAAAATAAGTATTTGCGACGGAGTTCCCTCGAAAATAATGTTTTTTCATGAATAATTTTTTTTCAAAAAAATAATTTATATAAATAATAAATTAAATTAAATATTAAAATTAAATTCTATTGTTAGTATTTATTAGTGATGGAAATTCCGTTGCTAATATTTATTAGTGATGGAAATTCCGTCGCTAATTTATTAGCAACGGATAATTTTCAATTAAAAAATATTGAAATTAAATTTTAAAAATAAAAAGTAAAAGTAATTATTATAATCTAATTTCCGTTGCTAATATTTATTAGTGATGAAAATTTAGGTCGCTATTAATTTTTTTAGCGACGGAATTTAATTTTCGATAAAATAAGAATATATAGAAATTGATTTTTTTTTAAGGAAATTCCATCGCTTATAGACAGAAATTCCGTAGCAAAAATTCTGTCGCAAATACTCAATTTTTGTCTCTAAAAAAACAAAATTCCGTTGCTAAAAGTAAAACTTTTACCGACGAAAATTTAGTTGGAAATAAACGAATTCCTTCGATAAAAGTATAGTATTTCCGACAAAATTATTCTGTCGGGAATAATTCCGTCGCTAAAAAACTTTTCTCTTGTAGTGTCTCTAAGCAAAGTTGAGAGCCGCGAAGGGAGAATTAGAGACGCTATCAACAATTTTGTTGCTAATCAAACCACACTCCCATGATTGAACCATCGTGACGTGAGCTTGGACTACATTTCATCTAATGAAAGAGCAAAAGGTTAGTAATGAAATAGTAAATAAGATGATTAAAGGAAATAAGCAAGGAAGAAATAATCTGAAATGAAAAAGAAAAACTTTTTTACAATTATACATGTTTTAATATTTTTAATACTTTTTCTTTTTTATATTCACCAATAAACATAAAAACTTTGAAAATTTACTAATGTACATAAATTGTCAGCTAATTTGACATTTTTTTACTAAATATCAGTGTTGTCAAGGCGTGCGCCTAGGCGCGCCTAGGCCTTGCGCCTTAGCGTTAGATAACAAAAGCGCCTCAGACGCTTTCGGGCGAGGCTCATTTGATCAGGCGCACGCCTGGTGCGCCTAGACGCGCTTTTTTGTAAGGCGATAGGCGTAAAAAAAGCTCGCCTGATTGAAGTTCTCTTTAATTTCTTTAATTTTAACTTTTTTCATTATATGTACCTTTACTAGTAAGAAAGGAGATAATATCAAACTCTCCACTTCTCAATATTTGAGTATTCAACAACAGATATGGGACCATAAGGAAATCATGCATATTGGGAAAAAATAAATTGCATGTTTTGTAGATAAACTAGACCACTCTTTAGAGTTTATTATTATAATTCTATATCTTAAGCTTATTATATATATATATATATACATACATAGACACACATATAAATATTGCGCCTTACTTCACTCAGGCGAACGCTTTTTTTGCGCTTTGCGCCTACGGCAATACAAGGGTTCTAGCGCCTAGAGTGCGCCTTGCGCCCTTGACAACACTGCTAAATATACATATATTTTGTCTTTTTTCTATATATAAAAATCACATTTAAGTGTGTGATTTTACAACCACTGAATATGGGATCGTAAAATTAATTGCCACTTCCTTGTTTTGGATTTTACATATTGGTATTTGTCTTTTACTAAATTTTTTTTTATTGTACTACATAATAAATATTTACGGTGGATTGCACCGTTTTTAAATTCCCTCTATAGTTTCCTGAAACGATAAGTACACGGGACTAAATCGACTTTAAGCTAATCTTAGGTGCAGTCGGGACTTTGTAGAACCGGGTTGTAATGAATGAGAGTAGAATTTAGGTGATTACGTGGCGAGAAATGAATGGTTTGAAGGAAGTTATTGAGAGAGGGTTGTAATGTAGAAGAGGATAACTTAGGGGATTGCAATGCATGGGTATCGGCGGAACCGAAAATGGGAAATTAAGTGGATTGAATAAAAGGTAGTAAAGTCCACCACTTGCCGTTGCATTGTCGGTTGATGACGTGTCACTCTTTGACGCCGCATCTGCTTGACTCATTCAACTGTATCCGAATTTTTTATTTTTTTTAAATTTATTTTAAGGTTTTACAAACGAATGTCTTTGATATATTTTTTAAAATTAATTAATAAATTATTTATAATAATAATAATATTATATTAAATATATAATATTTATTATTTTATTTATTATTTTTAATATATTGAATAAAAATATTATGCATATAATAATTTTTAAGGGTGCTCATTGATTAACAAATTTTTTTTTTTTTTTTATGCTTTATATATCTCGCAAGAATTTCTCGAGCAGAGTGGTAAGGGAACTTGGAATGTAAGAACCGGAAGCTTCCAAGGATTTCATATTCTTTCTCCTTTTCCTTTATATTTTATCTTTTTGTTCTGTTTTATTTTGACATTGACATTTACCATATTCTATTACTCAATTTATTTTATTTTTTAATAAAATTACGTTTAATAATATTGTTATTTGTACTATTTTTAAAAAGTAGTGCTTTATTACAACAATAATATTAAATGAATCCAAAATTTTGTTTTTTTGCTAAAATTATAGTTAAAAAATCAAATAAAAAAGTTAAAATTTTTAAAATTTTCAATTGAATCATAATTTTTAAAAATAAAATACATGATTTTATTATCATTATATATCTAAATTTTTATTATTTTATATATTTTAATTTAACATAATACTTATTCACAAAAATGTTAAATATTTAAAATACTTAAATTATATTTCTTCATCACAGTTTTAAACTTTTTTCAATCTAAAGATTTTTAAATCTAAATTTTTTCAACTGTTAAAATATATTTAAAAGCAGAAAATTTTATTTGGATATTATTTAAAAAAGAAAACAAAAGAAAAGTAGTATAAAAAGTGATAAATTGAGATTCAAAATGTCACGTGAAAACTGTCGCTCCGAATCTACCTTTTCTGTGGTGCGATATAAACGCGAGTCTTTTCAGTTATCACGAGCCAATGCTAAAATAGCGCTTGACATTCGAAGTTTACAGATTTCTTCTATGAATTGAAACCGACTTATTGCCAACGTGTCAATCCGCAGGTCATCTTAAATAAATTAAATAATTTTGAACATGATATAATTATATAATACACTAAAAAATAAAAAAGAATATTATCAAAAAAATAACTCAAACACGATATAAATAAACGAATATTTTAAAATCTATATGACACAAATTATTAACGTATCAAAATTTATATAAATATATAATATTTTAAAAATAATTATAACACATGAAAATAATTAAATACGACATGGATACATGAATTATCAAATTTAATCTGAAATCTTTCTTGACTAATTTAATTTAAATAATTTGTGTATGCATGTATTTTATATTGATTATATAAATTTTTTAAATATGTTAAAATTTTAAATTATAAATATAATATATATTAAATTATCGTATTAATTATATTTAAAGTATCCATCGAGCCAGGCTAACTTCATGTTAACAACTTATGTGTTTGCTCGGCTCGGTCCGGCCTAAGTATTAGGCCGCCATTCTTACTCCAGCCTGGCCGAAAAGATTTAGTCCAGGGCCTATCCATTTAGTCCATTTTCATATAATTTATTATTTTAAAAATAATATAATATCATTAAAAATAAGCAAAATTAATTAATTAAAAAGAAATATTATTTAAAATTAAGAAACTAAAACAAAGGTTAAATCTGATGTAAAAACCAAAAAAAAAAGTATATTAGATATAGAAAAGAAATAAACAATATTGGATGTTTAAAAAATCTAAGGAGTTGACAGATTTTTTTTTTAATTTTACAAATTAGTTAAGAGGTTGTCATATACCTTACTTATTTTAATCTTTTTTTGTTATTATATTCTAAAAGCATGTATCATCCTACTAAATTAATTTCTGAATTCTAATAATTTTATTACCTATGAATGTGCTAAGTTGGGTCAAATCGGATTCAAATTTTAAAAGTTTTGTCCTAAGTCCAGTCTGAATATAATTCGGCCTTAACTTTTTACTCAAGTTCGCTTAATGGATCTTACAGTTTTGTCCAAATCCTCTCATTTATTGGACGGGGCCTTCGATTGTTATAGAATATTTGCTATATACTAAATAATATAAACAGAATATAAATATGAAACAATTAAGAAGGAAATGAAGCTGGATATATATATATATTGATTTGAACATACAAATAACAGATTACACATAATCGAATATACGAATACTTATAGGAATTGATTTGAAAAAATCAATATCGAGTCAATGTTAGACCTTTGACCTTAGGACGAATTTTGCCTGCCTCTAAGGTGCTGACAGATATATGCAAATCGTCTCCTAGGTCTCATCGATAACGTTGCTCTAGATGGCACACTCGAAGCAACTCAGGGAACCAAGAAAATGTTAGACTCTCTCCCAACAGAGAAAAGGAAAACCGAAGGACGAGAATAATTTTGTATTCTGAATTAGTGAATAAAATAGACACTGGATGTCTGTATTTATAGATGTACAGAGGACTGTTCGGAACAGTCAAGACTGTATGAACGAACCGGTTCAGCCAACAGACAGTAGACAGCCCTGTTGGAACAGACACGAACCGGTTCGGTTCAAACCGAACAGGCACAAAATGATTCGATCTTAGACCGAATAGACAGAAATTATTCGGACAAAAAAATAAATTTGGTTGGATGGGGTAGCGAAAAGATAGATAATGGTCCAAGCACGGCTCGACGATGCGCTCACGTGGTCCAGCCCAAATTGTGTAGGTCCTCACCTACCACAAAACTTGGGTACCCATTGGGGCCCAACCCAACATGGAACACTAGCTTATAAAAATTATAAACAAAAGTCATTTTTAGTTTCATGTGGGATTGACAAACCAACCACACCTTCAACCAACATTATTCATTTTCAAGTGGGTGTTAAATGAGACTAATTTCTTATTAATTTTTTTTATATCAATTGTGTATGTTAATTATACACCGTGTATGTAATTACGACAACCTATATATTATATAGGTATTTCGTATATATACACTCAAGATAATACATTGATATCCAACATCGATTTGGGTGAGTACCATGACCTTTGACAATTCAATTTAAGATTTTATTATTATAAATATTAATAAAATTTATTTAATTTATAAATAAGAATTTGACTTCAATTGAAAGATTTTCATAATTTAGTTGATAGATGACAATGAGCTAAAATTTACATTAAATTGTTTTTACAAAGTTTTAATTTTATATTAACGTTAAAAGTAATAAATTTTATGTTAATATGATATATTATGTGTATGGAACAAAACTTTACATGTTAGCATACACTTTGTTAATTTCAAATATTTATATAATAAATAACTGTATATTTAAAATAATAAATTTTATATATTTTATATTTGAAATAAACTTTATATGTTAATATGTATTTTATTAATTTGAAATATTTTTTTTAGTCATCGTATTAATTTTAAATATTTTCACAACATATAAATATGTAACCAAATATAATTATTATTTAAAAATAAATAAAATTAAAAAGAAAAAAATGACTTAGGATTGATATGGAATAAATCTGCCTATGGGTAGGGTCGGACCGCAATTTGAATTTTTTTTTATTTCCTTACCTAAGCCTAGGTCAATTCGAGTCCGGATCGACTCGAAAATCCTTTTACTGTTTAAAAAATATTAAAATATTATTTTTATATTTTATAATTAAATTTAAAATTTTATGTAATAAATAATAATTCGGGTCATATTAAACCGGTCCAAATTATTAAATCCGATTCAGTTCGAGTCTAGATTATCGGATCGAACGGATAATTCGATATTTGAACAGCTGTAATTTTGGAACAGCTGGGACCGTCATTCAGCCCATCAAATCAGAGGCCTTAGATCAAGGGTTGGACTATTAAGCAACCCAGCCAACCGAAACGCAAAACCCTCAAAAAAAAAAAAAACCCTCACTCTCATCCCCAACAGCCCACAAGGAGAAGAAGGAACAACTCAGAGCTAAAGCTTCAATGGCGGCCAAGAACCAACAAACGCAAAAACCCACAAAGAGAAAGCAATTTTCAAGCTCCAAAGTCGACCGAGATAGCTCGAAATCCAAGAAGCCGAGGCTCCTTGCTTCAACCCCATCAAAAAATCCTTCAAACAAGCCGTTTAAGAAGCCTTTCAACTCACCCAAACAAAGACAAGAACACCCAAATCATTCAAAGTTTAAGAAATCAGAATCTGGGAATGAAAATAAAGAGCTCACAAAGCGAGAGCGTCGCATCCAAGCCAAGGTTATTTCATTTTGTTTTTCATTAGAAATTGAAGAAGACAATCCATTTTTTGTTATTTAACGTTTATTGTTTTATTGGTTTTGACAGGAATTGGCAGAAGCTAGAAAGAAGAGGAGGAAGCCGCACTATACTCTTGAACTAGTAAGTTAATTTTATGCCTTTATTACTATTCACAGAAGGGTTTATAGTGGAATTAAGAATTAAGGAGAAAAAATAGATTTGAATTTGACTTGAACTTATCAGGAGTTATTTAGAACTTATATGATGGCTGACTCTCTGAGTTTATGGCAATTATCGATTTATTGTCTAAAGCAAGTTCTGATTCGTTTACATTGTAATAGGAGCTTGCATCTCTATGGGAAAAGATGAGACGTCGGAATATTGCTAAAGAAAACAGATCAAAGTATGTTTTTGAGAACAAATATAATGTTTTGTAATTCGATATGACTTTTTTTTGTGTGTGTAAAATGTTATTTGAATTGTTCTCAGGCTGATAACCGAAGCTCTGCAAAAGATGAAGGGGAAGATTCCAGAAATTGCTGGCTCTCATGTTTCGTCTCGTGTTCTGCAGGTGTTTTTTCTAGCCTTTTCTTTAAGTTTCTAATTAATTCCACTGCAGTAGTCTGTGGTTGTTTAACCTTTTTTTTTGTTTGACCTAAGACTTGTGTTAAGTACTGCTCACAAACGGAAAGGGATGCTGTATTTGCGGAGCTTCAGCCACACCTTCTCACCCTTTCGTGCAATGCCTATGCAGTGCATCTGGTGAAGAAAATGTTAGATTCGGGTATGGTAATGCTGCTTGATGGACTAGTTTGTATAGTTCTCTTCTAGGTGATGTTAACCCTATTGTTATCATGGTCTCATGTTACACTTAAATGCATGCAGCATCTAAAAAACAGCTGGCAGGGGTTATCTCATCTCTCCGAGGGCATGCTGCTTCTCTTCTTCGACATATGGTTGGATCTGTGGGTATGTTAGAGTTTATTTTCTCACCTAAATAGTCAAATTTAATGGTTCATTTGCTTTAAACATGTGTCTAAGTCTGCCCGATTTCATTTGCATGTGGCGTGTGTTAAAGTGAGTGATATAACTGGTTTATTTCCATTAGGCAGATCTCACTGTAGTTTTTCGGGAGGTAAATCTGTTCTCAAGCCTTGCTGACATCTGATGTCCTTGCTTTATCCCTCTGCAGTTATTGAGCATGCATATCAACTAGGAAATGCCACTCAAAAACAAGAGCTTCTGATGGAATTATATTCTACTGAGCTTCATCTGTTTAAAGACCTCGCACCCATCAAAGAAAGCAGGTAAAACATATATAAATTCATAATTTCTAGTCATGGTTGTCATATATTTGGTGAATAGTCAAAGGATAGTATTCTTTCAAAAATTCTAAAGAACTGATAACTAATCACTGAGGCTGATGGGCAGTCTCTAAAATTTGTGATGTTATTCCTTCCATGGCTCTGTTGGTAGCGTGAGTTTCTAAGATAGTCTGTTGCATCTATGTGATTTCGCACAAGTTGGGAACATATTTTGACAAAAAATTTCTTTTACATTTCAGGTTAATAGATGTAATTTCAAAGCTGGACCTGCAGAAATCTTCTGTTTTACGACACATGAGTTCAGTGATTCAACCAATCCTTGAAAAAGGAATAGTGGACCACTCAATGATACACAGGGTATTAATAGAGTATTTGAGCATAGCTGATCAGGTATTTAAGATCTTAACATGCACTATTGAAACATTCTCTAAGGAGTTTCTTGCCTGTAGCACTGGTTTTGCCATGTGATTTTTCTCTTTCTAAATTAAGTTTTTTCAATAGTCCTCTGCTGCAGATATAATTCAGCAGCTGTCTGGTCCACTCCTTGTTCGTATGATCCATACCCGGGATGGATCTAAGATTGGGATGCTTTGTGTTAAGCATGGAAGTGCAAAGGTTTGTTACAGTCGGTTGAATGAGTTCCATAAAACCTAATACATAAAGGATACCCTTTTTTAGGAAAAAAATAACAAATTGATGTTACTATTTCTCTGTGGAATTCCTAGTTTTAGTTAACTCCTGAATCATCCTTCATTTTGTGTTTTATTTTAGGAAAGAAAGAAAATTATCAAAGGAATGAAAGGCCACATAAGCAAGATGGCTCATGATCAATATGGGTGCATGGTAAGGGTTGCTTATGGAATTCTATCCGTTCAAATTTCTTCTGTTAGAAATGCTATATTCCCGATGAAATTATATGGGAAGTCTTTGTAGGTGGCTTATTTTCAACCTTCTTAGCGTATAAACAGAATTCAAGTTATCACCAACTTCATTGACAAAATGCACGTTATTCTGTTCCAGGATTTACAATATGGTTCTATGTCTGAAATGTTATTGACTTTTGGTAATTTCAACTATGGCACTAGTAATATTAGTGATGTGTTATGATGCCTTTCATTAAGATCTAAAGCGCTTTATGCTTTTGTGTCTGAGTTCCATTTTATTACATATTTTGAATTTTTGTATAACTTTTGTTGCAAGCTTCGTTATGTACTATTTGATTTCAGGTACTCATCTGCATTGTTTCAATGGTTGATGACACAAAGCTTATAACAAAGGTTAGTTTCTGCTATGAAGCCTTTCATTACTACTTCTCGTTATACTATATTATGTAATTTTACTTTCTAGTAGTGCTTGACTTTAATTTTCTGATTACAGATTGTCATCCGTGAGCTTCAAACAACATTGAAAGAGCTTGCTTTGGACAAGGTTTCTATTCATTCTAAACCTGTTATCATAACAACGGATTTTTAAGAAGATAACTTGGTTGGGAAATAAGTATGGGCTAATGGCCTATTAAGCAAATAAAAGAATTAGAGAAAAATTACCAGTTGCTGCTGCTACTTCAATTCTTTCTGAAATATATATACCCTCCTTAGTATCTGAAGTATTTATTTTAAGAATCCTTGAAATCCGAACCGATAAATTGAGGAGTTGGTCAGCTAGGGTCATGGAAAAGTTGTTCATCTTTTTTAGTCTTATTTTAGAATGTCCATAGAATGGATCTTTTCCCTAAAGTTGTGCCATTTGTTGGAGCTACAGAACCTGGTGACCTCCATTAGTCGTCTGACATTAATTCAGTCTTTAGTAATTCTGCATTGCTTATGTTTTCTGTTTTGCCATTTGTGAATTTTAGAGTGGAAGGCGCTTGTTGCTGCAGTTGCTTCATCCAAACTGTTCGCGCTATTTAAATCCTGACGATCTGGCCTCCCTAAGTTTATCTGTTCCCTCTCTCAGTGCTAAGGTAGTTAACAGCTGTGATCTTTTGTAGAACTACCTAGCCTGTAAATAACCTGTGCTAGAATTTACTATGGTTTTTCACCTTTGCAGAATGAATCAGAAGTCAAATCTGAGAAAATTTCAAGGGATGAAGAATCTAGTAAGGAGGCAGTCAGTAGCGATCCTGATGTGACAGCAACTGAATCCGGTAAAAGTGATACTCCTGAAGAGAACCTTTACTCAGCTGAGGGTGGGAAGAAGGATCCTTCCTTAAGGAGGAGGGAGTTGCTTGTCAGCAGTGGGCTTGCTGAGGTTTGTTGCCCCTCTTGCCCAGTAGGGTGATCTGTCCTTATTTGTGTTTTTAAAGAAAAATCTTCTCTCTGTCCATTTTATTGACCTCTTCCAGTTTACAGTTGTACATGATCCTTGATGTTTTGAACCTTATTCTAGGATATATCTGCAATATTTTGTGCCTGGAATTATGCATAAACTCCATTGGCTGGAGATGTTAAAATTTTTATTACCGGTTATCTTGTGTGATGCTCGGTTTTGCAGAACCTTGTTGATGTGTGCATTGAGAATGCAGGAGAATTGCTTAAATCAAATTTTGGCAAAGAAGTAATTTTTGAGGTAATCAGCTTTGTTCTTCATCTCCTAATGGGGTTGTATTCTTTTTAAAAAAATCCAGAAGTGGGTTAGCTAGAAGCCTCGAACCGTGTTGATAACTGAACAGTTGTATCTCTTATACAGTGTTTACTGTTACAGCTTGTCTTTTGCTCAAAGTAGGGTCTGATTTAAGGGTTAGTTTAGCAGTGCTGTTGGAAAAAGCTTGGGTTAGAAAAAATTTGAGTTGAAAAAAGTGTGTTTAAAAATTATGGTGAAAACCTGTGGTTTAAGAACTTTTAAGTGTTTAACATTGCTGTGAAAAAGTGTTGTGAGGAATTGAAATGTCAAAAAAATATATGTTTAAAATAATAAATGTGTAAAGATGTGAGGATAATAAAATCATTTTATCCAAAAGTCAGTTTTTAAAGTTCAAAAGCTCTATTTTTTTTTTGGTTTGGCTTGTTAAACCATAATTTCAACCGCAAAAGCTAATTTTTTTTTTACCCGTTTAACATTGCTTTTGTGGTGAAAAGCAGCTTTTGACCTCAAAAGCTGTGCCAATAGCATGCTCAGACACTCCGTTCGAATTTAAATTTTTTGTTGCGTCTTCGTTTATTGAACTATTTTCAATCCTTAATTTCATGATTTGATTGCCTTGGCATATCTCGGAAATAATGCAGGTTGCAGTGGGGGGTTCTGATGGTATTCTCCACCCAACTTTGGATGAAAAGTTGAATAACTTGCATGAAGCTATAGCAGCACTTGCAGCAAAGCCTAAATCTGAAGAATCGGAGGAAGAACATGTGCTTGAAAATTTCCATTCCAGTCGCACCTTAAGGAAACTAGTCTTAGACTGCCCTGCATTTGCTTCCACATTGTGGAAGAAATCTTTGGAAGGAAAGTGTCAATTGTGGGCCAAGGGTCACAGGTTAGCTGCTTTGTTTCCTCCTTGTAAATCTTGCGGTTAAAGTATTTAAATAGTTTTTGTACTATAGTTAAAAGTGCATTTTAGTCACTGTATTATAGAAGTGAGTAATTTAATCCTTGTACGTTTGAAATTGGTGTAAAGAAGTAAAATTGGTAACAGTGTTAATGGGAAACCGTCTAAATGCTGAAATAGACATGTGAAATTGACAGAAAAGACGACTTGGAAAAAAAAATGATGACGTGTCAATTTTTTTTACTCAAGTAGAATTGAGAAAAACATTTTTTTTTACCCAAATCCCTCCCTTACCCGTAAAAACATGTCACATTTTTTTCGAAATCATCTATTCTGTCAGTTTTTAAATTTCATCTGAGCAAAAAAAATTGACACGTCATCATTTTTTTCCAACTCATCTTTTGTCAGTTTCACATGTTCACGTCAGCATTTAGATAGTTTTCCATTAACACTGTTACTAATTTTACTTATTTGCACCAATTTCAAACATACGAGGATTAAATTACTCACTTTTATAGTACATGGACTAAAATGCACTTTTGACTATAGTACAAGGACTATGATACATACTTTAACCTAAATCTTTCACATTTAAAGCATAAACATCTACTTGGTCTCTGACATTACATGTTAATGTTGGATCCCATTGTTGTAATTGCAGTTCAAAGGTAGTGTGTGCATTTTCGGAATCCTTGGACTCCAAGGTCCGTAAAATGGCGAACGAAGAGTTGCAGCCCTTGATAGATGATGGTATTCTCAAAATCCCTGAAACTAAGCAATTAACAAATGAAGATTAGGTTGGCCTGTAGTAGTGGAAAAGACTCTGTATTTATAGTCATGAAGGAATTTATGAAATATACAGAGCAAATTGAGTTTTTTTGTTAGCTGAAAATGGGGGTTCATGGCAAAGTCAATGTTGATATTAATATCAAGGATACTGTCTTTTTTTCTTTTTCCCCCTTCTGGAAGATGAATTTGGCTCATTACAAAATGACTGTAGAATTTGGAAAGGGACTAGCTAGCCTAGCCTATAGAATTATAAATTTTGAGTTTTTTTGTTTGCTTTTGATCCCTAATGCATGAGTTTATAACAACTGGTTTTTTGCCCTGCTTGAACTAACCTTGTTTTTTATGGTTTGTTCTTCCATTGATCAAAATTGAAAAGACTTGTATCAAGTATCTGGATTCTCTTAAAGCTTTCCCTTATTGTGCATAACTTAGTCTAGTTAGTTAAGGGTAATTTATATTTTAGGTCACTAAACATAGCATTAATTTTTCATGTAAGTCACAAAGTTCTAATTTCATCAAATTACATCATTAAACTTTTATTATTAATAAATTGGTCACTTATGTTAATCTTGTTAAGTAATTTTAATTAAAAAGGTAATTCAACATGTATACATGATTTATTAGGAGATGAAAACATTAATTTTCCTAATAATTTATTCAAATTGAAACTTTGAGAAAATCTTTGGTTGACAAAATCTTATGTTTTTCCTTTTAAAATGGATTTCACAATGTCAACTGGGAAACTTTTTTACCTAAAATATCAGTTAGGTATTATCATGATGAGATGTAAAAAATAAGTTATGTATGCATGTTGAATCACTTTTTTTGTTAAAATTACTTGACAAAGTTAACATAAGTGACTTAATTTATTAATAATAGAAGTTTAGTGATGTAATTTGATGAAATTAAAGGTTTGTGACTTACATAAAAGTTGATGTTAAGTTCAATGACTTAAAATGTAAATTACCGGTTAATTCATGTAGTCATCTAGAGTATGAATCTCAACATCTGCAATCTTTTTTTCTTATCTCATGTTGCTATTTCTTTTGTACTAAAAAAAGAAGAAGAATTCTAGTGTACTTGAATCGAATTCCTTTAAACTGAAAGCAGAATTTTGTTTTTATTCTTTTAAGATGCAAGAAATCTAAAATGATGCTAAAGAATGATAGATCATGAATGAATACAAACAGATTTGCTCTTAAACATTCCCATTCCCATTCCTGTTGCTGATCCATTCTCAAATATTGGGGAATCATACTTCCCTTTTCCCTCTACATTCCTCCCTCTTTGCAAGTCCCAAAACCTCTCACCAGGTTTCTTGTAAACTTGACTTCTCAAGTGTGGGTAGCCTTGAATTACATACTCTGAAGGCTCAAAAATTGGGGTTTCTTTCTGACTCTTATGTTTAATCTTACTGATCTGACAAACATTGTTTTTTGATGGGTTAAAGATTGGAGATTCCTTCCTTGACAAGCTATTAACCCTCAAACAGTTTTCTATAACCTTGATTTCTTCTTTAAATCTATCTCTTGTTTCTTTTAAACTTTGCATAAAACTACTACCAGATCTTGAACAGTTTTTTGGATCCTGAGACTTGGGTTTTGATGAATGCTGTGAATATGGGATTCTTTTGCATTCAATGCAGAAATATTTCCACTTCTCTGAGTTAAAAGCTCTTCTCCTCACACTGTCAGAAAGACATGCATATGCCTGCAAGTAAAGAAACAGTTTGATTACTCCCATGAAAATATTTTTTCTCAATGTTTAAAAAATCGGATCGGAGGTTAAATCGATCACATCTTCGGTTATCGATTCAACCAATCCGACCGATTAGATTGATTGAACCGGCCGATTGCAATAAAAAAAATTAAATATTAAATAAATATTTAGTAAATATTTAATAAAATTTTGTATTTGGCTAAATTGTGTGATATTTAATATAAATTCAAAAGGTTAAAGGTTCAAATCTCATCACATACAATAAATTTAAAAAAAAAATCAAAAAATAAGTTTAAAATCGGTTTTTTCAGTTTTTTTTTTTCGGATTTTTATCTATTCGAAGAATTTTCAGTTCTATGATATGCACTGGACCGAACATGTCATCGGTTTCCGATTCAAATGGTCCGCCCGGTCCGGTTCGATTTTTTTAACCATGATTTTGCTAAGATTAATTAATATACTATTGATAATAATATTATATTAAATACAATAATTGATAACTTTTTTCTTCATTTTTAATTTATTATGTTAAGATATTATTATATATAGTAATCTTAAAAAGTACCGGCACAACACTTGTTAGCAAAATCCAAAAAAAACCCATTGATTTTCCTCTTGTTCTTAATCTTACAAAGCAATGAATATCCGATCTTGTTGAGTTTGGTGAGACAATTTAGTCTATTGGCAAGAATGAATTGCTTTCATACCTAACATTTGCAGATACTGTTTGGTTAAAATTGAGAGATCTTTTTTTCAACCAAATTCTGTTACTAAAATTCAATAGTGTACGTTTCTTTCTTTATAATTCTGTCTAGTGGGGACACCCTCACATCTGTTTCATCCCTCTTAATAGAATTGATTGGTGCACTTAATACCATGACCATTTCAGAAGTCAAGAGTCTAGTAATAAACTTTCTTTTTCTTTAGCTTTTCAACCTTTGTTATTCGGATTCGAAATTGAGTATAAGATATAAATAAGAGTATGTATTCGATATGAATATACTTAATTTTTTTAAAGTTTTTTTTTTAATATATATTTAGAAGATCATATCCGATACTTATGTTCTAATATTTGTAAATAAAGGTGTCGGATGCAAATACTTTAAAAAAAAATAAAAAATCCAAACAATATAGATTTTAATAACAACTATGTTACTCAGATTCTGATATGAGTATCGGATATGAGTATGCGTTCGACACAGTTATGTTCAATTTTTTCTAAGTTTTTTCATGTATTTGAAGAGTTCTTGGAGGATCATATCCCCATATCTATGTTCGGATATGGGTCGGACACGGACGTCGGACAAAGAGTCAAGCAACACAGAATAGCATAATACCAAATTTTGACTAAAGAAAAAACTAAATATTTCTTAATTTAACCATAATCTATTTATATCCTGTTAACTACAATTATGTTGAAATCTACCAAGCAATCCAATCCAATCCCACTTTCAATGCCACCAAAAGAATAAAAAAACAATAAAATAATCTAACCTCTGAAACAAGCTTGAAGGCAACCTCAGCTTTTGGATGCTTATTCTTATCAGGATGAAGTTGCAAAGCTGAATACCAAAAAAACAAAAACAACCCTTTCAACAAAACAATGCAAAACTTCCATTTTCTGGCATTAGGTAAATACTAGCTTACCAAGTTTATGATAACGCCTTTTGATAAGCTCTAATCCTGAATCTTCACCCACCTGCAAGGGGGAAGAATCTAAGCCAAATGCAATAACCCAAAAAAGGGTTGAATATTCTGATGAAGATTAAAAGCCTGGAAAAGAAAAAGAAAAAAAATAAAAAACTTACTCCTAGAAGATTATACCAGTCGATGAAATGTGACTTAACAGGGTTGTTAAAATGGTGTTTATGAGAACATGCAATAGGATTGGTTGACATGGAGCAAATTTCCAGGACCAATTGTGACTTTGCAGCATCTGATAATATTGTTGATTCCATCCCAATTCTCCCCATTGGATTTGAAGCAAAAAAAAAGGGGTTTTTCCTAAGGATTGAATGACAAAAAATGGGGTTTTTTCTAAGGATTGAATGACAAAAAATGGGGTTTTTTCTAAGGATTGAATGACAAAAAATGGGGTGAAATTGGCTTGCAAAATGAAGATTGAAGTGATGGTTTTTGAAGGGGAAAAAAAAGGAGATGAAATAATGTAAATGTAAGGTGGAGCGGTTAAGAAAAAAGAAAGGAGAGTTTGAAGGAGAGAGAGAGAGGAGAGAAGAGAAGAGAAAAGAAAAAGAAAGTTTATTTGAAAGTGGATCAGTTGGTGGGAAGAAAAAGAAACCTTGGCTTTGCCATTTGGCTAATTAAAACCTTGTGAATTTCTACAGGCATTTAGCCATTTCTGTTATGTTTTTTAGGTTTTAAAAATATAAAAAACACTTTGGGTTTTGAATTTAAATCAGTTTAGCAGTAAACAGAGATGAAAAAAATTTAAATCCGAGTTTAATTCAATTGATTTAAGTGATCTTCAATGGATTTAAAATTCAAATTCAAATTTTATAATTTTTTATTTTATTTTCAGATTACGATTTACTTCATTAAAAAAAATGAAAAGAATTTGTCAAATTAGATTCTTTCACTAATTATATCCAAATTTACCTGAATTTTTTGGAAAACTGAAAAGCTTTCATTTACTTCTCTCTTTAAACTAAAATCTTTTGGTTACTTTATTTCAAATTCTCAACATAATTTGTGAAAATTTTCTAAGGAAAGTTATTCTCATCCTCTCTCTCTCTTTATTTGTCTTACTTTCATATCAAACAAATTTATAACTTGAAACTTTTATAAAAGGCAATTGTTGTTGTAACATGAAAACTTAATAGACACATTACTTTGATGATTGTATAAAGATGTGGAATCAAATTAGACTTTCATTGGAGATTGAAAATTGAGGACTCAAAGAAAAGGGTTAGATTAACCCTCTTTTGCAACCCAATCATCAATGAGTGGAGACTCAAAAGGTGATTTATATAAATATTGTTGGCTTGATGATCCTTTCCAAATAGAATCATTTATTCATATGGCTAAAAGTATATAAAAATTAAAAAATTTAGTATGTTTTTATTTTATTTTATAATATTGTTAATTTTAAATTTTGTTCGAGCTTAATTCTTTAAGCGTAGAGGTGCCGATGAGCCGGACGGATCATCAAAAATTTATTTCAGGTTAGATCAAATGGATAATCCGATTTATGAACAAGTTTACTTAAAAGATGTATACTCTCATATTGATTTTGTGCATTCACGATTTTACTTCGAATCGATCTTTGACAAAAAATGGAGTTCTTCTTTTTACCAAATGAATTAAGGTTGCGTTTGGAAACTTAAATTTCAAAATATGGATTTAGATTTCAAAATAGTGTAATAAAACACATGTAAATGTAACATTGATGATTATTTTTCAAATCCATGAATTTGTTGGATGCCTATTTAGTGGTGAATTTGAAATACTTATAGCTATTTGTGAATTTGAAATTCATGTTTTTGATTTTTTATACCTTTCAAATATATAATCCTAGTGAATGTTAACTAATTTATACATAATGTATGCATTTTATTATCACAATTTATATAGCAAATGAAATCCAAATTTTTAAATTCAAAATTTTCAAACATAGCATAAAGATTCACAAGATTAAACTATCCTTTCCATTATTCATCAAATAGAAATAGTTTTTTTTTTTTTTTTCTCTCTCTTTCTTTTTGACATGGAATCAGTAATTTCAAACAGGTTAACAATAAAAGAGTATTGAATTCAATCACATGAAAATTGGAGCGTCCAGCTGGTGAGACCCACTCAAATAATACCCAGTTGGAACCCAAGCATAAAAAGGTGTCAAAAGGGTAGTTGAAAAAATATATCCACTTGGGTCCATTACCAAGCCATGGGGTCCTTTAGGCCACAAAATTTTAACCTCTATGGCTCCATCTCTAACCTTTTTTTCACATTTTTAGTAATATTAAAATTTAAATATAATAATTATATTTTTTTATATTAGTTTAATTTCTTTAGAGAATTGATCATTTAATTTTATATTGTATCGAGCTCTTAAGTTTGAGTTCAAATTCTGATAATTACTTTTTTCCTTTAATATTTATTCATCCAACATCTTGTTGCACATTTTTTCTACATTTGAATTCACATGCAAGCTATGATTAATCATTTTATCAGATTTACATGTGAGGGAACATATTGAAATTTAAATATAATAATTATATATATTTTTTATCGATTTAAACTTTTGAGATAATTAATCTTAACGGTGAAAATTGTTAACTACAACTTAAATTTTCATAAATTCTTTCTGTGCTTGGTTGGTGGATCCAGTACTTCTTCCAAGTTTGTGAAGCAAAACAAAATTTAATATGGATTGAGCCATGGCACATGGCTTTTATAGCTTTATTAAAAGAGTGTGGTACAAAATTTTCCATGAATTTCTCCTCTAATTCTAAACCTTTTCTTTTCTGACACAATATTAAGGAAGGTAATAAACAGTGCAAATTCAGATATTTACAACTATTTGTTTTGTTTTGTTTTTTTTTTTTTAAGAGAAATGGTGATGGTTAAAAAACTAAAATCAAATAATATCATTTCTTTAATTTGGAGTTCATCAATACTATTGTCTAGCATATTTGGCATGTATTTTTTTTTATATAAAAAAAAAAAATCAAAACATGCTCAAAAAGTAGAGATTATGTATTAATCATTGAATCAAATATTTCGTGCGAAAAACATATATTAAAAATAATTTACTTAATCAAAAATATTATAATTTTTTTAAGGGTTTCTTTTTCTTGGTTATTTCAAGTTAGCCCCTGCATTAAATTTTGGGAAGACTATCTAAACTCTAAATAATAAAGATGATAGCTAGCATTGGGTGAAGCCTTTTATTGAGCTATATTCCTAGGTTTAAGACCTAAGCTAAGAACAAAAAAATAAATTGAATTAGGGAGATTCACATTTCACAAAGTTTTCATTTGCTCTATGCCAATGAAAACTTAAAAAAAAGTTCAATTAGAGCAGTTGGAATTCAAAATCCAATGCAATATTTGTTTATTTATTTATTTATTTTGTGGAACTAGGTTGATGGGGTTGGGAATACCAAAGTCTATGTAACAAAATTTTATGTGTTGTATGCCCTAAGATCAAGACATTTATGGTACTCGATGAAGTTTGTCTTTTTTTGCCCTTTTCTTTTGGGAAAAAATGGTTTGTAGGTTTATAGTTCCAAATAAATATAGGCATTAGGGTACGATTTTCAATTAGGGTTTGTTAACGAGTGTATTAAGAATATTTTTAAGGTTATTATATGAATTTTATTAATGAATATTCTAAGGTTATTTTTTAAGGAGTTCGCTTAATTGATGTCTATAGACACTTGTTAAGGATTATTTATTTACCATTTTAAGAATTTTTTTGCATTTAATACATTATTTTTACTAAATTCAACAAAAAAGTGATTTATTAATTACACTTTTTTATATATATATATATATATCACCTTACTAGTGTCACTAAGCACTGATTAACATTTATTTTCTTTAAATTATCATATTAGGTAAATTATTACTTTCAATACATTACAATTCATCAAAATAATTACTAATTATTGCATTTAATATAAAATATTATTATAAATAGTTACGTAACTAACTTTAATAAATATTTTAAGAATACTCGTTAGCAAAATCGAATTAAAAATCAAAGATCATACTAACATATAATGGAATAGTAATGCTAATGTTATTTAATGATAATGAATAAGCCGAGATTTTATACACCGAACAAGATATAATACTAATATTTATTTCATAATCTCACCTCTAATTGGTTTATTGGACCAATTTGTTTGGGTTTTAGCAAGTGGATGGCATTAATATTAAGCTTGTTAAATAAAATCTGTCAATGGCCCCTTCAATTTAAGGCTAAATGTAAAACCCATTTTTGTAACAACACAAGCCAATTTTCACGTTAGACCCAAAACTCAAAAATCCAAATCCAATTATAACTAGTCAATAGTATTATAGTGGATTTTTGACCAAGCACCTTTCATAAAGCCTTGAAAGGATCACATTTTGCTTGTTTACAAAACAAAAAAAAAACCAATAGTCCCCAAATTATAGGATATATTTTATATTGGTTTTTAAATTTCAAAACGTATCAAATTGATCATTACTTACAAGTATCATAACACCCTTCTGTTAGCCTTTCCGTTATCTTTACTGTAGCAATCAGTTTAGTGACACATGTCACAGCTGATTGCACTACATTTCTCTTCATTTTTTCTCTTTTTCTTCATTTTTTTATTATTTATTATTTGATATTTTTTAATAAATAAATGTAAATAAATATTTTTTATAAAATTAATGTAAATAAATATTTATATTTTATAAATTATTTAATTATTAAAAAATTAATTTAAATTATTATTTATCTTTTGTATTTATTTATAAAGAATAATAAAGAAAATGAGAAAATGAAAACATTAATAAATACAAAAGATAAATAATAATTTAAATTAATTTCTTAATAATTAAATAATTTATAAAATATAAATATTTATTTACATTAATTTTATAAAAAATATTTTTTCTTTTTCTTCTTTCTTTATTTTTTTTCTTTTTATAAATAAATTAATTTTGTAAAAATTAAATAATTTATAATTATAAATTATAAAATATTTATTTACATTCATTTATTAAAAATATATTTTTTAATTTTTTAATTTTTAATTTTCCTTTTCTTTTATTTTTTTCCTCTTTTCTTATAAAATTAATGTAAATAAAATATTTTATATTTTAAAAATTAATTTAAATTATAGTATGAATTATTATTTATTTTTATTTATTTACAAACAAGAGAAAAAGGGAAAAGATAAGAAAGGAAAAAATAAAAAACTTATAAATATAAAATAAATATTTTATATTTATAAATTATTTAATTTTTAGAAAGTTAAGTTAATTTAATTTAAAATATAATATAATATACTTATATATATATTTTGTATTTGTTTATAAAGAAGAGGAAAAAGAAGAAAGGGAAGAAAAAAATAAAAAAATATTTTTATAAAATTAATGTAAATAAATAGTTTTATTTTTTTTCAATTATTTTATTATTACAATATTAATTTAAATTATAATGTAAATTATTATTTAGTTTTTAATATTTATTTATAAATAAGAGAAAAGCAAAAAAAAAAAAAAAGAAGAAGAAACGAAAAAATTAAAAATATTTTTTATAAAATTAAAGTAATAAATATTTCATACTTTTAAAATTAATTATATTTAAAAAAATTATTTTAATTTATAATATGAATTATTTTTTCTTTGTATTTATTTATAAAAAGAAATCAAAGAAAAAATAATAAAGAAATAAAGAAAAAAAAATGAAGAGGCAAGTTGGAGCAATCAGTTGGTGGCACGCGTCACTAAGCTGATTGCTATAGTAAAAATAACGGAAAAGCTAACGGAAGGGACCAATTTGTTATGATACTTGTAATCAAGAACCAATTTGATACGTTTTGAAGTTTAGGGACCAATATAAAATATGCTCTATAGTTTGGGGACCATTGGTGCTATTAACTCCAAAATCAAGGATAGAGTTAGAGTGGATTTCTGATGAGCAAAAAAAAAAAAAGTATTATAGTGATATTAAATAAATTACTCCTCAAAATTAAGTATTATTTGAATTCGTTTTTGATACATCGTTAATGGATTTTTTTTTAATTTCATAATCAAAATTAAGAGAGTATCACATGTCTTATTTCTTTTGTAAATTAGTTTTTTTTTTTTTTTTAATTTTTTAAAATATACTCTAATGAGTATATGTCACTTTATTAATCCCGTTTGAAAAATTTAAAATTTTTATTAGCAATGTACGAAATAATTTCTCTTTGACATTATTAGAAGATAATTGCATACATTGAATGGTTTACAGTATCTCTAGCAGATTTCCACTTCCTTTACCTTATTTGCCAAGCAATATCAAACCACAGTGAATATAGGTAAAAAAGAAATATTTCATTTGATGACCAATTGCAAAATTTGAAGTGCGGGTAAGTTTGGGATGGATGATTAGGGTGCAATCGAGCTGAATCGAACTTAAGTTGTATGAAACTCGAGCTTGACTCGAAATTCGAGGCTCGAAGCTTGGTTCGAGCTCGTTCGAGTTTTATTTTAAAAACTCGAGTTGGATTTGAGATAAAAATCGAACTGCTTGAGCTCGCTCGATTAGACTCGATTAGGCTCGTTTACTTAGTAAAAAATGAGTTTATTCCCATGCTCGACTTCAAACTCGATTATTTGTGCTCGAGCTCAAGTTTGAGTTCAAATTGAGATTTTTCAATACTAATTATATAAAAAAAAAAACTCGATTAGGCTCGTGAGCTACTCGAGTCAAGCATTAGGATACTCAAATTCGACTAGCTCGAGCTCGACTCGAAAATGATCGAGTCGAATTTGAATTTTTTTGAGCCAAATCCAAATAGCTTGCTAGTACAAATATCTCATTTACACACCTTTAGATGACTATCAATCATCCCAACTATAGAAAGTTTTAATGGCTTGAAGGTTGAAATTAATCATCCATTAAAGTAATTGTCGTTTTTAAGGGTATTTTATGCATCAATTTCATTTAACTGTTGTTTCAATGCCTCATTTAATTGCTATCATTTTTTGCAACTTTTCCAATTCTTTTCATTTATTTTTGTGAACATTATAGCCATCACCTAATTGCATGCATTGGCCATCACAAAACAGTAAATACGGGGTTGGTTTAATTAGTAAGAATCGAATATTTTGCTTTTAAGATTTAGATTTGATTTATGTTGCTAGCAATTTCTTTCGGTGGACGATCTGTAAGTCAAATACAAGTTCTTACTAAAACTTGCGACATACTTTGATTGTGAACTTGAATAAAAAAAATAAAAAATCGAAATATGTTTAGATTAATAGTCATCTAAATTGAAACACTTTAATCAAGTTGGTTTATGCAATCACATTTAAGAAATTGCATTCAGTAGATTTAGAGTTCGAATCTCAATATCTGCAATCCATTCTGTTATTTTCGAACAATACCTCTTTTATAAAAAAAAAAAACAAATTGGTCAATTTTTTTTTCAATACTAACAAAATAAAAATATACTTCAAAAACCACTCATAATTAAGATTGTTTTAACTTAAAATGGTGTAGGCCAAGACCACAATTAATATACTATGTTTGATTGTTTGGTTTTCTGTTTCAAAAATTATCTTTCTCTTTTCCTTTATGCCCATTGACTTCAAACCTACAATGATTAAGTTTTGTACACATAATCTATGCGCATTGACTTCAAACCCACTATTAGTTTCAATGTCATCTAAATTAGCCTTATTTAATCCTATCCTATAAAATATAATATATCATTAAAACCAATAATAAAAGTAGTACCACTTTTTTTTTTTTTTTTTTTTTTTTTAACTTGAATCACATAAATAAATAAATAAGAATTCTGTTTTTATAAATTCACGACGAAATTTTTTAATTTCACAAATGAGTTATAAAAATATCAGATAATATATTTCTTTTTAATTAGTTTTATTTTATTTTATTATATATCTTAAGGGGTATATATCACCTTATTAAGTGCTAACTTTTCTTATGAAGTTTAAAATTTTCACTGATAGTGGATGAGATAAACGGATGAGATAATTTCTCCATAAATAAAAAATAAACTTATCATGATTACGCGATAGAAAAAAATAACTAAACACGAATTATTAATATATCAAAATTTATATAAATATATAATACTTTAAATAAAATTATAATATATAAAATAATATAAATACAATACGAAAATATAAATTAATAGATATAATGAAAAAGGCCTTGGCCACGACCTTACAAATTTGGGGGTTTTTTTGGACCTTCATTAACCCCACTCAATTATAAATCTCCTCTGTTGGATCCAGCCAATTTGTGGGCCCTCACTTCAAATAAAAAACTCACCGTTTCGTTCTTTTCCTTTTCCATTTTATTTTATTTCTAATAATTAAATATTTTATTTAGTAGTAACTAAGTAATTCAGTTGCTCAACGGATTGCCTAACGTGCGCGCCCTCCTCAATTCCTATCTACTTCGCTTCTACGTGTATTTTTACTAAACTGACAAAAAAGCCCTCTCTAATTACGTCGAAAAAATTTGATAATTAATGTATTTTTATCGTATTACTAATTTTTTTATGTGTGATAATTGTATTTATAATAAGATTATTATCCTGTACACCGACGATAGATTTTTTTAATTTCATAAGCGATGTTTACATGCTTTCGTACTTTTTCATACGATTTATATTTGTAAAAATTAACCGTTTGATTTAACAATATAACTGTACTCGTTGTGCACGTAAAGTTTTGAATTGATCCTATATTTTATCATATTGATCGATAATACTATTTTTTTCAATATATTTATAACGGTTGAATTTTTTTTATATCGAAACAAATAGTTAAACATTTTTAATTTACTCGAAATTCGAGTGCATGCTCTACGCAAATAGAACATGAAATACGACGATTGAATTAAAGAATATAAATCGTATGAAAAAGTACGGAAGCTTTTAACACCGCTTGTGGAGTTAAAAAAATCCATTGATAATGTATAGGATAATAATTCTTTATAATATTATATATTTATATAAATTTTAATACGTTAATAATTTATATTATATAAATTTGATACATTCATGTATCAATATTGTATTCGTGTTTTATATCCTTCGTGTCGTCATTTTATTTTCTAGAATTTATAATTTCTGTCCTTTTTAGTCATTTCAACTTCTCCCTTTCCCTTTCTTAATCGTCTCTCTCTCTCTCTCCTCTGCAACTTCCAACAACTTAAAAGGGAAAAAAATGGTAATTTTGTTTTCAGATTATAAATAAATTTTTCTTTTTCTTTTTTTTTTTGAAATTTTTGTGGAGGAGGAATCAGCGGCGGTTGATTGTAGATTTTACGATCTTGGTCTGATGCTTTATTTCCTAAGAGATCTGGTGGAAATTTGAGACGATGGCAGCGGGGACAATGGCGACGGCGGCAGGGGCGGCGGTGATACTTTACTACGTCTGGTTAAAGAAATCGGCGGCTAAAGGCGGTAGCGGAGGCGGAGAAGAAGATGAAGACGAAGATTTATCGAAATCGAGCAGATCGGTGAAGAGGAGAATAGCAAGAAGACCAGCTCAAGCGCCTGCCACGTGGCTAGAAGCAATCGCCACGATATCGGAGACTCTAAGATTCACCTACTCGGAAACTCTCGGGAAATGGCCCATCGGCGACTTGGCTTTTGGCATTAATTATCTTATGCGAAGACAGGTTCGTTAAATTCACGCGCTTGCTTAATCTAAGTAGTTCTTTGAGGTAAACATTAAAATTTGTGTTCTAAATTTTTTTTTTTTGGTTTTTAAGGGAAATTTGCAAGTGGCAAGTGTATATGCTGGAAATAATTGTGTCGAATTAAAGGGGCAAGAGATTAAAATAGAGTTAAATAATCTGTTAAGGTTGTTAACTCTTTGTATGTTTTTCTCAAAGAAGCCATTTCCGGTGTTTTTAGACTCTGCCGGTTATTCAGAGGAAGATGTTCTTCTTCACAAACCCAAAGCTGGGGTAAGTTACCCTCTTCAAAGCATTTCCTTATTTGTTTTAATTTTAGGCATAAAGTAAAGCTTATTGTTAGATGAATTCAGCATGCAATGTGAAGTCTTACTCATCGAATAGCTTTCTTGCCGGATCGAATACTATGAGTGTTCTTGTGATATCGAATAGGAAACTGAATGAATCTTTTAGTTTAATCCCGAGGTAATATATCTAACAAGCTTAGTTGACAAGGAAAGAATGAGAGAAAGGCATAAACGATTACCCATTTTCATCAAATTTATGTAAAATAAGGAAGTTAAGAAACAAGGTAGTATCTTTCATTGCAGTTGATGTAGGCTATGTGAAGTCTTATTCATCGAATAGCTCTCTTGCTAGTTTGAATACGAGGAGTGTTCTTGTGATATCGAATATTTTAGCTTAAGCGCGAGGTAAAATATCTGACAAAAGCTTAGTTGTGGGGAAAAGAATGAGAGAAAGGCGTAAAAGATTACCCATTTTCATCAAACTTATGTAAAGTAAGCAAGTTAAGAACCAAAGGAGTATCTTTCATTGCAGTTGTTGAAGGCTAGCATATCCACATGGAACTCCCATTCCTTAAGCTAGGTGGAAATGGCTTAAATTTTACCATAGTCAAGTTAGTATTAGAGATTTTTGACCACCTGGATTCTTTTACCATTTCCATTTGGTGGTTAACAAGATATCGAACTTGGTGTGGACTTATTGATTTTACGAAGTAAATTTTGTGTTACTGAGGATAGTTGTGTAGTGTGTGTTCTTTCCATCTGTTCTTGGGTGCGTGCGTAATATAAAGCAGTTCTAGCTCTTCTGTGAGGGTATTGATTTACTTTTGGAATAATTGTTGCAGCTTATGAAGCCAGCTTTCACAATTATATGTGATAAAAATTCAAAGTGTTTCCTTCTATTGATTCGTGGTACTCACAGCATTAAAGATACACTAACAGCAGCAACTGGTGCAGTGGTGCCTTTCCACCATTCAGTTTTACATGATGGCGGGATTAGCAACCTTGTTTTAGGGTATGCACACTGCGGAATGGTTGCTGCAGCTCGTTGGATTGCAAAGCTCACTGCTCCTTGCTTGCTCAAGGCTCTTGGTGAATATCCTGACTACAAAGTTAAGGTAATTTTTAACTGTTTTGTTTTCTTACTAACTACAGTAAACATGCAATTATTGGTGTGCTTCCTTTGTGATGTATGACAAACCTCTATTTTCAAAGCTCTACTTGGATGCAGATTTTTCTGATGGATTCAACATAAACAATATCTTTTTACCTTTTTTTACTGTTATCGTAATTCCTTTAAGTATGATTCATCTTTTCAACTAGATCATGTATATTTTGCTAATGCCTTATTACTGTTGGTTTTTGTTCCTTGATGTATGCTTTCTTGAACTTAATTGTAGATTCCTTCGTCTTATTTTTGTTTCATTTATCTTGCTGTTGAAATTATACTTCTGTGATATAATGATTGGACATAATTTGCCAGCCTATATATATATATATATATATATATATATATAAACTGTGTATCTAATGTTTCCTTTCATTGTCAGATTGTTGGGCATTCACTTGGAGGTGGAACAGCAGCATTATTAACATACATTCTTCGGGAACAGAAAGCGTTTGCCTCTAGCACTTGTTTTACATTTGCCCCAGGTAAATGATCCAGCATACTATTGTTTCATAATTAAGCTAGTATCAGTGTGCTCATTGATGTATTTGCCCATTCTCTAAAAAAACTAATTTGTCAAAAACAAATAGCCTAATTTGACTTGCACTTTTCCCCTCATAATTTGACATATTAATGATAACTATATTGTTCTGTAAGAGATATAGAATGGAGCTACATTTGGAAGGCTGTAATTTTTATGTTGTTAAAATTTTGCTTAAAGTTTTTTCTTTTGCCGAAAGGTTCTAATGACTTGTGCTTAATGAGGCAAAGATTTTATACTGCAGCTGCCTGTATGACATGGGATTTAGCAGAGTCAGGCAAGCACTTCATTACAACTATCATCAACGGGTCAGATTTAGTGCCTACATTCTCAGCTGCTTCCGTTGATGACCTTCGCACTGAGGTGCTTTTCATTTTCTCCTCGGTGGAAAACAAATTGAAACAATTGTTTTTAATGGTTATAATCTACCTTATGAGGTTCCTTACCTAAAAGTTGTTATCATCAGGTTACAGCATCTTCTTGGTTGAATGATTTGCGGGATCAGGTTGAACGTACTAGGGTGCTTAATGTTGTTTACCGTTCGGCTACTGCTCTGGGTTCACGTCTTCCTTCTATAGCTAGTGCAAAGGCCAGGGTTGCTGGTGCTGGTGCACTTCTTCGACCAGTTTCTAGCAGCACTAAGGTAAAACCTATGTTGCTCCGACTCTTCATTTTTCTTAAAGTACCCGTATGCGACACCCGTTTCTCACACATATTTGGACATGGGTATGGATATGATCCTCCAAGAACCCTCAAAATACATGGAAAAACTTAGACTAAATCAAACATACCCGTGCCGGACACTCACACCCGAATCCGAGTAACATAGGGTAAAACTGATAATGAGATTGTTCAACTTCAAATTTGTTGGTTTATTGAGATGTGCAATACCATTTTCTAATAAAAAACTGCATGTGAAAATAAGGGCTTCCTTGACCCTGTAGTTTGAGCTTGTGTGCTACTCATAATCTATGTTGCTCCGACTCTTATTTTTCTTGAAGTACCCGTGTCCGACGCATATCCGGACATGGGTATGGGGATATGATCCTCCAAGAACCTTTCAAATACATGAAAATCTTGAAAAAAATTGAACATATCCATGTCGGACACATACCCGTGTCCGACACTCACACCCGAGTCCGAGTAACATAACTCATAATGCTTAACAAGTTTAAGAATCTGATGCACATTTCAATTTTATTTTCATGAGGTATTCCAGTTTTATGTATGATGGGTGCTGGATTCTTCCTTTTTAAACTTTAGGTTGTTATGAAGGGTGCACAGAATGTTGCTCAAGCTGTTGTCAGAAGCCGCTCATCTCTATCTTCATGGTCTTGCATGGGTCCCCGCCGTCGTAATGTCGGTCCGGCATTGAATCCTAAAGAGGATGATATGACCAAAGCTTCGATAATATCCGAAAGAAGTTCCGAAGCTCTTGTGACTGAAGTGGTTACAATAGATCAAGTACAAACCAAAGTGGAATGCAATTCCAGGGATGGTTCAGGCCGTGATGACACAGATGAAGATGAACCCTTGATTACAGTGGATGATAGAGTTATTACTACATCTACCGCGGACGAAATCGTGGGCGGTGAGTTGTGGTATGAACTGGAGAAGGAGCTTAAGAGGCGGGAGAGCGAAGTCGATCTTCAGGCCCGGGCAGAAGAAGCAGCTGCGGCGAAAGAAATTACAGAAGAGGAGAATGATCTATCAGAAAGTAAAAATACCATCTCTTCCTTGGATGCTTCGGAGAATCTCCGGTTCTATCCCCCAGGCAGAATTATGCATATTGTTTCGATACCTTCGTCCGATGGTGCTGACCTAGACGATGATGATCGTGATGGCGATGATGGGTCCAACGACGAACAGGTTGGTATATATGAAACTCCTAGAGAACTGTACAGTAAGATCAGGCTATCAAGAACCATGATTAATGATCACTATATGCCTATGTATAAGAAAATGATGGAATTGTTAATTAGTGAACTCCAAAAAGATGAAGCCTGTATCTTTGAAGTTTTATGAGATTAAAAGAATTACATTGCTCATTTTCAAATTTAATCATCTATGAATGTATTTGTGCTTGAAGGAAAATATAGTGTTTCAAAAGAAAAATGTTTTATAAGTTGATGGTTCCCTCCAAGTAGACCTGTCATGAATCGGGTTATTTATTCGGTTTTATAGGTTTGGTTTGAATTGTGTCGGATCTAGGATAGGATTTTTGTAATTGAGTCGGTTTGATCCAATCTGGATTACTATTTGATTTTGTAATATTTGTATATATTTCAAACAATAAAACGAGTTCGACAAATAGGTTAGATTCGGATTGGATTTGAATAAACAGTTTTTTGCTATTCCAATCTGATTTGATCCGATCTGATTTGATCCATAGAAAATTCTACCTCCAAGTTAACTGCAACAAAATTAAACCTGAAAATATTGGACATGATAAGGAAAAACGACATGAAACACGATACAAAAAAATTACGGACACGACACGAATGCACGAATGTGTCAATCTAATATTACACAAATTATTAACATGTCAAAATTTATATTAACATAAAACATTTTAAACACAAGGAAATACACGAACACGATACGAATACACGAATTACCGGATCTAAACAGAATAATTAAAACCTATCCATCGCTCAAAAACAACACAAAATAATTAACTACAACAAAATATATATCAATAAGTTTTGATCATTTGATTGATGTTTGCATACAGATGATTCTTTTTGTTCTTTTTCCTCGCATACGGGAGCTTACGCAGTCACGTGAGAATTTGTATCCCACATCAAAGACTTTAAAATTTAAGGAGCAAAGCTCGGTCTATAGATATTGCATGAGATTAAATGGAACCAAATTGACCCGTCCTGTCAGGGGTTGAGGATGACTCGTCAATGATCGAATTGAGACGGCGAGTCGTGCCAACACCTATTACATCGAACACACTCTTTTGAGGCGAGTGAGTTCCGCCCTACTTAGGTGGGACTCGCCCGTCAATTTTTGGAAGCCACACCTCTCGAGGCTGGGGCTCACAATCACAAAATCAATTTAAAGATATATTTTAAATATAATTTGGTAGTTGTTTATTTACTTTATCCATTACTTTAAGAAATTACAAAAATATCAAATAAATTATTACAAAAATATTAATTAAATTATTATATAAAAAAAATATAATAAAATTATTGATGATTTTTTTTTTAATTTTTATATGAATTTTATTTTGAAAAAATTTATCAAACATTTTTTCTAAACTATCAATTTTTTTTTATAAAAAAATTACTTATACTTATAAATTATCTATTAAATAATTTAAATAAAAACTTAATTTTTTATTATTATTATTTTTTTCATTCATCCAGATAATGAGAATGTCATAATTTAGTAATAAAATAAAAAGTGGATTTTATGTTTGGTTGTAAATTCCTTAAAATAGCCAAATGTTCTAAATATTTCTTGCTGTAAATTCCTTGAAATTTAATTGAGAATTCACATGTTTTTGGATCTTGACTAAAAAACATGGGGAAAATAAGTTAGTGTTTCTCTAATCTGGATAGTATTACGAATATGTATCCGACATAAAAGATTTGTTTAAAGATCATATTATCTGTTCAAATTCGAAAATCCTCTCAATATTTAAAAATTTTTGGATAAAAATATTTTAAAATACGATCTTGTTTGTAAAAAAAAAAAAAAAAAAGAAAAGAAAGTGTCCACACAGTATCAAAATGTAAAACTATCAAGCAGGACGAAGCTAGGATTCTCATCTTTGATAAGTAACGTGATTGAATAAATTATAAAATGTAAAATTACATTTTCAATTACGTTGCATTTCTCACGATTGCAAACGTATCGGATGCTATCGCGCTCAATGCAGTAATAGTAGTTGTGCTTTTTGTTCATTTTGTATGACTTACTGTAAAATATAATAATTATAATTATAGTCATAAAAATTCAATTTTAATAATTTTTAAAAATAATTTGACACTCTTAAGATTTTTTATTTTTAAAAAAAATAGTATTTACAAATTATAAATTGAATCTATATACATGTAATTCACGATCATGAGTTTAACCGTTACAAATTATTAATCATTCACACTCCAATTACGATAAATATTGATATAAAAAAAATTAAAATTATAAAATAACGACTATAATATCGTCTTACGGCCTCTATTTAAACTTTTGGATATAGCATTGATAAAAACTATGTCGAGTACTCATCTAAGAAAGCCAGCCCAAAGCTGACTATTTCGTCATGGCATGGAAAACGTCATTGATCAGTTTCTTCTGCTGATTCCTTCATCAACTACCTCCCTTCTTCCACTCTGTCTCGAATAGTAATTAGGATAAATTCAGTCACATTTTTATGTTTCAATTGAATATTTTTTATTTTTGATTATTTTCAAAAGAGAAGATATTTTTTATCAAACATCTGCGGATTCAATCACACGATCTTATAATAAAAATAAGAAATCTTTCTCGATCAATCCCTTTGCCTCTCATTATTCGATAAACAAAAAGATCATTTTTAAATTTGAATTTATTCATTTGAAATCTAGGTTCTCCTACTTTATTTTTATATACTTATTTATGATTTTTTTTCCTCTCTTATTTATTTATTTATTTTTGGGGTCCCTGTCATTGCAGGGGGACGAACAAAGCAGTTTTAATAGAGAAACCGACGCTGGCATCGGCGCACAGAAATTCATTGGAGCTCGTCCTTAAAGAGAAAGTGCGTCAAATCTGAAAGATTTAGAATTTAAGGTTTAAGATTTAATCCGATCTTTCAACTGTTGGCCCTATGATTATAATTTTAACCACTTACTGATCTGATCTGATCTGATCTGTGGCACTTCTGATTGATCATAATGTCTGCCGTGTTGTTTCCTCAACCATTCCATGCTGAAAAAGTCTTTTTTTTTTTTCAGACTTGAAACTCAAATATTAATGGAAAATATGGGAGCAATTTTATGGCAGGGCTCCTTGTCTTTTATGACATGGTGATGAACTGTCTACATATTACTATGCGACTAATCTGACAGAACTTTTCCTTCGAAAAATAGAAAATCAAAAGATAACCTTTAATTTTATTCGATTTTGAGTGCCCGTATCAAATATAGCTATATGTCCGATACAGATATATATTTAATTTTTCATATATTGGAAGGATCATATTCCCATATATTTATGTTTAAATATGTAACGAACACGAATATTGAACATAATTATTTAAAAAAAAATAAAAATCGAAGCAATATAGCACCTGACTCTAAAATACGTGTGTCGAGTTTCCCATATACATATAACAGTTGAAGAGACCAACAAAGTTATTCACTTTGTCCATTTTTTTTTTTTTTTTGCGCAGAATAAGAAAAGAGGTTGAAAGATATTAAAATTCGAATTTTAAATTTATTAAATGTCATTTTTTAAAAGTAATTGTATAAATTAACTTAATTATGAACCCCACTTTATCCAAATTTGATTACATCACCTTAATTATTTAATAATTAATTCTTTTGACAAATCTAGAATGATTATTATTATGAATTTAAAAAAGAAAAAGAGCTGCGCAGCCAAATCTTAGTGCATGAACATTCAATTAATCAAAATGTTTCTGTTTAATAGATTTTTTTTTATTTAAAATATTACATGTTGGATGTTTTAATGTTTATCTTAGAAATAAATCCTTGCAAGTGGCATTCCCAGGTTGCTTTCAGGCCCAATCAGATTAAACCAAATTGTGACCAAATTAACTGCCAAAATTATTCTAGTTGGTAATGATTTAATTATATATATATATATATATATATAAACAAAATTGAGATGATTTCTTTGAATAATGATTGTATTTGTAAGGCTGTAAACGAACAGAACGTTCGAAGAACCGTTCGTGAATAGTTCGATTTTTGTTTATTAAATTAAATAAACGATTATGAACACAATTTTAATATTCGTTTATTAAACGAGCCGAGTTCGAACAGATGTGTGTTCGGTTCGTTTATGTTCACGAACAAGCTCGTTTATTAGTTTATTTAAAGCTCATTTATGTTCGTTTATAATATAATTAATAATAATAATATTATTATTATTTGTATTTGTATTTGTATTTGTATTTGTATTTTATTTTATTTATAATATAATTAATATTATTTAATAACTTAAAGTTAATAATTTAGTAATAAATTAAATTTTATTACGTTTGTATTTTATTATTTTATATTTAATAATAATTTAAAATTGATTTGTTTTATATTTGTTTGTCTGTTTATTGTTCATGAACATATTTTTAATTATTCGCGAACATGTTCGATTATATGTTCATTTAATGTTCACGAACAAGTTCATTTAATTTAAATGAACTTGTTCGTAAATATTAAATTAACGAAAACGAACACACTCAATTTTAAACGAACAGAGCTTCAACACAATTTGAAAATCCTTAACGAACACGAACCGAACACGAACAAGCTCAAAAATAAATAAACGAACACGAACAAGAGTTTGTTCGTTCAAGCCCGATTCATTTACACCCCTATGTATTTGTAATTTTGTATACAAACTGACGACTCTAGACCTGTTCAAAGATTTGGATATAGATTTTTGTAATTTGAATCAGTCTGGTCCTATTTGAATTATTATTTATTAATAAAAAAATTAAATTATAAAAATATAAAAATATTTTTTTAAATAATGAAGCTAAACGGGTTTGGATAAGGGATTTCAAAAAAAAAATTCGACCTGCGGCCCGACCTAATCCATTAACACCTCTATTGACAACAATAAATTATTATTATTTGATATTTGGATTGTTTCCGAAAAAAAAAAAATTGTTCAAATGTCCTTAACACAATACGAAAACATAACATATTTAATAAACACAAAAATAATATAATAAACACAACACAATACGTTTAAATATAATTAACATGATATATTTAATATATTTTTTTTTCATTGATATATTTAATAATTTATAATGTGTTTATATTTACACGAATAATATAAAAAATACGAAATATAATAGACATACAGATCATCAAATCTAGATGAAAAACCCATCGACATTCTTTTGACGCACGCAATAGGTTTCGTTCATGCATCTAATTCCCCAGTGAGCTCTCAATTTTCAATTGCTTTCTCACCGACTTGGAATTTCTCGATCCATATTTTGACTCCAAACAGTAATCAGCTTAATTTCTAATATTATTATTTCACCCTTACTGCAATTTATTCTTAGTCTATATCTATAATCTATAATAATATATATATATATATATATATAAGTATGAATGTGAAGAATATTTTGAACTGATAAAAATAATTATCGTTGATCATTATATTTTTAAATTATCATTATATATATTTTTTATTATTAATAAAATTTATCTAATTTATAAGTAAAAATTTAATTTCATTAAAACACTTTCATTAAATGAGTTAATTTGATAATAAATAAAAAATTTAAAAATTTATGTAGAATGCTTTATCTTAAAAGTTTTAATTTTTTACTAATTTAAAAAATGAATTAATTTTTTTGATATAAATAAAAAGTTAAAATTTATATAATATTTTTTTCATAATTAATTTTGCATTAATATTAAAAATAATATAACAATTTGATATAACTTGTACATGAAACAAATTTTACCTGCAGATTTTAATTAATATTCATTTTATTATTTTTATTTATGTTTAAAATATATAATTATATATTAAAAAATAAATAAACCAAATATTATTCACATACGAATGCATGTGATAACAAATACTAATTTTTAAAAAAATATAATCATGGGTATTTTAAGTTTTGTTTAAATTTAATCTTTTTATTTAAAAAATGCATTCTTTCACGTTGTCGTATTTGAATTTCTCTTATCAATCGGACTAACCTTTATGATTAATTATAATTTATTTTAGTATATGTTAATAATATTAATAAGTTTAACTTATCTATTATATAATTATTCTCATCTTTAACACTTTTATTTTGCCTTAATTTTAAGAAGCTAATTAAACACTCAAACAAATGTTATTCCACTTACACATTGCTAGAATTAGCCTTTAAATTGGTCTTAGGGATTAAATCTTGTAGTCAAAAGATGGATTATTTTGAACTAAAAACTTAATTCAATTAATTCATACAATCATTTTTAAAAGATAATATTCAGTAGGTTCTGGATTCGAATCAATATCTGCAATCTTTTATCATATTTTCAAATTACGAATTTTTTTGCAAAAAAAAAAAATGAATTATAATGATAGAGAAAAGGAGTCGAGCAATGATTTTTTATTTATTTATTTTGAGGTCGAATTAATGTAAGTACTACAACTTTGTTTTGTTTTACTCCAAATTCAGTCAAAATTAATAGATTCGAATTCTTAAGAGTTGTTTCAACTTTGAATTAATGGGTCATCATCGTAGAGAGTTCAACTGTGTTATCATCTGGTTTTCTCTTTTCTTTTTCAAACCCATTAACGTTTCCAAACTGCTAACCTGTGAAGTGTAACACCAGTACAAGATTTCAACTTTACAAAACGTGTAAGCTTTCTTGTAATGGATGGAGCAGGAATTTAAATTGTGATCGTAGATATGTTTTCGGTTTCGTGACATTTATCGTGGGCACAGATGTTTGATAATTCGTGTTACATCTAACACTTATTTTATTCAGATTTTTTATTTTTTTTAAGTATTGTATTTGATATCGATATCCAACACATATTTGAATATAATTATTAAGATATAATTTTTCAAATATATTACAAAAAACTTAAATTTTTTGAATAAAGTAATATCAAATTTATATCTAAATCGACAATCATCTCAAATCCAGATAACATAATCTAACACTTTCCTAGGCTGAAAATCCAATACAAGTAACTTTTTATATATCCTGCTTGGCCTACTCACGTTTCATTAGCCTTTTAGCTCGACTACTTTCTATCATCATTTACTCAAAAATGGATTGCTAACTTGAAATTGGTAGTAAAATCAAGCTTCATTTACCATTGCGAATCTATGATCAGCAAATATTATTATACACATAAATAAAATTATCCCGACAATCCGTTTATTCATATTATATTTGTTTATTCATATTGTATTTGTGTTATTTTTTTATGTCATAATTATATTTTAAATATTATATATTTTATATAAATTTTGACATATTGATAATTCGTGTTATATGAATTTTGACATATTTGTATATTTATGTAGTATTTTATATCGTATTTTAATTATTTTTTCATATCGTATAATTATATCGTATTTAAAATAATCTGTCCTATATTATAAGATATAAATTTCTAGAATTGAAACTTAAAAATTTTTGTAACTTATCAAAATCAAAATCAAAACCATATATATATATATATATATATATATATATATATATAGCTTGATTAATCCCTCATGATTCTCCTACAGAGACATCGTTTATCGAACTAGATATACTCGATGAAAATTATTGTAACTCCTAAATAATAATAATAATAATTTCAAACATGTTGCTAAATTGAAAATTACTTTATTCACTCTCATGGATAAATAACTTGAAGTATATTTTTTAATATTCCAGGGTAGAGCTCGGATCTAATAATTTTGTACACAATATGAAAATAGGATAAAAAAATAACACGTTTAAAAAATATAAAAATAATATAATAAACATAAGTTAAACATGATTAGTAATATTTGGATAATAATTAAATAACAAACAAATTCAGATATAAAAAAATTAAACAAATTCAAATATTAAAAAAATTAAAAAAATTCAGATTCGGGTATTTCAAAAATTACACAACCTGACATGCAAACATAAACATACATTGATACAATCATAAAAACATACATCAAAGTCATAATCATAATAATAACATAAACATAACATAACATAATAAAAGTCTATTGAAAATCCCTGATTTAACCCATAAAACATGATTAACGCTAATTATTAAAATTTCCCTCTAAACAACGAGGTCATCAAGCATCCAAAGGTCCACTGAGTCAGGCTCACCGTTGCCACTCAGCTGAGTAGTAGTCTCATCAGGCTCCAAAGCCAGGAACGATTCAAGGCTCGAGATTTGCTCTTTCAGCTCCAACTCACTCTCCAGTGCTTCACTTGGCCTATACACTTCATCTCCATACCCAAAACTCGCCTGAGTGGTCTCAAAACTCGCCTGAGTCAACTCAGGAGCGATGCACCTTTTCTTAATAGGAGGCTGATCAGTTTGGGCGGCTGCTTCAGCTGGAGCTTGAGGAGGAAAGTTGAGCTTGGCTTTGTCTCCACGGATGCGCTTGGCGGCTTCATCGTAGGCTCGAGCTGCCTCTTCAGCTGTATTATAGGTACCGAGCCAAACTCGGACGCCCTTTTGAGGGTCTCTAATCTCAGCTGCCCATTTTCCCCATGGCCTTTGCCTGATTCCTCTATAAACGTTCTTCCGAGTTCGCTCAGTCTTTCCCTCTTTTTCTGACACTCCGCTTATCTTCTGAGTCCTCTCGCTTGTCACTAAAATCACCCCAAAGAAAAACCAAAATTTTTATCAGAAAAAAAAGAAAAAAAGAAGATAACCAACACAATCTTTCTTCGTCTTAGAAAATTTTATCGCGCTAGTGGATATGTTTTTGATTGCATTGTATTTATCAGATAAATATCAACGGAGAAAATCAAATTTATAAAATAATGATTTTAATATCGTGTTATAATTATCACGAATTTTAATCGTAACATCGTATTATAATTACTATTTAAATTTTTGATCAAAACATTTGATTTTTTCGACAATTTTTACCAAAAATTAAAAAAAAAAATTCAGCAGAAAAATATAAATAAAAGCACCATCTTTATTTTTTTTTTTACAGCAATCAACTGTAACATCAAAACTGTCTCCTTTTCTACATTCTGTTCTATTTTCTGGAGTAGGTAGGTAGAGCTGATCTGTTAACCAACTAAACATAGAATACTTCAGCTTTAAAACCATTAAAACTTTTATGTATTTGTTAGATTTTTAGAGAATTATATCTAAATATTTGTATTGAATATGAATCGAATACAAATATTTAAAAAATTAAAAATCGAAGCAATATAAATTAAAATTATTCGAAAAAAATACTAAAACTCAAGATCATGCAAGAAACAAAATTGGAAGAGCATGAATTTCTAAAAAAATAAAAACGAAAAATTTGAAGAAAACCCAGAAGCAAAAATATTACCTTTGTTAAGTTGCTTGCCCTTGGTGTCAAACTGATTTAAAGAGTCTTTCCCATTGTAGTTATTCAGACCCAATAGGTCCGAGAAGGTGTCAAGTTCAGACCAAAGGTCCTTGGCTGTCAATTTCCGACCACGCTTCACAGATATGAGATCAGAAATTATTGCACCTCCGCACATCTTTTTTGGGGGTCTTAAAAGAGTTTCAATGTTTTTGACAAAACTCAAAAGTGAAAGAAAAAAAACAGCCAGCAAGGGAAAGCTTTGGTTTTGGGGTCATATATTTATAGAGCGACGGTTATTATTATTTGATAATTTTAGACTCATATAATTATATAATTAAAATATGATTTTTTTTTTTTTGGATAAGTAGATTTTCATATATCCAAGAAAGCAGCAGTGCTGCTACATGTTACAAAGCTAGCTTAGCCTAGCTAAACAAATCAGAAAACCAATGCCATTAGACAAACATGTCTGCATTTAACCTCCAAGAATTACATAAAAACGTATTAACTGAATCTCTTTTAATCTTCCTAAGATCACTTAACCTGGTCGAGATCATGTCTCTCACTTGCTCAGTGAGGTGCTCCTCCTTTTGCTCAATTGAGTTGAACAAACGATTGTTTCTTTCCTTCCAAACTAGGTAGATAACTGCGTTCCAAGCTAGCCTCAATATTGTTGTGATTAGAGCTTTACCTCTGAGGTTGACAGAGGCCCATTGAAACTCTACATTCCAACATGCAACCTGCCTATTTAACCTACAAAGTACCATCACTCTCTGCCATATCTGTTTCGAGTAGGAGCAAGTGAAGAATAGATGATCCCTAGTTTCCCTCTCTTGTTTGCACAGCAAACATTTATCATCCACTGCCATTCCCCAGGAGATAAGCCTATCCTTTGTGGCCAATCTATTTAGGATTGCCATCCAAGAGAGCATAGAATGCATAGGAATATTAAAATTACACCATACCAACTTATACCAAGCCACTTTCCCAGCTGAAGGTCTGATCTTGTTCCACACTGCTGACACTTGGTACTTTCCCTCAGGGAAAGGCCATTTACAGCTTCCATCAGCAGTTGTGAGAACTATTCTGGCAGCCACCTCTCTCAATTGCATGATCTTCCTCCAATTCCAACTACTCCCACTCTGGATAGAGGTGTGCCATGGGTCTCTATCCTTCAACACATAAGTCTTGATCCAGGCTATCCATAGGGAGCCTGCGTCAATCAGAACAGCCCAAAAATTTCTTAGAATACATGCATGATTCCAAGTGACATGGTCCTTTACACCAAGTCCCCCTTCTGATTTTGGCAGGCAAATAGACTTCCAGCTAACTTTAGCTCCCTGAGCTTGGCCTTCCTTCCCTTTCCATAAGAAGCTTGAGCATAGCTGCATCAACTTCCTTATGCATTGCTTGGGCAGAACAAAATGTCTGCACCAGAAGTTCTGCAGGTGAAACAGAACTGATTGGATAAGCTGAAGCCTTCCAGCATAAGACAAGAACTTTGTTGCCCATCCTCTAACCCTTGCTGCAGGTAAAATATGAGTTTTGCAAGTGCTTTTAAAGTAATTTTTTAAGATTAATTAATATATTATTTATAATAAAAATTATATTAAATATAAAAATTGATAAATTTATTCATATTTTTAATACATTGAATAAAAATATTATTATATATATTAATCTTAAAGAGTGCTTTTAAAACATTCGTTAGTAAAATTTTATTAAAACATTTAAAATATACTTTTAAAACACTCGTTAATTAATTTTTTAAATATAATATAAAATATGACATAATACAAAAAAAATAATACGAATACAATATAAAAAAAAAATTAAAACATGAAATGATAAAAAAAAAATAACACATACATAACACGAATAATAAATACATCAAAATTTATATAATATAAATTATTAATATATCAAAATATATAAATATATAATAACTTAAACATAATTTTAATACAAAAAATAATACCAACATAATAAAAAAAACTCTAACAATCTATGGAGGAACAGACAATGAGACAAATTGGCCATTACTTTTTCTGGGTTTTCTTTGTTTTCTTCTGATCCTGATAGACGGCTGAGAGTGAATCATTGAAGTTTGAAATCAAAGGGAGGAGATTCGAGAGATACGTGGATAACACAGATTACGTGAATCAATTATGGCCGTACGATTGAGAGGGGGTGATGGTTGGGGTTGTCAAGTGGGGGTTATCGGAGATGATTACGTGGCTGTCTGTGGTTGGGAGAGAAAATGACGGGGCTGTCTCCGAGTGTGAGGTGTGAGCCGGGCATTGATGTAACGCACGTCATAATAATAGGTCCAAAAATTAACGGTCCAATTGGAAAAAGGCGGGAGTTTCACTTCACATTTGGAGTGGGGATAATACCAAATGACCCTGGATTTTGGACTTATTTACAATCTTGTCAGCTCTAATTAATAGGTAATTTTAAATACGATATGAAAAAAATAATTAAAACAAAACACATGACATAATACGAATAAACGATTGTGTCAAAATCTATACAAAATAAATTATTAAAGTGTTAAATTTTAATAAATATTAACGCTTTAAACACGAAAAAAATAACGCAAACACGATATTAGATTAATCAAATGGTACAAATTTTGGATAGTTTGTGTGAATAAGAACATGTCAATTAATAATTTGTGTGAAATAATTGTAAGATTAATAAGAAGGTACAAATTTTGGATAGTTTAAAAGCTTATGCAGGATGACAGAAGCAAATCTGAGTTTCAGTTGCATAAAAAGGATAAAAACAATTTGATAGATCCAAAAATTTCTGCTTCTGGCATGATAAAAAGCAATTGGGAAGGCAAGAATCTGGGAGCCAGCCCATGGATTAGGCTTGAGATTAATCCAGAAAAACAACCATTGAAAGGGATCATATTATACCTAAAATTGTACGGATTTAGATTGAATGTTGAATATGAGTATATGTTCGATATAAATATATTCATTTTTTTTCAAGTTTTTCATATATTTAAATAATTATATCTTCATACCGTATCCGAATACAGATATCAAATACGAATACTTAAAACAAATAAAGAATATTAACATTTGCATCATGGAAAATGATAATATATATATATATATAGCAGGCTTTAAGGAAACAGCTAAGAGAGTGGGTTTAGAGTTGGAAACAAAAATGAGGAATCAGATTTGCTTTTTATTCTGACTCCTCCTTACCTTATCTTTCACTTATGACATTTTCTCAAGCATCAAGCCAAAAGTCCTTAACTCACACACATTTCTGTCTTGTCATTCTCTGATTATGGTGGTCCATTTTTTCCTTCAAAGGTTTTGTTTTCATCATTATATTATGGATTTTTGCTAACAATGTCTTAAGTAGATTAGGAATTAGGTGGGATCTGATTTTTTTTTTCAATTCGAATCAGCTTAATCTTGTTTGAATTATTGTTATCTAATAAAAAATTATTTTTATTTAAATTTAATTATAAAAATATATAATAAAAAATATTTTTTAATATTTTAATATTTATGAACAATAAGTTGGGTTTACGGGCCAGACCCAATCCGAACTTGAATAAAAAAAAAAAAGTCTAGTCACGATCCGATCCGGATTTGCTCATGGATAATTTTAAAGACACTTTTTAAAGTTATTATACATAATAATATATTCATTTAATACATTGAAAATGATAAATAAAATTATCAGCTTTTATATTTTAATTTAATATAATATTATTATTATAAATAATATATTAATTAATCTTAAAAAATACTTAAAAATACCTGTTAACAAAACCTTTTTATTATTCATTTTTCCTTCCAACAGTTGTTTTCTCTGGTTTATGAATTTTCCTAATTTTGGCATGAAAGAATTATTGTTAATTAGTATTTTTAGAATATTTTTTAATTATTTAAAATAATAATATTATATTAAATAATTAATATTTTTATTTTTTATTTTTAGTATATGGAATGAAGATATTATTATAATAAAAATCTTTAAAAAAATCTTTAAAATACTTGATAGCAGAATTATTTTATCGTATATCTGAATTTGGTCACACAATTTAATGAGGTCTAAGACTTCCTAGAGGATAGTTTTTGAGCCAATGGATATTTTGTTCTTTAATGAAGTTGAAAAAAGTTTGGTAGAAATCTTAAATGAGCTTTTTTTTTTTTTTTTTTTTTTTTTCCCTTCTTTCCATGATGAGCTCATTGCTGGAGCTTTGAAATGGGAAACCACAATTATAACCTTTTTTGTATTTTCTTTGGCGTTCTTTCTGACAGAAGGTAGGAGAAGATTCAATTTTGAAAAAATTGGATCGGATTAATTTATTAAATATATTTGTTTTAAAATTGGATATTTTGTGAATCGATAAAAAAAAGAGAAAATTTGAATTAAATCGGTAAAATTTTTGATTTTAAGTTTATTTTTTAAATGTTTAATATTGTTGTAAAAAAAATACTGCGAGAAATTAAAATATCAAAAAAGATATATTTAAAATAATAAAAATTTTAAGATATGAAAATAATAAAATCATTTTATTTTTTTAGCTTTTTTATTTGAATTATCAAGTCATGATTTGAATCGTAAAAAAAATATATATATATATATATCCGTTTAGTATTGCAATTATAATGAAATACAATTTTTAATCTCAAAAATTATGTTAAAAGTAATGTTAAACGGACCTAAGTCAATCTGTTTAACTTACAGATCCCAGGTTCAATTTCACAGGTTTTGAACTAAGAGGTCAAACTTCATCCATTAAAAGAAAACATTGCTACAACATAACTAGCAACACCAAATAGTTACAAAATCACAACTGATCTAACACTATGCTGAAAACTATGTTACTCGGATTCAGGTGTCAGTGTTGGACACGGGTATATATCCGACATAGGTATGTTTAATTTTTTTAAGATTTTCATGTATTTGAAAGATCCTTAGAAGATCATATTTCCATACCCATGTCCGGATATGGGTCGGATATGAGTGTCGGATACGGATACTTCAAGAAAAAATGAAGAGTCGGAGCAACATAGGTTTGAACAGTCAACATGCAAAAATGGCTCAATCCACACTGACAATATCTGCTATAGATTGAAGTAGTTTTTCATAAGTAATCATCACTTGTAGATATCAAAACATTGAATCAATTTGGTTTTGGAATAAATTTACACTTTAAATCCTGGAATTACAATTGGCTCAGATATTGTTCTTACAAATATGCTCCATAATTAATACCAGCAAGAAATCCTGGTTTTGAGACTGTAATTAAGTGAGCACTTAACGGCAAGGGGGAGGGCTTTGGATGCCAACGTAAGAAACTTTGGCGTTAGAACAGTGAGAACTGAAAGGCAGGTTTTCCTTTAGCGGACCAGCGTATTGCAAATTGACATTGTTGATTTGAATGTTTTGGCAAGGATTTGATGAGCTGCAAAGTAATTCGACTGCAACTTTGCTTGTTGTACTTCCCTTTATGTTTATGTAATGAACATTGCTAATGCTTACTTTTGATGGCTTCATGAAAACAAAGCAAACAAAAAAAGCTGAATTGTCACTGTCTAAGTCAAAACTCAGAACTAGATCTGTTCAAGGGTCGGATTACTCGTTCAAACTCAAAGGTCCGTCCATATTTAAAAAGTTTGGACAAAAATATTAAACCCGAAAAATAGTTTGGACAAAAAAATGAAACCCATTTAAAAAATAGGTCTGGTCTTGATTCCAACATTAAAGTCCGAGTCCGGTCCAGTCCGGTCCGTTTTTTAATTATATAATATATTATTTTTATATATATTATAAGAATTATATCATATAAAAATTAAATATATATAATATTATAATATAAATATTTAAAAATATGTTAAGTTGTTCATGTTTAAAAACTTAATAAATATATATATAATTAATAAAGATTAAATAAAAAATTATATTTTAAAATATAATAATAATATGAGCGGATTTAAATGAGTTTGATCCATATAAAAATATGGACAGACTTGAGCAAAACTTGCGGTCCATATTTTGGGTCGGATCGGATTTAAATAAATATATATAATGTTGATATCATATATAAGTCTGATCCGAATCCAACCCGATTCGGTCGATGGACACATTTAGTTAGAACTGAGGGAAATTTGTCAAAATAATCAGGGAGAAGAAGAAAGTATAAACCTGACTGCTTCTCGCGTTTCCATATTCTTGATTTATGATGATCGGGTTCCTAACTCGAGTCATGATGAGGTCGCGAAAAACTATGCCAAAAGCTTTACTTGGGGATACAGTTTTGTATGTTTTGATTCTAACTCCGTTGTCTGTGTCAGTTAATGAGCAGTTCTTGACGATGATCCCACTAACATCTGCCTCTTCTTCGTAATGGCCAAGGCTACCAATACTGTTAACAAACATTGACATGCAGGGAGTAATTTCAAGAAAATGCTTAATTAAGAACATCATATGATCATAATGTTACCCGAACTCAGATGTGAGTGTCGGATACGGATATATGTCTGACATTAATATTTTCAAAAAAAAAAAAGTTAAGTTTTTTCATGTATTTGGAGGGTCATATCTCCATACTAGACCTATCCAAGGAAGGGACTATCCGTCCAAACCCGAAAGACCGTCCAATATTTGGGAGGGTTTGGACAAAAATATTATACGCGAAAAATAGGCTTAGGCAAAAAATTGAAGTCCGTTTAAAAAATGGGCCGAGTTTTGATTCCAACATTTAAGGTCCGAACCCGGGCCATTTTCTAATTAAATAATATTTTATTTTTATATATATTATATAATTTATGTAATATAAAGATTAAATATATATAATATTATAATGTAAACAATAAAAAAATATGTTAAGTTCTTCATGTTTAAGAACTTAATAAAAAAAAATTACTAAAGATTAAATAAAAAATAATATGTTTTTAAAAAAAATAAAAAAAAATAATATGAACTGACCTAAACGAGTTTGGGTTATCCATTTACAAATATGGACGGGCTTGGGTAAAATTTGAGACTAATATTTTGAGCTGGGCCGAGTTTGGGTAAACAAATATGATGTTGAAACTATACATAGGTTGGCCCGGTCCGACCTGGCCCATAGACACTTCTATCCCATATCCATATCCGAATATGTATTTGACACAAATGTCGAATATGGATATTTTAAAATAAATAAAAAGTCGGAGTAATATATAGGATAGAATGTTCGAGCTTGTGAATTGTTTGAATAAGGAGGTAAGGAAAAGAACCTGAAACCATGTCCCGGACCACAAACTACTTTCTTGACGCTGATATTGGTCGATCCTTGGATCATAGAGACGCAATCATCGCCAGTGGCAATAACACTTTTGGATATTTTCACCAGATTGGATTTGCTCATATGAATGCCATCAGTATTTGGGCTATCAGCAGGGGCTTTTAAATTAAGGTTGAAGATCCTGAAGTTTTGGCTAATGCTGATCATGATATGAAACCCTTTGGGATCAATCGATTTTAAGCCACGGATGATTGCATTATTCACCCTGATGAACTTGAAAGTCTGCAATTATATACACAAGATTAAACCCATATCATAATTCTCTTTTTCAATTTATCTATATCTAAATCTATATCGTTCCGACTCTTCGTTTTTCTTGAAGTATTCGTGTTCGACGCATATCCAGACATAAATATGGGGATATGATCTTCTAAGGACCCTCCAAATAGATCTGTCCAAGGGTTGGGCTACCCGTCCAAACCCGAAAGCCTGTCTAGATTTAGAAGGCTTTGGACAAAAATATTAGACCCGAAAATAGGCTTGGGCAAAAAAAAAAATGAGGCCCGTTTAAAAAATGGGTCGGGTCTTGACTCCAACATTCAAGGCCCAAGCCCAGCCCGACCCATTTTCCAATTATATAATATATTATTTTTATTTTTATATATATTATGTAATTTATATCATATAAAGATTAAATATATATAATATTATAGTGTAAACATTAAAAAAAATATGTTAAGTTGTCTATGTTTAAGAACTTAATAAATAAATAAAAAAAACATATAAAGTTACTAAAAGTTAAATATTAAAAAAAAAATTAAAAATATGAGCGGGCCTAAACGGGTTTGGACTTTTCATTTATAAATATAGACGGATTTGGGCCGGACTTGGGCAAGCAAATATGATGTTGATACCATACATAAGCCCGGTCCAAATCCGGCCCGGCCCATGGACACTTCTACCTACAAAATGATGGAAATCTTAAAAAAAAATTGAACATACCTGTGTCGGAACATACCCATATTCGACACTCACACCCGAGTCCGAGTAACATAGATCTAAACCTATGTTGCTCCGACTCTTCATTTTTCTTGAAATACCCGTGTTCGACGCATATCCGGACTCCGGACATGGATATAGAGATATGATATTTCCAAGGATCTTCCACATACATGGAAATCTTGAAAAAAAATTGAACATATCCTTGTCGGACACATACTCGTATCCGACACTCACACTTAGAGTCCGAGTAACATATAGATCTAAAATCATAGCAAAAAATCAGGTGGGTGATCATTTGAAGCTTACAGCAGGCATTCGGACGCAGTTAGATTTCTTGGCACAATTATTGTACTTCCAGACCTCGGCACCTTGGCCATGGAAAGTTCCATGGCCACTGAGAATCAAGCCATCAATGTGTTGAAAAGTGATCCAATCTGTATCATCTGCTCCACCGCCATAGTAGGAAATATCAGCTATAGCTGTAACCATTCCATTAGCTTGAATAATTAAGGGAGATGGATTGAAGCAAGGTCCAGCAAATATGACCGGTCCTATTAAGAAGTTCCCATTAGGTATTACCATCATAGCATTTCCATGGAAATTGCATGCAGCTTTGAATGTCCTGATAAAATTCTGCAAGCAAAATCACAAATTTTAATGGACCATGTTGGTCAGTTTAATCAAACAAAAGGATCAATGAAACAAGAGTTCAAAGTAGAGTTCAAAGTTATGTTGCTCCGACTCTTTTTTTTTTTTTTATAAGTATGTGTCCGATATCCATTTCCGACGCATATTCGGATATGAATATAGGGATATGATCCCTTAAGGATCCTCCAAATACATGAAAAAACTTAAAATAAATCAAACATACCCGTGTCGAACACATATCTATATCCGACACTCATACCCGAATCCGAATAACATAGGTTCAAAGGGTAAACCTATGTTGCTCCGACTCTTCATTTTTCTTGAAGTATCCGTGTCCGACTCATATTCGGATATGAGTATGAGGATATGATCTCTTAAGGACCCTCCAAATACATGAAAAAACTTAGAATAAATCAAACATACCCGTTTCGGACACATACCCGTATCCGACACTCATACCTGAGTCCGAGTAACATTGGGTCAAAGGATAAACCTATTTTGCTCCGACTCTTGTTTTTTTTTTTAAAGTATCCGTGTCCGACACTCGTGTCCGACGCATACTCGAAAATTGGTATGAGGATATGATCTACCAAGGATCCTCTAAATATATGAAAAAACTTAAAATAAATCAAATATACTCGTATCGGACACATATCCGTATCCGACACTCAAACCCGAATCCGAATATATGGTAAACCATACCATTGAGCTATCAAACTTTCCATCAGCCTTTGCACCATAATCCAACACATTAAAAACTTTGACATCAGGGCCTACTTTGCCGATAGCCACATCTCTAGCTGTAGCTAGAGCCTTTGCTGCATTAAATGAACCCACCACCGTGCCCTGGCAGTCGCAACCACGAAGAACTAAGCACAAAATTAGAAGAATGGCGCTTATTCGAGCTATAGTGACGAATACCATTGATGCTGCCATCCTTCAACCTGTGCTTACAAATTTCCTTATTCCTGTTTAAAAACTTTAAAAAGCCTCCAATAAAGAGGCTTTAACAATTAGAATTTATGCAACCCTTTGTTTCCCTGTTTCTTTATACGTTTTTAGGCTGTAAACAAGATTAACTCTTACCGCTAATGTCATCTGCGGGAGGACTAAATTGTCGGAAGAATTTGGTTTCGTAGTTTCAAGTTTCGTTGCCATTGTTCCTAAATATAGCTAGCTTTCTATGTTTTGTCTCCCTTCCCTAAAGTTGGGACTTACTTTTTTTTTTGGGGAGGGTTCCTCCAAATTGGTCTACTTGCTTGGTATGGTTTTATTTCAAACCAATGAATAAAAAATCAAATCGAAGATTAAACTGGTGTGACCTCACTGGGATTTAAAAAATTGCGGTCGTGGATGCATTTTCGTCTCGTCGTATTTATCGTGGTTGCGGATGTAATGAACGTTATCGCGGTCAACTGCAATAAATATCGGCCGCGAATATCGACGGAGGGAGCTGAAACCACTAAATAGCGGCCGTACCATCGCGTTGCGGCTGCTTTTTAAATCCCTGCTTTCCGGTCACCAGTTGAACCAAATTATTCAATTAAAAAATATATTAAATATGTGATTTTGTTATTAAATAAGTTTAAATATAGTAATTAGTTAAAAGAAATATGTATTTGTCTTAATGGTATGATTTTTAATATATGATTAAGAGGTTAAAGGTTCAAATTTTATCACTTACAAAATAATTTTAATAAAAAAAAAAACCAATTTTTTATCGGTTTAATCCAGTGTTTTGCCGATTGAATTGGTTTTCTACAGGTTCATTGAATCCCCAGATTTTTTTATATGTGCTGGATCGGACGGACCTCTGATTTTCGATTGAACCGACCTGTCTGATTTTTTCAACACTAATTCAAACCATAAATCTATTATCAGTATATTAATCCATCCACGGACAAAATTACAAGTCTTTTAATGATTCAAAATTAAGAACACATCAATTTAATTAGAGAAATGATTGATAATGAACCATGATTATCAGCTAATTTTGTGGCAATTGATTGAACCATCCTTAATTGATTATTTGCAAATTTCTGCAATGAAAAAGAAAACAATCACTATAAACTTAAAATTTGGTAACTATGATTTAAAGCGACCAATTTTAAGTCATCACTTGTCGTAACAAATACCTCTATTACTGTTTTGATAGTGACAATTTTTATGAATTCGCTATTGTGATATAAATGGTGATAAACTAGTTTCTTAAATTTATCAATATAAATAGTTATAAACTAATTTCTAATCACTATAATTTTCATAATATTAACGATTTCAATTGTCACAATGGTACATTCTGCAATGTGACAACTGATAACATATAATTTATATTAATCTGTAATGTTTAATGGTGACAAATTTTTATAATAAAAATGTAAATTTTAAAGTGACAAACAATTATGTATGTTTAATAACAATGATCATTTTATATGTCGTCACTATTACATTATTTCCGATCAAAAATCAATTGATGACGAATTTTTAATGACAAATAAATTTGTGCATAATCATACAGTTTTAGTGATGATTTAGTTGTGAAAAATTTTAAACGGTCATAATTACTATTTAATGATCAAATAATAATACATCACAATTGCTTATAATAATAGTATCACAAAAAATTGTCACAAGAAATCTAATACTTGTGACAAAATTACTATTAATCACAAGAAAATCGTCACTAAAAATGTGTTGTAGTGGGTACGGTTCCAATTTTGTTGGATTTTCCAAAAGGACATTCCTACCTAATTTTTAATACAAAATTCCAATTTGTCCAACTGATTTCTTATCTTAAAGAAAACTCAGTCACAACCTTTGCTCCTGCATTTCCTTTTTTTTCTCCTCCAGAAACGAAATTCCAAAATCTTAAGTTGAAACCCTTTTTTTTTCCCTTGAGACACAAAGAGAGAGAATATAACAATTAAACCGGTTCAAAAACCGGGATACTCGTCCAACCCGACAAATCCAACCCGTACTGGACCAGACTTGAACATGAATATTTTAAATCGAGCCAGCCCAACAAAGCCCAACCCAAATTACTGTTCATCAATTAAAAATATATTTTTTTTAATTTAATTATAAATATTAATATAAAAATAAACATAAAAATAAAAATAAAAATAAAATTTTAATATATTAATATTATTTTGAACAATGATATGAGCTTTCGATCCAATCTGAATTTGAGTAAAGAAAATTAAAAAAATTTCAAACCTCAATCCAATCCAACCTATGAACAGCTCTAAATATAATATAATAATTTAATTTTGAAAAAGCCATATTCACTGTGATTTGACCAAATGTTTAAAAAAAAAAAAAAAAACTCTTTGCTTTATTTTGGAGCAAAAGGGCTCTCTTGTCTTAATTGTGCAAAGGACTGTGCCGTCAATGTGATCTATGTTACCCAAATTTTTTATTTTTTTTAAAGAATTTATATCCGACATTTATGTCCAACACATATTCGAATATGCGTATGAAAGTATAATCCTTCAAATATATGAAAAAACTTTTTAAAAAATTGAACATACCCGGGTAACATAGCATGTGGTCAAAAGATAGCTTTGTATCATGGCCAAAAACTGACTAGCCATTGAAGAAACCAATAGCTGAGGTGAATTGACTATCCATGGCTCAAAATCCAGTTTCAGGTGTAAATAAATATACAAGTTAGGCACAAGTATTTTAGGGCAGAGGATTCTCACATACAAGCAGGTTTTCAATTAATACATACAGTTGCTTAACTATAGCCAGCATAAGTAAAAAGCCCTCTCATCTCATCATCATCATCATGATCATCACTCTTCATCAACATAACAACATGATTAACCAGATTTGAAGATCAAAACTGCTTTTTGATCTAAATAGAAATACACAAAGTGGTTTGTCTCATGAGTTACATATGAACCTGCAACCAAAATTCAAGATACAAAATATTAATGCAACATAATTTTGAAAACGGGGGGAAGGCTACGTACATTGGGACTTTCCCCAGACCCTGCTTATAGCGAGAGCCTATGTTACCCGGACTCGAGGATGAGTGTCGGATACGGCTATGTGTCCGACACGAGTATACTCAATTTTTTTTTTCAAGTTTTTCCATACATTTGGAGGATCATACTCTCATGTCCGAATATGTGTCGGACACAAAGTGTTGAGCACGGGTACTTTAGGGAAAATGAAGAGTCCGGGTAACATAGGCGAGAGCCTGGTGCATCGGGTACGAGTACGACCTTTTTTTTATATAGTTCTGAAATTTAAACACAATTTAGCTCTAATTTGTTGTCATGTATGCACAAGAAGATCGGAAAGGTAGCAAGATGAAAAAAGGTGGTTCTATCTACAACCTGTTTAAGACCTGAAAACTGGAAGGAAATTTTCATGCAACATACAATTCCAAAAGAAGAAATTCTAATCTATGTTTATAGAACAAGCATTACAACTGCAAATGCACTTTATGGATGTACATTACTGAGTACTAATTAGAGCAAAAATAGCTTAGATACAGACATTGAAAGGATTAATGAGAACTAATAACTGAGGAAGTATAGTGCCGCTATCAGTGCCTATGTTACTCAGACTCGGGTGTGAGTGTCGGACACGGGTATGTTCAATTTTTTTCCAAGATTTTCATGTATTTGGAAGGTCCTTGGAGGATCATATCCCCAATCCCCATGCCCATGTCCGGATATGTATCGGGGGTGTCAGACACGGGTAATTCAACAAAAATGAAAAGTCGGAGCAACATAGATCAGTGCAACTTTAGAAATATTGGTCATTTATCTAAGTTGTTGCCACCATGATACAGTCTGCACCGAGTATTACAAAATCTGGAATGAGCAAGGCACCATGCCCCAAAGAGAATATGATTGGGTTAAACTACCAATGCATTCCCAAGATTGTAGCAAACAAAATTTGGAGATGTTTAAGAAGAATTAAAACTTCATCTTTCAAAATTATAGCACTATGATTTGTCAACCAGAGAATATGTCCGCAAAAAATTATATGATGAAGAGGGTGAATGGCAATTAGATTGTACTCATAAGAAAATGAGCAAAGCTCGACATGAAAATTAATTTCTAACATAGTACTGTTACATTCTTCATATGTATGTAATATACATTTCACTTATACAATGTGTTTTTTTCTATGTTGCTCGGACTCTTCATTTTTCTTGAAGTATCCATGTCCGACACCCGTGTCCGACGCATATCCGGACATGGGTATGGGGATATGATCCTCCAAGAACCTTCCAAATACATGAAAATCTTGAAAAAATTGAACATACCCGTGTCGGACACATACCCATGTCCGACACTTACACCCGAGTCCGAGTAACATAAGTTTTTTTAGTTATTATCGATAATGTAAGTAAATAGGTGGTTAACGACCCAAAAAGGCGTAGTCACATAATGAAGGCAGCTAAAATTCATTGAAGTCAGAACACAAAGCAATTTACTTTGTCCAATGGTTAAAGCAGCTTAAATATGTTTCACATAAGTTATGGTCAAAAGAGGAATTAATCATGCATCAATACTATAGTCATCAGGTAAATACCAACATAGCTAAAATGATAGCAAATGTATAACAAGAGGCAAGCAACTTCATTTCAAATTCAGCATTCAAACACTACACAAAATAGATAAAAGAGTTTTCCATTGCACTTCCATTTTTAACACCCAAACTTTTTTTCTTTGGATTTTGCTAATTAAGGTTACTATATATAGTAATATCTTCATCCAATGCGTTGGAAATGATGAATAAAGTTATCAACATCTGCATTTAATACAATATTATTACTATAAATAGTATATTAACTAACCTTAAAGAGTATCCTAAGGGCACTCGTTAGCAAAACCTTTTTTGTTTTGGTACCTATAGAGGTCTATTGGCCTTGGGTTATTCAAAGGGATGTATAGCCCTATTCCATGGCCGTTGGAGACCTATAAGCTGAAGTTTTAAGCTTGAGACCTATAAGCTGAAAGTTCCAAGCTCTAACCACTTTGTTATTCAATAAAAAAATATATATATTACACCTGATATACAATATGTAATAGAGGTCCAACCTTAATGCTATCAACTAAATGAAAACAGAATCAGTAACATGGCCGTTGGAGGTATCAAATAGGTAATTAAGCACATTGATGAACTATATTAGCCCATATGACTAAATCCAAGCACAGCCATGGCTATACTCAACCATTATGAAACCTCCCCTATGAAATCAAGTAAAATAATGAAAAATAAGAACAAAATATACTATCGGTAGGTGGTATGAACTGCGTATGAGTTAGCATTAAGAATTTGTTTAAAGCAGTGTCACTAAAGCTGAGATCCTTGATTGAACATAAAAGTTACTAGTCCTTCATCAAATAACCAGATAAAGTTTGAAACTTAAAAGATGGGAGTTGTCCCTTTCATCAAAAGCAATCAATCTACTAAAAATATTTGTGTTCTTAACCTAGAAATTTGATAACAATGGAAGAACTACAGTCACCTTACACCCCCAAAAACAGAAGGCCTAAGCTTGACCAATCCAATCTAACATCTATTGCATTAATGGTAGCCTATGTTACTCGGATTCGAGTGTGAGTGCCTGACACGGGTATGTTCGATTTATTCTAAGTTTTTCCATGTATTTGGAGGGTACTTGGGGGATTATATCCTCATACCCATGTCCGAATATACGTCGGATACGGGTGTCGGACACAGGTATGTGTCCGACACGGGTATGTTCGATTTATTCTAAGTTTTTCCATGTATTTGAAAGGTACTTGAGGGATTATATCCTCGTATCCATGTCCGGATATGGGTCGGACACGGGTATCTCAAAAAAAAAAAAAAAAAGAGTCGGAGCAATATAGATGTAAGCTAGTGTACATGGAAATTATATCTCATTTAAGCCTAGATCTACTCTGGTTTCAACTAAAACAACGGCATCACTTAAAAGAAATGAGTTAGTAGAGCATAAATAAATCAAATCTAAATGGAAGATTGCGTTACCAAAATTGCGACCAACGATGCAATGCCAAGTAGGTCCATGTCTCTTATCGAATTCTTTCTTTATGTGCTCTGCTACATCTTTCTCTACATTGTGCTTCTCAAATGCCTAATCAAAACCCCCAAAAGAAAAAAAGCAACTCGAAGTCAACAAATTTACGACAGTTACCAACAAACCAAGACCAAATGAGAAAAACCCAGAAAAGAAATCGAATCAAAAACCATAAAAAACGACACTGAATCGAGTAAAAATGGAAGCTTGAAAGGAAGGGGAAAGAGCGCTAACGGAGATGGCTATATTGACAGCTTCTTTTTGCATGTCGTCTTTCATGTCGGCGCTTTTGACGATGACTTTCTTGGCTGGTGAAGTAACCGACTCCGCAGTAACAGCTGGTTTCCGTTCGTCGGCCGTTGTGGGTTTCACCGTCAGAGCTCCGGTGATGCTTCTCTTTGCTTCTTCAGTGCTCATTTTTTGGAAGTCTTTCTTTTTTTTCTTTAATTTCCGGAGCCAAAGAAGAAAAAAAAAAAAAAAAAGGCAAAGAAGAGAGAAGAGAAAGAAAAGAGAGACTCGCTTTTCTCTCTCTTCCTGTTTGCAATGGTGATTGATCACTCTTTGTAATTGTACTGTTAGTTGATTTTTTTTTATTGGGTGAACTATATCGAGTAATTTGTGTATTAATATCTAACTTTTATTATTTTTGTGTTATAATTATTTAAGGTATTATATATTTGAGAAGAAAATCAGTTATATTAGTGTAAAATTAGATTAATTTTACATATTTTAATAACTTTATAAGATTTATATTTTAATAAATCGACTGTTGGATTTAACAATATAATTGTACTCGTCGTGCACGTAAAGTTTCGAATCCATCTGATATCTCTATCATATCGACTGAAAATACAGTCTTTTTCAATATATATTTAATGGTTAAAAGTTTTTTACATCGAACAAATAATTAGATATTTTTAATTTACTCAAAACTCGACGTGCATAATCTACGTGAATAGAACATAAAATACGAGAGTCAGATTAAACAAATATAAATCGTATAAAAAGTTATGAAAGTGTGTAAAACTAAATTAGTTTTACACTAGTATAAGTGGATCCTTCCTCTATATATTTATATAAATTTTGACATGTTAATAATTCGTGTTATATATATTTTGATTCATTCATGTATTTATATCGTGTTGATATTATTTTTTCGTGTCATATCATATTTTAATTATTTTTTTATATCATATTTGTTTCGAATCCAAAATTATCAAAATAGAGTAAAATGTGTTTAATTACTTTTCAATATCAAAATTAGCTTAAAATTAGTTTTAAAATTAATATTCTTTACCATTTGATCATAGCTGAGTAAATTATTTGGAATTCAAAATTTTTATATTTTTTTGGTATTAATTATATAAATAATTAAATATATTAAAATTTTAAATATAAATATAATATATATTAAATATATCATATTAATTATATTTAAATATATGATATATTATATTATTTTTATATGTATTAAACTTATTATATCCACGTAATATTTTAATATTGAATTTAAAATTATCAAATCTACATATGATAATATCAAAATCTGTCTATTAGCTGCCAAACAAAGTAGCCCAAATATAAAATGGACAACAACCGACATAATGGGGGAGTTAGGGGATCAAAGTTGAAAAGCCAAACCCATTAGGCTAAACTACACTTTCCAGGGTGTAACATGCCAACTAAGTACTTACATCTATTCCTGTTTATTTTCTTGGATTTTGTTAACGAGTGTTTAAGGATATTTTTTAGTTTATCGTATATAATAATATTTTTATTAAATGTATTAAAATAATGAATAAAATTATTAATTATTACATTTAATACAATATTATTATTATAAATAGTATATTAACTGACTTTAAATAGTGCTCTAAAGGTATTGTAGAGGTGTCCATGAGTCGGACCGAGCCGATATATAGTATCAACACTATATATACTTGTCCAAACCCGATCCAAAATATGAATCTCAAATTTTGCCCAAATCCGTCCATATTTATAAATGGGTATATTTACACTATAATATTATATATATTTAATCTTTATACATAAATTACATAATATATAAAAATAATATATTATTTAATTAAAAAATAAGTCGGACCGGATTTGGACTTTGAATGTTAAAGTCAAGGCCCGATCCATTTTTTAAACAGACCTTATTTTTTTACCTAAGCCCATTTTTCGATTTTAATATTTTTGCCAAGCCCTTTCAAATATGAACGGACCGTCAAGCTTAAACGAGTAACCCGGCCCTTAAACGACTCTAAACATTCCTTAACAAAAATTTGTTTATATATTTGAAGTTGTCAGGTTTAATGTTGGTCATTAAAACTAAAAAACCAACACTTTTTCAATAGATTACAAGCTGTTGGCATCTATTCTTGTTCTTCATCTTCATCATCAGAATCAAGCACAATTCTACTCCTTTTCACCCCCTTAACAGTTTGAACACAAGCTCTATCTTCATCATCACATTCAGACTCTTCTTCAGCTAAATGACTGCCAGATTGAGCTGACAACACTTTCTCTGATCCATTTCCTTCATTTTTGTCTTCAGAATCACTACATGATTCATTTCCATTTGCACCAGAGTTGTTCGGTTTGCCAATAGCTTCATCTTCTTCTTCTCTGGCAACAGTTGGGTCCAAGATTTTGAAGTCTCTTGAAGTGCTACGCTTGGCATGCTTCAATAAGTTCACCTTGGTTGCTTTGCTAAGTCGAATGAGATATTTTTCATAATCTTCTATCTGGAATATCAGGTCTGGGATGCATTTATTCTCCCTTTTGATCTTGTTAATCATGCCCTTGCTGTTACCATTTTCTTGTTGAGCCTGCAAAGTCATTTGGAATCAAAATGCAACTGGTCAGGGAAACATCTGAAACAAAACTGCATAAAGGGCAAAATGGTTTATATCTATGTTACTCAGACTTGGGTGAGAGTGCCGGATACGGATATGTGTCCGACACAAGTACGTTTGATTTATTCTAAGTTTTTTCATGTATTTGGAGGGTCCTTGGGGGATCATATCCCCATACCCATGTCCGAATATGCGTCGGATACGGGTATCGAATACGGGTACTTTAAAAAAAAAATGAAGAGTCGGAGCAACATAAGTTTATATTGCTCTGACTCTTCATTTTTCTTGAAGTACCTGTATCCGACGCATATCCGGACATGAATATGGAGATATGATCTTTCAAGAATCCTCCAAATACATGAAAATCTTAGAAAAAATTGAATACAGCCGTGTCGGACATATACCCGTGTCCGACACTCACATCCAAGTCAGAGTTAACATAGAAGGGCAAAATAGGCAACAAGATTTAGGTTTATACTTGTTGCATCTCTGCCACAAAGTTATAGAGTGGAACAGTTAGCTGCTTGCAAGTTAGCTCTATGAGCTTCTGGAATTGAAGGCTTGGTAAAAGCTGCTTGTGACCTTTAGGAGCAATCCTGAGCTTTGACATCTGAGCTAAATGCTTGTAAAACCTTGTAGTTAATCTAAGAAACTGCTCTGCTTGAGTATCTGTATTGCATAATGTCATAAATTCGGTTAAAAATAAGAGAAAGTTTGAGATTCATATGTTAATACGAGTAATTTACATTTTAGGTCACTAAATTTAGCATCAACTTTCATGTAAGTCACAAACATTTAATTTCATCAAATTACGTCACTGAACTTCTATTATTAATAAATTAGGTCATTTATGCTAACTCCGTTAAGTAATTTTAATATAAAAACTGACTCAGCATGCATACATAGCTTATTTTCTAAGATATTTATATTGATGAAATGTAAAAAATAAATCATGTATGCATGCTGAGTCAGCTTTTCCGTTAGAATTACTTAACTGAATTAGCATAAATGACCTAATTTATTAATAATAGAAGCTCAATGATGTAATTTGATGAAATTAAGATTTGTGACTTACATGAAAGTTGATGCTAAATTCAGTGATCCAGAATGTAAATTACCCTGTTAATGCAAAGTGCACACTTACCCTTGAGGCTCATCAAAACAAAGGAAGATAATACTTCAACAACTGCTTTGACCCTTGAGTAAAGATTTTCCTCAAATGCCAACCCAGAATTATGCTCTCCATTCTGGTTAAGATGAGTGCTTTTTTGAGCAACTTGTGAAGCAGTCTTTAATTTTTTAGTTGCCCAATCCATGTCCACAATGACAGTATCTGTTATTTGAAGTAGACAAGAAGCTACAGCCATGGTTGTTGACTGGTTTATGAGAAGGTATTCAGACACTTGCAATGAGTCGCCATTGTTTGATCCCATAAACTTGACTAGCTCCTTTAACATTTCTTGAGCCACAAGTAAATCTGTTGGTGGTGAGCTCAAATTGATGGCAAGTCTAACCATGCTTTTAGCAATGCTGGAGTTTGTTGTGTCACTGGTTTTGCAAATATGAATAGCCCAAGCTCCATGAGAGTTCCTCCACTTGCAAGGCAATTTCTGCCCAATCATCAACATGATATCACAAAGAATCTGAAAAACAAAGAATTACACTTTGATTGCTTTTGTTTCTAAAAGTAACAGTAGTTTAACCAAAGGAAATAATCTATGTTGCTACGACTCTACATTTTTCTTGAAATATCCGTGTCCGACACATATTCGGACAAGGGTATGGGGATATGATCCCCCAAAGACCCTCCAAATACATGGAAAAACCTAGAATAAATCAAACATACTCATGTCCGACACTCACACCCGAGTCCGAGTAACATAGGAAATAATCTATGTTAGTCGGACTCGGGTGTATGTGTCCGACACGGGTATGTTCAATTTTTTCTAAGATTTTAACGAATTTGGAGGGTTCTTGGAGGATCATATCCCCATACCCATGTCCAGATATGCGTCGGACACAGGTGTCGGACACGGATACTTCAAGAAAAATAAAGAGTAAGTGCAAATTAGGAAATAATCATATATACCTCGACAGTCCGAAAAGCTGATAGTTTCATAAGCTCATTGAACAGTGGCTTCAAATATTTCAGAATGAATAACTCTTTGTTTCTTATATCTTGATCATCAATTTCAGAGGCCATATCACATTCATCATGCAAATCAGCATACTCAAGTTGGGAAACTGACAACAGATTTTCAAGCAAGCCAGTCAAACGAGAACTGCACAAACTGATTGTTATCATTTCCTTCAAGCAAACTAATGCTAGATGGAGATGTTCTTTTCTTTCCTCAGCATCTTTTTTTGCTTTGCTTTCTTTTTTCTTCTGACTAGTTGCAAGATTTGACCCCAATTTGAGCAAAAGAGTTAATCTCAGCAATGGGGGCCCAAGCATATTGATTTCCCCATAGATCAACTTCTTCAATGGATCTTCATTTCCCACAACAGCTGAAGATTTTACATGATGAAAGGAAGCATTCAAAGCAAAAGAAACAATCTTAAAACAACTTTTTGATGCCTTGCTCAAGGATGACTGAGTATGATTCTGTGAAGTTGCTTCAATATCAGAGCTTTCACTACTGTATAGCTTCAAAGCTACTTGCAATAATTGATAAATGCTTGAAGTTGCCAAGAAAGGAATATGTTCTTGAATCAATTTGGTGTTGCCTGACTCAATGTTATCTGGTGTATCATAAGCAGTAGCTCGTAAATTCAATCTTCTGTTGACATTGCTTTGTTTTGAAGTACATGCCTCCTTTGCCAATGAATCATGGCGGTCGACAAACTGAATAAGCTCCTTTTCGAGTTCAACCTTTTTTTGATCCGTTGCTTTCTCCAAATCCATAGCAATGGTATTCAATACCACCTCAACAACTCCTGACAAAATCAATGCACAACATTTCCTTTTCTCTTCATTAACAGCTGCAGAGCTTGCATCATGAGTTTGACCAAGAATTTCTGTTTCAATATGAAGACAACAGAAACTAGTAACCGGCAGGAAACCTAGTTCAACAAATCTGCTAGAGACTAAAGCATATTATATCCTAGAAAATAAACTATTGTTTCATTTTTCTTGAAGTACCCGTGTCCGACGCATATCCGGACGTGGGAATGGGGATATGATCTTCCAAGGACCCTCCAAACACATGGAAATCTGGGAAAAAATTGAATATACCCATGTCAGACACATGCCCGTCTCCGACACTCATACCCAATTCCGAGTAACATAGCAATTAAGAAGTCTTCTTTTCTTTAGACAGATCTTTTGTTTTCTTCATATTCAAATAGAAAGATACAAGCAATATAAAATGAAGAAAACCTCCAAACCTTCCAAATTTGCATTTCTTAGAAACTTCCGAATCTTCAATAAAGCACTGGAAAACACCTCACTAGACAAGTTCCTACCATCCTGCAGTAGTTTCAGATTTATGATGTAAGTGACACTTCATATGTTACCAATATGACTTTCAGATACAAACTTTCATGTCATCTTCAACACCATGGATTGGATTTTTTTTTATATGTATATTCAATGAGGACAATACCTCATTCTCTTGTGAAAGGGAGAAACCGAAACATGCCCCAATAGAATCTGAGAGTTGATCGGTTTTGCCATGTGTCTGAAGAAGTAAAATCCAAGAGACACAAGAAAGAAGGCAATCCAGGGGCTCCTGAATAAGTACTTTGCCGCTTTCTGACTTAATGCAAGAGCTGACTCCAAGTTGGACATCTGGACCCTGCGGAGATAGTACTTCATGTCAATTATAAAGTGCAGGACTTAATAACTTATATAACTACACACTATGTTACTCGGACACGGGTATGTTCAATTTTTTCCAAAATTTTCACGTATTTGGAAGATCATATCCCCATACCCATGTTCGGATATGCGTCGGACAGGGGTGTCGGACACGAGTACTTCAAGAAAAATGAAGAGTCGGAGCAACATAGACTACACATACCAATTCTCTAACATGCAACATGTACATGAATAACACTATAAGTTCTGTTAGAAAATGAAAGCTCACTGTTTTAATTCAGGATTACTACAAGCTTAAATAATGCTATTTTGAAGCTTCAGTAACTACCTCTTTGAAAAACTGGAGAAAATGAGGTAACAAAAAATCAAAGACAAGCCCTCCAATTGATGGATCCACTAGAACGAGCTTCACCAGTCCTTGATACATGACTTCTTTTACCTTTGCCTAAATGCAGCAATTTCACACAACTTAGTAACATAGTTTCATAAGGAACAAAAGATATAGTAAAGCTAAAATGAAAAACAAAGATACCTGCTGATAAAGACATCTCAGCAGCAAAGCACTCAACTCCTGAAAGAGATCTCCTCCCATGCTGCATGGTATGTCAGCTTGCTGACTACAGCTGGCTTGGCTTGATGAGTCTTGGAAAGAAAACAAGCCATCCCCCTTAGGTTGCTTCTCAGCCAATATAAGATCAATAATAGAATTTGTTGCTGCAAGACGAACTGTATCTTCTCTTCTAAACACAGCCTTGCGCACAACCAAAATAGTGTAATCCTGAAATGTCGAAACAAACAATAAAATTAGAAGCTTTCTACAAATGAGGCAAATCTTTCACCTAGAGATCCAAAATTGATCTTCAGGATCACAGATCACTGATCAGAAACTGAAACATAAACACTAATAGATTTACATGATGTAAGTCAGATTTCTCTATTCTAAAAACATTTTGTTCTTTTCATCCACTTCTAGTGATTCTCCCTACATACCAAAAGCCAAAAAAAATTCAGCTACCTACCTAACACACCAGAGGCTAATTTGCATTTTTAAGTAACTTTAGAAGTTAAAATCTAACTGCCTATGCCCATTAAATTGGATATTTACCCGAAGATCACGGCTGAATCTGATGAGAGGCAATAGAGCACTAACAAGACAAGAGGCAACTTTTCCATTCATGAAAGTGAAGTAATCCAACAATTCCTTCAGACGGGGAATATGTTCCAACATAGGGTAAGGATAACACTGAATGAGATGACACAGCAGCCTGCACATCAAAACTAGTGCTATCAATAACCAAAAATCAAATAAAAACGAACATTTTATCTGTTCGCAGTTACCTTATTATTGGTCTACTCAGCTCTGGCTTCAAAGAGAGAATGCGAAACTTGATTTGCTCGATAATCTGTGGCAAACCCTTCAAATCAATTACTGAAGCATGCTCATAACAAAGGAAAAAAAAGTACCAATTAATAATTTCCAGTGGAGAAGGAAATCATAGTTCCTAATAATTATTACTAAAAATGAGGACATGTTTCAAACCAAAAAGTATTCATGGAAAAGGCTAATATATCATTGAAAGTTGTCAAACATTCCTCATTCCCTTAAGGCAACTGCATGATGCACAAGCTTCATAAGAGACATGGAGAGAGCATCAAAAGGGAAAAGAACAAACAAGATAACTGTTATCCCCATGGAGTGTAATATTTGCAACCAAACAATTTCCATTAAACTGAAGCTTCATTATTGAATTTTTCTTCTCTTTCTATCTTTGGTGATGGGTGTTGGTAGCTTTATAAGAAAATAACTGAGTCTAATCGTGATTGCAGAGTTAGACAAACCTCATTTCTCGCCATATCATGAACCTCAAATAGAGTTTTCAGCATCTGAATACCAAGCTCTTCAATGCCCAGGAGACCATTAGAATTGCAAAGTTCTTTGAAGTTTACCTCCCCAACTGACTCTAGCAAGATAAAACCAAATTGCAAAATGCTAGGCACCATGTGCTCCCTCCCATAGTTGCTCTCATTTACCTAAACACCGGCAAAAACGATACATAATGCAAATTTAAACATCTGATTACTTGGTGGGATCATAATTCATACAGACAAGGCAAAATAAGGGAATTACAGCTCTTAACACAGACTTCTCGACCACTTTAACACTCTTCAGATATTTTTCCTTAATATCATCTGGTATCCACTTACAGTCTCTAAATGAAGGAAGAAATCACATACACATTAATTAACTACTATCAGAATTTGAAGTTGAACTAAGATAAAAGAGACTTTAAAAGGATCGATCCCTTACTTGGTGAATTTATAGTCGCGGTAAGCTGTAAGCAATGCTGTTTTTAAAATAGCTATTGAGCTTTCACTGAACCTCCTTACCCTTGATACCGACAATAAAACAGCCATGGTGAAATGATTAAACGCTCTAAGATCAGATTTGACTAACCCCATAACCTCTTTGCCCAAAGAAGGATCTTGCTTCACTGCAAAATTAACATGCAACAAAACAGTCCCCTCAACTTGCCTAACTGTCGAAGACATTTTCGAACCCAATTCAGACCCGAAAAACCACACAATACCTTCAATAATCTCCCTTTTATTGAACCCTTTCGAAGCCAAAACTAACAACTGATAAACAAGGGAAGGCAAGTCCATCAAATCCACATTTTTAATCCCCGCGAAAACTTTCTCCAAAAACTCCTTCCCTCTCATCTTATCAAGGAAGCTAAAATCTTTGGCGATATAAACCATTTTAAGCAAAAAACCTTTTGACCATTTGGAATCAAGAATCTTGTCCACGACGGAATTCACATAATCCCCATCTTTTTCCTCTGCGTTTCGAATCAACTCGAAACATTGGGGAAAAAGATCGAACAGTTGGGCGTCATCCACTGTAACAACCCCAGATAAATTTGATGCAACCGAATCAATAACCGACTTGAGGTCTTCCAAAGGGACGTGTATTAAAAGGGTGTTGAAAAAATTGATTGTTTTGAGGGAATTCGAGTCGTGGGGAAGTGCAGGGAAGATTTGGGTGTAGGATGAGAGAAGAGAGGAGAGAAAAGAAGAGACAGAGGGGGTTTCGGGAGAGAGGGAAATGAGGGAGAGGAGAGAGATGACGTATTCGCAAACGGCGGAGGAGGGAGAAGGAGAGGTGGCGCGTGAGTGGAGGTAAGAGAGGAGGGGCTTGTGAGAGTGAGAAGAGAGGAGAAATGGAGGCAGGGAAGCGTTGGATTGTTGGTGGTTGTTGGTAGGTTGCTTTCGTTGGGCTAAACGCACGATATCGACGTCGTTTAACGGCGGCGCCGGCGATTCTGTGGTGGCCATGGCCGTAATTGGTTGCGTTCTGGGAATCTCTCTAATGTATCTGTATTTCTCGAGGCGGGAAATTTGAGATTTAAGCTATGCATTTTGCGCGGGAAAAATCTTATATAAGCAATTTTTTTCTTCTATACTATATCCTCTAAGTGCAAATTAATTTTTGTATTATAAATTGATAATTTAGTTTTTATTTTTTTAAAAATTGAAGAAAAAGATAAAATTATTAATTGATGTAACGTGAACAGTTTAAAAAGCTGATGTGGCATTTAACTTGTGATTAATTAATGATGTGGATGTCAAATACTGACGTGGTACCAATAAAATATATTATTTATGATGACATGGACAAAATAAATAATATATTTTCAACATTTGATATGGCATTTTCAACAACTTGATTATTTATTTTGTCCACGTCGTCTTAAAATAATATATTTTATTGAAGCCATGTCAGCATTTGACATCCACGTCACCAATTAAACACAAGTTAAATACCAAGTCGGCTTTTTTTAACGGTTTACTTAATGATTTTACTTTTTTGCTTCAATTTAAAAATAATAAGGACTAAATTACTCAGTTTTATAGTAGAAAGACTAATTTACACTAAATGATATAGTACAGGGACCTCTCAAATACTTTGACCATCTTTTTTCACGTCCAATACCTGCTCGAAAATTATTCGATTCAGTTAAAAAAATCGAATTTTGTTTGGTTATTTATGGGGTCGAGTTTAATATTTTAATGGTCGATTCAAGTGACTTACAATCTTAATTGATTTTTTTTTTTAATTTTAAATTAGTAATGAAAAATTTTAAATTTGAGTTCGAGTTCAAGTTCAAACACAAATAATCAAGTTTGAAATCGAGTATAAAAATTAAGTTCTTTTTTTTTTTTTTTACTAATAAACGAGTCTAATCGAACAAGTTTGAGTAGTTCGATTTTTATCTCGAATCGATATTGAATTTTAAAAATAAAACTTGATCGAATTTGAATCGAATTTCAAATCGCGAGTTTCGAGTTTAATTTAAAACCGAAATTCTTATTATTTGTGCTTGACTTTGCTCGATTGCATCTCTAAAATTGATTGCTCACAAAAAAATATATATGTATATATATTTTAAAGAGACTCAGATAGTATTTTAAAAATCTTCTAGAGATAAAATGAATATTTCACTATTTTGCATTTATGTAAAATTAATTAATTCTACAATAATATAAGTTGATCTCTCCTCTATTATTATAAAATTTTGCTAACGAGTATTATAAGAGCATTATTTAAAATTATTATATATAATTAATATCTTCAACCAATATATTGATAATAATGAATAAACTTATCAACTATTACATTTATTATAATATTATTACTATAAATAATATATTAACTTATCTTAAAAAAATTCTCTAAAAACACAACAGCTCATTAACAAAACTCATTATTATATAAGAAAATATTAACAAATGACGCTAAACACTAGGTAAGATGATATTTAAAAAAAATTACAACAATTTATTGACTTTAATAAAAATAATGCATCAAATGTAAAAATTAAATAAATAAATGATTTAGTAAACCGAATCATACTATATTTTATAGATAATTATTTATATAAAATATTAAATTATACAAATGAAAAATAATATTCTCTTCCACTTCATCCATATCAAAATTCAAATCGGGAAATCTTGAAAATGAAATCCTAAAACATTGGAAATATCAAAATCAGGCTCTCCTTTTTTTAATAGCCTTTTGTCTTTTCCATCTTATCCTTCTCTGCAGGCTGATTTCGCCTACGTTACAATTCAAAGTATGGCCGAAACATAGCCAGTAGAAAATTGACACCTCATCATTTATATCGTCGAATTGATTTCAATTGGGCGGCGATAGCAACAGCTGAGAGAACACAATTAAAGATGCGTACCACATGGCATTTCGTTGCGTCAGCAGGATATTTGTTATGATATTGAGAACTTCGAGAAAACAATAATAATTAAAAAAGTTATCGCTTGGATATTATTACTCCCTATAAACGCGCGTGGACAACACCGTCTTTTACAAACAAATTTCATTTTCATTTTAACATATTTTATGTAGCTTCGACTTCTATCAAGATTAAAAAAATCGGATCGGAGGTCAGACTGATTAAATTTTTGATTTTTGACTCAATTTGTTGTACCGATCGGTTTGATCAAAATATTTTTTAAATATATAAACAAATAAATTTAATATTAAATAAATAATAAATATAGTAAATAATTAATAAGAATATGTATTTTGATTATTGGTATGATATTTAATATAAAATCAAAAAGTTAAGAGTTCAAATCTCATCACTTTCAAAAATAAAAAATAGTTTTTTATCGCTTTTATCCGGTTAAATCGGTTTTCCACCAGTTCAAAGAAAATCCAGTTTTAAATATAGTTCCGAACCGAACAGGCCAGCGATTCTCTATTCAACCGGTCAACCTGGTCCGATTTTTTAATTACTGACTTCAATCAACTTGTATTATTATTACTAAATTTGATCGATCATTATTCAATATTTTTAAAAAATAAATATTTTTAAAAATAATAAATTACCTGATTAAATATGGATAATTTTTAAATATATTTTTATAAAAAATAAAAGTCATAAATATTTTTAATTTTATTTAAGTTTTATATCAATTTTTTAATTGAATTTATGTCACTTGACTCGTGAATCGTGATATCAACACAATAAAAAATTTATAATAATACATATTATTGTTATTTGTTTTGTCCCATGAATTTTCAAATAAATAAATGAAATATCGTGAATTATCATCTTAGATGCCAATGGTGGAATTTAAGGGTTTCACAATCAAGTTTTTATGTTTTGTCTTATCAATTTAGTAAATATTTAGATTTGATTTTCTTATAAAAATAAAATGAAAATAACTAGATTTAATGGTATTTATCAACAATTTGTACTTTTTATTGGATTATGAATTTGTCACGTTTTTCATATCCACCTTTAGAAAAAATGCCATTCATTATATTATATATATATTTAAATATTTTAATTAATTTTAAGAAATGAAAATAAGAAATCTAATAATGATTTTTTAAAATAATAATATAACTATAACAAGTTAATTACTTTTTAATGATTGAATGCTTTGACCCGTGGACAAAAAAGAGTAATACTATTATTTTTCCTCAAAATTTGTGATAGAAAGTTATTTTTCTACAATACCATTTTAATTCCAGAAAACCAATTAAAAGAGTACAACTAAATTTTAATTTAATGATGATGTAGTTTTCTAAACACACCGAAAAAGATAAAAATTAAAAAGTTATTTTTTTAATAATTGACTAGTGTGCAGTTTTTTAGATATAAAAAAAATATAATTATCTTTAATTTTATATTATTATTAATTTTTTTTAGTCTTGTAAATAATTTTATTAATTAAGCTGATTCCACTTGACTCGTGATACCAACTCAATCAGAGATTTTAAATATAGTATATATAACTTATAATATGTAATTTAAAGGAATATACTATTATATACAATCATGATTGATTGATAAAAAAAATATAAAATAATTTTAAAAATATTTTATTAATGAGTGTTCTTAAAATACTCTTTAAAATTAATTAATATAAATTATCTCCTCCATCGTCAATGGAGTTTTTAGACTTCACAAGCAGAATTAGTAGGATAGCATATAATTCTTAAAATATATTAAAAAATAAAAAATTAATTTAAACAATAAATAAGATATTTGACTATTTTTTAATCACGCTTGTGTAATTAAAAAACTTCACTGTTAATGTGTCAAAAATAAACTCTAATTAATATACTATTTATAGTAATAACAATGTATTAAATATAATAATTAATAATTTTATTCATTATTTCTAATATATTAAGTAAAAATATTATTATATATAATATCGTTAAAAAAAATTCTTAAAATATTAGTTAACAAAATTTATTTTTTAAAAATCATTAAATTATAAAATTTGATAATAGTAGAACACTTCTTATCTTTAATTCAATTATTTATTAAAAAAATAATAAGAGTGTGATGTGCACTCTCCAAGAAAAGCGAGTGAGGATTTGAATATTTCTCATCCGAAACCTTATCATAGTATTATTATATATATATATATTATATATATATATATATATAGAAAGAGAGCGCAGCAGCGGATTAAAACCTCCTATAATCTTTTTTCTAACTTTGGTTACCGTACAAACTTCTTCAAACGTCACTTTAATCTTCTTACACGACACCACCTTCTTAACTCAATAAATTGTTGTCAGTTTCTTTTGTTATTATTTCCTCCATTACCCATTATTTTGCTTGCCTTTTAGAGTAAAAAATTTATTAAAATTTGATCAAAGAACAAATTTTTTGAATCATAGCCCAAGAAAGAGTGAAAAATGGGGAGCAAGAACAAGGGAAGAACAATGATGGAAGTTGGAGCTGATGGGGTTGCTGTTATCACAATCATCAATCCTCCAGTCAATTCTCTTTCATTTGATGGTAAGTTGGTAACTTTTTTGCAGATCTTCTTTGTCTCTCTCTATTTTATTTTTTATTTTTTGTGGCCATTACCCTCTTCCTGTTTATGCCTTGTAATCAATTTTTGAGTTATGGAGTCTCGTGGGATTTCTTTGTTATATATGAACCCAATGATTTTTTTTTATGCAAATTTTTGGTTCATTAGCAAAATAGTTGTATTGGGTTTTATTCAGTTACAGAGGGAAATGTATGTATTAGTCAACTTGACATTCATTCTTACAAAGATCAGAGCTTAGATTTTAGTTAAAAGTTAAAAAAAAAAAAAAAAAAAAAAAGAAAGAAAAAGAAATGTTAAGCACGATTGGGGTTCAAAGGCAATTTTGGATCAATAAATGCAGTGTTTGTCCGGCTTTTTTTTTTTTATGTATATTTGCCAAAATTGGGCAACTTCCACGCCTTGGTTTTGGTCACCTGAAAACTATAGTTTTTTTTTTTTTTTTGTTTCTTCCTCGTATTTTAAACTTAACTTTTAATGATCTTATATAAGTGAGAGGATATGCAATTGATCTTTTCTGTTGCCTTTATGTGTCTTCTTCACAGTGTTGCAAAGCTTAAAAGAGAGTTATGATGAGGCCTTACGAAGAGATGATGTGAAGGCAATTGTTGTTGCAGGTAACTTCAAGGAGGTTACCCTTAAAATTAAAGGAAAAGTTGTGCAAAGATATTGTTACTGATTTTCCAAAACTGGAATTGGTTAATTTGAGATACTAATGTGCTTTGTCCTTTGAGCCAGGTGCAAAGGGAAAATTTTCTGGTGGTTTTGATATTACTGCTTTTGGTGGAATTCAAGAGGGAAAAGGTATACACAGTAGCTATGTTACTCGGGCTCGGGTGTGAGTGTCGGACACAAGTATGTGTCCGACACGGGTATGTTCAATTTTTTCTAAGATTTCCATGCATTTGGAAGGTCCTTGGAGGATCATATCCCCATACGGGCCATACCCATGTCCTGATACGCGTTAGACACGGGTACTTCAAGAAAAATGAAGAGTCGGAGCAACATAGCACACTAGTACTTTTTTTTTCCTAAGTATATTATTGTATTGCACTACCTTGACATTGATAAGGTCAGTTGTATTTTCCAGTGGAGCCGCCAAAGCCTGGCTATGTATCAGTTGAGGTTCTCACTGACATTATAGAAGGTAATCACCTGGTTATCATTATTTTTAAAACTGGAAAGCATTTCAAAGTTGTATGGATCTATGTTGACTCTAGATGCTTTATGCTTCAGCTGCAAGAAAACCATCAGTTGCTGCCATTGACGGCCTTGCCTTAGGTGGGGGTCTAGAGGTTGCAATGGTAGGTATTATTGAACTTCTTCAGACAATCTCTTATTTTGTTGCTTAGAAAGAAAAGACCTTATAATGTCTCTCTTTCAGGTATGTCATGCACGAATATCGACCCCTACTGCACAATTAGGTCTGCCTGAACTTCAGCTTGGGCTAATTCCTGGGTTTGGAGGTATGAATCTTTCATTTAAATAGCACGTTTATGCTGGTTATCTATATATGAAATCATTGGTTATTGAGGTGAATTATTGATTGTTTGTGTGAGGTGCTGTGTTTCCCATTACTATGTTGCTCTGACTCTTCATTGTTCTTGAAGTACCCGTATCCGACATCCGTGTCCGACGCATATCCCGACATGAGTATGGGGATATGATCCCCCAAGGACTCTCCAAATACATGAAAATCTTAGAAAAAATTGAACATATCCGTATCTGACACTTACACCCGAGTCCGAGTAACATAGTCCCCTTAAATAATATGCCAATTTGACATATGGGCATTATTTATATCCTGCTTTGTGCTTTGTGCTTTGGGCAATTGCTTTTTCTTCTCCTACTATCAGTATTCTCATGCTCCTAAATTGGTTCAGGAACACAGCGACTTCCACGGCTTGTTGGTCTCACAAAGTCCCTTGAAATGATGTTGGTATGTGGTTAGATCAGCTTTTTGCTTAAATTTTACTTTGGTATGACTTGATGTGGTTACTTTATTAAGTTCTTGTTCATTAACATATCATTTTCTTCTTCCCTTCATCTTTATGTTAAATAGACATCAAAGCCTGTTAAAGGTGAAGAAGCCCTTCAATTGGGTCTTGTTGATGCTGTCGTTTCATCTCATGAGTTGGTAAACACTGCACGTCGGTGGGCACTAGATATTTTGGCACGAAGAAAACCATGGGTTACTAGCCTTTATAAAACTGATAAGATAGAGTCCCTTGGCGAAGCAAGGGAAATACTTAATTTTGCTAGAGCACAGGCTCGGAAACAGGCTCCAAATCTCAAACACCCCTTGGTTTGTATTGATGTAATTGAAGAGGGTATAGTTACCGGTCCTAAGGCTGCGCTGTGGAAGGTCTCTACTTATCCCCATTAGTGTTTGAATCTATGTTGCTCCGACTCTTCATTTTTCTTAAAATACCCGTGTCCGATGTATATCCGGACATGGGTATGAGGATATAATCCCCCAAGGATCCTTCAAATACATGGAAAAACATATAATAAATCAAACATACCCATGTCGGACACTTACCCGTGTCTGACACTCACACTCGAGTCTGAGTAACATAGATTTGAATACTCTTTCACTTACCTTTTTATTTATAGCTAAAAGTCAACTTCAAAACGGTACTTTTGATATTGGCAGGAGGTTAAAGCTTTCCAAGGACTTCTCGAATCTGATACCAGCAAAAGCTTGATCCACATCTTCTTTGCTCAGCGTGGAACATCAAAGGTTGAAGGATAATTACTGTTAGAAACTGTTTGTTGCATCTCTAATACACCACTAATGGATCCTAAAATTGAATCTTGATTAGATAAATGATCTTAGCTTTTTATATTTGATTTCTTGATTTGGTGGCTGATATACTTGATTCTTTTTTGCTTTTCATATTGGTTAGTCGGATACTAAAACAATTTTTTGATTAAAATCCTCGTTTTTCTCATCAATGTTGTTCATAGTAATGGATATTTTAGATGTGGTTTATCTGGCATGTAACTTGAATCTCAAACTTGTGGCTTTCAATTAATTATTGATTGAAATGATGTGATGTTTAATATAATGACTCTTGAGCTATCTTACATCTATGTTACTCGGACTCGGAGGTGAGTGTCGGATATGGGTATGTGTCCGACACGGGTATGCTCAATTTTTTCTAAGTTTTTTTCATATATTTGGAAGATCGTACCTCAATACCCATGTCCGAATATGTGTCGACACGGGTACTTTAGGGAAAATGAAGAGTTGGAGTAACATAGTCCTACATTATACTCTTCGAAGCATCAATTTATCCAGCCTTTTGTAAAAGGTAGCCTAGTGCCCGGATGCTACCCCTAACCTTTGTTACCTTTTCTACTTAACTTTTTACAAACACTTATCACTTAGCAACGGACAGGTTCCCGAGATTACTGATAGGGGCCTGGTGCCAAGACGAGTGAGGAAAATTGCTATACTTGGTGGAGGTTTAATGGGCTCTGGAATAGCAACTGCATTGATTCTTAGCAATTATACAGTGATCCTGAAAGAAGTGAATGAGAAGTTCTTGGAGGCTGGAATTAGTAGAGTCAAAGGTGAGATCACAACTGGATTATTTATTTTCATTTCTGATATCAATTTTTGATGTAGTTTTTATTTTAGAAAGTTGCTTGTTGTGAGATCCTATTCTTTTCTTGTTCAGCCAATTTGCAAAGCCGAGTTAAAAAAGGGCAAATGACTCGAGAAAAGTTTGAGAAAACCATCTCTCTGCTTAGGGGAGTTCTTGACTTTGAAAGCTTTAGGGATGTGGACATGGTCATTGAGGTAGTTAAGAAGGCATTATAATTTGCCTTTCCTACAATTTGTTATCTGAAGGTTTAATATTCATCATTTGTTTATGATCCTTGTAACAGGCGGTAATCGAGAATGTTTCTTTAAAGCAACAAATTTTTGCTGATCTTGAGAAATACTGCCCACCACATTGTATACTTGCAAGTAACACTTCCACTATTGATTTGAACTTGATTGGTGAGAGGACCAAATCCGAGGATCGGATTGTCGGGGCTCATTTCTTTAGGTAATATCATGACTATAATTGTTATCTATGGTGCTTCGACTCTTTATTTTTCTTACAATATTCGTGTCCGACAACCGTGTCTGACGCATATCGAGACATGGGTATGGGGATATGATCTTCCAAGAACCCTCCAAATACATGGAAATCTTGGGAAAAAATTGAACATACCCGTGTCTGACACTCACACCCGAGTCCGAGTAACATAGGTTGTTACTGTTTTTCTGCTTCCTTCTGCTGTTTTCTCACTCAGATGGTTCATCTGTCAACATATCTATATGATGCAGTCCGGCTCATGTCATGCCACTGTTGGAAATTGTTCGTACCAAGCAGACATCACCCCAAATAATTGTTGACTTGCTCGATGTTGGGAAGAAAATAAAGAAGACTCCAATCGTTGTAGGAAATTGCACAGGTTTTGCTGTCAATAGGATGTTCTTCCCATATACACAAGCAGGCCTTTTCCTTGTTGAACGGGGAACGGATGTTTATCAGATTGACAGAGTAATTACTAAGTTTGGAATGCCAATGGGTCCATTTAGGTACCTAATTCAGAAAAATATGGCTTGGTATTTTTATTCTTGCAGTTGCTTTGAAGAACTTTTATGTGCCAGTGAAATGGACTTAAGAAATTTTCTTATTTATGCAGATTGGCTGACCTGGTTGGTTTTGGTGTTGCTATTGCAACTGGCATGCAGTTTATTGAGAACTTTCCTGAGCGAACCTATAAATCAATGCTTATCCCAATTATGCAAGAGGATAAGAGAGCAGGTACGATTTTCATTGTTGAGCCCTATGTTACCCGGACTCGGGGGTAAGTATCGGATACGGGTATGTGTTCGATACGGGTATGATGAATTTTTTAAAGTTTTTTCGTATATTTGGAGGATCATACTTCCATACCCATGTTCGAATATGTGTCGGACACGGGTACTTTAGGGAAAATGAAGAGTCCGGATAACATAGTTTGAGCCTTGGCTGACAAACAAATTACATCTTCAAGCATATCTTGTTATCATATTCCACTTTGTTTCAGGTGAAACGACTCGCAGAGGGTTTTATTTGTATGATAATAAACGCAAAGCTAGTCCTGATCCCGAACTAAAGATGTACATTGAGAAGGCGAGGAGCATCTCGGGTGTAGCTGTTGACCCTAAGGTCTGTCTTCTCTGCTATGTTGCTCCCACTCTTTATTTTTCTTGAAGTACCCGTATCCGACTCATATTCGGACATGGGTATGGGGATATGATCCCCCAAGGACCCTCCAAATACATGAAAAAACTTAGAATAAATCAAACATACCCGTGTCCGACACTCACACCCGAGTCCGAATAACATAGCTTCTCTGTGTTTGAAAATGTTGTATTTCGTGTCTCACCTATTTTACTTAGCTTGGTCCTATGATCACATCTACTACTATGAAGTATGAGCCGCCTAATATTGACATTATTAAAGAACAGAAAATCTAATTCTTTTCATTTTCCTCACTCTTTCTCTTATCTCATATTTGTGGGACTACACTTGTATGCAGTTTGTGAAATTATCAGAGAAGGACATTGTGGAGATGATATTCTTTCCAGTGGTGAACGAGGCTTGCCGAGTTTTTGCTGAAGGTATTGCAGTGAAAGCAGCAGACCTTGACATTGCGGCCGTTATGGGCATGGGATTCCCACCTTACAGGTTTGTAACCTTGTCAACAATGTTGCTTGACTCTTTATTTTTTTTGAAGTACCCATGTCCGACACCCGTGTCCGACACATTTTCTGACGTGGGTATGTGGATATGACCCTCCAAAAACCTTCCAAATACATGAAAAAACTTAGAAAAAATTGAACATACTCGTGTCGGGTACATACCCTTATCCGACACTCTTACCCGAGTCCGAGTAACATAGCTTGTCAATGTTTTCATTAATCCTTCTGGGATTTCATCAATTTCCTGATTGAATAAATTGCTTTAACTTTTCTCAGGGGAGGAATCATGTTTTGGGCTGATTCTCTTGGATCCAAGTACATTTACTCAAGACTGGAGGAGTGGTCAAATATGCATGGAGGATTTTTCAAGCCTTGTGCCTTCTTGGCTGAAAGAGCTGCCAAGGGTGCTCCATTGGTAAGCATACTTGAAACTTATGTTACTCCGACTCTTTATTTTTGCTGAAGTGTACGTGTCCGACACATATTCGGACATGGGTATGGGGGTAGGATCCTCCAAATATATGAAAAGCTTAGAAAAAATTGAGCATACTCGTATCCGACACTCACTCCCGAATCCGAGTAACATAACGGTAGATCATTTGCTACATTATTTGAACGGCGACTTAATGAGTTTATTACATGCATTATAAGTTTGTTCAGCACCCACCAATTATTTTTTATGCCACAATTTTATTTTGGTGTTCCTTTTTCATCTCATTGAGTAGGGAAATTTGTCAACTCTTATCAGTGCTAGTGTCAATAACTTGGTGTCAATAATTTTAAAGGATTTGGATAATTTATATGTTCCTCCTATAACACTGTCTCTCTTCAGAAACCAATTCAACAAAATTAGGTAGTTTTGGAACCCGGGATTTAGCCTAGTTGGTTAATGCAGTTACTTTTAAGAAATGACATCCAGTAAGTCTGGGGTTCGAATCTCGGCATCTGCAATCCCTTATCCTATCCTTAAGTTGCGGTCTCCTTTGTACCAAAATTAGGTAGTTTCCTGTGCTTGTTCTGTGGCACTGAAGTATAGTTGACTGAAATTACCCTGCATTTTCCTGTTCTTCTTGCGTGGCATTGAAGTAGTCTATGTTGTTCCGACTCTTCATTTTTCTTGAAGTGCCTGTGTCCGATGCATATCTGGATATGGGTATGGGGATATGATCCTCCAAAAATCCTCCAAATACATGAAAAAACTTTAAAAAAATTGAACATACCCGTATCCGACACTTGCACCCGAGTCCGAGTAATATATGAAGTAGTTGACTGAAATTACCCTGCAATTTTCACCAGAGAATAGGTCTAGTCTATCGGTAAGTTATACCGTATTACTATGTTGCTCTGACTCTTCATTTTCCTGAAATATCCGTATCCGACACCCGTGTTTGACGCATATCCGGACATGGGTATGGAGATATGATCCCCCAAGGACCCTCCAAATACATGAAAAAACTTACAATAAATCGAACATACTCATGTCGGACACATACCCGCATCCGACACTCACACCCGAGTCCGAGTAACATAGCCATATTAGGTTGCTTTCCACCATTTGATATTGAACACTGTAATCTCTTCTGATGATTGAACTGTTCTTCCATTGCAGAGTGCACCAGTGGAGCTGGGAAAATCTAGATTATAAGAACTGCTTTGATTGCTGTAGTGACTGCCCACTGCTCAAGATCTCCATTGATGTTTTCTTTTTCCAATTTCCTTTGCCAAGGCTAGATAGATAGCTCAAGACTCAATAATGTGTTGAAATGAAAATTTTGAGTTGGCAAGATAAGTTAAGAATGAAACATGGATAATAATAATAATAAACATCTCAGATGAATTCCAGAAGCAATCTTAAAAGGCTAATGTGTTATCAGTCATCTCATTTTGTCAACACTCGACAGCTATTATCATTTTTTTCCATTAATTATTAGTTGTCTTTTGTTTCCTTTTCAAGAAGCATCTATTTTGAAAATCCTAATATGAGATTATAGATGTTGAAATTTAAATTTCAAACAAATTTGTTGATTTTTTTTTTTTTAAATGATTGCATAAATTAATCGAATTAAGTTTTGAATTCTTCTTTGCTTACTTTATAAAGTTGGAAAAAATTAACCTTAGAAAAAGTTACCTTATATGGCTAAGGTTGAGCTTGATATAAATTTGAAGTTATATTAATCCCATCCAATCCTAAAATAATGAATCAGTTGGAGATGACAAAGATTTTGGATAAGATTTGAATCAAAAGTGATATTCGGTAAATTCGAAATTCAAAATAAATGATAAGATTTGAAATTCAAAATTCGAAAGGTGATAAAATTTTGGATAAAATTTGAATCAAAGGTGATATTCAGTTTGATATAAATTTGTAGTTAATGGATCAGTTAATTCATGCAGTTATTTTTAAAAAGTTATTTTAAAAAATAATATTCAGTAAATTTGAAATTCGAATTTCAGTATCTATAATCTTTTTTCTTATTTCAAATTACAGTCTCCTTTTTACTAAAAAAAAAGTTTTTGAATAAGATTTAAAAGAGAAGGAATGATTATTTAGGTACTTAAAATATAAACAACAATGAATTGGAATTGGATGTTTTGAAAAATTAGAAGGTTCAAAAAAAAAAAAAGAGCGAAAAATAGTAAAAATAATAATATACTAAACCTATGGTATGTAGTATAATATTTTGATAATATTAAATTAATAAGGGTTTTATCATCGAAATTTTATTAAATACATCATTGATAACTCCATTAATTGAATTAGAAGATTAACACGTGTCTTTTAAAATATTTTAAAAAATTAAAAAATTAATATAATAAAAAAAAAAACATTATAATATTATAATTTTATTATGAAATTTAAAATTTTCATTAAAATGTATGAAATAATACTTTTTATTATAATTTTGCTTATGAAATATAAAAAAATACACTAAAAATGTATGAAACAATAATCCTTTTAGTCTAAGTAGGCAAAACTTTCAGGTTTTAACACATAATTTCAATATTAAAATTGGGTAATGTAATTTGAAAATATTTCATGTCCCAAATGACAAAATTCAATCATTTTTATCCAAAAAAAAAATAGTAACATAGCCTAGTAAAAGTTCCATGTTTCCACATAGTTTAAAAGACTCCCAAGAAAAACAAAACTCAAAATGCAATGTACGGCTGTGTTATTCCGATTCTTCATTTTTTTTGAAATATTCATATCCGATGCATGAAAGATACTCGTATCCGATACTCACACCTGTGTCCGACACATGAAACATACCGGTATCCGATGCTCAGAAGTTTGAGGTTGTGGACAGCTTTCATTGGCAGCTATCAGAAGTAATGCATCCTCCAAATACATGAAAAAACTTAAAACAAATCAAACATATCCATATCCGATACGGGTAAGATAGATGTAAGGAACAGTCAAGTTATTGCAGAGAAAATAAGGGGGAAAAGCAACGACATACACAGTGATAAAAGTCTCCAAACAATGTTTTCTTCTCCACCTGACAAAAATAGTGCCAAGATATTGTCTGCCTTCCCACATTTCAACCAAAAAATCGTTTCTTATGCCTTTTTCTGCTGATATTTTTTGCTTTCTGTTTACCTGTTTATAAGTGCTCAAAGTGGGCAGGGTGGAACCTCAAGGGTTGTTCCGGCTTGAATTTGGCCCCATCCTATTAGACGCCAATGCTTCTCGACACGCCGACTCAGTGCAATCTTCTCTCCCTTGCTGGTGCAAACTGGGGAAGTGAGTTGCAGCTTTGCCAAATCATTTTTTACAGCTATGACTCGAGCCCCGGTCGACATAGACCCGATATTCAACATTAGGATCTCTCCCTTGGCCAGTTTTGACACCTTTCCTTGCCTCTCTGAGCCCTTTGTCCTAACACCGAGAAGCCTTCGAAGAAGAAAGAAGTTTACCTGCACGATTTGAACAGACACCGTTTCAGAAGATGACAGTAGTCGGCATTTATTTTTTCGTTTTTGTTTTTAGGCCACAGTTTCTATGATAATTGTTCAACCATGGCAGCAGCCACTGACAACATCCAACAGAATAAACCAACAACACTTTCCAAACCAATCCCATCTTGCTCTCAGTCTCAGAAAAGAAAGTGAGAGTGTGCATGCATCAAAACATATGTTGCTTCGACTCTTCATTTTTTTTGAAGTATCCAAATCCAACACCCGTATCCGACGCATATCCAGATATGGGTATGGGATATAATCCTCCAAAAACCTTCCAAATACATAGAAATTTTAGAAAAAACTGAACATAACCGTGTCGGACACATACCAGCGTCCGACACTCACACCCGAATCCGAATAACATAGATCAAAACAGTTTTGTAATTAAAATATAGGTAGACATATAAAGAAATGGTTTCACCACTATGGGTTCCCAACCTATCAAACAAGGAAGAAAGAGATAAACTTGCACTTGCTTAAAATATGCCACAATGGTTGAAGAAATTCAGCACCCACCTCGAGCTCAACATAAACTTCTGGGAGTGACCCAACCTCTCCAAGAACTTGACCCACCAACCTATCAGCACGTGTCAAAGTTGGGTCCATAGTGGTTCCAACACCAATTAGACCTCCTGGAACGGCATATTGTAGCTCATTTTGTTCGGCGTACAGTGAGACTATTCTGGAATATATGGGTGTGCATTTGATGTTTCCATTTTCATCCTTAACAACAATCCCAGGAAGAACTTCAATAAATTGGTTCACTTTCAAAACACCCTGAAAAGAACAAATATTAACAAAATAATCATGAATACAAAACCAAAGCTACAGAAGCTCACTCTAAATCCATTCTCTAGCAATTACCAAAAGTTAGAAGTCAATATTTCGTAAATGTTCCATTTAAATGCATGCTATTTCTAGGACTGTCAACTAATTAACAGATAATAGACTTTAACAGTGTTAGAGACAAGCATGAAACAAAAAATATATATATATATGGAAAGTCTCCGGTGTGTAGTAAGTAAAAATGTGCATCAATTGTAGCATTCATCTTCAAATAAAGACTAACAAGTACGTTCCAAATAAATACATACCCTGAGTATACTTCCACCAGCAACACCACCTTTAATCTCATCAACCTCAAACCCTGGCTTATTGACATCAAATGATCGGATGACAATCATGTTAGGGGGTGAGATAAAGTTTCTCTCTGGAATAGGGATCTTCTTAACAATGTACTCGCACACAACATCAATATTATATTTTAGCTGTGCAGAAATTGGTACCACCGGTGCACCATCAGCAACGGTACCCTGCAATGAATTATTTTGAGCAAAAGATTCAGAAGAAAAACAAGAATGAAATATCCATCTTTTTTTTTTTTGGTAAAACAAAAAAGGTAACCTGAATAAATTTCTGAATTGCTTCATGCTGATTGATGGCTACATTCTCTTGAATAAGATCAACCTTGTTTTGAAGAATTATAATATGCTGAAGTCGCATGATTTCAACAGCAGCCAGATGCTCAGAAGTTTGAGGTTGTGGACAACTTTCATTAGCAGCTATGAGAAGTAATGCACCATCCATAATTGCTGCTCCATTAAGCATGGTAGCCATGAGAATATCGTGACCCTGATGGAAAAATTGAAGATCAAAAAGTAAATTCATATATGACAAAATAGAAGACTTATAAATCTGAAAAGCAATATGTTTAATCCCTTTTATAGCACTGAAACAAGAGTGAGTGAGCAAACGAGAGACTGGGAAAACTTAAAACTTAATCCCCTCATCCCCAAAGAGTAGCACTTAGGACCTTACAGGGCAATCTACAAAAGATACATGTCTCAGCAACTTCATCCTGCAGTTTTCAAAGCCAGGCACATCACAAAGTGGACTATCCTCCTTTCCGCTTCCATATGCCCTACAAAAACAATTTTCAGATCACAGTTGCAGTTGTTACTAATACTCATGAAATTGCTTAAGAAAACAATTGCTAGATATCAACCTACTTGTAGCACATAGGACGAGAGCATCGTTCATCTTCACATTTGTATATCTTTGCATTTGCATATCCAAGCTTGATAGTAATATTACGCTCCAACTCGTTCTTAAAACGAACAGTCTGCAGAAAAAGCACAAAGCACACAAGGCACAGTGTGTTACATTTACTAGACTCCAAAATTCAACAGAAACACTAGTCACTGTACAAAAGGCACCAAAATACTAAGCAGACTCTCCAGAGGTAAGTTATCATCTTTGTTACTCGGACTTGGGTGTGAGTGTTGGATATGGGTATGTATCGGACACGGGTATGTTCAATTTTTTCTATGTTTTTCCATTTATTTGTAGTGTCCTTGGAAAGTCATATCCCCATACCCATGTCTGAATATGTGTCGGACACGGGTACTTTAAAAAAAACGAAGAGTCCGAGCAACATAAGTTATCATATCCTAGTTGGGTATCACTCATTAAAAATAAGCTAAATTACCTGAACCCCAGATATTGCTTTCACAACTGTTGACTTCCCATGTGCCACATGCCCTATGGTGCCTGATAAATTGAAATCCAAATCAAAGTTTTGATCAATAAAGCCGCCAGGAGCAGCAACAACTAGGAGTTTAACATAACCATAACTATTTGCACCAAAATGATACATGCTACTAGTAGTTTGATCACAATAGAGTTTTAACATTACCAATATTTATAGTAGCCTGGCGAGATATAACTTCAGGAGAGAGTGGATGCAACTTAGTCACATCTAGTTTACTTAAGTCTTGCTCCATCAAACCTTTTTTCGACATTTTGGCTGCTCCTAATAAAGGTCTTTCTGCTTCAATATCACAATATGAACTGTAACCAGAATATATCCCAAAAAAAAGGTAATCATTTCACTTAACCTAGAAGCAAAACAGTTGCCAAATATAGGAATCTAGAAATAGAGCAAAGAACATTCGATAAACCCTTAGAAATCAAATTGAAATCGAATAAGTCACAGAACCGAAGCACAGACACGGACACGACACACTGCAGCGTTTGGTCGGAAGGCCTTTCCTCGGCGAAGGTTTTGATCTGAGCCTCAAATGACATTGAGGAAACGTTGGATTTGTCTGATTACTTAGTTCCTAATTCAGTGCCCAAAAACCCTAAATACAATAAACCCCAAATGCTCAAATTTTGAGTTTCGCTAAATTTCAACCTTCAAAGTCAAAATAAAAATAAATTCTCCGAAAAAGAAAAAAAAAAAAAAAAAGAGAAAAAAAAGGAGAAATGACATAGCCACGACGCATAAAAAAATCAAATGATAGAAATTTTGAACAGACACAGGCAATTATAGCAAACGCCAATAAAAAAATTATAAAAAAAAATATATAAAAAACAGCAGAAGAAATAGGAAATAATCGAACGAACCTGATTGGTAACGAGAGTTGCTTGAGTTTTTTTGCTTAGTTTGCAGAAACAAACGCAGCCTTTCTGGGTAGCAAGAGAAATGCAGTCGCTAGGGATAGCGATATTTTATGCCAAAAAAATGAGCTTTGCAAGGTTGTTTTTTTGTCAATCCAGTAAGGTTGGGTTAGATTGAGTTTGGGCTTTGTTTGTTGAAGGAGCCCACTTGAGGAAACATTATTGCTTTGTATTGAACATGATATAATTACACGATACGAATATGACATAAAAAAAAATAATTAAAACACAATACAAAACAAAAAAAAAAGACACGAATACATGAATATGTCAAAATTTATATAACGCAAATTATTAATACGTCAAAATTTATACAAATATAAAACATCTTAAACGCGATTATGACACGAAAAAATATACGAATATGATACGGATATACGAATTGTCAAGTCTAGATGCAGCTTCTTATTGGGCTCAAAGAGATTGAAGCCCATTGAATGAGCCCATTATCAAGGCAGACTTCCAGCATGATAGACACGTGACAAACACCAGACGAGCTCTCAATTTTCTAGCAGCTCCTCCAATGTCAAGTGACGCCTTGTTTACACATATCAAAATCTGAAACTCCCAGTACATATCACAAACAGATATAAATAATCTCGGTTATGACTAATCCGAGATAAGTAAATACTAAAACCTATTGAAACTTTGCCAAATTCTCTTCTCACGTGTTTTCCTCTAAAACTTTTTGCTATTTTCTCAAGTTTCCCAACTTTTACTTAACATCTCAGTAGCTTGTTCAACTCGCCGTAAAAAGACATCAACAATCATCGCAATTGAATTGGCAGATATAAAAAAAAAAATTCAAATTTAATAATCTATATATATGCAATTGAAGCAAACGGAAAATGGAAGGAAAACAAATATAGGAAACAAGAATAGATTTGAAAGATCACCTTCAAGTCATATTCATCCTTAAAATTTATATCTATGTTATTATGACTCTTAATTTTTTTTTGAAATATTCGTGTTAGGCACTCGTATCCGCCGCATATCCGGACATGGGTATGGGAAAATATCCTCCAAATACATGAAAATCTTGAAAAAAAAATTGAATATACTCATGTCCGACACTCACTCTCGAATCCGAATAACATAGCCATGAACTATTTTTCTAGCATTAGTTAAGGCAGATTTTGCCTTAGCATATACTCACCTAAATCTGACCATTATTTTTAAGTTTTTGCAAAATATAAAATTCTGATTTGTTGCAAGATTCTCATTGACTAACAAGAGAAAACTAATAGGAAATGTTCTACATCAACTACCTTCCCTAATTGTTTGAAACATATTAGGTTGATCCTCTACGTAATGAAGACTGTCTTCAAGTTTAAAAAAATTGAGAAAAACCTACCAGTTTCAAATAAGAAATTCAATATAAAAATTAAATGTTCCATTGATGCAAGTTCTTAAATCTCAAACCAGCTTTTCTCATCAAAAGATAATGATACAAAATCGCCAACAACAACCATGCTTTCTGCAAATTCTTTTCTGCTTTTCATCATCATCTTAGTGTTGATTAAAACTTCAAATGGAGGGATTTCTGCTGAAAGAAGGGAACTTAGTTTGCTTCTGCTGCAATCTGATGATCATTTTCCAACACATTTGAGATTTTTTCGATCGGCTTTGAGAGGTCGAAAAAGGGTATTATCATGTGATAAAAATGCTGATATTTGCTTGGATCGTGAGAAAAATCCATGGGGAGGAAGCACTTGTTGTTTTCGACAGTTTTGCAAGAATATTCTTAGGGATTCGAATAACTGTGGAGAATGTGGTCATGCATGTGGTTTTGGTCTCGTTTGCTGCGATGGAAAATGTGTTGATCTTCAAAATGATCATCACAATTGTGGGAATTGTTTTCAAGAATGTCCTGGACAGAATCGTTGCATCTTTGCAATGTGTGATTATGGTTAGCTATGTTACTCGGACTCGGATGTGAGTGTCGGATATGGGTATGTGTCTGACACAGGTATGTTCAATTTTTTTTTTCTAAATTTTTACATGTATTTGGAGGATCCTTTGAGGGTCATATCCCCCATACCCATGTCTGGATATGTGTCGGATATGGATGTCGGACACGAATACTTTAAGAAAAATGAAGAGTCGGAGCAACATTGATGGTTAGACCTGACAATTCGTGTAACAGCGTCGTGTTTTGTATATTTTGTTGTGTCATCATCGTGTTTAAGGTATTTTATATTTATATAAAGTTTGATACGTTAATAATTCGTATTTTATAGATTTTGAGATATTCGTGTATTCATATCGTATCGTGTATATGTTTTTTTTTTTTTCGTGCTCGTATCATGTAATTATGCCGTGTCCAATATTATCATATCTAATTATGGTGGGTGATTGATGAATAAATTTAGTGCTTTCTGTTTAATTTATGCAGCCTTAATTGTTCAATTTTGTCTTTGGTTGGATTATTTAGCTTTTAAGGGTCTTCCTGGTTCTCTATTTATTTTCTAAATAATGATTCTGTTGAAGCCTATGTTGTCCTGACTTTTTATTTTTTTATGAAGTATTCTTGTCTAATATCCGTGTCCTACGCATATTCGGACATAGGTATGGGGTTATGACCCTCCAAGAACCCTCCAAATACATTAAAAAACTTAAAATATTTGAATATACCCATGTAGACATATACTCATATCCGACACTCACATCCGAATCCGAGTAACATATGCTAAAATTTATTATATGGTTTTATGCTATATTGCTTCGACTCTTCATGTTTATATATAATTTGTTATGTTTATATGTAATTTGTCATGTTTATATGTAATTTTTCATGTTTATATGTAATTTGTTATGTTTATGTTTATATGTTTATATGTAATTTGTCATGTTTATGTTTATATGTTTATATGTTTATATGTAATTTGTCATGTTTATATGTAATTTTATCATGTTTATATATATTTTGTCATATTTATATATAATTTGTCATTTGTCATGTTTATATGTAATTTCTCATGTTTGTCATGTTTATATGTAATTTGTCATTTTGTCATGTTTATATGTAATTTGTCATTTTTATATGTTAATTGTCATGTTTATATGTAATTTGTCATGTTTATATGTAACTTGACATATGTAATTTGTCATGTTTATATGTAATTTTTCATGTTTATATGTTAATTGTCATGTTTATATATAATTTGTCATTGGTCATGTTTATATATAGTTTGTCATTTTTATATGTAATTTGTCATGTTTATATGTTAATTTGTCATATTTATATTCTCATGTTTATATGTAATTTATCATCTTTATATGTAATTTGTCATATTGTCATCTTTATATGTAATTTGTCATTTTGTCATGTTTATTTGTAATTTGTTATGTTTATATGTAATTTATAATGTTTATATGTTAATTGTCATATTTATATGTAATTTGTCATTTGTCATGTTTATATGTAACTTGTCATGTGTAATTTGTCATGTTTATATATAATTTGTCATGTTTATATGTTAATTTGTCATTTATATGTAATTTATCATGTTTATATGTAATTTCTCATGTTTGTCATGTTTATATGTATTATTTCTCATGTTTATATGTTAATTGTCATGTTTATATGTAACTTGTCATATGTACTTTGTCATGTTTATATGTAATTTTAGTCATGTTTATATGTAAAAATTGGTAACCTGATAACTTGTTATTCAGATTTTCTAATTTTGAAATCTACAAAAACTTATTTTAAGGAGCTCATGGTAAAAACCTCGATTGTTATAAATTGATCTTTATAAAATATGAAAGTAACGAAAATTTTACGTTAAACTTTTTTCATAAAATAATTCATTTTTGTTATTTTTTATTTTAAAATTTAAAATTACAATGATAAAACTCAATAAAATTTAATTATAATGATGTTATTCAATATTAAGTCATACTATAATAATAAATTTGACCGTAATCCTTTTTTTAAAAAATTTATTTTATCTCAATAATTTTTTTTTTTTCCAAGTCAAGCAACAAATCGCTTGAATCTGAAATTTCTCGCTTAAGGTAGGTAAATTCACCATGCATATTTAATATATTAATAAAAACTAATATTTTTTATTAAACAACAAAATCGAAGTAGTTTCTTTAAAATAAAATTTGTAATTTAAAATGACTAATTAAAACAAAAGAAATGGGGTTTAAAAATCTTAACCTAATGGCTCATTAATAAGTCCATTACTTATTTATTTATGGATTATTATTCTGTACATTGATGTGAACTTTTTTAAATTCATAAGCGGGGCTTACACGTTTTCGTAATTTTTCATATGATTTATATTTGTACAAACCGATCGTCGGATTTAATAATATAATCGTACTCGTCATGCACGTAAAATTTCGAATCAATCCGATATCCCTATCATATCGATCGAGAATACTGTTTTTTTCAATATATATATATATCGATCGAAATTTTTTTACATCGGAATGAATAGTTAAATATTTTTAATTTACTCGAAATTCGACGTGCATGATCTACACGAATGAGACACGAAATACGATAATCGAATTAAAAAAAATAAATCGTACGAAAAATTACAAAAACATATAAACCCTGCTTATGAACTTAAAAAACTCCACCCTCAATTTACATAATAATATTCTTATATTTATTTATTCACACACATAATTCGCGGCAACATCGGCAAAATTATCCCTATCCCAAGTCAAGAACATACTTGTCCCCATACCCAAACTAGGTAAAAACAGAGATCCGTCCGCAACCTCTGCCAAAAACCCTGGCCAATAAATACCAATCGTTCAATCTAGTTCAAACCCTCTCTCGTCGTCGTCGCTTTTTGCGTCTCTCTCTTGATTACCCTAAAAAGGTTTTAACTTTTAGCTTCGATTTCTCAAAGGGAGAGACTGCAATTATGTTGGTTTACCAAGATCTCCTTTCCGGTAAGAACCCCTTTTTTCCCCAATATTTTCGATTAGGGTTTTTTTTTATTAATTTCATTGTTTTTGTTTAGTTTAGTTTAAAGCTTTTGCTTTTTTTAGATCTGGTTTTTTTTTTTAATCCTCCTTTAATTGTATTTGGTTTTGTTTCGATTTAGTTTTTAATCTATAAAATTAGAAACCCTAATTAAACTATTGGGTCTAGAATTTTGTTGTTGTTATTTCTGTCCTTTTGAATCTAAAAAATATGAATCTTTTAATTACTATGCTTAGGGTTATGATGTGGAATTTTGTTGATGCAAGTGTGTTGAACAAACTGTTGACTTTTTACTAATGGAATTCAACATTGAAAATTTTTAGCTGTTGGGTCTAGAAATTTGAGAAATTTAGTTTTTTTTTTTTTTTTTTATTAAGTTAAAAAGTTTACTATGCTTAGGGTTATACTGTGGAATTTTGTTGACTCAACTTTGTGGGGTTGAGTTGAATGAACTGTTGACTTTTTTTATTTAATTATGTTTAATTAATTTCAGGCGATGAGCTTCTTTCTGATTCATTCTCTTACAAGGAAATTGAGAATGGGATGCTGTGGGAAGTTGAGGGAAAGGTTAGTGTTTTCATGTAATTGTTATGTTGAAGTTTTAGATTCTACGTAATGCGGATTGGTATTCAGATTTAACTGTAATTGCTGTTTTTTGCTGCTTTCTAGTGGGTTGTGCAAGGAGCTGTTGATGTTGACATTGGTGCCAATCCTTCTGCTGAAGGAGCAGATGAGGATGAGGGTGTTGATGACCAAACTGTGAAGGTTGTCGACATTGTCGACACTTTTAGGCTACAGGTTGGTTGGTTTTGCTCTTAAAAGTAATTCATGCTTTTCAATTTTCGATATTTTTTAGAGTTTAGAATGTGAAGAATGTATTTTTGATATTGCTTGTTGAGGGTGTTGATGACCAAGCTGTGAAGGTTGTTGACATTGTCGGCACCTTTAGGCTTCAGGTTCGTTGGTTGGTTTTGCTCGTTAAAAGTAATTCATGCTTTTCAATTTTCGATATTTTCGAGTTTAGAATGTATTTTTGATATTGCTTGATGAGGGTGTTGATGACCAAGCTGTGAAGGTTGTCGACATTGTCGACACCTTTAGGCTTCAGGTTCGTTGGTTGGTTTTGCTCGTAAAAGTAATTCATGCTTTTCAATTTTCGATATTTTTCGAGTTTAGAATGTGAAGAATGTATTTTTAATATTGCTTGATGAGGGTGTTGATGACCAAGCTGTGAAGGTTGTCGACAATGTCGACACCTTTAGGCTTCAGGTTCGTTGGTTGGTTTTGCTCTTAAAAGTAATTCATGTTTTTCAATTTTCGATATTTTTTGAGTTTAGAATGTGAAGAATGTATTTTTGATATTGCTTGTAGGAACAACCTCCTTTTGACAAGAAGCAATTTGTTGCATTCATAAAGAAGTTTATCAAGAATTTGACACCCAAGTTAGATGCAGAGAAGCAAGAAAACTTTAAGAAACACATTGAGGGAGCAACCAAGTTTTTGCTTCCAAAGCTCAAGGACCTTCAATTGTGAGTGCTTCTGAGTTCTGATCATAGTATTCTTCTTTGAATTTTAAGGATTTCTTTTTCAGGTTTTAGGAAAGAAATTGAAGTTTATGTTTTGTTTCGATTCAGTTTCGTCGGAGAGAGCATGCACGACGACGGCTGTTTGGTGTTAGCTTACTACAAGGATGGTGCTGTTGACCCAACATTTTTGTACTTTGCTTATGCATTGAAGGAGGTTAAGTGCTGAGTTTGAAGCAGAAATGCTTGCTTATAGTTCTTGTCTTCATTATTTGTCTTGCCTTCTTTTCTATCTTTTGTACCTTTAGACTACTAAAGGCCCTCTCATGGCTACTGCTGTTGTTTTGTTTTAATTGTTGTTTCTTGGTCTTGGAATGCTTTCTATTTTATGGGGTGACTAAATAACTTAAATCATTGTTCTATTTACCCTTCTTAATTGGGTTAAATTAATGTTTAGTCCTTGAACTATAACACTTCTGTAAGTTTGGTACTTGGAGAATAAAATCGGTCGGTTAAATACTCGAATTTTTATTTTTTCGTGCACATTGATTTTTTAGATTTACACTGTTAGTTAATGTTTGATGTGACAATAAACATTTAATGAGAACATGACACGTGAGAAAAATACCAAAACAACACACCTTTAGAAAACATATTTTTTAATTATATATATATTTATTTAAACTTTTGTGTCTAAACTTTAATAGGGGTGAGCATTAATTGGTTTGAATCGATTTAATCGATCGAATCGATCAAATTTGATTAATTCGGTTCTATTTATTGGTTTTGAAATTAATCGATTAGTTCGGTTAGTTCGTTCATAATCGATTTTTAAATAGACTGAACTAATCCACCTTTTAATTATATTTGATATTTAATATAAATATTCCTCATATTTATATAATAATTTTAAATTATATATTATATATTATTTAATAAATCATTTATATTATATTTTATATAATATGTAATACACAATAAATAATTTATTTGTTAAATAGTTAAAATCTATTAAATTGATTGCATCGATCGTCTTATATCGGTTTTGATTTTTTTGGTTTTAAAATTTTTTATCAATCGATTTTGTTAATTTTATAAATTTTATCGATTTAATGGATTTTTAAAATTTTAAAATAGAACCAACCGAAAGTAAGCAATTGAGCCGAAGATACTTATAAATGCAGAAAGTTAAAAAGAAGAATTTCAAGGAATTTTATTTTATATCTATCACATAAAAGTTCACCTACTAAAATACAACCTTTTTTATTTTTTAAATTTTTACATTGTTGTCATCATCATTTCTTCCATTATTTTTTTAGTAATCATTATACCCATAATCATCTTAAATATATACATTTAGAGAAATATTAAAAGAGTGTCTAAAAACACTTCTTAAATTGATTTGTATAAAAATAATCTCTCTTGTTGAATTTGACAAGAATGGTACACATTAAATGAAAAGAACATTTTTCAAAACTAAAAATTTACTAATTCTAGCAAGGAATTATAAACACCCATTAACAGAATCTTTATATTTATAGACAAAATTTAGATATGGCAATATGAATATAATAAAAATATGATACGTTTAATAAACATGAAAATAATATAATAAACACGATTAACATAATATGTATCATATTTTTATTTATGATTTTGATACATTTAATATTTTTTATTGTATTTATATTTATATGTCTAACACAAAAGAAAAAAAAAATACGACATGACATAAATATACGGATTGCTAAATTTACTAAAAATAAAATCACAAGTTTACAACTCTATTATTTGAAAAGCTCAAATTTTTGCTAATTTATTCAAATACCAAAGAAATGTAATGTGAGGAAAACTGTTCTCCTGCACAATTTTAATTGTCATTGGATTGGAATATTTGATGATCAAGTTAGATACTGAAGCATTTGTACCTGATAATTTTATACACGATTACATGATACAAAAAAATAATTAAAATATAATACAAACACGATACAGATATACGAACGTGTTAAAATATATATAACACAAATTGTTAACATTTCAAAAATTATATAAATATATAATATCTTAAATATGATTATGATATATAAAAATACATAAAGAGACCTAGTATGGAGAAGAGAGAATGGATTATAAAAGGATTTGAATTCGAAGATATCATATGAGACATCTCATTTTAAAAATGAGGATAAAATTTAAGAAAGAGTATTTGATTGATTCGGTCTTGTAAATTTGAAAGTCGAATTAATTAATTTTACTTGGAAGAACTTATCAAACCAACTTAATTATATTGATTAATAAAAAATAACCGAAATTGACTTAGGTCGATCGGTCGATTTGATCGATTTGATTGATTTTAATTATTAGGGATAATTATGTCTTTAAATAATATATTTAATTAAAAAAATCCAATTATTATGTGAGTGAAAAATGGGTAATATTTTTTAAGTGGATAATTTAAAAAAAAAAAAAGGAGAGTAAAAATTGGATATCTTTTCAAAGTGGGTAGTTTTTTAAAAGAGTGTATGGTTTTTTAAAAGTAAATAGATATTTTTTATTAAAGATATTGTTTAAAGACATAATTATCCCTAATTTATTTTTTAATTTTATAACTTTACTTGTTTTTTTTGTATTTTTTGCAATTGAGTTGATGTCCGGTTAACTCGTGACACCAACTCAGTCATTTCTTTTAATATAGTAAAGACAATTGGTGTTCGATTAACTTATGACACCAACTCAACTATTCCTTTCCATAGTATAGATTAAATCATGACACAAACTCTTATTATAAAAAAAAAGTACTTTTTAAATAAATCAAGACAATTTTCTTTTAATTTGGAAATAATAAGGTATTTGATTTGGTTTGGTTGTTTTAGTTTTTTTATATAAAAAAATCAATTGAGAAAAACTTTGGTCGTTATTTCAACCAATAATGATTTGAGAAATTAAAATATGATACCTATTATATAATTTTACCCATTTTTCATTAAAAAAAAAACAAATTCAACATAATTTCAAAATATTCACTTTAAAATTTTATTTTCAAAATATTCCCGACTAATCTTTGTAGGTAAATTAAAAAAAATAAATTATTTCATTCATCAGTTAAATTTTCAAAAAATAAATTCTAATTCTAAAAAACATAATATAATTTTTTTTATTAAAAAAAAATCAGTACAAGCCAAACGATATTTACTTGGAAGCAAAACCACCGTTAAGGGCATTTCTGTCACCAAACCCCCCCCCCCAAACAAAAAACCGAAACAAGGGCATTTAAGTCATTCGAACAAATTCAACAAGCCTTTCAATAATTTTGGAAAAAAAACCCTTACCCAAAAAAACCAAATCCAAATTATTTTTTTCCAAATCTCTTGAGAGAAAGGGAAAAAAAAAAAAATAGTAAAATAAAATCGGAGCCACCGTACGATCAAATTAAATCATGGTTTCTGGTTTTATAATTTTCTTTCTCTTTCAGATCTGATCGCAGATCTTGAATCGTCGACGTCTCTCTTCTTTTTTTTTCGTCTTTCTCTGGTAATTTTGTTTATTTTTCACTTTTTTCTTTTAATAATTTAAAAGCGTGAATTTTGAGTGACATTTTTTTTGATAGGGGATAATAAAAAATTGCACGAATTATTGGAAATCGCATTTTTGAAGAAATTCACTTTCATGTTCTTCTTCGATTTCGGATTTTCTCCACCTTGTAAGTAAAATTCAGTTTTTTTTTTTTAAATTTCTTTTATCGTTATTATTATTATTTATGAATTTTGATTTTGATTTTGGTTTTGATTTTGGAGTTTGGTATTTTTGTTTTTATTTATGGTAGCGTTGATAAACAGATCTTAAAAATTGGCTCCTCAAAGGCGATCGCAGCGCCACATGGGTGGCCAGATGCAGCAAAGCAATGCTGCAGCGACGGCGCTTTACGATAACGCCGGCGGCGTTGGTGGCGAGTCCTTGCAGAATGCGGCTCCCGCCGGCGGCGATGCCGTTATGGCGCGGTGGTTGCAGTCTGCTGGATTGCAGCATCTGGCCTCTCCCTTGGCTTCTACTGGTATCGACCAACGCCTCCTTCCCAATCTCCTCATGCAGGTAAACCAACGCTCTCCTTTTAATTTCCACGCGTATTTATTTATATTTTCTGTCGTTTTTAATTATTAACCGTCCAGTGCTCTATTCCAATCCATGCAATTTGAATTCGGTTAATGTATATTTTTAATTGCTTTTAATTTACTTTAAATTGCCCTTTTTTGTGAACTTATTTGGTGAAACACACTCGTGGCTATTGCATTTTAATGATGGGAAATGTTTTTGAAGTTTGTACGTTGTTCTTCACCTAATCACGTGTATTTTTGCGATTTATATTACATGCCGAGTTGATAGAATGCATATTTTTTTCTTTTGAATGAAGTTATGAAAAATTCACTTTTAGTATTGACAGGTTGGGTGATAAACCTTTTAAGAAAGTTGGAGTTCATTATTAGTTGATCATTCGATTCTTGTTTCCTTGTTTTCCATGAGTTCATTAATTTTTATTTCCTTTCGAACGAACTCTCTGTATCTTAAATACTTCCTCATGTGGTTACTTTATAATTTAAATGGTTTTGCATCTTATGCGTTCTGAGATAATGAGAAGTTACTATTTCATTATTGAAGGGTTATGGAGCTCAATCTGCAGAAGAGAAGCAGAGGCTATTCAAATTAATGAGGAACCTCAATTTTAATGGGGAATCTGGGTCGGAGCCATACACACCAACTGCCCAAAGTTCAGGAGGGCTGGCTACATCTGATGGGTTCTATTCTCCAGAGTTCAGGGGGGATTTTGGAGCTGGGCTTCTGGATCTTCATGCTATGGATGACACAGAGCTTCTATCTGAGGTATGGTTATAGGGCATTGCACATAGTTTTGCGGGAGAGTTCCATAACTCTACTATTCTTCTTCATTTTTGTGGTGATATGGTTAGATATTTCTGGATGTCGTTCCCTTTTGATATTTTTTTAATGTTCAAGTTTGGCGTAGCATTTTTTTTTATTTCTCTGCAAATAAATTTTGATTTGATTTGTTTGCAGCATGTTATGTCTGAACCTTTTGAGCCATCACCATTCATGCCTGGTGTGAACAAAGCATTTGAAAATGAATTAAATGTGACAACTAGCCGGCAGCAAAAAGAGCAAAGTGATGCAGATGCCTCTGCTTCACTATTCTCTGCCAATGAAAAAGAGATCAGCACGAGGGAAAATAATGTTGCTAAGATTAAAGTTGTGGTATGTTGGTTTCTAGCCATGATGCTTCGTTTCCCTCTCCTCTCTCTCTCACCCTTCTACGGAGATGGGGACATCCTTATTTCCTTGCTAAGATTAAAGTTTATGTTCTCCAGTTTAGTACCTTTTTATTCCTTTCATTGTTATCCTGCCGTTTTGTTTCATTATTATCTAGGCTGGGCAAAGTCGATGTGTGTATGCATGCATGTTCATGGTACAGTATTATATGCCTTGCCTTTTAAATTTCCTGGAAATCTAAATTTTTGTCTTACATGTGGTATAAGGTACGTAAAAGACCATTAAACAAGAAGGAGATTTCTCGGAAGGAGGATGATATAGTAACCGTGAGTGAGAATGCTTTAACTGTCCATGAACCCAAGCTAAAGGTTTGTCCCTTATTTACAGTAGTTAATGCCACGTCACTATTTGTTCTTGAGATGAACATTTTAGAATTATCGGTGCTTGTTTGATATGTCATTTCTTCTCTTTCTTATATCTGCTTTGATTGTTATGTGAAAGGTGGACTTGACAGCATATGTAGAGAAGCATGAGTTCTGTTTTGATGCTGTTCTGGATGAGCATGTTACCAATGACGAGGTAATACTTAGTTGTAATATATTTCCTTGTTACTATCCAAACGTGGTTCCTGAATAATGTTGAGTATATTACGACCAAAGTTTGTCCTTTATTTATTTTTAAATCAAAAGTTTGATTTCTTCTCTTGTTTGCTTCAACAGGTTTATCGTGAAACTGTTGAGCCGATTATTCCCATCATCTTTCAGCGAACAAAAGCCACTTGTTTTGCATATGGGCAAACAGGTGCATAGAGTTTCTGAACTTTCTTCCTGAATGGCAGGCACATGTGCTATATTTATTATGTTCTATTTTTGTATGCTTGAAGCTATATTCATGTAGAAGGAAAACTTTTCAATAACAAAGCCTACATGCATCTTGGATAGCATCTAGGCATCTATTCCTTTCAGTTTCTTCAAAAATATATTTTTTACATGAAGATTATTTCTCAGACCTTCTAGGAGAATTATATTTGGATGTAAAAAGTATAAACATCTTCTTAACTCTGTTTGTTATTTTCTATTCCATTGTTTGATGTTTGCCCTTATGCCTTACCAGGAATTTTCGCTTTGGTTTATGTAGATCATTGCTCAACACCAAATCATTTTACAATATTCAAAGAGCTAGGAAGAAATTAGATTCTAGTGAGAACCATAATTTTTTTTGTTAAATGATGTACATGGTATTTTGTGGTGTTTTAAACAAAATGGAGGAAACTATTTGGGAGGTATAGAATTATTTCTAGAAAGTTGATGCATATGATTGAGCTTTGGAATTTAGAGACCGCAAATGTTTTGATTATATTGATGAGAGAATTAGTGCTAGGAGAACAGCTAGTTCCCAAAAAAGAGAAGAAATCTCTGTTTTAGACTAAAGTCATCACATAAACCTAAGACATGATAGTCATTTTCATTTTCCTTTGTCCTTATTCTTGTTGCACATCTCCTTGTCTTTCTAGTTCATGGTTGTGTGGCATTGTTGCTAATTTCTGCACTATGTCATGGAATATATTTTGATTTCAGGTAGTGGTAAGACGTTCACAATGCAACCATTACCTCTCAGAGCTGCACAAGACCTTGTTAGATACTTGCATCAGCCAGTTTATCGCAATCAGAGGTTTAAATTGTGGCTTAGCTATTTTGAGATATATGGTGGAAAACTCTTTGACCTTCTGAGTGATAGAAAGTATTTCCCTTTTCTTTCCTTGATTATTTACGTGTTTTTTTAATATAAATATTTTTTTCTTTATGCTGGTGTCCATGTGAATGCATATATGTATTAATAACAATTAGATCACTCAATAATCCAAATGTTCTCCAATAGGAAACTTTGTATGAGAGAAGATGGGAGACAACAAGTCTGCATTGTTGGACTGCAAGAATTTGAGGTGTCAGACGTGCAAATTGTGAAGGAATACATTGAAAGGGGAAATGCCGCTAGAAGCACAGGATCTACTGGTGCAAATGAGGAATCTTCAAGGTCACATGCTATTTTACAACTTGTCATCAAGAAGCACCCTGAGATAAAGGAGTCCAAGCGGAACAATGATGGAAATGAGTCTAAACCAGGGAAGGTTGTGGGAAAGATTTCTTTTATTGATCTTGCAGGCAGTGAAAGAGGTGCAGACACCACTGACAATGACCGGCAAACTAGGTAAGTTTGAATTTTTCTGTGGGAAAAAGAAGGGTGCAGAAACCAATTCCAAAGGTCTATATGTGGGTTGGCTTTATCTGTCAGCTAGTTAACTGTCTTAACATGTATTTTCTTCCTCCCCACCTGGTTTGTTTTTGGCTTGTTCTGATATAATTGGGTTTAATTCTTGCCAGGATTGAAGGTGCTGAAATAAATAAGAGCCTTTTGGCTCTTAAGGAGTGCATTCGTGCTCTGGACAATGACCAGATCCATATACCATTTCGTGGGAGCAAACTCACTGAAGTGCTCCGTGACTCTTTTGTTGGTAATTCAAGGACAGTTATGATCTCCTGTATTTCTCCAAATGCAGGTTCATGTGAACACACTGTCAATACTCTGAGATATGCTGATAGGTATGCTTGTTTCTATGATGGGCCTCTACAAAATGGACTTCCTTTGTTGCAGTAGATTGTATTGTTCTACTTGTTGACTAAATAAAGATTATTGTTCTCCAAATGAACAGGGTTAAGAGTCTTTCCAAAAGTGGTAATTCGAAAAAAGATCAAGCTGTAAATTCTTTACCACCAAGTAATAAGGATGCTTCTTCAGCATCTTCTCTGTCAGCTACTGCTGATGTTGAAGATGTTTATGAGCGACAACAGGAAGTAAAAGTTGTTGATACAGGTCGAAGGGTTGTAGAGAAAGATGTTTATACTGTAGACTTTGACAAACAGCCTTCAACTTTTTCGTCAAGTTACCCTTTCAATGGGAGGGAGGAAAGTGGAATAGCTTCTGGCCCAACAGATAGGGAGAGATTTGAAGTGAATAGTAATTATGGCGGTTCTACAGGTCGAAGAGTTTACTCATCAAATTCTCAAAATTCAGCTGATACAGAAGAGAAAGTGCAGAAGGTGTCACCACCTCGTAGAAAAGTAACTAGAGAAGAAAAATCGGAGAAGACGGGAAACTGGGCCAAAAAAGATGGAGGAGGATCTGATTTGTCCACTTCAAACTCTAGGCAGGCCAATGCTGTTAATAATAACAACACAAATAATGTTGGATATAGACAATATGATCCTGAGCCTCCCACTGATGAGAATATCAATGCAATACTTGAGGTAGGCCATTGATATGGTTCATTTTGTTTTATTATAGTACGGTCTCAGGATTTTCTTCATTCTGTGTATACTTTTCGTTTGTTGCAGGAGGAAGAGGCTCTAATTGCTGCTCACAGAAAAGAAATTGAGGACACAATGGAGATTGTTCGTGAAGTAAGTATGCTTGCACTTGATCAGTGGTGAAATTTTTTCGTTTTTGAGTACTTATGTAACATTTACATTCATTATACTGAAACCACTTCAATAAGCTGGAGAATTTATCCTTTTCTTTTTTTCAAATATTCATACACCAATTGAACCACTATTCATCTCGTTTTGCGTCTAATATTACAGGAAATGAAGCTTTTGGCGGAGGTGGACCAACCAGGCAGCCGCATTGACAATTATGTGACCCAGCTGAGCTTTGTGCTTTCACGCAAGGCTGCTGGTCTGGTGAGTCTTCAAGCTCGCCTTTCCAGGTTCCAGCACCGCCTGAAAGAGCAAGAGATACTGAGTCGGAAGAGAGTTCCTCGTTAAGGCAGCAGTTTGTTCTCCGCTTTCATTACTGCATCGGACCCTGTCCTGTAATTTCCTCCCATATAGATTGTTATGGTACTATTATTTGTCCTGGTGGACATTTACATTAAATATTTCTATAATCAGATAAATTCTCTTAAATGAATCTACTCGGTTCTGGCAGTCGATGCATGGAGCTGCTTTAGGGTCTTGAGAGGGAATTCGGCAATGCAAAGATCTCGGTCCGACCTTCCGGCATCAATGTTGCTGTTCACATGTTTCCTGCTAATGCAATGGCGACGATGATTCAGGTACATATGTGATGCTTGACTTATCAAAATGTATTTGTTTAGATGAATCTGATAGTGTTCTTGTTGAGATTGAATGGGTTTGGTGGCCTTCTATTGTTGTTTAATGGGTGACGAGGAAAGGAGAAAAAGGAAAAATAGTGTATTTTGTTTCCCTTTTACTTTGTTTATTTGTACTCTTGAAAGTATATTTTGTTTTCTCACCTCAAAAGCACCTTGTGTATGTAATATTCTAGTTTCAAGAAATATTAATGTCTACTTAAATATTTCGAAATGCGCAAAACTGTTCTTTTTATTGATTTTTTGACTTACCCATTGTCAAAATGCGGAACTTAGCTTAGTTGATTCATGTAATCACTCTTAAAAGGTGAAATGTAACAAATTTAAAATTCGAATTTCAGTATTTATAATCTTTTAATCTTTAAATTTTGTAAAAAAAAAAAAAAAAAAACCTGCCTGAGCAACAACTTTGGTAGTAAAGTTTTTAGCTGGCTTATTTTTGGATGACATCTTGGTATAAAGCTTGATGTTAACAATTTTATGGTTGGCACTGGGCTTGGTCCCAACAATTATGTCAATTTTATAATTTGCCATACTTGCATTTTTTTTTTACTTTGCTCAAACTCTAGAATCAAGATGATCTGAAACCGAAATATAACCTGAATTTCTTTCTAACCCGAAATGATCCGATCTGAAGTAATCAATCTGCTCTACCCAATTGCCACGACTAGTTTGACTCCTTGAATTGTAATTTTAACATCCAAGTCAAAAGGTAGAAAGATTTGGCCCCAACTATTTTTGCCCCAAGAATACATAAAGCAAATGCATGAAGACCTATAGGTTTTAACCTAGTGATTCAAAATATTTAAGATTTTATGATCGTTTCGTGAGAAAGATCTTCGAAAAACCTTCTTTACCAAATAATCTATAGATACAAACAAGTGTTAAATCAAGATTGATAAGTTTGTGAAGATTTTTTTAGCCTCTTCGAATCACAATGTCGAAGCTGAACTTTATTAAACTGAATGCTCCATCTATTGCTCTTGTACAACATTTGCAGAAGGATTTATTAGGTGCAATAAAACCTATTTAATTCGCTCATGCACAAAAAAGAAAAAGGCCAAAGGGAAAACAGGAAGCATCTTTCATTTTACAAATAGATATATATTACTCTTAGCCGAAAAAAAAAAGGAAAGAAAAAGAAAACATTACTTCTATAATAATTGGTAAGGCTCAAAAGCTGTAAAGAGAAACCAGGCAGAATCTGATATACAAAGGGGAAATTGGGAAGATGTTAGAAGAAAGAAGAGAGATTTTTTATGATATATGGAAAGAAAAAAAAATACAAACAAAAATCTATTACTTCCAAGACAATTTAGAAAATAATGCTGCCTAAACCTGTTAATTCTTACTCGAACCCGAAAAACCCGACCAAATTCTGCCCTACATCTCATAGCTTGCATTTACAATTAAGTAACTGGTTACGCCTTGTACGCTAATATCATACTTTGCCAAGTCATTATATTGATAATATGATCAGAAGCAAACTCTTGCACACCATTCCAATTCTTAGTAAAAGCCTTCTCAATACCTATGTTATTCGGATTCGGGAGTGAATCAGATACGGATATGTGTCCGACATAAATATATTCAATTTTTTCATATATTTTAAAATCATATCCCATATCCATATCCGAATATGTATCAGACACATATTTTAAAAAAAAAATAAAAAATTCGGGTAACATAACTCAATAGACAAAACTAAAGAAGGATGCATATCTATACCAAAAAAAGAAAAAAAAAACCCAAAGGAGCTTTAAATTGCAAATACGTCATCAATGCCAGAGTGTGTTCACACTTTCGATCAATCAGCTCTCAATCTCAAAATTTCCTTGGCTGTCCTTAAACGAAAATAGGGCATGCGTTCCTACAAAAGCATGAATATCATAACTTAGTTCAAAGACAACATCAAATCATCATTTACTTTAAAATACAGAAAATTTTCTTCTTGGCAATCTGCCCAGGAGCTGGATAAAATTCAGCAGGCTGAGGTTTCAAAAGGAGGGTGTGTGGATCCATGTTGCTCCGACTTTTCATTTTTCTTGAAAAACCCATGTCCGACGCGTATCTTGAACATGGTTCTTTTTTTTGAAAATCCCGTTCGACGCATATTCCGACACGAGTATGGGAATATAATCCCAAGAACCCTTCAAATAGATGAAGATCTTGGGGAAAATTAAATATTCCCGTGTCGGACACATACCTGTGTTTGACACTTACACCTAAGTCCGAGTAACATAGGTGTGGATGTCTCATCAACGAAATTCTTCAAACTTTTTCTCAGCAATCAAATATAAAATGAGAATTACAAGCATAAGAAGTTATTTTCCATAGGCTTACCTGGTCAAAACAAAGACTTAAGCCTCTGCTATAAAAGTCAATATATTTTAACATAAACATGCCACAGTCAAACCTGTAAATAAAGAAAATTGTTTAGGGGAAACAATTCATATTCTAATAGAAAAGGCACATGACACCATGAAACTAGCAGTAATAGTTAATAATATACTGATTATGACCACCCTGAGTGGGAGGCTATGTTACTCGGATTCGGGTGTGAATGTCAGACACGGGTATGTTTAATTTTTTTCAAGATTTCCATATATTTTGAGGGTCCTTTGAGGATCATATCCTCATACCCATGTCCGGATATACGTCGGACACGAGTACTTCAAGAAAAATGAAGAGTCAGAGTAACATAAGTGGGAGGTACTGTGATCTACATTGCTCTGACTCTTCATTTTTCTTGAAGCACCCGTGTCCGACACATATCTGGACATGGGTATGGGGATATGATCCTCCAAGTACCTTCCAAATACATGAAAATCTTGAAAAAAAATTGAACATACCCGTGTCGGACACTCACACCCGAGTCCGAGTAACATAGACTGTGATTACTACATTAATTTGGGTTCATCAAATATTTGGAACCAAATTGCCATAAATGGTTAGTACAAAAAGGATCAGATACCTAAAAAGCTGCTACACGATAAATTACTTAACGGTATAAGTTATTTGTTTATGCAATAAGCTTATGAAGCATAAGTATTCCGAGCACTGATCTCTAAAACATGAATGCAACAGATATTTGAATACACACCCATTCTCCTGTGCAGGAAGGTCTTCAACATATTCTCGTTCCCAAGAACTTACATCGATGTCCTTTCCGATCTTGTCTCTCACTTCTTCAACAAAGTATTTTGCCTGGCACATAAAAACCGATATTTAACAAGGTTTACAGAGGTGCCAAAAACTCATATATGTACTTTCTCTTTGATGATATTCTTTTATAGGGGGAGGGGAGTGGGAAGGGTAGGCTGGAAGCCAAAGCAAAATCCCTATTATCATGAATTAGACAATAAAGATTTAGAGCATAAAAAATAGCTCGAAATGAGTCTTGCAGCTAACAGCTATGTTGCTCCGACTCTTCATTTTTCTTTAAGTACCCGTGCCCGACACCCGTGTCCGACGCATATCCAGATATGAGTATGGGGATATGATCCTCCAAAGACCCTCCAAATACACGGAAATCTTATAAAAAAATTGAACATATCCGTGTCGGGCACATAGCCGTGTTCGACACTCACACCCGAGTCTGAATAACATAGGCTAACAGGATCTTAATCTCCAAATCGTCTTACATTAAAACTACATAATGCACTTTGAATCAATTAATTACATGCATCAAAATAATATGACATCTAAAGAGAAAAACATGTCATCGAAAATCATACCAGAGCATTCAGCACTTTAGGATCTCTTCCTTTTAGTGAATCAAGATACTGGAACTTCTGATCTTTCTTACTGATAACTGCTAAGCACCAATGTATATCTTTGTGTATGGGGACAAATATCTGAGCAACATGGAATAATTGATTTAAGTATAAATAAAATAATTAATCATGCAAAACAAATGATTGTAGAAAGAAAAGATAAATACTTACTTTATCACAATCAAATAGGCAGTAACCCAACTTCCTTTGTGAAGTCCATCTTTTGACAGCTCTATAATTATAGCCACTCTCTGGACTCACTAACTGAGCATCACAATTCAAAAGGGAAAAAAGTAGTTGAGAAAATGGTAGTTATGAAGACTTACATGAAAGAGCAAAGGAATTATGTTGCTCCGACTCTTCATTTTTCTTTAAGTACCCTTGTCCGACATCCGTGTCGGACGCATGTCCGGACATCGGTATGGGGATATGACCCTCCAAGGGCTCTCCAAATACATGGAAAAACTTAGAAAAAATTTAACATACCCGTGTAGGACACATACCCGTATCCGACACTCACACCCGAGTCCGAGTAACATAGGTACGGAATGTGAAATTGAAGAAGGTAGAAGAGCAAGCAACTACCCTTTTATAGAAGAAGGTGTTGAAGAAATGGCATTTCAGAAACTTCTTCGGCTCTCTGTTTTCCCTTTCTTTCAGTAATTCAAGATATAAATTAATGACCTAAAAAAGAGAAATTAGATGCGTGTTAAAACCAGATTACCAGCTCACACAAATTCCAGTACGTCCTATTCGAACGTGAACAAATTAACAAATCCTTCTAGTGACTACTATCTGCAGATATACAACAAAAGATATAACCCTCAAAGTAAATGAAACGACCTCATCGTTCAACCATGCGCCTGGTTTCAGACATTGCAAAACTTCTCCTCTGATATCAATGCTTGAGTTCTCATGAGAGACCAATATCTTCCTCCTGCAAAAGCAAGCACAAACAGCATTACAGCACAAGTGAAGTGACATCCAATCAAATAATCAAATACTAACACATGCTATGTTGCTCCGACTCTTCATTTTTCTTGAAATACCCGTGTTGGATGCATATCCGGACATGGGTACGGGGATATGATCCTCCAAGGACCCTCCAAATACATAGAAATCTTGAACAAAAAATTGAACATACCCGTGTCCGACACTCACACCCGAGTCCTAGTAACATAGAACACATGCATTATTAGTATTACATACCAGTTTTTTGCAGAAAAAGCATGGGAAACCTCTGCCATCTCCTCCTCCGTAAGAGGGATAAAAGGTTCACAAGGTATCACCTAAAATTCGATAAATCATAACATTAATGCCAATCATTCTTAACAAATTACAGATGCCTTTTATTCTATTCTAGAAACAACAAAAATTATTGAAAAATAAAACTACACAGACAAGGCAACTCAATTAAACTAAGCAAGCAAAAGAAATTTCACCTCTTTTTGCTCCTCCTCTGGTTTCTTCTCAGGCCGCAGCGCCTGAAGTCCAGCCATACGCTTCTCATTCAACTCAATTTGAAAATACAAATCTTTCAACTTGGGAGTTATCCTCTCTGCATTAACCACAAGCTTCTTATAAGCTTCTAAATCATACACATTAAACTCCCGATTCAATGACAACATATCCAACGCATTTTCCACTCTTAAACTCCCATTATTCAACTCGGTAATCGCAGATGAAGACGATGGCTGAACATGTCTCTCTTCCTCCTCCTCCACATTATTCTTCCCTTTTTCAATAACCTCAATTTCTTCAATACTAAAATCATCTGAAACCTCCTCTTTTCCTTTCTCCTCATCATCCTCCACAAAAATCACTTCTTTTTTCAAAGCACCCAAAACTTGCGTTTTCGCATGATTTAATCTACTAAAAAAACTCCCCATTGTATACCTTTTAACCGAATCTTGATTAGAACTTGAAGCTGATAACCCAAAATTAAGGTGTCTAACAGGGGCGTGAACTTCTCTAGGAAAAGGAAGCTTAGCTTCTGGGTAACGAGAGATTCTCGAAACGGTGTTGTTCGAGGATAAAATTGCTTTTACAGGGCTTTGATTCATCAAAGAAAACCTGGGTTTTTTAGAAAGTTGTAAATCTAGGGAATTTGAAAACGGAGCTTTGTTTTTGTGATTGAAATTGGAATCGAAATATTCATCAGCACCGCGTTTACGATTACTCGCTAAAGCACCCATTGATGAAATTTACAAACTTCAAACCCTAAACACTCAATACCCATTTATAGAAAACCATGGAATTTTTTTTTTGGGAAGTTAGGGTTTTTAAAAACCTTAAAAGCTTACAAAGAATAAAACCGTTTTTGAAAAAAAAAAATGATGAAAACCCAGAATTTGAAAAACCCGGATATATCAAAACCCCATAAAAGGTAGGATTTTTCATAGACTTTAAAACAAAGCCAATAAATTAAAGTGGAGAAAATAAGTGGGGGAATGGGAAGAAATTTGATGGGAAAATTTGGGAAATTTTCAAGGAATTATCCGGTGCTGCTAGTGGGGCTGTAATTTGGATCTAAATAATAAATAAAGAATGAATCTGTGTAAAGAGTTGAATTTGGAAATTCAAGTCAGTCAGATTGGAAATTGGATTTAGAATTTTTTGCATTTGCTTTGGCGGTACAAAAAATAACCAACTTTCGTACGATGCGTCTTAGCTGCTGTCTGTTTTAACTTTTAAACAGGATTTAATTGTTTTGTTTTTCTTTTTTTGATGATTTATTTCATTATTTGTTTTGGGGGAAATAATATTTGCCCAAAAGAAAAATTGGAGAAAGCTATTGCCTTTTTTTTTTAGCTTACTATTAGTTAATTCATGAAAGAGGGAAAACAATTTATGATAAAAATTCTTAATGACTTGAATTAAGATAGAGCTTTAGTCTTTGCCTCTCGTAATTGCACTCTGATTTTAATTATTAACTATTTCTCCTAAAATTACGTTATTCAGATTGAATGAGTGTATGGATTCGAAATTGACATATCCAATTATGTGTCTAATATAAATATAATATAATTTGTTAAACCTTTGCTTTCATCAATGATGTAAACAACTTTTCATAGCAAAGTTCAAAGGAATCACAATCAGAGGTGTTCATAGCCGGATCGGATTTAGGATGAATTTATATATTATATTATATCTTATATATTTATTTAAGTTTGGTTGAGTTTAAAATTTTGCTTAAACTCGTTCATATTTATAAATAGATAGCTTTAGGTCCGTTCATATTATTTTTTTTATAAAAAAACATGTTATTTTTTTTATTAAATCTTTAGTAATCTTATTTTATTTAATTAAGTTATTAAATATATATAACTTAACATATTTTTTTATATTAACACTATAATATTATATATATTTAATTTGTATATGACATAAATTACATAATATATATAAAAATAAATATAATATATTATTTAATTGAAAAACAGACTAGGTCGGGTCGGGTCTTGAATGTTGGAGTCAAGATCCGGTCAATTTTTTAAACGGGCTTAACTTTTTTCTCAAGTCTATTTTTTGAACTTAATATTTTTATTCAAGCCATCTAAAATATGGGTGAACTTTCGAACTTAAACGGATAATCCGACTTTTAAACAGGTCTAATCATAACTCCCACACGTTCTTTTATCACATAAACTTGTAATCGTCAAATGATGGAAATTTTCACAAAAATCTCTAGAACCAACATGAAATTCTTGTCAATCACAAGAATCTCTAGAACCAACATAAAATTTTTGGCAAACATAAAAGACCTAATTATATCGGACACAATATGATTATATGATATAAAAAAATAAATAGACACGACACGATACGATATGAAAAAAACACGAACACGAATACACGAACATATCAAAATCTATATAAAATAAATTATTAACACGTCAATACAAATATAAAACACCTTAAACATTATTATTATGGATGGCAGTGGTTGGATATCTATCTTTTTTTTTTTTGTAATATTCGAATTCGAATCCGCAAATCTGCTTTAAAATACGAATCCGTTTATTATCCGTATTAAATTCGAATATTATTATCCGAATTCGAATTTGAATTAAATAACATTATCCGTCGGATATCCGAATTCGCTAAATATCCGAATTCACTAAGTAAAAAATCAAATAAAAATTAATTTTAAATTAAAATAAATGGATAATGGATTCGGATATCCGAATCAGCAAAAATAAGCGATTCGAATAGCGGATTCTGATATCCGAATCCGTTATCCGCATAAGTAATGCGGATTCGAATAATGAATATCCGAAGTTTCATATCCGCATCTGTTCTGAATCCGTTGCGGATAGTAATTATAATATCCGAATTCACAAAAAACAGATCAAATAATTATAAATATTCGAATCGACACTATCTATTACCATTCTTAATTATTATGATATAAAAAATATATAAATACGATACGATATAGATACACAAACACAAACAGTTCGTTGTAACTAGAACTATAATTTGCCACACATTTTTAGTGTTTTTTTGTGGCCAAGAGGCAGCTAACGTGGGGCAATATTATTGACAAATAATAAGATAAGACAAAAGTGCAAAACAGTTTGTTTGTTTTCCCTAGTAGTAGGTACTTCCCCAGCCGCTTTAATCTTTATGGATCTTTGACTTTAGCAAACAATCCGGCAAAAGTGGTTGTCTCACTGTTTCACTCTTTACAAACCAAACCAAACCAAACCTAAACTAAAACCCTCCAAACTCAAACATAAGCATCATCGAAACACAACAAAAACATAACCTAAAACCAAGCCCTGCCCTAAAATCTTAACCATCTAATCAAATATTTACACAACCCAAGAAACAAAAAAACAACAAATAAAAAGGTTCCCCATTTTTTTTTTACTCATATTATCTCTTTGGCATTCATTGTTTTTTTTTTTTTTTTTTCTCTCTCAAAAACAACAGCTCAAGTACTCCATGGACTCAACCCCATCTTCATCATCAGGTTCTTTTCTTATCCGAGCTCCTTTAACTGTTGATTCGGATTCTGATTATGAATCCTACGGTCATGAAACTGAAAGCAGTGTTGGTGGGAGTAGTTTAAGGAGTTTTGAGAATAACACTGAGTTGGAGTTGGAGTCTGAAGGTGAAGGGTTTTTGAGTGGTGATAATGATGAGTTTGAGACTGCTTCTGAGAGGGAAAGGCCTTTAGTGGGAGACCCAGATGAGGAGGAAATTAGCTTTGAAGAAGAAGAAGAGAATAATGGTGGTATTAGTGAAAGTTACAAAATTTATGTGGCTAGTAAAGATGATGATATTGATAGCTTAGAGAAGAATTCAATGGTAGATAAGGAAGAGAGTGGTTTTGACATTGATTTGCTGGATGTTTCTAATGCAAATCAGGTTGTTGTTCCTATTGCTCAATTGTCAATGGATGATGAAGACTTTGCTGAAATGTTGACTGATGAAGAAATTGTGAATGAAATTGAAGATGGAGGAGGGTTTTCTGGTGTGGTTAAGGTTCCTGGTAGTGTTGAAAGTTCACCTAGAATAAAACTGGCTTTGAGGGTTGAAGGTGGAGAAGAAGAAGAAGAGTCATTTGAGTTGAAAAATTCTGGTTTTCTTAGCCAATTCGACTCGTCTAAACCTGTTAAGGCAGAGGTTGAGAATGGTGGTTTGGAAGATTTTGTAGCTAAAGATAAGGGCATTAGTTTGCAAGGGAGCCAAAAAGATGTTTTGGTGGAAATTTCTAAATTGGATGAGGATTTTAAGCATTCTGCTGATAAAAGCATAGCATTGGAAAATCTGGGTGATGCGAGGATTGAGTTTTTAAAGCATGGCAATGGTAATGAGATAGAGGAAAAGAGTTCACCTAGAATAAAACTGGCTTTGGGGGTTGAAGATGGAGAAGAAGAAGAGTCATTGGAGTTGAAAATTTCTGGTTTTCTTAGCCAATTCGACTCGTCTACGCCTATTGAGGCAGAGGTTAAGAATGGTGGATTGGAAGATTTTGTAGCTAAAGATCATAAGGGCCTTAGTTTGCAAGGTAGCCAAAAAGATGTTTTGGTGGAAGTTTGTACATTGGATGAGGATTTTAAGCATTCTGCTGATAAAAGCATAGCACTGGGAAATCTGGGTGATGAGAGGATTGAGTTAAACCATGGCAATGGTCATCAGATTGAGGAAAAGAGTTCTGTTATTGTCAATGATCCCAATTATGCTTCTAAACCTTTGTTGGAACCCATTGAAGGGGTTGAAGAAGAGTCATTGGAGTTGAGAAGTTCTGCTTTTCTTAGCCAATTCGACTCGTCTACGCCTGTTAAGGCAGAGGTTGAGAATGTTGGTTTGGAAGATTTTGTAGCTAAAGATAAGGGCCTTAGTTTGCAAGGGAGCCAAAAAGATGTTTTGGTGGAAATTTCTAAATTGGAATCCATTGACAAGATTGTTGTGTCTGATATAAAAGAATTGATGAGTGATACTGATTCCTTTAATGTTTCATCTCCAATGTCAATTCCAGACCAAAAGGTTAAACCAGAAGAAGTAGAAGATATCAGTAAGCATGTCTCGGAAAAAGTTATTCTTTATGATGAAGATGTTGTGCAACTGATTTTTGGAAGCTCTGAGACAACTGAACAAGTAGTGAATGAAGTAGAGCATGGATTAACCTCCACTTCTCTTTTGGAGGTAGAATTGGAGGATCAATTAGAGACAGCAGCAAGTCAGCAGATTGTTATGGACTCGGATGAAGAAGAAGTGGAAGCAGAGAGGGAACATGAAGCAAAGGAACTATTCAGTTCTTCTGCATTGGCTGCTCTTCTGAAAACAGCAACCGGTGCTGAATCAGATGGTGATGGCTTCACAATCACTTCTCCTGGTGGTTCCAGAGTATTCTCTCTCGACCGCCCTGCTCATTCAGGTTCCGCGTTCCATTCTTCAGAAGTTGCTCCACCATCAAATATGGTTCACGCCGTCTCCAAGGACAATATAAGTAATGAAGATAAGATGAGGTTTGAAAAGTTGCAACTAATAAGAGTGAAATTCTTGAGACTTGTACAAAGACTAGGACATTCTCCCACTGATCCCATGGTGGCACAGGTGCTATACAGGCTGGCCCTAGCTTTGGGAAGTCTTTTCAGTCAAGAATTCACCCTTGAATCTGCCAAGAAATCAGCTATGCAGCTTGAAGCAGAAGGTAAAAATGACTTGGACTTTTCTTTGAATATTTTGGTTCTTGGAAAAACTGGAGTAGGGAAGAGTTCAAGCATTAATTCCATTTTCTGTGAGCAAAAAACCCGAATTGATGCTTTTGAACCAGCCACAACTGCGGTGAAGGAGATTGTCGGAAGAGTAGATGGAGTTAAGATCAGAATCTTTGATACACCTGGTCTTATATCTTCTGCGACAGAAGAAGCTACTAATCGCAAACTATTAGCATCTATAAATAGGTTTGTAAGGAAGTTCCCACCAGACGTTGTTCTCTATGTTGATCGTTTAGACGCATATAACAAAGATCTTACCGATTTTCTATTACTAAAGTCACTTACCGATTCTCTTGGTTCGTCGATATGGCAAAATGCGATTGTAACTCTTACTCATGCTGCATCTGTTTCCCCAGAGGGACCATTGGGGGAACCCTTAAGTTTTGAGGTCTTTGTTGCTCAAAGGTCCCATGTGGTTCATCGAGCTATCAGCCAAGCAGTTGGCGATCTGCGTCTAATGAATCCGAGTATGATGCATCCTGTGGCTCTTGTCGAGAACCATCCATCGTGTGAGAGAGACGGAAATGGAGAAAGTTTGCTTCCCAACGGGCAAAGTTGGAGGTCGCAGTTGCTACTCTTGTGTTATTCAGTGAAGATCTTATCTGAAGCAAGTTCTTTGTCAAAATCTCAAGATCCTTTTGATGATCATCAGAAGCTTTTTGGCTTTCGAATTCGTTCCCCACCTCTACCTTACTTGCTGTCGTCTCTATTGCAATCTCGATCTCATCCGAAACTACCTAACAATCAGGGTGGTGAGGATGTTGATTTGGATATTGAGTTGGGAGACTCAACAAATTCTGATGAAGAAGATTATGATGAATATGACCAGCTTCCACCATTCAAGCCTCTAAGGAGATCTCAGGTTGATAAACTTAGCAAGGAGCAGAGAAAAGCTTATTACGAGGAGTATGATTATCGCGTGAAGCTACTTCAAAAGAAACAATGGCGAGAGGAGGTGAAAAGATCGAAGGAAATTAAGACGAAAGGGAAAGATATTGGTGATGATAATTATGATAACGGAGACGTTGAAGAAGGGGATCCGGCTACTGTACCAGTCCCTTTACCGGACATGGTCCTCCCTCCTTCCTTTGATGGAGACAACCCTACTTTCCGATATCGGTTTTTGGATTCTGAATCTCAGCTTCTCACGAGGCCGGTTTTGGACTCACAAGTTTGGGATCATGATATTGGATATGATGGTGTTAGCCTTGAAAGAAGTCTTGCTATAGCTGGTTATTATCCTGGTGCATTTGCTATTCAAATAACAAAGGATAAAAAAGAGTTCAATATCCATTTAGATTCTTCAGTCTGTGCAAAACATGGAGACAATGGATCATCTACAATGGCCGGATTCGATATCCAAACTGTTGGAAAACAGCTTGCTTACATCTTCAGGGGCGAAACGAAATTCGGAAACTTCAAAATAAACCAAACAACCACAGGTTTATCGGTTACTTTCCTTGGCGAAAATGTGGCAACTGGACTTAAGATCGAAGATCGGATCGCAGTAGGAAAGCGCTTGATTTTGGCCGGAAATGCTGGGGCTATGACATCTCAAGGTGATACAGCATATGGAGCTAACATCGAAATCCGCCTAAAGGATAAGGATTTTCCTATTGAGCAGCAAAATCAGACCACATTTGGACTGTCTTTGGTGCAGTGGAGGCGAGACCGGGCTCTAATGGCGAACCTACAGTCTCGGTTCTCTATCGGACGAGGTTCATCAATGGCGGTTCGTGTGGGATTGAACAACAAGCAGAGTGGACAAATCACTCTCAAAGTAAGCAGCTCAGAGCAATTACATATAGTTGCAATTGCTTCTTTTCTTCCAATTGCAGCAGCCTCCATCTTGCGAATGATCTTTCCTGGCTCTGATTTAAGCTCTCCAAACTAGCATTTTTCATCATTGGGAGGGTCATTTTGACCCTTAATGGTGCTATAAATTTTGTTGAGTCTAGCAATTTCAATTTATTTTAGCGACTTAGTAGGTGTTCTGAACTGAAACTTCAATGAAACAAAACCTACTTATTTGATGGTTTTGAGCCACCTTATTCATTGTATAAATTATTCGGATTTTTCAATTTTTTTTTTAAGTATTTATGTCCGACACATTTAGATATGGATATGGGAGTACGATAAAAAATTTAGAAAAAATTAAGCATGTCTGTGTCCGACACATATCCATATCTGACACTCATCTTGAATCCAGGTAATATACGGTGAGTTCATTTCGTAGTTATGTACCGATTAATAGAATAGTTAAGCACTTTCGGGTGAAGAGAAAACAAAAGAAGCAAATCTCATCCGAGTATTTGATTCAATGATTGATGATTCAACCCAATATTTGATTTAATGATTGATAACAGGATACCAGTGCCAGGATCCAATATGAATAAACCTTTTATCTTATAAAGAAAAACAATTAATTACCAAAAAGTGAAGCAGCTTGCATGTCGACAGAACATTAAGTTAAGAAATACCTTAAATTAGTAAAAGAAGAAATATTGGGATATCTAGAGGAGAATTGTCAAATGTCAAACTCTTACGGACATTATTGTTAAGGAAGTTTCCAGTTGCAAGTTAAAAAAATCAGATCGAAATTTTTTTTAATTTTCAATTCAATCAATTAGACAACCGATTAAATTAAAAGTTTTAAATATTTAAAAATAATTTCATTATTAAAAAAATATTAAATATAATTAATAATTAATAAAAATATATATTTAACTTAATGATATAAATTTTTAATATAAAACTTAAAAATTAAAAATTAAATCTCATCAACTAAAAAAAAAATACCGATTAAATCGATTTTATGCTAGTTGAACAAATGACCAATTTTATAGATCATACCAGACTGGTCATCCTGCAAGTTCCCGATTCAACCGACCAATCCGAGTTTTCCATCATTGGTTGCAAGATAAGTATATGTACATGTGAAAAATCTTAAAACTCTATTGGCAATCTGTACTGAGATTGGATTCACCAACCAAACAGGATTTGATTATTAAACTGGTTATAAATCATATGATAAAATCGTACAAGATCCCACACAGCCACTCAAACAATAATAGTGAATCATGTCAATTTTAATTTACAGGGATCAGAAACAAATGGCACAAATTACCCAGAGTTTTGTTAATAAGTAACCAAGATAACTATGGCAAAACCCTGGCAATTACTAGGGTTAAAGCAAAATTCAAGTTTCAGAAAATGTTAGAATCCTTGTGACTCTGAAATTCAAATCTTTTTTTCATCAGTTACTTGTTGGAGCGGAGCTCCTGAGTTTTCTGATGGTTGCTGCAGCAACTCAGGTTCCTCTAAATCCTCGGTGTCGATCGGTATATCCTGTTAAAAAGCAAACCGATGATTATCGTTTATGAATAGCAATGTTAGAGATGCATGTAATGTTATGTTGCTCCGACTTTTCATTTTTTTGAAGTACCCGTATCCGACACCCATGTCCGACGTATATCCGGACATGGATATGGGGATATGATCCTTCAAGGATCTTCCAAATACATGCAAATCTTAGAAAAAATTGAATATACCCATATCGGACACATATCCATGTATGACATTCACACCTGAATCCGAATGAACATAGATGTAATGCACTCTTGAAATCAGCCAAAAATCATTAATCTTTTAGATGAATCTAATAAATCAGATATGAGATGCTCTGTTGCTCCGATTTTTTAATTTTCTTGAAGTACCCATGTCCGACACATATTCGGACATGGATATGGAGATATAGCCCTCCAAAGACCCTCCAAATACATGAAAAAACTTAAAAAAACTTGAACATACTCATGTCGGACACATACCCGTATCCGACTCTCACATCCGAGTCCAAGTAACATAGATCAGCTGACAGGATAAGAAGCTGATACCTGAGCCTGTAGTAGCTGATGGGGTTGCTGGTCTTGTGCCATTGTGTAGGGTTGTGGCTGTGACATTCTGTAATAAGGCTCCTTGAGATCAAGTTTGCATGATGACGTCTGAAGAATTCCTCCTTGTTCTGCCCCAGGCCCCCACATTTTAGCTATAACAGTCGATACATACCTCGTTAGAAAAACAAAACAGCAAATCCGAAACACGAAAACAAGATCGAAACCAACCTGACAATGTTAGATTTATGGTATAACTTTGAGCATTATGCGCAATCATGTGAAGTCGGCCAGTAATTTCTTGCCCAGCCATAACATAAATCGGCTGAGAAAGAACACATCGAATCTGGTACCAGTGGGTTGTAGGCGCACCGGGGGCGGTCGTAAGCCATCTTTGCACAGTACTGTTGATAAAGCAGTTCAACAGCATTTAGATTGATGGATGAAACACCAAATCTGATGAAAATGCAAAAATTTGAAAATATTACCTCCCATTGAACAGAACATCAAACCAACAGGCCAATCCATGCACTCTAGTCCCCACAGATGCTGTGAATTTCAATGGAATATCTATTTCATACAAGTCCTCTTCCTGCAAAAAAAATGGACAGCATGTTGACTACATATTTTACCTATGTTACTCGGACTCGGGTGTGAATGTCAGACATGGGTATGTGTCCGACAAGGATATGTTCAATTTTTTCCCAAAATTTTCATGTATTCGGAGGATTCTTGAAGGATCCCCATACCCATGTCCAGCTTTGCATCGGACATGGGTATTTCAAGAAAAATAAAGAGTTGGAGCAACATAGCATTTTTACTAATAACCATCAAAAGTAGTCAACTATATTCAGAGAAAGGAAGTTTAAATCAAACAGCTATGATTAAGTGAAAAATATTGCGCCATTCAGAAAAATGGTCTTAATGTCCCATGGACCTATGTTACTTGGACTCGGGTCTGAGTGTCGGATTTGTGTATGTGTCCGACATAGGTATGTTCAATTTTTTAAAAGTTTTTCCATGTATTTGGAGGGTCCTTAGAGGGTCATATCCCCATACCCATGTCCGAATATGTCTCGGACACGAGTGTCGGATACGGATACTTCAAGAAAAATGAAGAGTCGAAGCAACATAGCCATGGACATTAAAATCAACCTACAAGTCTGCAACAAGCCAATAACCAAGAAAAGGTTTCCCATGTACAGAGTTCTACAAAGCAACCAAGAATCAAAATATAGGTCATAAATGGATGCAACAGAATATGATGCAAGCGGGAAAAATAGAAAGTTCGCTGTCTTGGAAAATCATATTAAGGTGGAAAAGTACGAATGCAAATACAAGATACAGCACTTTGATTCAGCGAATATGACATGAAATTTACTATAAGAGACTAAATAGTTAATAAGAGGTGCGAGTCAAAGGCTCGCTGATACCTTTATTTCATTGAAGTCAATTACATGGCACATTGGAGGACACACCAATAATCTTGGATCAAAAGCATCAACCACAGGCTGAACGAAAGGAAAAGACATTCCATTAAAATTTAGTTGAAACAGAATGAAATATCAATGGAGTAACCATAAAAACATGAAGGAAGACCAGTATGGCAACTGCCAAAGAAATTATATAGGCAAGTATCGAGAAAAGCACAATGTAAACCTTGCATTTTAGTAATGATTCTATAGAAGTGCCAGATTTTCACTCTACCGATGCATGTGATGGTGTACAAAACAAACCTGAGAGAAGTATCCCTGGAATGCAGACCCGTATAACGGTGTGAGATCTACACCATAATAGTTTTCTTGCTGCCAAAAAAGAGCCTGCAAGTTCTTCCGGGTTAGGGGGAGGAACAGAAAAGGTAGATACAACGCAAAATTAAATGAAACAGTACAGGAAAACTGATAGCAGATAAAGGAATGCAGAATGGGACACTGTCTGAGTCATACAATTTATATTACACTTGAAAACTGTAACAAGGGAACAAGGGAACTGTGCATATTTCACTTTCTTTTCTAAACTTTATACAGTTTAATAGAACAGCCAACAAGGGAAGGTCTTCTGATAAAGAGAAGCTTGAAAACTGTGCATATTTCACTTTCTTTTCTAAACTTTATGAAACACCACCTTGAAAACTTGTGAAATCCATAAGGTCCTTTTATTTTTAAGAAAAAAAACATTGATAGGTACAAAAAAAAAAATTAAGGAAAAAGAATGCTATGTCTGACACGAATCATACAATGGAAGAATAGAAACAGTATAAAACAATTTATACAGCCAACAACTTTCTATGTAATTCTCTTAATGAAACTGGAGGAGGAAAACCATGAGATGTTTTAAATCAACTTTTTCAAAGACGTATAAAGTCACACAGGCAAATATAAAATTGCATTATATTACTCCAGCAAAACAATGCCAAATACATACCTTATTTGCAATTTCAACAAATAAATATTCATCACTGAAAGGTGCCATATGTATCCTACAAGATTAAGATAGCATGAGACTAACTCGAAGAAAAAGACCTTAAGCATTTTACAGCTTGATGATCAAAACATAAATCAATGGAATTAACAACAGGAACACAAGACATCGAAGGGGAAAAAACTATATGAAAAACAATTAAAATTAATAACCAAGAGTTTCCATAGGATGAAGGCATGACAGCAATCATAAATCTGCTTATAACTTAACCAGTTTAGTTGATAATTTGAAAAGGAAAAAAAAAGGTAAAGTACGACCAACAGACCAAGGAAGTAAAATAAATGTTTTCATTTAAAGTGAAGGTCCTAAAAGCATTGGGATAATGTTATCTGCAAATCAGAAATTATTATCAACTACATGAGAAACAAACAAACAGATTCAATGGAGTAACTTTTACCTTCCAATTGAAGGAAACATTTTCCCATTAGGCACAAGAAACCGATCTCTAGCAATTATGTAGGACTCCAACATTCTCTCATTAACTAATAAGGTGCCTGCAAGTGACAAAAATCAACTAAAGAATCAATGAAAAGTAAGCAGCAAAATTTAAACATCCACAAAATAATTCCATCACATCTTCAAAGTATTTTCATTTTTCATATTCTGACTGAAAAAACTTCATCTCCATGAGAATAAAGCCTGGAAGCCAGGATTATAGAAGCATCAGCATCATGAGACTTTCAGCATCACACATAATGACAAAAGCAAAGCCTCACACACCAACATACCCATTGGTTCAGAGATCAGAATATCTGCTTTCTCGGGCAACTCAACGTCCTCAACTTTACCTTTGATTACCTATATTTTACATGCCATTTGTAACCGAACACATGAGAAACCAGATCAATCTGGATATAAGAGGAAATACCAACAACATGACAAGACAAGCACATACAGTAATCCGTTGAGCTAATGTGGGGTTCCCAGCAATAAGTTTGCGAGCATATTCTGCCATTTCAGAAGCTTCAACAGCATAAACATGCTTTGCACCAGCCTAACAGGGAGAAGAAAAGGAATTGAGCATCAATCTACAAACCACAGGAAAAGTAATAGCAAATACACATAGTCAAAACAGACCAAAAGGTTAAAAATACCTGTGCAGCAAATAACGACAAAATACCACTGCCTGCACCAACATCAACCACCACATGACCCGTAAAATCTGCACGGTTCTCGATTACAGCAGCATAATAGGTTCCTGGAAAAAAAAAAGTAGTTAATCAATGACCAGCATCTAAAATACATAACCTGTAGTTAAAGTTACTAGCTGCTAACTTCTTTTGTATGTTGATCATACATAATGGCATAATATCTCATTGCAGTGGCCTTTGTTAGCATTGTCTACAAAAATTCAAAGTGAATTTGTAATACAAAAATCAAAGGAAACAATGAAACACAGCTGTGTGATATAACCTGTCCTCACATAATCCTGTAACATATTTTGCTGATGTAGCAATTGTCCGTAATAATGGAAATACATTTTAGCAGAAGATGACTCGATTTTATTATCAAACTTGCTCTTAGAAGCAGAAATGGCTCCATTTGGCAAGTGTGTTCCTGGATGAGAAGGAAAAAAAAAGGATCAAACAAAAGGCTATATAGCAGTCAATTTTTCTGCATCATCATAAGCAGGAGCAAAAAGTAGCACCTTCAATAAAATCTTCCTTCTGCCATTGCTCAAATGCAGAATGGAAGTCCCTGCTCTCCTCCTCGGTTCTAAATTGGATGGTGACTCCCAGCGAATATGATTTCTGATTAAAAAGTATACTGTCAAAAAATGTAACATCTGGCCATGTTTGACATCATAAAGTGATATCATACATATCAACAGCAACGATTATGCAAAACTTTTAACAAAACACATTTGGCAAGGATATACTCCGAATTGCAATAATCCAAGTCATAAGCAGAAAGATCTAGCTATGTGTAACCACTAACCAGCATTTACCATGAACAAGACAAATGGCATTGTACCCAAACCAGAAAAAATAGCAGAAAAAGTTCAAGAAATTAAAATAATGAAAAACATACGTGTTCCTTCTATTGCTAACATTTCCATATGTATCGGGGAAAAGTTTAAATGATTTTAATACCTCTTTATTGGTATCAGAACTCTCTGAAACACAAAGCGATTGAACAGGTCCCAACTTGAAGAGCTGAAAACAATAAAAACACAAATTTCAACCATGTTACACTCTTCGTAGCCGTCAGTAACTAAAAGTTTCACTTCAAAAGTTGTAAATTTCAACAATTCAATCCAATTTTTACTTCACCATTTTTCAACAACAACCAAACTATACCCAAAAGTAGCAATTTTGAAACAAACCCAAAGAAAAAAAAGTTAAAAAAAAATGCAAAAACTTGTGCAACTCTTCACTAAAAAGAAAAACATAGTCCTTCACTAACCCAAAAAGAAAGGCTTTTTTTTATTATTAAGACCAAAAAAAAAAAAAAGAATCTACCCAGTATTTTACCCCTTTCTTTACCATTTCATAGCATGACCATTTTCTCAAGCATCAAATAAGACCCTATTTTTCTTACCTGAGAGGTTCCAAGATCGACATTGAACCCATCAATAAATTCCGAATCTTGGTGAAACCGAAGCCCCACAACTCCACTATCAGCACTGAACCGAGCAATCACCGGCGTCGAAGAAGAAGAAGAAACCGATGAAGAAGAAGACAGTTCAGAAACAGCCGCCAAAGTGAACTCCAAGTGTTTGTGTTTAAGCCCAGCTGAATCCTCCATTATTATTATTATACAAAACCCAAAAAAAAAAGGAAATAGAAATTTGTAAATCTAATTTATTTCCAAATTAGGGTTTTTATCAAAGAAAGGAAAAAAAATTAAAAAGAAAAAGAGAGAGAATAGAGAGCAAAGCTTTAGAGAGCCGCCACCGAGTGAGAGATAGAACAAAGACAGTAGCTTTAAGCTGATTTATTATGGAGAGTGGAGACAGAACAAAAAAAAAGCTGTTTTTTTTTTTTGTTTGTTTTTGTATTTAAAGTTGGATGCTTGATTTACTGAGATGGAAGTTTGGGTGTGAGTGATGACGTGTGAACATGATAGCCGTTAGATTTGGTTTTGATTGTAGGTCCAAAGGTGGGTGGTGAACTGGTGATGGTGGGGTTTTGCTTGAAGTTGGCGTTTTGAATATATTCAACACTCAAGTGATGTTTTAGACAAATTTTAGTGGAATGGAATTTCAAGATGTGGAAATTTTTTTCTTTGTTTTTCCTTTTCATTTTTCAGCTTAATAATAAGTTTATTTATTTTATAATTTTGTCGGTCCGATTCACCGTTTAAAATACTACTAATAAAATATTTTTATATTAATATTTTTAATTAAATTTAAATAAAAAATAATTTTTTAATAATTAAATAATGGAGGAAACCAAAATGGTTTGTCCACTATGGCTCGAAACCTTTTGCCCGAACCAAAACTTGAGGTCAAGGAGAGAGGGCTCAGGGATTGCAATGGCTATGGTTAGTGATCATATATAATGATGACAGTGGATTGGATATATATATTTTTTATAATATTTGAATTCATAAATCTGTTTTAAAATTCGAATTTGTTTATTATTCGCATTAAATCTGAATCCGAATTAAATAACATTATTCATCGGATATCCGAATCTACTAAATATCTGAATTCAATAAATAAAAAAATCAAATAAAAATTAATTTTATGGATAATGAAATTCGGATATCCGAATCCGAATCAGCAAAAATAAACGGATTCAAATATCCGAATCCGTTATCCTCATAAGTAATGCGAATAAAGATAATGAATATCCGAGGTTTCATATTCGCATACACTCCGAATCCGCTGCGGATAGTAATTATAATATCCGAATTTTATCCTAATTTGCAATATCTGAATCCACAAAAAATTGATTGGATAATTGCAAATATCCAAATCCGCACCATCCATTGCCATCCCTTGACATAGAGCTCTCTTGGCTCGAGCCTTCTTGTCTTCTGGGTCTGACCCTGATCGAGATGGTGCAACTTGTTTGATGATCATATTGGATTTAGGGTCTGGTTTGGAGAATTTGAGAGGCCACAATTGTAAAGGGTAATTGAGCATTGTGAATGCATTCTTATAGGGTGAGAGATGAGTGTTCTGTAAATCTAATAATATTTGACACGATACGAGAAAAACAATTAAAATACGATACAAAACATGAACATGAATGTGTCAAATTTTATGTAATACGAATTATTAACGTGTCAAAATTTATATAAATATATTACACCTTAAACACGATTATGTCATTAAAAAATATACAAACACAATATGAATACACGAATTGCGAGATCTAATGTTGAAGAAAAAATGATGGGTTTACATAAATGGATTTGGTGATTGTAATTAATTTATAAAGAGTTTTAAATGCATCTTTGAGGTCAATTTGGCCACTTATGCTTTGCCCTTTTCTTTCTCAAATTAATTTGTGTCAAATGAAATGAAATTTGTATAAGAATAAAATTTAGCTTAAATAAAAAAAAAGAGCTTTATCTATCTAGTTTCATTTAAACTTCAACGTGTATTAAATTGAAAGTTATTAGATTTGCAAAGAAAATTTTAATAGACTTTATGATTAAGATTGATTTAAAGTTCATTTAATAGCACGATAGAAACCTTTTTTCAGCATCTTTAAATTAAAGTTATTCATGAATCATATCAAATTAAGTTTGGATATTAAAAAAATTTACTTATCTAAGGTCCCATTCATAAGACTCAAAAAATTAATTTCATTATTTAAAATATATTAATTTTTTTATATTAATATTTATATATTTATAATTAAATTTTAATAAAAAAATTTATATTAAATAAAAGGGATAATGTCATGAATGACCCTTAAAATTTATCAAATTTGTCAATGTAGTACCTGTACTTTAAAAGTGTCTATTTTGGTACTTAAAGTTTACACTCCGTGTGCTATTGTAGTACCTGTCAGTAACACCGTTAAAAATTGATAACGTGACTTTTGTATCCAATGAAAACTTGACACGTGGCACCATATAACGATGCCACGTGTACTAACTAAAAATTTATTATTTTAATTTTAAAAATAAAAATAATATTATTTAAAAAATATAATGATGACGCGTGGCATCATATAATGATGTCACGTGTATTAACTTAAAAAAAAGAAAAAAAATTAATTTCATATTTAATTTTTGTAAATTTTTAATAAATATTTTTTAAAAATAATTAAAGTAATTTCATAATTTAATTTTTGTAATTTTCAAAAATAACTTTTTTTAAAAAAATATTTTTTTAAAAAAAGTAGATATTATAAATGATTTAATATTTAATTTTAAAATATTTTATATTTTAAAAATAATTTTAGTTAAATATTTTAATTTTGTTATTTTTAAAATTTTTGAATTTAAAAAATAGAATTTAATTTTAAATTTAATTATTATTTTAATATAATTTTTTAGGTTTTTTCAAAAATTAGATATTAAATTTTAAATTTTAAATTTTTTTTAAATATTTCTTTTTTCTTTTTTTATTACAAAAATTCAGATATTAATTTTTACAAAAATCAGGTACTGCCATGTGTCATTATTTGATTGGTCAATGCCACATCATCATCTATATTTAATAGTGTTAAGTCAAAGTACCACATTGATACACGATTTAATAGTACAGATACTACATTGAACATTTTTAAAATACAAACACCACATTAATAAATTTGATAAACTTAAAAAGTTATTCATAATATTATCCCTAAATAAATTTCCAATCAAGCCAAATCGATCGGTGCTTACCGGCCGACTTAATCTTAAATCTAATTACGAATTTTTTAACTGCAATATTTTATGATTGTGAATGGACATGAGCTGTTTTAATATAAATATCAATCATGAAATGACACCTGAAGAGGAATTGGTTTGTATATGAAAATAGTTGGAGTTGGTAGACAGATATGTTCATTCTTGAGGAATCTCATTATTTTGTGGATCATGCCACTCACTAAGAATTTAATTAGATTAATAAAGTATTTGATTATTAAGCTGAAAGAAACTCAGCTATAGCTTTTTTGTTTTTTTATCCCTCATGCAAATGACACTTGTCTAAATATTAAGTTATTTGTGTGATTAGTTTGATCCGACTCAAATTAGATCGAATTTGAGATAAAATTTAATAATTCATGTTAGTTCGATTTGAATTGCTGTTCACATAATAAAAAATATTTTTATTTAAATTTAATTATAAATTTATTAATATAAAAATAATTTTTAATATTTAAATAGTAAAATGAGCTTGGATCGACTTGGATCGAGTTTGGACAAGCAAATTTTTTTTATATTTTTATTTAGGCCAAAAGTCAAAGAAAAAGTCCGGCAGAGCAACACCTTCGAAGGGCCAAGGTCTAGAAATGGAACTCTTCGGAATGCTATAGTAAAGAGTCGATCTTTTTCCCTCTACTCCAATCAATTTGAAGAAGAGCTGGCTTCTGACTGTAAGCTATTAACATATCTGAAAATAACCTTTATCGAGTAGCATCAAATCATACTTAACTCGACTCATAAACAATTCTACTACAAGTATGACAAAGAGATTTGAGGTGTGAGTTTTAATTGTGTTAAAAAAAGTTGAATTATAAACCCTAAATTTCTTTGCCTTATTCTAATTTTATATGCACCTTAATTACTTATTAAAATACAACTAAACGTAACTTAATTACCTCGATTAATCTAAAAATGGAGGCTTTAAATGAAGGTGGGACAATTTATGGTATTGTAGCTAACAGTCCAACTATTTTTCAACAACAAATTTTACTTTTATGGGCCATTTGTTGTCTTAAAAATCTCCAAAGAAAGAGAAATTCAGTACCACAAAAACCTAAAATAAATCCACAAATAAAAATTATAACAATTCAAATATATCTTTTTCCTCACCAACCCAAACTAATTGTACCATTACTCAATTTCAAATTTTATGGAAAAAAATATTTAGACTTAATAATTTTGGATATAATATAAAAATATGACACGGATACAATATATTTAATAGATACAAAAATAATAGATTTAAATATAAAAAAATTGAACTAAAATTAAATAATCATTTAAATTTCTATCATTTTATTACAATCAATTAAGTTTTCAAACATCTATTTTCATCCAATTGAGTCATTGATTGAATAAAAATCGATTAAAGGCCATCATCAATTTTCTTCCAATCAAATACTAAATTGGGTGAAAATAGATATTTGATGACTCAAATTGATAAAAATAAATGTTTAAGAGCTCAAATGAATAAAAATAAATGTTTGAGAGCTTAATTGATTGTAATAAAATGATAAGTGCTTAGAAGATTATTTAATTTTAGTTCAAGATTTTTTTATAATTAAGCCAAAATAATATAATAAATATAAGATGAGGCGTTTAAATACAATTAATATGATACATTTGGGTTTAAGTACCCACATAGTCCATGTATTATAGTGAAAAGAGTAATTTAATCTCTGTACTGTAAAAATAAGTAATTTAGTTCCTGTACAATTGAAATAGGTGCAAATAAGTAAAATTGATAATGGTGTTAATGAAAAACCATTAAAATACTGACGTGGACTCGTAAAATCTAACATAATTAATGACTTGAAATAAAATATAACTTGAAATATATCTAAATTTGTTATATTTTACGAGTCTATGTCATCATTTTAATAGTTTTTAATTGATACCGTTATCAATTTTACTTATTTGCATATACTTCAATTGTACAAAGACTAAATTACTCACTTTTACAATACATGGACTAAATTACTCTTTTTACTATAATACAGAAACTATGTGAGTATTTAAACCGATACGTTTGATATAAGATTTTGACATAGGTAATAATTTATATTATGTTTATATTTAAATGATTTACATGAAAAAAAATAAAACACGGCATGTATGCACTAATTGATAGATCTAAAAACTCAATAAAAGAAAAAAAATTTAATAGAAAAGAAAAAATTAATATTCATAATAAAATTAAACAAGGTTTAATTAAGCAGGTACATTATTTAGCAACATATATAATCATATAATTTATCCAATAATCTTCATCTTTATTCCACTCAATTCTTTTTACAAATACGTATTTAATAAAAATTTGGAAAAATATTAAAAACAACAATCCATCCCATTAACAATACAGATAATTAATAATCAAATATAAGAAAAATAAATAAAAAAGAAAAATTACATTTTTAAAATTAGAGAGGCAATAAATACTTTTTTTTATATAGAAAAAAAAAAGATAAAAATAAATAAATCTAACGCCGACAGCGCGTAATTCTACTGCATCCGCGTGAGTAAGGATTTGCCTGAGCTCCCGGTCGGCAGTTATAATACGACGCGCCGCGTCTCGAGCATGGAACCGTGTTCCTCCTCAGCGCACCGTAGCTAATGTAACGAGTCGTTGCTAAAATGCGCCTGCTGATCTCGGAGCCCATCGCGAACTCGGCATCGAAGTCGGAAGATTCCTCCTCCTCGCCACTTAGCATCAGGCACTCGGCTATGGATCCGCGGCATTCCGATTTAATCGGGAGGAAATGGTCGCCGAAGAAATCGAGGGTGGGAGAGGAAGCTGAAACCGCCACGTGGACAGCCAGGATCGCGAAAATCGCGAGGAAACTGAAAGAGCATCTAGAGCTTCTCATTTTCGGGTCTTTCTGGTTATTTTTCTGTTTGATAAGGGAATGGAAATAATGGCAGCTTTTAGGATTATAAGTGATTGGTTTTATGAGAAAGCCACTGGAGTTTGAATTTATTTGCGATTATGCCACTTGACTTTAACGAAGACTGGCTTTACTTGTAATTTAAGTGTGTCATTCACTTTGTGGACAGCCACTTGACTTTTACTTCTTACATTTGTTAAAACTAATTAAATTTTGGATATGATAATTAGTATATTCGTGTTGTATTTATGTTGTATTTATGTTGTATTTATATATTTTTCGTATTATAATCGTGTTTAATGTGTTTAATATTAATGTAAATTTTGACATGTTAATAATTTATCTTATATAGATTTTGAGACATTTGCATGTTCGTGTCTGTGTTTCTTTTTCGTGTTGTGTCGTGTTTCGTGTCTTGTTTTAGTTATATGGATTAAAGACCATACCATTAAGCCATTTTTTTGTGTGTTAATTATTAACTATATTTAATATTTATTTAGTGTTTAAATATTTAAAAAAGGAGTTTTATCGAACTGGTCGGTCCAACCGGTTCAATCGATTGGATCGAGAATCGAAGGTCTAACCGGTTCGACTTTCGATCCGATTTTTTTTAACAATGATTATCTATATCATATGAATATTCTTAGTTTTTCTCATTTGAATTTGTATCTCTTCTAACATAAAGAAATGTTGAAACAGCAAAGGTCAAGTTATGTTATTCGAATTTGAAGGTGAATATTGAGTATTGGTATATTCAATTTAAAAAATATATATATATTTTTAGAAGATCATACCACATATTTATATTCGAATATGTTTCGAATACAGGTGTCAGTCGACATAAATATTTTAAGAAAAATAAAAAATTCGAATAATATAAAGGGCAGTTAGTGGACAACTAAGGTGAGAGGGAGAGAGACAAATATTGGAAACATTTGATAACTACAAGTTGGAGGGAGAAAAGAAAATATATTATCTTTCAAAGGTCATGTGAATGCAAAGGAGGAGTGATTAAGAATTGAACGCTACTCAATGTGTGTCAAAGTCTTGTGCTAAGCAATTGGCAAAAAAAATTGCGCGTTTTGTGCTATTGATTGAGGAACCGCTGAGGTCTTTTTCTTGCAGCACTAAATTAAAGTTTTGGTTTTTTGTAAGGGAGATTGAAATGAGAGAAAAGATTGCTGCTTTTTTTTTTTTCTTTTTTTTTTCGATTTGGCAACCATAGAAATATTGGTACATCTGATTATGAGTTGGGTCGGACTATGACTCGAAATTTTTTTCCTTACCCAAATCCGTTCGAAAACTCGTTTAACTGTTTATAAATTATTAAAATATTATTTTTATATTAATATTTTTATATATTTTCTAATTAAATTCAAATAAAAATATTTTTTATTTAATAAATAATAATTCGGCCAGAACAGAACGGATCCAAATTATCAAAATCCTAATTTAAATCAGATCTAATTCAAGTCGAATGAATAATCTGACTCGTGAATACGTCTAAATGATGGGTAGATGATATAATTGGAATAGGATCAATAGAAAGTAAAGAAAAATAGCGGCAGATCTTGGAAGACAAAAATAGTCAGGAGACGTGTCGAAATTGATATTTGGAAATGAATTTCGATACTAAAATTAATATTTCGTAAATAGATAGAGAGAATGAGAAAGTAAAATAAAAGAGAGAACATTTAACCTTTATATATAAGATATATAGGGCGCCAAGATTACCAGATGTTTTTTTCGATAATTTATGGACATAACAAATTTAGGTAGCATAAATATGAAAAGCAGATGTACTTGGAAACGAGGTATATTGGTACAAGTTGGTCTAGAGTCATTAAGGAAATCATCATATCAACTATCAAACTTAGAGACAGGATTATTGATTTGATTGATTGCCTGAAGTTAATCTGCCCTGCCCTGCCCTGCCTTGCCTATATATATATATATATATATATATATATATATATATATATATATATATATATATGGAGTGAAGTCAAGATTTGGATTCAATATGGTGAAACTAGGATTGTAAGCGAGACATTTATTTGTTTTTGTAAATTACTCGATTTCGTTTTGAAAAAATTAGAATTAGATTGAGTTTGAGCGGTTTGAGTTATTGAACGAGTCTAATTTGAGTATCTTAATATTCGGTTTAAGTAGCTCGTGAGTTTAATCAATTTTTTTTTTTAATTAGTATTGAAAAAAAAATCTTAATTCGAACTTGAGCACAAATAATCTAGTTTAAAGTCGAGCATTGAAATCGAGCTCATTTTTTACTAGGTAAACAAGTCTAATTGAGTGAGCTCGACTAGTTCAATTTTTATCTCGAAACGAGTTCGAGTTTTTAAAAATAAAACTTGACCAAATTTGAACCGAGTTTCAAGCTATAAATTTTGAGTTAAACTCAAATTCAAACTTCTTTTTGCTTGAACTTAACTCAGCTCATTACACCCTAATTAACTTATAGAAAAAAAGGAGTAGGATTTCATGCAATTAACTCAGCTCAGCCATGAAAATATATATTATATCAGTAAAAGTAGAAAACCCCTTTGGATGTCTATGAAAAGAACTGTTCAAACATTAATATATAGTACTCCAAGAAGTCAATAATTTAATTTGACCCTTTAACAGAAAATCCCTTAGGAAAATAGTTCATGATTTCAAGCATAAACATCAATAATTTACTTAAGATAAACAATAGAAAAGCTAATGCAACAAAATTTTGTATTTATACACTACAAACAAATTGTCATATAGTGACGGTTCAAAAAACGTTGGTAAAATCTAAAAATTCGTCGCTAAAAGTCCTAAAACCCTATATCGAATGTCAAAATGGCTTTTCCGACAAAAAATTAAGCGACGGTAGAACCCTCGTCGATATAGACCTATACCGACGAAAAAAACGACCGTCGGAATAGGATGTATAACCTATACCGACGGTTTTAGGCGTCACTAATGTTACTATCATCGGTATAGCTTATGCTGGGTTAGTGACTTTTATTTTTACCTATACCGACGGCTCTGCCATCCGTCGGTATAGATACCATAGATATACATATACCGATGGTCATTTTCTCTGTTGGTATACATATACCAACATATTTTTTTTTCGCGTTCGTCGATATAAATGAAACTTTAAAATATATAATTTACCTATAGCGATGGTTTGTCGTAATTTTACCGACAGTTTACTCCGTTAGTATATTATACATTTTTTTGTTGTTATATGAATTGTCAGTATAAAGGTCAAAGCGTCGGTAAAAATAAAATTTTATTATATTTTCAATTACTAATACTGATATATTTATAATTTAATCCAACATATTTCATATAAGAAAAACCACCATAAGAAAGTACAAAATATTTAATAATATTAAAAATAAAATTACAAATAAATTATCTTAATTATATAAATTTTACAAACTAAATAGAAGTCGTAAACTAAAGTCATAATACAGTCTTAAAATTGAAAATTAGCAAACCAAACACAAAGTAAATAAGCAATCTAAATACATAAAGTGAAATAAGCAGTCCAAATCTCATGAATATTCCTATGGAGCAGGATCTGCATAAAATTGACAAATATTATACAATTAAAAAGCAATTAAGTAGTGAAGTCAATATAGAAGAATAAAATAATGAAGTAGTTTACCATCTTGATTTTCATCTAGAAAGTAGTTCCAAGGGCTTTAGCAATTGTAAGAAAAGTCTGGGCCACAATCAAATTTAAAATCCAATTCACAGTGAAAGATATGAAGGCAAACTCTATTTATTGAATGAGATAATAGAACATCTAGGCTGTAGCATGACTTACAGAAAATTTATTTCTTGGATAACGTTATTAGGAATTGTAGGAAGTGAAGACCTAAGAGGTGGAGGCCTTTGTGGAGGTCAAGGAGGTGGAAATAAGGGACTAGGTGGCTGATTAGAATGATGCATGGAGAAATTACTTAGCTGTGGTTGTTGTTGGCCTTGGCCGACAAAGGAAGGATTCTGTATTGCTGCTACCTGCCAAGAGTAGGCTTCACCTGGTTCATTTCCTCTGTTTCCATCGCCACTCCTTCCCCTGTTTCTAACACTTTTTCTGAAGCGATCTTATTATCCAGGAAAACTATAGGAGATAATTAAAGTATATATAGAACTAGAAATACCAAGAATAAAAAGAAATCGAGAAAGACACACCCAGATAGTAATCAAAGACTGAGAGAGCAACGCTAATGCCCTTTTTTTTTAGTGAAGAAAGAAGTATCTGCAGATAACTAGAGTAGTAAAAGAGTGTATAAAGCGTACAACTATAGTATGCATATTTGATGACAGAGCATGCATTGATACTTGGGACAATAAGTATTCCACAAGATCTGGCATTCCAAATCCAAAAGAAAATATTTCATACGACAATAAGCTACCAACTACATCTACAAGCTTTGATGCATAATATGCATAGAGATACACTGCAGGGCTTTACATATGCTTTAGCCATTTCACCACATTGCTAAGATTAAATCAAGTTTTAAGGGCAGCCAACAATTCCCAAATGGTGCATAGCAAAGTGGCTCATTAAATTGTCTAGTCCGAAACAGAAATCATTGTCCAAATACTGAAAAGTGTAATCACTCTGCCTAGGAGTATGGAAAAGATTGAAAATTTAGAGAAACTCAAGTTTCAATCACGGCCAATTAGAGTTGCTTATTTAAATCAATTGAACTAGAACAACAGGAATGAATATTCTTCATCATACTCTTCGAGAAGCACCATAAAAAACTTATGTAGATATCATTCCATGCACTACATTGATAACTTTAATTCCTTTTTTCCTTTCCAGGTCCTGGCTCGTGACAGATTGCTGGGCTCTTATAAGGTACTAACATATGCAAACCCCACATATCCCATATAATTTAGTTAATGAAAAATTTGGCTTTACAGTTCCCATATAAAAATAAAATTCAAATCCCTAGGGTTGGAGACTGAGAGATAGAGAAAGAGGATAGTAAAGGATAAGGATTAATACCATTCGCACATAAGGATTCTCAACAAGCATGACTCACAAATGATAGGGAAGTCGGTGCATACCGTGCATTCTCAACAATCTGTGTGCCATTGTATACTTTGCAGTCAGTTGTATTCACAGCCTTTGATTTGCAGTCTATTTCCTTGATTCCTAATGCAAGTGAAGTTAAGAAAAAAAGTGAATGATTGTTCTCCGGTTCAGCTTTCTTAGTGTCAATTTCAGGATCCCCTACAAATAAAAGTGAACATTTGGTTGTGCTTTGTCAAAAGGATTGAGATTGAACGTTTATCCTCTACAAATAAAAGTGAATGAATGTAGCATCAAACAAGTGTTAGTTCATTTAAACAAAGGTATAGACTTAAATGGAATTTCAAAAACACAATTTGTAACAACATGATAGAAACAATCTTAATAATTGTATTGTCTTCTAAATTCACTAAATCAGGTATAAATAATTGATCAACAGTACAAAGATACTACATTAGAGATCAAGAAACAAAAGAACAAATTCTGTGTATAAAGAAGTTATATTAATCCTAATGCCACTTTCAACTAGTATATTGTAAGGCTTATAAGCAGTGATGAAACGTCATTTAATTATCCAATTCAATTAAAAATTTGTGTCAAATAGAGACAGATCTGAGAGAAGTAAATAAACACAACTGACTGGCTGCATTTATACAAGAACAAGATACTCAAATGAAAAGAAAATGAGAAAGATAGCATAGTGAGAAGTATGTATCATAAAAAGAATTACAACCAGTCAGTTGCAACTAGACCTGCTCACGGGCCGGGCAGCTCGCCCGGCCCGTATTGGGCTGGGCCTGGGCAGGATATTTTGTGTTCCGAGCCGGTCCGGAACAGTAATTTTTATTATAATAATATTATTTTATTTAATTTTAATTATAAAAAAATAAAAAAATTATTTTTTTATTCCAATAAACAGTGTTTCGGGCCTAAACGGGCGGGCCTGGGCGACCCAGGACCGGGCCTGGACAGAGAAAATAAAAAAAATCGGGCCGCGGCCCGGCCCATGAACAGCTCTAGTTGCAACACCAAGCGCTCTTGCTAAAACCTTTTTGTTCCTCCATAGGAAAATGTCGGCTGCTATTACACATACACCCAATTTCATCAGATAAGTATGTATCATAAAAAAATTTACAACCAGGAGGTAATAATTACTGATGGTAATCACTTTACTAGAACTAATCGCATCAATTCAATTTAAGATCTAGAAATTCACAACTTTTTTTTTTCATTGAAAACAAAAAATTAACAGATCAAAAACCATAATTAAGTTCAAACAACATCAATAATCAAAACTGAAAGCTCGAGCTAAATCACTATGCCAGATCTAATTACTCTTCCTTGACCACACAAAAAAATAAAAATAAAAAATTTTAGAATTTAAATCTGATTCAGAACGAAAATCCTTTTAAAAACCTAGACTTCTAAAAGACCTAAAAAATAGAGTGAACAAATTTAAGAATTGAAGAAAGGGGCTCTTGGAACATGTATTTGCCTCCCCCGAAAACGTGGTGGACGGGCCTTTCTCTTCCAAAGAGACGAAAGACCTTGGCCTTGATCGACTATTCTGATGGCTTATCGTCATTGTAATCTGACGATGATGACGATGAATCATGGCCATGGATCTGCCAAAGAGAGAAGAGAAGTAATGAAACCCAAATAAGTTGAAAAAATACAGAAAGAAAATGTTACAGGTCCAATTATAGAGTCCGGTTCTAGAGTCCAGTTATAGAGTCTGAGTCCAGTTATATTTCAATTTCCTTTTATGCTGTTTAAAGCACCTTGAGCTATTGTATTGGGCCAAGGCATAGCTAGTGTCGAGTGGCCTTATGGCAAGGTCTGTAATAACAGACTTGAGGAATATATGAATTGGCATCTGACAGTGATTCTGTCATGATACCTCAATTTGATAAACTTCCTCTCTAACAGAATTCTCTAACAAACTCTTCTTCCTTCTTCTCCTAACAACCTTCTTCTTCTTCCTCCTTCTTAACCTTCTTCTGCTGCATTGCGTTCTGCTCTTCTTCTTGTACACTGAGCTGCAGGTTTCCTTGCTCATTTAAGGACCATATCAGTGGTATCAGAGACTTCTTTCCTGGCTCATATGGCCGACAACGTAACTAATCGTCTCCAAAAAGAAGTGGCCCAGATTCAGCATGAGCTTCAGTCGATTGATCAGAAGATGGAGGATAAGCTCGATGGCTTTCGTTTTGAGCTTAAGCTGGAATTTAAGAAATTTTTTGAGCTCCTGGCAGCTAAGGAAGCCAAGGAAGCCACTCGTGAGGCTGAACGGGGTGGAGCAACTTCTTCTCAGCCACTTACGGGTCCTTTCATGGACCCTACTTAGGTACATCCTCCATTCTCTGATCCCTGGCGTCGTTTTAAACTTGACTGTCCTAAATTCAATGGGGATGATTTTAAGGGATGGTTTATGAAACTCGAGCAATACTTTGTTGCTGAGAGTGTGCCTGATGATGCTAAGGTTCGGGTCACCATGTTGAGTTTAGATGGTAAGGCTTTGCAATGGCACCAACATTATGCTCGTGTCCATGGCGGGCTAGAGGTCATCACTTGGCCTGAGTATATCAGGGAGATGCAGGATAGGTTTTTGCCTGGTGATTATGAGGACCCCATGGCAAAATTAGTGGGGTTGAAACACTCGAAATCTGTAGATAAGTATCACGAGGATTTCATTGCTCTTCTTAACTTGCTTAATCTTTCTGATGACTATGCTCTTAGCATCTTTACCAGCAATTTGAAATTGGATATTGCCCAAACACTTAAGCTTTTCAAACCCAAAACACTCAACCAAGCATTACATCTTGCCAAACAGATTGAATCCATTATCTATCCTAGTCCTAAGAAACAGTTCTTCACCTCTAGACCCTTCCAACCCAACAACACCAACCTCACCTCTACCTTTAAAACCAATTCCTTACCTTCACTTCTACCAACACCAAAGATACCACCAAACCCGAATCTGCTTACCAGTTCCATCCAGCGATCCACTCCTCCTAATGCTAAAACCTCTGCTACCCTGCCTACCAACGCTGTCACTAGATATCCTAGTCGACGGTTCTTATCTGCAGAGATGGAGGAAAAAAAGAGAAAAGGCTTGTGTTATTGGTGCGGTGCTAAATACACTTTTGATCACAAATGTGTCCGATCCCAATTGTATCAGTTGTTGATAGCAGATGAACCTCCTGGAGGAGAGTCAGAAGAGTTCACCGATTGCAATGACAATCTGGAGGTTTTAATGATGGACAATGAAGAGGGTCATCCACCTGTCATTACTTTACATGCCATTCATGGCACAAATGGTTTCCAGACAATGCGCATCTTAGGAACCATCAAAAACCAACCTGTTATTATATTGGTCGACTCAGGGAGTACCCATAACTTCCTGAGCATAACTCTGGCCAAGAAATTGAGTCTACTGGTGAATCACAAGCATCCATTGCAGGTTACAGTTGCGAATGGCCAGAAGATGTCTATATTGGGGCTGTGTCCAGGTGTTCCTTGGTCAGCCCAAGACTTGGATTTTGTCACAGATTTTATGACCTTGCAATTGAAGGGCTGTGATATGGTGTTGGGAGTTCAGTGGTTATCCAGCCTAGGCCCTATACTATGGGACTTTGCTGCTCTAACTATGCAGTTTCAATTGAATTTCAGTTGGAAGAAATTGCAGGGGATTCAACCCGGATCAGTCCACATCGGCAATATCAAACAGACTTTGAAAACACTACAATCCATTTTGCTTGGCAATATTGGTCAGCCTTGTGCTATAATGATGTTGGGCAGTTGTGAACAGGTCGAGTCTCCCAGTACAGAAACCACATACACTGTGGATCAGCATACAGCCTTGCAACAGCTTCTGGATTGTTATCAGGACTTATTTGCTGAACCTAAGAGTTTGCCTCCTGCTCGAGCTCATGATCATCAAATTCCATTGGTGAATGAGAGTCAATCAGTTCGACTAAGACCATACCGATACCCTGCATTCCAGAAAGATGAGATAGAAAGAATGATTCAAGAAATGCTGCAATCTGGGATCATTAGGAACAGTAACAGTTCCTTTGCTTCTCCCATTGTACTAGTTAAAAAGAAAGATGGATCTTGGCGTTTGTGTGTGGATTATCGACAGTTAAACCAATTGACTGTTAAGGACAGGTTCCCTATTCCATTGGTAGAAGAATTGATTGATGAACTCTCAGGGGCAGTGTTCTTTTCCAAATTGGACCTCAGGGCAGGCTACCATCAGATTCGTATGTGTGACAAAGACATCCATAAAACAGCTTTTAGAACCCATGAAGGCCATTATGAATTTCTGGTCATGCCATTTGGCCTTACCAATGCCCCTTCCACCTTTCAGAGTCTAATGAACACAGTCTTCAAACAACAGCTAAGAAGATTCATGTTGGTTTTTTTTTATGATATTTTGGTATATTCAGCGGATTGGCTCACTCATTTGCAGCATTTGCAGATAGTCTTTGATGTACTCAGAGAGAATCAACTATTTCTCAAAGGAAGTAAGTGTCAGTTTGGGGCCAAAGAAGTGGAATATCTGGGGCACATACTTAGTGGTGTAGGAGTGTCCATGGAAAACAGCAAAATCCAAAGTGTGTTGCAGTGGCCAGCACCCAAAACCTTGAAGGATTTGAGAGGGTTTTTGGGTCTCACTGGTTATTATCGTAGGTTTGTTAAAGGGTATGGAACATTAGCCAAACCTTTAACTGATCTTTTGAAAAATGACTGTTTTGGTTGGAATCCAACAGCACAGGCAGCATTTGACAGCCTCAAGACAGCCATGACAACAGCTCCAGTACTTGCCCTTCCTGATTTTTCAAAGGAGTTTATAGTTGAAACTGATGCTTCAGGATCCGGGGTAGGAGCTGTGCTATCTCAGGAAGGCAGACCTGTGGCTTATTTCAGTAGGGCCCTATCACCCAAACACCAGTTATTGTCAGTTTATGAGAAAGAGATGCTGGCCGTAATCATGGCAGTCAAGAAATGGCAAGCTTATCTAATAGGCAGGCACTTCAAAATTAAAACTGATCACCAAAGCCTCAGGTTCTTGCTAAGTCAACAAGTGACCACTCCTGCCCAGCAACTATGGGTCACTAAGATGATGGGGTATGACTATGAAGTGGTCTACAGACAAGGGACCACCAATGTAGTTGCTGATCTGTTGTCCCGTAGGCCCAAGGAAGGGACATTAGCAGCCATCTCCATAGTCTCTACTGATCTGCTCGCACGCATACAAGCTTTTTGGGAAAACGATGCTCACTTACAGAAGCTGATACAGGATATGATCCAGAATCCAGGCACTAATGTTAAGTATACTTGGAATGGGGGTCAGTTGAGAAGAAAAGGTAAGTTGGTGGTGGGTAATGATTCTGCATTAAGACAGCAACTCGTCTAGTATTTCCACAGTAGTTCCCTAGGGGGACATTCGGGTGTTCAAGCCACAGTTTCTAGAATTTCTAACACTTTATACTGGAAAGGTTTGCGCAAAAACATCCGACAGTTCATTCGGGAATGTACAGTGTGTCAACACCATAAGTATGATCACTCAGCCTCTCCAGGGTTATTACAACCCTTGCCCGTACCAGAAAGGATTTGGAGTGATATCTCCATGGATTTTATAGAGGGCTTGCCTCGATCCAAAGGCAACGATACCATCTTTGTGGTGGTTGATAGGCTGAGCAAATATGCTCATTTTCTGTCGTTGGCCCATCCTTTTACAGCACTGACAGTGGCTCAGGTATTTATGGATCAGATCTTCAAGCTTCATGGTATGCCCACTAGCATAGTGTCTGACCGCGACAAGATTTTTATCAGTCAGTTTTGGCGAGAATTGTTTAAACGACAGGGTGTACAGGTGAATTTGTCTACAGCATACCACCCCCAGACCGATGGCCAGACTGAGGTCGTCAACAGATGTTTAGAATCATACCTCCGATGTATGACCAGTGAGAATCCTAGGGAGTGGAGTCAGTGGCTGCCCTTAGCTGAGTGGTGGTATAATACCACGTATCATACTGCCATTCACACTACACCCTATGAAGCTGTGTATGGTCAACCTGCACCTGTCCACTTACCATACTTAGCTGGTGATTCTATGCTTGATTCGGTTGACAGGAGTTTAACTGCTAGGGAAGCTGCTATTAGCCTGCTGAAATTCTACTTACACAGGGCACAGAATCGAATGAAAGTAATGGCTGATAAGAACAGAAGTGAACGTGAGTTCTGTTTTGGTGACTGGGTTTATGTGAAATTGCAACCATATCGGCAACAGTCGGTGGTCAACAGGAGCAACTTCAAGCTATCAGCCAAATACTTTGGCCCTTATCAAGTAGCAGCTCGTGTGGGGAAGGTAGCTTACAAGCTCAGTCTGCCCTTGGACTCTAAGGTTCATCCTACCTTCCATGTTTCAGAGTTAAAACTGCATCATGGACCGGTGATAGGGCAGCAGCACTTACCTTCTTTAGGTGAAGATGGTACACTGATCAAAGAACCTCTGAAGATTCTAGCTCGACGAATGACTAAACGGGGTAATAGAGCTGTCACTGAAGTCTTGGTTCAGTGGGTTAATTCATTTCCGGAAGATGCTACGTGGGAGCTGCTCTTTGATCTCCAGGCTCGGTATCCTCAATTCGATCCTTGAGGACAAGGATCCTTTTCAAATAGGGGGTATTGTTACAGGTCCAATTATAGAGTCCGGTTCTAGAGTCCAGTTATAGAGTCTGAGTCCAGTTATATTTCAATTTCCTTTTATGCTGTATAAAGCACCTTGAGCTATTGTATTGGGCCAAGGCATAGCTAGTGTCGAGTGGCCTTATGGCAAGGTCTGTAATAACAGACTTGAGGAATATATGAATTGGCATCTGACAGTGATTCTGTCATGATACCTCAATTTGATAAACTTCCTCTCTAACAGAATTCTCTAACAAACTCTTCTTCCTTCTTCTCCTAACAACCTTCTTCTTCTTCCTCCTTCTTAACCTTCTTCTGCTGCATTGCGTTCTGCTCTTCTTCTTGTACACTGAGCTGCAGGTTTCCTTGCTCATTTAAGGACCATATCAGAAAAGCAAAGAAGAAAACACCTGTTGAGAAAGAAAAGAAAAAAACTCTCCCAATCTCAACCTATCTATCTTTGCGAGTCGATTTGGAGAATGAGAAAATAAAAAATAGAAAGAGGGTTATGGTTACTCATGTCTCAAATAAAATTTAGATGACTTATAGCAACGGACGAAACAAACTAGTCCGTTGCTATAGGTCATTTTTTTAATGAAAAATAGTAATTTTAAAATAAAACCGCCAATAAAAAAAAGGGATATTTTTTTTTTCACAAGGCATATATACTGAGGTCGAAATAAAACCGTCAGTATATATCAAACTTTTATTGACGAAAAATTCTCAACTGTCGCATTATATCTAATTTATACCGACGGAAAAAAAAAGTGTCGGCATATAGTGTACATTTTCTGACAGATTAAAAATCCGTAAATACAGACTTCATTTACTGACGAAATATGACCGTCGGTAAAAATAAGCGTCAGTATATGACAATTTGTTTGTAGTGCTAGTAATATTGGACACGATACTAGTAATATTGGACAGGATACGATTACACGATACGGAAAAAAAACTAAAAATGACACAAAATACGAAAAAGAAACACGAACACGTCAAAATCTATATAACACAAATTATTAACACTTCAAAATTTATATAAATATAAAAGACCTAAACACGATTATAACGAAAAAATATAAAAATACGACACGGATACACAAATTGCCGGGTCTATTCAAAACTTTGATATATGAAATGGTGAAACTAAGCTTTCCATGTATGGAATTATATTAGCCCAATATCGAACGCCATGGACGTCAAGCTCCTGACTATATGCTTCATTTTTTGGGTTGTAAAGTAAGAACTTCTTGTTGTCTACGCTGACCAAAACTTTGTCTTTCCTAACATAACAAATTGGAAAAGGTCGCCAAATCCTTCCACAATTTGGTATTTCTGGAAGCGTTATCTGTTTCATCCAAGATTTATTCATCGATCCGCCATTAATTTCCTTCTTCATTACCCAAACATCAACGTCCCCAATGATTATATTGTGCCTCAACACGCAAAGAGAGCCATGAAAAAGCCTTAGTTTAGAACTGTCTACTTCTTCACTGCATGGAGGAGGCGAGATTTCTCTCACTTTCTCTTTCGCTAAATCAAAACATAAAATCAAATCTTGTTTGATCCCAGAATCCAAAACTTTCCATGCAAACCAGTAAAGGCAGCCATTGGCAAAGATCGATTTTTGCCTGGATTTGACAAAGTAAGGCAAGCTTTTCTCAGCTTTTCTGATCCGATTGTTTGCTAGACTCAAGACTTCAATGGCGGAATGGTGATTTTCAGGCACACGAACGAGTTTGTAATTGTATTCATCGGTCGAGAAATCTCGACCGAATCCCAAAACTTCCCATGAACTAGTTTTCCAAGATGTCGGCAATGGAAATCGTTTGACCTCCTTTATAGACGGATTCCATAGCATTAAAACCTGCAACCAAGCCTTGGAACATTGTTTAGCCAAACATAATAAGCCATCACAGTGACCTATATAAACACTACTCCTAGTTGGATTTCTTGAAAAACCCAGATCACAATAATCATTTTCCAACTTTGTAGCTTGAATCTGATCGTTATTGTCACCATATTTGTTGCTTAATATTCTTGCATAGAAAGCTCCTATAATGATATCGTAAAGAATAAAATCATGGTGGCTTTCTTCGTTGGCGGCTGCCATTGTTTGCAGATGTGATCGGACGAAGTTCGGATCGGAAAATAAAAAGTTCCATGATTTGCAAACGCATTTGAACCTTGTCAAAGATTTGACAGGAAGTTTTAGAAAGATTTTCAAGATAAGATCTTGAACAAGTTTTTCTTTAGCTGCTAATCCCATTGTTAATTAACTTTGTTCTGCTGCTATGTTCGCATTAAATAAGAAATCAGAAGAGTTTTTAATCTGTCAAAACTGCTGCTTTACTTCCTAATGAAGTTGGGGTTTATTTGGGTTTTGGTTTTACTCTTTAACTAGAATTCTTCCTCGTTAATGGTTCAGTAATTTTTTTAAATATTTATAAGATTTTAATTAAATTAACAATCGTAAATTTAAATTGAATCATATTAAATATTTATTATTTATTTAAATAATTTTTTATATTTTAATATCGTAAGTAAATGTTTTTAGAGTTAAAATCGAACCGGTATGACAAATTATGTAAAATATGGATAAATTGAGACACGAGACAAACATAAGATGAGAAAATAATTAAAATACGACACGACACGAAAAATAATATGAACACGATACGAATACATGAACATGTTAAAATGTATATAAAATAAATTATTAACGTATAAAAATTTATATGAAGAATGTTGAATCATAATCATATGGTTTGAGACTACCCAATATTAAAAAAAAAAAAAAGAGTGTATTTCTCATTTGTTTTGAGTTTTCATATGTTTATGAAATATACTAGGTTTTCTAGGATGAATGGTTACTCCTTTGGGCTCTTTTGAGGTTTAAAAATTAGATTTGTTTAAAGTAAGCGTGAAATTCGTCTGATATTTGAGAGTGTTTGGACAAAAATTTTAGGTCCGAAATGTGGGTTTAGACAAAAAGATGAGGCATGTTTAGAAAATGGGCCGAGTCTTGACTTCAACAATTAAGGTCCGAGCTCGGCCCTACCTATTTTTTATTTATATAATATATTAATTTTATATTTACATATTATGTAATTTTAACTATATAAATATATATAATATTATAGTGCAAACATTTAAAAATATGTTAAGTTATCCATGCTTTAAAATTAAATAAAACAAAAAATATAAAATCACTAACAATTAAATAAAAGTAATAGATTTGTTTACATTTTTTTAGAAAAAAATAATATGGGCGGGTTTAAACGGATATGGATTACCCATTTATAAATATGGGCAGGCTTGAGCAAAATTTGAGATCCATATTTTGAGTCTGATTGAACTTGAGCAAATATATATGTGATGTTGATATTATACATATATCCGATCCAAATCCGATCCGACTCATGAATACTTCTATTCAAAACTGAATTGCAATGGTCATAATAACAAATAGGCTATCAGCCCAGCTGCAGCTTTTTAGAACTACAAATTTAATTGCGAAACTTCATTTTAGCCTTCCTTTGTATCTTGGTGGCTAGTTGCACTTAAGTCTGGCTTTGAGTTCATGGGTTCAAAGGCTAAGACTTTGGTTTAGGAATAGGGTTCATAAAAAAAATGAGGTATTCCAAAATACCTCTTTTTTTTTTTTTGCTATAAGATTCTTTTGTTTCAAGTTTCAACCATACTTTTTTTCCCCAGTTTTCAAGCCTTTGAATTCTAAAAATGTAAACAATAGATATGAGTCATTAATGACATGCTATGTTACTTAGACTAGGGTGTATATGTCGGATACAGATATGTGTTCGACACGGGTATATTCAATTTTTTAAAAGTTTTTCTATGTATTTGAAGGGTCTTTGAAGGATTATACTCATACCCATATCCGGATATGCATCAAACACAAATATTTCAAGAAAAATAAAAAATCAGAGCAACATAGATTTATATTACTTGGACTCGGGTGTGAGTGTCGGACACGGATATGTTCAATTTTTTTTTTAAGATTTCTATGTATTTGGAGGATCCTTAGAGGATCATATCCCCATACTCATATCCAGATATGCGTCGAACACGGATATCGAACATTAATACTTCAAAAACAATAAAAAATCGGAGCAACGACATAGATGACATGGACTATATTAACTTCCATGGTTTCAAGAAGCTGAATTTCCCCATGGACATTAAAAAAAAGATGCCCACATATTCTAAACAAAAACCATCAATATTTAGCTTGACTTTCTAGTTTCTAATAGCAACTTTACCTTCTGATTTTCCAACATCATAAAGATGTTTAAGAGTAGGCCATGACAGAACTCCATTTCATTTTTTCTTTGATCTGCTTTTCTGAGACTGAGAGTATTATTTTGATATATTTTAAAGGAAATCTTGTGGATGGCACACCTCTTTCAATTGTTAATTTGCATGGGGTCGCCATTTGTTTATTGTTGTCAGTTCAATCATTTAACCATTGCCTGTTTTACAAGACAATTCTCATGTTTCGTTTCAACTTTTAATATTGTATACTTAATTATAAAATGCAGACACGTAATACGGATACAATATAACATGATATAAATTTGGTGATACGAAAATGTTTAGAAAATTAAAATATAGTACATTAGGACACGATAATAAAAAATATTTTTTTATATAATAATGTATAGTAAAAATATAAAATTAATATTTTTTAATTAAATATTAACATGCAAATAAATTTTTTAAATAATTTTTAAATTAGAAACTTGATCCTTAAAAAATTCATTATAACCAAATTGTTCATTGTTGATTCCATATTTGAGAGAAAAATCCAAAAAAGATAAAAACTTCATCGTGTGTCCAGACGTGTCCACCCGCATCTTGATCATGTTTTGTCCGTATGCGATTTTATTTTTATTTTTTTGACGTGTCCTTACGTATTCGACATATATTTCACCGTATTAAAATCGTATCCATGTTGAACACGTGTCCGACAGTTAGACACTCTCGTAATAAAAAAGTCCTATATAAGCCTTCATCATGGCTTGTTTGCTCCATGCACATTTCTCTCTGTCTCCTAAAGCATAAAGCATAGTTATAAGTTTCAGAAGGTTCAAATGGCAAAGTTGTTCACTTATCTGTTGTTCTTTTTGGCCATCTTCTTAATGATCTCCCCAGCTTTATCATTTCGTCTGAAAAGAGGCTTTTATCGAAAAACATGCCCATCAGCTGAGGCTATTGTGAGAAGTACAGTAAAGGCAGCATTGATTAATGATCCTGGAGCACCTGCGGCTCTCATTAGACTTCATTTCCATGATTGTTTTGTGAGGGTAAACCTTAGTTAATCACATTTCTTACTTATTTATTTTTATGTTGTTCGGATTCAGATTTGAGTGTCAGATACGAATATATTCAATTTTTTCAAGTTTTTTCATGTATTTGGAGGATTCTTGGAGGATCATATCCCCATATCTAGAGGTGCTCATGGGTCGGGTTTAAATATGGTATCAACACTATATATACTTGTCCAAGCCCTGCCTGGTCCGACCGAAAATATAGACAAAAAATTCTGTTCAAATCCGTTCATATTTGTAAATAGATAGTCCAAACCTGTTTAGACCCGTTCATATTTTTTTTAAAAATTTAAACAAATATTTTTTTATTATTATTTAATTTTTAGTAATTTTTTTTCATTTATTAAGTTCTAAAATATGAATAACTTAGCATATTTTTAAATGTTTATAATATAATATAATATATTTATTTATTTATTTTTTATATGATACAAATTACATAATATATAATATATAAAATATAAAAATAATATATTATATAAATAAAAAACGGACCGGGCTGGGCTCGGGTCTTGATTGTTGGAACCAAGGTTTGATTCATTTTTTAAATAGGTCTATTTTTTTGCCCAAACCCATATTTCGGATTAAATATTTTTGTCCAAACCTTCCAAAATATGGATAGGTCTTCGGGTTTGGACGGGTAACCCGCCCTTGAGCAGGTCGCTCATACTTATATCCAAATATATATCGGATACGGATATTTCATAGATTTATTTGCTTCATTGACTCCATTTCTGTTAAAATCTTACGTCATTTCTAACAGGGTTGTGAAGCTTCCATACTTCTGGATTCCACACCTAGTAATCAAGCTGAGAAAGATAGCATGGGGAACAAAGGCGTCCAAGGCTTCCAAATCATCGATGAAGCAAAATCAAAACTAGAATCTCAATGTCCCAATACTGTTTCATGTTCAGACATCCTAGCCTTTGCAGCTCGCGACAGTGTTTTTCTTGCAGGCGGACTTTACTACGATATTCCTTCGGGGCGTCGCGATGGAAGGGTTTCTTACATAGCAGAAGTGACTAAGAACCTCCCAGATTCGTTCTTTACAGTGACAGAATTGAAAGAAAATTTTGCAATCAAAGGTTTGTCATTAGAAGAAATGGTAACACTTTCAGGAGCTCACTCCATTGGGGATTCACATTGTTCTTCATTCTCAAAACGTTTATACTCTTTTAATAAGACTTTTGCTCAAGATCCATCAATGGATCCTTCTTATGCTGGTTTCTTGAAAACTAAATGCCCTCATCAACCATTGAAGACTAGAACTAGTTCTGATCCATTGGTGCCTTTCGATCCGGTAACTCCGAATCGGCTTGATAATAACTATTATAAAAACTTGAAGATCAGCAAGGGATTATTGGCTTCAGATCAAGTGCTTTGGAATAGTGGATTAACAAGGAAGCTTGTGAAAGAGAATGTGAACCACCCAAGTGATTGGGCTGCAAGGTTTGCTGCTGCAATGGTGCATATGGGTTCCATTGATGTGCTTACTGGGAAACAAGGAGAAATAAGGAAGAATTGTAGAGTTGTGAACTGAAGAATATCTGATGTAGTTATATGTCCTATGTTGCTTGGATTCGGGTATATTTGATTTATTTCTAAGTTTTTTTTCATGTATTTAGAGGGTTTTTAGGGGATCATATCCATATATCCATATCCGGATATATGTCGGATACGGGTATTTTAAAAAAAATAAAGAGTCAGAGCAACATATGTCATGTAGAGCGGTTGAGAGTGCTGAAATTTCAAGTTTCTTTTTTGCTTTGATTTCATAATATATAGGGTTTTGTTGCTTTCATAATGTATTTTATGATTTTGATTTACACTAAAGAATATTTGTTTAAATTAAATAATATTGTGTCTTTCTAGTGACAAATAAAAATGAGAAATTTTCTTATAGATGTAAATGTCATGTTATAAATTGTACTTTAGCTTATCAAGAATACCTCCTTTGTTTTATCCCTAGGCAGAGTTATAAGTCCAAAAGTACTATAAAAGGTAACAACCATGCAAACCAGAAAATATTGAGTAAAATGGTTTGTTATAGTTTAATCATGGACTCTTCTAAATTGATGTTTTCTTCTCCTCAAATCTAGAACAAAATGTTTAGATGGGAAAATTATGCATTACCATATTTTTTTTGTTTTAGAATGTATATTTCTTGTTATCCCAATACTAATTGGGATAGAAGCTCAAATGGGACTCAGCCGTTAAACGGATGGGACTCACTCACAAATCAAAATATGACAGGTCTTAATCATTGTCAATTACATAGAATATCAAGTATAAAAAAGAGTGAGGTAAGAATATTGAACTTTAGGTCACATTTGATATTCTGATAATCTTATTCTCTTCAATCGTTATTCTCTTAATTGTCAATTACATAGAATATCAAGTAAAATTAGTAACTGATGTAACATGAACCATTAAAAAAGTTGACGTGACACCAATAAAATATATTATTTTAACATGACGTAGACAAAATAAGTAACCAAGTTATTAAAAATGCCACATCAAATCCTTTTAGCCACGTGGTATTTTTCAATTAAAGATTTTACCTTTACAAGTTAAATGTCACGTCAGATTTTTTAATGATTCACGTTATATCAATTAATGATTTTAAATTTTTACTTCAATTTAAAAAAAATAATAACTAAATTATTTAATTTTATAATAGAGTGACTAATTTACATTTGAATGATATAATATAAAAACGTCCCAAATATTTTGAGCACCTAAAACACCATCAACATTTCTTTCTGAAAGTGACTTCATTATTTTCAAGCCATGAGTAGTCTGCCATAAGCATTTGATGAGTTGTCAAGTTATACTCTTCTAATTGAACACTTAAGTCATACCTTCCATGGTTTTCAAGGAGCTATAGAGTTCCACTATGCACCTTAAACAAAAGGGTACTTGGCTGTATTATCATACATTTTGCTCACAGATTAAGGTAACTTGTACTTCTGGTATTTGATTTCAGCAAATATTAAACATGAAGTTTAAGTTTTATATATGGCTAGTTGAAGTTTTATATATGGCTAGTTGCCATGTCGATTCTCCACCTTCATTTTGATTTCCTTGTAGAAAATTATGTCATTGAGTAGCTTCCTTTCCATTTCCATGAAAAAACTTCATTGAACATCTTCCTTCATTGACTGCAATGCAAATATCGGATCGGATCGACTGTTCAGATCGATTGAATCGAGAATCGATGATCTGTCCGGTCCAACAGATATATTAGAATTAGATTTTACCGAATCGATAAGGAATTAAAAACCGATAAAAAAGCCGGATTGAACAGATAAAAAACCGATTTTATACGTATTTTATATTTTTTTTTCAAACTTTTATTTGTAATTAATGAGATTTAAACCTTTAACTTCTTAATATTATATTAAAGACCATACCATTAAACCAAATTCATATTTTTTTAATTATTAACTATATTTAATGTTTATTTAATATCTATTTAGTGTTTAAATATTTAAAAAAAGAGTTTTATCAAATCGATCGATCCAATCGATTGAACCGATTTAATCAAAAATCTAATCGACTTTCGTTCTCACTTTTTTTTTTTAAGACAGACAGGAGTTGGTGAAGCATGGTCTAAGTCATATGATTCCACTAATTACTTTTAAGATATGAAATCTTGTGGAGGACACACGGTTTTCAATTGTTTATTGATGTTAATTTAAACTGCAACAGTAAATTTGAATGGGAATCGTGTGGAGGCCACATGCTTTTCAATTATTAATTTGCTAGTTGTAATTGTTTTATGTTACTGGAAGATTCATTTCATTTAATACGATAAGTAGGGTGATTAATTATTTTAAAAGTTTAAATCGATAAGAAAGAGTGTAATTATTATATATAAATTTCAACACATTTTTTTACGTGTAAATCGGATGAATGATTAATAAACTTACACTTAAACTTAAGTGTCAAAAAAATGTGCAAGCTGAAAAATAATTAAAATAACAATACACAATCCGATGAGTAAGAAGATATTAGGTAAGAAAATATTAAAAGAGAGAAAGATTGTGAAAATTCAAACTCAAAGAGCTTTGAAACTATATTGAATTGAATAATCAATTATCTCAAAAATTAAATCCGATAAAAAATATTCAATTATTATATTTAACTTTCAGCTTAATTTAAATTCACATGCATTTTGTCCAATTTAAAGCCTCTATACTTCTTGATTCCAGGCACCGAAAGATAGTATAGGAAACAAAGTTGTGTATATATGCCTTCAAACTTCGAAGTCATCGATGAAGCAAAGGCCAAACTAGAAGCTCAATGTCTGAACATTGTTTCATGTTAAGATATCCTTGCCTTTGCAGCTCCATACAGTGTTACCCTAGCCGTTCATGGACTGGACCGGGTCTATGTATGGTACTATTAATACTATATATGTTTGTTTAAGTCCGGCCCGATCCGAAATAGGGGTCTAAATTTTTGCCCAAATCCGTCTATATTTGTAAATGGATAACTCAAACCCGTTTAGACCAACCCATATTATTTTTTTTAAAAAAATTAAATAAATCATGTTATTTTTTATTTTTATTTTTTGTTATTCATACAGAATGTGCAGATAAAAGGAGACACTTTGTCTTTTCCTTTCTATAGCAGTGCACAAATATTGGAGCAAATCATAATTAAATCCTCAACAATATTGCAGGATCGCTTTACAGTTTACAGACAAATCAGAAAGAAAAACAAGGTTAAACCAGGTATTAAGAACTTGAGAAGAAAGTTTGTAACAAACCTTTAATTTGGTAAAATAAGTAACAATTCTTTGCTTTGTACTTTTTTTTTTTTGCTGTTTTAGAACCCACTTCTGCTCAGCTAAGAGCTTCCATTTCTGCTGATCCATAATCCGTTTCACTGACATAGTGTGCTTTGGAGAAGGCAATGAATCAGTTGATACAGATTTATCTTCTTGATCTTGCCCTATGGTAAAACAGACACCATTTCTTAGCATATGATTAATAAGAATTTTTTTGTTTAAACTTTAAAATAATATATTATTTAATTTGATCGGGTCGGGTCGGGTCGGGTCCGAACTTTGAATGTTGGAGTCAAGATCCAATTCATTTTTTAAATGGATTTCATTTTTTTTCCAAACCCTCTTAAACATCGGAAGGGCTTTTGGATTTGAACGGATAACTCGATTCTTGAATAAGTCTAACTCTTGCCGGTGACTTTTACTAGGATTTCATTGATAGCAAAAGTGACTAAGAATGGCATAGTTTAATGTTGTTACTCAATTGAAAAGAAAATTTTGCATGTAAAGGTTTGTCAGTCACTAGAAGAAATGGTATCAATTTCAGGTCCTCACTCGATTGGAATTCATCCATGACTTCTGCTCAAGATCCATCTGTTGAGGAGGAAAACGATGGAGCAGTCAAGCAATTTTTTATTAATAATGGCGTCGTCTGTGGGAATCCGTTTTGAATCTGTATCGGTTCTCAGGAAAAACACAGTCCACACTCTTGAGTAGGGAGTTAGTGTTGAGGAAAATACTATCCCACATCGACTAGCCAAGGATAGGACCGTGACTTTTTAAAACAAGGGCCACCCTTCTTCTATTGAGGTGTCTTTTCTCAAAAGACAAAATCGTGAGGACGGTTTTTAGACTTTCAAAACGGACAATAACTCATAACGGACGTAGTCCAGCAATCCTTGCATCAACACCATCAATGAATCGTCCTTATAATGGTTTATTTAAAACAAAATACCCGTATTAAACTTACATATAATAATTGGACTATTTTTTATTAACTTAAATTATTAGGATAATCGGTTACCCAACTTCTGCAACCATTGAACATTAGGACTAGTCTTGATCCTTCAGTGCCTTATGCTCTTTAACTCCGAATCGGCTTGATAATAATCTATTGCAAAAACTTGAAGAGCAAAAGGGGACTATTGGCTTCAGAGTAGTGAATTAACAAGAAATATGGTGAAGCAAAATTTGAAGCACCTAAAGTGCATAGGCTGCAAAGTTTGCTGCTCCAATGGTGCACAGCACATGACATAGGTTCCATTGAAGTGCTCAATGGGAAACAAGGAGAAATCAGGAAAATTTGTGGGGTTTGTGAATCAACTTCTCATGTTGCTGTTCTCATTGAGAAAGTTGAAAATTTCAAGTTTCTGTTTGTTTGGGATTTCATTACTGTTTTTATGTTACTCGAATACGAATATTTGTCCGATACAGATATATTTAATTTTTTATAAAATTTTTATGGATTTGAAAGGTTCTTAAAAGATCGTATCCTCATACTTATATCCGAATATACATCAAACACAAATATCATACAAAAATATTTTAAAATAATAAAAAATCAAAACAACATAATTTTGTTTTTTTTGTTTTGTTAGTTTCATGGTGTACTTTAGGAGCATACATTTTGGTTTATCCAGTCGCATTCAGCATAGTTATGATAAACTTTAACCTTCATTCATCCCTGGTTTGAGTCTTTAAACTCATAATAATTTGGCTCTACTTTTGAGTCCAACCTAATCTAGCCTGTACGAAACTGCCAAACTGGGAATGCATGGCTTGGCCTTGGCCACTTGCTTTGCTTCTGTTGAATGGTGGATAAAAACGTGTGTTCAACACTAGGCAATCCCATTGTTTTTGTTGTTTTCTACAATTCTTTTTCAAAAAAAAAAAAATTTGCAGTGTGAATGATTGCATGATTAATTAAATTAAACTTAATTTTTTTTTTATTATAAAAAATATTAATTTTTGTAATTTATGTTATTCGAATTTAAATATAAGTATCGGATACGAGTATATGTTTTATACTGATATATTTAATTTTTTAAAAAAATTTCATATATTTAAAGAGTTTTTTGAAAAAATCATATCTCCAATCTATGTTTCGAATATATATCAGATACGAATATCAAATATAAATATTTTAAAAATAATAAAAAATCAGTACAATATAATCCGTGAGTATAATAATTTGGTGTCAACGTAGCCCTATCACTCTTCTGTCCCCACCATATCTAACCTTTGTTTTCTTTTACTTTTACAGTTTAAATTTGCAATTTCCTGCACTATCTAACCTAAGTTTTTTAGTTATGTTACTAGGATCAGGATAAAAGACTTGTATCTCATATGGACGAGCATTTTATCGGTTCGATCGATTCGATTTTAAAATTTTTAAAATTAATTAAATCAAAAATAAAATAAAATTAAAATAATCGAATTGAATTGAATTTAATCGGTTCGGTTGATTTTTTTGGTTTCATTTTAAAAGTTTTTTCGATTTTGATTTATTTAAGTTATGGATTTTAATTTATTTGAGTTATGAGTTTTTTATTTGTTGGAGTTATGAATTGTTGGATTGGGTTGGGTTGGGTTAGTTTAATTTTAAATTAGATTGGGTTGGATTGAGTTAAATTGTTAATTGGGTTTGGATCTAAATAAAAATAAAAATATATTTTTTAAATTAAGTATCGATTTATTCGGACGGTTAAGTTTAAAAATAAAAAATCTCAAACGACTGAATAAACACGTTTAAACTGAATAAAAAAAGGAACAAACCAAATGAACCGAATTGCTTCAATTTCGATCGATTTATTATGTTATCTGACTTTTTGCTCACCCTTACAAATTCATATGAATATATACAATTTTTTTATATGTTTTTTCACATAAATAAAATATCGAATTTTCATTCTTATATCATCAAATGTGTGCTATACACGAATACGCTATTATTAAAAAATAAAAAATCGAAATAACATAAATTTTTTAAGACATGTAAAAACTAATAATGTGGCCATTAGCTTTGATGTTGAATATGTGTAGGGATAAGGATTTTGGGAGTTGGTTGAAAACCAAGATGGTTATATGCAAATTAAAATGATCCAAAAAAGTCAAAAGCAGTTTTTAAAAAATTAGTTGTTGACATCTTTTATCTTGAAAAAAAATAATATGAAATGATTACTTCACGTTAATATATTTTTTATTTAAATTATGTCACATAATTAAATTAAAAAAAATTAATAATTTATTAGATATTATATGTAATAATTAAACGATAAATATTTATTTGAGTAATTTATTAATGATTCTTATAATAAATAATTTTTTTTTAAAATCTAATTATGTGACATGATTTGAATAAAATAAATATATATTAACGTAAAATAATTATTTCATACAATTTTTTTTATTCTGTATTCTATTTGAATCTAATAGGAACCTAATCTAGAACTTGATCACTGCTTACCGTTCACCACTTCTGAATTTTGACTGTGGACTTTAGAATTGAATAAATTCTCGGTTTTTTTTTTCTTTCAATCTTTAAGATCTCCAAAATACCCCATTCCTTAACAATTTGCAACTCAAAATCTGAAAGGCCAAGTTGCCTACTTTGACCCATCTCTCCCAAGACTCAAGAGTCAAGATGATATATATATATATATATATATATATATATATATATATATATATATATATATATATATATATATATGAGTCTACAATAGATCTATTCAAAAATCGGATAGTTCGTCCGACTCGAATAAAATTTTTTTTACTTTGTGTTTGCTTAATCTAAATTACTGATAATAAAAAATTTATTTAAATTTAATTATAAAATTATATTAATATTAATAGTTATATTAATATAAAAATAAAAATAAAAATTTAAGTTTTTAATATTATTTAAACAATAAAATAAGTCGACAAGGGAAATAAAAAATTTTGGGATCGTAGCTCGATCCATAAATAGGTCTAGGTCGTCGTCTAGAATAGAAGAAATGATTGTACATGTTAGAATTTAAATTCTAAATTTACTTGTCATCACTTAAAAATGATTGCACACATTAACTAAATTAAGATTCGAGATTATTAAGAAGAATCTTTTGTCAACTAGGAAAAAAAATATTCTGGCAGTCTAGTAATGTAGAAAGAAGAGCAGGATCACCACCGAATTATATTGGATTAGATGATTCAAGGATCGAATTATTCGTTTAAATTCAAAGTTCGTTCATATTTGAAAGGATTTGGACAAAAAAATAAAACCGGTTTAAAAAATGACTCGGGTCTTGTCTCCAACATTCAAGACCTGAATCCGACCCGATCCGTTTTTTAATTGAATAATATATTATTTTTATATATATTATATAATTTATGTCATATAAAGATTATATATATATATAATATTATAGTATAGTATAATCATTAAAAAATATATTAAGTTGTCTATGTTTAAGAACTTAATAAAAGATCATATAAAAAAAAAATCTTAATAAAAAAAATAACATTACTAAATATTAAAATATTTTTAAAAAAATTAGAAAAAATAATACAGACCGACTTAAATTAGCTTGGACTATCCATTTATAAAAATTGATAAATTTGAACAAAATTTAAAATCCATATTTTAAATCAAATCAAATTTAAACAAACAAATATAATATAATATTAATACCATATATGCTATAACACTCTAATAGGGAGATAGTTGAAAAGTAGTAAATTATTAAATTAAAAAAAATATAAATAAAAGAAAGATATAAGAGTTCAAATGGGACTCTATTAAACGGCACAACCGGTAATAGTGAATCTGATAGGAAAGGCCAAAATCAGAGCCAAAGAAAAAAAAAAAAAAAATCCTCCAAATTTAGCAGAGAGAGACCCTTTGTTTCCCAACCATCCAATTTTCTTCTGAACCAGCGCATTGAACGCTCTTCCTTGTTTCAGATTCTCCACTAAATCTTTCTTCTTTTTCTTTTTTTCTCAATCTTTAAACACCCAAATCTCATCCTTTTTTTGGCCCTTTTGTTTTCATTGCTTTTTAGTGCCTAAAGTTCACACCTTTCACTTACACTTCTTCTTGCATTACAGTTAGAGTTGATACTTATGGTCGTTTTCTGGTTTTGTTGACCTTCTTCTTCTCTTCAAGATCAATAAACTTTGGTGGGTTTTTCTTCTTTTCCTCTGTTTTTGTAGGCAGAACTTTGTTTTATTATTATCATTTCAATAGCAAGTTCTTTTTTCTTATACCCTTTTTTTGTTTTGTTTATTATTGTCAATACATTTGTTTCATTGACTTATTTTAATATTTAGTTGAGTTTATAATTCTTATTGAATTAGGAGACTTTAAGCTCATTGCCTGGTTTTAATTTAAGTAGTCTTTTATTACTCTTATAACTGTTTTTTTGCTGTTTTATTCCATTTTACCGGACTCAAGTGAGTGTCGGATACGGGTATATGTCGTACATAGATATGCTCAATTTTTTCATATATATTCGGAGGATTATACCTCCATTGGACACACGGATACTTTAGAAAAAATAAGAATCCGATTATTTAGTTTTATTACTAAATAGTGCATAAAAGAAACTCTATGTAGAGGGACATTTTATATTTTTAACAGCTTACACTAGCAATTTATGATCATTACATTTACTTATTCTTTTATGAAATTGGGTTTTGATGCTATGATCATGATCCAGTTTAAGATTCATAATTTCCTGTTGGTCACGAGAAGAATTTATTATAATAGGTTAGTTTTAGCAACAAAAGAGAGCTTAATTCCTGTAATGAAAGTTTTATGTTTAATGACTTCAGTTTCTGATTGTTACCTTTTGAGAAATATGATAGATTTGTTTATGTAAAATGTAGGGCTGAGCTGTTAGAGAAATAATATTGCACATCTATTCATTTATTTATACCATGAACCTATGTTACTCAGACTCGGGAATGAGTGTCGGATACGGGTATGTGTCCGACATGGATATGCTCAATTTTTTCTAAGTTTTTCCATATATTTGGAGGATCATACCCCCATACCTCTGTCAGAATATGTGTCGGACATGGGTGTCGGACACGGATACTTCAGGGAAAATGAAAAGTCGGAGTAACATAGCCATGAACTTACAGAATTTTGTATTATTTTGTGGACTTTAACTTGTTAAAACAATGTTATGCTCTCTTTCTATATAAAAATTACATAATGGAGATATATGCTTTGTTTCAGCCTATAATGTTCGGAGAAAAGTTTACTAATTCTGAAGGGGACATTAAGGTAAGTTTTGGCTATCAGTGCAACAGCCACAAAGGTATTCCTTGCAACACTGCTAATGGGTGTGAAATCCGGTCGGGAAGTGAAATGCCAAGGACTGGCAGTTTCTCTTGCTTGTCTGGTGCTTCCTTAAGTGCCAATGCTACATTAGCCAACACAAATATCTGCAATGGTTTGATAGGAGCTGAGATTCTTCCTAGTTTGGATTCCCCGAACTCATTTCGTAGGGTTCTCTCTTCTCCATCTCTTTCGAGGTTCGATATATTATCATCTTCTCTGCAAAGCAGTATGTCGAACTTAAGTTGCAGTCCACCAAGTCCAGTTGATTCACTTGAAACCGATTCATTTTTACGTGCTCCTTCGAGAAGTGACAGTTTCCTTAATGCTATGGAAGTGCAAGTGGCGGGCGGAGCTGCTGGCGAAGACAGGGTTCAAGCTATCTGTTCTGAAGAGAACGAGTGGCTCTTTTGCGCAATCTATGATGGCTTCAATGGAAGGGATGCAGCTGATTTTCTTGCAGGTACATTATATGAAACTATAATATCTTACTTTAATTCACTAGACTTGGAATCAAAGCAGGATGATAGCACGGTTGGTAATGAGTCGAAAGCGCCTTCTAGGATCGACAACAAGAAGTATACAAGTGCTGAAAGCTTCATGAAGATAAGGGCAGATCCTAAAATGGAAGATTCATCTGATTCATTTAGGCATAGGGTGCTCGATAGCCTCCAACGCGCTTTAAGTCAAGCTGAGAACGAATTCTTGTACATGGTAGAGCAGGAAATGGAGGACCGCCCTGATTTAGTTTCAGTAGGATCTTGTGTTTTGGTTATGTTTCTTCATGGAAAAGATTTGTACACACTCAATTTAGGTGACAGTCGAGCCGTATTGGCAACATATGATGAAGGCAATGAGATGGGTGAGAGTGAAAGGTTGAAAGCTATTCAGCTCACAGATAGTCACACTGTTGATAATGAAGTTGAAAGAGCTAGGCTCTTGCATGAACATCCTGATGACTCTATGCCTGTAGTAGCTGGAAAAGTGAAAGGAAAATTGAAGGTCACTCGGGCTTTAGGAGTTGGTTACTTGAAAAAGGTCGGTTCTGGTTTTTCTCAGTATGATTTTCTTTTAGTTCTCATCCTTCATATTTACCCCCTTGAGAAGACTGACTTTTAGCCCAACTCTTCCTTTTCTTGAAGTATCCGTATTCGACACTTGTGTCCGATACATATCAGGATACGGGTATGGAGATATGACCCTCCAAGGACCCTCCAAATACATGGAAAACTTAGAAAAAATTGAACATACCTGTGTCGGACACTCACACCCGAATCCGAGTAACATAGATTAATGTGACTTGGAAATGACAACTCTATATTCCTTTATATATTAACCACTGAAGAAAAACCACTTTTACTTCATCCTAGCATGGAAATAATCTTCAAGACTTGGAATTAACAACTAAGTTTTTAACAAATGAGTATAACCTGCCTTGTTTATGTTGTGATTGCTATTTCTGCAATTTGGGAGTGGTTTATGCCTATATTGCTCCAACTTTTCATTTTTTTAAAAATATTTGTGTACGACACATATTCGGACATGGGTGTGGGGATATGACCCTACAAGCACCCTCCAAATTCATGGAAAAACTTAGAAAAAAAATTGAACATACCCGTGTCGGACACATACCCGTATCCGACACTCACACCCGAGTCCGAGTAACATAGGTTTATGCAAGATTAAACTCAATGGCAACTGTTATATAACCTATTTGACTGCTGCTGGTCCATTTTTTTTCTTCCCTTAATTAGCATCTCATTTTTGTTATTCATTGCAGAAAAAACTGAATGATGCACTTATGGGGATTCTTCGAGTTCAAAATCTAATTAGCCCCCCATATATCTCCACAGAACCATCACTGAATGTGCACAAAATATCAAGATCTGATCACTTTGTTATAGTTGGTAGTGATGGTTTATTTGACTTCTTTAGCAATGAAGAGGCTGTAAAGCTTGTCCATTCTTACATTTCAAGCAACCCCTCTGGAGATCCTGCAAAATTTCTCCTGGAGCAGCTTGTTATAAAAGCAGCTCATTCTGCAGGTAAATTTTATATATCTGTTTCCTATGTTACTCGGACTCGGGTGTGAGTGTCGGGTACGGGTATGTTCAATTTTTTTCAAGATTTTCATGTATTTAGAAGGTCCTTGGAGGATCATATCCCTATACCCATGTCCGGATATGCGTCGGATATAGGTGTCGGACCTGGGTACTTCAAGAAAAATGAAGAGTCGGAGCAACATAGTCTGTTTCCCACAACTGATTTAAGCTTTTGTCCAAATTTAATTTGAACAATGAACAAAATTTTCTTTCAAATAGATTCTAATTGACACATTGGTTAGTCAACACACCTAGTTTCTTAAGCTCCGACTCTTCATTTTTCTTGAAGTATCCGTGTTCAACACATATCCGGACATGGATATGAGGATATGATCTTCCAAGGATCCTCCAAATACATGGAAATCTTGGAAGAGATTAAACATAGCCGTGTCGGACACATATCCGTGTCCGACACTCACACCCGAGTCCGAGTAACATAGTTCTTAACTATAGCAGTATATAAATATTCATTTATTACACCGAGGTGTCTAAGACTTGAAGAATTTTACCATCACAGGTTTCAGTAGGGAAGAATTGATGAATATTCCAGCTGGTAGGAGGAGGAAATACCATGATGATGTTACTGTTATTGTGATTATTCTCGGAACAAATCATCGAACTTCCAAGGCATCAACTTGTGCGTGAATTTTATGTCAACCATTTTCTGTCTTGCAAATTGCAAAGAGTAGATTTAGCAGTCCTAAATCGGTATGTTTTTCAGTTGTATATAGCTTAAATTCAGATAAATTTTCTCTTGATTTGTTGCAGACCAAATTTTATATTACTTCAATCATGCATTAGTCTCTTTGGTGTAAATAAGTAGTTGATCTTTTCGTTTTTCTTTTACATTTCACCTGTTAGCAAAATTTATCCAGTTTGTCAATGGGGGTAATCACTTCACTAGAGATGGTAATTGGACGGATATGGACGAGTTTGGGTCGGGTTCATTTTTCCATCTCTAAACTTATATTACTCAGATTCGGGTGTGAGTGTCAGACACGGGTATGTGTCTCACACGGCTATGTTCAATTTATTTCAAGATTTTCATGTATTCGGAGGGTCTTTGGAGGATCAAATTTCCATACCTATGTCCGGATATGCGTTGAATACGAGTGTCGGACACGAATACTTCAAAAAAATAAAAAGTCGAAGCAACATAGCTCTAAACTTTACCATGGTCCTTTGAACAGTCCTTAGAAAGACTATTTATAATCGTTTGGGTGGCCTGCTTGATTTCACGTGTTTAGTTCTGATTGGGGTTTAGTGATCCATGATATGGGTTGTTTCATCATAGTGGTTATGACAATTGCAATCCTATGTGGTATGTCAGACGACGTGACCACTAGAGGAGGGAGAAGCGTCCGCGTGTCTCAGATCCTGACCTGGATTGTTAGATCTGACGAATTGTATCTCTGACTTGTGGCTGCTTCTGATAGATCTGGTGGACTTGAGGCTTGACGAGTCCAACAAATCCAACAGACAACATGATAGATTTGGAATTTTAACCTAAGAAACATGGAATTTTAACCTCACCCTTTCCTTCGACCTTGGGATCTTCGGCATCTTTAGCATCCTCTGACACATTCTGCAGCCGCAAAAGTTCTGAAGGATTTAACCTAGGAGTACGTAGACATGTCCATGGGTCGGGTGACCCGTCTGCCTCGGTCGGCTCGGCTCGTATTAGGCCGGACTTGAATATGATTTTTGATGATCCGAGCCGATTCGGATTACTGTTTAAGTATTAAAATATTATTATTTTATTTAAATTTAATTATAAAAATATTAATAAAAATGATTTTTTAAAATTTTTTATTAATAAATGAATAGTGATCCGGGTTTGCGGGCCGGCCCGAGCTCGTCTAGGGCTGGGCTTGGGTAAGAGTTTCAAATTTTTTTCGGGCCGTGGCCCGGCCCATGGATAGGTCTACTCTTATGAATCGAGAATTGATGATTTATTTAGTCTGATACATATAAAAAAATTAAAAATATTGATAAAAAATTGATTCAATTGATACAAATTATTTGTTATTATTATTATTTTTTTTAAGTGTCTGGATGTGTTTTTAATTTTTAAGACAGAAAAATCAGACATTGATCTTGCCATATATGAGCCTCAAATTACATGCAAATGTAGGACCTAGTTTCTTTTTCTGTTCATTTAAGATTTACATTCTTTTCATTAATTTTTTTTTTATTACACTTTAATTTCGAATGATTAATCGATTTTTACAGGCCCAGCTAATAAATACTAAACCCAAAAATCTGAAGATTATAATTATAATTTTATCGTCACAATATTCAATATCATCACTAGAATAATTGATTTTATCGCCACCATTATCTTAAATTTGACCCAAATTAATCTAAACTTAGCCATATACTTTACTTTGCCTCTGTAAACTCAAATTACAAAGAATAATCTCATTTCCATTCATCTAAGACTAAACATTATCTGACAATCCGTATATTCATATTTTTTTATGTTATAATCGTGTTTAAAGTATTATATATTTGTAAAAATTTTGACACGTTAATAATTTGTATTATATAGATTTTGACACATTCGTGTATTCATATCGTATTTGTATTATTTTTCGTATCGTGTTTTAATTATTTTTTTCTTATCATATTTATGTCGTGTAATTGTATCATGTTCAAAATTATCATACGTCTACCAAACATCGATGTTTAGCTTAAAAAAAACCAAAATCTAAAGCAAATTTCTTTCTTCGCAGCAAAGGAATAAACCAAACACGGCCTTAAAAAAAAGGAAAGAAAGGCTAACGTTAGAACTAGAACTAGAACAAGCAAGCGCCTTGTTTTTCTCTGTTTTGTCTCTCTGATAAAAACTCGTGAGTTAACTCAGTTTAGCTCAAAAGAGAGAAAAATGAGTCAGGAACCGTTTATTTACAGCTTCGTGGCTCGAGGAACAATGATCTTGGCCGAGTACACTGAGTTCACTGGGAATTTCCCAGCAATCGCAGCTCAATGTTTGCAAAAACTACCTTCTTCTAACAACAAGTTTACTTACAACTGTGATCACCATACCTTTAATTTTCTTGTTGAAGATGGTTATGGTAATTCCTAGAACTTTGATCTCTTTGTTTTCCTTTTCTTTTTCTCGAGAAACAAACAGGTTAGTGGAAGTTTGAAAGTTGAATTGGAGGTTAATGTTGTTGGATCTAGCTAAAAATGTGTGAAATGGGATGTGGGATTTGCTGGGTTTTTGTTAAAACATTGGAAAGTTAGCTTTTTTTATTTTTATTTTAATGGATTAGTTTTATTCTGTTTGGTTGCTGAGAAAACTGAGGAAAATGCTGGGGAAGTAATTGTTTGCTCCTAATTTTGATTTATAAATATTGGTTAAAGTAAGCTAAAAATAGTTTTAATATTGACATTGAATGGAAAGGGATCTTTTTTCTTTTCTCAAAATATATGTTTTTGATTTCTTGTTAATCAGATAGTAATAATCATATATTTAGCTCATGCATATAAATGAAGTCTTCAATCAATTCTCAGTCAAATAAATGAAGCTATAGGAAAATTAACATTTGAAATAATGTGCTCCTTGTAAATGCCTAAACTTGAATTTCATAGTTGGCGTTTCTTAAGAAGTTAACGATTGAAAATATGTTTGCTTGGTTTGAGTTGTCTGCTATGTTACTCGGACCCAAAGGTGAGTGTCGGATACGGGTATGTATCTGACATGAGTATGCTCAATTTTTTCTTATATTTGGAGGATTCTACTCCATATCTTTATCCGAATATGTGTCAGACATGGGTGTCGAACACGTATACTTTTTAAAAAAAATGAAGACTCGAAGTAACATAGGTTATCTAATTGATGGAAGACTTTGTTTGTGCAAATAAAGTTGTATGTGCATGTTCTTTTTATGTGAAAAAATGACTGAATTGTTGACTGGCTTGGAAAATAATTGATTGATTTGGCAACTGAAATGGAAAACTTACTCTTGGTCTGGTTTGGTTGGTCTTAAAATATATTTTGCATCTATTTTTCATTTTAATGAATTTGAATAGATTGCATGTCCTTGTGGTGAGGGCATTTGGTCCCTAGGAAGCTTGTAAAATGGAAAAAATGGAAAGGGGGATGCACTAGTCAGCTATGTTGTTCTGACTCTTCATTTTTTTTGAAGTACCCGTACCCGACACCCGTGTCCGATGCATATCCGGACATGGGTATGGGGATATGATTCTCCAAAGACCCTCCAAACACATGGAAATCTTAGAAAAAAATTGAATATACCTGTGCCCGACACTCACACCCGAATCCAAGTAACATAGCTAAATAGTACCAAAGGTTCACTGGTAATTATGCTTACTTATCTACAAGTCTGCATTATCTATGTACTGGTTGTTGGACTTCTTTTTGGATGCTTGTTATATGTCTTTGCAATATTAAAGCTAGCTTTAATTGATTGGGGTAAAGATAAAGATCTATGTAACTTCGACTCTTCATTTTCTTTAAATACTCGTGTCCGACACATATTTGAACATGAGTATGAGAGTATGATCCTCCAAATATATGAAAAAACTTAAAAAATATTAAGAATACTCGTGTCGGACAAATGCCCGTATCCGACACTCACTCTCGAGTCTGAGTAACATAAATAAAGATTTGGTGAGTAAAAACTAATAACTAACTTGGAAGGTTACAAATTACATGCTATTTTTGGGAGCCTGTGTAATAAGTTTTTTAATTTGGTATCCAAAATGAAAGAATGTAGATTTTTCTTGGACAACTGGGGTATGGGGAGGAGGGGAGCTTCTGGTATTCATACAGCGCCACTGTTTCTAAGTGAATATGAAGTTGCCACTGTTAATAGAAGGCTGTTAACCCCGACCACTTAACACTTATTCCACAATGCATTATAAGGTTGAGGCAAAAAAATAGTACCAAGCTCAGCTTTCGCTATAGCCATCTTGATCTATGTTACTCGGACTCCGATGTGAGTGTCGGACACGGGTATGTATCTGACACGGGTATGTTTAATTTTTTTTTTTTTTTAAGATTTCCATTTATTTGGAGGGTTCTTGAAGGATCATATCCTCATACCCATGTCCGGATATGCGTCAGACACGGATACTTCAAGAAAATGAAGTGTCGGAGCAACATAGATCTTGATCTTTCTAGTTCTTTCAGTGTTGTTAGGATGACAGAAACTAACATGTTGAACAAGTGGTTTTCCGCTTCCCATGAAACAATATCAATTGTGTTAGTAAAGTTACAATTGTTGTATGCTCAACCATCATCGTCAGCTATGTTGCTCCGACACCCTTGTCCGACGCATATCCGGACATGAATATGGAGATACAATCCTTCAAGGCCTTTCCGAATACATGAAAATCTTAGAAAAAATTGAACATACCCGTGTCAGACACATACCCGTATCCGATACTTGTACCCGAATATGAATAACATAGACCGCAAGTGCTTAACTAAGTAATTTGACCATTTTATTTAATGTTTTATTGATGCCTAAGGTGATGCACTCTCAATCTCAATAGTCTTTGTTGAGATCATTTTTTTTATTGCTTCAGTAATCAATACTCTGGATAACATGACTTTCGCTATATGCAGCTTATTGTGTTGTTTCCAAAGATTCTGTTGGAAAGCAAATCTCTATTGCATTTTTGGAACGTATGAAAGCAGACTTCAAGAAAAGATATGGGGGTGGAAAAGCAGATACAGCTATTGCCAAAAGTCTCAATAAGGAGTTTGGGTATGTTCAACTTATGTTGCGCCGACTCTTCATTGTTCTTGAAGTATTTATGTCCGATGTATATCCGGACATGGGTATGAGGATATGATCTTCCAAGGACCTTCCAAATACATGGAAATCTTAAAAAAAAATTGAACATACCCGTGCTGGACACATACCTGTGTCCAACATTCACACCCGAGTCCGAGTAACATAGTGTTCAACCATGCAACTGATGGATGGGTAATCCTTTAATTCTATGTTACTCGGATTCGAGTGTGAGTGTCGGAGACGGGTATGTTCAATTTTTTCTAAAATTTTCATGTATTTGGAGGATCATATCCCCATACCTATATCCAGATATGCGTCGGACATGGGTGTCGAACACGGGTACTTCAAGAAAAATGAAGAGTCGGAGTAACATAGCTTTAATTTCCTTTTCACAGTTTACATAAATATTTTCTGTTAAAAAACAAAATAATGCAATTTGCAGGCCAATTATGAAGGAGCACATGAAGTATATTATTGAACATGCTGAAGAAATTGAAAAGCTATTAAAGGTCAAGGCTCAAGTTTCAGAAGTTAAAAGTATAATGTTGGAGAATATTGACAAGGTTAGTGCTTTTACTGCTCTGTCTCGGGCATTGGCATTCTTTTCCTTCAATTGATCTCTAGACATGCTTGTAATCTATGTTGCTCCGACTCTTCTTTTTTCTTGAAGTACCCGTGTCCGACACATTTTGACATGAGTATGAGAATATGACCTTCCAAAGACCCTCCAAATACATGGAAAACTTAGAAAAAATTAAACATACCCGTACCCGACACTCACACCCGAGTCCGAGTAACATAGCTTGTAATGGTGCTATGGTTGATTATAGAGACTCCATGCTGTTGGTTCCCCCCTCCCATCCCTACCTTTCCCTACTTTTTTCTAGACCTGGCAATATTGGACACGACACCACGACACGAAAAAAATGACTAAAAACACGACACGATACGAAAAAAGAACACGAACACGACATGAATACACGAATGTCTCAAAATCTATATAATACGAATTATTAACGTATCAAAGTTTAAATAAATGTAAAATACCTTAAACACGATTATGACACGACAAAATAAACGAACACGACACGGATACACGAATTGCCAGGTCTAATTTTTTTTTTATGTTTTGCATGAAAAAATATAATTGGAAGACCAAAACTTCAGAAAAGAATGGAGGTTGTTCTTATGTCCATACAATGCAACAGTTTTCAGCATGGTGCTCACCTCCGAAAAGATTATTTCCTTGTATGCACAGTGGGACACTGCTTTAGATATAGATACTGAAGATTCCCATCTATGTTGCTCCGACTCTTCATTTTTCTTCGTGTCCGACAACCGCGTCCGGTGCATATCCGGACATGGGTATGGGATACGATACTCCAAGGAGCCTCCAAACTAGGGGTGAGCGTTCGATCGAATCGAGTGAAAAAAATTCGAGTTAGTCGAGTTTACGAGTCCTATTTTATCAACCGAACTGAATTTGAAAATTTAGCAAATCGAGTCGAGTGAAAAGAAATTCGAGTCGAATAAATTTATTCGAGTTAAAATAAATTTTCAATTATATTTAAGCATGATAAAACAAATCCTATAAATTTTCAATAATATTTAAGCATGATAAAACTAAATTTTGGGTAAATGAAATTGTTCAATTCTCTAAATAAAAATCAATGAAAATGTAAGCAAATGTCAAAAGTTCAAGGCTTATGGTGAAATTTAAATTGCTTACTCAACTAAAAAAATTAAAAAATTAGATACAGATACGTGAATACATCTTATAACTAACATAATACCATATATAAATATTATTTTTCTTTATAAATTAAAAAAATTGAAAAAAAAATATTTACCAAATTCATTTTAATTATTATTAATTTCAATGATTTTGGATCATATTACTCGTAAAAGAGAGATAGAGACCGAAGAGAGAGAAAAAGGGGGGGAAACAGAGGGGGGCACAGCAGTAAAGAGATGAGAAGAAAATTGGGTAAATTTGAAAAACATGCTGTCAATAACCAAATTATTATTAAATGGTATAATGGATAAAAATTATTTGAAAAAGAGAAATAAACAATTAAAAATTATTATAAAGGATATTGTAAAGACAAAATTACCCTTAATGAAAAAATCTATTTTTCCTTTCTCCTCCATTAAGAAAATATTATTTTTTAAAAATTTTAATTAAAAATAAATTTAAAAAATAAAATATTTAAATATATATATATTTAAAATTTAAAAAAATAAAGAAAAAATAATGTTATTTTTTTAAAAGAATTAATTAAAAAAATAAATAAATAATTTTAAAATTAAAAAATATATTTTTTAAAATTAAAAAAAAATATTTTCAGAAAACTTTATTTTTTAATTAAAAAATAAATTAAAAAATAAGAGAAAAAGGAAAGAGAAGGTTTTTTTATCAAGGGTAATTTTGTTTTTACAATTTCCTTCTTAATAATTTTTTATTTTTATTTCTCTTTTTCAAATAATTTTTACTCATTATACCATTTAACAATAATTTGGTTATTGACAGCATGTTTTTCAAATTTACCCAAGAACCTAGTTCAAAACGACGTCATTTTGGATTTTACTATTCGGATTTTCGGATAACTCGAACTGTGAAATCTAAATTCGAGCTAAATCTTATAACTCGATTTTTTTATTCGAGTCGATCCGAAAACTCGAATAATTCGAACTATTTAAACCAAAATTTGAAATTTTAATCGGTTTTTTCGAATCGAGTCGGATTTTGCTCACCCCTACTCCAAACACATGAAAATCTGGGAAAAATTGAACATACCCATGTCGGACACATACCCGTGTCCAGCACTCACACCTGAATCCGAATAACATAGATTCCCACTGGTTGATAATGGTTGTGAATATGTTGGGAGACCAAATATCACACAGCCAAGTTACAGAATTATAAAATGATTAGGTTTCAAGTAAATACTGAGGAGTATTTGGAATAAGAGATAGGCTGTGAACAACAGGGTGCCAGACAAAACTTTGGAACTATGGTTTAATTTAGCGAGTGCCATTGATACATCCAAAGGCTTAGTGAAAGTTACCTGCAAATGCAATATGATGAGTAATAGTTTAAATCAAGTATCAACCATAAATGACACTATATCTGCTAGTGTAATATTTGATTTAATTAGGGTTTGGTTTGGTTTGTTTTCTGCTATCTAGAATACCCATTTTTTTATTTTGTAAAAGCTTATTTGCTTGAAATGTATTTTTTCAAGGGTCATTTGAGTCAAGATCAGGTCTAATAGGAAAATCAAGGTAAAAGCTGCATTTATTTTGTTTATATGATCTTCTATTCTGCATCTCAGGCTATTGATAGAGGAGAAAACCTAACGACTCTAGCCGACAAGACCGAGAATCTACGTGATCAGGTAACATTCCATTTTCCAGGTTAAGCTCTATGGTAATTTATATTTATCTCTGTCAACAGTGTTAAAAAAACTGGACCGAACTGGTTGAACCGGGAACCAATACATATCATATAACCGGTAAAAACCCGAAAAAATTGAAAAAACCGGTTTTAAACTTTTTTTTTTTAAAATTTATTGTATGTGATGAGATTTGAACTTTTAACTCCTTGAATCAATATTAAAGATCATATCATCATACGACTACTTATCCGACCATTCGTCAGATCATTACCATTTAGCTAAATACATATTTTTATTAAATATTTACTATATTTAATATTTAAATTCTTTTTTTAATGCAACCGGCCATTCCAACCGGTCGAACCGGTTGAACCGATAATCGAAGGACTCACCGGTTTGACTTTCGGTCCGGGTTTTTTAAACATTGGTCTTAAGAAGGTCTTTTTCAGGCTCAAGCATACAGGAAACAGGGGACAAAAATCCGTCGTAAGATGTGGTATCAAAACATGAAGATAAAGTTGGTGGTTCTTGGAATCTTGCTACTTCTAATCCTTGTAATCTGGCTTTCTGTTTGTCATGGATTTGATTGCACCAATTAGTAGTGTCTGAGTCTCCATGGAGAAGACAGCTTTGTGTTCAAAAGGGATGGTTTGGCCAAGTCCAAGCGTTTCTAGGGCTCATTGAAACACCAAAACAGGAAGAAAGGGAGAAATCTATACCATGTATTGTACTTAGTGATCTTGTCAGAAGAAAAAACTCAAATGATTTTTTTGTTTCTTACTTACTCTATAGCAATCAAACTTTACAAAGAACTTTTTTTTTTGATACAATGATGAATGACTAAATGATATTTCTTGCAAGAATAATTGTGCCCCCAAAAATAATTATCACTCTCCAACTAGTAGAGCCCAAACATTATGTCATTTCACTAGATCTAGACTTGGTAATTCGTGTATCAGTATCGTATTTTTGTAATTTTTCGTGTTATAATCGTGCATAAAGTTAGGGCAATTGTGTTGATCGGGTTGGATCATTTCAGGTCTTGTATCAATTTTATTTCAGATGATTCTGAGTTTTGTATTAAGTTATTTGAATTCGGGTTATTGGGTTAGATTCATTTCAAATCTAAATTGTTGAATTTTAAAATTAAATCAATTTAAGATGAGTCATTTTAAATTAGTTTTTCAGGTCATTCAAGTTTATATATCATTTTGGGTTGAAAAGGTTTAGGTTGATGTTTTTTCTAATCAAGTCAGGTTGAATCGTGTTCGCGTTTGAACGAGTTGGACGAATTCTTTTTATTACTCGAACGGATTGGAACAAGTTTTTTGAATTTGAATCTGAAACCAAAATAAACTAATAGTTTTCATATGTTTGAGGCGAGAAGAAAACCATCAATTCAAACTGCATCTTATAGTCTCCTAGCTGATTAAGATTCTGAAACCCAATTCACACTTATGTTACTCAAACTCTGAGGAAAATGTGAGATATGAGTATGTGTTTGAAACGAGTATGATCAATTTATTTTAAGTTTTTTTATATATTTGAAGAATCATATCTTCGTACCCATCCCCGAATATGTATCAAACTCGGATGTTGGACATAAATATTTCAAAAAAAAATAAAAAGTCGGAATAACATAAATTCACACCACATAAGCAATACAAACAACAATTCCTGGTTTCAATTAACCAACATCGAAATCCATGTGTAAACTTTCACATTTTCATAGTAACATAAACAGAGACATTGCAATAGTAATGATAAAAGCCCTTTCTATCACTTATAAATTAAAACTAATACAACATTGCAATAGTAAGCATTGATCAAATATCTGCAATAAACATAGTAGTAATTTATATTATTTCGATTTTTCATTTTTTTTTTAAGAATTATGTTATTTCGACGTTTCATTTTTTGAAGAACTTTGTTCGACATTATGCATATCCGAATATGAATATAAAAATATAAGTATGAGGACATGATCCTCTAAGAACCCTCCAAATATATAAAAATCTTAAAAAAAAAACTAAAAATAATCGTATCCGACAGTCAGACACGAATCAAGTAACATAGACGAATCAAGTAACATAGGTAATAACATAAGATGCAGCAATTACTTATAATAAAAAAAAAAAAAACCAAAGTACAAATTCAACAAAATTAAAGAAGGTAATAACAACCTTCAACCTGATAAACCCCCCAAAGTTACAAGAAAACTCAACCTCAAAATCCAAAATTGATAAAAATACCCAAATTACTCTTCAATTAGCTGCTCAGTCTGATTCTCCATCCTCAAATACTCCCCAATATCAGCCTGATGAAGCACAACAATTGCATTAGGATCCAATTTCCTACAATCTTGGGTACTCTTAGCCGCAATCCCAAACCCCAAAGGCAAATCCGACATTGAAAAAATCACAACCCCATCACCAGGCACAATACTCTCAGTTATCCTCCCTAACCCACCTTTCAAAACATGATTTGCGTACAAAAACGACATTTCCGAGGTGGGTTTTAGCCAAACCTTGTGTTTCGCATTCGCGGCCAACAGGTTTAAACACTCAATGGTTAAATGGAACTTACCTCCATGTGTGAATCTGCCTATGCAGGTTCCTATAGAAGCCAGCTTGGGTCTGGCTACGTTTGTGGCTCGTTTTACTAGCGAATCACTGACGTAGTAGACTTTGTTTTTGTGAAGCCTGAAGCAGTATCGACCTGGGTTTTTGTCGGGGCCTTCGTGAGATGGGTTTTCGACTATGTTCTTCAAGTTGTTGCCTGTGAATTTGAACAGTTTTTCGAATACGGCGGTTGTTTCTTTCTCGTCTAAAGGTCTCATCTTTGCTTACGATTTGCCTGAGATTTTGCGATTGTTTCTGGTTGTTTTAACTAGGGTTTTAGTTTTAGATGATGATTTATATATTTATTGGCTATCTAAATTCCTTTTTTTTTTGACAGATTTGACATTGAAGGAGAAAGAAAAGTGCCCAATGGACTGAGATTGAATTAATTGGGCTAAGTGGGCTCTAAAATGGTGGACATCAAATAAATTTTAGTTCTAGTTATGGGATGCCTAATCAAATTGCTTTCTTGGTACGAGATTCAATTATTTCGAGTTCGGATTATTATGTTCGATTTAAATTATTTTGTATTTAGATTATTCTGAGTTTATAATATTTTTAGTTCGAATTTTTTCAAGTTTAGATTCAACTTGGTTCAGGTCATTTTTTAAAATTTTCTGTAAAATATAATCATTTCAATATGTATCTTTAAATTTAACTAAGTCGAGTTCGAATTATTTCAAATTTTAATCATTTGGAGTTCGAATTTTTAAATTCAAACCTTTGACTTTTTGAGCGAATTCCAATTCGTTTTAGTTTAGATTTTTGGATTCAGATGTGTTTTTGTCTTTCTTAGTTAGACCTGAAAATTCTTTTATATATATTGTATTTTATTTTTTATTTTTATCGCAAACATGAAACGACACATTATTAAATGTGTTAAAATCTTAAACACAAATATGATACGAGTATTAAATATTTTCAAATTACGGCTATTTTTATTTTTAAAAAAATTAAAAATGAGGAGCATATTAAAAAGAGAGTAGAAAACATAAAGTCAGCCTTTTCATTGATCTTTCCTAGGTATACCAGCTGGATTAACATTGTCATATGAACAGCAAGAATGATGACAACGACTCACGAAATAAAGGTAAAGTATCATTACTTGTGTGTAATGCTTTATTTAGCTTGTCAAAATGAGTTGATTTAGTTGCTTAAATATTTATTAATGTTTCTGTAAAAATAAAAATTCAAGTTTTAATAACAGTTTTGTTTGATTATTGATCTATAAGTATTACTGTTAGTTATCTCTAATACTTGTGATATGTCCTGATCTTGAATTGGGATAATCTATCTTCACTTAATTTTTTTTTGAAAAAAAATTTGTTTTATTTAACTTTGTTGTTATTGGCTGTTGCAGTTTCAAGGACTACAACGGCACCCAAAGTATGGTGCTTGAGTAGAACATCATGCTTATAGGTAGGACTGAGCAAAAAAATCGAGAAAACCGAAAATCGATCCGAACCGTAGTGTTCGGTTCGGTTTCGGTTCGATTTTTTTTAATTCGGTTAAAATTCGGTTCGGTTATTAGTTCGGTTTTTTCGGTTTTCGGTTCATAAGTCCAAAAACCGCAATTAATCGAACCGAACCGAATTCTATTTTTTAATTGATTTTTTAATTATTTTTTTTATTTTTATAATATAAAAATAAATATTTTATTTCTAAATTAGTGAAAAAAAATTAAAATACTATAAAAGAAAGATAATTTTTAAAATTTTTAAAAACTAAGATACTTTGATTGTGGAAATAGCATGTTAGGCATAAATAACCTTTTAAATTGCATGTAATAAAGCCCAAATTTTCAAAAGCCCAAAAAAATATGGAAAACCGGTAACCGAACCGAACCGAGATACGACGGTTCGGTTATAACCGATTTTTTTATTATTGCGGTTCGGTTTCGGTTACCCATTTGGAAAAACCGAATTCCTCGATTCGGTTTGTAAAACCCAAAATAACCGGCCCGACCCGAACCGAACTCACCCCTACTTATAGGAACATGTGTGAGGATTAGTTTACCATTGTTGTTGGAAAAAATTTGAGTTGAAAAAATTTGGGTTGAAAAAAATGTGTTTAAAAAGTATGATGAAAAACTGTGAATAAAAGTATAAAAATATGAAGATAATAAAATCATTTTATCCAAAAGCCAATTTTTAAAACCAAAAGCTATATCTTTTGGATTTTTGATTTGGCTTTTCAAACTATGATTTTAACAACAAAAGTTAATTTTTTTTTATATCTGTTTAGCATTGCGTTTGCAGTGAAAAACAGTTTTTGAGATCAAAAACTGTTCCAGAAGCAATATTAAACAAAACCTGATTTCTTACTCTTTTTTTCGTTGTGAATTTCGAGAATATCTTTATTCATAGATCTGAGATTCACATCTTTATTCATAGATCTGAGATTCACATCTATGAATTGAAAGGTTCAAATAATCAACTTTGCAATCGATGGTTAGAATCAATAGGTCTTATCAAATCTTGCAGTTAGAGGGTTAAGAATGGTCTTTATAAGGGAACTGTTCCATCAACAATCAAAGCTGCACCTGCTGGTGCGTAACATTTGGGGCTTATGAGTTTACATCAGATTGATTATTGTCTATTTGGACTTGAACCTCACCTGGATTTTCACTTTTGTTTCCCTTATCATCTATTAGATAATTCATTCTTTTTCCCTGGATTTTGAAAAGCCCTCATGTCATGGAAGTATAAAAATGGGTCTAACAATCCGTGTATTCGTATCATATTCGTGTTATTTTTTCAAATCATAATCGTATTTAAGATGTTATATATTAATATAAATTTTAACAGGTTAATAGTTCGTATTATATAAATTTTGACATATTTATATATTCGTATCGTGCTTTAATTATTTTTCCGTATCATGTCCAAAATTATCAAATCCAAATATCATTTATTACATTCAATTTTGTTATTAGTTATAGGTAGTTCATATATTCCAAGAGAATTGCAGATCCTCTGTTTGCTATTAGTTGCAGTGTGGCAACTGGTATATCAAATATTCATGATCTTAGAAAAAGCTTTAACCATTGAACTTTTTTGGAATCATCCCCTTGTCCTATAAACTTGCCAAAGGGGTTAGTAAGGGTAAAATTTTTCAGATGACATTTTTAATTTGCTTGACTGCTTAACTTGGTATGCAATTCATTAACATACTTTAAGTTCTAATACCAAATTAGTTGTCTCCCTATTACTGCAACAATTCCAAGGCTTCAAGTGGATTATTAACTATATTGCTCCGACTCTTCATTTTTCTTGAAGAACTCGTGCCCGACACTCATATTCGACGCATACCCATACATGAACATGGAGATATAATCCTTCAAGGACCCTCTAAATACATGAAAATCTTTAAAAAAAAATTGAATATACCCGTATCCGACACTCACACCCGAGTCCTAGTAACAGAGACTACCAATTTACCACCTTTGAAACTGTAGGGATCAGACCAGCTTCATTGTAAGAAGACCTATTCTTTTCATTATTTTCTTCGAAAAACATAATAAAACATCAAAAATTTCATCATACATGATACAAATGAAAGTCAACAACATTATCTACTGTTTCTCTCTACATGCTGAGGAATATCAACCATATTTTCAAATGATAGAGACTTCAAATTTTCGCTTTATTCAACAGAAAATCCAAATTGTTGTTCATAAGAGCAAATGAAAGTCAGTGGTCTTTATTAGTACCTTTTTTTATTTAGGGCTGTCCTCTGGAGGCAGGGACATGAATTGCAATATCCTTTGTACCTGCGCCACATCCAGTCTGAACTTTTCTGCAATCTGCTTAACATCCATAGGGCCATCGTGATCATCAGCCTTGCCCTGATGTAAAAGCATGATTTCGCGTAGTTGTTTCACATTCAAGGTGCCCGGAGGTGCAGGTCTTTCTTCATACTTTCCAGACTTTGGTACTGTATTCCGCGATTTTGGCAATGACCTAGTAGGATTTTCAGCCACAAATGCCTGAAGCAGGATGAAGTTAATTATTAACCATCTATGTTACTCGGACTCGGGTACGAGTGTCGGATACAGGTATTTGTTCGACATGGATATGTTTAATTTTTTAAAGTTTTCCATGTATTTGGAGAGTCCTTGGAGAGTCATATTCCCATACCCATGTACGGATATGTGTTGGACACGGGTGTCGGACACGAGTATTTCAAGAAAAATGAAAAGTCGAAGCAACATAGTTAACCAACATTGGAAACCACTATAATCATGCATAAACATATTCTCACGCCCAACATTGTTAACAAACTGATACCATCCCGTCAAGACGAAGTGAAATCATTTTACTAAGTTCTTTACAGTAGCCACTCATTCCTCTGTTCGGATGAATATCATAGTATATTGGAGTCAATGATAACAGGACAAATACCATCTCCAATTATTAACCAACAATGGAAACCACTATAATCAAGCATAAACATTCTCAGGCCCAACATCGTTAACAAACTGATACCTATGTTACTAGGACTCGGGTGTGAGTGTCGGACACGGGTATCTGTCCAACACGGATATGTTTGATTTATTCTAAGTTTTTCAATGTATTTGGAGGGTTTTTGAGGGATCATATCCATATATCTATGTCCGAATATGCGTCGGACATGGGTGTCGAACACGAATACTTCAAGAAAAATGAAGAGTAGGAGCAACATAGACTGATACCACCCCGTGAAGACGAAGTGAAATCATTTTACTAAATTCTTTACATTAGCCACTCATCCCTCTGTTCGGATGAACATCATAGTATATTGGAGTCGATGAAAAAAGGACAAATACCATCTCCAATGGAGGTCTGAAGTTCATCAAAAATCAAATGCTCCAAACGTTATTCTCATAGAAATGGCAATAAAAGTTGAATAAACACAAAAACCATATGGATTACGGATTCACTTTCTTAAATCTAAAAAAAGGGTCATTAGCTAATGGTAGTCAAGTTCTAGAGAGAGAGGCTGAATGTGAAATGGTGCTTAGATTATGGCTAAATGAACAGCTCTTGAAATGAACTTGCATTTTCTGGCATTTATCATTTCAAAGAATTTTTACAATTAAACTACCCAACTACACACTAAATGTTCAGTGATTCAATTCTTTATACAAATCTATGTTGCTCCGACTCTTCATTTTTCTTGAAGTACCCGACGCATATCTGGACATGAGAACGGGAATATGATCCTCCAAAGACCCTCCAAATACATGGAAATTTTAGAAAAATTGAACATACTCGTGTTGGACACACCAGTGTCCAACAGTCACACCTGAGGGTAACATAGATACAAATAGTTCCTTACTTTACCATTTGAATGTCTCTACTTTCCATTTCCTTCAAGGAGAAACCTTCCATAAAAAACAAGAACTTGCAGCCAGTCCTATCTAAGGCATTGTTTAGAACACTATTATAGCTATAGATTTTCCCTTTTGAACTGAGCTGTTATTGAATAAAGAATAAAGCCAAAATAAAAAAATTAATGAACATACCTCACCCATCTCAAGTTTGCCACCAGGCTTAGCTGAAATCTTACCCACCATTTGACTAAGCATTGCATCATACTTTGGATCTCTTTCTTCTAATACATTCTCAGGATTGCTTCTTGTAACTCTTTCTTTAAACCCAAAAAAAATTCAATTCAATCACCCATCAAAAAACTTAGAATAAAAACTCAAAAGTAAAAAGAAAAAAAGAATCGAACTTTCATTATTTTGAGTGGGAAAATTACTTACCATGATCAAGATTTTCATACTGGGAAGCTCTAGAGATCTTCTGTTCATCGGTGAGACCCAAAGGACTTCTGGTTTTTGTGGGTTGTGAATGGTCCACCGATCGAATCCTACCAGTCGCTCGACGAAATGCCTGACCCATTTCTCTCCCTTATTTTTCCGTCTTTTCTTTATTATACCTTATAACTGTCAGGCATAAAAGAAGAAAACCAGATTGTTATTTTGTTTTTATATCACTGATTTGTTCGCAAACTGTACGGCCACTAAAACCCTAACAATGAGCATCTGGGTTTTTGTTTTTGGCTTTGTTTTGAGAGAGAGGCATAGAGGAGAGAGAGACTGAGCAAGAAATTAGAAAGATAGGATGTGCAAGATGTAGAGACCACGCTGATTTGTTTAATAGGACAGATTGACGGTTGATTCTGGTTTGCCTTTTATACTCGTCATGCACGTAATTAATCCGATATCTATATTATATTGACGAAAAATATCATTTTTTTTATAAATATTTTACGGTTCATTTTTTTGTATTAAATAAACAGCTAAACAATTTTAATTTATTCGAAATTTGATATGTATGATTTATATAAATAGAATATGAAATACAATTATCAAATTAAATAAATATAAATTATATAAAACTTACGAAAATATGTAAAACTAAATTATGAATAGTGGAGATTAATGTCAAACAGGAACAAATGAAAATTTAAATGTATTATACAACAGCCTTAAATGAAAGATTATGATCTACATAAACAGAATATGAAATATAATTATCAGATTAAACAAATATAAATCATATAAAAAAATTACGAAAATATGTAAAACTAAATTATAAGTAATGGAGATTAACTCAAACAGGAACAAATGAAAAGTTAAATGTATTATACAGCAGTCTTAATTCTTAAATGAAACATTACGAGTACTTTGATCAAAATCTGAGCAGAAAGGTTTGAGTCTGCCACTCCAATTTGGTGTGGCACTCAAATTTCCATTTCCTGGACAAATAAACCAAGAACATCCCATTTATAAAGATTTTAAGAAATCTTTTTACATTTATAGACTAATATAGTGTTAAAAGTGGTAAAATAAACCTACTCTATTTTTTATTTTTTTTGCCTTAACTTTATTGGTACTGAATTTTTTTAATTTTATTTATAAAATTAAATTATATTTAATAAATAAAAAGATACACATGACAACTTTAATTTCGAGTTTAAAAATTTTACTGATGATAAATAAAAAACGAATGCTGATAATGATCCTAATAATAATGGATTAGGAGAGAAGATTGCTTGATAATTGATATTCTCTTGTTTTTGTTCATTTGCTTAATGGGCAAAGAAAGAAGGCCCATCTCAATTGTCATGGAAATAATTGATGATTAGAATTTAAAACTTGGATCAAACTCGATTAGTAAGAAGTTCAAACTCGATTTGAAAACTCACGATTCGAAGTTCAGTTCGAATTCGAATTCGATCTCAATCTCGTTTTATTTTTAAAGCTCAAACTCGATTTGAGATAAAATTAAACTACTAGAACTCGTTTGATTAGGCTCATTTACCTAGTAAAAAATGAGCTTGATTCTTATGTTAGACTTCAAACTCGATTATTTGTGTTCGTGCTCCAACTCAAATTGAGATTTTTCGTTACTAACTAAAAATTAAAAAATATATTAAAATAAAAAAATCTCGATTAGGCCCGTGAATCACTCAAGCCGAGTATTAAGATACTCGAACTCTGCTCGTCCGATAACTTTAACTGCTTGAACTTGACTCAACAATGGCCTAAACAAATTTAATTTTTTTTCAAACCGAGTTTAAATAATTTGTGAACAGATGTATCTCGTTTATACTTTAAATATTGTAAAAATTGCCCTTTATTGATGGATATAGGCTTTGTAAATTATGTCTAAGGCCCAAACAAATTTCCTATTGTTGACTTGACCAAGTCTATTTTCATTGCAATTGCAAAGGGATCAATTCTTCTAGGATTTTGAAATATGGTTGGACTCTGTCAATTTAATCAGGTAAGTTAAATGGTCATGGTCATGCTCTCAATGGCTTCCTATCTCCCCCATTTCTTTGGTTAATACTAGAATAAAATAAAAAAAATTATCCAAAAAAAATGAGCAATGAAATTTGTAAAAAAAAAAGAGATTATATAATTTTTCATTTGATGAAGAATTTTGATTTGGTAATTCGTATATACGTATTGTGTTTGTGTTTTTTTGTTGTTGTCATAATCGTATTTAAGATATTTTATATAAATTTTGACGTGTTAATAATGTGTTATAAATTTTGACATTCATGTATTCATATTCATATTTTTTTCGTATCGTGTCTAATATTATTATATATGAACATGTGTCATGCCAAAACTCATACCATCAAAGCCCCTAAGTTTATGGAAAACCCACTAAAACCTAGACTCATCCCCTTTCCCACTCATTCCATCTCTTTAGTCTTTGTTATCCATAATTCCATATAATACATGTAGTTTGTTAACAAAATATGAACTTTTGATTTTAGTGATTAATCTAAATATTAAGTACCCAAAAAAACGAGTTTAAATCTCTTTTACTCAAATTAAAAAAAAAAAAAAAACTTGTTTGCTAAGAAACCAAATCAAGAGCAAATGTTTTTTTTTTTTTTTCATGTAAATTAAGGTTACAATATTATTGCAATTGTACCAATGTCAAAAGATATATATGTTGAGGTCTTTTTGGTAAAAAAGTTGATGACCTTGAGGAGTTATTGGATAGAAGTGAGCTAGATCTGTTAACACAACAAAATTAAGAAAGTCAAAGGGTTTCGGAATTTGAGGTCCGAGACATGCCCTAATGCTTAAGTTAATGAAAATTTTGGAGAGTTTTCTTTAGTAGGCAAAAAATAAAAAAATAAAAAATAAAAAATGTTAAAGTGTTTAGGAAAACTTTTTTGGAACATCGTTACGTATCTTTTTATACTTGATTTTTTTGTAATTGTAGATTCGACAGATATCTGCTATGTAAAGGTTCAGATAATGTTGGATATAACGATATGATATCAGTGTTGATGCAAATTCAATTCATGCCACCAATTCTCCCATATAAATTCTTCATTTTTTAATGCCAATTGATTGTCTAAAATTGCTGATCATAATGGGTAAGAAAAGAAAGAAACGAAACTGTCATGCCTCCATTTTAGGACCCCATGAAAGGTAAATGCAAACTTAAATTACCATTAAAAAACCTTCTTTGCCCAATCAATTAGGATCCAACACCATTGAAATCTACTCATGCTTATCCTACCTATTTTAACTAATCTCTTCATTCCTACAATATCTTTAACACATTAACTCAACCACTACAACTTAAATTATTATTATTATTATATATATATATAATAATGTTATTCCGACTCTTTATTAAAGTATTCGTATCCAACATTTGTATTCGACACATATTCAGATATGGATATAATTAAGAGTATGATCCTTCAAATATATGAAAAAACTTTAAAAAATTAAGTATATCATGCCGGACACATATCTGTATCTGATACTCACCTAATGTTATATATATATATATACTATGTTATTCAGACTCTTTATTAAAGTATTTGTGAGAGTATGATTCTCCAAATATATGAAAAAACTTTTAAAAAATTAAGTATATCTTGCCGGACACATACCCGTATTTGACACTCACCTAATGTTATATATATATATATATATATATATATATATACTATGTTATTCAGACTCTTTATTAAAGTATTCATGTCCAACACTTGTATCCAACGCATATTCAAATATAGGTATAAGAGTATGATCCTCTAAATATATATATAAAAAAAAAACTTATAAAAAATTAAGTATATCGTACCAGACACATACTTGTATCCGATGTTCACCTAATCTTATATAATATATAGATAGATAGGTTTTCTCCTCAAAAAAGCACATTTGCTGACTTTTTTTCACCAATATGGATTACTTCACCATTTCTGTAACCAATCAAGACATTGTTAAGGAAGAACCAGTAACATTAGTTTCTCCAAAGAACCACTCAATGCCATTTGAAACAATTTTCCTATCAAACATTGATCAAGCAGTCACTTTCCCAGTTGAAACAGTCTTCTTTTTTGATGTCCCTCAGGACAAAAGCTCCTCATCAACACTTGATATCTGTCTGAAAGTGAAACAAGCAGTGTCTGAGGTTCTTCTTGTTCCTTATTATTTCATGGCTGGACGACTCAGGTTTAACCAGCAAACCAATAGGCTGGAGCTTGTTTGCAACAATGGTGGGGTTTTGTTTGTGAGTGCAACATCAAGGCTTAGGTTAAAGGACCTTGGGAATCTTTCTCTTCCAAATTCTACATTTCATCATTTTGTTCATCGACCTGGTTTGTACAAAACCCTAGATGAAACTGCACTTTTCACCATACAGGTAACCATTTTATTAATGCTTATAATAACCATTCATTTTCTTTAAAGTACTTATATCCTACATATAAATTATGTCGAATATGGAGTTCCGACCCTCCAAATGTATAGAAAAACTAAGAAAAAAATGAACGTATTTGTGTTAGACACATTTCCGGATAACCAGATCTGACACCCAATCCTCTAGTTCGAGTAACATAGATTTGGTATATACTAGTTTGGGTGATAACGGTTCGGTTCAGCTCGATTTTGAAAAAAAAATTAAGATAAATGTACAGTATTCTGTTTTTTTTTAAATCAAACCGAACCGATCGGTTCGGTTCGATTCATCGATTTTTAAATTTTAAAAAATTATCATTTTCGATAGTATTTTTAAGGTTTTTTCACTAATTTAGAAATAAAATATTTACTTTTATATTATAAAAAATAAAATAAATAAAAAACCAATTAAAAAATAAAATTCGGTTTGGTTCAAATAATTGCGGTTTTTTAATTTATGAATCGAAAACCGAAACGAACTGAATAAACCTAATTATTATCCGAACCGAATTTTATAAAAATCGAACAGAACATTACGGTTCGAATTGGTTTTCGATTTTTTCGGTTTTTTTCTCAGCCCTCCTATCCATGAAAGCTTATACAATTTTCTTTCAAAACTTTTCTCTTTTTTTTTCCTGTTATTTTGCAGGTCACAAGGTTGGCATGTGGAGGTTTCTCCATTGGTTTTGTGACAAACCATGCTATTCTTGATGGAAAATCAGCCAGTGAGATGTTTGAAAACCTTGCCTCTATTTGCAAAGGAGAAGGGCTACAAAACAAAGTTATCTACAATGATAGAACATGGTTAAAAGCAAGAAATCCCTTATTAATTAAATACCATCACAAGGAGTATATAAAACTAAATAAAAAATCATTACTTGCTTCATGTTTTACTGCACCAGAACAATCATCTCCATCTCCATTGATTTTCTCAAAAACTTACACTCACAAACTCTTCTCTTTCACTCATGAAATGATCACAAACTTGAAAAAGAAAGCAATGATTAAGTGTTCAAGCTTTGAGGCTTTAGTAGCTCATATTTGGAGAGAAAGATCAAGGGCAGTATTTACAAACTTTGATGATTTTTCTGCAGTTCTTTTTGCAGTTGATATAAGGTCAAAAACATTACCACCATTGCCAAATAACTTTGCAGGCAATGCAGTTGTGACAGCATTTGCTAATGCAAAAGTGATTGATTTGGTTGAAAAACCCTTTTCTTTCTGTGTTGAAAAGATAAAAGAAGCTAGAGAAAAGATAAACTATGAGTATGTGAGATCAGTTATAGATTGGCTTGAGGTTTATAGAGGGATTCCAGCAACTTGTAAAGGGAATTTTTATGTGTCTGCTTGGTGGAAACTGAGATTTAATGAGCTTGATTTTGGATTTGGAAAGCCTATTTATGGAGGGCCAGTTGTAAGTGGGAATGATGAATTTGTTTTGCTGCTTTCTAATGGAAAATGTGGAGATAATAATAATGGAGGGGGAGGGATTAATGTCTGGTTGGGACTTGAACCAGACAAAATGAAGAAGTTAATGGTTCATATCTTTGAGATATGAGTTCATCTGTAACTATGAAAAAGATGTTGGCAAAAAAACAATTAATAATTTCAAAGCATATATAGCAGAGCTGGATCTTGAAACAAAAAGAGTAAGGATTCAGCATTTGTGATTGTTTTAAGTTGAAATATTTGAGAGTTTGAGGTGTTGAAACTTTATGGATAGAAAAAGTTTATTCTCATGAATATGTGAAGAGTAATTATAGAAGTAGAACTGTACTTTTGCCTACTGAATGAAATGCAATGTTTAAAAAACCGGATCAAAAGTTAAATCGGTGAGACTTTCGGTTATTGATTTAATTAATTTGTTTGATTAAACCGATCGGTTGCATTAAAAAAGAATTTAAATATAGTAAATATTTAATAAAAATATGTATTTGGTTAAATGATATGATCTTTAATATAGATTCAAAGGATTAAAGGTTCAAATCTCATTAGATACAATAATTAAAAAAAAAAAGTTTAAAACTGATTTTTTTCAATTTTTTACTGGTTCGGAGAATTCCCGGTTCTATGATATGCACCGGACCGGATAGGCCACTGATTTCCAGTTCAACCGGTCTGACTGATCGATCTGGTATGATTTTTTTAACACTGACGAAATGTATCACTATATAAAATCATATCCCAACAAATATTTATAAGCATTACATGCTATGTTATCCGGATTTGAGGTGAATATTTGATACGGTATACTCAATTATTTTTAAGTTTTTTCATATATTTAGAGGATCATACTCATATCTGAATATATTTCAAACACAAATATCAAATAAAAATATTTTAAAAAAAATAAAAAATCCGAATAAAACATTACATGTATATAAATGAAAAGAATTATTGCCCATAAGCATCTCTAGCATCAGTATAAAAGGTCTAAAACATTAAAAGCCTAAACAGAAGAATGCTATCTGTCAACAGTATCTGTGATTTGTGCTGATTCATCATTTTCAATCACTGATTTATTCAGCCAGTTCTTGAAGCTGAAGCCTGCAATTCCTCAACTAGCCAGACATATTAAATTGACTATCAAGACTGTATATTTATATTATTCGAATTCGAGTGTGAGTGTTGGATATAAGTATGTGTTCAACACGGGTATATGTCCAACATGAGTATATTCAATTTTTTCTAAAATTTTTATGCATTTGAAAGGTTTTTGGAGGATTATATCCCATACCTATATCCGCCCTAGAGTCAATAAAAGAGCTGCAGTCTAATGACAGGCACAACAAACATTAGCCAGATGCACATTTATATATATCCTGCATCAAATTTAGGTAAATAAAGAGCAATACCAGCTGTACTGAGATGTTGGTAATAATAAAGATATAAATATATATCAAGAAACAAGCAGATATGTTAGCAATAAGACAAAATTAATTTGATACAAATATTACTCGGATTCTTTATTTTTATTTTTTAAATATTTGTTTCCGACACATATTCTGATATGCGTTTGCGGTATGATCCTCCAAATATATGAAAAAACTTTAAAAAAAAAAAATTGAATATATACATGTCGAACATATACATGTATTCGACATTCACATTCGAATCCGAGTAACATAGACACAAAGTGATGAAGGACCTTGCATTAATTCATGCTAAAGCAGGTTTGGCTATGTATACAAGAGCATATTATCTTGGAGCCCTACATGAATGGAGAGGCTTGATGAATCAATAAATCAAAGAAGTAAAACTTTTCTCTAATTGTATGCTTACTTAATAGGCATGGAGTCAAAGGTAGGGATGGCAAAATCCGATCCGACCGATGGATTTCGAACCGATCCGATCCGAATGAAGAGGTTTTTTTTTTTGAACAATGGAGGCGGAGCGGGGCGGTGCGGTTTTTTTTGTTTGAAAGGCGGGGATGGAGCAGTTGTGGTAATTGCCTGCTCCGCACCGCCCCGTCCCGAATACTGAAATTACAATTTTATCCTTAAATATTTAACTTTTAAAAAAATAATAAAATAATATAATTAAACTTATTATTTTTCTTTTTCTTTTTAAAAACTTAAACCTAATATTTTATTTTTTTCTCTTCCTAGATTAGAAACATATTTATATTGAATTTATATTAAAAAAAATTTATAATGCTTTATTATTTGAAAAAAATAAAAATAATTAATAAATATCGAATGGGGCGGAGCGGGGCGGGGCGGTTATGGATGTAACCGACATCCATGGAGGCGGTAGTGGTATTGAAATTTCAACATCCACGGCGAAGCGGAGCGGGAGGTGGGGCAAAGCAGTGCTATGGCGGGGCGGGGGCGGATACTGCAAAATCCGCCCCCGCCCCGCTCCATTGCCATCCCTAATCAAAGGTGCCATCCCTAATTGCCAACTGCATGCCAATTAAGCATAGCCATCAAGAACAAAAACATTTAGAAACTTAAAATTGTTCTCATGAGAGCCCATTTGGGGCCGAATGTTGGCACCCTAGATAGGGATGATAGTGAATAGTACGGATTTGGATATATGTAATTATTCGATTCGCTTTTTACGGATTTAGATAAAATTTGGATTCGGATACTAATATTCGGATTTAATGCGGATAATAAACGAATTCAATATTTAAAACAGTTATGCGAATTCGGATTCGAATATTACAAAAAAAAAAATAGATATTCGATCCGCTACCATCCTAATCCGAGACGAGAGTTTAACCTTTTTTTTTTTCCGTCAACTTGCTGACCAGACTTCAAGCTAAATTTAAACATAGCAGCATGTATGACAGAACATAAACCCATGGAGGCATGGTCACATGGCTGGGGCTGAGTTACCCCAAAATACAATGATTGGACTACGTCATGGATTTAAATAGCGGTAGTAACACGATGTTACGGTCGTTATTTTATGATTTCTATTCTATTCATTATCGATATTCACAGCAAGCATTCGTTACGTCCGCAATCGCAATAAATACGACGCGACTGCAAGACACTGATAAAGAATGCTCTGGATATCAAAATCTTTAAAACCCCTAAAACCTTTTTTAACCAAAAAGCTATGAAGATATAGACTATACGTCTGTACAAATACAATAAACTCAATTGCTGAACAAATTCTCCATTGATAATCAAAGGAGGAACTCATTCTTGGCAAGCTTTCAAAGATGAAAATGGTAAATTTGTAATTACACACTCCAATTCTATTAATAGTAACTTTTTCATACCATCAAGTAATTATTAGTGTTGGTCAGTTGTCATAAAAGTTCACTTTAGGTCCAATCATTTGCCCCATTCACACTATTCTCACACTATTTGGCTCTCATTATTTCCTTTGTAAACTTTACAACTTTTCATCCATGCTCCTCTCATAGACCTAGCAATATTAGATATCCACGATTATATGACACGAAAAAAAATTAAAATACGATATAATACGAAAAAAATAAAATGAATACGCACGAATATATGAATATCTTAAAATCTATATAATACGAATTATTAACGTATCAAAAATATATAAATATAAAATACCTTAAATATGATTATAGCACTACAAAATATACAAACACGATTCAAATACACAAATTATCAGATGTTATCTCATATCTCATCAGTAAACCTTGCACAAACAAAAGTTACATATAAATGAAAAAAAAATCTAAAGTATACTATTTTTCAATGAAAAAATTACTGAAGAACTGTTTATGGACCGAATTGAAATTAATAATTTTGTAGGCTCGATTTTGTTGAAATTACGACGAAAATTTTACATGATTTAATTATAATCACACAATCTTAATTCACATTAAATGTCTAAAATTTGCTTCAAATAATTTATAAGGACAAATCTTTCTTCTGCTTCATAAATATTTAAAAGAGTTTTTTTTTTTTTTTTTTTTTTTCTGTAAAAAATTATTAAAGTTAGATTTAACATTATTAAATTTACAATATGTAAAAATCACAAAACACTTTGTATTTTACTTTTGCAGAGACAAAGTTTGATTAATATATAGAAAACAATTTTTATGGTTCTTAGGGTTCAAGATTTCTAGGACTTAAAACATCAAAAGAAAAAAAGATTTCTAGGACTTAATTGTTAGTTTTGAAAAATTTATGGTTTATACATTAATATACCTTAAATCTAATTCTATTAAACTTTTTAATTATCCAAACCATATTTGTCCTAATAAATTATTTAAAACATCTATTCATTTTTTTATATATTGTTTTGGGAGTCAATGTTGACCTCTTTGGCAAAGATTTTTTATTCACAAGTTTCAATAATTGCGAATCAATCCCTAAAGTTTTTAAAGAAACAAAATGTGAGAGTCTTTAACATTAATATGAAATGGTCCAAGGGCCTTCTCGTAAAATAAATAAACTAAGAACATGCTGTATATTATAATATCCCCAAATAAAAAGCTGAATAAAAAAACAAAAATCAATTTAAAAGAAAGAATAATACAAAAACAAAAATCAGAGAAAAGGAATCAGAAACCCGAAAGGTTCTTCAATGCTTTGTCGGAATTCAGCTTTCACTGTTCGTCTTCTTTAGGAATTGTTTTGCTCGTTCAACGATTTCAGGTTTTTTAATGAATTAGCAATTTCTATTATTTGTTTGAAAAATTTTGTGCTTTCTAGGGTATCTATGGATCTCTTTCTCTTTTGATTATCTCTCGATTACCCATGGAATGGTTTTCTTTTGTTTTGTTCCAATTTGATGAATTTCTCGTTTTATTTTAAGTTAGATTGAATAGATTGGCTTTGATTTTAAAAGGGTATTTTCAGAAATGTTAAATTTCCTGTTTGGTTACTGAGAAGATGTTGCAATTGTTTCAAGTCACAGCATTGTTGCTTAAAGTTATGTTTTTTTTGAGGGAATTTGTTGTAATTTGTGGGTTTTTGTTAATTGAGCTAATGATTATAGAATTTTGGTGATTTTGAGCTAAAATGTGAGCTAATTGTTCTGATTTAAACCTTTTATTTTGCAGATTCTGGCGGTTAGGGTTTTTATAATTAGGGAGACGACCTGGCTCAATGACGATGACTGAGAGAAAGACGATCGACCTTGAACAAGGATGGGAATTTATGCAAAAAGGAATTACAAAGCTGAAGAACATTCTAGAAGGCTTGCCGGAGCCGCAATTTAGCTCAGAGGATTATATGATGCTTTATACGTATCCATTCGAAGTCATTTTGTTGATTAGTTTTGTTTTTTTTATGGGAATAATTGCTATCATAACAATTTTAGTTTGTTGTGAGTGTTTTTGTTGGTGGCCTTAACCTTTATTTTACAGAACCATTTACAATATGTGTACCCAAAAGCCTCCTCACGACTATTCTCAACAGTTGTATGATAAGTATCGAGAATCTTTTGAAGAGTACATCACTTCAACGGTGAGTAATTATGATGTTGCTTCAATGTTTGCTGTAATTATTTTGCTTAAGTTGTTTAGATTTTGTTTGGACTTAGAAATATGTACTTTATGGTGATATTTGTTGTTTCTTTTGGTATCATTAACTCCTTTGAGGGATTAATCAGTTACAATAAGCATAAGCTAGTTGAAATTTGTGTATTAGATGAATCAAATGCCTTGAATTTCTTTTGTTCTCTCTCATTTGTTTAGAAGGGGTGATCACTTCTTATGCATTTATTAGTAGTGCAGAAAGTGCCTTACCAACTACTCCTCACCCCAACCCCACCCAAAATCCAGTGGTTACCTTTATTTTAGTGAAACAAATATGCTTGCTTTAGAGGCAGATGGATCATATTTGAATAAGTTGTAGTTGTAAGATTTTAAGAAAAGCCACTGATGGAAATGAAATCATTGTAGCTAAGCAAGTCATTTTGTTGAAAAGTAGAACAGACTGGCATTTATATATTTCGTTCCTTGTTGAACATTGTGTTGAATGTGCTATATCTTTTCATTTTGATTCTTTAGTAATACAATTCATAAAATATTTCCTCTATAGGTACTTCCTTCTTTACGAGAAAAGCATGACGAGTTTATGTTGAGAGAGCTGGTCAAAAGGTGGGCTAATCACAAAGTAATGGTTAGGTGGCTTTCTCGGTTCTTCCATTATCTTGATCGCTACTTTATTGCTCGGAGGTCATTGCCTCCCCTTAATGAAGTTGGACTCACATGTTTCAGAGAACTGGTATGGGCAGATGGAATGTATTTGCCATAATACAGCCATTTTATTTCCTTGTATTTAGAGTAATATTGGCATCTTATGTGCAAACATTCTCTGGTTTCAGGTCTACCAAGAGCTAAATGCAAAAGTGAGGGATGCCGTAATTTCTCTGGTAAGTTCAATTTTCTTTTTCACATTCATTGTGCACCTTTTATTTTTCACCCAAATAATAGTAATGAACACCCTAATCTTAAATCAGATTGATCAAGAACGTGAGGGTGAGCAGATTGATCGCGCTTTGTTGAAGAACGTTTTAGATATATTCGTTGAAATCGGAATGGGGCAAATGAATTACTATGAGAATGACTTTGAGGCCACTATGCTCAAAGATACTGCTGCCTATTACTCAAGGAAGGCTGCAAATTGGATTGTAGATGATTCTTGTCCAGATTACATGTTGAAAGTATGCATTATATATGATTATATGGTGATCTATTTTTTTATTTCCACTCAAATAGTGTCTAATAGTTCATTTTGCTTTCTTATTTCAGTCCGAGGAGTGTTTAAAACGAGAGAAAGATAGGGTCTCCCATTACTTGCATTCTAGTAGTGAGCCAAAACTACTTGAGGTTGGTATTTGCTTTTATAATATGAATCCACCCTTTGGTCTTGGACATAATCTTACACTTAAAAGGCAATACTAAACTCTTTTCTAAAATGTTGTTTCTTATGTTATATGTTCTTTTTTCTTTTATAGAAAGTTCAACATGAGTTGTTATCTGTATGGGCAAACCGACTGCTTGATAAAGAGCACTCTGGTTGCCATGCATTGCTCAGAGATGACAAGGTGCTTACTGCGTTGATTAGTTATTTATTTTGATGCTTAATTTATTAGCTAATTAACCATTGATCACCTTTCTGTTTTAACTTTTAGGTGGAGGATTTGTCAAGAATGTTTAGACTCTTTTCTAAAATTCCTCGAGGGTTAGATCCCGTGTCAAGCATTTTCAAACAGGTTAAATATTTCTTAGCTTGTCCACTGATTAATTTATTACTTATTGTTTATTCATGACTTGTGTTAAAAGGCATTTCATATATAATCCCTTGTTTTATTACTTTCACTTGGATGCCCGTTTATTATCCCGTTTCATCTATTCTTCCTTTACATCATATTTCCCTTCTTTCACCATTTTAAAATATATGATCTCATTTTCGACACCAGCATGTTACTGCTGAAGGCACAGCTTTGGTCAAACAGGCTGAGGATGCTGCAAGTACCAAAAAGGTTTGCATTTTTCTTGTCCTTTTTTTAGCTTATAGTATAGAAATCTTTTAAAGTTTCATTTTTTTTTTACAAGAGTAAGAATTTAATATTGATATAATTTTTTTTTTATCTCTAATCATGTCAAAATGTTTTCTCCCTTAAATAGGCAGATAAAAAGGATGTGGTTGGCATGCAAGAGCAGGTAAAATCTTCACTTGTTCTACATAGCTCTAGATTGGGTCAAGGTGTGGAAGTTGATTTTGTTTTTTGTGGTTTTCAGGTTTTTGTGAGAAAAGTGATTGAGCTGCATGACAAGTACCTAGCATACGTGAATGATTGTTTTCAAAATCATACTCTCTTTCACAAGGTCTGTAATAGATAGTCTTTTGAAGATAAGTTTTCAAGATTAAGTCCCATGATTTGTTTTATGTTCTCAATATTGTCTAATTTCTCTAGGCTCTCAAGGAGGCTTTTGAAGTCTTTTGCAACAAGGGTGTTGTCGGAAGCTCAAGTGCAGAGCTTCTTGCTACTTTTTGTGATAATATTCTCAAGAAAGGTGGAAGTGAGAAATTGAGTGATGAAGCAATAGAAGAAACACTTGAAAAGGTTTGTTGTGCTCTTCTGCAGTGTTCCATCTACTTTTCTAGGACTTGTTACATTTAACACTTCATAATCTTATTGTTGTAAATTTTCAGGTTGTGAAGCTACTTGCTTATATTAGTGACAAGGACTTGTTCGCTGAATTCTATAGGTAGATTTTGTGCTTTTATTAAGATGGAATTCATTTGGCTCATGAATATTCAGCTTATTTTGTTTTTGTGAATTATTGTTCGTAGGAAAAAGCTTGCTCGAAGGCTTCTTTTTGACAAGAGTGCTAATGATGACCATGAGAGAAGTATATTGACAAAGCTGAAACAGCAGTGTGGCGGTCAGTTCACCTCAAAGATGGAGGGAATGGTCGGTTGCCATTTATTATCCTTTGTGAACTGAAAGCCTTCTATTCTTTTTCCAAATGTTCTTAATGTCTCAAACAGATCTCACTCTAAACGCTTCTCTGTTCTTTAGGTCACTGATTTGACATTGGCAAGGGAAAACCAGACAAGTTTTGAGGAGTACTTGAGCAATAATCCAAATGCAAATCCAGGGATTGACTTGACAGTAACTGTTTTGACTACTGGCTTTTGGCCAAGTTACAAGTCTTTTGATCTCAACCTTCCTGCTGAGATGGTATGCTTATAAATGTCGCAAAAACAGTCGTTTTTCATTTTGCAACTTGCCAGTTTTAAGTTTACTGGAAGTTACTAATATGAATTTCTTTCTTTTTCTTCCTTCTTCGTCTTCCTCAAAAATCTCTTTAGGTTAAGTGTGTTGAAGTTTTCAGGGACTTCTATCAAACAAAAACCAAACACAGAAAACTTACTTGGATATATTCTTTGGGTACTTGTAACCTTATTGGGAAGTTTGAACCAAAGACGATGGAGTTGATTGTCACAACATATCAGGTAATATGGTTAAATAAGATTGTTTCTAGTCTTTTATCTTTTTCTAAAATAGCCAAATGGAGTTGAAGAATCTTTTTTGCTAACACCAAGTCTTCATGGTTTATAGGCCTCTGCCTTACTGCTGTTCAATTCCTCAGATAGGCTGAGCTATTCAGAGATCATGACACAATTGAACTTAACCGATGATGACGTAGTTAGACTTCTGCATTCGTTGTCATGTGCAAAGTATAAAATTCTTAACAAGGAGCCAAGCACGAAAACCATCTCTCCCACTGATCATTTTGAATTCAACTCCAAGTTTACTGATAAAATGAGGAGGATCAAGGTAGTTTTTAACAAAGAAACCTACCAATATTTGGTCTTACTCTCCTTTTGGCTAAATGATCTCTTCTAATGCATTTGTTTGTTTAACATTCAGATTCCTCTCCCCCCTGTGGATGAGAAGAAGAAAGTAATTGAAGATGTTGACAAGGATAGACGGTATGCCATTGATGCCTCGATTGTGCGTATCATGAAGAGTCGGAAAGTTCTGGGTCACCAGCAGTTGGTTATGGAGTGTGTCGAGCAGTTGGGCCGCATGTTCAAGGTTCTTATATGACTTTTTTCCTCTTATATGGCATGTGCACGTGTGTCTGCTGTTACCTATGCTACTCGGACTCAGGTGTGAGTGTCGGGTACGGGTATGTGTCCGACACGGGTATGTTCAAATTTTTTTAAAGTTTTTCCATGTATTTGGAGGGTCATATTCTCATACCCATGTTCGGATATGCGTCGGACACGAGTACTTAAAAAAAAATGAAGAGTCGGAGCAACATAGACTGTTACATTCTTGCGTTACATGGTTGTGTTAATTAAATTTTGAAATCTGCAGCCTGATTTCAAGGCGATCAAAAAGCGAATTGAGGACCTGATTACTCGAGACTATCTTGAGAGGGACAAAGATAACCCCAATACATTCAGGTATTTGGCATGATGTGGCCTAGTCATTATCCTGATGAAAGTGGTGACTTTTGCTGCTGCAAATAGCTAAAAATAGCCAGATGTGGTCAGTTTGTGGTGAAAGTGGCATAATAAGCATAATGAGATGCCTCCTGATGAGTGGTTTTGGTGATTGCTTAGCAGGAGCTGAGATACTTGTACAGTATGAGCCAGTTGTGGTCAAGTTCTATAAATTGTGAAATCAATCCCATAATATGGTTCGTTGCAGCAGGGGACCATCTAGTATCTGGTTTCTTATTATTGCAAAAGCCCATTTCATGACTTGGTTTATTTGATGCTTGTTTGTTCCCCCCCCCCCCCCCCCAAAAAAAAGAAAAGAAAAAAAGAGAATGTGTAGTTTAGTTGTATACTCAAGCTCCATTATGATTGTAAGTTTCGGAAATGTTAGGATTAATGGTTTTTCTGAATGCACCCAGCAGTTTTATGCTTTTTTGTTTTGTCTATACTGTTCTTTTACAGGATGATTTCCTTACCGTGGTTCGTATATTTTGTCGTGTTATAATCGTATTTAAGGTATTTTATATTTATATAAATTTCGAATATGTTAATAATTCGTATTATATAGATTTTGAGATATTTGTGTATTCGTATCGTGTTCGTATTTTTAGTTTTTTTTTTGTGTTCGTGTAATCGTGTCGTGTCTAATATTATCAGGTTTAGGTTTAACCCGGTGAGCATGTTTACAAGAAAGTGTGGTGAGAAGCATATACAATAGCTAGCTAAAGGATTAGATCTAGGCAAAGTCTAGAGATGCCCACCTTGAAAAAACTAAAAATAGAGATTGGTCAATCCTAAATTTCCTATGTTATATAGTACATAAAGGAATTTTTTAGGCAATTGCAGTTTGAAAATAAGAAAATAGATTATAAATGTTAGATTATAAATGTTGAGATTCGAATTTTAAATTTATTAAATGTAAATTTTTAAAATTGATTATATGAATTAAATTAAGTTTCAGATTTGTGTAAACATTTTTGCAAGCTTGATTCACTTCTGGAGCTGACTTATTATTGTATCAGTTTGTGATAATTGGAATGGTTCAAGATCTGATATTAACAAGATCTCATATTTTGGAAATAGTGTTTAAAAAAGTAAAAAAAAAAAAAAAAAAAAAAAATTACCCTTTCTTTTTAACAATTTGACACGTCAAATCGTTTCATTTCATTGTAAAACAAATCTTTTGCGGGTAATCATACGACTCTTAATATACTAAGACAAGTACAATACACAGTCGACCAACCACTATTATAAGAATTAGGGGTTTGCAAATTTTCGATTAACGGAAAAAATTATCGAAATCTATTGAATTTGATTAATTCGGTTTTAATTTTTATTTGATTATTTAATTCGATTTAGTCGGTTTATTCGATTGATTTGCGATTTTTTATTTTTAAATTGAACCGACCGAACAAACCGATAATTAATTAAAAAATAAATAAATAATATTATTTTTATTTAAATATATTCAAACTCAATTAACAATTTAACATTATCCAACTCAACCCAAATCTAACAACCAAAAAAACTGATTGAACCGAACCGATAAAGTTCGGTTTTAAAATATATTTCGGTTCGGTTTGATAGATTTTAATGGTTAATTTGAATTAATAGGTTTTCGAAAGTTTAAAATTGAACCGACCCAATGCTAAAAAAAAATTTGAAAACTATTCCTCAAAAATGACTGGAAGCGAACCCAAGTCACAGAATCTTGGAAAATTTCTTCCTTCCCGAAGATTGTAGAGAATGAGAAACCAATGACACTACATTATGGGTGTTAATTTAGGCTCATTAGTGGTGTTCTCATCAGCAATCATATGCCAACTTCAAGCTTATATTTACCACTGTTAAGGTCTTTTTGATAGTTGAACTGAGTAAGTTTACAGATTTGTTAGGTGAAAGTCGGTAAGAGTTTGCAAAGACAAATCAATGTCAGAGGGTATCGGAGTTATGTTTTTAGGGCGGACTCCAATGTTTAAATCAGTAAAATATCAGAGTGGTTAAGGCGGACACAAGGAATAAGCAGGTGTAAATGTAATGATGAAAGGTTTCAGTATTTTTTCTTACTTCGAATCAACTTTTACTTCAGTTAATTATACCTGATTGTGAGTTGTGCTGGGAGCTTATGAGTTTGACAAGTTTTAGATTATGTAAAATTTATCTTTTAAGTCAGGAGCTGTTAAGTAGCTATAAGCCCGTCAGGTGTTATGCATGTAGAGGTTCAACTTGATTAAATCAAAGATGGACCCAACAATTGTCTCCAAAAGAGATGGCGGTTGTAAAGTGACTGACGTCAAGCTTATTATGTAAATAATGCTTGTTTGTTGTCTACGTAAATAACTTTGGTACCGTTTGATATTGCTTTGTCTTTGCTGACCTTCACCAACTTTCACCCGACAAATCCAAAAACTTACTTAGCTCAACAAACAAAAAAAACTCAACAACTATTAATTATCTTTGTTTTAACTCGGAATAATAAGATTAATTACATATTTAGTATCCAAACTATAGTGAAAGTGTCACTTTGATACATGAGCCTTCACATTTAGGTATTCGAAACTTACTTCCTTTAAACAATTTATACTTTGATTAACACCATTGATGTATATTTTTCATTTACATTGGGCCATTATCTTTCAACATGGGCTTTTTCAAGACCATGAATAATAAGCCCATTATCAGCACGAGGAGTTTTGAGAAGTTGAGAATTTCAAGGAGATTCAATGAATGTGCTGCCAAATTGCTAAATGGTGAGTAGCTCCTGTCCACCGCATGGGTAGCGATCCGGTAGATCCGATTCGTATTGAATGTGATTTGAATAAATTATTTTGTAATTTGGATTGATCTGATCCTTATTGGATCGAATTTGGACAATGTATTTTATAATTCGAGTCGGGTTTGGACAAAGTATTTTGTAATTACTATTTATTAAATAAAAATATTTTTTATTTTATTTTATTTTAATTATAATATATATAAATATTAATATAAAAATAATTTTTTAATATTTTTGAATAGTAAAATGGACTTATACGGGCCGGCCCGAGTGAACTTAGGCAAGGAGAAAAAAATTCCTGGCTGCGACCCAGTCTATGGACAGGTCTAGTCGGGCTACTCGTCTGGTACGACAAATCCGGTTTGAATTGGATCGAATTTGGGTAAGAAATTTTGTATCGGGCCGATCGTCCCTAGTCGGGCTACTCATCCGGTCCGACAAATCCAGTTTGAATTGGATTGGATTTGGGTAAGAAATTTTGTAATTCGGATTGATCCGGCCCGAATTACTATTTATTAAATAAAATTTATCTTTTTATTTAAATTTAATTATAAAATATTAATATAAAAAAGTAATTTTTTAATTTTTTAACATTTTTTGAATAATAAAACGAATTTTTGAACTAATCCGAAAGGGATTTGAATAAAAAAAATATATTTTTGGAGTCACAACCAAACTCGATTTGATTTATGGACAGATCTAATCGATTCTTGACTCTTGACCGACTTACTTTAACTATGCAGACTGCATTGGCTTCCTTTACCTCACATCTTATGTCATATGAATGTATGAAATTCTGCTTTGTGCTCTACTTGGTGTTAGCAATTGCGTCATTTCAGCTTAAAATAAAAAATAAAAAAATTCCCATCACAACTATAAAAATGAACTAAAAAAGCATGCATATAATGATTGTTTGGGCTCTCCTTCTCTTTCCCTTGAACGAAGGAAGTCCGATGATTTTTGTTAAGTTTCTGTTTGATTCCTTCACAAACATGGGGGGATGGTCTGGTGTGGTTGAGAGCTCCCCCACACGATTGCAATGTTTTTCGTATCCGATAATCCGTGTATTTGTATTGTATTTTTTTTTTATTTTTTCGTATCATAATCGTGTTTAAGGTACACGTTTATATATTCTTATCATATTTATATTATTCTCTTATACGATGTTGTATTTTATATCATATTTTAATTATTTTTTTAATATCATGTAATCGTGTCATTCTTTATTTATTAAGATAAATAAAGAATCGATCTGATGAGAGAAAACAATAAAAGTGGCATTTCTTTCTGTTTTAGTTAATTGTTTTCTAAAGCTTTCCAGCTGCTAATTTAACAAGTTGTAGAGACAAAACACAATTTGACAAGAAAACTTTATAAACAAAGACCCCCCCCACAAGCTTCCATTTAACTGATATGCATACAACAAACTGAGTTATACAAGAACACTTCAATTCATTAATGATATAAACTCACTTTTGATACATAAAATTAAAAATATAAAATCATAGAAAACTCAAGACTTAATAGATGTGAGAAACACCACTTTAACAAATCCATCCCGTGTAGACGGAGACAGAGAAGCCTACTATGTGGCAAACTCAGAAGTGATAATAGGAGAACAACAGAATAGAACCGAACCTGAATCTTGATACCATATTAAGCTTCCAACATAAAATCAATTGATAATATAGGTGAAGAGACCTAACTTGAATATAAAACCACAGAAAACCCAAGATTTAGAAGATGTGTGATAACACCACTTTAACTGACAGAACCCATCACGTGTAGGCACAGACAGAAAAACCTATTACGTGACAAACCCGAAAGAGGTAACAAACAAGAATAACATGCAAGAACAACGAAATAGATCTTGAACTCTTGAGATAATACCACTTTAACAAAATCATCACGTGTAGAGGGAAACAGAGAAACCTACTACGTGGCGAACTCGAAAGGTATAATAGAAGAATAACATAACAGAATCTGAGCTCTGATGCCATATTAAGCATCCAACCTAAAATCAATTGATAATAAGGTGAAAAGACCCAACTTGAATATAAAACCACAGAAAACCCAAGATTTAGCAGATGTGTGATAACACCACTTTAACTGACAGAACCCATCACATGTAGGCACAGACAGAGAAACCTATTACGTGACAAACTCGAAAGAGATAACAGACAAGAATAACATTCAAGAACAACGAAACAGATCTTGAACTCTTGAGATAACACCACTTTAACAACAAGGTAAGCCTTTTGTGGGAGACCGAGTGGAGCCTTTCTTAAGTAGGGATCTTGGGTTCGATCTTTGCAAATTCCAGGCTTCTCTTGCCCTGCAACTTGTTGCTTACGTAATGTTTAGTGTAATCTCCATGATTGTATCTTCTATATCTGCATGGATTCTTCTCATCCACGAATTCTGGCATTGGACCAAGTTCTTTTTCGTAGCTAGGAGCAAAAAAAGTGACAATTGAAAGCCGGTCTTTTTCCTTGTTAGTTACTGCTCTATGCTCCACACTCTTGTATTTTCCATTGGTAAGAACCTGTACAACAAGAAATCTCATAAAACTGATATTGAGCATTGTTTATCATATGTTACTTGGATTTGGGATAAATATTAAATACGGGTATATATCCGATACGGGTATACTTAGTTTTTTTTAATAAAAAATTTTCATATATTTGGAAGATCGTACTTTTATACCCACGTCTGAATATGTGAATATGTGTAAGACACGAGTATTGAGCACAGATACTTCAAAGCTATGTTGCTCTGACTCTTCATTTTTTTTGAAGTATCCGTGTCCGATACTCATATCCGACGCATATCCGGACATGAGTATGGGGTTATGATCCTCCAAAAACCCTCCAAATACATGAAAATCTTGGAAAAAATTGAACATACTCGTGTCGGACACTCACATCCGAATCCGAGAAACATAGCTTCAAATAAAATGAAAAGTCGGATTCTTACTTCCATAGTGTCACCGATGTTGATGACCAGTGCATTTGGAATAGGCTGAACCGGCACCCATGTTTTGTCCTTAAGAATTTGAAGTCCTACTGAGCTATCTTTTTCCTGATGCAACACTGTAAAGCCACTTCCATCTGAATGTGGACTAAGCCCAAAAACAAGGTCAGGTCTTGAACATGAAGGGTAATAGTTCATCCTTACTGCTTGCACAGCTACTCCAAAAATTTCTTCCAAAACATCCCCTTTTAACCCTAGGCTCACTTCTATATATTTCAGAACATTCTTGCAAAATTTCCCGATTTCTCTTGAATAAATTTCTAAAGTTTCACTGAAAAAGCAAAAAGTCACATTTAATAATTAAATTGAAATTTGTCTCTATACTTCAACGTTCAAATTTTGGTGTGTCCATATGGATTTAAATTGCGGTAGCGAATGCGTTTTCGGTTGCATCGCGGTTGGTCAAAGTATTTGGGAAGTTCTTGTACTATACCATCTAATGCAAAATTAGTCAATCTATTATAAAACTGAGTAATTTAGTACCTGTACTTTAAAATTGAAGCAAAAAGGTAAAATCACTAATTAGTGTAACGAAAATTGATAAAAAAGTTGACGTGGCATTTAACTTTGTGTTTATTTGATGATGTGGCACTAATAAAATATATTATTTTAAGCTGACGTGAACAAAATAACAAACTAAGTTGGCAAAAAATAATTTGATGTGGCATTTTTTCCAACTTAGTTTGTTATTTTATTCACATCAGCTTAAAATAATATATTTTATTGGTGCCACGTCAGCATTTGACATCCACTTCATCAAATAAACACAAGGTTAATCAGTTTTTTTAACAGTTTCTGTTACATTAGTCAGTGATTTTACCTTTTTGCTTCAATTTTAAAAGTACAAGGACTAAATTACTCAGTTTTATAGTAGATGGACTAATTTGCATTAGATGGTATAGAACAGGGACTTCTTAGGTATTTTGACCCATCGCGGTTGCGAAGCGTAACATATATTATCGTGGTGGATATCCGCAACGAAAAAGAAAAAGTCGAAAAACCACAAAATAATATTCTTAACATCATGTTGCGGCCGCTATTTAAATCCCCGTGTGTCGATATTACCTGAAGTCAGCTGGTTTTGATGGCCAGAGTTCTGGGATCCTTGTACAAGGAGGCTCAAGACCAAGAGCAAACATGTTGCACCAATCCAACTTCTGGTTCTCTGAGAACACAAAAGCTTGACCATATCCATGAGCTGTCCCTGGAGCCATTGGATACTTTTGTTTCTCTTCTAAAGGTAACATGAAGAAATCTTTGGCTACATTTTCAATGTTTTCAAGCACACTCAGATCAATCCCATGATTCAGCACCTGAAAATACAGTTAACATTAGCTTCCATAATCTTTTTTTTTTCTTCTAAAATAAAGTAGCTGACATCTATGTCATTCGGATTTGGGTGTGATACGGGTATGTTCATTTTTTTCAAAGTTTTTTCATGTATTTGGAGAATCCATAAAGGGTCATATTCCCATACATATGTTTCGGATATGCGTGGGACGCGGGTGTCAATACGGGTATTATAAGAAAAATAAAGAGTCGAAGAAACATATATAGGCTGACATGAAAAAATGATATGCATTTAGTACCTGAAAAAATCCCCATTCCTCACAGGCCATTTTGAGTTGCAAAATTTCGCTTTGGTGTTCATCTTTGCCTAATTTCATGAGCTTAGAAAGATCAATAATGGGAATGTCAGTAGGTGATGATGATAGAGTTGCAGCCAGGTTTGGGCTCTCAGCCATGTCTCGGACAAATCTTTCAGGAATTGTGGTTGGTTTAGCCTTTCTCAGTTCTTGGACATCGTCAATATGTCCAACCTTAATTGGCAAACTAGATACTGAAGCCATGAATCAGAATTGAAATATTGGTAGAAACTGATTAATATTTTATCAGAGGTTTACTTTACTTGGAAGCTCTTCTCTTAGACACAGCCTGTATTTATAGATGGAGAAAAATCAGCATTTCTGCACATTGTAGCTTTTTATGCACTTTATAATTTTCATAAACCAAGGTTCACACTAACCAAAGTTTTTAATTTAAAGAAAGGATTTGCTTAATTCGTGTTTATAGATATTGATTAAAAATTATTTATTTATCATTTCAAAAATTTTTTTTGCATTTAATATATTATTTTTATTGAATACAAAAAAATATATATATTAATTATACTTTTCTTTTTTTATATATATTATATCAATTTAACTGGTGCCTAATTAATGACATTGATTAACATTTCATTTGAAAAAAAAACAAATTCGAACATTTGATTCAATGATAGATGCGTGTATTCTTTATTCAAGGAGTGAGTTTGAATCTTCCTTCATCAAATACAAAGAAATAAAATACCCAGTTTTAATTTTCCTTATGAATTGCCTTGGAAAATCCTAATTTCTACCCTAGCAACAATGACTATCCCAAAATTTATAAACACCCTTTTTCCCCCATAGACCTTATGAAGTTACTTGGAACCTGTCAACTGCTAGAATAGTCAAAACCTCAAGTGCAAGAATCTATCCATTATTGTTCATTAAATGAAAACAAATTTAGATATTGAAATCTCAATTCCTCCAAACCAAAGTCTCCATCAATGTAAACTAGGCTGCAAATTTTTTTATCAAATACTTTTTTTTTGGGGTATAAAAAGGGGTCGCAGTTTGGGGATAATGGAAAGGGATTGCATATGTTAGGATTCGAAATCCAAACCTATTGCATGCCACCTTTTAACTATGACTGTATGAATCAATTGGGCTAAGCTCCGGATTTCGAATACCCCTTTTTGTAAAGATGAGATTGAGACCAACTCCACATGCACTATCAAGTGTCCCTATCTTTGCTTCATCTGCTTCATTTTCATATTAAACTAGATAAATGCCCACTGCGGGCATGTTATTGAATTTGAATTTATATTTTGTCATAAATTTAAAAGATAAAAAAGAAAGAGAAATAAAGATAATTTTAAAAAATAATAACTTCCATCGTTATACGACATCTGATATAAAATTGAGAGTTATTTGAATATGGTCTTTTAGATCCGGCAATTTCGGACACAACATAATTATACGATACGAACATAACATAACATAGGAAAAATAATTAAAAAACGACACAAAAATTAACATGAACACGACAGAAATACACGAACGTGTCAAAATCTACATAAAATGAATTATTAACGTGTCAAGATTATATAAATATATAATACCTTAAATACGATTATGACAGAAAAAATAACATGAACACGATGACACGTGACACAAAATTAGAGTTATTTGAATAGTGTCAATTATACTTGGTAACTTTGGACACAACATAATTATACGACACGAACACAACATGAAAAAAATAATTAAAACACGACACGAAAAATAACATGAACATGACACAAATACACGAACATATCAAAATCTACATAAAATAAATTATTAACGTGTAAAAATTTATATAAATTTATAATACTTTAAAAACACGATAAAATAACACGAACACATTACGAACATACAATGTTTTCTTTAAATTGAATCATTATGGCAAATTATGTAAAATATAAGATGAATTGAGACACGACACGAACACACAAAATTTTATCTAAATTGAATAACCATAACAAATTATGCAAAATATTTGAATGAATTGAAACACAACACAAATACAAAATGAAAAAAATAATTAAAATACCATACGACACGAAAAATAACATGAATACAAAACAAATACACGAACGTGTCAAAATCTATATAAAACGAATTATTAACATGTAAAAATTTATATAAATTTATAATATTTTGAACACACGAAAAAATAACACAAACACGACACGTGAAATAACATGAACACAACATGAATGTGTTAAAATTTGCATAAAATGAAATATTAACTTGTAAAAATTATGTAAATTTATAATACTTTGAACACATGAAAAAATAACACAACCACGAATACTTTAAGCACACGAAAAAATAACACGAACACAAACACAACACGAATAAACTAAAAAAATCTTACCATATAAGATTAATCACATTACTAATCATTAACCTATAAGTGAAGACCAATAATACCCAACTAATTTATGCCTCACCGAAAATCAACCCCATAACATGTCTAAGTAGAGCTGCTCATGGGCCGGGCCGGGCTGCGGCCCGGTTTTTTTTATTTTCTCTGCCCAGGCCCGCCCGTTTAGGCCCGAAACACTGTTCATTGGAATAAAAAATAATTTTTTTATTTTTTATAATTAAAATTAAATAAAATAATATTATTATAATAAAAATAACTGTTCCGGGCCGGGCTGGGCCGACCCGGAACACAAAATATCCTGTCCAGGCCCGGTCCAATATGGGCCGGGCGGGCTGCCCGGCCCGTAAGCAGGTCTATGTCTAAGACATAGCTTAATTATCCAAAAACCCCTAAAAAAATGATCAAAGCCATTGCTAAGGTGGCAAAATAATATGAATTCAAAATCTTTAATCAAAGGATGAGAGTGTGGTTTGGGAATAGTTTTTAATGTTTGTTATAGATGTGGACCAACCTTTTTCATTCTATTAGTAGTTCACCATCTGTGATTCTTTGAAAATCAGCTTGAAGTAGAGCAGTTTCATGTTCCAAATAACAATGTATCTTTTTGTGAGATTTAAGAAACTATTGGGCATAGCTTAAGGGTGTAAATGAGATACTGTGCTCGCAAATTATTCGGATTTGGTTCGAAAAAAACTCGAATTTCGCTCGGTCATTGTCGAGTCGAGATCGAGCAACTCGAGCTACTGAGTTAGTCGAATTCGAGTATCTTAATGCTTGACTCGAGTAGTTTGCGAGCTTAATCGAGCTTTTTTTATATTTTTAATATATATATATTTTTATTTTTAATTAGTATTGAAAAATCTCAATTTAAACTCGAACTTGTGCTCAAACATGAATAATCGAGTTTGAAGTCCAGCATGAAAATCAAACTCATTTTTACTAGGTAAACGAGCTTAATTGAGCCTAATCGAACGAGTTCGAGCATTTCGATTTTTATCTCAAATCGAGCTCGAGCTTTAGAAGTGAAATTCGTTCAAACTCGAATCGAGCTCAAACTCGAGCTTTTTACAACTTGAGCTCGATTACACCCCTAACATAGCCTAAAGAGTCACTCTTGACTTGGCCGTTTGCCAATCATGTGACCTGGTTTCAACCTCTTTAGGACAATCCCATCTATTCTATTCTATTCTCTTCTTTTTTATTTTTTTTTTCTGCGGAGAACAGTAACATCTGATATCACACAATCCAAACGCCCAAGCACGTGACTTGGTTAGAAGGCAAGACCTAAAAACTATATAATCCTGACAATGGTTCATTACAGCATAACTTAAGGTTAAAATGGATTAATAGAATGAAAAGCATTACACAGTATCACGATCCACACCAAAATGCAAAATATCTTTTGCTTCGATTTGTTGGACTAACGGTTTTATCTTGCAAAACGCACTCACAACATGAATATTATATACTCGATCAAACTATAGCATACAGTCAATGCGAGATTTACGACTCCTTTTAAAGACTGAGACAATACGATTATGCTCATAGACAGGGCTTGATTTTTCATGATTTAGGTCGGTTTAGTTCGGATCACTTTTTATGCATTAAAATATTATTTTTATTTAAATTTAATTATAAAAATATAAAAATATTTTTTTTATTTTTTTATTAATAAATGAACAATAACACGGACTGACGAGCAGGACTGAACTTGGGTAAGAAATAAAAAAAATGATCCACAACTCGACCAATGAGCAAATCTGACTGATTCCTTAAACCTCTAAGGCTGCAACCAGATGGGCGCATTTTTATCACATATACAATCTCACATGCTTGAAATATCATACATATATTTACACATGGATGACCTAAGAACCTAAGTATACATACATAAAATTAATTGTTTATTTGTTTGATTGTCTGTTTGCATTGGAACCTCATCATCTGCCTATGAAATGAAACATGTGAATAAACACTACAAGAGGACGAACTTACAAGAGGACGAACTTTTACCGACGAAATAATTCGTCGGTAAAAGTCTACATTCCGTCGGTAAAAAATTTTATCGACGAAAAATTTCGTCGATTATATTTAAGTCAGTGATACTAATTCGGTCGGTAAACAAAAATACATTGGTAAAGTTTATTTACCGACGGACTTTTACCACCAGAATATTCCGTCGATATTGACTTACTTTACCGACGGAATAGTGTCGACGGAAATTTTCGTCGGTATTATCTTATCACCGACGGAACAGTTCCGTTGTTATTTTTTTACCGACAAAACATTATAACGGAATATTTCGTAGGTGATACTTTTACCGACGGATGTATTCCGTCGGTAATTCAAATTTTAAAAAAAATTAAAATAAATATTTAAAAATAAAATTATTTAAAAAATTAAAAATAAAAAGAAAATTTTATATATTTACACCATAAAAAATAAAATAAAATCCGTAAAAATATAAATAAAATAATATTCAAATGTATCTCTCGAATATAAAAAGAAAAAAGAACTCATCACAAAGTACTGCTGTCATCGATTTCACTGTCTACCTCCGGCATCACCTCCGGCAACACTCAATCCTAGTCTAGCAGCCATAAAATATATGTAAAATGAAAAATATTAAATTTATTAATAAATATATATATATATTGAATACACATAACATATCAACAATACAATAACACAATAACACAAGAATCAAAATAACAAATTGAAAATATTATCTTTTTAAATTATTATATATTATAAAATAAGTTTTACTTATTCTAGCTCTTACACAATTAACAATTTTTCTACACAATTAATTTAAAAATATTAATTATTTTCACTTGCCTAAAATAATCTTCTTTTAATATTAAAATTTTATATATTTTTTAGTTTAATACTTTTAAATTATAATTATAAATAAACTATTATTATTATTCAATTTAAATTTTTATGTTTATTAGTATATATTATAAATGAAGTTTTATTTCTTAAAACACATTAACAATTTTCTAAAACACATTAACAATTTTCCTTCACAATTAACAATTTTCCTACACAATTAATTTAAAAATATTAATAATTTTCACTTGCCTACAATAATATTTTTTTTATTATTAGTATTTTATATATTTTTTAATATTATCTTTTTAAATTATATTTATAAATAAACTATTATTAATTAATTTATATTTTTATATTTTTTTTTAATATTATCTTTTTATATTTATTATTATTAATAAACTATTAATAAAGTTTCATTTATTATAACACATTAACAATTTTTAAATTATTATAAATTGTTAATGTGTATATTATAAATAAAGTTTCATTAATTATAACACATTAAAAATTTTTAAATTAATCAATTGTCCAACTGAGTTGGTATCACTTGAATCGTGAAAATTAATCAATTTTTAAATTATATTATATTGAAAAATTTTAAATTAATCAATTTTTAAATTATATTATATTAAAATTTTGTTTATTAAATTATATTATTTAATTTATTAAAATTTATTTTTTTAGTCAATTGTCCAACTGAGTTGGTGTCACTTGACTCGTGACACCGACTCAGTTATTCATTTTAAATATAGTATTTCAACAATATACATATCATTAACAATTTCAACAAGATACATATTAACAATTTCAACTCATACCCATTAACAATTTGAATTTCAACTCAATAATATACCAAAAAAATTTTCAACAATATACACATTAACAATTTCAACAATATACACATTAACAATTTCAACAATTTATCCGACGGTGACAGCGACGATGGTGCCTCGTGAGGGACGGTCGGACGGCGACGGCGACGGCTCGGACTTAACTACAAAAACGAAAACAATAATTTATCAAACAATATCAAAAACCAAAAATCAAAAACGAAATTAAAAGCAGAGAGAGAACAGAAACAGACCCGGTAGTCGGACGACGACGACAGTGGCGATGGCAGCGATGGTGATGGCTTGTGGGGGACTGTCGGATTGCCACGGCGAAGGGGTCAGACTGAGCAAAGAGAGAAAGAGAGAAAATGAGGAAAGAAGTCTCGGGCATTAAGTTATGCTCGAGAGTTTCACCGACGGAATAGGGTTATTACCGACGAAATTTTCATCGGTAATACTTTTGGCGAGATTTTCAAATGTCATCCGTCGGTAATAATATACTACCGATGGAATATCGGTCGATAATACCATATTCCGTCGGTGATGTATCACCGACGGAATAAACTTTCACCGACGGAATTTAGGTATTACCGACGAAAATTCCGTCGGTAATATTTTGGGCGGATTTTAAATTCCATCCGTCGATATTAGCATTTTTCCGTCGGTGACACATCACCGACGGAATAAACTTTCACCGACATAATGTAGGTATTACCGACGAAAATTTCATCGGTAATACTTTCTGACCATTCACTTTAAAACCTTAATTAATTTTTTAATAAATTTACATTTATTATTTATTAAAATCGAGAAAAACTATTACCGATGAAAATTCCATCAGTAATACTCGACATTCTGTAGGTGAAAATTTGTCGGGAATTTAGGTCGTTCGCGTCAAACTTTTACCGACGAAAATTATAGACGGAATGAATCTGTCGCTACAATTTCGTCGGTAATATTCTTTTTTCGTCGGAAATGCTGAAAAAATTCCGTCGGTAATATGGCAAAACATTACCGACGGATTTTCATCGGTAATAATCAAAATTCGATCGGTAATGTATTATTTTACCGACGGAAACATTCCGTCGGTGATGTTTCCGTCGGTAAATCGACATTCTCTTGTAGTGAAAACGAAAAGAGTTCAAAGGGGCATGGAATCTAGTAGTGGGTAATAGTACACTAGAACTATGTTACTCGAATTCGGATGAATGTGAGATACGGGATATACTCAATTTTTTTTTTAAGTTTTTTCATATATTTAAAAGATCATATCCATAACTATATCCGAATATGTGTCGGACAAAAGTGTTAAACACGAGCATAGCATTGGGTGTTCATGACATTTTAACTCACCCCTGGTTCTTGAAAAAGTGCAACTGGACCACTTCTTGCTACATGTTGGTCCACATTAATATGTAACAATGACAATTCATGTTTTGTTCGTATATTTTGTTATGTCATAATTGTGTTTAAAGTGTTATATATTTATAAAAATTTTGATACGTTAATAATTTGTGCTATATAAATTTTGACACGTTCGGATATTCTTGTCGTGTTCATATTATTTTTTTTTATCGTATTGTGTTTTATATTGTATTTTATTTATTTTTCTCGTGTAGTGTAAGTAGCATATGTACTGCAACTAGAACTTTTCAACAAGGTTTTGAATATACCACTGACCATTCTTTTTTTCCTTGACGATGAGAAACATTTACAAGTAATATTTATAAAGTTAAAGGATTCACTTATATTAGTGTAAAATTAAATTAGTTTTACATATTTTCATAATTTTTTATGCGATTTATATTTATTTAATCCAATCGTTGTATTTCATGTTCTATTCACGTAAATCATCACATCAAGTTTCGAGTAAATTAAAAATGTCTAACTATTTGTTCGATTTAAAAAAATTTCAACCGTTAAATATATATTGAAAAAGATAGTATTCTCGATCGATATGATAGAAATATCGGATTGATTCGAAACTTTACGTGCATGACGAGTATAATTATATTGTTAAATCCAACGGTCGATTTGTTAAAATATAACTCGTATAAAAAATTATGAAAATGTGTAAAATTAATTTAATTTTATATCGGTATAAGTGGATCTATCCTCATTTATAAATAGATTAGATCATGTAGCCACGTGGATGAGATCATGACCGTTAAGTTTTATTAAGTTGAGCTGTAACCATCGTGCTTAACCGTAGATAAGGAATATATAAAATAAAAAATAGTTTATGATTGGCAATAGGAGGAGATAGAAATAACGGATTGTTTAAACGTTATTTTTTATTAATTTTTAATTGCATATAATATTTGATACCTTAATTATTTTTATTTTTTTGTGATTCTAATAATTGATATTCTTTGACTTTTTTATTTTATTTTTTATTCTTGACTCTTTTTTTTTTAAACATGGTGAACATGTATATTGATTGTTTACCCTAAAGTTCATTTTCTAGGGGAGAATTGAGTGCAATTATTTAAATTTGATAATTTTGAATACGATACGAGAAAAATAATTAAAATATAAAATAAAACATGACATGATACAAAAAAATAATACGAACACGACACGAATATAAGAATGTGTCACAATCTATATAACATGAATTATTAACGTGTCAAAATTTATATAAATATATAACACTTTAAACACGATTATAATACGAAAAAATAACATAAAAAATAATTAAAATTGCATATAATATTTTATACCTTAATTATTTTTATTTTTTTTGTGATTTTAATAATTGATGTTCTTTGACATTCTTTTTTTAAAACATGGTGGACATGTTATATTGATTGTTTACGTAAAAATTTAATTTTTTGGTGAGAGCGGAACGTAATTATTTAGATTTGATAATTTTAAATACAATATAAGAAAAATTATTAAAATATGAAATAAAACAAGAAACGGTACGGCACGAACAAATAATACGAACACGACACGAATATAAGAATCTGTCAAAATTTATATAATACGAATTATTAACGTGTCAAAATTTATATAAATATATAACTCTGTAAACACGATTATAACACAAAAAAATAACATAATTGCATATCATATTTGATACCTTAATTATTTTTTATTTTTTTCTGATTTTAATAATTGATATTCTTTTGACTTTTTTTTTAAAAAACATGGTTGACATGTTATATTGATTGTTTACCTAAAGATTCATTTTTTAGGTGAGAGTTGAGTGCAATTATTTAGATTTCATAATTTTAAATACTATACAAGAAAAATAATTAAAATACAAAATAAAACACGACACAACACGAATAAATAATACAAACACGATATGAATATAAAAATTTGTCAAAATCTATATAACACGAATTATTAACGTGTCAAAATTTATATAAATATATAATATTTTAAACATGATTATAATATGAAAAAAATAACATAATTGCATATAATATTTGATACCTTAATTATTTTTATTTTTTTGTGATTTTAATAATTGATATTCTTTTACTTTTTTAAAAAAAAAACATGGTTGACATGTTATATTGATTGTTTACGTAAAAATTCATTTTTTAGGTGAGAGCTTAGTGCAATTATTTAGATTTGATAATTTTGAATACGATACAAAAAAATAATTAAAATACGAAATAAAACACGACACGATGAACATGACACGAATATAAGAATCTGTCAAAATCTATATAACATGAATATTAACGTGTCAAAATTTATATAAATATATAATACTTTAAACACGATTATAACACAAAAAAATAACATAATTGCATATAATATTTGATACCTTAATTATTTTTATTTTTTTGTGATTTTAATAATTGATATTCTTTGACTTTCGTTTTTTAAAACACGGTGGACATGTAATACTGATTGTTTACGTAAAAATTTATTTTTTAGGTGAGAGCATTATTTAGTTTTGATAATTTTGAATACGATATGAGAAAAATAATTAAAATACGAAATAAAACATAACACGATACGAAAAAATAATACGAACACGACACAAATACAAGATCGTGTCAAAATCTATATAACACGAATTATTAACGTGTCAAATTTATATAAATATATAATATTTTAAACATGATTATAACACGAAAAAATAACATAATTACATATAATATTTGATACCTTAATTATTTTTATTTTTTGTGATTTTAATAATTAATATTCTTTTACTTTTTTTAGAAAACATGGTGGACATGTTATATTGATTGTTTACGTAAAAATTCATTTTTGTGAGTTGAGTGTAATTATTTAGATTTGATAATTTTGAATACGATGCAAGAAAAATTATTAAAATACGAAATAAAATATGACACGACACGAAAAAATAATACGAACACGACACGAATATAAGAACCTGTCAAAATCTATATAACACGAGTTATTAACGTGTCAAAATTTATATAAATATATTACACTTTAAATATGATTATAACACAAAAAAATAATAATATAAATACGACATGATACACGAATTGCAAGATCTACATTTATTGGATAGTAGTTACTTTTTTCATCATCATTTTTTTATTTTTGTTATTATTTATATGTTTAATGCAATTTGAAGTTGCAATTTAAAATTTTTGTTTGATTTAAAATATTTATTCAAATATTTTTTACTTAGTTTTCCAATTTTAGGATCTCTTGAACCTTTGACGTATCGTTTACTCTTTTTCACTTAGTATGCTTTCTTATAGATTTGTTTTTTTTTTCCTTGGCTTTCCTTTTGATTTTGTAGCATATATATTATTTTCCTATATATTGAGATGGTAATAGAATTTTAATGAATTTAATAAATATCAATCAAAATAAATTGATTCTTAAAAAGTAAGGGAAGTCGAGAAGTTTTTTTTTTTTCTTTTTTTTTTTTTACAATCTTCAATCCCATGATAATAAAAAGAAAAATAAAACAATATAATTTAATCTATTTTTAAGGTAGCTAAAGTCTTCTCATCTCATTACTACTCCCAATGGTTTCAATTTATGACCAATAACAACTACTATATCATAAAGAAAATAATGACTTAACATGTCATAATTAAAATGTATTTTTATATACAATTTTCAATCTCTACGTGTTTTACATTGATTTTTAATTAGAATTTTAGTATAATTTTAGTTCAGTAATATACATATTTTTATTAAGTCTCTCTAAGAGTCATTCAAGAGTAAATTTTTGTATTAAAAGAATTGATAAATAACATATTTATTACTGAAAGCAATATAAATAAATATATAATTTAATGAAAAAATTATCATAGCCACATAAAGCTATCAATTTAATTTTAAAAAGGATAAAATTATGTAGTCAAACTACTATTTAACCTAAATATCATTTAAATTTATTTACTAATGAAATTCTTAATAGTTAACATGAAATTTTGTATTTTTTTCTAGATTATTAGGGTGAATTGGGAAAATGATAAAAAAAAATTAAGAGAAAATAGAAATGAACATTTGTAATTCATATTAATTTTTATAATATATATTAAGAAAATATTATAAAAATATTATGAATTAAAAAATAATTTAAAATTATAAAAATTATAATAAAAAATCTTGTGCATTGCACGGGTTAAAAAAACTAGTTACAATATATAATAATCTTAAAAAGTATTTTTAAAACAATCGTTAACAAAATTGTGTTATAATTGTGTCATAGATGTGTTTAAAGTGTTATATATTTATATAAATTTTGATAAGTTAATAAGTCATGTTATATAGATTTTGACACGTTCGTGTATTCGTGTCGTGTTCATTATTTTTTTTGTGTCGTATCGTATTTTGTGTCATATTTTATTTATTTTTCTCGTATCATATTCGTATTATGTAATTATGTCATATCCAGTATTATCAAATAAATAGCATATAACTTTTCAACAAGGTTTTGAATATACCACTGACCATTCTTTTTCTCCTTGATGATGAGAAACATTTACAAATAATCTTTTATATATATATATATATAAGTCAAAGTTTTTTGAAAAAAATAATAATAATCCTATGTGTATAGCCTATATTGTTGGCATGTGAACAATTTTAAAAATTTGCCATGTATCCTCTAATAAATGCATTTTATTTGATGCATTTTTAATTAAAAAAATAATTCAAAAAATATTAAATTGATTATATTTACTTTTTATTATTATTTACCATAAATACTTCTCAATTAAAATCATATTAATTATTGAAGGTAATAAAAGTTTAATTGTCATCTTTTGTGCTATTTTTTTATTATAAATATTCTCTTGAATTACATTTATGCAAAAAAAAAAATTTACTTTTCAACTTTTTAACCCATTACTAATTATTTATTGTTCCGCCTTTTAAGCTATGTATATACATTTAATATATATATATAGATTTTAAAATGATTGATACATTTAATATATATATATATAAAAAGATTTTTTAAAATAATTGATAAATGATCAAATCAATTAAAATTAATTTTAGTATCTCAAATCAAATATATAAAAATCAAAACTTTTGATAAATATATATATATATATATTCAATGTGGAGTCACTTTCTAAATTGATGTTCGTATATTAATTAATAAATTTAATTATTATTTTAAAGTAGTCAATGGCTAACAAAATCAATTAAATTTCTTTATATAAATTGGCTACCAAAACTTTCGGATCACAACATTATTATTCCATTAAGAATGAGATTTTGAATTTCTACTCATATCATATGTATTGTTATAAAAATTATAATAAAAAATTTCGTGCATTGCACTATTAAAAAATTTAATTACAATAATAATAACTTTAAAAAAATATTTTTAAGATCATCGTTCACAAAATTTAGAAAATGGGAAATGAGTAAAAGTAAAGAAAAATGTAGCCACGTGGATGAGATCAGGACCGTATTTTTATTAAGTTAAGCCATCGTGCTTAAACGTGGGTAAGGAATATCAATATACATTAGAATTTGGTACACCCACTGTTGTGGGTGTTTTCTTTTGGAAAAAAAATAATAAATAGTTTTTTTATTAAATATGGATAGTTTTCATAAGAGTAGGTATTTTTTTAATATATATGTATAAAATTAAATTAAAAGATCAGAACAACCTTTATTTTATTTTATTTTATTATTTTGATTTTATTTTGATTTTTGAATAATTTCTTCAATTGAATTGGTGTCACTTAATTCATGACAACAATTTAATCAAACATTTTATATATAGTATAAAGAGAAGAGATCCATTAGTTTTACACACTTCCTTAACTTTTTATACAATTTATATTTGTTTAATCCAACCGTCGTATTTCACGTTGTATTCACGTAGATAATGCACGTTGAGTTTCGAGTAAATTAAAAATGTATAACTATTTGTTCGATATAAAAAACTTTCAACCGTTAAATATATATTGAAAAAAACAGTATTCTCAATCGATGTGATAGAGATATCGGATCGATTCAAAACTTTATGTGCACGACGAGTACAATTATATCGATTTGTTAAAATATAAACCGTATAAAAAATTTAAAAAATTTGTAAAACTAATTTAATTTTAAAATAATGTAAATAAATTCCTCCTTTAATATATTAAAATTGGGTCCGGCTCCCCTCCATTATTTTTTCACTCCATTACTTTCCGATACATCTTAATCACCATTAACAAGTGAGACTTTTACGATTAATGAGTGGGACCTACACATATTAATGGTAATAATGAATGTATTAAAAAGTAATGAACAAAAAAAATAATGGACTGGATGCTAACCCAATAAAATTAAACTTGTCGTGATCTTTGCAATTTATTTTTGACAAATCATTAAATTTGTCTTCAATTAAGTTACTCTTTGAAAGACATTTATTGTTTTCTTAAAGACATGTGACATTTGACATTGATAAATCCACCCTCAATGCTCTTCCCCTCTATCTTGGCATTTTTTAGCTTAAAATAAAATCTGACCTTTGAGTGACAAATAATTAGGAAATAAATCACTTTCATCATTTTAGGTAGACTTATAACTTTGGACACGATACGAATACGATATGAGAAAAATAATTAAAATATAACACGACACGAAAAAATAACACGAACACGACATGAATAAACGAATATGTCAAAATCTACATAACACGAATTATTAACGTATCAAAATTTATATAAAAAATATAATACCTTAAACACGATTATGATACATAAAAATATATGAACACGATATAAATACACGGATTACCGGATCTACTTTTAGGTCTAGAAAATGAACCAAGTTTCCTTCAATATGATTGGACCATGACTAACAAACAGAATTCTTATCTTCTCCACAAATTTGGGAGTATCATCATTGATTATCAATTGGGAGCAAATGCTATTTTCAATTAGGTTGAAGAAAGGTATTTACTATTTATGTTGTTCTTTTTCTTTCTTTTTTTTCACCTTAGTGGAATCTCACAAAGGAACTAAGACAATATTCTTCAGTTTGCCTTTTAAAATGATGTTTAAATTAAAAATATTCAATAATAATATGGGTTGATGTATATGAAATTTTTTTAAATTATAAGTGTTGAATAAAATTATTACGATAGTTATAATGGCAAAAAAAAAAAATGATAATGATAATATGATTTATGAGTTAATGTATAATAGCGTGTTGGATTTATCTTTTATTATTTTTTAATTTTCAATAATGAATAATGGATCAAATATAATTTAATTAATTTTGATATTTCATCATTATTTTATTTTTACATATACTTACGAACTTTTTTATATATACTAAAATATAAAATACATGTAAATCTCAAGTATTTATAATAATTAAATGTAATATGATGTTTAATTTATTGATGTAAAAAATTAAACCCATGTGACGCGGATTCAAAACTCTAATATAAATAAAAAATGGTTATGTTTGGCAATAAGAGCAGATAGAAAAGCAAAATTAATTAAGCTAAAAACAAATGTTTTATCAGAAGAAGGCATATACAAATTCTTGAAAAAATAAATTATGATCCCTCCGTTTTTTTTTTCTCTCTAGTCCCTATTACTGATGAAAAAAACGAATCAAATCGGTCGGTCGATCGGATCGGATCGGATCGATTGAATTGAAAATAGATAGAGTTTTTATTTCAATATAATATATTAAATTGGTAATACCTTAAACAGATATAAAATTGGTTTAATCGGCAAAATAAAAACATATTTTTTAAAAATAAATTCAAAATTTTATTTGTAATTGATGATATTTGAACTTTTAACCTCTTAATTTTATATTAAAGAGTATACCATTAAGCCAAATAAATATTTTTATTAATTAATAATTTTATTTAATATTTATTTAAAATTAAAATTATTTTTTAAATGTTTAATTTTTTTTTTATAAATCGACTGATTTTACCGATTAAATTAAAATTTTAAAATCTAAAATCTAACCGATTTAATCTTCGATCCGATTTTTTTAACTTTGGTCCTAACCTTTCTTTCTCTGTGTCTCTGACTCTCTATCTGTCATATACAATTTCGGTTTTCCACTCTGAAAGTGAAAGGTAGAATTTAAGCTTGAATTTTCCATCTTTCACAACAACAAAAAAAAAAAAAAACATTAAGGATGAATTTATTTATTTTTTTACAAAGGAGATGGGATGATTTTTTTTTTATGTAAAAGAGATCGCAATTTGAAGATAAAAAAAAAATGATAGATGTTGGAATTCGAACCTTAAATCTGTTAGATATCAAATTTTAAAAATGATTACATGAACTGATTAAATTAAACTTGATTTCACACGAAAAATGATGTTAAAATGTTGGGATATGATATTAATACTATAAAAAAAATCTTGAACATAGAATTTATAGATTACTTACTCCCTATGTCTTAGTAATACTAATACTATCCTAGTTTGATTTTTATTTTATTTTAAATATATTATTAATTAAAATATAAAAAATATTTTACAAAAACCTTAAATGAGGATGTTTTCAAAAATATTTTTATAAAAATTTAGTTTAATAAATATTTAAAATATTAATCATCAAAGTTAAAAAAAAAAAATTGACTGCAAAAAATCAACTCAAATATTATTTATAGATGAAAAGAATATTATTTACACAATATGAATGAAAATTTTAATTTGTATAAATAAAATTAAAATATTATCACTTATCTATTTAATTATTATAAAAAATTATTAAATTCATGGTTAAATTTAATTAGTTCATACAATTATTTTTAAGAACTGAAATTCAGCAAGTATTGATTAAAATCTCAATATCTGCAACCCATTTTCTTAATCCAGATTTCGGCTGCTTTCATATAAAAAATTATTAATTTTAATAAATATATTCTAATAAGATACGCGTTTTAACTTCATCGAAAATTTTAAAAAATGCATGAGATAATTTTCCTACTAATATTGCTATAAAAAGACAAGAATTTTGAAAAGAAAAAATGTGAGCAAGTTTTCATGTAACTAAAATACATTAACTTCACTCTAAACTCGGCCTTAATCCAGTTGATTTATGCAGCCACTTTTATGAGATAACATCCAGCCAATAGGTTTGAAACTCGAATCTCAACATCTACAACTATTTTTCATATTCTCATCAAGGATTTAAATAACAGTAGCGCGATGTTACGGCTGCTATTTTACGGTCTCGATCCTCTCCGTCACCGATATTCACGGTCGATATTTATCGCAATTGACAGTGGTATAACATTCATTAAGTTCGTAATCGTGATAAACCCAACGTGATCAAAAATGCATCCGCAATCGTAATTTAAATCTTGCGACTTTCTTTATATATATATATATATATACATACATCTATATATATATACATTAACCTCACTCCTATTTTTTTGTAATTTTGTTTGAGAGCCAAGATGACATGAAGAAGCGGTTAAACCAAAATCTCGTTTCTGCCGTTAACTCCCTACATCTTTTCCGCCCAAACAAACCGTTAAGCTTCCATACAAAAACCCAATTCATCCAAACCCTTCAGAACTGCAACCACCTCGTTTTTGCAACCTTAACCCATTCTAAAATCCTTAAATCTGGTCTCCTTAATGACACTTTCACCACTAATCATCTCATTAATAGTTACGTTAGGCTCCAAAAAACATCCCAAGCTTATCAGCTGTTTGATGAAATGCCTGAACCAAACGTTGTCTCCTACACTTCTCTTATGTCAGGTTTTGTCAGCGTGGGTAAACCTCAAATTTGTCTTTGGCTCTTTAGAGAAATGCAAAAAAGTACGGTTTTGCCAAATGAATTTACCTTTGCAACCGCGGTTAAGGCTTGTTCGGTACTTGCTAACCTTAAAAAAGGGAAACAAGTTCATGCCCGTGTGGAGTTTTTTGGGTTTCAATTTAACCTTGTGGTTTGCTCTTCACTTGTTGATATGTATGGGAAATGTAATGAAGTTGATTTAGCTCGGCGGGTTTTCGATTCAATGGAGGATAAGAATGTTGTTTCTTGGACTTCAATGATCACAGCATATGCACAAAATGGAAGAGGGCATGAAGCACTTGAAGTTTTTAGAGAATTTAATATGTTAGTTTGGGAGCATCCAAATCAGTTTATGTTTGCTAGTGTTATTAATGCTTGTGCAAGTTTGGGGAAGTTGGTTTCGGGGAAGATTACACATGGGACAGTGATTCGACATGGCCATGATTCGAATGATGTAGTTGCTAGTGCATTGGTGGATATGTATGCCAAATGTGGTTGTATTATTTATTCCGATAGGATCTTTCGGAGAGTTTCGAATCCTTGTGTGATCCCATATACTTCCATGATTGTAGCTGCTGGGAAACATGGACTTGGGAAATTGTCTATTGAACTTTTTGAGGAAATGATTGATAGAAGAATAAAGCCTAACGATGTCACCTTTGTCGCGGTTTTGCACGCTTGTAGCCATTCGGGACTCATAGATGAAGGCCTCGAGTACTTGAATTCCATGTCTCGGAAACATGGGATAGTGCCAGATACAAAGCATTATACGTGTGTTGTCGATATGCTTGGCCGAACTGGTCGTCTTGATGAGGCTTATCAGTTAGCAAAATCTATTAAATCGAATAACGATGAAGGTGCTCTGTTATGGGGGACACTTCTCTCTGCTAGTAGACTTCATGGGAGGGTAGACATTGCTGTTGAAGCTAGCAAGAGGCTAATAGAATCCAATCAACAAGTAGCTAGTGCTTATGTTACATTGTCAAACACTTATGTATTGGCTGGTGAATGGGAGAATGCTCACGGTCTTCGGACGAAAATGAAGCAGACCGGAGTTTACAAGGAACCTGGCTGCAGTTGGATTGAGATTAAGGACTCAACTTATGTTTTCTATGCCGGAGACGTCTCGTGCGAACGAGGGAGCGAGGTATTGAGCAAGTTGAAGGAGTTTGAAGGGAAAATGAAAGAGAAAGGTTATAAAGGAAAGACTACAGGTTTGGTATTCATTGATGTGGAAGAGGAAGCCATGGAAGAAATAGTAGGTCTTCACAGTGAGAAACTTGCCTTGGCATTTGGGTTGATAAGAATACCTAAAGGAATAACCATTAGAATAATGAAAAACTTGAGAATGTGCAGGGATTGCCATGAGGCATTCAAGTGGATTAGTGAGATTACATTAAGAGATATTGTTGTAAGAGATATTAACAGATTTCATCATTTTGAAAATGGGCTCTGCACTTGCAGAGATTTTTGGTGATGCTAATAATAAACTTCGTAGCTGGAAGTGGTTGATAAAACTCTTTTTTTTTTTTTTTTTTTTTTTTTTTTTTTTTTACAAAAGAGGTCCTCGGAATAGGGTAAAAGATTACAGATGTTGGGATTCGAACTCTCAGATTTATTAGATGTCACCTCTTAAGGATGAGTACATGAACCAATTGTGTTAAACCCCGGGTCTGATAAAACCAATGTTGAAAAAATCGGATCGGACTGATTGGTAGGACCGATTCAACCGGGAACCGGTAGCCTGTACGATTTGGCACATACCCATGAACCAGACATTCAATGAACCGGTAAAAACCGATTCAACCGATAAAAACCCGTTTTTTGTTAGTTTTTTATTAAAATTATTCTTATAATGGATGAGATTTGAACATTTAACCTCTTAGTCATATATTAAAAATCATATCATTAAGTCAAATACATATTTTTGTTATTTAATTATTATATTTAATATCAAAATCACATGTTTAATATTTATTATTTTTTTAATTGAACAATCCAATTCGATTTTTTTTTTAATTCATTGAATAAAACCCATTTTAAATGGTTGAATTACCTTGCACAGTTGGTAAATATAAACCCTAAATATTTGGTAAAATCAGCAAAGAAGGATTAGCCTCCAAAATCTGTCAAAAAATTTTAAATTGCAAAGACAATTCATTTCAATCTAAAGATTGTGTGCAAATACGATTTCAAGTAACCTGAAGCATGAACCCAAAAATATTGCAGCTTTGAACCAGAAATACACATAATTCATCAACCAAAACGATATATAATTGAAGCTAAAATAACTATTTTCATAATGACAGAATTTAGCAATCACTTCATTTATTGTTACAAACCACCGAGTATGTTATCTGTCCTCACACAACTTATATTGCATGTGATTGTTCATATCTATATTACTCGAACTTTTCATTTTCTTTAAAGTACCCGTATTCGACAAATATTCGGACATGAATATAGAAATATGATTCTCCAAATATATGAAACATTAAAAAAAAAATTGAATTTATAAACACATACGCATATCCGACGCTCAACTCGGATTAACTTCCAAATCTGAATAACACAGATTCACACCCACACTCATCAAATTATAACACTGCCTGCCAATATCCAACATAATTCTGAGAAGAGTAATGAGAACAAGCCAGGAGAATGTAAGAAAGCACCACCTGAAATCATCACAAGTTCCTGTCAAATGTTAATTTCACAAAATAAGCCAACCATACACATATCCATATCCGACACTCAACCCTAAGTACGGGTAACATAGATTCACACCCACACTGATCAAATTAAAACACTGCCTGCCAATATCCAACATAATTCTAAGAAGAGTAATGAGAACAAGCCAGAAATCATCACAAGTTTCCTGTCAAATGTTAATTTCACAAAATAAGCCAACCAATATGGCATGATATAAATATTGCATATCTTAATATACAGATTGCTTCTCTAAGTTTGAAACTTGCACAATTATGTAAAGCACCTAAAGCTTGACAACTCTAATATTACACAGGAACCTTCCAAAAGAATATCATTTTCCATTCCAATAAAATTGTGAACAAATTGTAAACAGAACATAGAACCGTTAACAGATAAATTGATAAGTTGTCAACACTATATCAGTATTCAACCTCATCTAAATGGTTGCCTAATGATTTCCAACCTCTATATATATATTCCTTTCCTCAGGCCCCAAAACAATGGAGCAAAAAAAATAGTACTATATGGAACTGACATCTTACATAGAAATTTCTTGCCGAACAAGCTAGAAATTTTTTCCTCTTTGCCAACCCAGAAAATTTAAGGGTGAGCTTGCTGTGCTCTTAACAATGTCAAGAAGAAGGTGAACATCAAAAATATACATTACAAAATTTGCAAACCAATCTCACTTTGTACACATGTACAAGAAGCAACAGGCTGTTGGTGACCGGCGTCTTTTTTTTTGGTTTCCCAAGGTATCTCCAGGCTTCGCCTAAGACTAATCCTCCGAGGTACTGTCAGGCGCCAAGGCGGGGACCTCTCCCAAGAAAGTTTGCTGCATCCACAAGGGCTCGAAATCGATACCTTTTGCTTATGCGATCAGAGCCCCTTCCACTCAGACCAACCTTCGTTAGTGGTGACCGAAGTCTTTGCTTGTTTCCAAATGTAGGTCTAAGTAGGCATCTTTTTCCCCTTTCTTCTCAATGCACATTGGGGGTTATAAACCAAAAAACACACAATTTATACAGGGGTAACTTAATCTCTGGCACCACCTAAACCAGATCGACTTATGGCCTCCATAGCCTGCTGAACCAAACATACAAGTCCGTCCACATCCTGGAAGCTGAAATCAATCACCTTTTTAAGAGAAGAAATACACTCTGTATTTTGTGCTTCTTCCAGGGACGAAATAGCAGCTGCAAAAGCATTTTGGGATTTTCTTGAAGCCTCCATTGCAAAACTTACATCCTGTGTCTGCAGAACAGTAACATATTAACACATTTACCTACTTGAACCACCTTATTAGCTAACATAGACATTGAGAGACAGTGTACTATTTTCAAGTTCATATGAGATTATACCGGTGGTTACCTATGATCAGTACAATAAAGATCTTCGGGCAGACTTCAGGTCGTGAATTTATTTTTCTAAAACTTCAGTACAGGCAAAATCTCAACATATCCCTTGTTCTAAACCAGAGCGTGACAAGCACTATTTAAGAAGGAAAACAGCATAAGCCTGACACTAAAAGTCTACCAACAAGCTTGGCCAGGCTGTTGACATCAATCTATTGGACAGTCGAGAAAACCAAGCATATTAACGCCCTATCTTAATTATATAGCAGGGCTATCTAACAATCCTTCAAGCAATCAAAAGTTTGGTTTTCCAACCAGCAAGCTAAGAAAGAACCGATATTACCAAAGAACTCTAGTCAGATAAGGCAAATCTATACTGCAGGGACAGTGGCTAAGAATTCTCATTACCCTTTTTGACCCTTTTTCATTCAGATTCTCATCTTATTTCCACCAAAATCACATATATCCAAGCCCAAGCACCTCATAAAAACTATACAAGTTGTCAGTAATAATTGGTGTTCACCTACCATGGAACAGCAAAGCATATTTTATAGGCAGTTTCCAATATATACTGAAGTAAATACTATGGGTAGATCACTGCCTAATGAAACATATAAATTATAAAGAAGCAAGAGAGAGAGAGAGAGAGAGGAGAAAGGGAAACATTAGCACTGCAGGCTGAATCAACTTACAAAGTCAAGCAGCCGAACAAAACTTGGGCGGTTTCTAGCAACAATGACATGGGTTCCGGCAGCATGTGAAACATTACCCTTGGCTAATGGAGCCTTATCCACCGTTGGTTGATTATTTAAGTTATTATCAACATCTGATGCAGAAGATGAAGGAGATTCACCTGAAAGAAGCCATTTGAAAAGATGTTGTAAGGTACTTAATCTCAGAGCATTGCAACATGTGACTACTAATTAACATGGAAGAAACAAGTTTAGTAACTAAAGTAACTAAAATTAGCCAAGGGTAATGTTTAGGGTTTAGGGTAGATTCACGCCATCTAAAGAATGTGCAATTAATCACAGAAGGAGAAACAAGCCTGAGTATATACCCATCAGATGACTTCTTACCTTGAGGAACCATCTGTAGAGTTGCTTGCAACTCATTCCGGTCTCGGCTGCTAGTAGAATGTTTGCAGTAAACAACCCTCATGTATGCTACCTCCATGCATTTATAGGCCAAAGCAGCAGCAGCCATTTCTCGGCGTCTTTCATATTCTTGGGCACACATTCTGTGAACTTGAGAATTTCAGCATAGAGCAAGATATGGGGATATATCAAGACTCCTAATGCAAATATAAACAAAATAATATATATTGAAGTTCAAGAACAACAGTTTCCCGTCACTTTTGAAACATTCACTTACTCGCAAAGTTTAGTGGCAGTGCTATACACTTGCATTTGGTTCATGTCCCCATGTCTACCGCTCTCACTATTGCTAGTCTCTAGAAAGGCAGCAACTCCAAGAAACTTAACGGCAGCTTGGAAGTAAATCTCATTGCTTTCAAAAACAAAATCAGAATTCTGAAAGAGGACAATGAAATGGTAGTAACAGTTAGGATAGCAAAAACCTTTTTTAGAACTTCTAGGAAAGTGGCATATCTATTTAAGAACAAAATCTGAAAAGAAACCTTAAGACGATCAGCATAATTTCTAAGCTTTTTAGCATCATTCAGGGCATTAGTTGCTGACTGGCTGGAATTTACTCTCACGGGACCACAAGAATTGAAGTCTCTGACCACACACAAATCAGGCATGTGCTGTCCGGAACTGTGGGCAGATCCATTCTTGCTGCCTGCTTTTCCAGGCTGTTTTAAAGCCTTGGACACATCAACATTGCCAGAGCCAATAACTTGGAACCCATCAGAGACAACTCCCTGTTGGGCTTCTGGTATTGTTTGATGACCTTTTGTTTCTTGCTGACTTTCAACTCCACAATGCACGGATGACTTTGATATTCCACTTCTTATCTCTACTCGCATCACTTTAGTTAGACCACTAAAATCCTGGAACAGGTTTTGCTCAGGGGCAGTGCTCCCCTTTGTGCTGCATGGAGCAGCGGATTTTGCATCAAATCCATCATGCTTTATATTTGACTTGGTCGCCATTCTACTATCACTTGACCATTGACCTGCAGGATCCCTCCTTCCAAAATAGTTCTTCTCATCCCTGCTAGATTTAGGCAAATTGCCTTTACAATCAGTTGTTTCTTGAAGAAATGCATGACCCTTGGGGTTGACATCTGATTGATAACTCATGCTCTTTCGGGAACACAAATCTTCCTGTTCATCCATGGGATCATAAACCTTCATCTTATCTGCAGCAGAACTTCTTTTACTGTCTTTTGCCTGTGAAGTGGAACCCTTATCAGATTTCTGAGAAAATAATGCATAGCCATGGCACTCCTTGTTCACCCTATCCTCACCATGGGAACGTTCTTTAGCACACTGCCCATCTTCTGCAAAATGAGTATCACCATTGAGCAAATTACTATTCCCCAATCTAAAAGAAGGTTTAGTTTTAATGCTGATTTTGCAAGTAGAATCTCTATCCCGAAAATCCAGGGTAGAAGATTTATGTGATCTGGGGTTTATATCACCTGATACTTTCTCTTTCATTTCTGTACCAGATTGAGCAAGCTCAACAGTACCTTTCCCATCCCAACATTTTCTAAAATTGCCACTGTTTGCAGCACCATCCTTCCCGGAACCATCCCCTCCAGTTGATGCAAGCCTTTCTGGATATGAGGTCCTCATGGGAGATGAAGAAACCGATTCAACTGGAGAACCCCTTGCTTCTTCAAAGTTTTCTCTGGTTTTACGAGAACAAGAAACCTTTGAAGAGCTAGAAGTTGCTGCCATCGAAATTTGTCCAGTTCCAGAATCCCTTTTTGATGAACCAAGGCCATCCAAAGTTTTTTGAGATGAGCACTTTTTCTTGTGTTTACTTAGTTGCTGATTCCTATCAATACTTCTGACTTCTTCAAAGCCACCACTCAAATTATCCATACTTTTCCTGTTTGATGTACCATCACCATCATTTCTATGAGACTGCTTCCTCTCAATCTTGGAAACTTGTGACTTCTTTTCATTCCTAAATCCACTCGCACTACTTTCTTCCTTCATATATAACACTTGCCCGTTTTGACTGTCCTGCCAGTCCTCCCATTTCCTTTTCTTCACAGAAGCCCTTTTTTCACATATTCTCATGTCTAATGACCTGCCATCTGATGAGGCCTGAGTTTTATCCACAAGTTTCTTCACAGAAACTACTGATCTTTCTTTCATATCATGCTTTACATCCCCAGAATTAGAGCGCTCATTATAATTCTGCACACTTCTTCCATTTGCTTGAATTGGCAAGCCAGTGCTTGAATTAAGGCCAACCCTTCTAGGGTCCAAGTTAGAACTCTGATGTTTATCAGAACTGTATATAACTTCTGTTTTAGTTTTCTTTGAACCTTCATATGCAAATAGACTAGACTTCCTCTTGTTTTTCATCTTTGCTTGCTTGGTCTCACCTACAATTAAACAATCCCAAAAATAAACAAATAAATACTCTCAATATAAAAGTCTGACTGCTAGTGAACTATAGGCTCTAAAGTCAACTAAATACCTCCAGCTGGATGCTTTTCTTTCTGTTGAAAGCTGGATTTCTTCATGAGATTTGGTTCAACAGGGACCTGGGTCATGTCATTTAAGCTCCCACTTTTCAAAGATTCCTGCTGTTGGTTTTTTTTAGAGTTTGACATCAGACTCAGGCCATTGCTACCTGCTTTGCGCACTTCCTTCAGGCCATGTTTCTCCTTCCCTCGAATAGATGACGCCTGAGAATTGAAACTTGAGTTGTTCTGATCAAGATGCTGAAGATGAGCTGAAGTAATTAATGACGTAGTTCCATTTGCATCATTTAGAGGGTTATTTTGATTATCAGCAACTGAAACCTGGTATAATGCATTGAGAGCTTTTGTGGTCTCCTCCTCACTAATGTCACACCGGTTCATTTTAGGCCTATACAACAATTTCAACAACAAAAATCAGCAAAAGCAAAATATAAATGCATATGTTCACACACATAGCCAGTGCATCTATGCATGTACCCCTATTATTCACCAGGTGTTTCTACTTATTTGGACGTCAAAAACCATGTGTGCACAAGCACATGAACACACACATAGCATGTAATCACAAAGAGACAGGCATATGCAACAAAAACTTTATTCGATACTCATCTAAGGAACTTACAGCCAGTTAAGCATGTTACACAACCACTTCTCAGGGAGTTGTTCTGGTCTAGTATCAAAAGGCAAAAGTCGCCACTTGTGACAACGATCACACTGAACCCAATTTTCTTGTATTACTACAGAAGCAGTAGCTGCTGGTGCAGCTGTCTGAGACGCAAGTATCTTATCAGTGAGGCTAGGAACCACACCTGGAGAACCCACCCCGGACAGCTGGTTATCAACTGTTCTACCACTAAATATTTCCTGCGACTTATCCAAATAGCCATTCTGCTCTGTCTCAAAATCCATTTGACCAGAATCTTTTGGCCTATTTTGGGAAGGCCTCACTGACGGCTCCATTTGGTCAATTTTCTGTTCGAAATTTGTGTCCAGCCCATCTCTATGATTATCTCGGACCTTATTGACATCCTTCTGCAACTTCAACTTATGAATCTTATTTTTACCTGAAGAAAAACCTTGACTAGAACTAGTGGTATCTGTAGGTGTTGCACCCACATTGAGTCTCAAACTTTCCTTCATCGAATCAGCAATATGTCCAGTATTTTTGCTAGCTTTTGACTTCTTCATGCCCTCAAACAATGCCTTTTCCTTCTTGGAGATAATATTTATTTTATTTTTAACATGAAATGTAGCTATCTGACCAACCTTCATTTCTGAATCTTCCTTACATTTTAAAGGGGCAGAACTTTGGTCGCATTTGCTCCCAACATTGTCCCCAAGGTGAAGAGAAGCATTCTTATCGGAACTTACTACACTCTGTTCCCAACCCTTTTCAACCAAACTACTCTGCCTATCCCGCTTCTTTTTCTTGCAACTAGTTCTACTCCTTCTGGATATTGACTCCAAAGAATCCTCCTTCGCTGAGTCAGAGGAAAATAATCTACCTCTTGATGCATCCTGATTAGCTTCTGCAGAAACATTACATGCCCTAGCAGTGGGTTCGATAGAGTCACCAACGTTCGTTGAATTAGACAGAGCTGTGTGCTTCAAGTCATTGGGCAACAACTCCTTCCCTCCTGCAATCTCATTTTCGGACTTCTTTTTCATGAGCAATGTCTTGTCATTTTCAACATTCATGCGATTTCCGTGCTTTGATACCACCAGCTTTTCGCTTTTCCTCATTAAAACTTTTGTTTTCTTCTCATTTAATTGTTTTCCATTACCCAAAATGGACTTGTCTATTAACCCAGAAGAATGTTCTTGACAAGCCTTAAGCGACGGGACAGATTTACTATCTCTAGAAGGTCTTTCCTTTTCCTTTCTTAATAAGCATAGCAGACTGTCATGAAGAGGAGATATGAGTACACCGCTAGGGACATGGTTGGAAGTTATAACCTGTTTAAAGGCATAAAATATCAATCCATCCTTCTTAGTTCATATGCAGATACTGAAAACAGCCAAGAGTTTACCTGAAGAATTCTAGTGGGTGTTTCGCTAGTGGTTTCTTGAGATATCGTCACTGTTCCTCCACTTTCTTCAGGAATGTTCCCCAATGACGAAGATGGAGAATAATCAAGCCCAAGACCACTATAGATTGCAGCATTTTTTTGAGCTTTGTTATCAGAGCCCATCTTAATTCGAACCTTTAGTGTTTTCTGGTCACTGGGAATCCCTGCTCTATTAAAACTCTCATCCTTCAAGGCAAACTTCTCAGCAACTTGAGCAGAAGACAAATGTGAATCATATTTAGCAGCAATATTTCCAGTTGGGCAGGAAGCATTTGCAGGTCTCCCAGTTGGGGGTGCATTTGAAGGAGCTTTCAAATTCTGGGTTGCACCCTGTATGGTAACACAATCCACAGCACTCAAGTAAATAAAATTTCATAAGATGTGTATGCAACAGCTATTGACATCTTCTTCCAAAGAAATGACCAAGCTATATTGGGAATATTATATTTGTCCACATACCTCCATAGATAAATTGTTGGGAGACCTTGGTGTGCTGGAGTTTCTCTGTGGTGTCTTTGGACGTGATAATCTTGGAGGAGAGCGTTCATAGGTAGGTAAAAATGAGCCATACCCACCAAATTTTGCCCCTGAAAATAATTTAAGTCCAGATCGTCATCTTCAAGGAAAAACATTAAGCCTGCAATAGAACTTAAAATTTGTTAAAACATTTATCAAACACTTACCCAAATTTTCTGCAGAAACCCCGCCTTCAAAATCTTTTTGAAAATGGCCCAAAACATTTTTAATCTTCTCATCCTTTAAGAAATGAAATCTGACATTACTAATGGAATAACACATAGAATTTTGAAAGTTAATGTAAATAAAACCTGATAAATAGACCAGATTGAAGTACATCTATAACAGGCACAACAAGCCAACTATTATAAGCATCTAGAAGTCCATTCTTTTCAGGAACTCATTAATAAGATACGAACTAATTATAGTTTAATATTTCAAATACGAATTAGATCAAATAAATTAAGAGAACTGATAAAGTTAATCACGTTTCATTGTGCATTCAAACAAACACTATCAACATAAAAAAAATTCTAAGTTTTGAGGAAGTTTCAAAGATCATCCAAGCAAGGAACCTTTTATCATGCATCAAATTATTGCTGAGAGACAAGACAAGTACTTTAATAAGTGAAGCCTTTTCTATGCCTCAGCTTTCTCAAACAACATGTCAATAAATTACTAGTAAGAAAGTAAACTGACTTCAAAGTTTTAGCCCAAAAATAACAAGGGCGGCAATGATTTGATGATGGTGTATCTTCTTTATCATTATCAATACTATCACATTGCATAACTAGCTACAAAACTACACAAAGACATGAAATAGCTCTTTAAAACATATTCTTCTAGTTTTATAACATTCCAAGTGATGAAAAATTTACCTAGCTAAACCCAGTATTTGTATATGAAAGCATGTGCAAGTAACACTTTTGTTTACTAACTATGCAAAGAAGTGAAAAATCTCAACCTCAATAGTCGACTTGGTCACTCCTTCATTTCTCAACAAATTGTATATTAGTGAATCAATAATCATATATCACAAATAAACTCAAACTAAAAGCCTCATAGAAACTATAATGCATATAAAGAGCCACAACTCATTCCGATTAGTAAATGCCTTTTGTGCTTAATCAAACCCAAAATTAAGCATTATTTCAAATTAAACATTCCTTGCAACAAAGCTTAATAGAATTGCATTGCCTAAAAAGTACCATAAATGCTTAATAAAAATCAGAATTAAGCACAATCCTATAATCCTATCAAAAACTCAAATGGCAACAACTGAAGCATAACCTCAAGTTTTGTAAAAAAATGAATTTTTATTAAAAAGGAAATAACAAAAATTAATTAAACCCTTACAATGTAAGAGAAGGCGGTATCCGGGTTAATATTGTCATCATCATCTTTGTGAAAGCAAGCTTCTCCTTCTTCAGGCTCAGAATTTTCATCCATCTCCAAATCCATCCCCCGAATCCCTAACCCTAGCCCCCCAAAACCTTAACCCCTCACCCCTCCAATTCCCCACCTTCCCGAAAATCCAACATTACCAAAATAAATAAATAAGTCAATAAAATATTAAAAAAAAAAAAAAAAAACCCACCAAAACCCACAAAGAAAATATCCCAAAACCGACGTGGTTGCTAGCAACTTAAAAAGATAATGAAATAAATAACCCTTTTTTTAATCAATCAATTTGATAAGATTTGTCAATTAATATTTCAATTTTTTTTTTTTTTGTTAACTCACGATCAGAGAGATATTTGATGATCAGACGATGGAGATTGAAGTGATCGACGAGTTCCGCCGACTCGGGATTGACTCGTTCCGCGTCGGGGTGCCGAGTTCGTTTTTCGGTCCCTTTTTTTTTTTTTTTGGTTCCAGAAAATTGTTCACACTTTCTTCTGAAAAACAAAAAACAGCAGAGACAAAGAGCTGTGGTTTTTGTGGGTCTTTTTTTTGGGTTTCTTTTATATATATATATATATATATATTTTTTTTTTTTTTTTTGCTTTTGTTATTATTTCCTTTTCTTTTACAAAAAAGAAATACTTCTGTTGATGGCGCGTGGGAGGCAGGAGCGTGGGAGAGATGGGAAAATTCTAATTGATCCAAAACGGCACAGTTTATAGGGCAAATTTTTTACTTTCAAATTTGATTTTTTTGGCTTTTGTTATGTAATAATGAAAAATTCCGTGAATATTCCAATCTTTCACATTTTGTGGAGTAAAGGAGAATTTTTTTTCTTCTATATGAAGATACGAAGGTTAGATTAGAAGTGATCAAGGATTGGGTTATTCGTTTAAATTTGAAGATTCATTCATATTTGGGAGGATTTGGATAAAAATATTAAGCTCGAAAAAATGAGCTTGGGCAAAAAAATAAAGCCCGTTTAAAATTGAGCCGGGCCTTAGTTTCAACATTCAAGGTTCGAACCTGTTTTCTAATTAAATAATATATTATTTTTATTTATATATATATATTATGTAATTTATGTCATATCAAGATTAAATATATATAATATTATAGTGTAAATATTAAAAAAATATGTTAAGTTGTTGGTATTTAAGAACTTAATAAAAGAAATATATATATAATTACTAAAGATAAATAAAAAATAATGTGTTTTTTTTAATGGACGAGCCTAAACGGGCTTGGATTATCCATTTACAAATATGGGTGGGCTTTGACAAAATTTGAGGCCCATATTTCAGGCCGAGCAGGGCTTGGGTAAGCAAATATAATGTTGATACCATACATGGACCCGACCCGACCTTGCCCATGGACACCTCTAGGCTAGACCTATAAGAGTGGATTAATCATCCAAACTCAAAGATTGATCCAATATTTGAGAGAGTTTGGACAAAAATGTTAGACTTGAAATATAAGTTTGTGCAAAAAATGAAATCTGTTTAGAAAATAAATCGAGCTTTGACTCCAACATTGAAGGCCCGATAAGCTCAACCCGGCTCAGCCCGTTTTTTATTTATATAATATAATATAATATAATATATTATTTTTATATTTATATATATTATATAATTTATATCATATAAAAAATAAATATATATAATATTATAGTGCAAAAATTAAAAAATATGTTAAGCTAATAATGTTTTAGAAATTAATAAAAAAATTAAATTACTAAAAATTAAATAAAAAATAACATATTTTTTAAAAATATTTTAGAAAAAAAATTAATATGAACGGACTTAAACGGGTTTGGGCTATCCATTTATAAATATGGACGTGCTTTGACAAAATTTGAAACTCATATTTCAGGCCAAATCGGACTTGAATAAATATATGTAGTATTGATATCATATTTAAACTCAACTTGAACCTGGTCCCGTTTTTACTCATAAACACCTCTAATGAAGGCTAACTCTTTTCTTTCTTTTTTTTTTTTTTTTTTAACAATTTTCTTCATTCGATGAAAGAGTTTTTTTCATCATGTTTTTGATTTGCATGTTATTATATTTTTTTTCTTTTTTATCATAGTTTAAATATTCAATTAGCATCTAATATGATAATTTCTGTATTTGTATCATGTTTGTGTCATAATCGTATTTTATGTGTTATATACACATATATATATATATTGACATGTTAATAATTTGTGTTATAAAATTTTTAACATGTTCATATATTTATATCGTGTTTATATTAATTTTTTGTATCATGTGTTATGTCATTTTTAATTATTTTTTTCTATCATGTAACGCATCATATTTAAAGTTGCCAACAATACCAAGATATTATCATTTTTTTTTTTAAATATATAGTATTGGGCTATTCTATATGCAATGACAAACAAAACTCTCTTTCATCATGTATTTTATGGTATGTACATGCTTGTATACAAGTTTAAATTTGAAAATCTTCAAACATTATTATTTGAATATTGTGATCTTAAGTTATTTATGTTTAATTTATTCAGTAATAAAATCATTTTTATTATTTAAAGGATAAATTATAATATGTGCCTATCTTTCCTTGTGATGCCACAATCATAAATGTTGTAAAGTTTTAGTGCAAAAGTGTACAAATCTATTTAATGCAATTAGGCTAAACCATACCTTTCAATCAAATATTTTGTCTGCATTATCATTTTTCTAACTTCAAAATGAATGTCAAGAGCATAGACGAAGTCAGAAATACAATCGGAATAATAAACCATATTAATAAGAGATCGCGTTTTAAATTAACAGGATCAAAGTGAAACTCATATAGTAAAAGAGGAAGAATTTATTTAGGTTAGTGTAAAACTAAATTAATTTTACACACTTTCTTAATTTTTTATATGATTTATATTTTAACAAATCGACTATTAAATTTAACAATATAATTGTACTAGTCGTGCACGTAAAGTTTTGAATCAATCTAATATCTTTATCATATCGATTAAAAAATACTATATTTTTTAATATATATTTAACGATTGAAAGTTTTTTACATCAAATAAATAGTTGGACTTAATTTATTCAAAATTCGATGTGCATAATCTACATGAATAAAATATAAAATACGACGGTCGAATTAAATAAAAATAAATCGCATTACCGAGATCTCTTGTGATCCAGCTCACAAGCATCTTTGCTAAGTGACAACATTTTTATGATGAACTGTTTTTTTTTTCTTTTCTTTTTTTGGATTATTGCTATGGCAGTTATTACTGTACTATGGTTTTTTCTTATGTTGCTTTGATTTTTTTTTTTGAAATATCCGTATTTGACATTCATGTCCGACGCATATTCGGACATAGATATGAAATATGATCCTCTAAGAACCCTCCAAATACATGAAAATCTTTAAAAAAAATTGAACATACTCGTATAAAACACATACCCGTATCTGACACTCACATCCGAGTCCGAGTAACATAAGTTTTTTCTTTTTTTTTGAGTAATAAAAATTTTCAATTATAAAAAAAAAAAAAAGAATTGAGGGAAAAACATTTTAATCATGGGTTAATATGAAAAACATGCCCTCCATAGAGGGTTTATTCTTAAATGATGATATATGTTAAAATTATTTATTAAAAGGAAATAGAAAAGTATGAAATTGTTATTAAGGAAATAATAAAGACTAAAATACCCTAACATAAATTCCTTGATAAAAAAATTTTCTCTCTTTTCCTTTTATTTTTTAATTAAAAATAATATTTTTTGAAAATATATATTTTTAATTTTAAAAAATAAATATTTAAAAAAATTATTTTTTAATTTAGTTTTTTTAATTAAATAATAAAAAAAATATTTTTTATTTTTTAAAATTTAAAATTTAAAAAAAAAAAAAAAATTTTAATTAAAATTTTTTAAAAACAATATTTTCTTAATGAGATGAGAAATGTTAGAGATATCAAAATCTCATTAAGGATGTTTTTGTTTTTATCATTTCCTTAATAACAATTTCATACTTTTCTATTTTCTTTTAATGAATAATTCTAACATATATGATCATTTAAAAATAAATCATCTATTGGGACATGTTTTTCATATTAACCCTTTAATTTTTACAACAACAATGAGGAATGATTACCTGTCTATGTTGGTACTAGTGCCAATATCTGATTCCTAATAATTCCCATACATTTCATTATCTCTGTATAAATCGGAAGATTCTGTGAACATGGCTTCAAACTAGTAACAGCAGAATCTAGTACCTGGGCAACATCTCCAGGTGGAAACTGTCTTTCTCTACATTTCTGCAAAAAAAAATTTGGGAGGTGAAAATAATCAGAATCGAGGTGTTACAATCAACAGAGAATCAGACGATCAAATACCTACTATCCCGATCTATGTTACTCGGATTTAAGATGAATGTCGGATACGGATATATGTCCGACACAAGCTAAGTTACATGAACTCGGATACAAGTATTAGATACTGGTATGTATCCGCATGTCTGACTCGTCTTTTGGTTAAAATTTTGAATACGCGAAGTTAGTTAAAAAGGATCAAAAAATTAGATACGATTACGTGGATACGTTTTATAACAATATCTTAAATAAATATATATAAATACAAATAATATAACACAATATATAAATATTATTTTTCTTTATAAAAATTTTTAAAAGTGTTTTTTTTTTTAATTATTTACTAAATTCATTTTTAATCATTATTAATTTCAATAATTTTGGATTTTTGGTCCATTAATTAAGCAAGGGCCAAAAATATAGTCCAATATAATTTGGATTTAGATTATGACTAAACTTTATTCATGAATATTTTGGGTCCAGACAATAAATCCAACTCTTATAAAAATTAAATGAAAGCCTGATAATTTGTCTTGTTTTGGGTTTTGTTTTTTCAAGCCGCACCATCTTCTTCTCCTTGCATCTTCTTCTTCGTGACAGTTCATTGTCTTTTATTCTTCTTATTCTCCTTGTTTCTTTTTCTTTTTCCTCTTTTTTTAGAACCTTCGTTCTCTCTTCTTTTTCTTCCTCCAGCTGCAGCAATTGTAGCCAACCACAAGTGTCCATATTTTCAATGATGACTCGGACGCGTATTTCGTGTCGATACCGGTGTCGTGTCGTGTCGACATCGGTACGGCGTCCATAACCGACGAGTCCATGTAACAGAGGACACAGGTATGCTCAATTTTTTTTTTTTTATTTTATGTTTTTCCATACATTTGGAGAATCGTACCCTCATACCCATGTCCGTATATGTGTCGGACACAGATGTCTGACACGAGTACTTCAGGAAAAATGAAGAGTCGGAATAACATAGATCACGATAAGAACTGCTGACAAGAACTTAGGAGCTATGTTACTCGGACTCGGGTGTGAGTGTCAGATACATGTATGTGTCCGACATAAGGATGACAATGGAGCGGGACGGAGGCGGATATTGCAAAATCCGCCCCCGCCCCGACGAGTGGAATACTCTGCCCCGCCCCGCCCCCCGCTCCGCTATGGATATTGAAATTTTGATACCACTACCACCTCCATGGATGTCGGTTACATCCATAACCGCTCCGCCCCATCCCGCCCCATCTGATATTTATTAGTTATTTTTAATTTTTTCAAATAATAAAGTATTGTAAAAAAAATTAAATATAAATTCAACATAAACATCAAATGATAAAGTATTAGGTTTAGGTTTTTAAAAAGAAAAATAAAAATAATAGGTTTAATTGTATTACTTTATTATACTTATAGAAATTAAATATTTAAGGATAAAATAGTAATTTTAGTATTCGGGGCGGGGCAGAGCAGTCAATTACTAGAACTGCTCCATCCCCGCCTTTCAAACAAAAAAAAGGCCCCGCTCCGCCTCCACTGTTAAAAAAAAAAAAAAAACTCTCCATTCGGAGCGGATCAGTTCGAAATCCATCGGACGGTTTGGGTTTAGCCATCCTTAGTCTAACACGAGTATGTTCAGTTTTTTCTAAGTTTTTTCATGTATTTGGAGGGTCATATCTTTATACCCATGTCCGAATATATATAGGATACGAATACTTAAAGAAAAATGAATAGTCGGAGCAACATAGCTTACGAGCCATTCAGATAATTACCTGTATCATGAGCAAGGTGGCTACACAATGCGCAATAATGTCTGAAGGGATTCTAAGATCGTCTTGGTCGGACATATTTTGCAACTTTATATCAGGTATATGACTAGTTGCCGACGGATATGACACGCAGGCAGCTAGATGATCATGAGAATTTACTGTACTGTGGACTGAGTCTATTGGGGTAGAAGACTTCGGAGCAGGCACGCTAAAATCATCCACTGAAAGCTGGTTATATTACAAAATCTATTGCATCCTCAATCCTATCAATGCTTTTCCCACCTTTTCTCAAGGATGACATAGCCTGAGAAGGTAATCAAAGTTCAATCAGAAGTAAACGTACAGTATTCAAGCTAAATAATCTAAAGTGGCTACCACCCTATGTTACTCGGACTCAAAGGTGAGTGTTGGATACGGATATGTGTCCGACAGGAGTATGCTCAATTTTTTCTAAGCTTTTTCCTATATTTGGAGAATCATACCCCCATACCTCTATCTGAATATGTGTCGGACATGGGTACTTCAGGGAAAATGAAGAGTCGGAGTAACATAGCTACCACCTATGTTACTGCGACTCTTCATTTTTCTTGAAGTACCGTGTCCGACGCATATCCGGACATGGGTATGGAGATATGATCCTCCCAAGACCCTTCAAATACATGGAAATCATGGAAAAAATAAAACATACCCGTATCCGACACTCACACCCGAGTCCGAGTAACATAGACTACCACACCAATGGTGTGATTTATGGAAGAAGAAAAAAAAGGGCAAAGATCCATTGCTTCAAATAACCATCTTCCAGGCAAAATCTGTCCCATCTCTGGATTCTGCCGCAAATTGCCAAATCAAGCTCAATAGTGAGTTTGAAGCAAATATGCTTCTTCTGAGACTAGAATGTAAATATTTAGTTTCCACAAAGATGTGATGAACATGTCATCTCACAAATGGGATGAGAAAATTCTACCAAAATAGAGGTAAGTTCTACAACCAAAGTTATGTTAAAATCTGTGTTACCCGGATTTGGGGGTGAGTGTCAGATACGGGTATGTATCCGATATGAGTATGCTCAATATTTTTTAAGTTTTTTCATATATTTGGAGGATCATACCCCAATACTCATATCCAAATATGTGTCGGACACAGGTATTGAACACGGATACTTTAGGAAAAATGAAGAATCTGTGTAACATAGGTTAAAATTCTATAAGATTTACATTGTTAAGTAGTGTTATCCCATATGGTTTAACTTGAGGATTGCTGTGGCCTTGTATTTACTTTGGGCTTTTTCACCTATGGCTTTTTGGTTTTAGACTGATCTACGACATATATGTATAAGACGATACTTATAGTTCCAATGATGTGGACAATTTTCAAAATGCTTGAAAAGAAAGTTTAAGAAGGGGGAAAAGGTTTAGACTCAAACAAAGTTGATCCATCCATAAGGATCCATCAACATAAAACCTATGTTACTCGGACTCGGGTGTGAGTGTCGGATACGGGATGTATCCGACACGGGTGTGTTCAGTTTTCTAAGTTTTTTCATATATTTGGAGGGTTTTTGGAGGGTCATATCCATGAACCCATGTCCGAATATGCGTCGGACACGGATACTTCAAGAAAAATGAAGAGTCGGAACAACCTAGGATAAAAGAGTGCAATGTCCTTTTTTACCTCCATAGCTGCAGCAACCATTGACCGAGCTTTCATTCTTGAACTTCCAACAATTTCAGCCACATGGGATACAGATTCTTGGACATGATGCATAGAATGATCAAACGAGCTCAACTGACAGCTGTGCTCACCAATTTTAGCCGAGGGCTTCAGCAACCTAACTGAGGAGGCCCCTTGATACGTGTTACGTTGCCTCAAGCAAAACAGAGCAGAAGAAACCTGCAAAAGGAAGATCGGACGGGCAGAGTTAGGAGAAAATGGTAAATGACAATGGTGAAGAGATTTAAACTAAAAACTGCTTCATCAGCATCTCATGCCTGCTCATTGACTTCATTTAACTGTAAGAGAACAGCAGCATATTGCTTCTTGAAAGAATCTGAATCCTTTATATAATTGTCTCCGCCTTTCTGGTTTTCGAAGACCTCATCATTCATACGTCGTAGTTCAGACACCACAGCCTCCTGCAAATGCTAACACAAGCCTTAAGTTTAGGGATGGCAATAGATAGTGCGGATCTGGATATTTGCAATTATCCGATCTGTTTTTTGCGGATTCGGATATTGCGGATTCTGATAAAATTCGGATTCAGATATTATAATTGCTATCTGCAGCGGATTCGGAGCGGATGCGGATATGACACCTCGGATACCCATTATCCGAATTCGCATTACTTATGCGGATAACGGATTCGGATATTTGAATCCGCTATCCGAATCCGCTTATTTTTGCGGATTCGGATATCCGAATCCGTTATCCGTTTATTTGAATTTAAAATTATTTTTTTGTTTGATTTTATATTTTTATTTAATTTTTTTTTACTTATATTTAACGGATTCGGATATCCGGCGGATAATGTTATTTAATTCGGATTTGGATAGTAATATTCGGATTTAATGCGGATAATAAACGGATTCGAATTTTAAAACAGATTTGTGGATTCGAATTCGGATATTACAAAAAAAGCAGATATCCGACCTACTGCTATCAATAACTTAAAGTTCACTTCTCAGATACAATGTGAACAAAATGATTTGAAATGGATTCTATGTCAGCCTCAAATAAACGCAAAACGCAATAGACATGCAACACAAACTATGCAACAACCTACAACGAAGAGAATCACAATACTAAAGCCCCCAACAAAGCAAAAAGCACCAATTATGGAGATAAGATAGGTTAAAAATACCATTATTACTAAAAGAGTAGGAACAACAACAGGGAACAAATAATGCCAAGTGTTAAAATATGCAACATTCAACAGTCACCGTATATAGCACAGAACACAAAGATACGTTCCTATAAGAACTTGAAGTTAAAAAGGAGAGAGGGGGAGAGAAAGAATTACCAGTAGATTAAGTTTAATGCATAGCAGCTAATATGGTATACAACCTTTTTGCCAAGAGCACGAGTCAACTGAAAAAGAGCTTCAACATCAGCTTCCCTTGCCTGAACCAGCGCCAGAGCAGAAGGCTGAGAACTTACTGCTTGTTGAGTATAAACAGTTTCAATAGGCCCAACTTTAAGTTGTAAATTAGGACTTGATGAATCAACCTGGCCAAAGCAATTTATTCTTATATAAAATAACAGTTATTCTGATTCTATATTGTTTCCTATATCAAAACTTTTAGCTATAATACCCCAACTGAAAAGCAATTTACCCTTGAATTGATTTCATGAAATGAGGACTATTTTGCAGTCATAACTTACCTTAACACATTGAGTAAATTTGATGTTCTCTTCCATCTTGCTTTCTCTTGGCTGCCCATTCATTTTGAGCTCATTGTAGTTCTCAGCAAATTTACTGATGGCAGCATTTTGTCTCAAAAGGGAAGCAGGCAAATTTTCCAATGGATTTAAAGGCATACAATCAATATCCTGCAATAAAAAATGCTTTATTCATGAAACTTGATAGGAAAGAACAACAAAAGAAAAATAGGAACAAGCTACATAGATTTAGTAAATGGCTGAGAATTAGATTAAACACAAATACACAAGCAGGTATGCGTATATCTACTTGTGTATTTAGACAGACAGAAGGAATTTAAGAAAGAAACCTCCCAAAGCCTTAGCCTGTCAATAATCCATTAGACTGAGGCCTTAATGGCGATATTCTACATCTTCAGTTGAATGAACGATCATGTAGCTATCAGATATGAAGCAACCCTATAAAATAATTTACCAAGACAAATTCCACTCCTAGCTCAGGGCTATCAAACTGAATCTGGTATCTACTATGGTCAATGATTAAGACACTTGCATCATGAATCTCTCTAGTTTTTGGATGAACAGCAATGACACGTTGTCCAACTGATAGAGGTCGAGCTAAATCAGTTGGAAGTCCTTCACCAATACTGGCACGGAGTTCAGCATAATGTGTTCTAACAGATTCTCGGTATTGATTAAGCTTCTCTCTTTCTTCCTTCAAAAATTGCTCAGAAAACCGCCGTGGTTTGCCAAGGAAACTGCGTTAATGTGACATTATGTAAGTACTAAGTAGAGCATCAACACCCAAAAGCTTATTAAGATTCCAAAGTAGACCCCATTCAACACGAGTTAATCTTGGAACATGACCTAATCCTACATGATCCAAATACTCCACAAACTCCCTTTTAGCAAACCATGGATAATCAATTGTACTGTAGAACCACTCAAAGACACACCATCTCCGTGCTTGATATGAAGATAGGAAGCTACAAAGCTTTTCCTGTCATACAAAATATACATATATGAAAAAAAAAAAAAAAAAAAAACAGATAGAAACTCAACTTCACTGGAATTGTTAAAGTAAATAGTATTACCTTCAGATTGAGTGCTTGGTCATGGAATAACGTAACTGGAACACTAAATTTGCCATTTACAATATTATCATAGGACTTTATATCCTTCCAAATAGCAGGTTTCTGATCATCCATCTTTCGCTTACTCCTGACTTTTGTAGGTAGGTTGACCTGGTTAACAGATGAATCCTGTATAGTTGATGGAGCTGAATTGTTCAAGTCCCTTTCATAATCAGTACTTGAGGACATGCACTCTGGAGGTCTCACAGATTTCCCTTGCTTTGGATGTGCAACACTATTAGAGCGTTTACCTTTGCTCGGAAGATTCTTTACCTCATCTGAAGCCTAAAAATGCCCATAAAAATAGCAACATCAAGAACCAGTAATAAGAGATAAAGGGAAGAACATGAGCCTAGAGAGTATAAATTTATGAATTTTCCTATGCAAACAATTGGCACATTTTTAAGTTACAAAGAAGACCTCAAATTGCTATGGTCGAAAGAGGGAGGAAAAAAAACAATTACTTGGAAGAATGTCCTCCATCACCAACTCTAACCTTTACCTATTTATTCACTTCCTCCTTTCTCAAATAGCAGTTTGCATGTTGAAAGAACTGTTCCTCACCAATTTATCCCCCCATTATCTTCACTTCATAAAAGTTTTATTTAATTCTTTTCATAGTATTTTCTCTTATAATTTATGTTTATATTTCTTATTCTGTTTGTCACTCAAAATCAAGCTATGGGTGCCACATATACTTGCACCAGAAAGGAAAAAGATATAAACATGCTCCCAATTAATCAAGTTCAATACAAATAATCTCTGAATTAAGAACGTTTACCGCATTTATTAGTAAAAAGTTTATCTAACATTCTGCAGAAGAAAAGTATCTTAAGAGACCACCATATCAATCAGGGGACTGAAATGAAATTTTATATCACATGTTTAGCCTTGTTTGTCCTTTTTAAACTTGAAGCACCAAAAGGAGCCATCCTAACTATTTGAAGCTAAAAAAGTGAAAAATACAAACCTCAATGTTTGGAGATTCACCCAAATGAGAATCAGCAACAGTTACATCTTTTGGGATCTGCAACTAACAAGCAAGTTGCATATAGCCATTGTTTCATGTTATAAACCCAATGAAAATTTTTTTCCAGAAAAGAACCAATGAAAAATAAAGGATTGACCAACAAAAGATAAAACCAAGCAAACTGGTTGCATCAACTCTTACTTTATATGGCGATGACTTCTGTCTCCCTTTTCGCATTCCAACGCTACCCGGATGTGTTTCTTCCTTTGCTTCGGGAATAGCACGAACATCATGACCAAAAAGTTTTCCCTGTTTAGATGTTTTCGAGGGAGTGCCTTTAGCTCCAGGAACAGGATGATTTCCTTTCGGTTTAGTCTTCTCCAGTGTTGTCAAGGACGCAAAACGTATTCTAGACACTAAAACTATCATATTGCGTTAGGGGCAAAAAAAAATGCTTGCATTAATAAAGTAAAGCGTAATATGTATGTGTCTGTGTATATATATTTATAAAATAAATTTAGGATATATAATTTTGATAATAAATACCAGGATGTGTTTCTTCTTTCGCTTCGGGAATAGCACAAACATCATGACCAATATTTTTTTAATGTAATGTATTTTTTTAAAAAAAATCCATTATCTTAAAAAAAAAAAAAAAAAACTACACTCACTTGCAAACTACATTCTCTTAAAAATATATATATATATATACCACTCTCTATCATTTTTTTAAAAAACTATAATTCCATTAAAAAAACTAATCATCTATATATATTTTACACAAAGGTTTTTTTTCACCCACAAAATGGATGTGACATTATCTAGTATTCTTAAAATGAATATTTGAGTTGGTGTCACGAGTTATAAGACACCAACTCAGTAGATAAAATGTCCAAAAAACCAAATTATAAAAGTTAAAAATAAATAAAACTGAATTAAAAAATAATTTAATAAGTTTTTAAAATTTAATTTTTTAAAAAAACATTCACTCACATAATTAAAAACCCACCACTCTCTCACACAACTACCCACTCATCTTTTTCTCTACAAAAACTATTCAATTTCCTTTACAAAAACTACCCATTATAAAAATTGCCTACTTTTCACTCACATGATGAATTTCAAAAAATTCTAGTTTAGTTGAATTTAATACCCAATAATCAAGATTTTGCCATAAGTAGTTTTTTTATAAAAAAATAAATAAATAAAGGAAATGATTGCTCATGTTGCAAGCAAAGTTCTTTATGGATCATATTAGATTAGGTTAAATTTGAATAGTAAAAATTAATTTAAAATTTTTATTTTATTATTTAAAATATTAATATTTAAAATATTTTATAATTAAATTTAAAAAATAAATAATTAAATAACCATCCGAATTAATTAGTCCCAAACTTGATTAGATTCAAATCGAATAAATAAATCAATTTAATTCGAATTAGGCGAATAACTTATCCTTAAACATGTCCAGTTGCAAGATTCTTTTTATTCAATGGGATCGTCTTGGTTAAGTTCTAAATTAGCAAAATGTGATCAAAGTTTAATGATAATTGTTTTCTAGTAATTAATTAATGTCTTGTCTTAAATAAATTTTATAGATTTGTTGTGGAGATTATTTAGCACATGTCTAAATTAACTTGTATATTCATTCTTTTCAAAGTAAGCTTGGTTTTTAGCACAATAATTATCCATTTTTTTCATTGTATTTAAGGTTTGGGATTCAATTTCTTCATCCTTTTCATATTTTTTATAGCGAGTTAATTAATGTACTTTTAATTTTAGTAATTAGAATTCAAATTCTTGAATATAAAAAAAAGCACATACAATTATTTTTTAATATATTGATGTTATGAATGATTGTAATGTAATAAAATATAATATTTTAAAATTAAAAAGCAACACAAAAAACCTATTTGAGTATTTTACTTAAAAAATTACCACTTTTTATTATTATGACACTAAAAAATGAAAAATCAATATTGGTAAAAGCAGATGATCCCGAGTTTAACTAGCCTTGAACAAGATTTTTCAAATCCAAAATCGATTTGATTAGAATTATTATTTAATTAATAAAAAATAATTTTATTTTTATTTAAATTTAATTATATACAAAATATATTTTAATATTATTTTTAAAAGTAACGGACCTAAACAATTTTTATTGAGTGGTAGAGTTGTTGGACAATCTCTATTGTTGACAGGAAAAAATTATAAAATATTGTTTATTTTTAAATTTGGTGCATTGAAATTGAATACAAACTTTTTTTTTTTAATTTAAAAAAGAGAGATTTGAATTATGCTCAAAATATTAAGGTAAATGCTCGAATGCTTTTAAAATAATATTTTAATTATCTTTAATTTAAGTGTTAAATATTTGATATTTTGATGTACCTTTTTTTTCCTTTTTCCATTTTTAAGAAATATATACTCTTTCCTTTCTTTGCCATGTTAACCAACCACTCTCCCCATTATTTTTTTCGCTTTTTCCCAATTTAATTATTTAATTCAACTTCTTATAAAAAAATTATTTAATTCAACTAAATCCCATTATTATTGCAATTTATGACCATTTTACCCTCATTTAGACAAAGATATCCTCTTAAGAGGAGGACATATTTGTCACTTGAAACTACTTTCATTAATATAAGGTTGATTAAAATTTTTATTTTTTTTGTATTTTAGATAATTCTTCTTCTCTTTATTTAGTGTTTAAAAATGACAAAATTCTATCAATCCAATAAATTTTAAATGATCCGTCTTGAACAGAAAATTTATTTTAAAAAATGAAAAAAAGACGATTGATAAATGTTTGTTTCGTTTCATCCCGTCCCACTATTTAAAATATTTTATATATATTTTTATACTTTTTAGTATATATATTAAAAAATTATACTTATAAATAAATTATAATAATTTTTATAATATTAAATTAAAATATAAATGATAAAAATCGACAAAACAAAATAATTATGGATATAACAAATAATCAAGAAGCAAGTGATAATAATAATTTAATATTCATGCAAGGGTAACAATTCCGACCGCCCGGTCCATCGCCATTCCTGGAATAAACCGACCCATAAAATAAAAGTGAAGAGAAAGATTAAATAAACGGCAAATGACTTTGAGAAAATGAAGCAGAAATAGAGAGAAAGAGTAAGTTAAGAAAGAGAGAGAGAGAGAAAAAAAACCAAACAAACAAAATCCAAAAAAGTGTAAGAAAGAAAGGAAGAGAAAAGATAGTTTGCTTTCTCTCTCTAAAGTTTTTATTTTCTTTGGTTGCAGTTTGCTTATTTGTTCTTCTTTCTCTCTCTAGAAAACAAGACATAAACACCCATTTGATCGGATTACAATTTGGGTTGTTGTCTGTACGTTAAATGGAGCGGGGCCCAGAGTCCGATCCGCAACCGGAATGGACAGCTAGGGGACCCGAAACGGGGCTTGAAGGTAAACAACTAAACACGACTCCAACTTTTTTGTTTGCTTTGGGATTTTTTTTTTTTGTGTGTGTGTAATGTAGGATGTGATACGAGGTTTTTGTTTGAAATGTAGAACCGGTTTGGCGGTTGGGATTAGGGGGTGAACCGGAATCATACCCGGAACGATCCAACGAAGCTGATTGTATTTACTATTTGAGGACTGGGTTTTGTGGCTACGGCTCTAGGTGTCGCTTCAATCATCCACATGACCGTGCCGCGGTAAAAATCCATAATTTGATTGAATGATTCTTTTTTTTTATCTGACTTAATGTTTCCTTGAAGGGTTTTGATTGTTTTTTTTTTGTTTGATCATGGTCTTTGGAGTGATGGGGTTTCAACTTTTGGGGTAAAAATGGAAAGGTTTTGGTTACTACATTGAGATCTAGTGTAATTTGTAATCTTAATTTTGGTAAAACTTTGATGCTCATTTATGATTTGTTTGGATTGGTGAAAGAAATGTGTTGATGATGATGATGATTGCCTTAGGTTATGGGAGCCGGAAGAGGTGGTGTAGGAGATTATCCGGAGAGAGCGAGCCAGCCAGTTTGTCAGGTACTTTTTTGATTAGATTGTTTCTTAAATGTTTGACAAAATTGAGGTATGTATGCCGAAATGGTACAATTTGAACAATGTGCATTGCCTTAATTCTTGGAGGTAAAGATAACTTTATGTCACTTCATTTTATGTTTAAAGGATAGAGTTAGGTCTTGTAGTTTTGGTGAATAGATTCTGTTTGGTTTGACAGTTTAGGAAAATGTTAAGTTATTTTTTATGTTGATTATGGCTTTCCTTTTTATTGATTTGCAGTATTATATGAGGACGGGGACTTGCAAATTTGGTTCTTCCTGTAAGTACCATCATCCGCAGCAGGGAGGTGGTTCTGTTAGCCCTGTTCCACTAAATTATTATGGATACCCCTCACGTCCGGTTTGTATCACTTGACATTGACGCTAATCTTTTAGTTGACCCTTAATCTTTTCGATTTGTATTGTTAAGTTTGCTTAACAATTGAAGAATACTGTAAAACAGGGCGAAAAGGAGTGTTCTTACTATGTGAAGACGGGGCAATGTAAGTTTGGTTCAACCTGTAAATTCCATCATCCTGCACCACCGGCTGTTGCACCTGTGCCTACACCAGTTCCTGCACCTACATTACGTTCCACAGTGCAGTCACCATCTGGCCCTTCTTCTCAACAATATGGAGTTGTAATGGCAAGGCCTCCGCTGATGCCAGGCTCATATGTGCAAGGTCCCTATGGTCCTTTGCTGCTTCCCCCAGGCATGGTTTCTGTTCCCAGTTGGAATCCCTATCCGGTAGGTGAATTAAAACTTTATTCAGTTTCCTCTTATGTTACTCCGACTCTTCATTTTCCCTGAAGCATCCGTGTCCAACATTCATGTCCGACACATGTTCGGACAAGGGTATGGGGGTATGATCCTCCAAATATATGGAAAAACTTAGAAAAAATTGAGCATACCCGTGTCGGACACATACCCATATCCGACACTCACCTCCGAGACCGAGTAACATAGGTTTCCTCAACGGTGAGTACACTTTATTAATTTTTATTTTTGAGGTTGTTAACGCCTTGTGCAGGCACCTGTCAATCCTGGTACTCAACCCACTGTTGGATCAAGCTCAAATTTTGGGGTAACACCATTATCTCATTCAGCACCTGCCTATACTGGATCTTATCAACCTGTACCTTTTAGTGTTGGGCCTTCAAGTAGTATTCAGAAGGAGCAGTCATTTCCTGAGAGACCTGGCCAACCAGAATGCCAATATTATGTGAAAACAGGTGATTGTAAATATGGATCCTCCTGTAGATATCATCATCCACCAGAAGAGATTACACCAAAAGCAGATGTCATCCTCAGTCCTCTTGGTCTTCCTCTTCGTCCAGTAAGCATTTATAAAATGTCCTATAAATGTGATGCTTTATATAAGATTGGATTTTAAAATTTTGATCATGTTTAATATTTACTACTGGTCAGCATGAATCTGAGTTTCTTTGCTCAGTTGCTTTTGCAACAATTAATTATGTTTATGTAATATTATTTTTGTTTGTATTTCTTTGGCATCTTTTTGGGATCCATTTAAGTGTTCAAACTTGCAACTAGACCTAAAAAAATGTGCAAAGAGGTTTTTTTTTTTTTTTTTTTTTTTCCATGGTCTGGCTTTTTTCTGTAGAGAAATTTAAGCTCTGTAGGAAAGGTGACAATATATACTAGTGGAAAGCAGGTATACATTTTTGAATAAGAAGTATGTAAGATCTTCCAAAACTAAGATCTTTGCCCACCACATAACTGGAAGCTTCTTATTATGTTTCAAGTTTTGTCAAGTAAGCTCATTCTTAGAATCTGGTCGTAGACTCGTAGGACTCATTTAGATAATTGTTCTCCACTGAATTTGGTAATGCTTTGGTTGTCTGAAATGACAAACATCTTATTGTGCCAATTCTCGGAGTCTTTCACTTGAACTTTGTTTTAGAAAAACCTGTTCTGGTTTCCCCTAGTCTATTCTGAGTTTTTAACCCAATATCATTAAAAGGTCTACATATGAGGTCATACAAACACTAGAATCTCTTTCACTTATATGCGTGGCAGATATAACATTATAACATGTTGCTTGATTCGAAAGTTGATTTGCATTTTGTGAAAGCACTTCTAACACAAACTTCTGCGTTTGTTTGGGCCTCATAACTACTGATTTGAAGTATCCTTGACTTGGATTTCAATTGATTGTTATTACATGTCACTTGTGAAATTAAAGAACATTCTTTTGGTGTCCATTGCTGGTGTTGTCTTATAGATGTGCCAGCATTTCATTGTTTGCCAGCATTCATTGTTTGCATGAACCTGTAGACTTTTCTTTATTAAAATGCAGAATTTCCTGGTCGAATTTTGCCTAGAACAATGTTAGCATGTTTGATAAAATTACTTTCACATGATGGACGAGTATATTACATGACTTTCGTGAATCATTGTGTTGTTTTTGGGAATGTAGAGATTGTTCTATTTTTTCTGTTTTTGCATCTTAAAGTTTCTTAGGTTACTGTTTATCTTCTTGATTTCATAGGTGTGTTTTAGAATAAAGTATGTAATATCTTTATCCTCCATGGTGTGATCTTTCATAAATTGATTGATTTACTATTAATGATATAACATTTCTGGGGTTGATTTTGTGATTCATATTTTTCTAGGATTTGTAGATTACGCCATCTCTGTAAACTTCAAAGGTCTTCTAACTTAGATTCGGATTAGGTACTTCATAGATGTTGATTTGTAGTTCTTTTGAGAAAGAGTAGCTATAATTGTGCTGTCAACTGCACAAGTTTGGGTGCTATTATATAAAGTGCTCATTGATGTTTGATGCATTAATTTCCAAGTTCAACATAAATCTTCTGGACCGTTGGGATGAGGAATGATGGTAAGTACTATTCTTTGGCCAAGTCAATTTAAGGCTTTGCTTGGTAGGGTGGAAAGAAAATTGGAAAGATGGAAAATTGAAAGAGAAGAAAAGTAAAAAGATAGAAAATATATTTTTTCGTTCCATTAGTGTGCTTGGTAGCAAAGATGGAAAAGTGGAAAGAAAAAATAATTTTCTTTCCACTCATTGCTTGGTATTGATTGAAAAATGAGAGGAAAGAATGAAAAGTATATTGTTTTACCATTATACCGATTGTAAGTTGAGATGAAAAAATAAAATTTAAAAAATGATGGATAATCTTGTAAATATACACACTTGACTCACACCACTCTCATTTTCTGTTCTCTTTTCTTTCCAATTTGGAGTGATTTGTTTTTGTTAATAGTTGTGAAAAATGATAATCTTTCCTATTTTCTTCTCTCACTTTTCTTTCTTACCAAGCACACCCAAAATTCATTTTCTTTCCACTTTTCCACTCTCCTTTATCCATCTTTCCAATTTTCCACTCTACCAAGCACACCCTAAGGGGTTGTGATGTGTTTTTCACAACTTAGTTTGGATGATGGATGTATATTGATAAATTGTACATGACAACACCTAATTATATGTTTTAAGTTTTTCAAGCAATTTCTACCTTGGAATTCAGAACTTGCAAAAGAGTTAATCAGGGTGGCTAGAAATGCGGCATAGGTGAATTTAGTCAGCATAAGATGCTGAAAACAGTCCTTAATTTTGTCCACCCCTTCCAAGACAGCTTGGTTGCAGGGTTTCTGATGGAGAGCTTATTTTTTTGGTTATCTTGACTGGCTAAAGAAAAATCCTAGGATTTAATCTGCATGAGCTAAGGCCTTCCATCTTCTGACTATTATCTATATATAGTAAAAAAAAATGGTTTAGTCCACAATCTCAATTAAATGACTGCATTGAATGGGAATGCCTTTGCACTCTCTAAAGTGAGTGAGGTTATTCATGATTGAGGCTGTAATTCATGTCTGTGAAACTCAGCTTTGCTGAAAACCGCAAAAGTTCAACGAAGGAAGCTATCATGAAATTGTTAATGATTGAATAGTTTTATTTATTCGTGTTACTTATCCCTATGTATTTCCATTTTTTGTGGTTGGCTGTGCTGGTCCAGGTGTATTAGCTTTCTTTCTTGATGTCATTCTGCTGACTTTTTTAACAATCAGCTAGTTAATATTCAGACTCAGTAACTATGTTACTCGGACTCGGGTGTGAGTGTCCGACACGGATATGTTCAATTTTTTTCCAAGATTTCCATGTATTTGGAGGGTCCTTGGAGGATCATATCCCCATACCCATGTCCAAATATGTATCGGACACGGGTACTTCAAACAAAATGAAGAGTCGGAGCAACATAGCTCGCTATCATTGTATGATTTGTTGCTCTTGCTTGCTGTTAAACCTGCCATTTCTATATGTCAAATCTTTTCTGCTAAGTGGAGAATTTTCACTAGTGGGTCTTATGGTTTTTTATTATGTTGCTCCGACTTTTTATTTTTCTTGAAGTATTCGTGTCTGACATATATTCGGATATGGATATGAGGATATGACTGAAAAATTGAATATATCCGTGTCGGACGCATACCCATATCCTACACTCACATCCGAGTCCGAGTAACATAGGTTTTTTTTTTAAATTAATCATGCATAAATTAACTTTGAGTCTTTAACTTGTAAGTTGTTCATATATTTATTTGTGTGTTTTTCTTAATGGCATCAGGGTGCTGCACCACCTTGCACTCATTATTCACAACGTGGAGCGTGCAAGTTCGGAGCTGCTTGCAAATTTGATCATCCTATGGGAACATTAAGTTACAGTCCATCCGCGTCTTCCCTTGCTGATATGCCTGTTGCACCCTATTCCGTCGGATTTACAATTGGTACTCTAGCTCCATCGTCCTCATCTTCAGAGTTACGACCGGAACTTCTTTCAGGGTCGAACAAGGACCCTGCTCCACCCATTATGTCGTCGTTAGTGAGCTCCTCAATTGAATCAGTTGGTTCAGTGTTTTCTAAAGGTGCACCTGTTCCTCATTCAAGCACACGACAGTCTAGTCAGAGTCCTACGCCTTCGACTGGCAGTGGCAGCAGCACTGAGGCGCACACTTCAAGTTAAGAGAAAAGAAAAGAGAAGCAACTTCCTAAATCCGCGTTTTTTGATCGAGGTCATGAACCAAAACATTATTTTTTTGTGCAAGTCTTCAAAAATGGGAGGCTTCATTTCTTTGTTATCATTGGTTCCGCGAGCAGCTCTGATTATCTGTGTTCATATAATCTTCATAGGGCCATCTCTTCCATCTCGAATAAGCCCTTGGCCAAACGGTAAAACGTTTAGCAAACCCCATACACCTTTTGAATAACCACTGAAGAACCTGCAGTTACATTAGGGAGAACCTATGTTACTCGGACTCGGTTGTGAGTTTCGGACACGGGTATGTTCAATTTTTTTTAAGATTTCCTTGTATTTGGAAGATCCTTAGAGGATTATATCCCCATATCCATGTCCGGAAATGCATCTGACACGTGTACTTCAAGAAAAATAAAGAGTCGGAGCAACATAGGGAAAAACCGTGTCAGCGCGTCTAATTTTTAGAGTCTGTTGCATTTGTTTATGATTCGATGTTTTTCGAAACAAAAAAGATCGATCTCACAGCATTATCCTTTACATCAAACTGTGTGTTCCTGTCCAGCATTCTTAGATTTTATTTTCAATTTGGGGGACAAGTTTTCCAATTCAACCTAGGAAGGAACATGAAGGTGTTCTTGTTCCCCTACTTTTTTTTATCAGGGGTTGTTGTGAAGAAAGTAATTTAAGAAAAACTCCCAAGGAAGCATCAAATCAAATGTGTCTATATATGGGATTAGATACATAATTATGTTGTGACAATGGAAATGCTTGACATGGTTCGATATACGAATATATGAGAATTATCAGTACCGGTCATATCGGTCCGTACGTATTGTTTTTGCTCTAAATAGGTACAGTCAATATCAAGTACTGTTTCGGATTGGGTATTTGATCGTATTAGTTTATATCAGTCCGTATCGATCGATCGTACTAGTTGATAGAAGATTTTATTTTTTTATTTTTCTTTTAATATTTCATTTATTTTTTCTTTTAATCAATATCTAATGTTTCTTTTTATGATATTTTTATTTTTTTCATAATTTTATCTAAAAATAATATAAATTCGTTAAATTAGGTTATTAAAAAATAATTTATTATATTTTTTAATATTTATTTCATTTGTTTAAGTTTTTAAAATTTTGAATATTTAAAATTTATATTTGCATATAATTGATTTAAACATATAAATATGTAATGGAGGTATATATATATTAAAAAAGATAAGTAAATCTGAAAAAAAATATTTGAACACGATACTATTGAAGAAAATAACTAAAACGCAACACGAAAACACAAATATATCAAAATTTATATAAAACGCATTATTAATTATCAAAGTTTATATAAATATATAATACTTTAAATACAATTATAACATGTTAAAATACATGAACACAACACTAATATATAAAACTATTTGATTAAGCACCCTAAACTTGAGTCCGACCGACCTCACATTTAGAGTTGGTTTGTTCGTGGAGGCATATAGACATGACAATCATTGGTATGCAGAAATTAAAGTAGTGACTTCTTGTAGGGAGTGGATCTGGATGCAGCTGAAGAGGAAGAAAACATGGTTGAAGAAGAAGAGACTGAGATTTTGTAAGGTTGTGGCCAAGGTCTTCAATGGATATAGGATCCCTGAATATATATTATTCATTTGCTGAGAAGAACCCTAAATCAAGGTGACTTCTTGCTTTGCTGCAGTAAAATTATGCTTGAAAAAATTACCTACATGGAAAGGATCTATGCTATGCCCTCTGGACCTTTTAGATAATTGTCTTCAAAGTAAAAATAAATCTAAATGGTTTGAATGCTGAAAATTTTAAAATTTAGTGAATTTACAATGCAAAAACATAGAAGATTTACATATAAGATCATATTCATGGCATAAATATACACAATAAGTTCTAAGGCAATCAAACAATATCCATTTGCATTGTTTTGAAAGAAAAATTCTTCAGCAGCAGCAAACTCCCTCTCATTTGATCTGGCTGCTGTCAATTGAGTCCAACAAATGCAGCTCTGCAGCAGCTAGGGTTCGAACCCAACCGCAACCTTACCGGAGTTCCTCAGAAGTTCTCTGAGATCAAAACCATGCTATATCTCACTAGATATGTTGCTCCGACTTTTCATTTTTCTTGAAGTACCGGTGTCCGACCATGTCCTACGCATATTCGGACATGAATATGAGGATATGATCCCCTAAGGACCCTTCAAATACATGAAAAAACTTTAAAAAATCAAACATACCCATGTCCAACACTCACACCTAAGTCCGAGTAACATAGCTCACTAGTATCGACCAGCAGGGTTTTAGTCGAACTATAAGCAAGAGATGACATCCGAGGAAACATGTGACATAGCGGTCGATATAAATATGTACAAAGTAGCAACCACAAGAATATGAATCTCCATGCTTAGTTCAGCAGACATAGGCTCGATTCCAGGTTGTTTATTCAAACGGTTCCTCCTACCATGCATCATGTATGGCAAATCGATTATGGATGACCATAACTAGTCAGATTCAGTCTGACACTATACATTGAATGGTTTCCTAGGAGTCGGTGCTCGGTTCTCCATGCATTGCAACCTTTGTTTGAGATGGAAAACTTCAACCTGCATTGCAACATATAGGTGAATTGCAGACACAATATTAATGAAGAAACAAATGAACTTCATCTAATCGGCAAAAACTAAGAAATGAATCTATATGATCATTTGGCAAACAATCGACTCTGATTCTAGTGGCTTAGCCTCAGGTTTGACAAACACTATGTTACTTGGACTCAGGTGTGAGTGTCGGATACGGGGTATGTTCAATTTTTTTTTCCAAGATTTCCATGTATTTGGAGGGTTCTCGGAGGATCATATCCCCATACCCATGTCTGAATATGTGTCGGACACGGATATCGGACATGGGTACTTCAAGAAAAATGAAAAGTCGGAGCAACATAGGACAAACACATGCATCCTATGTTGCTCTGAGTCTTCATTTTTCTTGAAGTACCCGTGTCTGACATCTATGTCCGACGCATATCCGGACATGGGTATGGGGATATGATTTTCCAAGGACCCTCCAAATACATGAAAATCTTGGAAAAAAAAAATTGAACATACCCGTGTCCAACACACCCGAGTCCGAGTAACATAGCATGCATCCAAGCACACATGTTTGCACACTTTGTTGAATAAAACTAACCAAAGCAGCGTTTATCTTCGTTTCGTTCCCCATTTTCTATAAATGAATTTGGTTCAAAGCCACACCTGTAGTTGGAAGGCTCTGGCCCTCTCCCCTGCAAGGACTCCTCTGGTCGAGTGCAGCTCCTGGAATAAATTTCAAATCAGGCACTTGCCGAAAATGTTTTACGATCCAAAATGCAAGTTTACATGATGAATTGGAACAAGACAACAAAATCAATACCTTTTGAGTATCATCTAGAACAGCCTTAAGGAAAGCAACATCATGTTCAAGTCTTACGTTGTCCGAGTGGACTACGTTAGATAAGCTGTTGGCCTCTTCTTGTGCAAGTTCTATACCAGCTAGTTTCTCTTTTAGCAATTCCATCTCCTTCGTTGTGTCCCCAAATCTTTTCTCCATCTCCTCTTTGCTCTTGAGAGCAGAAGCTAAATTTCTCTTTACAGTGTCTCGGCTTGCCGATGCAGCTGCTGATTGTAGTTCTAAAATTCCATTTTTTCTACTTAAGGCAGCCATTCTAGTCTCATAAAATTGATATATGCTTGAAGGAGCTGATAGAGCTCCTGATTTATCATCTGCTTCTGGAAATACAAAATTATAGATATCAACCGGAACGTTTCGGACCCCTTCAACCTGCAGATTTGAACTTTCAGATTCAAATAGGAATGATTCGTCCGAGCTGATTTTGGTTCCGGGAGCATTTAAGTGAATTCCTGTATCAGATTGATTTGTTTTCTGTTCTGTTGTTGCCTAAAACAACAAAAAAATATGTTATGTTAATGGAACATTTCAATGGCAAAGTAGAATGTGCCTATGTTACTCGGACTAGGGTATGTTCAAATTTTTCCAAGATTTTCATGTATTTGGAGGGTCCTTAGAGGATCATATCTCCATACCAATGTCCGGATATGCATCGGACACGAGTACTTCAAGAAAAATGAAGAGTCGGAGCAACATAAGAATGTGCCATTTCAAGTTTGAGCAGAGATTAAAGGATGATAATAGTTGATTAATTGAAGCTTCTATAATTACCTGCAGAACAGAAATGAAGTCCTCCGAACTCTTTGTTATTCTAAGAGTTGTGTTGTATTCTTCCTCGTTATGAAATTGCTTCCGTAGCGAGACATTTGCGGAAAGAGGATATTGATCCACAAGTGACAACTCGGACAACGATCTCCTACCTGAACCATGTTCATTTACAGAGGCTAGATTTTGTCTAGCAGCCGAATCAACTGAACGTTGAGAAGAACTGTTAATAGGTTGGCTAGCCGACCCTGCAGACGATGAATGTTTTTCGAACTGCATTTGTCCCGAAGATTTACCAAGAGTAGATCGCCGGCCCAAGGATGATTCGTTCTTCTCAATGATCAGTACTTCAACCTGTGTAACAGACAATGAAGGAACCGAGTTACAATTTAAACACAATCTAATCATTCTAAATGTACGAATTCAAACTTCAAACCTGATTCGATGGCTCCTTTCGGTATCTGCCAAATGCAACAAGAAAATCCTTATCCTTGTGCTGTACGAGTACTAGGCTAAATCCCTGTGAGAACAACTATCTTAAGAACAATAGGCTCCATGTCTTATCACCAATGAGAGGTAACTTTTGTAAAGGATTATGTCACATTGTTCTTAAACAAAATCCTATCAGAATTTTCTTATTTTAACTTTAAATCCATGAGTTGACCAACCAGAAAACTGGATAATCGTCTCTAACCTATGTTGCTTGGACTCTTCATTTTTCTTAAAGTACCAATGTCCGACACCCGTGTCCGACGCATATCCAAACACGGGTATGGGGATATGACCCTCCAAATGCATGAAAATCTTAGAAGAAATTGAACATACCCGTGTCGGACGCATGCCCGTGTCCGACACTCACACCCGAGTTCGAGTAACATAGATTTAAAAAATCACACCCTTCATGCAAAAAGACAAATTCAGCATGTTGACCTTGTTAATGGTGATCGAAGATGGAAGAAACGCAATGGCCACAGACCACTCAGACTTTAAAACATCATAGACGAAAGTCTCTGTATGTCCTGTAAACATTTCAGAATCAAATATTATGCAAGGGAAAATAAGAAGAGTAAAAATGAATGCAAAAAAAGTAACACATAAAACAATAGTGAAAAATAATTGCTTGATGTATTGCATTGTCATAGATGATATGGTTAATACGCGCTTGTTGACACATGCAAGCTATGTTACTCAAATTCGGGGATAAGTGTCGGATACAGGTATATGTCCGACATGGGTATGCTCAATTTTTTCATATATTTTAGGAATCGTACCCCATACTCATGTCTGAATATGTGTCGGACACGGATACTTCAAAGAAAATGAAGAGTCGGAGTAACATAGCATGCATGGATACATATAAAGAATCGAGAAGATAGTTGTGATTGGCTTCAAGATGAAACCGTAATATGATATCAAACAATTACAGATTCAATCAGTTCAAAATACGCAAGAAAAAGAGGTCACCGAATTTATGTGTGACGCTTTTTTCATGCTTATAATTACTTTAAGAGATAGTACATGTTTACTGGTACGAGGCATACTTTTTTTCCTACTTCCACCCCCAGCTATGTACCATTTCGTTCCGCACAGAACTCCACAGCAACCAGCTCTTGGTGATGGATGAAAACCACGTATCTTTATTCTCGACCATACCATATGAGGAAAAGTAATTATAAAAAAACCACTATAAGCTAATAAAAATTACAACGAAATAACAATGTTCAGTAACATAATCTGAATCTATGTTGCTCCGACTTTTCATTTTTCTTTAAGTATCCGTGTCCAACACCTATGTCCGATGCATATATAGACATGGGTATTGAAATATGATCTCCCATGGACCCTCCAAATACATGGAAAAACTTAGAATAAATCAAACATACCCGTGTCGTACACATACCCGTGTCCGACACTCACACCCGAGTCCAAGTAACATAGATCTATCTGAATGTAAACATGGCAAGATTGCTAAAAGTTTTACACACCGTTTCAAAGTCGAGCAAGTACAAGTCGTTCAATGTCCTGGACTTGGATGCTCCACCAAAGATGAAAAGAGTTTTATCATCATAAAGAGTTGCCACATGATTGGATCTAGGAGATGGTCTTGTTCCCCTGTATAGTACACAAAAATCATTCATTCATGAGAAGTTTCTTGCATAAGGAATTTAGTCTTACACCGCATAGATGAGAGCCAGATTTCTCTATCAGCAAGGCGACATCAAGTACATAAGAGCTATGTTGCTCCGACTCTTCATTTTTCTTGAAGTACCCGTGTCCGACGCATATCTGGACAAGGGTATGGGGATATGATTCCCCAAGGACCCTCCTAATACACGGAAAAACTTAGAATAAATCAAACATACCCGTATCGGACACATACCAGTGTCCGACACTCACACCCGAGTCCGAGTAACATAGCATAAGAGGCTTAATTAGAAAACACTATTGGAAGATCTCAGAGCTACACACGTGCACTGAAGTGTGAGCCATGTCAAGGACTTCAAATCAAACATATGTAGGTCATTCAGTTTCTTCTTTTTAGCATCTTCACCTCCAAAAAGGATTAAAACGGAGCTTGCCCTGACCACAGTGTGACCACTTCGAGCAACCTGGAAGACATGAAAATATTTGTTAGGAATGCTTACTTCTATAAAAGAGTAAAAGCCACAGTTTCTCAATAAAACAGCAAATACGAAAGACGGAGCAAAGAAAACAGACAAACTATACCATGTAAGTTGTTTAGAACATGAACGTGTTATAGCTCTATCAGATGAATGTATTGCCTAGTACAATTTACTGTCCTTACCCATTTGGCATTTTCTTTTTATTATGTTTGATATCAATGCAAGAAATGCAACTTTACACGTAATTTGGCCTTTTACGAGTCAGAAAAAGTACCGGTATTTCTCCTTTTGCTTCCATAACTGACCAACATTCTGTCTCTGTATCAAATGCCCAAACTGCGAAAACGAAAATAGAGAATAGAAAAATGCATCACATCATGTACAAAAACAAAGTGACAAAAGCACGATCGTAAAAGATTCTAATCTTAAACCTGAAAATCTGTCATTCCCAGGGTCTGTTTTGCCTCCAACCAGGAGGGCTTTTTTCCCCCATGAAACCTGGGTAAGAAAACAACCGAAAAAATCTTGACCATATATCAACACTCCTGCTGCTTCGCATCCCACTTGTTAGAAATAATATGAACCAGCAAATAATACCACAAAGTAGCACAAACAACTTAACCAAATGATTAAATTAGAAACAACATATGATGCAAATTAAGTCTAATTCGTAGACATGGCAATGGCACGAGAATCCTATTAACCTCAGCAATATGCATAGTTGAAAAGAACTATGTTGCTCCGACTCTTCATTTTTGTTGAAGTACCCGTGTCCGATGCATATTCGGACATGGGTATGGGGATATGATCCCCCAAGAACCCTCCAAATACATGGAAAAACTTGGCATAAATCAAACATACCCGTGTCCGACACTCACACCCGAGTCCGAGTAACATAGGAAAAGAATATAGGAACAACAATTCAACGTATACGGTATGCAAAGCAAAGAGAATATGATATCAGGGACAATGGAATATATCACATATGATTATACCAGACTATGGCCCTTGCATGAAGGGATTTTCAATGGAAGACTGCTCGGTGACAAGTAAAGCTTTGATGATGCTGTAGTCCAGGAAAAATTATCAAAATTAAGAACCTGTAATAAAAACAGAGAAGAATTATAGAACTTAAACTAGCCGTATGCGACACATATTTCACCATGTCAAGTAAACTAGACGAAAATTTTTAGAAATTACAAATTATTAACACATTTTTACCTGCACATCATCTAATAATCCATTCCCGGATTCACCACCAACCACTATCATCTTGTTCCCCACTACAGCAGCTGCGTGCTACTCAAGGAACAAGTAAAACTTTCAACATTTTCCAGCATAACTGATATATAAGGTTTAATTAACACCTAAGATATGAAGCAATCGGAAAACTGAAAAGCAACAATGTTTTACATTGAAGCGTGGCATTGGCCTTTCCCCGGCAACTGACAACACCATCCAATTCTCAGAGTTCCCTGATGAATTAATCTCAGCGGTGGCAGTAGAAAGACCGTGGGACTCGAGTTCATCCGAATGACTACCAGCAGGCATAGCAGACTCTACCTGAAACAAATTTGAAGTCTTTAGCACCTTATACACATGCCCAACAATACCAAACTGACTCTTCATTTTTCTTGAAGTACCCGTGTCCGACGCATATCAGGACATGAGTATGCTGATATGATCTTCCAAGGATCCTCCAAATACATGAAAAAACTTAGAGAAAATAGAACATACCCGTGTCGGACACATACCCGTATCCGACACTCACATCCGAGCCCGAGTAATAGGGCTGAGCAAAAAAACCGAGAAAACCGAAAACCGATCCGAACCGTAGTGTTCGGTTCGGTTTCGGTTCGGTTTTTTTTAATTCGGTTAAAATTCGGTTCGGTTATTAGTTCGGTTTTTTCGGTTCGGTTCGGTTTTCGGTTCGTAAGTCCAAAAACCGCAATTAACCGAACCGAACCGAATTTTATTTTTTAATTATTTTTTTATTTTTATAATATAAAAATAAATATTTTATTTCTAAATTAGTGAAAAAAAATTAAAAATACTATAAAAAAAAGATAATTTTAAAAAATTTTAAAAATTAAGATACTTTGATTGTGGAAATAGCATGTTAGGCATAAATAATCTATTAAAATAGCATGTAATAAAGCCCAAATTCTCAAAAGCCCAAAAAGCCCAAAAAAATATGGAAAACCGATAACCGAACCGAACCGAACCGAGATACGACGGTTCGGTTATAACCGATTTTTTGATTATTGCGGTTCGGTTTCGGTTACCCATTTGAAAAAACCGAATTCCTCGGTTCGGTTTGTAAAACCCGAAATAACCGACCCGAACCGAACCGAACTCACCCCTACCGAGTAACATAGTACCAAACCACAATCAAGCAAGACAAAAGCCTCACATTGGGATCGTTGCTTTGTTTGGGCGGTCTTATAGGACTTTGAATTCCATCAGCAGACTCTGAAAGCTGTACTTTCTTCACTCTAAACCAACACAGCAATGTACCAAATAAGTGAGCAATATACAGGAAAAAGAGGCCTTCTTCATAAAAAAAAAATGGGATTTGGGCATTCTTTAATAAAGTTTGCAATTTATCTACCAAGTCTCTCAATTGCTAACAATGGTTGAGCTTGCATTTTCTTCATTGAAATACAAAATAACAATCTTTAACAAAAAACATATATTTAAATCAAGAAAGGAAATGTCAAAGCAAGAAAATAAGTCAACTAATGAAAAGAATAAACTGACCTGCCAAGCTTCATGCCTCTACGAGAAAAGCTAAACATTTTCATCTAAGCAGAGACCCTTCTGTATGCAGCAAAGGAAGCCTCTTTCAATAAAAAAACCAGAAAATAAAACCCCTAAAATTTCAACAAAATTGAAGCTACATTATCATCAAGAAAAACAGGTTAAACTAACAAAACAAAACAAAAGCCTAACAGCCACACAATCCATAGATAAAATGATAAAACCCCATTCATTTATCAGACTTCTTTTCAAATAAAAACAGAGTACAATCTAACATAAACACGGACTTAGCTTAACCTGATACAAAAGGTTTTACCTTTAACCTTGGACTTGAGTTGGGTTGCCGAGAAAGAAAAAAAAAAAACAGAGGAAAAAAGAAAAGAAAATGAATTAATGGGCAAGGTAGATGAAGGGGAAAGTGGTTGAAGCATTATTTTGGAAGTGAAAAAAATATTTTAAGGGTTCAATTATGGAAGTGGGTTTTGAAGAAGTGAGCTCAGAGCTGTACCTTCTGTAAGTAGTGTGATGAGAGAGAGAGATAGTAACTAAAGCAAAGTAACTAAGAAAGAAGCGGTGGTCAAATATGAAAAAAATAATTAAAATATAATATAAAATATAATAACATATAAAAAAATATATAATTATGATATTTAATACATGAAATATGACAAAAATTATTTAATTTAAATTATTAATATATCAAAATTTATATAAATATAAAATATTTATAAAAAAAATTATAATATATATATATATATACGATATAAATACATGAATTATCAAATTTAGATGGATTATTAAAGTGAAGTGGGTTGTATTTTTGTTTTTTTTTTTATTTATGATGAGATCCTTTTACCAAGATTTGCTTTTGGGAGGTCTCTCTAACAACTAGATACTAGTGAGCTTAGCTTAGTTTAGTACCATGAAATCGTAATAAAGTTAAATATAGTTCAAATGAAAATTGAATGGCATTTTTTTAAGGTTGAATTGATTGATTTGATTTTAAAATTTTAAAAATTGAATAAATTAATCAAATTTAAAAAATTGATCAAATTTTATATAAAAAAATTGAAATCGATTATATTAATTTGGTTTTTTTGGACTTATGAAATTTGATTTATAAAATTGAATAATATGATTATGAGTTAGGTAAGATAATTGAGTTGTGTATGATTAATATAAATAAAAATATATAATTTATTTATTTAATTAAATGTCGTTTTGTTCAATCGATTCTGTTTGAAAAATAAAAAACTACAAACCGATCGAATAAACATATTTTAAATTGATTTGTTTAATTGAATTTTACCAAAATCGATTAAACCGAATCAAATGAACCGATTAAAATCAATTTTGATCGATTTAATCGATTCACCCTACTAATACTTTTTCAACATATTACATTTAAAATCAAATTTTATAATGAGTGCCTAAATTTTTTTTTTATACTAACATATTATATTTAAAATTGAGTTTTATTAACAAGTGTTTATAAGATATTTTTTTAAGATTAATTAATATATTATTTATAATAATAATATTACATTAAATACAATAATTTATATTTTTATTATATTAAATAAAAAATTATTACATATAATAATATTAAAAAATATTCTTAAAACACTTAACAAAACTTTTTAAAATGTTACTTTCCAAATATTTTTAACAAAAATAAAATAATCAATGATAAGATGGATTTCTTAAATAATAAAAAATGCTTCCTATTACAAAAATCACATGAATTTAGAATCTCAAGCCGACCCTGACCACTATTTTATTAGATTAAACAACTAACTATTACTCATTTATCAAATTTCAAGGAATATTATAAACAAGTAATACTGAGGTTTTTTCCCTTAAATTCGAATAAGATTCATTTTCTACATTGAATTATCAAATATCTCTACTATAATTCATATAAATCAGACTCTTTTATTATATTAATTTAAAATTTGAGATTTAATATCTCTACTATAATTCATATAAATCAGACTCTTTTATTATATTAATTTAAAATTTTCGATCTAATTCATAATGCTATCATTTTTTCCCTATTAAAATGCTGATATGGATATTGACTTGTTGGGTTATTTTCTCCACGTTATCGACTGCTCAAACAATTTTGCTTACTAAACTCGTCATATAAACAAAGTCAACGCCACGTTAATAAGTCAATGTCCTCGTTAGCATTTTTAACGGGAGAAAAGTAACAATGTTATCAATTGAATTAGAATGGCAAAAATAGTAAAAAAAAATCTTGAACTTTGCCACTTTATTTAGATAAGCCCCTATACTTTTATTACATCTAAATTAGTCTTTAACCTTTAATTTGTACCCAACTAAACCTTTAACCTTTAACATGTACTCAAATAAGCCCTTAACCTTTAATTTATACCTAAATAAACCCTTAACATAAATTAGACCTGCTCATGGGCCGGGTCGCGGTCCAGTTTTTTTCTACCTTACCTAGACCCAACTCGGATCACAATTCAAAAAAAAAAATTATATTAATTTTTATAATTTAATTTAAATAAAAATTAAAATTTTAATGCATGAATAGTAATCTGCGCCGGGCCGAATAGACCCGGATCAGCAAAAATCATACTTAATCTGGGTTCAGTAGGGCCGAGCCGGGCAGGCTGCCCGACCCATGAGTAGGTCTAACATAAATCAACCTTTCATTTCAAATAAGGGCTTATTTAAGTGCAAATCAAAAGATAAGGGTCTATTTAGGTACAATAAAAGTATAGAGGCTTATCTAAATAAAGTGATAAAACTCAGGGTTTTTTTGTAATATTTTAGTCAATTAAATTTTTTAAATCAATATAGTAAAAAATTTTAATTTATATGAATTATAATAGAGAGACTAAATCTTAAAATTTAATAAAGTGTAGATAACGATTGCATAATTAATCCAATTATTAATTGAACTTTATAATTTTTAATCCTAAAAATGAAAGAATTTTTTTTTGTGAAATTGTAATAGTACAGGGTGATTGAAGAACAGTGAGAAATAACATGGAAAAATGACCGTTGGATAGGTCTACTGATAAGTTTCTGTGTAAAAAAAAATATAAAAAAAAAAAAGTTAAAAAAAAAAGGAAAATGGTGTCGTTTTTGTTGTTTAGTGTAGTTGAGGCATTTATTGCGAGGGGGCAGGGGAAAATTCTAGGGAAAGTTCCTTACCGTGGGCTTCCCATCAGCTCATATGAATTGTGATATTTAGATTAAAATAAGCTCATCTGAACCGTTGAAAAAGAAAGGAAAAAAAAAAATAATAATCGGTTAACCCAGTGAAAGAAAATGAAAAGAGAAGAGCATGAAACCCTAACCCCGATTGAAACCAAAATTTGTCAGAAAAATCAATCTCCCTCTCAAAAACCTTCCATTTGAAAAAAATTCATTTTCCATTCCATTTGCTTCCTCTCTTTACTTAGCTGTTCGCTCATCACGTGACTGACGTGCTCTTCTTCGACAAGCTTCTTAACAGAGGATCTGGCAAAGCTCTTGAAAATTTTGTAGAGTTAGAAGGTATTGGTTCATCACTCTTTGAAAAAGTTTGAGGAGGTAAAAACATGTTCTCTGATCTCCATCTTTTTTCTGTTTGGCTCCTCTTTTCCTCTTTTTTGTAATTTTGTGTCAATTGACAATCCATTGTCGATCATTGATGGGCACGGAGGCATAGCAAACGAGGTCCTAATAGCCATAGCTTTGTTTAGTTTTTGAAACTTGTAGTTGTTGAGCAACTTTTTTTTTAGTTAGAATCACTGGAAAGTTACATGCTTTGTGGGATTTAGTGATCATGTTGAGAATTAGTATTAGGGTTTTTATTCATGCCCAGTATTTTAGGGTTTTTTTTTTTAATTTGTTTTGTTTTTCTTGAGATTGAGCTGATTTGGGTGTGAACGTTTAAGAATTAATAAAGGTTTTCTTCTGGTACCTGACATCTTACTTTGTATATGATACATGCCGAAGTGATCCTTAATTTTCCCATATGTTTTCCATATACCATTTTATCTGCTTCATTTTTATTTACTCGAATGCGTAATAAATGCTTAAATTCACGCCTCCTAGAAGCATATAGTTCTTTTTATTTGAGGAGCTTATTCTTGCAATATTGTTGTCTAGGCATCTATTTTCTTGATGCATTTTGTTTCTTGTTCTGATCATTCATCTTGCCAATAGGTTTTATATGTTAATTTTGCATGGAGTTTATGATTTGAATCATTCTATAATTAATTTTTTTTAATGTTTCTGACTTGGTAATTTTGGGAATCTATTAGGAAGATAGGTGCTTGGACAGGATGGGCAGCTGCACTACAGAGTATTTGGTGGATAGCAAATACTAGTATCTATAAGGTTTACTTGGCTATAGTATGGCATCTGTAAGCCTAGGAAATGGAGGAGTAGGTAGTTCCAGGTCTGTCAATGGTTTCAAAACATCATCTAGTTCTGTTGATTGGCTGGGGAGAGAAATGCTTGATATGAGACTGAAGGACAAGTGGACCATGATAAAGACAAAGTCAATTATCCAAACAAAACAAAAAAAATAGATAAAGACAGAGTACGCAGCTCAATCTATAGTTTTTTTTTTGGGTGGGTGTGAGGATTGAACTTGTCAAAATTTCTTCGAAGTAGTTTTACAACGGCACTCATGCTAATTGAAAATAAGTAGTTTGACTACTGGAATCTTAATCTTTGCAAAATGTTTCTCTACTTGTAGATGATCCTTTATGTTTTACCCATGCAGGATAGTGAACCAGATGGAGTTGATGGAGTTGGTGCTGAAACAGGGCATGTGATAAGAACAACCATTGGTGGTCGAAATGGTCAATCAAAGCAAGTTAAAATAAAAATAAGTTAGCGTGCAAATTTTCCATTTGAGATTCAAATGAATGGGTGTTTTTATTGATTTGCATCATTTCAACATATATCTATTTTTGTTTGGATTGACAAAATGTCAGCTATATTGCTGAGCTTGTGGTTGGAATTGGTTCTTTCGGTGTTGTTTTCCAAGTATGTAGTTCTATAATATTCTTATTTCTGAATATGTTCTTGACTTTGTTCAAGCATATTATAATCTTGGAATAAGTTGACGTTTGCTGTAGGCAAAATGTCGTGAAACTGGAGAAATTGTCGCCATCAAGAAGGTTCTTCAAGACAAGAGCTACAAGAATACGGAGTTTCAGATTATGTAAATGCTGGACCACCCAAATATATGTTAAACTATATACGTATCAGGTGCATCTCCATGTTGAAATATATTTATTTTTCGATTACCTTTACTGGGTAATTGGGTAGTCCAGAGTTGTTTTAGAAATATTTCTCTTTTTTTTTTGTGGGACTTCATCCTCGTCTTACATCTTCCCAAGTATTGCAACTTTTAAAATATAGCATATATGAATTATATAAATATTTCATGGTTGGATCAGGTAAATAGTTTTGATAGTTTCAATAATAGCCAAAACCTTGAGTCTAGTCTGCTGGTTATAGATGAATATCAACTGGTTCAATATTCTTGCTTTACTACTGGTTTAATCCATATTGCTATGCTCCTTGTCAAATTTAGTGACAAGCTTGAATAAAGCAGAGTTGATTTGCTCCAATTTCTATTCAAGGTTGATTGTTAAATTAAAATGAATTAAAGTGCCTTGATTCTTATCGGTTCTTGGTAGAGAGTCATATATACAATCTTTGATCTCTTGTGAAGAAATACTTGATCTTTGACAGAGTGTCATCATATACAATATTTGATCTTGTTTATCAAGCAAACTTCTAGTTACTGATATCATTTTCTTTGGTGCATGCAGGTTGTATCACAGTTTGCTGCACATTACTGTATTCTAATTTGGGAGGTTTTTGTATCACATAACAGTTGGTGTATAATTACATGATATGATATGATTCATGGCTTTATATTTTTGTTATTGTAATAACATTATTATTCATGCTGATAATCACAATAAATGCTCCCATCCCGTTTGATTCTTATTCTTTACATAATTTCGGTCATAGTAAAATTTATTATAAATTAATTTGATACACTTGGTCTAACTTTAGTGTAACATTTGGCAAAAAGACATTCATTCTTCTTCGTTTTATTTTTACTACAAAAGTTTGCTTGATCGTTTGATTTTTATTTTTACTACAAAAGTTGTAAAATCATAGTAAAATTTATTATAAATTAATTTGATACTTGATTTTTTAGAGTTTTGATACACTTAGTGTAACTTTAGTGGGTAATTAGATTAAGGATTTTTTTGACAAATTAATTTTTTCTTTAATGTTGGTTTTTATTTTTAAAAAATAGATGAGCAAGTATAAGATATTATTTGTAATAGATCAATTAAGTTGTTAAGGTTGAACAAGTTTTTGCTAAAATATATGGATTTCTTTTCTAATTTAACTTCAAAATATTGAAAATTATAAATTTTTATAATATTCATTATTATCTTTCATTTAATTAAGATTTTAATCTATTGTTCTTAAAAAATATTATAGTTATGGAAATACTTTTGAGCAGATTTACTTATGTGAGTTTCAAGCCGTTTTTTAGAATTTTAAAGACTTGATTTTAATAGCGCTCATGAAAATAGACATTGTCATATGGCTATAAAAGTATTATTGGATATTATATGTTGAAATTATTGTATGAGATGTGTTCAATTAATTAAATGAGATAAATAGTTCAATTTGATTAGTTTTAACATATTTTCATTAAATCGAAGTTCAATAAGGAGACTATTTTATTTATACAATTATTTTTTAAAATTATCAAAAATTACAATTTTATTTTTATATTAGAATGATGGTCTGACGAATTTGCGTAAGTCAATTTTTTTTATAAAAATAAACTTATATAATAATAATAAATAATAAAATAAGTAATTTCAAGTTGAAGAACATATTATATTAATAAAAAAAAATTATTATAAGGAATTGAAAATTTTAAAAAAATTTAAGAAAATAATGAAAGGATCCTTACAAAACAATGATCATTCTATTTGAATAATATAATTATAATCAGCATTAATTTTAATATCATCATTATTGTCTTCATAAGAGTATGGAAAATGTTTACATAAATATATGACAACTTTTGATTTTTTTTTCAGTTACATAAATACATGATAATATTCTTTAATGATTTATGTAATTTGTTATGTTTATATGTAATTTCGGTTATGTTTATATGTAAACAAAAATTACATAAATACATGACAACTTTTGGTTCCCTTTTATCAATTACATACATACATGACAATATTCTTTTATGATTTATGTAATTTGTCATATTTATATGTAATTTCGGTCATGTTTATATGTAAACAAAAAATTATATAAATACATGACAACTTTTGATTCTCTTTTTTTAGATACATAAATACATGACAATATCCTTTAATGATTTAAGTAATTTGTCATGCTTATATATAATTTATCATGTTTATATGTAAAAAAAAATTACATAAATACATGACAACTTTCAGTTACATAAATACATGACAATATCCTTTAATAATTTATGTAATTTGTCATGTTTATATGTAATTTATCATTTTTATATGTAATGTGTCATGTTTATATGTAATTTGTCATGTTTATAAGTAATTTTTTTTTTACATAAATACATGACAACTTTCAGTTACATAAATACATGACAATATCCTTTAATGATTTATGTAATTTGTCATGTTTATATGTAATTTTTCATTTTCATATGTAATTGGTCATGTTTATATGTAATTTATCATGTTTATATGTAATTTGTCATTTGTCATGTTTATATGTAATTTGTCTTATTTATATGTAATTGGTCATGTTTATATGTAATTTATCATGTCTATATGTAATTGGTCATGTTTATATGTAATTTGTCATGTTTATATGTAATTTGTGATTTATCATGTTTATATGTCATTTGTCATGTTTATTTGTAATTTGTCATTTATCATGTTTATATGTAATTTGTCATGTTTATATGTAATTTGTCATTTATCATGTTTATATGTAATTTGTCATGTTTATATGTAATTTATCATGTTTTTATGTAATTGGTCATATTTATATGTAATTTGTCATGTTTATATGTAAATTGTCATGTTTATATGTAATTTGTCATGTTTCTATGTAAGTGGACATGTTTATATGTAATTTATCATGTTTATATGTAATTTGTCATGTTTATATGTAATTTGTCATTTGTCATGTTTATATGTAATTTGAAATATTTATTTGTTATTGGTCATGTTTATACGTAATTTGTCATGTTTATATGTAATTGATCATATTTATATGTAATTTGTCATGTTTATATGTAATTCGTCATGTTTATATTAATTTGTCATTTGTCATATGTTTATATGTAATTGGTCATATTTATATGTAAATTGTCATGTTTATATGTAATTTGTTATGTTTATATGTAATTTCGGTCATGTTTATATGTAAAAATTGGTAACCTGCTATTCAGATTTTTTAATTTTGGAGCCTACCAAAAACTTATTTTAAGGAGTTCATGGTATAATCTCCCAGGCAGTGGGCTCCGTCACAAAGGAAATCTCTGTCTCGGGACTTGTCTCTGCCTGCTACTGCTATAGAGAATTAGAGATCCAAATCTCTCCTCCAATTCTCCATTAGATTTATCCGATGGTCGGATTATTCGTTTGATTTGAATTGAATTAAATTTAAAATAATTTTATTAATTTAAATTATATTTTAATAATAAAAATATTTTATTTAAATATAATTATAAATTTATCAAAATACTAATATAAAATAAGTTTTTAAATTTTTAATATATTTTAAATAATAAAATAAGTATTCAGCTAAATTTAATCAAAACTGGATTTAAACAAAAAAAAAAATTATTCGAATGTAAACTTGACCCAATTCATAAACAATTATAATCTCCACGGCACATGTGACTTTCTCTTGCTTTTTAAAAAGTTTTTGACCCATTTTGTCAAAAAAATTTGCAACCCAAATCCATTTTCATCTCATATGAAAAGCCCATTTATATATTTTATTCATAAAATGCAAGTATTTTACAAGTTTTTTTTTATCCGAATACATAATTCGTTTTAGAAAAAAATTAGATCTAAATAAAATTTGAAAATATTTTTAAGTATATTATATATAAAAAGATTTATGTCAATGTAGATTAGTTGAAAAAATGGTGAATTTATGTATGAATTAATTTATTTTTGGAGAGAAAAGGATTTTAATTTAAAATGATTATTTTGACAAAGAAATCAAGTATTGGTTTAGAGCAGTTGATTAAAAGATAAATATTAATGTAACTCGCAATTTTTATTACTAAAAAAACATAATTAGTAAGTACATTACCAAAAAGATAACATACATTGGGTAAACTCATAAATTAGTAAGTTCGTATAAAATACGTACGTTCGATACATTATACTGTTAATTAATTAGACATGAACCCTATACATAGTTTTAAAATACGATCGTTATGCAATGTAACGACCGTAACGTAGCAAAAATTAAAACTTTCGCATTATATTTTACCTGTTACGTAACGTTTGCGACTGTGACACCGCAACCGTATCCGCGATTGCAATTTAGAACTATGACTCTATACTCTTATGGATCTAAATTAATATGACTATATTATATATAATCACATGATAATTATTAGTGCCTTGACATGCAAGTAAGTAGATTTTATGGGTTAAACCCAAAGGGCTCCAACTCTTCTAAGCAATGGGATTAAGGATCGGTTAAGGTGAAGACTCATGATCTCATTGGCTCCACCAACAAGTTCACCACCAATGAAGACGGTTGGAACAGAAGGGTTGCAACCGAGGCTCAAGAGAGCTTGTTCGATTTCAAGCCCTCGAGTGATTTCATCGAGCTCGTGGACCGCAGGGTTTGCACCAAAGTCATAGAAAAGGGTCTTGATGGTGTGGCACATGCAACAAGAACTCTTGCTGAAAATCACCACCGGTCTCTCGGATGCCAAATTTGTTACACTCTCCATTGAAATGCCGTTAACGAAACGCCACTAAAATTCTAAATTGCTGTAATGATTGCCAAGTATAGAAGAAATGGTAAGGAGATCAGTTAGCTTAGCTAGGTTAATTTGCAGGCTGTGGTTGAGATTGTGATGAAGTGGTTTGAGTGCTTCAAAGGGGACTTATTTGTATAGGAATATGGTGTTTGGTTGGCAAGAAAAAAAAGGAAAAAAAAAAGAAAAGAAAAATGAGAGAATGTTGGATTAGATATTTGGTCGGTTTGCAATTTCTCTTTTTAAGATCATGCATGAAAGCGATGAAAGCCTTGGCAGCATGCATGGCAAGAAAAAGGAAAGATCACGAATATTTTTTGTATACGGAAATTAACAGAGACGTGTCTTATGTACGGGCGCAATATTATTATCATCACTTTTGCCTCAAAAATATTCTAATGTAATTATATCTGCTCAAGGATCGGGTAGTCCGTTCGACCCGATAAATTCAGTCCATATTTGGTCAGATTTAGATAAAAAATTTAGTGATTTGAGCCGGACCTATCCAAATCATTGTTTTAATCATAAAAAATATTTTTATTTAATTATAAATATATATAAATATTAATATAATTTTTTTAATTATTTGAATAGTAAAATAAGCAGGCGGATCTGGCTGGGCCTGATTAAGAGAAAAAAATTCGGATAGCGACCCAGTCCAGCTCATGAACAGGTCTACTTGTAGCAAAACATTAATATTTTGGATTACTTTTCTATCTATCTATCTATCTATCTATCTATCTATATATATATATATATTACCTATCAATCAATATAAAAAATTCTCTAATTGGATAGTAGATAAAATTTATATTATTCGAATTTTTTATTTTTTTTAAAAATATTCATGTTCGACACTTATATCCTATATATATTCGGATATGGATATGATAAAGGTATAATCCTCCATATATGAAAAAATTAAAAAAAAATTAAATATACTCGTATTCAATACTCACTCCCGAATTCAGATAATATATTTTGCTTTCTTGCAAATCATATACATAGGATAGGAGAGTTTAGTTTTGGCTGTTGCTATCATGGAGGCATCTGCTGAGTTGGAGAAAGCAGATGGATTTATCCAATTGGGACCTTTTTCTTTTGTTATTTGTTTGTTTGTTTTGTTGTTGTTCCTGTTTTAATCAAGAGGAGCATAAATTCCCAATTATATAATTAGAAAGAAAATAGAAAGCTAGCTATGTGAAAGAGAGAGAGAGAGAGTGTGTGGCTCTATATTCTTGCCAAGAAGAGAATGATCAAAACTTGAAGCCTTTTGATGATAATATTTTGCATATATAACTTTAATTTTAAAACTAATTAATGTGTTTTGTCTAGAAGCAAGGGTGACCATGAACTTAAATTAATTTTGAAATATTTATTGGGCAAAAATTAAAACAAATTAACCATATATATTCATCCATAGAGCATGATTAAAAGGTTTTTTTTTTTTGTTAACTAATAATTTAAAAGCACATGTTATTTATGTTATTTGAATTCGGAATGAGTGTCGGATACGGATATGTGTCCAATAAGAATACATTAAATTTGGAGGATCATACTCCCATATTCATATCTGAATATGTGTCAGATGCAAGTATCGAACACGAATACTTTAAGAAAAATAAAAAATTCTAGTAACATAACTTTTTATAAAGTATTATTTATAATCTCATTTATTTTGTATTATTAATGTGATAACTTTCAATACATTCAGTAAAAATATTATCTTAGATATATAATAATCTTGGCAAAACCCTTAAAAGAAATTTAAGTAACAATTCATTGATAATAGACCATACAAAACAATTGTGGTATAAAATTCTTTTTGTAAATGAGATCTTTGCTTTTAGTTGGGTGGTGCACACATTTTTTTTCCCAAAAAAATGGCTGTACATTGAATGAGAAGACATATATATGGATGCCCTAAGATGAAAGGTCCCCAATATCATCCATTCTATTTGTACTCTTTTTTTTTTCCTTTCATGTCCTTCATACTTTTTTTTTTCCCTCTTTATATACATTAATAAGTATATGGAATAAAATCTCCGGGTGATCTCATCCAAATTTGGTAATTTTAAATACGATATGATTATATTACACGACATGACATAAAAAATAATATGAATATAACACAAATACACAAAACGTGTCAAAATTTATATAACACGAATTATTAATATATCAAAATTTATATAAATACATAACACTTTAAACACAAATATAACATAAAAAATAACACAAAATATCAAATCTCCCGTCGATGACTGAAAGAGTGTGGCTGATAAAAAAAATTCATAGCTTTCCAATATCCCTTTATACATATATTCATCATAAATATACATTAATTTAAATTTCTCGAACACACATATATATATATATATATATATATATATATATATGCTTTCTCTAGAAAAATCTCATCATTATCAAAAACTTCAAAAAGTTTTTTCACTTTTTTTCTTCATCACCAATTGGAATCTTGTTTGTTTTATTATAATGGCAAAAGTATACGTATTTCATAAATAAAAAAAATAAAAAACCCTTTCTGACAAGTTATTTTCATGTCAAAGTAATGTTTCCAACAACCATAACCTAAAAAAAACATAGATACTATAAATTATACAATCCTTAGATATAAAGTAAAACCTCCCATAATTGGCTCAATGGCAAGGCGAAGAGCCAAATTTTGTAGGGTCGTTTATATAAAATATTGACCTAATAATGTCTCCCTTATACGTACGTATCAATAAATCATGCATGCATGCATGCATATATAGTTCATATATATCGATCCTTCACCTAGCTTATACCATATATATGCATGCCTTTGATTTTCAATTTTCTTCATTTTTTTTATATATAGCATTTGCATGTAGAGGTGTTCATGGGTCGAATCGGGTTGCGGTTCAATTTTTTTGAGGTCCTTTACTCAAATATGGTCTGGATCGGATCCGAAAACTCATTTCACTGTTTAATTATATTTTTTTTAATTTTTAAATATTATTTTAATATTAATATTTATATATTTTATAATTTAAAAATGTATTACTAAATAATAATTCGAGCCAGTCCGAATTAAAAAAACTTATGCCCAGGTCTAATTCAATACATGTCGGACTTGTCGAATCGAATAAATAACCCGACTCTTAAACATGTCTATTTGCATGTAAACATACATTTTTTTCATCAATTATAAGTACATATGGACAAGATAAGGTTCGAACAATTTACTCTTTAAAAAAAAGGAAATATAAATGAGTCAATATTCTTAAATTAAGCTAGATTTTTATTTAAACCTTTTTTAAGAGATTGCTGAAATATTATATGAAAAAAGTGTTAATTAATGTCAAACTTGACATATTTTCATTGATTTGATTCAATTATATGCACAATACAAACAATTTTATAATTACCAATAGAAAACCTAAAATATATATAACAACAAACAAGCTTTTGGATTAATTGAACCATATTCAACATTAGTTATATGTAGTTAGATCTGTTTATGGATCGGATCGGGTTAAGTTAGTTTGGATAGTAAAATATTTTGTTTGTTCAAGATTCGTTTTGGCTCGACAAAAAACCTGTTTTACTATTTTAAAATATTTTTATATTTTATAATTAAATTTGAATAAAAATATTTTATTACTTAAATAGTAATTCGAGTCAGATCGAGTCGGTCCGGATTGAAAATCTCCTATCCTAACTCGACCCAAATTGGACCAAATCTGTCGGATCAGACAAATAATTCGATTCTTAAACAGGTCAATTATATGTCCATATTTATATTAAGTTTTACATATGCTAAAAATTTGTGTATACATACATATATGTATGTATATCATGGGTAATATGAGAGAAAGAGAGGATAAGGTACACGATTTGGCAAAAGAATGTCAACTTTATGGCAAAAAAATAAAAAAGATAAAGAATAAAGAATAAAGAAAAAGAAAAATGCAATGCATGCAAGGACGGATCGTGGCATCCCAAATTAGTGTTTTTGGGTTGGTGAGGAATATATGCATGCCTTTGATTTTCAATTTTCTTCATTTTTTATATATATATATAGCATTTGCATGTAGAGGTGTTCATGGGTCGAATCGGGTTGCGGTTCAATTTTTTTGAGGTCCTTTACTCAAATATGGTTTGGATCGGATCCAAAAACTCATTTCACTGTTTAATTTTTTTTTTAATTTTAAATATTATTTAAATATTAATATTTATATAATTTATAATTTAAAAAATGTATTACTAAATAATAATTCGAGCCAGTCCGAATTAAGAAAACTTATGCCCAAGTCTAACTCAATACATGTCAGACTTGTCGAACCGAACGAATAACCCGACTCTTAAACATGTTTATTTGCATGTAAACATATATTTTTTTCATCAATTATAAGTACATATGGACAAGATAAGGTTCGAACAATTTACCCTTTAAAAAAAAAAGGAAATATAAATGAGTCAATATTCTTAAATTAAGCTAGATTTTTATTTAAACCTTTTTTAAGAGATTGCTGAAATATTATATGAAAAAAGTGTTAATTAATGTCAAACTTGACATATTTTTATTGATTTGATTCAATTATATGCACAATACAAACAATCTTATAATTACCAATAGAAAACCTAAAATATATACAACAACAAACAAGCTTTTGGATTAATTGAACCATATTCAACATTAGTTATATGTACTTAGACCTGTTTATGGATCGGATCGGGTTAAGTTAGTTTGGATAGTAAAATATTTTGTTTGTTCAAGATTCGTTTTGGCTCGACAAAAAACCTGTTTTACTATTTTAAAATATTTTTATATTTTATAATTAAATTTGAATAAAAATATTTTATTACTTAAATAGTAATTCGAGTCAGGTTGAGTCGGTCCGGATTGAAAATCTCTTATCCTAACTCGACCAAATTAGACCAAATCTGTTGGACCAGACGAATAATTCGATTCTTAAACAGGTCAATTATATGTCTATATTTATATTAAGTTTTACATATGCTAAAAATTTGTATATACATACATATATGTATGTATATCATGGGTAATATGAGAGAAAGAGAGGATAAGGTACACGATTTGGCAAAAGAATGTCAACTTTATGGCACAAAAAATAAAAAAAGATAAAGAATAAAGAATAAAGAAAAAGAAAAATGCAATGGATGCAATGACGGATCGTGGCATCCCAAATTAGGGTTTTTGGGTTGGTGAGGTACAGTCCCTTAGTACAAATTGTTCACTTTCTCTATTAATATTCCTTTTTTTCTCTTATAAGAAAAAGAGAGAAAGCAATGGAAAGGTCGATTCAACACACACATATGTTATACTCCTTTTAGCTAGCTTTACGATCTATAACTTTTGTAGATACAAAAAAATACAAAAAAAATAAATACGGGACTTATTTCAGTTGATTTATACAGTCACTTTTAAAAAGTGATATCTAACAAATTTGATATTCGAATCTCAATATTTACCCTTCTCTCCTACCCCTAGGTTTCGATCTCCTTTATTAAAAAAATACAAAGAATGAATCCGTAACTTAACCTAGTCGATTCATGCAATCACTTTTAAAATGTGATATCTAATAGATTTGAGGTTAATTTGAATCCCAATATTAATATATATCCTTCTCTCATATCTCTAGATCTCGATCTCCTTTATAACAAAAAATATAAAGAAGGAATCTGGGTTTTAACCCAATTGATTCATGCAATTATCTTTAAAAGATAATATATATATTTAACAAATTTAAAATTCAAATTTCAATATTTATCCTTTTCTCCTATCCCTAAGTCCTGATCTCCTGTATAAAAAACACACAAAGAATACATTTCCATCCAAAACTCAAAAGCAGGAAATGATTCTCCCAAATTTGTTTGAGACCTTTCAATTAATAAAGGATAATAATGTCATGAATGACCTCTGAAATTTATCAAATTTGTCAATGTAGTACCTCTACTTTAAAAATATCTATTTTGGTACTTAAAGTTTACACTCTGTGTGCTATTGTAGTACCTGTCAGTAACACCGTTAAAAAGTGATGACGTGGCTTTTGTATCCAATAAAAACTTGACACGTGGCACCATATAAAGATGCCACGTGTACTAACAAAAAAATTATTATTTTAATTTTAAAAATAAAAATAATATTATTTTAAAAATATAATGATGACACGTGGCACCATATAATGATGCCACGTGTATTAACTTAAAAAAATAATAATAAATATTTTTTAAAAATTTAAAAATTCAAAAAATTAAAAATAATTAAAATAATTTCATATTTAATTTTTGTAATTTTTTAATAAATATTTTTTAAAAGAATTAAAATAATTTCATAATTTAATTTTTGTAATTTTCAAAAATAATATTTTTTTAAATATATTTTTAAAAAATTTAGATATTATAAATTATTTAATATTTAATTTAAAAATATTTTATAATTTAAAAATAATTTTAGTTAAATATTTTAATTTTGTTATTTTTTAAAATTTTGAATTTAAAAAATAAAATTTAATTTTAAAAAATATTATTTAAATGTTATTATTATTTTAATATAATTTTTTAAGTTTTTTAAAAAATTAGATATTAATTTTTAAAATAACTTTTATTTTTAAATATTTTTTTTATTTTTTAAATATTTTATATATATATTTTTTACAAAAATTCAGATATTAATTTCTAAAAAAATCAGGTGCTGCCACGTGTCATCACATGATTGGTCAATGTCACATCATCATCTATATTTAACGGTGTTAAGTCAAACTACCACATTGATACACGGTTTGATAGTACAAGTACCACATTGAACATTTTTAAAATACAGATACCACATTGACAAATTTGATAAACTTCAGGGGCTATTCATGACATTATCCCATTAATAAACAATATATATATATATATATATCTATACACTGACAGTGAATCACATGATATCACATGTTAAAAGTTATAGTTATTTGTATTTATTTTTAAGGTTTGTATTTAATGCATTGTCAGTTGATAAATCTATACATTGATAGTGAATTATACGATGACACCTCATTAATAAACAAATTTAAAAACCCTTAAAAATAAATGCAAATAACTATAACTGATTCATTGTCAGTGTATAGATATATACACTGACGATGTATCAAATATAAATTCATATTTTTAAAAGTTTTTAAATTTTTATGTTTGTTTCTTAATGAGATGTCATCTTATGATTCACTGTCAGTATATAGATTTATACACTGACGGTGCATCAAATAAAAACTCATAATATTATATATATATATATATATATATATATATATATATATAATCCTTAAGGGTTGCAAAATTTTCGGGTGCTTTGTTCTTTCATCACGTTGATTATTCCACAAATATTTCCTTTAAGATTGGTCATGATTCCAAGAACTATTAATTATTCTTTGACATCTCATTCATATTTGGATGAAAATGGAGGCAGGTCGAGTTTGAATCAGGTTATTTAGAATTGAAATAATTTCGATTTTTTTTTTCGATTTAAGTCAGTGCCTTCAAGTTTAGATTATTAAATTTTGTAGTCAAATAAATTTAAATTGAGGTAATTTTAGATCGTTTAAGTTTTAGTTATTTTGAATTCGAATTATTTTGAGTTCAAATTGGATTGATTCGAATTGTTAATTTTTGTTTTTTTTATCAAATTGGATTTGAGTTTGGCTGAATTTAGATTTGATAATTTTTGTATTTGTGTTATTTTCAAGTGATATAATCATGTTTAAAATTTTATATAGTTATATAAATTTTGACACGTTTATATAATTGCGTCGTATTCGTATTTTTTTTTTGTATCGTATCATATTTTAATTATTTTTTTATATAATATTCATATCATATAACAATATCAGATCTAAAATTACCAAATTTAATTGAATTGAGTAAAATTTTCAAATCGGAATTCGGATCAATAAGAAACTTTAGATTGAAGAAATTAATTTGTCATTTCTTAACTCAATTGAATATTCTAACACGTGCATAGATATCTAGATATGATCTGATCATTTCAGAAATTTGCAAAAATCTAATCAAAATGGTCTTATTATTGACTGATTGATAGAAGGATAGATATTATATATAAAAAAAATTAAGACAAAAGAATTAGTGTGGTACTCATTTGTTTATCGGTACGATATTGATTATTTTATTAATTAGATATTAATTATTTCATTAAAAAAAATTATAAATATTGATATTCAGATTTTATATTTATTGAAAGTCATTTTTTAAAAATAATTTTATGAATTGATTGAATTAAATTTCGAATTCAAAATATTAAAACTTTTCATTTTCATTAATATGATTAAAAAATTCAACACTTTATCAATAAATCACATCATTATTATAAGCAGAAAATCAGGATTTCGATTGTTACTAATAAAACTGAAAAATCTAAAGCCTTCATGGATAGTGCATATTTATATATGTTTTCTTCATCATATATATATATATATATATATATATTAAACTAACTATTCGAGAAATGTTGAGATTTCTTCAAATACTTTTTACATTGGTAATTTGGTACCTGATCACTGCATCCATATATTCATCATATATATATCCATATATTTATATATTGTTAAGTCTACATGATTTTGAAAGTATTACCTACTGTATAGTTGGATTTTTTTTTTAATATTAGGATTTGATTTTTGACTACGAAAATTAAGAGTTTGACACTCTACTAACAAACCACATACGAAATGATATAGTTGGATTTTTAACATTCAATCTCAACTGAATTTGAAATGTATTGCTAAATCTCAAACTCTATCAGACTCACTACTTCATTTTAGCCTTGATTAGTGAAAAATTTCTGAATTCTTAACTTAAACTACAAGTGTTCATGGGCCGGGCCGGGTTTGGATCGGGCTTATATATGATATCAACATCATATATGTTTGTCAAAGTTCGGTCCGGCCCGAAATATGGATCTCAAATTTTTTCCAAGCCCGCTCATATTTGTAAAGGGATAACCCAAACCCATTTAGACTCGTCCATATTATTTTTTTTATAAAAAAATAAAAAATATATTTTTTATTTAATTTTTAGTAGTTTTATATATTTTCTTTTATTAAACTCTTAAACATGGATAACTTAACATATTTTTTAATGTTTAGACTATAATATTATATATATTTAACTTTACATGACATAAATTACATAATATATATATAAAAAATAATATATTATTTAATTAAAAAATAGCCAGGTTGGGCCGGGCTCGGACCTTGAATGTTTGAGCCATGGCCCGACCCATTTTTTTAAACTAGTCTCATTTTTTGCCCAAACTCATTTTTCGGGCCTAATATTTTTGTCCAAATCCTCTCAAATATTGGACGAGCATTCGAATTTTAGACGGATCACTCGACCCTAGAACATGTCTAGTTAGTACCATCATCAAATCCAAAAACAGAATTAACTCTACATTTATAAAACTAAATGAAAATGACTAATTGATGGAGAGTGGAGACCATTGTTTTTTTTATTGGAGCTTAGGCTTCATGGATTTAAGTCTTGCCAGCAGGTTGGATGTCTAAGAAGAAGTAAGGTATGTGTCAATAATTTGGTAAATCTGAAAGATGAAGATAAATAAATAATGCACCAATAGATAGATGACATTTCTAGTAAATATATTTGATTATCCCTTATTTATTTTTGACCTCTTATTAGCTTAACTGTAGGTCAGTTGGACCAACAATTGTAAAAGTAAATGGTAAAAAAAAAAAGAAAGAAAAGAAAGCAACTCCCTCACACAAGCAAGCACAAATGCATTCCATATTTCAGTTTTGAAAGGAAAAAAAAATTGTATACATGCCGTATTCATATTGTATCTTTATTTAAATTTGTCCATAGGTCGGGCTGAGATCCGATTTTTTTTTTACTTGTCTAAGCTCGTTTTTAGTCGGCCCGTAAGCCTATTTCACTATTCATATATTAATAAAATATTAAAAAATTATTTTTATATTAATATTTTTATATATTTTATAAATAAATTTAAATAAACAAATATTTTTTATTTAATTAATAATGATTCGGGCCGAACTGATTCAAATCTTAAAAATCTCTATTTAAATCAGACTCAATACGGTCTGAATTTATCGGACCGAATAAATAGTCTGACCAATAAATAGGTCTATCCCTAATCCATAAGCAAATATTCTAGTTAATTTTCTTATACCAAATATATCTCTACTATTTGAAATATAGAATTGAAATTGAGTAATCATAGAACCAAACATATATGTGAGAGCCATAACCCATAAGTCATTACTTTTTATCTTTTTTATTTATACAAGAACAGTAAAGTCAAAAAAGTTTGGTTGATTTGAGATGAAGAAAAGTACCCAGTTTAAAAGTTTCTCATTGATATTCTTTTAAAATTTGTTTGTAAACTTAATGTTGTTGACTGTCAAACCAAATTTTCTTTTCTTTTTTTCCTTTTTTTTTTTTTTTTTTTTTCCCAACAAACAATTAAGAATTCTGTATTTAAATTCCCCCACTTTGATTTTGAACTGCAAGTGGCAGAAGCCAATAGCATTTAGATTGAATTAGGCTGTCGGTGAACACCCACTAATTTCTAAACATTAAAATCACTTTAGTTTATACTATTTATGAGGACGTTTCGTGTCTTTTCATCTTATGATTTTACTGAAATATGATTTTTGAGAATTAAATTATTGAAAATACGGTATTACAATATTTGATATAAATAAAAAAATATTAATTAAAATCTTAAAAAATTACACGTTTGATTAAATAAATAATTTACCCAAAATGTGATGATATTTTCAAAATTATCATTATTCAGTAACTCTTTAGATTTTATAAATAATATTATAATTTATTTTCATATATATATATATGTATTATAATTATTATATTTGAATTAAAACTTCTCTTTAATAAGTTATGTTCTTAATCATATATGATTTAAACAAAAATATTAATTAAATTTTTTCACATGAATTTTTAATCAATTTTGTTATTGAGGTTTTTTATTTTAAATTTATTAGACTTTTAAAATTTTTTGAATGAAGTAAATTTTGTTTTCAAAATTCAATTAATAAAATATTTTAAAAAATTAAATGAATCAAAAAATTTAATTGAAAAGGAAGAAAAAAATAATTGTGACAACTTTATGTGAAAAATATATTATTTTATTTTGGATCCCTTGTCATCAATATATAAACAAATAAAAAAAAAATTTCACAAAAAAAAAGTTGTAAAGTCGTCTTTCTAACTTTGGCCAAGATAATAAACTCGTTATTGTAAATAGTGGAAGAAAATAAATTATATTACGTGATAACTAGATTAAATTACACCCACTAGGCGAAAGAATTTTTTTTAATGAAATGGTAATTTTTTAAAAAATGATAATTTTTAAAGTGAGTGTTTTTTTTTTTTTAAGGAATATTAGTTTTTTAAAAAAGTGGTAATTTTTTTTTTTTTTAAGAAAGTGGATAAATTTTTTTAAAATATATTTTTTATATAAAAAAATTTAAAAGTCGTAAATATCTTTATAATATTATTATTTGGTTTATAAAATTTGATTTTTAAGTAATTTCATCAATTGAGTTGGTGTTACTTGATTCAGTGATATCAATTCAGTCATTTTTTTTATAATAGTATTAAAATTTTTTGACACTGTGAGTGAAAAGTAGATAGTTTTTATATAGAGAATAAAATGAGTGGGTAGTTGTGTGAGAGAGTGATAGGTTTTTAATTACGTGAGTGATTTTGTGAGTGAGTGTTTTTTATAAAAAAAATTAAAAACTTATTAAATTATTTTTTTAATTTAATTTAATTTATTTTTAATTTATTTTTAATTTGATTTTTTAGACATTTCATTCACTGAGTTGATATCTTTTAACTAGTGACATCAATTCAAAGATTTTTTTAAGAATAGTATATATAAATACAATATTTATTTATCATTAAAATCGAAAATTTATGTAATTAAAAATAAAGTTTATCTAAAATATCATCTTAATTAGTGGTATAAGACACTGTTTAACATTTTCTGTAAAATTAAGGCTTTTAATTACACTAATAACTTAAGTAATTATGGGAAAATAATTTTACCTATCACTAATCTGATAATTAGTGGATAATTATATTTAAAATACTTTTTAGCCTCCGCTTTTTTTTTTTTTCCCATTAAATTAAACTGTTTTTTTTTTTCTTTACCTTCTTTTCCCTTCTTCTTACACAACGCGATTTTTTTTCTCCCTTCGATTTGTTGATCTGCCACTTTGGACTCAATCTTTATCTTAAATGGGCACTTGAGATCATAGAGAGAAGCTAAAACAGAGAAGATTTGGAGGGGAAAAAAGAGTTGATAAAGATTGGATTTTTAAAGGGAAATTTAGAGATATTTTTTTTTGTTTGTGAAAGGTGTGAAAGTGAAGATGGTTTGGAGTAATTGTTGAAGAATTGTGTTAAAGCTTGGGTTTTTAATTCTGGGTTTTGTTTGATTTGCTTGGATTTTGATTATGGGTGGGTGTTTTCCTTGTTTCGAATCATCAAACAAGGAAGGGAGTAACGGTGTGGGCACTGTGAAAGAACTGCGCAAGAAAGATTCAACTAAAGATGGCTCAGTTGGACAGTCTCATCATGTTAATAGAGTTAGTTCAGGTAAAAGGTTTTCATTTTCTTTAGCCAAATTTTACTCTTTTTTTTTGTGTTGTTTTAACTTGTTGGTTTTTTATCAGCTGGAATATGTTGAATTCTGTGTTTTCTTGGTTTTGTTTTTAAGTTTTTTTATGATAGGTAACTGTTAGAATATGTTGCTAGTTTGATCTGATACATCTATGGTTGTTTTGGGGTGTTTGATTGATTTAGATTGTTTATCAAATTTTATCCATCTTTTAGCTTCGAGTGTTGTTGTTCTTTGATGAATTGTAGTTAGGGGATTTTTTTGTTGGTAAACTAGTTTGAATTTTACCCAGATGGAGCTAAGGAGTTATTTGGGAGATCTGCTCTTAGGTTTAGGAACACAGATTTTCTCATTTTCTTGTGAACTCTTGTTCATCCATAATTGTTAAGCTAACATAGACTAAATACTAGTAAATGCATTTTAAGTGAGAATTTGGAATGTTCCTACAAATGATATAGAATGTAGTTGAATAAAGGGTTAAAAGCTTTGCTTGAGATGTTTTCTTCTTCCACTTAGAATGTAAAATGCAGTGTCAAAGTCATAAATTTAGAATTATATACAATCATCTGGGACTTCACTATTATGGTTAATTTTGTGTGCAAGAGAGACGAGTTTAAGTATTCTATTGAAGAAGTGTATTACAGTTCACAATCCTAAAGTTATAAAAGAGTCCATCTCCATTTCTAGGTGACTTAGTTTTATAGGGGTTGCAAGTAAACTTGCAATGAGCAGTTGTGCTCACTTTATGCCACAATTACAGGGGCCTTTAACTTTTTTTTGCCCTTTTAATTGTAATTCTATTGTTCTCTATCTTCCTCCTTTCATCTTGTCCAATGTATCTGATTCACTTCTTTAAACAGACAAATCAAAATCTCAGAGTGGTTCTGATTCTAAGAAGGAACCTGCAGTACCAAAAGATGGACCAACAGCAAATATTGCAGCACAAACATTTACCTTTCGAGAGCTTGCTGCGGCCACAAAGAACTTTAGGCCAGAATGTCTATTAGGAGAAGGTGGTTTTGGACGTGTTTACAAGGGCCGCTTGGAGAGTACAGGACAGGTCCGTAACAGATGGTTGATATAGATGTCAATGACTGTGTTTTAAATATGTTCTAATTCTATGTGATTGCACTTAAGTTGCTTGCTTTATCTGATAGACTTGGGATCACAGTGATGTTAAATATGCTCATAGTGTAAGCTTTTTTTATTTTTACTGTTTATTTTGAATTATGGATGTGAAGAAGTGAATCATCAATCATGTAGTTTAATCTTTTCTTTAATAATTGCTTTATGTTTGCAGGTAGTTGCTGTCAAACAGCTTGATAGAAACGGCCTTCAGGGAAATAGAGAATTTCTTGTTGAAGTTCTCATGCTTAGCCTCTTACACCATCCAAATCTTGTCAACTTGATTGGTTATTGTGCCGATGGGGACCAACGCCTCCTTGTCTATGAGTTTATGCCTTTAGGGTCATTGGAGGATCACTTACACGGTAAGTGTGCCAGTCTTTTAATGTTCATGACAATGTTGCTCCAACTCTTCATTTTTCTTGAAGTACCCGTATCCGACACCCGTGTCCGACGCATATCCGGACATGGGTATGGGGATATGAACCCCCAAAGACCCTTCAAATACATGGAAAAACTTAGAATAAATCAAACATACCCGTGTCGGACACATATCCGTGCACCCGAGTCCGAGTAACATAGGTTCATGATACTTCTAGTTCTCTAGCTTTTGATTTGATTGCACTGTCAACTTGATAAATGAATCGGATACTCAGGATTAATTATAAACTACTTCCATGTCAGTGAATATGCATGGCAGTTTGCTTTTGCCTGTCTTCAGGAACTACAATTTTTCAATTGAGTGAATCGCAGTAGAAGGTTTTTAGCCTTAATTACCGAGTTATTTATTGATGAAGCAGCATTGGGTTGACTTTGGTATAACAGTACTTCCTTCTTTATAGGTCTTTTAACAAGTGATGAAGAGTTAATGCCTGTTAGAAAAGATATCAAGATTTTTAGAATTGTAATGTAGGGAGAATGGTTTTTATTTCACTGAACAAGTGGTCTTTTGCTGATTGTTTTTGGCTTCATCTATGCTACTAGACGATATATAACCATACATTCCATTGCTTTGGTGCCTGGTCTCTTCCTTCACCATTTCTAGCTCGCCAAAGGCATTTTGGTATATTTTGAACTTGAAGAACTGCCTAGCCATATTAAGTTGAGGCTGAATTTTGCTGCATAGTGTTTTACACAATTGCTAGATTTGCTAAATATAAATGTCAATTGGTGGCGTCTATGTTACTCGGACTCGGACTCGGCGCTGAGTGTTGGATACAGGTATGCTCTATTTTTTCTAAGTTTTCCTTATATTTGAAGGATCGTACCCTTATACCCATGTCCGAATATGTATCGGACATGGGTGTCGGACACGGGTACTTCAGGGAAAGTGAAGAGTCGGAGTAACATAGCATGCTTTAAAGGATAAAGATGATACACCCTCCTCCTTTCTAAGGATGGCAGCGGGTCGGATATCTGCATTTTTTGTACTTTCTGAATCCGAATACGCAAATTATCCGCATATTACTATCCGAATCCGAATTAAATAACATTATCCGCCTGATATCCGAGTCCGCTAAAAATCCGAATTCAATAAATAATTTTTTTTTTAATAAAAATATAAAATCAAACAAAATTTATGTGTTTTACAAATAAGCGGATTCGATCCGAATCCGCTATCCGAATCCGCAGAAGTAATGCGGATTCGAGTAATGGATTTCCGAGGTTTCATATCCGCATCCGCTCCGAATCCGCTGCAGATAGTAATTATAATATCCAAATCCTACTTTTATCCGAATCCGCAAAAAACAGATCGTATCCGTGATATCCGAATCTGCATTTTAAATTGCCATCCCTACTCCCTCCCCTCCTTATATTTATCTTTTGTCTCCCATTATGGTAAAAATGAAATTGTGAGAATTGTCAAAATTATAGATGGTTGAATTATATTGACCTATGTCTATGCAAATGCTAGATGGCTGGTAAAGGTTATGAAGTTGGATGATAGTTTGACTTGATATGCGTGTGGCTGTGTGCAGTAGTGTCTCTATGTTTGCACTTTTTAGGTGTTTGGTAGTATGCATTTTTTCTTTCTTGTGGTAGAAACCAAGATATTTGACTGATAAACTTGAGAGAAAGTTTAAAGCTATGTATAAACATAGATTTCTCTGCTAGAGATGTGGATTGCCTAATATTCAATATGATTCCACAAGTTCCAAACTAGGTTTAAATTTTCAAAAGTAAAAGGCTGACTTACATTTTGCTCAACAGGGTTGGTAGTTAGTTATAATATGGAGAAAAGAGAGATCATGAAGGAAGTAAAGTTAACCAAGTAGCTCCTGCAGGAGTTTATAAGACCTTAATAAATATGGGTTCCTTGGGAGAAACAAACCTGTCTATATCAGCAAACTTTTGCTTTGATTATCCTGTCAGCTTTGGTTATTTAATAAGTTCAGCCGTCAAAAGAAATTGTCTTGGTGATTGCAGATGAAGCTGCTGAATTACTCGACAGCTTCCTAAGGTCTAACAGCTTCAACATTTTCCGCCAAAGTGTAAAGGGATTTATGCTAAAACTCTCCCAGCATCAATGCAAAATAAAGATGAAATCTAACTTGTTACTACGACAATGTCTGTGCGATGTTGTTATTATTGTGAGAATAAACATACATACATGAATGAAAATATCTCTAAGTAGCTGGACATCAGAGCCTTCACTCTTAGGACTCAGCAACTATGTTACTCCGACTCTTCATTTTTCTTGAAGTACCCGTGTCCGACACATATCCGGAGTATGAGGATATGACCCTCCAAGGAGGCAAGGACCCTCCAAATACATGGAAAACTTAGAAAAGATTGAACGTACTCGTGGACACATACCCGTATCCGACACTCACACCCGAGTCCAAGTAACATAGCTCAGCAATCAATGTGGAATCATCTCATCCTTGAAACTATTCTGTTGGCTTGGGTTTTTTATTTGACATCTCATGATGAGTATAACTTTTAAATTGCATTTCAGTGATACTCTTGTATTTAAGGTTGCACTCAACGTTAGCTGCATTCTCTTCATTGGCTTATTTCGCACTCATTTCATTATGTGATGTCAGGTTACAATTAGAGAATCACACTTTTGGCTGACCACAATGATTACCGTGTTTTAAATTTGATTTTCAGATCGTCCACCAGACAAGGAACCTCTGGACTGGAATACCAGAATGAAGATTGCAGCTGGTGCAGCCAAGGGATTGGAATACTTGCATGATAAAGCTAATCCTCCTGTTATATACAGGGACTTAAAATCGTCCAACATCCTTCTTGGCGAGGGCTTTCACCCTAAATTATCAGATTTTGGGCTTGCAAAACTGGGTCCTGTTGGTGACAAAACACATGTGTCGACACGCGTGATGGGCACGTATGGTTATTGTGCTCCGGAATATGCAATGACTGGCCAGCTCACTCTAAAATCTGATGTCTATAGTTTCGGAGTGGTCTTTCTTGAGCTTATCACAGGGCGCAAGGCCATTGATAATACATGTGCTCATGGAGAGCATAATCTTGTTGCATGGGTGAGTATCTTTTCTCTTCTATCCTGCCATGATTCCGATGTAAGAGATTTCTTCCCAAATTTATGCTTATGCAGAATGATTATTGTATTTTATTTAGATCAAAATACTTGGGAGGTCCCAGTACTATATCATTTAGTGCAAATTAGTCCCTCTACTATAAAACTGAGTAATTTAGTCATTTTTTAAAAATTGAAGCAAAAAGGTAAAATCACTAACTGGTGTAACGTGAACCGTTTAAAAAGTTGACGTGACATTTAACCTGTGTTTAATTGATGACGTGGTTGTCAAATGCTGACATGGCACCAATAAAATATATTATTTTGAGATGACATGAACAAAATAAATAACCAAGTTGTTGAAAATGCCCTTTCAAATGTTGAAAATATATTATTTATTTGTCCATGTCATCATAAATAATATATTTTATTTGTCCATGTCATCATAAATAATATATTTTATTGGTGCCATATCAGCATTTGACATCCATGTCATCAATTAAACACAGATTAAATACCAAGTCAGCTTTTTTAACGGTTTACTTAGTGATTTTACTTTTTTTGCTTCAATTTTAAAAGAATAAGGACTAAATTACCCAGTTTTATAGTAGAGGGACTAATTTACACTAGATGATATAGTACAGGGAACTCCCAAGTACTTTGACCATTTTATTTATTACTACTTTGACTTATTTCAAGTTTTCTTGTACTTCTTTTCTATCTTGTGAAAATGTGGGTTTGTAGGCACGACCACTTTTCAAAGATCGTAGGAAGTTTCCGAAAATGGCTGACCCACTACTGCAAGGTCGTTACCCGATGAGAGGATTATACCAAGCTCTTGCAGTTGCAGCGATGTGTTTGCAGGAACAAGCTGCTACAAGGCCTCTAATAGGCGATGTTGTGACAGCCCTTACATATTTAGCCTCACAAACCTATGACCCAAATGCACCCAGCAATCAAAGCAACAGAGTTGGTCCGTCAACTCCAAGACTCAAGGATGACCGAAGGAGTATGGCGGATGGGTTGGACAGCCCGGATGAGTGCGGACAGCATGGTTCCCCTTCCACCCATAGAAATTCACCCGATTACAGGAAGAGGAATCATGCTAGGGAATTGAGCACCGGTGCAGAGCTAGGTAGGAACGAAACTGGTGCGGGGTCAGGGAGGAGATGGGGTTCGGATGATTCAGAACGACAAGAATCTCATAGAGACAGCCCTCTGAATGCTGTGAGAACAAGGGAAACTCCACGTAATCGTGATCTTGATAGAGAACGTGCTGTTGCCGAGGCTAAAGTATGGGGTGAGAATTGGAGGGAGAAAAAACGGGCAACTGCAATCGGTAGCTTTGATGGTACAAATGACTGATACTCTGCCAAAATACTAATTCATGTCATTTTGCTCTTTCAAGCAAAGACATGTTGTAACATTCTAAGGGTCATCAATCGAAAAAAAAAAAAAAAGACGAAACTTTGAAGATACACCGTCCTTTACCATCGGTCTCCATTTCTACCCAGGAAATAAGAGTTCATGCATGTATCCAAACTTTTAACTGATGTTACATGTCCTATAATCATTGTTGTAGTTAGAGTATGAAACTAAATGCTTCAATTATGTGGTTGAAGGAAGAAACACAGTTAAAGAAGGGATCAAGAGCGGTTGACGATTTCGGGCATTCACAGGTAAATTTCTGCTGCCACCTAGGTGGGGAAAACTTGGTGGGATTTGTGTGGATGGTGTCCATCTATGTTACTCGGACTCGGGTATGAGTGTAGGATATGGGTATGTGTCCGACACGGGTATGTTCAGTTTTTCTAAGTTTTTTCATGTATTTGGAGGGTCATATCCCCATCCATGTCCGAATATGCGTCGAACACGGGTGCTTAAAAAAAAAAAAAAAGTCGAGCAACATAGGTGTCATTTGGTGTTAAATCTTTTGTGTATGGATTTCTGAGTCTGTCCTGTTTTCGGCTTATACAAAGAAGGTTTCATCATCATTATTGATTTTCATGTATCATCATCAGATTGTTCTCTATATAATTACTTTTTCTTTTTCTTTCTCTTAATGTCTTTCTCTTGTAGTTGTAAGTAAACTGCATGGCTTGCCCCTTATGATTCGAGTTTCATTGTGGAAGGGAACCATGTTTCATGGGTTATTTTTTTAAGGATTTTTCAACGAGTGCCATAAAGATATTTTTTAAAATTATTAAATATGGTAATATTTTCATTAATTACATTGAAAATGATGAATAAAATTATCAACTATTGCATTTAATATAATGTTATTATTATAAATGGTATATTAACTAACTTTAAATAATGTCTGGATGGCATTTATTAGCAAAATCATTTTTTATATATATACAAAAAAAAAAAAAAAGAATCCAATTTGGGATAAAGAAAATAGATATTAGGATTTTAATTTCAGATTTGAACTCAGATTTGTTAGATGTTATCTTCTAAAAATAGTTGTATAAATTAACTGAATTAAGTTTCGAATTTCTTTGATATCCAATTCTTGAAAATATTACCTATTTCTTGAATTTAAGGTGTTTGATCTCAAACTCCACAATAAGGATATTTGGATTGTTCAATGTATAAAATTAGATCATACTGAAAAACAGAGTTCACATGTTGACTTGAGTTAGATCATTTTTTATTCCGATTTAGTATTAGATTTAATAATTCGTGTATGTGTAGTCTTATGATTTTTATGTGTGTCAATCATGTAAATATAAATATAATAAAAATTATTAAATGTGTTAAAATTTTAAACACGAATATTATACGTGTATTAATCGTATTATGTTCATAGTGTTTAAATGTCTCATATCGTATTTATTAAGTGTGTTATGTTTTCATATTATGTGTTTAAAATTATCAAATCAATTTGGTACTAAGACCTTTAATTTTGGCTTTTTCTGGTAGGAGGAGAGTTTTTCCTTTTGTTTTAACAGGAAATTTTGATCGAAACGTTAGAATAATAAAATTATTTCATTCAAAAATTAAATTTTAAATTATAATTTTTTTTTTTGATTTTTTAATTTGAGTTGTCAAATAATTTTTTTTGGCCTTGATCGACTAATCCAAATCTTATCCAAATTGAGAAATTCCAACTAGTCACCGATGGCGGCTATACGTTGCCGTTTTTCCAAAGTTACCATACTACCCATCCGCTACTAACTCAATATTTCAAAAACGCGCAGCCAACAAAAGTTCAACAAGGGTAGTTAAGGTAACTGAAAATACAGAAAACCGAAAAAAAAACATAAAAGAAAATCCGTGCTGAATACTATTTTGTATTTTCCCCTTCTCTCCTCTTCCATTAGAAAATCATAAATAAATTATTAAATTTCCCTCCCCTTCCTTTCTCAATTATTGACCCCTTCAAAACGGCACCGTTCAAGCCAACCGGAGCCGTACGGTCGCCGTGAAGAAATTAGGATTCAATCTTAATCGCAGCTCCAAAATCCGCGTTTTTGCCAGGTCTGTTTCTGATTAGTTTGCTTTGCTTTGATTTTCCTTTTCTTTTTCCTTTTTTATTTTTGGGTTATGATTCCTAACCATTTCTCTTTAATTGCAGTTATGGGTCAAAAAACGTGGCTAATTTTGGTGATTTTGACATGTTTAATTGCATCTTCTTGCGGTAGAGGTGCTAATTAGATTCAATTCTTTTAATTTCTGAAATTTTCTTTTAAAATTAGGTCTTCTTATTATAATAATTGTGAATTATTCCTAATTTAAGCAATTAAATGTCAAAATCACCTCAAGAACTTGTACTTTTAATTGATTTTTGTAGCTTTTGAGATTTAAAAAAAATTTAGTTTAATGAGGAATTTGCTTTTGTTTACTGTAGAATTGCAAGTGAAGCACAAGGATAAACTCGCCGTCTACAATCATACTCTTGCCGCTACTTTAGTAGAATATGCGTCCGCGGTAAAGTTGTTATTTTTACTTTTTTTATTTTTGATGAATTTGAGCTTAAACGTTAAATAATTATCAAAGAAATTTAATTTCGTGCTGTGGTGGTGAAGGAATGCGTTAATGTATTCTATGTATATCTATCCGAGTGCCATAATGCCGATAAAATGAGATAGAAGTCCTAAGATCGGTGTAAATGATCCCATCTCTTTTGTTCTAAAATATAGTCAATGAGTTGAATGTTGTTTCGTAGGATGTTATATAAGAGTTGTTGTTTGCTTCATTTATATTGCTTTTGTTATCTTTGATATGGTCACTCAGGCAAATTTTGTCCCTATAGGTGTACATGTCGGATTTGACGGAACTTTTTACTTGGACATGTGACAGATGTGATGGTTCGACCAAGGTACTTGTTTTTCTAGTGGTTTTTCTTTAATGTTGATTGTTCAAGTAGGTTTCCACTCGAATCGGTTGTCCTAATGCTCCTTTGTATATGGAAAAAAGGGATTTGAAGTTATTGAGCTTGTCGTTGATATTCAGAACTGTTTACAGGTGCATTTCTCATTGTGTGCTCGGATATTTATTAGAATCATGACTGATGTAGGCGTTGTACTTTAGATTACTTTTGTTTGTAACTGACATGAAAATGACTATTAATTGGTAGGCATTTGTTGGAGTGGCAGAGGATCTTAATGCCATTGTTATTGCCTTTAGAGGAACGCAGGAACACAGGTACTGATATTATTTGCCTCTGTAATTTCTGTTCAACAATGTTTTCATTATGAGTTGTTCATGGCATCAAAACATAAATGATAAACAAGATTTGAAGCTATGTTACTCGGACTCGGGTGTGAGTGTCGGATACGGGTATGTGTCCGACACAGGTATGTTTAATTTTTTTCTAAGTTTTTCCATGTATTTGGAGGATCCTTGGAGGGTCATATCCCCATATCCATGTCCGGATATGCGTCGGACACGGGTACTTCAAAAAAAATGAAGAGTCGGAGCAACATAAATTTGAAGTATGCAGAAATTAAGATATTGTTTTTTTTTTTTACAAATGAATAAGTTTTATTTTTATTTTTTTTCTGTTCGATTGATTTATCTGTCTGTTTGCAGCATACAGAATTGGGTTGAAGACTTATTTTGGAAACAGCTTGATTTAAATTACCCCGGCATGCCTGATGCTATGGTATTCCATAACAGATTTCTCCCAATTTGTGAATTTATGTGATTATTATTAATCTTTAGTCTTTTTTGGCTATTTCAGGTGCACCATGGATTTTATACTGCTTACCACAATACAACCATACGCCCTGGAATTCTGTATGCTGTTAAAAAAGCAAAAGAGTTTTATGGGCACCTTGACATCATGGTGACAGGCCATTCAATGGGAGGGGCTATGGCTTCCTTTTGTGCACTTGATCTAACGGTAATCTTGAGCCTTTCTTGATTCAGCTGGAAATATGTTATTATTGCCGTTCTTTTCATCATGAAGTAAACGTGAAACCTTCTTGATTGTACATGAGTTTTAATTATGGTACCATGGTTTTTCCAAATCTTTGGAGTTAATTTTCCTTGGTTAAATTCCGGAAGCTTTTCTGGTTGCTCTGTCAGAGTTGTAATGAGAAAATAAATCTTTTATTCCCAGGTTAATCATGAAGCCAAGGATGTTCAAGTTATAACATTTGGACAACCTCGGATAGGGAATGCTGCCTTTGCTTCTTATTATGGCGAACTTGTGCCAAACACAATCAGAGTCACGAATGACCATGATATTGTGCCCCATCTGCCACCATACTATTCTTATTTCCCTCAAAAGACATACCATCACTTTCCTAGAGAGGCAAGTATCTGTGTTAAAACTTAAAATAAATTCTGTATGATTTTTATTGTTGGCTTTAAGCGAGCAACTAAAGTTGGCAATGTAAGTGGAAAATTTGGGCTAAGACTTTGCTAATTGGATTATTATCAGTACTTGAATATTGAGAAATTTAATGTTATGTAACTTTCGAATGGTAAAACTTTTTCTAATGTTGAGGAAACCTGGATCTTGCCAATTTATATCCATCTGTTGTCTTGAGTCTGAGTAACACTAACAGTGAATGCGAGTATCCATGAAATGTTATCTCATGTTCCTAATCTTTCTTGAAAGAGACTTATTCTTTGTTTCTCCATCCCCATTACCAAACAGGGTTGCCTTTTACTCATTTATTCATTATTTAAAATTTACATTAATCTAATTTTTTCCTATTTCCTTCTTGAAGGTCGTAGTTGACCTTTTAGGGTTTCATGGTGCTAATGGTTATGGAATTACGTGAGTGCAAATATAAACAAGGTCTTTGTTTTTAAGTCTGTAAACAATTTAACATACGTAAACTAATGATGTGTTTATGCTCTGTTGTTTGACACTTTAAAACCATGTTGCTCCGACTCTTCATTTTTCTTAAAGTACCCGTGTCCTATGCATATTCGGATATGGGTATGGGAATATGATCCCCCAAGGACCCTCCAAATATATGAAAAAATTTAGAATAAATCAAACATACCTGTGTTGGACACATACCCGTGTCCAATGCTTACACCCGAATCCGAGTAAAATAGCTTTAAAATGCCTAAAGTTTCTGTATCAGAAGTGTGGTGGATAGAGGACTGATGTTTGATGCATATAAGACAGCCTTATTACACAAAGAATGGCATGGATAAGTTTGTTAATCTATATCTCTTATTTGTAGGTGTGGCTGTATAACCTTGGACTGGGGAGTCTGGTTTATAGAGTTGAGAAGGTCTGCGATGGTTCCGGTGAAGATCCAGACTGTAGTAGGTAAGCCTATTTCTGTATGTAGATTTTGATTCTGATGGAAATTTGTCAGTAGTTTAAACCTCACCTATTAGTTAAGCAACTTTGTCTTTTCCAATTTATTAATTTAGGGTTTTATGAAAATGTAAGATGAAGGCATCTCTTATGCATGTGTTCTTTTCCCTCATCTTCTGGCATGGATAGATTACAATTTTGCTAAATGAGAAGCTATGTTATCCGGACTCTTCATTTTCCCTAAAGTACTTGTGTTTGAAACTTGTGTCCGATGTCCAAATATATGGAAAAACTTAGAAAAAAATTAAGCATATCGTGTCAGACACATACCCGTATCCGACACTTACACCGAGTCTGGGGAACATAGATGAGAAGTGGGCATGACTACCTTAGAATTATTATTTCGGAAATCTGTCACGAACGCTTCAACTTTCACATTCTATTGCAGGTCAGTGACGGGGAACAGCATCGCGGACCACTTGAATTATTACGGTGTTGATTTAATGTGCCAACAATGGAGATCATGCAGAATCGTGATGGATCCACATGTTGCGGAGTATGGCAAAACAGATCAGAAAGGAAATTTCGTTTTGTCCAAAGATCCAGCCAAGCTTATTCTGAAAATGAATACTCGGTCAAATGAAGGGTAAGTTACTTCTAGTCTCCTGTAAGATGACTGGTAACTACATCTAGTCTCCTGTAAGTTCATTGATTTCCACTTTCATATAACTACATTTTCATTCTTCCATTTTAGCCATGTAAAAAGCCATTGAAAAAACCCGATGATTGTTCGTGCTTCGTTATCCCAAGGGGAAACTCCCGGCCGTGAATGTTACGGATGTGGGTTTGGGTTACGAAGGTATTTGTGTAAATATTACATTTATGAATAATAATGCCAGCTAAAATTTGTTTCCTCATTCTTTAGAAGATTGATTTTATCTTTAGAAGTATTTCATGAAAATAACAGAGTGAACAGAAAGATGCTGCTGAGGCCAGAAAGTAAAAATTTTTGTACTCAGCCTTTCTCCTCTCCTCTCCTTAGGGATGACAGCGGGTCGGATATTTGTTTTTTGTTTTTATAATATCTGAATTTGAATCCGCAAATCTGCTTTGAATTCGTTGCAGCTAGTAATTATAATATCTAAATTCGAATTCGTAATATCTAAATCTGTAAAAAACGGATCGGATAATTGTAAATATCCGAATTCGCAATGTCCATTGTCTCTCCCCTTCTCTTCTCTCTCAAGGCTATGATTCTTTGATACTAACCCTAGTTATCCATTGTCATCCCTACCTCTTCCTTTTTCTTTTCTCTCAAGGGTATGATTCTTTGATACTAACCCTAGCTCAACCCCTTTTCTTCTCTCTCAAGATTATGATTCTTTGATACTAACCCTAGTTCAACAGAAACGAAGGCTCGACTCATTTTTTGTCCTCCCTTAAGGGAGGGATTACTTGCAAATCAAGCATCAAACCCTAGATACTGCACTAAACTCCCTATTAACTCAACGAGAAGAACACAAGGAGATGGGGCAACAGCTTCTTTTTGTTGCTGGCTTGGATCAAACTTGAAAACCATTAGGTCAAGTGCCAGATATTGAGATCAATTCCTTTTTATTAATCAATTAAGTTTTCAAACATCTATTTCACTCAATTGAGTTTTTGATTTGACAAAAATTATTAAAAATCATCATCAATTTCTGTCCAATCGAGAGTTCAATTGGATGAAATTAAGACCTGACAATTCGTGTATTCGTGTCGTGTTCGTGTATTTTTTCGTGTTATAATCGTATTTAAGGTGTTATATATTTATATAAATTTTGATACGTTAATAATTCGTGTTATATAGATTTTGACACGTTCGTGTATTTATGTAGTGTTCGTGTTATTTTTCGTGTCGTGTTTTAGTTATTTTTTCATGTCGTGTTCGTGTCGTGTCAATATTGCCAAGTCCGTAAAAATAGATGTTTGAAAGTTCAAATGGATGAGAATACATGTTTGAGAACTCAATTAATTATAATAAAATAATAAAAACTTAAATAATTATTTAATTTTAATTCAGACTTGTCTAATTTGCTGCAACCCACAGGCCTAGCAGATGTGATCATAAAAACATAGAAATTGAGAATATTAAGGGAAGTGCAAGTTGAGGTTTGTATGCATCTCTCAACTCTTTCAGGATCCAATTCACTTGGCACTGCAAACTATGCACACAACTCTATAACTTCTTCTTCTTTTTTTTTTTTTTTTTTTTTTTTTTTTTAAGAAAGAATTTTAAGCAAAGAAGCAAATTCACCTAGAAGTTGGAAAAATGTACAAGAAAGGAACTCTTTCTAAGGACACCTCCATATCTGATCTAGTGACATCATCCAAATTATCCATCAGGATAAGAAAGAAAATATATATCTTGAACATATATTTAAATTACACATCTCATTAAATCCAAATTTAATTCAGATAACTTTATTTTTAAATGGTGATATCCAATATATTTAAAGTTCGAATCTCGATATTTATAAATATTTTTTCTATTCTCAAATTGAGATTTCCTTTATATCAATACTGTTTTCAATTTCTTACTTATAGTAAATGTTAATGAACTCTAAGTTGAAGCCAATTAAGGTGCTTTAGTTTAAGTTAGAAAACAACACCTCTAAAGCAAATCAATTTAGGTTTTTTTTTTTTAATTCGAGCCGATTCGATCTGATCTAAATTATTATTTAATAATAATTTTTTTTAATTATATAAATAAGAGATCTTAAAAATAATTTGGACGCGATTCAATCGAACACTTCTAATCAAGAATAGTAAAATTAAGAGATGTGAACTTTAGTGAAAAAGTAACCATCAATGTTGACATAATTTCTATTCAAACATTGAGAGTTAAGAATGAAGTGAATTATGGAAGAACATTTTTTAGGACAAGTTTTTACTAGTACCACCTATTTCACCTTGAAGTTCAAGTTGGGGAAGTGTAATGAAATCATGGTGTCTTCCACATGTTTGTTAAAATGCCACAAAGAAAACTTTACAGACTTAAAACATGATTCGCTGTCATTGCGGCGCCTGGTTCTCAAAGTCACCACTCTCCACCACCCACCTTATCCTTTCTCTCTCCCCTAATATACAATATCATTATTTATTTCTATTTATTAAAATATTGCCTTTTTAATATAAGATATTATATAGTAATATATATATGACTATATCAGTGGCCTTTACTTCAAGGCGGGGGTCCATTTCTCTTCTTTGGTTCTTACTCTTTTAAGGATTACGACAAACCACCAAAACTAACCCATCTTCCCAATTCAGGAAACTCCTTCTCTTTCTGGCTTTTCTCTGGAAAAGCCAATAAAAAAAACCAAAAATTTATTTTCCATTACTCATGGAGATGGAAGCCTCTTCAGCCAATGAACGCCTTCATTTTGGGAAGATGGGATATGGGTATCTCTTCTTTCTTCTTCTTTTCTTCCTTTCCTTATTCTTTTTTGGCTTCTTTTCCATCTATGATTTATTGGTTTTTTTTTTTGTTGGAATTTTTTAGATGCCAACATTATAGGAGGAGATGTAAGATTCGAGTTCCATGTTGCAACGAAGTTTTCTCGTGTCGCCATTGCCATAACGAGGCTGCGGTATTGCATTCCCCTGTTTTTTTTCCCTCTGTTTTAAGCTAAAAAAGTTTCCAATTTTCAACTCTTTATGCAATTTCTTGATTTGGGTATTTATTGTTTTGGCTTTACTAATTGGTTCTTCAGAGCATGTTAAGTAACCCCTTTGACAGGCACGAGCTTGTTCGACAAGATGTTAAACAAGTATGACATTGAAAATCCTGGCTTTTCAATGTGTTTTTTTTTTTCTTTGTTGATAATGTTAATGATATGTCTCTTTTCTAATTTGTTGTTTTTTTAAGGTTATTTGCTCGGTTTGTGACACAGAGCAGCCGGTATGTCTGTTTCAGATTTGTCACTTTTTAGATACAAATAGACCTTTTTTGTTCTTGTTTTCTCTTATGTTCTCTCATTTTTGGTTTCTGTTTTATGTTTTTCTAGGTTGCTCAACTTTGTTCAAATTGTGGTGTCAATATGGGAGAATATTTCTGTGAAATTTGCAAGTTCTTTGATGATGATGTAAGCATATACTTTTTTGAAGATTTATCTACCCAAATAAAGAAAACTGTCAATTAGTTGATAAAGTTTAGTTTATTACTGATGTTGATTTGTGAATCATTAGCTTAAAATGTAGAAAAATGAATAGGTGTTTGATCCTTGTCCCCTTTTGTCTACTGTTTCTTGCTTTCCCTTGATGTTTACCTTTTTGCTATGTTGTTCCGACTCTTCATTTTTCTTGAAATACTTGTGTTCCGCACTTGTGTCCGATGCATATCCGGACATGGGTATGGAGATATAACTCTCCAAGGATCTTACAAATACATGAAAAAACTTAGAAAAAATTGAATATATCCGTGTATATCTGTGTCGGACATATACTTGTATCGGACACATACTCGTATCCGACACTCATATCCGAATCCGAGTAACATAGCTTTTTGATTACATGTGATGCAGACCGAGAAAGAGCAGTTTCATTGTCATGATTGTGGGATCTGCAGGTAAGTGCCAAGTTTAAGCATGTATGGCTATTCTTTTTCCTCTTGATTATTCAAATGCAAGTGATGGGACCTAATAGAATGATTTTGGAAACAGAGTTGGTGGTCGAGAGAACTTTTTTCACTGCAAGAAGTGTGGTATGTACTAACCTCCTTTAATTACAAATTTATCATCTTGCTTAATTCAAAGTTCTCAGATTCAATCCCATTTACTTTATGGTGGTATTTGTTGTTATGTTATCCGGACTCGAGTGTCCAATACGGTTATGTTAAATTTTATTTTATTTTTAAGTTTTTTCATATATTTGGAGGATTATACCTTCATACTCATGTCCGAACAAATATCGGACACAAGTGTCAGACACATATACTTTAAGAAAAATGAAGAGTCCGGATAACATAGATTTGTGGTGGGCTGTGTGCCAATAGGGCATTGCCAATAGTCTAATTCAAATTCAGTATTGTTCAAAACTTTTTCTTTCTCAACCACTTTCATTATCATTCTTTTTTTTAAACCAGATTCTTCCCTTGTCGAATGCATTTGTCTTTAACAACTCTGTTTCATGTTTACGTTCTACTGCATTGCTTCCATTTCTTCTAGCATGTCATCTAAGGGTCAAATTGAAAAACTTCAAGCACTTGAAATTCGTCTTAAAGACTTGATTTTACTTGAACATAAAACTGTTGCAAACATCAAAACTTTGCATTTTGACTTGGCAAATATAAGTTGAATTCACTTAAAGAAACTGAAGACGAACTGGAAAGGATAATTGACACCTACAAGATTCATAAAAAGATGAGTTCCATCGAGTCTTCTACTAGCTTGAAAAAGTTCAAAAATTCGATTGAACTTGTTAATGAAACCAAGCTACCTCTGTACCTTCAACAAAGAAAGATCAAGTCATAACATAGTTCATTTTTTTTTTTCTTTTTTGCATCCTAACTTTTGCCTAAGTTATCATACGAAGGATTTTCAACCTAGCGAGTTTTTTTTTTTCTTTTTGCGCCTTAACTTTTGCTTAAGTTATATATATATATATATATATATATATATATAAGCATCTTTCTTTTCCATGCTGCATCTTTTCATTCTTGTACAATGACAGTATATTTTGCAATGGCACAGGATCTTGCTATTCCATTGCTCTGCGAGATAATCATTCGTGTATAGAGAATTCTATGAGGCATCACTGCCCCATATGTTATGAGGTTGGTCTTCTACTTCCTGCAATTGTATCTACGTATGTTGCTCCGACTCTTCATTTTTCCTGAAGTATCCGTGTCCGACGCATATCTGGACATGGATATGAGGATATGATCCTCCAAGGACCCTCCAAATACATGAAAATCTTGGAAAAAATTGAACATACCCGTGTCGGACACATACCCGAGTCCGACACTCACACCCGAGTCCGAGTAACATAGGTATCTACAAGTATTCTCATCTGCTAATGATGCATCATTCTGTTTCTCTAGTACCTTTTTGATTCATTGAAAGATACAACCGTGATGAAATGTGGTCACACAATGCACTGTGAATGTTACCATGAGATGATAAACCGTGACAAGTGAGTGACTATGAAATCCTTGTTTGCATAAGCTTAATTTTGTTTTAGTTTTTTTCAAGTGAAAATCTGTGTTCTGTTCCTAATTTAAATTGAATTTGTTGCTCAGATATTGTTGTCCCATATGCTCCAAATCAGTAATTGACATGTCTAGAACCTGGAAGATGATAGATGAAGAGGTATCTTCTTCATTTTTAAGCTCATCAAACTGTAAATGCTTGTGGTTGATAGCCTTGTCTTAAATTCAAATCTTTTTTTTTTGGGTTCAAGCTGAGCCATAACACAGTTATCTTGTTTGTTTTCAGATCGAAGCAACTGTAATGCCTGAGGATTACCGGTATAAGAAGGTGCTTGCGTTTGATTCTTGTTCATGTCTAATAACCTTTGCTGTATATTTGAGTCTTGTCTATTGTTGATGGTCTTTTGAAGAGGAAACTATGTTACTCGGACTCAGGTGTGAGTGTTGGACACGGGTATGTGTCCGACATGGGTATGTTCAATTTTTTCTAAGGTTTCTATGTATTTAGAGTCTTTGAAGGATCATATCCCCATACCTATGTCCGGAGCGTCGGACATGGGTACTTAAAGAAAAATGAAAAAGTCGGAGCAACATAGGAAGGAAAGATTATTGAGCCTGTAAGAGGTAGAAAATGGTCTTAGGGCGCTGGAGTTGGTAGTTCGGAATGCGCTCCGATGCTTAAGTCAACAAAATATAGAAGGAGAAGAGAACAAAAAAGAGAATAACAGCTAAGAGGAATGATGCCAAAATAGAATACTCAAAATGTTACCTAGGATTAAATGACCTTACCTCAATCTTTTACACCTGATATTCTCTGTGGCTGACAATAATTGGGACTTGCTCCCTTTCAGTATGTGAGCTTCGTTTGTCTGACAGTTGGGCTCTATGTTACTCGAATTCGGGTGTGAGTGTCGGATACAGGTATGTGTCCGACACGGGTATATTCAATTTTTTCCAAGATTTTCATGTATTTGGAGGGTCCTTGGAAGATCATATCCCCATACCCATGTCCGAATATGCGTCGGACACGGATATTTCAAAAAAAATAAAGAGTCGGAGCAACATAGGTTGGATCTGTATTGGGCCTCTGGTCCATTTACTTAGTGGGCATAACATAACATCCATCTTAATTGATTTAAACATTAAATGCAGGTTTGGATCCTTTGTAATGACTGCAATGACACTACAGAAGTTTACTTCCACATAATAGGGCAGAAATGTAGTCACTGTAAATCATATAATACCCGCACAATTGCCCCTCCAGTTCTCCCTCAATGACAAGATCATGATCGAGGAACATAATCAGTGAGGTCAAGCCATCTAAGGTTAAAATCCTTTTAATTTGTCTTTGTCATTGGATTGATTATGTATCACTATATTTTTTTTTATAAAGGAGACTGCAGTTTGGAAATAAGAGAAGAGGTTGCAGATGTTAGAATTTAAATCCGAGATTTATTGGGTGAATCAACTGGATTAAGTTTCGGATTCATTATGTATCACTATATTATGATTCAAATGACTGTAGCATTTTTTTTTCTCTTTCTCATGAACTTTTTCTCAAGTATTATTGTTGAAAAAAATTTGGGTTGGACAAAATTAGTTTAAAAAATATGGTGAAAAAACGTGATTTAAATTTTTTTTAAATGTTTGGCATTGCATTGAAAATTTGTTATGGTGAATTGAAATATCAAAAAACATATGCATAAAATAATAAAAGTTCAATTGAGTCTTTAGTTCAGTTGGTTAGTGAATATTTTCTCTTACTCAAGAGCAGGGTTTGAATCTTTTTTTCCCAAATTATCAAAATAATAATAATAAAAGTTTAAAAATATGAGAATAATAAAATCATTTTACTTCAAAAGGTAACTTCCAAATCGCAAAAGCATTATTTTTTTTGAGTTATTAAATCATAATTTTAATAATAATAACCAAAAAATTTAACCATTTAATATTAAAATTATGATAAAAAATAGCTTTTGATTTCAAAAATTTTGCTTATCTCAATACTAAACGACGCCTTAATGTTGAATACAGTTTGTATATTGTTATAATGGCTTACACATTATAGCATTATCTTATATTTCTTATATTGTAATCTAGAAATTATAGGAGCTTGAAAATTCAAATCATATGAAAAAAATAATAATAAAAAATTAATATCATGAATAATTTAATATTTAAAATTTTGAATGTAGCATATCAATATATTATTAAGATACATATATATCTTGATTGTATTTAAAAAAAATTAAATTAAACACTAATATTTTAAATTAGTGAGAATTTGTTGATAGTTAAAATATTTATGATTAATTTCATAAAAAATATAATAATTTTCTTTAATTTTAAATAAATAAAAAATAATAGCTCCACAGGAAGAACCATGGACCTCCGCTCTACCGAAGTCCATCCTTCCTCTATCCCCTAAAACTCCTGATCAGAGCCATTACCTGAGACAAAACGACAACAACGAGCTTTCCTCTCTAAAACCCGCCGAGTTAACCCGCTCCGTTACCTAACTCAGCTCCCACTCGGTCCCCAACTCAAAAAGGAAACAAAAAACTATAAAATGCAAGTCCTTTCGAACGCTGGCAAACTCGCTATGGTTTTAGGAACTCGAACGATTCTCCTCAATTCCAATCACCGATTCCTCTCCTCTTTGACTCAATTCAACTCATTTCCTCTCTCTTCTCTTCAATCCCAACTCCGCACCAACGCTTCCTCAGGTACCCTCGAATTTTCAGTTATTTTTTAAGCCGTTTTTTTTAGTTAATCCTTTTTTTGGTTACTGAGAAAGAGAAACAGAGAAATGGGTTTTCTTTTAAATAATGTATTTTTATTTTTGTTACTTTTTCTGTTGCATTTTAATGCCAATTATTAGCTAAAAAGAAGGAGAAATGAAAAATCTTTAGCTCTGTCAGAGAAAGAGAAAAAAAAAAAGTCATTTTGTATGATTTTTTTTTTTTTTTTTTTTTTTTTGAATTTATGATTGTAAAATTTCATAGGGATGTGTGGAGGTAGTTATTTTCCAATGCCACAGCATTCGATTCATACGATGATGTCAAAGACATGTTTTTCTATGAAAGCAGGAACCTCCTTCAATGGCAATCTTACCGGTACTTGATTTGCTCTATCTTATAGTTTAGTTTGCGGCTTTTTGAGGCTTTCTTCGGATAAGACCTTAGTCCTTATATCAGCAATTTATTAATTTCATAAAATTAGATTTACTAAAGCATATCTTTGCTGCTCGAATTCTGATGATTTTCAATGAATTCGTTGTGCTGTTGTACTTACAATATAGTAGACTGATGTATATTTATCTATGTTACTCAGACTTGGGTGTGAGCGTCGGACACGGGTATGTTTGATTTATTCTAATTTTTTTCCATGTATTTGGAGGGTCCTTGGGGATCATATCCCCATGCCCATGTCCAAGTATGCGTCGGACACGGGTACTTCAAGAAAATTGAAGAGTCGGAGCAACTTAGATATGTACACTCCTTAAGAGTATCTTGCGTAGGGAGGAAGTCGAAAGTCAGAGGTCAAATGCATGAAAACATTTTCAAACTGGTTTGAATGGTCAAATAAACATTGTTTGGGGCTTGTTTCTAAGACCATAGTTTATCCGGTTCTGATTACTGAAACTCGTAAAATCTTGATGATATAGTTTACCACATTAATAAGTGTAATGTTTTCGCTCGAAGATTTGTATAAAGGCATGTAATGTCTTTGTGGCTTGTCTTCTGCTCTTGTAACATTGATCCTGGAGGTTGCGAATTGCCATGTCTAGGACAGTATGGAAATCAGAACTTAACATCATGTTTTTTGTTTCTTCTCTATTGAATTTTGAACAATGTAACTTCATTGTTGCAACTTTTCCTCAGTGCTAGATTGAACCATTCTTTGACTGGTCAAATGACTCGTGTCATTAATGTTATAAAGGTCAGATAATTGATACCATTCTAGGCCCTTTAGTTCTATAATTGCTTAGTCAGTTCACCAAGCAACAATAGTTACAGTCTATGTTGCTCCGACTCTTCATTTTTCTTGAAGTATCTGTGTTTGACGTATATTCGGACATGGTTATGGGGATATGATCCCCAAAGACCCTCCAAATACATGAAAAAACTTAGAATAAATCAAACATACCCGTGTCCGACACTCACACCCGAATCCGAGTAACAGAGGTTACAGTAGATAACCGGACATGTAACAATGTGTTGTTCAAGTCAACAGAAAGCATATATATGGGATCGCCGCTACATATGACGTCACCAATGTATTGTTCGCATATATAAACTAAACTCCATGACCGTCTGTTTGTTATTGGTCCATAAAAACCGACTGCTCTGATATCTGGAGAATCGAGTTTCCGATAATTGCTTCATTAGGGTGGCTTAGCCTACTACTTATAGGTGAGAGGGAAGAAAGATTGGTGGTTATGGGGGAGTTTTAGAGAGAAACCAACAATTAAGTTTTGAAAGCTTTATCTTTTTCCCTTATTTGGTTGTATGCTCACAGCTCAATCAGATTATCATAAAAGAATTTAAAGGATGTTCTCTACATATGTAGTTAATGTATGTACTTGATTATTTATGATTCTTTTCGACCTGCAAATTTGATAGAATGTTTGTTTTAGCCTGCAAATGAACTGAAAATGTTATGAAATGTGTTTAATTAAAACATTAAAGTGTAGAAAAATCTAGCTGAGGTTTCTTCTTGTGCAGTTGATATTTATGTTGACATCTTTTATGACTTTCTTTTTTGGCCAGAAATCTTTATTACTGTTGGATAGCTGTTCCTGCAGGAAGATATATGGCTGCCATTGCCACTGCCGATGCTTGTGATTCAAATCCGGCACTTCTGGCGAGTGGCGACCTGCGCGCTCTCGATCCAATCTTCAAGATTTATGGCCAGCGTCGTGCATTTTCGGGGCCCATTGTAACCGTTAAGGTGTTCGAGGACAATGTTTTGGTCAGGCAGCTTCTCGAAACCAAAGGCGAAGGAAGAGTTCTGGTTATAGATGGTGGGGGAAGCACAAGATGTGCTTTGGTCGGAGGGAATTTGGCAGAGTCGGCTCGCGACATGGCTTGGGCTGGTCTTGTTGTGAATGGCTGTATTAGAGATGTGGATGAGATTAATGCATGCGATATTGGGGTTCGAGCACTGGGATCGAATCCCTTGAAATCAAATAAAAAGGCTGTCGGCGACAAGCATGTCCCTGTTCACATTGCCGGAACCTTGATTCATGACGGGGAATGGCTATATGCTGATAGTGATGGCATTCTTATCTCAAAATTGGAACTCTCTGTTTAAAGCTGAAATAAGGTGACTGAGTTCTTTTCTTTTCCCTTTTTTGTTTCTTAGCCATCAATTAAGGGACTGAGTTCTTAGTCACTATTATCAGAAGAATGGGTTATTAAGTTAGATGTGATTATTTTCTTGTTTAAACATATTTTAGCTTTGGGATACAATACAGTTGTTTTGTTGAATGCTATGTTACTCCGTCTCTTCATTTTTTTTTAAGTACCCGTGTCCGACGCATATCCGGACATGGTTATGGAGATACGATTCCCCAAGGACTCTCCAGATACATGGAAAAACTTAGAATAAATCGAACATATCCGTGTCAGACGCATACCCGTGTCCGACACTCACACTCGAGTCCGAGTAACATAGATTGAATGTGCAAGGTTAATTGAAGTTTGAATTCCTAGTTACACTACACTGCTGTTAAGATTTCAATTTTCAAGTTTCCCCCATTGGAAGTACATATATGCCAATGGATTATCTTGCACATTGTTGGTGAAGTTTTTAAATTTTACAAATTGATATAAAAAGATTATCACATACTCTTTAGGAATTTATTTATTTAATTTTTTTTTGGAGTTTAAAATTTTATCATTATATGAAATATTACTTTCACATGGTTATTATATAAACATATTAGTTTATGACACTTCTTAAGTAGTTGTTCCTCATATTCATATATTAATTACTTGGTTTTTCCTGCTATTTAGTTTTTTGTAGAACAATTTTTTTGTAGTTTGACTGCTAGTACTTGGTTTGTAGAACTTTGTAGCTTATTTAATATATTTGTAAGTGCTATATGATGAATCTCACTGTTATCTAACCTAAAATCAATTGAGTATAGATGGAGAGATTCAATTTGAATATAAGATCACAGACAATTCAAAATTTAATCGATGTGGGATAATATCATTTTAACATGCCTTTATCACAGGTAAACGAAGAGTTTATTATGTGACAAACTTAAAAGGAATAACATATAAGAAGAATTTGAACTCTGGAGGGTACTTGACCAAGGAGCCATTAATGAGTTGTTATGAGTTCATATGTCCTTTTGCTAATTCCACCAACAATCTCTGGTCTAGAGGTGTTCATGGGTCAGGTCAAATCACGTCTCAATTTTTTTCAAATTCTTTATTCAAATTCAGCCCGTGAACTTGAATAATTATTTAAAAAATATTAAAAATATTATTTTTTTATTAATAAATAGTAATTCGAGCTTGACCGGGTCAACTCGAATTGAAAAAAATACTTATCCAAACTCAATACCAATCGAATCTATCGAACTAGACAGATAATCCGACCGTTGAATAGGTTTACTTTTATCTAGTCAATGCTCACAATGATTGGGTTAAGATAATCGGAAAATGATAAGCAAATATACAATGTTCATGTCATCATTGTATAATCTACACTAATAGGTATCTAAGTTGATGTGTGTGTATATCTACTGCATAATAGTATTTAACCTTTTTTTTCATTTCTTTTCTACAAGTTGCTGCTTAATATATATATATATATATATATATATATATATATATATATATATATTTGTGATTATGTGATATTTGTTAGTTGTAACAATCAGGAATTCAGCATTAGATCTATCTACGGATCAGATCGGGTCAAATCTAGTCAGTAAATTTTATACTAATATTTATATTTTTTAATTAAATTTAAATAAAAAAATTATTTATTAAACAATAATTTGAATCGAATTTATTGGATCGAACAGGAGTAATATAAATTGAATGAAATCCTTGAGATTCTGATCTGTTGCTTCAATGGTTTTCATCCTCCCAAATTTTGTTCTCAAGGGGACATAGGATCGAATAATTAGAATTAATTTAATTATTCTTCAAAATTAAAGTAGAGATAGATGAACCATTTCAAGAAACTTCCTTTAAGAATCATGGAAAAAGCTAATGGAAACATGGTAAAATGTAAGGGCAAACAAACCCTTCTAGTTGCTTGACACTGTCAAAATTGATGGCTTTCTTAAAGTTGACATTATACAAATTAGTTGGATGACAATGACAGCCAATAATCTATGGCATCCTAACTTGATAGACTTGGTAATATTGAACAAGAAAAAAAAACTAAAAACAAGATAAGAACACGACACGAAACGAAAAAATAAAACGAACATGACATGAATACACGAATGTCTTAAAATCTATATAATACGAATTATTAATGTATCAAAGTTTATATAAATATAAAATATCTTAAACACGATTATGATACGACAAAATACACGAACACGACACGGATACACGAATTGTCAGGTCTACTTGTTAGTTGTTACTATGCACCTTATTCTTACCTGAGTTCATACATAACTAAAAGTGTTTATAGGCCGAGTTTAAATATGATATCAATATTATATATATTTATCAAGTTCGATGGTTGAAAATATGAGTCTCAAATTCTGTCCAAACTCATTTATATTTGTAAATAGATAATTCAAACCGTCTAAAGCGCTTATATCATTTTTTTCTAAATTTTTTTAAATTTTAAAACATGATAATTTAACATATTTTGTAATGTTTACATTATAACATTATATATATTATTTTTTATATGATATAAATTATATAATTGAAAAACAGGTCAGACCGAGCTCGGCCTTGAAACTTTTTAAGCGGATCTCATTTTTTTTTATTTTTTCCAAGTCTATTTTTCGAACCTACTATTTTGTCCAAACTCTCTTAAATATTGAACAAACTTTCGGATTTGAGCGAGTAACTCGACCCGTGGACAGGTCTATCTTTAAGGTATGTTAAGGAGAAATAGCTAGAATTTTGCAAGTGAATCTGGAAATAAAATTCCATATATCTGGACAGAAGAATTTATAAGGCAAGAAGAAGAAACAACAATGAATAATATTATACAAACGTGTTCTACAACTATTCATTAGATTGAAACACAACAGCAGTTTTCTATGAAATATGATAAAAGTAAGAGCTTCCAAATTCTTATAAATTACAAATATTGTTTATCTATGTTGCTCCGATTCTTCATTTTTCTTAAAGTATGCGTGTCCAACACTCGTATCCGACGCATATTCAGACATGAGTATGAGAATATAATCCTCCAAGGACCTTTCAAATACATGAAAGAACTTTAAAAAAAACTGAACATACCCGTATCCGTCACTCACACCTGAATCCGAGTAATATAGCTGGTTATCATATCTTATTTTGCTGCAGCAATGAAACAGTTGAAAGAGATGAAAGAAAGAAAAATTGAATAAATGATCTTGAATTCAAAGGCTTTTCACCGGCAACGGTAAACAGCATAAACAGTACGACGTCGTGGTTGAGGGATGCAGAGAGCCATGAACACTAGAGCTATGATTAAAACCATGAGAAAACCAGTGAGATCTAAGCCGCCACCATCATCTGATTCCATGCAACATAATTTCCCCATTGGAAATTGCTGCCTGCTGCCTCAAAATCTTCTTGTTTTCTTTGTTTCTTTTGTTAACATAATGATAGGAATGAAACATATATATATATATATATATATATATATATATATATATATATATATAAGGAAAATAGAAATAGAATCTTCTTGTTTCCCCATTGGAAAGCCAATTTTTGACTTGGAATAGTTTAATCTAGACTCGGTTTCTTTGAACATAGCTAACATATCTAATTTAGTTAAATATGACACAGTAGATAGTACTAATGACAATATAAAATTTGCCTTCATGGATTAAATATTCATCACTCTTGGGATTGTAATTTTTTTTTTCTTCACAAGAAAGTACTGTATCGAATACGAGCGATCAGTCGAATTGGTTCAAATCGAAAAACGATAATCTGTCTAATTCGATATGTATATTAAAATTGGATTTTTATTGGACCAACCATACTACTAAATCAAATATATATTTTTATTATTTATTTAACATTAAAATGATTTATTTTAAGATTTAAATTATTTTTAGTTGAACTGATGGATCCAACCAGTCGGACCGGACCGAAAATCGAAGGTTGACCTTCAATCCAGTTTTTTAAGCATTGTTGTAGACAGTCTGGAGCTTAGAGAAGTTAAAATTTGAGGTCTGAGTAGAAGAAGTCTTTAGGACAAAAGTGCTCTTTTTCCTAACAGTAGTACTTAAACCAGAGGTGAGTAGCTGCCATTGCAAACCTCTTAGAATTCATGAATGGTTGAAAAATCTACACATTAATTCAAAGAGATTGAGATTGTCCTACAAAAAGGCTAAGGGAAAAAAAGCATAGGTAATAAATAAAATTACTAATTTGTTGTTCTACTCCTTTTATGGTATTTAAAAAGGTTTTCATTTTCTCCTGTGAAGGAAGAGATAAACCTGGAATCTAAACAAAACAAAAAATAAAGAAGAAGATTTGAACTCTAATTTTCCATATCTCTATACTAGCTTGATCACTAGTCAAAAACCCCATCATCCATCAACATTGATTATATGCATTACCATTCATAATAAGATGATAACTTATGTTGCTCCGATTTTTCATTTTTCTTGAAATATTTGTGTCCGAAGCATATTCGGACATGGGTATGGGGATATGATCTCCCAAGGACCCTCCAAATACATGGAAAAACTTAAAATAAACCAAACATACCCGTGTCCGACATTCACACCCGAGTCCGAGTAACATAGATAATAACACATTATTTTGCTCCACAAGCCAGAGATTGTTTGTTTGATTGGCCTTTTTCTTCTTTTCTTTTCAACAGAACCTGAGCAACTGCTGCAAAGGATTTTATAACAGCCAATGAAGAGGTTACTTTGGTCCGACTTTCTTGGCAGTTGGCAGCTATATTTTCAGGCAACAAACAAGGAAATGCACCTTCAAACAAATTTCATATTTATTCCACAAGGGAGTTAGGATACTTTAGAAGGGAGTATGGCCATTGATAGTTTTCTGCATCAATCATAAATCAAATCTATGTTGCTTTAGCTCTTCATTTTTTTTTAAGTACCCGTGTTCGACGCATATCTGGACATGGGTACGAAAATATGATCCTCCAAAGACTCTCCAAATACATGGAAATCTTGGAAAAAATTGAACATACCCGTATCCGACACATACCCGTGTCCAACACTCACACTTGAGTCCGAGTAACATAGAATCAAATCATTCAAAGGAGTATTTTGAAGTACAGCCTAACTGCAAATGTGCCAAGGTATAAGTTAGTATTACTAACACTCTAGTGTGAAATTCTGTGAATGTTCAGACACTGTATATGAGCAAGTATTTGCCAGAATTTATTGGAAATGGCACAACAGTATGCATTGCAGGCAAAGAATTCCCTATGGCAACTAAATCGAGTTTCACTCACCATAATCCATTCAATCCCAGCAATGAAGATGAAAGTATGAGTTATTCTGAAACTCCAATGAAGTGGGCAAAGCTAGGATATTTTGGCTCCCATCCTAATTCTTTACAAGTTTTTCTGTTGTTCAACTTCTTTCCCAAAGGATCACTAGTGCCTGCAATATACAATATATGCTGGTTAATGCAAGTTTTACATACCAAAGAACCAAAGCTACAATAACAACAAAACCAAGAAGAAACTCGGGTGTGAGTGTCGGATGCGGGTATGTATCCAACACGGGTATATTCAATTTTTTAAAAGTTTTTCCATGTATTTGGAGAGTCCTTGGAGGGTCAAATCCCCATTCTTATATCCAAATACGTGCCGGACACGGATACTTTAAGAAAAATGAAGAGTCGGAGCAACATAGAAGATAATAGTGACGATAAATGAGGGCGTATGAAAACTTTCAAAAAAGAGGAACAGAAGAATCACATGGAATTTTTTCCACTGATCTATAACCTATATGCTATATAAATTATAAAGAGCAATGTCATAGTTTATCCATAATTAATGGTATACTTTTTTCTAAAGTGTAAATAAGAAGCCACCTGTAAAGGCCTCAAACTTTTTGCTGAATTTCCCGCTGTTAGCAACCAAGTCCATTAGTTCCTGCCTGCAGAGAAAGTAACAGAGAGAGAAGAAGTCAGCAAAATAAACAATTTGATTGAGTAGCTGCTGTCAAAATAGTTCATTATGGAAACTATTTGGGATATTCTCAAAATTTAAAGCTAAATAGCTATGTTGCTTTGACTCTTTATTTTTTTTGAAGTATCCGTGTTCGACACTCGTGTCCGACACATATCTGGACATGAGTATGAAGATATGATCCTCCAAGGACCTTCAAATACATGAAAATCTTGAAAAAAATTGAACATATCCATGTCGGACACATACCCGTGTCCGATACTCACACCCGAGTCCGAATAACATAACTAAATAGTGTTGCATAAAATATCTTGAAACAAGTTGTGATCTGTCCTAATATAAAAGAAGACAACCTGGACAAAGGATGATTGTCACAACCCAAGAAAATCCGGCCACGAAGTTTCTTCTTCAGAACAGTGACTGAGAGAGAAGCTGCATCCTATTACCAAGTATACAAATAGATATCAACACCACTTAAAGTACTTAAATGACACTGCAATTCCCAAAAAAAAAAAAAAAATTGTTTGTCTATGAACAATTATGTTACTCGGACTCGGGTGTGAGTGTCAGATACGAATATGGGTCCGACATGGGTATGTTCAATTTTTCAAAGTTTTTCCATGTATTTAGAGAATCCTTGGAGGGTCATATCCCCATACCCATGTCCGGATCTACGTCGGACACGAATACTTCAAGAAAAAAGAAAAGTCGGAGCAACATAGATGAACAACAAGGAGGTGAAATTTTGCAAAAACCATAAAACAAAACTGAGTATATCATTTCAACTATATTGCTCCAACTCTTCATCTTTCTTTAAGTACCCGTGTCCGACGCATATCCGAACATGGGTATGGACTATGGAGATATGATTCTCTAAGGACCCTCCAAATACATGAAAATCTAGGAAAAAATTGAGCATACCCGTGTCGAAAGCATGTCCATATCCGACACTCACCCAAACCCGAGTAACATAACATTTCAATGCTACATTGTAGTGTAATAAAGAAGTTGAGAGAATGTGCACATGAAGAAAAATAAACCAGCCATTCATAAGAAGCGAATATAAATATTGAAAAGTGAATTTTCACCTCATAGTGTATAAGATTCAGGATGTGATCTGGACGAGCATCAACAGTTCCCTTCCGCAACCAATAGGAATGTGCACCTCTATCTATTTTGTATGAATAGTTAAGGTTACAATTAATGCAACATTGATCGATGTTATTCGGACTCGGATATGAGTGTCGGATAGGGTATGTGTCCGACACGGGTATGTTCAATTTTTTTAAGTTTTTTCATGTATTTGTAGGATCATTGGAGGGTCATATCCGCATACCCATTAAAAGGTATACGTCGAGCACGGGTATCAAACACGTATACTTTAAAAGAAAATGAAAAGTCGGAACAAAATACACATTGATAACATCAACAAGTACATGAAACATATAAATATATCTCTTCAGAATTCTAAGTCCAAGAAGAGGATATATAAAGTCCAGACAACCTAACGACACAACCATCAAAGTCCAGCACCACTTTTTCAGCCTTGAGAAAGACATCGGTCCGATGGCTTCTCCCAATCGGCACATTTGGAGTGTCCTGTAAAGAATATTAGATTTCTGTGACCTTACAAGTTAAAATACAGAAGGCAGACAGGATATTTGATGCATATAAATGTCATGAAATAAGCTGGCATTATAAATTCAAAAGTCAAGATCTATGTTGCTCCGACTCTTCATTTTTCTTGAAGTACTATTATCCGTGTCCGGCGCATATCCGGACATGGGTATGAAGATATGATCCTCCAAAAACCCTCCAAATACATGAAAATCTTGGAAAAAACTGAACATACCAGTGTCGGACATATACCCGTATCCAACACTCACACCTGAATCCGAATAACATAGGTCAAGATGTATATTACACACTTATTTAGACAGGGAAAACTTCCCCTTCATGGAAAATTAGAAGAATAAAAAGAAAAGTGTTACCAGCAGAACAATGTGTTATGTTAGATGTAAACACCTCATCACATGGTCCATTGTCATTGCAATCATATAGTGCAGAGCTAGATGTGAATAAGAAAGAACCTTCACCATTCCAGCTTAAAGCAGCCATCCTGCTCCATTCAAAGCCCAAACCAATTGCACCAATTTCAGTTAGAATAAACAAAATAACCAATCAAAATTTTGCTACTAACAAGAAATCTAAAACTCCTCATTAAATTTAGCTTTTACTAAAGCTCCTCATATAGAATAGAATACTACTACCAGACAGCACCAATATGGCTAGTGAGTGACAATATAAACCTATGTTACTCCGACTCTTTATTTTTTTTTTGAAGTTTTCGTGTCCGACACCCGTGTCCGACGCATATCTGGATATGAGTATAGGATATGACCCTCCAAGGACTCTTAAAATACATGGAAAAACTTAAAAAAAACTGAACATACCCGTGTCGGACACATACCCGTATCCGACACTCACACCCGAATTCGAGTAACATGGATATAAACAATAGAAACAGTAGTGGCAGCGAAAAATTTCTCATAGTTACCTAATATCACCAGGGTAATCTGGGGTTTTTGAACGAGGAGCACAGAAAATCACATAGGGAAACTTCTGATCAGTTTTAGTCCTTTCCAGAAATGGATTAATCCCCATTGAGATTAATTCATCATGGTGATCCGTCGTCATGGTCTGCCCATAAATTTGACATCCTGGATGTTCCTGCTTCCACACATAAATATTAACCGCCTTTCTTCTAAATAACACCTAAAAGGCTAAAACCCATCTACCATATCCTTACTGTTATCCAAAAAAACCCTTTGAAATTAAACCCATGAAACTACATTGAATGAAATTAAAGCAGGAATTTTCTCAAGCAAGTTGGAGGCAAAAAAAAAAAAGTTGATTAAAATTGAAGTAAGCAATCAAACATTTAGTTTACCTCCCTCCATTTTTCAGCAACCAAGCGACCAAGAACACCTGGTCCCACAATTAGCAAATCATTCTCTCCCACCATTTCAGACGACGCCATTGCCTTTGCCTCCATTGCCTCATTTCTCGCACCTTCATCGAACAAAAAAAATCCCAGATTAAAAAAAAAAAGATAAAAATTCAAAGAGATAGAGAGAGGGAGATACCAACTGTGGAGGAAGCTGAGATTTGAAGAGAAGCAGCCATTGAAGAAGTGAAGGTGAAGCTTTTGAATATGGGCATTGGGTTCTTGAAAAAGGGTAGTGATGATGATGATAATGAGATTGAGTTTTTCGAGAGATTCGTGAAATTTGAGAAGCGACCATAACTAAAGCAAGAAATGGTTCCCATTTACTTGAAAATAAAAATAAAAAACAACAAATTAAAAGAAGATAAAAAGAGCCTCTTTCTGTCGAACGAAGCGAACTGGAATGTTTAACTTCGAGCTTCAGCTGAAGGGGAGGATTTTGTTCTTCATAACGACCAATGATCTTATTACACGTGGTACGTTGGGTAGTTGTCAGCCTCTGATTGGTGGCCGATTATTACGTTTTTATTTCACGACATATGTTAAGGCTCCTCCTCTCTGCCTCCGTTCGCCTGCAGAAGACGTCGTTATATTGTTAAAACGTGGTCGTTTTAGGGAGGTTTGGTTCAGAAGATGCCTGCATGAGGGAAAAAAAAAAGATGACAGTTCCTATATGATAAATTGCTAATTGTAATGAATCAACAATATTTTATTTTTCATCCATAAAAAAATCCATATATTTTTTCTTTTTAAAAACATGAAACTAAACCTATTTATGCTACTTATCCAAACCCAATTTTTTTTTTAATATTTGAGAAGTTTGAGCAAAAGTATTAATTTAAAAAAATTGTTTGGTAAAAAAATAAATCCGTTTAAAAATGGGATGGGCCTTGAACATAATGTTTTTTATTCAAGTCCGATTCAGCTTGACCCATCTTATTATTAGTAATATTAATATTCAAAGAGATTGATTTTTTTTAAAAGATCGATCTCTTAATGCATTCAAGTTTAATTTTTATTTCAAAAAATTAAGGGATTATTTCTTTTTAACTTGATAGCTCTTGAAAACCTTTATGTGTAAAAAATAATTGATCCATCTCTAAAAAATGATCGATTTTTTTATGTAAAAATTTAGATGAACCTGTATGAGTCTAGATAATCTTTTTGCGTGTAAGATTGAGCCTAAACATAAAATGAAACTCATATTTTGGATCAAACCCGAATAATCATAAAAATTGACCGAAAGACTTGAAATTTACAAATCTCTATTAAAATTAAACACTAATTTAATAAAATCACAACAAACTCTCCCATTTAACTATGTTTCCCTAAATGCAAAATTCATGATTTGCATGTCTAATATTGTCGTTTTTAATACACTACAAGCGCAGGCTCTTTTCCGAAAGAATACTTTTGACGGAAAAGTTTCGTCCAAAAAAAAAAAGCCTTTTATAGACGACTTTTCGATTTGTGGGAAATTGTCTTTCCTAATGGAATTTCTGACGATTTTTCATCGAAATTTACAAACAGAGATGGAAACTGTTGAAAATCTATCGAAAAATTTGAAATAGAAACCGTTGAAAATCTATCGAAAAATTTTATGACGGGAAAGCATAATTTTTGCGGTGACAATACAATGAGAAAATATATGATGAGAATAATGAGAACAAAATCATTTATAATTGATCAATTAATAAATTTGATAACCATTGATTTGACCATATCAGCATAAATTAAATTTACTAACTTGATATTGGATGTTCCGGTTGAAAAAAAAAAAATTCTAAAGGGGAAGGAACTTTTTTATTATTACCATCACTTCTGTTCTGCTTGATTGTCTTTGTTAATGTCTGTCAACGGACCGTGAAAGCTCAGTCTTTGCCGCCGGCGCAGTACGATGGGTTCGTGTACACCAACCACCGAGTTGACTCGGACTCGGACACGATCATGATCGAGGCGTTTGTCACGGGCTCAGACTTAAGCCGAGCAAACGTGCGGCCTTAGGCTCGGATTTGTTGCCTTGACAAGCCTAAGTTCAGCCTTGAACAACCGAAAGGGTGCTCGAACTAGAAAGCTTTGAAATGCCTAAGTTGGCTGAGTTGCTAGAATGCTAGAATGCTAAAGAGATTGAGGAAGAATGCTTTGTATTACTCTACAAAGTTGTGTGTACAAATGAGGGGTGGGGAGGCCCCCTTTTATAGACAAGTTCCCCTTACATCTATTGCTAGAAAATTCGGACTAGAGCAGCCCTTAGTGTGATCCAGCTAAGGCTGCCTGATCCAGCTAAGGCTGCCTCTAGTGTGATCCAGCTAAGGCTGCCTGATCCAGCTAAGGCTGCCTCTAGTGTGATCCAGCTAAGGCTGTCTGATCCAGCTAAGGCAGCCTCTAGTGTCTTCTAGATGCTTCTGTTGTGGGAACCGCCCCTTGGTGACCCTTGCTGCTTTGCCTCGGACTCGAACCCGCGCCCTTATGCTGGGAATTGCCTAAGTCCGTGGTGCTGCTCTCGGGTGGTCTCGGGCGGTCCGTGACATTCTCCCCCACCTGATCGAGCGACGCCCTCGTCGCATTCTCCGAGTGGAACTGGTCGATTTTGTCTTTGAATTGCCATAGTGCCTCGGCCAGTTCCCAGCTAGCCTCGCTATCGGGTAGGCCCTTCCATTGCACTAAGTACTCGTGCTTTGGCCTATAATTTTGTTGTCGAACGACTCGATCGGCCAAGATGCACTGGACTTCTTTATCGTAGGAGGCCCTGACTCCTACTGGTGCTCGGTGAGATTCCCCTCGTGATGGATCGTCTCGGTCTTCATGAAATGGTTTAAGCATACTTACATGGAAAACCGGATGCACTTTGAGTTTCGAGGGGAGCTCAAGTTTGTAGGCCACCTTGCCTACTCGTTTAAGAACTCTGAAAGGGCCCTCGTAACGGCGCACAAGTCCTTTGTGTTGCCTGCCTTTGGTGCGCAGCACCAAGTGTAGTTTTGCTAGCACTAAGTCCCCGACTTGGTGCTGCATGTCCCGACGTTTGCGATCAGCCCACTTCTTCGATCGTTTGGCTGCCTTGTGCAAACAGGCTCGGGCTAGATCGGCTTGCTCCTGCCAAGCCTTGGCAAACTTGTATGCTGCAGGGTTGGGTCCCTTATAAGCGGCTGCAATGGTGCTGGGCGTTTGCGGCTGTTGCCCAGTCACGATCTCAAAGGGACTTTGATTCGTGGCCTCGCTCCGTTGTAAGTTGTATGAAAATTGGGCCACGTCCAGCAGCTTCGGCCAGTCCCGTTGAGTGGCACTGACATAGTGTCTAAGGTAGACCTCAAGTAGTGCATTCACCCTCTCAGTTTGCCCGTCGGTTTGAGGGTGAAGAGCAGTCGAGAAGTTCAAGTCCGATCCTAACAACTTGAACAGCTCGGTCCAAAAACGCCCCGTGAACCGGGCATCCCGATCACTTATGATTGTTTGTGGCACGCCCCAATACTTGACCACATTTTTAAGGAACAATCGGGCGGCTTCCTCTGCTGGACACGTCTTTGATGCCGGGATAAAGGTTCCATACTTAGAGAACCTATCTACCACGACCATGATGCTCCCGTACCCATCAGCATTGGGTAGTCCGACAATAAAGTCCATGGAGACGCTCTCCCATGGGCGCTCCGGTACTGGTAATGGCTCTAAGAGACCGGCTGGTGACTTAGGCTCGACCTTGTCTTGTTGACAGACAATGCAGGTCTTCACATAAGCCTCGATGTCGTCCCGCATACGAGGCCAGTAGTATCGGTCCTCTACTAAGGCTAGGGTGCGGTGCACACCCGGGTGGCCAGCCCACCTTGAGTCATGGCACTCTTGCATGACTTCCTTGCGTAATTTCCCGAATTGCGGCACATAAAGTCGGTTTCCCTTGGTGTAGAGAAGGTCGGCCTCGAGCCAAAACCTTCTTGTCTTCCCTTCCTTGGCGTATTCCATGATGGTCTTCGCTGTTGGATCATGAGGCAGGCCTTCCTTGATGCGCGGCACCAAGGAGCCTTCAGGTCGACTGATGGTGGCAAGCTCCATTTTTCGGCTAAGCGCATCGGCCACCAAGTTAGCCTTTCCAGGCTTATACTCCATCGAAAAGTCGAACTCAGCAAGAAAGTCTTGCCATCGGGCTTGCTTTGGTGACAACTTCTTCTGAGTTTGAAAGTAGCTCGTGGCTACGTTGTCAGTCTTGACCACGAATCTAGACCCCAACAAGTAATGTCGCCAAGTCCGGAGGCAGTGCACCACTGCAGTCATCTCTTTCTCTTGGACCGTGTAGCGGCGCTCGGTCTCATTGAGCTTCCGACTCTCGAAGGCAATCGGATGATTATCTTGCATTAGGACACCACCTATTGCAAAGTCCGATGCATCCGTATGAACTTCATACGGCTTGGTGTAGTCCGGAAGAGTAAGCACGGGCTCTTCCGTGACAGCATGCTTCAATTTGTCAAAGGCTTGTTGGCATCCTCGGTTCCACTCCCACACTCGACCTTTCTTGAGCATGTCCGTCAAGGGTGTGGTGATGCTCGAGTAGCCTTTGATGAAGCGGCGGTAGTAGTTGACCAACCCAAGGAATGATCTTAGCTCGGTGACCTTGGTTGGCGGCTCCCAATCTAAAATGGCCCGGACCTTGCTCTTGTCCATGCGGATCTTGTTACCTCCGACTATGTGGCCTAGAAAGGGCACCTCTTGTTGCGCGAATGAGCACTTCTCCTTCTTGACATAAAGCTCATTCTCTTTAAGGACTTGGAACACTTCTCGCAAGTGCTTCACATGCTCCTCGAGTGTCCGGCTATAAATGACAATGTCGTCAAGGTAGACTACAACAAAGCGGTCTAGAAATGGTTGTAGTACCTTGTTCATGAGGGTGCAAAACGTAGCTGGAGCATTCGTAAGTCCGAAAGGCATGACAAGGAACTCGTACGATCCATAACGAGTGACGCAAGCTGTTTTTTGTTCATCCCCCTCGGCTATGCGCACTTGGTAGTAGCCCGATCTTAAGTCAAGCTTGGTGAACCATCTTGCTCCGCCAAGCTGATCGAACAAGTCGGCAATGAGTGGGATCGGGTACTTGTTCTTGACCGTTAACTTGTTGAGTGCCCTATAGTCGATGCATAGACGCAAGGACCCATCGTGCTTTCGTTGGAACAGAACCGGGGCACCGAACGGGGCCTTTGATGGCCTGATGTACCCAGCATCAATAAGTTCCTTGAGTTGTTTGCGCAACTCCTCGAGTTCTGGTGGTGCCATCCGGTACGGAGCCTTGGCTGGTGGCAGTGCATTAGGCACCAGCTCGATCTTGTGGTCCACCTCCCGCTTGGGTGGAAGCCTCTTGGGCAGCTTCGCGGGCATAACATCCTTGAAGTCTTGGAGTACTTCAAGCACTTCCAAGGGTGTCTCGGCCTTGGACTTTAAAGGCTGGTCAGATTCTTCGAACTTGAGGGCAGCAAGATAAGTGACTTGGTCCCTCCTTAGACCCTTGGCCAGTTGGATGGCCGATAGCATCTTGGTTCCAGCCCCCGACTCTCGTTTGATCGGCACAACGCATTGGCAACGAGGATCCAAGATGCAAAGGCAGTCAGCAAAAGGCACAATTAGTGCATTGATGTGATCAAGGAAGTCTAGGCCAATTACAAGTTCGTAATCATCGAGAGGAATTACCTCGATAGTGGCCTTCCCCTTCCATTGTCCGAGTTGAAGCTCGACTCTTTGTGCTACTCCAATGGTTGGCACTTCCTTGGAGTTGACAGTCTTGATCCATCCAGCCCCTTTCTCTAGCTTGAGCCCGAGCTTCTTGGCTGCTCCCTCGGACATGAATAAGTCGGATGCGCCCGTGTCTATTAACGCGTTCATCCGTTTGCCCGCAACGTTGATGTCCACGAACATCAAACCCCTTTGCTTTCGGCCACGCTTGGTCTGAATCGAACTAAGCATCATTGAGCCAAGCCTTAGAGTTTCCCTTTCCGGTTCATCAGCCTCCTTGGCTATGGCGGACAGCTTGGTTCTCTTGGGGCAGTCCCGCACTCTGTGCGGGCCTTCGCACAAGAAACAGGCTAATGGCTCTCGGTCCTTCTTCTTGTCCCCGTCCTTGGCAGACTTCCATTTCCCGATCATGGGCTTGACATAACCTCCTTTGGGCGGACGATCATTCTCTCCCCCACCTTTGCCCTTGCCCTTGGGCTTGGAGGACTCGGACTTGTCGAACCTCTTGAACTCAACCAAGGACTCGGCAACAGTCATGGCTCGGGTCAGGTCTTGGACGCCCCTTCGTTGTAGCTCTTGCTTGGCCCAAGGCTTGAGTCCGTCCATGAAAGAAAAGAGAGCCTCCCTCTCACTAAGGTCCGAAATTTGAAGCATAAGTTCCGAGAACTCTCGGACATACTCGCGCACATCCCCGTGCTGAGTTAGCCTCCTTAGTTTGGCCCGTGCCTCATCTTCGGCATACTCGGGGTAGAACTGCTGCCTAAACTCCCTTTGGAACTCTTCCCACGTTCCAATGGTAGCCACCCCACGCCTTGCATCGTCGGACCTGCGACGCCACCACAACAAGGCAATATCAACTAAGTACATAGAGGCGGTGTTTACCTTGGTAGCATCGTCATCGATGCCCGTTGCTCGGAAATATTGCTCTATGCCCCATAAGAAGTTGTCCACATCTTTGGCGGCTCTAGTCCCTCGGAATTCCTTGGGCTTGGGAACCTCCACTCGATGCCTTGGTGCTACCGCAAGCATGCCACCCCCAATGGCTGCCTTGCAAGTCGAGAGCTCCCCCTTGAGCTCTTCCATTTCCTTCCGTAAGGCCTCGACCATGGCCTCTAAGGCATCATTTCGTTGGGCTAGTGAGTCCATGGATTCGTTGAGGGCGGCTTGCATCCCATCCTTGAGCTCTTCTCTCCCCGAGTCTAGCTCATCGATGCGCCCCTCAGCATCCTCGACCCTGTCCAAGACCCCAGCCACGGTCATCTCCACCTTGGCTAGGCGGGTCTCCATAGACGACAACACGTCCCTCGAACTCCCTCGCGTTGCTCCCTTTTTGCCCTTGGCAACAGCACGGGTCTCGTCCTCTTGCTGGCTCAACACGTCTGATTGAGATGCCATTGATCGACTAGCACACTCGAGCAAACCTTGGCTCTGATACCACTTGTCACGGGCTCAGACTTAAGCCGAGCAAACGTGCGGCCTTAGGCTCGGATTTGTTGCCTTGACAAGCCTAAGTTCAGCCTTGAACAACCGAAAGGGTGCTCGAACTAGAAAGCTTTGAAATGCCTAAGTTGGCTGAGTTGCTAGAATGCTAGAATGCTAAAGAGATTGAGGAAGAATGCTTTGTATTACTCTACAAAGTTGTGTGTACAAATGAGGGGTGGGGAGGCCCCCTTTTATAGACAAGTTCCCCTTACATCTATTGCTAGAAAATTCGGACTAGAGCAGCCCTTAGTGTGATCCAGCTAAGGCTGCCTGATCCAGCTAAGGCTGCCTCTAGTGTGATCCAGCTAAGGCTGCCTGATCCAGCTAAGGCTGCCTCTAGTGTGATCCAGCTAAGGCTGTCTGATCCAGCTAAGGCAGCCTCTAGTGTCTTCTAGATGCTTCTGTTGTGGGAACCGCCCCTTGGTGACCCTTGCTGCTTTGCCTCGGACTCGAACCCGCGCCCTTATGCTGGGAATTGCCTAAGTCCGTGGTGCTGCTCTCGGGTGGTCTCGGGCGGTCCGTGACACGTTCTTCTACCCGGTCTGCCCCGATAGCAGAGACTCATGGCCTTCTCTCAAGCAAGCTATTCAGCACTACGGTTCTCGCGTTTCTCTCATAGTTCACCTTCTCCCATTGCCGTTAGTCTGCTCTCTTTCTAATATATTTTGTTCTTTTATTTAATTATCCTTTCGCTTTTTTTCTTCTGAGAAATTTAGGAAAGAATAGAAATTGAAATTTGGAATTAGAAACAAAACCAGGTCAAGCTACCTGGTGGCTGTTTCTTTTAGCTTAAAATCATTGTTTCGGGTTTAATCTATTTTTTTTTTATTTGGTTACTTTGGGTTTAATCTATTTATACTAGAATTTGAGTGGAAAAAAGCTTCTGAGTTTTCCAATATATATGACCATTTTTGTGCTGAACATATAGCTGAATTCTTTAAAAGACAATTGGGATGAACACTTCTAGATTCTGTTCTAATATTTAAGCTTTAAACATCCTGATTTTTTGTTTGAATTGTTATTCGGGAAAAGTGCTATGCCTTTAACAAATGGGTTTTGAATTTAACATATCCCGCTTGGGAAACCTCTTATTTGTTCTGTTGTTTTCACTGTTGTGTGAACCCTGCTAAAAGATAATTTCTTTATGACAACCTTGATCTGGGTTTGATTTGATGAATGTTTCTTTCTGCTTTAAAGGATTTAACTTTTGAGAGGTTTGGTATTGGAAAATGCAGTTACCATGACTATGCATTCGCTACTTCCCGTGCCCTGCACATTGTAAACCTGCTCAATCCTTCTGGTACTTTCCGATTGTTGAAATTAAAAGTAGCCGTAATTATAAGAATATGTATTATATTACTTCTATTTCATCCCCACTGCTGCTTATTTGGTTGTGTAATTGACTGAGTTGCAATGACAGAGTTAACTATGAAACCGGGTAATCAAGTATCAGGTTACTTCATATTGCTGACGTGGAGAAATAAATGGTGACTGTTAATCTTAATTGATCTAAGGGATATAAATGATTTTGTTCTTATTCTCACCATATATGTTTTTATTGAAGTTGTCACCAATTTTTGCTGTCAAAATTAGTGACAGAATTTTGGGAATGCGTGTACTCCCATAAAAAAGTTAGGTTTGAGTTCCCATTTATGAAGTTAAAGAAAAAAAAACCCTTAACATCTTTTAAACTTGATATTTTCAAACTAAATTATTAAAATTTTAACCATTAGATTGAATATGAGTGGAGCTGAATATCATGTTTTCTAAGCCACCAACCACCAAAACCTGACAAAACTACTTATTTCAATAGTGTGCACTCCCATCAGAATCAGAGTCGCATGCCTCATCTAACTTTCCAATAATGTTTGGTTCAAGGATTTAAATTAGCATCGTTTAATATTTATCGTGGTTGTGGATATAATAAATATTATCTTAATTAATTACGGTAAATATTAAATGTGAATATCAATAACGGAATGAATCGAAATAGTAAAATAACGATCGTAAAATCACATTGCAATTGTTATTTAAATCTCTAATTCAGGTAAATCAAAAGCTTCCCCTGTCCCTGCATTTTTCTGTCTCCTATTGTTATACTTAAAAAAAAAAAAAAAACTTAAATCCAATCTCAAAATCTAACTTTTAAGATAGAAAGTCTAATAGGATATATAAATCATACTCAGGTACAAGAGTTAAGCAATGTGAGATTTTTTACTCTCTCTCGAAAGATATCGGACAAAACAAATATATAACATTTAACCTAATGGAACGAATAAAAAACTTAATTCTGATACCAAATTAAAGAAATTCAAATTCGACCACAAAAACTAATTTTTAAAGTGGAGAATCTATTAGATGTAAATATAACCTTTGACAGTTATATATCTTGCTTAATAGCAAAAACAGATTGGAAGGGTAGGTAGAAGAACAGCAGTTGCTAGGTTTGACAGTTAGATTATAGTAGCATCGAACCTTGTAGAACCACTTCCCGTTGCTAACTATAAAATCTGTCTGTTCGATGAAAATAGTTATAGTAACAAATTCAAGGTCCTCTCTTTATATATATAATACTAAACTGTTACAGACATTCTATGAACCAGTTTCGAAGAAGTTCCTACTTAGATTTTCTCAAATTTTTATTCAAGCTTTGCACCATTTCAGGGGTTTAATTTGCTATTGACAGTGAGAAGAATCAAGTGCTGGCACTGGCAGCATTGTTGGTCAAGTGCACTTGCAGAGCAGCAAAATGAGACCACCTGGACCTGGAGGAGGGCCTGGACCAGGAGCCGGAGGACCTGGTGGTTGGGGTCCTCCTGGACCAGGCGGTCCTGGAGCTCCCTGGCCTGGACCTGGTGGTTTGGGTCCTCCTGGACCAGGAGGTCCTGGAGCTCCCTGGCCTGGACCAGGAGGGTTGCTTGCAGGTTTCTTCAATGGCTTGTGCAGCGGTGTAACTTCTTGGTTAGCTTACATGTCTATACTGTTTATTTATTTTATAAGCTTTATTTTTCAGTTTCTCTAAGCTGGAGTTTTAAAAAAATTAAAAGTGGATGCCTTTTTTATTTCACTCTCTCTTTTCTGCAAGTAGGAATCACTATGACTTGTAAATAACAAAACTTTTGCCAAAATTATAGCTTTAGTCAAAGGAAAATCTGAAAATTATGGTTTTGGAATGGGTAGAAGCTAAAATACATGTATGTTGTGTTTCATGGTTTTTTTTTTATTAATCGAATAAATGTAAACACAATATAAATTATTAAATGTGTCAAAATTTTAAACACGAATATCATATGTGTATTAAATGTATTATGTTAATTGTGTTTTTTTGTGTTTAAACATATCATTTCATGTTTATTATATGTACTGTTTTCGCATTCATTAAACGTGTTATATTTTCATATTGTGTTTTAAAATTAACATATATATATATTTTTATAATGTACGGTTATTTATTCTTTGTTTTTTTTTTTTAATTTTTACCCACCAAATTTTGACAGTCTCTACGTTTTGTGCTGTTGCTGGTTGATCCAAGACTGCTTTGGTGGTCCACCTCCACCCGGGCCTCCTGGCGGCCCACGTGATGCTCCTCTTGGTCCTGTTGGGCCTCCTGGACTCCCTGTTCCAGCTCCGCCACCACCCATCGCACCTGCTCCACCTCCACTTGGCCCACCTTTACCTTATGCTGTCCCACCGCCGCCAGGACCGCCTGGTGGTCCACCTGGACCCTTTGGTGGACCGCCAGGACCGCCTGGTGGTCCACCTGGACCTTTTGGTGGCCCGCCAGGACCACCTCCTTAGTTATAACAGGCATAAAGCATATTTCTCTCTCTCTCTCTCTCTCTCTCTCTCTCTCTCTCTCTCTCTCTCTCTCTCTCTCTCTATATATATATATATATATATATATATATATATATATATATCGACTAATGCTTAATTTAATATTGTTATAAAAAAAAGCTTGAAATAAAAAAATTTGGATTGAAAAAGTGTATTTTAAAATTATCGTGGGAAAATACAATTTTAGAATTTTAATTGTTTAATATTGTTCTGAAAAGGTATTATGTGTGAATTGAAATGTCCAAAAAAAATATGCATTAAATAATAAATAAATAAATAAATAAATGTGAGGATAATAAAATTATTTTTCATCTTTAAAAAGTGTCATTGAATGATAAAAGCCACAAAATTCGGGTTTCGTAGTTTAGATCCAAACCATGATGTTAACAACAAAAACTATTTTTTTTTTATTCATTTAACATTGTTGTTACGATGAAACACAATTTTTAATCTTAAAAATCGTATCAACAGTAATACTAAGCGTAGCCTAAAGCAAATGTCTTTGTTAGGTGAAATCCTTTTCTGCATCATTGCATTCTGCTAATATTTTTGCACACTTTCATCAGAGTTGTGTGATTTCTGTCATATGCCTTTTATTATCCACAAATTATTGTTTTTTTTTTTTTTTTTTCAGAAGATAACATCAAGTAAACACGACATGATACACGAATGTCTCAAAATCTATATAATACGAATTACTAACGTATCAAAATTTATATAAATATAAAATACTATAAACACGATTATGACACGACAAAATACACGAACACGACACCGATACACGAATTATCAAATTTACTTAAAATGACTAAATCTTAACACGAAATATAGATGATGAATTTGGTTATTCATTCATCTTTGATTGAAGGTTAGTTTAGCAATATTATTGAAAAAAAATGGGTCGAAAAAATATGTTTAAAAAGTGTGATGAAAAAATATGATTTAAATTTTTTTAAGTGTTTGGTATTACTGTGAAAAGCTGTTTGTGAGAAATTGAATTGTCAAAAAATATATGTTTAAAATCATAAAATTAAGTTTAGAGAAGTGAGGATAAGAAAGTTATGATCCAAAAGCCAGCTTGCAAATCGTAAAAACTCTATTTTGTGGCTTTTATCATGATTTTAATCGCAAAAGTCATAATTTTTTTACTCATTTAACATTGAAATTGCGATAAAACGTAATCTTTAATCTAAAAAACTATGCCAACAATAATACTGAACAAAACCGGACTTGAGTTACCCACATTTATTATTTTTCTAACTCATGATCTTGCTTTTATTTCTTCTTTTGTTCTACCAATCAAAGTCTATCCTCTTATTTTGGTTTGAAATTTACCTTGAAAGGCACCAAGCAAGTGGGATGGTATTTTGAAATATGAGCACAATGAACAACCCAATAACCTAAGCTGTCTTTACCATCATCATCATCAAGATGTGAACTTTCTTATCCATTAGTTTTCACTTCTTCTTTTTTTTTCTTCATGTATTTCATCAAAAAATTCGTTTTCTATACATTATAGGTTTAATATTAAAAAATAATCATGTGCATTTTTTTAATGATATTGGTTTTTTTAATATACTTCTTTTGACTTTTTTCCTCTAATCTTATTTGAAGAGTTTGGAAACTTCACATTACAATAAAGTAATTTTTGGCGAAATATTTTGGTGAAAAAAAACATATTTTTCATCCAAAATAATATTTTTTCGATGGATAATCCAAGGTCACTAATGCTCATTCGTCCAAAAACTAAACTCGGTCGAAAATAATATATAGGACTTTCCAACGAAAAATTTTGTCGAGAAAAAAGTAAAATCCCTTCGTGATATGCATTTTCGGTTTTATTAAATTATTTTTATTAATTTTTTTTAAATTTACGATAAAAAATTTCATGGAAAAAATATCTAAATCCGTCGATAATATGTATTTTCAATTTTAGTAAAATATTTTTAATTAATGTTCTTTATTTTCGAAGGAATATTTTTCAGTAAAAGTCTACATTCCGTTGCCAATATTTTTTTTTATTTGATTAAATAATTGTTTTATAATATAATATAATTATTATATTAATTTAAAATAATTTATGACAGTATTTCTGTCAATGATACCTAAAACTTTCGTCGAAAAATGTATGAGAATATATTTTTATTAGTTATTTATATATATATATATTTTTAAATCCAATCTAATTAACATCAGTGATAATTTAAATCATCAGTTAAGTTGGTAGATGATAAAGTGTTTAAGCCATATTTGCCAAAATGGGAAGAATAGAAGTTTTCTTTTCTTCTTTTTTTTTTGGATGGAAAAAATCATTGATCGACGGTGTCAACATTGAATCTGAGATTTTGATCGAATTTTGAATTTTTATTGAGGTTTCAGACTAGTGTTTGAGAGAGTGGAGAGAGGATATATATTTATACAAAGAGAAAGAGAGAATAAATTGAAGAAAGAGGAAGGAATAAGAAAAAGAAGGAAAAAAAGAAAAAGAAAAAAAGTAGACTTGTTGCTGGAAGCTCGACCCGATGCGTGATGATAATATTTCTGTCAATGATACCTGAAATTTTCGTCGAAAAATTTATGATAATATATTTTTATTAGTTATCTATATATATTTTTAAACCCAATCTAATTGGCATCACATGAGAATTTAAATCATCAGTTAAGTTGGTAGATGATAAAATGTTTAAGCCATATTTGAAAAAATGGGAAGAATATAAGTTTTCTTTTCTTTTTTTGGATGGAAAAGGTCATTGGCAGACTGTGAAAGACGGCGGTGCCAACATCGAATCTGGGATTTTGATCGAATTTTGGATTTTTGTTGAGGTTCCCGACAAGTGTTTGAGAGAATGGAGGGAGGATATATATATATATATATGGGTTTTGCTAACAAGTGTCATTAGAGCAATTGTTAAGGTTAGTTAATATACTATTTATAGTAATAATATTGTATTAAATGTAAAAGTTGACAACTTTATTCATCATTTTCGATACATTGAATGAAAATATTACTATATATATAGTAACCTTAACAAGTGTACTTAGGGCACTTGTTAGCAAAATCTTATATGTATTTATACAAAGAGAAAGAGAGAATAAATTAAAGAAAAAGGAAGGAATAAGAAAAGAAAATAAGCAGACTTGCTGCTGGAAGTCGACCCGATGCGCAGCCTAGATTTTTTGGACTTTCGTATCTTTAGATATAATTTTTATTCTTTTAAGTTTTTGCTATCTATATTTTTTACACTTATTTAAATTTACATATTTTTATTTGGATGCTCATTAAAATGGTAATAAATAAGTTATGAATGATTGGGTTGTTGGCAAAATGTTTTATGGTTAAATATTAATTAATATGGTGACTATTTTAAATAAAATAATTTTCTAAAATTAAGATGATTTTTGAAACCCTGTTTAGATGTTTGAGAAATCCCAACAATTATTATTTTCATGAGGAAATACCATTTTAAATTTAAGGATTATTATGAGAATTACCCTTTCCTAATTTCTGCATAGACGTTGGACAATTTAGGGGAGTTTCTTCCACCGATGATTTTTTTTTTTTATTCTCAAATAAAAGCTCTTTTTTTTTTTCTAAAATTAATTAAATTTATCATTCATACTATTTTATTTGTCTGTTACATTTTTATCTATCTATGCCCATTTATTTCTCTGTGATTATTTATTCTTATTCATTAATTTATACCATTTATTCATTGCACAACATGTTTCATTACGAAATAAAAATATAAACTTTTGAAAAGGTTTTATGAAATAAAACAAGATACTATCCCAAGAAAAAAATAATTCGTGGTACCTTGCTGAGAGATGTTAAAAGGTTTATATAATCATTGCTTGTAAAGGAATGTTATATTTGATTATTATGAAAATTATCAAGTGAATGCACTTTTTTTTTAATACTATCTAGATGTTAGGGAATTTAGAAAAAAAATTAATACCAAAATTTTCATTTTATTCTTAAATAAAAGATTTTATTTATTTGTTTATATTTTTAGGAAAAAAAAAGATTTTGATTGCAATAAAAGAAATTAAGTGAATTGTTTTTAATTATCAAAATTAAGATTTTTTTTGCAAAGCTAAAAGTATAACACGTGATTAATAGGTGTCATTTTTTAACGAGCGCAATGAATTTTTAATTATTTTTTTATGCATAATCATATTATCGAATCTAATTTTTGTTTTCCCAAACAAAATGATTTATCTTTTAATAAATCTCAACTAATTTTAAGGTTTTATTTTAAAAAAATAAAATTCCATAAATAATCAATCACATTTAAACAAAAATAATAATAATAATTGTCGCAACCTAAAAAAAAAATAACGACGAGTCTCATCGCAAGACTTTATTATTCGTTAGGCGTGACATTAAAAAAATCGAGGAAAAGTCGACTTAATTCCTCTAGAAAAATGAAGGTTTTGAAAATGACCTTAAAAAAGACATGGAGTCGCCACCAATCTTTTTTAGCTAGGTGTGATCGGCCACCTATTAAAACCGGTTTTATAAAATATTTTAAAAATTAATTAAAATATTTTAAAAACCAATTTCAAGTCTGCGTTTTAAACCAGAGAAATCAAAGAAGCGGGTTCGGGAGTCGGTTACGTGTGGGGAAGGATTAGCACCCCCACAACGCCCGTATAAATCGGTACCTTATTAATCGTGTGTTATCTCAAGTCTCGGTAAAAAGTTGGTTTTAAATTTAGTATTTCAAGTTAATTCCCAATTTAAAGAAAAATAATTTAATTTTTATTTGAAAATGATTCGGAATTTATAAATTCAAAATTTTCCTATATTCCCCAACAAACGTGGCAAAATATAGAAATTTTTATTAGTTTTGAAAAACTTTCCGAATCATTCTCTTTTTTTTTTTGAAAGAAAGATATTCCTTTATTAATGATAATTGATGATATTCCCTCCAGCAAACCCGGTAGAGAACTCATGAATTATTTTAACTCGGGAATATCTTTATTTTTTATTGAAAAATCATTATCCTTTTGAAAACATTTTAAAAGATATGAATATGTATATGCATGACATAAATAAAATGACATAGCAAAATCTAAATAATATAATGCAACCTAAATGACATGGCAAACATGAATGATATGGCATATAATTTAAATGACATGGAATAAAATAATGCTATCATATAATATGCATGAAAATAAAAATGCAATGCATGAAATGTATTTCTTCCTTTAATTAAGGAAATCCGTATATCTAAAAAGATATCCGACTACCTTAGGAAAATATGTCAAATTAAATATTCTAAAACCAAAATACTTTGTGATTGTTTGAAAACAATTTTGAAAAGCTTGAATTAACAATAAAAATTGGGCTAAAAATTTTTAAATGGCTCTAATTTCCTAAGTTTAAAAAATCCGGACTTGACTACCCTTAGCCCGGGACTTGAAAACCCATTTTTAGAGTTTAAAAGGCTTAGAAATCACCCTAAGTCAGTAGCTAACCCTCCTAATCAGCCCACTCTAAGTAGATTAACCAAAACAGAAAATTGGTTTTTCTTTAAATTCAATTCTGACTCCATTGTCCAGTTTTAATCCACGATTTTTTACCCTATTTTTAAAAATTCCAAAAATTCTGAAAAAATTACTGGAGACTCAGGACATGTAAAACTACACGAGAAAAAAATCGACTTAATTTTTTGATCAAAGATGAATTCCCAGAAAAACCAGATTTGTACGAGTTTTTGGAGGAGAAAAAACTGCTTTGTTTTTCTTTAAAATCAATTCTGACTTCACTGTCCAGTTTTAATCCACGATTTTTTATCCTATTTTTAAAAATTCCAAAAATTCTAAAAAAAATACTGGAGACTCAGGACATGTAAAACTACACGAGGAAAAATTTTCTTAATTTTCTGATCAAAGATGAATTCCCAGAAAAATCAGAGATGTACGAGTTTTGGGTGGAAAAAAAACTGCTTTGCCAACACATTTTTTTTGTCTTTGATAAAATCATTTAAAAATAAAAACAAAAATATTTGAAACTCATAAAATGACTTGAAAGCAGTAGCTAGGACTTTTTGAAAGTTAGATAAAAATTGGCTAAGTAAAAAAAATCACAAAGGTAGAATAATCAATTTGACAAACTTAATTTTCCACAAGTGTGCTCAAGAGAGCATGACTTTGAACCATTAATTGGCTCAAGTCATTATTCAAGTGGCATGAACATGAAATGCATGAAACAATGCAGCAAACATAATGCATGAAATGCATGGATCTAAACCTAAATGTAAGGAAAATGCATGACATAAATAATATGGCCTAGACCTAACATGAACTTGCATGGCATTTAATGTAACCTAGACCTAAGACATGCATGGCATTTTCACAAACACAAGGCATGCTTAATTCAAAAATCCAACCAAATATCATGCAAATGCAAAAACCTAACAACTAGCATGACAAAAATACAACACACAATGCAAAACACATGTAGTAGCCAAATGGCCCCAAGCTTCAACAAGCATGGCATTTTCACAAACACTTGGTATGCTAGCATGAAAAACTAAGTCACAACACAAAAATCACACAAGCATTTTCACAAACACCTAATATACCAAATCTAAAACATGCTCACTAAGATATAAAACAAGAATCATGCAAAGAATCACACAAGCATTTTCACAAACACTTAATATGCTAACTCTAAAACATGCTCAAATTTAAACAACATGAAAACAGAAAATTAAAAATGCAAAAACACGATATCTAAGACATAAATGGCAACAAACAAAGCAACCAAATTAAATATAACTTAAGAACATGAAATAACATAATATTTAAAACATCAAAAATAAAGAAAATAGCATAAACAATATGGTAAAATGAATCAAAAACAACAACTTAAAATAAATAATGTAGGCCATTTGGCCATGGTGAGTTTATTGTAAAAACAAAATGTAAGAAAAATATACTTAAGAAAGGAAATGAAGGAAGAACAAGAAACATTATTTTAAAATGAAAACTCACCAAGTAGAGATTAAAATAGCAAAAAATAAGAATAGAAAATGAAAGTGCAAGAGTTGGTGCTCAAGAGCAACCTCAAGAAGCTAATATTTCAAGCTTTTCTCTTCAAACTTTCCTTTTTTTCTAAACTTTTCTTTTTTTGCTCTCAACCAAGAAGATAAAAACTAAGAAAAACTAAGAGAAATCAACCAAAATGGAAAAGAAAAAACAAAATCTGCCTCCCTCCCCTTAGGGCTGGCAGAAAATGATGCTTATATGGACTCCAAGATGTTGTCATTTTTGTGTAACCTAATTTCCATCAAATGACCAATAATTCAAGATGAAAAGTCATGAAATTACCACCCTTAGATTAGCATCTCAGCCCTCTCAAATTACAGCTGTCCAAGAAAAATGTTGACATCTTTTTTCCAGCCCAACTCTGATTTTTTGAAGGGCCCAAAAAGCCCTTTTCGGTTGCTTGGGTGAAATGACCATTTTGCCCTCCCGGATGCAAAATAAATATCAAACGGGCTCCAAATTCAATTTTTAGTTTTTTAATACTTCCAAAATAATAAAATATTGAGTTCTGGAAGTTTTCAAAATTATCCGAGTCCGTTTGCTATTTATTTGGATTTTTTCTTCCCAAAATGTCCTTTTATGCCCCTACTTTTTACCATTTTTTGAACGAGCTCCAAATCAAGATTTTTCTTCACCAATCTCTTCAAAATAATTAAAAAGTGTGATCTGGAAGTTTTCGTAATTTTTGGAGCTCATTTGGTATTTTTTCGGGATTTATCGGCTTGAATTACTGCATAGGAAGCTCGGGATTTAGCCATTTTGCAAATGAACTCGGAATCAAGATTTTCTTTCGCCAATCTCTTCCAAATAATTTAAAAATGAGATTTACCAAATTTCAGAATTTTTGGAGTCCATTTGCTATTTTTCCGGGATTTATCTTTTTGAATTACTGCATAAGAAGCCCGGGATTTGGCCATTTTGCAAACGAACTCGGAATCAAGATTTTCTTTTACCAATCTCTTTCAAATGATTTAAGAATGAGATTGACAAATTTTCCATAATTTTCGGAGTCCATTTGCTATTTTTCCCAAAATTTTCCAATTTTGCCCTTTAACCTCCGAAACCCGGTTTTGCTCAAAACAAGTCCGATTTTCAGATTTTCTTCAATCTGAGCCTTGGGCCATCCTTTTTAATCATTCCTCATCCATTGGGGGCTTTGGTCTTACCAAGTCGGGCCATTTCTGTGATTCTTCCCGATTTCACCGAAATCCACTAAAAACCCTAATTCTCGGTTTTCTCCCGGATTGACTTTTCTTTCGGTTTTTCTTGCAAGTGACTTCTCCATTACCCGTAGTCAGTGCTTATATTTCATTTGGAACCTTCAATTTCGACCAGTTTGATCGTTTAAGCACTTTTCCCCAAATTTCTCGGATTAGGGTTTCTTTTCTACTGAATCTCCAAATCCCAACTTCCGAACTCCATATCTTTCAATGTAGACCTCGGATTATCAAAATTCTTTCTCCATTTTTCAATTGAACTTAAAATCTTGATTTTGAAAGTGGGTTGACTTTTTCAGTAGTTGACTTTCTGGGGTTGACTTTTTCGGGGTTGACTTTTTCGGGGTTGACTTTTTTCAAGTTTGACTTTTTATGCTCGCCCTCTTAAACTAAGTCTCGGAGCACCACCTGCAGGATGAAAACAGTCTTTTTATACTCGGAAACATCAATATGGGAAGAAAAGTGGCCCGGACAAAATTAGGTGTCTACAGCTGCCCCTCTTTGGCTATTGCTGAGAATCAGGAATCAGGCAAAGATAAACCAACACTAATTTTGTACGGTCAGTGAAATCACATGGAAAGGAAAGGGGCTTTCTTTTTCATTTCTTCATTCATTTTTTCATTTTTCATTTTTTATTTTCTTTTTTTATTTTCTTTTTTTATTTTCTATTTTTTTCATTTTTTCTCTTTTTTTATTTTTATTTTTTTTGTTTCTTTTCTTTTCTTTTTTTTTTTTTTGAAAACAGTAAATTGAAGATTTGTCCTTAAATTGAATTCCCTGACTAATCAAGGCTCGATTCGTCTTAAGGAAACGAATTCGATTTGCAAGAAAGGAAACGACCTCGACGATGTTCTCGGGGCCTTAACCTTTCTTGTTCTCAGCTGTGTTTAAAATTCTGGATATCTCCTCCAGAAGCTTCGGCTATCACCACCAAAGTCTTGCTCATTTTTTTAAAATGTAAAAATTCTGGGTATCACCTCCAGAAACTTCAGCTATCACCACCGAAGACTTTTTACCTTTTCAAAGGATTTTAAAACTCTGGATATCTCCACCAGAGGATTCAGCTATCACCACCGAAGTCTTGCTCATTTTTAAAACTGTAAAATTCTGGGTATCATCTCCAGAAGCTTCAGCTATCACCACCGAAGACTCTCTACCTTTTCAAAGGACTTTAAAAAAAACTCTGGATATCTCCACCAGAGGCTTCAGCTATCACCACCGAAGTCTTGCTCATTTTTAAAACTGTAAAATTCTGGGTAGCATCTCCAGAAGCTTCAGCTATCACCACCGAAGACTTTCCACCACCGAAGACTTTCTACCTTTTCAAAGGACTTTAAAAAAAACTCTGGATATCTCCACCAGAGGCTTCAGCTATCACCACCGAAGACTTGTTCATAAATAAAAAAAGTACCTCGACGATGATTTCGGGGCTCGACTCGCCTTAAGGAAACGAAATCGATTATACCTGAAAACTTTAAGAGATGATGCAAATGCTTCATGATGCAAATGCGAATGTCTTTTGTTGATGCAAACGCTTCTTGATGTAGATGCAAATGACTTAGATTGGTGCAAATGTCTTTGATGCAAATGTAAATGACTTGATTTGATGCAAACTTTCTTGATGCAAATTTAACTAACTTAGATTGATGCAAATGCTTCTTGATGTAGATGCACATATTGAAAAAAATTCTGGATAAATCCTTCAAAATAAGATTTCTCATTTTTCAAAATTATAAAACCCTGGATATCTCCACCAGAGGCTTCAGCTATCACCACCGAAGACTTATTCATTTTTAAAACTGTAAAATTCTGGATATCCCCACCAGAAGCTTTGGCTACCACCACCAAAGACTTGCTCAATATAAAATTCTAGATAACTCATCTAGAAGAAGATTTCTCATGTTTCAAAATTATAAAACCCTGGATATCTCCACCAGAGGCTTCAGCTATCACCACCGAAGACTTATTCACTTTTAAAACTGCAAAATTCTGGATATCACCACCAGAAGCTTTGGCTATCACCATCAAAGACTTGGTCATTGTAAAATTCTGGGTAACTCCTTCAGAATAAAATTTCTCATTTTTCAAAATTATAAAACCCTGGATATCTCCACCAGAGGCTTCAGCTATCACCACCGAAGACTTGTTCACTTTTAAAACTGTAAAATTCTGGATATCCCCACCAGAAGCTTTGGCTATCACCACCAAAGACTTGCTCATTGTAAAATTCTGGGTAACTCCTTCAGAATAAAATTTGTCATTTTTCAAAATTATAAAACCCTGGATATCTCCACCAGAGGCTTCAGCTATCACCACTGAAGACTTGTTCACTTTTAAAACTACAAAATTCTGGATATCACCACCAGAAGCTTTGGCTATCACCACCAAAGACTTGCTCATTGTAAAATTCTGGGTAACTCCTTCAGAATAAAATTTCTCATGTTTTCAAAATTATAAAACCCTGGATATCTCCACCAGAGGCTTCAGCTATCACCACTGAAGACTTGTTCACTTTTAAAACTGCAAAATTCTGGATATCACCACCAGAAGCTTTGGCTATCACCACCAAAGACTTGCTCATTGTAAAATTCTGGGTAACTCCTTCAGAATAAAATTTCTCATGTTTTCAAAATTATAAAACCCTGGATATCTCCACCAGAGGCTTCAGCTATCACCACTGAAGACTTGTTCACTTTTAAAACTGCAAAATTCTGGATATCACCACCAGAAGCTTTGGCTATCACCACCAAAGACTTGCTCATTGTAAAATTCTGGGTAACTCCTTCAGAATAAAATTTCTCATGTTTTCAAAATTATAAAACCCTGGATATCTCCACCAGAAGAAAATTTCTCATTTTTCAAAATTATAAAACTCTGGATATCTCCACCAGAGGCTTCAGCTATCACCACCGAAGACTTGTTCACTTTTTAAAAACTGTAAAATTCTGGATATCCCCACCAGAAGCTTTGAGAAATGATGCAGATGCACATGTCTTTTAACAAGGTGCTCATGCTTCATGGTGCAAATGTAAAATATTTCTTAGTGCAAATGCAAATGGCCTGGATTGATGCCCATGTTTCGTGATGCAGATGCCCCTACTAATTGTGTTCATGTAACTGGTTTATGAATGGTGTAACTACAATTACCACACAATAATGAAAATGCAATGATTCTAGAAATGATGCAATTGCTTGAGATGACACAAATGCGAATTCCATGAAGAATGTAAATGTAAAGGTAAAATGCAGATGCTTATGGAATAGTGCCAATGCAAATACCCATGAATGATGCAAATGCTTGCTGACACTGTGCAGATGCAAAAGCTCGATAAAGAGATGAGTGCTCATGAGTGATGCAAATGCCCCCGGTTGTTTTTCTAGACTTTGGCTTAGCCTTTCAAATTCATTTTTCCTCTTCAAATCAGAGTATATCTTCAATTCATTTTGGCTATTCTCTTTGCCCCAAAAGTTTTCAAACTTTCATCAATAGAGATCTGAACTGAGTTTGATTTCTTCTTCTCATATCTGGAAGTCGGGACCTATCCTGGCAGTTCTATACTTTTGGGTTAGAAAAACCCTTGTCTCATGTCAACATCAAAAATAGGTATTTCAAAAATATTTTTATTTTTCCTTTTTGAAAAACAATTTTGCTTATTTAAGGAAAACTTCTAAGCCAAAAATTTTAACTCCACAGTGTATGATGTACAAATCTTTTGATGACTGATGATCACTGTTAGAAAATCCCCTAAGTATTAATTTGGGTTTTTCAATTTGAATTGACAAGGCTTGATACAACAAGATTTTGGTTTTTTCAGGAAAACTTCACAACAAAAATGTATGTCCCTTCTAGGCTCACAAATGGAACAGGTTTTATAAATCATGAATTCATTGAGAACCAAGCAAATTCAACATTCTTTTAGTTTCCATATCAAGGCTTTTTGACAAGCGTCAAGATTGGCCGGGATATTTAAATCGGAAAGTTTGATCTTGGAGGAAAAAAAGATTCAATTTTTGAAGACAATCCTCCGAATGAGAGCTGACAATTTGGGGGGTTCAGGAATTCCTAGATGTTCCTCGATGACCACTTTTTTTAAAATGACCTTTTTTTTTTTTTTTTTTTGGGTATCGGCATGGATGGCATTGAAAATTTCCAAATTAACTCTAGACCGCCCGTTTTTGGGTTTTCGCCCTAGAGTCCCATTCTTTCCTTTTTTTTTTTTTTTACCACACACTTGAGAATTCTAAATTCTTCCTTAGTGAAATGATAATTCGATGAGATGGGATAAAATCCGAGGAAAAACCTTTCAAATTAAATATTCATGCTTGATCAAAATGGACTTTTAAAGCACGTAATGTAGGCCATGGCTCAGGGTTCAGAAAGAAAGGATAAATAGGCCCAAAATATGTGTTTGAGGGTAATCAGATCAAGGATCCTTTCTTGAAGAGGATTTTCTTTGAAGCATGTCCCTTCTTGGACATTTCTTTCCTTTTGACTTTGCTCTTTTTCTTCCTTGCTCTTGGCTTTCAATTTGCCATGTCTTTCACACATTTTTTTTTTGCTTTCATTTTGCCCCCTTCTTTTTCAACATAGTGAGCCCGTCTTTATTCGGGGCTCCATTTGCTTTGCATCTGTCTTTGAGCTAGGACACCTTTCTCAATGATCTTTAAAAAAAAAAATCTTTTCTTGCATTTGCCCCCTAGTGTAGAGAGTGATCCTTGATCAGGGTTCAAAGAAGAAAGAATTCTTTTGGCTCAAAAGGGGTGACTATGGATAATAATTTTTTTCTTGTGAAAGGGATATGAAAGATGGCCATTCATCATATCAAGCCCAAATATTCTCATTGAAAAGCAATCCTCAGGGGAAATAGATATTCAGAATTTTATTTTGCACTTTGGAATCATCCGAATTCTCATATGTATGATATCATGATTTTTCTTTTTCTTTTTTTTTTTGTTTTTTTTCGTCGCATGCCCCCAATGATTCATGCATTAGCCCATCCTTCTTCACTATGTATCCATCATTTCCACATATGATGCCCCAATTTGATTATCCATGCGAATTTGTATCAACGAGGAACATGGCAAGTCTAGGTCTGTTTTGAAAAGGCTGAGTTTCCAATCTGAGTTCTTTGAAGAGACAAGGAAAATATGACCCAAAAACAGGTTTTCTCTAGGACAGGGGATAATCTAGTTTAATCATTGTGCCCCAGGGTGTCAATCATGAAGTGATGTCTAGGCAATTAGTGTTTTGTGGTCATTGGGAAAGATCATGAAAGGTTTTAGCACAATCTTGACACACACCAAATTATCAAAATCTGGATTCTTGAAAGAATGTCTCATTTGTTTGATTTTCAAGGAATTTGAAAATTTTCAAAAAGTTCGTTCCTTTGCTCATAGCATAGACTAAGATCTACGTCTTTGCTTATTCTGTGATGACAATGGTTTTATGAAGTCAAATCATTCATATTCCTTGAAGCATTACGTCTTTCAAGTGGTCTCGGTTCAAAAGATTTAGGCTTAGGAAAGCCTAAAAGAAAGGGCTGAAGGTATTGGGTCATTTCTAACAATGATCATCAATCTTCTTGAGACTATCCATTACTAAAAATTCCTTAATGCTTGTTTTTTGCAAATTCAAGTTATTGTTGAAACACAACAAACACAAAGCATTTAAAATACAAAATTCATTTAATTAACATGAGACAAGTGCTTTCCTCATCACAGTGTATAGAACTACATGTGTCAAAAACCTAATATGATCATGCACAATGTTTCTTATGACACTTGACTTCCCCATCTTCAAAACTTATCGAACCAGCCTTGATGAGATCTCTGACCTTGTACTTCAAAGCGGGGCAGTTCTCTGTTGAGTGACCTTGATTGCCAGAATGGTACCCACAACACTCATTAGCATCATACCAGCTCGGATAAGGGGGTTTCAGAGGCGCTATTTGCATGGGTGTCACAAGGTGATTCTGGATGAGTTGAGGTAGTATCTCACTGTATGTCATAGGAATCGGGTCAACCGGATTTCTTTTTCGCTTTTTATGCCCCTTTCGATTATCCCCAAGGGTGTTCGATTGATAGACAGATGTAAATTCTGGTGTATTTGCAGTCATTGGTTGGTAGGGATAAAAACCATGAGAGACATTATTCAGGGTAGAGTAAAATGACTGATATGAGGAGAATTGGGGAGGTGGGGCAAAGTCTTCCACGACTTGGGTATCTTCCTTTTTCTTTTCAGATGCCCCCTTGTTCTTGGTATTGGATGTTCTTTCTCCTTCAATTTTCCCATCCTTGATAGCATTCTCAATCATCTCCCCTGAAATTACCATGTCTGAAAAATTATTTGTGATGTTGCCAACAAGTATATCATAGTACGGGGCCTGCAGTGTATTCACAAAAAGGATAGTGGTTTCCTTTTGAGTTAAGGGCGGTTGTACTTGGACGGCCAGGCTCATCCACCGTTGCACATATTCTTTGAAGCTCTCAGTAGCTCTTTTCTTCATATTTTGCAAGGTGAGACGGTCAGGCGCCGTGTCAGTCATATGCTTGTACTGGTTTAGAAAAACCCTAGCCAGGTCATTCCAAGAGCGTATCTGGTCCTTGCTCAACTGACTATACCACCTAATTGCGGACCCGCTGAGGCTATCCTGAAAACAGTGAATCAAAAGCTTATCATTACCTATATGACTCGTCATCTTCCGGCAGAACATAGTGATGTGGGCTGATGGATCGGTCGTCCCGTCATATTTCACAAAGTCAGGGATCTTGAACTTAGGAGGAATGACTAAATCGAGGACCAAGCATCGTTCTTTCGCCTCCACACTCCCGAATACATCTGTTCTTTCTATTGCCCGGAGCCTTTCATCTAACAACTGATATTTCCCTTGGGAATCTGCCAACTCAACCTCATTTACTGCAACCCTTTTCAACTTTGCCTGTTCAGCTAGATCATCTGAGTTTAGGACATTGACGAGGTTAACAGTGTTCTGGGCATCACTTATTATGACCTCATCCTGGCCCTTTTGTGCCTCTAACCCTTCTCTGGCGATAACGTTTTCGGTGTATCCTTTTCCTTTGATTACGGCAGACATCAGCTCCATCAATTTAGTCATCTGACCTTTAGATTCTGCTTGAGATTTTGCTAGCTGTTCTCGCAATTCTCTCTGTTCCCTTTCCATTTTTTCCATTCGGGCAACATGTTCATCCTCCATAGCACCAGCCTGTATTAAAAGTGTACTCAGTACTTCTTCTGATTTGAAATGGAAATTCTTTCAAAGACTCCTAAAGCCAAGCCAACTTCTATTCTATTTTCCCCAAAATGTATGTCATGATGAATGAGCCATGAATGCAATTTGATGCATGTGAAGCCTAAACAATATGATGTATGGACATGTATAATGGAAACATGCTGACCATATATGTAATAAATGCAATCACAATGCCAACATGTTGCAAACAAAGAATAAACAAATCAACACATGGATATATGCAATGACTGATCATGTGCATTTCAGCATATTTCCCAATGAATGTTCATATGTTCTATGAATGCAACATGGTGTCAATTATGATACATGCAAACAATGAATGATCGATACAGAGTATATACAAAGAAAATCATACTAACCATGTGTGTCATGAATGTGACCTAATGCTAATCATGATGTATGTAATAAGCAAATTAATGCATAGATATATACAGAAAAATCATGCTGATTACGAATGCATGAATGCAACCTGACAAATAATTGATGGGATGCAAAATGCAAAGGGGGAGATATCACGGAGGAAATAAGAATCGGAGGAACTTAATCATCAACCTCTCATTAATTTGAAACATAATCAATTCATTCCCACATCAACATTCACAATGGTATAAACCATGTTTTACAAAATTTGAACAGTGGTTAAGACTGTCCTTACAAGCACTTTATTCTTCCTAACATCCTAAGGCTATAAGAGCCGGCTACTGAAAAAGTGAAATCCTATTACATCATATAAGACCGAAGTCTTTCCACCTCAATGATGTAAATCTCCCAATCCTAATGACGCTTTCCTAGTCCTCTATCAATCAGTGTCGTGGGATCCAACCACTTGGCATTTATAAGAGTTTGCACTTTCTTTTTGAATGCCATACAGTCTTCAATGTTATGGCCAACAATTCCACAATGATAATCACATTTTGCATTTGGATTATACCACCTTGGATATGGTGGTAACAGGGGTTTCAATGGGACACAGGCAACCATGTGATTTTGGATCAGTATAGGGAGGAGCTCTTGGTAGCTGATTGGAATGGGATCAAAAGGCATTTGGGTCTTATCCTGGGGTCGTTTCTTAGTTGCACATGGCCTAAGAGTTGGGGCACTTGGTGGTGGCACTAAGGTCCGAACCAGAGTGTTTACATGGAGATGTGGCGGAACAGCATGGTGAGGGTATGGATTCGGATACGGGGCCTTTGGAGGTTGTACATAGCTCGAGGTTCCTATCCCAGATGCTGGATAAGGTGGTTGATGAGGGAAATAGTATGAACTGGTAGTTGTTGCTGATTGAGTGGGATTCAGGAATCCCGTAGTGGTCATCCCAATGGACGATTGGACCATGGTAGGGTGGGGATACTGGCTTGGACCTCGAACAGTTTGCAGGTATGGTACAGGATCCAAGGTTTCTATCTTTGGTATCAGGCTCTCAGGTTTAATCATTTTCACGATTTTGTCCATAATTTCATCAGGATTGCAACCTTTGTGGCATTGACAAGCGCAGGATCCAGCAAGGATTATGTGTTCTGGGCCTAATGGTTTTGGTTGATCCGAAGATGATGCGAAGCCCTGAGAAAGTTCACCTTTACTGTTACCCATATCCTCAACCATTTTCAGCAATTTGGCAAGTTGTTCCTTCACCTTTCGGATTTCATGTCCATATTCCTCTTGATTGCGTTCCAAAGCACCCAATCGTTCCTCCGATTCATTTCTCATATCTCGAATCCCTTTCATGCAAATGAAAATGTCATGAGATTAGGAATACAATTATGAATGTACATGCTCTATTCCTATGTGCATGAATAAACTGATGATTAATGCATGAACATATACAGAGAAATTATGATGACTATGTATGCTATGGATGCAATCTAATGCCAGGTATATACAGATAATGACTGTGCATGTCATAAACGTATCTTACAATGAATGACCATGCATGCTATGACTATAATATGATGTCAAAATGATACATGCAAAAATAAATGAATTAACACAAAGGTATATACAAAGAAATCAATGATTACACGAAATTGGTGGGACTATTCAAAAATCTCATTATGCAGGATTTGCCTCCATTTTTTTTTTTTTGATTTTTTTTTTTGATAAACCAATCACATCATTTTCAAAAGAATTTCAGGGTGGATCTTACTATGGTACAATATGCAAATGCTCATGTGACACTACCGGTTTTATGAAATCATCAAATTCAATTACCAACTGTTTATTGCAAAGAATGAGATCAATAATACAACCAAAAATGTACATGCTTTATTTACACATGCATGAAATGTGCCACATGCAAAAATGCTTGAAAAAGGATTTTTTTTTTTTAAAAAAAAAAACAGCTAATGAACATCTGCCCCAGCAATATCTGCTTATTTAGGCATCACGATGCCTTCGAGGCGGAGTATCACATTTATTACGGGCGATGTACGTACATCGTTGCCCGATCTACCACACTTATTCGGAGTGTAAAACAGGTAACAAAAAGTTTAGAAATGTCCCTCCATGTGTTCCTATTTTCGGTATATCTAACGGAAATTCGGGATGGCTTCGCCTAGGTTCACTATATGAAGGTGAATCGGTTCTAAGGCCCCGAATTGTTCCTCACTGTCGCCGGTGAAGGCTAGTAAGGCACCCCGATAAAAGCGGGTTCAATTCGTTAGAGTATATTTTCCTATGCCCATGCGGAGGATCATCACGAAGGCATTAGGTACTTTATACTCCGAAAGTGTTTCACTAGCCCATACGGAGGATCAATCACGAAGGCGTAGTTACTTTACTCCCACTTAAAAGGACGGAACCCGGGTATAGGATTCATGTTATGCAAATGCACGTGTAGTGTGTGTGGAGGAATAATAAACCTTTCACCACCTATTCTACAAACCTTATTCTAAATGCCCTAGCAATTAAAACATTCAAGAATAGTGTAACGCATTAACCAACAAGCAATTATAATATACAACCTTAAATAACTAGAGAACAAAAATAAAATGCATGCACATGAGTATGAACATATTTAAAAACAATTTATTATTTTCAAAATTCTCCTTATTAAAAAAATGTGGGAATTAAAATCAAATACCAATTAAACCAACAAAAACCGAGACTTTGATAATACACGACTAATTCTAGGCCTGACTCTCTAATATGTCCCCAGTGGAGTCGCCAAGCTGTCGCAACCTAAAAAAAAAATAACGACGAGTCTCATCGCAAGACTTTATTATTCGTTAGGCGTGACATTAAAAAAATCGAGGAAAAGTCGACTTAATTCCTCTAGAAAAATGAAGGTTTTGAAAATGACCTTAAAAAAGACATGGAGTCGCCACCAATCTTTTTTAGCTAGGTGTGATCGGCCACCTATTAAAACCGGTTTTATAAAATATTTTAAAAATTAATTAAAATATTTTAAAAACCAATTTCAAGTCTGCGTTTTAAACCAGAGAAATCAAAGAAGCGGGTTCGGGAGTCGGTTACGTGTGGGGAAGGATTAGCACCCCCACAACGCCCGTATAAATCGGTACCTTATTAATCGTGTGTTATCTCAAGTCTCGGTAAAAAGTTGGTTTTAAATTTAGTATTTCAAGTTAATTCCCAATTTAAAGAAAAATAATTTAATTTTTATTTGAAAATGATTCGGAATTTATAAATTCAAAATTTTCCTATATTCCCCAACAAACGTGGCAAAATATAGAAATTTTTATTAGTTTTGAAAAACTTTCCGAATCATTCTCTTTTTTTTTTGAAAGAAAGATATTCCTTTATTAATGATAATTGATGATATTCCCTCCAGCAAACCCGGTAGAGAACTCATGAATTATTTTAACTCGGGAATATCTTTATTTTTTATTGAAAAATCATTATCCTTTTGAAAACATTTTAAAAGATATGAATATGTATATGCATGACATAAATAAAATGACATAGCAAAATCTAAATAATATAATGCAACCTAAATGACATGGCAAACATGAATGATATGGCATATAATTTAAATTACATGGAATAAAATAATGCTATCATATAATATGCATGAAAATAAAAATGCAATGCATGAAATGTATTTCTTCCTTTAATTAAGGAAATCCGTATATCTAAAAAGATATCCGACTACCTTAGGAAAATATGTCAAATTAAATATTCTAAAACCAAAATACTTTGTGATTGTTTGAAAACAATTTTGAAAAGCTTGAATTAACAATAAAAATTGGGCTAAAATTTTTTAAATGGCTCTAATTTCCTAAGTTTAAAAAATCCGGACTTGACTACCCTTAGCCCGGGACTTGAAAAACCATTTTTAGAGTTTAAAAGGCTTAGAAATCACCCTAAGTCAGTAGCTAACCCTCCTAATCAGCCCACTCTAAGTAGATTAACCAAAACAGAAAATTGGTTTTTCTTTAAATTCAATTCTGACTCCATTGTCCAGTTTTAATCCACGATTTTTTACCCTATTTTTAAAAATTCCAAAAATTCTGAAAAAATTACTGGAGACTCAGGACATGTAAAACTACACGAGAAAAAAATCGACTTAATTTTTTGATCAAAGATGAATTCCCAGAAAAACCAGATTTGTACGAGTTTTTGGAGGAGAAAAAACTGCTTTGTTTTTCTTTAAAATCAATTCTGACTTCACTGTCCAGTTTTAATCCACGATTTTTTATCCTATTTTTAAAAATTCCAAAAATTCTAAAAAAAATACTGGAGACTCAGGACATGTAAAACTACACGAGGAAAAATTTTCTTAATTTTCTGATCAAAGATGAATTCCCAGAAAAATCAGAGATGTACGAGTTTTGGGTGGAAAAAAAACTGCTTTGCCAACACATTTTTTTTGTCTTTGATAAAATCATTTAAAAATAAAAACAAAAATATTTGAAACTCATAAAATGACTTGAAAGCAGTAGCTAGGACTTTTTGAAAGTTAGATAAAAATTGGCTAAGTAAAAAAAATCACAAAGGTAGAATAATCAATTTGACAAACTTAATTTTCCACAAGTGTGCTCAAGAGAGCATGACTTTGAACCATTAATTGGCTCAAGTCATTATTCAAGTGGCATGAACATGAAATGCATGAAACAATGCAGCAAACATAATGCATGAAATGCATGGATCTAAACCTAAATGTAAGGAAAATGCATGACATAAATAATATGGCCTAGACCTAACATGAACTTGCATGGCATTTAATGTAACCTAGACCTAAGACATGCATGGCATTTTCACAAACACAAGGCATGCTTAATTCAAAAATCCAACCAAATATCATGCAAATGCAAAAACCTAACAACTAGCATGACAAAAATACAACACACAATGCAAAACACATGTAGTAGCCAAATGGCCCCAAGCTTCAACAAGCATGGCATTTTCACAAACACTTGGTATGCTAGCATGAAAAACTAAGTCACAACACAAAAATCACACAAGCATTTTCACAAACACCTAATATACCAAATCTAAAACATGCTCACTAAGATATAAAACAAGAATCATGCAAAGAATCACACAAGCATTTTCACAAACACTTAATATGCTAACTCTAAAACATGCTCAAATTTAAACAACATGAAAACAGAAAATTAAAAATGCAAAAACATGATATCTAAGACATAAATGGCAACAAACAAAGCAACCAAATTAAATATAACTTAAGAACATGAAATAACATAATATTTAAAACATCAAAAATAAAGAAAATAGCATAAACAATATGGTAAAATGAATCAAAAACAACAACTTAAAATAAATAATGTAGGCCATTTGGCCATGGTGAGTTTATTGTAAAAACAAAATGTAAGAAAAATATACTTAAGAAAGGAAATGAAGGAAGAACAAGAAACATTATTTTAAAATGAAAACTCACCAAGTAGAGATTAAAATAGCAAAAAATAAGAATAGAAAATGAAAGTGCAAGAGTTGGTGCTCAAGAGCAACCTCAAGAAGCTAATATTTCAAGCTTTTCTCTTCAAACTTTCTTTTTTTTCTAAACTTTTCTTTTTTTGCTCTCAACCAAGAAGATAAAAACTAAGAAAAACTAAGAGAAATCAACCAAAATGGAAAAGAAAAAACAAAATCTGCCTCCCTCCCCTTAGGGCTGGCAGAAAATGATGCTTATATGGACTCCAAGATGTTGTCATTTTTGTGTAACCTAATTTCCATCAAATGGCCAATAATTCAAGATGAAAAGTCATGAAATTACCACCCTTAGATTAGCATCTCAGCCCTCTCAAATTACAGCTGTCCAAGAAAAATGTTGACATCTTTTTTCCAGCCCAACTCTGATTTTTTGAAGGGCCCAAAAAGCCCTTTTCGGTTGCTTGGGTGAAATGACCATTTTGCCCTCCCGGATGCAAAATAAATATCAAACGGGCTCCAAATTCAATTTTTAGTTTTTAATACTTCCAAAATAATAAAATATTGAGTTCTGGAAGTTTTCAAAATTATCCGAGTCCGTTTGCTATTTATTTGGATTTTTTCTTCCCAAAATGTCCTTTTATGCCCCTACTTTTTACCATTTTTTGAACGAGCTCCAAATCAAGATTTTTCTTCACCAATCTCTTCAAAATAATTAAAAAGTGTGATCTGGAAGTTTTCGTAATTTTTGGAGCTCATTTGGTATTTTTTCGGGATTTATCGGCTTGAATTACTGCATAGGAAGCTCGGGATTTAGCCATTTTGCAAATGAACTCGGAATCAAGATTTTCTTTCGCCAATATCTTCCAAATAATTTAAAAATGAGATTTACCAAATTTCAGAATTTTTGGAGTCCATTTGCTATTTTTCCGGGATTTATCTTTTTGAATTACTGCATAAGAAGCCCGGGATTTGGCCATTTTGCAAACGAACTCGGAATCAAGATTTTCTTTTACCAATCTCTTTCAAATGATTTAAGAATGAGATTGACAAATTTTCCATAATTTTCGGAGTCCATTTGCTATTTTTCCCAAAATTTTCCAATTTTGCCCTTTAACCTCCGAAACCCGGTTTTGCTCAAAACAAGTCCGATTTTCAGATTTTCTTCAATCTGAGCCTTGGGCCATCCTTTTTAATCATTCCTCATCCATTGGGGGCTTTGGTCTTACCAAGTCGGGCCATTTCTGTGATTCTTCCCGATTTCACCGAAATCCACTAAAAACCCTAATTCTCGGTTTTCTCCCGGATTGACTTTTCTTTCGGTTTTTCTTGCAAGTGACTTCTCCATTACCCGTAGTCAGTGCTTATATTTCATTTGGAACCTTCAATTTCGACCAGTTTGATCGTTTAAGCACTTTTCCCCAAATTTCTCGGATTAGGGTTTCTTTTCTACTGAATCTCCAAATCCCAACTTCCGAACTCCATATCTTTCAATGTAGACCTCGGATTATCAAAATTCTTTCTCCATTTTTCAATTGAACTTAAAATCTTGATTTTGAAAGTGGGTTGACTTTTTCAGTAGTTGACTTTCTGGGGTTGACTTTTTCGGGGTTGACTTTTTTCAAGTTTGACTTTTTATGCTCGCCCTCTTAAACTAAGTCTCGGAGTACCACCTGCAGGATGAAAACAGTCTTTTTATACTCGAAAACATCAATATGGAAAGAAAACATACCTGTTTAGTGGCCCGGACAAAATTAGGTGTCTACAATAATAAAACATCCCCAAGGAATTTTGGATATAAATAGCTAGCCTAAGAGGTTGAGGTTGTGGTTAGCAAAGCAAGCACAAGAGTGAAACAAACAAAGAGAGCAAATTCAAATTAAAGAAAAGAATGCTAACGAAAACGCCATTGGCATTGCCAAAGTTTATCGTCCTCAGATCCAACGAGATAAACGATAAATACCTAGGCTACATCCATGAAGATGGGAAGTTTTATGGGTATCTCGGATTCATGGAAACTCAGGTTGTGAGCCCATATGCAAAATTTGAAGTGGAGAAGGCTGCAAGGACTGGCAAAGATGGCTTGGTTCACATAAGGAGCTGTCAAAACAACAAATACTGGGTGCGCACCAAAAATCTTTCCACCATTCTACATCCAAATGATGAGTATTGGATCACTGCAACCGCCAACAAGCTTGAGGAAGACGAATCCATGGAGTCGTGTACATTGTTCGAGCCCGTCTCTGCAAACCCTATAAGGGATACAATAATCCGTTTTAGACATGTCCATTCAGGAAGCTATTTATGCTTTAGGGGGTGGACTGATCCAGTAGTTCATGGCTTAGTGTTTCCAAACTACAAATTTTTTGATGGAAATAGCTATGATATCTTCGAAATTATTGATTGGGAATCGTTGTTGATTCTGCCTAAGTACGTAGCATTCAAAGGAGATAATCATAAGTATCTATGTCTTCGTCAGATCGAGGGTCACCCATATTTGCAATTTGCAGCTGATGATGTTGGCGATTCAACTGTGGCTTGCGAGATTTTCGTTATCCACGACGGAAACATCCGCATCAAGCCCATTTCTTCCGGTAGATTTTGGAGGCGCAGCCCGAACTGGATTTGGGCGGATTCTTATGACCTTAGCAACGACAACAAGGACACCTTGTTTCGACCCGTCAAAGTCGACAATCAGACAATTGGTCTTGTCAACTTGGGCAACAATAATTTCTGCAAACGCCTCACAACCGAGGGAAAAACGAGCTGCCTTAATGCAGCCGTCTCTTCTGCTACCAAAGAGGCCCAACTAAAGGTGGAAGAGCCTATCCTGACAAGGGACATTTACAATGTCAAATATAATCTTGAGAATTCCAGGGTGTACGACGAAAACATCCTTGTTTTGTCCAAGAATTCCGCCAGTAACCATGGCCAACAATCCAGCACTTTGCAGGTGAAACTTTCCTATACAGACACAAAAACAAGCACTTGGAAGACCATGTTTTCACTAAAGTTAGCCATGAAAGCCAGCTTCAACTTCAACATTCCAGTCATTTTTGATGGAAATATTGACTTATCAGGCGAAGCTCAATCAGGAGCGGAGTGGGGAGAGACCAAGACATCGACCACTGTGCTGGAAGTAGTACACAGAGTCATGGTGCCTCCGATGACTAAGGTGACGGTGAATCTAATTGCAACATATGGTAAATGTGATGTTCCCTTCACATTCATGCAAAGAGACACTCTTTATAATGGGGACATTGTCACAACTGAAGTGAAAGGTGGCACTTACACTGGTTCTAATTACTACAACATCCAGTTTCAAACAGAAGAAGAAAAGATGCTCAAAACTGATCCTTCTGCTAGGGCACAAGGCAACAGGGAGTATCTATTACAAGCATTGATTGTGTGTGCTGTGTTTGTGTTTGCGTTCGTGTTTAAAATCGTTTTTCTTTCGTGAAAGTAATGTCTGTTTTCTTAGTATTAATATATGGTATTTGTCCAATAAGAATATACTCAATTTTTTTTTTTGTATATTTGAAAAATTATATTTTCATACTCATATCCGAATGTATTGGACACAAATATTTTAAAAAAATAAAGAGTTTGGATAACATTATGTAATATTTTAATTTGAGAACAAATAAATAAATAAATACTATGTGTGGTATCACTTTATGTAGTTTACTAGAGTTCTCTTTACTTCTTTTTGGCTTTTTTTCCAACTAGTTGCAGGAGTAGCTAATGCTAAAAATATAACCATACCGGGCTTTAGCAGAAGTTATTGACCCTACTATCTTTTAACAATTTAAGCTTTGATAAAATGAAAATTTGAATCCCTGGCTGCAGCTTTAGCCTTAAGATTACCAGGACCAAACCTCCCTTTTGGTTTGATTTTGTTTGTGATTTTTCTTTTTTTTCTTTAGTTCACATAAAAAGCTGAAAAAGAAATGAAAGTGGTTGTAGAAAGCTATGTTCCCGAATTCATAAATAAATGTCGGATATAAATATGCTCTATTTTTTTAAGTTTTTTTTTTTTAAATATATTTGGAAGATTATACCTTCATATTTATGTCGAATATGTGTCGGATACGGATAATTTAGAAAAAATAAAGAGTCCGGAACATAGGTGGAGAGGGCTGTACTGTTAGAAAAAAATAACAGATATAAAAGATTTAAATGCGGACTTTGAGGCGTGAGAAACACTTTCCTTAAGGCTTTATAATGCCTCCAGGATACAACAAAGTCATAAACGTTCCAAGCAGAATAGTGAAAATGGCAGAATAGAAAAGTATCTTTTATAGACACTATACAACAAATGTCTGTTGGCTTAGGTTGTGTTCTTACACAACAACTGTTTAGTTAAGTGTTATGTCTTTACATAACAGTATTGTTAAGAAACACAACCATTCACAACCATTCAATACAACTGACTTTTAATATAATTTTTTCGGTTTAATTAATAAATTAATTTATTCCGAAAATCAAAAAATAAAACAAAAAATCAATTGTATTAACAATTTTAAGCCCAAGTGCCCATCTTTGATATTAAATAAGTAGTAGCCCACTAGGTAAGCCTACTAGGTGATAGTAGCCCACAAATGTCTGTTGGCTTAGGTTGTGTTCTTACACAACAACTGTTTAGTTAAGTGTTATGTCTTTACATAACAGTATTGTTAAGAAACACAACCATTCACAACCATTCAATACAACTGACTTTTAATATAATTTTTTCGGTTTAATTAATAAATTAATTTATTCCGAAAATCAAAAAATAAAACAAAAAATCAATTGTATTAACAATTTTAAGCCCAAGTGCCCATCTTTGATATTAAATAAGTAGTAGCCCACTAGGTAAGCCTACTAGGTGATAGTAGCCCACTAGGTAAGCCTACTAGGTGAGTCCACTACCACCTTGGGCTTTTGGCACTTAGTGCAATTGTCTAAACTAAGAAGAATAGCTTATTATATCTTCTTTTCTCTTGACTTTTCTAAATGATATGGGATAGTATCCATCAACATTGCAAACTACTAACATGTACTGCATGATGAATGTACTCAGAACTCAGAAGCTTTTCCACGACAAATACAAATTAGTTAAACAATTACATGGGAGAACTAGAAACAGAGCAAAGGAAAATCCTCATAAAAATAGTTATTATTTACATAACTGAAGAAAATAAAGAGAACTTGGTCACCAAATAAGTTCCACTGTACTAACTCCCCATAAATTCCCAATCTATCTCAGACTTTGAGCAAATACAGAATCCTAGCTGACATGTCAAGAGCTTGGGATAATTAGTAGCTTTTTTTCCAGTTTAACCCCAGCACTTGTTTCTGCTTCATCTGTAATCTTATTGCACCAATCTTCATACATTCCTGCATATAATTTGCATAGGTTTCAATAACTTCTATGGTGTGCATGTAATTTGCATGTATTATGACTCAGTAGGTAGCTGGCACATCCGAGCTCGTAATTATAAGTTGTTATGTTACTCGGACTCGAGTGTGAGTGTCAGACAAGGGTATGTGTCCTATACGGGAATGTTCAATTTTTTCTAAGATTTCCATGTAATTGAAGGGTTCTCGGAAGATTATATCCCATGCCCATGTCCGGATATGCATCGGACATGGGTGTCAAACACGGGAACTTCAAGAAAAATGAAGAGTCGGAGCAACATAGATAAGTTGGATGAGCAATCATTTGTCATGGTTAATCTTAAAACATTACAGATCAAGATGAAGACCATCCATCAACCTCTTCAAGAAATTTGCAGATATTTAAGCCAGTTGATTTAGTTTCTTTGTTTCAGGAATTGAAATGTGATAAAACAGTGAGTAGGAAGATGAAAAAAATCATGCTAGCAATTGGGCTACTTGGTTTTGCAGATAATTAAATACAAACCTGTTCACAATCATGCATCGTTTATTCACAAGCAATCTTTGTGTCAAAGCTGCTGAGACAGATAGCAAATGCTTGGAATGCAGAAATCGGATACCGGTAATCCATGGTAAATAAATCCTTCCCCACTTTTCCAAACTGGAGGATAATCTTCTCGTGTTCCGGCCCAGCCGGTCCGTTTTCAGGAGAAGCCACCAGTTGAAAGTTCTTAACCGAAGCAACTGTCACTCGTCCATGGAAATTCAAGCACCAACACTGAAGTTGCTCATGCCACCTTGGAGACTTATTTCTCAACACCAGTGCACCTACATCCTTTTGACCAAACAAAGGTCCGGATAGAAAATTCTCCATGCTTGCTGATTTTGAGTGGAAGATCGGAATTGATGGAAATACGTCCGCATTGCCGAGAGAAAACTCAGCCTGGGTTGGAGCTACTCCTCCTGGTCCTATCGAAGTGGCCGGGATGGTATCCATAATACACTGCATTCTCCTTGGACCCCTGGAAATCATATAAAATACATCTGTATCAGCTGCTTGTATTCGAAAGTTATGTTACTTGGACTCAGGAGTGAGTGTCAGATACGAGTACGTCTCCGACACGGGTATACTCAATTTTTTCTAAATTTTTCTATATATTTGGAGGATCGTACTTCCATACCCATGTCTGAATCTATGTCAGATACGGATGTTTGACACGAGTACTTCAGCAAAAATGAAGAGTCTGAGTAACATAGTGCGAAAGTGCACAGAGAATTTGATGCATGAGCTAATCAATATCATGATAGATCACCGGAATCGGCATTTTCTGATCCCCACATGACAGAGAGAATAAGAAATTACCAAATCCTTACCCAAAATACTGTCAAACTCTTACCTTGAACCTAACATATTCAATTCATATGAAATGTGCGCCATGGGGTAGCTGCCGAAAGGGATTCTAGGTGAAACTTGTTTCAAATTTGCTAGCCTAGAGGAGCGACTTTTAGTCATCTTTGCACCAGCATGAGGAGGCTGTCCATCAAAGACACTGAACTTGGTCCCTAAAAAATTTGATCTTGCCAAAAGGAAAGAAAAACATAAGATTTGAGACTGCAAGATAAGGTAAAAAGAAAGAACCAAATCCATATAATTTTGTTGGTTAAAATACTTAAATAGTCCTTATACTATAGTCAAAAGCATATTTTAGTCCCTATACTATAAAAGTGAGTAATTTAATCTGTGTACTTTTTAAATTTGTGTAAAGAAGTAAAATTGGTAACAGTGTTAATAGAAAACCGTTTAAATGCTGACATGGACATGTGAAACTTAAAAAAAAAAAATGACTTGAAAAATAATGATGATATGTCAAATTTTTTTACTCAAGTAAAATTTAGAAAACCATAACTTTTTTTTATCCAAATTCCTCCATTACCCGTAAAAACATGTCATTATTTTTTTCAAAGTCATCTATTCTGTCAGTTTTTAAATTCCACTTTAGCAAAAAAAATTGACACGTTATCATTTTTTTTTCAAGTCATCTATTCTGTCAGTTTCACACGTCTACGTCAACATTTAGACGATTTTTCATTAACACTGTTATCAATTTTACTTTTTTGCACCAATTTCAAACGTATAAGGATTAAATTACTCACTTCTATAGTACAATAATTAAAATGCATTTTTTACTATAGTACAAGGACTTTCTAGATACTTTAACCAATTTTGTTTGTTATAGCTCACTGCTCACCTTAATTTCCCAACATAAGTATTGCTCCCCTTCGACATATCCTCTGCCCCCAGAGAGATGATATAATCTGTGCAAGTAGGACGCCTAGACTTGCGAGCAGCAAGAAGGAACTTTCCATCATCGGTTAGTGCTGCCCCGGAGAAATGAAGAGAAAATCTCCAAAGTGTTACAGCTCAAGAAGGAAATATATGAAGATGTACATTGTCCCTAATCCTATGTTACTAGGACTCGGGTGTGAGTGTCAGATACGGCCATGTATCCGACACGGGTATGTTCAATTTTTTTTTTTCAAGATTTTCATATATTTGGAGGGTCTTTGGAGGATTGTATCCCATACTCATGTCCAGATATGGGTCGGACACGGATACTTCAAGAAAAATGAAGAGTCGGAGGAGCAACATAGCCCTAATCTAATATAGTGATTGAATGGAAATGACAATCCAGTTATAATGCATAAAGCATGATTAGTTGTTTTCAAATACATTGACAACTTTGATTAAACAGGCATAAAAGAAGAAAAAAAGCTCACCATTAGTTAAACCAAGGTAAAGGTAATAAGTTTGGGTAGATCGATTCCGCTTTATAAAGCATTGGAGGAGACAATCCTTAGGACCAGGCTGCAAACAATCCAACACAAGTTTGCATGTGCAAAAAATTAGATTCCAAAGACAGAAGACAGAATACTGAACATGAAAATTTAAAATCGAAACGCTTCCATTCTTAATACTAGTAATTGATTCATCATAAGTAATAACACACTCTAAGGCTTCAATCCAATGTATTACATAATGGAAAGCAAGATGACAGTTGAAGAAAGAGGCTTTGTTGTTGAACCCTATGTTGCTTCGACTCTTCATTTTTCTTGAAATATCCGTGTCCAACACCCATATCCGACGAATATCCGGACATGGTTATGGGAATATGATCCTCCAAGGACCCTAAAAATACATGAAAATCTTAAATAAATAAAAAAAAATTGAACATACCCGTGTCGGACACATACCTGTATCCGACACTTACACCCTAATCCGAGTAATATAGGTTGAACCTAGGGCTTAACCAAATTGGTTCATGCAGCCGCGTTTAAGAGGTGTCATTCAATAGGTATGAGATTTGGATCCCAACATCTGCTTCCCCTATCCCCAGACTGCGGCCTCCTTTGTAAAAAAAAAAAAAAAGCTTTGTTGGGGGCACGGGGATTGGTGGTAGCAGTTGTGGGAAGAAAGAGAAAGAACAGCACTCCACACAAAGGTAGCTTAGCTAATGATTAGTGATTACTGTTAGCTTGCACTGGTTGAAGCTAAAAGTGGTCCCAAATCTTGAACCAGACTTTAGTGGAAGTTAATCTTCAAGTTACCCCATAAAGGAAACAATGATTTAGAGAGTCATGTTGGTCCCAAGCACTTATTGATGGTAAACTTGCCCTCTCTAATAGTCAATAACTAGTAGAGAAAAATGGTTCAAAACCCATCTTCCATGCCTAAAAGAACTATCTTTGAAGAAGCAAATTTCCCCCAAAATTACCATTACATAAGATTCTTAAAAAAAACTTACCTAATTTGTGGAATTTGCAGGTACATTTATTGAGACTTTATCCCCAATACAAACAAGGAAATCAGACTACAAATTAGATCAGCAAGCATAAAAATTGGGAAACAAATTTCATGACAAGATTCCCAGGAACATAAAATCTTCAGAAAGCAGAAGACATAAGGATAATCAGATTTATCATTACTTTGAAATACTTTAGAAAATAAAAAAAATAAAAACACGTTCTTTGAACAAAACCAGAACCGTAGAACACTTTTCCAAGCCTTGAATGAAAATCAAACAAATAAAAATATACCCAAAGAAGAGTAATTCAACTTCAAGCTACAATCTTCATTCAATCATAGCTCTAAAAAACCCCCAAAAAAAAATTTAAAAGAACAATCTTTGTTCACAAAGTATGCAAGTGATTAGAAAACCATGATGGGAAAAGGTTAAAAAAAAAAAAAAAAAAACCTGTTTAACAGAGATGGGAAAAGTTAATTTTCCTGAAAGTTCAGGAACTTTAACAATCTCTTTAATGATAAATCTCCAACTCCTGCAAACACCAGCACAAGCTACCACGTTTTTTCTTTGAGGCCAACTAGTTTCAGAGTTTTCAATCCTTAACAAAACTTCCCTTAACAATTCCTGAGGCAAGTTGGCCCAGCAGCAACCGCTACCACCACCAATCGCCGCCGTGTCTGAACCTTCCAGTTGGTCTTGAACCACCCGGCGTGACCTTAGCCTAGCAATGCACTTTATTGTCATGAATAACGTTAAAAAAAAGGTATAACAAAAACTTAAGATTTTGTTGGTTACAAATAACAATGCTTAGTTGTTTATGTTTTACATGAAAATTTGAAAAAAGGGTTGTAAGAAAATGAGAAAATTGTTGGGTTTTTGTTGTTTTTTTTTTTTTTTGTGGAGAATTGGGTTTGAAATTTGGAGTTTGTAAGTTTTTAAGTGTTCTGAGAAAAAATGGAAAAGTTGTTCAGACTTTAACAGAAAGAGAAAGAGAGGGAGAAAGTATATAAAAGAGGCAGTTTTGTGGGTTTCTCTTTTTCTTTTCTTTTTTTATTAAAGAATCAATTCTACCAATTTTTCAAAGATGATAGCGAATGGAATATTTATAATTTTTTTAAATATTTAAATTTAAATTGATTTAATTTTTTTAAATTTGAATTTATTTATTATTAATTTATTATCCGAATATTATTATGTAAATTTGTATATGATTTAAAAAGTAATATTTATCGAAGATTTGAATCCTCTAAATATCCAAATTTATTAAATCATTTTTTTAAAAATATAAAATTAAATATGTAAATGAATGCACCGGATATCCGACATTATCCGCATCAAAAGCAAAGCGGATTCGGATAACAGATATCCAATGATTCATATACGAATATGCTACGGATACTAAATCTAATATCCAAATCCGTAATATCCGAATTCGCAAAAAATAAATTGAATAGTGTCAAATATTCAATTTTTTACTATCTATTTCATTCCTAATTTCAAGTGTTTCATTAAAATATCATAACAAAATTTAGATGAATTTGAAATATATATAATATAGTACTAGTATATATTATATGTTTTAATATTGTATTAAGATCATTCATTTAATAAAATTGTGTTTATACTTTTGAAAAATTACATTGATGAAATTTTTAAATTTTATTAACAAATTAAAAGATTATCATATATTTTATTAAAATATATTTTAAAAAATTAATATAATAAAAAATATATATTAGTACTTTAATTGCTTATGAAATAATGATACTTTATTTATCAATTTAACTAATAAGTAATAAAAGGGATAAAATATGCATGCCAAAGATTATGGGTGGATTAGGCTTTCGGGATTTGCATCTTTTTAATTTGGCTTGGGCAAGCAAGGATGGCGTCTAACCCATAATACAGACTCATTATGTTTCAAGGTGCTTAAAGCTAAATAATTCCCTCATGAAAACTTCTTGGAGTCAGAACTGGGGCCACGACCTTCGATCATCTGGAGGAGTATATGGTCTGCCAGGAATGTCTTACAAACGAGCTTGCGATGGAGGGTAGGCAATGGGCAGTCAATTAACATCATAGAGGACAGTTGGATTCCGCTAAATGGTTCCTTTACCATCAATTCAGCTATTGGCAGTTTACCTTTGGATGCTAAAGTTGCAGAGCTCATTGATGAAGATAGCAGGCGTTGGAAAGAGGAGTTAATAAGAAGTGAATTATGTATAGATGAAGCAGAAGCCAATCTAAATATTCCTCAGCATCGAAACAGTCTACCTGATAAACTAGTGTGGCATTACAACAAGGATAGGGAGTATTCTGTTAGAAGTGCTTATAGATTATAGCTCGGATTGCGGCTTGGCATTGGCCTCCAAAGACAAATCTGGCGTGTGCTATCGGCAGCAAAAATCCCACACAAGGTTCGGCTGTTCGGATAAAGATTATGCCATGGAATTCTTGCAACTACTGGAAAGTTGGTGTCCATAATGAAGGACACTGACCCCAAGTGTGCAAGATGCGGGGAAGGAGTGAAAATAGACATTCACGCATTAAGAACATGCTCGGTCTCGGCAAAGGTGTTGGACTTATGCAAGTTCCCACAGTGTATTCTTCAGGAACCTATAGATTGTTGCATTTTTTTAAATTGCTTAGAAAAGAGCAATTTGTCATTTTAAATTTTTATTTTTTTTTTATTATAAAATATCTGTTCTTACAAGACTTATCTAAGATAAATTTCTCTTTTTGTCTTGAACTTTAATATACGATAATTTGTGTATTTGTATTATGGTATTTGTGTTATTTTTATATATTATAATCATATTTAAATATAATAAATGTAATAAATTTTGACACGTTAATAATTCGTATTATATTAATTTTAACATATTTGTATATTCATGACATGTTTATGATATTTTTTTGTGTCATATCGTATTATATTTCGTATTTTAATTTTTTTTTTGTATCATATTATTATCATATGCATCGTATCTAAAATTATCATGTTTATAAAACAACTTTGGAATATATGGATTTTTTAGATAATTGCATTGGTTCTTATTAAGCCTGTTTAAGGGTCGAGCTATTCAATCGGACGTGGACAAATATTTTTTCAATTCGAACCGGTCTGACTCGGCTCAAATTACTATTTATGAATAAAAAAATATTTTTTATTTATTTTAATTATAAATATTAATATAAAAATATATTTTATTATTTTTTAAACTTTAATATAAACTTTCAATCCAATTTGAATATAAATAAAAAAATAAAAATTCGATCCATCTTGCTATTCTAATTTCTAAGTACATGAAAATGAAACTGATGTGGCAACTTTAATTATGCACTTTGACTCTTTGAGATATGAATTTTTTTTTTTCTTTTGTTTAGTTTTAGCCCTCTACACTTCACCTCATCATTTCCCACCATTCTCTCCCACATGACTTTAGAATTGGTAAGAAAAAAAAGCCTTTTGTCTTTGTCTTTATCTTTATTTTTATAGATTCAATATTCACATTTTTTTCACATTTAATTTTTTTAGTAGAATCTTTTATTTTTAATTAAAAATAATAATTTTATTATTTATTTATTGAATTTGATAATTCGTGTATTCTTGTCGTATTTGTATATTTTTACATGTTATAAGAGTATTTAAGGTATTATATATTTATATAAATTTTAATATATTAATAATTCATGTTATATAGATTTTAACGCATTCTTATATTCGTGTCACGTTCGTGTTATTTTTTTCATGTCGTGTTTGTATCGCATTTTAATTTTTTTTTTTCATATCGTGTAATCGTATCGTGTCTAAAGTTATCAGTTATATTATTTACATTTATGTATAACTCCAATTATGTGTAAATGTGATTAATTCAAAAGGTATTAGATAATATATTTTTATATTAAAAATAAGAAATCCAAATCAAGTTTTCAAGTTTTTCGAATAAAAATTATATTAATCATTGTATTAAATATTTGGATGCAATAATATTTAGACTAAATCAAATCAATAAGTTTTGCTTAATAAATTTTTTTTTGGAATGTATATGGTAACTTGAGACTTATTTGAGAAGTATTTCATTTCATTGTGCTGTCTTCAATCAATCTCATCAAATTAAAGTATTTTTGTTATAGAATCTACTAAAGTATTATTAAATTTTTGACTCTACAATAAAGGCTATAAATTGTCAACAAAGTACTTTACTTATAAGAGAAATTATTTTATCTAAGGTCAATAAAGTTTTTAGATTTTACAATTTGATTAATAAAATAACACATATTTTTTAAAATATATTTAAAAAATAAATAAGATATATGATAATTTTTTTAATATTGTTTGTGAAATTAAAAAACTCAAATGCAAATGTATCAAAACGAACTTTTACAAACAAAATCTAATATATATACACTGATAATGAAATTTTTTAACTTCACAAACGGAATTAAAATATTGTCATAATTCTTTTTTTTTTATTATTTTTTATTAGATCTTAAAAGTATCTGTCACCCTTCTAACCCTGTTTGTGAGGTCTAAAAACTTCACCAGTAATTGTTTTTAGACCCCACAAACAGAATTAAAAGAGTGACACATATCCTTAATATATAATAAAAATAAAAATAGACATATGACAATCTTTTAATCACGTTTGTGGAATTAAAAAACTCTATTATAAATGTTCAAAAAACAACCCATATATATAATATTCGTCCATTGTTGTTTGTCAATTAGAAATTATGATATTGAATTAGATTCTTTTGGTGTAAACTCCCCCCCCCCAATCTTAGGATTCTTTTTTGTACATTGCTTTCTTGTTTTTAAAGCTTCCTCTAAAATTATAGAGAAAATCAATGTTCCTTGCCCAATTAATAATTTCCATTAAGTTTTGGTAATTGGTAGGACTATAAAGTCTCCATCTCTTGTATAATACTCATCGAAAATGGTCAATTAAAATCATTTGGCTTTATCTAAAATGCAATGGAAGTTGGTAATATGTGACTTTTGGACCCACCCTCCTCAATAATATCTCCCCCCTCTCTTATTTATCTTAATCCTTATCTTTCTCAATTTGGGTCCTTGTCTTCTTTATAAATCGACCCTTTTTTATATATTTTAAATCTCAAAATTTCAGTCTATGGGAGGAACCTACAAAGAGTGCCTAACTTTTTTCTCACCTTAATTATAAGAAATTGCAATACTAGAAGAAGTATTTGGAGAGTAAAATTTTTTAATATATAGATTGATATGAAATAGTGTGCTCTTAAAGTCATTAAAAAAAAAAAAAGAAAAAAAAAGATTAGATCCAAACAAAATCAGAAAATATTCATGATTGTGTAAAAAAAAAAATAATCATATAAAAATGTTGATGTCCTAAATTTGTTGTGGTTCACAATGAAAGACCTACAAGTTAAACATGATCAAAAGTATCAAAATTAGTGATTCGAATCACACTTCCACACTTAAATCAATATTTCATAAATAAAGTAAATGAGAGATATAACATTTGTGCAGATTGATTTTTCTTTTATATATAAGGTAAATAGGGTACTCGATATTAATATTATCATAATGTCTTAGAGTAATTTATAACACGAAATTAAATATTAATGCTTTTTATTTTTATATAGTATTCTCAATTTTATAAATAATATTCGAATATTTGATTCAATTATTAATATATATGTGATGTATCCCAATTATTTTTTCAAATAAAAAAATGTGGGTAAAAATATAATTAATATCATCAATTCAAATCATATTGGTGAGATGAATATTCCAAATCTACATTTCTTCCAAAGTATCTACATAAAGTTTACTACTAATAAACAAGAATGGCAAAGGGGCAGAAGGAATTTATTTGGCCTTTAAACAGTAGAACATGTTAGTATTCCATCTTCTCTTTGTCAAATCAAAGCATGGCAAGATAAGGGGTAGAAGATAAATAAATAATATTGTAGAACGTGTAAATCAGTAAAATGAGATACAGTGAGAGGTGATAAAAAAGAAGATCGAAGCTAAATTTGAAGAATAAATGCGGTAATAAGTGATTGTGATGAAAGAAAGAAGATGGTTAAGAAAGATGAAAATTACGGTAATTGAGATAATTACAAAGAGAGTTGCAAGAGAATTTTAATAGTTCATGCTCTCAATTTGTCAAAAAAGAAGATCGAAGCTAAATTTGAAGAATAAATGCGATAATAAGTGATTGTGATGAAAGAAAGAAGATGGTTAAGAAAGATGAAAATTACGGTAATTAAGATAATTACAAAGAGAGTTGCAAGAGAATTTAATAGTTCACGCTCTCAATTTGTCAAAAGATTTCAAATGAGGTATCAGATCACTTATTTATAATCTCATAAAAAAGGTTACAAAAGAAATTGAGAACTTATTTGAATACATGAAAATAACATAAAATATGGTTAGTGAAATAAGTAGAAGTTATGTGGAGGTTACAACCTATCATGGGAAAATTTTATGTGACACATAGTGAATGTTGGTTACATGACAGTACACCTAGAGATATGTGATCAAAGTATTTAAGAAATCTTTGTACTATATCATCTAGTGCAAATTAGTCCCTCTATTATAAAACTGAGTAATTTAGTCCATATACTTTTAAAATTGAAGCAAAAAGGTAAAATCATTGACAAGTGTTTATTTGATGACGTGGATGTCAAATACTGATGTGGCACTAATAAAATATATTATTTTAAGCTGATGTGGACAAAATAACAAACTAAGTTGACAAAAATGTCACACCAAATTATTTTTTACCAACTTAGTTTGTTATTTTATCACGTCAGCTTAAAATAATATATTTTATTGGTGCCACATTATCAAATAAACATTAGGTTAAATATCACGTCAGCTCTTTTAACAGTTTTCATTACATTAGTTAGTGATTTTATTTTTTTGCTTTCAATTTTAAAAGTAAAAAAACTAAATTATTCAATTTTATAATAAAAAAATTAATTTATATTAGTTGATATAATACCAAAAAAAAAAATTAAATACTTTGACCGATATATGCCTAGAGGTGCTCATGGCCGGGCCGCGGCCCATTTTTTTTTTGCCCAGGCCCGCCCGTTTAGGTCCGAATCACTGTTCATTGGAATAAAAAAATAAAATTTTTTATTTTTTAATTAAAATTAAATAAAAATAATATTATAATAATAATAATAAAATACTGTTCCGGGCCGGGTAGACCCGAAACATGAATTTACCTGCCCAAACCCGGCCCGTATTGGGTCGGGGCGGGCGGGCCGGGCGGGCTGCCCGGCCCGTGAACAGGTCTATGAATAATATGCCATCTGCTCATAAGTAAAAAAGGAAAGTATTTATGTTTTAAGAAAATGTTAAGAAAAGACTTCTTAACAATTTTCACTACTAACGAGCGCAGAGTGATGGAGCTCTAGAGCACTAGAGTTAAAGAGGACTGGAATGCTGATGTCAAAAAACTCTATTATCCGGACACGTTGTTTAATCAAACTGTGTGCCTACATGACATCATGTTAATAATCAAAAACAAAATATCTACAAATTCTAATAAAAAAAATCAAGGGTGAATATTATGTTCATGCCTTACTGTAATTTTCATAAAACGTGGGGAAAAGCACAAAGGACTTTTTTAAGGTCACAATTTGGGTGTTGATTCGGAGGAAAAATGGGGAGAATTCTAGCTTTTTTCTATAGGAATATTCTATCCAACTACCACTAATGGTGGTTTATGCTTTGAAAAGCAACATAACAGAAATCTCCTTTTTCTTTTTCTCTTTGTAATAAATAAGCAAGTTTTTCATTCTTTGGTTCCTTGACATATGGTTTGATTCAAAAGTTTTTAGCCATTTTTCAACTCAACAAACAATGCAAAGATCTTTTGAGGTAGATATGTTCATGGGATGGATTAAGAAGCGATCTGAATTTTTTTTTTATTTAAATTTGTTTCGGATTGAATTCGAACTCAGTTCGAAAGTCTGTTTTATTATTTAAAAATATTAAAATATTAAAAAATATATATTTTTATATAAATATTTTTATATTTTATTATTTATTAAATAATAAATAATAATTCGGATCGGACCGAATTATAAAAAAATTTATTTAAGCTCGATTCAATTCGAATACGGATAACCCAATCCTTAGACAAATATGCTTCGAAAAGATAACGATCAAGTATTCATTTTTTTTATCTCGAGTATTTTAGGATTAAAAAAATCATGTACTAATTATTGAACTGCTCGGACGTGAATAATTATTAATCTTTTAGAAGTGAAAAATCGAGTGTACAAGTTGAAATTGTTTCATCTCTTTACGAAAAAATATCATATTTACTTTCTTTCTTTTTTATTTTAACAAAAAAATTCGAACTTTACTCTTTAAATATAAAATCATACATCGATAAACTAAGTAAAATGTTGTGTGCCTACCTACTCAAACTTGAACAAAATAAAACAAAACAGTATAGAAGTGAATACCTGAATTCGAACATTTAATTTAATAATTGATGTATACTTTTTATATCCTCCAATATCTGACAAAATAATATGATTGTAAATACCCAAATTTTGTTTAATCATTGTTATTGAGGTTTAATTGCATGAATAATGAGTTGATAAGTTTGAGAAAGCTGGATTTTATTCAAGAAATGACACCTTTAACAGAAGGCGATTGTGTTCTTGAAACCTCAATTTTTATAATGAAAATGCTTCTGATCGAAGATCCAAATAAAATTCGAACCTAAAATTTAAAACAGTTAATTCATATAACCATCTTTAAAAGATGACATTTAATAAATCTGAAATTCGAATTTCAATATCTGTATCTCTTTTCTCTATCACAAACAGCGACCTCTTTTATACCAAAAAAATTAAATCCTAGTATAGCGGCAAAGTTAATCTAAAAAAAACTATTTGGTGTTTGAATATCTCTGATTTATGGACAAATTTGAAAACAAATATTCTGTCCTGGGAGACCCACTTCACAATTTTCACTGTAATTGATAACAATGGCAAGAAATCCCTGATCCTAAAAAATCCTTAGTTGCAGCATGTCATTATCAAACAACAGAATCGATTATTACCTCCAAAAAAAGACAAAATTCTTTTTATCACAACAAAAAGTTAACCAATTGCATCCAGCCACATCATCAACAACCCAGATTTTTCTTTCTTTTTTCTTCTTGTTTGTTTACTGGAAATTTCCACAAAACAATGTGCAAGTTAGGGACATTTAACAAACCTTTGGCACAAAGACAAGAAGCTGTCCAAGTCTGTTGCTATCAAAACCATTGTCAATTTACCACTTTCACTAGCATTAATGGCCATTTGCTGGTGGGCAACTTTCCAGCCCCCCCCCCCCCCCCCCAATCGGGAAAACCCTGCATGATTTTCTCATTGAACTGGAGCACCTTGTCATAGTCCTAACCATCCTTTCATTAGCTGCAATACAATCAACATATCTTGAAAGCTAATAACCAAATCTTATATTCCTTACCTCATCGGCTTCTTCGGAGTGAAAGACTATGTTGCTCTGACTCTTCATTTTCCTGAAATACCCGTATCCGACACCCGTGTCTGACGCATATTCGGACAGGGGTATGGAGATATGATCCTCCAAGGACCCTCCAAATACATGAAAAAACTTAGAATAAATCGAACATACCCATGTCGGACACATATCCGTATCCGACACTCACACCTGAGTCCGAGTAACATAGGTGAAAGATACAGGATAATTAGATCCTTTCGTTTACTTTTCTATTAGGTTTTGTCCATGTCGGAGAATTAGACCTAGCGCCAGATCTTGAAATCAGGGTTGAGATCCAGAAAGAATAAATGGATATACTATTGGGAGCAGGAGGATAATAGAATCCTATGTTGCTCCGACTCTTCATTGTTCTTGAAGTACCCGTGTCCGACATTTGTGTCCAACGCATATCTGGACAGAAGTTTGGGGATATGATCCTCCAAGGACCCTCCAAATACATGAAAATCTTAGAAAAAATTGAACATACCCGTGTTCGACGCTCACATCCGAGTCCGAGTAACATATATAGAATCTAGAACACATGAAAGGGTAAAAAAATGCATGAAGCAGAGCTCAAATGGACCTGCGAACAACGGTAATTGAAAGATATTTACTTTATTTCAATGAAAATATAAACAGAGGCCAGGTGTCAAAAGTGTAATTCAGAAGGCTAGAATGAACAATTGAAGTGATATGCTTTTCTAGGTTTTCAAAAATGGATCCTAATTCTCATGTATGGCTAAATACACCTTTGCCTAGCAAAAATCCAACCCAGAACTTTCTATGCAACAGGAACACTTCCATTTGGAGGCTGCAAGGGCCCCAACAGTTTGTCTGCAAAAAATCAAACTAATAGATGACTCATAAAGAACGAAGTTAAAATTTGGACCGACAACACAAGTACGCAACTAAGTTAGTAGACTACCTGAGTTGCCTGCAAAAGCATAATGCTCGGAAATATATTTGCTTCTGGTTAATCCAACGGAAGCAGCCTGAGGCCTTGGAATATTATCAATCGGATGCTGATTTGAGAAGTCATCGGATGGCAGGCACCCCCCGGATTTACTCGAGCATAATTCTGAAGTTTGAGCAAGAACTTGATCGGGTTTCTGCAGAGAAAACTCTTGCTGTATTTCAAGGAACACGAAATCAATCAAAGTTTTTCAGTCCTCGACAAATAATTCAGGGAGATTGCAGTGCAGCAAAAGAGTCACGGTAATCGATCATATAAATACAAATTTATTTATTATTTGTGATGGAGACAAATTTTTATTGACCTAATGCAGCTATTTAACTGATATACAAGCCACTCAATCCTTGCGGCATCGGTTCATCTAGGGCATGTCACAAGGCACTTCATTATTCTTGAAAACCAGTTCTGGGTTTCTTTGTGGTCAACACTAATAGCTTCAAACAATAAGCATTGATCTTTTGTTTGCTTAATGAACATTCTTCTATTGGACTTGGAATCAAAGCATTCCACTGATTGTTAAAGACTTTAACTTGAGGTCTTGAAGATTTGAGTGAAATTAATGACTAAGTATATCAATGACCCTTTTTTCTGTTATTTTCGTTTTTGCCCTACTAAAATTAAAACAATGTTGGGAGAGAAACTCAAGATTAATCATAAAAAAAGCCTCAATACCTGCGAATTTTGATGATTTAAAAGGTAACACCATTGCATTAAGAGCAGAGAATCAACACTCAAAACAACATCTCGTCCATTCATTTACGTCCTTAAGCAAGTCACATTCCAACTCCCTAAAAAACAACCCAGATGGAAGAGGAAAGCCTCAAGTAGCATAGTTAGCAGGGGCAAACCTTCTTGATAAGCAGATTATCCACCTGTTCAAGAGGACAGACCCCCAGAGATGAAGCCTGTAACATCATCATGCTTTGCTGTGACGCTTGTCGACTAACCATGTCATTGCAAAGTTCTTTGGTTGATGTGACAAAGTACTGATGACTAAACGCTAAGCGAAGACGACTATTTCTTTGAGAGTAATACATTTTGGTACTAAGAGGAACTGGAAGATCTGATTTAATGGCAGACACAGACAAAACTCAAGGTCAAGAATGAAAAAAGGAAGGTAAAGTACAACATTCAGAAGCTATTATAGACAAGTGAATGCAGTAAGGTTTACCTTTTGTCAGCGGACAGTTTTCATGTGCTTGCCTATCATTAGGTGTTTCACTTCCTGAAACTGTTCCTATTGGAGAGTCCCTAGCTGCAAATGTGCTTAATAAACATTAATGCATGAGTAGCAAACAGCAAAAATTTGATAATAGGATAGTCTTTTTGTGAGGCATATATCTGTGCTCCAGAATCTTGATTGAAAGCCACACCCAAGACTCTCATACAAAACATCCAAAACTCTTATTATGAATCAAAGCCTTTCTGCATTAGCTAAATGCTAGAGATATTGTCCAGCTGAGAAATTCAGGAAATAGAATGACAACAACAAACTCAATATGGCCTTACATGCATATAGGTCATGAGAATCTAGAATCCTTTTCACACCAGAAGCTGTTTTTGGGTCATCTGGTAGGGGAAGGCGCTCACCAGCTATCCTACAAAAATAACAAAAAAAGGAAACTGCATCATCCACTAGAAAACAATAAGAAATTCTGAATGAATGGAAAAAGCTTGAATAATGAAAGATACCCTACTTTATAAGGATCCCAGCACAACAAAAGCCTCAAAAAATATCACAAATACAGCATTTTATAAAAGCAATCATCCCCGGACTTGGAGACTGTAGAGCAAAAGAAATGTATCAACCTAAATGCCATAGGCTCAGCCACATAAAATCTTTCTCAAACATTTGCATTCATACACTCCATGTTTAAGCTACAGCAAAAAGAATACACCAACTCTCATCCAAAAACGAAAAAAAAAGGTTTCTGGAAACAGTAAACTGGGTAGAGATCAAGAGTAATGAAGAGACAGAAAATTACAAGCACACTAAGGTGCAATATGTGTTTGAGAAAAGACGCTTCTATCATGCTAAACTATAAGCAAATATCAAAATTCAGATAAATGTACTATTATTTGAAAAGAAAAAACAAAAAGGAAAAGGAAAATACAATTTAAAGCGTTTTGTTGAAGGTGGCACTACAGAGGTCGATTGGTCTGTATTCTGGGGACTAATTCCTGAGCCATCCATCACATATGCCATATCTACACAAGTGGAATTCCCTAAAAGAAAAGGGAAATGATGCATCAAGCTCAAATAATGAAGCACTTGATGCAAAGGGAGAACTGACATGTAATAAGTAAATATCGACGGCATTTCACATTAGGCATATTACCTAATAAAATCATAATGTTAAAATGGGGGGAAAAAAGCGAGAGAAATCAACAACATTATCCACTTACGTTTTGCATCCGTGGTTAAGGAAGAAGTCATTCCAATTTTTCCATCCATACGGGATTCTAATGCTGTAGTATCATCATCAGCATCAATAATTTCGGATCTTTCCTGCTCTCCAACTGGTATAGGTTGGTCTAAGAGAGGTTAAGAACTACGAAAATATGAATCAAGAAGGAAATATAAGTTTCCTGTAATGAAACCAAAAAAGTAAGACACTTCTTTAACATAAAGTACAAGACAACCAAAAACTGAATTTTCATCAAAGAAAAAACATCTAAAAGACTAAAACTCTTTTAAGTACTTTTGATTTTTCTTTTTTTCTAAAAACAGTACTAACATTAAAACTGTAACAAATTGAACAATAGGAGATTGAAACTTAACAATGAAGCCAACAAAATATTGAAACACATTAAACAAAAAAGGTGAAAAGATTGGATACTAGCATAAGCAGCTAGTGACTTCTTCCTTTCCTTCCTTGGAGGTTTCCTATGCCCTGCACTACCATCAAGCTCCAAAATAGTTTCTTCTGTGGTTTTTAATAACCTGCAGAGTTCTGGAAAAATCAGAAGGGAAAAAAGAAACAATTTCAGTGAAGCACCGCCGACACACCACTTAAAAATTCATAGCTAGTTGTCCTGACTAGAGAAAGAATAACAAATGTAGACAATAACATTATGAATCCCTTGTTCATACCGCTTATAGAAAGATCATTGAGAACAATAATGATTGATTGACAACAGAAATTACATTAAACATGGATAAATGCCTATCAAAAAATAGACACTAACAATAAACTAGTCTTAAGATCAATTCAAGGAACAGATTCAAGTATGCGCAAAAAAAAATTTAAGCGCCTAACTGTGTTTGACTTAATCATAATGATAAAAATTGGGAAAGATCGGTTACAAAAGTAAAATGCCTCCAAACCTGCATGAGCAGCATATTGACTGGCCTTGACCGGCTTCTTACAAGCATTACAACATACCTTCACAATTATATTAAACAATCAGGTAACAGAACAAAAGTTTGGTGTGCACATCAACAACTTATATAAAAAACAACAAGCTGACTATATAAAGAGTAAATTTCTACCTTGGTGAAGACACAACCTTAAAAGTAAAGCAAATTAAACACACTTCGGGATGCTACAAAGACAATTTGGTAACTAAGAATGTAAAAGGCAAGCCACTTGGTGAGTATTCTTATATGACAAAGTTAAACTCTTGCTGGCATTTAACTAACCATCCATTTACAAAACCCCATGTAGGACTCAAATGTTACGGAATTTCTTTATTATTTAAGATTATACATCAGCAATTTGAACCAAATAGAGGGAGACTTTAATGGGCAAAGGTATCATAGCTACAGCTGAGAGAGAGAGAGAGAGAGCATAAACAGAAACAACTCTTTACATGAAAGAGTTTTATAACATGATATCAAAGAGAACTGAAATGTCATAGCCCAGATAAACTCACCAAATTCAAAGGATCAGTCATGGGCTTCAAACCAAAGACATGCATATCTGTGAGAGAAAAACCAACATGCCATCATAAACAATGAACACAACATTTATATTGATCACTACTAAAAGACCATATAATTTGGTGTAAGAGAAACATTATTAAATTGAAAGACCAATAAAATAAACATGAGTCTGCACATAAGCATCACCTTCTTCATCAAGTAAATTTGCCTCATCTGCCCCACGTAATTCTCTGTAAATGTATTGAGCAGCTAATTTTTTATTGCCAACATCCTCTGCCAAAGGTTGAGGACAGTGTCAATACCATGTTGTTTGACAAATTGAACCAACATCTCCAATTCATTTGAAACTGGACCTAAATTAATCTAAAACATCCTCCGGGTGAAAGCAGCAATGGTCAAGTTTAATGTGTGGTTACTTAAATTTGATAAAGTGCTTATTTTCTTTTAACTATCTTAAAAGTGAATCAGGAATTTTACATATTTAATTACATGCTTGAATAAGAGCGAGCGAGCGAGCGAGAGAGAGAGAGAGAGAGAGAGAGAGAGAGAGAGAGAGAGAACAAGAATAAACAAAACATCAAGTACATGGATCAAAAGTGTGATAGATTCATTGAGAAACAAAAGTTGTGGTTCTCTTTTTGTGGTGGAGCAAAGCTATTAATAATGTACCACTGAGTTCCCTGTAATAATTACAGAGAGATTCTCAGAAAGAAAGAATGAAAAGACCAATTGCATGGCACAATATATTTATCTAACTTAAAGTATTCAGAGCATGACAATGACTTAAAAGATAAAGGAACAGAACTAAGAAATGGGTGTTGCAAAATTGAGATATTTCTTTTATCATTTCTCTTGTATCACTCCATTCTACAACGCTGTATTTAACTACCTAGTAATTAATTACTAATTACTCGCAAACTTAGACCACATCATTTGAACTTGACCATGGAAACAAGGAGTATAAATTATCAAAATTTGTGTAACACATTACACATTGGATTTCGAAACATACGCATTCCAATATTTCATACCGAGTAGTCATAGCGTACCTGCTATGGTCGGCGAGATGCTTCCTGCTTCAAGAAGCTTAGCCATAACGGCCATTCTACCACTTCCAAGTGAGCATACCATTGAGAAAAAAAGTTAGCTCCGAATCTATACACTGCAATAAGCAATGCCAGCTAAAATCACCACAATGCTACTACAGCAATATATAGCTCATAATTAATAGCACCAAAATCTTAAAATAACAATAATAATAATTAATTCCACGCGAAACAATTTTATTGTTTTTTTAATAAAGGCTGGCAATTCCAGGAGTTAAAAAGTTTGATAACGATCATGATTGTAAAGTTGTATATTATTAACCTTTTCTTTTTTATATTAATTTTCTAAGAGAATTAAAATTTATATAATTTAATGAAAAACAAATGTAAAAAAAAAAATGTGATTAAACAAATTTAAACTCAAAACGAGGAAAATTCATATACATTGTAAGATTGCATATATACAACAAATTTTACGCAGTCATGTAATCCAAAATAAAGCAAATAAAAGAAATTATTGTTCGATCAAAATAAAATAAAATAAAAAACCCTATAAAAGCAACAGAATAAGAAAATGATAAAGAAAATAAACTCACCTCGATCTATACAAAACAGAATCTCGGAAAAAAAACCCTAAAATTGCGGGTAAATTTTAAGAATTCGAATTAGTTCTCAAAACAATGCGCCGATCCCGATGCAATGTGAGTGAAACTAAAGGTCAGTGAAGGTAAAGGAAAGAGCTGCAATGGCGGAAATGTAAACCCTAGGAGGAGAGAAGAGAAGAGTTGGCAATTTGGCGGAGCAAAATTGGGAAGAAAAAAAAAAAAACTGACTATTTTTTGGATTTTGGTGTTGTGTTAATATATGCGCAGGGGATTGCATTATATTAATGTGGTCCGCGCCGCATTGGATAACCGGCTATTTTAGCCACTTTTAAAATATTATTTATTACTAAAATAATAATATGGATTTTGTGCCGTGTTTAAATTGCCCAATTTGAAATGTTTCGGACTAAGGAGATATTGACCATCAAAAAATGGATGGACGATTTTGGCCCCATTTAGTATTGTTGTACTTGTTGGCACATATTTCATTGTAAACACAATGTTAAACAGATAAAAAAAATTTAACTTTTACGATTGAAATCATGGTTTGACAATCCAAATTAAAAAGCCAAAAAAAATAGAGCTTTTAAACTTTAGAAATTGTCTTTTAGATAAAATGACTTTACTATTTTCACATTTTTATATTTTTATTATTTTGAGCATATCTTATTTTAACATTTCAATTTCTCACAATATTTTTTCACAACAATATCAAAAACTTAAAACTAACATTTTTTTATTTCGACCATTGAAAAAGTTGATTTATCTCAACCTATCACTTTCAAATTTTGTGGTTTTGGTTTAAGTGTGTTCAAAAAAAATTTGAAATACAATTTTATTCTTTTTCGAGTAGTCATTGTATCTTAGGAATAACGTTTTCAATAAATCATTTGCATTATAGTGTAAAAACTATTATTCTATAATTTTTTTTTTTTGAAAATGCTTTGCTTACAATCTTTTTCATTTTTTCTTCTTTATTATTATTTTTTTTTACTTTATTGCATTATTCCAATCCCAATATACAACAATATGTTTTACAAATCTTGAGCAGATTTGAATGATAAGATATCCCCTTCTCGTATCTGTATGAAGATTTTGATGGTAAATCAACTTTATTGTTCCAATTTTAATGTTTATTGTTTTTCTCCCTCAAATCCTTGCTCTAAAGTCTAAAACTGTATGATAAGACTAGTTTTAATAATAATAATGACACCAATTTTTTTCTTCTTGATGTTGGCTCAAGTGCTAATAAGAAAGTTCTCTTGACTGTAAAAGTGCTCATAGATCAGATCGCGATTCAAAAAAATTTATTTTTTTATTCAAATTCATTTTGAGTCGGATTTGGATCGGTTCGTAAATTTATTTTATTATATTTATATATTATTAAAATATTTTAAAAAAATTATATTAAAAATTATATATTTTAGAATTAAATTTAAATAAAAAAATATTTTTTAATTATTGAATTGTAATTCGGGCCGGATTGAATTACAAATATTTTTACTCAAGCTCGACTCGGACCGGGCCTGGTGGACTATCCGACTCTTGAACAGGTCTACTTGGTTGTCTGGGTACCAATATGTTGGGAGGATGTGAGAAGGTAATTTTCATTAATTCATTAGGATCAGTGTTTTGTTTAAATGAGATACTTGTGCTCACAAGTTATTTGAATTCGATTCGAAAAAAACTTGAATTCGGTTCAACAATATTGAGCTTAGCTTGAGTTCGAGCAACTCAAGTTATCGAACAAGTTGAGTTCGAGTATCCAAATATCCGACTCGAGTGGCTTGCAAGCCTAATCGAGTTTTTTAAATTTTAATATATGTATTTTTAATTAGTAATAAAAAAATCTCAATTCGAGTTTGAGCTCGAGCACAAATAACCGAGTTTGAAGTCAAACATGAGAATCAAGCTTGTTTTTTTAATTAGGTAAACGAGCACAATCGAGCGAACTCGAGTAATTCAATTTTTATCTTGAAACAAACTCAAACTATAAAAATAAAACTCGATCGAGTTTTAGTCGAGTTTCTAATCAAGTTGGAACTTGAATTTCACTATTTGAGCTTAATTCAACTCGATTACACTCTTAATCTAGCGTAGATAAACTTACATAGACCTCGGAGAGAAAGATGAATTGAGTGAAAACCCCATAACCGCTCAACCAAAAAAAAATATATTAATAATAATAATAATAATCAATTCACCTTGTAATTAGATCCATCCATGATTCAAGTTATTTGTCAAAATTCAAAGGCCTGTTCGATATTTGATGTTGTTTGGACATAAATATTATATCCGAAAAATGAATTTGGATAAAAAAATGAGGTTCATTTTAAAAATGGATCTGACCTTGGCATCCGGGCCAAGCCCGACTTGTTTTACTATTAGTAATATAAATTTTTAAAATGAATCAATCATTTTTAAGAATGATTAATTACTTTTAAGAAAGATCGATCCATTTTTAAAAATAAAAATAAAAAAATTTCAGAAGAATTGATTTTTTTTAAAAGTGTTCGATCATTTTATGTAAAAATTTGTGAAGACTTATATAGTATTTTGCATAATCAAACTAGACTTAAATATAAAATTTTGTTCATATTTTAAACTGAATCGAATCTGAAAATTATAAAATTCGTTAATATAATATTTCAATTCGATCTAATTGTAAAGATGAAAATGACTCTCTACTAGAACTGTTATTTAATACCTGTACCAAAAACGACAATATACCAACTTCGTTGTGTTTTCACACTATGATACTTTTATTATATTTATATTTACTAGTGGGACTTATTCAACTTGATTAATTTGAATCAAATCAAAAACACCATTTGGTATGTCAATTTACAACTTCATTTATTGTGACAAAATTGTATAAAAAAATGAATTCATACTCATTATCCAACATGACCATTTTTTATTTATTTAAAGAAATCACTACATATCATATAAAAGTCGCAATTCTAAAATATTAGAACTTGACAAAATTTATAAATATTTTTTTGGTTGGTAACAAAATTAAAAGTATTTGACAGTTGTAGACACTCGTTTTTGGTCAATAACATTTTATGCAGGAACAAATCTTATATGTAGCAGACCTTAGTAATAGTCTCCCTGTCAGCAGCGCTCTTGGCACGTCGCTTGGCACGTCTCTTGGCACGTCGCTTGGCATGTCTCCTGGCACGTCGCTTGGCACGTCTCTTGGCACGTCTCTTGGCACGTCGCTTGGCACGTCTCTTGGCACGTCACTTGGCACGTCGCTTGGCACGTCTCTTGGCACGTCGCTTCTTAGCAGCAGGACTTCCTGCAGTAATACACAACTACATTAAGACTGTGGAGCTAACCCGGGAAGGTTGGCAGGATTCTTGAGTTTGCTCCACTCTTGGGATGTCTTGGAGAGCATGGCTTGGAGACTCAGATATGGAGATTGTTAAGAAGTTCACTTCTTAACCTTTCCCTGGAACACAAGTGCTTCCCTATCCCGCTGAACAGATAGTGCATTCTCAAGCGTGCTATCAGTAGCCTTCATTCACTACATGTGACTGAAACACTTCTCCTAATGTAACCTCCCATAACTGGCATTTCTCCCACTATCATATATAACCTCTCCACCACCCATGATTGAGATGAAGTTTATATAAAATAACTTCCCACTCTGTTAATAACTTCTCCTGATAACCTCTTTGAAGAGGCTATAAATAGAAGCTCAAATGCTTCATTAGAGATCTTTTGGCCATTTGACAAACTTTCTGACGTTAAGAATTCTCTGCAACATTTTCTCTGCAATTTCTACAACCACCATACTTTCCACCATCATCAGCCACCTATAGCCTTCATCACCACCACCTGCCACCGCACTTGTTCTCCAGGGTCTGCTCCAATCTTCCTCTCCGCCATCTCTCTACGATATCTCGTTTTACTGGTTTGCAACGTTTCCTCACCCGATCAAAAACACCCTCTACATTTTGGCGACTCCACTGGGGAGGAGCGATTGCAGTTAGTAAAACTTTTCTGACTTTATTTCATCGGAAAAAATGGAAGATTCTGCCGAAGATCAAAGCGTAACAGTTCCCTCTTACATCCAAGATCTGATGAAGATGATGAAGGCTAACGAGGAAAGAATGCAAATGTTAGAAGAAAATAATAGAAAGATGATGGAATCTATCTCTCAATTTACCCCTTCCTCCAATGCTACTACCACCCAGGTCCAACTTGTGAACAACAGAAATGGGAACACCGCTGGTGGAAATACCCTTGCCACAAACGGCAATGGAGAGAACACATCTGACGCTTCCAACCCTGTGCCTATTGGAACCCTCGACATGATCAACACGCTACTTGCTGGTACTTCCACTGTGGTTGTTCCTCCAACCAATACTCAAGACTTGGTTACTAGGGAAGAGCTTCAGAGGTTACTTGAGGAGAAGAATAAAATTTTGAATTTTTCTGAGTTTGACCTCAAATTGCCATATCCTGCCCGCATAGCTGCTAAACCATACCCTACAGACTACATTAGTCCCAAGTTCAAACAGTTCAATGGCAAGACGGGCGATGCTCGTGAACATGTGATGAAATTTGTGGAAACTCTTGGAGTAGCTGGTTTGGATGATGATCTGAAGTTGAAAGAGTTTTCTAAGTCTCTCACCGAAAAAGCCTACACTTGGTATGCCAACCTTATTCCTAGCTCTGTGGAGTCTTGGAATCAAATGTGTATGATATTTGGTGATAAATTTTTCTCCACTCAAGAGAAGGTCAGTCTTGTTGACTTAGGTAGAGAATATCAAAGGCCAAAGGAAAATGTCATGGATTACATCCAACGTTTTAGGGAGAAAGTATTAGACGTACAAGAAGCTCATGATGAGAATGAATTGGTTAAGGTGTGCATCCAAGGAATGTTTGATGAATTTCAACTTTATTTACAAAATTTGTCATTGCCTTCTTTTTCTACTTTAGTGGAGGCTGCAAGGAGAACCAACAACACTATCATGGGAAATAAGAAAAGAACCAATCAATTTAACCAGAGAGAAGGTGTTTTCTTTGCTTCACATGAGGAGAAATCATACAAGAATCCCAGACTTAACTATGATATGAGAGTCTCTCCAACGTCATTTCCATACTCTATGGAAAAAGTTCTTGAACTCTTGAATAAATGGGTGAATGAAGGCAGTGTACGTCTACCTAATGTTGAGCGTCAACCTACCAATGAAGAAAAAGCAAGTCATATGTATTGTCATCTTCATAGAACTGTTGGACATCCCACCAAGGAATGCAATACGCTAAGAAAAATTTACCATGGAAAAATGAAGAACAACTAAATGCTAATTAAAAGGTGTGTATTTAAATTTAGTGAAGCATATTTCATTTGTATTGTTCATATGTATTTGAAAGCAATTCTCTATTGATATTTAATTATATCTTTGCAAGTTTGAATTGTTACTATGCTTTACACACATGTGATATGTGACTAATTCAATTAATTATTCTCTATAACACTGACTAGAGAACCTATCATAAGTTCTCTTAAGGGAGAAGTCGACCGTTGTGGCCTCATGCGCCACTTCCGTCACTCTCTCATTCACAAGTGCTTTCAAAGGAGAAGTCGGCCGTTGTGGTCCAATGCGCCACTTCCGTCACTCTCCCATATACAAGCGCTTCCAATGGAAAAGTCAGCCGTTGTGGTCTCATGCGCCATTTCCGTCACTCTCCCATATACAAGCGCTTCCAATGGAGAAGTCGGCCGTTGTGGTCTCATGCGCCACTTCCGTTACTCTCCCATATACAAGCGCTCCCAATGGAGAAGTCGGCCGTTGTGGTCTCATGCGCCGCTTCCGTTACTCTACCATATACAAGTTCTCCTAATAGAGATGTCGACCGTTGTGGTCACATGCGCCACTTCCGTCACTCTCCCATTCACAGGTTCTCCTAATAGAGAAGTCGACCGTTGTGGTCTCATGCGCCACTTCCGTCACTCTCCCGTACATAAATTCTCCCAATTAAGAAGTCGACCGTTGTGGTCTCATGTGTCGCTTCCGTCACTCTCCCATACACAAGTTCTCCTAGTGGAGAAGTCGGCTGATGTGGTCTCATGTACCACTTCTATTGCTCCCATTGAAACACAAATGCAGGTGCAAAATACAGAACAAGCACACTACGTAACTCACTGGCGAAGCTCTCCTCTCCATGCTCTCTAGCGACACAGTGCAATATCCATGTCACGTAGTGCGCAGCAGAAATAGTCCGAAATATTTGGCTTGTGTAAAATCACAGTCTTTATCATGAGATCTTGCAAAACAACACCAGAAAAGCCAAGTAAGTATTCTTATTCAAGTAGCATAAAATATATATATATATATATTATTTATTGCTTTTAATAAAGTATGCTTGATTTTAAAAAAATATACATTTATTTATTAATCTGATTAAAATATATATATATATATTTTTTAATAATTCTTGAAAAAAAAAAAAAAAAAAAAAATCCTGCAGGCCCCAGCCTACAGGGCCCGCCTGCAAGGCCCAGCCTGCAAGCCCCGCCTATAGAGCCCAACCTGCAGGGCCCGCCTGCAGGTCCCGCCTGCAGCCTCTTACATAAGAAAAAAAAAATAAGATTTAATTCTCCCTGCAGGCGGAACTTTGATTCAAGGCAGCCCCGCCTGCAGGCCCCAGCCTGCAGGTCCCGCCTACAGGTCCCGCCTGCAGGCCCCAGCCTGCAGGTCCCGCCTGCAGGTCCCGCCTACAGGCCCCAGCCTGCAGGTCCCGCTTGCAGCCTCTTACATAAAAAAAAAAAAAAAGTAAGATTTAGTTCTCCCTGCAGGCGGAACTTTGATTCAAGGCAACCCCTCCTGCAGGCCCCTCTTGCATTAGACAAAATCCCTCCAAACATTGTTATACTTGCATTAGACAAAATTCTCCCTACCTGTAGGCCCCGCCTACATATAACAACCCCAACAAACCCCCCAGCATGCATATAACCCCTTCTCAATTTGTGTGTTTAAAAAATAGGAAATTACTTTAAATATATATATATACTTGCAGGACCTCAACGTGTGTGTAAATGCATATATAGCGTTTTTCTTGATCAGTTATTGCTATTAAAAAAAAAAAAATTGGGAACGATATTTGGGGGCAATTTATTTATTTATTTATTATTATTATTTAAAAAAAAAAAACTAACATTGTTAGTATATTTGGAACTACATCCCCTGCATTAGACAAAAAGAAACCCTCCCCCAAAACATATTTTATTGAGCTACGGCTAATTTATACAACAAACTTCTCTTACAAAATTGTTTCTTTGTAGATATCATTAATTATTCATTTTCAAAATAGTGCCTATTTTATAAAAATATCAAATTGTTTTAAATAAAAAAAAAATTGGGGGCAAAATATTTATAAAAAAAAAATAATTCCAAAACCCTAGTTTATTCTTGATTTAAAAGAAACAAAATCAAAATCAATTCTCATATGAAATTTTTCATCTCATGTCTTAATAAAAAAAAAATGAAGATACATGGATGAGAACTTACCTTTTCTCAAAAAAAAAAAAAAAATTGAGGAGAAGAATTAAAATCTTTTTGCTTGGAAAGAGCTTTTAAGATTATTGAAAATAATTTTTCAAGTGACCTTCGTATTTATAGACAACATGTAGTGTCCTTGTGCTATTTGAACTCTAAAAAAATATTTATTTTTATTTATCTCTTTAGATTTTTTTTTTATTTATTTATTAATATTATTATTTATTTCTTTATTCACCGTATAATTTTAATCCAATGATTAAGTTACATTAGTTCTAAAATAAGTGAGTAAATTCATTCATCCAAAAGAAACCGGTTATAACTCACTATAATGATACAAATTGTTTAGAGCAGTGTCCTAAGAAATAAGAACATCCAAGATTGTTAACTTAAGATTCATTTTCGAGATCTTAAGTCAAGTTCATTCGAATAATGAGAGATGTGCAGGGTCATAAGAACAAGATTTCGCATTAGATATTGTTCATCGGTTTGGCAGCAACATTTGCAAAGATGCATAGCTTTGCTGTAATGCCCCTAGCAATTTAATGAAAATTGCAGCTTCATTTGCAGAATTATTAGTAAACCTCCTTGCATCCTGTTCTCCTGCCTGCATATACGGTGAAAGCTACATATAATTTTATATTTTCTTTAAAAAAAAAGAATGTGGGACAATCATATCAAATTTCGAAATTATATATTTTTATACTTGATGTTATTTACAGTGCATAGGAATTTTTTTATAATAAAAAATTCTCATGCAGGGGGCAAAATGTAGACACTCGTTTTTGGTCAATAACATTTTATGCAGGAACAAATCTTATATGTAGCAGACCTTAGTAATAGTCTCCCTGTCAGCAGCGCTCTTGGCACGTCGCTTGGCACGTCTCTTGGCACGTCGCTTGGCATGTCTCCTGGCACGTCGCTTGGCACGTCTCTTGGCACGTCTCTTGGCACGTCGCTTGGCACGTCTCTTGGCACGTCACTTGGCACGTCGCTTGGCACGTCTCTTGGCACGTCGCTTCTTAGCAGCAGGACTTCCTGCAGTAATACACAACTACATTAAGACTGTGGAGCTAACCCGGGAAGGTTGACAGGATTCTTGAGTTTGCTCCACTCTTGGGATGTCTTGGAGAGCATGGCTTGGAGACTCAGATATGGAGATTGTTAAGAAGTTCACTTCTTAACCTTTCCCTGGAACACAAGTGCTTCCCTATCCCGCTGAACAGATAGTGCATTCTCAAGCGTGCTATCAGTAGCCTTCATTCACTACATGTGACTGAAACACTTCTCCTAATGTAACCTCCCATAACTGGCATTTCTCCCACTATCATATATAACCTCTCCACCACCCATGATTGAGATGAAGTTTATATAAAATAACTTCCCACTCTGTTAATAACTTCTCCTGATAACCTCTTTGAAGAGGCTATAAATAGAAGCTCAAATGCTTCATTAGAGATCTTTTGGCCATTTGACAAACTTTCTGACGTTAAGAATTCTCTGCAACATTTTCTCTGCAATTTCTACAACCACCATACTTTCCACCATCATCAGCCACCTATAGCCTTCATCACCACCACCTGCCACCGCACTTGTTCTCCAGGGTCTGCTCCAATCTTCCTCTCCGCCATCTCTCTACGATATCTCGTTTTACTGGTTTGCAACGTTTCCTCACCCGATCAAAAACACCCTCTACAACAGTTTCATTTATCAATATATATATATTATATGTATTTTTATTGCATAATGCAAGTTTTAATTTAGTGAAAACCCATGAAAAAGTATATAAAGGAAAAAAAAATGTGAACTTAAAAGTATTAATAAAAATCCTCAGCAATTGACTAATCAAAAATTTAAAAAAAAAAAAAAACTAACAAATGAATAGTAAGGCTTATGATAAAATAGGAATTTTTGTCGTAAATAGATTTGATAATTTTGAACACGATATAAGAATATGATACAAACATATTTAATAATATATGAAAATAATATAATAAATATGGTACAATAAATTTAAATATGATTAATATGACACGTTAATTAAAATTATAAATACGAATATGAATTATTTATTTTGCTAATTAACACCCTATAAATAAATTTTGTTTCACATTATTTTTTAGAGAGAACAAGTCACATTGTTAATTTTACCTTATAAGCTTATCAAAATAATATTATTTCAAAAGTTATATTATTTAAAAATATTTTGATATTCTATTACCTAATTTCAAATTTAAATATATTTTCATATTTATTAGATAAAATTAATGTCGTAATCCGTAGATAAATAATATATGAAAAATTTGAAAAGACAATTGTGGAAAGTAGAATTTGCCCCTTTTTCTTCTCCACTTCATCATGGCATAAACCAAAAGACATTAATAAGCAAAATTAGATATGTCTACAAGTCATACTATTTGTTTGATCTGACAGGTCTAGTCTGAATTAGATTGAGTTTTGGATAAGTATTTGATAATTCAGATCAACTTGACCTCACCCATATTATTATTTAAATAATAAGATTTTTTTACTTAAATTTAATTATAAAATATAAAAATATTTTTTAAATATTTTAATATATTTTAAATAATAAAGTAGGTTTCAAACTGAAATCGAACCTGAACAAACAAAATTTTTTCATTTGGGTCCAATTTTTCACTTTGAATTTAGAGCTTAAACCCAATGGTTTATTCATTTTTTTTTGAAAGCAAATTCCTATAAAATCGGATTCGATCACTACCACTTGCAAGTTTTTTTCTCCCAAATCTTTTAGATTTTAATCTACTTTGTTAAAAAAAAAAAATTGATTTTTTTAATAAAAAATTATAAAATTAAAATATTTTATAAACTGTTATGTTAACGTGAATAATAAAGTTTCATCAATTCTATATTTAGTATCCAAAAATCAACAAAATTAAAAATATATCACAAAATTTAACAAATTAAAATACAATAACAAAATTTAATATTGATTCATAATATTGTGATAAATTTGATCTTCATCCAATTACTAATAAATCTCGACTAATAAAAATTAAAAGATTACCACATATCATCGTAGATAAAGTTTTTTTTTAAATAGAAAAAAAGAGTTTAAATTTGTTATTTGAGTAATAAATCATGCACCAAACAAATGAATCAAATGCTTTGATATATGAAAGAATTATTAAATTTTATAAATGGATTAAAATATTATCATTGATTTTTTAGTCATTATAGTAATTTATTAATTTTTAAAATATATATTAACAGGCATAGGATAAGCAGTTCTAACAATTCATGTATGTATGTATGTATGTAGTGTCTTGTATTTTTTCTCGTGTCAACCGTATGAATATAAACACAATACAAATTATTAAATATATAAAAAACCTAAACATGAATACAATAAGTTAATTAAATGTATCGTGTGAATCATGTTACTCGTATTTAAACATGTCATGTCGTGTTTATTATATTGTTTTCATATTTATTAAATATATCGTATCGTGTCCAAATTTATCAAGTCTAACTATAAGCAATAGCACTCTAACTTCACCGTGGAATTGACTTACGGTTTTTTAAAATAATTTATATATATATATATAATAAAATAATTAATATAATAAATAAAAAGAGTAGACGTGCTTAGGGGTGTTCAGTATTTGGTTTTAACCGAATTAACCAATCAAAATTTTTTTCGGTTCAGTTAATCGGTTAACCGAACAAAGTTCGGTTCGGTTATCTGTTAATGCTTTTTAAATATTTCGGTTATCGATTAATTCGATTCGGTTAAGCGAAAATAACCGAATTACATGAATTAACCGAAATATTTTTTGTTTTGAGACTTATGTAATGTTCATTATGTTTTATCATGCTTTTTTAATTGTTTAGTATGTTTAGTTGTTTAATATGTTTGATATTTAGATTTATAATAGTTTTATTATGCTTTGCTTTTGAATTTTGGTTGTTGGATAGATTATTTGGATATAAAATCATGTATTAAAATAGGTTGCAAAATAAATTAGGTTTTTATTTCGATTAATTCGAAAATCGACCTAATTGACCGAAATAATTTCGGTTCAGTTAATTCACCGTTTTAATATTTCGATTCGGTTAACGGTTAATAAAAAAACAAATTCGATTAATTCGATTAATGATAATTCGATTAAATTATTAACCGAATTAACCGTTTGAACAACTTTAGACGTGCTTAATTTTGTAATTCAATTTTAAGAGTCTAAAATAAAAACTCAACTTTCAGCAAAAAAATAAATAAAATAAAAACTCAACTAATCCGGGTTTAATTTTTAAAGAGCTGGGCTACGGTTGCACTTACGCAAACACGTTCGACTTGGTCGCCACTAGCCACGTCATTAGTTGTTCAGGCAAGGTTTTGTTCAGACAAGAAAGCGACAGAAAACTAAAAAAACCCAAACAAAGACCGAAGATATTTGAATCCCCTTTCTGAATCTGACTTGGGTTGGAGTAAATATTGTTATAATTTAAATTGATTTGATTCGATTTAAATTATTATTTATTAAAAATAAAAAATTTTATTTAAATTTAATTATAAAATATAAAAAAAATAAATTTTTGGATTGATTTAAATTTAAATAAAAATAAAATAAAATTTCGAATAGTAATTCGATTTGATTCATGTATAGGTGTTGCTCTTCGTTCTTTTTTTTCTTTTTTTAAATAATTGACTGCCTAAATTATTTTTTTGGCATTATTTACAAATTATTACTATTGCAGGGATTTTTTTTTCTTTCTTTTCCTTTTTAAATTATTTCAATTTACGTTAAGTTGATGAGATGGACTAAACTCTATTTTTAGGAATCTATCGTGGTTTTCCAGCTATTGGAGTTGAACCGACAACTGCATATATAAGTATATAATATAAGACACGTGTTCAATATTTTACAAGAAATAAAAAAATGGAACGAAAATCAATCCTATCAGTTCAATTGATTAATTTAATTAAAAAAATTTAATATATAATTTTGATATTAATTAAATATTTAATATAAATGTGTATTTAATTTAATGATATAATTTTTAAAAAGTTGAAAATTCAAATTTCATCTTAAATAAATAAAATAAATATAAAATATTAAAAAGTATATAATAATAATTTTTTAATAGCTTAATTTAATAGATATATATTATTTTTATATGAAATTATGAAAAATAAAAACGATGGTAAGAGAAAGCACTAGAATTGATTAAAAGAACAAAAAATGAAAATATTAAAAAATAAAATAAAAAACAATATTTTGTATAAATCGATAATCAATAGATACCTAAATTGAAATGATACTAGATTGATACGTATCGATCAATACAATCATTACCGATACAACACCGATGACATTACCTAAAAGAGAAAAAAAAATCTGAATTATAGCTTCCATTGATGTATAGATTCCCTTAGATGACAAAATCATTTTCTTTTTCCTTTCTTCTCTCTTCCCTCATCGATTCCCTTGCCAAACAATGAAAATCCATGGAATCATCCCATGCACCCGAAACCACAACCACAACTCCATCGCAACCATCCATTTATCATACTTTTTCTAACTAATTATAATCGACGGTTTAAAATCGTTTTAAAATTTTTGAACATTTTTTTTTGAAGAGGTGTATAAATACATTTCCTTCGGCGGACTCTCTGTTTCCCATCTCGTCGGTTTCCTTTCTCTTTCACTGTAAAACTCTGCAGTTCTCTCATTTAATTTCCTTTTTTTAAAAAAAAATATTTCAGTTTTTTTTTTTTTTTATAATAAATTTTCTCTGCTGATTTTGGTTTTAACTCAAATCAGCATTTTTTGGTTAAGTTTCCGAATCAGGGTCCAGTTGGAACTTTATGATCCAAAACGAATTCGTTTTATTCTCAGTTTAACAGTTTTGAACTACAGAACTCGAGGAGGTGAGCTGGATTCTGACTCAGTTTTTCTTTTGCTGATTTATTATTATTGTTATTATTTTTTTAATAAATTCTTCTTTCTCTATGTTTCTATAATATTTGAAGCTTTCATGTTGAGCTGCTGAGGTGGGTCTGTTTGGCCGGCAAGAAAAAGAGTAGGAAAAGGAAAAAAAAAAAAAAGAGAGGAAAATCAGATAACTTGATTTTGTATTTTAAACACTTTTTTTTCTTTATATTTTAAAAGGTTTTAGTTCCTTTGAGAGTTTGAATTATTTCGCCTTTGTTTTTCCTTTCCTTTTTGTTCAAAGGTGAAAACTGTAATTTTGAATCTCATTTTTTCTCACTTTCTTTTCCTGTTTCTCAGCAGCCAAACTAGAAACTTTAAGAAACTGAGCTATTGTTAATTGACTGATCCAAGCTTAAACTCCGTGTCTAATTTTTCTTTTGTTTTTCTTTTTCAACAGATAATCAGCGGAATTAGCATCTGGAAGTCTCTGGAATGGGATTTCAGATCCAAAATCAAATACTCAACCGAAATTGAATTATAAAAATCAAGCTCTGAGTTATTATAAAATTAAACTCTTAGTTCGTACTGTAAAATCATTTAATTCTTGATTTTAAATACCATGGCGATCGGGATAATAAGCTCTGTTTTAGCAAGGTCAGAGACGATTTTAGCCTCTGATCATAGCTCAGTAGTTTCAATAAACTTATTCGTGACGCTTCTTTGCGGGTGTATCGTGATCGGTCATTTGCTAGAGGAAACTCGATGGATGAACGAGTCCATTACTGCCCTTGCCATTGTAAGTTTTAGTTTAGCATATAATTTATTTATTTTGTTAAAGAAAAAAAGCCACTAATTTCCTAATTTTGATTTTTTTTATGGCAGGGGCTGTGCACTGGAGTTGTAATTTTGCTTACAACAGGAGGAAAAAGCTCTCATCTTTTAGTTTTCAGTGAAGATTTGTTCTTCATTTATTTGCTTCCACCTATTATTTTCAATGCGGGGTGAGTTATTGATGCTTGCATTTAATCTTTATTTTTGTATTACGCTTATTTTATGAGGAACATGATATATTTTTTGGTTGTTCTGAGTGAAAGTGCATTTAAATGTTTTTTTTTGTTATTTTAAATGTGGGGTTTTTTTTTTTCTTTTTTTCCTTTCAGTTTAGTTTAGGATCATATACTGGGATATTACTTAATATTTCTTTGACTATCTGTCTCGTGTTCATATATTTTGTCGTTGATACGTTAATAATTCGTATTATATAGATTTTGAGACATTCGTGTTGTGTTTGTGTTATTTTTTCGTATCGTTTTTAGTTATTTTTTCGTTTCGTTTCTAATATTGCTAGGTTGCTTTACTAAAAGCAGCTAGACATTGACAATGATTGGTATTTTTCTTTGTACCAGATTTCAGGTGAAGAAGAAGCAATTTTTCCGCAACTTTATGACTATCATGCTGTTTGGTGCAGTTGGTACTTTAATATCATTTGGCATCATTTCTTTAGGTATGTTTAATGGTTTGATAACCTTCCTATGTTTCATATTATAATTTGGCTGCTGAAGGCTCAAAGGCCTGACCTTGCATGTGTCGTCATGAACAACTCGACATCGTAGTTGAACGTGGATGGTCGATGAAATCCATTGTTTTCAAATTATTAATGAAAATTTGGAAAATATGCTCCAACTTCTAGTTTTGAAAATGAGAATGATCATAATTAATCATTGTCGGGCTAAACAAACATGCAGATTTGCTCACATGCAGGCACACTTTCTAATGAAATTGGCCATATCCCAGAGAGTAAGGGGTTCATTTCTGGTTAAAAGATTGTACAGCATGATGATGGAATAATTGGAATATTCCCCTTAAGCTATTTGTGTTAATAACTACTTATTGCATAATTTTTATCCTACTATCTATTAATTTTTCCTTCTTTTAATGTGACTTAGGTGCCATACATTTTTTCAAGAAAATGAATATTGGTGATCTGACGATAGGGGACTATCTTGGTAATATTCATGCAGCTATTTCTTTTCCTAATTGTTGTTGTATTTTATGTTTTAGTCTTTTGCTAATTCTCACTCTCTTAACTGCAGCAATTGGCGCAATATTTTCTGCAACAGATTCTGTTTGCACTTTGCAAGTATGTATGTTTGAGATTTAGATTCCTCTTACAACTTTTAAAGAGCAATTGTCCTGACCTATTTATCCTCACCTTGTTCGCTCAGGTGCTTAATCAGGATGAGACACCTTTATTATACAGTCTGGTTTTTGGGGAGGGTGTTGTCAATGATGCCACATCAGTGGTTCTTTTCAATGCAATCCAGAGCTTTGACCTTTCTCACATCAGTTCTGCCATTGCTTTGCAATATGTTGGAAACTTTTTGTATTTATTTATTTTAAGTACTTTGCTGGGAGTTTTGGTGAGGCTTTCTTTCTCTTCTCAGTTTGAATTTCCTTGATTTTGGTTGGATATTTTTCACGATGATTTTTTTTTTTGTTTTTTTTGTTTATCTTCTACAGGTTGGACTGCTTAGTGCTTACATTATTAGAAAGCTCTATTTTGGAAGGTTTGTATATAAGTCCAGTGTTCATATGTTTGCCTCATTTAACTAGCTGACGGTAAATTGAATTATCCGTTAATTTCATGTGATATGAGAATGTAGAATGGTTGAACTTTTCCCAACCACAATTTCGGTTGAACATAATAAGATTATATCTCTGCCTAACTGTAAGCACTTGTTATTCTGTTATGTAATTAGTTCTATACACCTATGTTACTCGGACTCGGGTGTGAGTGTCAGACACGGATATGTGTCCGACACGGGTATTTTTGATTTATTCTAAGTTTTTTCATGTATTTGGAGAGTCATTGGGGGATCATATCCCCATACCCATGTCCAAATATGCGTCGGACACGGGTATCGGACATGGATACTTCAAGAAAAATGAAGAGTCAGAGTAACATAGCTATACGCTGGTAAATACTTGCTTATGTAATAAATGAAGGCTGGGATTTCTTCTTCTTTTAAGATAGTGTCCTCATATCTCTCCTCTTTTTGCAAAACAGGCACTCCACCGATCGCGAGGTTGCTCTCATGATGCTCATGGCTTACCTGTCATATATGCTGGCTGAAGTAAGGTTTCTCAGAACTTTTATGGCACCTCTTTGGTGACCCTTTTTCTTTTGTATTATGCAAAAGGCTGTCTCTAACCACAATGTTGGCATTATTGTCTTGCAGCTTTTCTATTTAAGTGCTATTCTCACTGTATTCTTTTGCGGGATTGTTATGTCTCATTACACATGGCATAATGTTACTGAAAGTTCGAGAGTGACAACCAAGTATGTTCGATATCCGAAATCTGTTACTTTAAACAGTTGAAATAGTTTGCCACTTTTTTTGGTCTTGGGAGAAAACCAGCCAACCTATCATGTTACTGATATGTCATTGCTCCCAATTGATTATTGCAGGCATGCTTTTGCAACTCTGTCATTTGTAGCTGAGATCTTTATCTTTCTCTATGTTGGTATGGATGCTTTGGATATTGAGAAGTGGAGAGTTATTAGTGATAGGTGAGGTCAATAGTAAACTGTTTTTAGATCTTACAGATAACTTAAATGCGGTTATGGCCTATGTTGCTCCGACTCTTCATTTTCCTAAAATACCCTTATCCGACACCCGTGTCTGATGCATATCCGGACATGGGTATGGGGATATGATCCCCCAAGGACCCTCCAAATACATGGAAAAACTTAGAATAAATCGAATATACCAATGTCGGACACATATTTGTATCCGACTTTCACACCCGAGTCCGAGTAACATAGGTTTTGGCTATTATCAAAATGCGGAGTTAATTTAACTCTTTTCTTCTCAGCCCTGGAAAATCAGTTGGGGTGAGTGCAATTCTGTTGGGCTTGATTCTTGTTGGAAGAGCAGCCTTTGTTTTCCCCTTATCCTTCATATCCAACTTGACTAAGAAAGCTCCATATGAGAAAATTGACTTCAAACAGCAAGTATGAGTTTCAAACCATTCTGACTTGTATGTCTAGTGTGCCTGAGATGGATTGATGAATTCATACCTCTCTATGGACGTCTATTTTGCAGGTTACCATTTGGTGGGCCGGTCTTATGCGTGGTGCTGTCTCAATGGCACTTGCTTACAATCAGGTATGCGATTCAATTCGTTTCTTCTTCGGTAGACCATACAGGATTAGATGGTTTTTGGATATTAGTCCTGTAGTATACGCTTTTGGACTAGGGGTATAAACGAGACACTTGTGCTCGCAAGTTATTCGGGTTCGGCTCGAAAAAAACTCGAATTCAGCTTGGTCATTGTCGAGCTCGAGCTATCGAGCGAGCCGAATTCGAGTATCCTAATGCTTGACTCGAGTAGCTCGTGAGCCTAATCGAGTTTTTTATTTTTAATTAGTAATGAAAAATCTCAGTTCGAACTCGAACTCGAGTTTGAGCTCGAGCACTAATAATCGAGTTTGAAGTCGAGTATAGGAATCAAACTCATTTTTTATTAGGTAAATGAGCCTAATCGAGCGAGTTCGAGCAGTTCGATTTTTATCTCGAATCGAGTTCGAGCTTTAAAAGTGAAACTTGATCGAGCTCGAGTCAAGCTCGAGCTTCTTACAGTTTCAGCTTGGCTCGGCTCGATTACACCCCTATTTTGGACACTCAACAAACTGCTGAATTAGCAGCATCAATTTTTTGGTGTAGCCTTTAGCTTGAGATACTTGTTCTCCTTTTGGCCATGCATTAAACCAACAAAATAAGCAGTTAATGCTCCTCCTGCATGCTACCTTATGTCTGAGTTACGAATTCCATTGGAAAATGGCCAACAGGCTGTAATTGATAGTTTTCAATTAATATTTTGATATTTATTTAATGGTTCTGCCTCCATTTCCTGCCCCAACAATTAAAACAGGCCACGTTTGCATATTCCGTTAATTTAGTATGCCGAGTCAAGATGATTTGACAGTGAAAATGTGGAACACTTGTATAGGTTGCAATTTTTTTCCTTTCTTCATGCTTGCTATGATTTCCATTATATCTAGGTTTAGGGTTTCCTTGGATTTTTAATGTAGTTCCCAATTCTCAAGTTTATTCAATTAGTTATGAATTATGATTGATCATGTATATATATGTATTAAACATGTCACTTTCTGTTAATATATATATAAATTTTAGTTATTTATACCTAATAATATATGCAATTATATATTCAATATATAATTATTATGTGAAAATAAATAAAAACAAATATTCACATGAAACATACGCAACAACCAAAACTAGTAGAGAAAAAAAATGTGTAATGATGAGCTAAACTATTTCTCTTTGCAGTTTACCAGCTTAGGTCATACCCAGTTGCGAGGAAATGCAATGATGATAACCAGCACAATCACAGTTGTTCTTTTCAGCACAGTGGTAAGACACAAATTTCCCTTTCTTTGTCACTAAAGCTTGATCATCACCTCTTACATTTTTCAAATTGCAACATAGCACTCAAAATCTGCTTTAATCTATGTTACTCGGACTCGGGTGTGAGTGTCGGACACGTGTATGTTTGACTTATTCTAAGTTTTTTCATATATTTGGAGGGTCCTTAGGGATCATATCTCCATACCCATCTCCGAATATGCGTCGGACATGGATACTTCAAGAAAAATGAAGATTCGTAGCAACATAGACTTTAATTGTAGCACTCTATGTTATCCGGACTCGGGATGAGTGTCGGATACGGGTATGTGCCAGACATGGATATGCCCAATTTTTCTAAGTTTTTTCATATATTTAGAGGATTATACTCACTCCCATACAGATGTCTGAATATGTGTCAGATAAAGGTGTCGGACACAGATATTTTAAAAAAAAATGAAGAGTCCGAGTAACATAGGTAGCACTTCATTCTGCATCTCTATTATGTTTTCCTTTAGTCAACATGAAAAATATTGAAGAAATCTAGATCTTAGTTGAGTTTTATGTTGCTTCAACTCTTCATTTTTTCTAAGTACCCGAGTCTGACGCATATTCCGGACATGGGTATGGAGATATTATCAGAGTTATTGGTACCGTACTGGTACCAGTCGTACCGGCCAGTACGTACCGTTTTCAAGGTAAACCGAAACGGTACTAGTGTCGTTCCGGTTTTGGTACCAGCCCGTACCGATTGTACTGACCTGTACCGGTCTGTACCGGTCAGTACCGGTCCGTACCGGTTGGTACAAGATTTTGATTATTTTAATTTTTTTTTATTTAAAAATTCACTTATTTGAATTTTTAAACCAGTTTCAATATTTTTTTTGTCATGAATCATGATATTTTTATTTTTTTCATAATTATATTTTAAATATATATATGTTCATTAAATTAGGTTATTGAACATAATTAATAATAATTTACTATATTTTTTTAACATTTTAATATTTATTTTACCTATTTGATGTTTAAAAATTTTAGATATTAAATATTTAAAATTGATATTTGTATAAAAACATATATATGCATGTAATGGATTTATATTTGTATGTGTATATATATATTTTATTAAAAAACTTGAAAATAAACTATAATATAGATATATTTAAAAAATGCTGGTAAACCTGAAACGGTATGTCGAAACACACCGGTATCGGTACGTACCAGTACTAGAACAAAAAGGGTACGTCCACCGGTACGGTACTGACTACTACCTTGGATATGATCCTCCAAAACCTTCCAAATATATGGAAATCTTAAAAAAATGAACATATCCGTGTCCGACACACACCCGAATCTGAGTAACATAAGTTATTTTCCCTTTTTTGATCGAACCATATGATCCTATGTAATTATGTTCCTTTAAACCATACAGGTTTTTGGATTGATGACTAAACCATTAGTGAGAATCTTGCTTCCTTCACCAAAACATCTCATAAGAATGCTTTCTTCTGAACCATCTACTCCTATATCATTCACTGTACCACTTCTTGGCAACGGGCATCAATCCGCCGAGGCTGACCAAAGCAACCGAAATGTACTACGACCGACCAGCCTAAGAATGCTTTTGAGCACTTCTTCTGTGCACTATTATTGGAGAAAATTCGATGACGCCTTCATGCGACCTGTATTTGGTGGAAGGGGTTTCGTACCCTTCATTCCCGGATCACCCACCGAGCAAAATGGTCATCAATGGCAATGAAAAGGTTCTAGTAGCTAGACTTGGCAATTCATATATTCATATCCTATGTTGCTCCGATTTTTTATTTTTCTTGAAGTATTTGTGTCCGACACATATCCGGACATGGGTATGGAGATATGATCCTCCAAGGACCTTCCGAATGCATGAAAATCTTAGAAAAAATTGAACATATCCGGGTCGGACACATACCCGTATTCGACACTCACACCTGAGTCCGAGTAACATAGTCCTTATCGTGTTCGTGTGTGTTTTTGTGTCATAATCGTATTTAAGGTATTTTATATTTTTTATAAATTTTGACGTGTTAAGAATTTGTGTTATATAGATTTTGACATGTTCATGTATTCGTGTCGTGTCATATTTCATGTCGTGTTTTAATTAATTTTTTTCATATCGTGTCTAATATTGTCAGGTCTACTAGTAGCAGAGATATGCAAATAAAGGATGCAACAAGATCGGGCAAAAATGAAAAACTAGTAAACTGCTGACATATGAAGTTTACAACTTTCATAGACCTTCTGGCTTGTACAATGTTCAAAGTTTACCTACAGGTAAACCTTTCTGAAATCAGCAGCCCTTCATTTCCTGCCAAAAAAAGATGTAATATTGTTATCATATAATTATTAAATTTCAACAATTTTTGAAAAATTAAAATAGAATTAAATACCTTAGTGCTTAGGTTTCTTTGCGAGGGATGATTTCATTTGGCAATTCGTGTATTCGTATCGTGTTCATGTATTTTTTCGTTTTTAAAGTGTTTTATATTTGTTTAAATTTTGACGTATTAGTAATTTGTATTATATAGATTTTGACATGTTCGTGTATTCGTATCGTGTACACGTTTCTTTTTCGTGTCGTTTTTCAGTTATTTTTTTCGTGTTGTGTCCAATATTGTCATGTCTTCATCCTCTTTGAAGGTGAGTGTGGATACGGATATGTACTTAATACATGCATGTTTATTTTTTATTTTAATTTTTTTTTATATATTCGGAGGATTGTACTTTCATATCCATGTTCGAATATGTGTAGGATATAAATATTGGACATGAATATTTTTTAAAAAATTAAGAGTTTGGATTAGACTTGGGCAGGGAATTTTTGTTCCGGTTCGGAACAATGTTTTTTGTATTAAAATAATATTATTTAATTTTAATTATAATTGTAAAAATATTAAAATAATTTTTTTATTTTTTATATAAGATGAACAGTGCTCACGGCAGACCCGTACAAGGATTTGACAAATTTTCGGGTCTCGATCCCGCCATGAGCACCTCTAGTCCGGATAATATTGCTGGCTGTCGGTGTATTCTGCTATTTCAGCAGCGGCTCCTTGTTGTCCGGATCACCCAAAATTTGAAACATGTGATGGTCACATTGACATACAATTATTATTGAACTTGCTGGGAAATTAAGTAATCTATTACGAAGGAAATACTAGATTTTAAGAAAAAACTAAATTCAATCCGGATATTTAAGCAGTGAAAATACAAGTATTTTCAAATACAAATGAGACAGCTATTTCAATTGGATTTGACAATTTTAGATACGATACGGGAAAATATGATAAGACACAAAAAACGATATAAATATATGAATGTATCAAAATTTATATATATTATAAATTATTAATGTATCAAAATTTATATAAAGTTAAACTATTAAAAAAGTTGATGAATTTTATAACTAGACCTGTTCAAGGATCGGGTAGCCCGCTTGGTTGGACAGGCTTGACTTGTATTGGATCGGGTTTGGGTAATCATTTTAGTTATCCGGCCCGACCCGGATTACTGTTCACATAATATAAAATATTTTAAAATTTAAATTTAATTATAAAAATTAATATAAAAATAATTTTTTATTTTTTTAGGGATGAATAGTAATTCGAGCCTGCGGGCCGGGTCTGGGCAAAAAAAATAAAAATGTTCCGAGCCGCGGCTCGGTCCGATCCATGAGCAGGTCTATTTATAACTTTACCTAAGTAAGCTTTTATACTTTTATTGTATTCAAATAAATTTTTATCTTATGATCTATACCCAAATAAACCCTTATATCAAATAAAAGATTGATTTAAGTTAAGGGCTTGTTTAAGTACAAATTAATGGTTAAGGACTTATTTGGGTAAAAATTAAAAGTTAAGGTCTTATTTGAGTGCAAATTAAAAGTTAAAAACTTATTTGCGTGTAATAAAAGTATAAAAGTTTACTTAAATAAAGTTATAAAAGATTTTTTAATATTATTTTAACTTTTATATAAATATATAAAACTTTAAACACGATTATGACACGAAAAAATAATACGACTATGGATTGTAGTATCTAATTTTAGTGTGGAGAGTTCTCCTAAGTAAAAAAAACCTCTTCAATCGGAGCTACTAATTTTATCCCAGCACTTTTGATAAAAACCAGCATGTAAAACATCTGAGCCAAGAGCTTTAAAAGCTTTTAAACTCCAAAGAACTCTTTTAGCTTCCTCATTGGAAGGAAGACACTAAACCTTGTTTTTTTTCCCTTCATTTCTCCTTATTTTCCTTTTCCCTATTTGTCTGTCTTTTCTTTATCATTCAATTTAAAACTTAAACTTCTAGTTTTAATTACCATGACAGTAACAATTTTCGCATAGGATAACACTTAACAAATATAGATTTTTTAGTAGCAATATTTTATGTCGGTAAAATACTGAATTCTTAATTTTAATGATTAAAATTTAATTTTTTTTTGCATCTTTAATTATAAAAATATATATAAAATTTGAATCCTTTAGTCCATTTACAACAATCACTCACTTGTATCATCAATGTTCCTTAAATAAATAATAAAATTGCATCCCAAACTTAAAATAAAATAATAGATTGAATCTTGAAATAAAATATTTGGTGCATGGTATTCCTAAAATGAGCAATTAACTTTTAAAAAGCCATTATTCTTTACAATGTGTAGCTGTATACTTCCTTGCATTCTACCTTTGTACATTTACAACATTACTAATTGGAGCAAGAAAAGCTTGATCCAAGGAGCTCTCAATCATAATTAAGGGTGTAATTGAGTCGAGCCGAGCTCAAGCAGTAAGAAGTTCGAGCTCGACTCGAAATTCGGGCTCAAAACTCGGTTCGAGCTTAATCAAGTTTCATTTTTTAAAAAATCAAACCACCCGAACTCACTCGATTAGACTCGTTTATCTAATAAAAAAATGAGCTCGATTTTCAAGCTCGACTTCAAACTCGATTATTTGTACTTGAGTTCGAGTTCGAATTGAGATTTTTCAATACTAATTAAAAATAAATATATACATTAAAAATAAATAAGCTTGATTAGGCTCGCGAACTACTCGAATCAAGTATTAGCATACTTGAATTAGGCTCGCTCGATAGCTCGACTCGAAAATGACCGAGCCAAATTCAAGTTTTTTTCGAACCGAACCCAAATAACTTGCGAGCAAAAATGTCTCATTTACGCCCCTAATCACAACTCAATCAGCTTTCCCTTTTCTCCATCCCTTCAGTTTCCTTCCCACCAAACACCAAACAAAGTCAAAGTTACAAGTTCATTTGCCTAGGGTTTTCTATTATGATATAAAACTATAAAATCTTTCCTTAGAATAACTTCCAAACTCCAAAGCATTGCAGGCCAAACTGACCTTTTATACCATATATTGTTTAGATCTAACTGTGATTACATTAAGGCTAGTTCATAAAATGTGTTATAAAAAACTGATGCTTAGTTCAATCGGTTCATATAACTATTTTTAAGAAATGGCATCCAGTAGATTTGGAGTTCGAATCCCAGCATCTGCAAAGCAGTGATGGAAAAATTGGACCAAACCGACTGATCGGACCTGTTGAACCGAAATAAACGGGTTGTCCGATCTGGTACATATAAAAAATCGAACATATGATAAACGGATAGAAAATCGGATTAAACCGGTAAAAACCCATTTTTTTTATTAAAATATTATTTGTAAATGATGAAATTTAAACCTTTAACCTCTTAATCATATAATAAAGATTATACCATTAAGCCAAATACATTTTTTTAATTAATTAATGATTATATTTAATATTTAATTTACTTTTAAATTGAACAATCCGGTTCAACCGATTGGACCTGTTGAACCGGTGATCCGAAAGTCATATCGATTTGACATCTGATTCGATTTTTTAACTACAAACCCTTCTCTTATCCCCAAACTACATTCTCCTTTGTAAAAAAAAAAATGTGTCAGTTTTCACTGTAAAATTCTCATGTAAATTGAGCTATTCAATGTGTCAAGCACATCACCTAATACATAGGCTCGATATAATCAGTCCCAATTGCTAATTTTATTCTCTTACAGAAGATTTGTTCAATTTACTTACAAAATAATAAGAGGTTCCTACATTGCATACAACATACAAAAAAACTATAACTTTGGTGTTTGAACATCATTTTAAACAGATAATAAGATCCCTCCATAAACAATCACAAATGATTCACTTGTTCCTTCCTGAAGAATTCGTTTTCATGCGAAGAAATTTTCTCTCCTAGAGATGGCTAAAGTATCCGAATGCCAGGCTGACAAGAGCCACCATACATACATAAAGGAAGGGAAAACCCACCTGAACTGTTCTGACACCAGATTTTCTCTTCAACACCTCCTTCAAACATGAAAAGCAAATATCATAAAGTTTGATAGAGTTGAGGAAAACAGTAATCTGCAAACTGAGTGGCTAACTGTTGAATACAGCAGCTATGTTACTCGGACTCGGGTGTGAGTATCGAACACGGGTACATGTCCGGGTATGTTTGGTTTATTCTAAATTTTTTCATTTATTTGGAGGGTCCTTGGAGGATCATATCCCCATACCCATGTCCGAATATGTGTCAGACACGGATACTTCAAGAAAAATTAAGAGTCGGAGCAACATAATACAACAGTTCCCCTTGTAGCTGTTAACTAAGAAAAGAACCTATCCTTTTTCTTTTATAGAAGAAAAAAAACAATCCTTGATCTAACATAAAATGTCAAATTAATAATATTTCCATGATTTTGTTTCTCTGACTATTCTGCTGGTTAGATAGTTTTAGGTTATGTTGCTTTGAATCTTTATTTTTCTTGAAGTATTCGTGTCCGACGCCCGTGTCCGACGCATATATGAACATGGGTATGGGGACATGACACTCCAAAGACCCTCCAAATACATGGAAAAACTTAGAAAAAGTTGAACATACCCGTGTTGGACACATACCCGTATCCGACACTCATATCCAAGTCCGAGTAATATAGCTTGTAGCTGTTAACTAAGAAAAGAACCTATCCTTTTTCTTTTGATAGAAGAAAAAAAACCAATCCTTGATCTAACATAAAATGTCAAATCAATAATATTTCCATGATTTTGTTTCTATGACTATTCTGCTGGTTACATAGTTTTAGCCTTTAGGACTTAGCAAGTTTCTCTTTCATTGTGTCAATTTGAAAGACTAATGACAGTAGAGAGTTTTTTTTTTTTCTTCTGAAGTTTAATGTTACAAAATAATTAAACAGCAAAGATAAGTGCAGTTCAAAAGGCAATGAAAATGTGACTCACTAATTCATTCTTAAGTTTGTCCTTCTCTCGAGTCGCTATGCTCCTCTCTTCTGTCAGCTTCATGATGTTGAGTTCAGCCTGGTGATGAATTTACTAAGAAATAAGAGTATGTTCATGAATAATACCCTCATTAATCCTTAATAAAAGAAATAAAACTAAAAAAATTCCTCTCTCATACCCCCCTAAAGGAAGAAGTTGTCACCCTTAGAGCCTGAAGCACTTGCTCCATAGGTGTAAACAGCATCATTTTACGGACTTAACTTGAAGGAAAAAAAGGGGTAAAAAAACTAACCTCTTTAAGTTTTGAATCCATAAAACTTATCTTCGATTTCAACTCCTCAAAATCGTCAGCCAACTTCAATTCCTCGGTACTTTTTGCGGATTTCAATTCCTGCACATCCTTGGCAGGACTTGACTGCAAACCATCAGCTGCACTTAGCTCTTCTTTGTCCTCCTTGGAAGCTTCAAATCGTTGAACATCCTTAGTTGTTCTTAACTCAATAGCATCCTTAGCAGTCTCAAACCCCATCACATCCTCAGCTACCTAGCATATGAGAAAATAGTTACTACACTAGGGTCCTTAGTGAAACTGTTTTTATCTATGTTGCTCCGACTCTTCATTTTTCTTGAAGTACCCGTGTCCGATGCATATTTGGATATAGGTATGGGGATATGACTCTCCAAGGACCCTTCAAATACATGAAAAAACTTAAAAAAATTTAACATACCCATGTCAGACACATACCGTATCATACACTCACACCCGATGTTGCTTCGACTCTTCATTTTTTTTGAAGTACCCGTGTCCGATACCCGTATCCGACGCATATTCGGACATGGGTATGGCAATACCCGTGTTGGACACATACCCGTATCCAACACTAACACCCGAATCCGAGTAACATAGCTCACACCCGAGTCCGAATAACATAGGTTTTTAACATGAAAAATGCACTTACCTTCTGAGGTGGAGGTATGTTTTCAACTCCACTCCATGCTCTATCCCTTGGAGAAGAAGTTTCATGGCCCGAATCTTGTTTCAACTCTCCATTAATTGCAGCCAAAACAGGTGAATGTGGTGGGCTAATAAGGAATACTTTTAGCTTCTTCTCGTCAATGTGTTTGCCACTTTCCTTAGAAAACTGCCAATAAAAAACAATAAGAAATCACAGGAACAAAAAAACAAAAAAACAAAAATTGAATTCACAAATTCTTACTATGTTGGATGTAATGTCTTCCTCAGCTGTCCCAAAAGGAACTACTGTACTTTGAATCAAGAACTTGTCTTTACACATCAAGTCAGGCGGAGCAGCACGCTGAGGTTGCATAGTAACTGCACCAACCGAAAAACATAAAAGAAATCATTGTATCTGATATAGACTTATAGTTGTAAGCAGATAACTAATCAGCTAGACAACAATAACCTATATTGCTCCGACTCTTCATTTTTTTTGAAGTACCCGTATCCGACACCCGTGTTCGACGCATATCCGGACATGGGTATGGGGATATCATCCTCTAAGGACCCTCCAAATACATGAAAATCTTGAAAAAAATTAAACATATCCGTGTCGGACAAATATCCGTATCCGACACTCACACCCGAGTCCGAGTAACATAGACAATAACTGCTAGTATTATTTTGGCTTGGCAATTGGCATCCTATGTTAGTTGAAACCAGACCACATATGGTAATAACCCATTTACATACATTCCATAACAAACACACTTAATTTGAAAAACATGTTAGGCAATACTTATGTAGAAAGACATCTCAACTAACCCTATAATTTCATACTAATTTAGTCTCAAAAAGAGCCACTCAATCTAAAACCATAAGCAACCAACCAACACCTATCAATCACAAACAAACCAGCTTTAAAATTGGCTAGAATTATAATCTTAACAAAAATAAACGTACCAGAATCTAAAACAGTAAACAAAAACTTTATAGTCAATGTACCTGTAAAATCAGATGCTGATTTGGGCTTAACAATGCCAGTGTTGGGCCTGACACAGTATTTCTTAGGAGAAGTAGTCTTGACCTGAAAATCATTGAAGTTGAATCTTTTAAGTCTAGAATTCAATTCAAAGCAGATCAGAAAATGGGAAAATAATAAAGACCCAGAAATTAAAATTGGATTTTATTTAAGTAAAGATAATACCTTAAAGGCTACATATTGATCAGTCTTGTTAGTTAATTGTATTAAGCATGAACTCGGCTTCTTCAACTCAACTTCAGTAAGAGACAAAGCAAAGAATGAATCAAATATACCTTGTAAAGAAAACTTAATTAACCTTTTTGGAAGTAAAGAAAGGAACTTTACAAGTAAATTTGAGTTCTTGAGGGTGAATTTCCAAGAGCTCTGAAGTCATGGTCTCTGCAAAGATGACAAAAACAAATGTTAAAAGCATTGATCTTTATAAAGCAAAGAAAATGAAAAACAAAAAGCTTTGAGTTTTACATTAGAAATGAGATGGAAATGGAGAAGCCAAAAGAGGAAGATTGAAGTTGCAGTTGGTTGATCTACAAAAAGTTTGAAACAAACACCCAAAATGAAAGAAAGCAAAAGAGAGAGAGAGTGAAAGCAAAGAAAGAAAGAAAGGCTATGGCTTTTGGTTTTGCATTGGAGAATGTGGCGTTGGACCTACTGCATGGGTTTTTCTTTTTTTTCTAACACTGTGCTTTGGTTTGGTTTGGTTTGATTTGATTTGGTTTGGTTTGATTTGCTTATCTCTCTCTCTCAGCGGTTGTACCCGCTCTCCCCTTTCCTTTCTTTTCGCTTCACTTGCTTCCTTCTTTTCAACTAACAGCTACAGCTACAGCTTTACCTTTTAGCCGGTTAGTCAATACTCAATAGTCCCATTTTGAATTTTATTTTTAGTTTTTAACTTGAAAAAAAAAGGAACTATTTTTAAACAGATAATTATGCAATAATTTTCTTTAAATAGAGGATTATGCAATAATTATTAAGGGTTTATTTGGATGGACAATGAGATTGATTTCGGTAAGAGTGAAATAGCAATGACGGTGAAATTAGATAATGTAGCGGTGATATTAAAATTAATGATAAGATATGTGTTTAAATAATAAAATAATAATGACGGTGAAGAGTGAAAATAAAAAAATACTATTAAAAATATAAATGTAAGAGTATATTGCTAAATTATATATTTTTTAAATATTTAACATTTAAATTTATTTTTAAAATATTATTTTATATATTTATTTAAATGTTTTAATTAATTAACTAATTGTTATATAATTATATAAATTTATTTATTATATTAAATAAATAAATATTTTTAAATTTTTAAAATAAAAATTAAAAAGTATGCTAAAAAATAAAAATGAGATAATTAACAAAAATAAATAATTTAAAAACTTCTATAAATAAAAAATTAATAGAATAAAAAAATTGTTGAAAAAAAGGGTAAAAGTAAAAAACTTTTCTTTAATGGATTCTAATAGTGGAATTCAAATGAAGCCTAAATCAAATGTTGGAATAATTTTTGTATTATACTTAAATGGAAACTATTAACCAATGTTTATAGACTATATGCACTTATTAAAATGATATTTGTATAAAAAATTATAATTATTGTAATTGATGTTAATCGGTGTTTATAAATACATGTTAATCATAATTTTTTTAAATATGGATATTATTTTTTATTGATATTATTATTATTATTTTTTAATTCTTATAGTTGATAGAGTATATATATAATAAATTGTAATTAGATTGTAATTTATATTAGATTGATAAATAACTTCTGAAAGTATAATAATAATATAAAGTTTTAGGGTAAGACAAGGCTAATATAAATTGATTTTTTTTCCAATAAAAAATTGATTTTTCCTTATAGTTTTTCGTGTTTTTCTTATTTGTTAGTATGCCTAATAGTTAATTTTTTTTATTGTGTCTCATAACTATGTTTTGATTTAGTAAATTAAATGTGTTTTCTTTGTTTATATGTGCGAATGTATAATTTGTTGTTATAAGTTCACTTAGAAATTATCACATCTATCATCAAAAAAATTAAATTTTATTAAAGAGTTAGCAGAGCAATGATAAAAAAATTCGGATCAAATCGACTGTTTCAACCGATAACCAGTAGATCCAGTGGTTCAATTATATTAATATAATTAAAAATTTTAAAAATTGTTGAAAATCGAAAAAAAAATAGAGAATTGATTAACTCGAAAAAACTCAAATGAATCGAAAATTTGTGAAATTTTTATATTCTTTTGAGGTTTTTTTAGCCCAATTTTATTAAAAATTTGAGATCCATTGGACTGAATTCAAACTATTATTAATCATTTTGTTTTAAGCCCAAATTAAAAATCATTAACCATTTGATTTTAAATCCAAATAGTATACGGAGATTCACATGAGTTGAGAATATTAACACATTTAACAAATATAAATTATTGTTGAATCAATCGATTCAATTAATTGAATTAAAAATCAAAAATTTAATCGATTTGATTTTTATCTAATTATTTATTTATTAAATAAATGACACTTATTTTTTAAAATATATATGTAACAATTTCATAATCTCATTTTTAAAATTAAAAAAATTTACCATCACTAAATAAAAAAAAACGAATTCTAAGCCAATTTTGATCTGACACGTGTGCCTTCAGCTATAGCCGTGACCCGAGCCATTTTCCAATGGGTGGCTAACCGAGCCGACTATGGGCCATCACATGCACAGCTTTTTGAATTTTGAACCTTTTTTTTACCCACTAAAAAGCTTGGAGGAGGAAAAAAAAAATAGAATAAAAAACTACATGAAATAATAATACTCACCGAAAGTAAAAAGAGAAAAAGGCCAAATAAAAAGAAAATTTCTTTTCAAGTACTTTCCCATCATCTTCTCCATAAAAGAAAAAAAAAATGAATAAATAATCACAAAATAATAAAATATTATACTAATTAAAAGACAAAAATATACCCTTTTATTGTTTTTTTGACACTTTCTTTTTTTATTTCTCCCTTAAAGTTGAATAATGATAAAATAAATAAAATTAAAAGGTTTTTCCACCAAAAAAATGTAAAGGAAAATAGATTTTTGCATGGGAGAATATGCATTGTAGAGGTTAAAATGATGATGGGGCAAAGACACCTAATAAAGAAAAACCTTGAAAAGCAGTAATTTTCACTTTAAAAAAAATCTCATAAAAAAGAAAAAAATAAAACAAAGAAACTTTTTTAAGACACTATTTTTACTTTAAGGGATGTTAAATTTAAGTCACTTTTTTTTAGTTAATTATTTATATTTAATTGTAATTATTATATATAACCTTTTTTTCTAAGGAAGATAAGTTAGGCTATCTAACAAAAAAAATAGACAAATTTTGCTAGTGAATCTAATCACAGTTAATCTTAGGTGATTAACAAAAAAAAAAAAAGAAAGAGAAAAGGCTTGATATAGTGTATGATAAGATTTAAGAATTCAAAATAGGTGGCCCAAGTGATTGTTCAACCCCATTATTAGTTAACCTAATTACTTTCTCTAGGTCAAGAATGTTTTTCAATCACAACTTGAGACTTGCAAAATAATGAGCTATTGCAATTGAATAATTGATCAAATAATAAGTATTAGAAGTATCCATAAATCGAGATAGAGATGAATTACAGAAACATCCTCTCCTCATTCTCTTGGGTTTGTTTAAGAACAGGTTAACAAGGTTTTTTTTTTTTTTGGGTACCATTCAATTTTGAATGTTGGAATGTTTTTTTTATAGTTTGAAATGTTTTTGGAGTCGTTGGGATTGAGTGAGTGATGAAAAGAGTTGTTTGTTGAAGAAGAAACTAGTCGTTGGAGATTGATCGTTTTTGGAAGAGATCAATCACTTTTGACTACAAACTCAAAATTAACCTTGAAATAGGTTAGAAGATCGATCATCTTTCGAAAGGGATCGATCTCTTTTGAAATTTTCAATCAATGGGGATCTTTTTGTGTTGAAAATGATCGATCATTTTCACAAGGGATCAGATCAATTCATTTTTCAAATTCTTAAAAATCATGCATTTTAAACCCTGAAAAATGGATTTTTATGTTGTCCTTAAAAACCACTATTTTGCCTATCTAGGCCATGACCATGTTTCATTCCACCTTGAAAATTCTATAGACCACATGCTGCTTACTTGCATTACTTATTATTACTCTTTTCCCAGACAGAAATGGGGAGTTGAGTTGGTTTTAGGGTTTTCAAAGGATGATCGATTAGAGCATGAAATATTTAATAAGCTATGTTGCTCTGATTTTTTTTTTTTTAAATATTCGTGTTTAACGTATATCCGGATATGGAGATATGATCCCTAAAAAACCTTCCAAATACATGAAAACATTTAGAATAAATCGAACATACTCATGTCGGATACATACCCGTGTTCGACATTCACATCCGAAACTGAGTAACATAGCTAATAAACATTTTTTTTTATCTTGGAAACATATTGAATAGATCCATAAATTTAACCCAAAAATAACCCGAATCCGACTAGACAACCTGAAAAAAAAAAAAAACTCAAACCCGAATTTATCCGAAAGTATAAATATCCATTTCCCTGAACAGAAGGAAATGAGTTCATCATGGAAAAGCAAATATGGGTTTCTTAAGTGCAGCATGGGACTCCAAAAGTAGAAGAGGGAAAAACAAAATAAGAAGGAAAAAGAGGCTTTTAAGTGTTAAGGAAGATGGCAGTCTCAAATCAGACAAAACAGGTTCACCTAACACATCAGTATTATATTAAGCATATGATCAACCAACATGTGATGGATTCTTCACACATGTTTATATAATTATATTTTATTAATTATGCAAATCAAATTTATAATAATTATTTTATTTATAAATTATGTAATATATATAAATGCATTTTCAAGTGTTATTTTTATGCATTTTTAAAAAATATTTAGATTTTATTGTATAATGTATAGTGTATATTTTTATTTACAGGAGATGAAAAATAATAAATGAAAAATAACAAAATAAAATTATGATTTGTATATTATTCTCTTATTGGATCGATTTTCTCATGTAAGTTAGTAGTAAGTTTTTTTTTTGTGTTAAATTAATGAACTATTAACTCTTTTTTTTATCTATTTAATTATTAAAATAATAAATAATAAATAACAAATAAAATTATAATTTATATTTAATTATCCCGTTGGATCGGCTTTCTCTTATTGGTTAACAACAAATTTCTTTATTTTTTTAATTTTTTGTATGCAGGTCGAGTATTGATCTTAAATTGTCATTCGAGTCAACGTGTGAACCAACACTTTAAATATATTATTTAAAAATAAAATAAAAATAATTAATAAAATAAATTAATATAAACTAAAAAAAACTTATAACTATAAAAAAAAAATTTCGACAGCATTTACCCTTTTAGCGATTTTTTTAATGTAGTTGCACCATGAACCCAATCCAGTAGCTTAAGTCCAAACACTATGTAATCCTCAATTAGTAAAGGACGGTATTAGATATGACAATTCACGTATTTTTATTATTTTATTATGGCATAATAACGTGTTTAATATGTTATGTATTAATATAAATTTTGACATGTTAATAATTCGTATTATATAAATTTTGATACATTAATAATTTATTTCGAGTTTATATTATTTTTTCGTATCGTATTTTAATTATTTTTGTGTGTGTCATGTTAGTGTTGTATTCAAAATTATCAAATCTAAAAATTACTATAAAAATTTAAATGAAAAAAGAAGAAGAATATTATGAGGAAAGTGTTGATTAATAATAATACCATGAGCCCAGGCCAATAAGAAAACTAGAAACCCAAAGAAATCTTATTTACTTTTTTTCATGTTCAAGAGAGAGACAAATAACCAAATCCAAAATCCAAATTGTAAAAACCTGAAATAACCCGCAGTTGGAGATCGACATTCGACATCAACGACCAAGTTCCAATGGTTTGAAATCTTTTTTTTTTCTTTTTTTTTTTGTGCTTAAAAGTTAAAACATTGCATCAACCAAAGTCCCATGTTCTTCCTTAAACTTTCGGAACTCGGTTTAAACTATGATACATGCCTTCGAAGCTGCATCAACTCACGACCAAGATCGTGTATTTATCAAAATCTGGCCTTATCACAAACGCTCGCAAACTGTTCGACGAAATGCCTCAGAAAGACTCAATCACTTGGAACGCAATGCTTTCAAGCTACTCTCAACTGGGTCTTCACAAAAATGCTCTCTCTCTTTTCCACCTCATGAGAATTACCAACACAAAGGTCGACCACTTCACCTTCACATCAACTTTAAACGCTTGTTCCGGCCTCGGTTCACTTCAAAACGGAACAAAAATCCACGCATTTATCATTGCTTTTGGGTACCAATCCTATTTACCTGTTAATAATTCTCTTATTGATATGTACGGGAAATGCTTAGATCCTGCTAGTGCAAAAAAAGTATTTGAAGAGATGGGGCAATGTCCAAGAAATGAAGTAACTTGGTGCTCTCTTTTATTTGCTTATGTTAATTCTGGTCAGTTTAATATTGCATTTGAAACCTTTAATGGAATGCGGAAAAGGGTATTAGTTGCTTGGAACATTATGATCTCAGGTTTTGCTCGATACGGAGAGGTTGAAGTGTGTATTAATTTGTTTAAAGATATGAAAGAGGGTTCGTTTTGTTGTCCTGATCAGTGGACTTTTAGTTCTCTAATGAATGTGTGTACTGAATCAAAGGAATATGCATGTGGGTGTGCAGTGCATGGTTTTATTATTAAAAGTGGTTGGAGTTTGGCTTTGGAAGCGAAGAATTCAATTCTGAGCTTTTATGCTAAACTAGGTTGCATGGATGTTGCTATGAAGGAGTTTGAATCTATAGGGTTGCTCAGTCAAGTGTCTTGGAATGCTATGATTGATGGTTATATAAAAATAGGGAACACTTTTGAAGCCTTTAATGTGTTTCAGCATGTACCTAAGAAGAATGTGATTTCTTGGACGTGTATGATTGCAGGGTATGCAAGAAATGGGGAAGGAGAACAAGCTCTTAACTTCTTTGTTCAGATGGTGAGAAGTTGTATATGCCCGGATGACTTCACATTTGGAGCTGTACTTCATGCGTGTTCGAGTTTAGCCGTATTAGGGTTTGGCAAAATGGTCCATGGTTGTGTGATTAGATATGGTTTTCAAGCCTATGTCTATGTTGGCAATGGCCTGGTTAACATGTATGCTAAATGTGGGGATATCAAAGGGTCAAGCTCTGCATTTAACGATATCCCTGACAAGGATTTGGTCTCTTGGAATGCAATGTTGTTTGGATTTGGAATCCATGGGTTGTCTACCCAAGTTTTACAGCTCTATGATGATATGGTTGAAAATGGGATGAAACCAGATAAAGTTAGCTTCATAGGCTTGTTGATGACTTGTAGCCATGCAGGCCTTATTGATAAAGGTCGTTTATTTTTTGATTTGATGGGTTCAGTTTATGGTCTTACCTATGAGATAGATCATGTAGCATGCATGGTTGATATGCTTGGCCGGGGCGGGTATTTAGCAGAGGCAAAAGAGTTGGCTAGTAAATACTCTGAAAAACATGCAGTTGAGGCTAAGAACAGCAGCTCATTTGAAACCTTGCTAGGATCATGTTCCATTCATGGCGATGTCGGAATGGGAGTTAGTGTTCCCGGTTTAAACATTCTGGATGGTCGGAAAGACATCGGTTATGTGTTGTTATCGAACTTGTATTGTGCTAGTGGGCAATGGAAGGAAGCAGAGATTGTCAGGAAAACAATGGTGGATCAAGGGGTAAAGAAAATGCCTGGTTATAGTTGGATTGAAGTGAAAAATAAGGTGACAGTTTTTGTTGCAGGTAACAACATTTCACAACCATACAAGGAAGAGTTATGTAAGATATTGAACTCTCTTGAATTGGAAATGAGAAATCCATGCTTTTCTAGATTTCAAATTTGAATCAATTTATATAATTTTTATGTTGGACACATGGAAGAAGCTAATTTACATTGATTAAGCTATCTACTTATGTCACTGTCAAGCATTCTAGGAGAGTAGTCAGGATGTTTTAATTTCATATCGAAAAGAAAATAGAAGGTTTTTGTGCAAGTAAGCGTGAGTGTTGCACATTTCAATAAATTGGTTTCTAGGAGAGGGTAATAGTTGCGTGATAAGTAGTATCAGAGTTGATCCTTGATTGTTCGACTACACGCCAAGCATCCTAACAAGGGTAGGCAGAGTGAGTTAACCATGAAGAGGTGTCACGAGATTGAGTGGAGAGAGAATGTCACGTCAAGGGCTGCTCAGAGTTAACTCTTGACTGTTCGATTACACGCCGAGCACTCCAGTAAGGGTAGGCAGAGTGGGCTAACCATGAAGAGGGTGTCACGAGACTGAGTGGGGAGAGAATGCCACGTCAAGGGCTACTCAGAGTTAATTATTGACTGTTCGATTACACGCCAAACACCCCATCAAGGGTAGGCAGAGTGGCTAACCATGAAGAGGGCGTCACGAGACTGGATAGAGAGAGAATGTCACGTCAAGGGCTGCAGGGAAGTAGGCAAGATGCTTTAATCCCGTATCAGAAAGGAAATGAAGGATTTTTGAACATATAAACGTGAACACTACACATCTTAATAAATCAGAAGATTGTCCAAATTTAGTGTAGCAAACTTCGGTTTTTCTAGCGATTGAGTAATGTAACAATAAGTTAGTTGAGCTAAATAATGTATAATGTAACAAATAACAATAATAATTAGATTTCTTCAAACTTTATAAATCAAATAAAGATTAATCAAACTCTTTATACATTCTCATTTTTTAAGTTCTTCATTTACTAAAATTTTCATCAAAATTCTCTATAATAAGTTATTTGTATTTATTTTTAAGTACTTTTAAAATTTTATATTTGTTTATTAATGAAGTAAAATCATGTTTATTAACGAGATAGAATCATATCATTCACTAACAGTGAATCAAATACAAATTTTTTTAAAATTTCATATTATTTTAATATTATTATCTCAAATTTGTATAGATAATTGGGCCGCTAGAAATGGGCTTAAGTCCGGCCCATGAATCTCCAGCTCAAGTCCGGTTTATGAACATCTATAAATAGATACTTAATACTGTTAATTAATGGGAAAAAATGGCATTTTTGCCAAAAAAAAAAATCCTCCCAAATTGCCCCTCAATTTGACCAAAATCACAATCAATCCAACATTGAACAGAAAAAACAGAGTGGCAAAGTAGAGAAATTAAAGCCGTACTCAGATACTGTGTTTTTCCCTAATTTCGTAATCTCCTTCTCCCATCTGGTGTTTCTCCCTTTCTCTAATCCCCAAAGAACTTGTCTTCTTTGGGACTTTTAACCTTTACCTTTTGGAATTCACAAAAACAGGTAAGTTTCACTTTTTATGCTTCTTTCTTTTATGGATCATTCGACTTTAGGGGTTTTCTTTTTTTGGAATTTTTTTACTTAATCCAACTAGCATTATTCTGGGTTTTGCTCCACTGAATTTCTTATATGCATGTTTCTTCATTTACGTTTGTTAATGGGTTGTATGGAACTGGTTTATTTTATTTTTAATTAAAAAAAAAATTATTTTGGATTTAGAATTTGGGATTCAATTTAGGTTTTGGATTTTCAATCTGTTTAGTTGTTCTGCTGGTTTGAAATTGTTTATAATTAGGGTTTTGGGTCTTAAGTTTTGAGCATTATTTCTGGTATTTTGTAAGAGGAGGGATCCACGTACACTTTTAAAACTAAAATAGTTTTACACACTTTCATAACTTTTTATACGATTTATATTTATTTAATTTGACCCTCGTATTTCATTTTTTATTCACGTAGATTATGGATGTCGAGTTTCGAGTAAATTAAAAATGTCTAAGTATTTGTTGATGTTAAAAACTTTCAATGTTAAATATATATTGAAAAAGACAGTATTCTCGATCGAAATGATAGAGATATCGGATCGATTCGAAACTTTACGTGCACGACGAGTACAATTATATTGTTAAATCCAACGGCTCTGAAGTATGGGTACGGCTCTGAAGCATGAGTACCCGTACCGGGTACGTATCGGGTACGTACCGGGTATTGGTACTCATCGGGTACGGCTGGGTACGTACCGGGTACGTATCAATTTTTTTTTAAAAAAAATAAGAATGGGTACGGCTCGGATACGGCTTGGCTAAATTTTACACTAAAACTCAGCATTTTAATATCCTAAAACATATTTCCCTTCCCTTCTTTTCATTATCAATAGCATTAGTATGTCCTAAAACATATTTGGAGACTGTTCTTTTCACTGAAGATAGGCAAGGAAATAATGAGATAAACACTGTTAGAGTTTGATTTTCATAGTCATGTTTAGATGTTGTCATGTTGAACAATTTAAGTATTGTAGTTTCTTATTTTGAGATGTTGTCATGTTGAAATTTGTGTGTTTTATCTTTTATATTATGTTGTGTCATATTTTATCATGTGAAATTTCAGTTTTTTTATTAAAATATATATATAATATTAACGTACCCGTACCTTAGTTTTTAAAAAATTACCGTATCTCGTACCCGTATCCGTACCGGGTACCGGTACCGTACCCGTATCCATGCAACGTAGTCCAATGGTCAGTTTGTTAAAATATAAATCGTATAAAAATTATAGAAGTGTGTAAAACTAATTTAGTTTTATATTAGTGTAAGTGGATTCCTTCTTCTTCTTTTTAATGTTAGAAAGAGTGAATTTATTTGGTTAAAACGTTGCTTTACTATATGTGTTAATATTGTGACAGAAATGTTAATGAAAATGTGATGATTATGTGGAAAGTTGAAACTTTATAACTCATATAGTCATATTGATATGCATGGATTTGTAATTTTCTGTTGTTTATTGAATTAGTCATAGATGTGTACTGTACTATGGTCTCATTTTAGGATTTTGTGTTTCTTTTTCACGATATTTTCGACAATTTTCCTATGTTTTTGAAGTAGATATGATTTGCTAGCATGGAATTTGATTTAGTTGGTTTGGTCATTGTAGAATTATGAAGACTTCATTTTTTTATATATATATTTTGCAATAACCTTTTAGCTTTTTCACCATTTCATATTTCTAGAAGCCTCAAGCCTCTGATTGAAAAAGTTAAATCTTGACTTGTTTTTTCCATGTGATTATTTTGTTAACTTCATTTGAAAGAATGCTGCAAGTACCTTGTTTTCTCCCCCCTTTCGTCTTCAAAGTTAATCCTTCTTTTGTAGATCCTTTGCATTTATGTCTTCATGCATGCAAATCCAACTTATTATGTAAAATGTGATATCGGTTACGGAATATCAGATTTTGATTTCTTTCAATTCCTTCCTCTTTTTTTTTTTTTTTTTGGCTTAGTCAAATTTAGGTTCTTATTTGGTCTAATTTGATAAAACTACTGCAGGACCCATAAGGAGGTGGGAGATGAGTTTCTTATCCGGTAGTTAAGAGATCATGGAGGAAGAATACCAGATGTCTGTTATAATTTAATTACATTAGTCTATTAAAGCAATTATTAGCTCCTTTTGTGTCTGAAACTGATTCAACCAGCTCCAGTGTGGATTTTATCGGTGATGGACTTCAACAAGGAAGAGGCCATCAGGGCCAAAGGCATTGCGGAGAAGAAAATGCAAAATAAAGATTTTTCAGGGGCTCTTAAAGTTGCAGCCAAGGCCCAACAACTTTTTCAGGATCTGGAGAATATATCTCAGATGATAATGGTGTGTGATGTGCATTGTGCTGCTGAGAAACGATTGTTTGGTAATGAGATGGATTGGTATGCCATACTCAAGGTTGAGCCGACGGCTGATGAAGCTGCAATTAAGAAGCAGTATAGAAAATTTGCCCTCCAACTTCACCCGGATAAGAATAAGTTTCCTGGTGCGGAAGCTGCGTTTAAGTTGATCGGGGATGCACAAAGGACTCTTTTGGACCAAGGTAAAAGATCTGCACATGACATGAAACGCAAAGTGACTGTTAATAGACCAGCTCCAACAGCAGCATGTTGGCCCCCGCAGAAGCCAAGTTGGCACCCTCATGCAGCTGCTCAGAGTAATTTCCGTGCCAACTTTCCTGGCATGAATTCTCAACAGCAGTCTCAACAACCAACTCAAACGGGGTTCTCCAATGGCCGGCCTACTTTCTGGACCAAGTGTCCATACTGTACGGTTAGGTACCAGTATTATACAGAAGTACTTCACAGATCTATTCGTTGTCAAACTTGCAACAAGACCTTCATTGCCTATGATTCAGGTGCAGTTCCACAGGCAAGTAGCATGAGTCAGCCAAAATTTCCCCAACAAGGAGTTGTGCAGAATCAGGGTGCTTGCAAAGTTGATCAAGGATCTCAAAGGAACTTCACTGCTGAGAATGTTTTTACAGCCTTTTCTCCAAACGCGGCTCGCACATCAGAGGCTGGAACAGAGAAGGCGAATGGTAAAAGAGGAAGAAAGCAAACTGTTGAATCCAGTGAAAGCTGTGACAGGGAAAGCAGCATTGAGTCTAACGAGGATGTGGTGATTGATGATAATGGTGATGTTCTGGCTGGAAAGAAGTTTGATTCTCAAGTAGAGCAGAATGTGAGAAGATCTGGTAGGCGTAAGCAACATGTTTCATATAAGGAAAATTTAAGTGATGAGGAGGACATGGTTAGTCCTCCAAAAAAGGCTAAGGGAAGTGGATCACCCTGTGCAACTGAAGATAGTGAAGAAATGCCGAAAGAAGACGAGTCTACGCACAAAAGTCAATCTGGTTTAGCTGGTGAAGTGAAAGAAGATAAGAAAGCGATGAACCATAGAGAAGGTAAAAGTTTTGAGGCGAGCTTACCCAATGGTAAGAAGGAAATTGGAAAGGGGTTTGAAAAGGAAACAGCCAAAGAGAATGATCTTAAGAAAACTAGGGAAGCTTATGCTGATGGTGTTAAGAGAAATTCAAACCCAGTTGTTGATGATTCTGTGTCAGATTCAAGCTTCAAAGAAACAAAAGAGCCCTTGTTTCAATTCCCTGATTCCGAGTTTAATGACTTTGACAAAGAGAAGAAAGAAGGGTGTTTTTCAGTAGGGCAGATTTGGGCTTTGTATGATACACTAGATGCCATGCCTAGATTCTATGCTCGGATCAGAAAAGTCTTCTCTTCTGAGTTCAAGCTTAGGATAACCTGGCTAGAACCAGATCCAGATGATGATAATGAAATAAAATGGGTCAGTGAAGGTTTACCGGTTTCTTGTGGTAAGTTCAAACATGGGGACACTGAAAATATTAAAGATCGTCTTATGTTTTCCCATTTGCTATATTGGGAAAAAGGAACCTGTAGAGATACCTACAAGATTTTTCCAAGAAAAGGAGAAACTTGGGCCCTTTTCAAGAACTGGAATATCAAATGGAAGTCTGATACTGGCACTGACCAGAAATACAAATATGAATTTGTTGAGATATTATCAGAGGGTGCTGAAGGTGTGGCTATACATGTTGCTTACTTAACTAAGGTGAAAGGCTTTGTGAGTGTCTTCTGTAAAATGAGTAAGGATGGAGTTGATACATTTCTAATTCCACCCAATGAACTATTCAGGTTTTCCCACAAGGTTCCATCATTTGTACTGACTGACGAAGACGGAAAAGGGGTGTCAAAAGGTTCCTTTGAACTCGATCCAGCTTCTTTGCCTGAAGAAATTGTTGTTCCCAATGACTTGAAGGTGGATGTTGATAGCAGACATCTTAATGGTTCATGTTCGAGTGCTTCAGAAATAATGAAGCCAGTGATGGGATCTGATAAAACTACTCCTCCAGCTTCGACCTCAAAATCCTTCGAAATTCCAGAACCAGAGTTCTACAATTTCGATGCTGACAAAACCCATGAAAAGTTTCTTGTTGGTCAGGTCTGGGCATTGTATGGTGATGAGGATGGCTTGCCAAAGTACTATGGTGAGATTAAGAAAATTGAGTCCAACCCAGTTTTCAAAATACATGTGAGATGGCTTCTTCCTTGCCCATCGAAAAACATAATCGAGTGGTATGATACAAGCATGCCCATTTGTTGCGGGAGATTTCGGATTAAAAAGGGTTCCCAGGCTTACTCCTCCACTGATTCCTTTTCTCATAAGTTAAAAGCGGGCTCGCCTACTGGTAGGAAGGATGAATATGCCATCTTACCTAGAAAAGGTGAGATCTGGGCATTGTATAGGAACTGGACTCCTGAAATTAAATGTTCTGACTTGGAGAACTGGGAATATGATGTAGTGCAGGTTATAGAGGAAACTTATTGGCTCATAAAGGCTTTAGTTTTAGAGCGTGTGGATGGCTTCAATTCTGTTTTCAAGGCCAAAGTAAAAGGAGGATCTAATGTTACAGTCGAAATCCCTCGGACGGATCAGATTAGGTTCTCTCATCAGATTCCGTTTTTCCAGCTAACCGAAGAGAGAAATGGCAGACTAAGAGGCTTCTGGGAACTTGATCCTGCAGCATTGCCGGTACATTATTTTTCTTCTTAGTTTGAGTAGCAATATAAGAAGTCTAATGCTGTCTCTCTTTTTTTACACCTTATATGTGTACATTACATGCTATTCCAGTTAGATGGTACTTTTTCCCATGAGGCTGATGTCTAGGACAAAACAACTTTGGGAGAAAGTGTTGATTACTTAGGTGTAACTGGATGCTTAAGTTCATTTTATCTCATTCAATCATATGTTTTGATCTATGTTGCTCCGACTCTTTATTTTTCTTCAAGTACCCGTGTCCGATACTTGTGTCCAACGTATATTCGGATATGGGTATGAAAATATGATCCTCTAAGGACCCTCCAAATATATGGAAATCTTAGAAAAAATTGAACATACCCGTGTTCGACACTCACAACCGAGTCCGAGTAACATAGGTTTTGATGTCCAAATGTAACTGCAATATCTTTGCGCAGTGAATGTCTAGACCAGTTTGTTAAAGGTACAATTACAACTTCAACCAGCTTTGACTCTTTGACTATGTTGTTCCGACCCTTTTTTTTTTTTTTGAAGTATGCGTGTCCGACACATATCCGGACATAGGTATGGGGATATGACCTTCCAAGAACCCTCCAAATACATGAAAAAACTTAGAAAAAATTGAATATTTTCGTATCCGACATTTACACTCTAGTCCGTGTAACATAGCTCTTTGAGGATGTGAATGTAACATTACATGCTGTTCCAGTCAGATGGTACTTTTTCCTATGAAGCTGATGTCTAGAACAAAACAACTTTGGGAGAAGGTGTTGATTACTTAGGTGTAACTGGATGATTAAGTTCTTTTTATTTCATTCAATCATATGTTTTGATGTCCAAATGTAACTGCAATATCTTTTGAGCTGTGAATGTCTAGACCAGTTTGTTAAAGGTACAGTTACAACTTCAACCAGCTTGACTCTTTGACTATGTTGCTCCGGCTCTTCATTTTTCTTGAAGTATCCGTATCCGACGCATATCCGGACATAGGTATGGAGATATGATCTTCCAAGAACTCTCCAAATACATGAAAAAACTTAAAAAAAATTTGAATATTTTCGTATCCGACACTCACACTCTAGTCCTTGTAACATAGCTCTTTAAGGATGTGAATGTAACATATCTTTAGAGCTCTTACCCTTGACTTGAACATGAGTTAGTATTTATAGTAAAATCTTACATAAGATAATCTAAACTGGTTTTATGTTTGAAAACAAATTTAAAGTAATAACCAAATTAACAACTAAGATAACATTGCAAAGATCTTAAAATGGGGCAGCAATTGCTTTTATCCTTTTTTCTTCCCACAAACTTGGGTTAGTACTTAATAGTAGCTTCCACAAAATGAATATATTTTTAATCTACCATTCATTCCAAAACGTTATTGATTCTATAATATAACATTGATGCATGAAGAGCAAGAGGGCGTTTGGTCTAGTGGTATGATTCTTGCTTTGGGTGCAAGAGGTCCCGAGTTCGATTCTCGGAACGCCCCCCCATTCAGTTTTTTCTTTTGCCTTGTTTAAGTTTAAAGTCAACGAAGAGTCAAGCGTCTTGACCTTTGGGCTTTTCCTGTCTTTATATTTTGGGTCTAATTGGGCTTTTCTTGTTCATCTTTCTAAATTCCCGTTAAGCCCATGACAGAAAAAAAAAAAAAGCAAAAAAGTTTGAAAATAAAGGGGCATTCCGAGAATTGAACTCGGGACCTCTCGCACCCTAAGCGAGAATCATACCACTAGACCAAATGCCCTTTCGGTATTTTTTTCCTTATAATATTTTAATAGTTTTAAATTATCTTAAAATTTTTTCCTGCAGAACAAGCAGAACATAACATAACGTATTAGATTTTATAATTTTGAATGTATAAGTATGACACGTGTCAAATACAATTAAAATTGACACATTTAGTTATATTCATATGACATTTAAAATTTTTATTATATTTATATGGATCAGCTTAATCAATGTTTATAGACATTGATAAAAAATTATTTATTTATTATTTTAATTTTTTTTTTTTTTACATTTAATATATTATTTTTATTAAATTAAAAAAAATAATATATTTTTTATATATAACATTTTAGGTTAACATTTTCCTATTTATATTTATAAAAAAAAATATTAATCAATATTTAATGATATTGATTAAAATATATATATATAATTAATGACATTTTTATTTATTTTTAAATTTAGTAAATTTCATGCATTAAATATAAATTTTTTAAAATCGATAATTAAATAACTATTAACCGGTGCTTAAACATCGATTAAACAAACTATTTATAAAACTAACAATACATAAAATAAATACATCAATTACCAAATCATAACATAACAGGACAATCAAGAAAACTCTTCGTCTCTCACTCTTCATACAACACAACAGTCAACAACTACTACAAACGCTAAGGTTTTTTTTTTTTTCAACTGTTTCAATCTCAATAAAAATTCCCCAAGAATCTTGCTTCAATTTTCCCTCCAAAAAATCTGCCCCTATTTCTCTCTCCCTTTTATTTGAAACCCTAATCCTCCCTCCATCCCTAACTTCTTTGTAAGTTCTTATTTTCCTATTCCACCCATACTTCTATTAGCTTTAGCCCCCAATTTTATTTTATTTTATTTTTAATTTAAAATTTTCCCTTTTTCCCCTTTATGTATAAAGTCTCTGCTTTTTAGGGATTTAATGTCAATTTGGCTTTTTTTATTTTTATTTTTTATCATTTTTATTTTAAATTTCGCAGATGAGTTGAAGTGAAAAAAAATGGGCTCTCTTGGAGACGACAATGGCGAAATTAAACCATCTGAAATGAACCCAAACACCGATCTTTCACATGCTGAGACTCAGCCCTTTGAATTTGACTCTCAGTTTTCACTTCCTCCATTTTCTTGTATGTTTCCCTTAAATATTTTACTGTTTGTTAGTTATTTATGCTTTAAATTATTTGATTTTTTGGGGTGAAATATGTGTTTTTTTTTTAAAAAAAATTAGGTGACAAAGCTGATAATGAGAATGGTGATGAATTAAACTATCTACAAAATACGGTTCCTTTCGATGATAATAATGTTCCGGTCGAGGACGGATTCGAGACCCAAGTTGTGAACCTTGTTGAGGAAACTCAAGTGTTCGATGATTTAGATTGCTTTGAGAATATGGAGACGCTATTGTTGGATGAATTCGATGAGGAAGTTGCTTTGGATAGTGACGGTGAAGGAATAGTCGGAACCGAGGCTTTGGATGAAGGCGATGAAGTCTCGAATGATGTGGTAGTAAGAGGGGATTGCGTTCAACCAGTGGGCCAGGAGGAGAAGAAGGAATCTTTGGCGCAATGTAATGCTTCTACTGATGAACAGAGGAGTTCGGGTACATTTTTTTTACGAATCTTTTACGAAAATATTGAAGTATTGGCTAGAAATACCTAACAAGGGAATTTCTAAAGAGTAGAGCAGGACATGATAATAAAAAATATTTTTTATATAATAATATACAATAAAAATGTAAATTTGATACTCTTCAATTAAATATTAACATACAAATAGTTTTTTCAAAATTTCAAAATTATTTTTGAATTTAAAACTTGAACCTTAAAAAACTCATTAGAATCAAATTGATCATTGTTGATACCATATTTGGGAGAAAAATGCAAAAAGAAATCGCGTGTCCGGACGTGTCTAGCCATATTTTGACCATGTTTTAAATGTGTCCGATTTTATTTTTATTTTTTTGGCGTGTCCGACACGTATTCCGCCTTGTCTGTGTCGGACACTCCCTTGACAGAAGTGTCCGTGCTTTATAACCTGCCAGGAAGTGGTTACTGGTGTCTAAATTGAAGTTAAAATGTGCTGTGTGTTTCAGGAATCCATGTTTCTATAGCAACACCGGATGTCAAAGCTGTGCCAGAATCAAATCTTGGTATGTCTTCTATGGCTTGTTCATGGTTACAAATGCATGACTATTATCAAGGTTTTCTAAGAATTTCCTAGTGAAACATGGTTCTATTCAAATCGAAATTAGTCATTGTCCGCTTAAGTTATACTTATTACTTGGCAACTTGATGAAGCAGTTTGATAAATTTTTGAAGCACATTTGTTTATCCTTGTGCTCATGCTGCATCTGTTGTCATAAACTTTGTGTGCAATATTAAGCTACCTTCATGAGTCAATACACATTTGTTGCAGGGAAAATTTTCGGAATTCCCTGAATCTATGTTTGGAAACGTGAATTTGGAAATTTGAATTTGGATTTCATTTGTTATATAAATTGTGAGAATGAAATGTATACATTATGTATAAATTAGTTAAGATTCAGTATGATTATATATTTGAAAGATTTAAAAACATGAATTTCAAATTCACAAATATCTATATGTATTTCAAATTCACCACTAAATAGACATCCAACAAATCCATGAATTTGAAAAATAATTATGAAGGTTACATTTACATGTGTTTTATTACACAATTTATACTATTTTTTAATTCAAATTCATCTTTTGAAATCCAAGTTCCCAAACGCAACATTAGGAAATAACTGAGATAAATTCTGTATTTCATCAACGTTTCCACATTATTCTTGTTTTAATCTAGACTGACTGTGATGATGAGTTACTGATCTTGATGAGTAACATTCTCTTTTTAAAGCATTTTCTCGAAGCAATTTAACTTCTATAAGTAATCGGCTTTAGGAAGCAATATCATCTCATCTTCCAACATTAAAAGATGATGGAAATTAATATTTGCCCAAATTTATTAGATATGTGGTCCTTCCATTTCTCTATTAACATTAAGTATTTTGCATAGGATCCGTGCGAAGGTTTACTTCAGTTCGTGTAGCATCCTTGCGTGCCTCTGGTCTTGCAGCTCGCAATGCAGCATTACGGGGAATGAACAGCAAGTCTTGTTCAATCAGGACTGATAGTCAGTTTTCAGACCAGTGCACGGTGGATAATGGTTTAAATCCTAAAGACGTGGAGAAGATTAATCAGGCAGATGATCAGGGGAATAATGATAAGAACTTAATCGGTTTAAGGTATGGAATCAATTTCAGGGTTGTTTAACTGCGAGAAAACTTTTTTTGCCGAGGATTATTTTGCTGAAAATCAAGGATTTTCTTGCAGCTGTGAAAATGCAGATGCAAGAGAAGACTTGCTCCAGTTTCCTGATTGTGATGGTCCATTAGCAGGTTTAAGTTATATTGACTCTCAAGAACCTGGGGAGTTATCACAAGCTAATGCACTTAATTTTGTGGAAAGGTTTGTAAATGATAATTTGATGGAACTTGATGATGAAGTTGATCTTTTAAAGAGCACTGGGGGGAAATCGAAACTTATTTCTTCTACGAAAGGGCCACAAAGTTTGGCCAAGAAAACTATTGAAAGAAGCACAGCTGGTGAAACAGGGATGTTTGACTGGGATGATTTTCTGGAAGATGAAGGAGGGGGTGATATTTATTGTAGAAGGAAGGAAGAATTCTTTGGTAATGGAAGAAATGCACGGAAGTTTTCGACCCACCCCCAGAAGCCTGAAGGAAGGAAACTAGACGAATCTTGTAATGGAGACCAGCCAAAGGCCCATGATAAAATGGTAGTTCATTCCGATTCGAAATTATTGTTGTGCAAGTTAATAGATAATGACAAGACAGTACGAGAAGGTGAAATGAAATCTAAAAGGAATCTTTTCAATGAGTTTGATGAACAGTTTAACTCAGATTCCTCAAGAGGGGAATTGGAAGCTGCTACTGCGAAAACGGATGCTCCTGAAGTACTGAATGTAGGTCTTGACACTCAGATGGCTGCTGAAGCTATGGAAGCCTTATTCTATGGAGAGGGGGTTACTGACCACGATGCTAATCAAGGTGTCCAAAGCATACCTAAGGATTCCTCGAAAGGTTCATTTAGAGGAAAATCTAGGAAGAGAGTTTCTTTTACAGAACGCACATTGGGACAGGGCGTTTGTTGTTCTGATACTACTCCAGTTACAAGACGATCCAAGAGGACTAAGTCAAGTAAAGGGTCTTCAGTTTTGCCAGAGAAACATTCTAAGAATGTCAGGAAGGAGTGTGATACAGAGCTGCTTCGGTCCAAAATGAAGAAAGCTAAATCAAATGCTGATGAGCACCAGATTGCTGGCGGCATTGATATGTACAAGACGCCCTCTAAGAGTATCAAGAAAAGAAAGGCAGATGGAGCTTTGGATAAGAGTCAATTTCATGGCACCGGAAGATCAACTAGGGGCAGCTCAATTAAGAAACGGAATCCTGAGGAGGTTCATACTTTTACACCCATTGCTCATCGAACGAGGAAGTCCTTGGTCATGGATGTGCAAAGGGTCGAGACTCCAGCCAGTGATTGTAGAAAAGGTAGAAAACATCAAAAAGAGGTTGGTTTCCTTCAACAAAATAGAACTGGGAGTACAGATGTTAAGTTATCTGAAGTTTCAAATGCTAAAGGGCAACTTTCTAAGTTGAGTTCCAATCAGTCTGGAGAACATGGAAATGCCAAATCAAGTAATAATGACCAATTGCATTTGGAATCGATTACTAGGAGTAATGGCAATCGTGCATTGAGCTATCCCAAACAAAGAAGATCCTGCCAGAAAATGTCTGTTGATGTTGGTGAATCTGATAACTTGGAAGCACAGTCCAAAATATCTGTTCAGCCAGAAGACATTGGACAATCCATTGCTGTGCTCAAAAGGTCCAGAAGAAACCATAGAAGCGCTTGCATTCATTCACCCACTAGGAGGATGACACGATCATCTGTGAATACTTGTCCAGTTCTGTATTCTGCAGACCAGAATTTAGAAGGAAAATTGCCTCATCAAAGTTCAGATAAACAAGGTCCAGGGAATGATGGGCTTAATTGCAATTCTACTGAGATGAATGGGAGGATGATATCTACAAGCATAATTGGACCAGAGGCAGCGAAGGCAGCTAAGCACTCTGACGGAAACCATGAAGCAGTTTCTTCAACAATTGCAGAAAGTTTAGCTGTGAATGTTGCTTTTGATAAATCACCGAAAGAGAAATCTAAATCACCTGGTTCTGTATGCACTACACCAGTTAACTATCCGACACCTATCAATGTTGTGTCACCTGTTTGTATGGGTGAAGAATATTTTAAACAAACATGCAAGAAGAACCTGTCAAAATCTTCACTTATCAAAGAACTTAGAAGTCTAAGCCCCATCGAGCCAGAACCTATTTCTCCTTTAAAAGATATGAGGAAGAGAAGGGATTTGGCCAATGTTAGAGTTTTGTTCAGCAACCACCTAGATGAGGATATAATTAAACAGCAGAAAGAGGTACTAGTTGTTTCTGATATCATTAGCTCTTTATTGATATTCAAGCTGGTCTAACTAAGTCTTATGCCTAAATTATGTATCAGATCTTGGACCGCCTATGTATCTCTGAGGCATCATCTATTTTAGATGCGACACACTTTATAACTGATAAATTTGTGCGCACAAGGAATATGTTGGAAGCAATTGCTTCTGGCAAACCAGTTGTCACACATTTATGGCTTGAAAGCATTGGACAGGTTAATATTTACATTGATGAAGAAGCTTATGTATTGAGGGACATCAAAAAAGAGAAAGAGCTTGGCTTTTGTATGCCAGTTTCTTTAGCACGTGCATGCAAGCGACCCTTATTACAGGTAAAATTTTCTAGGTTGACCTGTTGCATGGGCCACTTGATCCATTTAGATCTTAACTATTGTAAAGTTATGCAGGGTCGAAGAGTTTTAATCACCCCAAATACGAAGCCGGGTAAAGAAACAATCTCGCATTTGGTTACAGCAGTTCATGGTCAGGTATGCAGGCAGTTCCCTAGACAATTCCTACAGAGTAGCATACAAAAAAGATTTGATTATTTTTTGTTCATAATCTGTTGGTTAGAATGAGTATTCTGCCATAGATGGTTTTATCTTATGTTGCTCCGACTCTTCATTTTCTTGAAGTACTCGTGTCCGACGCATATCCGGATATGGGTATAAGATATAATCCCTCAAGGACCCTCCAAATACATGAAAAAACTTAGAATAATTCAACATATCCGTGTCAGACACATACCCGTGTCCGACACTCACATACGAATCCTAGTAACATAGGTTTTATCATGAAATTTATATTGATATTTTAGGTTGGGTGCTTGTCTTCCATTTTTTCTTCTGCACATGATTTTCTCTCTCTCTCTCTCTCTCTCTCTCTCTATATATATATATATATATATATATATTGCTTGACCTGACAATCCTTGGTGCTTTGACTTGGTAGTTTTAGATACTTCTAAATCCTATTAAAATATTGAGTCCTTTTCTATGCTGATCTCAATCGAGACTCTTTCCAGGCTGTAAAGAGAATTGTCAGATCTGTCATGAAGGATGACAAAGTCCCAGATGATTTGTTGGTTCTATCATGTGAAGAAGATTATGCAATTTGTGTTCCTTTTCTTGAAAAAGGTTGTAAATGTTTTCTTAAATTAGCTCCTCATGTGTTTTGTGAAATTCGGTTTTTATTAGAACTTTTCCCTGTCTTTATGCTTTCAGGGGCTGCAATTTACAGTTCAGAGCTGCTACTGAATGGAATAGTTACTCAGAAGCTGGATTATGAAAGGTTGGTGCTATAATTTTTGAAATATCACTCTCTTCAGTTCGTTTTGCTTTTGTTACAAGGGAGCATGACTGTCAACCTAGCATACATCAATTGCGGTAAACATCGACGGCGGAAGGAGCCGAAACGGCTAAATAGTGACCGTAACATTGCGTTGCGACTAGGGTTGAGCATTCGTTCGGTTTTAAAATTCCAAAACCGATTAAACCGAATTAACTTGTAAAACCAAACTAACCGAACCGAACTTAATCGGTTCGGTTCGGTTTTTTCGGTTTCACTCTAAAGGTTTGGGTTATGCGTTTTTTATTTGTTTGGGTTATGAGTTGTTGGGTTTGGTTAGTTTATTTTTGGATTAGATTGGATTGGGTTTAGGGTTTGGGTATATTTAAATAAAAATAATATTTTATTTATTTTTTAATTAATTATCGGTTTGTTCGATCGGTTCGGTTTAGAAATAAAAACTGTAAACCAACCAAATAAATCGAATTAAATAACAGAATGAAACCGAAACCGAAACCGAACAGACCAAACCGAATTCAGTCGGTTTCGATCGGTCTGTTTGGTTAACCGAAATTTTGCTCACCCCTAGTTGCGGCTGCTATTTAAAATCCCTGCTATGCACATCAGATAAGAAATTCATATTGCAGACCCAAATGGTTGTCAAGGCCTTCTTGAGTAGGATCATTTTTGTTATTTTCTTGTTCATGCATCCCAGAATTGTGCTTGCAATTTATTTAACGATTTGTTCCCTGATGGATTCTTCATTGTCTTGTATTGGCTGAGATGATAAATTATTTGCATTTGTTGCTCTTCTAACACACTTGTTCCTACTGGCAGGCATCGTCTTTTTGCAGATCATGTTAGACGAACACGCTCTACCATTTGGTTGAAGAAGGATAATAAATTCCTCCCTGTGATAAAGCATAAATGAAGTTTTCTGCTTTCTTTTGTTTTTTTATTGTCAATTTCCTCTGATATTTGTGAGCTATGTTACTTGGACTCGGGGTGAGTGTCGGACATGGGTATGTAATTTTTTTCTAAGTGTTTTCATATATTTGAAAAATCGTATCCTATACTCATGTCTAGACCTACTCAAGGGCCGGGTTACCCTTCCCAATTTGAAGGTCCGTCAATATTTTGGAGGGTTTGAACAAAAAAATAAGGCCTATTTATAAAATGGGCATGGTCTTGGCTTCAACAATCGGGCCTGTTTTCATTTATATAATATATTATTTTTATATTTTATATTTTATGTAATTTATATCATATAAAAAATATATATAATATTATAGTGTTAACATTTAAAAATATGTAAAGTTATTCATGTTTTAGAACTTAATAATAATAAAAAGAAATATAAAATTACTAAAAATTAAATAATAAAAGAATATTTATTTAATTTTTTTTAGGAAAAAAATATGGACGGATTTAAACGGTTTGGACTATTTATTTACAAATATGGGTGGATTTTGACAGAATTTGAGGTTCATATTTTGGGTTGGTGTTTGGGTAAGTATATATTGTGTTGATATTATACATAAGCTTGGCTCGAATCCGGCTCGGTCTGATCCATGAGCACTTTTACTCATGTTTAAATATGTTTCATACATAGGTTTCTAGTATGAGTATTTCAAGAAAAATGAAAAATTAATTTGTGAGGCTAATTTTGCTTCTATAAAATTATAATACAACACGCGATGCTGCTGCAAACAACTTAAACTAATGCTGCCGAATAGAAACACTTTCATGCACATAGCTTGAATTATCTCCAAGAAAATATGGAATAGATAATGCGACGACTGCGAATTCAAGAGCTGCATATGTTCATATTAATGTCACACATCAAGTCGTCCAAAGAAATATAAATAGCATCTAAGGGGATTAACCAACAGTACACACTCTAAACGCTCCATCTTTCTCTCCTCAGACACTAACTTAAGCATCAAAACGTGCTCGAAGGTCAAACTCTGACGTCCTCTAACCTTTCTCCTCTTCTACAAGACCTCAGATCACCAGGACAATCACCTCACTTCAAAAGACATCAACAAGTGTTACACATCTTAATAAGTTGATTTTGCAAAAAGAGAATAATGTTTACGTGATATTAGAGTCGATTTTTGATTGTTCGACTTCACACTCATTTTTCAAATGAATTTTATTTTTTTGGTATAATATTTTTATCTAAATCTTTTTAAATATTGAACAAACCTTCAAACTATAACGAATAATCCGAGAGGTGAACACTTCTAATGAGATCATAACAAAATTTATTATCTAAGAAATATTGGATTTAAGGCAGATTATTTGCTTATGATATATATCTACATAAAGTATCTTCTTGTAATTTGATTTTGAATGTTTATTTACAAGATTGTGGCCTCGACAGCTAAAGCTTCTACGCCACCTTTACCATGAGTAATGTTGTTTTGTTAATTAGGCAATGTTTTCAAAATTAAATCCGTGATTGAATCGATGAGAATTTTGATTTAATTATTTAAAAAATAAATTTGATAATAAAATATATGATTTTGATATTAAATAATTAGTAAATATAATAAATATTTAATAAAATATATGTGAGTTAATGGTATGAGTTTTAATATATTAAAAGATCAAAGGTTCAAAACCTATTACATACACACACAAAAAATTTGAATAAGAAATTAATAAAACAAACCTCAAAATCTGTTCAAATGCAGTTCTAATCCGGTTTTTTAGCTAATCCAATCCAATCCAATCGATTCTTATTCGGTTCAGTAAAATCCTAATTCTACATATTTTATTGGATTGGAGAAAGCCACCGGTTTTTAATTTAACTTATTCGATCGGTCAGTCCAATCTGATTTTTTAATCATATAATTTTCGTATATAATACTATATATATACATTAGTATTCAACTTTGATATAGTTAAAAATTAAATTATATACACTATTAATCATGTGAAATAATTAATTAAGCTAAAGTATAATTAAAGAGATAGAGTATACATTTTGTAAATGATAAGTTTCTTACATTCTAACCCAACATTTCCTTTTCATTATTTTATTAATTAGGTTACTTTGCACTCTTTTCCATTTAATTGCTTGAGTTTGATGATTAATTAGAGTATTAAAGATGCAAATGTAATCCATGTGCTGGAAAATGGTTAGATGCTTCAATTCTGTTGGATTCATGGTGGCTAACACATCTGGAAATTATTATGTTATTGATGAAATAAATACTTAAACTAGATGAAGATTATTATTTATTGTGTATGTCATGTCCGGATCGGATAGTAAAAAAATTTGTTTGTCCAAAGTTCGGTCCGACCCGACTCGTCAAGCCTAAATAATTTGTTTTACTATTTAAGATATATTAAAATATTAATTTTTATAGTAATATTTATATATTTACATAATTAAACTTAAATAATTTTTTATTAAGTAAATAATAATATAGTTTGAATCGTACTGATCTGAATAAAAAATATCATATTCTAAGTTTGACCCAATCGAACTGAACTTGTCGAATCAAACAAATAATCCGATCTTTTAAACAGATCTAGTTGAGAATATGATAGTACTAGATTAATATTCTAGTTTAGAATTGCATTGCATACATGCGATGAGATTTGAAAAATCAATCGATAACATATTTTATGACCATATATACACAAATATGTATATATAATTAATTAATTAATCTTTAAGAATGATCATGTAAACTTTGTAGGGGAAGATATACGATGGCAGTTGCACGTTTTGTTGTCTGAAAATTTTGAGATTATGCCAAATCATTTAAAATACAATTAATGCTATATATATATATATATATATATATATATATCCCTCGTAGTTAATGATCCAACTACTTATTACAATGGGCAATAATTATTTATTTTTAAGCTAATTATAACCAAAATTAATAAAGATCAATCAATGTTGCATAAATTCACGAATCTCAATGTTTGTAATATCTTTTTGGCATAAATACAAATTTGATCTTTGCAATTTAAATCATTTTGATTTTTTATTTTTTTTAAGTCAATTTGGCCATCAATCTATTATTTTTGTCGATATCATATAAATTTAACGAAAATTGATAACGTGCGAGTATGAGACTAACAATTTCGTTAAATTTATGTTATTTTGATAAAAAAAAAAACCATGAATAAACAAAAAATAATCAAAAATTGATAAAAAAAAAATTAACGTTTTCATTAATTTTAGCCTAAATAGATTGAAAATAATAGCATGAAGGCTAAAGTTATCCAAATAAAAGAATAAAGATCAAAATGATTTAACTTGCATACTTCAAAGGCTAAATTTGTATTTATGCCTATCTTTTTTTATCCTTAAACTGCAATTTTTTTATAAAAAAAAAAAGTTGTTTTATATATATATATATACATATATATATATATATATTGTTTCTATTATCATACAATGGGAAAATTTTATACTGTTTTTTTTTAGAAGGGTTAAAGAAAAATGGAAACTTTTTGTTCATTCTTTATTATATACAAATATAAATAGGGAAATGTTAACTAGTGTCCAGTGACATTGGTTAAGATGATAAATATAAAAAGAAAAGTGTAATTGATGCATCATTTTTTTTTTAAAATTCAGTAAAAATAATATATTAAATACAAAAAATTTCCTAAAAAGTAAAATAAATCATTTTTAACCAGTGTCTATAAACACTGATTAAACGGATTCATACAAATAATTGGAGCTCCCCCCGGTACCTTAGTTGGATTTATTCCCCTAGATGTTAGTAACTTATTGATTAAAAAAATAAGGTCAAATTAATTGATCAATTATTAGAACTAAAAACTGGAGACAGCCACCGCCTGGGAAGATCAATTTTAATAATGGAAGACTTTCAAGATAGTGGGATAGGTTAATGAGGAATAAAAAAAATATTGGGTCTTTGACAAAACCCTCAAACTAAGCTTGAGCTGTTTTTTTAATATTGTTACAATAAAAACTTAGCTTCCTAAACCTCCATTTTTCTTCTCTATATAAAGGAAAACTATCTAGGGTTCTTAAGCATTGATCTTCTCAATTGAGTTTTTCTCCTTTTTTGTAATTCTAAAACTTGGTTAAAATGAGGGTTCAATATAGCATTTTCATTATCTTTGTTTCTTTTGCTTTGCTCGGAATTGCTGATGTTTGTAACGCAGATAGGTTACGGTATAACTTTTACAAAAAAACATGTCCGCAAGTTAAGAAGATTGTAAAAGAGATTATAGCGAAAAAAACCCGAACTAATCCAGCTTTGGGTGCTAAACTTATTAGGATGCAATTCCATGACTGCTTTGTTAGGGTAACTAATTTTTTATTTTATTTTATTCAAACAATGTGATTTTCAGGTTTCTTGGGAGTCAAGTAATGGATATACTGACTCTTTTTTTGTTCTTTTTTTTTTGTTTTGTGAAATGGTTATTATGTTAGGGATGTGATGCATCAGTGCTGTTGGATACAGTTAACAATAGTTCAAAGGCTGAAAAGGAAGCAATACCCAATCTATCTTTGAGTGGTTTCGATGTGATTGACGAAATCAAGACTGCCATCGAAGAAGTTTGCCCTAAAATCGTTTCCTGTGCTGATATTCTTGCCTTGGCTGCTCGTGATGCAGTTTCTGCCCCGGTAAATTATCCATTTTTTATATAAATTTAAATTGCGATTGCGACGCATTTTTGGTTGTTCTATGTTTAATTATTACGGTTGCGGACGTAAACGAATGTTATCGCAATCAATTGATGTGAATATTGACGGTAAAGAGAGCCGAAACCATAAAATAATAACCGTAACATCACGTTTAGACATGCTTATGGGCCGGGACGTGGCCCGAAAGTTTTTTTCTTATCCAAGCCTGCCCTATCGGTCCGGATCACTGTTTACAAATATAATAAAAATTTATTTTTTATTAATATTTATATATTTTATAATTAAATTTAAAAAAAATATTTTTTAATAATGAACAGTGATTCGGACCAGTTCAGTTTGAATGACAAGAATTTCTACCCAGGTCTGACCTAATAAGGGTCGGGCGGACTACCCGATTTATGAGCAGGTCTAATCGCGGTTGCGACCATTATTTAATTCTCCACATTTTTATGCAAAGCAGCCACAAGTTTAGCAACTTATCAGTTAGCAGTAATATCTTAGTCTTACTTTTAAAAAGTGATATTGAGTAGGTTTGAAATTCGAATCTCGATATCTGTAATATTTTCTCTATTCTCGACTGCAATTTTTTGTATACGAAAAAAATTTAGTAATATCTTATTCTTATTTTGATTAATGTTACAGTTTAAGAGGCCCATGTGGGAGGTGGCCCTTGGAAGAAGAGATGGTAGAATTTCCCTTGCAAATGAGATCAATGGAAACATCCCTGGACCCTTTGCAAATTTCAGCAGTCTGCTACAAATATTTAACAATAAAAATCTTGACGTTTATGATCTTGTTATTCTTTCAGGTATAAGTTTATTTTAATTTGATTTAATTTAATTCTAATTTTAATTTTATTACTTTATACATGCACAAGCATGCATGTTTATTGACAAGCTTACATTAATTAATGCATACATGTGACTTTTATATAAATTAAATCTATTTTTGTATCAGTATTTTTTGTCTCTATATAGAATGATTTAAATTATTTTCAATAATTTCAATCAAAAAATTAATTATAGGTAACATGTATCTGTATTATTTGGATTCGAAAATGAGTATTAAATACAGATATATATTTGATATATGTATGTTCAATTGTTTAAAGGTTTTATATATATATATATATATATATATATATATATGATCATATCTTATATTCATATCCGAATATGTGTTGGACACAAGTGTCGAATACGAATATTTAAAAAAATAAATAAATAAAGAATCCAAATAGTTAAAATTAATGCACATTTTATCTTAAATTACCAAATCTGAAATTCAGAATTCACGAGCTCTTTTTTTTTTTTTCTTTGTCAACCAAAGTTGATCCCTGTACGAAACATCTCAATAGTACAATTTTGAATGCAATAAATCGATGTAAAAAGCGTATTTTTAAGATCGTTCAAAGAGAAGTTTAAGCAAAATCTTTGATAATCTTGAACATAAATTTGGTAATCTATGTATTAGTGTTGTGTTCTTATTGTATAAATTTTGACACATAATAATTCGTGCTATATAACTTTTGACACGTTCGTATATTCGTATCATATTTTATGTAATATTTTAAGTATTTTATGCTTAATATTACCTGGTCTACTTGATAAGTGTCCACATTGTTAAAAAATCTGAAATCCAGATTAATAATTTAGCATTAATTTGCTGAACCAGGTGCACACACCATTGGAGTAGCTCACTGTGGAACTTTCTCAAGAAGGCTTTACAACTTCACCGGCAAAGGCGATGCTGATTCAAGCTTGGATCCAACATATGCCGACACATTGAGGAAGCAATGTCCGAACCCAGCTGGAAGTCCGACAATAACTGTCGGAATGGATCCTGGAAGTTCACTATCATTCGACAAACATTACTATGATATCTTACTGCAAAACAAAGGGCTGTTTATATCAGATGCTGCACTTCTTACAGACTGGAAATCAAAATCGATTGTGACTCAGTTACAAAGATCATATACCTTGTTTTTTCGTGCATTTGCAGGATCAATGAGGAAAATGGCAGCCATTGAAGTTCTTACAGGAAATGCTGGAGAAATCAGACAAAATTGTCGTGTTGTCAATCCATGAAAAAAATTGCATTGCATCCCTATATCAAAGATTTGGGGGGGGGGGGGGGGGAATTAATGCAACAAGTGAATAAATTGAAGAATTGTCTTTTGTTATTTTAAATCAAATTAATCATGTATTTATCTTGATGCAATTGTAATAAATTGACAGAAAAAAGTTTTATTATTGGTCATTTTGCAAGGCTTTATAATTGTTTCTTACTGCCTTGATCAGTTTGAACTTTTTTTTATATGAAATTAGTAAAAAATATAATAATAATAATAATAATTTACTTTTTAATATAAATAAAAAAATAATAAAATTAATGCAAAAATATTTGATTTAATTTTTATTAGTAATTTTTTTAATAATAATAATAATAAACAATGAAAAAACATAATAGAAGAAGAATATAGTAGACTTATTCAAGGGTTGGACTATTCGTCCGGTCTAATAGGTTCGGTTGAAATTAGATCGGATTTGGATAAAAAAATTTGTAATTTGGGTTGGCCCAGCTCGGTCCAAATTATTATTTATTAAATAATTTTTTTTCGAACTAGCTTATAGACCGGTTCAGGCCCGACCAAAAACAAGTTTGGATAAGAAAAGAAAAATTCCGAATCTGATCCGACTCAATCTATAAACAAATCTAGAAGAGAGAGAGAGAGGAAGGAAGAAGGAGCTGTCAGCAATTAAACACTTAAAAGTTATAATGACTAATGAGACCACATTCACTGGATTTTATATAGCCCCAGATTTCCTATTTTTACACATAATCGATGGAATTTTTAAATTTTATAAGTAAATTAAAAAATAATAAATATTTTTTAAAAATATATGTTATTTTATTAAATCTGTTGATGAAATTTGTGTATAAAATAATTTTTCATATTCAAATAGGTTAAAAAAGCAAGCAATTGACACAAAAGCAACCCATTCTTTTCCTGTTTGAAGAACTAACTTATCTTCCTTCTTCTTGGCTAGAAGATGGACGAGTTTGTAAAGCTGTCTGTTCATTCCTTTTACTTATCTGGATAACTTCTTAAACTTTCGATAAGTATCGAAATCTATTTTGAAATTTAAATTCCATCACTCTTTTGACTGTATTTGTACTATGTTTTTTTTTAAGTTAAAAAAAATCAAATCAAAAATTAAATTGATTAAATTTTTTAATTTTTGATTTAATTGATTCAATCAATTGAATAGATCATTTTGATATATTTTTTTTTAATATTTAAATATTAAATATAATTAATAATTAACAAAAATATGTATTTGATTTAATGGTATGATCTTTAATATAATACTAAGAAGTTAAAAGTTCAAATCTCGTTAATTACAAATAAAATTTTTTTAAAAATAAATAAATATATATAAAACCGATTTTAACCGGTTGAACCGATTTTATACTGATTCGATTAATACTCAATTTTAATATATTTGACCGTCTTTGTACTACCTTTTTTCAAAATTAAAAAAATCGAACTGATCAGATTTTCGATTCCCGATTCAACGGGTACAACCGGTTGGATCGGTCGTTTTGGTATATTTTTTTAATATTTAAACATTAAATTTAATATTAAATAAATAGTAAATATAGTTAATAATTAATAAAAATATGCATTTGGTTTAATAGTACGATCTTTAATATAATACTAAGAAATTAAAAGTTCAAATCTCATTAATTACAAATAAATTTTTTGAATATATATATATAACCGGATTTTAACCGGTTGAACCGATTTTATACTGATTCGATTAATACTCAATTTTAATATACTCGTCGGACCGAACAAATCATCGATTTTTAATTCAACCGATCCGATCTAATTTTTTAATCAATGCCTTTTTCCGACAACTTCACCAAGAAGACCTCGGCAACATGTATCAATATTATTGATGACATTGGCATCCATTTCATCTGAGTGATCTAACATATATGCTTGTTGGAGGAAGATTTTCATAAGAGCAGGATGAATTCCTTGCCACATAAAGTGCTATAAATGTATTATTATGCTAAAGTTTGCAAGACCTCAAAAGATTTATGATATTACTCTTTAAGTTTTAATCAAACTGTCAGGTTAATTACATCTAAATTTTATGATAAAGTTGTACTATATCTAGGATTTTTTTTACTTTCATGAAACATGAAAAAAAAAAAAAAAAAAAAAACACAAAATTTTGTACATTATGGGAAATCAAGTTTCTGGGTTACTTCAGTTTCTTGAGGACACTATCTCAAGAGCCTCTCTTTTTTGTCCAAGCACATTGAATACTGTTGCAGCAATCTGTGTTGGTGTAAGACCAGCTTGAACCAACTGGTCAGCTGGTGAACCATGGTCTATATATCGATCAGGAAGAACCAGTGGCCTCCACTGCAAATGTAATTTTTAATGCAAAGAATTATAAGTATTCTATGGCTAAAACCTATGTTACTTGGACTCAGGTGTGAGTGTCGGACACAGGTATGTGCCCGACACGGGTATGTTCAATTTTTTTTCAAGATTTTCATGTATTTGGAGGGTCCTTGGAGGATCATATCCCCATATCCATGTCCAGATATGTGTCGGACACGGGTGTCGGATACAAGTACTTCAAGAAAAATGAAGAGTCGGAGCAACATAGGCTAAAACTACTTCCAATTACTACAGCTATGGACGAACTTGATATAGATTTTAGATTAGTTTGTACCTTCACTGTGCCATCAAGAAGACCATCTAGGGCTAGGAACTGCGCGACATGTGAACCGAAGCCCCCGATTGATCCTTCTTCGACTGTAATCAGAACCTCATGCGATTTTGCCAGCTTTCGGATGAGAGTGTGATCCAATGGTTTACAAAATCGTGCGTCCGCAACTGTCAACCTTAAGCCACGTGATTCCAGTAAAGAGGCAGCAGCTAAACAGCTCTGAACTGCTGTTCCATAGCCTAAGAGTGCCACTCTTTCCCCTTCAATCAGTACCCTGCCTTTTCCAATCTGTTGGAATATTACAAGCATTTTCGGATTAAGTTAGTATGTTTCCTTAGTTTTTTTCTTCACAAATAGGAACATGTAGGGGCTTGGTTGAAAGCTATGTTGCTCCGACTCTTCATTTTTCTTGAAGTACCCGTGTCCGACACTAGTGTCCGACGCATATTCGGACATGGGTATGGGGATATGATCTCCCAAAGACCCTCCAAATATATGAAAAAACTTAAAATAAATCAAACATACCCGTGTCGGACACATACCCGTGTCCAACACTCACCCCCGAGTCCGAGTAGCATAGATTGAAAGTCACCTCAAGAGGAATCCCTTTGTTCCCGGGTGGCAGCTGAACTCCGACCCCGTTTCCTCTTGGGTAACGAAAACAGCTGGGACGGTCATCTATGGCAGCAGCTGTTGCAACCATATGAAAAAGCTCAGCCTCATCAGATGGAGCCATTACCACCATGTTGGGGAGGCATGCCATAAAAGTGACATCAAATGCCCCACAATGTGTGGGACCATCGGCACCAACGAGGCCAGCTCTGTCCATTGCAAATCTTACAGGCAGATTCTGCAGATCAACATCATGTACTACCTGTTGCAGCAAATAGACACATTCTTAATGCATTTGTAAATGACTGGTAACTAAATTGAGGATAAAATGTACGAGTAGCTTGCCTGGTCATAAGCCCTTTGCATGAATGATGAGTAGATCGCGCAAAAAGGTTTGAGGCCTTCACAGGCCAAACCTGCGGCAAATGTGACAGCATGTTGTTCGGCTATCCCAACATCAAAACATCGTTCTGGGAAACGGCGAAGGAAGAGATTTAATCCTGTTCCACCTCCCATTGCAGCATGGATGGCAACAATATTTTTGTCTGCCTCTGCTTCTGCAATCAAAGCCTCCGCAAAATATGTAGTGTAAGACTGGGTAGCAGAACTGCCTTTAAATTGCTTTCCAGTTGCCAGATCAAACTTTGCTACTCCTGAGAAAAGAAAGCCAAGTGCAATTTATACAGTCTTTTGTTCCTTAAACTAATGTCATAAATCAATATTGGTTAATTAAATCATATAAAATGATATCTCTTCTAAAATGGCTTTTTGCGTATTTTATCTATGTTTCTCGGACTCGGATGTGAGTGTCGGACACGGGTATGTGTCTGACCAGGGTATGTTCAATTTTTTCCAAGATTCAATGTATTTAGAGGGTCCTTGGAGGAACATATCCTTATACCCATATCCGGGTATGCGTCAGACACGGGTGTCCGGACACGAGTACTTCAAGAAAAATGAAGAATCGGAGCAACATAGTATTTTACCATGGTACTTGTCAGCAGCTCTCACTGCATATGGATAACCTTGGCCTTTCTCAGTGACAACATGGATCAAGACTGGACCTATTGTTTTAGTACTCTTAACCTCTTCGAGAATAGAAACTAAATCGTCTAAGTTGTGGCCATCAACAGGTCCGATATAGTATAGTCCGAGTTCTTCAAAAAGTGTTGACCCAGAGCCACCGATCATTCCACGAGCATACTCATCAACTTTTGCAGCCAGTTCGTGCATAGGCCCACCAATTTGCTTGGTAACTCCCTGCAAAAAAAAACGCATTCATTTCCAGGCGAAATAATTTTATTTATTCGACTTCTATATTTTTCTACTTACCTTTGCAACCTCTCTCAGTTCTCTAAGAGGCCTGTTTGATTGCAGCCTACTGAGAGCACTGCTCAAAGCTCCCACAGGTGGTATAGGTCCATCTAGATTGGCAGTTGGCAAAGAAACTTGTTTATTGTCATTAAGAATAACAATCATATTGGAATCGAGGTACCCGGCATTGTTCATGGCTTCGTAAGCTTGCCCTGCGGTCATGGCACCATCACCTATAACAGCAACTACATTATTCCTTTCTCCTTTTAGATCCCTGCCCACAGCCATTCCTGTCCCACCCAAAAAACCGGCACGATTAACTCTCCGAAGACCAAGTGAAAACTAGGCTTTACATAATGGAATAGAAAATAGAATTTCACCATATTCATTTCAATAATATTGACCGGAGAGAAAACGCAAAAGTTCTCGTCATATACAGCAAAAATTGCATTTTAGCAAATGAATAAGGCATCTATAACCTATGTTACTCCGACTCTTCATTTTCCTTGAAGTATCCGTGTCCGACAGCCATGTTCGACACATATTCGGACAAGGGTATGGGGGTATGATCCTCCAAATATATGGAAAAACTTAGAAAAAATTGAACATACCCGTGTCGGACACATACCCGTATCCGACACTCACCCCCGAGTCCGAGTAACATAGTCTATAACTATGCCTAACCACTTCTATAAACATCCCAGAAATAAAAAAGATAAAAAAAAAATAGATATCCACACCCGTTCAGTTATGGAACAAGTATTGAATTTCTCAGTCACAAAGTTCACATGCAACAATAGTAAAAAAATTTAACAAGAATTTGGAACATGCACTTTCCAGATACAGTATCTTTGACTAGGAAAAGTTTGAGCTTAGATAATGGTTCAATACTGCTAGCTATCTCGTTTCAACTTTTTAACCTTACAAATGCAAAATGAATGAAAAAGGGCTAAGATTAATACCCAAGCCTGCAGAGATTGTGGTTGAACTGTGACCAGTGCCAAAGCAATCATATTCACTCTCCGATCGTTTCGTGAATCCTGCCAATCCATTAGTTTGCCTTATAGTATGCATCTTATCTCTTCTCCCAGTCAAGATTTTGTGAGGGTAAGTCTGCAAATCAAATGATGAATTATAACAAAATAAGGATCAAATCTCATCATAACATTTTTTTATTTCTTAAAGGGCAGTATTAAGTCTTTCAAAGTAAGCTACAATAAAGAATACAGAAAGAAAAGTGAGAATTGATGAATCAAGGGCTTATCCCGGTTGATTCATACAATCCTCTTAAGAGGTGATATCTAATAGGTCTGAAACTCGAATTCCAACATCCGCAACCTCTTTCCCTTTATAGGTTAACTCTCATCATAACATTTTTTTTATTTCTTAAAGGGCAGTATTAAGTCTTTCAAAGTAAGCTACAATAAAGAATACAATAAGAAAAGTGAGAATTGATGAATCAAGGGCTGGGATGCTTATCCCAGTTGATTCATACAATCCTCTTAAGAGGTGATATCCAACAGGTTTGAAACTCGAATTCCAACATCAGCAACCTCTTTCCCTTTACAGGTTACAGCCTCATTTATACTAAAAAAAAAAAAAAGAGAAGTGAACCTGATGACCAACATCCCATAATATTTTGTCTTGAGGGGCATTGAAGACATAATGAAGAGCCACAGTGAGTTCAACCACACCAAGGCTTGAGCCTAAATGACCCCCAGTTTTCGAAACATTGAAAATCACATCAGACCTCAATTCATCAGCTAGTTGTTTTAATTCCTGTATCAAGGATCATTTCATCATCATGCAGTTTAGAAAAAGTTCCTATTTTTCCAATATGCAAAAAGAGAATGAAGGTCTCACAAGTCACAATTGAAAAACAGCAAAGCCAATAACATGTTTTTTGGTTGTTTTTATTACCTTGTCAGAAAGATTTTTCATGTGAATTGGATAGTTTATAGTGTCCAATAGAGGTGTTGCTGGTCTCTGTGAGTGATATTCAGCTCCTTCTGATAGTGATGCATAAATCCCACCTGGCCTTTTCCTGACCTTTACCTAATCAAAACAAAAACACCAATTTCCTTCAATGAAAGTTTATATATATATATATATATATATATATATATATATATATATATATATTTATAACTAAAACCAAAAAATTAATTGAATTTCAAATCAAAGTAGGAAAACCCAAAACAAGGAACATTTTTGGTGGGCTGTCCCTAAATTAAACATAGTAAACAAGACTCAAACTTAGAAAAAAAATAAATAAATAAAGTTAACAACTTTGAATTTAGTAAAAACAAAGAAGAACTTTAAGATTTGACAAAAATGAACAAAACCCAGTTTTTTTTTTTGGTTTCTTTCTTCACATGAAAGACAAAGTGAACTTCTGTTTTGACATTACAAACCTGATTGAGCTTTTGCAATGGTTGGAAAAGCAGATTTGTTCCACCAAGCAAATGGGAAGTAAAAGGAGTAGACTTCTGAGGATCTGAAATTGCTGCTCGGTTGATAATGGCAGGAAATGAAAATGCACAAAGAGCCATGGCTAAGACTATATTTACAAACCACAAAGAGAAATGAAGTATTAACAGGCTCTTATAAAAACTATGAAAATACTGACTAGAGCTCAAAATGAGAACAACCCAGATAAGGTCTCTACCGTTTGGAGTGCAAGAATGAAAGATAATCCAACAAATGAAGAAGATTTATAAGCAATTTGGTTATGGCTATGGCCTGTCTTTTCACTGTGTTTATTGCTGATGCTAGTGGAGGTGGAAGAGTGACTTGAAACTTTGGATTAGATTAATTTTTAAATGCAAAAACTAGTGCAACCGGTAAGAGATTTAAATTTCAGTTGTGAATGATTTTTCGATTATGTGGTTGCATATGTAATGATGTTATTTATCATAATAAAATGTTATTATAATCATTATAATTATTATTGTTGTGATTATTTTTTAATTTTGCATAATTTAATGTAAAATATAATAATTATAATTATAGAATTTTTTTAATAATTTTTTTAATAATTTATGATAATTTATAATTTTTTATTTATAAATTTTTTTTTTATAAATTATAAATTAAATTTATATACATTTAATTTACAGTTATGAGTTTAATTGTTATAAACCGTTAATCATTCACATTTTAATTTCGATGAATATCAATTATGATAAAAATTAAAATCATAAAATAATGACAGTAACATTATAAAGTAGTGGCTATTTAAATCTTTGATATTATTATATGAGCAAAGAAAAAAATTCCAAACAGGGTTATGGTTGTGTACTAAAAGTGGTAGATAAAAACTTAAAAGAAAGACATGTCTTCCAGGGAAAATAAAAGGCTTATATATAAAATTATCTATATACTATGTACTATATATATATATTTTTTTTTTATATCTAAATTTTTTTATCCTTAATTAAATACTTATAATATAATTTCGTACACCGATTAAATATTCGATTTGAATTTAATTGGGATCACAAATTATATTATAGGTATCCGATTAAAAAATATATATCAAAATGAAAAAAAATATATAATATAGGGATAATTTTATATATAAACCAAAATAAAATAAAAAAATTAGGGAGCTTTTTAATCTTTGGTTACAAATTATAACAGGTTTTTTATATTATTATTTTTTATTACAGGGAGAAGCAAGGCAAGAGACTGCAATGTTGATGTTCCAGGATTGAAGTGTCAGGTCGTTCTCTCATTGGGACACGAATTTTGCTAACAATTGTCTTAAGGACATTTTTTAAGATTATTATATTTGGTAATATCTTCACCCAATGTATCAAAAATAATGAATAAAATTATCAACTTTTATAATTAATATAATATTTTTACTATAAATAATATATTAGACACGTATATTTATTATTAAGTCAAATGTTTATTGACTTCGATGACGGTCCAAATTGGCAAATTACCACATTTGAGTGTGATTGAGAAATAAGAGACACATTCTATAAAAAAAAAAAAGACGCATGCTGGATTAACACAAAGATCATAGGTTAATACTAGATTTGATAATATTTGATATGACATGAATATGACACGAAAAAAATAATTAAAATATGACACGACACGAATACACGAACATATCAAATCTATATAACACAAATTATTAATACGTTAAAATTTATACAAATATAAAACACCTTAAATACGATTATAGCATGAAAATATACAAACACGGCATTGAAATACGAATTATCAAGTATAGTTAATAGTTGCAAAATCAATATATTAAAATAATGGATCACCATCGTTTGTATAGGTAAAATTTCGAAATCATAAGGTTAAGTTTCATGTATCTAGACTGATCAGGTCGGTTCAATCCACGGACAATCGATATGTTAAAATAATGGATCATCACCTTTTATATAAGCATAAATTTAAAATCATCAGGTTAAGTTCTATGTCTTTAGACTCACCGAGTTCGATCCAATTCATAAATACTTTTACGCATATCGCATGATGTAAGTATTTTCTTAAAGAGTTTGTTTGAAGTTAAAATATTTTCCCACCATGTTTTATCAGTTTGTATGAAGTAAGTTCAAATCCTATCTCATTTCATAGGAATTTTCTGTATGACATTCTTTTTCAACTTAATTCAACATGTTCAATTCCTCATGTTTAGTAGTTGGATTTCATTTTTTTTTTTTTGTATTATATGTAAAAATAACCTTGTATCAATTTCATTCTTCACTTTTCACGTGAAAATTAAACTTGATAATTTTGAACACGATATAAAAATACGATACGAACATGATATGTTTAATAAATAAAAAATAAAATAATAAATATAATACGTTTAAACACTATTAACACAATATATTTAATATACATATTAAATTTATATTTAATATTTTTTATTATATTTATATTTATATTTACACGATTAAAAAAACACAAAAGTCAAGTGGAAATTTCTCTAACTCAAATTTCCATGACAATATTTCCCTTGGTCAACAATGGGCTTAGCTTGGATTGATAGCATTGGGGACCTTGACTCACATCAATTTCTTTCTACCAAACATGTTAATTGGCAAGACGTAGAAAAATAAATGAAGATGACATTTGTTGAATTAAAAAACTGCAAAAAGTGCAAAGAAACTTGCAATACAGCAACCCCATAAACTCAAGGATAGATTTGGCAATTCATATAAATGTACTATGTTTCGTATTTTTTTTTATTAGTTATGTAAGTATAAACATAACATAAATTATTAAATATGTCAAAATTTTAAATATGATATGTATATTAAACGTGTCGTGTTAATCGTGTTAATCATATTTAAACTTATTGTGTCATTTTTATTATATTATTTTTATATTTATTAAACGTGTTGTATTCGTATCTTATTTTTATATTATGTCCAAAATTATCGTATCTGCTCGAAGATAAGCCAATGCCCCAATGGTCCTTTAAGATGATGCAAAGTTTTCCATGAAATAGGAATTTTCAACAATTACCAGTCCATGATAACAATCATTCATAGACAAATTAACGGACCGGCGCTATGATAATAGACCAAGACTTTTATTTAGTCGACCGATTAGATTAATTGAATCGATTTTATTATATTTTATTATATTTATTAAATATGTTATATTTGTATTATATTTTTATACAGTGTTTAAAATTACCAAGTCTGCTTAAAGATAAAAACCAATGCTCCAATAATCCTTTAAGATGATGCAAAGTGTTCCAGTCCATGATAACAATCATTCATAGACAAAGGACCGAAGCTCTGATAATAGACCAAGACTTTTATTCAGTGATTAAAAAATTGGATCGACTGGTCAAATTGATTGAATCGATTTTATTATATTATTTTTATATTTATTAAATGTGTTATATTCGTATCATATTTTTATATCTTGTTCAAAATTATCAAGTCTGCTCAAAGATAAAAAAAAAAAAAAAAAAAAAAAAAAAAAAAAAAAAACCAATGCCCCAATAATCCTTTAAGATGATGCAAAGTGTTCCGGTCCATGATAACAATCATTCATAGACAAAGGACCGAAGCTCTGATAATAGACCAAGACTTTTATTTAGTGATTAAAAAATCGAATCGGATTGGCCAGTTGAATTGGTTGAATCGGTTTTATTATATTGTTTTCTTATTTATTAAACGTGTTGTATTTGTACTATATTTTTGTATTGTATCCAAAATTACTAAATCTGTTCAAAGATAAGAACCAATGTCCCAATGATCTTTTAAGATGATGCAAAGTTTTCCATGAAATATGACACCTTGATACGAAAACCATCTTTGATAGGCCAGATACCTTAGGAATTGAAATCTTCAACAATTACCAGTCCATGATAACAATCATTCGTACCAAGATTTTTGTTTCTGCCATCATCAATGGTGGAAGGAGTGAACTATTCGAATTCTACTCGGAGCATTTTCGATCTTAACTCGTTTATTGTCAAGTCAAGCGAGTCAAATTAAGAGTCGAGCCGAATTTGAGCACTTTAACTTGAGAGGCTTGCGAATTTTATCGAATCTTTATGTTTTAAATAAATATATTTTAATATGAATATATAAGTAAATAACAAAAATACAATATTTTTTCTAATAAAAAACAAAAATATAATGTTAAATGTTTATATTTATAATTTTACCGATGCTTATGAATTTTATCAAGTCCAGCTCGAGCTGCTCGAGAATGAAAAATAAAGCTCGATTGAATTAGCGTCGAACTTAGAACTTTGAGTTTTAAAACCAAACCAAACTGGAATCTGATTATGAGTCGACTCGATTCGATTGATTACACCCCTAAAAAGAATCAATCATCTTTTTATCTCATACCCGGATTTCACCAATTAGAGAGAAACGTATACCAACTGCTCTAAAAACATATATATATATATATATATATATATATATATATATATACATGAATGAGAAAAGATAGCACCTGATTGAAGAGTTCCATCATGGGAAAACATCAGATATCTTCTAAATGATGGAGCTAGCGGATTGTTAGGCAAAGGCTGAAAGCAGTTTGTAAAGACAGGAGATACTTCATAGGGGTATCGGAATTTTATCTCTAGATCGTGTTTCGATTCTTAAGTTAATATAGGTTCAGAGAGTTTTCAAAGTAAAAGTAGGAAATAATCAAAAAAATTCGATGTTTATATTTTTTCTTACTTTAGACCAATCTGTATTCACCTACTTATACTTAGTTATTAGATGTACGTGAGTTTGACAAGTGCAAACCAAATATCTATTATGTTTGAGTTACTAAATAAATATAGATCCGTCAAATAGTTTGCATGTAAAAATTCTTGTGAATATATCACATTTAACACATGATAATGATCCTTAATATTTCAAACTTTGGGCCACATCCTGGAGGCTTGAACCAACAGGCCTAATAGCAATTAAAAAATCATGCTCAACTTGAGAGAGAGAAAGAGGGCAGCACGTAGGCATAGGATGTCAATGGATAATACGAATTTAAATATTTGTAATTATTCGATTTATTTTTTGTGAATTCGGATATTGCAGATTCGATAAAATTCGGATTCAGATATTATAATTATTATTCACAGTGAATTCGAATCGGATGCAGATATGAAACCTCGGATATCCATTATCCGAATCCGCTTATTTTTGCGGATTTGAATATCCGAATCCATTATCCGTTTATTTGAATTTAAAATTAATTTTTGTTTGATTTTATATATATATATTTTTTTTTACTTATTGAATTCAGATATTTAGCGAATTCGGATATCCGACGGATAATGTTATTTAATTCGGATTTGGATTCGAATAGTAATATTCGGATTTAATGCAGATAATAAACGGATTCGTATTTTAAAGCAGATTTGGGATTTGGATTCGGATTCGGATATTACAAAAAAAATATATACCCGATCCGCTACCATCCTACGTAGGCATAGACCTAGTAATATTGAACACAACATGATTACACAACACGAGAAAAACAACTAAAATATAGCACAACACGAAAAAAGATAATACGAACACGACATGAATACACAAATGTGTCAAAATATAAATAACATAAATTATTAACATGTCAAAATTTATATTAATATAAAACATCTTAAATACAATTTTAACACATATAAAATATACAAACACAATAAGAATACACAAATTACTAGATAATATAAAACATCTTAAATATACGATATTATATATTTATATAAATTTTGACACGTTAATAATTTATTTTATATAATTTTTACACATTCATATATTTATATCGTGTTCGTCTAATTTTTTATCATATTTTAATTATTTTTCTCAATACCATGTCCAACATTATCGATCTACCTATTTTATTTTCATTTTCATTTTTTGTTCTGTGAAACGAAGGTGGCGATTTACACGAGGATCATACTTGCGGAACTCAAGTTTCTCAGCCACTTTCTTTTCTTAGCATTTTTTTTTTGTCAAAATATTTGAAAGGTTTTTATATTATATCATTTAATGTAAATTAATTCATTTATTATAAAATTGAATAATTTAATCTTTATTTTTTTTAAAAAGGTATGAGAATTGTTAAAAAAAAGTTGATGTGATATTTAACTTATATTTAATTAATGACGTGAATATTAAATGCTAACGTGACACCAATAAAATATATTATTTTAAAATGACGTGGACAAAATAAATAATTAAGTTATTAAAAATATCACATCAAATTCTTTTAGTCACGTGACATTTTTAAATTGAATATCCAAATGAAAATGTGATATCACATTATCTTAAAATAATATATTTTATTAATATCACGTCAATATTGATATTTATATTATCAATTAAATATTACGTTAGTTTTTTTAAAGATTTACCTTACACCACATAATGATTCTATATTTTCTTCAATTTTTAAAAAATAATGATTAAATTAGTTAATTTTATAATAAAAACTAATTTATAATAAATAATATAATATAAATACCTCCTAAATAATTCGACCCACAGCAGTAGAGACAAAAGATAGATAAACATAAAACTCTTTTGCTTCTTCTCACCCATTTCTGACAATCAAATCCGTAGAAACTTATGGTATTTATGTCATAAAAAAGACAAAGTCTTTACAAATAAGCAACAAAAACATTGATCCTATCGAGTGTTGTTAAAAACGTGTCTTTAGACGATGTGTTTTAGTGCCATTTCTTGAGGACTTTTCTTTTATTTTGTTCTGATTTTTTAATTTTTTTTTTAATATTTATGTCCGATATTTATATCAGATATATATTTGAATATAAATATTAGGATATAATTCTTTAAATACATTAAATTTTTTTAAAAAATAAATATATTTATATCAGATATATATTCGTATTCGATATTTATATTTGAATTCGAGTAACATATTTTTTTATTCTCCTGACTTGATCAGCATCAGCCAAAAACAATTCTAATCTCACGTCAATCAATTTTACTAAAAACAAAATATCTTCGAGCCAACAAACAGATAGAAAAAACAAATTTATTAAAGAATATAGTAATTATATTCTCATGTTCTTTTGATGTGCTCTCAATAGCGGAGCACGTCGAGTCTTTGAAGATTTTCATGCAAAAGGTTGATGATTATCTACAAAGATAAGGATATGTCAATGGAATATCGGAGTTTGATTTTTTGAACGTGTTTGATATTTAAGTTAGTATGAAGTTAGAGAATTTTTAAAAGAAAAGACATGAAAAATCAGAGGGTTCGGTATTTTTTTTTATCTCAAGTCAATGTTTGCTTCATTTATTTATAGATCTATTTATGGGTCAGGCCGCGACCTATTTTTTTTTCACAAATTTTGATCGATCCGAAAGCTTATATCGTTGTTCAAAATAATATTAAAATATAATTTTTATATTAATATTTATAATTATATTTAAATAAAAAATATTTTTTTATTGATGAACAATAATTCGGACCATGTCAGGCCGATTTGAATTTAAAAAAACCCTATCCAAGCCTGATCCAATACGGATCGGACCTGTTGGATTAGACGAGTAATCTGACCTTTGAATAGGTCTATCTATTTATACATAATTGTTAAATGTCTATAAACTTGATAGATATAAATCAATTGTCTGTTTTATTAAATGCTGTTGGATAATTATAAATCAATTAAATATTTTGTATGTAAATATCCAACGTCACGAAATTCGAATAAGTCTAACAAAGTTCTATTAAAACCAGTAGCAATATCAACATATAATACAACCAAAATCAATGACTGGTTGGGAATTGACAAAACTTTCTTTTTTTTTTTTTATAATAAATTATCAATATAAAAAAACTATCATGTTTAATGAATGGTCGGATTGAGTGATCCTCTCCAACTAAACACAATTTTCAGTTTTCAAACTTAGCATAAATTATTATTATATTGAAAACTGTTAAATTAAATTGTTGACATCCATGATTTGAGTCCCAAATTTATTGTCAAGTATGTAATTAAGATCATGAAAATTCTAGGAATAATAATTAAGTTCGATTTTGATACATTAATAATGTAATTTTTTAATTTTATAAATGGATTAAAAATTATCATATTTTATTTTTTTAAATGAGTTTTTTAATATTTTTTAAATATATTTTAAGGGATATATCTATATATATTATCTTATTAATCCATTTGTGAAATCTAAAATTTTCACGTATCTTATAAGAATTACTACCAAATATTGATATAGGTTATAGCATCACTATGTACAAAAAAATATCAACCATAGTTTCAAGAATATTGAGACAACATAGATCTTTTGAAAGTTGGGATGAGAATAGATTTTAACATTATCAATGATTCAAAATACTGTAACTTGTCAATAAATATGGTAATTTTGGACATGATACGATTACACAATATGAATAAGATACAAAAAAAATAATTAAAACACGATACGACACAAAAAATAATACGAACACGACACGAATACACAAACATGTTAAAATCTGTATAATACGAATATTAATATATCAAAATTTATATAAATATATAATCTATAAACATGAATACATGATTATCACATGTAAAAATATATGAAAACCATATGAATACATGAATTATCAAATCTACTTGTCAATATCGTTGGTCAGGGTTCAAATTCTGATAAATTGTAAAAAAAAAAAAAAATCGATGTAACTCAAATTGAGAATAAAAGAACCAACTTCTCAAATTTGAAGTTTAGCCTAAATAAATTATTAACTTTCATTAAAAATGGATTGCAAATTTTTTTTCTTTCTAATTTCTCTTAAAAGTTTGACTTCCTTTGTCAATATATATATATATATATATATATATATATATATATATATAATAACCTTACCCAAATTTGTCCTCTTTATCGAAAAAAGTCCTATTAAGATTAAAATATTATTAAAAAAATGTGTTTCATTTAAAGGAAATGTTAATCGGTGTTTTGTGATATTAGTTAATGTGATATTTATAAAAAAATTATAATTAATGCATTATTTTTTTAAAATTAAGTAAAAATAATATATTAAATATAATTTTTAGAAAATAATAATCAAATAATTTTTAATTGGTGTTTATAGGCACCTATTAATCAGATCCTTTATTTAAATATTGGTTTCATTAAAATAGTATTAGTTATATTTTTTTATAAATAACATTTGATCAATTAACATTTTGTAATATTAAAAAAAAAAAAGCATATGGCTTTTACTTTTTTTAAAGCATTTTTACTTTTGGCATAATATTTTTTTTTAGATGTTAACCAATGGCATTGGTTAAAATGATATTTATAGAAAAACATGTAATTAATGTATTTTTTTAATTTAATAAACATAATAATTTAAAAAAATAATATATTAAATATAAAACAATTTATCCTATTTATCTAAACTTGATAATTTTGATTACGACATACGATACGAACAAGATACAAATAAAATAACTAAAAATGACAAAATACAAAAAAATAATACGAATACAACAAAAATAAACAAACATGTCAAAATTTATAAAACATAAATTATTAATGTGTCAAAATTTATATAAATATATAAACTTTAAATATGATTATGATACGAAAAAATGACACAAATGCGACAGTGCATGAACATGTCTTAGTTTATCAATTTTAGAAAATATCATATGCATGAAAAAATAGTCCTATTAAGATTAAAATATTATTCAAAAAATGATTTTCATTTAATATATTGGTTTCACTAAAATATAATTTATTTGATAAATATAATTTGATCAATCAACAATTTTTAATATTTATAAAAAAAAAAGAAAAAGAAAAAACCACATGGCTTTTAAATTTTTTTAAAAGCATTTTTACTTTTGGCATAATATGATAATATATATATTTTTATGAAAGGCATAATAATAAGTTTAATCAGAAAAACAAAATTTTCAGACTGCATTTGAGATGGATAGTTCTAGGGTAAGTTATCTTATGGTGAGCTTAAAATAGGCTTTATTATATATAAACATGATAAAATTATATATAAACATAATAAATTACATAAAATTGTCATGTTCATATGTAAATTTTTTTTACATATATACATGACAAATTACATATAAAATGACAATTTCATATAAACATGATAAATTACATTTAAACATGATAAATTACATATAAACATGATATATTTGTCATGTTTATATGTAATTTTTTAAATAGTGTAATTTTTTTTACATATATAATTTCATTTTTATATATAAACATGATAAAAATTACATATAAACATGATAAATCACATATATAATGAAACCTACGAAAAGCTGATAAAGATTCCTTAGAAATTTTCATTGGGTAAATATGAAAAACATGCCCTCAATAAGTAAATAATTGTTAAATAGTCAAATGAATAAAAATTATTTTAAAAAAAATGAACAATTAAAAATTGTTATAAAAGATATTGTAAAAATAAAATTATTCTTGATAAAAAAACTTTTTGCTCCCTCTTTCTTTTATTCTTTAATTAAAAAATAAAATTTTTTGAAAATAACTTTTTTTTTAATTTTAAAAAATAAATTTTAAAATAAATTTATTTTTTAATTAAAAAATTTTAAAAAATAAATTAATTTTTCTTTATTTTTTAAAATTTAAAAAATAAATATTTAAATATTTTATTTTTTAAATTTATTTTCAATTAATTTTTTTAAAAAATAATTTTTTTAATAAAAAATAATTTTTTTTATTAAAAATAATTTTATCTTTATAATAATTTTTATTTTTTAAATAATTTTTATTTTTTAAATTATTTAATAATTATTTATTTATTGAGGAAATGTTTTTCATATTAATTTTTTTTTTTATCATTTGAGACCGAAGCAATTGACTTCTGAGAAGCACAGTATCTTCTCCAAAAATTGTCCGGTTTTATTGGAACTAAGACATGTCATCACCAGCGCCTCTTCATCTCTTTCGACAACTCCCACGCGCTTCCCTTTCTTCCCACGCAATCCCTCCAACCGTCGCGTGTTCTTTCCCAGCGCGTGGCAACCTAAACCCCACCTAATCGCTTAATCTATACTCGACCTCCCCGTTGATTTCGTCGCTTTTCCGTCAACTAATCCAACAACCAAACCTAACCAAAATCATCTCAAATTTAGGGTTTCTTTATTTTGTTATGGAACAAGCTCCATCTTCTCAAACCCAAACGCCACGTGGCGCTCATCGGTCTATGTATCCCGAAATGGATGTGCACCTTCCGGTGACTGAAGCTGACCCGACTTCCTCCGTTTGGGACTGGGGCGATCTCCTGGACTTCACCGTAGACGATCACTTCTCCATCTCCTTTGACGACGAAAACTTATCTCCTTCTCCGTTAGAAGCTCCAGCTCCAGCTCCGGATCCGAATCCGGATCCAGTTCCGGGACCCGATCGTGTCAGGAAACGAGACCCGAGGATGTCTTGTTCAAATTTTATAGCTGGTCTGGTCCCGTGCGCTTGCCCCGAGATCGATGCGCAAATCGAGAAGCTTGAAGAGGAAGAGGCGGGGACGCCGGGGAAGAAGCGAGCCCGAACTGTGCGGGTCGGGTCAGGGACGTGTCGGTGTCAAGTTCCGGGTTGTGAAACGGATATTAGCGAGCTTAAAGGTTACCATAAGAGGCATAGGATTTGTCTCCGATGCGCGAACTCGAGCACCGTTTTGATCGATGGAGAAACCAAGAGATATTGCCAACAGTGTGGCAAGTAAGCTCCGTTTTACTCTCTCTCTCTTTTTCTTTTTCTTTTTCTTTTTCTTTTTTTTTTTACTCTGCCTCTCACTTTTTAGGCTAAGCTGAAGTTTATCTGCTTATAATTTATGTTTTTTTTTTTTTGTTAATATGTAATTGAATGCATAATTTTTATCATTAGGTTAGAAGTGAAATTTAGGATTACATTTTAACTTTAGAAAAAACCAATAGGGAAAAGTAACAATAGAACGGAGTCTTGAAGGTTGTAATTCAAATTCTCATCTTTTTTAAATATAGTGGAATTCACAATTGATGTTTTTGATTAATGGAAGTCTCTAGAAGTGAAAATTTTGAAGTTTAGACCATGAATGAACTTGTTGTTTACTATGTTACCCAAACTCTTCATTTTTCTTAAAGTAACTGTGTCCGACACTTGTGTCCGACACATATTCGGACATGAGTATTGGTATAATCCTAAAAATATAAAATATATGAAAAAAATTGAGCATACCCGTGTCGAACACATACCCATATCCAACACTCACTCCGAGTCCGGGTAACATAGGTTTTTTATGGTTAAATGTAAAAGATGGATTTTTTTTTTTGTTATTTCTTGTATTGAACTGTTTATTTTGTCTATCAATTACTTGTCAGGTTTCACCTGCTTCCGGATTTCGATGAAGGTAAAAGGAGTTGTCGAAGGAAACTAGAGCGCCACAACAATAGACGACGAAGGAAGCCTGTTGGTTCTAAGACTGCAGTCAACAAAGAATCTCAAGGGGCTGTGCAAAGTGAAGACATTGCTTGTGATGGTGAAGCAGGAAAAGGTTCTATAAATTTGATCTAATAAAGCTAGTTGTGGATGGAATCATCCTTTTTTGTAGGAGCTACAAGTTTTCCTTCCTTGTTGGATAATTTATAATTCTGTGTTATACAGATGATTCAAGCTTGAGTGGCCAGATGGCTGAAGAAGAACCTGCCTTTGAGCCTGAAGACGGGCTTGTTTCCACTCATCGCTCTGCTCCCATGTTGCAGAGTAGTGCTAATAATGATAGTGTTGTAACTCTTATTGAGACTGAAACAGATGGAGGAAAAGATGACTCCAAGTTTTCAATTTCTACTTCTTACTGTGACAATAAGACTGCTTACTCATCCATGGTGGGTTCATTGATTTGTACATACTTACTGTGTTGTATCTTCATTTTTTTTGTTCATAATAGGAAGCTTGCCTGTGATATATATATTGATCTTGTGTTTCATTATAGTGCCCTACAGGCAGGATCTCATTCAAGCTTTATGATTGGAATCCAGCAGAATTCCCACGAAGACTTCGACACCAAGTATTTTAAAGAATTATTCTTACAGTTTATTATTTAAATAAGTAGAATTGTTTTTATGGTTAGAGATCTGAGGAATTGATTGACATGTGGCTAACTGAATTACAGATTTTTCAATGGTTGGCCAATATGCCTGTTGAGTTGGAAGGCTACATCCGCCCTGGTTGCACAATCTTGACCGTGTTTATTTCAATGCCAAAAAATATGTGGATGAAGGTAATGGTTCAATCGAATGTTTCTAAATCTACTTTTTAGATTATATTAGGTTATTATTTTGACCATGCAGACATGTCTACATGCATCATACACATCAATAGTCAAATTTAAAGCCAATAACTTATTGTCCTCTTTCGTTTTCTCTCAGCCAACGATGTAAAGAGAAAAAGCTTTTGCTGATATTCCCTTAACTACATAGTTTTGGAAGTCTTGAGTTGTTAATCTGGTATTTGTAACTTGTGTCTGTTATCAGCAACAATGATCATTTGATATTTGGTATATTCATCAAATAACTTAGAATGTACATAAGAATGCAATTTGTTGTAATGTGGGAATTCTGATGCTTACTGTGGATGTGGATCAGGAAAATTACCTTCATACTTTATAGACATTTCAGAAATATGCTATATTCTTGAGTTTTTTTATGCCCTTATTCATATTTAACTAATGTCAATAGTCAATATGAATTCAGGACAACATTGTGATTCATTTTTTCTTTCGGAAAATTATCTTCTTGTGCTTGCCATTCTGCCCTTCTCTTTCATGTTTTTGGCAGATTTGACAGGAAATTAACCTCATTTTTTCTTCTACCAAACAGTTGTCTGAAAATCCAATGACCTACATGCATGACTTTGTGTTTACACCTGGAAGGATGCTATATGAGAGAGGTTTCATGACTATTTATCTTAACAACATGATTTTCCGTACTAGGAAAGGTGAGAATAAAATGTAAAATTCACTAACACATTATTTTCATTTTATTTTACATTTTGATGTCTCCATTTGGAAAGCCTTGAAGTGGATGGCTGAAATTTCTGGAAGATAATTTCCAGTGAATAATTTTTTTTCCACATTTGTGGTCATCTGCTTGCCTCAACCAAGCAGTGTGCATGCAGAGTTAAGATTTTATATCATTGATTAGTATCTTGATTTCATATTTATTCTCAAGTGCTTCATTTCCTGGTTTAAAAATCTTCAGTCTTCTAGGTGGCTGCATTCATTTATGTAGACCTTTTAGTGTGATTAAGGTCTCTTGTTTGTGTAGATGGAACTTCTATGGTGAAAATTGATGTGGAGGTGCAGGCCCCAAGACTTCATTATGTTCATCCTGCATGTTTTGAGGCTGGCAAGCCAATGCAGTTTGTTGCTTGCGGAAGTAATTTTCTGCAGCCCAAATTTCGGTATGGATATTACGTTTATAAATTATTATGTATCTACTATGTAACTTGGACTTAGGTGTGAGTGTTGGATACGGATATGTGTCCGACACAAGTATGTTCAATTTTTTAAAAGTTTTTCCATGTATTTGGAAGTTTCTTGGGGTCATATCTCCATACCCATGTCCGGATATAAGTCGGACACATGTACTTCAAGAAAAATTAAGATTCGGAGCAACATAGTGTGTCTATGTGAAACATTCTCTTTATTTTTTATCTTTATTACCTTTTTTTCCTTTCCGAAAAAATATCTAGTTGACAACTCTATGAACAATCCTAATCTAACCCCTCATCTTCCCGTATCTGATTTGTTTTTGATGCGTAAGAGAATGCAGTGTGTGGAATGGGGCTATATGGCGCATTTCTTTAAAATTTCAGGGTATCATTTAGCCTAGTATTGTTGTTACCGCCAATGATAGTGATTTTAATATTTTCCGATCTATGGTCCAAAGTTCTTTAATTATAACGCATGAAGGTCATATGGGGCCTGTATTTTTTTTTTTTTTTTTTCAACTCGCTCTTTTTGTTGTGCCAGAATACTGAAAGATGATAATTATTCCAGGTTTCTAGTATCTTTTGCTGGAAGGTATCTGCCGTATGATTATCGTGTTGCATCCACACATGTTCAGAGTAAAGAGGATTCTCCTAGTTGTGATCATCAATTATACAAAATATATGTCCCTCAAACTGAACCAGATCTCTTTGGTCCTGCATTCATTGAGGTGTGTATCCTGAAGTTCTGTCTTAATATTTGAGTTGTTCTCTCAATCTCAAAGAGAATATTTGACAACTATGTTGCTCCGACTCTTCGTTTTTCTTTAAGTACCCGTGTCCGACGCATATCCAGACATGGGTATGGGATATGATCTCCTAAGAACCCTCCAAATACATGGAAAAACTTAGAATAAATCAAACATACCTGTTCGGACATATACCTGTGTCCGACACTGACACCCGAGTCCAAGTAACATAGTTTGACAAAGCCCCAACAATCTATGTTCCATCATGTTAAATGGATAGAGGACTTGTTATTCACATTCAATACTTTTTCTTTGCCTATTGCTGCCATGCGATAAGATTATTACAAATATATGAAATACTTTTCTTTCCCCCCTAAGTTAAGATACAATAAATTTATATTGATCTGGATGAGGTTTTGACATAATATGTTTGAATTATCTTATTGGGGCATTTTTTTTTTTTTCATTTATGGATTTCTTTTGTAGGTTGAGAATCAGTCTGGATTATCAAATTTTATTCCTGTCCTAATTGGAGACAAGGAAGTTTGTTCTGAGATGAAGTCAATACATAAGAGGTTCGATGCTTCTCCTTTTCAAGAAGGATCCAAAATTTCTGCCACTGGGTCGTTGTTAGAGGCATGTGAAGCGTCAACTTTGCGACAAAGAGCTTATTCCGAACTTGTTTTAGATATAGCATGGTTATTGAGGGAACCTCAGTTGGAGAATTTTCAAGAAACTATGGCCTCTACTCAGATTCAAAGATTCAATTGTTTATTGAGTTTTCTCATACAAAACGAATCAACCGTCATTTTGAAGAAAGTATTACGAAATCTGAAGATTGTGGTGGAGAAGATTGGGTTTAATGGAACTAATGATTCTGATATAAGGTTATTACAGAAATACATGGATTATGCTAGAGATATCCTTAGTAACAAACTTCAAAAAGGTGAAACCCCACTGCTTCTTTCGGAGTATATCGAGAAACAAAGAAATTCGTATTCTCAAAGCAGCTTCAAAAATGATGAGCTATCAGTTATTCCAAATGTTTCTCAGGTGAGGACTGAAATTTTTGTTAAATAAGCCAATTTTATTTTCTTGGTTCTCTATATTTTGGTTCTATATAAAGCGCAATGGATTTGTATTATCCATGAAGTATGTACCATGTCAGTAAAAGCTATGTTATTCGGATTCGGATGTGAGTGTTGGACACGGGTATGTGTCCGACATGGGTATGTTCAATTTTTTCTAAGATTTCCATGTTTTTGGAAGGTCTTTGAAGGATCATATCCCCATATCCATGTTCGGATATGTGTCGGACATGGGTACTTCAAAAAAAAATGAAGAGTCGGAGCAACTTAGAGTAAAAGTGTTTGATTGTCTTCCTGTTGGAAAATCCTCATTTTTTTTGTCTCTCCTTTTGGGCCCTAACCTTTACTCTCCTTTTTCACTTTTCCTAGCTTGTCTCTCTATTCTTTTTTGTTCTATGAACCTATGTTACTCGAACTCGGATGTGAGTGTCGGATACGGATATGTGTCTGACACGGGTATGTTCAATTTTTTTTTTAGTTGTTCCATGTATTTGGAGGGTCATATCTCCATACCTATGTCCGGATATGTGTCGGACACGGATACTTCAAGAAAAATGAAGAGTCGGAGCAACATAGCTGTGAACTACACACTCTTGTCCAAAATCTGGTTTGCTCTTTGATGGTTAGCTGAGGCACTCTCCACTCTCCCTCTCTTTTCCTCTCAATCCAAGTTTACGATCTTTTTTCTTTCTTCTTGCCCTGAAATAGATATAGGATTGTTTTGTGTAGTAACATATTTCATGTATCCTATCTTGAGAAATTTCTGGCATAGTGTTCGCCATGTAAATAGGGGTGAGCATTCGGTCAGTTCGGTTTTAAAATTTCGAAAACCGACTAAACCTATAAAACCGACCGAACCGACCGACAAAGATTCTAAAACCGAAAAAACCGAAACCGACTTAAGTCGGTCGGTTTAATCGGTTTTAACCATTTAAAAAATAATTTATTTATTGTATATTATATATTATTATATAATATAATATAATATAATATAAATTATATATTATATATTATATTATATATAATTTTAAATTATTATATAAATATATTATATTTAAATAAAATTAAAAGCGTCGGTTAGTTCGGTCTATTCAGTTATCAATTTTAAAAAACGACAACCGACCTAACTAACCGACTAAACCGATTTTCAAAACCGACTAATTTCAAAACCGAATTAACCAAATTTAATCGGTTCGGTCGGTTAAATCGGTTCAAACCGATTAATGCTCACCCCTACATGTAAATATACGAGACATAACAAAAGTTTTCTCTAGTGTTCTACAGATTTGATGTTATGCCTCTGAAATTTTGAGCAATCTGGTTTTCTTAATGCATGAAAGCTTCTTGTCTATCATTGAGGCCATAGGAGGATTTTGAAAACCTTCGATGTCATCTATCTAGCTTTTACATATCATACATATTTCCTTTGTTACTCGGACTCGGAGGTGAGTGTTGGATACGGGTATATGTTCGACACGGGCATACTCAATTTTTTCTAAGTTTTTTTTTTATATATATTTAGAGGATCGTATCCCCATACCCATGTTCGAATATGTGTCGGACACGGGTGTCGGGCACCGGTACTTTAGGAAAATGAAGAGTCGGAGTAACATAGTATATTTCCATGCTTATAATGATGTTCTATTTGCAGGATGTGGATGAAAGAACTAATGGTAAATTACGAACAATGATGGCATCATCGACTACTTTCACTAGAAGCGAGACTGTTCCGCTTTTAAACAAAGAAATTATCATGAATGTAAACCCTAGCAAGGAGTGTCCGAGAAAATCGCGTAGTCCCGTTTTCGCTACCACGTTGAGATCTCGTCCGGCTGTATTTGTAATTGCGACGGCTGTTATTTGCTTAGGTATGTGTGCAGTCCTTTTCCATCCTAACAGAGTTGGTGAGTTTGCAATAACAATACGCAGGTGCTTGTTCGACAGGGTCTTAGATGTTGAATGAGGTCTTGAACAAAATGATTGATATACAGATCTCTTATGTGAATAGTTAGTATGTTAGGGTTTGATGAAATCAGGCTGTTTGTAGCTTCAACATGTGATTGTCCTCCCTCGGTTTTGAACTATGTTACTCGGATTGGGGTGTAAGTGTCGGACACGGGTATCTTTCAATTTTTTCTAAGATTTTCATGTATTTGAAGGGTCCTTGAAGGATCATATCCCTATACCCATGTCCGAATATGCGTCGGACACGGATGTCGGACACGGGTACTTGAAGAAGAACAATGAAGAGTCGGAGCAAACATAGGTTTTGAATTCGAGTTTCGGAGATGTATTTGACCTTTGTTTCTTCAATCCTCAAGGCATCTGATAAAATGGGGAATCTAGAAATTGTAGAAGTATGAATGGCAACACGCAGGTTGTTGAATGTAAGAGTGAGGGACCTCTGATATTCATTGTAAATCTTAAAAATCTACTATTGCTAAGTTGTTTCAGGCTATGTTACCCGGATTCTTTAAAGTATTTGTATCCGATACATATTCCGACATAGACATGAATATTAAGCATATCTGTGTTGGTCACGTATCCGTATTCAACACCTATTCCGAATCCGAGTAACATAGGTTTTAGGTGTTTGTATTACCCTGTATTAATTTTTTGTTCTATTTCATTGTTGACTCTCAACTCAGAGAAATAAGGCAGTAGTAAACAAATTGCTCTTGACAATTCGTGTATCCATATCGTGTTCGTATATTTTGTCGTGTTATAATCATGTTTAATGTATTTTATATTTATATAAATTTTGATATGTTAATAATTCGTATTATATTGATTATGTTATTTTTAAATTTTTTTTTGATATCTTGTCGTATTCAATATTATCAGTCGGTTGAAATTAAAATTTTTTTATATCTTTTCAAGCATCTGTCATTATCTTTTTTCTTTTTATTTTTATTTTTTTTTTTATTTTTTGGGATAAACAAAACTTTTATTCATCCAAAGAAATCGGGAAGTCTATTATACAATGAAAACAGCTGAGGCCTAAGCATTACCAGATTTGTAAGATCAAGATCAGTAATTACAAAGAAAATTAACAGCCATTAAACAAGCATATGAGCCGTGGCCCGAAAATTTATTCTAAATTCGATCCAAATTGAATAGGATTTATTAGATTGAATGAGTAATTCAGCTTGTGAACACGTAAATTGTGTAAAATCCAATTTTATTGGTACCGTATCGGTACTGACTGTACTTTACCTTTTTTAAGGTAAACCGAAAAGATATCAATCTCATACTGTTTCGGTTTTTGTATCGCTCCGTATCGGTCTTATCGGTCCGTGTCTGTACCGGTACGTATCGGTCCATACCATTTGGTATAAGATTTTAATTTTAAAAAAAAAAAAATCACTTATTTGATTTTTTAAAACTAATTTTAATATCTTTTGTGTCATGATCATTTTTATTTTTTTCATAATTACATTTAAAAATAAAAATATGTTCATTAAATGAGGCTATTAAACATAATTTATAATAATTTTTTATATTTTTTTAATATTTTAATATTTATTTTGCCTATTTGATTTAAAAAATTTAGATATTAAATATTTAAAATTTATATTTGTATAAATATATATATATATATATATGCATATAATGGATGTATATTTGCATATGGATGTAATATATATTTTATTAAGAAACTTGAAAATAGACTATACATATAGATATATGAAAACATATTTGAAAAATACTGAACAATCCAAAATGATACGTCGAAACACACCGATATCGGTACATACCAATATCAAAACAAAAATAATACGTTCACCAATACGGTATTGACAACCTTAATAAAACCTCTATGTTTTACCAAACAAAAGTATCTAGTTTCAGCTCCTTAGTTCTTCTATAATCATGTTTTTCGTGTTGGTAAACATCAAACACGAAACGTTTGTGCTCAAAGCCCAACTTTCCAAAAAAATTGGTAATGAAATTAAAGCATTTTTAAGATCATTATTCAATTTGATTCATGTAACTAATTAATTACCAGATATATCATGTCCACAACTCTAACGTGATAAAGTTGTTGTTGTTGTTTTTTTTTTTTCATTCTTAACAATGAACTTTTAACCTACAACTTTGAAGAATTAAAAATAATGTTTTTTTAAACGATTTTGCTAACAAGTGCCCTAAGGGCACTTGTTAAGGTTACTATATATATATATAGTAATATCTTCATTCAGTGTATCGGAAATGATGAATAAAGTTGTCAACTTTTGTATTTAATACAATATTATTACTATAAATAGTATATTAACTAAGTTTAACAAGTACCTTTTTAAAAGTGAAAATCATATTCGAAATTTAATAAACATTGAACTTAAAAAAATCTTTTTTAGGCCCAAGATTCAAGAACATAAAAAATATTAACTCTCAAGCAAAGATTTAAATTAGTTCTATATTTTTTATTGTATTGTTTTATTGCAGTTACGGATTTAATAAATGATTTTATAATTATTATAATCATTACGGTTGTGATTTTTTTTTTACATTACATAATTTACAGTAAAAATATAGTATTTATAATTATACATAATTTACAGTAAAAATATAGTATTTATAATTATACTTATAATCATAAAAAAATTTAAAATAATTTTTAGACATTTTATAAATTTTCATTTATATATAAAAAAAAATTCACAAGTTGTAAATTAAATCTATATACTTGTAATTCACGATTGTAAGTTTAAAGGTTACAAACTACTAACTATTCACAACCCAATTGCGATAAATATCGATGACGGAAAATCAAAACCGTAAAATAACGATCATAACATCATATTACGACTGTTATTTAAATTCCTGCTATCAAGAAATTACTAATTAGTAGTTTTAAGAGCTTTTAATTAAATTAGTTTTAAATTTGTATTCACATGACAAACTTTGAATTAGATATTCGTGTATGCATATTATATCTTATATTTTTTTTATTAATTATATAAATATAATTCAAATTATAAAATATATCAAAATTTAAAATACGAATAAAATATATATTAAACATATTATACTAATTTTATTAATTGTTTTAGAAAAATATCATCTCGTATTTATTACATTAAAATTTCTTAAATGTATAAGGTTGATATCTATTTTTTTTTTTTTTTTTCCAAAATTATCATGCTTTGGATCCATAAATCTCATTGGAAACATCACTTAAATTTTACTACAAGCTTTCATATCTGGGGATATTCTAAAGCTAACGTGGCATCATCTCATGCATCGGTGGATTATCTCCCGCTGATTGATTTTTTTTTTTCTTTTTCTTTCTTGATTGATTTGCTTTTGGCTGCTTTTTTCAGTCACTTATTCCTCCTTCATTCTTCCAAGAAGAAATCTTCCATTTCTCCGCTAATTCAAGAAAAAGAATCCGATCAAATCAATGGCTTCACCGACATCTAAGATCACATTTCGCATAGTAATAGCGGTGCTCCTCCTCCTGGCTCTCTTCTACGTCGGCCGCCCTCTTTATTGGAAAATCTCCGCCACCATCCACGACATCCGCCACAACAAACAAACCGTTCAACAAGGCAAAACAAAAAAAAAAAAACCCACTTTTCAAATACCCTTCTTTCTCTAATCCTTGCATTAGTTTCTGATTTTATGCCAAAAATAAAACCCACTTCTAAAAAACCCTTTCTTTTTTTCTTTTTTTTTAAATTTCTGATGTTGTGTAAAAAATCCCATTTTTTTAATGATGATTTTAGCCCATGCATTTGATTTCTGACATTGTTATTTTTGTTGTTGTTGTTTTTTTTTCTTTTTTTTTCTTCAGGTATTTCACAAATTATGCATGAGGCTCAGAAATCTGTGGGGTGGTTTCATGATGAATCTGATTCTGGAGTTCGTGAAGATGGTGGCAAGCAGGCTTCAAGGAGATTGCTTTTTAAGGTTTTGTGATGGGATTTTCCCTTTGATTCTTTCTTTCTTCCCAGAATTATTATTAACTTATTATATTAGTTAATGGGGTAGATCCGAGTTGCTCTTTTGATAATTAATAATTGAGTTTTGCTAACGAGTGCCATATCTCGTAAGATATGATACTTTTAAAGATTAGTTAATATATTATTTATAATAAAAGTATTGTATTAATTATAAAAGTTGACAATTTTATTCATCATTTTCAATGCATTGTGAAGATATTACTACATATGATAACTTTAAAAAGTGTTCTTAAGGTATTTGTTAGCAAAATTTTTAATAATTTTAGTTTGGTTTAGTTCAAGTATGTTACTAGGATGTTTTGGTGCTGTTATAGATTGAAGGGTTTTTTCTTCTTCTTTATTTTGTGTTTAGAGGAAATGTAAGAGTTCTGATGTTGAATTAGTAGAGTTGTACTGCTTTTGATGCAAATGTTTTCGAATATGGAACAATTGTTATGAATTTCAATGATGTTGTAATAAGAATTTATGTTGCTTCGACTTTTCATTTTTCTTGAAGTATTCGTATTCGATATCCGTATCCGACGTATATTTGGTTATAAGGATGGGGATATGATTTTTCAAGAACTCTTTAAATATATGGAAAATTTTTAAAAAATTGAACATACCCGTATCGAATATATCTTCGTATTCGATACTCAAATCCGAATCTGAGTAACATAGATCAGAATTTTATAATGAGCTATGATTATTCTAAGATTTTGCATTTATTAGGTGCAATGTTGTCAAGGCGTGCGTCTAAGCGCGTCTACGCCTTGCGCTTTAGCTCAAGACAACAAAAACGCCTCAGACCCTTTGAGGCGAGGCACATTTGATCAGGCGCACGTTTGGTGCGTCTAGGCACACTTTTTTGTAAGGCGATAGACGTAAAAAAGATCCGCTTGATTGAAGTTTTCTTTAATATTTTATTTTAAACTTTTTTCATTAGATTTATCTTTACTAGTAAAAAAAGAAATAGTATCAAATTCTCTATTCTCAATTTTAAAGTATTCAACAACAAACATGAGATCATAAGGAAATCAGGTATATTAGTTAACATAAAAAAATTACATATTTTGTAGATAAATTGGATCAATTTTTAAAATTTATTATAATAATTATATATCTTGAGTTTTTATATATATATAAAAACACGTACATATTTATATTGCTATCTTACTTCACCCATACGAACGTATTTTTTACGTTTTACGCTTGAGGCAACGTCTTTAACAATACTGATCAGGTGTTGATGTTCTGACTTATTGTATTTGAATCTTTGTTCATTACTCTATGCAAAGGAAATGTTTTCCCTTATCAATCACATATTGATGAAATGAATCTGATCTCTTCTTTTAAGAGATTAAATGTTAGTTTTCAAAATTCGATATCTTATAGTTGGATAACTTGAGTCTTTTAGCACCAGAAGAACTTCTTTTGCAGTTTCATTTTCATCAACAATTACAAATTTCCAGGACTAGTGGTTGACACTTGTGTTATCCGGATTCAAGGGTAAATGCTAAATACGGATATATATTCGATAAAAGTGTTTTTAATTTTTTCAAAGTTTTTTTTTTTTTTTATTTATTTGAAAGATCATATCTCATACTCATAAATTGAACAAGAGTCACATAAATAGATTCCACAGGTATACGTTCAAAAATATCATATTCGTGATTTTTTTTGTATCGTGTTATGTAGCGTGTTTCATTGATCACGTATTCTCACCCCAGAAATTGGTTGATCACTATAATAATCTGGGAACATTTCCCATGGCTTCGGATTCGAGAAGAGAAAATTTCCATCCATTTACCACTAAGGTCACCTTATTTATAAGTGAGTAGACTATGGAGAAACTGATTTCAGATTTCATCTGAAACACTTGCTATTACAAAGATTGAAAAATGAGAATCTTCCCAAAGAATATGTTAACCAAGCCAATAAGACCAGATCCTGTTTTATTCTCAAATACTGTTCAAATAATCCACATCTCTACATTTCATTTTACAACAAATGATTGGGTTTTTCGACGGGAGGATGAAATAGTTTTAAATACCAAGTAGAGCTAAAAGTAAAGGGTCATTAGTGCAGTGAAGGTTCAAAATACATGTATTTTGTGAAAACCATAGCAGAAGAAAGCTACGTATTCATGTCCGACGTCAGTGTCCGATGCATATCCGAACATGAGTATGGAGATATGATCCTCCAAAAACTCTTCAAATACATGAAAATCTTTAAAAAATTGAATATACCCGTATCAGACACATACTCATATCCGACGTTCACACCCAAAAGTATATTTGTAATCCAACTAAAAAATAAATACATAAACAACCAGAGAAAAATCCAACAGCAGATACTCTGTCAAGGAAGCATGTAGTTTAGACCTAGCAATATTAGATACAACATGGAAAAAAAAAAAACTAAAAACATGATACGAAAAAAGAACACGAACACGATATGAATACACGAATGTCTCAAAATCTATATAATATGAATTATTAACATATCAAAGTTTATATAAATATAAAATACCTTAAACACGATTATGACACGACAAAATACAAAAAAACGACATAGATACACGAATTGTCAGGTCTACCTGTACATCTAACATACTTTGCAACTTCTCCTACAATATCCAGGAAGCTCTGCAGATCCAATCATATACTCCGAGTTCTTCGAGCACTCGCCAAGAACAGCCCATCTCTCACAACTCTCATTGAAATCAGTACAATTTCCACCTGCAGCTGCAAAATTCTTGTCGAAAGAATCAACATGAATCCACTTTGTTGCTGACCATTTCTCACCTTCAATAACCGGACATCCAGCATGCAGACTGTTCGGATCAGGGATAGCAGTTGGGGAGAGACTAAAGAAGAGAAGGGCATCCCCTCTTCGTGGTTTCACTAATTATATTTCCAAGGAAAACATCAATTCAGTAAAAGTATATGATTTTCATAAAAGTTGAAAAAAAATTATGATTAATGTGCAATATTATAGTTTTTAAAAACCGAATCTGAATAGCACAAAAAACCAAACTGACACGAACCGAATTCTACCGGTTTGGATCGGTTCAGTTCATCGGTTTTTAAAAGTTTTAAAAAATATATTTTTCTATAGCATTTTAAAGTTTTTTTCACTAATTTAGAAATAAAATATTTATTTTTATATTTAAAAAATAAAAAAGTAATTAAAAAACCAATTAAAAATAGAATTCGGTTCGGTTTGAATAATTACTGTTTTTTAACTTATGAACCGAAAACCGGACCGAACTGAATAAACCTAATTATTACTCGAACCGAATTCAATAAAAAACCGAAATGAAACCGAACCGAACACTACGTTTCGAATCGGTTTTTGGTTTTCTCGATTTTTTCTCAACCCTAATAAAAGCTACGCCAAGTGCAATCTGCTAATGTTGCTAACCTGCAATTCCCTTCTTTGCACATTCTGAAAGATCATCATCTTTTGTAGGAGTCTTACGACGTGAAGATTCCTGATGATAAAGTTAAATGATAAAAAAATATATTATGTATTATCATTACTTGATAGAGAGAAAGAAGATAACTATCTATGTTGCTCCGGACCTTCATTTTTTTTTAAGTACCCGTGTTCGACACCCTGTCCATAGGGGTGAGTTCGGTTCAGTTCGGGTCGAATTTTCAGGTTTTAAAAACCGAACCGAAGAATTCAGTTTTTCCATATTCGTAACCGAAACCGTACCGAAGAAATTTAAGAATCGGTTATAACCGAACCGCGATAACTCAGTTCGGTTCGGTTATCGGTTTTCCATATATTTTTGGTTTTTGAATTTTTGGGCTTTATTACATGCTATTTTAACCGGTTATTTATTCCTAATATGCTATTTCCACAACCAAAGTATTTTAGTTTTTAAAATTTTTAAAATTTGTCTTTTTTTTTTAATAATATTTTTAAGTTTTTTTCACTAATTTAGAAATTAAATATTTATTTTTATATTGTAAAAATAAAAAAATAATTAAAAAATAAAATTCGGTTCGGTTAATTGCGATTTTTTGGCTTATAAACCGAAAACCGAACCGAATAAACCGAACTAATAACCGAACCGAAATCGAACCGAATTTAATAAAACCGAACCGAACACTACGGTTCGGATCGGTTTTTTTGCTCAGCTTTACCTGTTCGAAACATATTCGGACATGAGTATGAGATTATGACCCTCAAAGGCTCAAAATACATGGAAAAAGTTAAAAAAACTGAACATACACGTATCCGACAGTCACATCCGAATTCGAGTAACATAGATAACTACAGTCATCTCTACCCAACTTTTAATTACACGCTTAAAAAAATGAATGGCAAGAGGAAAGCTTGTCCCATTCCCCATCCATAAGCATGTATTTTGTACCTAAAAACTAATCTCAGAAACTTCTCACAATAAACAGAAATCATGAAGCTTAATAAATGTTTGAGCCACTAGAAAACACCAGCAGCTTAACGAATATGAGACTATAAGCATATGAAACTTATGTTACTAGAACTTGGGTGTGAGTGTAAAATACGGACATGTGTCCGACACGGGTATGTTCAATTTTTTTCTAAGTTTTTTCATGTATTTGGAAGATCCTTGGAGGGTCATATCCCCGTCCAAATATGCGTCGGACACGGTACTTCAAAAAAATTGAAGAGTCGGAACAACATAACATGAAACAATACAAGAAGAGCTCTAATAAAAATGACATTTAACAAACCTCTGCTTCGGGGAATACTGTTTCACCACCTTTGATCACATCTGTGAGATACATCAGTACAGTTGCTATGCGATGTCCACCCCTAGCAATATTCACTTTGTCAGCAAAGTAATCGTAGTGTGGATCGTATTTCTGTCCATGCTCGTATCTCAACACTTGTATGTCTTCCCCGTTTTCTGAAAATGAGAAAAAAAAAATCATATTAATTTGTACTTCCTTAATTTAACTACAATTGCTAATTCTTATTCTCCATATCCTCAAACACATGTATCCATTGCTCCAACTCTTCATTCTTGAAGTACCCGTGTCCGACACCCATATCCGACGCATATCCGAACATGGATATGAGGATATGATCCTCTAAGGACCCTCCAAATACATGGAAATCTTTAAAAAAAATTGAACATACCCGTATCTGACACTCACACCCGAGTCCAAGTAACATAGCATGTATCCGGTTTATATTAAACATGTACACGTGAAATTTATGTGTCCCAGGGAAAGAGTACATGAATCTCTAGGATGAACACCAGAAGATGATCACATTAAGATGATTTAGATATTGATATTGATATATTCAGATCATCAAACATAAAAATTACATTCTAGATGCATATATTAGCAATCCAGATAGTTCACATACAAACAGAAATGTGCAAAAATAACTGCCTTTATCCTATGCAGAACATTTAATATCATGTGTACCTTATGTTACTCGGATTCGGGTGTGAGTGTCGGACACGGGTATGTTCAATTTTTTTTAAGATTTTCATGTATTTGGAGGATCATATCCCCATACCCATGTCTGGATATGAGTCGGACACGGATACTTCAAGAAAAATGAAGAGTTGGAGCAACATAGTGTGTGCCCATATCGTACTTACTAGTCAATCTCGTGGGTAATGAAACTTATCTTTTAGATAAGTTTACATGCATTGAAACTGGTGGGTACAATTACAGTAACAAAATCTAACTAAATTACTTATTAAATTGCAACCTAAAACCTGACCTATATTACTCGGGTTCAGGTGTGAGTGTTGGATACGGGTATGTGTCCGACACAGATATGTTCAATTATTTTCAAAATTTTTCATGTATTTGGAGGATCTTTAGAGGGTCATATCTCCGTACTCATGATCGAATATGCGTTGGACACGGATATCGGAAACAGGTACTTCAAAAAAAATTAAAAGTCGGAGCAACATAAAACCTGACTGCTTGAAGATATGTTTCAAAATTCCCTAATCTATCATTATGGTGTGCAAGAAATCTTCACAGCTTATTAGAATGTCATGAAAACAAAAATTTATAACTTAGAAACAGAACTAAAGAAAGTGGTCTTAGTAGACACCCCAAATTAAAATAAGGTGAACGGTTAAGATCAAGAGAGATAGAAGCTTGAGCAACAGTCTTCTTAAACATATAGCTATGTTACTCAGATTTGGGGGTGAGTGTCGGATATGGATATGTGTCCGACATAAGTATGCTCAATTTTTTCTAAGTTTTTCCATATATTTGGAGGATCATGCCCCCTTACACTTGTCCGAGTATATGTCGGATATGGATGTCGGACATGGGCATTTCAAAGAAAATGAAGAGTCAGAGTAACATAGACATATAGTATATGTACCTTTGGGAAGAAATGTCCATGTTGAAATCTTGTCCTCTATACCATCAACAATAGGATCCTACAAAAGAAAAAAAGAGAGTACGTATAATGCACGTCTCGAAAATATCCAATAATCAAATGCATAACGATTTCAATGTTTCGAAGTGCCTCGTTCCAAAAACTTATGGCTAAAAGCTTCTCAGATTGAACTCTTCTGACCATCATTAACATATGTTTTTCATCAAGATGTACCATACAAGTCAAGCCTATATAACAATACAAAAGCATGAAACTATCTATTTGCAGTATTACATGTAGTTTATAAACAAAGAGCATGAAATTGACAGCCATTTTTCACCAAATCCAACCAAAAATAGTTACTTTATATCTAGAGCTGGCAATTTTGGACACGATACAATCACACGACACGAAAAAAATAACACAAAAATGATACAAATACATTAACGTGTCAAAATCTATATAATACGGATTATTAGAGTGTCAAAATTTATATAAATTTATAATACCTTAAAAACGATTATGACACATGAAAATACATGAACAAAACACGAATATATGGATTGCCAATATCTAATGGCAAACCAATGTTAGAAAGGTTAAAGGCTAGTTTAGCATTGCTGTTGAAAAAAGCTTGAGTTGAAAAAAGTGTGGTTAAAAAATGTAGTGAAAAAATATGATTTAAAAACTTTGAAGTGTTTAGTATTGCTATGAAAAAATACTGTAAGGAATTGAAATATAAAAAAAAAATAATAAATGTGTAAATGTGAGAATAATAGATTCATTTTATGCAAAAAGCCAGGTCCAAAAACTTCATTTTCTTGATTTTTTGGTTTGGATTGTCAAACCATGATTTCAACAGTAAAAGTCAAATATTTTTATCTGTTTAGTATTGCATTTGCGGTGAAACTCAGCTTTTGATTAAAAAACTGTGCCAACAACAATGCTAAACAAGCCTAAATGTCAAGTAAAGCTTAAAGCTTTGAAGACCAACAAGTACACCTCCATAATTGGGTAAAATAAGATTGAAAATCAATAAATATAATCTATAAATAAGTAGATAAAGATTGAACCTTTCCCTTAGTAATAAACATTCCTGAGCTCGTACGGACTTCGCTAAGCTTGCTCTTTCCACTAACATTATCAGCAACTGCAGATCTCTTAAGCTCCGATTTCGCCTTTAATAATAATTTACAAAAAAAATCCAAAATTAAATTAATTCAAATTAAAAAATGATTGATCAAAGTGAAAAATGGGACTTACGAGAGAGATCAAATGATCGCATTCGAGGTCCGTTAAGAACCCTTCATAGACAAAAGCCCTGCAAAAAAAAAAAAAAAGGAAATTAAGAAAAAATATCAAATTTTTACTAGATTCTTTGGCGAATTAAAAAGAAATTGAGAGAGGGAAAATTTTTGACCTAGGTTTCCAGGAAACTTGTCTGACTTTAGAAGGATTGATAATGGAGCTTGGAGGAGTTAAGAAGGAATCGCAAGATTGGTATAAGATTGAAGCGATTGATAACAATATGAGGAGTTGCATAGGATAACTCCTCGCAACAGCCATTGAATGTAGAATTTGGATCGAAAGAAAGATTTTCCGGGAAAGAAAAGTCAAAATTTTCTTGGGAAAATGATACTTCCTGATCTGATTCTGACCAGTGACCTGTTAAACTATATATGTATTAAGAATGGAGCGGGAGCCACGATGAGGAAACAAAACGTTGTCGTTTAAGACAATATTTTGAAACGTTTCTTAAAATTTTGCAAAATAGTAAACTAAAACTAGTATATTTCATTAATTTATTATTTAATTTTCCATCTATAATCAATTACTAATTCAAATCTAAGGTACCTAACTAATTTTACTTTTTAATAAGAGAAACTGTCGCATTCATTTTTAAATGTCACAAATAAGATTAATAAGATGATATATATTATTAAAATATATTAAAAATTAATTAAAAATATGAAACATAAAATAAATTTTTAACATCTTTTATAAAGTTAAAAATTTTATTGTCGGTCTATAAAAAACGAATTCTTTTAATAATGTCTTTTCATGAGTGACTACTATAATGAGAACTATTATCATGAGAACCGTGTAAATGACTGGGAGAAAGTGTTAAAGTTATACTATTGAGAAAATTACAAAAAAAAGACTAACCATGAAAAATCTTGTTACAAACAATTATAACAAAAACTTTATTATAAATATATATATCCTAAAAAAGATTGAATAATCACACAAAACAAATGAGTTTAAGAGCAGAAGATGGACTTGTGTTTTCTCCTGCATGCCTTAATTTTAGAGGTGGCAAAATGAATCCGAACCCGAAAACTCGTTTAGAAAAATCTGAACCTGAACCTGCCCAAACCCGATTTAATAAGAAAGTCAAAAACTCGAACTCGAAAAAGCCCGAACCTGAAATGGCCTGAGCTCGAAATTACTCGAACCCGAAAAACCCGAGCCTGAAAATACTTGAGCCCGAGACCAACCCGAACCGAAACTCGAACCCGAATTTAATACTAAAAGTAAAAATTATCAAATTATAATTAAATAATTTTTTTTATAAAGCGAAAACTTTAGTTATCAATTTTATTCTAATCTTTTTTTTAATAATTTAATTAAAAATTAATTTATATTTTATATATATGATAAAATAATAATTTTATCAAAAATAAATTATATTTTGTACTTATAAGTTATAACTTTAACGTCTCATATCTTGATGAATCCACCATCTAAAGATTCTAAACTCATGAAAATTTTAGAGATGTGGATTTTTTTTAACATAAAGTATTACTTGTCCTTTGTTTATATTATTTTAAGAGCACTCTTATTATAGTATAATAGTGTTTCATATATATTAAAATTAATTAATAGCAATTCATTCATTTTAACTTATCTCTAGTATAATAGTTATTCTTATATTAAAAATAGATAAAAACTACTTTTAAAAAAAATGTGTTGCTCTTTGCAACATATATATAGTTTTCTTAGGCAGATTATTAAATTAAGTCAACAAATACTGATTTATAAAAGTATAATATCTTTTTAGAATTTAAAAGTATTTAACATAATTAGCTAATTTAATTTTGTAATTGATTTATTATTTATTTTATTTTGGATAAGTATTTTTTAAATTATTATTATTTTATTACACTTGATATAATTTAAGATATAATTTACTTTTAACAACATATTATATCAAAATTTAAGATTGGTTCACTTGGTAATATCTTTACTATTAAGAGTTGAATGTTAGGTTCGATTCTTTACGTAAGCATAAAATTTTTACATTTTACAAATATATAAAAAGATAGTTGAATGTCAGGTTTCGTCCCTAAAAGTCTCTTATTTTGTAGTGATTATAAATTATAATGTATTTACATGTTGAAATTCGAGTTCATCAAATTAATTATTTTAAATATTAATATGATTAATTTATAATATATCATATTTTTATAATAAATTATTTTAAAATTTTATTTTATATAAAAAATTAATTTTATATTCTTTTGGTGCTAACAAATATTGATTTTAATAAATAAATAAAATTAAAAATATCATATTATAATAAAAGGTTATTTTAAAAAATAATAATAAAATATTTAATTTATTTTTAAAAGTAAATATTTAAATTACGTAAAAATGATTACATCTAACATAAAATAAAAATGATGCAAAATATACCTGAATACGAACTGAACCCGAATGGGCACGAACCGAATGAGCCCGAACCTGAATGGACCCGAACCCGATTGGATCCAAACCCGATTGGGCTCGAACCCGAATGGACCCGAACCCGAATGAGCCCGAACCCGAATGGACCAGAACCCGAATGAGCCCGGCCCGAACCCGCCCAATTGCCACCTCTACTTAATTCCCTCCTTCAACTCTGTAAGCAACTCTTTCTATTTTTAGAAAATTTCTATTATGTACTAATTTTTTTTTTCTTTTTTGATTTGATCAAATCAAATACAAAATAAAATAAAATCGATAGCAAAAAAAAAAAAAATACAAAATAAAAGTATGTTATTTTAAAAAACATAAACTAGAAAAATTCAACTTCAGTTCATTGAATTCTTTTATTTTTTACTTTTAACTGTTTACTTAGTTCGATTAAATATAAATTGGATTTTTACTTTTAGTATTAAATTCGGGTTAGGGTTCGGGTCGGTCTCGGGCTCGGGTTTTTGGGTTCGAGTTTTTTCGGGTTCGGACCATTTCGGGTTTGGATAATTTCGGGCTCAGGCCATTTCAGGTTCGGGCTTTTTCGAGTTTGGGTTTTTGACTTTTTGATCAAATCGGGTTTGGGCGGGTTCGGGTTCGAATTCATTTTGCCACCTCTAGAATTAAGGCATGTAAGAGAGAACACAAGTCCATTTTCTGCTCTTAAACTCATTTGTTTTGTGTGATTATTCAATCTTTTTTAGAATATATATATATATATATATTTATAATAAAGTTTTTGTTATAATTGTTTGTAACAATATTTTTCATGGTTAGTTTTTTTTTGTAATTTTCTCAATAGTATAACTTTAGCTCTTTCTCCCAGACATTCATATGGGTTCTCATGGCAATAGTTCTCACTGAAGTAGTCACCCTTTTCATGTTGTATTTTTCAAAACTTTTCTTTGAATATAAAGAAGATGTAATCCACATTAAAATACTTCTCACCCAAGACCCATTCACTTCCATCTTATAAAATGTTATCTTATTTTAATATTTTTTTTCTTTGTTCAATAAAAAAAAGGAAAATAATGTATCTTAAAATTGTCAAAATCTTGATTGTAATTTTGTAAATCCAAGTTCTAAATAAATTTCATTGTTAGTTTTGTTGGTAAAAATAAAATTTCTTATTTTGTCCTTAGATTTGGATGTTTGTGAAAAGTATTTTGAGAATAAAATCATAAATGTTATATATCGGTATGGAAGAGTAAATTCTTTTGATCGTCGAAAGAGAAGATTAAATTAGATTAAATTTTCGAATATCTTTAACAGTATTACCAAAAAAAATTGAATCTAGAGTTTAGCCTAGTTGGTTCATGTAATCATTTGTAAAAAGTGTCATCCAACCGGTCGAGATTCGAGTCCTAACATCTGCAGTCCTTTCCTTATCCTTATCCTCAGACTGCAGTTTGTTTTGTATAAAAAATGATCTCTCAATTTTGGATAAGGGTGAGCATTCGACCGGTTCGGTTCTAAAATTTCTAAAAACCGACCAAACAGATTGAACTCTATACAAGAAATCAAAATAATTACACCGAAATTAATCGGTTCGGTCAGTTATATCGGTTTTGGTTTTGTTTTAGACTTATGAAATTGGGTAATAAGGTTATGGGGCGGGTATGGTTAATATAAATAAAAATATATACTTTATTTATTTATTTTAATTAGGTGTTGGTTTGTTCGATCGGTTCGATTCGGTTTGAAAAATAAAAAATCGCAAACCAACCGAATAAACTTATTTAAACCGATTTTCCTAATCGAATTTTATCAAAATTAACTAAATCGAACCGAATAAATCAATTAAAATCGATTTCGATCAGTTTAATCGATTCATCCTACTAGTACTCAACCTAAATTTTGGGGTTCATTGGTGAAACTACAACTCAGTAAAAGTATGTAAAATTCATTGAAGAAAAATCAGAATTCAAAGTCACCTAATGACAAAAAAAAAAGACTAGGAAACTTTGTCAATGTGACTAAACAAAATTTAAACAATATCCTTAGACTGTTCTAAAAGAATCTCCATCTGACGATTCATATCACTCAAATATTTAGTTGAGTTGTATTCTTCTGCATCATAGATCTCCTCTGAGTAAGTTCTTTGAAGTATAGCCTTTTCTCGTTGTTTCAGCATTTCCAGGCAGCTAAGATCACCCTTCAGAATGTCTACAACCTACAATAAAATCCAATAATGTTTGAATCAATCAAGATACATCATTTTCTTCAGATTGTTAAATATTGTCATAAAAAATTGCAGTTTTACGAAATCGGGATTTAACTCAGTTGGTTCATGTTATGTAATATTGAAAAAACCGAATCAAAAGTCAAATCGGTATGACTTCCGGATCACTAGTTCAACCGGTTGAATAGGATTGTTCAATTTAAAAGTAAATTAAATATTAAATATATGATTTTAATATTAAATAAGTATAAATATAGTCATTAGTTAATAAAAAAATATGTTTAGCTTAATGGTATAGTCTTTACTATATGATTAAGAGATTAAAAGTTTAATTTTTCTCATTTACAAATAATTTTTTAATAATAATAATAAAATTAACAAAAAACCAGTTTTTTATCAATTTAATCCGGTTTTTAACCAGTTGAACCGTTTTTCTATTGATTCACTATATGTTCGGTTTTTTATATGCATCGGACCAGACAAGCCGTCGATTTTCGGTTCAACCGGTCCGACTGACCGATCTGGTCCGGTTTTTTCATCACTGTTATTATGTAGCCACTCTTAAGAGGTGATATCCTATAAGTCTGGGGTTCAAATCTCAGCATTTGCAATCTTTTTTACTTATCTCAAACTGCAACCTCCTTTGTACTAAAAAAAAATTACAGTTTTACTTGGACTAGAAATAACTTGTAATGCTTGCTTGGAAAGAATTATTTTTGTTAGGACTCGAAGATGAATGTCGGATACAAGTATGTGTTCGATACAGGTATACTCATTTTTTAAAAAGTTTTTTCATATATATGAAAGATCAAACTCTCATACCCATATCAAAATATGTGTCGGACATGAATACTTTAAAGAAAATAAAAAATCCGAGTAATATAGGTTAGGAGTTATGTGATGAAAGGACATGCCTGGCTCATTTGGGGTCGGTTCACTGCAGACTGATGTATACAAATAGAAGCTGTTGCAGTAACTCGGTTCAACTGGTCCGAGTCATAGGCATCCCCTAGAGTTGGATCAACGAGTTCTTTGATCTTATTTGCTTTAATCAAAGGTTTTGCCTGCAAGAATTTGTACAAATTAAGAAGTTGAATCGTGGGAATCTATGTTACTCATACTCGGATGCGAGTATCGAACACGGATATATGTCCGACACGGGTATGTTTAATTTTTTAAAAATTTTCATGTATTTGGAGGATCATATCCCCCTACCCATGTCCGAAAATGCGTCGGACACAAATATCGAACACGAATACTTCAAAAAAAATGATGAGTAGAATACTCAAGAATTTGGTACAAAAAAGTTAAAGCAAAACCTACCCACATAACAAGGCTTTGCTGTGAACTATCTACAGCTTGCCTCCCAGTGATGAGCTCCAATAACATTACCCCGAAAGCATAAACGTCTGTTTTTTCATCGACTATGCCATGCATGAAGAACTCAGGAGGAAGGTAACTGTCACGACAAGAATTGTATTGAAAATCTTTTATGCCATGCATGAAGAATTAAGGCTCGCAAGTTACTTGAATTCGGCTCGAAAAAAACTCAAATTCGGTTCGGTTATTGTTGAGCCGAACTCCATCTCGAGCAGCGCGAGCTATTGAGCGAGCCGAATTCAAGTATCCTAATACTTGGCTCGAGTAGCTCGCAAGTCTAATCAAGTTTTTTTTTTTTTTAATTAGTATTGAAAAAATCTCAATTTGAACTCGAGCTTGAGCACAAATAATTGAGTTTGAAGTTGAGCATGAGAATCGAGCTTATTTATTACTAGGTAAACGAGTCTAATCGAGCGAGCTCGAGCAGTTCGATTTTTATCTCGAATTGAACTCGAATTTTAAAAATGAAACTCGATTCAGCTCGAGATGAGTTTCAAATTTTGAGTCAAATTTTTTACTATTTGAACTCGACTTGACACGACTCGTTTACATCCCTAGATTAGATACCAAATGGGGTTTTAAATTACAAACCCAAATGTGCCTTCCACTTTAGAGACGGTGTGATGAGTCCATTGATCAGGTAACCACTTTGCAAGCCCGAAATCAGAAATCTGGAATTACATCAGAAATTCAACCTTAAACAAGTTACTTGTTTAGAAAAAAAAAAAACATATGTACTACTATATATGCATAACTGTTGTTCCATTTTATTGCAGTTGATATTTTGCGGTTTCGACTTTTGTCGTTGTCGATATTCATCGCAATTTACGGTGATAACATTCGTCACGTCCGCAATCGAAAACACATTCGGCGATCGTAATTTAAATCCCTGACCAGAACTGTTAAAGTTCAAGATGTATACCTGAGCGTCAAAGTCCTCAGTAAGCAATATGTTTGCAGCCTTGATATCTTTATGGATAATTCTCCTTTGGCAACCTTCATGAAGATAGCTAAGGCCTTCGGCAGTCCCTATAGCAATCTTGAATCTGATGCGCCAATTCAGTTTCTCCTTTGGCCCTGGATATGCATAGGAACAAGGTTGAATCAATGATAAAAAAAAACCAGACTGGACCGGACCGGCTAAAATCGAAAATCAAGTTTTTCCTTCGGGCTTTTTTAATCCAATTGGTTACAAATTAAAAGGCTAAAAACTTAAGCTAAAACCGAAAATAATAACTTGTATTATTTATTTGTGTTTTTTTTTTTTCTGATGTTTTTGAATATTTTAAATTATTTTGAATTTCTATTTTTTATTTCTTTTGTTATAGTTGAACCGGAAATCGAAAATCCGACCGATTCGATTTCTGATCCGGTTTTTTATTCCTAGGGTAGAACTACTAAATTTTTGTGTATTAAGAACTTTGTGAAGAAATCGAACTTAAAGAGAGGGTTTTGAGAAACAAATTACCATAAAGTAATGAAGCCAAGCTTCCATGGGGAGACAATTGAAGAACAAGATGCATCCCTCCTTCAACACCATAGCCAATAACTTTAGCAATATTTGGATGGTCAACATGAACTATAATTCCAAGCTCAGATAAGAAATCAACTGTCATCTCTTCCGGTGAACCTCTTGTTAGCCGCTTAATTGCAACAAATTTTCCACCTTTCAGTTGCCCTTTGTAAACTTCTGCATACCCTCCTTCTCCTATCAAATTCTCTTCTCGAAAACGAAGATGCAAAAAATAAATGTTTGTCAGCCTACCAGAGTGATAAGAAAATGTCAAAAGGAACATTTTTGGTATAAAAAAAAATGCAGTTTAGGGATAGAAAAAGGGTTACACACGTTGGGGACTTGAATCCCTGATTTATTGAATGTAATGATGAAAAAATCGGCCCGGATCGGCCGATTCAACCGAGAATCGATAGGTTCGGTGATTCAACTATATTAATGTAACCGAAAATTTTAAGAATCGGTGAAAATCGGAAACCGATTAATCCGAAAAAACTCGAATGAACCGGAAATTTGTGCCTTTTTTATAATTTTTTTGAGCTTTTTTTAATCCAATTTCATTAAAAAATTGAGACCCGTTGGACTAAATTCAAACTAAAATTTAAAACCATTAACCATTTTGTTTAAACCCAAATTAAAAACCATTAATCATTTTATTTTAAGCCCAACTAGTATATGGAGATTCGCATGAGTTGGGAATATTGACACATTTAACAAATATATATATATATATTTTATTATTATTGAACTGGCCGGTTGAACTGGTTAAATCGAAAATCGGAGATTTGATCGGTTTGACCTCCGGTACGGTTTTTTATTCATTGATTGGATATCACCTCTTAAAGATGATTTTATGAACCAACCGGATTAAATCCCGGGTTCGAAACATGTTTCTTTTCCTAGTGTAATTTTGACCTTAAAATTACAGAATTGAAAATGACTAAAAGAAATGATCAAGTAGAAGGAGGAAATTATACCACGGCTGAAGTTATTGGTTGCTTCCTGAAGCTCAGAGAGCGAGAAGTTCTTCCAAGTAGATTTAAAATAGCAAGCTTCAGCATCAAGAGCTGCACAAGGTTGAGGAACCATATCATCTCTGATTCTTTTGCTTTTTCTTCGAGTTAGCTTAGGTATTAATGGAGGTAAAGTTTGAGAAGCGATTCCAGGTCCTTTTCTCAGTAAAGGAAAAAAGCCACGCCAGTGACCAATCGTAGCTAAATTGTTGTTGTGTTGATGTTTAGAGTCTGATGAAGTGCTGGCTTTTGAAGAAGAAGTTGGCTCAGATAATTCTGCCGATTCTATCGACGACGCTATAATTCCTGCTGATGGTATAGATTCTATAGTATTTGCTGAGTAATCCTCAGGAGAAGCTGTTGGAGATAGCAGCAAATCTATTCTATCTGCTTCAGTTTTCAATTGTGCCAAGTCTGAAAAGGATATAGAATTCTAACATTAACAAAAGTATCGGAGTCACGGATTTAAATAGCGATTGTAAAACTACGTTATCATTGATATTTTGCGATTTCAGCTTTTTCTACTGCTGATATATTTTACAGCAATGATGAAAAAACAAGACCGATTGAACCGTAAACCGGCGGCTTGTTTGGTCCGGTGCATACCGATAGAAAACCGGTTCAATCGGTTAAAAACTAGATTAAACCGGTAAAAAAACGGTTTTTTGTTAATTTTCATATTTAAAAAAAAAAAAATTATTTATAAATGATAAGATTTGAACTTTTAACCTATTAATCATATAGTAAAGATATACTATTAAGTCAAACATATTTTTTTAATAACTAATGACTATATTTAATACTTATTTAATATTAAAATTATATATTTAATAGTTAATTTACTTTTAAATTAAATAATTCGGGGTGACCTGAAGGTCACATCGGTTTGACCACCGGTCCATTTTTTTCAATATTAATTTATCGCAATTGACTTCGATAACATCTGTTACGTTCGTAATAGCAATAAACATAACGTGACCGAAAATACAATCCATGACCATAATTTAAATCTCCGATATAGACTCATAGATAAACATAGTAATGGATGATTAACTTACCAAGAGATGAAATTGAGTCAGAGAAACCAGCTCGGTGTCTTCTCATTATATGACGAAAAGGCTCCCATTTCTTCTTTTCAATGGCAGTTTTATTTGAACTTTTGTTGTCAGTGGATGGTTCACCACTGCAAGAGGAAAAAAAAAAAACAAACAGATGATATGAATAACATATAATAAGCAAAAAAAAAAAAAACCAGCATGAAACAAGATGGCAAGAACCAAGCAAAAAAAAAAAAAGTTTTGGTTTTATCTGCCGTCGATATTCATCACAATTGATTGTGAATGGTTAACGGTTTGTACTGATTAAAATCACGATCGTAAATTACATGTATATATATTAAATTTACAACTTGTGAATATTTTTTTATATAAATAAAAGATCATATGCAATTACAATAAACATGTCATAATTGAAAACATGTCCGCGATCATAATTAAAAACATGCTCCAATTCTTTTCAAGAATCACAAGCAGCTTTCTATTTCTTTCCCTCATAAAAATTTATAGAGCAAATGCTTTTCCAGATCGCATGATTAGCAATGCAAGAGAAATCCTAGTCCCCCCTAAAGCATTGTGGTTTTGAAGAATAAATTCAAATGCCATTTTATTTTATAAAATTAAACAAGAGAACTCAAAGCAGCCAATATATATATATATATATAAGAGATTTGAAATCATCAAAGAATAAATAGATGGAACCATAAAAGCCTCCAATTGCCTGAAAGCTTATAAATTCCAGGTTGTGATATACAAATAAAACCCAATGCTGCAAAACCCAAACAAATTCTAGAGATTTAAATTTCGCTCGTTTCATATTTATCGCGATTCCGGATCATAACGAATATTATCGCAATCAATTACAGTGAATATTGACGATAGAGAAAAACAAAACCGTAAAATAATGACCATAACATCGCATTACGACCGTTATTTAAATCCGCAAAAAAACAACCAAGAAACTAAAAGCTCGAAAAGGTGTGCATGCAAATTAGTACCATGAAGGAGCAGAAGGTTCTGTAGCGTCCCCCATGTCTTTTCTGAGCTGATCAAACCAGGAAACCTACGAAGCCAAAAAAAATAGAAAAGAAATGATAAAGAAAGAAAGGAAATGAGAAAAATGAAAGGTGAAAAAAGTAGAGGGTGTTGGCAATTGGCATTATTCTCAAGCTTTTCTCTAATATCCACATTGTTTTTTTTCACAGATCACCCCATTTTTGTGCCTAAAAGTAAGCTTTTTCTTTCTTCTTTCTTAATTCATTCCTTTTTTTGGCAGAAACCTATAAAAAAATTATAAAAAAAAAAAGAAAGAAAAAGAGAATAATTTGGTCCTATGTTTAGCATATCTTAAGGAATGTTGAACGCTTGTAAGAAGCACGTTTGGAATTCTCTTACAAGAACAGCCATTACAGCAATGCCTCTCCCTTATCTTTGGGTCTTTGACACGTGGAATAAAGTACAAAATACCATTTTTTTTTGTTCTTTCATGTTTTTTATACGAAAAGATCATTTGATAATTTTAGACACAATATGAATACGATATAAAAAAAAATTAAAACACGACACGAATATGCGAATATATCAAAATCTATATAACACAAATTGTTAACACATCAAATTTATATAAATATAGAACACCTACATGATTATGACATGAGAAAGTACACGAACACAACACGGATACATGAATTACTAAGTCTAGTAACACAAGGAAAGAAGGAAAAATCGTAAATTTTGAAATTCGAACCTCAAATCTTTTGGATATCATTTTTAAAAGTTGATTAAATGAATCAATTGAATTAAATCTCGGGTTCTTGTTCTCCCACTTTCTATTGCAAATTCTTATCAATTTTTTTCCTGATACTTCAACCAACAAAACCCTTCTTCTGGGCCAACAAGATAATCTTCACACGTTGAGAAAACAGGAGAATTTGTCACTTTATGTGCAGATTCAAACCAGATGAGCTGGATTTTCATAATTTTTTCAGAAGAAGTGCATTGCCAAAAAGCCTTCCTTCGAGCTTTGAAAAGCTAAACGTCAGGCTTAATCTTACTCTTCTTTACAGCAAAAGAAAAAAAAAAGGATTTTCTAGTTTATTGTTTGGGCCAAAGTTGCCCCAACAATTCTGGAATTATTATTTTTCACCATTTTAATCAAATTTCTTCTATTTCTCTTCCCTTCCATTTCTTCCCAGCTTCTTTTTCTGGGTGAAGATTACGTTTATGTTACCCTTACTCTTTATTTTTCTTAAAATATCCGTATCAAACACATGTGTTCGAGATATTCGAATATGGATTTAGAATATGATCATTTAAATATATATAAAAATTAAATATGCACGTATCAAATAGATATTCGTACTTTTTAATAATGATACAATTTTAACTGCAAAATCCACAATAAAGTATGATCCTTAGAGGAAAATACAAACAGAGATGAGATAACCTCCATCTTAATTGAACAAGAAATTTAGGCCAAAGCGTCAGATATAATAAAACTAAGAAGTTGATAATCAGTTATATGTTTATTGTTTGTTTGACATGCATTTTGATGTTTTCTCACCAATGAAACAGGGCATGGACAAACTTACACACGCAATACAATATATATATATATATATATAATATACACAAACTATCTTATCCAATTTTTTTTATCTTTTTTAAATATCGTATCCGATATTTGTGTCCGACATATATACGGATATGAGTATATCCATATTGGATACATATTCATATACGACACTCACCCTCGAGTCTAGGTAACATAGCATACAAATGTACACATAATTATTTTGTAATAGTAATTTTGAAAAATAAAAAAATAATATAACTTTTTTTATTAGATTAAAAAATTGATATGAGAAAAATCAATTGTGTACATTTATTTATATTTTTTATGTGTATATAATATTTCCCTTGTTTGCATTATTCATAGCACACGGTAGCATTATTATATGCAATGATTATAATGAAGTACTTTATGAGTTATGACTATGAAGCTTGCATTGCTATGTCATAAAGGCCTTCCTTCGCATCAACATCTCTATGCATCCGAATAATGTACCCCTTCTTCACACAGCCAGAGCCCCGAGAGTTCTTTGTCATTATGTTATCCGAACTTTTTATTTTTTTTAAAATATTCATATTCGATACTTGTATTCGACACATATTTGAACATAAATATAAGGTTTGATCCTCCAAATATATGAAAAAAAAAATTTTAAAAAAAAAATATCCGTATCGAATACATACTCGTCGTATCTACCATTCACCCCAAATCCGGGTAATATAGCTTCACCACCAATACTTAATTAGTCCCACTATTATCTACTCCATCTCCAGGTCAATGCATACCACAATTTTCAGTAAATTATACATCCATGCAACTCAAACCCCCAGCATCAGTAGCCACTAAAGCTGGTTTGGTTTACAATAGCCTTTTGCAATATGCTTCTTCAGTATTGGCTGGCACTTCTTCAAATTCATTTATCTTGGCCGCATGGTTTGTTTCTGTTAAAGCCCAAGAAACAAAAAGCCCAACTAAGCAGCTCACAGTTGAGGAATAGAAATCCTCTGACCTCATTTCCCTGCCCCTACCCGTGCCCCCACTCTCTTAACGGCCGTGGGTCAATTTTTTCGATATCGCTTTCTTCCTTTTTTGTTTTCAACTGTTTAACGGGGGTTACGAAATACAAATACGACCGATTGATATTTTACCGGTGATCGAATAGGTGAATTTCATGACACCATCTTCTTTGTATCTATGTTTTTTTTGTTTTTTGTTTTCAAGCGAAATCGGTTTCTTTATTAAATAAAAAATCGGGTCAAACATTAAAAACGAACAGGTACGAAGAAAAAAAAAATGGACGCTCGGCTCGTTATGAGAGCAGGGGCACGAATAGGGGTAGGAAAATAGGGGCAGAGGATTTGGATTCATAATTGAGTCAGGCTCCCAACATGACAGACACATGGAAGACATTTGGCAAGCTCCTAGCTTTCTAGCAACCTCATCAAGCTCCAGTGACCAATGATACATGGCTTACACCTGTCAAGCTCTGGAGCTCTCAGCATAGACACAAACAGGTATGAATAACCTTAGTTAAGGTTGATCTGAAGTAAATAAAATGAAACCTATCAAAACTTTGCCAAATTCCTTTCTCATTAGCTTTCCTCTGAAAATTACTGACTTAGACATTGAAGTATGCTCCAGAGACAATTCCGATGCACTCTAACATTCTTTTGTCTTAACAAGATTTTCAGCCTTCACCAGCCACATCATCTGCCTATTTAGCTCGCCACCAATAGACATCAAACTGTTTCCTTGTTGGTATTGCATGTTCCATCAACTCATCCCTTGTAGGGATATACTTCGATTCAGTTGTTAGGCATTTGGTTTTTTTAGATGAATTGGAAAACATTGTCCATTAGACCACCCTAACATGCAAGTCTAGACCTAGTAATTCGTGTATTTGTATCGTGTTCGTGTATTTTTTCGTGTCATAATCGTGTTTAAAGTATTTTGTATTTATATAAATTTTGACATGTTAATAACTTGTGTTATATAGATTTTGACATCTTCGTGTATTCGTGTCGTGTCCTTTTTTTTTCTTCATGTCCAGTCGTGTTTTAATAATTTTTTTCGTGTCATGTTCGTGTCGTGTCCAATATTGTCATGTCTACATGCAACCTTGATTCTCACCATTGATGTCACAGTCAAACCAGCTTTTGCTTAAACAAGAAAATTAGCTTACATGTTGTTAATTAGTTTAGCAACCCCTTCCATGGCTGCCACAGTCGAAAATGCCCAACAACATCCTACATTTGAACATTACATAAACACTTGAAACTAATTAGAACCAAAAACCACTAATATTTTAAAGTTGTAGCCTTATTGGAACACGTAATAAGGGCCTTGAATCTATCTGTTTCGAGTAGTGAACTCTTCATTTGTTATCTGAAAATTGATTGACACCGAGCTTAATTTGGAGCTATTAAAAGATTCTCATTCTACCACATTTTCTTTGAAAATCTTGAAACATTTCCTACCTCTCATGCATGGATTTAAATAGCTTGATTCTATCCGCCATCGATATTCATCTAAATGATTAACGATTTGTAATGATTAAACTCCGACCGTGAATTATATGTATATATATTCAATTTACAACTTATGAATAATTTTTCTTCTTTTATAAATAAAAATATCATAAGCTATTTTAAAAATTATTAAAAAAGAATTTTATGATTATAATAATAATTATGATTATATGTATTATAGTAATAAGTTGTGCAAAATGAAAAAAAAAAAAAATTTACGACTACAATGACTGCAATGATCATGATAACATTCGTTACATCCGTAATCATGATAAACGCGATGCAACCGAAAATATATCTGTGATCGTAACTAAAATCTTTGCTCTCATATCAAAAAAAAGACGGACAAAAAACCCAAAAAAAAAAAAAAAAAGTGAGGTAGAACTGTTGAGTTGGAGACAAGATTAGAAGTCATTACAAAAAGTTAGTGGTAAGGTCTTTTCATATGGTAATCTAGAGATAAAATAAGCATTTTCAGATATGATATATAGTGGATTGATTCTAAACGAAAGAAGGTGCCTCCCAACTCATATAGTATCAGAATTTAGAAGCATATATGAAACTTCTTGGGTGTTTGGAGATAGCTGTTTTGAGCTGCTCATATACATGTACAAATGGAGTTGATAAGTTATCAAACAATCCGATATGCCTAACCTGAGTCATCCACATCGATTGTGTATTAGAGTTCGGAATAAAAATTCTCTGCCTCCATTTTTCTGCTCCCACTCTCGTATCACGGGTTCGTTTTTTCGATTTCGTTTTCTTCCTCGTTTGCTTTTAATTGTTTAACAGGAACTAAGAAATACAAATACGATTGATCGGTATTTTGCCGGTAATCGAATAGGTGAATTCCACGACACCATCTCCTTTATTTGCATCGTCTTTGTATCTGTTTTTTTTTTCCAAGCGAAATTGATTTTTTTATTAGATAAAGAATCGAGTCAAACATTAAAAACGAACAGGTACGAAGAGAACAAAAAAATGACGCGAGGTTCATTACGAGAGTGAGGGCACGGATAAAGGCAAAGGATTTGAGTTCGTATTGGAGTTCGACGGAGTATATAAGTGTTCACATCGTTTTCAATCTGTGAGACGTTTTTCTTAAATAAAATCGTGAGATCTAATAAATCGAAACGGATAATATCTTGCAAATGAATGTGGATCGGAAATTTTAGCTAAGGCTAGAGAGAGATCAGCATCAATGGCCAAATCTGGGACCATGAATAATGGATGGTAAAGTAGACTCAGTTCAACCATATATCCATCCCAAATCTATACATACATCAGTGAAAAGCAAAACAAGTGGCAAATATTTGTTGAGTGACAAAAGCTGGATTCGCTAATCTTCATCATTTTAACAGGAAACATATTCTCCAACATGTTTTAAACCACACCAAAACAAAACAAAAAATGAAAGTTGCCTTCACACTATCCTTTTATTCATTTTCTGGCTTCAACTTCGTTTGAATAGAACTGATTTCGGTCAAACTGAAAATAGCAGTTGCGATGAGATTAATTTGTAGTAAAATTGATTACTGTAATAATAAAATTAAAATCAATGGTTGAATATGTGTTTAAATGTAAAAACAACAGTGATGGTGAACATGGGTTAGTTTCATTTAATTATCCGTTCTTATTATACTTGTTCATTGTCGGCTTGTGGTTCGAATTTTTTTTATTTTTCTTACTCAAGCTCGGATCGAGCCGAGCCCTAAATAAAAAATATTTTTTTATTGATAAACAATAATTCAAGCCAGATCGAGAAGACTTGAATTAAAAAAATCACTGTCAAATCAGATGGATAACTCGATTTTTGAACAGATCTAGTTTCTATCCATTAAGGGAATTGTTTCTAATCTTTGGTCCTAACGCCTAAAATCTTACCTATTTTACAAGTGAACCAAATTAGACCAAACTAATTGATTTGACCCATTTTTTTAAAGAAAAAATTATACAAATACTACTATATTATAACTTAAAATTAATATACTTCACATAATAATAATTATTGGTTTGATTATAATAATTTACTTATAAATTAGTTTACTTATATATGAATTGATAGACCCTATATTTAATATATCTTATAATCATATTTTATTTCCTTTTAAAAAATTTTAGAAAAAGAAAAAAGAATCTGTTTGTTTGTTCTCAACCTTAAGGCCTAGAAAATATGTGAAGTTACAAACAAATTTTCTTCTTCTTTAACATTCAAACAAAATTTCTTTCACCTTAGCAATTAAATTCAACTAAAATCTTTAGCAACCCAATTTTGACCGAAGGCACTTAAGACCTGACCAAAGAATGATAAAATCACCCAAAGGTAGGTGTAGTTAACTCAAAATCTACAATCAAATTCAAAGAGAATGCGATTTTAATTCAGTTAAATTTTTTTAAAAAAATATGACATTCAATAAATTTAAAATTTGAATTCAAGCATCTTAAAATTTGACCAAACAATAATAACATCACCCAAAGAGACTTAAAACGGGACCAAAGAATGATAACATAACAATCGAATTCAAATCTAAAGAGAATGCGACCTTAATTGATTCATGGAATCACTTTTAAAAGTTGACATCCAATAAATTTAAAGTTCAAATTTAAATATCTATAATTTATTTTTCTATCCCTAAATTACAACTTTTTTTATACCAAAAAAATTCAAATCCAAAGAAAAGTTCCACATGGCAAGTCAACTCTTATTAGGTGTATAAGGCAAAAATATTCCCAGGGGTGACCACCTATATAGTTTTTTAAAGGGTTAATATATAAATTAATTCATGTATTTTATGTCTTTTGGTCGTTTGGTACTGAAAGAAATTTTTTTATCACTTTGGTACTTGAAGTTTTATTCCGTCAATTACATTAGCCCTTTGTCCTAACACTGTTAGTTAATGACTGACTAGATAAAAAAAATCAATCAAAGGCTGACACATGGCAAAACTGTCACATCATTAGTGTCAAGTCATCATATAAGAAAAAAAATCCAAAAAAATTATAAAAAATAAAATAAAAAACTAATTTTCTTTTTAGAAAAAAAAAATCAAGTTTTTAAAATTTTTTAAAAATTTAGAAATTAAAAAATTATAAAAATCAAAAGATAAATCTAAAAAATTCAAAATTTAAAATTCAAAATTCAAAAAAATTCAAAAAAAAAATTATAAAAATTATAAAAATCAAAATAAAAAACTGATTTTTTTAAATCAAAATTTTAAATTTTTTTCAAAAATTTAGAAATTAAAAAATTATAAAAAATCAAAAGATAAATCTAAAAAATTCAAAATTAAAAAGAAAAATAAAAAATAATTTTTTAAAATATAGAAATTTCAAATTAAAAAATATATATGAAAATTAAAATTTTTAAAAGAAATAGAAATTTAAAATTTAAAAATAGAAAATAGAAATTTTATTTTATTTTATTTTTTCATTTTTATTAAAAATATTCAGATCTTTTTCTTTTTTTTTTTTTTTTTTTTTTTACAGATTTTTAAATATATATATATATATAAAGTTTTCAATTTTATAATTTATTTCATTTTTGGTTGTTGATTTTGATTTTGATTTTTATAATATATATATATATATATGAAAATTCGAAATTAAAAAAAAATAGAATTTTAAATTTGAAAAATAGATTTTATTTTTCATTTTTATTAAAAATATTCAGATTTCTTTTTCTTATTTTTTAATTTTTACAGATTTTTAAATATATATATAAAGTTTTCAATTTTTATAATTTATTTTGTGATTTTTTTTATTTTTTTCTTATATGATGATGTGGCAGTTTTGTCACATGTAAAGCTCTGATTGGGTATTTTTTTGCCTAGTTAGTCATTAACTAACAGTGTTAAAGCAAATGGCCAATGTGATTGACGGAATAAAAATTTGAATACCAAAATGATAAAAAAAAATTTAAGTACTAAACAGACAAAAGATCTAAAGTAAATGAGATAATTTATATATTAACCATTTTCTAAAGGGAATAAACCTTTATAAAGTTCCCAATGATTCTCACAAAACTTTTTCTTTATGTATGCTTTAATCTTTATATTTTATTTTATTTTTCTAGGGGATGTTTCCACTTATGCTTCCAATGCAATACCATCCTATTTCTTTATATAAAGGTAATGAAGATGGGAGACAACAAAGCAATTATTGCTTCCTTACACTTCTCAAAATTGAAAACTCCAACCTTTCTTTAAATGCTTTTCAGGATTTGTTCCTTTTTTTTTATTTCATTTTCTCCCTTTTCTAAGTGGAAAATTATTGGGAATTACATGGGCCAAATCCAGACAATCAAAGTCCACTCAGTTTTATTCTATTTTAGAAGGATTTTTATAACACACTTTAAAAGCATTTTTTTAAAATTATTATATATATAATAATATATTCAATCAATACATCATAATTATAAATAAAATTATCATTATTATATTTAATATAATATTATTATCATAAAAAGTAATTAATTAATTTTAAAAATAAATAAAATCACTCGTTAATAAAACTCATTTAAAAAAAAATTATATTTAAAAGTAAATTGATTGATTTGTGAGCATCTTCTTATTATAAGTCAAACTTGACCTTTCTCTCAAAGAATATTTCAATTTTTCATAACACATTGAGGAATTTTTTCAACATATCTTTAGTAATAATAATGATTTTATTAAAAACTTCATTAGTTTATTTGTTTTTTTTAAATATCATAATGCAATTAAATAATGGTATTAGTATATAGCATTTGGAAGAGATTTGTGCTAATGGATGCAAAAATATCAACAAGTCAATAATATACTTTTACAAAAGTAAAATACCTTATTATATCTTAAAATTTATTCCAATTTTTTCCCAAAGGTTATCTTCCATATGACACCATAATGTCTCATCAAATTGATTATGAAACTTTCAATTTTTTTGTTTTCAAATAAAAAACCTAATACTAAAAATAATGCATAAAGAGTATTTTTTTTAAAAAAAAAAATTAAAAATTACTATTGACTATTGAAATAATTTACCTTGGTAATAATAATCAATGGTTGGTCCTTGGCTCTTTTAAGCATAACCTATGTTAAACATTAATTTAAAGATTAGTATCAAGATTAAAGATTTCTTTAGTATTTTGTATATTATCTTTAGGTAGGTATCAAATATTAAAAATATATATGTAAAATTATGTGAAACCCTTGACATGTTCAATAAATAGTAACACTATTTTGATCTTAAGATCTTTGATTTATATTCTATTTGAAAACATGACGAGAGGCACCTATCGCATCGAAATGTCATTTAATTATAAATGGCATCTTGATACGATGGGTGTCTTCCACTATACTCTCAAATGCAGCATAAATCAATGAATATGTATCATGTACCACATATATAAAGATGGAGATAAGAACATCTTTATTTATTTAAACTTTTTTATCAATTTACTTTGGGGAAAAAAATAGTGGGAGCATGAAAATAATTTAGAGAAAAGAATGGAAAGCAAGAGGCCAAGTTGCATTGATCTTGAACAAAGAAACATTAGGGGAAAAATAAACAATTGAAAAATAACATGTGAAAGCCCTAAATTAGTGATTACTAACCATGGAATTGAATAAATTAACTTTAATATGAGTTAGATCCTATTATAAATTAGATCCTAAGCATATAATCTCTTTCATAATCATATATGATTAGTTTTTATTTAATTTTATTTTGTTCTACTTTTTGTTTAATTACTTAATTAATAAATAGTAATTTTTAATTATGACGATTTTTTAAGTTCATGACTTTTAATTTCTTTGCTTTACACCTATTATTTACCATCTCCCTTCTTGATTTGGAGATTTTTTTTCCCCTTGATAATAATTTATTTAAATACTTTTTTTGGGTGAAAATTTAAGTACCCATGTCCAAAATTAAGAAAAAGACTTGCATTTTCAAAACTAGTCCGTACTACCTTTCTACTCCTTCAAAATTAAGTTACATCAATTTGGAATGGGCCGTAGCTAGAGGGGCACGCAGGGCCTTGCCCCCTTAAATTTTGTAAGGCTTTTTGTATAATAAGATAAAATAGTTTTTGACTCCCTAAAATTTTTTAAAATTATATTTGGCCTCCCCTAAATTTTTAAAATTAAGGTAAAATTATATTTGGTCCTCTAAAAAATTTAAATTGGTATTTTTGTAAAATTTTTAATTTGATATGATAAATTTGATAACACTTTTAGTTTATATATCATTTATTATTATTAGCTTAATTCTCTCTACCTTTTCAATCATGCAAATAGATACATTTACGTTAATTATAGTGTTAATATTTTTCACTTTATGCTCATAAATAAAAAAAATTAAACTATTACAATATTTAATACAAATTGTACATTACTTATTTTACTTTTTTTAAATGTATGTAATTTTATGTTTTTCTTTTGTAATATTTAATAATTCTATGTATATTTTAATTAGATTATAATTTCTTTGACATTTAAACTTCAATTCTTATTAATTTTTTTACATGTGCAACATGATTTATAATATTTGAAAATTGAAAAAAAAATTATTATAAGATTTTTATATATTGTTTGTAATTTTAATATTATATATAATATTTAAATCTAATATTTTCATAATAGAGTTGTTCATGGATTGGATCAAACCAAACTCGGATAGTAAAAGATTTTGCTTGTCTAGCCCAGTCCAACGGTCTTTGATGCCATTTTTAATATTAAAAAAAAAATATTTTATATATTTTATTTTCAAAGATATTTTATAAATAAAATTAAATAAAAATATTTTTAAATTAAAAAATAAATCTCAATCAGGCCTAAATTTTAAAAACCTATTTGGGTTGGACCATCAAACTAGACGAATAATCTAACTCTTGGACAAGTCTATTTCATAACAAATTATTTTTACTATATATATATATATATCCAGTCCCCCTTAACAATATTTCTGGTTTCGCCCTTGAATTTGGATATCAGTATTCGACATTGGTATGTGTTTGCTGTCTGTTCATTTTTTGTTTAAAATTTTGGACTCGTAAAGTCGATAAAAAAAATCCAAAATTATATACGAGTATATATATACATCTTATAACAATAATTTAAATAAAGATATTTAAATACAAATAATATAATATCATATATAAATAAATGTTTATTTATTTATATATTTATTCATATAATTTTATATAAATCAGTCATATTTAAATATATTCTATTCTATTTTATTTTATTTAATTAATTTAATTTAAAATATTATGTATATTATCGTATTCATATTTAAATATAACGATCTTTCTTAAATTCATTATTTTTGCTATAAGTTTTTTTTTTTAATAATCATAACTTCAGTTTGGACACTAATATCAGTCAATATGTTTTTATCTATTATACCAATTAATTTTTTATCTTCATCTCTAATTACCGCCTTAGCTTTAGTTCAAACAATCCAAATATTAATGGTGTTGTTGACGAGAAATTAAGTATTCAGAATACAGAGATAAAGAGAAAATTCTAAAAGATATAAAAGAATGAATGTATAAATCAAATAAATAAATAAATAAATAACCAATTTTTTTTATTTTTTCTCTTCCTCTAATTATAATAATCACAAAAACGTGTCCGTTTTAGACGCACATTCTATTTTATATCCTACTAGTAAATTGTTAAACACGAATAGGACAAACATTATTAAAAACCCATGTAAGAAAATTCAAACTAACAACAATAATAAATGATTTGAATATTAAAAAATTTGATGTATTTGAATATTAAATATTTTGATGTTAACCTATGTAGAAAATTTAAACTAACAACAATAATAAATGATTTTTATATTAAAAAATTTGATGCTTCCCTGTCAATGCTAGCTGGGTCAAGCAAAAAGTGAATCACACTCTAAATATGACTTTGAAATAGTGAGATATCAACACTTTCCTTTTATTTGACCACTTAAGGCATTGAATTTGTCAACATATTTTATTTTGTGTGCAAATTGTGAATTTTCTACTCTAAATTTTAAGGCATCCTAGACTTGACAACTAAATACAACAATAAATAAATAAAAATTAGTAAATAATAATGAATTTTGTTAAGATATTTTGTTCAAGATATTCTTAAATTAACTTCTCTTAATCATTAAAGTTGGGAAATGGTTAATATATTAGGCTTAAAATTTCATAGTGAGAACCAAGTTATGTGAGTAGTTTTAATTTAGAAATAATTTTTAACATTTTTTAAAATTTTTACTTTGTAAAGAAATGGAAAATTAGGAAAAATAATAAGGTTTGTAAATAAGTTTTAAAAACATTTTTTTTTGTTAATGTGATTAGGAGTGTTTATTATAAAAAGTAAACTTCTTTAATTGTGGATAAATTTTGTTAAGAGAAACAACAAGGAAGGTCATAGTTATGGCATTTGAGAAGAAAAAAATTTGGGGTGAGTTTATTTTAGAACAAGTTATTTATAATTTTAGTGAAATTAGTAGGTGGTAGTTGGTATATTATCTTTGATTCTTCAACCAAATTCACCTCAAATTACAATATTTTTTTTCAACAACAAACAAACTTAATTTTCTTTTTGGTACATAAATTTTTTGGAAGTGAACAAACAAACTTATTAATTTGGGAAATATAACTAAATTGAGTATAATTTATTTGGGTTTTTTGTTTTAATTAGATTACACAATAGAAACTAATGATTTATATTATAGAAACTAATTTTATTTTAAGCCTTATAAACTCCATTCTTCCTAATTTTTGTCTATTTTTTTACGTTTCAAAATTATGTATTTTTCTTGTTTGAACACTTAAAATTCTTACTTTTTAATTCAAAATTATAATTTTTTAATTTTCAAGTTAAAAAAAAAACAATGGGATATCAACTTTATTAAAAATTAAAAATTTAATATTGATTATCTTAAAATAAAAAAATAAAATAAAAAATCTTAACTCTGCCTATGTGAAAAATTCATGATACGTACTAAGTATTTCATGTGTGAATCCAATTTTGAAATTCTTTTTGCAAATTTCCTTAAAAAAATAAAAATATCACATGATTATCAATAGTTTATGCTTTAAAAGTTTGTTCTAGGTGTGGAAGGCTAACATTTTAAAAAACTATTCAATATTTTGTCGTGTGTGTTATTTTTTTTTCAATCTTATAAATATAAAAATAATATAAATTATTAAATATATTAAAATTATAAACATAAATACGATATATATATTAAAAATATATATTAATTATGTTTAAATATGTTATGTCATATTTATTATATTATTTTTTATATTTATTAAATAAATTATATTTTTATCATATTTTTATATAGTATCAAAAATTATTAAATAATAACAATAAAAAAATTAAAATTACTCCTAAATTTTTTAGACAAGATTTTTTTTATGGCAAGATTTTGTCCTTTTTATATATAAATAATAAATTATAGAAAAAATAAAAAGGGGCAAAATTTTGAGGTTTTTTTATTTAAATATAGCCAATACTAGCTGGAAAATCGCCACCCCCCATGGCGATTTTTCAGCGTTAAAAAACATATTTTGGCTAAAAATACCAAGGGAAATCGCCATGGGGGGTGGCGATTTCCCTTCATGTATATATATTTTTTAATTAATAAACAAATTTTAATTTTTTTTTTAATTTGTAAATTTTATTTTTTAAATTTAAAAATTATAAATTAAATTAAAATATTTTTTAGGTTTGGTTATTTAATTATTTTAAATATATATTAAAAATGTAATTTAATTTATTATTAAATTTTTATAAAAAATAAAAATATATTTCTTATTAAAATTTAAAAAAGAAGATTATATTGATTATTAAATATTTATATCAAAAATTGTATTTTTTATAATTTTGTAATATTATAAAAAGCAAAATTTAATTTATATCAAAGAAATTTAATTTTAAAGAAATTTATCGAGTTACTTTTTTAAATAAAGAAGTTATTTTTAAGTTGGTATCGTAAAATAATTTTTTTAATTTGATTTTTTTTTTATTGAGTTGGTATTCGATTAACTCGTGACATCAATTTAATCATTGTTTTTAATAATAGTATAGATTGTTACAGTTTAAAACTGGATATTTGATAAAATAATTTTAATTTAATTTATGATTAAAATTTTTAAAAAATACAATTTTATTTCTTATTAAAATTTAAAAAAGAAAATTTTATTTCAGTCCATCAAATGCTGCAGAAAATATTGGAATTGGATTCCTTCTGCAATGGATAAGACTGATGATTTAGGGTTTTAGACAGGTTTCAGCTATATTTCAGTCCATCAAATGCTGCAGAAAATATTGGAACTTGATTCTTTCTGCAATGGATAAGACTGATGATTTAGGGTTTTAGACAGGTTTCAGCTATTTTCCAGTCCATCAAATGCTGCAGAAAATATTGGAACTTGATTCTTTTTGCAATGGATAAGACTGATGATATAGGTTTTTAGACAGGTTTCAGCTATATTTCAGTCCATCAAATGCTGCAGAAAATATTGGAACTTGATTCTTTCTGCAATGGATAAGACTAATGATATAGGTTTTTAGACAGGTTTCAGCTATATTTCAGTCCATCAAATGCTGCATAAAATATTGGAACTTGATTCTTTCTGCAATGGATAAGACTGATGATTTAGGGTTTTAGACAGGTTTCAGCTATTTTTCAGTCCATCAAATGCTGCAGAAAATATTGGAACTTGATTCTTTCTGCAATGGATAAGACTGATGATATAGGTTTTTAGACAGGTTTCAGCTATATTTCAGTCCATCAAATGCTGCAGAAAATATTGGAACTTGATTCTTTCTGTAATGGATAAGACTAATGATTTAGGGTTTTAGACATGTTTCAGCTATATTTCAGTCCATCAAATGCTGCAGAAAATATTGGAATTTGATTCTTTCTGCAATGGATGAGACAAATGATGGGATTTATCAATCACATTTTGCATTGAATAAGTTATAACTTTTTCAGTCAAATAGTCCTAGGCAGAATATCAGAATCAGATTCCACCCTATACAAAGGATGGGATTTGTCATCTGGAACAACATAATGAACCATTATAAATTCATAATACTTATGAAGGTTTACAATACCCCCTACAACAGTTTTTCAATCAGATTTTTCCTGAGTGCTAAAACCTCCTCATTCTCATTCTCATTCTCATCCTTCTATATTTCTTCTTTCTTTTGCGGAGTGATAATACCTACATTCTCATCTTTCTTAGTTTCATTACTACACAACATGAGCAATAGAGTGATCGCATTGGTCTACTATAATGGCCAAATTCATAATACTGACGAAGGTGCTACCTTTGATTGTGAACGTCCAAAAAGTTTTCGTGTTGAAGACGACGTCACATTAGAGGAACTGAAGCTGCAAATTCATACAAAAATTAAAGCTGGAACTAGAAAAAGAGTTTCAGAGGTTAAGTACAGGCATCCTCTTTCTATTGGTGAAGGATGTGTCCGATATAGAACATTTCCAGTTGAAGATGATGATGATGTCAGATGCATGTTTTATGCTCATGAGACATTTGCAAATGTTGGTGTCCTTGAGTTATATGCTGACATAGATGATGTTGACGATGATTGCGGCCCTTCAAATGTTCGCACAACAGAAAACTTTCCCATAGAAGATTATGATTCTGGGTCGTTCTATGTTCACACTACATACGACGTTCCCACAGAAGAAGTCGTGCCTTTATCTCAAGCTACAACTTTTCAGACTTCATTAGTCTCACAAACCCTAATTCCTACTACCCTCGAAGATGAGCCAGCTGGTGTTGATCCTGTTCGTCCACGTGGAGTCCATGGTGAAGATGTTTAGTGAGCATGAAGAGAATGCTGAATTCGCAAGTGATGACAATATTGATTCTGACCCAGACGTCGTCCCTGCTGAGATCAACACTCATGGAGATATCAACACTCATGGAGATATTCCCCCATATCAGGCTGCATCCCATATGCATACACTGGATCTGGAGGCAATGCATGTGCCGGAATTTCCAGAGTATGCTCATACATTAGCTATGCCTCTGACATTTGATCCATCTGCAGTTGATCTGTGTGTTGGGTTACAATTCCCAACGAAAGAGGCTGTGCTTTCAGCTATCAAGCACTATAACATCAAAAACTCTGTAGATTACAGAGTAATTGAATCTGAGAGGACGAAATATTATGCCAAGTGCGTAATGTATGGGAATAGGTGTAATTGGAGAATAAGGGCAACTTTTGTGAAGAAGAAACAGCTATGGGAGATTAGAAAATATGAAGGGCCTCATACTTGCACATCGGGGAGGATTTCACAAGATCATTGCAAGTTAGATTGTAACATTATCTGTTCATGCATTTTGTCATTGGTCCAAGCAAATCCGAAGATTTCCGTTTCAGTTTTGATCGCTGAGATGCGAATCCGGTATGAATACATCACCTCCTACAAGAAAACATGGCAAGCAAAGCAAAAGGCAATTGTTCGAGTATTTGGCGATTGGGAAAGATCGTACAATGAGCTACCTAAATGGTTAGGTGCAATGCAACATTTCGTGCCTGGTACAATTGTGGAATTGCAAACGGTACCTGCATATCACGGTGATCGACTGGTCCAGGGTAAGAGAATATTCCATCGACTATTTTGGACATTTAAGTCGTGCATTGAAGGGTATCCGTATTGTAAACCTATTGTGCAAATAGACGGTACTTTCTTATATGGAAAATACAAAGGCACATTATTGTTAGCTATTGCACAAGATGGCAACCGAAACATACTGCCAATTGCCTTTGCCATTGTGGAGGGTGAGACAACAGAGGCTTGGTCATTCTTTCTCAGTAACTTGCGCAGACACGTGACAAAACAGCCTGACATTTGCTTGATGTCTGATCGACATGAAGCCATCAAAGCTGCGATTAGACGCGATGGTGGATGGAATCCTCCAAATGCATATTCAGTGTACTGCATTCGACACATTGCAGCGAACTTTATGAAAAAGTTTAACAATAAGGAATTGCGTCGACAAATTGTTAACATGGGTATGGAATCAAATCATAGTTATTTTATCTCTTATATTTCGTTTAGCATATAAAATAATACTGAAATTCACAAGTTTTTTGTTTTAAAATTTATTAGGATACGAGTTGAGGCGACCGAATTTTCATTTCATGTATGAAAATCTTCGTGGAGAAAATGCAGAGGCGGCTAATTGGCTTGATATGATCCCCAAGGAGAAGTGGGCGCAGTCATATGATCAAGGAAGACGTTATGGCCATATGACAACCAACCTAGCTGAATCTATCAATTCGGTGTTGAAGGGAACGCGTCATCTTCCCATTACTGCTTTAGTGCAATCAACATATTATAGGTTGGCTGCATTTTTTGTTAAGATAGGGAACAAGCAAATTGCCATGATGGAGGGAGGGCACACATATTGTGAAACAGTCACACAAGCTATGCAAGAAAATCGCAGGAAAGCTAACTCCCACATTGTTCGTAATTTTACGCGAGCAAATCAATCTTTTCTGGTTGAAGAGTTAGTTGATCCACAAGAGGGTGTTTCTGCAATGAAGTACAAAGTCAACCTTAGTGACATGTGGTGTGATTGTGGAAAGTTTCAAGCACAAAGGTTCCCTTGTTCACATGTAGTTGCTGCCTGTGCACATGTCCATGTAGATTGCATGCAATATGTGGACAAAGTCTATAGACTGGAAACTATATTGAATGTTTATAGACATGAGTTCGAAGCTGTTGGAAATGAAGGTTATTGGCCTCAATATGATGGTCCAGAAGTGTGTCCCAATCAAGAAATGCGGAGAAATCCACATGGTCGGCCAAAATCAAGTCGTATTCGTAATGAAATGGACCTCAGGGAGAAAGGCCAACCAAAACGTTGTGGATTATGCAGAAATGAAGGTCATAACCGTCGAAATTGTCCGCATCGATTTGGCACATTGGGGGAGACTTCGCATCAACAATAAATGAATTACATGTTTTTGTCAACTTATCATGTACTTTGGATTATTATTGTACATATAAGGGAAAATGTAATGCAAGTTTTTTTTGTTTTTTGTTTTTATCTAATACAAATCAATTAACAAAATTTTAAAAAATTTGTTCATAAATTTTAAATAATAAAATATACCTTACGAAATTTCTTTTTTTTTTTAAATTATAAAAAAATTATTTTAATTTAATTTATAATTTTTAAAATTAAAAAACAAAACTTACAAATTTTTAAAATTAAAACAAAACTTACAAATAAAATTTTTGATATACAAATTTAAGAAGAAATATTATTTTATTTTTTTAATTTTTATAAGAAAAAAAATTTTCCATATTTAAATTTAATAAGAAATTTATTTTAATTTATAATTTTTAAATTTAAAAAATAAAATTTACAAATTAAAAAAAAATTAAAATTTGTTTATTAATTAAAAAAATATATATACATGAAGGGAAATCGCCACCCCCATGACGATTTCCCTTGGTATTTTTAGCCAAAATATATTTTTTGACGCTGGGAGCGATTTCCCAGCTAGTATTAAAACCAACGAATTTTGAGAAATAATCTAAAAGTAACGATATTTTAAGATTTTTTTTTGTTGCTATATTTAAGTAAAAAAACCAAATTTTGATTCATGCTTTTTTTTTTTTTTTTTTAAGAAAATTTTGATTCATTTATTGGCACATAGTAAAGCAAACCAAACAACTGTTCACCACATAAATAAAAGGCAATGTCATTGTCCGACGTGGCCCCCCTTAATAATTAAAATAAAAATATCTTACAACCCGACAACTAGCCATTCCGACACCAAACTCCGTTATCCCTCCCCAAAGTATCCAAACTTCAGTTAACGACAACCAAACAAAACACAATCAGTTAACGGTTTCCGTTATAACACATCTCTCTTTTTAGTTGAGGTCTGATCTCATTTTACATACAAATTGATTATACGATTCGTATATAAAAATTTGTATATCATAAATTATTAACATATCAAAATTTATATAAATATAAAATATTTTAAACACGATTATAATATAAAAAAATATATGAACACGATAAAAATATACGAATTATGAAATTTACGAAACCCGAATCGGGCGGTAATAAAGGGACCCACCTGACGCGTCAACATAAAGACGAAGACCAAATAAACTCACCCGAACCCGATCCGGACCCACACCCCTCTTTTTCCTCGCCATTTCCTTCCTTTTCCCTCCTATATATTCCCTTCCCTTATCTCTATTCTCTCGACAGATTAAATCACAGCAGAGCAAAACCAAAAAAAAAAAAAAAAAACGAAAAAAGGAAGGGAATTTTTTTATAATTAAAAAAATTTCAAGAAACCTTCCTTTTCCTCCTATGATTTACCCTTTTCAGATCGTAAAATTCTTCTAATCCTTCTTTTTGGTAAATTTATTCATCTAAATCTAAGTTTCTTTTTTATTTTTCTGGGAGTGTTTTTGGGGGGCAAATTAATATGGGGACTGAAATTTTACGGCCTCAGGATTGTTTGATCGAACGGATCCGGGTTGCTCCGACGGCTTGTTCTCGTCGGAGATATGGAAATGGTAGCTTTAACCCTAGTTATTATAATAATTATAATAGCAATAACAACAACGGAAATGGTAGATTTAACAGGAAACCCGTTCAGAGGAAGCGGGTCGTATCGGAGCAGGCGATTTCGAAGAGATCTAGTTCCGTCGATGACTTGAAGATGGTGGGGAAAAATGTTAAGATGGAGAAGGTTACGATTTTACGGCGAGGGGAGTCGTTGGATTCGAAGATCAAGAGCAACAACGGTGGTGGAAGGGAAGACGGGTTGGTTGTTACGGGTACGGACCGGTTGGGTCCGGATCCTGAAATGGTTTCGAAACAGATCAAAATTGTGGATTTTAAGCCTCCGGTGACTGGAAAATCCGACGTGTATGCCGGATCGGCTTTCGCTGTCTCTCCGGAGCCGAGTTCGCTTCCTTTGCCTTCTTTCTCGAAGAAGAAACAAGTTTCGATCGATGATTCAGCTACTAGGGATCTCAGGCGTTTACTCCGGCTTGATCTCTGAGATCCGAATCCTGACCCGGATGTATATTCGGATTCAAAAAATCCTTCGTCTCTCTCTTGGTCGTTTCGTCTCTATTTAGATCTCTCCGGATTTTTCAAGATCCAATTTCCACCGTGATATTTTTTCAAAACGGTGGATGGATTTGAAAATCGGAGAAAATATTAGGGGCGATTAGATAATATTCCATGTTGTTGTTGTATCAGTTTATGGGTTTAAAAGAGAAAAGTATGGGGCTGTCTTTTATTATGGAGATGATTAAATAAAAAAGGAAAATTAAGGGGGTTGATATATAATATTAGGGGAATATTGGGCTGTGAAAATGTTTTCTGCTCTGTTGTGAAAAAGAATTTGTAAGAGATTTGCAATCTCGTCCTTTGTTGTAAAGTAAAAAGATAAAATTAGGGAGTAAATTGAGCAGATTTCTTTTATAGAATCCTCTTTTGTTATAGTTTGTAAAGAAAGGGGGTTCTTGAAATTCCCTTTGTTAATAGATCTTTAGATTTTTAGCTTTATTTCTGCTTTGTTTCTTTTTTCTGTCAATTTTTTTTAGATTTAGATTTTTATTTTTTGTTGGTTGGAAAATATATGGGGATTGTGTTGAAAAGAAATAATTTTTAAGAACATTTTTTTCAGAAAATTATTTAAAATAATCCTACAATGATTTTTTTTTTCATAAATTCAACTTCTTAAATTTTTTTTATCATTTTTTTTATTTTTATTTTTATTTTATGAAATTAGAAGTTTTAAGTGGGATAAAACTTGGTGATTTTGGCAACGATATGATTAATTAAAATATGATACGATTAAACGATACAAGAAAAATAATTAAAATATGAAACGATTAAACGATACCAGAAAAATAATTAAAATATGATACGATAAAAGAAAAACGAATATGATAAGAAGACACAAATGTATTAAATTTATATAACACGAATTATTAATATATCAAAATTTATATAAATGTATAACATTTTAAATATGATTATATCACAAAAAAATACAAACATGATACACAGTGTATAGCATTTTAAATACGATTATCATAAAAATTAATATGAACACGATACAAAACCGAATTTTGAAATAACACAGACACGACAAAAAATAAATATATTCGTTAGAAATTTTTTTATTTTTATATATAAAACATATAAATAATAAAAGAATTTTGCTAACGAATACCCTTAAAACACTATTTAAGATTAGTTAATATATTATTTATAAAAAAAATATTATATTAAATACAGTATTTGATAATTTTATTCATCATTTTCAATATATTAAAAAAATATTATTAATATAATAACCTTAAAAAATATTCTTAAGACTTCGTTAACAAAATTCATAATAAAATTTTTAAAATATTTAGAATTTATTTATTATTTATTCTTGTAAAAAGAAAAGGAAAAGGGGAAAAAACTTTAAAAAGTCGGTTGTCTTGGAATCATGACTAAAAAGGCATTAAAATAATTTTATTTTTATATTATAATTTTTGTGGTGATAAAGGGAAAAGGAAGATTACTTATTTATATATTCATGATAAATAATATATCCATTTATTTATTATTTATATTATTGGGTTGGTGTGTTGCCGTGTGGAATCCCTTCACATTATTCTGTCTTGTTTGTCCAAATTTGTTCACCAAAGGCCATGGAGCCTCTCTCACTTCAATCTTAGCCATGCAAACCCAAAAATCTAATGCTAATGAATTGAGGTCATATAAAATATATAAATTAAAGGCCTTGACAAATATATATATATAAAAATTAAAGGTGTACATGAATCGAATCAGAATATATTAGTTTTGATATTTTCTTAAGAGTTGGAAGTAGTGATGATAAAATATGATCCGTTGAATGAATTTCGTATCGATTCGTTCTAACTGAGAGTTTTTTTTAAGCGGGAGCGAGGTGAAGCGGAATGATTTTGGTAAATTCTTATTCCGTTCTGTCTCTCTTCGTCCCACCTGTTTTTTCAAATTATTATTTTACCCATTAAAATTTTATATTTCTCTTTATATATACTTTTAGTATATTAGTATATACTAAAATTATATATATTAATATTTATATATATATACACACAAAAGAATGATATATATTAATATTATATTCAAGAATAAATAATATTATTTTTTTATAATATTAAATTAAAAATAATTAATAAAAATAAAGAAGAACAAAATAAAACAATTATGGATATAACCAATATTTATAAAAGCCATAATGATAATAATATTTTAACATCCATAAAAAAAACATAAGTAAGGCAATCCCCATCTCTACTTGGAAGCACATTGTCTAAAACGTTTTTGATATTGGTGTTTGAAACTAAGGTACAAGATTGGGACATGAGAAATTAATTAAAGTAGTTGCCAATAGAAAATTTTGCTTGCAAAGATTGATGATGTGTGAATTACTACAAGTAAAGAAATACTATTTAGCAATGTTAAAAAAATTGGATCGGAGGTCGAATTGGTTGGACTTTCGATTTCGATTCAATCGGCCGGTTCAACTCTAATAAAAAATAAATAACAAAAATTAAAAATAAAAGAAAAAAAAAAGAAAAAAAAAATCTAAAAAACACACACACACACAAATAAATAAATAGTACAAGTTATTACTTTTGATTTTAGCCTATTTTTTACCTTTTAATTTATAATTAATTGGGTTAAAAAAATCCAAAAACAATTAAAAAATGATTATTTCCGTTTTTATTGGTTTTTTTCCGATTTTTCCGATTTTCTGTTAGCGAGTCTTGCTGGTTTGACTTTTTTCGGATTCTATGAATGCTATTGAACGGCCAGACTTACCGATTCAACCGATTGAACCGACTGATCCGATCTGATTTTTTAATCATTGCTATTTAGTCAGTTCATGACTTTCTTCCTAATTTCCTATAAAAGTCTCACATCATTTTTAGGTACAAGGGGAAGGGATTTTTTTCCCCTTGGATTCTCAACATAAACTTTGTTTTTTTCTTCTTCTCTTGTGAAATATGAGTTGTGATTGACAAAGATTTGATTGCTAACTTCCAACCTTTTACTAGTTGCCAAATGGGTTTAAAACGGTGGTTGCAAGTAAGAAACTGAAGAAAAAATAACAGCCTGGTTATTTTAGAAATTTTTTATATTTAATATATATATATTTTAACTAAATTTAAAAAAAAATTAAAAGTATTAATTATACTTTTTTCTAAAAATATTATCTTAATCAGTGTCATTAAATACTAGTTAATATTTCTCAAAAAATAATAATAATATATATATATATATGAAAAATTATCTAATTCATAGCCAATGAAATTTTTAAACTTTATCAACGGATTAGTAGGATGACACATATTTCTTAGAGAGCATGTGATAGCCTCTTAATCTCACTTGTGAAATTAAAAAATTTCATTATCAATGTATAAAAAAACGAACTCTTTATAATATAGTTAAGTTTTATTTACTTTTTTGGTATAAAAGAGAAGATAAGAAAAAGAATTATAAGTATTAAAATTTGAATCATAAACCTATTAAATAATATTTTAACTGCATAAATTAACGAAATTAAGTCGAATTCATAATTAAATTTTATTTCATTCCCTCCCAAATCCCAACCACTCAATTTATCTATAGCCTACAAAGAAAATGCCTGGCACTGGTTGAATTGAAGTAAAGGATTTCTATGTGGGCTTCTGCTGAGCTGTCATTGTTTAAGACAGATTTTAGCAATAATGAGAATAGGGCCAGCCCTGGAAGCCCTTCTGTCTTAGATGTCACTAGTAATACTAGACACGACACGAAAAAAATAACATAAACACAACATGAATATTTCAAAATCTATATAATATGAATTATTAACTTATCAAATTTTATATAAATATAAAATACCTTAAACACAATTATGACATGATAAAAAACACGAACACAACATAGATACACGAATTGCCAAGTCCAGATGTCAAAGACCACCCATCCTTAAACCTATGAATGCCATTCCCAACCCAAAGCTAATTACGAGTTATTCCTTAAGGTACTTTTTAAGATTAATTAATATACTATTTATAATAATAATATTATATTAAATGCAAAAGTAAACAATTTTATTCATCATTTTAATGGATTGAATAAAAATATTACTATATATATAGTAATCTTAAAGATATTAATGCTATGTTATCCAGATGCCAGGGGGGGTGTTTGATACGTGTAAGTGTCCGAAATGAGATATTCTCTTTTTTTAAGGTTTTTATTTTTTTTTTTCATTTTATATATTTAGAGAATTATACCTTCATATCCATGTCTGAATATGTGTCGTATACAAGTGTTGGACAAAGGTACATTAAAAAATATAAGAGTCTGGCTAACATAAATTACATGAACGACCAAGCATACTAATTTTCCCTAGTTCAACAGGAAGACGTCTCAATATTTACAAGCACCAAGAGCAATAACATCTAAATTAGTAGTACATCAAAATTTGGGCATAAAGTTCAGCCATGGAACGAATAATAAAAAAGTTCCAAAGGATTAAGCTGGTACCACAGTCAAAATGGCTCCTCATTTATCAATTACCATTTTTCTTCATAGATTCCATAGGGTCAGAAAAGATTTCTGAGGAGCAACTTGGTGTTTGTGACAAGCTGTACATCTAATCTATGAGTTTCTTGCATATAAATCTGCCTGAAAATTTTACATTTTATGTATCATTAAATTACAACCAATGCATATTACATGGGAGACTCATATACACATTCAAGGAAACAATAATAAAACTCTATGGTACTCGGACTCGGGTGTGAGTGTCGGATACGGGTATGTTCAATTTTTTTTTTTTTTTAGATTTCCATGTATTTGAAGGGTCCTTGGAGGATCATATCCCCATATCCATGTCCGGATATACGTCGGACACCGGTACTTGAAGAAAAATGAAGAATCGGAACAACATAGATAAAACTCACATGGTAATTTACAGCTCCATAAGGAACCCCAAAAGCTGGAAACTACAGCCAGGGTTAACAACTGTTGCTCCACAATCAGCACAATCTTGGAATTCTTCTGTACAGAGCTTGTCATAGTCTCTGGTGCCTTGCATCCTATATATTAATAACTTTTCAGCTTAATAACCACTGTGATATGGGGAATAGTACTGCATAACTATGTTACTCAGACTCGGGTGTGAGTGTCGGATACGGGTACGTGTCCTACATGGGTATGTTCAGTTTTTCCATGTGTTTTGAGGATCTTTGGAGAATCAAATTCCCATACTCATGTCCGAATATGCATCAGACATGGGTACTTCAAGAAAAAATAAGAGTCGGAGCAAAATAACTGCATAATGTGTACATGGAAGAAAAGCTATTTGAATAAGTGTCTAAAGAAAACACACAAGGTTCATGCATGGATCTAACAACTCGAGCATCAAGCAAGCATGTCTTCAATTATCCAGAAACTGCATTTTATACGCTAGCTTTAAATGGCTAAAGCTCTGTGTATCATTAAAAAGGTATGAAAGGTATTATCTTCAGAACAGAAGTATTAACTTTATGTCAACAGCCAATGATATAGTCAAAGAAAACTCTCAAATCACTCTAATCCTAGTACTAAGGTGCATTGCTATGTTGAGTTTAGTTGTATATGGTGCTCATGCTATACCTACATCCAATGTTGCTCCGACTCTTCATTTTTCTTGAAGTACCCGTGACTGACACTCATATCAGACGCATATTCGGACATGGGTATGGAGATATGACCATCTAAGGACCCTCCAAATACATGAAAAAATTTAGAAAAAACTGAACATACCCATATCTAGACTTGGCAATATTGGACACGACACGATTATATGACACGAACACGACACGAAAAAAACAACTAAAAACACAACACGACACGAAAATAACACGAACACGACACGAAAACACGAATTTCTCAAATCTATATAATACGAATTATTAACTTATCAAAATTTATATAAATATAAAATACCTTAAACATGATTATGACACGATAAAATACACGAACACAACATGAATACACGAATTGTCAGGTCTGCCCATATCGGGGACATACCCGTATCCGACACTCACACCCGAATCCGAGTAACATAGCCTACACCATGATTCCTACGCACTTGTATTCTTGAATCAACAGAATGTTGTATCATGAAATATACTATAGCAGAGAAAGAAAGTATATATTGCCAGTTTGCAATCATTTGAAACAAAGCAAATGCATGAGTATTTCATACTGGTGAAAAAAAAGGGTCCAATAGCAAGACATCTATCCCACCAAAATCATTAGCTGAAAGTCTAAGCTCTCACTTCTTTGGCTGCAATTTCTAAATAGATGAAGCATATGCTAATTTCAGGATTATATATTATAATACCTCGAAATTTGCTCTCCTTTTGCAACATTGTAGAGAGAAACAAAAGAAGGGGTGTAAGCAATTGCATCAAACTGTGAACGAGTCCGGAAAAATTTAGTTCCTCGAAGATTTTTCCTCTTCTGATTGTAACAAACCACTGCATCATTATTGTACAACATCAAGATTTCTCCATTGTTCAAAACAACCATTGGTTCATAGAAATCCCAGCTACCTTGCTTTGGGTACAAATTTTCAACAACAAACTGTTTGGTCCAAGACTCTTTGACACCATACTCCTTCATAACCCAAATGTCGAATCGTATCGAATTCGTGAAGTAAATTATAAACAGACAACCTCCTAACACTCCGATCCTCGAGTAATTCGTAAATTTCTTATCCTCTTCGCGAAAATGATCGGGTGGGGGAAGTGTCCCAAACTGCTCAACATCAAAGTTAAAAGTATGAATGAATTCACTACCATTAGGAGTACAAGGAAACCAATGAAGAGCTCCATTTAAGAAAGCATTGAAAGGTAAAGCAACAGTATCAATAGGTGCATTTCCAATGCTTCTCCATGAATCAGGTCCCAATGGTGTAAATCTCAGCCATTACATAACGATCAGCCGATTCAATTACCGGATAATAGCTTTGCAAAACTTTGTATCGATTTGTAACAGTTGAATAACCAAGTCCCCAAAAACTACTTCTATGCCTATCCTTATAAGGTGGTTGAATAGTGATAAATTCACCCAAAATTGGGTTACAAACATAAATGGAATAATCTTTTTCAGCTCCAACTAAACAAAGCAAACCATTGCATGCATTCATATGAGAAATATCAACAGTGGGTAGATTTGATTTGGGAGTAAAGTTGAGTTTCAAGACCTGGAAATTTGAACCAATGGCTTCAACTTGGGCTAACTGGAGTCTTTTTGAAGCATTTTGGAGTGGCATGGTCTTGATTAAAATGCAAAGTTGTGATCTTGAAAGATGAAGCTTTGCAAATTCAGGATCAGAAATGAAAAAGAGGAATCTCTTGCAAACACACCTGCATTGGAAAAGGGTGTTGATTGGGAAGCCTTGAGAAAATGTCATAGATTGTAAGGCGTGGAAGTTGAAAAAATTTGCAAGGATTGGCTGTTGGTTGATTTGCTAAGATTCCTTGTCTGCTGCTTAATGGTTTCATGGCTGCTCTTTTTCTGCCCCTCATTTCTTGAGACAGTTAAGACTTTGTAAAGTGGAAAACTTGGAATGGTTTAAATTGTAAAGGTTTCATTTTTAATTGGGAAAGTCGGGAAACCCTAACAGAGGAATTTTGGTTCAACAATCTTGAATTATATCAAAAATGTATTTTAATTTTTATATTATAAAAATAAGTAATTTAATTTTTATATATTTGAAATTGATGAAAAAAATAAAATTGATAATAGTGTTAAGAGAAACCGTCTAAATGCTGATATGAATATGTGAAACTGATAAAAAAGATGATTTGAAAAAAAATGATTATGTGTCAAATTTTTTAATCAAGTAAAATTTAGAAAAACATAATTTTTTTTAATCCAAATTCTTCTTTTACCCGTAAAAACATGTCATATTTTTTTTCGAAGTTATCTATTCTTTTCAGTTTCTAAATTTCACCTGAGCAAAAAAAAAATTGACACATTATCATTTTTTTCAAGTTATCTATTCTGTCAGTTTCACATGTCCACGTCAGTATTTAGACGATTTTTCATTAACACAGTTATTAATTTTATTTTTTTTACATCAATTTCAAATGTATAAAGACTAAATTACTCATTTTTATTGTATGAAAACTAAAATGCACTTTTGACTATAATAAAAAATTATCATAATTACTTTAACCAATTTTGGTGGATACTTCGGCTGCCATAGGAAGTCAAACTGTGCTTGTGAGAATGGCAGATCAAAGTACCTAGAGGTATTGTATTATATTATTTAATATAAATTAAATTTTTTATTATAAAATTAAGTAATTGAATTAATGTTTTAAAATTAAAACAAAAAATAAATTTATTAATTAATGTAATCAAAACTGTTAAAAATTGAAATAACATTTGATTAATATTTAATTGATTACGTGATATCAAATGCTAATTTGCCATCAATAAAATATATTACTTTCTTTACTCGGTCATTTGCAATTTTGCTATGCGTATCTATTTTGTACATAGTATAAATATAATAAAAATTATTTAATATGTTAAAATTATATATACTAGAATTTGAGACCCTCACAATTGAGTGAAAAAATAAGTAATCTTTTTTAAGTGGATAATTTTTTTTTTTTTTTTAAAAATGAGTAAAAATTGGGTATTTTTTTTAAGTGGGTAGTTTTTAGAAGAGTGGATAAAAGTAAATAGATATTTTTTATTAAAGATATTATTAAAAGACATAATTATCCCTAGTTTATTTTTTAATTTTATAACTTTACTTGGTTCTTTTGTATTTTCTCCAACTGAGTTGGTGTCCGGTTAACTCGTGACACCAACTCAACCATTCCTTTTAATATAGTAGATATATATATATATATATATGAATATGATACGTGTATCAAATGTGTTTTTGTTAATCATGTTAATTGTGTTTCAATGTATCGTTTTTATTACACTATTTTTTGTGTTTATTAATGTATTATGTTCTTATCGTATTTCCGTATCATATCCAAAATTATCAAGATGAAGCAAAAACATTGAAAGAAATATTGATATGATCATGTGAACCGAGCTAAGGTTGAAAAAAAGCTTGATTTGAAAAAAGTATGATGAAAAAATATGATTTAAGAATGTTTAAGTGTTTGGTATTGTGGTGAGGAATTGAAATGTCAAAAAAAAATGTAAAATAATAAAATTTTAAAAAATACGAGAATAATAAAATCATTTTATCCAAAAGTTAGCTTTCAAATCGCAAAATCTTCATTTTTTTTTTGTTTCGGTTGCCAAACCATAATTTTAACTGTAGAAGCCAAAAAAAAAAATTATCCGTTTAACATTAAAATTACGATGAAATGCAAATTTTGACGTCAAAAATTGTGTCAACAATAACGCTAAACGGGCCTAAATCACACTTCAATGTTTTATGTAGCTTTTTTTTTTTTTTCAATTATGTCTCTTTAACCTTCAATATATAATGGCAAGCCAATACATGAGAGTGCAAGTGGAATTTATAAACTCAATAATACATCTAACATAGAAATTATTCAACTCATAATATTAGTTGAGTTATAATTTTATTCTTAATAAAATTTCACATAAATGTTATTATTAGAGATTTATTTTTAATAAAATTAAGATATGTGTTAAATAAATAAACATATATGCTTGTAAAAATTAACAAAATAGTGTTAATTATGTAAAAAAAAAATAAAAAATTAAACTCTCTCTTACCTAATCCTTGGTTATCCACCAAGATTCCTAAAACTTGAGAGATGTAAAAATTTGTGGACAAATGTGAAAATTTGTAAACAACTCTAATAATTGCTCCTTAGATAGAGAAAGATAAAAAAATATCAATAATTATAAATCATGAAATAGATCTTTAGAGGTTCGCGAAACAAACATCAATAAATCAATCTTGAAAATTCAGTGCAGTGAGATTTGTGAAACAAATCTTGCCTCTACACGTGCACCCGAAAACATAAGCCGACTGCTGAGCCCACTCTGGTTCAACCGCACCCCCCGAGGTGCAATCAAATCGAGAAGCAAGCTATTACAGCGAGCAGCTGGAGCTGTAGGGAGCCAAGGAGCAAGGCAATAGATAAGATAGTAGAAAGGGCCGGACTCCTGGTGGAGCAGACGAGACGATTAGGATCATGAAGCAAACATCGATAAATCAATCTTGAAAATTCAGATTAGCATTGGAGTAAGTAATCCCAAATCTATTAATTTATACAAACAACAGAAATCATTAATGTCAAACAAGGACTCAGAATAACCAAAAGAGCAGTCATGGAAGTCAAAGAGGCTTTATACATATAATTATTCTAATGGATTTGATTTATTAGTTAAAATGGCACAATTTCAGCTTTGTTCTTTATGCTGAAACAACTTTTTCCTCAGAGAAAGGAGGAACAAACTTGATCGAAACACTGTTGACACAGTGACGTTCATCTGTTGGCACCGAGAACCCTTCCCCTTTAAAAACATGACCCAAGTGTCCCCCGCAAGCTGCGCATGTAATCTCAGTTCTTCTCCCATCAGGATCAGCCTGCAAAACCATTGGTTGCATCTTTAGGATCTAATCAAACCCATTACTCCGATTATGTTATTCCGACTCTTCATTTTTTTTTGAAATATTTGTTTTCAACACTCGTATTGGACACATATTTGAACATTTATATGAAAATATGAATTTCTAAATTTATGTAAAATCTCAATATTTAAAAAACCGAACCGAAAATCAAATCGATAAGACCTCCGATTACCAGTTCAACTAATCAGACCGATTGAACCGAATGGTTGCATTAAAAAAATTTAATATTAAATAAAGCAAATATTTAATAAAAATAAGTATTTGGTTAAATGTTATGATTTTTAATATAGTTTCAAAGGTATCACATCACATATGATAATTTTTTTTTTTAAGTTTAAAACCGATTTTTTCGGGTTTTTACCTGTTCAACTGATTTTTTACCGATTCGGAGAATTTCCGATTCTATGATATGCACCGGACCGGACAAACCACCGGTTCCCGATTCAACCGGTCCGATTTTTTTAACACTGTAAAAACTTTAAAAAAAAATTGAGTATACCCGTATCGAACACATGTAACACTCACTCCTGAATCCGAGTAACATAGCATAACACTACCATGCCATAACACTAAAAAAGATGGGGGATTGGGGAATGAGAAAGAATTTGGAGCTCACAGAGCGATTTATGGCTCCAGGGAAACCCTCATAGAAAGCAGGCCAACCACAGCCAGAGTTAAATTTGGTTGTGGACTTGTAAAGCGGTGTCTCGCAACCCGCACAATTATAAACCCCTTCATAAAAAAATTTGTCATATTCTCCAGTTCCTCGTATCCTGTACATGATCAAATATCAATCTATGAGCACAAATAAACCAAACTCCAAAGTATCCGATGCTACATGAATATTAAGCAGGTTTAACACAAGTATTAAGATGCCATGTTCACAAAAATCATAGTTGTTATACCCGATACCATATCGAGCTAAGGCCCGAGGCATAACCAGGCCCATGAGGCCTTATATCGAGGAGCCGACAAATGGTCCTTAGAAAGTACAACACTTGTCCTTAACTGACTTGGCCCGACAAAGCAAGCAAAGACAGGCAATTACCACAGCTGTCAGAGCCAACATTTCTCACATGCTCGATACTCATGATAAGGTATGAGGTAAGACCAAAGGCTAAAGAACAACCCTTTGCACCTTTTTACTCCATAAATCTTTACTGGCTTAAGTATCGAAACGCGCTCCGAAATATTATCTCTAGCGCCCTCTAACTGTGTTCTTTCTTGTCAGGTCTTGCTCGACTCACCTCTGTTTCCATCATCCTCGGGAGCCCGATTCAGCTCTCTCCATATTCTCGAAAACATCAACAATAGTTTAATAATCTTCAAGGGCAAGACTCCAACTTTTTGAACTTAGGAATTTGGAAATTTCATGTTTCAATTTTGGCTTGGGGAGGGGCTGAGGTATATGAAATGGAAGAAGATAAAAAGCAAGTAACTCAAAACTTAATAATATGATTGCAGTGATGCAAACCAGTGTCTCTAGACTTTACATAAGATGCACAACGGTATTATTGGAACTTAAATATAATAGTTGAACATTTTCCTATTAGTTTAAGCTTTAGGGATAATTGGTCACCCAATTTAACATGACCCCAGAGCTCTCGAATTCGAATCGAGACAATCGCTTTCTCTTTTAATATTTCTTCACCCAATGTCTTATTGCTCATCAGGTTGTGCATTGCTACTCTAATCTTTTTTCCGCTTGTACCATTCATCTATACTTAGGTTCACGTGCAAACCAATTAATCATTCCTCCGATTTGTACGTGAAGAGACGTGTTGGAACTTAAATATAATAGTTGGATCCTTTCCTATCAGCTTAAACTTTTGAGATACTTAGTCACCCAGTTTAACATGTACGAGTACGACATTGACCAAGACCTTGAAACCAATTTGAGCGCTACTTTGAACAATGACTACTGGTGATAATTGATAAACATAATCTCCAAACCATGTACGAGTACGACATTGACCAAGACAACTAATGTCCAAAACCAAAAGAAGAAAAAAAAAAAACTGAAACTAACTTTTTTTCAGGAGATATTCTAAGATGTGGGATAAGGAAAACAAAAATCTAAAGCAATCAACAAATTTCAACAGTCAAATCTGAAAATTTTGAGACAAAATCAACCCAACCAACTGACCCCAAAACACACAACTTTACCATCTAAAGAATTGTTTCATGGGACAAATCAAAGATACCCAGATTCTAAAACAAGTCAGAGATTCTAAAAACCAAAAAAAAAAAAAAAAAAAATAAAGAAAGTAGTAATTAAATGAAGGATGGGATTTGTTTCTTACTCGGTTCCTTTCTGGCGCAGAATCCGAAACTGTTCTGCCGACAGAATTGCCCGCCATTCTTCCTCGGATTTCTGAACAGAATCCGATGATCCGCTCATGTTCGAATCAAAGCCGCAGTTGCAAAGCTCTAGTCTCGTACTAGTTACTACCACTTAACGTTAAAAACCCACACGTGAATCTGAAAGAAGATGTCTTGTTTTTTGTGTCCCCTTTCTTGTTACCAGAAAATGAACTTGGACGGAAACTTCAATCAAGTGGAGGATTTTAGGTTCATCAAAGAATTAAAGACACTTACCTGGCTATCTAATTATTGGTATGATATCTCTTAGACCCCTTATGTTATCTAAAATTGGTACTTTTTCCTTGCTCAATTCATATACTTTCAATTTAATCCATTTTAGCATTAGATTTTTTTAATTATGAGTCCGGTTAATTAGTGTCTATAGATATCAATTAAAATTATTTAATGAATTTTACTAACGAGTTTTTAAGATTTTTATGTGTAGTAATATTTTCATCCAATACATTATAAAAAATAAATAAATAAAATTATCAATTTTGTATTTAATACAATATTATTATTATGAATTCATTTGTGTTTAAGGCATTATTTAAGAATTATTTATTTTTTATTTTGAAAAATATTTTTACATTTAATACATTATTTTTATTGAATTCAAAAAAAAAATAATGCACATATTATATTTATATTTAAAATTTTGACATATGTAATAAATTATATTTTATTATGTTTACACAATTGATAAAAAAAAAATTACTTAACATGACACGACACATATACGAATTATTAAATATAATGATGGCAAAGCTTGAATGGGCTAGAATTTGGCCCAGGCCAAAATTTCAAAACCCAATTTTTGAGGACTCAAAACCCAAAGTGGGCTTTTATAATACTCTACCACTATTTGGGCTTCCAATGGCGTTTGTTATATACTCAAGAAACAGCCAAGGTCCAAGGAGTTATGAAGAATTTTTTAGGCTAAAATATTTAAAAGGTTTTATACTTTCTTTAAAGCAAAATTATTTGATACATTATTAGTAAAGTTTAAAATTTTAACAAGATGACACATGTTTTTATAACAAAAAATATTTAAAAATATTTGATAATTAGAGTCTATAGGTATCAATTAAGGATTATTTAATGAATTTTGTTAACGAGTCTTTAAGATTTTTATGTGTAGTAATATTTTCACCCAATGTATTATAAAAAAAAAAATCCAAAGCATGCATATACATCCTCAAATTGACTCTCCACCGTTCTTCAAAGAAAAAATCACTAAAAATTAACAAAAATTTCTCTCAAAATCCCGAAATGAAAAAAAAAAAAAAAACCATTAATCAAAATCTCTAAAAATTCCCAAAATATCTCCACAAATCTAGGTATTTATCCTTTCTTGATGTTATTTTTCTTCCTAGTTCTAGGACAGGCCGTCCTTTATTCTCTTCCTTATAATTTGCAGCCAATATTCTCTCATTCAATCCTTAACCATCAAAAAAATTCTACCAATCTCTCCTTTTTTTTTTCATTTTTTATTTTGGGTCTTTAATCCCATTTTTTTCTTAACTTTTGTGTCAATGGTTGCTCAATTTTGAAGTCAATCCCCCTAAGAAACCCAAAAAAGAAAAGCACAGGATGGCCTTGCGGAGAACCTCAACAATCCCAAGGGATTTAAATTGCGGTCGCAACGCGACGTTACAGCCGTTATTTAGCGGTTTTGGTCTCCTCCGCCGTCGATATTCACGATCGATATTTATCGCAATAACATTCATTACGTCCGTAACCGAGATAAACGCAACGCGATCGAAAACGCGTCCGCGATCGCAATTTAAATCTCATAACCTCCCTCCTTGGCCTCCTGTCCTTTCTCCTCCTCCACTCCACCACCACGAGCACCGTCGTCGTCTCCGCCATTCGTGTTAGCAGAATCATCCACAACCCTTCTCCAATGAACCTTTTTCCCATTTTTTGAGAAGCCCCTGCTTTCCGCAACGGCGGTTCATGCGACAGCGGATCAAAGGAAGCTGCGGCTGCCGACGACAAGATACATATCGCCATGAGTCCATGACCCTCGATGCAAACTACCTTCGTGGAACAATGGCAGCCGTTTTATCAATGTTACAACACTCAACTTGCCTTGAAAACTTGTCAGTCCATTTCCTTTCCACTAATTTTGAAACTCAACTCGTTTCAAGCATTAAATCGACTTTCCCTTACCTCAACTTCACAATCTACCAATTCGATTCGATTCAAACCGAGTTCGTGGCAAGATATCGAAGTCGATTTGACAAGCTTTGGATCAACCTTTGAACTACGCTAGGATTTATCTAGCTGATATAATACCAGCTGATGTAAAAAGGGTTATCTATTTAGACTCATACCTAGTTGTTGTCGATGATACAGGAAAGCTTGGGGGCGTAGATATGGAAGATAAGGTGTTAGCCGCTATGTTGCTCCGACTTTTCATTTTTCTTAAAATATACGTGTTTGACGTCCGTATCCGACACATATCCGGACATGGGTACGGAGATATGATCCTCTAAGAACCCTCCAAATACATAGAAATTTTGAAAAAAAATTAAAAATACTCGTGTCCGACACTCACACCCGAATCCGAATAACATAGGTTTGCAGCACCAGAATATTTGCCATGCAAACTTTACCTTATATTTCAACAAAGCTTTTTGGAGCGACCCGACATTGTCGAACACATTTCAAGGAAGAAATCCATGTTATTTTAACACTGGAGTTATGGTTTTGAACGTGGGAAAATGGAGGAAAGGAGGTTATACGAAACTATGTTGCTTCGATTCTTCATTTTTTTTGAAATATCCATGTCCGACACTCGTGTCCAACACATATTCGAACATGAGTACGAAGATATAACCTTCCAAAAACCTTTCAAATATATGAAAAAACTTTTTAAAAAATGAACATACCCATGTCAAACACATACCCGTATCCGACACTCATATCCGAATCCGAATAACATAGATACGAAGAAAGTTGAGAAATGGATGACGATTCAAAAGCAAAAAAGGATATAACAGTTGGGTTCATTGCCACCATTTTTGCTGGTTTTGGCGGAGAATATCAAAGCAGTTAACTATAGATGGAACCAACATGGGTTAGGTGGAGATAATTTTGAAGGCAAATGTAGGGACCTTCACAGAGCGCTAGCTCAAGTGGTACCGGCTCTAGCTTGGGGCGTGCAGCATGTCTGCCGTTCCGAGTTCGAGTCTTGGCACTTGGGTGCTGAAAAAAGCGGGGTGTCAGGGTGGTGGTTCCCTTGAGCAGCCCCCAGTTGGTAAGGTGGGCCACATCCTAAGGGTGGGGTCTACCCCAGGTCTGGGTCATCAAAAAAAAAAATATTATAATTTGTTAGAAGAAAATGGAGATTTAATTTGAGAGATGGGAAAAAGAAAATAAGACTATATAATTACTGGAGAGGAGAGAGAGCAAGCAGGTTTTACACAATTTTTAGATTTTGAAAAGAAGCAAATTTCATTCTTTTTTTTTTTCTTTTTTATTTATATTTAAACATAATAAGTAAAAGAAGCAAATTTCATTATGAAAATTTTTCTTCAAAATAGTTACACTCACTTTTATGTGATAGTAATTATTAATTTTTTTAATCATATGGAAGCAATTATTTTGTTTTTTTTTTTTTTTAATTTTATAAAAAGATAGTAATATGAAGAAAAAAAAGTTACAAATATTAAAATTCGAACTCAAATTTGATAACATTGCATAAGCCAATTGGACAAAACATTGAATTAAAATTCAAACATTATTATCAATAAACAAAATCTCTTAAACTTCAATGATTTAATTTCGTTGGTATTAAACATAACATATATTTAGACTTGACAATTCATGTATTCATATTATTTTCGTACATTTTTTCGTGTCATAATCGTTTTTAAAATATTTTATATTTATATAAATTTTAACGTGTTAATAATTTGTTTTATATAGATTTTGATACATTTGTATTTTCGTGTCATGTTCGTATTTATTTTTCGTATCGTATTATTAATTATTTTTCTCGTATCTTATTCATATAATCATATCGTATTCAATATTACCAAATTTACATATATTTAGTTTTTTTTACCACATAAGACTTATTCAAGTGGTAAAGATAGGTAATTAAGGAACCCAAAACTTAGCTTAATTGATTTATGCAATTATCCCTATGATAGGACATCCAGTAAATCTAAGATTCAAATTCCAACATCTGCAATATATTTTCTTATCCTTAAACTATGACCTCTTTTGTACTAAAAATAAATAAATAAGTAATTAAGAAAGAAAGAAAATGGATGAAACAAAAACCTTGATACATGGAAAGTGACTTGGAAAAGGGAAAAAAAAAAAAACATTAAATAAGCAGACAAGGCATGTACATAAAATAAAATTAAAACGTTCACGTCATGTTCTATGTTATCCAAACCCTTTAATTTTTCTAAAATATTTGTATCTGACATTTGTGTCCGACATATATTCAAACATAGAAATAAGATATAATCATTCAAATATATGAATTTTTTTTAAAAAAAAAAATTAAACATATTCGTGTCAAACAGATACCCATATCCGACCCTCACACCCAGACTCACACCTGAATCCGGATAACATAAAGTCATGTAAGAGTGTTTGAATGTTGCCAACTTGATTTGCACAACTGTGATGGTCCTAACTACAGGTCTACACATAGATAGGAGAGGACTGAGCTGGATCTTCTTTTGGTTCTAGGGCTAACCTTCCATTTCTCGACCAGAACCTTCTTTATGTTGGGGCAACTAGAAACCACGGTGGCAACTCCGGCTGCGGTTATGCTAGGGCAGTAAACCATGTGGCAGGACTCGAGCATTTGGCAACAATTTTTAACGAGATGGGAAAGACCGATGTCTGTTATTTGGTGGCAATGTGAAAGGACTATATCCTTTAGTAAGGGACAACCTTCTCCTAACTCAGCCAGTGCCATATCCCCCAAATTCTGCCATGAAAGGAATTGATAAGCAAAGCAAGTATTAAAAGGGAATTGCAAAAGGAAAAGATTGAAGTTCAGTTGAGATTCGGAAAAGAAATTTTTTTTATCAGAACAAAGCTATATTACTCCGACTCTTCATTTTCCTGAAATACTCGTATCCGACACATTTGGACATGGATATGAGACATAATCCTCCAATTATATAAAAAAATTTAAAAAAGATTAAGCATACCCGTATCAGACACATACCCACTATGTTGTTCCGACTTTTTTTTTTTGAAATACCCGTGTCCGACATCCGTATCCGACGCATATTCGGACATGGGTATGGAGATATGATCCTCCAAGGATCCTCCAAATACATAAAAATCTTGAAAAAAAATTGAATATACCCGTATCCTACACTCACATCCGAGTCTGAGTAACATAGCATACCCATATCCGACACTCACCTTCGTGTCGGAGTAACATAGGAACATACAAACAAAGTAGAACAGAAGCACATGCACATAGAGAAGCAAAAACAAGGCGAGGGACGGGAGGCCACACCTGGAGAACACTCGCGTCAAGATAAGTGAGTTGAGGGCATCCTCTTGCAATGGCTATAATTCCAGCATCACCAATTTGGTTGCAGCCACTAACATTTAGATATTGTAAAGGGCATCCCTGACCAATGGCAATAAGAGCCTCATCTCGCACCCTAGTAGAAAAAGGCTAAGCTTAGATAATTTACCAATAGGTGCACCATATTTCAGACAAAACAAAAACTCACAAACAGCTGAAAACATGAAACAGCATGGACAAATAGCATTATCACACAAACTAAGCAGGAAGGAAAGTCCAATGAGGCACACACCTATCGCAAAACCGGAGACTAAGATCCGCGAGAGAGTGACAATTCTCACCAACAGCTATGATTCCCTTGTTTCCAATCTATTGACAATGAAAGACATACAAGTTAAGGATTTATATCACCATTTGGAGTTGCAGAAACTAAAAAATAAATGACTGCCAGCTTCTAAAAGAAGCTAGTCTACACAATATGGAGACTCAAAAGATGAAGCATTAAAATATATGTAAAATTCTCACTTCAAACATTTCTGACAATATTTTTGAATCAAAACCCAATTGCCATCTTACAGAGAAAAGAAAAGCATCCTGCACGAGACAGCACTGAGAGAGAGAGAGAGGGACGAAGAGGGGAGGGGGACTATGTTACTCAGACTCGGGTTTGAGTGTCGGACACGTGTATGTTTGATTTATTCTAAGTTTTTCCATGTATTTGGAGGGTCTTTGGGGATCATATCCTCATACCCATGTCCGAATATGGGTTGGACACGGGTACTTCAAGAAAAATGAAGAGTCAGAGCAACATAGGAGGGGGGAGAGGAGGAGGAGCACGCCCGTTAAATTTGGATGACACACATTTTCCCTATTCCACTCAATTGGCAAAACCATTTTCCTGATGCAGAACATAATAGCACCCAGGTAAGTCAGTTCTAGTGGTTCAAGCATATAGTGGGTGGAGGAATACCTCCATCGAGAGGGGGAGAGAGAGAGAGAGAGAGACCTCATAACATCTCCTAATATGAAGTTTCTTTAGATCTCTGCAACCTTTTGCTATACAAGTAATCCCTACATCACCAATGCTAGAGCAATCTACCAAGTGAAGAGCTTGCAAGTATTTACAGCCCATTCCAACTTCATGGAGAGCAAAATTACCAATCCTTTGGCAGTATAATAAAGCCAACTCAGTCAGGCGCCTGCACAAAGTAAAGAGCTTCAGAATTGACATAATTCAAAATTTTCAAAAAAAAAAAAAATTCAGACAGTTGGAAAAGTTTATTAGCTACAGTATGCCATCCCAAGAATACCCAACCATAGGGATTGGATATGAGTCCTAGCTCCTGCTAAAGCCTGGACTCTTGCCCCCTCAAAAAGTTAGTAGCAGGGGGAAAAAATAGAAGACAAACATACGGGCAAGATTTCCCAACAGACTCCAGTCCAATGGTTCCAATATTGTGGCAGCCATTAACTTCAAGATGCGTAAGTTCAATGCAGCCAGTGGCAATTGCCTCCAGACCCTTGTCGCCCAGGAAATTGCAATCACTCAAAGTAAGATTTTTTAGCTTCTTGCACCCTTTCCCAATAGAACGAAGACCTCTGAGACATAAATCAAACTTATAGTTCAACAATCATACCATGCATCAAAAACATAGTAAAACGTAGACCATTGAATCAGACAATAAAACTTTGAAAAAACTCCACTTCAATTCCAAAAGATAGAATTAGAGGGGGAAAACTAATTGGTCAAATAGACTTCAGGTATCCAATTCAATTAGGGTGATCTTTCTACCATCGTGCATAAGAAATTAAGAAAGAGTGACTAACTCGTCCGTAAATTGCTGGAAACTGTGTAAGGTCAACATTTCCAATGACAAACAAGAAACTCCCACAGCCATCAAAGCCCTGTCTGTAACATTAATACATTGTAACTTCAAGACTTTCAAAAGAGGACATCCTTGGGCAATAGCAAGGATCCCTTTATTGCGGATAAACTCTGAATCCAATGACAAGGTCTCAAGATATTTGCACTGAAAACCCACAGCTTCCATTGATTTATCAGTTATTCTGGCACAAGCAGCCACACCGAGAGATTTCAATGATTTCCCACAACCAGTGGCCAAATCAACCAATCCTGCATCAGTCAAGCTTTCACAGAAACGCAAATTTAGGTCCTCAAGTTGCTTGCAACACTGGCCAACAACAGCAAGACCTTGATCCCCAACATAGCAACCCTAGAGAAAAACATCATAAGCAACTGAAGTTTATGTAGTGCATTACAGAACATGACAAGTAAAGATTCGTAAAATCTATGTTGCTCCGACTCTTCATTTTTCTTGAAGTACCCGTGTCCGACATTTGTATCCGACACATATTCAAACATGGGTATGGGGATATGACCCTCCAAGGACCCTCCAAATACAAAATAAAAAATAAAAATAAAAACCTAGAAAAAATTGAACATACCCGTATCCGACACTCACACCCGAGTCCGAGTAACATAGCGTAAAATATGGTGATGCATTAACGATTGAGGATGGACACTTGAGAGCGGTACATTTACATCACTTAGTAGTAGAAATAATTTGTTGAAAGACTAAGCCATGAACAACCTAATTGAGCTACATGATAGAGTAAAATATCACCACAAAGTCTCCGGTCCAATATGATGAATTACCTGCAAATCCAAGGATTTCAAGAAAGAGCATTTCTGTGCAAGGGACATTATACCCAAACTTGTAACATTAGAACACCATATTAAGCTCAACTTTTCTAGTTTATGAAAGCCATCACCGACAGCGGTCAAACCAGCATCTGTCAAACAGAATGATTCGCAATCCTCTTCTTCGTACCCACTTTTTTCAGCAGCGTAGTGCAGCTTGAGAGATGTCAGTGAATTCCCATCTCTGCCACGCCTTTTACCCTACACCAACAACAAATTAAACCACCTCATTAACATGTATATCATTTGGCCCTTTGCTTTTACTTATGTTACCCGGAAGCGGAATGAGTACCGGATACGAGTATGTGTCCAATATGGATATGCTCAATTTTTTCCAAGTTTTTCCATATATTAGGAGGACCATACGCTCGTGCGTATGTCCGAATATGTGTCATACACAAATATCAATGAAGAGTTCGAGTAACATAAGCTTTTACTACTTCCTTTTTGCTTCTGCATATGAAAATTAATTTTTCTTTTTAAAATTCAAATATTAAAACTGTAACTTTTTATAACAATAATGAAATATATTCCTTTTATATGAATTGATTAATTATATCATAATCAATATTACATTTTCGTCATTTATTTACTTGTAATCAATTACGATTTTATTTTTTACAGTCAACAATCAAACAAAGTATTTAAGATAAATAATTTTCATTGTGCATAAAATTTCCAAATTATTTAAAAATTAAGCAAAGAAAAAAAAAAAAAAAAAACTGAAATTAATCTTAAGACGAATTTGAGGTTTGATTACCACGTTAACAGGTAAAGAAATAGACAATCTCTCATCAATATGAACGGCTTTGACATTGACGAAGCGTTGAGCGAGGAGCTTGACGAAGAGATCGGGGCTACCGGAGGCGCCGATTCGGAGGGTGGTGCGACTGAGCCGTTCGATACCGAGCCACCGTTTGCAGACGAGTGAACAGGCGTCGTGGCTGGCTTTGGAATCCAGCTGCCGTAAGATCTCCAAGATCAGCTCGTCGGGAAGACACGTGTTGATCCAATCATGGCCGCGCATCGGGAACTAAACGGATTTATCGGTAATTTTTGGATAATTTTAAGAGCCCTTTGGAGTGGAGGAAATGAAGGAGAAGAGTTTTGGGTGAGAGAAAAATGACTAATTAATTAGTTTTGTTGTAAAAGTATTTTTGTCAATCGGTGGTGTCGGCAAGTAGCTGGGAGAACCCCCACTTTGTTTTTCCTTTTATTTCCGGTAATGCCCCCGCCATTTTTTAATTTTCCCGGTGGAGTTGTAATTAGAACATAAGAATTTTAAAAAAAATAAATAAATGTGTTAATTTTGAACACAATACGAAAATATTATATGAATATAATATGTTTAATAAACACGAAAATAATATAATAAAGATGATACGTTTAAGCACGATTAACATGATATGTTTAGTAAACATATTGTATTCATATTTTAAGATTTTGACATATTTAATAATTGTGTTGTATTTATATTTATATGATTAAAAAAAAATGAGAAGGTTCACATATACAAATTATCAGGTTTAAAAAAACATAAGAATTTTGATTTTTCCAGGAACTAATGAATTATAATTATTATTATTATTACTAAAATTTTATCATTTCTTTGAGTGTTTAAAAAATTTATGTTTTTAGAGGAATAAGAAGTTGAGTAAAAATGAATACATAAAAATGTTATATATATATTTTTGTTTATGAAAATTTTAAATTCTATTACAATTTATAAGATATAATATTTGTTGATGGTCTTTTGATGAGAAAAGGTTATTGAACCTGTAAGAGGTAGAAAATCGTTAGAGGGGTGTCGGAGTTGATATTTCGGGATGTGCTCCAATACTTAAGTCAGTAAATACAAGAGAAGAATGAGAGAGCCAGAGAGATAATAATGATCGAGAGGAATAAAACCAAAATAGAATACTAAAAATGTGACCTAAAGTTCAATACTCTTACCTCAATCTTTTTATATTTTAGATTCTTTGTAATTGGATCTGTCTTAGACCTCTAGTCCATTTAGTTCAAGAATATAACAATTGCCTCCAATTTAGACTTGCTCATGGGTTTGGCCGAGCTGCGGCCTTGTTTTTTTTTCAAATTATTCGTCCAGGCCCGGCCTTGGGTCGGGCCAAGTCGGCCCGGTAGGTTCGAATTCACTGTTTATCAGATTAAAAAAATTATATTTTTATAATTAAAATTAAATAAAATAATATTATTATAATAAAAAAATACTGTTCCTGATCGAACCAAGTCGGATCAAAAATATTCTATCCAGATCCAATCCAATAAAAATCGGACCTGCCGATCCGAACAGACTGTCCGACCATGAGCAGGTATACTCCAAACCTAATAATGGTTATAAAGTGATCGCTTTCGACTCTGAATTTTCAAGTCAGAGGTCGCCAAGCTACTTTATGAATTTGCGTTCATAGATCGCCATTAAGCTTGTGGACGTATGATCGCTTTTGAATATTTAGATGTATGGTCGCCATTGCTTTATATTTGAGCACGTCATTTTCGAGATTTTGTAGCTTTTGATGGTTATATTTAGAGTGTTCATTATTCGGTTTTAATCGAATTAATCGATCAAAATTTAATTCGATTCGGTTAATCGGTTAACCAAACAAATATCGGCTCGATGATCGATTAAGAATTTTGATAAATTTTGATTTTCGGTTAAGCGAAATTAACCGAATTGACTATATTAATCGAAATACACTAAACCTAACTTCTTTATACTTTCTTAGTTGTTTTAGTATGTTTGATATTTGGATTTTATTATGCTTTACTTTTGGATTTTGGTTGGTTGGATATATTATTATGAATGGAATAGTTGTTTTGATATTTTAATTGAATATAAAATTATGTATTAAAAATAGGTTGTAAAATAAATTGGATATTTATTTCGGTTAATCGAAAACTGACCGAATTAACCGAAATAATTTTGATTCGGTTAATTCACCTCTTATACTATTCGATTCGATTAACAATTAAAAGAAAAAAAATCGATTAATTATAATTCGATTCAGTTATTAACCGAACAGACCGTTTGAACACTTTAAACCGAAATCCTTGGGTCTGTAAACGTTTATTCTAGCTATCTTATTAGGGTTTTTCTTTTGCTGTTGCACTATAAGTAGGATTTTACACCCATATTCATTTTCTCTTACGCTTTCTCTACGTTTCAAACTTTTGCGTTACACAAGTTTTCTACATTCTTTTTACCTTCGCTTTAGTTCTCACTTCTTGTTCTCTGCTCTTACGTCTGTTGTGTTTATGGTTTTCTGGTGTTGGTAAGTGTTAATTTTATTTTATTTCTTTCTTTCTTTCTTTGTTTTTTATTTTCTTTTTTGTTGGTTGTTTGTGAGGATATTGGGAGTAAGGATGGCAAAATCCGATCCGATCGATGGATTTCACACCGATCCGCTCCGAGTGAAGAGTTTTTTTTTTTTGAAGAGTGGGGGCAGGGTGGAGCGAGACGATTGTGGTAAATACTTGCTCCGCTCCATCCCGACCCGACTTTTGAATTTACTATCTTACCTCTTAAAATATTTTATATTTTTTCTTATATTTTTAGTATATATATTAAATATATATACTAAAATCATATATATTCTAATATTTTATATATATACTTTTAGTATATATCTGTATATTATATATATAATTTTATATACTAAAATTATGTTTATGAATAAATTATAATATAATTTTTTACAATATTAATTTAAAAATAATTAATAAAAATTAGGGTGTTGTTGAGTGGAGTACCGTGAAGCGATTACAGATGTAACCGATATTCATGAAAATGGATGTTTTCAACATCTATGCAATAATAGAACGAAAGTGGATAAGGTAATTTGATAAGACAATTTTCGCCCCCGCCCCGCTCGATTGCCATCTCTAATTGGGAGGGATGGCTAGAGACAAAGATGTTTTGTATGATAGTGAGGGTAGCACTGCTATTGCTGGTAGAATGTTTAGTAGGAATAATCTTTTTGAGAGTACTCCAAGTCCAAGTTTCCCTTCAGGTAGTGAAGGTACAACCATGAGTAGCGGAGGTCAAGGTGTTGCTTCTAAGCCGCCAGCGTTGTGTCAGTTTTGTCGGTGGTGGTGGCCTCAGGGCGGCGTTTTATTTGTCTATCTTCAAGGCAGACTTCCACTTACCTTTGAATCTTTTCTTCATTACTTGTCTGGACGTGTGGCATCTTGCGCCTGCCTTCCCAACTTACGCCCAATGCCTGGTCGATTATGGTATGTTAGTTCATACACTGTGAGCTGCAAGGTTGTGTGCCCACATTTAATGTTCTGAAGGCTTTGTACGTGATACGATTTCATAATAGCGATTTCTATTATCTTTTGGGTAGCCATCGTAAAGTCGTGGTGAACTTTCCTTCGAATGCTCATTCTGATCGTGCTAAATTCTTAGTCATCGAGTCAAGGGAGGGGACGTGACTCTTTAGGTAGCGTTTGATATTACTTATAAGATCATCGTGATCTATATTGTTTATGGATTGGTCTTGAATCAACTGTATACATTAGGATAGTCGGTATTGTATCAACACCGGTCGTACCGGATTTAAAGTAAAACGAAACGATATCAATATTGTACCGTTTCGATTTTTGTACTGGTTGGACCGACTTGTACCGGTCAGTGCCGGTTCGTACCAATTGGTACAAGATTTTTTTTTTCTTTTCTTTTCACTTATTTGATTGTCTTAAATCAATTTCTAATGTTTTATCTATCATGATCATTTTTATTTTTATTTTCATAATTACATTTAAAAATAAATATATTTATTAAATTAATCTATTAAACTTAATTAATAATAATTTACTATATATTTTATATTTATTTTATTTATTTGATGTTTAAAATGTTTGGATATTAAATATTTAAAATTTTATATTTACATATAAATATATATATATTATGTAGGTAATTGAGATATATTTGCATATGTATATAATATATATTTTATTATAAAACTTGAAAATAGGTTATATATATATATATATGAAAAAATATTTGAAAAATATCGGTAAATCCGAAACGATACGCCAAAACATACCGGTATCGATACATATCAATATCAAAACAAAAATAATACATCCTCTGATACGGTACTGACTACCTTAATATACATTCAATCAACAATCTTCATTCATAAATCAAACAACTCTTATTCTAAAAAGAAAGAAAAAAAAACAACTCTTTGATATATAAATTCAACTTCAACATTCCATTGATTTATACTAATCTTAAAAAATATTTTTAAAACATTTATTAATAAAATTCTATTTATTTATATAAAATGAACACATAATAAAATTACAACTCCTATGAACTTTTTAAAACCTATTGTTGCTTTGTTGGTAGTACACGATGTAAGTCAAAATTTCATTAATAATTTATATTTATATCAATTATAAAATACATATTTTTGTATAAATCATATAAATTATTAATAAAAATTTGACAAGCATTGTTGAAAAAATTTAAATTTATCATATTATATTAAAAGTGTTTATGAGTCGGATTGGATTGGTTAAGTACAAATAATAAAAAATTTACTTGTTTAATGCTCGACTAAATCAATCCAACTCGAAAAATCTATTTTATTGTTTAAAATATATTAAAATATTTTTTTATAAATTATTTTTAGTTTTTATATTAATATTATTAATTTTTTATAATTAAAATAAAAACAATTTTTTATTTTTAAATAACAATTAAGGTAAAGTCAAATTAATTCTAAACAAATATGACAGTGAAATATATGAAAATTCAAATTGGCAAATTTATCATTTAAAAACAGTGAATAAAAAATCGGACCGGATCGATCGGTCGGACCGGTTAAATCGAAAATCGGTAGCTTATCCGGTCCAGTAAGTGTAATCAAACTGAATTTGATCGAACCGGTCAAAAATCGGTTCAACCGATTAAAAAAGGAAAAAATCGGTAAAAAATCGAAAAAAAGGAAAAAAATCATTTTTTTTAATTTTTAATTATTTTTTTCAATTAATGAGATTTGAAATCATAATCTCTTAAAAATATATTAAAGACCATAACACTAAGCTAAATACTTATTTTTATTTATTATTTACTATATTTAATATTAAAAATATTTAAAAATTTTATTTAAAGTGTCTAATCAATCCAATCGATTCAACCGATTGAATCGAAAATCACATCAATTTGATATCCGATACGATTTTTTCAACCTAGGTTAAAAATGAAAATTCACATAGTACTAACAAAGTAATATTATTTTATATATAACCCTAAAAAGAACTTGACTGTTTCCTTTGTAATTTTTTCAGCAATTTCTATTTTTCTAAATTCCCATTGACAAAAAAATAAAATAAAAAAATCCCATAATTTCAAGTGAAAAAAAAATGTAAAAGTCTCCATGATAAACAGCAGATCAACCGATCCTTTTACCTTTTCTCAATCACAAATCCTTCATCCAAGCGAAATTGAGAGATATTGAATTTTGGGTCATATCATTTCAACAATTGATCGATCATGTCTTTCTCATTCTTCAAGCCGTCGAGGCCCAAAACCCCGCAAGAAGTTGCCAAAGCGGTCAAGGACAGCCTCATGGCACTCGACACCAAAACCGTTGCTGAAGTTAAAGCCCTTGAAAAGGTCTCTTTTTTTTTTTTTTTAATTTCTTTCTGGGTTTTCTTATGCTTAAATTTGGTGTAATTTCATTCATTCTTTCAATTTTTTCTTGGATTTGGGTTAATTGGGTTAGTCTCAAATTTGCTGTAATATTGAAATTATGAAATGGGTTTTAAGAATTATTTCATTTGGTAATGGTTTTGGCATTGATTTTGCTGGTTGTTTGAGATATTTTACATGTTCTGCCATTTACTTTGCTGTTCTTCCCATATGTTTGGAGCTCCTTGCTTTACCAACTTGCATGAAAATGCTACCGACTGTCATTAGAATGTCAGCAATGAAGTTTATGCAAATGTCATTTGTTGTAATATAAACAAAATGGCTAATGCTTTATTTTTTGTAATAATAATATGAAAGTCCGTTGCCCTTTAAGAGCTACAGAACTGGAGGTAGCCCTCCCATTTAATAAAGTCCACTACAAGACTTGAACCTGAGACCTCCAAGTGGAATGTTCAAGTTCTACCTATGGAACAAAAAGGGCAATGCTTACTTGGTGTATTAAATAATAAGTTTGATCTGAGGATGGATGGTTTTTGTTTTAGCCCCAAGCAAAATGGATTTAGTTTCTGATGAGGTTTATGTTCAGAAATGAAATCAAGAATGGACTGCAGTCGCATTCAAGTACTTTGTTAATTACCCATTTATATGTTTAAGAACTTGGATATTGATAGTTTTGTTTTTATATTATCTTAGGCTATGGAAGAAGTTGAAAAGAATTTTGTGACAATGAGATGCATGATTTCTGGAGATGGGGAGGTTGAACCAAATGTCGATCAGGTCTTGCAGTTGGCACTTGAAATCTCTAAAGAGGATGTTATTGCTCTTGTTATACACAAGTTACCCATACTGGGATGGGAAGTAAGTTCTTGATATTTTTATTATTTTGGCTCGTACCTGGTTATTTAATAAGCATGCCAATGTAATATATGTTTTTTTCAGGCAAGAAAAGATTTAGTGCACTGTTGGTCCATATTGTTGAAGCAACAAGTTGACTCCACATATTGCTGTGTGGAATACATTGAGAACCATTTGGAGTTGCTCGACTTTCTTGTAGTTTGGTAAGGTTATGAATGCTGTTTTCACATTTATCTATGTCCATGCCCTTTTTTTTTTTTTTAGCTTCAAAATCTCTATAATTTGCTTTCTGTTACATGCTTATCAAGTATGCATAAAACTGGTTTAATGTGACTCTTTCTCTTTCTCTATCTTCTATATTTGTTGTGTTTAGAGTGGGTTGTTTATCTTTATTATAGGATGGTATTGACCAGTATGTATACTGAAAAACATGGCCAAAGTCATATGTGCTATTGAATCATTAAAGTTGGGTGTATAAGTCTTATTTCTATTTTTGCAAGCAGCTATGATAACAAGGAAATAGCTTTAAATTGCGGAAATATGTTGAGGGAGTGCATCAAATTTCCAACACTAGCACAGTAAGACATTCGAACTTTGTGACTATTTCTTTCATATGATTGAAGTACTTAATGATGTTGCTAAAATGATGCTATGATTAAAAACGTTGCTTCTTCCTCAATGATGATTGTATAATATTTCAAAAAAGGAAATGTGTTTCTTTCAGTACATAAACTCTCTAAATTTTTTTTATTGTATTCTATATCATCTAAATTTGTGGGAGCTTTGCATGTTACCTTGATTGCAATCATTGTCCTCATATGTATTCATTTCCCACTATAATTTTAGGGTCTCATGTCTACTAAGGGTTATAAACTAGGCTTTCTTGTGGGAGGTAGTGAACCGAAGAAGCAGAACATGCATGCAATATGTTGCTTTCAGCTCAACATTCAGATATAACTCCAGTTTTTAGTAGACTGAGTAATCACCACTTTCAATATCTTATGATGATGTTAACTTGAAAATTTGGTTCCTGAGGATAAACTTCCTTTTAATATTCTAAGTTGGGCTGCTTTAAAAGATCAAGTGTAACGCATATCATGAAGATTTTGAGTAAAAGAACCTTGCATATTGGATAATTCAGGAACTGATGAAGTATAGAGATTGGTGATCCGTTACTTATTTTAGAATTGCCAGTTGCTGCTTTTGTTAGTTGTCAAACTCTTATCTGGTTTGTGTCTATGAGCTAGTCCAAGTAAACTAAAGGAGGAAAATTTGGCTGCTAGGGCACTTTCTTCATTTTAAATTCATGTTTTTGGTGCAAAATTTCTTAACTGAAAAGCAAGTTTCACTTTTTCACCAGTTAAATTTTGTAGTATTTTTCAGATACATATTAAAATCTGCTAGCTTTGTGTTGTTCTTCAAATTTGTGGAATTGCCCAACTTTGATGTTGCTTCTGATGCATTTTCAACATTTAAGGTTAGATCTATTAGTCTTTAAGTCTTATTGGTACTTTAGTTTAAGTAAATACATTTCCAGGTTCCATGCTTTTCTCCTCTTATGTGTCTTCGATTGAATTTTCTCAGGATCTGCTTACAAAACATGAAGCATTGGTATCTGAATATTTGACTGCTCATTATGACGAGGTATATTTACATACTGTTTAATCTCATATCTTATGAGACTCCGAAATGATCTAGGTAGAGCCCAATTTTGCTTTAGGACTTTATGTTGATTGAATGTTTCAACTTAGATGACCTACTCAGCTAAAAAATTTCTTCGGGAATGTTTTATATTGTATTTACCCTTTTGGTAAGTGACAAATGCAACTACCCCTGATGAATCTGTGTGGTTAAGAGCTGTAAAGATATCTTTCTTCTTAAGTTTGTTGAAATATTCATTTTCCGTTTTCTCTTTTGGCTTATCTAATGAGATAACGTTGTTCCAGTTCTTTGATCTATATGAAAAACTCTTGACATCTTCTAATTATGTGACAAGAAGGCAATCTTTAAAGGTTGGTTCTGGCTCTTTCTCTCTTTTCCTTCCAATTTTGATCTGTTGATTGGTAATGCTGCAATTTTTTGGTTTAGCTTCTATCGGAATTTCTTTTGGAGGCTCCAAATTCCCAGATAATGAAGCGCTACATTTTAGAAGTTCGCTATTTGAAAATCATGATGACATTGCTGAAGGTACTTCTTATTAACTGTACTTTTGCTCCTCTATGATTCTTTTGGTGTTAATTGGGTTGAATCATCCGTTGGCCGTCCTGATGTCTTATTGAAATGACTTCTCATTTACATTCAACAATCATACACTCTTGTATTTTCCGCTATCCATTATTAGGACTGAAGAGACATGAAAGATGATTGATGCAAGAGTGAAAACCGGGTATTTCTGTTTTATGGAAACTGCTTCAACTTATTAAATATTAGTTTGGGTATTCAACTTTGAATAGATTGGACCTAGTGGAACCTTTTGAGCTCTCTGTTTTTACTTGTATGTCTGATAAGATGGTCCCAGTCTGCTTCCTTGGTACATTAAATATTTTAACCATTGAGAAGAACTTGTTTGAAATCTTCTGTTATAGGATTTAACATTTTTTTTTCCTGCTCTTTTTGTGTCAAAGCAGGATTCAAGCAAAAACATTCAGATTTCTGCTTTTCACATTTTCAAGGTGGTCTTTCCCTCTCTCTTTCTCTCTCATTCTCGCACACGCATCCCTATTGCTAATCCTAACAGTGGCCTATCAGCCGCAAAGCACATCTTCTGTCACGATTCTTAAGAATGCGTCTTTGTAAAAAGCCTGAGGGCAATGTGCTAAGTTAACAATTAGACAAGAAAGATGACTGATAGTAGATTAGTAGTCATGAGTTGGAAACTGATAGATATGGCAGTTGTATGCACCAAATCGAACTTATTTGGTAAGTTTATCATACTAAGATGAAGAGAAGAGCTGAGTTGTAGCAGACCTTGTTGAACTCGGCTATGAAAGTTCCCAATGTCTGTATCTCTTTCTCTCACTTCAATGAACCCTAAAATATGTCATAATAAATGGTAAATCCTTTACATTTTATGATGGTGATAAGATGTCGTGCCCAAAAGCTCTTAAGATATTAATGTTCAACCCATTGAGACCGAAATTTAGCCTTGGGCACATTATGCATTGGAGTAATGTTCTTTGGCTGCATTTCCTAAACCAGTTGGCTTCCCATGTCATAAAATTACTTGGAGTATTGGAGGCAAATCACTTATATCACCTAAAAGGAAAAGCCATTTAGCTAGAATTGTCTAATTTGTAGTTTTCCTTCCTTTGCTATTCACATGCAGGTTTTTGTTGCCAATCCTAACAAGCCAAGAGAGGTAAAGATCATTCTGGCAAAAAACCATGAGAAATTGCTGGATCTGCTTCAAAATCTCTCAGGGAAAGGTACTTATTCTTTTGGCCATACATTTTGTGAACAAATGGCACTGTATATATCTATGTTACTCGGACTCGGGTGTGAGTGTCGAATATGGATATGTGTTCGACACGGATATGTTCAATTTTTTTTTTTTTAAGTTTTTCCATGAATTTAGAGGGTCATATCCTTATACCCATGTCCGAATATGTGTCGGACATGGGTACTTCAAGAAAAATGAAGAGTCGGAGCAAGTATATATGGTGGGGTTATAAATTTTCCATTTGAAACCATTTTTTCTAGTTGTCCTTGTGCGCGTCTGTTAAGAAATAATTGTCATCACAGGTGCCGAAGACGAACAATTCGAAGAGGAAAAGGAACTAATTATCAAAGAAATCGAAAGAGTATCCCAGTTGCCAATTCTTAAATGCTAGTTTCTTTCTCCTTGTTGTCTACTTCTATTAAATACTAATTCCGAGTGATGATCTTCTGCGGTACGGGAACTGTTTGCCGAGGAAAGAAAGTTGCATCGAAGGATTATCCGGGCTTCGATATAAGAGAATATATGAGAAATAGTAAGCCCTTCTAATTCTAATATCTTGTTAGGAGTGTCAATGAAGTAATGGTATTGTTGTACAAGGTGTGAAGAAACATAACTAGATTTGATTTCCATGTGATCAAAAAAAGGGTGATTTGTATGAGTAATCTGCAGCCTCATTGTGCTTTAGATATATCATGCAAGTGTGTAGTATAATTGAAGCATTTTTTTTTTCCTTAACAAAGTAAAGGGTGTTTGGTTTGTAAGTTCTTTAACCTCTTTCTTTTGTCATGGTGGAATTGCTGCAAACTTGTAGTTTTAGGTTAGTTTAGTATTGTTTTTGGAAAAAGCTCCGTTTAGAAAAAATTTGGGCTAAAAAACGTGTATTTAAAAAGTGAAAATGTGGTTAAATTTTTTTTAACTGTTTGGTATTGCTGTGAAAAGTGTTGTGAGAAATTAAAATATCAAAAAAAATATATGTTTAAAATAATAAAAATTTAGAGATGTGAGGATAATAAAATCATTTTATTCAAAAGTCAAATTCAAAGCTCAAAAGCTTTATTTTTTTGGTTTTTTGGTTTGGGTTGTTAAACAATGATTTTAATTGTAAAAGCCAAAAAAAATTATCCGTTTATTATCGTGTTTGCGGTAAAATGTAATTTTTGATTTCAAAAGTCGTGCCAATAGCAATGTTAAATGGGGTTTTTATTTAGTTGGTTCATGTATTTACACTTTTAAGAGGTGACATTTAGCAGGTTTGGGGTTTGAATCAAGGTAGTCAGTACTGTATCGATGGGTGTACCGTTTTTGTTTTGGTATTGGTACGTACTAGTACCAATGTGTTTCGGCATACCATTTCGGGTTTATCAGTATTTTTCAAATATTTTTTCATATATCTATATATATATATATCTTATTTTCAAGTTTTTTAATAAAATATATTTATACACATGCAAATATACATCCATTACATGCATATATATGTTTTTATGCAAATATAAATTTTAAATATTTAATATTTAAAAATTTTAAACATCAAATAAGTAAAATAAATATTAAAATATTAAAAAAATATAGTAAATTATGATTAATTATGTCCAATAGCTTAATTTAATGAACATATTTTATTTTTAAATGTAATCATGAAAAAAAAATAAAAATGATCATGACAAAAAATATTGAAATTGATTTAAAAAATCAAATAAGTGATTTTTTTTATATAAAAAAAATAAATCAAAATCTTGTATCAACCGGTACTGACCGATACGATCGTTACGGGCCAGTACAAAAACCGAAACAGTACTAAACTGATACCGTTTCGATTTACCTTAAAAATGATACGTATCGGTATAGTACCTACCACATTGGTTTGAATCTCAATCTTTATATATATTTTTTATTTTATTTTCAGACTGCGACCTTTTATGTATAAAAAATAAATATATATTATATACATTAAAGTAAGCCTGCAATAGTAAAATCTTGGATGCCTTCCCATTTTTGAGGTAGGGATTGTGAAGCATTGGGCAGATCTCATCAGAAGAAGTATTTGAAAGGATGGGGCTTGCTAACCATTGATAAGGGCATCTAAAAGTTTAATTCAAGATACATTAACCTAATCTCTTGGTTCTACCACATATTTTTTTTTCCAAATATTTGGGAAAAGGGAGCTTTGAATCCTATTCTTTGAACATTTTATCATGCATCAATCATCGAATTAAATATTCAGTGTTTACTTGTACATTTTTCAATCTAATGATCATACATCAATTACTGAATCAAATATTTGATGTTTGCTTGTACAATTATCGAATCAAATATTCAACTTTTGCTTATATAATCATCGAATCAAATATACACCGTTTGCTTGTATATTTCTTAATCTAATAATCTTGCGTCAATCAATGAATCAAATATTCAACATTTGCTTATACATTTTTTAATCTAATGATCATGCGTCAATCACTTAAAATATTCAACGTTTGTTTATACATTTCTTAAACTAATGATTATGCGTCAATTACCGAATCAAATATTTAGCGTTTGCTTGTAAATTTTTTAATCTAATGATCATGCATCAATCACCGAATCAAATATTCAGCGTTTGTTTGTATATTTTTTAATTTAATGATCCTACGTTAATCACTGAATCAAATATTCAGTATTTACTTATACATTTCTTAATCTAATAATAGTTAACTTACACAAACATAATAAGTTAACTAGCATAAATTATTTTTTCTTAAATATTTTTACCAAATCTATAAAATACTTAAAAAGCAATCTCCTAATTACTGTTTGCAATAGAGGGAATTGCTTCAAATTGGCTTGCCACGTCGGCAAGCCAAGTTTTTTTTTTCTTCTTTTTTTTAAAGGAAAAAAAAAAGGGAAAAAGAGAGAAAATTTTGTACGTTCGTGTCGTATTCGTATTATTTTTTATGTTCGTATATTTTTTTTTTGTGTTGTAAGTATTATATTATTATATGATTTTTTTATATTAATAATTTATTTCATATAAATTTTTACACGTTCGTATATTTATGTTGTATTCATGTTATTTTTGTGTCGTGTCGTATTTTTTTTTATGTGTTCGTGTTGTGTATCAAATCCAAATATTTTGCATAATTTGTCATGGTGATCCAATTAAGAGAAAATTTTGTGTGTCCATGTCGTATCTCAATTCATCCCATATTTTATATAATTTGTTATAATGATTCAATTTTGTGTGTTAGTGTTATTTTATTGTGTGTTTAAAATATTATAAATTTATATAAATTTTTACACGTTAATAATTCGTTTTATGTCGATTTTGACACGTTCGTGTATTTGTGTCGTGTTCATGTTATTTTTCCTGTCGTGTTTTAATTACTTTTTCCATGTTGTGTTCGAGTCGTATAATCATGTTGTGTCTGAAATTGCCGAGTCTAATTGACATTATTCAAATAACTCACAAATTTGTGTCACGCGTCATCATGTTCGTGTTATTTTTTCTGTTATAATCGTATTCAATGTATTATATATATATACTTGACACGTTAATAATTTGTTTTATGTAGATTTGGACACGTTTGTGTATTTGCATTTTATTTTTTGCGTCATGTCGTGTTTTAATTATTTTTTCCATGTTATGTTCGTATCGTATAATTATGTTGTACCTGAAATTATCGTATGTAATTAATCATATTCAAATAACTCTCAATTTTATACCATATGTTGTATAAGAATAAGAATTATTATTTTTTAAAATTATTATTTTTACTACTCTTACTTTTTTATCTTTCAAATTTATTACAAAATATTAATACAAAATATTAATTTATTACAAATTATTATCAAAATATCTTTTTATTAACACGTTTATATATTTGTATCATGTTCATTTTATTTTTCGTGTTGTGTCGTGTTTTAATTATTTTATCATGTTATATTTGTATCGTATAATTATGTTTTATCCAAAATTACTAGATCTAATTGACCATATCAAATAATTCTCAATTTTATATCAGGTGTCGTATAATGATAGAAGTTATTATTTTTTAAAATTATCTTCACTTCTCTTACTTTTTTATCTTTCAAATTGATTACAAAATATTAATTCAAATTTGATAATATACTGATAACGAAGCGCGAACATTTTTCTAATATAGTATATAAGGAGAGTATGCAAGCTTAGAGAAGTGCAATATTGATAATTGTAATTAACAAGTTGATGTAGACATGACTAAATCACAATTAATTGAATGAAAATAGATTTATTTTTTTATTCTCATTTTTCTTTGGCTTTTCAGATTCATAAATGTCATAATAATAATAAGCCAAATATATAAATGGCAAAGCAAAATTTAATTCCAATTAATCAAATAAGTATCATGAAATTGGCTAAACTTAGGATTCGGAAGGTTAATATGGAATATACTTCAAGTCATGATTTTTTAATACAAAAAAAAAAAAATAATAATAATAATGCAATTAGAGACGTGATTAAAAGCAAATGCTTAGTAGTAATGTATTATTTGAATTACATCTTCTCATTTTAAACACGATACGAATATAATACGAAAAAATAATTAAAATATAATATAATACGAAAAAATAATACGAAAAAATAATATTAACATGACACGAATATATGAATTTATCAAAATTTATATAACACGAATTATTAACATGTTAAAATTTATATAAATATATAATATCTAAAAAATAACGAAAAATTAATACAAATATAATTATCAAATGAACACGATACAAATAAACGAATTATTTTCATCCACCGGCATGATCTGATCTCCCATGTGACATAAGTCCCAATTCTCCCCTCTCCCATCACTTCAAAAACCCTAATTTCACATTAATAAATAAAGAAAGAATTTTAGAAAAAAAAAATAACGATTTTTGTTTTTCTCTTCCAGTTGAATTTGTGCAGTCTTCAAATGGATTTCATCAAATCCGTATTCGCCGACGATGTCCAACCCCAATCGTTCGATCAACCCACCGACCCGACTCCGAACCGGGGATCATCCGCCACGTGGAGCTTCAGCGGCCTAATGAAATCCCTTGCCGACAAGTCGGAATCCGTTATGGAATCCTGCCGGAAGGAATTCGAGGAATTCGGATCCGGGTTAAAGAAGGAAACCGATATTATCCGGACTGTAGCCTCACGTGCCGTCAACGACTCCCTCGAGATCGGCGCCTCCGTTGCTCAGGAAAAGCTCGAGTCAGTGGGACAAACCATTGATGACATCGGTAGCTCCGTTTGGAAATCGACGGCTCAGATCATCTCTCACGGTAATGACACGTTCTTATCTCCGTCCGATGATGATAATTTTGATTCTGAAAATTCTAGTAATAAAAAATTAAGTATTAACAATAGTAGCATTAGTAAAAAACGTTACAGTCGTTTTGAGATGCAAATTCGAGCGTTTCAATCAGATAAAAGTACCTACTGTACGGAACCAGAGGATTTGGAGGATTTTGAGAATTGGAAATTAGGGTTTAATTTGGAAGAGAGAAAAGGGGAAATTGAGGATTTGTTAAATGAAAATTCAGTTATTCAAGACATTTTTAATTCTAATGAATTTGAATCTAAGAGATATTGGAGTAATTATTTTTACAAGTTGAGTAGGCTAATGAAAGCAGAGGAGGCTAGAGCTAAGCTTGTTAAACGTGCAATTTCGGGGGAGGAAGAGGAGGATTTGAGCTGGGATGTTGATGAGGATGATGAAGATGAAGATGAAGAGGAGAGTGGAAATGTTGGTAGTGAGAAGAAGGATTTGAGTGGAAATGTTGATAGTGAGAAGAAGGATTTGAGTGAAAATGGTGAGAAATGTTCGAAAAATGATGAGGAGAAATCGGGTTGATGCAAGGATAGTGATGCATTGATAGTTTCAAGCCAGCTTTCGATGCCCGAAGAGGAAGGGTGGGATGAGATTGAGGAGACTTGGAGCAGTGAGGATAATAAAGGGGAAGATTTTGGGAACCCTAATAGGGTTGATCTGCGTAAGCGGCTGAGTGTTGCGGAGGAAGATGAGGATTTGAGTTGGGATATTGATGATGATGAAGATGAGGAATCAAAATCAAGTGTTAAATACTAGTATCATTCAGGTTCCTTTAAGATTATTTTTTTAATTTTTTTTTTGATAGTTTACATATGATAAAAGATTACCTAAATATTTAGTTCATTATGTAAATACTTCTCAGTGATTGGATTCAATTGTATAAGTCATTTTTTATCTTTAAATGTTCATAAATATCAATCAGTTTCTATGTGAAACATTTGCAGAACTGTGTCTGTTCAAGATAGTCATTCTACATCTTATATGTTTGATCTATTTAGGCTGTGATCAATAAGCCATGAATGAATTTGATACTTGATTTCTATATTGCTCCAACTCTTCATTTTTCTTGAAGTACCCATGTTTGACACCCATGTCCGACATATATCCGAATATGGGTACGAGGATATGACCCTCCAAATACATAGAAAAACTTTTAAAAAATTGAACGTACTCGTGTTGGACACATACCCATACGTATCCGATACTCACACCTGAGTCCGAGTAACATAGCTTGATTTTCTTTATCAATTATCTTTTTTTTGCATAATCTGTGTTTTTGGTCAGTATTTGAACAGAGTTGTCTATGCTTTTTATTGTTCTTTCTTGTTCTGCTAGAGATTAGATTGTTTTCATATGAGCTATGGGCTAATTCTGGCAACTCCTCTCAGGCTTATTGCCTCACTCCTTGCTTCAGTCACTTGAATATAATTATGAAATTATCTGTCTCTTCCGAGCGATCTTTCTATCATTGCAGTGTTTGTTTGCAGTTAGGGTAAATGATAGTGTGCTAGATTTATAAAGTACTTTGATTTCAGTTTGGTATGAACATTATCTCTTTGCCTTTTGTTGTGAAACTGACACCAAAGGCCATTTTTCTTGTAATTCATGTATCCGTGTCGTGTTAGTTTATTTTGTCGTGTCATAATCGTATTTAAGGTATTTTATATTTATATAAATTTTGATATGTTAATAATTCATATTATATAGATTTTAAGACATTCGTGTATTCATATCGTGTTCGTGTTATGTTTTCGTGTCGTTTCATTTCGTGTTTTGTGTCGGGTTTTAGCTATTTTTTCCGTATCGTGTCCAAAATTATCAGGTCTTTTTAGTGCCTTTTCGATGTGTATCTTTAGGCTGGTCATCCCTATTCTCCTCTTTGGTCATAGGGAAATTTTTATTTTTGTTTCATTCACTCTCTCTTTGTTCTTCTTTGACCATTGTTCATTCAATTTATCTTGTATTCTAATGTGTTAACTAGTATGCTTTAGAGATAATGTTGTTTTTGTTGCAAAGTGAACGAGATTAAACGTAGGGCTTAGTATTTTTACTCTGATGGAGATTGCTCTACTTGTCTCTCTCATCGGGGGTTCAAAACCTTTGTTTCTATGTTGCTCCGACTTTTCATTTTTCTTGAAGTATTCTTATCCGACACATATCGGAACATAGGTATGAAGATATGATCTTCCAAGAACCCTCCAAATACATGAAAATCTTAGAAAAAATTGAATATACTTGTGTCGGACACATATCTGTGTTCGACACTGACACCCGAGTCTGAGTAACGTAACTTTGTTTTTCTTTCTGGCAAGTCAATTTTCAAGATAAATTTATTGGAATTTCCAAGTGAGTCGGATCTTGTGCATTGAGCTTTACTTCGTTTTCATGTCCTTTGCACTTCTTGGCCAACCATTTTGTTGCTCCAAAGCCTCAAACAGCTTTGGAAACAAATCTATGGATCTTTTTCACCCTTGGTGAAGGTTGTTGGGAGGAGATTTTAGGGTTATTCATTGACAAACAGCTTGGAAAACCACTGGTTGGGATGGTTAAACATAGGTTATTCCTGCTATGGCAGAAATTCCTGGCGTATTTGTGCTAGCAAAAGAATGGGAATAGCAACCTATGTTATTCCGACTCTTCATTTTTCTGTGTCTGACATCCGTGTCCGACTCATATGTGGACATTGGTATGAGGATATGACCCTCCAAATACTTGGAAAAACTTAGAAAAAATTAAACATACTCGTGTCGGATACATACCCGTATCCGACATTCACACTCGAGCCCGAGTAACATAGATAGCAACTACTTAATGAAGAAAGAAATCAATACCTAATTAGTTCAAATTTCCAAAACTCTATTCATCAGCCACATTTGATTCAAGTTCACAACCAGAATAAGAAACTTCTAAATGCAAAAACCAATTCATCCAAGATTTAATGTCATCATACTTCTAATCCTAGAGGAGAATCTGGGGTGGCAAAAGAGCCAATCCTCAAACAAACAAAAGGCAATGAAGCTACTTCTTCATATTTTGCAGGATCTTCATAAGCCTAACGAACAAATTGAGAACTTGCAAATAGAGGTTGATCGAGGCTGAGATGTACTCATCATATTTGTAGCGTTTTATGAGGTTGTCAGTGTCGTAAACCATGTAACCAGTGAAAACCAAAGCACCAAATGCATTGTAGGCGATGGAATCAATGCCGGGAACTGGGTAGACAAGCATCTGCATATATATACCAACACAACATTTATAAGGTTAGAGGAAGACAATAAAAGAAGCTATGTTACTCCGACTTTTTATTTTTTAAAGTATTCATGTTCGACACCCGTAACCGATGCATATCTAAATATGGGTATGGAGATCTATGTTACTCGGACTCGGGTGTGTCGGACACGAGTATGTTCAATTTTTCCAAAGTTTCCGTATATTTGGAGGGTTTTGGGATATTCTCGTACCATGTCTGGATATGCGTCGAACACGAGTGTAAGACACAAGTACATAAAGAAAAATGAAGAGTCGAAGCAACATAGATGGAGATATGAAAAAACTTAAAAAAAATTAAATATATATACCCGTGTTGGACACATTCGTATCTGATATTCACACCCAAGTCCGAATAACATAGAAAAGAAGTATAGATGCAGATCATATCATAAATGTGTTGGAAAACATCTATGCTAAATCTTAATCTTACATTAATCAAACTTATCGTGGCAAGGGCAATGAGGTTAGGGAATAAGATCGGTCCAAGATAGCTAAAATCCTTGCCCCTCTTAGCAGCCCAGAAAGTATAACCAGTTAGAGAGGTAACAGCAGCTGTTGTTGTAGCCAATGCTTCAAGCACAATTTTTCCTGAAATTTAACCATCAACAAAGTAAAGATTGCATCTCCATATATACTCGAGAGAAAATATAATTTATGTTACTCCGACTTTTTATTTTTCTTGAAATATTTGTGTCCGACGCATATTCGGATACGGGTATGGGAATATGATCCTTCAAAGATCCTCCAAATACATGGAAAAACTTAGAATAAATTAAACATACCCGTGTCCAACACTCACACTTGAGTCCGAGTAACATAGAATATAATCTATAGTAATAGGTTTGATTATTTATCGGATCATAAAAACTCATTTTTCGAATATCTCTTCCCTCTTTCTTCGGAATCGAACATCAATTGCAACGACTCAATAAACGGCTCAACAAAGTTAACCACATCAAAATTGTTGGTAAAGAAATCTAAATGGAGGGCAGAAAATACCAACCATCGGTAAGAGCGCAACATGTACCGAGCAGGAGACTCTGCATCAGGGTGAAAACTCCCAAGCAAATGAAGTTCTTGGGGTACTCATTCTTATATTCATACATAGGCCAAAGTGCTGCCAAAAACTATGGTTTAGTTGAGGAAGAAATATTACCAGCACAATATATATTAGTCCTCGTAATTCGTGTATCTGTATTCGTGTATTTTTTCGTATTATAATCATGTTTAAGATGTTTTATATTTATATAAATTTGACGTGTTAATAATTTGAGTTATATAGATTTTGACACATTCTTGTATTCGTGTCGTGTTTTAGTTATTTTTTTATTATCGTGTTCGTATCGTGTAATGGTGTCGTATCTAATATTGTCAAGTCTATATGGACACAATATAATGGCTCAAAACTTGGTTTTACAAGGTGTTATCTGTCTCATTGGAACCCTTTTACCAAATATTCTGCTAACTGATTCTGATAGAAAAGCAATTAAATTACATATTATGAATCTATACACTAAAAAGACTGGACAATTTAGGTTGAATGATTCATCTTGTAAGGTATAAATGATCTACAAACAGATTGCAAACAACTCTATAATTTCACCATAAACCCTAAATTTTGTAAAGAATAATGGGGAAATTAATTCGTACAAGGCTGTTCCCTGTTCCATGAAAAACACAAGGATCATTAAATAATGAGAAAACCCCATTTCAGATTGTGTCGCATTTATTACGGTTGCAGATCCGTGAATATCGATAATAGAAAAAATCGAAATCACAAAACATCGACACTAACAATCCCTATTATGAAAGTCAAGAAAGCTAAGAATCAGTCTCGAATAAGTAAAAGAAACCAACAATGGGAATCACTTGCAATGAATCAAGCCAAACAATCAATCTTTCACCAAATAAACCATCACAGGAAATACCAAGAAAACGATAGAAAAACTGAAAAAGAAGAAAGAACAGATTAATCACTTACAGAGTAAGCTTCCGAAGAAAAGACCCATACAAAGATTAGGATTATTAAGAAGAAACTGTGAAAGTGAAGGGTTTAACACAACAGCAGAAGAAACAGCGGCGGTAGCCAAAAGCTGCGACGCCACAATACCATAAACTTTCCTTATGAACCCCCATCGAAGTTGGGTAATTTTCAAATACTCTCGATCAACATTAACTTTATCATTCTCGTCCTCATGTTTTAGGGTTACAGAAATATGTCCATTGAGGTTTCTTGGATCAGTTTTTTGATGGGTTTTGAACGTTTGATCGCTTGTTTGATGGGAAAAGAAGCGAGCGAGAGAGAGGTCGTAGGGGTGGTGGAGCTGGTGGCGGAGGTGGCCATTGAGGGGAGAAAAGGAGGGGAAGTTGGTGGTGGAGGTTCTGCATGGGGCGGTGGAAGTGGGGTTAAGCCGCCGTGGCTGAGGGTTCGGAGACCGGAGCTTGGTCCGGCGGAGGAGAAAAGGTGGTGGAGGCTTGGAGTGATCCGAGTCTTGGTACGAGCAAGGGTTTGCATGGTGAGAATATCGTAAGGCTAAGAGAGGCTGGTAATTATGAATTTATATTTGATATTTTCCAAATTTACATTTAGGTTAAAAGTTCATAAAGTTTCTCATGAGAATGATTAACATTTAACTAATAAGTAATTATCTTATTTCTCCTAAATTTTCTTTGAAGTTCCTTGTTTCTCAAGAAACTAATAAGAGTTACTTGTTTCTCAAGAAAAGAAAAAAATCGTAAGGCTAAGAGAGGCTGGTAATTATGAATTTATATTTGATATTTTCCAAATTTACATTTAGGTTAAAAGTTCATAAAGTTTCTCATGAGAATGATTAACATTTAACTAATAAGTAATTATCTTATTTCTCCTAAATTTTCTTTGAAGTTCCTTGTTTCTCAAGAAACTAATAAGAGTTACTTGTTTCCCAAGAAAAGAAAAAAAATCTCATAATTGTTTTATATATATAAAAAAAAAAATTCACAATATGAGTATAAGAATTTTTTTTTTTACAAATACTAAAATTTGAATTTCAAATTTACTATATGTCATTTTTTAAAAACAACTAAATGAACTAATTAAATTAAACCTCATTATCCAAATCTCTCAATCTTTGGGTAGTGTAAATAAACTACTTTATTAAAGTTACCATCCTGATTCAAAAAACTGAATCGAAAGTTAAACTGGTGTAATTTTCGATTTTTGATTTAACCGGTTGAACTGATTGATTTATTTAAATAAGATTTTTAAATATTTTAAAAATAATTTTAATGTTAAGTAAATATAAAATATAGGAAATAATTAATAAAAATAAACATTTAGCTTAGTAGTATTCTTTAGTATAATTCTAAAAATTATGAGTTCAAATCTCATCACTTACCAAAAAAAAAAATAATTAAAAAAAATAAAAAATGATTTTTTTTCAATTTTTGGCCGGTTCAATAGGCTCTCGGTTTTTTATATAACACCGAATCAGACAGGTCTCTAGTTCTCGGTTGAACCGGTCCAACTGGCCGATCCAATCCGATTTTTTCAACCATGGTTATCATCCCTCGCAACGGCGGATCGCCGTGGGAGCCAGGGGGGCCTTGCCCCCATGAATTTTGAATTTTTTTTAATATATATATATATTTATATGTATTTATATATTAAATAAAATAAAATTAACTCTCTCAAAATAAAATTATTATTTATTTAGTTTTTTATTTTTGTCTACAACTTAATTTTATACATTATAATTTTAGAAAGTTAAAATTATATTGTTATTTATCTTTTTATTTTATCCACTAATTATTATTCATAACTCTTCAAATTAATTGATTTGTTATATATATATATTAAGTCACAATAATGTGAACTTAAATTAATTTTCTAAATGTTAGCTTTCTCAACAAAACTTCAACAAAATATTGTAAACTGTAAAGTCAGATTTTTTTTTCTTTTACTGCATGTTACCGTTACCACCTGTATCTTTTCTTCTTCTATTCTTTAGCTTCAAATTCAATCAATTTTGTTTGTAACTTGATGCTTGTTATTTGAGTCATCAAGTTTAAAAATTAAGATCATGCTAAGATTCCCAAAAATCTTCTTTTACTAGTTAGTAGTTATTCTAACTTTTATCTTCACTTTTAAATTTTTTATTATAAATCTATTTATTTTTTCTGTCAATGTCGACTTTCTTACAAAGCAAAAATAATAAGATTCTTGTTAAGATTGTTATTTTATTTTTTAAAATATATGTTTATATGATCTTATTGTTTATATGCATGAATAATGTTAAAACTTTTGTAATTAGTCAAAATTTTGATTTTTTTTTATTTATTAATTTTTGTTATAGTGCAATATCATATTGATTTGCTTTAATTATTTATGACATACCTCAAATGAAATATATATAGATTTAGTTTTTTAATTGACTCCCCAAAATCAAATGTCAAGATCCACCACTGATCCCTCGATGGTCAGCATCCCATAAGTTTCAACTCAAGATATGATCCCTAACAATTTCAAAACCGGTATATCTAAAACGAACTCTTTAGATATCACATCCCAAACTCAATCTAACAGCATGAAGTCCAATTTCAAGAATCATCACATTCCAAGGAACGGGACCATGAAAATAGCCCAAACAGAGATGCCTGATCTGTAGCAAACCATTAAGCAAAGACAGCCAGCCATTACAAAATCTAGGAAGCTTGTTCATGTTCATGCTTTATACGATATAAAGCAGCTTCATGAGCAAAATTTATTAAGAAAAAAAAGAAAGCGATTGAACAAGAAGATAAAAGCAATCATAAAGTTGGGATAATTCCAATTATGCATCCGCATATCACAATTGATCGGGTTAGAAAAACTGTGAATTGAAGAAGCCAGCTTAGTGCTGGTAAAAACCATATAGACAACAATATTTTTCCTATTCTTCAGACAATAATTCGATCACCATATCTAGATTTCTTGCCAAGCTCATCTTGTGAGAAATATTGTACGGCTAGTTATCTCCGGATCTCAGAACCCGCAAAATGGAAATGAACAAGTTCAGGATGTCCAAATAGAGAGTGGCGGAGGCCAATATGTAATCATCGTATGTGAAGCGCTTGATCAGGTTGTCAGTGTCATAGACTATGTACCCACAGAAAATCATGGCACTAATTCCACCATAGACGGCAGTAGATGTTGGGCCAAGTGGGAAGAACATCTGCATAATAATAGAACATATACAAAGTCAGATGAATCCTACATATGATGATGTGGAAGCACAAGTAATCATATACTATGTTACTCGGACCCGGGTGTGAGTGTCGGATACGGGTATATTCAATTTTTTCTAAGTGTTTTTTCATGTATTTGGAGGATCCTTGGAGGGTCATATCACCATACTCATGTCCGATATGCGTTGGACACGGGTACTTCAAGAAAAATAAAAAGTCGGAGCAACATAGATCATTTAGTGTTGAACTTCCATTGCATAGATAGATGACTGAGACATTTCACCTGGATAAGACCAGTTAGGATGAGGATAACAAGGCTGGTGAACAAAATTGGTCCAAGATAGCTAAAGTCCTTGCCCTTCTTGGATGCCCAGAAAGTGTAGCCAGTAAGAGATGCAACCACAGCTGCTGTCAAAATCAGTGCTTCAAGCACAATTCTTCCTGAAATCATACCAAAGTGGATAGTTAGTATAATTCTAGATTTATAACTAGACCTAGGATTGTTAACCTATGTTACTCGGACTCGAATGTGAGTGTCGGACAAGGGTATACATCCGACATAGGTATGCTCAATTTTTTTCAAGATTTCCATATATTTGGAGGGTCCTTGGAAGATCATATCCCCATACCTATGTCCAGATATGCGTCGAACATGAGTGTCGGACACGAGTACTTCAAGAAAAATAAAGAGTCGGAGCAACATAGTTATTAACAGCAAGCATCAAGTAAGATACTAACCATCAGTATTAGCACAGCTCACACCGACTGTGAGACTCAGTGACACAGTGAAGAGGCCAAGGATAACCAAGTTCACAGGGTGCTTTTGGTGATAGACGTGCAAGGGCCACAACACTGCATGGATTAAGTTTTATAGTTAAGATAAAGCATAGAAATGTGACACAACAGATGAAACAGAACTCCATAAAATCTTTAAGTAAATGCTTGGGAGAAAAGGAGGCCTTTATGACTCAAGCTAGTAGATTACAAATAAAGTCAGGGAGTCCTTAACTTGTCTGCTTTTAACCATTTTAAGAAGAAAGATATTTTTTTTATTCAGGTTTAATATCAATCTGAAAATAATGTTTAGACAACTAAGACCTCAATGATTACCAAGAGTTGGAGACCAATCTTATTGATTTTATCAGAAAAAAATAGGCCATTATAGAAAGTGTACAGTACCAATCTATGTTACCCGGACTCCTCATTTTCCCTAAAGTACCCATGTCCGATACCTGTGTTAGACACATATTCGGAAATAAATATGGGAGTATGATCCTCCAAATATATGGAAAGCTTAGAAAAAATTGAGCATACCCATGTCGAACACATACTAGTATCAAACACTCACCCCAAGTTCGGGTAACATAGGTACCAACTCTTACGGTCTTAGATTACAAAATTATTAGACATGAACTAATAACTTCCAAATATTTAAAATGCATTACAACCAACCAAAGAGAAAGGTAAACGGGTAAAAGTTACGGGACAGTTCAAAAGGCTCAAAGGAAGGAGAGCATAATGGTTAGTCATATGCCATTGATCACATTATTATTGATACCAACTGCAAGACAAAAGCCAGTTAACTGCTTCACAAAAAGGTAAGGTTATCATAGGAAAGCAACAAAGTAAGAAAAACTCACACAAAAGGATAGACTCTTATTAATAAGCTTTCCATATTTACTTCGATTTCAAAGTCTTAACTCTCTACGTCTCTTTATCCTATTCTGACATACAAATCGTAAACACGAACACAAAGATCTCGAGTATTAGGGTAGGTTAAGAACAGCGTACACGACCATATTAAAAACCCAATATAACATAAATGGCACAAAATGAGACAGCTACAAGTTCTAAACCCCTAAATTCCCCATGAAAAGCATCCGAATAAAGCGTAGAACAGATAGAATCAATATAATAGAGACAATTGCAGAATACTGTCCTTGTTTAGGGAACAAAGCTTTTGTCAAATCCTTTACTCAATCCATATACTTCAGAATATTGTCTAAACACAAATCCCATCACACTCAACCCAATTTCTTCCTAAGATTCTCTATTTTCTTATTAGGCATCATACAATTCAATTATATTTTACTACTTCAGTAACCCAAATTTTTATTCATCCACAAAAAAAGTATTGACTTTAGAAACAAATTATGCACAAAATTCAGGTCAAAGACACGATTTATTAACAAATCTAACCTTAATCTAACACTTGAAGGAGATTAAATTCATAATAAACAATGAAAAGTGCCCTAATTAAGTAACATATATATGTACTATTTAAAGGAAACCTAAAAAGTATTTCTTGCACAATTTAAAATTTAGCAGGATTAAAGCGCATGGAAAAAGAAAGAATCAAAATTGAATAAAAATGAAAAAAAAATAGGAAAAAAAAAGGTGTGGACTTTACAGATGAAGGGGATTAAACAAAGGAAGAGCAAGAGGCCAGAATTTCCACGGAGGAGCTCGTTGACCGGAGCCGACAACACCACGAAGGCTGAGACCACGGTGGTCAGCACCAGCTGCGCCGCCAGGATGCCGTAAACCTTGCGGATAAAGCCCCATCGGAGCTGGTTCTCGCCGTAGCTGAGTCCCGGATACAAAGTCTCCCCTGACTCTAGATCTATCTCATCCGCCTTGCTGGCGCTCGTGTTGCTCACGTGCTCGTATCCGTACATTTTTTTTTCTCTCCGATTTTCCGATTTCTTTTCTGTTTTCTCGGAAAATGAGAGGGGAAGAAACCGTGGGAAAATTAGCGGTGACTTTATATATATATATATATATATATATATATATATATAAGGTAGCCAATCAAAATGGTTGGTAAGGTGGGGACCACGCGGTACTAGGAGCTGATCTAAAGAGTAAAAGACCTTACAAGTCCGGCCGTCCGGTTTAGATTAGATCGAATTAAAATATAAAATTTTTATAATTTGAATTGATTCAATTTAAATTATTATTTATTTAATTAATAAAATATTTAAATTTAATTATAAAATATTAATATTAATATTAAAATAAAATAAAATTTTAATATTTATTATATTTTAAACAATAAAATAAGTTTTCAAATTTGATCCAAACTTAAATAAACAAATTAATAAATCATGGTTTACTATTCGTTGATTGAGAGTTTATAACTTTAAATTTTTTAATTTAACCCTATTTGTTGGAGTTCATCGTTTAAAAAAAAAACACTAATACTTATTTCTCGATGTTTAAAAAAAAAAAACGTTTTAAAGTTCTTGAATTCATACTGTTTTTATTATAAAAAAAAAAAAAAAAAGTTTACCTATAATTCTGTATTAAAAAAGTTAAAATTATGATAATTTTTTTTCTTTTGTTTCAAGTGAGAAAAAATGGGAGAAATTAGAATTGTGAATAGGCTTTTCAAATGGAAATTGAGCTGTTTTTTACAAACTCAAATCTATAGGATCATCCCAAAGGGGTAAAATTTCATGGAAATGAAGATACTTACCATCAAAAGATTGTAGAATTTTTTCACAAAAAAATATAATAAAATTGTAGAATTAAAACTTTAAAGGAAATTGTTAATCAGTGTCTAATGCATTGATTAAGACGATATTTAAAAAATATATAAATAATATATTGTTTTTTCTTGAATTTAATAAAAATAATGCATTAAATATATATGTTTTCTAAAATAGCAATTAAAGAATCCTTAATTGGTGCCTATAGATATCGATTAACCAGATCTAGACTTGTTAACTTTGGATACGACACGATTACACGACACGAAAAAAAAAAAAAAACTAAAACACAACACGACACGAAAAAATAACACGACACGAATACACAAACGTGTCAAAATCTATATAATACGAATTATTAACATGTCAAAATTTATATAAATATCTAAAACCTTAACCACCATGATTATGACACGAAAAAATAACACGAGCACGACATGAATACACGGATTGTCAGGTTCGGTTCCAACTTTGAAATGTCCATTGACAAACTCAAAAGTCCAATATAAATCTGGTAATTCGTGTATGCTCGTTGTATCTCGTGTTTTTTTCGAAGTCAGCAATGTAAACATAAACAAAATACAAATTATTAAATGTGTTAAAATCCTAAACAAGAGTACGATACGTGCATTAAACATGTCGTGTTAATCATGTTTAAATATGTCATGTCGTATTTATTATACTCGTATCCGACACTCAACCCGAGTCCAGGTAACATAGGTTAAAACTCATTCAACAAAAATTTCATCTTATTCTAGTTGGTCATCATAAGAAGTGAAATCAAGGCCATGATAGTCTGAAGTTGATCTAAAGATACGCAATGCTATCAAAAGAACCCTTATCAATTCTCTTTGGCATTTCATTATTAAAAAGATACAAGCATTACAAGATGGATTATTGAAAATCTATGTTGCTCCGACTCTTTATTTCTATTGAAGTATCCGTGTTGGACACCCATATCCGACGCATATTCGGACACGGATATAGGGATATGACTCTCCAAGGACCCTCCAAATACATGAAAAAAACTTAGAAAAAAATTAAACATACCCGTGTTGAACACATACCTGTATTCAATACTCATACCCGAGTCCAAGTAACATAGTTGGAAATGCTTTGCTTAATTTATTTTTAGGACCTCTAATAAACATGATTCAACAAGATGGGCATTATTCCCTTGGCAAAACTTGGTAACCAGGGAATGGCAAATGCTTTCTTTAAGTGCATAACCTACTCTAAACATAAAATCTAAAACAAGTAAAGAATCATCTAACCTATTACTTTGTGAGAGACACTGAACCAGTTTCTCAAAAGTCTTCTGCTGAGGTTTGAGTCTATTCTTCAGCATTTCTCGCAACCGTTCCATTCCCTCTGCAACATATCCTAGCTCACACAGTCCGGCAATGACGTGATCATGAGTACAGATTTTCGGTTCTAGACCCCTACTTTGCATATCATTCAACAAATTTTTCGCTTCTTCCATGTGACCGATCCGGCATAGATTTTTAATTATCGGGGTATAAGAGGAATTAGATGGCTGTAAACCTTGTGCTAAGAGTTCATGAAGCAGATTTAAACTCTCAACAATTTTCCCTTCCATGCAAAAGCCCTGAATCAGATTATTGAATGTGATCAAATCACAAACAATGCCCTTTCGAGGCATTTCTTCAAATAAACGATAAGCCTGATCCATCTTCCCATGTGAACAAAACCCGGCTATCATGGTATTGTAACTCACAGTGGTTTCACCATAACCTCTGTCGAGCATCTCCGTATATAGTCTTTCTGCCTCTTCGAGGTCATGGACCTTATAAAGCCCGTAAAGCAGTGCATTATAAGTGTATTCATTTGGGAGCATTCCCTTATTAATCATCTCAAACCATAGTTTTCTGGCATCCCCAAGCCTCCCCATCTTACATAGTCCATGAATCATTGTTGTATACATGACCCTATCTGGAGCATACCCTCTATCTTTGAGATCATTGAAAATCCTGAAACCTTCCAGCCACTTTCTGTTCTTACATAGTCCATTGACGACTTCCTGATACGTATAAACATCCGGAGCACGATTCGTAGCAATCATTGTGTGAAGAAGTTCAGATACTCTACCATAGTTCCTTGTCTTACAGAAGGCGGCAATCAATTTGTGAAAAGCAATAGTATCTGGCACCAACCCATCGTCCAAAATCTGTTGAAGAAGCTCATAACCTTTCGAAGCTTTCCCGTCATTACAAAAGGCTTGAATCAAACACCCAACAGTCCCAACATCAATATCCACCCCAACACCAGATTCTATCATATCCTGATACAATTTCCACACAAGATCATTCCTGCCAACGTTAAGACAAGCCGATAATGCTGAATTCCACGTTGCTATTGACGGACGATAGCCAATCTTATTCAAGATGGAAAACACATCAACAGCTTCTTCAACCAATTCATTCTCACAAAGACATCTTAAGTAACGCTCTAAAGAACCCGGCTCGGGGCTAAAACCCGTCTGATCAAGAAAATTTCTTGCTGCTTTACAGGCCTTAGCCTCCACAAGCTTATCAAAAAGCAGATTACAGGAATCAAGGTCAGGCGAGAACTCATATTCAGACCGCAGCCAATGAAAGAAATGCAGAGAGAAAAACACATTCTCCTGCTGTCTCAAAAGCTCCCGAAAAAACCAGGGGTCCGAAAAATTAAAAGAAGGGAAATTTGAGAGCAGAGTTTCCTCCCACCTAGGTATTGTTCTAGTAATCTTGCAAACTTGTTTTACAATGTCTAAATTTGGTTGGTTTATAGTATTATTCAACAGTTCTTTACTTTGGTTTTGATTCTCTATAAATTCCTTAGTAATAAAGTTGGTTTCTTTGGAATCTACAGTGAGATTTCTAATGTGGGTATTAGGGTTTTGGACAATTCGAGGGTTTTGCCTAAGGAAGGTTATGATAAATGATGGAGCTCTAGCCATGGAATATCAGTTTAATGACTAAGTTTCATCAATGGGTATTTTCCATTTAAGCCAAAGATCGAAGATTTAAGGTAAAAAACTGAATCGAAAATGCTTGGATATGTAGAAGAATCAGATTAGAACTTACTGAGAAATGAGATTTGGAATTCCAAACGAAGTTGGAAACTTGGAAGATGAAATCGTAGCCAACGATTGAATTACTTTGCAAAGATTGAGAAGTGAATTGGAGTGCTAAGAAATTCAGATTGAGAAGAGCTAAGCTGAATCTTTGCTGCCTGATGGCCTTCTCTATGTTTTTGAACCATGGTAAAGGGTATTATATTATTAGTAGTTGGATAAAATTTTTAAATGAAAAATTTTCAAACTTCAAATAAATTTAATTAATCAATTTTCATGGAATATATAGATATTAAAAAAAGTAGCAAATAAATTGCAAGCTCATAACAATAATAAAAGAATATGACTAAAAATTGTGAAGTTTTTCTTGAATTTGTAATGCTATTTTGTCATGTTTTATTGTGTAAGAATGTCATATGGATTAAAGTTTTTTTTTTTTTAAAAAAAAGAATAATGTAACTATCTTCGATAGTATTTTGTTTTTTTACTTTTTATAAAGAAAGTTTTAATTTGAAAATAAGTGAAGAGATCGTAAATATTAATATTTGAATTAAAAATTTAGGTTATATTTTTAAAATAATTGCAGGAATTAATTGAAATAAACTCGGATTTAAAATTTTGCTTCATTGGTATGTCATATTTTAAGAAAACTTCAATCAGTCTCAATATATTTCAATCAACTATTTAAAATATGTATGTTTTCAATTAAAATTTGTAGCAATAGTTTATATCATCAAAATAATGAAGGCATAAGGAGAAATAATGAACATGCCATCAAACCTGAACCGGAAGAGAAATTTCTGATGGATATATGGTAGAAATAATGAACACATAAGCAGACTGATTGTTTCTTATCTATACATACCAAAGTTAAATGGCATCAACAAGTTAATGGAGCAAAAATCACAAATAAATAAACCAAAGCCTATGTTAAATCGGATACCCATGTTAAATCGGATATGAGTATGTGTCCGATACAGATATGTTTAATTTTTTCCCAAGATTTTTTATATATTTGAAAGATCATACTCTCATATCCATATCCGAATATGTGTCGGACAAAAATATCGGACACGAATATTTTTAAAAAAATGAAGAATCCGAGACCAATTTGAGAGTCAACATTAAAATGAACCAATTTAAGGCCATTTCCCTCATATACTATTTTGCTTCGACTCTTCATTTTTCTTGAAGTATCCGTGTCCGACACCCGTGTCTGACACATATTCGGACATGGGTATGAAGATATGATCCTCCAAGGACCCTCCAAATACATAAAAATCTTGAAAAAAATTGAACATACCTGTATCCGACACTCACACCCAAGTCCGAATAACATAGCTCATATATACCAATTTTTCATTAATTTTCATCCGAGCTGCATATCTCTTCCAACTCCCACTGCCATAGAGTAGGTGAAACAAGGCTCTCTACATATGTCTCTATTTCTAGTTTCCTCCTACCTTGGATCCCATGGATTACAAGCTCCCTATGTGTACCTTCTCTTGGATTGTAAAGAATCAATCTTCCATCAATCTCTAACAAAGCTTCATCATTCTTTAAGAAACTCAAAGGTTTCAAGTTCAGAAATGGGATGTTGATCACAACTTTAGTCCATGATTCCTTTACGCCATATTCCTTCATTACCCAGAAATCATATTGCTTCGTTGCAGCGCCAATGGCACGAGTAAGCCAACACAGACATCCTCCTAACACCCCAACTGTAGTCAAATTGCTGCCTGCAGCATCAGATGGTCGAGCCACTTTCCGGAACTTTCTCTCAGCAAAATCGAAAGCAACAATCGACCTTGGCCTTGATTCTTTCGATTCCTTACCTCGACCAAACACCCAGTGGACAGGTCCATTGAGAAGGATACCTGCATCACTGTTAGAACTATTGTAAGGGAAGTTTTGAGCTCTTCTCCAAGTATCAGTTTTCAATGAGTAGACATAGACAAAGGATTCTTAGATAATTTTAACTACATTGTAGTCATCAAGAGAGTGATCATAACCAAAACCATATATAGAGGGTTGAGAAATATGACTGTATAAGGGCCGGTCGATGTCAATGCTTAAGTTTTTTTGGTACAAAGGAGGCCGCAACCTAGGAATAAGGAAAAGGGTTGCAGATGCTGGGATTCGAACTCCAGACCTGTTGCATGCCACCTCTTAAGGATGACTGCATGAACCAACTGAGCTAAGCTCCGGGTTCATGTCAATGCTTAAGTTGGGTATTCTTTTCAGCTCCTTTATAGCAGGATTGAATAGAAAAATTCTTCCTGGTTCAACAGAAATGCATAATAGGCCATTGAAAGAGCCAATGAACTTGAATTTGTCAAGTAAACTCTTTATCAATGGGAAATCAAGCTCTACTGCCATGACATCATTAGATGACATAGCTTCATAATCTACATAGTACAGAGAAGAGAGAGAACAAGAGCTGAGAATGAGCTTCCGCCTCTCATGTTCGATGTCTTTGTCTATCATTGTTAAATTGACATGCCTTTTGGTGAATTTTGGATCAGAGATAAGAAAAATACCAAAGCTTGCATACACATTTGAATCGAGAAAGAGACTTAACTGGCAATCTGAGGAGGATTTCAATGATGACATCTGGAGGAAGGTCTTGCATTGCAACTCCTTATGCTAAAAAGAAGCTAAGAGCTGAAGCAACAAAAGAAGCAATGGTCATATTGGTCCTGACATTAGATTGAAATGCCCAATTGACCTCTTTAAGAAGCTGAGAATTGAAGCAGATAAAAACAGAACTGGTGATACTAACACTGCAATTGGCATAATTTTTGGATAGATAACTTCGATGTCATAATCATTCATAACCATATGCTGCAGAAACTTTTTATAACGACAAGTGAGATAAAACAAAAACCAAACATTGGGATTACCGGCAATTGGTTCTCAGGTCTTAGCTGTGGATAAATAAATCTATTGTGCGTGCAATATCAAAGAGTTTATTGTCAACTCCGAAGTCCAAAGCATAAGTGAGGTCATATGAAATGTAATAGGATTTTACACTACAAACTAACAACAATAAGATGTACATACATAATATAGTTGGACTGTGACAGAAATATATATATGTTGGCTAGATATAGAGGGAATTTGCGTGTTTGACCTTATGCCAACTTCTTTGTATCTATCTAAAGTCTAAACCTTCAAAGAGTTGGCCTCTCCCTGGGACTGGGGTATTCTGGCCTTTTGCCTCTTGGTGAGAGCCTATGTTACTCGGACTCGGATGTATGTGTCCAACATGGGTATGTGTCTGACACAGGTATGTTCAGTTTTTCTAAGTTTTTCCATGTATTTGGAGGGTCCTTGGAGGGTCATATCCCAATACTCATGTCTGAATATGCGTCGGTACTTCAAGAAAAATGAAGAGTTGAAGCAGCATAGGTGAGAGCCATCCGATATATATAATAAAGCTCATTTCTGGGGTTGGTCACACAAGGCTGTCCTCTTCTGAATCTTTATTCTCTTCTGTCCAACCTGTAGATACCCTAAATCTTAAATAAGGGATTTTGCTTCCAGATCCTTCCCTAGGGTTTGAAAAAGGATCCCTCCCATCCCAAATGTTTCCCTTTAAATACCTGTAGAAAACAGACAAGAATTCAACTGAAAAAATGGCCAAAAAATCATTACTAGTACTGCCACCATTCTTTGCCAGCAGAAGAACCCGAAGATGAAAAGCAGGACAACCGGTATGTAGTCATCTCACTATATGTCTGCCAAAGGAGGAAACATGTTCTAACTAAAGGATCAACAGAAGGCAGTATCAGATAAACCAACATGCATAAAATCATAATAAAAAAAATACTGTAGGCTACATTATGGTTGTTTGAAGGTTTGGCACTCACATCCTCAACCTTCTTGTCCAGAAAAGATAAACACGAAAACTCAGCAGTTCAATTGGTATTTTAGTATCATTTTCTGCTTCATGAGTCAATCATTTGCACATTTCCACAATATATGTAGCAAAAGAGATACAAATAAGCACAAGAATGAGAAATATGTATTCTAGGGAGCAGAGCCCACAAATAAGTAAAAGAACAATAATTTACATGAATTTAGAAGTAGAGAACATAATCGGAAAAAGATGCAACAAGTTTATCATCTTTAGCTCTTACCACTATCCCTAGGCACCTAAATTTCATTCGTACTCAATATTGCATCTGAATTCCAGTCCTAAAGAAGCCATTGGGTGAAACGAGGCTCTCCAAGTAGGTATCTGCTTCAAAACCATCTCCTGCAGGAATGCCATCAACTATTAAGTACCTATAACTGTCATCTTCCAAGTTGTACAGCAACAGTTTTCCATCAACCTCCAGCAGGGCTTCTCCATTCTGTGCCAAACACAATGGCTTCATGCATATGTATGAGATACTGAGGGTCAATTTAGTCCATGATTCACCCACACGATACTTGGTCATCACCCAAAAATCATCGTGCATCTGATTGCGGCTATGAAGCAGACAGAGACATCCATTAAGAACCCCTACCACAAATTCAAAGCTAGTATCGACAATGTCAGGTGCCGGCATATCCGAAAATACCTCTTCTTCTAAACTAAAAGCAGCAACCACACACTCATAATCCGCCCCATCTCCACGACTGGCCATCCAGTGAATAGCCCCATTGAGAAGCACTCCAGATTCATACACATTATCATCAAATGGGAAACTACCAACCTTCCTCCAAGAATCAGTTCTTAATGAATAAACACAAACAGTTCCACAACCTAGTTTCACTACCTTATAATCATCATTAACAAAATCAAAACCAAACCCATAAACACTTAAACCATTAGGAGTAAAACCGGAAGGCGGGTCTGGTATTCTCTTGGATTCTCTAGTGGAAGGATTAAACAAAAAAAGTGTATCTTCATCTGGGGCAATACAAACCAACCCATTACAAGAACCCAAGATATCAACCCAATTCCTTGGATTCACACAACATGGCAAATTTAGCTTCACCATTACAGGAAATTCATCATCTTCACTTCTTTCACAATAAAGAAAACCATCTTTAGCAGAATCTAATAGCTCAGCTAATCCATTTGGCTTGTCTTTCAAAGGATAATCAAGCTCTAAAGCTACCAAATTTTCATTAAATCTACCATCTTTACCAATTGATTCATATTCAAGAGAGTATAAATTATGTGAGGAAATGATTACTCTCTTTCTCTGAGAATAAAAATAATCATTTTTAATGGTTTGTTTGAGGTGGGATTTGGCTAACTGAGGATCTGATATAAGAGAAAGCCAAAGTTTGGAGACACACCTGAATTGACAAAGAGATTTGATGGGCAATCTTGAAAGGATTTCCACCATGATTTCTTGGGGAAGAACCGGAATTTCAGCTTCTTCTTCAGATGGTGGTAGCTGCTGAATTATTCTTTCTTTTTTCATGATTTCAATTGTTCTGTAAACTCTTTTCTAAAGAAACAATTTTGATGGAAATATGGAGTACCCAAAAGGGAAAAAATTCAAAAAATACAGATGAAATGAATCATAAGAGAAGAAATGAGGAGAGCAGTTGGATTTGAGCCCCTTTTCTTTCTTGGAAACTTTGAGTCAACTTGACATCTGATCGAGTTAACTCAGCCCCAGCAACTATTTAAGGATAATTGATTAAATGTTGAATTTGCCTCTACATGCATATACATTTTTCAATTTTGTCCCTCTTTATTTCACATGTTAAAACTTATAGTAAGATTTAAGTTTTTCATTCTATACCATTTAACCCAATTCAATTTTTTTTTCAGTTTTTTTTTTTTCAATTCTAGGAAGTAACTATATTTCTAAAATTTTTACTAACAAATACCAACCATTGTTTTTTATTTTTTGACATAACTACCAACCATTGTTATTAGTTCTTGATAACATGGATAAAAATAAGCCAAATTAGTGTCTTTAAGGAGTAAATGCAAGTGTACATTAAACCTGAAGCTTAATTCAGGCATCCAATAGATTTGAATTCGAATCTAAATATTTACAATCAATTTTTTTATGTTTAGACGGCAGCCTTCTTTATATAAAGGGTAAATTTGAAAAACATATCTTTTTCAATACAATAATTATTAAATGGTATAATGAGCAAGAATTATTTGAAAAAGAAAAATATAAAATATAAAATTGTTAGAAAGGAAATTGTAAAGACAAAATTATCTTTGATAAAAAAAAACCTTCTTCTCTCTTTTTCTCTTATTTTTTAATTTATTTTTTTAATTAAAAAATAAATTTTTCTAAAAATAAATTTTTTAATTTTAAAACATAATTTTTTAATTTACTTTTTTTTATAAAAAAATAAATAATACAAATAATATTTATAAAATTAATTTTTTTTATTTTTTAAAATTTTAAGAAAATAAATATTTAATATTTTGAACTTATTTTTAATTAAATTTTTAAAAAAATAATAATTCTTTAATGGAAGGAGAAAGGAAAATGAAGTTTTTCATTAAGTATAATTTTGTCTTTACAATATCTTTCCTAACAATTTTTAATTCTTCATTTCTCTTTTTCAAATAACTCTTAACTATTAGACCATTTAACAATTATTCAATTATTGAGGGATGTTTTTCATATTTACCCTTATATAAAAGGAAATTAAATTGAAAAGAGAATCAAATAAAAAATGCAAATTTTTAGGCATAAAAATACAGGGTTACTTATTGCTTGTCACTCGGAATGATTATTATCATGGGGAGGGGAGGAATATCTATTCCTCTTTCATGGTAACAAAGGTTGAATAGCTATTATGTAAAAATTATCAAATATTTAAGTTTTTTAATATTATTTTATCTTTTTAGTTCTAGAATGGTTTAACTTAGCTGGGTCTTTAATTTTGTGATGATTTCCTCAGTTTAAAGGCAGCTTTCGAGCTGGAACGAAAGACTAGTAAAAGTTATTAACAAAACAAGCAAAAACCATTGCTAAACCTCAATGGAGCTTTGAGGCTTCAAAAGAAAATCAAAACTGCTGTAAATAACAGATAAATAAAGAAGATCTCCATCAAGTCCTGGCTGATATACTCAGATGTAGAAAATGGTCAATGAACATTAATCTCATATATATTTTTGTTGATTTGATAGCAATTGTAGAACAATCTCAGGGTTCTTTTATTCTCCTACAAATTTCAGACATTTATAGAGATAATCTAATAGAGCAAATTACAATTCAGCCTAGAATTTCTTGATGCACTTTTGGTAGCAGTAATTCACATAGCCTGCTGCTTTCTTCTTATCTGCAAGAAGAATTATTTATCAGACATCAATGAATATATAATTTGATACCAAAAAAATAAAGATAACAAGGGAAGTTAATTTAGACATCAATAGCAGTAATTTTTGTACCGGATTTGAAATTTTTGGGCATGGATTCAGCACAATGACTAGTACAATTGTAGATCAGCTGCGAGTTAAGGAGTATGCATCTTTTCCTACAGACTTTGTTGCATAAATTATGAAGGATAGGGACTTTGATTCTCATGCAATTCGTAGAACACTTTGTTTTACAAATGTTTTGTGGATTGCTTGGACGTTTTGGAGGAGATGGAGCTTTTGTAGGTGATGGTGTTTCAGAGGACAAAGGTGCAGGAGCTTGAGGAGGCCAATGGGTTTCGGAGTTTGACTCTGTTTCTAGAGGAACCTGTTCGGTTTCGAAGGGCTCATTGGTGTTTTGAGGAAATTCAGATTCTGAAGCCAGAGAGGTTTTCTCAGAAGGTGACTGTTGGGTCTCCAGGGGCAAATTGGTGTCTTGAAAATCTTGAGAAAATTCAGATTCTGAAGGCAAAGAGGTTTTTTCAGAATGTGACTGTGTTTTCCAGGGAAACTGTTGGGTTTCCAGGGGCAATTGGGTGTCTTCAAAATCATGAGGGAATTCAGATTCTGAAAGCTGAGAAGTTTCTTTAGAATGTGACTGTGTTTTCCAGGGAAAATGTTGGGTTTCCAAAGGGAGTTTGGTGTCTTCAAAATTCTGAGGAAACTCAGATTCTGAAAGAAGAGAGGTTTCTTCAGAATGTGACTGTGTTTTCCAGGGAAAATGTTGGGTTTCCAGGGGGAATTTGGTGTCTTCAGAATCCTGAGTAAATTCAGATTCTGAAAGCAGAGAGGTTTCTTCAGAAGAAGGGAAGAACCCTTGGGCTTGAACTACGACTAGCAGAATAAAAATGGAGGCTACTTTGGTATTCTTCATGGAGATTGTTTCCATTGTTGATTTATTTCAATATCTTTTTTGCTTTTGAGTAGCTAAACATAAACAAGAATTTATAGGCCATGAACCGCCATCCTGCCATTTATTGCTCCATATTATAATTGCTAATTGATTGACTGTAAAACATTGAAAAATTCTCGTTTAGGAGTTTGTGATATAGTATAAGAAAAACTACTTTTAATCCATAATTAACTCCTGTTTACAGCATCTCTTCCAAAATTTATGTTTCAATATCTTCTTGCCATTTCTCTTCATACTCCCTCTCTTCTCTTTTTCTTTTTCTTTTTTTTTTTCTTTAGAAAAAAAAAAAAGATATCCTAAAATAAATAATAGTTCCAAAGAAACTTTCTCGGCTTTTTTATACTAATATAGCTAAAAAAAAATTAAACCCCAAATTACCTATACTTTTAGATTATTTCCCAAAATACGCCTGTTTTAAAATTAGCTGGGAAATCGCCACCCCCATGGCGATTTCCCAGCATGAAAATATTGATTTTGGCTAAAAATACCAAGGGAAATCGCCATGGGGGGTGGCGATTTCCCTTGGTATTTTTTTCAAAATTTGATAAAAATACCAAGGGAAATCGCAATGAAGGGAAATCGTCATGGGGGGTGGCGATTTCCCTTCATGTAATTTTTTTTTTTTTAATAAATCAACAAATTTTAATTTTTTTTAATTTGTAAATTTTATTTTTTAAATTTAAAAATTATAAATTAAATTAAGTTTCTTATTAAATTTAAATATGGAAAATTTTATTTCTTATAAAAATGAAAAAAACAAAATAATATTTCTTCTTAAATTAAAAAAATCAAAAATTATATTTGTAAGTTTTGTTTAAATTTTAAAATTTTGTAAGTTTTAAAATTTTGTAAGTTTTGTTTTTTAATTTTAAATTTTATAAATTAAATTAAAATAATATAGGTTTTTAGACAGGTTTCAGCTATTTTCCAGTCCATCAAATGCTGGATAAAATATTGGAACTTGATTTTTTCTGCAATGGATAAGACTGATGATATAGGTTTTTAGACAGGTTTCAGCTATTTTCCAGTCCATCAAATGCTGGAGAAAATATTGGAACTTGATTTTTTCTGCAATGGATAAGACTGATGATATAGGTTTTTAGACAGGTTTCAGCTATTTTCCAGTCCATCAAATGCTGGATAAAATATTGGAACTTGATTTTTTCTGCAATGGATAAGACTGATGATATAGGTTTTTAGACAGGTTTCAGCTATTTTCCAGTCCATCAAATGCTGGAGAAAATATTGGAACTTGATTCTTTCTGCAATGGATAAGACTGATGATATAGGTTTTTAGACAGGTTTCAGCTATTTTCCAGTCCATCAAATGCTGGATAAAATATTGGAACTTGATTTTTTCTGCAATGGATAAGACTGATGATATAGGTTTTTAGACAGGTTTCAGCTATTTTCCAGTCCATCAAATGCTGGAGAAAATATTGGAACTTGATTCTTTCTGCAATGGATAAGACTGATGATATAGGTTTTTAGACAGGTTTTAGCTATTTTCCAGTCCATCAAATGCTGGAGAAAATATTGGAACTTGATTCTTTCTGCAATGGATAAGACTAATGATATAGGTTTTTAGAGAGGTTTCAGCTATTTTCCAGTCCATCAAATGCTGGAGAAAATATTGGAACTTGATTCTTTCTGCAATGGATAAGACTGATGATATAGGTTTTTAGACAGGTTTCAGCTATTTTCCAGTCCATCAAATGCTGGAGAAAATATTGGAACTTGATTTTTTCTGCAATGGATAAGACTGATGATATAGGTTTTTAGACAGGTTTCAGCTATTTTCCAGTCCATCAAATGCTGGAGAAAATATTGGAACTTGATTCTTTCTGCAATGGATAAGACTGATGATATAGGTTTTTAGACAGGTTTCAGCTATTTTCCAGTCCATCAAATGCTGGAGAAAATATTGGAACTTGATTCTTTCTGCAATGGATAAGACTGATGATATAGGTTTTTAGACAGGTTTCAGCTATTTTCCAGTCCATCAAATGCTGGAGAAAATATTGGAACTTGATTCTTTCTGCAATGGATGAGACAAATGATGGGATTTATCAATGACATTTTGCATTGAATAAGTTATAACTTTTTCAGTCAAATAGTCAAAAGATGGGATTTGTTATCTGGTACAACATAATGAACCATTATAAATTCATAATACTTATGAAGGTTTACAATACCCCCATACAACAGTTTTTCAATCAGATTTTTCCTGAGTGCTAAAACCTCCTCATTCTCATTCTAATCCTTCTATATTTCTTCTTTCTTTTGCTACACAACATGAGCAATAGAGTGATCGCATTGGTCTACTATAATGGCCAAATTCATAATACTGACGAAGGTGCTACCTTTGATTGTGAACGTCCAAAAAGTTTTCGTGTTGAAGACGACGTCACATTAGAGGAACTGAAGCTGCAAATTCATACAAAAATTAAAGCTGGAACTAGAAAAAGAGTTTCAGAGGTTAAGTACAGGCATCCTCTTTCTATTGGTGAAGGATGTGTCCGATATAGAACATTTCCACTTGAAGATGATGATGATGTCAGATGCATGTTTTATGCTCATGAGACATTTGCAAATGTTGGTGTCCTTGAGTTATATGCTGACATAGATGATGTTGACGATGATTGCGGCCCTTCAAATGTTCGCACAACAGAAAACTTTCCCATAGAAGATTATGATTCTGGGTCGTTCTATGTTGACACTACATACGACGTTCCCACAGAAGAAGTCGTGCCCTTATCTCAAGCTACAACTTTTCAGACTTCATTAGTCTCACAAACCCTAATTCCTACTACCCTCGAAGATGAGCCAGCTGGTGTTGATCCTGTTCGTCCACGTGGAGTCCATGGTGAAGATGTTGGTGAATTTAGTGAGCAAGAAGAGGATGTTGAATTCGCAAGTGATGACAATACTGATTCTGACCCAGACGTCGTCCCTGCTGAGATCAACACTCATGGAGATATCAACACTCATCGAGATATTCCCCCATATCAGGCTGCATCCCATATGCATACACTGGATCTGGAGGCAATGCATGTGCCGGAATTTCCAGAGTATGTTCATACATTAGCTACGCCTCTGACATTTGATCCATCTGCACTTGATCTGTGTGTTGGGTTACAATTCCCAACGAAAGAGGCTGTGGTTTCAGCTATCAAGCACTATAACATCAAAAACTCTGTAGATTACAGAGTAATTGAATCTGAGCCGACGAAATATTATGCCAAGTGCTTAATGTATGAGAATGGGTGTAATTGGAGAATAAGGGCAACTTTTATGAAGAAGAAACATCTATGGGAGATTAGAAAATATGAAGGGCCTCATACTTGCACATCGGCGAGGATTTCACAAGATCATTGCAAGTTAGATTGTAACATGATCTGCTCATGCATTTTGTCATTGGTCCAAGCAAATCCGGAGATTTCCGTTTCAGTTTTGATCGCTGAGATGCGAATCCGGTATGGATACATGACCTCCTACAAGAAAACATGGCAAGCAAAGCAAAAGGCAATTGTTCGAGTATTTGGCGATTGGGAAAGATCGTACAATCAGCTACCTAAATGGTTAGGTGCAATGCAACATTTCGTGCCTGGTACAATTATGGAATTGCAAACGATACCTGCATATCACGGTGATCGATTGGTCCAAGGTAAGAGAATATTCCATCGACTATTTTGGACATTTAAGTCGTGCATTGAAGGGTATCCGTATTGTAAACCAATTGTGCAAATAGACGGTACTTTCTTATATGGAAAATACAAAGGCACATTATTGTTAGCTATTGCACAAGATGGCAATCGAAACATACTGCCAATTGCCTTTGCCATTGTGGAGGGTGAGACAACAGAGGCTTGGTCATTCTTTCTCAGTAACTTGCGCAGACACGTGACAAAACAGCCTGGCATTTGCTTGCTGTCTGATCGACATGAAGCCATCAAAGCTGCGATTAGACGCAATGGTGGATGGAATCCTCCACATGCATATTCAGTGTACTGCATTCGACACATTGCAGCGAACTTTATGAAAAAGTTTAACAATAAGGAATTGCGTCGACAAATTGTTAACATGGGTATGGAATCAAATCATAGTTATTTTATCTCTTATATTTCGTTTAGCATATAAAATAATATTGAAATTCAAAAGTTTTTTGTTTTTAAATTTATTAGGATACGAGTTGAGGCGACCGAATTTTCATTTCATGTATGACAATCTTCGTGGAGAAAATGCAGAGGCGGCTAACTGGCTTGATAGGATCCCCAAGGAGAAGTGGGCGCAGTCATATGATCAAGGAAGGCGTTATGGCCATATGACAACCAACCTAGCTGAATCTATCAATTCGGTGTTGAAGGGAACGCGTCATCTTCCCATTACCGCTTTAGTGCAATCAACATATTATAGGTTGGCTGCACTTTTTGTTAAGATGGGGAACAAACAAATTGCCATGATGGAGGGAGGGCACACATATTGTGAAACAGTCACACAAGCTATGCAAGAAAATCGCACGAAAGCTAACTCACACATTGTTCGTAATTTTACGCGAGCAAATCAATCTTTTCTGGTTGAAGAGTTAGTTGCTCCACAAGAGGGTGTTTCTGCAATGAAGTACAAAGTCAACCTCAGTGACATGTGGTGTGATTGTGAAAAGTTTCAAGCACAAAGATTCCCTTGTTCACATGTAGTTGCTGCCTGTGCACATGTCCATGTAGATTGCATGCAATATGTGGACAAAGTCTATAAACTGGAAAATATATTGAATGTTTATAGACATGAGTTCGAAGCTGTTGGAAATGAAGGTTACTGGCCTCAATATGATGGTCCAGAAGTGTGTCCCAATCAAGAAATGCGGAGAAATCCACATGGTCGGCCAAAATCAAGTCGTATTCGTAATGAAATGGACCTCAGGGAGAAAGGCCAACCAAAACGTTGTGGATTATGCAGAAACGGAGGTCATAACCGTCGAAATTGTCCGCAACGATTTGGCACATTGGGGGAGACTTCGCATCAACAATAAATGAATTACATGTTTTTCTCAACTTATCATGTACTTTGGATTATAAGGGAAAATGTAATGCAAGTTTTTTTTGTTTGTTTTTTGTTTTTATCTAATACAAATCAATTAACAAAATTTAAAAAAATTTGTTCATAAATTTTAAATAATAAAATTTACCTTACGAATTTTTTTTTTTAATTATAAAAAATTATTTTAATTTAATTTATAAAATTTAAAATTAAAAAACAAAACTTACAAAATTTTAAAACTTACAAAATTTTAAAATTTAAACAAAACTTACAAATATAATTTTTGATTTTTTTAATTTAAGAAGAAATATTATTTTGTTTTTTTCATTTTTATAAGAAATAAAATTTTCCATATTTAAATTTAATAAGAAACTTAATTTAATTTATAATTTTTAAATTTAAAAAATAAAATTTACAAATTAAAAAAAAATTAAAATTTGTTGATTTATTAAAAAAAAAAAATTACATGAAGGGAAATCGCCACCCCCCATGGCGATTTCCCTTCATTCTTTTTACAAATTTGGTTAAAAATACCAAGGGAAATCGCCACCCCCCATGGCGATTTCCCTTGGTATTTTTAGCCAAAATCAATATTTTCATGCTGGGAAATCGCCATGGGGGGTGGCGATTTCCCAGCTAATTTTAAAACAAGCGTATTTTGGGAAATAATTTAAAAGTATAGGTAATTTGGGGTTTAATTTTTTTTTTGGCTATATTAGTATAAAAAAGCCAACTTTCTCTTCTACCGGGGTAGCCAAGCCATTACTTTTTATTCGTTATTCTATTTATTATTATTAACAAATTACTAAATCAAATTACCACAACAAAATAAATATTTAAAAGGAGTGATGGTTTTATTTTTTATATTATAAATTTGTTATATAAATGTTTTACATAAATTATAAATAATATATTAATTTTGAGTTTGAGTTTGAGAGTTTGGATATAATTTATGCATCATTTAATGAAAAATTATTTTATGTATTGAATAATAATTGAAATAAATATTTATATTTTTATTAAAAAATAATTCATTAGTTCAGGACCTTCAGGTTTATTCGTAGATTTTTATTTGTAAATTATCTAACGACTTTTATTCAATATATTTAAAAAGTATAACACCACTAAATTTTTAATTAATTTAATAATAAATAAATAATTGAATATATTGAAAAGTTGGTTATTCAAATAATTAATAAAATAATTATTTTAATTATTTTAGTAGATGATTATTTAAAAAAAAAATCTTAGTTTTTAGATGATGTATTAGATAATTTTTCCAATAAATATGTAATCTTATATATCTTATATCTTATACCTTATATTATCTTATATAAGATATATAAAGCCAAACCTTTAACAACAAAGACAATTATCATATTTGGTCCCAAAAAAAAAAACAATTATCATGTGGATGGTTTAACTTTTTGACACATGGATAATATTAAATAATTACCATTATTAATGTATAAATTTAACTTTATATATTTAAAAAATCAATTAATCACATATGATTTATTTTCATTATTTGTTTTTAAAGAACCAATTAATGGCATATTGTAATTTAATTAATTATTGCAATCTTATAAAAAATATATTGACATATTAAGGAAAGAATGCAAGGTAGGTCGTTTATTTTTACAAATAGATTATTTTTGGATTGGAAACCATATTTTATATAATTTATTGCCATTATTATTACATGAATTCCGAAATCAATTTATTATTATTTCCTTTCTTATATTATTCATACTTTAATTATAGTAAACTCTCTACCATAAATCACTCTAAATCAACCTTTCATAGTCTATTTGTAAAATCCGTAATGTAAAAAAATCACTTTAATTTCCGAAATCAAGGGATGTTCTAATTAATTATAAAATATAATTTCGACCATTTATTTGTTTAATAATACTTATAATTTATTATTTTTGATACAAAAAATATTTTATAACTTTTAATTTATTTAATAAGATGTAAGGGTGTTCATTATTCGGTTTTAATCGAATATTAATTTTGAGTTTGAGAGTTTGGATATAATTTATGCATCATTTAATGAAAAATTATTTTATGTATTGAATAATAATTGAAATAAATATTTATATTTTTATTAAAAAATAATTCATTAGTTCAGGACCTTCAGTTTATTCGTAGATTTTTATTTGTAAATTATCTAACGACTTTTATTCAATATATTTATAACACCACTAAATTTTTTAATTAATTTAATAATAAATAAATTATTGAATATATGGAAAAGTTGGTTATTCAAATAATTAATAAAATAATTTTTTAATTATTCTAGTATTTATTTTTATAAAAAAATTCTTAGTTTTTAGATGATGTATTAGATAAATTTTCCAATAAATATGTAATCTTATATATCTTATATCTTATATTATCTTATATAAGATATATAAAGCCAAACCTTTAACAACAAAGACAATTATCATATTTGGTCACACACACCAAAAAAAAAAAAAAAGACAATTATCATATGTGGATGGTTTAACTTTTTGACACGTGAATAATATTAAATAATTGCCATTATTAATGTATAAATTTAACTTTATATATTTAAAAAAATCAATTAATCACATATGATTTATTTCCATTATTTGTTTTTAAAGAATCAATTAATGGCATATTGTAATTTAATTAATTATTGCAATCTTATAAAAATTATATTGACATATTAAGGAAAGAATGCAAGGTAGGTCGTTTATTTTTAAAAATAGATTATTTTTGGATTGGAAACCATATTTTATATAATTTATTGCCATTATTATTACATGAATTCCGAAATCAATTTATTATTATTCCTTTCTTATATTATTCATACTTTAATTATAGTAAAGTCTCTACCATAAATCACTCTAAATCAACCTTTCATAATCTATTTGTAAAATCCGTAATGTAAAAAATCACTTTAATTTCCGAAATTAAGGGATGTTCTAATTAATTATAGAATATAGTTTCGACCATTAATTTGTTTAATAATATTTATAATTTATTATTTTTGATAAAAAAATATATATTTTATAACTTTTAATTTATTTAATAGGATGTAAGGGTGTTCATTTTTCGGTTTTAATTGAATTTGGTTCGATTAATCAAAAAAAATTCGGTTCAGTTATCAATAAACAATTATCTATTGAATAATTATTATAGGTAAATGTCTAATATCAAAGAGCTTATTATTCCCTAAATTTTTTCAATTTAAAATGTCCTTATTTATTTAGAATAAGAGTGAAAAATACATACTATATATGGCTTTATATTAAAAGCAGAAGAGAAATTATATGATTTATATGTTTTGCATGCTTTTATCATTCATAGTATATAACTTGAAATCTTATATATTTCAAGTTTAGCGGCACAACTATTACATGTAATGTTATTTTCATATTTAAACTTAGATACTTAAAAAGATTTTAGTTAAATGAGTAAAGAATTATATAAGACCTCATTTTAGGGTTTCTGTATTGGTAATTTACACTTTTTTAATAAGCAATCCAAAAAAAAAACCAAAATATAAGCACAATAAAAAAAATTGATTTCTTTCCAAAAATAATTCATTCTTAAAGTCAATTTAATTTTTACATAAAATATTGATTTTACACCCTAAGAATAAGGATAAAAATATAAATCATATTAATTAATGTATTTATATATAGGGAAGAAAGATTTTGAGAGAGAAATATGTGAATGAATGAAAAATAAAACAAAATTGAAAGAGTAAATTTAGGAATTTGGAAAAGAAAAAAAAAAAAGAAGGGCTAAGCATTAATTTGGTTGCTTAGGGACGTGTTATATGTGACTTATATGATTAAATTGAGTAATTAAGGGATAATTATGTATGGGGATGTTACATAAGGGAATTAAATATTTATTGTTATAATTGAGTAATTAAGGAGTTATTGGCATTAAAGACAATAATAAAATCAATAAAAGTATAGTTTTTTTCCTTCAAATATCATATAAAATATAAAAGCATATATTTAATTGACATGCCTCCCTAACCCTAAATTTTGTTAAAAATTTGAAATCACTATAAAGCAATGTTAAAAAAATCGGATTGGAGGTCGAATCGGTCAGACCTTTAATTTTCGATCCAACTGATTCAATCAATTGGACCGGCCAGTTTGAAGTAGTTTTTTTTAATATTTAAACACTAAGTTTAATGTTAAATAAAGTTTAAATATAGTTAATAATTAACAAAAATATGCATTTAGTTTAATGGTAAAGTTTTTAACTAAATTAAGAGATTAAAAGTTCAAACCTCATTAATTATAAATAAAATTTTGAAAAAAATTAAAATACATATAAAATCGATTTTTTATTGGTTCAATTAGAATTTTTATCGATTTTGTACCGGTTCAATTGATTCTCGATTTTAATATACTCGCCGGACCGGACAGGCCACCAATTTTCGGTTCAACCTACCGATCGATCCGGTTTTTTAATCAATGATATAAAGGGATGGGCAAATAATTAATTAAGTGGGTTAGCTAAGCTAGCTGCCCTGACTAGGGCCGTAAACGAACAGTTCGTTCGACGAACCATTCGTGAACAGTTCGATTTCTGTTCGTTTATGTTCGTTTATTAAGCTAAATAAACAATTATGAACACAATTTTAATGTTCGTTTATTAAACGAACCGAGTTCGAACAGATTTGTGTTCGGTTCGTTTATGTTCACGAACAAGCTCGTTTATGGTTTGTTTAAAACTCGTTTATTAGTTTGTTTAAAGTTCGTTTATGTTCGTTTATTGTTCGTTTATAATATATAATAATATTATTATTTGTATTTTATTTGATTTACTTATAATATAAATAATATTATTTAATAACTTAAATTTAATAATTTAGTAATAAATTAAATTTAATTACGTTTGTATTTTATTATTTTATATTTAATAATAATTTAAAAATGACTTATTTTTTTATTTGTTTATTTATTTATTGTTATGAACATATTTATAATTGTTCGTGAACATGTTCGATTATATGTTCATGAATATGTTCATTTAATGTTCACAAACAAGTTCATTTAATTTAAATGAACTTGTTCGTGAACATTAAATAAACGAACACGAACACACTCAATTTTAAACGAACAGAGCTTGAACACGATTTGAAAATCCTTAACAAACACGAACCGAATACAAACAAGCTCAAAAATAAATAAACGAACACAAACAAAGGCTTGTTCGTTCAAGCCCGGTTCATTTACAGCCTAGCCTTGACCTAAAGTAGACCTGCTCATGGGTCGGGTCGCAACCCAATTTTTTTTATTTCCTTTATTTCCAAAATTAATTATGAGAGGAAGCAATATCATAATTTTTTTGACACAGTTTTAGTTCTACTAAAATTGTATCTCATTAAAGAAGTCGAAAACTAGTGTTATAGGGAATTCCAAACCGCCATTGATAATTGCTTCTTAAGTATATAAAATTAATGGTTAACAAATTCATCTACGAATCCAATGCCTTTGGCTTGGAAATATTTGAAGAAGAAACCAAATCGAATAATAAAAATATAAACATGGCAAGGCCAAACGTTGTTCTTGTTCATCAATATATCATAGAGGAGATACTCTCACGATTGCCTGTCAAATCTTTGCTCAGATTCAAGTCTGTTTCCAAGTCATGGAACTCTTTGATTTTCAGTTCTTCATTCATCAGATTGCACATTTGGAACGAGCATGGCAGCGAAGAAAGAATTATATCCTTACATCAACACCTTCGGGCCTGAATTTGTTAGACTACGAACCATGTTTTGGCAACGAAGTTCGCCTTGATTTTCCAACAAAAAGAAACGGTCGTCGAGTCTAGGGGTGTAAACGAGACACCTGTATTCGCAAGCTACTCGGGTTCGGTTTGAAAAAAACTCGAATTCGGCTCGGTCATTGTCGAATCGAGCTATCGAGCTAACTGAATTCGAGTATCTTAAAACTTGACTCGAGTAGCTCGTAAGCCTAAGCGAATTTTTTTTATTTTTAATTAGTATTGAAAAATCTCAATTCGTAGTCGAGCTCGAACACAAATAATCGAGTTTGAAGTCGAGTATGGAAATCGAGCTCATTTTTTACTAGATAAATGAGTTTAATCGAGCCTAATCGAACGAGCTCGTGTAGTTCGATTTTTATTTCAAATCGAGCTCGAGTAGTTCGATTTTTATTTCGAATCGAGCTCGAGCTTTAAAAGTGAAACTCGATCGAACTCGAATCAAGCTTTGAGCTACGAATTTCGAGTCAAGCTCGAGCTTCTTACAGCTTGAACTCGGCTCGACTCGATTACACCCCAAGTCGAGTCAGCATCATGGGATCATGCCATGGCTTGGTAGCTGTAGCTTTAAAGAAAAACGAGGATTTCTTTTTATGGAACCCATCAACAGGGCCTTCAAGAAGTTGCCAGATCCTTGTTTTCCATCAACAAATAATGACTTTTTTCCTGTTAATGAAGATAGTTTTTTTAATGATTTTGGTTTTGATTCATCCACTGATGATTATAAAGTGTTTTTCAGTATTCAGAAATCATGGTGGCGTCCAATATCAGATACTTTTTGCAAGGAGACGATAGTTGCCATTTTTTCACTGAGAAAAGGTTTCGGATGTAATTGAGTCGAGTCGAACTCAAGCTGTAAGAAATTCGAGTTCGACTCAAAATTCGAAACTTGCAGCTCAGCTCGAACTCGATCGAGTTTCACTTTTAAAGCTCGAGCTCGGTTTGAGATAAAAATTGAACTGTTCGAGCTTGCTCGATTAGGCTCGTTTACTTAGTAAAAAATAAGCTCGATCCTTATACTGAATTTCAAACTTGATTATTTGTACTCGAGTTCGAATTGAGTTTTTTCAATACTAATTAAAAATAAAAAAGCTCGATTAGGTTCGCGAACTACTCGAATTCGGTTCGCTCGACCATGACCGAATCGAATCCACGTTTTTTTCTAGCCGAACCCAAATAGTTTGCGAGCACAGATATCTCGTTTACACTCTTAATTCCTAAAGAATGATTGAATCACCCCCGACCAACCCCTTGTTTTACCCTCATCAAGATATATCAGGATATTCTGCAAATGGAAATCATGAGTTAATTACTGTTAGCACGGAGATTCTTGATGGAAGACTTTGCTTAACATTTTATCATCACAAATACTATCTTAATGAATCTCCATTCTTCCATCATTTTGAAATATGGGAAATGAAGGAGTATCGTGTCAAGGAATCCTGGACAAAAATGGTGACTATTGGATAAAAATACAATGTTTAATTAGCATCTGCCAATATGCATTTCAGAAGGCAATAATCAAGTTATATCAATCAATGAATAAAAGGAATTGATAAGATCTGATGCTGAAGAATCAATGTTTGAGAAATTCAGGATTTGCTAATGTAGTCCTGAAAATTTGAAGTGTTTTTCAAAGTATAAGCATCCATGTCAAGCAATTGCTTATGCAGAGAGTCTACTTTCTCCTAATGTACAATATCATTGAAGATGAACACCAAAATCAAGCAAGAATTAGAAAAAGGAAGAATATATTATGAAATTTATATAGCTATCTATAAATCTCTTTAGGATGAATATAATCTTTTCTGGCTATCTGTGATTATCTGTTCCACCAGCATATTTATGATTTATTTCTAATAAGTTTATCTAAAATCTACGTAATTCGAATACGGGAGTGAGTGTTAGATAGGAAATTTTATTTTTATTATTATTATTATTATTATTATTATTATTATGTTCTGATATATAATTAATCAATAAAAAAAATTGTTGTTCAAGTTCAATAATCCTTGTAAGATCTGGTATAAAATTAAACTTTCCAATTTCTCTAGAAAAGATGGAGAACAAGAAACTATAGTTTATTGACAAATTGTTTGGTTCTTATTACATGATCTGTGATTCAAGGATTCACTATAAGAGAGAATTATGAGCTGCAGATTTTCTTATGTTTGATATGAAAAAATGGTCTCCAAACAAATTCTTAAACTCAAGATGTTGAATTTTATCCCTAAATTTCCAAAAGAAAACAACAAAATTCTACATTTATTAAAACTTCATCTCTCATTTCCATAAGCATATGATTCATGATCTCATCAATCCTTTGTTTTCATTTCTTTTCGTTCATTCCAAGTGTGTTCTTCACAGTTTCCACAGCACCCTGAGCCATGCCCTTCACTTGCTGTCCAGTCTGCAACAACACAAATTCCTCTTTCATTAGTCTCCTAGGGGTGTTCAAAGTCGGTTCGATTAATAACCGAACCAAAATTTTGTTAATCAAATTAATCAATTTTTTATTTATCTTAACCGTTACCAAACCGAATAGAAAGAGATGTAAATTAACCAAACCGCAATTATTTCGGTTAATTCGGTCGGTTTTCGATAAACCGAAATAAATACCAAATTTACTTTACAACCTATTTTTAATACATGATTTTATATATGCAACTAAAATGTCAAAGCAAGCTAATTATACTCCATCCATAATAATATATCCAACCAAAAACAAAACATAATAAAGCTATAATAAAATCCAAATATCAAACATACTAAAACATAATAAAATCCTAAATCCAAATTCCGGTTAATATGATTAATTCGGTTATTTTCGCTTAACCAAACCGAATTAACCAATAACCAAAATTCATCAGAAATCTTTACCGATAACCAAACTGAAATTCTTTTGGTTAACCATTAAATTAACATAACTGAATTCGATTTCGGTCAGTTAATTCGGCTAAAACCGAATAATGAACACCCCTACTAACCATAGCTCAAAACAACATGGTATTCCTTCTAGGGAAAATATTACTATGATCATAACAATTTGAGAATTAAATCGAGACTTAAAACAGTATTACGGGTATTTGTCCGGATACGAGTATACTCAATTTTTAAAAGTTTTTTCATATATTTGGAGATAATATCTTATACCCATATTTGAATATGTTTCGGACATGGATACTTTAAAAAAAATAAAGAGTTTGGATAACATAGATTATACCCGATTATGTTTACATCGTTATTTTGTAAATGTCTGTTTAATGTATACCCTAAAATGAGGTATTATTCTTGAAAAACAGAAGAAATTATAAAAGGGGATGGATGATATAGGTAAAGAAGAAACCTGCTGAAGGAAACCAGCAGTCTGCTCCTCTCCTTGCTGAGCAGACTCTTGAGCTGATTGAGCTGCATTTGCTGCCTTATTTCTAGCTGCATTTGCTGTATCCTTAGTGGATTGAATCAGTTGGTCTGTTTTAGCCTGACCAAATCATGAATCCTTTCTTAATTTTTCGAATAATTACTCTACTCGCACATTATGTTATTCGAATTTTTCATTTTTTATAAGTATTTGTGTCTGATACTTGTGTCCGACACATATTTGAATATAGATATAGAAGTATGATCCTCCAAATATATGAAAAAACATTCAAAAAATTAAATATACCATTGTCGGACAATTACCCGTATTCAACAATCACCTCTAAATATGAGTAAAATAGCTTTGCATGTAAAGGGGAGTTACATTTGAAAATCAAATTTTTAGTAATAAACTTAACTTGAAGGTAGAAATAAAATGGTAATGAAAAATGATCCAAATATATGAAAAAACATTCAAAAAATTAAATATACCTTTGTCGGACAATTACCCGTGTCCAACAATCACTCCTAAATCCGAGTAAAATAGCTTGCATGCATGTAAAGGGGAGTTACATTTGAAAATCAAATTTTTAGTAATAAACTTAACTTGAAGGTAGAAATAAAATGGTAATGAAGAATGATCCGAATATATGAAAAAAATTTAAAAAATTAAATATACTTTTGTCGGATAATTACCCGTATCCAACAATCACCTCTAAATCCGAGTAAAATAGCTTGCAAGTAAAGGGGACTTGCATTTGAAAATCAAATTTTCAGTAATAAACTTAACTTGAAGGTAGAAATAAAATGATAATGAAGAATTATTCAAATATATGAAAAACATTCAAAAAATTAAATATACTTTTATCATATAATTACCCGTATCCAACAATCACCTCTAAATCCGAGTAAAATAGCTTGCAAGTAAAGGGGAGTTGCATTTGAAAATCAAAATTTCAGTAATAAACTTGAAGGTAGAAATAAAATGGTAATGAACAATGACTTATCCACACAAAAAAAAAAATGGTAATGAAGAATGATGAAAAACCTTTTATTTTTCATTCTTGGAGATTTTCCATACCTGGGTCTGGCCTTGAGTTTGGCCTGCATTGAAAGATTGCTGAAGGTTGGACATATTTCTCTATTACTTGAACAATAAATTAAAACCCTAAAAAAGTTGCTTTTGTTAATTAAATACTGGATTATTTGAGGTTTTTATAGCAATTATGGAGTAGCAGAAGAATGACATGTGGATCATGAATTTGTGGTTGGGGGAGACTTAACTGAGTCAGCTGATTTTAATGAGTAACAAAGCATATAATTGGTTTCCCCATGCTAGAAAATAGCATTATTTCCTTTTACTTTTTCTTAAGTCCTCCTTTACTCTAGGAATGGATTCTATATCCTTTATTCAGTTACTACATCCTTGTATCTTAAACACATATGTACCCTAACTGTTCAAGAGTCGGTATCTCGTTTGGTTCGATAAATTTAGTTTGAATTGAATTGGGTTTAGATAAAAAAAAATTGTCATTCGGATTGACCCGACTCAATCCGATTTATTATTCATTAAACAAAAAATACTTTTTATTTAGATTTAATTATAAAATATTTTTTATATATTTTAATAATTTATGAACAGTAAAATAAGCTTACGGACCGATTAAAGCCCGATCCGAAACGGATTTGGACAAAGAAAAAAATTTGGATCGCAATCAATACATGAGCAGATTTAATTTGTACCCACTTTTTTTCTCTTTTTTTCTGAGTTCTAACTATTTTCTACTATTACTATAGTTATGAAGGGTAAATATTAATCTTGCAAAAGTTATGTTATGTAACGGGTTGGACTATCCACTTAACCCGACGGATCCAATTTGAATTGTGGTTTAGAATATGATTTTTATAATTTAGACTGATTCAGTTCAGATTATTATTTAATCATTAAAAAATATTTTTATTTAAATGTAATTATAAAAATATATAAATATAAAATAAAATAAAATAATATTTTAATATATTTTAAATAGTAAAACGAGTTTTTGTGCCCGACGGATCAGGCTCAGACCGAGGACAAACAAATTTTTTACTATTCAAATCTGGTCCGACCCAATCCAACTCATAAACACTTCTAGATGTAATCAAGTGTTTCATTTTTAATTGATAATAGAAAAGAAAAAAAAATACAATATCCAACTAAGTTTTGAAACTTTATTAAAAAATAAACTTTCGTTTTTTATTGCATGAAAATAAAATTATAAACTTTTATTTCATATAATAATTAAAACCTTGACGTAATAGAATATTTCATAATATCTCGTTAAAATCTTCTTGGATGGATATAATTTATAAAAAATTGCTTACATGAATTTATTTTGATAAGTAAAATGATAAATATAAGAACGTTATTTTAGTATAATTCTATAATTAAATTTGACTCACTCATTTTTCAAATTTAATGGGTATGGTTACAATTATGAAATAAAAGTGTATAACTTTAATTTCATACAATAAATATAAAAAACTTATTTTTTTTTTTTTTTTTGAAGTGTGAAAGCTTATTTGGGTATTACTTTAAAATATAGCATCTTCTTGAGCATTTAATTCCTATTAAACCGAAACTAAGTGTCGATATAGATATGTATTTGATATGGATATATTTAAATTTTAAATTTTTTTTTATATATTTGAAATATCATATCTCATACTAATTAGATCCGAATATGTATCAAAAATAAATATCGAACACAAAATTTTTAAAAAAATAAAAAATTCGGATAACATAGATTTATCACAATACTGTCCAAAAACAATGAAAAAGGGAAAAAAAGAAAAGGTCACATCTAATTGATGAATTTTCTCAGACTAATTTAAGTATAAACCACATAATACTTAGCTAAAATGGCCAATTCAGAGGAGGAAAGAAACGTGAAAAGAGGGAAAGTGGGAAACTGAGAGTTCAATTACAAGCAAAACATCAACCCTTTTATTTCTGGTTCAAGTCACGTAATTTATTGTTTATATATTATGTTATCTGGATTCGAGACGTGTGTCAAATACGGTTATATATCCGATATGAGTATACTCAATTTGTTTTAAGTTTTTTTTATATATTTGGAAGGTTTTATCTCATACCCATATTCGAATATGTGCGGGATAGAAATGTTGAAAGAATTCAAATAACATAGGTTATATGTGATCTTTGTGATGAAACTATCAAACAATATTGAGGTTTGGCTTTGAAATGGTTAATCTGATTTGACTTGCTCTTGTAAATTTTGAGGAACAAACGAGCTAGAATGAATTAGCATATTAGAGCTATGTTGCTCCCGCTCTTTATTATTCTTCAAATATTTGTCTCCGATGCATATTCGGAAATACATGAAAATTTTAGAAAAAATTAAATATACTCATATCGGACATATATCCGTGTCCGACACTCACACTCGAATTCGAGTAACATAAGTTTAGAGAGCAGGCCAAAGGTAGTATCTATTTCATGGGAAACAGATCTTGTCATCACAGGAAGTGGAACTGAGAATGATTTGAGTATCTGATCTTGATGTGGACTTAAAATTTTGTTTGCTACTATGATTTCCCACCACCTTTACACCCGTTTGCTATCGCAGTTCATAATCATATAGATTTAAGTATATGTTGGATATAAATATATTTATTTATTTTTATATATTTAGAAAATTGTTTTTTTTTTTTAATTTAGGGTGTTTCTTTTATTATCATTTTATGGTTGATAGAAAACTAATCTCTGTCGGATCGGGAGTGTAATAGTTTTGCTCTATCAACATTGGTAACTCTCAAGATTCGAATTTTGATTCTTATCTTGAAGGTTGAAACCACTTTACCACTTCAACCAACTAAATCGTATTTTATATTCATATTCAAATTTATATCAGATATAAATGTTAAACATAAATATTTTTAAGAAAAATAAAAAAATTCCAATAACGTATATTCGAAAGAGTTTCTTAGGTGATGTGCATGTTTCATCTGCGTATTCCGACCTCAAACTTCCATTTCAAGATTATCTAACCAAATTTCACTTTTACCTTCAGGTAATTTTGCACTGATACCAGTTAAGATCAACAAAAATTATATTTCCTCACTGAAGAATTAGCAGTTCAAACATCTGAGGATAAAATGGATAGTAAATGTTAAATATTCAATTTAAAATCAATTGACGATAAATCAAGAGACTCAAACTGAATAATATCACTTTAACAGACCTCATCACATATAAACAGAAATAGAAAAACTCATTATATGATAAACTCGAAAGGAATATGAGTAAAATGCAAAAATAACACAACAAAACCTGATCTCTCTTACTATGTTAAGCATCTAACTTAAAATCAATTGATAATAAATGAAAAACATTCAACCTAAATATAAAATCACGAGAAACTCAAAACGTAACAAATAAGAGAGAAAAGAAGAAAAAAAAAAAAGCAATCAAATAGTCCAACATATTATGTATTAACCTGTTATGAAAAATGAAAGAGTTTCAAATATTGGAATCAAAGTACATGAAATTCCATCTTATACAACATACATTTTGATGTCACAGCATAGGTAAAAAAAAAAAATGCTATAGCATAGCAGGATCGATCCTTAAGGCACTGTTACAATCCAACTCTGTACTAAGCTACCTTCCCTGTATGCAAAAAAAAACCCCTTGCTATTGCATAAGGGCAAGGGCTGCCTCCTGGACCAAAGGCTGAGTAACATGCACAAAATGTTCGGCTTCCCTCTCAACCTCCTCCCGACACCGATGACCGTCTTTTCCTTGGTTCATCTTCTTCACGAATGCTACAAATCGTCCCCAATTGTCCGGCTGAAAGAGCGACGGATTCATCCTCAAGTATGTAAATGCACACATCATCTCCCTATCATCTAAAGAGCTATCAATATTCTTCAAAGATGATGCTTGTAAAATCTGCTCATGAGCGTTTTCGTCGAATCGGGGCAGCGCATTCTCCCCAGCAAGTGCAACTTTTGCTGCACCGGTTGCTAAAGCCACTTGCTTGACTAGCTTCTCAGGTGCACATAAGGCATCCTGTGGCTGCTCATGATCACGCATTTCTACACAAGTGAAATTAAAAACAGCACAATAACGTGCTAGCATTTGAGCAATAGGAAGGTAACCATCTCGGAACCTTGTGTTATAGTACCCTGCTGTGAGTTCAGGGGCGTGGGATCGGGTTCCGTAGTGCCAATGGATTCCGGCAATTTTTACCGAGATCTTCACGCCTGCAACACCTTCGAAAACTGATGTCGCCGACGCAAGAATTCTCTCGCCGTGTTTGATTAGCATCTGAGAATACCAGGAAAGGAAGAATTCGCCATAGTTACTGTTCCAACCACCATTTTCTTTCTTGAAAAATGGTGTATCTTCTGGCCAATTGTTGTAGTGACCAGCATCAGTCGGGCCTGTGCTGCCCCATTCTGGCTTGCCAGCCGCTTCAGCGGCTGCTTTCAGGCTGCTAAGCATATACTGCATTATACAATTACTATAGTTATAGTGACAATTTAATTGTGAAGAAGTTTAAACCGTCACAATTACTATTATAATAGTGACCAAATAATAATATATCACAATTACTTATACAAATAGTGTCGTATAAAAATTTCGTCACAAAAAATCTAATATTTGTGACAAATTTGCTCATAGTCACGAGAAAATCGTCACTAAAAACCTTATAACAGCCAATTTTAGTCGAGAACAGGAAGAGAAAGCTGCAACAAGCGAGCTAAAATAGATTAAGAGAGATCATTGCCATGCCAAGTACCTTATCATAACATTGGAAGGCACCGATTCCGGGAAATTTCCATGTCCCGTTCTCCTCGGGATATGAAGGATACCGAAGCTCACCTGCCGGACCCATTCCCACTTGGATCTCCTGTAGTTAAAACATTGATAGCTGTTTAGCTGCTGATTTGTTTCATGGCATATGAATAAAGATGGTAACGGATAATATATCTATAATTTTTGAAATATTCGAATCTAAATTCGTTTATAATTTGTCCAATATCTGAATCTGTTTATTTCCATTTACTATTCGAATCTACATTCGATTTAAATAACAATATCCATCAGATATCCGAATCCGTTAAATATTTAAATTTATTAAATTATTTTTTTCAAAGATAAAATATAAAATTAAACAAAAATTAAATATTTAAACAGATATCGAATTTCAAATATTCGAATTCATTATCCATATAAATAAAACAGATTCAGATATCTGTCACTATCCATATCAAAATCAAAACGGATTCAGATAACAAATATCCAAAAGTTCATATCCGAATCCGCTGCGGATAATAAATCTAATATCCGAATCCAAAATTTATCAAAATCTACAATATCCGAATCTTAAAAAAAAAACAGATCAAATAATTCAGATATTTAATTTTTTTACTATCCATGTTATCCCTACAAACGAAGTAAAATTAGAATTTGCAAAAAAATTTAAAAAAAAAAATAGTAAAAATAGGATGAGTAATTAGTAAAATACCACAATGGTATCACCAAGTAGATGTTTGAAGTTGTCCCTAAATGCACGCATGAAATCAGCATAACATTGAACAGGAGTACGGCCTTTGAAAACAGGAATGGTATCAGAACCAAGTGAAACATATTCATAATTCCTTCTTCCCCATTGATCAGTGTATGCAAGGTCTGGATCCTTTTCCATCTCTTCCCTAACCCACTTGGGCAAAGGAATTCTGTACAAAAGATAACCATTTATTTAAAAAAAAAAAAAAAATACTTATATTCTTTCAAAAAAGTCTCAAAATTACAATCAACCTAACAATATTAAATTAACAATTATGTTATCAGACTCTTTATTTTTTTTTAAATACTCGTATCCAACATCTGTATTTAACAGATATTTGAACGTGAGTATAATGGTATCATCCTCCAAATATAAATAATAAAAAATGAGTATACTCGTATCGAACGCATACCCGTATCCGACGCTCATCCGAATTCAGATAACATAAATAAAACATCCAAAATAAATTAAAAAAAAAACATTATTAAATTAGGAATTGGCATCTCCTATATGGAGGTATGATCATTTTCATACAACCCCCATACCTCTGCCAAGTGGGATCCAGCAGTAAAGATGGAGAGGCATAAAACCACCATACCCTCCATGGAAATGGGCCCGTCTTCCTATCAAATTTTGAACTATGATCTAAACATTATCATCGAAATGATTTAAAAAAAGACAATGCAATCTAAGCTTGTATTATCCCTTATCTATAAACTTCAATAACTTCAATCTAATTATCTATAATTTTGAATACCATACAAAAACACGACACGTTTATAAATATAAAAATACAATAAACACGACACAACATATTAAATATGATTAATTCGACATGCTTAATTTATATATTATATTCGTATTTAAAATTTTAATACATTGAATCATTTATGTCGCGTGCATATTTACATGATTAAAAAAAAATGAAATACAATAAGCATATACACAAATTACTTGTGCCAAAATAAGCAAACTTTTTACTTATCTCAACTTTTGCCAAATAATTTGAAGGTTGAACTATTCGTCCTACCCAAATTGAGCCGAATCTAAATAAATAATTTTATAATTCTAATCCGATTCGAATTACTATTTATTAAATAAAAAAAAATTAATTTAATTCTAAAAATATAAAAATATTTTTTAATAATAAAATAAATTTCCAGATCCGATTCAAAACGGATTTAAACGAGAAAAAAAATTTCGAATCACAACCCAACCCGGTCATGGACAAGTCTACTTATAATAAACAAAGAACCAAACATCGTGTAGCTTTCTCCTTGATTTTCCAAAATTCTTTAAATTTTATTATCTTCTGAAACTAAATCGCATAAACTCACGTGACCATCTTATTAAAAAAAAAGGGATTTAGATTTTAAAAGAGAAATGAGAGGTTAAGAAGAAGATACGCACGTGCAAGAGTCACCGACGTTGCCGCCACATTGATGAAACGACATAACAGCCTGGACTTTGAGGCCATGTTTCTTAGCCATCTCGAGAAGCTCGGCGTAGCCACCCCAATTGTAAGCGCCCGGAGCCTCCCTCTCCACCAGCCCCCACCAAACGTCAATCATTATCCCCTCCACACCCGCGCTTTTCAAAGCGTGAAGACTCGCATTCATCGCCTTCTTCCTATTCAACGTGTTCCCATTCGTCACGCTATCCAACGGCATCATTACGTACACCGGAACCCCTTTCTTCTCCTCCTTCCTACCTCCTTCCTTCCACGCCACCGCCTCCTCATCCTCCGCCGTCTCCAGCGGCGCTAACGTCGTGTAGGCTTGGCAAGCTGCTGAAAGGTCCGGACGCAACATCGGGCTCATAAAAGCCGACCTGTTTACGGCGCTACGCGGTGACAGCGGTGGAGTTAACATAGGTGGAGATACAGTTTCTTGTGGGCTATTGCATCGGATATTCCCCGCCGAAGATGGTTGTTCTCCGGTGGTCAATTCAGTCGGAATTTGTGTCCCGGCTAGAGCTCCAATCTGGTGTGCCAAATTCATCGCCATTTTCTTGAATTTTTTGGAGTACGTGACAGAATGAGAAGGAAAAAGGAGATTTATGTTCGTCAAAGAAACGTTTTTTTTTTTCTTTCGGTTTCGAGTTTTCAGTTAGGGACGTGAAAGAAGATATTGAGTATTTTTATAGAAACGCGATTAAAGTAATCTATTGTTAAAAACCCATTGATTTTGCGACACGTGTTTATATGATACGTGGCGGAAGGAAGGGCGATCGAGGAGGCTACGGATACGATTGCTCGACTCACGTGAGGATGGACGGTTAGATTGATAGATGCGCGTGAAAGTTCAAGGGGAACGCGCTTTTATAAGGATAGCGAATGAGGTAGAGACACGTGGTTGAGAAGGAACAATTCACGTGTCCGATCGTTTCCACGAAAGGGCAGAAAAGGGAGGCAGGGAGACACGTGGAAGGGTTTGAGGGGAAGTAGGATTAGGGATGGCAAACCCGATCCGATCGATGGATTTCGCACCGATCCGCTCCGAATGGAGAGGTTTTTTTTTGGAGCGGAGCGGTTTTGATAAATGCTTGCTTCACTCCGCCTTGCCCCGACTTTTGAAATTACTATTTTATCCTTTAAAATATTTTATATTTTTTCTTATATTTTTAATATATATACTAAAATCATATATATATTAATATTTTATATCTATACTTTTAGTATATATGTATTATATATATTATATTAAAGATTTTTATATACTAAAATTATGTTCTTGAATAAATTATAATATAATTTTTACAATATTAAGTTAAAAATAATTAATATAAATTGGGGTGTAGCGGAGTGAAGCACCGTGGAGCGGTTATGGATGTAATCGACATCCATGAATGTGGATGTTTTCAACATTCATGCAAGAGTGGGATGGAGATAAATAAGACAGTATCTGACTCCGCCCCGCTCCATTGTCATCCCTAAATAGGACGGCAGATAATGCCACCTCCTGTTGGTTTAAGAGAAGTATGTACGGAATATTGGGTGCTTAAGCAGATATCAACGGTGGGAAGAAATTTGATGGGTTCTGACTTCTGAATTTCTGATTCATGTGGGACCAGCCTTGAATCTTGGGTTCGGTCCATTACGGGGATTACCGGATTAGAGATAGTACTAGGATAGTTATAATTATTATTATTTTTTTTAATTTGAATTTTGATATTATAATTACAATTTTTTTCGGATTCGAAATGAATACGGATATAAAATTTTAGATATTTATTATTCGAATCTTGTTTATCCATTTATTTTTGTGGATTCATATTCGGATATCCGAATTTATTATCCATTTATTTGAATTTAAATTTATTTTTGTTTGATTTTATATTTTTATTTAATTCTTTTTTACTTACTGAATTCGGATATCCGACAGATAATGTTATTTAATTCGAATTCAGATTCGGATAGTAATATTCGAAATTAATGCGGATAATAAACGGGTTTAAATTTAAAGCAATTTTACAAATTCGAATTCAAATATTACAAAAAAAAAGATATTCAATCTGTTATCATCCCTAATGAAAATTCGTCTTCAACTGTCAAACCCCAAAATTAATTGGAATATTTGTAAAGTGAAGTTAAGTTGACAATAGGTTTATTTTATATTGTTATTTTTTTATTATAATAGTATTTAAAATATTATATATTTATAAAATTTTAAAATTTTATTATTTTATGATATATAAATTCTATATTTAAAATTAAAATTTTAAAAGTTTGCATGGAATTTTGGATGAGACCAAGGTAGTCAGTTCCGTATCGACGGGCGTATCATTTTTGTACTGATATTGGTATGTACAGGTACCATTATATTTTAGTGTACCGTTTCGGGTTTACCAATATTTTTCAAATATTTTTTCATATATATTATGTATAACCTATTTTCAAATTTTTTAATAATATATATATTATATGTACATTCATTACATGCATATATATATATATGCAAATATAAATTTTAAATATTTAATATCTAAAATTTTTAAACATCATATAGGTAAAATAAATGTTCAAATGTTAAAAAATATAATAAATTATTATTTATTATGTTCACTAGCCTAATTTAATGAGCATGTTTTATTTTTAAATATAATTATGAAAAAAAATAAAAATGATCGTGACAAAAAATATTAAAATTGGTTTAAAAAATCAAATAAGTGATTTTTTTTATTTATAAAAGAACTAAAAAATCAAAATCTTATATCAACTGGTAAGGACCTGTACGTACCGGTACTAATCGGTATTGACCGGTACAGATCGGTATCTACCGGTACGAGCGGTACAGAACGAAATCACAATTGAAATGGAACTAAAAGTTGAGTGTACCAATTTAATTGAAAAATGAGATATTTCGACCGATACCACCGATATCGAAACGGAACGGACCACCATGGATGAGACTGAAAATATCATCTTAGATGGAATGATGCAAGAAAGAAAAACAAGAATATAGCATCTTTCCATAATATTCTATAATATTCCTTTTAAGTATTACTCCAAAAAGAACGGATCTTATATTTTCATCGCAATTAAATTTGATAATTTTAAACACGATTTTAAAATGTGATATAAACGCAATACGTTTAAAAATTGTGTAATGAAAATAATACAACACGTTTAAACACGATTAATATGACACATTTAATATATTTATCATATTCGTATATAAAATTTTAACACATTTAATAATTTATAATGTATTTATATTTATACAATTGATACGAAAAAAATAAAACGTGACATGTGTACACAAATTATCATATTTAAATTTATCATTTTACATAAATTAGAGATTAAAAAGAAAAGTAATGAAAAAAAAAAAATCCTTCCACTTTGTACTCTTTAGCCTATTGGATCATGAATTTTTTTTTGGGTTCTTTTACTCTATTATTATTGTGGGTTTAAAATTGCTATTGGGTCCATTTTCTAAACTAGTTTATTGGGCTTTCTGGTTTTTGAGCCTTTAAAATTCAATTTAAACTTGCAACTAATGGAAAAATGATTTTGTCACTTTCTCTCTCTTTTTTGTTTAAATAAGTTTTTACTACAGTAAAATTATTTGTAAATACAATATTTAAATTTAAACTAATAAAATTTTGTCACATCAAAAAATAAATAAACAATCATTCACTTCGACGTAAAAATGATATTGAGTTCGAGTTTTAACGATCACTCTTGTGCTATTAAATGATAATAAACTACGATTTATTTACTTTAAATATTTCGTTAAAAAATGAAAAATGTATTAATAGTTTAATCAAAATTTCAATCTACACGACGAAAATGAAGAAAAAAGATACTTCTTAAAGTTTAAATATATTCTACTTATTAATGTTAATCATCTTCAAAAATAAATATAACCAGCATGGAGTAAAAGTAAAATTGTCTATAATTTAGGATTAAATTTATAGATTCAAAAAAAAAAAGGTAGCATTTTTTTTCATAGTTCTTTTAGTTAGATCTTCTAATTTTGAATAAAATACAAAATACAATACATTTAATAAATGAAAAAAATAAAATAATAAACATTATAAATTTATATTTAAAATTTTAATATATTTAATAATTTATATTTACTCGATTGATATAAAAAAATACGAAATATAATATGTATATATAAATTATGGGATCTACTCTTATTCGAACATTGTCCAAAAAATACGTTGTCACGTGCCACAACGCATGACTAGAAGGGTATTTTAATCAAATCATAAGCCACACCGATCCAACAAACCAAAAAGAATATAACATTTACACAAATTAAAGAGAAAAAATTAAAATTAAAATTTCCTTTTCCTTTAGATATAGTGATTTGTATATTTATATTATATTTGTATATTTTTATGATCATAATTATATTTAAAATATTATATATTTATATAAATTTTAATATGTTTGACACATTAATATATTTATATCATATTTATATTTATTTTTTTATGTGATATCGTTTTTTATATCGTATTTTAATATATTTTTATTTTCTAATCCTTCTGATCTAATTTATACACACGAATAATAAAATAAATTATTTAAAATATTTCAACTAATTATAATTAACACATATTATTCATTAAAAAACAAATTCAAAACCTAACTCCTTAGCCCATCATTTTTGAACCAAAAGGGAAGAATCTTTCTCAGCCAAAGTTTTTTTTATTTTTTGCTTTATTTATTTATTTATTTTTATTTATAAAAGGCGGAGAAATTTTGAAGCTTGAAAAACTTCGGCGAATAAATGATGAGAGATTCTTCATTATGGGCCGAAGATTTGAATGCGCCATCTACTTCCAGCTCGCGAAGGGCCAGGTAAAGATTTCATGCCAATCAATTTTGCGCTTATTTTCTGTTTTGAGGTGAATTGGATTTGGATTTGAATATTAGGGTTTTGGATTCTGATGGTGAGGATTCGGATTGATTTTGGGGGATTTTGATGTAAATTTAGGATCTTGTTCGGTAAGTTGATTAAGAAATGTGATTGACTTTGGGGTTTGGATTTGTTTTCATGTTGAATTTTGAATTTTGAGTTGTTTTATGCTGGATTTTCGATTAATTTTGGAATTAGGCTAGAATTTTTTTTCATTCGGTGATTAAAAGTATTTAATTTATAGACATTTTGATGCTATTGCCTTAATCTAAAGCATAAAATGTAAAAAAAAAAAATTTTGAATGTTTATAAATTGTCAAGAAATTTCAGACAATTCAGATATAACAGTTTATAGAGAAATGGTGATTCTTTTTTTATTCGTTTTTTGGCCAAATGAGTATATGAGATTTATCATTTAATTAATCTCTTGGAAAATGATTGGTTACTATACTTTCGAAAGTACTTCCAAAAGCAACAGTTATAGGATTTTAGGTCTTAAAATAGCAAGGAAGGTGTCTATGGAAATGTTAATTCCTTCTATGCTGATCAACTTAAAACTTAAAAGTCACGTAAATTGTTGTAAATTGTAATTGTGCATAAAAAACCATCTAAAAAGGCCATGGAGACAAAATCAGTGCCTAAACTGTTATTTTTAATGAATGGAGAGCTGAGATATCGACAGATTTAAATATTCAAGTTTTCCTTTTATACTCGTTTAGTTCCTGATTATAGGTTTGAATTGTCCATTACTCCATTTATATTGATTTGAGTACATATTGTTATTTGATGCTTTTGCTGAATAAGTTCAATTTATGTTTTTGCTTGCTCTAGCAATGTCTTTCAATTATTGGCACAGAGAGAAGTTTCTCCACGAACAAAACGGTCATCACGAAAGCTATGGGGAGAAGAGTCAAAGAGCCGTCTTGATTCCTTTGGGCCAACGTGTCAAGCTGCAAGAGATGCTAGACGTGATCTTCTTTCCTGGTAATACCACTGTTTTACAATTTCTTTCACAGTTTGTTAAGTGGAAGCCACTGATTTTTCTCTTTTACTATGTGGTCTATTCTTTTTGTTTGCATGTTCTGAATCATAAAATTATGTTCATACTTTGTAGTAAGGATCCTGATTTTTTTTATTGAACTTCAATTATGTTGCAGGGTAGAGGCAGAGTCATTGCGGTATTTTTCAGCAAAATACTGCCCATTGTTACCTCCTCCAAGGTCTACTATTGCTGCAGCTTTCAGTCCTGATGGAAAAACACTTGCTTCTACACAGTGAGTTACTTGTTCCAGTACTTTTTTCCTTCTAATCAGGTGTCCTGTTAACTTGACCCTAAGATTTGCTACATATTTTACTTGGATTTTGGTCTTTTTCCTGCAGTGGAGATCATACAGTTAAGATTATTGATTGCCAGACTGGAAGCTGCTTGAAGGTGTTGAGTGGTCATCGCAGGACACCTTGGGTGGTAAGCCTGTCGATAAACATTTTGTCTTTTACAATTACTTCATGTTTACCTGTCACTTCAGTCTAATCAGATGTGTTCAAAAATTAATTTGTATAAATAAAGGTGCTCATGCACCAAAAATTACAATTGACTGCTAGAATGCTCTTCTTTTGATGGTTTCAAGAGTATGTATTTTGTAAATGCATTTACAGATCTTTGTGTTCAGCACAAGAAGATGATGGTATACTTCATCTATGATTGGCTTTTTAGCCAATTTTCTTGAATCCCTCCATTGTTTTTTGAATGCCTAACTGATTTTGCATATGGGATATTTATGCTAAAGTTCTGCATCAATATTTGTGCTGCTGGAACATTTTCAGGTTAGATTCCATCCTTTGTATCCAGAGATACTTGCAAGTGGAAGTTTGGATCACGAAGTTCGTTTGTGGAGTGCAAATACTGCTGATTGTATAGGATCACGTGATTTCTGTAATTACTCTTGTGGATTCCCCTTTGTAACATTTCGCACTGAGAATATATGAATTTGTTTATGCTGTGTTATTGCTCATTTTTCTCTCCTCCATGCAGACCGTCCTATTGCGTCTATTGCTTTCCATGCTCAAGGGGAAGTTCTTGCAGTAGCTTCAGGGCATAAGGTAAGGAAAATTGTTCCATTGTATATGCAGTTTTTATTTGGACTTTTATGCCTGACTTTAGAGCTGTTTGTCAGCTATATGTATGGCACTACAACAGGAGAGGAGAGACATCCTCTCCAGCTATTATATTGAAGACACGGCGTTCACTTCGAGCTGTACATTTTCATCCATATGCAGCTCCATTTCTTTTGACTGCTGAGGTGAAGTTTTGGTCCCATCGAATTGATTATGTACTTGAGTCTACTCTCTTATTAATTGGATATCTGGCTGATTTGTAGGTCAATGACCTTGACTCATCTGATTCGTCGATGACGGTGGCAACTTCCCCTGGTTACTTGCGTTATCCTCATCCCACTGTATATTTGGCAGATGCTCATTCTAGTGATCTTTCTAATTTGGCAAATGAACTACCTCTCATGTCTTTACCTTTCTTGATATGGCCTTCATTTGCTAGAGATAATGGGAGAATATCTTTGCAGCATACTGATGGCGACATTGGTTCAAATGGTGTGCATCAGAGAGTTGATCAATCTGCCTCAGTACGGCTTCTGACTTATTCGACTCCAACCGGGCAGTATGAACTTCTGTTGTCTCCTATTGAACCGAATAGCTCTTCTCCATTGCCAGAAGAAACAGGAGTCAATCCTTTACCAAGTGAGATGGAAACTGATGTTTCCCATTCTGCAATGGAGCCCATGGAGACAATGGAGGTGCAGCCAGTGGAAAGAAGTAATCAGTTTGTCCCTTTTGGTGATCCAACCTCGTGGGAGCTACCTTTCCTGCAAGGATGGTTAACCGGTCAGACCCAAGCTGGCCAGCGCAATATGCGTCTGGCTACTATCGGTGGCCATGAAAATTCACTTCCAGCTGGTGAAACAGGAAGTTCTGCTTCATTAGCTTCTTCAGGTATGGCCACCAGTGTTAGCCAATCAAGAGTTGCTGGAAGATCAAGTTCACAGCGTCGTTCTTCACATTCTCGCATGATGTCCTCAAGCAGAACTGGTGAATCTGGTTATAGTAACATCATGCATGATGGTAGCAATCCTCAACCTGCTGTAAGCAGAATTCAATCTGAACTTGCCACATCTCTAGCAGCGGCAGAACTACCTTGCACTGTGAAACTTAGAATATGGCCACATGATATGAAAGATCCTTGTGCCTTCCTTGATCCAGAGAGATGTCGCTTGACCATTCCACATGCCGTGCTTTGTAGGTGTGTTCTTTATTGCTGTAGTTTTGTGAAAACCTTGTAGATTATTTTTCTTTCTTATCTAAGAATCATATGCATGCAGAGAGCCGCATTGTATTTTAATTCTTCCATTTCCTGCTCCAGTTTTGATCAGGCAGTATTTCTGCTTCATCTAATCGATAGTGAAATGGAATCAATAGTGAAAGAACTAATCTCCTTTTGCTATCTTGTCACTTTTATGTTCTTATGTATGCTGCAAAATCTCACTGATGCATCTTTTTCAAACTGTTGGCATCAAAACATAATTGCAGTGAAATGGGTGCACATTTTTCACCTTGTGGGAGATTTTTAGTAGCCTGTGTCGCCTGTGTGCTTCCTCATTTAGAAGCTGATCCTGGTGGTCAGAGCCAGCTTAATTCTGATGTAACAGGAGCTGCAACATCCCCCACGCGACACCCGATTTCGGCTCACCGAGTTATGTACGAGCTTCGTATATATTCGCTTGAGGAGGCCACGTAAATCTCAAACATCTTAACTATTTTCTATATTCCTACTTTTTCTCTCTTCTGCTTTTAGTTTAGATAGTATCCTTTTGTAATTTTTATCCTTTTTTTTTTGTTTAGATTTGGATTGGTGCTTGCTTCACGGGCAATAAGAGCTGCTCACTGCCTAACATCTATTCAGGTCCAACTGCCCTCCCCCTCTCTTATATTTTTTATGCTTTCTTCTTTTAATACTTCTATAGACATATTGGTTGCATTAAGCACTGCATATATATGAACTTAAAAATAAATACTGAATCCTCTCTCTCTGTTGGAATCCTGGTGGTCTTCATGAAAGCTATGGTGTATTTTATTTTTGTCACCTTTTTAATGGTTTCGAGCTATTTGTATCTTCAGCAGTTATAAGCTTGCCATTTGAATGAATGAGCGTCGTTTGCTTACAGCAGAGTATTATTTTTAGTTCAGTTTCTAAAAGTTCATCCAATAAACCTTGGTGTGTTGGGATTTGTGGAATTTAGTGCCATGGACTGTCGTCCATGCATATTTAGAAGACACCTTCATGCTGCAGTATATGAAACCAGAGCAAGCCTTTATACTTTTTTTCTTTAACTGGATGTTTCTAAAGTTGTAATGTATATATATATTTTGTTTATTAACTTGCAGTTTTCACCCACATCAGAGCATATATTGCTTGCCTATGGTCGTCGCCACAGTTCACTTCTCAAAAGTGTGTTGATCGATGGAGAGACCACAGTGCCCATTTACACCATTCTGGAGGTAAAAACATGTATTTCCTATATCTATGCATTTATAGTTATGGTTGTCTCAGTTTTTTTTTCATTGATTTTATTGAGAATTGGTTACTCCTAGATGTTGAAAGGCATTTTAATGTTTCATGCATGTCCTCAGTGATGGTTATCTTAGGGCCATCACACTGGATTTTCTTATGCTATGGAAATATTTATGGTAGTTGATATTTTTGTTGCCTTGTCTTTACTGTCAATATTCTTTGGACCGGTGTTTATGTCATGAATAAAAGGTTTGAAGTCTTACTACACTATTTTAAATGGAAAGAGTGAAATAGCTTTTGATGTGCAGAGATTTGGCAAACTTTAACGCCATTAGAAGTGCCATTTCTTTTACTGAAAGGCGCACTTCAAAGAATTCCATGCTCTCTAAACTTTTGTCTCTCCCTTTCTCCTTTCTTGAATGGTATTGCTTATCCCTACTGATGTTTGATTTCCGTACTTATGTGTGAGGATTACACTAGTATTATTGTTAAAAATGGGTAAGGATGTATTTATATACTGAAAATATACTTCGAAGTTATGCACTTACTCAATTGATATCAACTATACGGTTTTGCTTGTCATTTCTCATAATGATTGTAATACTCTAGCATTACGCTTGGTTCGTTGAATGGAATAGATGGAATTGAGGGGGAATGAAATAGTTAGTCGGTAGGAATATAATAGAGAGGGAATACGTATTACATAGTTTGGTTTGTTGAAAAGAATAGAGGAGGAATACTATTACATTTTTTGGTTTGTTAAAATGATGTTAAGGAATATATATGGAATAGGTTTTTATTTATAAAAATTAAACTTATTTTCTTAATCTCTTATAAACTATTATCAATATATTTAAAAATATTAAAATTAAAATAATAATATTTAGAAATATTTTCCAGATTTTGAATTTCCAGTCACATTTTATCTTTTGAAAAATCATTTAGATGTTAAATTTTCTTGGGACAAAATTGTCAAAAAAAATAAATTGCTATTCCAGTTTGCACCGAATAGCCATTCAGAGGTCCTACTTCCAAATGGTATTCATTGATTTTGAGGAATAGCCACTTCTGTGGAATGGCTATTCCTTGTAAAACATTGAACCATATGATGGAATAGCCATCCCATGCAGAACAGACCCAGAATGGAATAGCTATTCCATCCAACCAAACATGCTCTAAGGGTATTGACATGTTATCTGCTCTACCACAGTGCTAGTGGTTCTCATAAGCCCCTATTCTGTATGGAACCATTGTATCTGTTTATGGTCTTGTTTTAAGAGTATAAAACACGTAATTATGTTTACTTGAATTTGGGCATTTCATGAAATTGTTGTACTTCTTCGTTACTCAGGTTTACAGAGTTTCTGATATGGAGCTTGTGAAAGTTCTTCCAAGTGCAGAGGATGAGGTAAATGTGGCTTGCTTTCATCCTTCTGTAGGAGGTGGCCTTGTATATGGAACAAAGGTCAGCATTTGATATTTCAATGAATCTTCGTGTTTGTCTTTTGCTACCTATGTTACTTGGACTCGGGTGTGAATGTCGGACACGGGTATGTTCAATTTTTCCAAGATTTTCATGTATTTGGAAGGTCCTTGGAGGATCATATCCCCATACCTATGTCCGAATATGCGGCGGACATGGGTGTCAGACAGGGGTACTTCAAAAAAAAAAACATGAAGAGTCAGAGTAACATAATTTGCTACTAATCCTGTTCATCTATGTGCGGCTGACTGATTGTTCTAAATTTCTACATTTTGCAATGTAGGAAGGAAAGCTAAGGATTCTCCAGTATGATAGTTCTAATGGTGTAAATCATAACACATCCAGTTTTCTTGATGAAAATATGCCCGAGGTAGGAGGCCAAGTTTGCAGGTTTATTTTCTTGGATCCCTCAAGTTTTACCGATAAATTTGCCTGTTCTTTAGTTTTTCCTTTTATTTCCATTTCTGTGCTGCAAAATATGATGTCACTTTAAAGTTAGGATTTGTGTCCTTTATGTTCTGAATATTTTTAAATAATTGATAACATTGCTTGTGTGAGTGGTAGTATCTTTTTTTTTCCTTTTCTTTGGGAACATATGAGTGAGGCTCTTTTACAATTTAAAACGATTGTTTAAACATAAAAAGTATTAATGTTTGGAACTCTTGAATTATTCATCTTTTTTGTTGTAAACTTTTGTCTTTTTGGTCATTCTGTTGTAAATTTGCAAAGCCATAAAATGTGTGCAATCATCAGACTTGTTTCTATTAGGATTGATCAGCATGTGGTCGGGGAGGTAATGAAGTAGTGATATCTAATCAAGAGTTTGTAAATGTGTGCAATAATTTGCAATGCTAAAAAAACTGGGCCGGACCGGCTAGTCAGACCGGTTGAACCGAGAATCGGTAGCCTGTTCAGTCCAGTACATATAATAGAACCGAGAATTCTTTGAACCGGAAAAAATCAGTTTTAAACTTATTTTTTAATTTTTTAAAATTTATTATAAGTGATGAGATTTGAATTTTTAATTCTTTGAATTTATATTAAAGATCATACCATTTAGTCAAATACATATTTAAATATTAATTTTTTTTTAATATAACCGGTCGGTTCAACCGGTTGAATCGATAATCGAAAATCTCACCGGTTTGATTTCCGGTTTGGTTTTTTAAACATTGATAATTTGTAGACTATAAAGGTGGAAGAAATAAGTGACCTGCTGACCGAATGTTTGCTATGAACTCCACTTGGAAATTAAGATCCTTTGCTTAGGACAGCTAAAAATTGGGATCAACTTTTTTGATCAAGTTGGTTATTGACTATCTTGATCTGAGGGAAAAACCCAAAATTATTCCCATCTCTTGCTCAATTATCAGCTTATGCTAATCTTTGTTTTATCCTCCATTCGAGGAGGGAGTTATTGTACGTCGTTTTGGTTATTTTTGCTACTTTCTCCCAATGAAAAACACAACTTGTTTCCTTGTGAAAATTTGCTCTAAACTGATATGTTATTAGTTTTTTCTTATCTTTTTAGTTTTCCCGACATTTCGAATTTTTCTGAGACATACACAGAGACTGATTTTCTATTAGTTGGATTCTTCGGTCCATATCTCTTGTAGAATGATTAGAATGACCCAGAGTTTATTATTTTCTCTTTCTTATCATATTTTTGAAATTAACGTAACTTTTTTCTGTTCTTATAGGTCCCAACATTTGCTTTAGAATGCTAGTGACCAATAAAGCCTTAAGTTGACTTGCAGCTCGGGTTAGATGGTTGGTTTCCTCCTTTCTCATTTTCTAAAAGAATGAAAATATTTTTACCAATTGCTTCGACTCTTCATTTTTTTAGAAGTACTCGTATTCGACATCTTTGTCTTAATGCATATCCGAACATGGGTATGGGGATATGATCTTTTAAAGATCCTCCAAATATATTTAAAAAATTAGAAAAAATTGAACATATCTGTGTCGGACACATATTTGTATCCGAAACTCACATCTGAGTCTGAGTAACATAGTTTCCACCTAAATCTTTCGCTCTGATACATATTTGAGAATTGATGGATAAGTTTTAATGTTTCATTTAGAATTTGCTAAATTCAACAGAGTAAAATCAGCTCGGAGTATAAAACTAGAATTTGAGAAAAAAATAGGGCTTAGTTTGTTTCACATTTTAATATCGTTCACTCTATTAAACATGTCAGGACAAAATCAATAATCCCTAAGGAGTTGGGTTATGAAAAGTGAATGTATTGACGTTTTTCTTTTACTAAAAGTGAACAAACACAAAGCTGATTCTACCAATCAACTTAGTTATTAATTTCATCTATATTTTCTTGTGTGTATTAAACTATGTTATCCGGATTTTGGGATGAGTGTCGGATACAGTTAAGTGTTCGATACGGGTATATTCAATTTTTTTTTTAAAGTTTACATATATTTGGATAATCATACCTTTATACTCATGTTCGAATATATGTCGCACACATGTGTCGAACACAAATATTTAAAAAAAAAAATAAAAGTTCGGGTAACATAAGTAATTAGGTATCATATTTGATCCCTTGTCTTGTCTCTAAGTAATAAAACATTCGTTAATTCTATGTCAGGATGGCATCACGGCATTCTTTTTGCGGATTTTTTGCAGCTAGTCGCCGATTGATGGTTATTCAATCCCTTATGTTATGGCCGCCGCGAACTACTTGCTCTCTTCGTCCCTCTGTAAAGTAACTCAGTTGGTAGTTAGATGCAAATGTGACTTAGGCATACTAAGACTAAAGCTCCAGCCTAAGGTCGCACGTTTGCTCAACTTAAGTTTTAAGCACATAACACAAACACGATCTTGTATTTCTATTTGTTGTTTCTTAAAAATTGTTCTAACTTGAACAAGGTGAATAATAGCGCGATAAGAATGAGGGTGTTGTATCTACTTGTTCAGGTTTAAATGGAAAATTGCTGGAAATGCTCTTGGGTTTGATGGCATATTTATTAGACTAAGCAATTCATGTATTCGTATTATGTTTGTATATTTTTTTTTTGTGTTTAATGTGTTTTATATTAATATAAATTTTAACGTGTTAATAATTTTATTATATAAATTTTGATACATTCGTGTATTTATATCATGTCCGTGTTTTTTCTTTTTTGTGTCGATTTTAGTTATTTTTTTTATGTCGTGTTCAATATTGTCTATGTTTATTGACATAAACAGATTTGGAGAATATAATTTAGTTTAGTTTCTAGATTTGCACATTTGTTGTAATGAATTCTGATTCTTTTTAAGAGCATATTGAAATTTTCTTCAACACTGTTTTTCTTTCAATTTCTGGCTTCATTTCCTCCCTAAAATTTACTCATGAAAGAGAGCTTTTTATTCCTCACGATTTTGTGAAACAAATTTATACGTTTTCTATAACAAAATATAAAAGAAGTGAACTCCAAAAATACTAAAATGAACGATGTAAATATTTTTATGAAATTTTAAAATGAATAAATTTACTCTTAAATTTATAGTTTTTATTAGTTTGTTAATTTAAATTTAAATTAACTAAAAATTTAAAAAAGTTCATATGAAATTAAACTACTTTAACTAAACATGTTTATATTTTTATTTAATTTTAAAACTAAGGCTCATACAAAATTATTAATTATATTATCAAAAAAAAAAATTGAGAGTAATACACGTATACTGATAAGTTTGTATGTAAATTTACATGTTTGATAATTGCAGTGGTTGATTTCTCGTCACTATTTTTTAATCATTCTATGCAATTTTGCTTTAAAATTAATCAATTTTTATTTTATGAACATAATCTCTTTTTATTTTGTCATCTATGAGTTGAATCTAAAGAGAAAAAACTTGAGGCTCTTTTTCAAGTTCCTATATATCAATAACTTAATTTTGTTTTTAACATTTAATCTTCAATTTTGGTTTAAATTTTTTTCGTTTTTATTATTAGTAGCATGTATATTCCCTAGTAAATCCAAGTTAATTTCAATCTTTATTTTTTCTTTTTTAACTTGAAATATTTAGTGCCTAAGAAATTTATATGAAATTAGAGTCAATAGTGTTAAATAAATATTAATCTTGAAGAATATAATTTTTTAAATAAGAATGCTTTTGCATATTTGTATTGGATAATGAAAAATATTGTAATCATGTTATAAATATTAACCAAAGTTTTATTTTTCAAACTTAAATCATATATATATATGTTATTAATATTAAGGATCCACAAAGTTAAACGATTATCACTTGTCTTTTAACTTATCATATAAATATATTAATTTTTTAAAAATACACATGAGATACACATGAGATATGTGACAACCATTTAATTTTATTAGTGAAAAAATTTAAATTCCATTGATGGTGTATTAAATATAATTAATATTATAAAAAATAAAAATAATATTTTTATGTTATGTCGGGATTGTTTTATGTTATAAATAATAATTTACAACGATAAATAATCTTCAAAATTTAAAAGCCATATTTATTGGAATTTCATGTATTTATCATTGAATCTGGTAATATTGAACACGACACGAAAAAAATAATTAAAAACACGACACAAACATGACATCGAAAAAAGCATGAACACGACACGAATACACGAATATCTCAAAATCTATATAATACAAATTATTAACGTATCAAAATTTATATAAATATAAAATATCTTAAACATGATTATGACACGACAAAATATATGAACATGATACGGATATATGAATTATCAGGTTTAATCTAAATGGACCTGATTAGTTGTCCACATATAAATTGTGATGTTAATTTTTTTTTTTTTTTTATGATTTAAAAAAGATGGATTCGAATGACAAAAAAATTATATATTCATTATTGAATCAAATGCTCGATTGCTTTGCTATTGATGTAAGCCTCAATGATGAATACATGATTTTGGGAATGAAAAATAGCTCGTGAATCAAATGATAGAAAGATTGGAAAAAAAAAAAAAAAAAACCCTTCAATGGTAGTGGCATAATAAGAACAAGTGGGAATTGAAGTGTAAAGAATGGATTTTGGCAATAGCCTGGTTGACGCCAATATTCTAGGCTTTTACACTCTCTTAGATCGGCTCAAGAATCGAATAATTCGTCCAGTTTGAATTTGATCGAATTTGGATAAATATTTTTATAATTCGGATCAACCAAACTCGGCCCAAAATACTATTATTAAATAAAAAAATTATTTAAATTTAAATTTAATATATATTTTATTTAAATTTAGTTATAATATATAAATATTAATATAAAATTATTTTTTAATATTTTAATAATTTATTAATAATAAAACGGACTTATGGATTGACTCGAGCTCGACCCAAAATGAACTTAAACAAAAAAAAAATCGAATCGCGGCCCGACCTTTGACCAGGTCTACACTCTCCTACTCCAATCTCACTTTTCCTTCTCACTCATTAATTGAAAATTGGGTAAATTTAAAAAACATACCATCTAAAAAAAAGAGTGAAATAAAAGTATTGAATTTTAGGTCACATTTTGATACTCTAATAACTTTATTCTCTTCTCATTTTTTTTCTTTTTTGGATATTTGTTGACTTAAACACGGAATGCGTCTTGGAGTATCAATTCCAGCACTCTTCTGACTGTTTGTTCATCCCTTACGATTTCCGAATTGGTTCTCATTATCCCAATCACGGATCGTTGGCGATTCAATTCGATAAATCCTACAATCCTACTAATAAATAGAATAGCATAAAATGAGGAGAGAAACAGAAATAATTTGACCTGTAAATAAAAAAACAAAATATTATTATATATAATAATTTTATAAAAATATATTTAAAATATTGATAGCAAAATCCTTTATATAAATATATAATACTCAATGACCCAAAAAAAACATACACGAAATGCTAGACTTTTTTTTTTTAATCTCAATATAGCTTTTTTCTTATTTAATTCTCAAAATATCGATGTTTTGAAATTATTTACCGAAATCCGCTTTTTTTTTTTTTAACCCGTTGGAAAATCGCCATGACCCATGGAGATTTTCCAACGGTAAATTTTAATTTTTTAAAAAATAAATTAAGTTGAAAAATCACCATGAGCCATAACGATTTCTCAACTAAAATTTTTAAAAAAATGAAAATTTTTACTATAGAAAACCGACACCGTGAGTGGCGATTTCCCTCAGTATAATTTTTTTTTGTTTGTTTTACATGAGAGGAAATCGTCACCGCTGGTGACGATTTTCCTTCATGACTTCTTCGTGAAGATTATTCTTCATGAAGAAGTTGTTTTGTTTTTTTTTTTTAAAAAAATATTAAATAATAGATTTTAAATAAAAATTATATAATTTATAATTTTAAAAAATTAATAAAAATTATATATTATATATTATATTTAAATTTAATTATAAAATATATAAAAATATTTTTTAATATTTTAATATTTTTTGAATAGTGAAACGGACTTTCGGGCAAAATATGTATAACGGTATTATTGTTGATGCGAACTCTCTCCCGATGTACTAGATTGATAAGGACATTTTCGACGGCTTTGACTAGAGGTGTCCATGGGCGGGGCCAGGGCCCGAAAATTTATTATTTCCCTTGCCAGAGCTCATTTCGGGCCCGGCCGGGCCAGGCCAGGCCCGAAAGCCCGTTTCACTATTCAAAAATATTTTTAAATTAATATTTATATATATTGGGCATGGCTGGGACTAGAAGTGTCCATGGACCGAGCCGGGCCATGTTTGGCCCAAGCCCATGTATGGTATCAACACTACATTTGCTTGCTTAAGCCCGGCCCGGCCCGAAATATGGGCCTCAAATTTTGTCCAAGCCCGTCCATATTTGTAAATGGATAATCCAAGCCCGTTTAGCCCCGCCTATATTATTTTTTTCTAATTTTTAAAAAAAAATATATTTTTATTATTTAATTTTTAGTAATTTTATATTTTCTTCTTTTAAAAAGGGACAACCTAACATATTTTTTAATGTTTACACTATAATATTATATATATTTAATTTTTATATGACATAAATTAAATAATATATATAAATATAAATAATATATTATTTAATCAAAAAACGGGTCGGGCAGGGCTCGGACAGGGCTCGGGCCTTAAATGTTGGAGCCAAGGCCCGACCCATATTTTAAACGGGTCAAAATTTTTTTCCAAGCCCATTTTTCGGACCTAATATTTTTGTTCATGTCTTCCCAAATATGGGCGGGCCTTCAGGCTTGGGCGGGTAGTCCCACCCTTGGACAGGTCTAGTTGGGACAAGTGTTTTTGTAATTTGGGTCGGTCCGGCCTAGCCCGAATTATTATTTATTAAATAACAAATATTTTTTATTTAACTTTAATTATAAAATATGACTATTTACAAAATTATATAATTTATAATTTAAAAAAATTAAAAATTAAAAATTTTAAAAATAAAAATTTAAAATTTAAAAAAATAACAATTTTAAAAATTATATAAATACGATCCGAGTTTACCGAACCTGGCTTACCATCATAGGATAAAAAATATAATTTTTATTTAAAATTTATTATTTAATAATTTAAAAAAATAAAAAAGGTGGGAAATCACCGATTTCCCATAGTAAAAATTATAATTTTTTTTAAATACACCGAAAGAAATGGTCATGAGGCATGATAATTTCTTAGCATGTTATAAAATTGAAAAATTTTGAACAATAATTAAAAAACAGCAGTATTTGAATAAATAAAAATAAATCAATCAATATTCCGGAAGAAAAAACCCAAAATGCCATGCCATCTCTTTAACTTTTTATTTATCTTTTGTTTTAAAGTAAAACCAAACCACTGATTCATGACTCACCTAGCTCCCCACCAAAGTCCAGGAATCCTTCGAACCGAAAATCCTATAAATACCCATAAAAATATATATTTGCCCAATCCCAATGCCCTCATTTCTTCTCTCCAAATCTTTCTTCCATTTGCCCCCCAAATCCCTTCTCTTCCGCCACTTTTCCATGTCCACGTCTCTCCCCACCAAATCCCGCCTCCGCGGCGTCGTTTTCGACATGGACGGCACCCTCACCGTCCCCGTCATCGACTTCGCAGCAATGTACAAGGATGTCCTCGGAGACGACGAGTACAAGAGGATCAAAGCTGCAAACCCGTCTGGGATTGATATTTTGCACCACATTGAGAATTGGAGTCCCGATAAGCAGCGGAAAGCTTTTCAGATTATTGCTGATTTCGAAAAACAGGGCCTTGATCGCCTCCAAATCATGCCTGGTTAGTTTCTGGTTGCTGGGAAAGTGAAAGGAAAATGTTAGCGAGAAAAGGATAGATTTGGGGTTTCAAAGCATGCTATTTTTTTTATAATTATTATATGATTTTTGTTTCAAGATTTGAACCTGAGACATTCAAGTTTTAATTTCAAGTGATAGGGTTGAAAAGGATTAAAATGTAAAGATACCCTTCTGAAGAGGGAATTTGCTGAGTGGTTTCTCTGTTTTAGGGAATTTGCTGAGGGGATTTCAAGTGATAGGTTGGTTTCTATTATAGAGCATGGCTATTTGTCCATTTTTATTAGGAAAATGTAGGTTTTTTTCTGAGCTTTATTGTAAAATTTGCTGATGGATTGTTCAGTTGGTGAGTCTTTATACTGTTCATGCAAAATTTTGACACTAAACTGGGTTTAAGATTATGTTAGCTAGCTATTTATATGCTTTGGTTTTTGGGAAAATTTGGATGTATTTCATGGGTTCCCAATAGTTCCATTGTAGCAAACTTTTGGGAGTATATTGATGGACCTGTAATGCCAATCTTGGGCTTGGTGTTTTCCTCCGATTTCGTGACACTAGATGTTTGTTTTGGATTTACCTTTATTCTTGTTGGGACTCTCCCTTTTAAGTTGAGAATTGAGATGGAGAGTGCTTGGTTCAAATTTTAGCCACTGCAGTTGTCTCTCTTTCAGCTAAATGGGAATTCATATCTTTGCCATTTTACATGGTAATCAATTTAAGTTGTACATTTGGTTGATAATGGTGCAGGTGCAGCAGAACTTTGTGGTTTTCTTGATGGAAAGAAAATAAGGTCAAGTTCCATCATGCCGTAGCCTTTTCCTCCTAATACTTATTTTCTATGTTACTCGGACATGGGTGTGAGTGTCGGACACGGTTATGTTCAATTTTTTCTAAGATTTCTATGTATTTAGAGGGTCCTTGGAGGATCATATCCCCATACCTATATCCGGATATGCGTCGGACATGGGTGTTGGGCACGGATACTTAAAAAAAATGAAGAGTCGGAGCAACATAGCTTATTTGTTTTCACATACAGATAACTGTATAAGACATGGTATAGATGGCTTCAAACATAATAGGTTATTGGCTCACACTAGATCACTGAGTTTCCATATATGTCCCATGTGGCAGCTTGACCTTTAGCTTATTTTCATGTCTAGTCACTATAGCTATATTTACTTATTTTTAATAGCAGATTGTTTGTTAGGTTTCATTTTGCTGTCTTAAATAATTTAATGTGCCAGCTAAATGACATTGGCATGCTAATTTTTTACTCCTAACAGTGCGTTAAAATCTGGATCTTTCAACTGCTTTTGCTTTCAAATGTAAATATTTCTGGCTGTGTTTGGTTAACTAACTTTTTTCATGATGTGTTTAGATGCTAATAAATGCTTCCATTTCTTCAGAAGGGGACTAATCACTCGCAATGTCAAAGAATCAGTTTATCTGTTTCATCAACGGTTTGGAGTAAGCTATTTGAAGTGTGAAATTGAACTATTGTGGACATTGTGTTTAATTGGGAGGTGAAATCTTTCTAACATGCGTTGTTTCAGATGAAGTTTTCTCCGGCACTCAGTCGGGAGTTTCGTCCTTATAAACCAGACCCAGCTCCTCTGCTGCATATCTGCTCGAATTGGGAAGTTCAACCAAATGAAGTCATGATGGTTGGTGATAGTCTTAAAGATGATGTGAGTGGTTCTTCCAAAGCAACAATAATAATAATAATAAAAAGAACAAAAAATGATGATGTAGCTCTTTTATCATCTTCGTGGCTACCTATATTACTCGGACTCGGGGGTTAGTGTCGGATACAGGTATGTGTCCGACACGGATATATTTAACTTTTTCTAAGTTTTTTCATATATTTGAAGGATCATATCTCCATACCCTTGTTCGAATATGTGTGGAACATGGGTGTCGGACACGGGTACTTCAGGAAAATGAAGAGCTGGAGCAACATAGATGGCTACTATTTAGCTTTGGCTTTTGTATACATTTTTGTTGTGGTTATGTAGCACACAATGTGGTGATTGGGTCTCTTTAGAAATGTGCCTTTGATATGATATTTAGATAGAAACTATAAACCTTAGGAGGGAGAAAAGTAAAACAAGTATACCTTGGAACTATGTTGCTCCGACTCTTCATTTTTCTTGAAGTACCCGTGTCCGATGCATGCCCGGACATGAGTATGGGGATATGATCTTCCAAGGACATTCCAAATACATGGAATCTTGGAAAAAATTGAACATACCCGTGTTGGACACATACCCGTGTCCGAAACTCACACCCGAATCCGAGTAACATAGCCTTGGAACATTTAATTTTACATGGCATTGCCTTTCGGGTCACATGGATGCACAACTTGTTATATTTTACTATTTTAAGCTAAGAGTGCCAACTCGACTCTGAATAGATATAATTACATGTATTTGCAGGTGGCTTGTGGGAAACAAGCAGGAGCGTTGACATGCTTGCTTGATGAAAAGGGGAAGTATGGCTCTCAAGATTTTGCCAAGTTGGATCTAACACCAGATTTCAAGGTGTCTTCCCTGAATGAAGTTTACTCCCTTCTCGAATCAAATTTTGACCTAACACCCTGATTTCCGAATCCATGATTAACGAATGGTTTGGCACTTAATGTAGCAGCTGATAATTGTGCTTTGCCCGTAAAGATCCTACACTAGATAATTTCTATGATAGTTTTTTTCCCATTGTTTCGAAAGAAAGATTTTAAAATCAGCTTCCAAGCATAAATAATGCTTGCTTATCTAGGGGAGAGTTAAACGAAGACCATATCTTGTGTTTGAGTTTATTACTTGCAAACTATGTCACTTGGACTCGGGTGTGAGTGTCAGATACGGGTATGTGTCCGATTTTTTTTTTTTTAAAAGTTTTTTCATGTATTTGGAGGGTTCTTGAAGAGTCATATCCCCGTATCCATGTCCGGATATGTGTTGGACACGAGTATCGAACATGGATACTTCGAGACAACTGAAGAGTCGGAGCACCATAGCTTGCAAAAATAGCATGATATCACCATGGGGTTTGGAGATGTTTTCTGACGTTGAAGAAGAATGCTCGAGGAGACATCATTGATAACTCGTATAATTATATAGTTTTTAGTTATGTTTTATTATTGTTTTGTGTCAAATACGAGTTATTATTGTTTAGTCTAATTGTGTTTATGATCTTTTATATTTTTATGTAATTTGGTGTTTTTCACAAGTTTCTTTGAGTAATTTCAGATTACTAGAATTAAGGGCAAATCCAGTTCAGTTCCAGTTCCGACACCTTTTGCCATATCAGCTATATCTCGAGTTTCACTGAAGCAATAAGGCTGAACTTTGTATCCCTGCAAAGCTAAGAGGCATATCTATCTTTTTCATGTTTTACACTTCTTGAAACGGAGTCGTTTTCCCTAGCGAAATCGACCATCAAGTTGGCTGATGTGCAATGACGTCTGTTCTGCACCGTTTTGGTATTTTGACCATATCTTCCGATCCACGTGCGCAAATGATCTGATTCCAACGGCTATGGATCCGTAACTGATAGGGGTATATTTTTCTAGAAGACCATTTTATCAGATCGAGCCTCCAACATTGACAAAATCGACCATCAAGCTGGCTGATCAGAATTGTCATACAATATGACGAAAATTGTTAGAAAAATGCACCCACCTATTATACCTACCTTTGAAATTTGTAAAGCTTGTCTCTTGTCATTTAGCCCTCCAAAATGTGTATAAATAGAGGGCCTTGGATGAGTATTGGGATACATTTGATACATTGGTAGGATAGCCATTGTAATAAAATTCTCTAAGTTTTCTTTTTCTTTCCTTTCTCTAGTCTTCTTTTTCTTCTTACATTTCTTTTCATTTTATTCATATCTAGTATGTGTTTCTAATCATATTGTTGAGGTGATGAGGTGAAGCTCTTGGTAAATGCTAAGGTTAGTCTCTTAAACATGAGCTAAAATGAATCATCATTTATAAGCACTAGTATAGATAATATTTTCTTTTGGTTTAAAATCATACTTGCAAAGTAGAGATCTTGATTCATTATTGACAATGAAAATGGCACAGTAAATGCTTGGTTTCATAACCTTGATTTGTTGTAGACATATAACTTGGCATAAGGAATGCTTGGACTCTTTTTATGAGTTTTGAGGACACCAAATGAACATAATATCATATGCTATGGACGTTGGACAATTTGGACTGAATTGCTAAACCTTCCGATTGGAACCTCCCTTATGTGTGGATTTCAATTGTGTAATAAAACAAGATTAATCTTAGCATAACACCAAGAGTGGATTCTCTAACCTCAACATCTTTTCTTATTGTTTTTTATATCTTGTTTAATTTCTTTTATATTTTGTTTATTTTGTTCTCTAATATCTTGTTTATCTTATTTTGTTGTTGATCTCCTAATATATTGTTTACTTTCTTTTTCTTATATATTTATAAACTTATACTTACTAGTACGCTTCCCTGTGGTTCGACCTCGGACACCCGAGAATTTATTACTTGAACATAACCTGCACTTGGGTTTACAACTCTTAATTGAGTTTCCATCAAGTTTTTGGCGCCGTTGCCGGGGAAGCAATACTAAGTATATAAGTTTATAAGTATATTTATTTTTATTGGCTGGTTATACCGCCTAATTTTGTATATATTTGTTTTTATTGGCTGGTTATACCGCCTAATTTAGTATATTTATTTTGTTTGGCTGGTTATACCGCCTAATTTGTATATTAACTTTGTTTTATGCTTGTTTGGCGACGTGATTTTAGATCTCGTCGTTTAGTTAGATTTTATTGTGAAACTTTTTCAGGTAATCTTTCTAATACAACTCCTACCATGGCTGACAATGAAAGTGTTCATGCTGAAGATGAGAACAGACAAGTACGCACCATGCGTGACTACTTGCAACCAACTCGAAGCTCATCACCCTCTTGTTTTATTTTTCCTCTCAATGCAAACAACTTTCGTTTTAAACCAGGTATGATAGCTTTGCTTCCAAATTTCCATGGGTTAGAATCGGAAAGTGCTTACTCGTTTTTAAAAGACTTCGAAGATGTATGTGTCACCTTTAATGACCAACAATGTACAAATGAAATTGTCAAGCTAAAATTATTTCCTTTTTCTTTAAAAGATAAAGCAAAAATTTGGCTTCATAATTTAAAACCAAGGTCAATTGGCACATGGCAAGAATTACAAACTGAGTTTCTAAAGAAATTTTTCCCAGCACATAAAACTACTGCTTTGAAAAGACAGATTCAAAATTTCAATCAAAATCAAAATGAAGCATTTTTTCAGTGCTGGGAGCGTTTTAAAGATTTGTTAAGTTCTTGTCCACATCATGGTTTTGAAAAATGGCGTCTTATTAGTTTCTTTTATGAAAGTTTAACTCCCGAAACTAAACAATTTGTTGAAACAATGTGTAACGGTGAGTTTCTAGAAAAAGAACCTGAAGAAGCCTTTGACTACCTAGACCATTTGGCAGATAACTCTCGAGCTTGGCACACAGATAATTCCTCTGAAAGTTCCAATAGATCTAATCTTGTTTCTAACAGAGGTAAATATCATTTTAGTCAAGAAGATGAGATAAAAGCTAAAGTAGCTAATTTGGCTAGAAAGATTGAAGCCATGGAACTTAGAGAAGTAAAAGAAGTCAAAACGGTTAAAAATGAAGAAAGTTGTGGAATTTGTGAAATCATGGGACACCCCACTTCTGAATGTCCAAACATTCCCATTCTTAAAGAAGCGTTGCATGATCAAGTAAATTCCATAAACACATTTAAAAAGCCTTTTCCTTCTCCTTACTCTGAAACGTATAACCCTGAATGGAGAAATCATCCCAACTTCAGTTGGCGGAATAATAATCATGTTCAGGTACCACAATCTCAAAAGCCGGGCAACACTTTTTCCTATCAACCTTCACGTGTACAAACCTTGGAAGAGACATTGCAAGCATTCATGCAAACACAAGCAAATGTGAATAGCCGGACTTCACAGGACATCAATGAGATCAAAAACACCTTGTCCACATTGACAGCTTCATTACGCACTCAAGAAAAAGGTAAGTTTCCTGCTCAACCTCAGCCTAACCCTTCTACTCAATGTCTTGTTTCTTGCTCCAATGAAACTCAACAGGAAAATGCCAGTTCTATCACAACTCTTCGAAGTGGAAAGGCAATTGACAAAAAGATTCCATCAAAAGACCAAGATCCTCTTTCCCCTCCGAAAAGTAATGGTAAGGATGATGGTAAGTCTGAACTTCTTGAAAATTTGGACAAAGAAAAAGGTATGCATCCTGCTCCTTTTCCTCAAAGGTTGCAAACAATAAAGAATTTGAATCAAAATGCAGAAATTTATGAACTTTTCAAACAAGTTAAGATTAACATTCCTTTATTGGATGCAATCAAACAAGTTCCATCTTATGCTAAATTTTTGAAGGACATGTGCACAGTTAAAAGGAAACATAATGTACAAAAGAAAGCATTTCTGACGGAAAGTGTGAGCTCAATCATTCAGCACCTTACTCCACCAAAATTCAAAGATCCTGGATGTCCAACAATCTCATGCATCATTGGAAACACTAGAATAGAACGTGCATTGCTTGATCTTGGTGCTAGTGTTAATCTTTTGCCTTTTTCTGTTTATCAACAGTTAGGTTTAGGTGAACTCAAGGAAACACCTGTTACACTTCAACTAGCTGATCGTTCTGTAAAAATTCCTCGAGGGATAGTTGAAGATGTTTTGGTTCAAATTGATAATTTTTACTTCCCTGTTGATTTTATTGTTTTGGACACACATCCTGTTTCAAATCCAAATGTTCAAATTCCTGTTATATTAGGCCGTCCATTTCTTGCAACTTCTAATGCTCTGATAAATTGCAGGAATGGTATGTTGAACATTTCTTTTGGAAATATGACTTTAGAATTAAATGTGTTCAACACTTGCAAGCAACCTGGTGATGATTCAGAAGTACATGAAGTGGATTTCATTGAAGAACTTGTTCATGAACATCTCACCACTACCACATTCCACGATCCTTTAGAAGCTTATTTAATTGAATGTGAGTTTGATAATGCTTCAGAAATTTCACACACTGATTCTTTGTTAAATTCTTTTCAGGTCAAGCATTGTTGGAAACAAAAGTTTGAGGAACTTCCATCACTCACAAATGTCACTGTACCATCAACTATTGAACCACCCAAGCTGGATTTAAAACCATTGCCATCCGAGCTAAAATATTCCTTTTTGGGTGAGAATGAAACTTTTCCAGTCATAAATGAACTTGAGGAACTCAGAAATGATGCATATGAGAATTCTAAAATTCATAAAGAAAGAACTAAAGCCTTTCATGACAAGTTAATTTCAAGAAAAACATTTGATGTTGGGCAAAAAGTTCTACTTTATAATTCTAGACTTCACATATTTCCTGGTAAGTTGAGATCAAGATGGATTGGCCCATTTGTGGTTAAGCATGTGTATCATTATGGAGCAGTTGACATTGAGAATCCTCAAAATGGTAACGTATTCAAGGTAAATGGACAAAGACTCAAACTCTTTTTGGAAAATCATGTTACTCAAGAAGAGGTTGTTTTTCTTTCTGATCCTTGTTTTGAAAATAACTAGATGTAAATATAATTTTTTTTTTTTTACCCCGGTTAAATGGCGGATAACGGTACTCCGTGATTATTTAAGTCGGTTCCATCAGCTACCCACAAAACTGATATTGTATATAAATTTCTCTTTCATTTTATTTTATTTCATTTTTTTTCAGGATGGATGATATTCTCAAAAGATTGCAGAAACGATTTCCTCCTTTTCCTCGGAATATTTTACTGAAGCTTTACCAAGTTCGATTAGAAAGATTAAGAATGCTTATGAACAAAGGGATTCCTGAAGACATACGTTGGATAATTGAAGCCAAGGTACGTGAAGATGAATATCTTCCTGTTTTGCATTTACCAGGTACAGGTAGAAGCACTTATGCAAAGAAGCGACGAGCAAAGCGCATGAGTTCAAATTGCCACAAGTGTGCACGATGGACGTGTAACGGTAAATGTCGTTCTATTGGGATTCCGTCCTCTAATCGAGATGATAAAATTGAATTCATTAAGGATGGACTGAGTAAGGAGAATTTGGGTAATATCCAACTTTCTCTTGAGACGCATCCTAGTGGAGACGTACAAAGAGAAATTCTTGATTTATGGCCGCAATTCCAAAGGGAATGGCAACATCTTGGGAATCTGATGTTAAAAGACCCTGTTTGCCAGCTTGTAAGAAAACTGGATGGGAAGCATATCCTCGACTCATAGAAGGCGTTTAAGCCGTTTCTGGACGTAAAACCAGAGGAAGATGTGAGCCACAATCACAACTACAATAAATGACTTCTCAGCTTTTGGTTTGATTTGCAATAACTTCATTTCGGTTTAATTTACGATTTGTGTAATTATTCTCGTTTTTTTTTTTTTTTTTTTTTTGCATTGGTCTTTTACGATTGATTTTTCTTCTCTTTTTGATTTTCTTCCTGAAATCACGCAAAAATCTTTTGTTAGGTTAACATTTTCTTCTGACAGGTCAAATACACTTTCGGCGACATTATTACTCTTGTCTGATTCACTACTCAGTCCTCTATATATTACACCATGTACTCATTCTCTTTCAGGCACTCGAAAAAGAAAAAAAAATGGAAAGCACTTCGTCCCAGCGCATTAACAAAATTTGTGTCTTTGGAGGTGCTTATCCAGGGAAAAATAACATATTCGCTGATGAAGCCATAAGAGTTGGAGTAATACTTGCCCAACAAAAGATCCACTTGATTTATGGAGGCGGTAGTACGGGTTTAATGGGAGCAGTCGCTACAGCAGCACACGCCGGAGGAAGTCCAGTTCTAGGAATCGTGCCAAAACTATTCACAGATTTTTGTGGACCTACCGTGGGTAAGGAAATACAAGTCTGGAGTATCCCTGAACGGATAACAATCATGTACCATTCTGCCGATGCATTCATTGCCTTACCAGGAGGTCTGGGTACATTGGAAGAAATAGCTTGCGTGGCTTCTTGGTCATCTTTGGTCACAAATAAGAAACCCATTGGTTTGCTTAATATTAATGGTTATTTTAGTAATTTACTTGCATATTTAGATAATGCTGTGGATAATGGATTCATGTTTTCAGAGGCAAGGAGAACCATAATTTCTGCTACAACCATTGAAGATTTACTCAAAAAGCTACAAGCTTATGAGTGTTTATCTGCTACGGTTGTTTCGCAAACGCTCGGAAAAAGAAAAAGAGATATGGACGAGCAAGGAGTGGATTGCACTTTGTCTTTGTGACATTATCTAACATTTTGCTTGTTGTGTCTCAGTTATAATAAGTGGTTAGCAACCTCTGCAGGTAATATCTCCTAAATTCTACCTTTAAAATTTGACATTGGGGACAATGTCATATTTTAGTAGGGGGTAAGGGACATATTTTGCTAAAAAAAAAAAAAAAATTGTTGTGTTTTAAGACATTTAGAAGTATTCATTCTGAACAAGGTCTGAGTAAGGGAGACTTGAGACATACCTTGTCAGTTTGATTTAATCTTCTTCTTAAAAAAAAAAAAAAAAAAAAACAAAAAAAAAAAAAAAAAAAGCATGTTTAGACTTAGTGTGTTTTTTTTTTAGTTACTTTCAATACAATGATGAGATATGAATTGCATAAGTCTAAAACAGATTTATTAGTGAGAAGATTTTCATGAGAATTGAGCTTGATGTCAACCTTTTTATGAGCCAATGTTAATATAATATGTTGATTGAGAAAGAAGCATGTTTAGACTTAATCTGACTTGTATAATCATCCTTGTGAGTTTTTGAGCCTATAATGATTGATGCATTATACAAATCAATCTAATTTCTTTCTTGAGTGCTCTTATGATTACATGATTCTCTAGAACTTGCTTTAAACCGTTTGAGACTATATTGATACATGTGACAACATGAATATGATAGAGGCATTAGGATTATAACCAGAGCCAAACAGCCATCCATTATTAATGTTCTACGAGAACATCCCCACTAGTGAGCCAATTTGAGCCTACATTAAATATGATGTTTTATTGGTAACCACAACTTACACCTAGCCTAAATATGCTTATATCCTTACCCTTGTTCTAAAGATGAATTTTATATTTTGAGACATATTGCAAAAAAACAAGGGATATTTTTATTTGAAAATTTGGGTTAGAAACAAAAGATAAGTGTGGGGGAAGAAAAGAAAAGAAAAAGTCAAGAGAAAAAGAAAGGGATCATTGTCAAATACATTCCCATATTAAAAAAAAAAAAAAAAAATCTTCTCTTGAACTTCTAGAAAAAGATGTTACAAAGTTGGTTAGAATGATGCAAAGGCTCAACATGAATATTTAGCCTAAGTTATTATGTGCTTTATAAGAGTTTTGAGAAGTTTTATTTGTATGATCTTATTATGTCTCTAAAATCTATGAACTCTTTGGAACATTTGTGATATCTTTATCCTTTTGTTCTTTAACCACATTATAACCCTTTGGCCCCATTACAACCTTGAATAAAGACCTCTTGATTTATGAAGTTGTATGATCTAAATAGTGGAGAATAGGTGGACAAGCAAGCATATGGTAGAAGTGTTTTCATGAGATTGATTGAGTGTAAACACTTTACCACTACTTTAAAGAGTGAAAATCAAGAGAGTATCCCATGTGAGAAGTTGAGATTAAGTTTGAATATACACTATTTTGATTGAAATATGTTATGTTATTATTGGCTTAACTCAAACTATTTACATTCAAGCAAGATTTTTTGTGAATTTCTTTAAGCTATTGATTAGTTTTTAAGACTTGTCCAATGATTATCTCTAATTTATATTGGAAGGATTAGTTATAATTATTATTTTTAGTTTTTCTTATGTCTTCAATGTTTGTGGGTATCGTCCTAGTAAACCCTCACGAGACTAAACTCGTCCACTAGGGACACCTAGGGGTTTAAAGGCTTGTGTCACATGCTAAGTGCCACCGTGATTTCCTACGAAAATGGATTAGATTAGATTTTCTTATTTTATTTTTATTGAGTCGTTGCTAGGGACTAGCAACAATCTAAGTATGGGGGTGTGATAACTCGTATAATTATATAGTTTTTAGTTATGTTTTATTATTGTTTTGTGTCAAATACGAGTTATTATTGTTTAGTCTAATTGTGTTTATGATCTTTTATATTTTTATGTAATTTGGTGTTTTTCACAAGTTTCTTTGAGTGATTTCAGATTACTAGAATTAAGGGCAAATCCAGTTCAGTTCCAGTTCCGACACCTTTTGCCATATCAGCTATATCTCGAGTTTCACTGAAGCAATAAGGCTGAACTTTGTATCCCTGCAAAGCTAAGAGGCATATCTATCTTTTTCATGTTTTACACTTCTTGAAACGGAGTCGTTTTCCCTAGCGAAATCGACCATCAAGTTGGCTGATGTGCAATGACGTCTGTTCTGCACCGTTTTGGTATTTTGACCATATCTTCCGATCCACGTGCGCAAATGATCTGATTCCAACGGCTATGGATCCGTAACTGATAGGGGTATATTTTTCTAGAAGACCATTTTATCAGATCGAGCCTCCAACATTGACAAAATCGACCATCAAGCTGGCTGATCAGAATTGTCATACAATATGACGAAAATTGTTAGAAAAATGCACCCACCTATTATACCTACCTTTGAAATTTGTAAAGCTTGTCTCTTGTCATTTAGCCCTCCAAAATGTGTATAAATAGAGGGCCTTGGATGAGTATTGGGATACATTTGATACATTGGTAGGATAGCCATTGTAATAAAATTCTCTAAGTTTTCTTTTTCTTTCCTTTCTCTAGTCTTCTTTTTCTTCTTACATTTCTTTTCATTTTATTCATATCTAGTATGTGTTTCTAATCATATTGTTGAGGTGATGAGGTGAAGCTCTTGGTAAATGCTAAGGTTAGTCTCTTAAACATGAGCTAAAATGAATCATCATTTATAAGCACTAGTATAGATAATATTTTCTTTTGGTTTAAAATCATACTTGCAAAGTAGAGATCTTGATTCATTATTGACAATGAAAATGGCACAGTAAATGCTTGGTTTCATAACCTTGATTTGTTGTAGACATATAACTTGGCATAAGGAATGCTTGGACTCTTTTTATGAGTTTTGAGGACACCAAATGAACATAATATCATATGCTATGGACGTTGGACAATTTGGACTGAATTGCTAAACCTTCCGATTGGAACCTCCCTTATGTGTGGATTTCAATTGTGTAATAAAACAAGATTAATCTTATCATAACACCAAGAGTGGATTCTCTAACCTCAACATCTTTTCTTATTGTTTTTTATATCTTGTTTAATTTCTTTTATATTTTGTTTATTTTGTTCTCTAATATCTTGTTTATCTTATTTTGTTGTTGATCTCCTAATATATTGTTTACTTTCTTTTTCTTATATATTTATAAACTTATACTTACTAGTACGCTTCCCTGTGGTTCGACCTCGGACACCCGAGAATTTATTACTTGAACATAACCTGCACTTGGGTTTACAACTCTTAATTGAGTTTCCATCAATCATTCTACTGTTCATGGTGGTGTACTTCATTCCTATGGTGTTTCGACTCTTTATTTTTCTTGAAATACCCATTTCCGACACCCGTGTCGGACACATATCCACATCCGACACTCACACCCGAGTATGAGTAACATAGCTTTATTCTTGGTGTCTTGCTGTTTATGCCCCTTGTAATGCTGGGCAACCCAGGATCTTTGTTCTAGATGTAGATCTCCAACTGTAAAGAAATATTTGGCAAATTGTGTTTTTGCATATGTTAATCCAATCATGTTGAAGTACTAATATCTTTGTTAAGTCCCATAATTCAAAACTTTTGTGCTGTTGAAAAGGGAATATTCAAAATTAAGAAACGGGAACTATCGTATTGTCTATGTTACCCGAATTCGGGTGAGTGTCGGATACATGTATATATTCAATATGGATAAACTCGAATTTTTTATGCATGTATTCAATATGGATAAACTCAAATTTTAATTATATATATATATATATATAGAGAGAGAGGATTATATTCATATTCATGTTCGAATATATGTCGAAAACAGATATCGAATACGAGTAGTTTAAGAAAAATGAAAGAATTTAGATATCATGAAGCATATGCTCTCATTTGACTACCATTTGACAGAAGGTTGCTTCTAGAATTAACTTAACTAAACCCAAAGCATTCAAGCTAATATCCAAAACTGTTCCTTGAATGATTGAAGTTCACCTATTTCCTTCCATTAAGTTAAAGCTCAATGGCTGTTCTTTTCATATTTACAAGGTTCCAACTTCCAAGTTCCAACTGATGACTCCACATGGTGTTGGCCTCCAAGATATTTCTAAACCAATTGTTACCTTGACATTTAACTAAAGTTATGGAGCCTTTTTTTTATCATCATTTTATTTCTAGATCTGAAAACTTTGAACACGACTCGATTATATGACATGAATATGATATGAGAAAAATAACTAAAACACGACACAAACATGATACGATACGAAAAAAATAACACGAACACGACACAAATACATGAATGTGTCAAAACTATATAACACGAATTATTAACGTATCAAAATTTATATAAATATATAATACTTTAAACACGATTAAAACCTAAAAATTCACAAACACGACAAGAATACACAAATTGCAAGATCTACTTGGTTCTATTTAGATTTCAGACTTTAAAATAAGAACAGCACACAGCTGATTGGCACAATCCATGGTTAGGTTTCAGCAACAAAACTGTAGAATTAATAATTTTGGATACGATACGAATATGACACGTAAAAGATAAACATCAACATAATATGAATACTACAATATATCAAAATCTATATAAAATAAATTGTTAAAGTATTAGAAAGTAGTAGAAGAAACTATGCACATTTGCCACGCTGCCGGCAGGGCCCTTAATGTCACAATCTGGCCAGAGCGTGGAAAACAAGCGCGCATGTAACTACCACCTTCATTGTTTTTACATTGTACAGAACTGAAGTACAAAATCAACGGTTCATAGGAATCCACAATCATCCATCCCCTTGATTAGGTCAGCATGTCAATTAGATTTGATTTGATCCAGAAACACAATATCCTAAACACTGACCCTAACACTGGGGTCCATTTTAGGACAATAAGGCACGTGGTTCGTCCATTTTAAGACATGGGTGGGACCCTCCAAATCCCCCAGGAAAACAACAAGAAGACCCCCCAAAAAAACCCAAGAATAGAAAGTAAAAATTACGGTCCAAATGTAATGTTATTAATGTATTATTTTACGGTTTTGTTTTGTTTTGTTTATTTTATTTTATTAATATTTATTGTAATTGAGATATAAATGATTAATGATATGTGATAATTAAATTTATGATCGTAAATTATATATATATAATTTTAATTTATATAACTTGTAAATATTTTTTTCATAAATTAAAAATTATAAAATGTCATAAATTATTTTAAAAATTATTAAAAAAATATTTTTATAATTAAATTATAATTATTATATTTTATTAATGTTGAAAAAATCAGATCGAAGATCAAACGGTGTGACCTTTGAAATCCGAATCACTGATCCAATCGGTTAAATAGGATTGTTTAATTTAATTTAAAATAAAAGAAAATATTAAATATTAAATTTTAATATTAAATAAGTATTAAATATAATTGTTAGTTAATAAAAAAATGTGTTTGACTTAATGATATAGTTTTTTTATATGATTAAGAAGTTGAAAATTCAAATCTCATTATTTATATAAATAATTTTTTAATAATAAAATAAAAAAAAAATGATTTTTATCGATTTTTAACCGATTGAATCACTTTTCTATCGATTCACTATATATTCAATTTTTATATGTATCGGACTGAAAAAATAATCGACCGATCCGATTCAATTTTTTCATCATTATATTTTATAATAAATTATGCAAAAATAAAAAATCACCACAATTCACTATAAATATTACGCAACGCAGAACTCGTATCACAATTTAAATCCTGAACCCTCTCCATTTCTCTCAAGCTCTTCCACCGAGTTTTTTTTTCTTCTTCTTTTAGGCTGTGATTCCACTTCCTAACCCATTTCTAGATCGTTCTCTTCTCTCTAAACTCTTCAGAATTTTGAAATTTTATGTTCTTTCTTCTTCTTAGAGCAACATTTCTTCAAGGGATATATGCTTTTATCTCTTTCCTTATATATATATCATATCTGGTCAATACCTTCTGTCTCTGCATATAAATAAACCTCAGGCAGGTTCCATTTGTTTTCCCAAAACCTCAACAAGCCAAAAAACTATGGTTTACCCAGTAATTTCTACTGAAAACCCAATCATTTTAACCCATCCAAAGATCCCAAGAATCCAGGAAAGGTACACAAAGATACCTAACTTTCAATTAAGATCAATATTCAGGCCTTCTCAGCATCATAATCCTAATAGCAATACAATAATCAATGACATAATAAAACCAAAAACCCAACTCCTAAACCATGTTATAGTAACCAACCAGGGTGAGATTTCTGTCAGTAAAAGCAAGAAAAGTTTATCCCAAGAAGGGTTTCAAGAAATGTTGGGTTTGTGTGGGTTGGGATATTGGGTTCAAGGTTTTAGGTGTTTTCCATGGTTGGCTTTGAACTTCCACATGGCTCAGAATCTTAACTTGGATCCTTCAGCATTGCAGCTTGTGCAGAACTTTGGTAACTTTCCCATGGTAGCTAAGCCTCTTTATGGAATTCTCTCAGATGCTCTCTATATAGGGGGTGCTCATAGAATACCTTATATTTGCATTGGAGGTCAGTTAATTTGTCTTGTTCTCTCATTCAAGTCTGCTTACTGATAAATTTACTACATCTTAATTTTCCTCTCTTTTCTTTTGATTCTATTAAAATGTTTATGCTTGTGTTCTCTTATTTGGGATTTTTTCTGATTGCTGCAAATTAACTTAGGTGTTTTCACGAGTTTGAATGCTTTCAGATGAGTTGTTTGTATTCCCTTGCTCTTTATTCCCCCCTTTGTCTGATTTCAGCTTCTTGACTTTCTTCCTCTTATTCCATTTTAAATTATGTTGCTCCGATTTTTCATTTTTCATGAAGTATTCGTATCCGACATCCGTGTCCGATCCATACCCGGACATGGATACGGATATATGATCCTTCAAAAACCCTTCAAATACATGAAAATTTTAAAAAAAATTAAACATACCCGTTACAGAACTGAATTTAACAAACTTGAGCTAACTAATTCTTTATGACAAGCACAAAACTTTGAAAATTTTAGTCATGATATACACAAGATAATGAATCTGGATACAGAGACAATAGGAACAAAATTTGAAAGGATCATTTCAATATACTAGCTTATTATGCATGTTTTGGATTTGTTAAAGTTATGCAGATTATATAGTACCGTTAGATTATGCTTTTCTTCAAGTTTTAAGCTATGTTACTTGGATTCGGGGTAAGTGTCGGATACGGGTATACTATATTTTTTCTAAGTTTTTTCATATATTTGAAGGATCATATCTCAATACACATGTCCAAATATGTGTCGGACATGAATACTTTAAGGAAAATGAAGAGTCCGGGTAACATAGGTTTTAAGAACTTTAAGTTCATTATCGGGGAAGAAAATCCAACATCATGTCTAAGGAATGAGTAATTCATCCATTAGATAACTTCTTATTTGAAACCAGCTAGGATTATAATTTAGTATTCTACTTGTGTTGCTCAGACTCTTCATTTTTTCTTGAAGTATCCGTGTCCGACACCCGTGTCCGACGCATATTTGGACATGGGTATGGGGATTCGACCCTCCAAGAATCCTCCAAATATATGAAAAAACTTAGAAAAAATTGAACATATCCGTGTCAGACACATACCCGTATCCGACACTCGTACCCGAGTCGGAGTAACATAGTATTCTACCAGCTTAAAGTCAAGAACTTTTTGAGTTAGTTGATTGAAAAACTGATTTAATGTTACTGACAATTCAACTTTCAGTCCTTCTGCAGATCCTGTCTTGGGGGCAATTGGCTTTGATTCCAGTTGCAGGTCAAGCCCTTCCCACTCTCATGGCTTGTGTTCTTCTCAGTAATCTAGGAGCATCCATTACAGAAGTTGCAAAGGATGCTCTTGTGACAGAATATGGCCAAAAGCGCAAAATTACAGGACTCCAATCTTATGCCTTCATGGCTTTAGCTTCTGGTGGGATCCTAGGCAACTTACTAGGGGGATATTTCTTACTCAAAGCACCATCAAGAACGATGTTCCTCGTTTTTTCGGTTGTATTATCTCTTCAGCTTGTAATTTCTTTATCAGCAAGAGAAGAATGTCTTGGTTTATCCCGACATTCGGATCAGATTCTTACACGACGACAATCAATTTCGGAAAATATCAGAAAGCAGCTATCTGATCTTATGATTGCCATCAGTGAGGACAGCATATTTCGACCTTTAACTTGGATTGTAGCTTCTATTGCCATGGTTCCTATTCTGTCAGGCTCAATCTTTTGTTATCAAACTCAATGTCTACATCTTGATCCTTCGATCATCGGAATGTCACGAGTAATTGGCCAATCGATGCTTCTTTCCTTCACTGTGCTTTACGACTGTTATTGGAAACAAATTCCCATGAGGAAATTGATTGGTGCTGTACAGGTTTTGTATGCATCTTCCCTTCTCCTTGACTTCGTTTTAGTAAAACAGATAAATCGAGGTATTGGAATTCCGAATGAAGTGTTTGCCCTTTGTTTTTCGGGTTTAGCCGAAACTCTTGCACAATTTAAGGTTCTTCCTTTCTCAGTACTACTGGCAACTTCGTGTCCGCGAGGCTGCGAAGGATCTCTTACTTCTTTCTTAGCATCATCATTGTGCCTATCATCAATTGTTAGCGGATTTTGGGGAGTTGGGTTGGCTGCTTTGCTTGGAATAAAATCTGATGATTACTCAAACTTGCCTGTAGGAATTTTGATACAGTTCTTTGCAGCACTATTGCCTTTAGGATGGATTTGTCAAGTTCCTATGTCTCAGCCTGTTGAGAAGCAAAGAAAGAAAGGTCTGAGTAAAAGAGCTCGAAGAAACCGAAGGATTGGAAGAGTTTTGATTGGTTTGGTTTTTGTTTACCGCCGAGAAAGAGAATCTGAGGCACAGAAGTAGAGAAGTTATTCCATTTGGAATTGGCATTGAGAACTTATGTTGCTCCGACTCTTCATTTTTCTTGAAGTACCTATGTTCGACACCCGTTTCCGACGCATATCTGGATGGGTATGGGGATATGATCCTCCAAGGACCCTTCAAATACATGAAAATCTAAGAAAATTTTGAACATACCCGAGTCCGACACTCATACCCAAATCCGAGTAACGAGAACTTCTTATGAGCTTGAGCTTAGAAAAGAAAAAAATTATGGATAATTGAAGTCCCATATTTAATTGAATTGATGCCACCATCTATGAAATATCAGTTCTATCTCAAGTTCCGTTTAGTTGGCAACCATTTATAAAGCTCAGATATCTAACAGTGCACCTTGCAATTTTTCAACATTCGAAAAAGGTCTTGCTTTGGAACATTGCTTTTCAGTTTTCTGTTCCGAACTATGATTTATGTTGTTCCGACTCTTTATTTTTTTTGAAATACTCATGTCCGACGTATATCTGGACATGGTATGGGGATATGATCTTCTAAGAACTTCAAAATACATGAAAATCTTGAAAAAAAATTGAACATATCTGTATCGGACACATATCCATGTCCGACACTCACACCCGAGTCCGAGAACATAGACTATGACTGCAGAAGGAGATAGCCATGCATTTGGAATTTATTCGACATTGTTAACTTATTTCTCCCCAAGCTTCCTGCACTATTATTGGCTACTGGTACCAACCTATTTCAGATATCCAGAAACCCAATAGCAATGGATGATGATGGAGCTGTGGCTGCAATCTGATTCTATGCCATTGTCTTGATGGTAGAAGGTGTATGCATTGATTTGAGGTTCACCATAGATTCAGTATGGAACTGTGAAACTTCCTGCTTCATGTGCAGATGAATGAACTTGTAACAGAACATTTACATTTATGTTGTTTGTAGCTATGCTGCTCCGACTCTTTATTTTTCTTGAAATATTCGTGTCCGACACTCGTGTCCGATGCATATCCAGACATGGGTACGGGGATATGATCCTCCAAATACTTTCAAATATATGAAAATTGAACATATCCGTGTCAGACACATACTTGTATCCGGCATTTATATCTGAATCCGAGTAACATAGGTTTGTAGCATAAAAAAATTTCTATATTGAGAAAATTGAGAAAAGAGGCACTTATCAATTCAAGCACAAGAGTCTTTACTATTGGTCTCTACCCATTTTCTTCCTTTAGAGTCTTTTGGCAGTTTTTCTTACTGTTTGTGCTAGTAAAGTGTAAGCAATCCTACTTTTGAGTTTTGAGGACATTGTCAACCAACCTAAGATTACTCCCTTTAGTGGGAATGAAACTTCTGCAAAGTAAAAATGAAAAATGGGAATTGAGAGGCGGTGGTGGGAATAAGACCTATGTTACTCGGATTCCTTATTTTTTTAAAAATATTTGTGTACGATACATATTCAGACATGGATATGTGAATATAATCTTTTAAATATATATAAAAAAATTTAAAATTGAATATATTCGTATCAGACACATACTTGTATTCGATCCTCACCTCCGAAGATGTGCCTATGAGTCTTGCCATTAATGCTAATCCAGCTGCACACAGGGTGGCTTCCTCAAACTGATTTCCTTCATCATTTTTCTTAATCCTGACAAGGCATCCATCCCATTTTTAGAAGAAGCATGTAAATTCGAAAGTGAAACAAAATTTGAAGGATTTTCTGGTTCTAACTGAATGAGAAACCTATGGGCAAGTTCTTGCCTCTCAAGATTCCCATGCATTACCAGAAGCACTAACAAGAGAGCCCCCCAAACACTAGCTTGGCCCAGGTTCAACGGGCATTGTTTTGACAAAATCTAATGCTTGATCAAGCTGTCCAGATCGACCTAGCAAGCATGTCAACAATGCAAGCACATATCTCAACTGTTGGCTTCATCCCATATTCATTTGTTATTGAGTTATAAAGACTAAGACCTTTATTTACCAATCCCGACCTTCCACAAGCAGAAAGCATTCCTACAACTGTTATCATGTCTGGTTTATTCCCAAGCAAAAGCATCTGGCCATATATAAGTGTGTAATCGAGTCGAGCCGAGCTCAAGCAATAAGAAGTTAAAGTTTGACTCAAATTCGCTGCTCGAAACTCGGGTCGAATTCGATCGAGTTTTATTTTTAAAGTTCGAGCTTAATTCGAGATAAAACCGAATTACTCGACCTCGTTTGATTAAGCTCGTTTACTTAGTAAAAGAAACGAGCTCAATTCCAATTCTCGACTTCAAACTCAATTATTTGTGCTTGAGTTCGAATTGAGTTTTTTTTTTAATATAAATATATATATATATGTATAACTCGAGCTGCTTGAGCTCGGCTAGACAATAATCGAGCTGAACTTGAGTAGCTTTGAGCACAAGTATCTCGTTTACGCCCTAACCATACATACTTATAGCTTTGAGTACAAGTATCTCGAAATTCGAATCGAACTCGATCGAGTTGTATTTTTAATATTCGAGATCGATTCGAGATAAAATGCATAACCATGAATCTGTTTTCCAGTCATCAAATAAACCAGCATTGGAGCTACAAGCAGGAAGAACACTCACAAGAGAAACATTATTGGGTTCTATTCCATCAGGAAAAACAGTATTTTTTAACAATGAAACCGGTTTTCGATCCGACAAGTAAACTTTTTACTTTTTGGGCCTGACTTGGTCCAATCCGAACATTCAACATCTCTAGGAATGAGTTATCATATTAGGTTTTTGGATCTAAACGAGTAAAACCTAAGCCCAAACTTTTAACATTTAAAATTGTTAATTAAATTGGTTCAATTTAATTCGATTCATCAGTACATTTTATACTAACTATCTTTAAAATTATTGGTAAAATACAAACTCTAATGATCTTTGAATATCTTGCCTTTGAAACATTAAATTCACAAAAGTTTTAATGTTTGGTGTTCGGAAATGCAACAAAAGGAGAATCTAGCTTTCAAATCTTAGCATGAGATTGTTGATTGAAATAAAATGATAAAATAAGTAGCCACTTTGTTTATAGTTTTTTATTTTTTTGGGGCAACACACTTTGTTTAACTTCAACTTTTATAAAGAAAAATAAATAAATGGGGACAATGCTAACTAATAAAGCAAGCACGGATTGTACTTTTCATCTTTTGTTTTTATTGATTGGAGTTTTATTTTTATTTTTTTGAATATTCATTTTGAAAAGAAAAAAAAATTTGCTGATTAATATTTGGAATAGTTTTTCTTTTATAAACCTCTAAATTTAATTGTTTTTAATTTATATAATTACCTTTAAAAAGTAATATATAACATGTTTGAAATTTAAATTTTAGTATCTATAATTTTTTTTTTATTCTCATATTACAGCCTAGTTTGTTAAAAAAAAAAAATCAAATCTCTTATATAAATGTAAAAAAATTAAACACTATTTTTTGATAAAAAATTGGATTTGATTTCAAAAGACTTTATCAGTTAAATCTATACATATTTTATAAAGCAAATGCTTCTTGATAGATACTTTTGTCTTTACTATTTATCTCTTTTGATATAATAAAATATCATTGGTTCAGATTTAAAAAATTAAAATTATTTGCTATAAACCGATAAGTTTTACCATTATACTATCCAATGAAATTTTAGTACATTAAATGAGACCAAAGGTGTTAATGAATCGGATCGGTCTGAATTCGGCTTACGGATTAAAATTTGGAATACTTTTTTTAATAGAGATAAAAGTGTAAGATCAAAATAGCATTACAAATTATATAAGAGAAGGAAGATGAGAAAATAAAATTCTTATAATCTTTGAATTCGATTTTGATACACTGATAGTAAATTTTTTTAAACTTTACAAACGGGATTAAGAGATTAATACATGTTTTACTTTTTCTTAAATTATTTTTTTAATAAATCATAAAGATATGTGTTACCTTCATTTATGAAATTTAAAAACTCTACTAACGACAAATAAGATAATTTCTCATAATCTTTTAAGTCAATTAAGATGTCTTAAATTAACTATTTATTTATTAAGTGGATTAAGATTAACTTATTTATTTAGTAGCAAAATGACAAAACAAAGAAGTATTTTTCTAACATATGATATTACAAAGGAAATCAGAAAAAGATAACATAGGAGATTAAGGCAATCAAGAGAGAATCTAGTTCTAATAGGATTTACTAATAATTAAATAATTAAAGACATCACTTTATTTCTAAGTTACTTCCAACTTTTTGTTTTGAATGTGACCTAAGACTCAACCGAAAACCCCAACAAAGGAATTGTACTTGTTTCAAACTACTTCTTAAAACCCAGATGCTTTATCTTTCTTTGCCTTTGGCAATAATTTTATGCTTTGATTAAAGGCATATAAGAGAAAGAAAATGATAAAATTAAATTAAAAAAGCTAAAATAATAAAAAAGTCTTTAAAATTTATAACTTTATTTAAGTTTTATATTTTTATTACACTCAAATAAATTTTTAACATTTAATTTGCATTCAAATAAGTCCTTAACATATAATTTGTATTTAAACAAGCCTTTAACTTAAAATCTTAAATCAATTTTTTATTTGAATAAAGTTTATTTAGATATAAATTAAAAAATGAGGGTTTATTTGAGTACAATAAAAATATAAGATTTACTTAGATAAAATTATAAAATTTAAGGATTTTTAATAGTTTAGCCAATTTAAAACAAAAAAAAAAAAAAACCCAATGAAAGAATAACTAAATTGGAGATTTGTCGAATGTCGACAGCAAGGACAAGACATAGATGCTAAAGAGTATGAGAAGTGATGTGTTGTGGCGATTCTAATATAAGTTTTAAGTTGAGATTCTAAGTTCGAGTTATAATAATTTTATGACACGAATATGACACAAAAAAATAATTAAATATGATATAATATCAACAAAAAAAAAATAAGGACATCATACGAACATGTTAAAATTTATATAACACGAATTATATTTAACACGTCAAAATTTATATAAATATAAAACACTTTAAACACGATTATGATACGAAAAAAATAAACGAATACAATTCGGATACATGAATTGCCAGGTCTAGTGCAACTCGCATTACGTTGCAAGTTTTTACTTTTTTAAAATTGTTAAATGTTATAATCTTTAATTAATGTATAACATAAAATATAAGAAAGTTGATTGAGATAAATACTTTACTCGCGTTTCACGAGTCAATGGTTAATTTTTGTACATCATTAAATTATAAAAATATAAAATTAAGGATCATAATATACTTAATTATCTTCGATATTTGATATTTAAATACATTTCATATTTTAATATGTACCTTATATGTAAAAAATTATGATGGATATCAAAATTTAGTTCATTTAGATTATATTGATATCCATTATTCATATACATATAAAGAGTTATAAAAAATAATAAAATATAAATCCAATAACTATCATATTATTACTCATAACCTATAACATTATTTAACATAATTCTTTTTACTATTTAACAATCATAAATTTTTTTGATTCAATACCTAAAATTAAAAAAACAAATTCCACTTACATAAATCCAACCTATATTTAATTTTTATCAATCATTTATCAATACAATATTTTTTTAATTCAATAATATAAAAACCAAAAATTTAATATCCATCCCACTCCAAATTTTATATAATTTATAAATGATAAAATATATTTCTTATATTTTAAATATTTAAAAATAAAAAATTAGAAGATTTAAAAATAATAAAATTAGAAGTTGTTTCCTACGAGTCTCTCATTTGAATGAAAAAAATATTTTTCAGTGAAAAAAATCGTTAATTAAAATCATACTTAATTATATGAAATGTTCACCGGTGAGTTTGGCTTCATTCGCATTGGAGGACTCTCGAATGGGCCTAAATTATAGATTGTGAAATTTATGAATAAATTATTTAATCTTAATTTATTTAGCAAAAAAAAAAATGGAGGGCAATTTGTACCTTATCTCATGTATGGATTGAAAGATAAAAGATACGATATTGCATTAGCAAATTAACGAAGTTGGGAATTTTAAAAGGTTGAGTGAGAGAGAATTGAAAAAAAGAAAATAATTTAAGAAAGAAATTATTAAGTAAATTTCTTACACATGTGACAATATAAAAATTAAATTCAAGAAAAATAAATTTTTTAAAAATTATGTGTATTAAATATATATTTGTAGCAATTTTCGTAATTTAATACATAAAGTAAGCCCAATAAAGAGAATCTAGTTCTACTCTTAACCTATGTTTTTCTTTAGTTCCATGTTTCATTTGGAGACGTGGTAGGTTTAGTAATAAAATGACATCTTCAATTAGAGGTATTTATGAATCGAATTAGGTCAAATTTGAGTTTAAATATTTTTTTTTTTTGTTTGCACAGACACAATTCGTGAGCAAATCTATCCTTGATTAGACCTACTTATGGATCGGGTCGGGCCGGGTTCACGATCCGAAAATTTTCCAATTCCCTTATCCGGGCCGGCCTGAATTACTGTTCATAAATTAATAATTTTTTAAAAATATTTTATAATTAAATTTAATAAAAAATAATAGTTTATTACGTGAATAGTGATTGAGCTAGATCGAACCGGATCACAAAAATGCTTAATTAAACCCGACCCAAAACGAACCAAATCTATAAGGTCGAATCTGTCCAGTCGAGCGAGCTGCCGGACCCATGAGCAGATCTATCTTCGATGCGATGGGTGCTTTCTATCACGCTCTCAAATGAAGCACTAGTCTTAACCTTTTCTAGTTTTAACCTTGGCTTAATTATAGATTGAAATAAAATGATAAAACAAACCAAATCTTAGATTATATTCTATTATACTTTATAACTATTTATTAATCAAATAAATGATTATAATAGTTTTTATTTAAGAGTGCATGGCAGCAACATCTGCCAGCACAAGAGGGTTAGCTGTGATTATACTAATAAAGGATCTTCATAAAATATAATGTTTGAGCCTTTTATTAAAAAGAATGTTTCTACAAAGAGAACTTGAAAGTGTAACACAAATTATACTTTAATCCTCTTTTTGATCCTAATATTGTGCTATTAATTATAATCAAATATGTGACCTTCTGTCATCAGAATATGTTTGCTAGTTCTTAATAGACATGAAAATTTTGGATACTATATGAAAATATGATATGAACATGATATCTTTAATAAATACGAAAACAGTGTAATAGATATTATACGTTTAAACACAATTAAAATGAATAACACAGAATGTTTAGTACACATATAGTATTTGTGTTTAAGATTTTGACATATTTAATAATTTGTGTTGTGTTTATGTTTACACGATTGACACGAAAAAAAAATACGAGACAAAGCACGGATACGCAAATTGTCAAATGGAGTTGTTATTGTTTAGTAGCCTGTTTGGGAGCGTGTTCAGTGCGACTCCCACCAGACCTGTTCAAGGCCCGACCCGTATTGGGTTGGGTCTGGATATGCATTTTTTTCAATTCGGATCTGTCCGGATCGAATTAATATTATTAATAAAAAAAAAATTATTTAAATTTAATTATAAAAATATAAAAATATTAATATAAAAATATTTTTTTAATATTTTTTAAATAGTGTTTTGGATTTATAGGTCAATCCGAGCCCAGACCAAATTTGGGTAAAAATTATAAAAAAAATTTAGACTGTGACTCGACCCATAAACACCTCTATTCTCACCACAAAGATGCTCCAAAACAATAATTTAAGGGTCCAGTATCAATTAAAGGCGTCTGTGCAGTGACAGTCGCACTGGTTATCTTTTCAAACAGATCGTAACTCTGTTAAATATTTGTTTTTATTTTTTCCTTCATTTTATTTTATCATTAAAAATAATAAGATCACGTTTGTTGGATTGATATTTTTATTATTTATTGATTTTTTATAAAAAATGAATATAAAACAATAATTAAAATATTAAAAACTAACAAATAACAAAAATAAATAAGTTTTTTTTTTTCAAGCAAAATTGGATCATTTTATTGATAGGTTACATCATAATTAGGCTTAATTTGCCTTGATCATCAATCTAAGGCTTCAGATTTAAGAGCCTTCTCATTTGATGATGACCAAAAGGACTAAAGATAAGACTAGATAGTAGGAATTAATTAAGGGCCTTTCTCATTCGATGAAGATTAAAAAAGATTTAAATTACGATCGCGAATATCTGTGGAGATAACTGAAATCACAAAATAGTGACCGTAATGTTATTTAAATCTCTGCTAAAAACAACTACACAGCAAAGAAATTAACAGAAAGGGGTGACTAGATTGTGCAAACTAGCTTTGCTTGTTGCAATTGCTGCACCAAAATTTCCATGGATATGATCATCCAAGTTCCATAAACCATCCCAAAGAACTTCCTCGTTCGAGCTATTATCACTACCAGAAACATTAATGCCATTGATCATCATGGGATAGAACAAGCCTTGTTCCTCTGTCATGTTGGGGAATGAAACAGCCGCCATTTCTTGCCTCAGCTGTGGCACATATGGAGGAACTCTATGTTCAGTTTCATCAAGCAAAAACATGATCCTTTCGATGTCGGATTCATTCAACTGTAACTGCTGCTGCTGCTGCAGATGTTGTTGTTCTTGTTGTTGTTGCAGTAATTGTTGCTGCTGGTGCTGAAATTGTTGCCTTTTCAACAGTCTTGCTTTTGCCTTATTATCAGAGTTATTATCTGGTGAAAGTTTAGCCTTTTTCTTGAAATGGGTCCTCCAATAGTTCTTGATCTCATTATCAGTTCTTCCAGGCAAGCTTCTTGCAATGGTTGACCACCTGAAGATTTGTTTGTTTTCAAGTTCCTAATTGTATGAAAATAAAAAAACCCAAAATTTTCAGACCAAATTTATGTTCAGAATCAAGATCATTACCTGTTTCCCCACCTTTCATGTAGCTCAAGGATTATATTTTCTTCATGAGGGGTTATTTGGCCCCTTTTAAGGTCTGGCCTTAAATAATTCACCCACCTCAGCCTGCAACTCTTTCCATTCCTTTTTAACCCTGTCCAGACAGATAATTAAAACAGAAGATTATGTTTTTTCCCAAAGATAAAACTTGCCTAGATCAATGCAATTATTAGCAATCACCTATCTTACTCGGACTCAGGTGTGAGTCTCAGACACTGGTATATTTAATATTTTTTTAAGATTTTCATGTATTTGGAGGGTCCTTGGAAGATCATATCCCCATACTCACGTCTAAATATGCATCGGACATGAATATTTTAAGAAAAATAAAGAGTCGAAGCAATATAGGCAATCACTGAATCACCAAAGGTTCCGATTAACGGGTATTTATAGACATCATTTTAAGAAAGTTTTTGCATTTAATAAATTAACAAGTACTAAACTCAAGAAAAATAATGCATTAATTACGTTTTTCTTTTTATAAATATCATCTTAATCAGTATCACTAAACACGGATTAACATTTCTCATTTTCTAATCTCCAAAAACCAAATATTTGCTTACCAGCAAGCCTAGCAACAGAGTTCCATCTGCCTTCACCATGTAACCTGACATATTCAGTAAGAAGCCTATCTTCTTCAGCTGTCCAGGGACCTTTCCTCCAGCCTTCTTCAATAAGACCCCAACCCAAGTGTCCAGCCATTACTGCCCAAGACATGTAAAAAAGGGACAAAAAAAATGTAAAAAAAAAAAAAAAAAGGCTATACCCTTTGATAAATGCTTTAAGGTGAAGGTTTTTTTTTTTTTTTTTGTCTAGCAAATGCTATGCCATATGGGGTTAGTTTGTCACATATTTATATATGCACTAAAGAGGGCCTCTTGCTTCACCCTCTCCATCTGTCATTTTCAAAATCATCCCTATCTTTTCTCTTTGTTAAGGGACAGCTGATCTCTAAGATACTATCATCATTTGTCAAATGACCCATGTAACCTTAAAATGGGTGTCAAATTTTTCTAAGAATGTATTTGATAAAGTATTAAAAAATTTCGATTCATTGAAAAGAAAATTTTTCATATGTTTGATAATTTAACTTATATTAAATGTTACTTAATATAATTTTTCAACAAAAAAATATTGAATACGTAAGTAGATAAAGAATTACTTAATGCAGAATATGTTAAGTTAATTTTATTTTTAAAAAACGTATATTTGAATTTTGAACTAATTTTTTTTTATTACAAAAGATAAGATATTTAAATTACATCTTTTAATTTTTATCCAGAACTATCTAGAATAATATAAAATGTTATTATAATAAAGTTAAAATTGTGAAATGAATTTTTTTAAAATTCAACATTTATAATTATCAAACAATATATTATTTTCAGTACTTAATTTTCAGTAATATACCAAACAGTTTTTATAATACAAATTTAGTACTATAAATTCAGTACTTAATTTTTCAGCTTATCAAACAACACCTAAATCAAGAAATTGTTCTTAATACCAATAAAAAGTTGACTTAATTGATAAGTTCGATTATTTTGATATAAGTGATTTTGAATTCGAATCTTATCAGTATTGTCATTAATTTTGAATACACGATCTTTGTAAAATATGATACGTTTTAATTTGATTTGAAAATTTGAATAACCTATTAATTCATAGAGTTTTCTCAACAAAAAGGCTTAAATATAAAAAAACTCATGAACTAAAATTAAATAATCATCTAAATTTTTATCGTTTTATTGCAATCAATTGAGCTCAAAACATCTATTTTCATCTAATTAAACCCTCAAATATTTATTTTCATTCAATTAAGCCTTTGATTGAAAAAAAATTGGTAAAGATCGCTAACCAGTTTTCATCCATGAATGACTCAATTAGGTGAATGTATATATTTGAGGATTCAATTTATTGCAATAAAATGGTAGGAGTTTGGATACTTATTCAATTTTAGTTCAAAAGTTTTTTTTTTTATTTTATATCTAAGCTAAAAAAAGTGTTCTTAATGTCTTTATAGAGACTAATATTAGGTTTTTAAGGTGAAAAATAAAATTTATGATAATGAAAAAAGTAATAGATAACTCAGAGTTTAACTCAATCGGTTCGCGCTGTCATCTTTAAGAGCTGATATTTAGCAGGTTTGGGATTCATAATCCTAGTATTTGCAACCCTTTTTTTTTTTTATCCCTAGGTTACGATTTTTTTATAAAAGAAAAGACAATTGATCGCATTTTGAAATGTCAATAATAAATTTTACTTGGAAATTTGTTGAAAATAGAAAGAAATTGAAATATACAAAAGGTTCCAATGAAATTGTTTAGGGATATTAAAGTCCAATACCGTGGAATTGCAAGGAGAATTGGGAATGTCAAGGCATTGGGTGACATTTTCTAATTAGGACCATTATCCAATTATGATATATTTGTTTGATGCTAAAGAGACAAAAGGAAACAAGAATCTCATAGCTTTCTGCCACGTATAAGCTAGGGCTTATGCACATTGACACTAGAGATTAATAGTTTTTAAAAAGTATTAGAAGGAAATTAATTTATACTGATGTAAAATTAATTAATATTTAATATTTTAATAATTTTATATGTAATTTATATTTTAATAAATTAATTGTTAAATTTAACAATATAATTACATTCATTGTGCACATAAAATTTCAAATAAATCTGATATTTATATCATATCGATCGAAAATATTATTTTATATATATATTTAATGGTTAAAATTTTTTTTATCAAATAAATAGTTGGACATTTTTAATTTATTTGAAATTTGAAGTGCATGATCTATATAAATAGAGTATAAAATATAATGATCGAATTAAATAAATATATATCATATAAAAATTATAAAAACATGTAAAATTAAATTAATTTATACTATTATAAATGAATGTTCTTCAAAGCATAATATTTTTTTTTTTAAAAAAGCACATAAAAAAAAATTTACTATAAAGTGGGTGGCTATTTTTTTTTATTTACATGAAAATTACTGGATGACCAATGAAAATTTACCAGCTATTGGATTTGCTTACTTTGTTAAGGAGATTGATTGATCCAAGCAATCTCCTCCATTAAATCTTAATTAAATAAAATTTGTTGGATTCCATATGGGGTATTGGGGACATTAAAATATTCAAACTTTTTTATGTTTTTTTTTAAAGGTCACCATGGACAGGTAGTCTGGAAAAGACAGTTTTATTTTGAGCCAGTGGATGCATAGAAATTCCTTGTGGCCTTCAATCTTGAATAGCCACAACAACTATAATTTCATAAATAATAATTTTATTTTTTGTTTTTAAAAAAAAAAAAAAACTCATTTAAATATCTACTTTTATTTAACATTTCATAAATGTTACATAGATTCAGATATTAATATCGGATATTGATAATGATCTACAATCTTACTTGTTTTTATTTAAAATTTTAGATTCACAATCAAAAAAATTAAAAAATTATGTACAAGTTTGTGGATATTTATATTTTTGTTCTAAGTATTAGAGTGGTGAGAGATTTGGATAGAGATTTTGGATTTTGAGTTATAATTTTTTTATAAAGCTATTAGTACAATAGAAATTATAATTAAATTCAAATATTATATATAAGAAATTAATGAATAATATTAAATAAACAAATTAATGAATCCAACATAAAGTTGGATTAAACTTTTTTTAATGAGATTTGAACTTGAAATTTTAAAATTTCAAAACCTCTTTTTTACCCCTAAACTAAGGTCTCATTGCCAGTTATAAATTTTTTTTAATCACAAAAATATAACTGATTTATTGATTTCATGATATAAAACCTTGGTAGTCCAAACACAAAAACTATTATTAAAATTGTCAAATTAATCCAGGAGAGACAATCTTAATTAGTGATTAGTGATTTAATTAGTAATTAATCATTTCTCTTTAGAAAGGGGTAAAAGTGTAAGATTTTATTATGTGGTTCCTATTTCTTTGTTTTGTTTTTATTTCTTCATGTCTTTTCAAAGTAGATTTTAATTAAGATTAGGATAGATGTTTACGAATGTTGTGGGGTTCTTAAGCAACATTAATTAAACTAATCCCCTTTTTGTTCTTTTTCTTAATTATTGGAAGGGAATGTTTTAGCATGCTTATGTGTTTCTAGAAACCATAGCCTTTGGCAAATAATTCACCTAAATTCAATCAAATTAAACCTATTTAAAGGTCAGACAGGTCTGATTCGAGTTTAATCAGATTTGAAATAAGATATTTTAGATTTGGATTGGTACGATTTTTTTTGAATTACTATTTAATCAATAAAAATAATTTTTATTTAAATTTAATTATAAAAAATAAATTTTTAAATATTTTAAAAAGTGAAACGAGTTTTTAAGCTCGAGCTTTAGACAAATAAAATTTTTTGTTATTTGGATCTAATCCGACCCGATCATAAATTTCTAAACCAAATTATAACCCATTTTTGTAGAATCAAAATACTTCAATTTAGTGATTATTCGTCTTGGTTTATACAAAAGAAAGTATACAACTTAAACTTAAGATCAATTTTTATTGATTAAATCTTATACGTATGAATAATAATAATAACAATAAATATATTAAAAAATAATAAACAGAATCTCAACCCTTATCTTTACTACTTAAGTCCAAATTTAAGTGTTTCATTCTATTCCATCAAGAAAAATGCGTGAGTGTCAAGTTCGAAATTATTTTCTTCTAAAATTGTTTTAATTAATTAAGACTCGAGTCTTTTCATTGAGCATTTTTTTATGGAAAACTTTTGGTTGAGTCACAAATTCACTAGGAATGGAGGAGCCAATTATTAAATGTTTCTAAGCTTTTAAAGCATTTGATTTTGATAAGATACATTTTGATTGTTTTTTGGGATTAAAAAAGGAGTAATACTTGAATTAGTATGATTTACCACATCTTGATTATACGATATAATTATCTAAATTCAAGATTGGCTTGCTATCATTTTTTTGTTCATTTTCCCTTCTACCCAATTATCTTTTTGTTTTTACCTGAGTGCATTCAAAGTATGTACTAATTCACATCTTATTTTAAGGAATTAATGATCATATATTTAGTTTGTAAATATTATATATATATATATATATATATATAAATCCTTCTAGAGTTACCTTCAAAGTTATTAGTACTCAAAATTAAAAAATAAAAAAATTTTAATATAGGGATTAAGTTCAAATTTGATATTATACTATCAGTTATATTGAATTTTCTTATCATACTTCAATTTCATTGAATTTTGTCATTATATTTTTATTCTGTTGATTTTTGAATAAAAAATAATAAAATTAACAAAAATTTACTATTTGCATTAATGAAATATTTCGCAAAGAAATTCAATTCGATTACATTTTGTTCAAGAATCAATAAAATAAAAAATATAATGATAAAATTCAATAAAATTAAAATACAATGACCATATTCAATATTAAGTCATAACTGTAATGGCAATTTTGACATTTTGCTTGGTATAGAGAAAAGTAATAAAAATAAAAAGGTAAATAAATAATAACGTGATTACAATTCTCCAGTTGTACGGCATATCTTGCATCAAATTTTACTTTGAGAGTTCTTTTCCTTGCAACAATCTAAATTTAAAAAAAAAAAAAATTCATTGAAAAAGATTTTTTTGTGTGGAACTTTTAGTATTTCAGTCAAGATCTTACTTGAAGTGGTGACAACATTTAAAATCTATTTTATATGGACTCTTCAATAACGACTGTTATATCCATATTTGATTTTTTATCGCGGTAGAATAGAATATAAAATATTTATCTAACACTTGATTATAAAAGGGATATTTCATCAGAAAAGTCGACACGATCCTTGTAACTACTGTAATTGGAGGAGGAGGAAGAAGAAGAAGATTGATCCATCATTTATGTGGTTTGGTCTATATATCCACTTTCATATCCTCTTTCGATTTTTCATTTTTAATCTCTACATCCTGAATACTCAACTTCTCTTGAACAACACCATTAATCCCACAGATTGTTTGAACGAAAGTTGGAGTATTAATTAGAGATGAAGATATAAAGTTGATTGGTGTAATAAGCAAAAGTGTACTGGCTGGTATTGGTATCCAGGCTGAAGCTATGACTATTAAGGAATGAATACTTTTGGTAAGAAGAATAAATTTAAAAAAAAAAATCATTGTATTTAAATATGAATATAAAAATATTTTAAATGAAATTAATTAAATCAAACAAAATATATTTAAATATGAATAAATTATATAAATAAATATAACAATAAATAAACATATTTGTGTTTATATATTTTTATTTAAGATATTATTATAAGATGTATCCATATACTCGTATCTAATTTTCGAATCTTTTTAATCGACTCCGCAGTTCAAAATTTTAAACAAAGGAAGAATCAAACATGATATCGATATCCGAATCCATATAACATAAGTTAAAATTATATATTGTTCCAAACTAGACCTGCTCATGGACCGGGCCGCGGCTCGAAACCTTTTTTTTCTTGCCCATACCCATATTTGGTTGGCCCGGGCTGACCCGTGGATCTGAATTCACTGTTCATCTTTTTAAAAAAATAAAATTTTTAATATATTTTTATAATTAAATTTAATTAAATTTTTTTTTATTTTATAAATAGTGATCCGAACAGGACCGGATCAAAAAAATACCTGTTCAGACCCGATCTAATACGGGTCAGACGTCCACCCGACTCCTGAGCAGATCTATTCCAAACCTAGGATTGTTCTCAATTTTGTATTTCGACATGATAACATTAATTTTATGTGTTCCTTTTCGACAAAAATAGAAATAATACTAAGAATAGAATGATTCCCACATCTTAATTATACGATTACTATTATTATATTTGGAATCAAGATTGATTTGGCCTTGTTTATGGATCGTTAATGGTGAAGTACAGCGCGGATACAAAGATTTTATACAAAGATATTTGAAATTATCCGAGATTGAATCTTACTCGCAAAAATTAAAACCCAACATTTTACCTACAAACAATTTAAATAACATTTAATTTAAACTTAAAATAAAGTGATAAAAGTAGTGTGAGATTTGAAAAAAAATTTACGTTGGAACTTTAATAGTTAGTTACTAGACTTGCTCAAGAGTCGGACAATCCGTCCGATCCGATAGGCTTAACTCGAATTGAGTTGGGTTTGAGTAAAAATTTTGGTAATTTGAGTTGATTTGGTCGGACTCAAATTACTATTCATTAAATAAAAAATATTTTTTATTTAAATTTAATTAAAATATATATTAATATTAATATAAAATGAGTTTTTAATATTTTAATTTTTTGAAATAATAAAACGAACTTTCGGACCAACTCGACCCGAAACGAATTTGAATAAAATAAAAAAAATTTAACCGTGACCCAATCTGATCAATAAACAGATATAGTTAGTACTATAAATACAAAATATATTTACCAGTTAAGTTATTTTCGCTCGCAGCCATGAATAATCCTTCTTGCAAAGACTACAATAATACGGTAGAGATACAAAGGTGAAAAACTAACTTGTGAAACATAAAAAGTAACTTTTATGTTGCAAATAGTATTCAAGAGTTGAATTATTCATTCGATTTGATGGGTTAGATCGAACCTTAAACAAGCGATTTTTTTATTATTATTCAAATTTGACTTCACCTAAACATAGACAGATCTAGTTGCAAATAGATTTGTCCAAAGATTAAACTATCTGCCTAGTCCTACAAGCCCGACTGAGTTTGAATAAAGATTTTAATAATTCAAGTCGAATCGATCCGGTTCGGTTCAAATTATTATTTATTAAATAAAAATATTTTTTTTAATTTTAATTATAAAATATATAATTATTAATATAAAAATAATTTTTTAATATTTTATAAATAATAAAATAAATTCTTTGGCCGGCCCAAAGTTGCTCTCTTTCTCACAGAGACATTTATCGGAGCTGTTACAAAACAAAAGAGAAGCTTCCAGCACTAATTCAAAATACATATAAAAGCAACTTTTTTTTTAAAGAATATAATTTTTAAATTGAAGGTATCATTGTTCAAAGTACAAGTGTGATTTTCATGTCCTTAGCTCTTAAACAAATGCTAGAATCTCATTTTATTAAGTATTAGTTTTAGAATTAACATTTAATTAGATCCTATATATGTTAATTAAAAGATTATAAGCCTGATTTTACTAGGATTAATTAATTTATAGTGATAGAGATTCTCTTTTTCGCAAGCTATTATGCTTAACAACTATAATTTAACTATACCAACGTTGATTGATTTAATTAGTTATATTTATTAGCTTTTTGATAAATATTAAAATTTCAGTTTTACCAAAAGCCCCACTTGATGAATGATTGTATAACTTCCCCCATCTAAATTTTTATGTACAGAAAAAATAATAATTTAACTATCAAATTATAAGCTTGCATAACGAGTATTTGATTTAACGATAAATGTATCTTTTATTCAAAAAGTTAAATTCGAGTCATCCCTTTAATCTCATAGTTAATTTCTTACATTTAGATCTGTTTAGGAGTTGAATTATCTGTCTGATCTAACCGGTTTAATTTGAATTGGATCAAGTTTGAGATATAATTTTTGTAATTCAGATTGATTTGGTCCAGATTATTATTTAAGCAAGAAAAAAATTATTTAAATTTAATTATGAAAATATATTCATATTAATATAAAATAAATTTTTTTAATATGTTTCAAACAATAAAATAGCTTTGGGTCGAGCCTAAACAAGAATTATTTTCTTTTACTATTTGAACCTACACATGATCCGATTCGACTCATAAACACCTTTATTTATACCAGAATCTCATTGAAAAGGGGAAAAAAACAAATATTTAAGATATATTAAAGTATAACTACTAATACAAAGGTATCCTAAATTTGATCAGTATGATTAGCATTAATATTTAATATAAAAAAATTGACCGAAAGGAGAACTCACTTAAGAATTTAATCATTTAGGTAAGCTAGAATATTTGAGTTGGTGATTATCCATGGTTGTAAGGCAAATATCAACAAATTGAATGCAAATTTGATTTTAAAAGCCTTCAGGGCATAACCATAGCTATCAATATAGGCCGGTAAAAAGTAATTGAGTAATTTGCTCAGAGCAATTTTGTATTGAATATAATCAAACATTAATGAAAAAAAATCATATATTAATGGACTTAAACCAATAGAAAAATGAGTCAAATTAAAATCTATTCTTTCACTTTGACTATACCTTTTCTTGGTAATTCATGTATTTGTATATTTTTATAAATTTTGATATATTAATAATTCGTGTTATATAAATTTTAATACGTTTGTGCATTCGTTTCGTATTCATATTATTTTGTGTCGTATTATGTTTTAATTTTTTTTTATATCGTATCTGTGTCATGTAAAAATATCGTTTCCAAAATTATCAGATTTACTTTCGTTTATGTCCCAATAGCCTAGCCTAGAAACAATGGCCAATGGTGCTTGTGGGAAAACTTTGGATGGGGACCTAACTTTGATGCTAAACATGTTTCTGGCATTTCCTTTTCAACACTTTTTTTCTTGATTTTTCAGAGCTACTATTTAGGCACACTACCATATTTTTGGTTTTTTATTTTTATATTAAAAAAAGTTGCAGTTTAGGATAGATGAAAGGGGTTATAGATATTGAAATTTAAATTCGAAATCTGCTGGATACTACCTTTTAAAAGTAACTGTATAAATTAACTGAATTAAAATTTGGATTCATATTTTTGACATTTCATTTTCAAGACTATAGGTGTTGTTGATGGTCCATAGTTATATCCGAATTCAATTTCAAATGCTCATTATGAGATAAGCACATATTATGGTCTTGAAAGATGGTATGCAATTTTTTTTTTTCTAATTTACTTGATAAAACCTTACTTCTAAACAATTTTTTCTTAGGTCTTCTTCGATAACGAGCTAAAATACGGTAGAAATTCATTCTCACTACACTAGAGCGACTCGTTTGACTCCAAAAACCTATGCATCTTCAAGAATCCAATGGCTTTTGAAAGTCAAACATGACTCCAATTCGGTGAGAATACATTCCCACGATATCAAATATGCCCTTAAATTATTAAAATATTTATAGAATTAATTACTTCTAGATTTTTTTATACGAACTTATTTTTTTTCCCTTAATGTACTTAATTTCATTCTTCTAGATAAAAATCTCCAAAAAAAAAAAAAGAAATAATTTCGAAGATGAAATCATTAAAACCAAACTTGCTCTCCTCAGTCTCATAATCACACTTTGGGCTAAATGTTGGGCACCATACCGACTAAATCCAAAGGATGTTTCTTTTTCCATTAGACAAATTATGTCATAAAAAAGGCTATTATCAAAAGCCTAAAACTCGTAGAGATAAACTAATTAAATGGTTTTTCTTTCATCCTAATCTCTCATGCATTAATTAATGAAATTAGTGCTGGGTTCAAAGCATGAACTTTTTCTTCAACTTGGACCTCTAAAACTTTATGCGTGTTCTGTTTCGTATATTTTTTCGTATTAATTGTGTAAATATAAATTTAAATATAAAAAAAAATTAAACTAAAACTAAATAATCATCCAATCCCATATCGTTTTTATTACAATAAATTAATTTCTTAAACATCTATTTTCATCCAATTAAACCCTTGAGTGAACAAAAATTGATTAAAGGTCATCGTCCAATTGAAAACTCAATTAGATGAAAATAAAATGTTTGAGGCACAAATGGATGAAAATAAATGTTTAAGGATTCAATTGATTGCAATAAAACAATAGGAGCTTGGATGATTATTTAATTTTAGTTAAGGAGCTTTTTATTTTATTTTTTTATACTTAAATCTAACTATAAACATAACACAAATTATTAAATGTGTCAAAATCTTAAAAAAAAAAATATACAATACGTGTATTAAACATGTCGAATTTAAACATGTTGTATCATATTTATTATATTATTTTTTTATTTATTAAATATATCGTATTCATATTATATTTTTATATCGTATCCAAAATTATCAGATCATACGTCTAAGACACGATTTGGGTAGGCAAATATTGTCATCAACTACAGAAAACTAATTTCATTTTTATCACTTTTTAAGTTTTCATCATCAGCTTTCTGGTGGAAAGTGGAAACTAAAGCCAACTTATAGTGGTGATTGGTGGCATTTCCTGAATCCTGATCTTGGAATTCCAACAACAAAATGCAAGCTTTTGTTAATGGCATCGGGAAGGAATTCTATCTTTCGTCAGTCCTTTCACTCTTTTTGCATAGGAATTCCAAGTTAATAGAGTATTAATTCGCTTAACAAAAAGATATTAGCTACATAGAGCTGCAATATATATATATATATATATATATATAGCAAAACTAAATATGTTTTCCCGAGTTGATAATAAACATGTTCACAGATCGAGCTATCCGTACGATTTGATTTGTATTGGGTCAAGCTTGAATAAAAAAAATTTTCAATTTGGATCGGTCCGGTTCGAATTACTATATATTAATAAAAATATTTTTTATTTAAATTTAATTATAAAAATATAAAAATATTTTTTTAGTATTTTAATAATTTTTAAATAGTGATTCGGGCTAGACCTGCTCACAGGCCGGGCAGTCCGCCCGGCCCGTATTGGGCCAGGCCTGGGCAGTTATTTTAGTGATCGGCCCGGCCAGGATCACTGTTTATCTAATTAAAAACATAAATTTAAATATAAAAATATATAGAAAAAAAATAACATATATGAAGAGTAAATATGGGCCGGCCCGAGCTTGGGTAAAGAATATGAAAAATTTCGGGTAACGACCCGACCCCGTCCGGCCCATGAACAAGTCTAGTTGATAGTTTTAGATTCAAATATTTTAATTTTTTTTAATATATTTAAGTTTGTCGAGATTAAACTCCGATCACTGAAATTAAAAGTTCAACACTTTATCAACAATTAATATTTCAAAAAAATTATGAAGCTTAATTGGGTTCTTTAGTTTAATAATATGAAAATAAACAAATTTATTTGACCAAACTAAAATTATTTTAGGGATAAGATGTATCCTTTCAATTGGTATAATTTTATTATCATACTTTAATTTTAGAACAAATTAATCACCATAATTCTAATATTGAAACAAATTTAGTCAAGATATAACAATTAAAAAATATTTCATAAAATATGTCATTAAAAATTATTTTATTATTAAAATTGTTTTTTTATTTTTAAAACAACTTTTAACGAAGTATTCTCCATATGTTACTTGATCAAATTTGTTTTAAAATTAAAAATATGATGATAAATTTATTTTAAAATTAAAAATATGATGATAAAATTACACCAATTAAAAATATTAATGATAAATTTACATCTTCTCCTATTACATATAGTGACTGTTTTCAATGATAAAGATATTTATTTATTTATGATACATAAATAGATGCATAAATTAAAGGATATTTATTTATTTTTCCAACCTAGACCTGTCCAAGGGTCAGGCTATTCGTCCAAGCCCGAAGACCCGTCCATATTTCAAAGGCTTAGACAAAAATATTAGACCCGAAAAATATGCTTGAGCAAAAAAATAAGGTTCGTTTAAAAAATAGACTAGACCTTGGCTCCAACATTCAAAGATCGAGCCCGATCCGGCACAGTCCATTTTTCAATTAAATAATATATTACTTTTATATATATTATGTAATTTATATCATATAAAGATTATATATATAATATTATAGTGTAAATATTAAAAAATATGTTAAATTGTCCATGTTTAAGAACTTAATAAAAGAAAAAAAAATACTAAAGATTAAAGAAAAAATAATATGTTTTTTTATTTTTTTTTATTTTTTAAAATATGGGCAAGCTTAAATGAGTTTGGGCTATCTATTTACAAAATGAGTGGATTTGAACAAAATTTGAGGCTCATATTTCGGGTCGGATCGGATTTGAACAAACATATATATTATTAATACATATATAAGCCCGGTCCAAATCCAACGCGACCCGTCCCATGAACACCTCTATTCCAACCTAATTCAAACTCTTTGGATTTGCAAGAGTAATTCTTTATGCATGAGAAGTACTGCGTTTCCTCTTTTGCCATATCAGAGAATAGTGACAAAGTGTCATAGATGATCTCCATATTCTTTACTAATTATCAACTTAAATATTTAAACCAAGAAATACGACAAAAGAAAACAAGAGAAGATTGGGAGTTTGCTACCAAGACCTCCAATTTTTCAAAAAAAAAAAAAAAAAAACCAATGGTACTAGTTGGTTAATTTAGATCTTATAACTAGATGTGTTTATGCTTATTTGACCCGCTTTTTAAAAGTCAAGCTTTAGCTAGAGCGTGTTCACTTAAATTGGATTAGATTTGATTGACACTTTTAAAAGTTAAAATTGAGTTCAAGTACGATTTGTTTAAATCTGTCCATTTAGATTCAATATTATTTAAAAAAGTTATTAAAATATTTTGTTTGGCCAATTATTAAAATATTAAAAAAATTATAACAATATTTTTAATTATATTTAAAATTAAATAATTTTTTATTAAATAAATAATGCTCAAATCTGAATTTGAAATTTTTTTATGTAAGATTCTGTCCAAATCGAGTCAAGCTCATGGATAGATCTAGCTCTAACTTAATTTGTACATTTATCAATTATAAATATTATATTATATTAATATTTTAAAATATATATATTTTAATAAGTAAATTATAAATTTTTATTAATAAAATAATATAATTAAATCATGTGGAATCAAGCTCAAACTTTAAAAATTATATTTAAACTCGACTTGCGTCCAACCAAACTCATATAGGCCTAGTTTAAAACAATTATTGCGGGTTGAAAAGTGTTGAAAAAAATTACTGTGGAAATTTATAATTTAAGATTTTTAAATTTTTGACATTACTGTAAAATATTAAATATTTGAAAAAAATATGATAGTGAAAAATACAATTGAAGATAACTTTATAATATATAATTAGATCATTATACTCAAACTATAAGTTTCAAACGGCAAAAGCTCCTCAAAAGAAGCTTTTGCGGTTGGTTTAAAATGAGTTGCTAAAAGCTTTCTTTGGCAGCAAAAGCTTCTTCAATGAGTTATTTCAAATTAAAGGCATGTTTAGTATTATTATTGGCACAATTTTTAAATTAAAATTTGCGTTTCACAACAATTTTAATATTAAACGGATAATTTTTTTTTATTTTTGCAGTTAAAATTATGATTTGACAATCCAAATAAAAAATTAAAAAAATAAAGTTTTTACAGTTTAGAAGTGCTTTTGAATAAAATAACTTAATTATCATCACATCTCTAATTTTTATTATTTTAAACATATTTTTTTTAATATTTCAATTTCTCATAACATTTTTTCACAATAATACCAAACACTTAAAAATTCTTAAACCATATTTTTTCACCACACTTTTTAAATACACTTTTTCAAATTCAAATTTTTCTCAACTCAAATTCTTTCCAACAACTAGTCTTGATTTTGAAAAATTGGGTTTTCAATCAAACTCAATCCTAAAAGGATAGTTTGATCCAATAATCTGGCACACCTCATACATACATATTGTTTTTGAAGTCCAAAAATAATATTATAGGGTATGATTCTTTCTCTATGAATCTTTTAGTTGCCTAATTGGTTAGGATATGGAGCTTAGAGATTATTCTATAGAAAGTATATCATCATAATTTTTCAAAAAGAACAAAAATTAAGGTTACATTTATTATTATATTGTGGTTTAATTTTGTTATTAAATTTTATTATTGTACTTTTAATTTTTGTTAATTTTTAGATAAAAAGTAAATAATTGAAATTGTTCATGAAATATTTTATTTATACAAATAATAAAATTTTATCAATTTTATTATTTTTATTTAAAAGTAAAAAATATAAAAGTATAAGGACAAAATTCAATAAAATTAAAGTATAATAATAAAATTTAATAATAATTCATAATATAATGATACATTTAACCTTAGCAATCCTAAAAAAAAAACAAATTGAACCAAAAACAATTTATCTTAAATTTACTAAATTAAAATAAAATTAGAACATATAATCTTAAATTACATCCAACCATTAATTTATTTCAAATCTTACTAAATAATATTGCTTTGTTGGGTAAAGTTTATTCTTAAAAACCCCCTTAAAACATGTATTAAAGAATCCGTTTATTATCTTAAAAAAATGATTTTTGTAAAATGATTTTCGTATTTTTATGTTTGTTTTGCAAAAAATAATTTGATCAACGAAAAATAAATTTCAGATCAACGAAAAATTATCTTTTTTTTTTTTAAATTGTCTTACTGTTTTAAAAAACGTAAAATATTTTTCGAAAGCTTAAGCAAAATAAAAATGATTAATTCTCTAAATATAAAAAGCAATCATTTTTTTATAAAAACTAAATTAAAAAGTGTATGGATCGATTTTTTTTTTATGTTAATACAAAATTTTCAACAAAAAAAAAATCACGATTCATTTAAATAATAAAAAAAATCATTTTTTTCTTCAAAAAATAAACCTAAATTTTAAAAATTATTTTCATAAAATCAATTTGGACGAAACTTAAACCTTTAAAAGTACTAGTCTGTCTAATAGATAGCGGCCCGGTTCAGGAAAAGAGCCGGTTCACCTTCTCATATAAAAGGCCTTTTGCTTCCCAGTTACTTCCTCTGTTTCTAGGGTTTCCGTGGAAGTTTCCTTCAAACTCGAAAGGTACCTCTCTTTTTCGATTGATTATTTTCATTTCTATTTTCGTTCAAAATATTAAGATAATTTCATTATCTTGCCAATACTTTTTGTAAATAAGCTGAATAGGAAAACCCCAAAATTTTTGTCTTTTTTTCCTTTAAATCTTTCTGAATTCTTTAATGTTAATATAGTGTGAATAATTAGATAAGATGTTAAATAGCTGCTGAATGATTTCCTGATTTTATAAAATTTATGCAGATGGGGAAGAAAAAGGAAATAAATTTTACTGTTGATTTAAAGTCAATGATTCATGAAAATGCTTTGTTCTTTGACAAATTGGTTGAGTTAATCCCTGCAAGGTTTTATCTTCCAGATGTAAAAGATAAACCTTGGTTTCAGGGTCTTAGCAAGGCTGAAAAGGCTTCTGCTAAGAAACAATCTAGAGAAAACATCAAGAAAGCCCGGAGAGTTAGGTTAGATCCTGAGAAATCGTCGAAAACGACTCTTGATTTGTTGAAGGAGAATTTGGAAAAGGAGAAATTGAGTAAGGAGAGTGATGATGATGAGGAGGAGGAAATTGAGGTTAGACCTATAATGTCTGATTTAGATGGTGGTGAGGAACGGTCGGTTACTTACGAAGAACTTAGGCATAGGCTTCGTAGGAAAATCGAGGAGCTTCGTGGTGGAAGAAATAATGCGGATTCAGATAAATGGAAGAATAAGAAGAATGAGAGGAATGATAAGAAGGGTAATGTTCAAAAGAAGCGAAAGAGGGATATTGGAGTTGAAGAAAAGAAAACTACTAGTAATGATAAGGATAAAGTAGAGAAGGATGTGGAAGAGGCTGCAAAGGAGCTTACTTTTAGTCATGTTAAACTTTGGGATGAGGAAAAACATGGGAAAAAGAAGAAGAGAAAAGTTTCAAAGTTCAAGGAGCTTGAAAATGCAATGAAATTAGAAGAAGGGAAGAAAGATCCCGAGAAAGGTGAGGTTATCGCGAAGAAGCATTCGTGGAAGGCAGCAATGGATAGAGCTGCAGGGATTAAGGTTCATGACGATCCAAAGTTGTTGAAACAAAGTATACAAAAGGAGAAGAAGAGGCATCAAAAGAATGTTGAGAAGTGGACTGAGAGAGTTGAAACTACAGAGAAGTTGAAAGCAGAGAAACAGCAGAAGAGGTCGGAGAATATATCGGAGAAAATTCACCAGAAGAAGATGCGGCGGATTGCAAAGAGGGAGAAGAAGCTGTTGCGACCGGGGTTTGAAGGTCGGAAGGAGGGTTTTATTAATAATGAAGGGTCAACCTGAGGTTCTTTTCTTTTAACTTTCCCATAGCCTATGGCTTCAATATGTCTCTTGACTGTTCCATTTTGTAGGGTTTTTGTTAACATCTTATTATTGCTCAAGGAAGATTACATGTTAGGAAGGCTGTTAGTTTGTTACTGCTTCTCCTTTATCCTTCTTTATTCTATCTAGAGAAAGTGGATGAATGTTGTTCAAGAACTGAATTTGGATTAATAGTCTGATTGTTTTGATTGTTTATGGCCCTATCTCTGCTCTTTGAAAGTAATCTCCTATGAGCTTCAACAATCTCAATTTATAGTGCTGCTAACATAGCTAATTATTATTGTATCAAATATATATATATATAGCTATGGGTGCTTCATTTAGTTATATTGATAGAAGAAATTATTGCAAGATTGGATCAATGTAGAATAGTATGATGCTTATACTCACTAGCAGGATTTAGATTACGGTTGTGGACTCATTTACAGTCGTATTGCATTTATCGTGGTTGTGGGTTTAATAGATGCTATCATAATCATTTAGATGCTATCATGATCATTGCAGTCATCGCAATTGTGAATGTTTTTCGTTTTGCACAACTTATTGTAAAACATAATAATTATAATCATAATTTTTTTTTTAATAATTTTTAAAATAGTTTGACATTTTATTATCTTTTATTTATAAAAGAAAAAAATCCATGGTCGGAGTTTAATTCCTACAGATTGTTTAACGATTCACGTTTTAATTGCGATAAATATTGGCGATGAAAAGAGTCGAAATCACAAAATAACAGCGCTAATGAATTATTCTCAATATATAAGAGCTTTAACTCTCTTTGTTTGTTATGAATCTTCCAAAATAGTTTATTTTGTTCCAATCTAGATTCTATTTCTAGTTACATAGCTGAGATCATTGTGTAAATTATTTGGACATTGAAAAAGGAAAAAAAAAAAAAAAAAAAAAGAAAAAGAAAGAAGTTGAACTGTGAAATTGAAAGGGATTATCCCATGATTCCCATCAAACCATGGAACATCATCCTTAAAGAATATTTTGCCAAAATCCCTAAAACATGACATATTTTTCGGGTGTCTAATTTTGGGCAAAATTGTTTTATCTGTTAAATTTTATATTTGTTTGTCCAAACTCTATTCAAGCTAAATTTGAAAACCCTTTTCATTATGTAAAAATATTAAAAATTGAATTTTATAATTAAATTAAATTAAAAAAAATATTAAATGAATAATTATCTGAACCGGATTAGAATTACAACCATATTGATCAATTTAAATTAAACCCTTTAAACCGAACAGATTATCTAACCGGTGAAGAAGTTTATGTTTTTGTTTAAACTGACACTTAAATATTGAGCCTTTTTTTTTTACAAGAACTTTTGTTTTCATATGGAACGTAGAAATCAGTTCTCCCAAGACCTGATATGGTTCCCTCCTACAAACTTTGATACTATGCCTACTACAGCAGCCGATATTGCAAAGGTCAGGAAGAAACCAGTAGCTCCATTCCCCCCCATACCTGAAACATTTCCTTGTGTTCAATTTAACCAACCCTAATATATATATATATATATATATATATATATATATCTATATATATATATATATATAGTTAATTAGTTAGAAAGCATGGATACGGACATGCAATATAGATACGATACGGACACGACGACACAAGAATTTTTAAAAAATGAAGACACAAATACGACAGGACACACGACACTAAAAAATATTTCTTATATAATAATATGTAAAATTGATACTTTTTAATTAAACTAGAAAAAGACCTCGCTTTGTCGGGATACTTTTAATTTTTTTAGTTAATTAATAATAATAAAATAATTTTAAATTATATTTTATTAAATAATAATAATTTATTTATATTTTATTTTGAAAATGTAGTAAATATTAATGTAATTAGTTTTTTAATTATAAAAATTAAATATATGATAATTGTTTATTTATAAACCACGAAATATAAATTCATTCTCAAATGTTATTTATATATATTTAAAAATATTTATACTTTATTGTATGTTGTATATTTTTATTTATAGGAGTTAAAAATAATAATTAAGAAAATAAAATTATAGTTTGTAATTTATTCTCTCATAAAATCGATTTTCTCACATAAATTAGCAACAAGTTTTTTTTTTTCCTTTTTTTTCCGAGTGGATCGGGTACGAATCCTAAATCGACCCGCGACTCAACGTGCGGACCTACCACTTTAAATACATTATTTAAAATAAAAATAATTAATAAAATAAATTTTTTTATCTTTTTTCCCAAGCTGGTCAGTATGGATCTTAAATCGACTCGCGAGACAAAGTGCAGACTAACCCTTTTAAATACATTATTTATAAATAAAATAAAATAAACTAATTAATAAAATAAATTTATTTTTTAACTTTTTACAGTGCGGGTCAGGTACGGATCCTAAATCGATGTGCGAATTAATGTGCGGGTCAACCCCTTTAAATATATCATTTAAAAATAAATTAAAATAAAAAACTAAAAATAATTAATAAATATTTTTTTTCAAACGGATCGATTACGAATCTTAAATCGACATGTGAACAAACATATGTGTCAACCTTTTAAATACACCGTTTATCCGGTGGTTATAGGCACAGGATAAGCCGTAATTAATGTTGCATAAAGCAACATTTTTTTATGCAAAAGTTATAAAAGTCATGTACACTGATCTAAATATTTTTTTTTTACAAAATTTTGTTCACGTTTGAATGCAAAAATAATAATAATAATAATATATTCTCACAAACACCAAATATACACAATGTCTGCAATCTAAAGCTTCGAAATTCCAGGAGAGAAGCCATTATTGGAAACGTAAAACACCATTTTTGACAAGTGTCCTTCCACCTGTATCTTGCTTCTCCGAAACATAGCCTCATTGTTTTACACGTATGCCACCTTTGCTTACACCTTAATTTTTTCTAGATAAATTTAAAAAACATGCTCTTGATATAATTATTAAATAATTTAATAAATAAACATTATTTGAAAAAAAAAAAAAAATTAGAAATTATTTAAAAGGATATTATAAAAATAAATTTGACCTTAATGAAAATATTCATATTTTTTTCTCTTCTCATTAAAAAAATATTATTGTTTAAAAAAATTAATTAAAAATAAAATTTTAAAAATATTTTTTTAAAATTAAAAAAAATTAGAAATATTATTTTTATTATTTTTTATTTTTTAAATTTTAAATTTTTTAATTAAAAAAATTAAAATAGAAAATAAAAATATTTAAATATTTATTTTTTTAATTAAAAAAATAAATTAAAAAAAAAAAGAGAATGTTAAAAGGTAATTTTATTTTTATAATTTCCTTCTTAAGAATTTTTGATTTTTTAATTTCTTTTTTTAAAATAATTCTTATACATTATACCTTTTAACAATTATTGTATTGTTGATGATATGTTTTTCAAATTTACCATTTTCTCTTTATTTGCCTTCCATTGCCAAACTGATCTCTTGGCCTTACACAAAATCTTTAAGCTGAAGACAGGAAATTCGTTTGAGATTGTCTGGTTTTTCAAGTGTTTCTGTCTGAGAGAGAAGACAACATTTGGAATGGCTACAGTAGGAAGAAACACAGCAGCTCTTTTGCTGTTTCTGAACTTGGTCATGTATTTTATTGTGCTGGGATTTGCTAGCTGTTGTATTAATAGGTATATCAATGGCCAGACTGGTCACCCCAGTAAATTATTTCCCTTTTTATCTCTTATGCCATGGTTTTTTGTTTTTTCAAAGGAGTTCTTAGTTTGGGAATAAAAAAAAGAAAATATAGATTTTGAATTTTGAATTTTAAATTTTAAATTTTAAATTCTGAATATCATCGTATGTTATATTTTGGGTTTTCTTAAGCCATGATTTTTAATTATTATATATTTATGAAGTACGGATACTTTTGTCAGGGGAGCCTTCAAGTGTTGGACGCGGTTCCAACATGACAGAATACATGTTAGATAGGTGAGCACATGTTAAAAAAATAAAAATAAAATCGAACACGATCAAATTATGGTAAAGACACCGCTAGATATTTCCGGACATGCGATGAAAGTTTTTTTTTGTGCATTTTTTTTTTCAAATATGGAATAAAAAATGAACAAGTTGATTCTAATGGGTCTTTTAAATGTTCAAAATTTTAAATTAAAAAATAATTTTAAAAATAATTTGTATTTTAATATCTATTACTAACATTAAAAGCAATCCTCAAATGTATGAGAGACAAGAATTAAAACCATGTTTTGATGATAACTTATCAATGACATTTATCATTTTTTTAGGTGTTTTTTTTTTTTTTGGTATTTAGGCAATTATATTTTTTAGGTGTTTTTGAGGTATTTGGTCTTTGTTTATGAATAGTGGTGCTCATGGGTCGGGCCGCGACTCGGAAAAAGAAAAAATTCCTTTACCCAAGTCCATTTTGAATTTGGTCCGATCCGACCCGATCTGTAAACCCATTTTACTATACGAATCTATTCTTTTTAAAGTGATCCTAAGCTCGACTAATGTACCTTAAAAAGAATAGGTTCTGATCTGCGTTCAGAACTAGGTTCAGGAGTACAGTTACACATGAAGAAGGATTAGCACCCCCACGACGCCTATCCAGAGACAGAACCTAATTAGCCTAATGTAGGGATGGCAAAACCCAATCCGACCGATGGATTTCGAACCGATCCGAATGGAGATTTTTTTTGTTTTGAACAATGGAGGCGGAGCAGGGCGGTGCGATTTTTTTTGTTTGAAAGACGGCACGTTCCGAATACTGAAATTATAATTTTACCCTTAAATTTTTAGCTTTTAAAATAATAATAAAATAATATAATTAAACTTATTTTTTTTTTCTTTTTAAAAATCTAAATCTAATACTTTATTTTTTTATCTTCCTAAATTAGAAACATGTTTATACTGAATTTATATTTAAATTTTTTTACAATGCTTTATTATTTGAAAAAAATAATTTAATTAATAAATATCAAATGAGGCGAAGCAGTTATCGATGTAATCGACATCCATGGAGGTGATAGTGATATTGAAATTTCAACATTTGACTCTTAATTATTTCATTTATTATCAATTATTCATAACTACAAATAAATATTGATCCGTAATGTTGAAATTTTCCACTAAATTCTCCATCGTGCTGTTGAAATTTAGTAAAATTTTTCTCACCTAAGAAATTTATAGAAGTCAACCATTTGCAACTCATTCGAGTTCCATTATCGGAAAAATCTTAATTTATTTTTATTTAATTATTAAAAATTATAAAAAAATATCATGTATATTAATAAAAATAAAATCTAATTAAAATCTAATTAACAAACACAATAAAAAAAATAGCTCATAAAATAATTTACGCATAAATAAAGATTAACTAACAAACCAAAATAAGTAATAATAAATAATTAAATAATTAAAAAAAGAAACATGCGGGTCGGATCCAAGAAGTGACCCGTGGATCCGCGCGGCCCGTCTCGGAGTGATATAAAAAAAAACATTTTTTTTTATTTCATTTAAACCTTTCTCCAAAAAAATAAAGCTTCTCTCTCTCCCCCTCAGCTAAGAACACCAAGAACTGCCCAGTTTTCGATTGCCGCCTCCGCCGTGCACCGCCGTTCATCGTCGTCGCTGACAATATACCCAAAAAAAATTCGGATTCAACCAAAATCTTCCTTTTGGCTTCCTGAACCCCGATACCAACTTAGTTTTCCCAAAATCAACTCGAGAAAGTCTAGATCTAGGCTTGAAGCCCACGGTTTCCAACCTCCATATCTCCTCCAACAACTGTCGGTTAGCCACCAAATCTTCACACGACCCTCCTCTAGGTTTCCACGATTTGATTTCTCAAAATCAAAACCCTAGCCCCTCGAATCCCTTAAAACCGAATTTAAAACTGAAATAAAAAAATGGTTTTTTTTTTGTGTGCCTGTTGTGTTGCTTTCCTTTGGCAGCCCCCTCCCCTGGTTGTTGTGATTTTTTGGTTTGGCCTCTCCTCCTTGGCCGAATCTTCCCCCTTGTAATCTGATGTCCTTATAGATGGGATGCAAGTGGGAAAATGGGTATAATGAATAGGTAGGGTAGTGTCTAGTCTAGTGGTAGGGTAAGTGTAATGAAATGTTGGGTAGTGGGAGATGGGAAGATGCTGGTGTGAATGATGAAAGTGGGGGTTGCTGGCATAGGGTGTGGGGAGATGTTGGCACGGGAGTGGGAGATGCTGGCAGCGTGATTCACGCTGCCAGCTGCTTCCTTTTTTTTTTTCATTTTTTTTATTTTGATATTTTTGTGTCTTTTGACTAAAATTCGGACAAAAAATGAGTATGTTATTTTTTTTTTTTTTATAATCTATAATATATATAAATGTATAAATGTGAATTTTTTTTTAAATTAACGAAAATATCTATTATTGTTTATTATATTACTAATTTATCATTTTAAATATTTTTCCATATTAATAAAACTTATCCAATTTATAAATAAGAATTCTAATTCTATTGAAAGACTTTAGTTAAATAAATTTATTTGATAATAAATAAAAAGTTAAAATTACATTGAATTAATTTATTTTCAAAGTTAAATTTTTTCATTATTAACCTTAAAAAGTAAAAAAAAAAAAGAAAGAAAGAAAGAAAGAGAAGTTATATTAATTTATTTTTATAATGTTAATGCAAATTTTGATTGTTTATATAATACGTAACTTTATGCTTAATATATAATTTTTTTATAAATACATAAATTTTGATAATATAAATATTTTATATTATATTACAAATAGTAAGTAAGATATTTTTTATTCTTATCTGTGATAACAATTAAATTATGTGTAAAACTATTAAGTAGTTAAATTTTATCAAACAGTAATTGCAAAATTAAGGTTTATTAAGTAACTAAATCTCATGTTATTAAATATTTATATTTATATTTATGTTTATTTTTTATTTTAATATATTCATCACATAAAAATTAAAATTTATATGAAATTGCTTTATCTTAAAAAAATTAATTTTCACTAATCTTAAAAGTAAGTCCATTTATTTGGTATAAAAAAGAATTAAATTTTTTTTCAAAGTAAATTTATAATGGCGATTTCTCAAAGTAAATTTCATTTTTTTATTCTTTTAATAAATAATAAAATTTAAATAAAAATTATATAATTTATAAATTTAAAAAGGAAAGATTTAATAATTTTAATATATAATTTTTATCCCATGGTGTTAGAAGTGTCCATGGACCGGGCGGGGTCCATGTATGGTATCAACACCATATTTGCTTGCCCAAGTCACGGTGACAAATTTTCAACCTTTATTTATTTTTTTTTTAATTTTATAAAATTTTAAAAATTAATTTTAAAAAATAAAAATATAACAATTTACCAAAAAATAAAAAATTATATTCGTAATTAGACCTGTTCATGGGCCGGGCTGCGACCCGGAATTTTTTCCTTTGCCAAGCCCATTTCGAGTCGTACCGACCCGAAAGCCCATTTCACTATTAAAAAAATATTTTTATATATTTTATAATTTTTTGAATTTTGTTATTTAAATTTTTTAAATTAAAAATTATATAATTTTTATTTAAAATTTATTATTTATTAAAATTAAAAAAACACTTGTCCAAGCCCGGACTAATACGACACTTTGGTTGGTATTTATCCCAGAGGACTATTTATTACGAATACAAATTGAAAGAATTCGATTGACATTACGGATAGACCTGCTCATGGGCCGGGCAGCCCGTCCGGCCAAGCCCGGATCACTATTTATATATTAAAATAATTAAATTCAGGCCCGCAAGCCAGGCCTTGGCAAGGAAGTTGAAAAATTCAGAATCGCGGTCCGACCCATGAGCAGGCCTAATTACGCATATAATTTTTTAATTTTTGGTAAATTATTATATTTTAATTTTTAATTTTAATTTTAATTTTTTAAAATTAAAAATTAATTTTTATATAATTTGTATTATTTTATAAAATAAAAAAAAAACTAAATAAAGGTTGAAAAATTGTCACCGTAGCTTAGGCAAGCAAATGTGGTGTTGATACCATACATGGGTTCGGCCCGACTCATGGACACTTCTACCACCATGGGATAAAAATTATATATTAAATATTTATTTTTAAAATTTTTAAAATTTTAGATTATATAATATTTATTTAAAATTTATTATTTATTAAAAGAATAAAAAAAGTGAAATTTTCCTTGAGAAATTGCCACCCACGGTGGCGATTTCTCAATGTAAAAAATTAAAAATTTTAAAATTGTAGTTGGAAAATTGCCATGGCTTATGGCGATTTTCCAACTAGTATTTTAAAAAAAATTAAATTTTCAGTTGAGAATTCGCCATGGGCCATGACGATTTCTCAACTGATTTAAAAAAAACGAATTTTAAAAATTAATCTGAAAAAAATGATATTTTGATAAATAATTTTTTTATCTATATTTTGATAAAAGAAACCCTTTAAACTACCCCTATAGGCACTGGATAAATCGTAATTAATGTTGCATAAAGCAACATTTTTTATGCAAAAGTTATAAGGTAAATTTGAAAAATATATCATCAATACAATAATTATTAAATGATATAATGATTAAGAATTATTTGAAAAAAAAAAAAAAAAATTATTAAGAAAAATATTGTAAATATAAAATTATCTTTGATAAAAAAACTTCTCCTCCCTTCTCCTCTTATTTTTAATTTACTTTTTAATTAAAAAAATATTTTTTTTGAAAATATTTTTTTTAATTTTAAAATATAAATATTTACTTTTTTAATTAAAATTTTTAAAAAATAAAATATTTTTTATAAAAATTTTAAAAATTTTAAAAAATAAATATTTAAATATTTTATTTTTTAAATTTATTTTCAATTAAAATTTTAAAAAAATAATATTTTCTTAATGGATGAGGAAAAAAAATAAATTTTTTTATTAAAAACAATTTTATTTTTACAATATCTTTTATAACAATTTTTAATTATTTATTTTTTTAAAATAATTTTTATTATTAAATTATTTAATAATTATTTGATTATTAAAAATATGTTTTTCATATTTACCTAAAGTTATAAAAGTCGTGCACACTTATCTAAACAAATTTCACCGGATATGTCGTAATTAATGTTGCATAAAACTTAAAAGTCATGCACATCTAAACAATTTTTTATAATTCTCTTAAGACTATAATATTCTTACAGACTTTTAATTTTTCTTCTTGGCCAAAAAAAGAAGACTTTTAATTTTTCTTTAAAAAAATAATTTTTATATTTTATTTATCTTGAAGCTTAAAAGTCCTCTAAAAATCACTCATTTTTTCCTTAAAATAGTACTCTGTCAGAATTCATATAAGTAAAATAAAACAGTAATCCGCAACAAAGCTAAGGTCTTATCAAGAGTTCACTTTTTTTTTTTCTTAATGTTTTCCCTATAAAAAAAAAAAATACTTGTTTAGATTTTAATATAAATCTGGAAGTTTTTTAAGACATCTTGCACTACTTTTAGTTTAAATTTAAAAATATTTTAATATTTATATTTAGTGAAATTTTATTTTATTGAATTCTATGAGCTATATTTTATTTTGGATGTTAAAGTATTTCTTACGTTTCTTTATTTGAAAAAAATCAAAATTTTATTTTTTGTTGGCATTATTAAATTGCCATAATAATTAGTTAAAGCTTATTTTTTTAAGTTTAATATTTTATTGTACTCAATCTCAAGTTAAAAATTATATATTCATGAACGAATATAGAAACAATATTTTTTGTCTACGAACGAGTCTCAATTTTTTTTGTTAAAAATTAATTAATATGGATAATAAATCAAAATTTTATTAAATTTTTGAAAAATATTAGAAGAACTGAATTAGATTGTTAGTTACATGAAAAATCATTATTTATAATTATTTTTCAAAAAAGATAATATAGTAAACAAAAAAAAAAATTAGTTCTACAGCTGAAAGTAAAGTTGGTTGTAAAAAAAATATGTAAGGATATTTTTATCATAAAATATAGCAATCAATTAGTTTTTCATTGAACCGTGCACAAATTTTGTAAAAAAAAAAAATTGTTTAGATAAGTGTGCATGACTTTTATAACTTTTGCATAAAAAATTGTTGCTTTATGCAACATTAATTACGGCCTATAGACACAGTATAAACAAACCCTTTTTGATTTGATTAAAAAAACTAATGCCTTCACCATATGAATACAAATTAGTAAGTAATAACAACATGCACTTCGAATTCGATATTAATATTTTTTTTAAATAAAATATTAATTTTTATAACCTTTCTTAGTGAGCATCCTTTAATTTCACCCTATGAAATTTAATGACATTAAAGATGTGCGTGAGCACATCATGCAGATGTGAGATATAATTGCTAAACTGAAATCATTGAAAATTGAAATATTTGAATCAGTTCTGATTCATTTCATCTTTTACTTGTCTTCGTCTGAATATGAACTATTTTTTTGTTTATAAAGTTAATATTTTTCTTGTTTTAATAAATATGAATTAGTAAAAAGACCCTTTTTCTTATTTTGTGAAAAATATATATCACAATATCTTTTTCTTGCTCTCTTTTTCTCTTTCATAAAAAAAAAAAGCAAGGTTATAATTTGTATAACCTTCTGACATATACCACTACAGCCATAGTTTAAAAATCGTCATAACTAAGAAATAACTATAGTTAAGAAATAGTTATAACTAAGAAACTTTAAATGAGAATGGACCACAAAAGTGAATAATATGAACGTGTCACAATAATCAATAAAATTGACTAACAATATAAACGTGTCACAATAGATAAAATTGACTAATGAACATGATTAACATCGACAACTATCCAAAGGGAGAAAGAGATTTTTAAATAAGGGTGAAAATTGTTTTTGATAAAATGAATTAAAAGTTGGTATGATTTGTTATTTTATCGATTATAAAGGTAAATTAAATTGAACACGTAAATATTTGAAGACAAAAATATATAAATGTTACATTTCGTTTGGAATGTAACATTGTGAGAGGGGTGGATAAAAAATTTTCATTATTATTGTTGATATTTTTTTATGTCGTGATAATGTTTCTGAAGTCCCTGATAGTTTAAGATCTTGAGAAAAATGAAAAATATGTCAGGGGGCATCGGAGGTTGAGCGAAAGAATAAATAGTCTTACGAGAGAGAGAGCGCCCGCTTAGCAGTGAATAGCCTTGAGGAGGGTCATATATAGGAGAAGTTGGGCGAGCTAGTGATCTTCCAACTAGTTTCACGTGCCCGACTCTGGTAGGTCGTTTGATGTAAGCGATCTCGGGGGGCTTGTCAAGGAGACGACTGCATTTAATGTTCGTCGTCTGTAGACTATAACATTTAATGTCTCGCACTACCTTAAATGGACATTGAAGTGATCAGAGATGTAACCTTTAAAAAGAGGAGGGACGGCCACGTGTGCCAAACTTCTATTCTTAATGCTTTTTGAGCTTGTCTGGTTGGACTATTCAATTGAGTTGGCCAAACTTCTATTCTTAATGCTTTTTGAGCTTGTCTGGTTGGACTATTCAATTGAGTTTTATACTCGACGGATTAAGCTTAATCTTGGTAGGTGGATTGAGTTCAACAATTATATTTTTTTTATTGTTGATAATGTAAATTCTCGGCATACTATCTAATGATGGAATAAAAGATTTCAGCTAATAAATCTTTGATTATTCAAACCAAACGACATCTAAAAGAAACTGACAGGGCCAAGATTGTCAGTGGTATGCTTGGCTCGAAAGAAAAAATTTCAGCAGAAATCTTTGAAAAATGCAAAGCATATTCCACTTTACAAAAGAAATCTTATTATCTTTTTGTCATCTATACCTTCTAATAGTATTAAATCTTATCTCATGTCTGTTAGCAAAATTCTTCTTTATTTTTCCTTACACAAAAAACTGTCTTTTCTTTCTCTCTCCATCTCCCTCCAAACCCTAACTAAATCCCTTCACATTCCTCTTTAAAACTTAAATAACCCCACCAAATGGGCTCTCTTATACCATTCCAAGGCCTCGATCTCTTCCTAGAACCACCCCAAACCACCAGCCTCGCCGCCACCACCACCACCACCACCAACGATTTCTTGACACCCAAAATTGAACCAAATCAAGAACCTTTCGACGAACCAGCACTAAACCGGACCCCTCACCAACAAGAAAACTTCCTCTTTTCTCTTTCCAATTATACCCCTGAGTTCCTATCCAATCCCGAAACTACCCCTCTGTCTAACATTTCCTCTTCCACCGACGACCAAAATGCCCTTTGCTCCGAATATTTCGGAATCTCCGAGCTCTTCCGCTCCGGTTTCGCCCAAAGATTACAAAAATACGGCGACGTCGAGGTCCTCGACACGGATTCATTGGCCATCGTGCCCGTGCCCGAAGAACCCGAACCAACCTCCGACCCAACTAGCACCTCCAACCCCGACCGAGCTCTCTCCGTCGTCGTTTCACGTCGCAAGGCCGGAAGATCCAATGAGCTGGTTCGGGTGGCTAATTTGAGAATCGAAGACGAGAGGTATTTTCGGGACGTTGTCCGAAGAACCCGAATGATGTACGATTCCCTACGCATTTTGGCCATTCTGGAGGAAGAAAAGAGAACGGAACCAGGAAGAAACGGGAGACGGGCACGTGGCGATTTGAGGGCAGCCGCGGTGATGAGGGATCGAGGGCTGTGGTTAAATCGTGATAAAAGAATAGTGGGTTCAATCCCAGGTATTGAAATCGGCGACATATTCTTTTTCAGAATGGAGCTTTGTGTGGTGGGTATACATGGACTAGTTCAAGCCGGAATCGATTACTTGCCTGGGAGTCAGAGCTCGAATGGAGAACCAATTGCCACCAGCATTATTGTTTCAGGAGGATACGAGGATGATCAAGATGCTGGTGACTCGATAATTTATACGGGTCATGGCGGACAAGATAAGTTTTCTCGGCAATGTATGCATCAGAAGCTTGAAGGAGGGAACCTGGCACTAGAAAGGAGTATGCATTATGGAATTGAGGTAAGAGTGACTAGAGGGATTAAATATGAGAATAGAGTTTCTAGTAAAGTTTACGTTTATGATGGTTTATATAAGATTCTTGATTGTTGGTTTGATGTGGGGAAGTCAGGTTTCGGGGTTTATAAGTATAGGTTGTCGAGGATTGATGGACAACCTGAGATGGGTAGTTCGATAATGAGGTTTGCTGAGAGTCTTAGGATTAGGCCTTTGTCCACTAGGCCAATGGGGTATTTGACTCTTGATATTTCAATGGAAAAAGAGAAAGTGCCGGTTTTTCTTTATAATGATATTGATAGCGATCATGATCCTATGTATTATGATTATCTTGTGAACACTCTGTTTCCTCCTTTTGCATTTAGTCAGGGGAGTAATGGTAGTGGATGCGAGTGCATTTCGGGGTGCACTGAAGGGTGCTTGTGTGCTATGAAGAATGGGGGCGCTTTTGCTTATGATAATAATGGTCTTCTCTTGAGAGGGAAACCGTTGATATTTGAATGTGGGAATTTCTGTCAATGCCCACCGACTTGTAGGAACCGTGTTTCGCAACATGGGTTGAGAAATAGGTTGGAAATATTTAGGTCAAGGGAAACAGATTGGGGAGTTAGGTCCTTGGACTTGATTCAAGCAGGTGCTTTTATATGTGAGTATACGGGGGTGGTTCTCACTAGGGAGCAAGCACAAGTTTTCACGATGAATGGTGATACTTTGATTTATCCCAATCGCTTTTCTGAACGATGGGCAGAATGGGGGGATTTGTCTCAGATATTTTCAGAATATGTGCGTCCGTCATATCCCTCAATTCCACCTTTGGATTTTGCAATGGATGTATCAAGGATGAGGAATGTTGCTTGTTATATGAGCCATAGTTCCAGTCCCAATGTGATGGTGCAGTACGTGTTGTTTGATCACAATAACTTGATGTTCCCTCGCCTCATGCTTTTTGCAATGGAGAATATCCCTCCTATGAGAGAGTTTAGCATCGACTATGGTGTGGCTGATGAATGGACTGAGAAGCTCTCAATCTGTAACTAAATAGTTTAGAGGAGGTTTTTGGATTTTGATGTGGTGCAGCAGGCAGTGAGACATGACACACTGAGGTGAGCTTAACTTTTAACTGCTGCAAGCATTTCCAGTCATATACCTATTTTAAGATCATATTAGTTTTTGGTGTAGCCATCTTATGTTTAAGTATTGCTTTTGATATATATTTTTTCTCATGCTTTATTGTAGTCTAGTTGTCTATCTTGTCTGTAGGTGCTATGATTATTATTCATTGTGCAACTTCATGCTGTACAGTGTACACATAAAGTAGTCAACCAACCATATGCAGGATGATGGAACATTTAGCATTTCCACAGTGCAGTGTACTTCTTTTATGTAATATATGTGTTGTTGTAGTCTACTAGTCTGAATGAGTTACATGGGTGTTTTAATTGTTTCCTACTTCTCTTTTTGTTTTACCTATCTAAATCTGCTATTTATGTCTGGCTGAGTTCTATCAAATGCTTCTTTTTAAGCAATTCCTTCTCATAAATTTTAAGAGCCAGGAGAAGAAAGGCATAAAGCTGTTATTTGGTTATATCATTATTGGATAATTCCTTGGTATAGCCAAATCAGTTTAAGACTGATTGATCCTGCTGTTTTCTGAGGGAGGAATGAAGGAAATAAGTGGTGTTTCATAGGTCCTTCAGTTTTATAATTAAGAGTTTGTGAGAAATTGGTTAGTCATCTAGAAGGGAGGAACTGGATTTTAGCAAAAGGTGGGTGGCAATATATGTTGAGCGGTTAAAACCCTACTCCAGCATGTATTCATAAACCTTAAACAATAAGTGTTTAAATATCCGATACTGCTTATGAAATACACGGTTGTATGCAACTGCCTTCTCCACCTTGAAGAAGACCAATGACAAGGTGCTATTATGAGTTTGTTTTGAATCCTTGTCCTCATATTTAAGGATAATCAGCAAAGCGATTTATAGATCAGGGCAAACCTTCAATATATCTCCATATAAATAAAAAGCCATATGCTTGTATCTCATATTCATCCTAAAAGATCAATTTGACACTTTTGACTTGTTTCAATAACTGTAATGACATATGAACAACAATTTCCATGATAGCAATACGCTTCGAAGTGATTGATAGGTGGCTTTTTCGTTTCTCTGGCTGTTGTAATGACTTAACTTGTCATTAAAGTTCAGCTCTAGCGTTCTCTAAATCTAGTGTGAAAGATTAATTCATATTTTCCATTGGGTGTGTTGTGGCAGTCATAATACTCGAATGCTGTGAGCTTTAAAGCTGGCTTTGTTGTATAGTGGAAGGCTAAGATAGTTTTACCAGTGAATGGAACATTTAGTTGTGGATGTGGTGTAGCTTTGGTAAGTAAGAGGCTGTAAAAGGAGGCTGGGAACGACTGAGTAGATATGGATGGAATTAGTGATTGCAAGATTTGAACACTCTCAGCCTCTTTCTGCTTATGTTGCTGTATATTGTTTTCCATTGTCATATATGCTTTGCATATAACAGAAATAAGCATCATGTCATGGTAATATTCATAAGCTTATTGCTATAAGACATTTGTATGTTTGAGTTGTTCAAGATGAAAGCAATGTGGGAATATTGATGGATGGTGATAAGTTTGACATTGATGGGAAAACAATTCAATTTTATTGGATGTCATAAATGCTAAATATTTCAGCTAAAAACTTCTTGCTGTATATAATACTCATATGCAATGATAAGGGACGGGTCATGTGCTTATATGTGGATCATTTCACGTTTACTAAGTTGATGTGATAATTAGTCTTGCACTGAAAATAATTAACTCTATCCATAGGATTTTATCCATCAATAATGGTGAAACTTGACTGTCTCTATGTTCTAGGTTAGTCTTGGAGGATTTGAAAATATCTAGTAGCTGAGATTTCTGCTGGTTTGTATTGTATTTCTAGGGGAATTAGATAAATTTGTAGGATTTAATTAATAATTATTTTGAATGTTGAAAGAAAAACTACAACCATCTAACATGAAACTAGATCAGTTCCATAAAGGCTTTTGTCAACTAAATTCATAGATATCAATGCTTCTTTCACAATAGGGGCACAGTCATAAAACCATGAAGTCTGGTTAGTTCATTGTTCAATGGCTTAAACTTTTATCATTTGGAGGAAGGGAAGGGAAGTTGAGGGGGATTGCTTTGATTATGGTGTTTATGCTCTACTTCTGTGTTATGCTCATTTGACAGGTTAGAGGATAATGTCTTTATTGGAGGTTTCTTCTGTTTGCTGGAGTTGTTAAAAAAATTGATTTTGTTTTTGATAACTTTTTGTTAAATATATACCAATATATATCTCCATATATTGGATATGCCGGTGCCCTGGCCATTAAGCCTTACGGTACTTGTCCTATAATGTTCTGGCATATTCTATACGGGCACTGTTCCTATATTTTTCTGGACTATTTGAATATGATTGTTTTGTCTTGGAAAAATTCAACATTTTAATTATGTTTTGGACAATTCTCATAAAATGTGTGATACCTGAGGTCTGGAAGAATGTAATGGGAAATATCCGATAGTCGTTTTGTTGGAGCTGTAAAGTACTAATGATACAAAGTCAACAATTATATTTTATGTATTGTGTTAAGATCAGATTACATTGCTATATATATACACAATGAAGAAACATGCTATTAACAAATTCTCCCTACAATTGTTGACTTCAATTTTGGTGGGATGACTTTGATTTACACACAATTGTTGATTTCCCACAATTGTATAATTGTTGACTTTGTATCATTAGTACTTTACAGCTCCAACACTCCCCCTCAAGTTGGTGCATAGATGTTACACATGTCCAACTTGCAAACTAAAGTGTGAAACAGTCTAGTACTAAGTCCCTTAGTAAACACATCAGCTAGCTGTTCTTCTTAGTTCTTTCACTAGTTTCTTTTTATCAACACGTTTCTTCTCCTTTTGTAGTTTAAAAATGATAAAGTTCATACAATATTGGTTTGGATTACTGTCGGCTCATTCATTATGTGATTGTGCAGCATTCACATCAAATGACCCATCTAGGAAAGTTTACGTTGGTTTTTTTTTAGTATCCTTTTAAGCTACGATGTTCTTGACTCTTCATTTTTTTTTGAAATACTAGTATTCGACACATATCCGAATATGAGTATAGGGATATGATCCTTCAAAGACCTTCCAAATATATGAAAAAACTTAGAATAAATCAAATATACCCATATTCAGCACTCACATCCGAATCCGAGTAACATAGCTTTTATGTAGTTCATTGGTCTTAATTGTTGGTTTGATAATGCGATATGTTTGTTTATTTGGTTAAAAGGTTTATTTTACTCGGTTGGTACTTTTATTCACACCAAGAATATGAGCAAAAAAGTGCAAAACTTGTTGGATATTTCTACTGCCATTATAATACACTGCTAATAGCCTTGTTATGATATTAAGTCATTGTTTATCTCTAGTCGCTCACTTGGTTGGTTTTCTGCAGGTGGGATTGGACTGTGCATCTAAAACAGTTTTTTTCATCTGGTTGGTTCCTTGAATTTATTTGTTCCTCATCATTCTCTTTGAATGTTGCTGCAAATGTGATAATGGAATCCGATAAGATTTGTCCCATCTGACGCCGCGGTTTTACGTTTTCTAGTTCCCCAGCAGTTAGAAAGACGGAAATCGATGAACGAAAATTTTGGGAGATTCTGGTTGCTGCTGTGCAGTGTGCAGCTGACATCAGGTTATGTTGCTCCGATTCTTAATTTTTTTTGAAGTACTCATATACGACACCTGTATCCGACGTATGTCCGAACATGGATATGTGAATATGATCTTCTAAAGACCCTTCAAGTACATAAAAATTTTGGAAAAAATTGAACATACTCGTGTTAGACACATACTTATGTCTGACAGTCAAACCTGAGTCCGGGTAACATAGTAACGAAGCCTTTTTATACAAGCTTTTACATGGCGAATACCTTATGCCATGACCTAAACTCTTTAACTTTTTCTAAGAAATTTCCCCTCTAACCTTTGTATAGAGATGTCCAGAATGGGCATGCTTGTTGTACAGGAATTGTATCAATGTATTTGTAGTTGAATGAAGCAAGTACACGTATCTCCAATATTTGTTTCATTTTACCCTCCCCATAATTGATGAATCGAGATTTAACTTACTACTTTCTAGCTATCTTACGGCAACAGAACTAGAGTGGTAACGATTCGGTTTTGAAAATAAAAAATTATAATTAATGTATAATATTTTGATTTTTAATAACCAAACTGAAGTGAATAATATTTATAATCGAATCAACCTTAACCGGATTTTGCCAGTTTGGATCAATTCAATTCATCATTTAAAAAAAAAAAAAAAAGTTTCTATACTATTGTTTTAATTTTTTTTTTTGTTAATTTAAAAATAAAATATTTATTTTTATATTATAAAAAAAAACTAATTAAAAAAATAAAATTTAATTCGATTCAACTAATTGTGATTTTTTAACTTATACCCCCTACACATTCTATCGTATCTACACTTGGAGTCAATCCTCTATCGGTCCAAATTGAAAACTAAACCAAATTAAATAAGTCTAATTACTATCTGAACCGAAATTGAATCAATTTCAATAAAAATCGAGTTGAAATTGAAACAATTATTATTGTTCGAATCGGTTTTTGGTTTTCTCGATTTTGTATCAGACCTGAGGATTTCCATCACAATATAATACTAGACGGCTAGCTTGCTGATGTATCTGCCATTCTTGTTATTTCTTTACAGTTAATTAAGTGTAGTTAAAATGGTGTTCCATGCATCACAGTTGGATATATCTACATGTGTAGGAGTAGCGTTCTTATAACTATATCAACTTGCCTATAATCGATGAATCCGACTTCGAATTTTACGCGAAAATTAGGGTTTAAGCTTGAGAGGTGACTGTTCCATTTTTCTCCAGCTTCCTCTGTCTAGCTCGCTCCATCTTCCTTTTTCGCCATTCTTCGAGAGCTGCAAAATTTATAAGTCAAACAGCCTTCACAGTTCATCATATAACTGGAAAAGAACACTGCAACAGAGTAACTAGCAGAAAATTTTGCAGTAAACATTTGTCATTAGTATCAAACTATCAAACTGAAGGAATAAATATTGCTCCGACTCTTCATTTTTTTTGAAGTATTTGTGTTCAATATTCGTGTCCGACGCATATCCGGACCTAGGTACAAGGATATAATTCTCAAAAGATCCTCCAAATACATGGAAATCTTAGAAAAAAATGAACATACCCGTATCGGACACATATCCGTGTCCAATACTCACATCCGAATCCGAGTAACATAAGAAAGAAAAGCTTTGCCTCAATCCTCCACATGGAATCCCAGATTTAACATAATGACAATGCATCTAGATTGATGATGCTATATCATTAGCGGGAAGTTCGATACTAAATTCATAGAAGAATCATGTGTTTCCAAGTGAGAAACGGTCGGTCACCTTTCAAGCTAGCAGCATCATTTACGGAATGTAAATCCTTTAATCTTTTAGAAAGATCGACTGCGGCAGTCTGTTTTGCATCATTTGGTTGGACTGTTTCTGGTTCTGCATATGCCTCTTGCTGAATCTCTTTGACCTAAAATAACCCAAGATTCAACCATGAAGAAAACCAGTTTCTAAATACGGACATGTTCAACAAACATTCACAGCTAATGTTTGTTTCTTAGAGCAGTTAAAATATATGTTACTCCGATTTTTCATTTTCTTTGAAGTTCTCATGTCCAACACCCGTGTTTAATACATATCCAAACATAGGTATTGAGGTATTATTTTTCAAATATATGAAAAAAACTTAGAAAATATATATAACATGCCCGTGTCGGACACATACCCGTATCCGATACTCAATCCCGAGTCCGAGTAACATAAGTTAAAATGCAAGATATCCATTTTAATGGAACTATGCTATTGAAATATTATACTCTGATAAATCGAATAAGAAAAAAATGGGGTCGCGGAAAAAAGATAAACTAGATACTAGCAAATTTTTATACATCAAATTGCTTAATGCTTTGTTGAGTTTAATCAGACCAAGGGATGAAGAAATTCAAGGTTTAGAGTTTATGACTATATTGCTCCGACCTTCATTTTTTTTGAATTACTCGTGTCCGATGCATATTCGGACATGGATATAGGGATATGACCTTCCAAGGACCCTCTAAATACATGAAAAAACTTAAAAAAAATAAAATAAAAATGAACATACCCGTATAGGACACATGACACTCATACCCAAGTCCGAGTAACATAGATCTATGGTACACTTACTCTTTTTATCAGTTCCAAAGGTTGCATTGCAAGTCGCATCTCTTCAGATTCCTTAATGTAATTGTAGTCAACTGCATTGAAAACATTAAACAATAGGCTCTCCTTAGAACAGGACAATCAAAACAGAAAATGATAAAAACAAAATCTCCGTTTTCTTTCTTCAGAAGATTGTGTTGGATATCAATGTTTTATTTTGAGTGTATATATACGAAATACGTATTCCAATACGTAGGTTGTCGTAATTAGATACACGGTGTATAATTAAGGTACACAATTGATATCATGTTTGAATGAAAATTAATCTCAAAGGTACCCACTTGAAGAGGAAGAAGTCTGATCATTACATGTCTGTTCGGACCAATTTTATCCCAAAGGATGTGTCTGTTCTGATCAAACAGGTTCCATCCAATTGATGTGTCTTTTCCGAACAGGTTCTTTGGCTCCTATAAATACAGACTTCCTGTGTCTATATTATAAACTTAAAAAAACTAATTCACCAAAATATTCCTGTCTTCTGAGAGAGAGACTTCAGCATTCTTCTGTTCGCCGTGTTGCATCCGAGTGTGCTCTCATTTGCAACGTATATCGAGGAAACCTGGGAGACGATTTGCATCGATACTGTAAGCACCTTAGACAGGCAAAAAACGTCTTAAGGTTAGAGGTCCAACCTTGACTCGATATTGATTTTTTCAAATCAATTCCTGTAAGTGTCTTTATATTCGATTTTATATTACTGTTCTTATATTTATATTCTGTTTATAAGTAGTATATAGCAAATATTTTCCAACATTCTTAAGACGTTTTTATATATTGTTCGTATTTGCTATATACTGATTATATGTTCCAATGCTATATAGTCTACTGTTTGTTTTTCTCATTGCATATATTTTATATAGTTATAATACTTACCGACTTATATGTTATAACATGTGCAATTGTTTAATGCTTTCTGACATTCAGTTTTATAGTCATTTCATTAAGTATTAAGTTGTTATATACTGTATGTCGGAATAGATTTATATTTAGTAACGGAATAAAGGCTTATTACTGTTTGTTACTTTATTTCATTTGTTAATATATATATATATATATACTTGTTGAATATATATGAATGCATATATATATATATATATTTTTATAAAACATTGGGAATTACCCTGACATGACCATTAACCTGGCTTGCATCAAATCCTCTGCTTCTATGTACGAAACTCATTCGTGTCTATATTTTATGTTGGAGAGGATATGAACCGACCTCTTGCCCCGGCAAATATGATGTGCCGATTGGGTCATGCTCTACTGGCATGACTAATAAAAAGATGTGATGGTTCAGTAAATGAAAGACATAGATGAAATGGCAACTATTGGTATTACGTTCATGACCTTTTATTTTTGGTTTCGGTAAACTTGTCGCGACTCCCTGTATGAACACATTGTTTCATTCTGTATGATTTTGTAAAGCGATGTAGTAATGATGTTGAGGACAGCGTTGTCTTCAATCCAAGACAAGATTTGTAAGCTTTTATATTCGGTTTATAATTTGCTACTATTTGTTTTTATATATATATATATATATATTATAACAAAACTATATATTTTTTAATACAATATATATTAAAAAACCAAAGATTGGCTTGAAAAGGAAGAAAAAAAAATACGAAAGAGAAAGAAAGACAGAAGACTTATTTTTGTGGTTGATTCTTGCTTTCGAATATTCTTTCTTTTAATTGCTTCTCTGCTTTCTCTTCTTGATGGGATTGGTTGGCTTTTATTTTTCATGCTTTGGCGTCTTAGAATCGTTATATAGAAGACATATGCAAAATTTTTTGTGATTGACCGAAACTTCATATATATGCAACTATTGGCATTTCAATATGTTTCGGTTATAGAGAGCCGCCGTTTCATGCAAGGTTGAAAGTGTTAGTAATGAAGATTTATTAAGTGACAGTATATTTATATACGTGGTTAAATTTATTATATAATATATATATATAAGAAGTATCTATATATTTATGATTCTTACTTGATGGTAAATCATGAATTCGATCCTGCCGAATCGTTTTGATGTTTTGATTGAAATGTTTTGATGGAGTTCTTAATTGTATATATAGTTACTTGCTGTTAGTAATTTAGAATATTGTTTCTTTATTATTATATTTAGTTGCCGAGATTTTCTTTGTCTCTGCAACTACTGCAAGCAGCACAAGACAATAAAGAAACTTGCAATGCACCGTTTTATATATGGCAAAGTTTGGTTATTAAAATCGTTTCATTGCATGGTTGTTTTATTGTGTTCAGATTCTGTTTAGCATTTTTATATTGCATTTATAAATTTTGCCTAATGTGGCTGACCATAATGTTGGATTGGCTATAAGGAATTTTTCTTAGCATTGTGATTCGGTCTTGAGGAAGTATATTTGCAATTTCCTGATTTGCTATGTTTAGTATATATATTGAGATATATATATATATTGTGATCATTTGTAGAGCATTTATATATATTTATAACTATTGGCAGCTTATATACATTTATTATTATACATAGTTACGTTTGTATAATATATATGTGATTGGAATAGATATATATTTCTGTGAACATATATTTGTTTGTATATATGTGTTTGTAATATATATTCTATTTATATATGTGTATTTATATACATATATTTTAAATATATGTATATAAAGGTGATCTTGTTATTTTAAATAACAGATGGCAGAATGGTCTACCGTAAATGCAAGTGCACTTGTATCGTCAATGCCACCACATGTTACACATGGTGAGAGACCCGAGAAGTTCAGTGGTTTGAACTTCAAACGATGGCAGCATAACATGCTGTTCTATTTAAACACTCTGAACCTAGCTCGGTTTTTATGGGAGGAGGCCCCGGTTCCTAAAGAGGGAGAGACCGATCCTACAGCTGTAGTTTCTGTGCAAGCATGGAAGCATTCTAAGTTCCTATGCAAGAACTATATCCTCAATGAATTGGACAACACGTTATACAACATGTTTAGCCCAATCAAAACAGCTAGAGAGCTGTGGGAGTCCTTAGAAAAAAAAAAAAAATACAGAATCAAGGATGTCGGCACAAAGAAATTTGTGGTTGGCCGATTTTTGGATTTTAAAATGGTGGACTCCAAAATCGAGATCAGTCAAGTCCAAGAATATCAGCTGATCCTTCATGAGATTACTGCCGAATGAATGATTCTTAGTGAATCATTTGAAACGGCAGCTTTAATAGAGAAACTCCCTCCTTCGTGGAAGGATTTTTAGAACTATCTAAAGCACAAAAGAAAGGAGATGACTCTAGAGGACTTGATCGTTCGGTTAAGGATCGAGGAGGATAATCGTGGTTCAGAGGAAAGGGTTAAAGCTCAGACCATGGAAACCAAGGCGAATGTTGTTGAACATTCACACAAAACCAACAAGAGAAAATTTGTTGATTCTAGTTCTTTCCAAGTTAATAAGGGAACGGATTTCAAGAAGTTCACGATAATTTGTTTCATATGTAACAAGCCCGGTCATCGAGCAAAGGACTACCTACAGAACAATAAAAGAGCTCAAGCCAACTTAGTTGATGACAATGAGATTGAGCTTGCTGTTGTAGTGTCACAAGTGAACATGGTAGAAAAAAGCCCTAAGACATGGTGGGTTTATACCGGTGTCACTTGTCACTTTTGTTCTGATAGAAAGAGTTTGTCCGAGTATATAAAAGCAATATTTATGAGAAACTCTTCGGTTTACAAGGTACGAGGCCATGAAAAGGTGGTGCTCAAGATGACATATGTTAAAGAACTAACTTTGAACAATGTGATTCATGTTCCTGAAATTCGTAAGAATTTGGTTTCCAGCTCTCTGTTGAGCAAGAACGGGTTCAGACTCGTATTTGAGTCTGATAAATTTGTACTCACCAAAAGTGGTATGTTTGTGAATAGAGGATATTTATGTAATAGCTGTTGTGCCAAAGAACATAAATAATAATTAAATTATTTCTTATGTTTATTTGGTGGTATCCTCTAACATATGGCATGATAGATAAGGTCATGTGTTTTACAAGACCTTGCAGAGAATCAGCAATTTGGATTTGGATTTGCTTCAGCAAATTGTTTTTGATAAAAAAAAAAAATCACAAATGGAAAATTTGTGTAGAATCCAAATTGGCTAAGGCTCATTTCTATTCGATAGAAAGAATAAGTAAACCTCTAGATTTAATTCACACTGATTTATGTGACTTAAAGTTTGTGCAAACTAGAGGTGATAAAAAGATATTGTTATGTCTATTTGCTAAGAAGCAAAGACGAGACCTTGGAAGTTTTTAAACTCTTTAAAAATGAGGTTGAAAATCAACTAAGTAAGATAATAAGGAGTGATAAAGATGGTGAATATGGTTCATTATTTAATGAATTCTGTTTAGAAAATGGTTTCATCCATTAAACCACTGCTCTTTATTCACCTCAACAAAATGGTATTGCATAATGCAAGAACCGAATGTTGAATAAAATGATGAACACTTTGTTGATAAGTTCAGGGTTACCTCAGAACTTGTGGGGGGAGGCTATTTTAATAGCTAATTATATTTTAAATAAAATATCCCACAAGAAATTAGACAAGACACCATATGAATTATGGAAGGGTCAAAGACCATCCTAAAAATACATGAAAGTGTAGGGGTGTCTTGCGAAGGTATAAGTTTCTCCGACTTAAAAGTTCATGATAGGACCTAGAATTGTGTTCGATACATTATTTGATGGGATCATTACCTAGTCCTTGAGGGCAAGAGAAGGACATGTGAGAAAATGTCAACTTTATGCAACAAGGGTACTTGGGTATGGTTTTGTCGTCAATGAGGGTATCGACATAGTAAGTGGGGAAGAGTAACATGGTATGGTATCGACATGCCTTGGTGCTACCATGACTACCCCGTTGTGAAGCGGAGGATGAAACCTTGTCCATGAGATCAGTGATCCTTGATGGTGCCAAGAGTGGCACAGACCCTGAAAGTAAACCATTAGGTTATAAATGAATGTAAAGACATAACATACTCAGTTAGCAAACTGAGTAAATTTACAAGTATTCCTGGAAAGGATACTGGATGGCCATTGTGGGGGTACTTAGATATTTAAGTTACACCTAAAGTTATGGACTGCACTACACAAGATATCCAGATGCAAAATGGATATTCAATACTAAAGATTTCAAATCCACTAACAGATTTATCTTTATTATTGGAGAAGCTGCAGTATTTTGGAAATCTTCTAAACAAACGTGAGTAGCCAGATTTACCATGGTATCTGAAGTTATAGCTTTAGATAAAGCTGGAGAAGAAGCAGAATGGCTTCAAAAGTTTAGAAGATATTCCAATTTGGCCGAAACCTGTGTCTGCAATTGGTAGGGCACAGAGTTGTTTATAACGGTAAATCTCGACACATTCGTTGAAGACATAATACCGTTAGACAATTGCTCTCAAATGAAATTATCTTTTTTGATAATGTAAAATCAAAGGATAATATTGCGGATCCGCTTACGAAAAGTTTTAATAAGAGAGCAAGTATATCATCGAGGGGAATGGGTCTTAAGCCTATAAATTAAAGTTACATAGTGGAAACCCAACCTAGCTGACTGGAGATCCCAAGATCTAGGTTCAAAAGGGACAACTAAATTATGTAACTGAGTGTAAGCACTAAAAGAGTTAAACACTTTTATCCATTCCTATGATGATTTAGTGCTGCCTGCAAATAAGGTAGGATAAGCTATGCTTTTAATGATTCTTATAGCTTGATAAATAATCAAGTGGGGTATTGCAGGATACTCTTAATGAGCAATCACCTATTATGAGTAAGAAACGTGGCCACTTCTATGAGAATTGATCAGGCTAAATTCTCTAGAGTACTCATAAGAAACCAGGAAGTGTCCGAGGCCAAAATGGACACAACCGTGAGAACCGAAGATGTTCGAAGGGGAATTGTGTGATAATTATTGTCTTGGTTTACACTAAAGGCTGAATAGTTCAAGACATCATGTTCACTAGTTAGCCGAGTAAATCCGATAATTATTCACTATGGAAGGTTCAAAGCCAAAAGCTACTTATCTTGATGCAATTACTCTTCAAAGAAAGTCTCTCTCAAACTTCAAATCAGTTCATCATTTTAATCAGATAATTTCCATTCATGTGGGGGATTGTTGGATATCAATGTTTTATTTTGAGTGTATATATACGAAATACGTATTCCAATACGTAGGTTGTCGTAATTAGATACACGGTGTATAATTAAGGTACACAATTGATATCATGTTTGAATGAAAATTAATCTCAAAGGTACCCACTTGAAAAGGAAGAAGTCTGATCATTACATGTCTGTTCGGACCAATTTTATCCCAAAGGATGTGTCTGTTCTGATCAAACAGGTTCCATCCAATTGATGTGTCTTTTCCGAACAGGTTCTTTGGCTCCTATAAATACAGACTTCCTGTGTCTATATTATAAACTTAAGAAAAACTAATTCACCAAAATATTCCTGTCTTCTGAGAGAGAGACTTCAGCATTCTTCTGTTCGCCGTGTTGCATCCGAGTGTGCTCTCATTTGCAACGTATATCGAGGAAACCTGGGAGACGATTTGCATCGATACTGTAAGCACCTTAGACAGGCAAAAAACGTCTTAAGGTTAGAGGTCCAACCTTGACTCGATATTGATTTTTTCAAATCAATTCCTGTAAGTGTCTTTATATTCGATTTTATATTACTGTTCTTATATTTATATTCTGTTTATAAGTAGTATATAGCAAATATTTTCCAACAGATTGTTCGTTTAGAGCGAAACCCATCCTAGAGGGATCGATGCAAGATGGCCTTTCTGACAATGAACCCCCAAAACCGATTTTCCTATAGATGGTCAAATTACAAGAGAGAACTATATATCCTGATAAACAAAGCTATGACAGTGACAAAACCTATGTTACTCGGACTCGGGTGTGAGTATCGGACATGGATATGTGTTCGACAAGGGTATGTTTGATTTATTCTAAGTTTTTCCATGTATTTGGAAGGTCCTTGGGAGATCATATCCCCATACCCATATTCGGATATACATCGGACATGGGTGTCGGACACGGATACTTTAAGAAAAATGAAAAGTCGCAGCAACATAGGACAAAACTAAGCTGAGGATGGATCTGATGTAAAATGCACTGACCTCTAAAGCCAAGTTATGCATTTAAAAGTATTCGATTTCACACGATACAACATGTTTGCATCTTTATGAGATAATTCATACTTGAATGAAGGGTATTATTGGTTCAAATCTGTAACCATAGTTGTTTCAGTTAAGCTGATATGTATCCAGCTAAAAACGACTATCGAAAAAAAGAAGCAAACAAGTGAAAGGAGGCATTTAATCCTAACTAAGGTGTAAACACTAAAGAACCATTTGAATTTGATGCCAAATCAAAAACCAAAAACTTTATAAGAAAGGTCCAAAAAATTGATTGCAATCAAACACCTGGGACTCCCAATGCAAAAGCCACAATTCCCAAATCCCATTAACCAATGTTAATCTAATAAATGTAATTAGGCATTACAATAAGATATTCTTGCTTGATTCTTACTTAAATTTGTGAGAACCTTATATATTTATATATAAAAGACACTCTTGTACAAGCTTATAAACAATTGAGAATATTAACAATGTAACCCTTTGGGCCTTTTTCCCATGGATATATATATAGGCTACCATAACCGAACCACGTATTCTTTTATGTTCTTGTGATATTGCCTTTTCTCTTATTCTTTTTTATCCACACACAAGTAAAAATACAAGAACCCCTTTTCTTGTAACAACCAACATCAACAAACTTCTACTTAGAAGCAGGAAGGCTTTGGAAATTACTTTCTGAATGCCAAATCACAAACAAAATCTTCTACTTTACTTCCAAATCAAAATCCTAAATCCCCACAAAACAGCAAAAGATCAAAGCCATTTATAACCAAACAAAAAACCAAACACAGGGGCGGATCCAACGGGGCCAGGTAGGGGCCTTGGCCCCCTTGGCTCCTCAAAACTCCTTATTTCTTAGATGTTTTCTAGGTCAAAAATAATAAAAATCTTATTTTGGCCCTCAAAAATTTATATTTTGAATCCTTTTTATCTCGACCTTCAACATAAATTTTTTGGCTTCGCCCCTGAGTCTAAACGCAATCTTAATCAGACAAATACCCATGATCCCTTATCCCCTTAAACAATAAAAACTATATCAATAGCCCAACAAGCAAAATTAACAACTACCCATGTTTAAAAAAAAAAAACAATATCCAAGTCATTGAAACAAAAATTCAAGCTAAAGAAAGAGAAATAGAGATTAAAAAAAAAAAAAAAAAGAACAAAAACCTGAATTGGGTTGGTTAGAGGAGGAGGGTTTGGTACGAGAAGAAGCAGAAGAAGAAAGAAACCATTGAAGCAAGAACAGAGCAGCTAAGACATTGAATATATTCAAAGCTATGGTGGCATTCTTTAAAGATAATCTCAGCCTCCATGATTGCTGTATCTCCATTTCTTCCCCCCTTGTTGTTTCTCTTTCAGACATGTTCTTGTTCCTTAATATAATCAGCTTCGAGCTTTATTTTGCTAAAGTTTGTGGTTAGGTTCCTTGTAGGGACCTATGTTGGTAAGTTTCACGCGCTGGCTAGTGGCCGCTACATCATTAGCGCGTGGAAGACACTTACGGTAGATGTCGTGGACTTGTTTTTTTATCTGGAGTTGGGGTTTAATCTTTTAATTTTGTCTGAACTCCAAACTCCAAAGTGCGAGTCAAACTTAAACAATTGCTGGGGTTTATCATTTATGTCTGATTATGATTTTTTTTGACTTGGGTAATATATATTTTACAGGAGCATTTATAAAACATCACCTAAAATTAATTAAGTTTATATATTTTTATAATTTTGTATATAATTAATATTTTAAATCAATAATTAAATTTAATAATATAATGATATTTATTTTTTCATGCGTATAAAAATTCAAATCGATTTGATATTGTAAGAAATCTTTTGATAACACGAATTTTTATTTCTCAATGATAATTCACGATCAAAATAATTGACCGAATCCCTTAAAACTATTTTATAAAAGTTTATTGATATTTTTTTTTTATAAAGCAAATCAACTTTGATTCTTAAATAATTCACCTCACTTTTGTTTCTATTATCACGTTGATCAAGAAAATTATTATATATATATATATATATATATTTTTAACGTTTAAATTTTTTATCTTAAACAAATAGTTAGATATTTTTAATTTATTCGAAATTTAACGTGCACGATTTATATAAATAGAATATGAAATATAATGATTGGATTAAATAAATATAAATTATGTAAAAAATATGAAAATGTGACTATATTTAATTTTACACTAATATAAGTGAATTATTTTTATTATTATATATTTATATTTATGTATTATAATTTAGGGGAAAAGAAGGAAAATTTAAGAAAATGAAGATATTAGTATGGATTATAAAAGTTACATCTATTTAGAAAATGCTTTGATATATATTTGTTTGGATCATATTTTATTTTATTTTATTGAAAACTATCCTGTGAAAGTTTTATGGACCATACTTTTTATTAGTCAATTGATAATCCAGTTAGATACCGGCCATATCTTAATTTGTTAGATTTACCATTAATATTTTAATAAAAATTCTATATTGATACTTTAGATTTTTTTTTCAAAGAAAAATTAAAATTTCAATTTCGGTCCTATATTCTTAGCACAAAGACTAAGCTTAGAGGAAAAATTGAGGAATTTGAATCAAATTGTGAAAGTTCGATAGTTGTTTCTTTTTATTTATTACATAAGAGCATATTAAATTTGCTAAATCACATAAAATTTAGGTTTTGAAATACTCTTACAATCTTTTAACATACAATACGCTATGACAAAGGAAGTTGTTCTAAACACGTGAGCCCGAGTTACTTCTCTTAGTCAAAAAAAAAAAAAAAAAAAAATTTACACACATATTAGCCTTTCTATAAACATATAACACTTTACATCGACAATCTTTGAAAATAAATTGTTTGTACTCCAAAATTATTTAATTTAGTGGAGCTTTCGCTTGTAATGGTTGAATGATCTTATTGTGAAAGTTCTATAATTATATAATCAGCAATAATGCATTATAAATGTAATTTAGTCATCATTTGAATAAGCTTATAATTCATAGTCCATATATTAATATCAGCAATTGCAACATTTTTAAGAGAGATTTGAATGATATTAATTTTCTCTTCTAAAAGAGGAGTTGGATAATCATTACCAATTAAATTATGCCTTGACTAGAAGAAAAAATAAAGTATATATGTTTATAGTGGTTCAGGTTAGTGGTGGAAATGTTGCCCACATAGTGGACTAAACAGAAGAAGCCAAGAAGATCTATATGGTGGAGATTCAAGTCAATGGTGGAAAATGTTGCTAGGAAACTTGACTAGGTAAAAGAAGAAAAAAAAAACTATCATTTTAATGTGGTTTGGTTAAGTTGATTGAGTATTTATTGACGTCTTAACAAATTTTTTTTTTACCGTAATATAGCTGATTTTTTTTTATTTATCAAAATACCGTTGTTTTTAAATTATTTCTCAAAATCCACTATTTTTTAAACAGTTGAAAAATCGTCATAGACCATGACGATTTTTCAATGATAATTTTTTTTTTTTTTTTTAAAACAAAGTTGAGAAATTGTCATGGACCGTGTCGATTTCCCAACTTAATTTTTTTAAAAAGTTGATTTTTTACCTTGGAAAATCGCCACGGTAGGTGACGATTTTTCAAGGGAATTCTTCACAAATTATGAAGAATTCCTTTGGGAATTGATCGGGCCCATGTATGGTATCAACACCACATTTGCTTACCCAAGTTTGGCCCGGCCCAAAATATGGGCCTCAATTGTATCCAAGCCTGTTTAGATTCGCCCATATTATTTTTTTCTATTTTTTAAAATAATATATATATAATCTTTAATCTTTAATAATTATATATATATTTTATTAAATTGTTAAACATGTACAACTTAACATATTTTTTAATGTTTACACTATAATATTATATGTATTTAATTTTTATATGACATAAATTATATAATATATAAATATAAATAATATATTATTTAATTAGAAAACGGGCTGGGCTGGACTCGGGTTTTGAATGTTGGAGCCAAGGCTCGGCCCATATTTTAAATGGGCCTAATTTTTTTTGCCCAAACCCATTTTTCGGGCCCAATATTTTTGTCCAAGCCTTCCCAAATATGAGCGGGCCTTCAGGCTTGGACGAGTAGCCCGACCCTTGGACAGGTCTACATGGTAGTAAAGGCTGGGTTACCCGTACAAGCTCGTTTAAAATATGGGTCGGGCCTTGGCTCCAACATTCTAGACCCGAGCCCGATCCGTTTTCTAATTAAATAATATATTATGTAATTTATATCATATAAAAATTAAATATATATAATATTATAGTGTAAACATTAAAAAATGTGTTAAGTTGTACATGTTTAACAACTTAATAAAAGAAAAAAATATAAAATTATTAAAGATTAAATAATAAATATATATTTTTTTAAAAATTAGAAAAAAATAATATGGGCGGGCCTAAACGGGTTTTGATAAAATTTGAGGTTCATATTTAGAGTCACGCCAGACTTAGGCAATCAAATGTTGTGTTGATATCATACATAGGCCCAGTCCATATTTTAAAAGAATAAAAATATATATATTAAAAGAATAAAAAAAAACAAACTTAAAATAAAAAAGAAACAAACTTAAAATATATATATATATATATATATATATGAACCTTGAAAAATCGCCACCTACCCAAGGTAAAAAATCAATTTTTTTTAAAAATTAAGTTGAGAAATCGTCATCGACCATGGCGATTTCCCAACTAGTTAAAAAAAGAGCTGATTTTGAAAAATAATTTCAAACTAACTATATTTCGGTAAATAAAAATAGTAATATTAAGATAAAAAACTCTTTAACAAATATTAAAATTCGAGTTTCATCAATAATTTTACTTGATAAATAATTTATAAATATCACTATTAATATTTTATGAGATCTGTGACAACTATGAGATAGTGATTTGGGTTATTGGTGGATATGATGCCCACATAGTGGACAGAAGAATCCAATAAGATATATATGATGGAGATTTAAGTCAACGGTGGAAAATGTTGCTAGGAAACTTGACTATGGAAAAAAAAAAACCCATGTTAATGGTCTGCTTATGAATCTCTTATTTAATTTAGTTAGTTCATGTATTCATTTTTAATTGATGATATTTAATAAATTTAGAATTCAAATTTTAGTATCTACAATTTTTTTTTTATCTTTAGATTACAACTTTTTTTATAAAAAAAAGGGTCTGCTTCTCTTTTAGTAGGGATGAGAAAAAAATCGGATATCCGAATAAATCGATTGAAACCAAAGCAATTCGGTTTGTTCAATTTTGATTTAGATCGGTTAATTTATTCGATTTAAACGTGTTTATTTGGTTGGTTTGCGATTTTTTATTTCTAAATTGAACTGATCGAACAAACCGACACTTAATTAGAAAAAACAATATTATTTTTATTTAGATCTAAACTTAATTAACAATTTAAACTAACCCAATTCAACAACCCATAATCCAAACAAATAAATTTATTTTTCATTTGCTTCCGTTCGATAGGCTATAGCTCTACAATGTAAAGTAAATTGTTTTGTTTTAGAACACTCCAAGGAAGTGCCAAAGTATATGCCAGTTCAGTTTTGAAAGAATTGAAGCTGAACATAGAGAAAATCATTTATGCAAGGCCATGTTGGAGAAATCTTATCCTGAGAGAGCTTAAATTGACTGATAATTGTTGATAAAACATGCCTCAATAATTTACGATATTTTTATATTTATTTTATTTATTTGATATTTTAAAATTTTAGATATTAAATAACTATAATTTTGAAAATTTATATTTACATACAAACATATAAATATATGTAATTTACTTATTTGCATACAAACATATAAGTATTAAGCCGAGTTTGGGCAGGATTTTCAGTGATCCGGGCCAGCCCGGCTTGGATCACTCTTCAAATAATAAAAAATAAAAATAATTTTTAAAATTTTTTTAATATTAAATGAATAGTGAATCGGGCCGCGGGATCCATGAGCATGTTTATGTGCATATGATATATATTTTATTAGAAAACTTAAAAAATTGCTATATATATGTGAAAAAAATTCGAAAAATATCGATAAACTCGAAATGGTACATCGAAACACATCAATACCGATACGTACCAATATCAAAACAAAAACGGTACGTTCACCAATATGATACTGACAATCTTGATTGAAACTATGACCAAATGGAATGGTACTTTGATTAAATGTAAAGTTCAAATTATGCCAAGAGCCAGAAATTTTTATGGGTCTTTGAGTTGAGGACATAACCACCATTTTGTCCCTTTTTCTGGACTCCAACACAAGTGCATGGGCTGTTCTCAATCAAATAATCTGCTGTGTCTATCAGTTTTGATCCTCTCATTGACCCGCTAGGCCGCCTATATCTGTTAGTACATGCAGAAATAAACGTCCCCAAGAGTTTTAGGGAAATTAAAGAAGCTAAGAATCAACATAAATCTGCATATTCATATATCCAAAACCTATATCTGTTAGTACATGTAGAGTTTTTTCAATTCGAGCCAGTCCGATCCGAATCACTGTTTATATAATAAAAAATTTTATTAAAAAAATATTAATATAATTCTTTTTTAATTTTTTCAATATTATTTAAACAGTAAAACAGGTCTGCTCGGGCCCGCCCAGGGCCGGGCTTAGATAGGGGAAATAAAAAATTTATGGCCACGGCTCGACCCATGAGTAGGTATAATTGGAGGTCTGTACAACTAAAAAATTTCTAATTATGTTTAACTACTTAATCATATTTATGATCTATGTTATTCGAATTCGAGATAAGTGTTGGAATGAGTATGTATCCTACACAAGTATACTCAATTTTTTAAAAGTTTTTCTATTGATTTGATGGATTATACTTTCATACTAATGTTCGAATATGTGTCAGACACAAATATCAGATACACATATTTAAAAAAAAATAAAGGATTCGAATAGCATAATTTACCATTGATTCATGGGAAAAGAACTAAAAGAACAAAAAAAATCTCTAGTTTTTTTCAATAGAATACAATATGTTTAACAATTTAATCATATTTACCATCTATGTTATCCGGATTTGGGTATGTCCGACACGAGTATACTTAATTTTTTAGAAGTTTTTTCATATATTTGAAGGATCATACTTCCGTATTCATATCCAAATATACGTCGGATACAGATATTTTTTTTAAAAAAATAAAGGGTTCGGACACATAATTTACCATTGATGCATGGGAAAAGAAGTAAAAGAGAAAGGTATATAAGAAACTCACCCAAGTATTGCTGAAGAGAGACTCCGCCGCTGCCCTATGATAATAAGATCAATTCGTAGAGCTTTGGTCTTAGAAAGAATTACAGTAGCCTTATCCTTTCCATCCATGTCAGTTTTTTCGATACGTACAGGGATTTTAGGCTGAGCAATCTCACATGCACGTTTCATTTGGTCAAGAAAATCTATGTCAGTCGAAGCAGCTCCTCCTCCTTCAGTGACGGAATTAGGAGCTCCAGCCATGGCATTGGCACCAGAAGAAAGACTCGGTCTCCTTAGGAAAGTCGAGAAAGTGTTTTTCCATGAATTAGGGTTTTCGATATGAAAAAGAATCAGCTCATCTTGATCTAACAATGCATGGGAAAGAGCATATTGGAGGGCCGCCGCCGAGTGGGGCGTCGGGTCAGCAACCACCATTACTTTTCGTGCCGCCGGTGGAGTCACCATTAATGGCAACAGCCAGCAGCAAAAAGAATAAAAAACCACCACCGTCACCACCAAGAAAGAGAGGTTTGGAATTGAGAATGGCATGTAATAATATGAGGTTGTCATTTTTTGGTTTATTGAGATTATCCGGAAAGTTTAACCAAATTAAACAAATAGTTAGCTTTTAATTTTGTGATTCACAAATTGGAGATTGATGGCTTTGAGCTATTTTTTTGGGGGGACGTCATTAATCAGTTTCTCTCCCTGGTTGTATGCTAAATTTAGTGAATCTATAAGACTTGGTCAATGCCAGCAAAAACCTTTGCAAATGATCAAAAGAAACTGTTGATAGGGCGAGGAATGTTGCTTTTTATCAATTCCAAAACAAAATGATCATGCTGGATCAGGATAGGGTTTCATTCCGAGATTTAAATTGCGATCGTGAATACGGTTTCGTGATTGCGGATGTAATGAATGTCATTGCAGTCAATTGCGATAAATATCGGTCATGAATATCAACGACAAAAGAAGTCGAAACCATAAAATAACGGTCATAGCATCACGTTACGACCATTGTTTAAATCCCTGGTTTCATTATATTTCCTGAAACATTAAGATGCATAAACATTCCAGGTTTCGTCTAATTATTAGTAATTGCTACCCCTCCAATCATAGTTTATGAGCATCGTCAAATTACTCGTGAATTATTTGGGTTCAATTCGGTGAATATTAGAACTTGAATTGTTCATTATGGAATCAAGTTTGAGTTACCTGAGTAATAAATCAAACTGAGTTACAGTATTTTAATACTTGGCTCAAGAGGCTTGCAAGCCTAATTGAACCTATCAAATCAAATTTGAATGACTCAAGTAAATTACGAACCGAACTCGAGCATGAAAAATAAAACTCAATTGAACTTGAGCCGAATTTCAACCTTGAGTCTTCGAATAGAGCTGAGCGCTCAAATTGAGTTTTCTAATTAAAACGAGTTTGAGTCTCTCAAATGTATCGACTTGACTTGGCTCAATTATACTCCCAGTTATGAACAAACTTTCCTCTTCCCCTTGATGATCTTAGCCAAACGTACCAAATAAAACTGAGTTGGAATTGTCACCAACTAATATCTTCTGTTAAATCCGCATTGTACATATATGCTGTCAGTTCAGTTGCATACATAGAAGCAAGATGCTCAACCATAGCACAGTGAAGAATCCCAAATTCCAAATGGATTAGTGCACAATTACTCGGAAGAAATTACATTCAAAGAAAGTTTATATCAAGCACACCATTCCTTCTTCTAAACAATGCAGTTGGGTAGAGCAAAAACGGGTGAATTTGAATAATTCTAAATAGTGTGGAAGCCATCTTATTAATTGTTCACTTCAGCATTGAAATCATACAGTTCAAGGACTCTCTCTCTCTTGCAAAACATCAAACAGGTCATCGGCAAGCTACCATACACTGCCTAAAACAAAAGGAGGGACAAAAAGCAAAAGAAAGTTTATATCAAGCTTAAGGCTTTGAACAAAAAATTGATGAAAAGATAAAACTTGTTGAATACCCAGTTTGAATTTCAGGCTTAAAACTTGAAAATCGATTAGAACTACATTTATTATACATAGTAAATGCCAAGCAGGATTTTCAGTGAAAAACTCAAAAATGAATGATTTTGAAGTGTACCCATTAAGAAAGGATTTTTAATGTAAAATATAGAAGAAAAATTCTAAATGAAACTGCTAAGTAACAAAATATTGGTTATTCATTTATCTATTTGCTGGCTTGAAGCAGATAAACATAAAGAAAGAACAGAACTTTGAAACATATAAAAGGCATTTATAATTTCAAAGATTGAAAGTGCAAACTAAGGATGGTTCCTACTTACTTGTCTGAGCAAGACTGAACTGAAACTGAGAAGCTTAACAGCCTACCAACAGTCATTCACATTATCATTTCTTCATATATTTTCTTATATTATAATAATATTTAATATATTTGATATTTATATAAATTTTTATGTATTAATAATTTGTGTTATATATATTTTAAAATTTCGTATATCTTTTTCATGTGTGCCCGGATCTATTACATATGAAACAAAAAAAAAATCAACCAATTACAGACAATCAATTTCTCCAAAAAAGCAATTTCCAACTCGGTTCAGATTGTCATGTTTATGTACAATTATGTAGGAATGCATTCAACAATAGAGTGAGCGTGCCGGAGTGGTTATCGGGCATGACTAGAAATCATGTGGGCTTTGCCCGCGCAGGTTCGAATCCTGCCGCTCACGAGATTATACTTTTAAGTTTTATGCTTTTTTTTGGGTCTATTAATATTATTTATTATTCCAACAAGAACATGACCAGAAACAACAATAAAAGCAGAGAAAATAAAATAATATATTAAAACAAATGTTGACAAGGAATTATATTTCAGAAACTTCCTCAAAAAAATTTCTTCACATAAATAAGATGCAAAGCAATCTGAGAAACTTGAAAGAAAAAAGAGAGTGAAAATGTATGTTATTTGGATTTTTTAATTTTTTTTTTAAGGTATATATGTTTAATTCTGTATTCGACATATATTGGGATATGGTATAATTTTTTAAAATATATAAATAAAAAAAACTAAAAAAATAAATAAATATATCTATGTGAAATATATATTCGTATCTGACACACTCATCAAATCCGAATAACATAGGATGAAATATTGTATAGAAAAAAGTTATTAGTTGCTGCAGACTGTTTAGGATTCTAGCAGGGCTTGGTGGCTTAATCTTGTCTGAAGAGAATTCATAAATTGGCTTCACAGCTCACACTTCACAGTGTCATCTTTCAAGTTATATATATATATATATATATATATATATATATATATATATATATATATATGCCCATGTCATACAAGTAATCTTCTTCCATTTTCTCCCAAAATCAACAGCCAAATGAATTGAATTCTTTTCACAGTTGAGAAAAGATATTGAGTTGAGATTAGGGATTTAAATTGCGGTCGCGGACGCGGACGCGTTTTCGGTCGCGTCGTATTTATTGCGGTTGCGGACGTAATGAATATTAGTACGATTAATTGCGGTAAATATCGGCCGTGAATATCGACGACGGAAGAAGTCAAAACCGCTAAATAGCGACCGCTATTTAAATCCCTTAAGACTGAAACAGACTGATTTCCACTCAAGAACAAAAACAGGAAAGAAAAAAAAAAAACACACAAAACATGACATGATATGAAAAAAATAATATGAACACAACACGAATACATGAATGTGTCAAAATCTATATAACATGAATTATTAATGTGTCAAAAATTTATATAAATATATAATACCTTAAATACGATTATGGTACGTAATAATAACACAAACACAATATAATACACGAATTATCAAATCTAATTGAAATCCAAACTTATAAACATTAAACAAACATGTTCTATATATGGACAAACGTTAGGATCCCATTCCAATCCACAAACTCCCCCATTGTATCTTACAACAAGCAGAATATCCCCACATGATTCAACCAAGTAAAAACCTGCTATTGCTAGTGCAAACATCTCCAAAGAAATTTCCTTTGGCAAGTGAAATTTTTTCATGGCATATGATCTTAGTAAGGTGGATGCGTAACAGTCAGTCCAGTAACTGTCGCCACTTTCATGATATAGTGATATGCAGTCTCTTTCCCTTCCTTGTGTTGGGTTTAAGTTGACCAAAGCCCACAAGCGCAACTCGCAATAAGGATGGTAATGGAACGGAGCGGGTGGAGATTATCTTATCTATCTCCGTTCTACTTTTGTATGGATATTAAAAACATCCACCTCCATGGATGTCGATTACATCCATAACCGATTCATGATACTCCATTCCGCTACACCCTATTTTTTATTAATTATTTTTAATTAACTTAATATTATAAAAAATTATATTGTAATTTATTCATGAACATAATTTTAGTATATAAAATTCTTTAATATATATAATATACATATATATACTAAAAGTATATGTATAAAATATTACTATCTATATGATTTTAGTATATATATATATTAAAAATATAAGAAAAAATATAAAAATATTTTAAGGGGGTAAGATAGTAATTTCAAAAGTCGAATTGGGGCGAGGCGGAGCGGAGCAAACGTTTACCAAAACCACCCCGCTCCACCCCTCTCTTGTTTTTTAAAAAAAAAACCTTTCCATTTGAAGCAGATCAACGCGAAATACATTAGTCGGATCGAATTTTGTCATCTCTAACTCGCAACCAGGTCTGATCTCTTGCATGATGGACGTACTAGACATTTGGCAAGTTCTCAAGCTCCTAACAATCCCAACACGCTTCAGTAATAAAGGACATATGATCTACATCCGTCAAGAACACATGCACTCTTACCACTAAATATAAATAGGTGAGTGAAGGCTTATAGAGGTAATCAATCATTTCATCAATTCCTTCCATCTCCTTTTCTAAGCTCTTCAAGCATATACTGACTTAAGTATCGGAAGCACACTTCGAAAATTCAACTCTGACACCATCTGACTCCATTCTATCCTTACAGGTCCTTCCAGTCTCTGCCTGATATCTCTAGAAACTTAGCCAATTCAGCGATCCAAAAAGACCTCAACACCTTGCACAACAAAATCAGGCTGTAGTTTTTATTTCTACAATCAGGTTCTCCTGTCAGGATTACTTAATCTCGCATTTGTTTCGAGTTCATATTCACCCAACATGTTTCTTTCCATTTTTAGTAAACCCAGCAGATGATCAACTGAAGGAAGTTGTATCTTCACCAATGATTAAATAACCAGACCGGATCGGTCGATTCAACCGGTTGAACTAAGAATTGGTGGGTCTGACGATTCAATAGCATTCATAGAATCGGGAAAAAACCAATAAAATCGAAAATAATCATTTTTTAATTGTTTTTGGATTTTTTAACCCAATTAATTACAAATTAAAAGGTAAAAAATTAGGCTAAAATCAAAAGTAATAACTTGTACTATTTATTTGTGTTTTTTTTTTTAGATTTTTTTTTCTAATTTTTTTCTGATTTTTTAAAATTATTTTTGAATTATTTATTTTTTTACTAGAGTTAAACCGACTGGTAAAACTGAAAATTGAAAATCCAACCGGTTCGACTTCCAATATGGTTTTTTTAACATTGATCTTCACTTGCCTAAAAGGGTTGAATAGAAACGGTACAACCTTTTCCTCCAAAAAATAATTTAGCTAATCGCATTATGATTTACATTTACATAGTATTATTACAAGATAATACTAGTAAATTTAATAGCTACTCATTATGGAATAAAAAACAACGTTACTTGAATTCAGAAAATAAACTTTTTAATTAAATTAAATGGAGGATTATAATTCATTAAGTTTTAATTACAATTCAAATTAACTTTTTAAATCTATCATGTAAAGGTAAATTGAATCTTATTACAAAGAATTAGAGGCTATTGGCCCAAAAACAATAGGGCTAGGCCCAACTTTTGCTTGGGCAGTTGTTGTAATCCAATTGACAAAAATTAAAAAAGAAAAAAAAAGAAAAAGGAAGAGTTAACTCTTCCTTAGATTTGTCAATTATTCGTTCATTTGATAAGTCTGATCCAAATTAAACCGAGCTTAAATTATTATTTAAAAATAAATATATTTTTAAATTTAATTATATAAATATATAAATATTAATATAAAATATTTTTTTATTTTTTTTAATATTTTTAAATAATAAAACTGCCTTTCAAATCAAATCTAGACAAATAAATATTATTTTAATTCAGATTCAAAACCGGCCCAACGCTATTTGACTCAAAGCTTCGGCTCTCTGTTCCTTGAATTGTAATTGTAACTAAAAACGAAGGAAAAAAAAGAAACCCAAAAGCAAAAAAGATCTTCCCTTTCAAGGTTCTTTCCTATCTCTTTTCAATAGTACATAATTTTTGCTTATATTCTGATTGATTTCAATAGTTTTTTTTTTTATTGGATCTTTTCCTTCTTTGAGTATTGCTTATTTCCCAGTAGATTAATCCATGCTTTCATGAATTTCCTTTCCTTCTGGGTATTTTCCAATAAAGTAATTAGCTTTTCATTTTTATTTAATTATTTTTTTTTTTTTTGTGTGTAGATTTTGGGGATTAAAAATGGCTGCTGGAGTAATTAAGAAGTTCTTTATTGCATCAATGTTCATGTGGATAGCTCCTCTTGCAATTTTGTATGGTTTTAACCATAATTTACTTCCTGGTAAGACCCATTAAGCATTTTTCATTAAATGTCTCAAGGATATATAATTTTTCTTTTATTTTAATGTAGAAAATCATTGTTAGATTTTTTTTATATTCTATTGTTACTGAACTATACTATGTTAGGTTGCTTCAATCTATGTTTTTTTTTTTTTTTTTTATTTGAACTTTTGGGTGCATTTCTCCAAATTTAGCAGATTGTTAGTTAGTCATGAGCTGTGTTATCAGACTCTTCATTTTCTCTAACTACCCTTGTCCGACACACATATTCGGATGTGAGTATGTGAGTATGTGATATGATCCTCAAAATATATGAAAAAACTTAGAAAAAATTGTTAGATTTGTTATATGCTATTTTAACTGAACCATACTATGTTAGGTTGCTTCAATCTCTTTTCTTCTCTTTTTTATTTGAAATTGTGGGTGCATTTCTCCAAATTTAGCAGCTTGTTATTTAGTCATGAGCTATGTTATCGGGTTCTTCATTTTCTCTAATGTACTCGTGTCTGACACATATTCGGACATGGGTATGAGATATGATCTTCCAAATATATGGAAAAACTTAAAAAAAATTAAGCATACCATGTCGGACACATGCTTGTATCTAACACTCACCCCGTGTCCGGGTAACATAGTTCATGAGTACTACATCTCTTTACTGTTAGCTTCTGTAGTATAAATCAAGGCTAAATTGATTTCAGTAAAATTTTGAAAACATGAACATGAACCCTACTGGTTTTGAAACTTCAACCCTCCATGTTATTCATAAAATGGTTATGTGTGCTTATGTATTGGTGGGCATATAGTGAAAACTTGAACCCTTCTGGTTTCGAAACTTGGAGCTCTTGTTTGAATTGAATAATGTGGATGCACACAGGTGCAAATTCAAAATGCTAATATCTTGTAATTTTCTGTTGTGTTCCTCCACATAGCAAAGGGGGCTGTTCAGTTGATGTAGCTGTAAACACCCGATTTTATCCGGGATTAAGATTAGTGGCGACTCTTTATTTTCGTCTAGTGGCCGAATTCGTATTTGGCACGTTATGACAGTAGCGAACCATACAAATAGCTCCAATATTGTTTTAGCAAGTCAATGTATGCAGAATCACCATCAAGAAAGTAGTTGGATAGCACTTTTTTCTAATATTGGTGGGTATATAGTGAAAACATGAACACTTCTGGTTACGAAACTTGGAGCTCTTGTTTGAATTGAATAATGTGGATGCACACAGGTGCAAAATCAAAATGCTAATATCTTGTAATTTTCTGTTGTGTTCCTCCACATGACAAAGGGGGCTGTTCAGTTGATGTAGCTGTAGACACCCGATTTTATCTGGGATTAAGATTAGTGACGATTCTTTGTTTGCGTCTAGTGGCTGAATTCGTATTTGGCACGTTATGACAGTAACGAACCATAGCAAGTCAATATATGCAGAATCACCATCAAGAAAGTAGTTGAATACCACTTTTTCTAATATTAGTGCTTATTATCGATGCAACAGCATCCGGTTGTGATAGGGAATAAACAAGATTCATATAGATTTCTTCTTCTAGGCTATATGATCAAGGTGACTGAACAAGAAGCATCATTTGTTTGGAACAGGTTCAACAAATTTATCTCCCCATGCTATGACACTGTGGAGTGGGTTTGTTGCTGTAATATCGGTCAATATAGTTATTGCATTCTACATTTATATGGCAATGAAGGAACCATCTGATAAGCATGAGCCAGATCCAAAGTTTCTTGCTGATGCCAAAGCTAGTGTAAGCCAGCCGACAGGTGAAGAAGCTACCCCATCTTCAGAATCCCTAAAGAAACAAGAATAAAATAGCTGAAGCCCTGGACAAGTAGCCACAGTGGCGAGAAGGGAACAACCGGGTATGTGCTCGATGCTTATGAGGCAGAAATTGAGTTCTTCCTATATTTTGTTGTATAATTAGACTCATTGCTTTTGATCTTTCCTTGTTGTTCTTGAGTTTTGATTCCAATCTCATGGGTTCTTTTTTTGTTAACTTGTTTTTACCTCAACTTACTGAACTTATGCTAATCGTTCAAGCTGTCCAACCAAGCTTTTTCTGGGGTGTGATTCTGGTGTCAAACAGTGGATTTTGCAACTTGCAAGCACTTTTTTAAGTGTTCCGCTTTGAATTTCCCATCACTCTTTGCCTCATTAGTTCATGTATTACATTACATCTATGTTCCGACTCTTCATTAAGTACCCATGTCCAACACTCGTTTTCGACATATATTCGGACATAGGTATAGAGATATGATCTCTCAGAGATCCTCCAAATACATGGAAAAACTTAGAATAAATCAAACATACCTGTGTCTGACACTCACATCCGAATCCGAGTAACGTATCATTACATCCGGTCAGGATTTTCTGTTGTTGATAGCTCTTGCAACCGGGACATGGTAAAGATCGTTAATTCTATATATTTCTTGATCAAATAGATGCTATTGCTGAGGTTTATTAACATAGGCAGTAAACTCTTGCTAAGAGACAAAGTCATTCCGATGAGGTGGGAATCTTATATATACCAGCTATGTTACTCGAACTCGGGTGTGAGTGCCGGATACGGTATGTGTCCGACATGGGTATGTTCAGTTTTTCTAAGTTTTTTTTATGTATTTGGAGGGTCTTTGGAGGGTCATATCTCCATACCCATGTCCGAATATGCGTCAAACACGGTGTCAGACACGGGTACTTCAAGAAAAATGAAGAGTCGGAGCAACATAGTATACCAAACTCGCATGGTGTCAAACTAACCAGTGGACAAGCAAGGGAAATGCCATTTTTGTACGAATTTAAAGGCCATGCCCAGAAAATAATGCTGGCTAGTGTCCTTGCCTTCGTGTTGGGTAAACATTTTACAAGGATTTAGGATATACGGGGAAGTTGATAAATGCATACCAATTCATCCTCAGAGATCAGGCTTATTAATTAACTTCTGCAAATGATATGAAGTGCTGTTGAGTTATTTTCCTATAACAAATCACTGCTATTGAAGGTTTTTATTGTTCGTTAATGTCATGGTTAAAAAAAATAAATCGAAAGTCAAACCGGTTAGATCTTCAATTTTCGATCCAACCGGTTTGATATAGTTTTTTTTTTAATATTTAAATATATTAAATAAATATTAAATATATAGTTAATAATTAACAAAAATATGTATTTGGTTTAATGGTATGGTTTTTAGTATAATATTAAGAGGTTAAGGTTCAAATCTCATTATTTACAAATAAAATTTTGAAAAAAAAATACATATAAAATCGATTTTTTACTTGTTCAATACAGTTTTTTACCGGTTTGTTAAAAACCTAATTCTAATAACTCGTTAGACCGGACATTTCATTGATTCTTGATGCAATCGATCAGTTTGGTTCGGTTTTTTAATCATTAGTCTATGTTATCGGGACTCGAAATGAGTGTCGAATATGAATATGTATTCGAAACAGGTATTTTCAAAAAAAAAATTTAAGTTTTTTTTTATAAATTTAGAAAATTATATACCCATATTCATGTCCAAATATGTGCCGGATACAAGTCTAAAACACGAGTACTTAAAAAAAAAAAAAGAATCCGGGTAATATAGTAATGACCAAGGTAGTCAGTACCGTACCGGTAGGCGTACCGTTTTTGTTTTGGTAGTGGTACGTACAGGTACCGGTGTGTTTCGGCGTACCGTTTCGGGTTTACCGATATTTTTTAAATATTTTTTTCATATATCTATATGTATAGTCTATTTTCAAATTTTTTAATAAAATATATATTATATACACATGCAAATATACATTCATTATATGCATATATATGTTTTTATACAAATATAAATTTTAAATATTTAATATCTAAAATTTTTAAACATCAAATAGGTCAAATAACTATTAAAATGTTAAAAAAATATAGTAAATTATTATTAATTATGTTCAATAATATAATTTAATGAACATATATATATTTTAAATATAATTATGAAAAAAATAAAAATGATCATGACACAAAAAACATTGAAATTGGTTTAAAAATTAAAATAAGTGAATTTTTAAATAAAAAAAATTTTAAAAAATCAAAATATTGTACCAATCGGTACGTACCGATACTAACCGGTATTGGCCGGTACGACTGGTACAGATCGATACCAAAATCAAAACGGAACGAGATTGATACCGTTTCGATTTACTTTAAAAATGGTACGTACCGGTCGGTTTGGAAAAGAGAAAATCGGTGGCACTTATCTTATTGGTACACAGAATTAAAAAGAAAGCTTGAAAGTTCAGTTAGAGTTCTCCGTTAAGGTGACTCGATAGCTAGATTAAGGGACTTTGGTAAATTCTTTTATTCAGAAAGTAGGCATTCATCTAAGTCAGCTTGCCTTTTGCCTTGTGGCTTGGATCGAAGGAGAAGGAGCGAGCTACGGTTTGTTTGGTTTTGTTTGTTGGTTCCAAGATCCTATATCCCGCTGGTCTTTCCAGCCTTTATAGAATGTGTTCTACGGCTAGCTAGCTTAAAGACAATAAATATCTAATATCTTATCCGGCAACCTAAATGGAAGCTGTCGTTGTTTGAGCGTTGCGTTATGGTTGGTTTGTCCAATCTGTTCCGTGGAGCTGATCGGTTGCTGTTGGTGTTCCCGTTGCCTTACCACTTCCATTATCCTTTCTCTACGCAACCCAGGGCTTTCTCCCGGAGTGGAACCTTCACTGCCTTTCCTCGGCTCACTTCCCTTAGAGTGGAATCCAGTTCAAGAAGAGTCAAAGGGCTAAGATCAGTCTATTGCAAATTACGGTGATGAAGAAAGAGTTATTGGCTTTCTTCTTCGAACTTCACTATCTGGCATCACAGCCTATTCCGACAACGTGCCAAGCAAAAGGCCAAGACCGGTATGCCGACAACAGAAGTAAAGGAGCAAAGCCATAAGCCAAGCTAGCGTGCTGAACAGAAAGTCGTAGTGTGATCACAGCTTCTTCTTCTTGTATTAAATAAGGCTTGACTTTCCCCCTTTTCCCCGCAAGAGGAACCTTCCTCATAGTATGCTTTTGGCTTCACCCACATATAAATTATTGTATACAGAGTTCCTTGACGTATACGAAAAATTTTGATTGGCTGCTTAGACCAAGGGAATACAAACCCTTAATTACAACATCGAATATTGAGATGATTCGTTCTTGTAAATACGCTACGCCTAGGGGTTTTGTACGGAGTACGAGGTGGCGCGACACATGTTCTTGGAGGGGTTCTTCCCCAAAATCGATTTGGAATATTCTATCAAAGGAGTGGTCCAGGCGAAGAAGTGCTTCGATCCGCTCCATCATCAGCCACTAGTAATGCTTTCCTCGGTTCTAGTGGGAATCTTTATTAAACCATTAGTAAGGTGCGGAGCGGGAGCCCAGAGAGGACTTTTCTATGTGCCACTCGAAGACCGACCAGGTCGACCAGGAAAAAGCTCCAATTTGACCCTTAACAGTCATAATACCATCACCTATGGTAGCGTGACCAAGGTCTTTCTATCTTCCTAATGCTAATGTCTCCTTAGAGCGATTGGGGAATTACAAAGCTTGAATGAAGTGATTGGCGGATTCCTTCTTTCGTCAGCTTTACGCCCTTTCAACAGAATCTGCCGTTAAGTCTTTCTTTGGCGGGCACGCTGTCCTTGATTCAAGAGGTTGCGGGCAGGGGAAGGTAATATTTATTGTTTTAGTTAGCCAGAAGTCCATAAGGACTAGTCATTACTATAGCCCGGAGAAGTCTTCCGAGAGTTTCAAACGGAAGGATAGGTCTTTCAATAGGCCATACCATTTCCAGCGATTGGCGCTTTTTCTTCGATGGGATTCGGAAAGCCTTGTATGCTGACTTGCTTCCCGTTATGTGACTTTCGATTTCGATAGTCTTCACCGATAACTCTGGTAACGACAGTATAATCCTTTTTGACTGAGATTATAACATGCAATACATGATTAAAGGTTACTTGCAATAATGACTTGCTAGCTTAGCATATTCATCAACCCAATTTCTGATGATTTAAGCATGAAACAACTGAATAGCTAATACTGCTACTTAAGCAACGATTATTTGTATCAAATAACCATCCATTTCTACAGATAAACATATTAAATTGTAACTAACAGTTAAAAAAAAAAAAAAAAAGTAACATAAGAAAAGGAAACAATTCTACAAGCAATTCAATTCTTATTAATTTTCAGAAATTTCTATTTAACAAACAGAAGGTGGCACAAATGATCTCAATCTGTAATATCAAAACAAAGCCTAGCCTAGCCTCATCCCAAGCGCCATTGACCTCAAACTTGTATTCCTGAATCCGTTTAAGCCAATAGGGACAAACCACATTAACTAAGACCAACATTCCCAGCAATAGCACAAAAAGCATTGATGAAAAAATCGGATCGGTCGGTTGAATCGGAATCGACAGCTTGTTCAATCCGATACATATAAAAAAATCGAATATATAATGAATCGATAAAAAATCGATTTAACCGATTAAAAAACTGGTTAAAAATTAGATTAAAAAATGTGAAGCCCAGGGAGGGAAAGTTAACGGGTTTTTGATTTCGAATTTTTTTTCTTTTTGATAGAGAAGAGGGTTATAGAGTCCAACTTAGCCCTACACTCAGCCCAAAGAAAGGCAGGCAGATTGACATTGTTACCAGTCCCTTAAATTTACCAGTTGGCAAATCCAAACACAATTTCACTTCAGAAGCTGTCTGTGTTAGGGATGTAAACATGACAACTACGCTCTCAAGTTATTCAAGTTTGTTTTGAAAAAAAAATTGAATTTAATTTTGTTATTGTCGAGTTGAGTTCTAGTTTGAGTAACTTGATTTATCGAACTAGTTAAATTTGAGTATCTTAATATTTGATTTAAGTAATTTGTGAGCCTAATCGATTTTTTTTTTTAAATATATATTTTTATTAATTTTAATTAGTATTGAAAAAATTTCAATTCAAACATAAAAAATCGAGTTTGAAGTTGAATATGAGAATTGAACTTATTTTTCACTAGGTAAACGAGTCTAATTGAATTAGTTCAAGTAGTTAAATTTTTATCTCGAATCTAGTTCAAGAGTTAAAAAAACTCAATCGAATTCAAATCAAATTTTAAATCGTAAATCGTATCAAATTTAAATTAAAACTTCTTACTATTTGAATTCGAATCGGTTCAATTACACCCTTATTTTTTTTCAGAGAAAGAACACGTCATTTAACAAAATCACAATAATTTTGTTAATCGCGAAATTCTTTATAAATTCACGCATCATATATTTTAATAACCGATGTGAGATAGAAAACAGACATTAATCATGTTGATTGTTATTATTATCAAAAAGACAAAAAAAAAAAAAAAAAAGACCCATTTTACTAAATTAACTAATGACCACACGCCATTGCCACGCTCTCCTCGCCGCTAACTCCTACGCTCGTGCTCGTCCTTTTTTCTCTCTGCGCTGCGCCGCCTCCATTTTTTTGTGTGTGTGTGTGTGTTCTCAGGATTATAGAAAATCAAAATCCCTCTCCTCCTTTTACATTTCTGTGGTGATTAACTAAAAGAGCTGAATCTTATGGCATCCTCTTTGGTTTCTCCTTCCCCAACTTCTGCCTTCATCAGCAACAAGGTCAGTGCTTTCAATTACCCATGTTCTAGATTTTGATTGTTGTTGATTATTTTGACTAATAAGCAAAAACCATGTTTTATTTTATTGTTCAGAAAGATTTGAGATTTTCTACTTTTCCTTCGACATCTCAAATTGCCATTCACAAATGCAAGAAACAAGTTTCCAAGAAAATCGTCTCAGTCATGGCACCCCAGCAATCAGAGCGTAAACCAGCCACCACTGGCTCTGTTAGTTCCTTTTTTTATTCTCATTGATTTCATTTTTATTGATTGTTCAATGGATTTTTCATTGATGGGTCTTTTTTTTTTTTCAATTGGGTTCTTTTTCAGGTGAAGACTGGAATGACAATGACCGAGAAGATTCTTGCAAGAGCCTCTGAGAAACCACAGTTGAGCCCAGGTGATAATGTTTGGGTTAATATTGATGTATTGATGACACATGATGTTTGTGGTCCGGGTTCCATTGGTATCTTCAAGAAAGAATTTGGTGAAAATGCAAAGGTATTCATTACATCTACTATCTTGTTTTCTTTTTCTTTTTGGTTGGTTTAATTTTTTTCTCTCTCTTAGATTAGCTTTGTGCATAATTGAGCTCTTGGTCTTGGTGATGTATTTTAGAATTTAATTAGCCTTTTGTGTTTACATAGCATGTCAAAGTCGAATTTTGTGATTTGATGAAGTAACAGTAGCTATGTCACTGCTGTAAGCTTCTTCTCAATTGGATATTCTTCAAGATTGGAAACTGATTTTGGTGGTTTCTCTTATTTCATTTTCAGATAAAATACTTCAAATTTCCTGTAGCTTGGTAACTTAAGTATTACATTGGTAGAGTAGAGCCTTGTGTGTGTTTTTAGGTGTGTTCACAGCTGTCTATCTGCAGTGGCTGAATTCGTTAACTGTTTATCGTCATTTTGGTATTGAAGGTTTGGGACCGTGAAAAGATTGTTATTATACCTGACCATTATATATTCACAAGTGATGAACGTGCAAATCGTAACGTGGATATTTTGAGGGATTTTTGCACTGAGCAAAATATCAAGTATTTTTATGATATTAAAGATCTTAGTAATTTCAAGGTATGACACTCTTTATCTTGTAATTTATTTTTTAGTCTACTATTCTGAGGAACTCGGGGTATATTCTCTGTTTATTGTCGTAAAGCTGAATTCTAATTCATAACATTGCAGGCAAACCCCGATTATAAAGGTGTATGCCATATTGCCCTTGCCCAAGAAGGTCACTGCCGGCCTGGAGAGGTACCAATTCTTCACTGGAATTGTGGAATTGTAAAAATTCAACTTATGCTTATGTTCTCGAACTGCTGTTAAGTTCTTTATCGCTGCCTTCAGGTTTTGTTAGGGACAGATTCTCACACTTGTACCGCTGGAGCATTCGGTCAATTTGCTACAGGAATTGGAAATACAGATGCAGGCTTTGTATTAGGCGCCGGGAAGCTTCTGCTCAAGGTTTGTTAATAATGCTTTAACATTTTACTTGATTAAATGTGTCTCTATTTTGTTTTGCTCATTCTTTGATTTTCATTTGGTTTCCTACTAGTATTATAACTTAGTAAATGTTTGCTTTCCATAATATCATTGTTTATGTCTTTCACTAATTAGTCAGACATTGTATTTGGCTACCTTATCTACTTCTTAGTGTTATGCTTCCCCATAGAATTATCGACCTTTTTTACCTAATGAGAGGGTTTAAGTGATCCAACTCTGTTAACCAAAGTCCTTGAAGGATTTTTGGCAAAGTTTTAGTGGTTTGATGAGTGGGTTTCTCCTTCATGTTTGTTGCTCCAGGCATATAGTTTGATCTGATGACCATCTTGTCTTTTTCTTTTGTGAATGGATATTGACGGTTTCTATGAGTTGAAGACTGGAACTTACAATTGATTAGGTGGGTATAATACTTTTATGTGGTTTTGTTGCATGCTTAATTGCAGGTGCCACCGACTTTGAGATTTGTGATGGATGGTGAAATGCCTCATTATTTGCTTGCAAAGGATCTGATTTTGCAGGTAAGATCATATATTTTCAGGCAATTGTTCCATTTTTTATAAGCATGAAGTCATAATTGTGTTCTCGTGGGGATATTACTCTTGTTCATGTTATATTGGTAGGTCATAGAATGAGTATAGCTTTTTGTTATGTTTTGTCTTAAAATGGTTGCCATTTTGCAGATCATTGGTGAAATATCTGTAGCTGGTGCAACATATAAATCGATGGAGTTTGTTGGAACAACTGTGGAAAGTTTAAATGTAAGTGAACTTGAAATGATTTATAAGTGATGTAAGATTAGGTCCTTCAAAAATCTTCTTAGTTAATTTATTTTCTCACTGGAAGAAATCATGAATTTAATTTTTCTGATTACTTGTATTGGGTAGATGGAAGAACGGATGACGTTATGCAATATGGTTGTCGAAGCTGGTGGAAAGAATGGTGTTGTTCCCGCTGATAGTACTACATTTAAATACCTTGAGGTGAGTGCGTTTGATCCCGATTCACTGCTTGGATCAACGTCTACTCTTGCACAAAGTAGTTTTCTTTGAATGTCTATTGCAGCTTTTCTGCCTAGCAGTGGCTTATGGGTTATATCTTTTGCTTTGCACAGGATAAAACATCTGTGCCATATGAACCAGTTTACAGTGATGCGCAAGCAAGGTAGATATATATGATTAAATGGTTAATTAAGAGATCAAGTTCTTATTATTACGGTCTTGCCTGCAATTGGCTCATTTGGTTTGGTGGGAGGGCAGTGTTGTCAAGGCGTGCGTCTAGGCGTGCCTACGCCTTGCACCTTAGCATTAGATAACAAAAGCGTCTCAGACCCTTTCGGGCGAGGCGCATTTGATCAGGCGCACGCCTGGTGCACCTAGGCGCGCTTTTTTGTAAGGCGATAGACATAAAAAAAAGTCCGCCTGATTGAAGTTCTCTTTAATTTCTTTTATTTTAGCTTTTTTTATTAGATGTACCTTTACTAGTAAGAAAGGGGATAGTATCAAATTCTCTACTTCTCAATATTTGAGTATTCAACAATCGACATGGGACCATAAGTAAATCATGCATATTGGCGAACAAAAAAAAATGCTTGTTTTGTAGATAAATTGGACCATTATTTAGATTTTATTATCATAATTATATATCTTATATATATATATATATATATATATATATATATATATACACACAGACACATACAAAAACACACATACATATTGCGTGTTTCTTCATTCAGACAAGCGTTTTTTTTGCATCTTGCGCCTGAGGCAATATAAGGGTTCTAGCGCCTAGAGTGCAGTGCGCCTTGCGCCCTTGACAACATTGGGAGGGTGGTCTCATTCTTCTTTGAGTTATCGCTCCCTTATATGACAATTTACAGCTGATTGGAATAAAATGATTGTGTAAATAAAATTAGTTTTTGTTAATCCTAGTATGTGTCACTATGATTTATACCCATATATAACGGTATTTCAGACGGAAATTGGATATTGGTTTTATGTTCTTTCATGTTGTGTCATTTCATGCTCGGAACTGCATTAAGATGAGTACTTATATATTTACATCGTCTGGCTTTCAGTTTTCTTTCTGAGTACCGATTTGATGTCTCAAAATTGGAGCCCTTGGTAGCTAAGGTGGGTGTCTCTATTAAGTCGAGTAATGGGTTCTTTTTTTTCCTGATATCTACCTCCACCCTCTTTTCCCGAATCCCTTTTTCTCTTTACTAAAGATTATCTCATGAAAGTTTCTCTTCAATTCTCTATCTTCTTTTTTTCGTGTATGTTTGTCCGTATACTGGAGTAATTTGTTAAATCTACTTTGCAGCCACACTCTCCTGATAATCGTGCTCTGGCAAGAGAATGCAAAGATGTTAAAATTGACAGAGTGTATATTGGATCTTGTACTGGTGGAAAAACAGAAGATTTTCTTGCTGCTGCTAAAGTCTTTCTAGCTTCAGTAAGAGTCATTCACATTTCTCATCCTTTTTGTTTTGCTTTCTGGAATAAGTTGAGACTTATGTTTCTCCGACTCTTCATTGTTCTTGAAGTACTCGTGTCTAGCACCCGTGTCCGACGCATATTCGGACATGGATATGGGGATATGATTCTCCAAAGACTTTTCAAATACATGAAAATCTTAGAAAAAATTGAAAATACCCGTTCGGACACATACCCGTGTCTGACACTTACACCCGAGTCTGAGTAACATAGGTTGAGACTGAAATTCGTGTGGGTAAGGGAAGAATGAAGATGAGAGAGAGGAAGAGCTTCGACATTATTGCATAATTTATTTTCAAGAATCAATATTAAGTTTTGATTTCTTTTTCTTAAGCTCAAAAATTTTAATTTCTTGAACTGCAGGGCAAGAAGGTCAAAGTTCCCACATTCCTTGTCCCTGCTACGCAAAAGGTGTGATTCGGTATCATTAATGTTAAAATGTCAGTCAGCTTACAATTTAGAATCGAGGAAGAAAGAAGGTAATATAAAAGAATGTGCCGATTAACTTGGTAAAATTGGCAGGTTTGGATGGATGTATATGCTCTTCCTGTACCAGGATCGGGTGGGAAGACGTGCTCCCAGATATTCGAAGAAGCTGGCTGTGATACACCTGCAAGCCCTAGCTGTGGTGCTTGTTTGGGTGGCCCTAAAGACACATATGCACGTATGAATGAACCTAAGGTAAGTAGTTGTCTTTTCCCCAGCAGGATACCTTCAAGTTATGTTGCTCCTACTCTTCATTTTTTTTGAAGTACCCGTATCCAACACTCGTGTCCGACGCATATTCGGATATGGGTATAGGGATCTGACCCTCCAAAGACCTTCCAAATACATGAAAAAACTTAAAAAAACTGAACATACCCGTGTCGGATACATATCCGTATTTGACACTCACACCCGAATCTGTGTAACATAGCCTTCAAGAGCATACAATTTGTTGTCCACAGTTTACCCTTTTGGATCTTGAATAGAATTTAGAGATATATCTCATGAAAATGGCAAACCATTTATACTTTATTTCTCTATGTTGCTCCGACCTTTCATTTTTTTTGAAGTACCCGTGTTCGACACTTGTGTCCGATGCATATTCGGACATGGTATGGAGATATGACCCTCAAAAGATCATCCAAATACTTGAAAAAACTGAACATACCTGTGTCGGACACATACCCGTATCCAACACTCACAAGTCATACCCGAGTCCGAGTAACATAGCCTTCAAGAGCATACAATTTGTTGTACATAGTTTACCCTTTTGGAATCTTGAATAGAATTTAGAGATATGTCTCATGAAAATGGCTAACCATTTATACTTTATTTATATGTTGCTCCAACTTTTCATTTTTCTTGAAGTACCCATATCCGATCTATATTTAGATATGAGTACGGGGATTTGACTCTCCAAATACATGAAAAAACTTAGAAAAACTGAACATATCCATATCCAACATTCACACCCGAATCCAAGCAACATAGCTTTATTTGCTCTTGTTAAGGCTATATTTTAATGGGATCACCGTTGCAGGTCTGTGTCTCGACAACGAACAGGAACTTCCCTGGTCGGATGGGGCACAAGGAAGGCCAGATATATCTTGCTTCCCCATATACAGCAGCTGCATCGGCTTTGACCGGTTATGTCACTGATCCAAGAGAGTTTTTGCAGTAGAAACTTGAGCAACTTGTATAAGTTATAACCCACATGAATAACTGGAGGCTGAAAAGAAAAAAAGGAGAAAGAAAATGGACCTTTACTGTTGGGGGTACTATTGTGCTAATTCTGTAAGATTTTGTTTTGTATCTTATTTCTTTTTCGGTGTATTCATGCAAGAAATGCAGAATTTGGAACATCTCTTTCTTAAGCTTCAATAATGGAATTGTTATTCTGTAGCATGGTTAGATATGGTAATATTATATACTATATGATTATACGATACGAACATCACATAAGAAAAATAGCTAAAACATTACATGAATATACGAATATGTTAAAATTTATATAACATAAATTATTAATACGTTAAAATATATATTAATATAAAATAATTTAAATATGATTATGACATGAAAAAATATGCGAATTATCAAGTTTAAGCATGGTGAAGGATGCTTGGGCGATCAACTGTTCAGAATAACAATTTCTATAAAAATGTTCCAATAAAGCAGACTCTGGCTTCCATGATAATGTTTTTTATTTTATTTCCTGCATTAGGTTAGGTGGCTGCCGGAGTTTTCAAGAGGGCTCCACCAGTTCTGTAGTTTAGTTGAGATCATGAATTTAAATAGCGATCGTATCGATATTCACGATTTATATTTATCGTAATTGATGATAATAATATTTTGATTTCATCCGTTATCGATATTACGGTTATTATTTTATGATTTTGATTTCATCCGTTATCGATATTCACGATTTATATTTATCGTAATTGATGATAATAATATTTATTACGTTTGTAATTGCGATAAATACGAATCATCCGCGATTACAATTTAAATCTATAGCAGAGATGAACACATCCCAGAATATCTCTCACAGTTCTCTGTCAAAGTCGTGTTTGACGTTCTCTCTTATCTTTTTTTACTTTATAATACTCTGATGATTAACCAAAAAAAAGGAAAAAAGTTTTTCTTTTGAAGCAACTCACTAAACCAAGATCATGGCCTCTTCCGTTGGTTTTCAACACCCAAGGTCTTCCTTGTTCTATAACAAGGTCAGTAGTTTCACAGATAATATTACCTTATTATCAAAGTTTCTTTTACTACAGGTCTCTATTTCTTTTATTGTTAAGGATTACTTATGTTATTCGGGTTTGAGGTTGGTTGTCATATACGGATATGCATCCGATACGGATATATTTAATTTTTTATATATATTGGGAGGATTGTACTTCCATATTCATTTTTGAATATGTATCAGACATAAGGGTGTAATTGAGCCGAGCTGAGCTCAAGCAGTAAGAAGGTCGAGCTTGACTCGAAATTTGAGGCTCGAAACTCGGCTCGAGCTCGATCAAGTTTTATTTTTAAAACTCGAGCTCGATTCGAGATAAAAATCGAACTGTTCGTGTTCACTCGATTAAGCTCGTTTATCTAGTAAAAATGAACTCGATTTTCATGATCGATTTCAAACTCGATTATTTGTGCTCGAGTTCGCGTTTGAACTGAGATTTTTTACTAATTAAAAAAAAAAAAAACTCGATTAGTCTCGCGAGCTACTCGAATCAAGCATTAAGATACTCGAATTCGGTTTTCTTGATAGCTCGAGCTCGGCTCGAGAATGACCGAGCTGAATTCGAGTTTTTTTCGAACCGAACCTGATTAACTTGTTAGTATAAGTGTCTCGTTTACACCCTTAATCTGACACGAATATTTAAAAAAAAAAAAAATAAAGAATCGAAATAATATAAAAAATTTCTAGCCCATGTTTACAATTTGATCTTTTTGTTAATAATTGATCAGAAAGATTTGAGCCTCTCTGCATTCCCTTCAACTTCACAACTTTCCATTTACAAATGCAAGAAACCAATTTCCAAGAAAATTGCGATGGTGATGGCACCACAACAATCAGAGCGCAAACCTGCAGCCACTGGCTCAGTTAGTTTTTCCCTTTTTCATCTCTATTGATTCATTTTGGGATTTTAATATAGGATGCATTTATATTAGTATAAAATTAAAATTGTTTTACACATTTTTATAATTTTTTATACGATTTATATTTGTTTAATCCGACCTTCGTATTTCATATTCTATTCACGTAGATTATGCACACGTCGAGTTTCGAGTAAATTAAAATTGTCTAACTATTTGTTCGACGTAAAAAACTTTCAACTGTTAAATATATATTGAAAAAAAATAGTATTCTCAATTGATATGATAAAGATAGCAGATCGATTCGAAACTTTATGTGCACAACGAGTACAATTGTATTGTTAAATCCAACGGTCGGATTAAACAAATATAAATCGTATAAAAAATTATGAAAGTATGTGAAATAACTTTAATTTTATATTAGTATAAGTACATCCTTTCTCTTTTAATTAACGTTTTTTTTGGTTCTTTAATTGATTTTTGCTTTGCATTTCAGGTTAAGACTCCTATGACTATGACAGAGAAGATTCTTGCTAGGGCTTCTGAGAAACCCCAGTTAAGAGCAGGTGACAACGTTTGGGTTAATGTTGATGTTTTCATGACTAATGATATTAGTGGTCCTGGTTCCATTGGTATCTTCAAACAAGAATTTGGTGACAATGCTAAGGTACTTTAATTACTATTTGATTTTTAATGCTTTATTCATTTTTTTTGGATTTAAATAACCGTCATAATGCTATGTTATGATTATTATTTTGTAAATTCAATTTTTTTGTCGTCGATATTCATTACAATTAGGGTGTGAACAATGTTTAAAAACTCGAATTGAAGGTTAAACCAGTGAGACCTCCGATTATCAATTCAACCGAGCCGATCGATTTAATTGGTTGAACCGATCGTTTGTATTAAAAAAACTTAAATATTTAATAAAAATATGTATTTGATTAAATTGTATGATCTTCAATATAAATTTAAGGGGTTAAAGGTTTAAATCTCATCACATATAATAATTATTTTTTTTATAAAAAAGAATAAGTTTAAAATAGATTTTACCGGTTCAATCAGTTTTTTACCGTTTCGGAGAATTTTCAGTTCTATTATATGCACCGGACCAGACAAGCCACTGGTTCCCGATTCAACCGATCCGGCCCGATTTTTTTAACACTGGGTGTGAATGATTAGCTGTCCGTAACGGTTAAACTCATGATCATGACTTACATGTATAAAGTGTCATAAACTATTTTTAAAATTATTTAAAAAAATTATGATTATTATTATAATTACTATATTTTAAGTAAGTTTTGCAAAATAAAAAAAAAAAATTACAATTGCAATAATTGCAATAGCATTGATTACACCTACAATCATAATAAATGTGACATGACGAAAATACGTCCTCAACTACAATTTAAAGTACTATCTTATTCAAAAAAATTTTTTTTTTTCCTTTTGGTGGGTTTAGTTCTTTGTTGTCCATCCACAAATTAATTAGCTTTATGTTTGTTCATTCACAATTCACATAGCATCCCAAAGTAGAACCCTCTTGATTTGATGAAGTGACCGTTGCTATATCCACTGCAATAAGCTTCTTCTCAGTAGGATACAGTTCAAGATGAGAAATTGATTTCAATGGTTTCTCCAATTTTAGTACATGCTTGTTTCATTTTCTGTCCCTTTAGAAAGCTTCTCATTTCCTTTAGCCTGGTAACTTGCCTACTGTGTGGGGTCACGCTAGCATGTCCACAACTGGCCGTAATACGGTGTTACGGTCATTATTTTACGGTTTCAGCTCTTTTCGTTACTAATATTTATCGTTGATATTTACCGTAATTGATCGTAATATCATTTGTTACGTCTACAACTGCGATAAATGCAACGCGACTAAAAATATTTTCGAGAACGCAATTTAAATCCCTGGACTGAATTCATTAACTACCATCATTCTTGTATATACTGAAGGTTTGGGACCGGGAAAAGATTGTTGTTATACCTGACCATTATATATTCACAAGTGATGAACGTGCAAATCGTAACGTGGACATCCTGAGGGAATTTTCCATGGAGCAAAATATGAAGTACTTTTATGATATTAAAGATCTTAGTAATTTTAAGGTATGACATTCTTGATCCTTGTAGACAGTTCTATTTTCTACTCAATTATTCGGAGCAGAAATATAAATAGTGATCGTAAACGGAGGTTATTTTACGATTCGGTCTTCTTCGTTACCGATATTCATAATCGATATTTATCGTAATTGATTGCGGTAGCATTCATTACGTTTGCAATTGTGATAAACGCGACGCAACCCAAAATACGTCCACAACCGCAATTTAAATCTTTGATTATGAGGAATTTAGGATATATTTTCTGTTTATTGACGGTAAAACTCAATTCTAAGTCATATCATTGCAGGCTAACCCTGACTACAAAGGTGTATGCCATATTGCACTTGCTCAAGAAGGTCATTGCAGGCCTGGAGAGGTAATCATTGTCTTACTAAAATTGTTGAAATTATTAAATACTTTATTTCACTTCACGCTGTTCGTGTCCGATATTCGTATTTGACGCATATTCGAAAATGCGTTTAGGGACGCACACATACTCATACATGGAAAAGCATAAAAAAATTGAATATATTCGAGTAGGACATATACCCGTATCGGATACTCACATCTGAGTCCGAGTAACATAGTGTTCCATAACTTCTGATAAGTTCTTAATTTACTCCTGCCTTCAGGTTTTGTTAGGGACAGATTCTCACACATGTACTGCTGGAGCATTTGGTCAGTTTGCTACAGGAATTGGAAATACAGAAGCAGGTTTTGTATTAGGCACCGGGACACTTTTGCTCAAGGTTTGATTATATACTTTAAGGTTTCAATTGCTGAAATGTGTTTCTTATCTTCTTCCTCACATGCTTTCATTTGTTTTTAGTTTCCTACTAGCTAGTACTGCAATTAAATATTTAGCTTCCCTTAATGTCATTGCTTAGCTATTTCATTCCCCAAATGGACACGCATTGTACTTTGCGACCTTAGCTGCTTCTTATTAGAGTTACATTTCGCCATAGCTCTATTGACATTTTTCTCCTTTTTACTAGATTAGAAGGTTTTAAGCTATGTTGCTCCTACTTTTCATTTTTTTTTAAGTATTCGTGTCCGATGCATATTCGGATATAAGTATGGGGATATGATCCTATAAATACATGAAAAAACTTAGAAAAAAACTGAAAATACCCGTGTCGGACACATACTCGTATCTGACACTCACACCCGAGTCCGAATAACATAGGCTTTAAGATGATCCAACTTCATTTAGCAAAGTCATAGAAGGAGGTTGGCATTTTATTAGCAGTTTGATGAGTGATTTTCTTCTTTCATGCTTGTTATTTTAGGCATATGTGGGATTTATCTGATGATTATATCAGGTCTTTATTCTGGGAATGGCTATTGATGTTATCTGAGTAAAGGCTGATATAGTAAAAGTGAGGTTTTGTTGCATGACAATTGCAGGTGCCACCAAGTTTGAGATTTGTGATGGATGGTGAAATGCCCGATTATTTGCTCGCTAAGGATTTGATTTTGCAGGTAAGTAACTATTATATTTCAGGCAATTGTTTCTTTTCAATGAGTAACAAGCCATAGTCTTGTGGAAAAATTACTCATGTTCTATGTCTATGTTTGCTACGACTTTTCTATTTTTTTTGAAGTACCCGTATCCGACATTCATGTCCTACGCATATCCGTACATGAATATGGAGATATGACCCTTCAAGGACTCTCCAAATACATGAAAAAACTAAGAAAAAATTGAGCATACCCGAGTCGGACACATACTCGTATTCGACACTCACACCCGAACTATGTTACTTGGACTCGGGTGTTAGTGTTGGACACGGATAGTGTCCAACACGGGTATGTTCAATTTTTTTCCCAAGATTTCCACGTATTTAGAGGGTCCTTGGAGTATTATATCCCGATACCCATGTCTGGATATGCGTCTGACACGAATATTTAAAAAAAAAAATGAAGAGTCGGAGCAACTTTAACTCTTGTTTGCATGATACATAATGTTCTTTCTTGTTCCCAAAAATGGTTTATCATTTTTGCAGATCATTGGTGAAATATCTGTAGCTGGTGCCACATATAAATCCATGGAGTTTGTTGGCACAACCGTTGAAAGTTTAAATGTAAGCAAGCTTGAAATGATCCAAATGGACTATTCGAATATCTTCTCAGTTAGAATCTTTGAATGGTACAAATCATGAATCTAATTGTTCTCATCACTTTTACTGGGTAGATGGAAGAACGGATGACATTATGCAATATGGTTATTGAAGCTGGTGGAAAGAATGGTGTTGTTTCCGCCGATAGTACTACATTTAAGTACCTTGAGGTGAAATGCAAATTGGCCAACCTTGATGCTTAGATTAAATGAAGCATGGCACTTCTGTCAGGGGAGTGTTCAAGTGTCGGACACGTATTTGATACGGACACGGCTCCAACACGGCAGAATGCGTGTTGGACACTCGAGGACACGTCAAAAAAATAAAAATAAAATCGGACACGATCAAAATGTGATCAAAACACGGTTGGACACGTCCGAATACGCTATGAAGGTTTTTTTGTTGTTGCATTTTTCTCCCAAATATGGAATTAACAATGAGCAATTTAGTTCTAACGGATTTTTTAAGGTTCAAAATTTTAAATTCAAAAATAATTTTAAAAAATTGAAAAATTATTTGCACGTTAATATTTAATTAAAAAGTATCAATTTTATATTTTTATTGTATATTATTATATATATATATTTTTATTGTCGTGTCCTGTCATACCCGTGTTTTAATTTTTTTTAAATTCCCATATAACCATGTCCGTGTCACCGTATTGCATGTCGGTGTTCGTGTCCGTGCTTCCTAGGATCAATGTGTATTCATGCAAAGAAGTTTTTGTATGTCCACTATTGCTGTCCTGCCTACCTGTGGCTTATGGAGTTGCATCTTTTGCTTTGCACAGGATAAAACATCAGTGCCATATGAACCAGTTTATAGTGATGCACAAGCAAGGTAGATTTATATATTTTAAGTTATGTTGCTCCGACTTTTTATTTTTTTTGAAATATTCGTGTTCGATGCATATCCGAACATGGGTATAAAGATATGATCTTCCAAGAACCCTTCAAATACATAAAATAAAAAACTTAAAAAAAATGAATATACCTGTATTAGACACATACTCGTATCCAATACTCACATCCGAGTCTGATTAACATAGATTTTAAGACAACAATTCCTATTATTATTGTCTTTGATTGTAAATTTTATGTTTTTGTACCTTTAACATGAATCAACATGTACATTTTCTTAATCTCTATGCTAATTTTGTTCTGTCCTTTTCTGGTTTATGTTTGGGGAAAGTTCTGGTAAACTTTTAGGAGCTGCCTGGTAGAGAAGATCTAACAATAGCTGCCTTGGTAAATGAGTTTAATAAACAAATTTAATGTTAGCTTTGGGGTAAAGAATTTCAAGCATACCAATTGGTCTGTAATTGGCATCAATTAGGCCTTTCATTTCCTGATTGGAGCTGCATTCAAGCAAGTACTTTACTTTTTTATCTTCTGGCTTTCAGGTTTCTTTCAGAGTTCAGATTTGACATCTCAAAATTGGAGCCCTTGGTAGCTAAGTGGGTGTGTCTATTAAGCTTAAGTAATGTGCCCTTTTTCTGTTAATGAAAGTAGACCTGACAAATAATTTTGGATAGGACACAAGAAAAATAATTAAAATAACACGATACGATATGAAAAAATAACATAAAAACTACACGAATATATCAAAACCTATATAACAGAAATTACTAATATGTCATAATTTATATAAATATGTAATACTTTAAACACGATTATATTACGAAAGAATAATACAAACACGATCCGAATACACAAATTACCAAATCTAAACTAAATATTATCTCATAAAAGTTGTGTACTTTGAGTAATTTATGGAACATATTTTGCAGCCTCATTCTCCCGATAATCGTGCTTTGGCAAGAGAATGCAAAGATATTAAAATTGACAGAGTATATATTGGATCTTGTACTGGTGGAAAAACAGAAGATTTTCTTGCTGCTGCCAAACTCTTCTTAGCTTCAGTAAGAGTCATATATTACCATATCTCATCCTTTTTTTATTTTTTTATTTCAGAGAAAGAGATGCAACATTATAGCATTAAACATAATCTTGTTTACGAGAATCAATGTTTTGTGCTATAGATTCACTAGCACATTTTTCATATTTTTGGCTTATGTTATCCGGACTCGGAAATAAATATCGTATACGGATATGTATCCGACACGGGTATACTCAATTTCTTTAAAGTTTTTACATATATTTGGAGGATCGTATCCCCATACCCATATCTAAATATGTGTCAGACATAAGTGTCGAATATGGGTACTTTAAGAAAAAAAAAGAGTCCGGATAACATAATTTTTGCTACAAGGTGGCAATTGGTTTGAGTTGGAAGCTTGAATACAGTACTAAACAATTGATGTTGGCTAGTTGTTATATTCTATGTTGATGTGGCTCTTCATTTCTTTTGAAGTATCCGTGTCCGACTCATATTCGGATATGGGTTTGGGGATATGATCTTCCAAGGATCCTTCAAATACATGAAAATCTTGAAAAAAATTGAATATACCCGTGTCGGATACATACTTATGTCCGACATTTACACTCGAATTCGAGTAACATAGGTTATAATCTTCAGAACCCTATTGTGAGTTGTGACTTCTAATTTGCTTGAAATGCAGGGCAAAAAGGTGAAAGTCCCCACATTCCTTGTTCCTGCTACCCAAAAGGTGTATGAAATTGTATTGTTAATGTTAAAAAAAAAAAACATCATTCAACTTGCTATTTATGATAAATGAATGTTCCTTATTAACATGTTATAAATTGGCAGGTTTGGGTGGACATATATACTCTCACTGTACCAGGATCTGGTGGCAAGACTTGCTCTCAGATATTCGAAGAAGCTGGCTGTGACACACCTGCAAGCCCCAGTTGTGCTGCTTGTATGGGTGGCCCTAAAGACACATATGCACGCTTGAATGAAGCTCAGGCAAGTTGTCTTCCCTCTATGTTACTCGGATTCGGATGTGAGTATCGGACACGAGTATGTATTTGAAAGGTCCTTGGGGGATCATATCTTTATATTCATGTCCGAATATACGTCGGATATGAATACTTTAAAAAAAAATAAAAAATCGAAGCAACGTAGGTTCCTCCTTACCAGGCACCTTCAAAAAGAAGAGCTCTTTTTCCTAGAGTTTACCTTTTTGGTTGACAAGTGGAAGTTTAGGGAATTTTATCATGAAATTGTGATCACAGCAGGAGTTGATACATCTATATACATAAAGAGTGAAGAGTGATGAATTTGAGATTTAATCCAGTTGGTTCATATAATCAAAGTGACATCCAGTAGGTTTGGGTTCGAATCTCACCATACGTAATTCTTTCATACTATTCTCAAGTTGCGGCTTTTTTTATACCAAAAAAAAAAGAGAATGAAGGGTGATTCACTAGAACAAGAAATGCCAAGCAAAAAAATCGAGAAAACTGAAAACCGATTCGAATAGTGTTCGGTTTAGTTTTTATTGAATTTCGAATTCGGTTCAGGTAATAATTATTTATATTCGGTTCGTTTCGATTTTCGGTTCATAAGTTTTAAAAACCATAATTATTCAAATCGAATTGAATTTTATTTTTTAATTAGTTTTTATTTTTGATAATATAAAAATAAATATTTTATTTCTAAATTAGTAAAAAAAAAAAAAAAAACTTAAAAAATACTAGAGAAAAAGATAATTTTTTAAAATTTTAAAAACCGATGAACCGAATCATCAGAGCCGGTAGAATTCGATTCAATTTTTAAAAAACTAAAATATTACACATTAACCATAATTTTTTTTTTTAAAAAAACCGAATCGAACCGTTATCACCCCTAAAAAATAGTGTAAGGACTAAAGACATTGAATCTCTTATCCTAGCACAGGCTAGTACCATATAGAAATATATCAAGAATTCACTTATAGTCAAGTGGCCAATTTTTTTTTTTTTTTTTATACAGAAAATATCGCAATCTGAAAAGAAAAAAAAAAGGATTGCATTGCAGATATTGAAATTCGAACTACAGACCTGTTGGATGTCACATTTTAAAAATAACTACATGAATCAACTGGGTCAAACTCCGAGTTCAATCATTTACACTATTTTGTTTGTTCTTATTAATGCAATAACTTTCATAGGATCAACCTTGCAGGTTTGTGTCTCAACAACAAATAGAAACTTCCGTGGTCGGATGGGGCATAAGGAAGGGCAGATATATCTTGCTTCTCCATACACAGCAGCTGCATCAGCTTTGACTGGCTATGTCACTGATCCAAGAGAGTTTTTGCATTAGAAAAGTGACCACATGACATTTTTGTGAGTAATTTGTACTACTTTTATATATAACCTAAACAAATAATACTTGTAGTCCACAGAGAGAGAGAAAGTTACAGCTCAGGTGTTGGTATAATTCTAAATCGCGGTCGCTGCGGATGCGATTGCGGTATCGAAGGCGTTATGTAATACATCGCGGTTTGTCGCGAACGTAAATTTGATAAGGTTTCAAAGAATTTGATAGTGTCGCGGGCGTTATGTAACGGGTAAAATACGATACAAAAATTATAATTTTCGTTATGTCGTCGTTACATTATGTAATGACCGTATTTTATAACTATGAGCTTTGGGTACTGTTGTGTTAATACTGTAACATTGTTTTTATTATATTTCTTCAGCTTTAATAGTGCTTATATATAGTAGCATAGTTCAGGAAGCATACACAAGGAAAAGGACTTTGTTACTGATATGAACATCTTAATTATATGTGCTGAGTTTCATCATTTGCATGATAAGTGCTATCAGATACCTTGTCTGAAATGAAGGTTAAAAGTATCTAAATAGTTATTGTTCTATAATTAAAACTGCATTTTAGTTCTTATATTATAGAGGTGAGTAGTTTAATTATTATACGTTTGAAATTGATGAAAAAAATAAAATTAGTAACAATGTTAATGAAAAACCATCTAAATGTTGACGTGGACATGTGAAACTGACAGAATAGATGATTTGCAAAAAATATAATGACGTAAGCACATTTTTTTGTTAAGGTGGAATTTAAAAACTGACATAATAGATGACTTCGAAAAAAAATGATGACATATTTTTACGGGTAAGGGAGGGATTTGAGTAAAAAAAAATTTTGTTTTTCTAAATTCCAATTGATTAAAAAAATTTGACAAGTCTTCATTTTTTTTTCAAATCATTTTTTTGTCAGTTTCATATGTTCATATCTAAATTTAGACGGTTTTTTATTAACACTTTTACCGATTTTACTTTTTTGTATCAATTTCAAACGTACAAAAATTAAATTACTCACTTCTATAATATATAAATTAAAATACACTTTTAGCTATAAAAATTATTTAAGTACTTTAACCCTGAAATGAACCATATCACATAAGAAAGTGGTGGTGAATTGAAGAACCAAAAATCTCCTCCTCTATCATCCATTGAAGATGACGAAACATTAATTCTTTTAATAGTTCCTTACAAGTTACAATATCCTCTTTTTCACCTTTGTGAAAAAATTCATGTTTACATTTTGAAAAATTCTAAAATTTTTTTTTACTGTGAGCTTCATATAAGCTTTAGTAAAGTATGACCGTTGAATGAAAAATAATTCATTTGAACCGTTGAAATGAATAAAAAAATAAAAAAATTGATATAACCGGTTTGTCATAACGATTTTTTCGGACCGCTACGACGAATTTGATGAAAACACAAAAATGGAGTCGCCACCAATCTTTTTTACTAGGTGTGATTGGCCACCTATTAAAACCGGTTTTAGTAAAAGTATTTTAAAATTAATTAAAACATTTTGTAAAACCAATTTTGAAGTCCGCGCTTTGAACCAGAGAGAAAACAAAATCGGGTTCGGGAGTCGGTTACGTGCGGGGAAGGATTAGCACCCCCGCAACGCCCGTTTAGAAAACGGTACCACTTGATCACGTATTATCTTAAATCTCGGTTTAATGGATTTAACTGGTGTTTAAAACTAATTCTCTTTTATTTTCATTTTTTATTTTTAAAAAAAATATGTTTATTATTTTTTTGAATTTTCTTGAACTGTTTTTAATTTTTAAAAAATCGAAACTGGACATAAATTTATTATCGAAAATACTCATTAAATATTCCCGACACTCTCGGTGGTATTTAACGAGATCTTCTCACCTCAAGACATCTTAGGAATCACAACCGTGATCCTTCGAATTCCGTCGTCGGCAATTTACATCCATTTTTTTTTATCTAAATGCGTATGATGCGAATATTTAAATATCGGATGCATACGGCTTAACACATAACTATAAAATTAAACATGCGAATCGTAATATTAAAAACACGAGCATGGCAAAATATCGAGCGCAATAAACATTCGCTCTTTATTCACTTTTTTTGTTGATTATTTCCATTTTTTTTAACGAAAAAGAATTTTCGTATCGAGCATGTCGCCAAATATTCCCACCACTCGTGGTGATATTTAACGAAACTCTCTCACCTCAAGATATCTTAGGAATCACTACCGTGACATCCTTCGAATTCCGTCGTCGGTAATTCGTATTTATTAAAAACTTTTTTTTTGAAAGGTAAATTAAAATGCTTTTAATAATTATTTCCGAAATAAAAGAAATTATCTATGTAAGAGTAATTCCCGAATCACTCCGATACTTTCGATAGTGTCTCGATTATTATTCTCACTCGAACCTTTTCGAAGAACGATCGATACTCCGACCATCCGAGAAAGAGATCCGTTTTTAGAGAATTTTATTTACCGAAAATAATTTTAAAAAACATGTATTAATTAAAAATTATTATTTTAATATTTTAAAATCGAAATCGAATAACAAAAATATATCGAATGCCGGACAAAATAAATAAATACAAATAGTAAATGAAAATAAATAAGAAAATCATACTTGACGAATGTCGAGAATCTGAAAAATCAAAATGCCGGACTTGATCTTCGTAAAATCACCTGAAAATGTTAATAAAAAAAATCAAAACTTCAAAAACGATCATCGTGAATTTTTCTTTAATTTTTTTTATATTTTTTTATATTTTTTTATATTTTTTATTTTTTTAAATTTTTTTTAATTTTTTTAATTTTTCTCTTTTTTTAATTTTATATTTTTATACTATTATTGTTTTTTTTATTATTGTTTTTTTTTTATTTTTTCTCTTTTTTTATTTTTTCTTTTCTTTCTTTTCTTTTTTTTTTTCTTTTTTTTTTTCTGGCCCCAAAACCAGGCCTGTTGGGCCAGGTTCGGCCCTGGCCTGCTGAGCCAGGCCTGGTTCTGGCCTGGCCCAAATTTCTTTTTTTTTTTTTTTTGTTGCCTGAGGGGGGATCCGCGCGGACCCCGGGTCGGATCCGGGTCCAGGCGCGGATCCTCCCCGCGTTAAACGGCGCCGTTTTGGCGCCACAAAAAACGGCGTCGTTTCGACGCCTGTCTCTCTTTTTTTTTTTTTTTTTTGACCCGGGTCGGGTGCGCGGACCCCGGGTCGACCCGCGGGTCCACGCGCGGACCCTGGTCAAAACGGCGTCGTTTTGACGCCAAATATTTTTTTTTAAAGAAAGCGGGTGACCCGCGCGGACCCCGGGTCGACCCGCGGGTCGACGCGCGGGTCATTCGACCCGCTCCATTTGGGGGCTATAAATAGCCCCCTTTTTTTGTTTTTTCAGTTTTTTTTTTCTTCTTCTCTCTCTTCTTTCTCTCTCTCTCTCTAAAACCCAGAAACCCCCCCAAAACCCAGATTCCGGCAGTCGACACCGCGCCGGCCGCCGTCCATCGTCGCCGGCCGCCGTTCGCCGGCGGCCGGTGATCACCAAAATACTTTCTCCCGAACCGCCTCGACCTCCTCTTCTCAGATTCGGGCTCCGTTTTGCCCGAATCCCCGCCGAAGTCCGTAGATCTAGGTTTCAAAACCCTTTGTTGGTTTTGCTGTTTTTTTTTTGGTTGGTGTGTTTTTTTTTTGTGCAGGTTTTTTCTTTTTTGAGCGGGTTGGTTCGGAGAGGGGGGGCCGATCTGTTTTTGTTTCGAAAAGGGGGGTATCGAGATCTGGGTTTCGGACCCCAGATCTGGATTTTTGGGTGACGATTTGCGGCTGGCTGAGGGGCCTCCTCCTCTGAGGGGCTTCGGCCCTCCCTGTTGGTTCGGATCTGGGGGCCTCCGGGAGGGGTCCGAATTGGTGGGGTCTCCTCCTCCTCCCTCCCCTCTCTGCTGGCTGTTTGGGGGCTTTTATGGGGGGTTGAGTGTGTGGGGGGGTTGCCGTGTGGCAGGTGGGTGGCGTGTGTAGGGTGGTTGGCCTGTTGGCAGGGAGGCTGGTGGCGTGTGGCAGGGAGTCTGGTGGCGTGTGGCAGGGAGTCTGGTGGCGTGTCTGTTGGGGTGGTCAGGTGGGTTAGTGGCAGGGGTTAGGGTTTGGTTAGGGTTAGGTTGGTTGGGGAAATGGGTTTGGGCCCATTGGTGGCCCGATTTAGGTTGAGGGGTTTGGGCTTGGTTGGGCCCGAGATTGGGCCTGGACAGCCACGGTTCGCACTTGGTCCGGGTCGGATTCGAATCCGACCCGGACGAAAATTGGTTATTACACGGTTAATTCGGTAGCTGGGAAAAACATCCAATATCAAATCTACCTCTCTTCCAAAATCAGCAAACCCTAAAAATTTAAAACTCTCACTTCGACCTCTGAACTGAAACCCCAAATCTCCATTTTTTCTCATTCCTTTCTTCTTCATCGTCAAATCTCTTTCATTCATTCCCCCAAATAAGGTTTTACTTTCATGTCTCTCCCCCAAACCAAACGCTCTCTCAGATCCAACGACGCTGGTTCTTCTTCTTCCTCTTCTCACTTCCAACCACCAATGAAGAAAGCCAAGTCCCAAGCCGTGGTTGCAGTAATTGCAAAAGAATCTGGTATTTTATCCACCAGTAATTGCAGGATATCTTGCTTGTGCTCGCTGCTCAAATACTGGATCTCTTGTTCTTATCGAACCAGTCTTGATATCAAATGGTGGAGACCAGCCTTTATCAGCCCCAAAAACAGAAAGATGTTCAAACTGTTCAAACTTATTTGTGTGGGCATTGGTTGAAATTTGAAGGTGGGAAACTTGTGTACCAGACGACTAAGAAGAGAGCTAGCGGTCCCAAATGTCCTGTTACTGGCAAATAGATACTACTTCAATCATTTGATATCAAAACTCCTGGTAAATAGATACTACTTCAATCATTGATTTATATAGTGATATATGCATTTCTTTTTTCTTTTTTTATAAAAGGTTTACTTATTTGTGTGGGCATTGGTTGAAATTTGAAGGTGGGAAACTTGTGTACCAGACGACTAAGAAGAGAGCTAGTGGTCCCAAATGTCTTGTTACTGGCAAATGCATCCAAGGGGTATTTTATTATTATTATTGTTAATTTCTTTCCTGAATAGCCAATTAATTCAAAGCTTTTGTTATATTATTTACGAGTATGAGAATTTCGAGCTTATGAATGTTGAAAAAAAGTAGGGAATGAAAATGAAAAAGGAATGCTTTCATACTTATAACAAGGTTTCAATAGATGGGTTTGTCATATTCTGGAGGAATTAGCTTAGAATTGTTGATAATATACAATGCTAATCAGTTGATAATTGCATTCAGAGTAGGTATTTTTTTTCTAATCAAATTAGTTAAATTTAGTGCTGGAAACAGTTGGGGTCAGCTCTTTGTAGTTTAGTCTTGTTTTATAATACATTGCCCTAACTCTCATAGATGCAAAAAATACTGTTCCAAGTTCTTAATTTGTGAACTGAACATTTTTTTGATTCGGATTTTTTTTTTTGGGGTCATAGTTTGATTCGGATTTACTTTCATACTGTAAGGATATATTGCTTTACTGCTCAAATTTCGTTTTTCGGTGGGCATTTTGCCCCCGTTAAATTTAGTTTGTTTCCCCACAATGGGCGGTGAGACAAAGCGTGGTTTGGGATTAAAACTTTATTTTAAATTTAACTTCTCTTGTTTAGTTTGCAATGTTGGCCTTCACCTGCTTTCTTCCTGCACTATGTTGTGTTTTATTTTGCTGTTTTTTAGTTTTCTTCTGTCTTGGCAAGTCAAAACTTATTGTTTTGATTATTTTCAGAGTGTGACAATCATTTTGCCTTTGTTAAACTTAGGGTTAGTTTAGCGTCGCTGTTAGAAAAAAGTTTGGGTTGAAAATGTTTGGTGAAAAAAATGTGGTTTAAGAATTTTTAAGTGTTTAGTATTGTTATGAAAAAGTGCCGTGAGAAATTGAAATGTCAAACAAGATATGTTTAAAATAATAAAAATTTAGAAATAAAGTTATTTTACACAAAAGTCAACTTTCAAACTGCAAAAGCTTTATTTTTTTGGTTTTTTGATTTGGGTTGTTGCCAAATCATGATTTTAATCGCAAAAGCTAATTTTTTTTTAGTCGTTTAACATTGAGGTTGTGGTGAAACGCAATTTTTAACCTCAAAAGTTGTGCCAACAGCAATACTAAACGGAGCCTTAGTTGTTTCACATAATATGTGCTGATTACTTTAAATCTTCCTGTTGTATATAATGTTGCTCTATGTGCAGATCCCTCACATCGTCCGAATGGAGTCTCAATGGTTGGAATAATATACTTGTGTATATTGCTCTATGTTGCTCTATGTTGGAATAATATAATGGTTGGAATAATATTGCTCTATGTTCAGGATCTGGAAAGGTGTGGCGTCTAAAAATATGGAGTCTCAATGGTTGGAATAATATACTTGTATATATCAACTAGGAAATTTTATGAATGGAATAATATTTTGCTTATGCAACTTCTTTATGCAAATTGGGAATTTTAGGGTTAGAGTTATGGTTTTCATTATATACCTTTCTTTGCCAGATATAGAATTAGTTCACATCATTCAATTTTTAAAATTTTTTTTCATATATTTGGAGGATCGTATCCCCATACCCATGTCTAAATATGTGTCAGACATAAGTGTCGGATATGCGTACTTTAAGAAAAAAGAAGAGTCCGCGTAACATAATTTTTGCTACAAAGTGGCAATTGGTTTGAGTTGCAGGCTTGGATACAGTACTAAACAATTGATGTTGGCTAGTTGTTATATTCTATGTTGCTCTGACTCTTCATTTTTCTTAAAGTATCCGTGTCCGACTTATATTCGGACATGGGTTTGGGGATATGATCCTCCAAGGATCCTCCAAATACATGAAAATCTTGAAAAAAATTGAATATACACATATCGAATACATACCCATGTCCGACATTTACACTCGAATTCGGATAACATAGGTTATAATCTTCAGAACCCTGTTGTGAGTTGTGACTTCTAATTTTTGCTTGAAATGCAGGGCAAAAAGGTGAAAGTCCCCACATTCCTTGTCCCTGCTACCCAAAAGGTGTATGAAATTGTATTGTTAATGTTAAAAAAAAAAAACATCATTCAACTTGCTATTTATGATAAATGAATGTTCCTTATTAACATGTTATAAATTGGCAGGTTTGGGTGGACATATATACTCTCACTGTACCAGGATCTGGTGGCAAGACTTGCTCTCAGATATTCGAAGAAGCTGGCTGTGACACACCTGCAAGCCCCAGTTGTGCTGCTTGTATGGGCGGCCCTAAAGACACATATGCACGCATGAATGAAGCTCAGGCAAGTTGTCTTCCCTCTATGTTACTCGGATTCGGGTGTGAGTATCGAACATGAGTATATTCATTTTACTCTAAATTTTTCTATGTATTTGAAAGATCTTTGAGGGATCATATCCCCATACCCATGTCCGGATATACACCAGATACGAATACTTTAAAAAAAATAAAAAATCGAAGCAACATAGCTTCCTCCTTACCAGACACCTTCAAAAAGAAGAGCTCTTTTCCCTAGAGTTTACCTTTTTGGTTGACAAGTGGAAGTTTAGGGAATTTTATCATGAAATTGTGATCACAGCAGGAGTTGATACATCTATATACATAAAGAGTGAAGGGTGATGAATTTGAGATTTAATCCAGTTGATTCATATAATCAAAGTGACATCCAGTAGGTTTGGGTTCGAATCTCACCATACGTAATTCTTTCATACTATCCTCAAGTTGCGGCCTTTTTTATACCAAAAAAAAAAAGAATAAAGGGTGATTCACCAGAACAAGAAATGCCAAGCAAAAAAATCGAGAAAACCGAAAAACGAATAGTGTTCGGTTCAGTTTTTATTGAATTCGGTTTGAATTTGGTTTAGGTAATAATTATTTATATTCGGTTCATTTCGATTTTCGGTTCATAAGTTTTAAAAACCATAATTATTCGAACCGAATTGAATTTTATTTTTTAATTAGTTTTTTATTTTTGATAATATAAAAATAAATATTTTATTTCTAAATTAGTAAAAAAAGAAACTTAAAAAATACCAGAGAAAAAGATAATTTTTTAAAATTTTAAAAACCGATGAACCGAATCATCAGAGCCGGTAGAATGCGATTCAATTTTTAAAAAACTAAAATACTACACATTAATCATAATTTCTTTCTTAAAAAAATCGAACCGAACCGAACCGTTATCACCCCTAAAAAATAATGTCAGGACTGAAGACATTGAATCTCTTATCCTAGCACAGGTTAGTACCATATAGAAATATATCAAGAATTCACCCTAACCAATTATAGTCAAGTGGCCAATTTTTTTTTTTTTTTTTATACAAAAAAGGTCGCAATCTGAAAAAAAAAAAAAAAGGATTGCATTGCAGATATTGGAATTCGAACTACAAACATGTTGGATGTCACAGTTTAAAAATGACTACATGAATCAACTGGGTCAAACTCCGAGTTCAATCATTTACACTATTTTGTTTGTTCTTATTAATGCAATAACTTTCATAGGATCAACCTTGCAGGTTTGTGTCTCAACAACAAATAGAAACTTCCCTGGTCGGATGGGGCATAAGGAAGGGCAGATATATCTTGCTTCTCCATACACAGCAGCTGCATCAGCTTTGACTGGCTATGTCACTGATCCAAGAGAGTTTTTGCATTAGAAAAGTGACCACATAACATTTTTGTGAGTAATTTGTACTACTTTTATATATAACCTAAACAAATAATACTTGTAGTCCAGAGAGAGAGAGAGAAAGTTTCAGCTCAGGTGTTGGTATAGTTCTAAATTGCGGTTGCAGATTTCATTGCGGATGCGATTACGGTGTCGAAAGCGTTATGTAACACGTCGCGGTTTGTCGCGAACGTAAATTTAATAATGTTTCAAAAAATTTGATAGTGTCGCGGGCGTTATGTAACGGATAAAATACGATACAAAAATTATAATTTTCGTTATGTCGTCGTTACATTACTTAATGACCGTATTTTAGAACTATGGGTTTTGGGTACTGTTGTGTTAATACTGTAACATTGTTTTTATTATATTTCTTCAGCTTTAATAGTGCTTATATATAGTAGCATAGTTCAGGAAGCATACACAAGGAAAAGGACTTTGTTACTGATATGAACATCTTAATTATATGTGCTGAGTTTCATCATTTGCATGACAAGTGCTATCAGATACCTTGTCTGAAATGAAGGTTAAAAGTATCTAAATAGTTATTGTTCTATAATTAAAACTGCATTTTAGTTCTTATATTATAGAGGTGAGTAGTTTAATTCTTATACGTTTTAAATTGATGAAAAAAATAAAATTAGTAACAATGTTAATGAAAAACCATCTAAATGTTGATGTGGACATGTGAAATTGACAGAATAGATGATTTACAAAAAATATAATGACGTGAGCACATTTTTTTGTTAAGGTGGAATTTAAAAACTGACAGAATAGATGACTTCGAAAAAAAATGATGACATGTTTTTACGGGTAAGGGAGGAATTTGAGTAAAAAAAAATTATGTTTTTCTAAATTCCAATTGATTAAAAAAATTTGACAAGTCTTCATTTTTTTTTTTCAAATCATTTTTTTGTCAGTTTTATATGTTCATATCAAAATTTAGACGGTTTTTTATTAACACTTTTACCGATTTTACTTCTTTGTATCAATTTCAAACGTACAAAAATTAAATTACTCACTTCTATAATATATAAATTAAAATACACTTTTAGCTATAAAAATTATTTAAGTACTTTAACCCTGAAATGAACCATATCACATAAGAAAGTGGTGGTGAATTGAAGAACCAAAAATCTCCTCCTCTATCATCCATTGAAGATGACGAAACATTAATTCTTTTAATAGTTCCTTACAAGTTACAATATCCTCTTTTTACCTTTGTGAAAAAATTCATGTTTACATTTTTCATGCCCACCTAATGGCTAATTCTTCTCTGACCCCCAAATTCTTACCTAACTGTAACAGCAAAATCTCACTTACTTTTTATTTACCTCTCTTTAAAAACCCATATCAAATTTCAAAAGAATGAAATAAATTTTCTACAAGAAATAATCCACCTCTAAATGAACTCTGGCCCCTTAAAGAATCTGAAAAAAAAAACATGAATATCAGCAATCACAACAACCCAAAGGAAAAAAAAAAAATATTACCAACTTCTATTCAACATTCAACAATAAAATCAAAAATTAGATTATTGTGTATGCTTGTCGTGTTTTATATATATTTTTTGTGTGTAAATTGTGTAAAAATGAACATTACATATTGTTAAACATATTAAAATTTTAAAAACAAATATAATACATATATTAAATATGTAATGTTAATCGTGCTAATCGTATATTGTGTCCAAAATTATCGGATATAGCTGTAATGGAAAATACATATCAATTTCTGTATTTAGGGATGGTAATAGATAGTGAGGATTCAGATATTTGTAATTATCTGATTTGCTTTTTACGAATTCGAATATTACGGATTCGGATAAATTAGGATTCGGATATTATAATTACTATCCGCAGCGGATTCAGAGCGGATGCGGATATGAAACCTCGGATATCCATTATCCGAATCCGCATTACTTATGCGGATAACGGATTCGGATTTCGAATCCGCTTATTTTTGCGGATTCGGATATCCGAATCCATTATCCGTTTATTTGAATTTAAAATTAAATTAAATTAAATTTTATTTGAATTTATATTTGATTTATTTATTTTTACTTATTGAATTCAGATATTTAGTGGATTCGGATATCTGACGGATAATGTTATTTAATTTGAATTCGGATAGTAATATTTGAATTTAATGAGAATAATAAATAAATTCGAATTTTAAAATAAATTTAAATATTAAAAAAAAATATATATCCTACTCGTGTCATCTCTATCTGTATCTTAGAAGTGCATACCATCACGTTTCTTCATCACACCCCTTGCAAACATCAAGAAAATGGCAAGGAATCCCACTCTAGCTAGGGGTGTAAATGAGACACTGGTGCTCGCAAGCTATTCGAGTTCGGCTCGAAAAAAATTCGAATTCGATTCGGTCATTATCGAGCCGAGCTCGAGCTCGAGCAGTTCGAGCTATCGAGCGAGCCGAATTCGAGTATCTCAATACTCGATTCGAGCGGCTCGCGAGCCTAATCGAGCTTTTGATTTTATAATATATATTTTTATAATAATTTACTATATTACCCTTATTATTTAAATGTAAAAAAATTGTATATGAAACGAGCTCGAGCTCGAGTACATAAATTGAGTAAACGAGCTTTATCGAGCCGAGCTCGAATAGTTCGATTATATCTCGAGCCGAGCTCGAGCTTGAAAAATGGTATTCGGTCGAGCTCGAGCCGAGTTTCGAGCAGCGAGTTTCGAGTCGAGCTCGAGCTCGAGCAGCTCACTATTCGAGCTCGGCTCGACTCGATTACAGCCCTAACTCTAGCTGCCCCTCCTAATATTACAGCCACTGTCTTTCCTATATTTTGTCCTGTCCCTACATCAATCAAAGACATCCCCAATCAAGTAATTACACCTTAATTAAACCATTTTTAAGTCATTAATCTTAATTAGGATTTAGGATAAAACTTTTTTACAACCAAAAGTAAGGAGGATAATGGAGTGGGATTGAAAATTGTTTTATTTATCTTTGTTTTATTATTGTATGGATGTTAAATATATTCGTATTTATGGATATCGATTACATCCTGTTCCACACAATTTTATCTAGAGGTGGCAAAATGAACCCGAATCCGAAAACCCGCCTAGTAAAACCCGAACCCGCCCAAACCTGATTTGACCAAAAAGTCAAAAACCTGAACCCTAAAAAACCCGAACCCGAAATGGCCCAAGTCCGAAAGAGCCCGAACCCGAAAAGACCCGAATCCAAAATTACCCGAACCCGAAAAAACCCGAACCTGAAAAACCCAAACCCGAAAATATCCGAGCCCCACCCGAACCCGAAATCGAATTTAATACTAAAAATAAAAATTATCAAATTGTAATTAAATAATTTTTTTTTATAAAGTAAGAACTTTATTTATCAATTTTATTATAATATATTTTTTAATAATTTAATTAAAATTTAGTTTAATTTATTTATTATTATATATATGATAAAATAATAATTTTATCAAAAATAAAATTATATTTTGTACTTATAGCTTTAATGTCCTATATGTTTATGAATCCACTATCTAAATATTCTAAACTCATGAAAATTTTAGAAATGTAAATTTTTTTGACATAAAATATTACTTGTCCTTTATTTATGTTATTTTAAGAGCACCCTTATAATAGTATTTTTTATATATTAAAATTAATTAATAGCAATTTATTCATTTTAATTTATCTCTAGTATAATAGTATTTTTTATATTAAAAAATAGATAAAAACTACTTTTAAAAAATTTGTGTTGCTTTTTGCAACATATATATAGTTTTCTTAGGCATATTATTAAATTAAGTCATTAACACCATATTCACTTGTCCAAGCACGGACCGATCCGAAATATAAGTTTCAAATTCTACCAAAACCCACCCATATTTGTAAATGAGTAGTCCAAACCCGTTTAGGCCTCAAAGTTGAATGCCAGGGTTCGTCTTTAAAAATCTCTTATTTTGTAGTAAATCTAATAATATATTTACATGTTGAAATTCGAGTTAATCAAATCAATTATTTTAAATATTAATATGATTAATTTATAATATATCATATTTTTTATAATAAATTATTTTAAAATTTTATTTTATATAAAAAATTAATTTTATATTCTTTTGGTGCTAATAAATATTGATTTTAATAAATAAATATAAATAAAAATATCATATTCTAATAAAAGATTATTTTTAAAAATAATAATAAAATAATTTTTAAAAGTAAATATTTAAATTATGTAAAAATGATTACATCTAACATAAAATAAAAATGATGTAAAACAAACCCGAACCCGATTGGGCCCGAACCACAACGGACCCGAACCTGAACCCGAATGGGTCCGAACCCGATTGAACCCGAACCCGAATAAGCCCGAACCCGAATGGGTCCGAACCCAAATGAACCCGACCCGAACCCGCCCAATTGCCACCTCTAATTTTATCTCATATTTTCATTAATTATTTTTAATTTAATATTTTAAAATATATATATTATTATTTATTCATAAACATATTGTAGTATATATAATATATAATACATATATAAAAAATATATAATATTATATATATATATGATTTTAGTATATATATCTAATATATATACTAAAAATATAAAAGAGATATATAAAATATTTTAAGAGATAAAATAATAATTTTAAAAAACGAGACGGGATAGAACGGAATAAGTATTTATCAAAATCGCTTTGCTCTATCCAACTTCACTTTTCAAAAAAATAAACATCTTCATTTGGAATGGATCGATACAAAATCCGTAAAGCGGATCGAGTTTAGAAACTAATCAATCCAACAAGGATTCAAAAAATCAAATACAATGAGAAGGAAAGGCAACCCATTTCCAGTTACCTGACGAAGAAGGATGTGAATATGAAGAAGATGATGATCTTCTAGGGACCCCATTTGGATAATAACTGTAACTAATAAAGCACTTTTGTAGATAGATTTGACCTGAGATGGAACTCCCACATTCAAACTGAGCTCTTTGATTTTTTTTATGCAATCTCCACAATCTGAATCTCCCACATCTCCTTCACATTGCCCCAATACATAAACAGATTGGTAATTTGTGGTATAAAAACCACTGAAAAGGCAGTATCCCTCTTTTCTTCAAATCCAGTTCCAGCAACATTTGTAGCACCACAAGTTTTGAACAACATTTCCATGCCAGAAACTTGAGCAAAGCCAGCAACTTCATACAACATGTAGCAGCCATAAAGTTGGATTCTTGAAGCTATAGTTTTGCTGCCACAAAGTTTGTTAGTCAAAGTTGGGAGATGGCTGACACAGTTGTAACAGTTACTGTTACTGAGGTCTCCCCTACATTGGAAAAGACCAGTAATGGTAGTTTTATCCTAGGTTACTCCGACTCGTGAGTAAGTGTTGGATAGGGATATGTTTCAATTTTTTAAAAAAATTTCATGTATTTGAAGGATCGTTGAGAATTATATCCCGTATCCATTACGGATATGCGTCGAATATGAGTGTCAAATACGAATACTTTACGAAAAATAAAAAATCGGAACAACATAAGTTTTACTAGTACCTGTTGTTCTCTTGAAAAACTTTACCTTCATGGACTGTGAAAGCAAGGCTTCAAACAAGGAAGACAGGGCCTGTGAGTATATATCCCAGCTGGATCTGTGAAAGCCTGCTTTGAACAACCTTTGTAGACCAGGGTTGTGTAATCAGAAGCAGATTCAAGCAGTGGAGAAAGTTCAAGATTGGTAAACAAGACAAGAAATGAGAGGAAAAGAAAGAAGGGGGTTTTGAAGAAAAACCGAAACCCATTTGTTGGGGTAGTTTTTGTTGGATCAAATCATGGCAGTTTCCTTGCAGATTCGGTGGGGATCTGTAAGGACTTGGTGGGTTTTAGCTAAACCTGAGCATATAGATTAAAAGGTTGAGCTTTTGCTGTACCTTTGGTTTGGTTTGGTTTCTTCAGCTTCACCCTTTGGAAAAGAGTTTTGGTTCTGGTTTTGATTGTGGTATTTGAGATTTTTACCATACTTTTTTTGCATGGCAAATGAGAGAGAGAGGGGTTTATCTTTTGCCATTCACAGGAGATTACAAATAGACCTGCTTAGGTAGGGTCACGGCTCCAATTATTTTTTTTTATTTAGGTTGGTTTTGGATAGATTCGAATCAATTTATCGACTCAATTTTATTGTTTAAATAATTATAAAATTTTAAAAAGTATTTTTATAATTAAATTTAAATAAAAAATATTTTTTTATTAATTAAACAGTGATTTGAATCGAATCGACTCGGATAAAAAATATCTTTATTCAAATTTGACTTAATATGAACCGAATTTGTCAGACCGGATGAATTACACGACCGAGCAGGTCTAATTACAATGCAGAACAAAATTGATAATAAAAAAATATTTTTATGGAAATGATGAAATTGATTAAACAATTTTAAAAAAATATATATTTTCAAGAGAATGAGAACAAAATGAATTTATTTAAAGATAAAATAAACTTGAATAGTAAAAACAATAGACCCTTCTTTAAAAGGTGGTAATTGGTAAGGAAGAATGAATGTGAGTGAATCTGATTTTATGCCATGACCCATGAAAGTTTAACTGAAGCACATCTCACTTAAGAACTGCTTTGAAAACCTAGTGTTTAAATTGAATAATAATAGTAATTCGCTAAAGATCAGTAGTAACAGGGTGATGATAAATTAGATATTTATAATTTTTAAAATATTTGAATTTGATAGCAAATTCGTCAAAAATTCGAATCCGTTAAATATTTGAATTTTTTATAATATGAGTATGCATGCTCTTTAATTTTTTATTTTAGTTTTTTCATTAACTGTACCTTTACTAGTAAAAAAATGATAATATCAAACTCTCTACTTTTCAATATTTGAGTATTCAGCAACAGACATGAAACCATAAAAAAATGAAAATCGTGCATATTGGCCAACAAAAGAAACTGAAAAATGCTTTAGAGTTTATTATCGTAATTTTATATATTAAGCTTATTCTATATATACACATAAAAACACGCACATATACATATTATGATGCCTACTTCACTCATGCAAGCGTTTTTTTTTTGCGTTTTGTGCCGCAGGCAATGTAAGCGTTCCAATGACAACAATGAGTCAAACATGACATGATTGTACAAAATTAAAAACAAACTTAGCTAATATCTTGGTAATGGCTTTTTCATAATTTCCAAATTTAACATTCAAACCTTGTTTCTAACAGATCTATTTCTCATTTCCTTAGATTTGGCAACTAAATATCAAAGTCCACAACCTGCAATGTCCGAAACATAATCACCTCCTGCCTACAGACATGTAGGCAAAATTATAGTTTCATGAAAGGGATTTAAGTAAAAGGAGCACCTCACCTTTGAAAGATTAATATCAATTGAAGTGATCCCTGGTTTGTTTGTCTTGTGAAAGGGATGACTAGAAAGTTGGGTATAACTCTCCAAAGCATCAATGGGAGCCAATGTTGGAGGTATCTGAAAAGAAAACACAAGGAAAAGATTGGACGGAGGAGGACCACAAAGACAATATGAAGATGTTATCTGCAAAGAGATAGATGGAACGATTCAAAATATGCTGGATGAAGAGTACCTGGCGCTTTTTACGCTGTTGTGACAGAGCTGCATTACATTCTGTTAACTCAGCAATAATACTATCAGAAATCCCAGTGCGTATTCTCTTTGCACCAGGGCCCATATCTTCATCCTCCGCAGCTATGATCACCAAAAAAAAAAAAAAAAAATCAAATAAGATGCTGAATTAGTTAAAGATAAATAAACATTAATGAAAAGTGTATTGAGAAAGAACCTTGCTTTCCATTGCTGAGAGCAGACACATTGGCAGTAACTGCCGATGCTGGCAAGGGTGCCTGCCTCTCAGCCTGAGCAAGTAATGACCTGCCTTCATCCCTTTCCCTTTTAAGTCTTGCAATCACACGGCAGGCTGCATCATGCTGTGTAAAAAAATAATAAACTGAACTACATTATAATTAGATAAAAACATAAAGAATCAGGAAGAAAAAACACCAAAATTCAACGGGTGAGCTAAAACTCAATATCCTTTTATTATCAAATTTCATAACTATATGGGGCTTTAAAATAGATCTTTTTAATCGGTTTACGTTACAGTTGAAAGTAAACATTTTAAAAGCAAAGCATCCTCAATAAAAGAACTGCAACAAAGACTGTACATCAAAACTCAAGATTAAAAAGAAAAGCCCTTACACAAACATTGAACGAAATTGCTCAGTTTCTTTGGGAAAGTTAAAAAGGATAAAACCACTGACAAGATTGTAAAGAAGATTTTGAAAAAGGAGCTCACACCAGATTATCAAAAAGATTTTTTGCTTCAATCTAGACTAAAGGTAACTAACATATAAAAGTCCATGCTCTTTCTAATGCAGTGATATAACATAAATACAAAAACCAAGAAGTAAAATGGATTATAAGAATGTCAAAAAGACAATTAGACACCTATAACCAAATTGTTGTTACCTGGTAGAGTGCATGACTTAGCTTTTGCCTAGCTGATGTAGCTGCTGTTCCATGCAAAATTGGATAGCATTAAAGCATCCCATTCCTGCAATGAGGGAAGCAATGGAACATCAGAAGCAAAACACTGAAGTAAATTCTATGTAAACATAATGAAATTTATTGGTAAGTAAAAATTTGCATACATAATAATTCTACAGAAAAGATAAAAAGGATTTATATAGAGAGCATTCATGTCAAACTAAAAATAAAGCTGCAAAGTAAGATCCCTTCTGTAAAATCAGCTGCAGAATTGTTAATAAATACAGAACAAGTGAAAATCCGCCCTCCCCACTGTGCACTCACATGGATAATATGCATAACAAAAAGGAAAGGATGGTCCCCAAACTTGAAGCATGCAATGATTTAAACTAATTCAGACCCAAAAAAAAACTGCACTACAGTATCAGGAGAACATACGTTCTGAAACATTCCGAGCATTCCAGGAATGCTAGCCGCTGTTAAAGACCGGGGCTTTACAATCTGCATAAAACACCATAAATACAAAGAAATCAGCTAAAAAAGAAGCAATGGAAACATGTACTTGCAAGGAAAACACCAATAGTAAAATCACCTTGCCAGTTTTGACTGGGAAAATGTCATCCATAGTAAGTGGCTCCCTTGTAACTGAACATTTCCCATAATCCTAATTAAAACAGCAAAACAAAATATTCTATGAAATACGCAGCTAACTCATCCAAAAATTAAGTAAATAATGATAAACTTCCAATATAAATCTATAAAAAAAAAACCGAAATTTCAGAAAAAGAAAATGAAACTTTAAAAGTAAAACTTTTTTTTTGGGGGCAATTTCACAATTATATACGCATTAAAATAATAATAATAATAATAAAAAAGAGAACTTTGAAAGTAAAAAATTCAGAAACCCTAGAAACTTTTCTTAATGGGAAGGGGTAAAGAAAGAGAAGCCGAACCGCAATGTGTCCCTCGATTAAGCGTTTCTCATAAAGCAAACCGGATTTCTTGGAGAAGACGGGCTCTTCCGGCACCTCGCCGGAAACTGCAGGGACAACCAAAAACTCTCCGATAAAAAAAAAACCGACAGCTGTTAACAAGAGAAAAACAAAGGAGAAAGAGAGATACTGAGAGAGAGAACTTACTTGAACAGTTCATGGTAGGAATTAGGGCTTTTCTTGGCAGTGAATTCTGCTAAAATAATAAATACTAACAAAATTACTCCATAGGCAAAACCAAAAGCTAAAAGAGAAAAGCGAGCGAGGGAGAGCAGAGCAGAGCCGAGCCGAGCTTTTTGGGCCTGTTATTAGCCCAAAACAATATAATCCAAATTTGGGCTCAAACCAATGTTACCGTCAAATGAATTAATGGAATATATGAGAAGAAAAAAACTAAAACTTAGAGTTGTTTAGATCTGACAATTTGTGTCGCGTTCGAGTTATTTTTTTGTTTTAATCATATCTAAGTTATAATTATATTTATATAAATTTTGACAAGTTAATAATTAATTTTATATAAATTTTGACATGTTCATGTATTTGTGCTATTTTTTCTTTTCTTTTCATGGCATGTTGTGTCTTATGTCGTATTTTAATTATTTTTTTTATATTGTATAATCGTATCGTGTCCAAAATTATTAGATCTAGACTTATCCATAAACCGGTATGCGTCGCGGCTCTTAGCCTTTGGATAAAATATTTCAAGTCCATTGATTCAAGATATTATTTTATTAATAATTTTAATTTTATAAATATTTATAAATATTAATATAAAAATAAATTTTTTAATATTTTAAATAATATTTTTTATATAGTTAAACTCAAATTAGTTAATTTGGGCTGGTCGACACTTCTATTAAAAAGAATAAGATTTTATCCATACATCATTGGAGGATTTTCAATATAGTATAACTATAAGGTAAATAACTAAAATGTTCTATAATTGTTCAAGGAGGAAGTCATAAAGTGTTTTTCAATATAGCATATGAAGAAAACTTCTCAATGAAGTATCGCACACTCACAAGTTTGATTAACTACTAATTTTTGTGCGTCCGCACATTTAGTTCCAAGATTGATGCATAATTTTTCATCAGAAAAGACATGGTAAGATTTAAATCCCCTTCTCCAAATAAAAAAGAAAAAATATTAACTTCTATATATAATATAAGCCTGTTTGTTATGGTTGCAGTCTATATTAGTTAGATTCGGGAATGAATGTCAGATATGGATATGTATTCGATACGGATATATTCAAATAATTTTTTTTTTATATATTTAGAGAATCATATCCCATATTTATGTCCAAATATATGTCGAAAACATATAATAAACACTGATATTTAAAATAAAATAAAAAATGAAGAATCCAGGTATTATAGGTTGTAGAATGAAGTTTGTTGTGATGAAGGATGCCTTTGCTATCCATTTTTTCTGTGAAAAGTTTGACTAAAAAACCAAAAAAGAAAGAGAAGACATAAAACCAAAAGGCAAAAAGTCCAGCAATGGTTTTCCAGTTTTTACACGAGGTAACTGCAATTGTGAAACCATAAAAAAAAAAAAAAAAAAAAAAAAAAAAAACTAATATATAGCTTAGTGGGGTTGAAATTTAGACTTGTTAAAGAGTCAGGATATCGTTTGATTTGAATTGGACCGGGTTTGGATAAGATTTATTTTTTTCAATTCGGATAAGTCCGGCCCAATCCGATTCACTGTTCATTCAATAAAAAATAATTTTTATTTAAATTTAATTATAAAAATTAAAGATTTAAATAGCGGTCATAACGCGATACTACGACCGTTATTTTGCAATTCATTATATCCGCAACTGCGATAAACACGACGCGACTTTATTTTAAATTTCTGATAAAAACATATAAATATTAATATAAAAAATATATTTTTTAATATTTTAATATTTATGAATAGTAAATCGAGTTTAGGAACCGGTCCGGCCCGACCCGGATTTTGCTAAGAGAAGAAAAAATCGAACCGCGGCCCGGTCCATTAACAGGTCCGGGTAGAAATTCTCTAGAAAAAATATCAGCAAACTTGACATTTCTGTAGGTAGACTAGTTGAGAGAATTGAGAGCTTTAACCCTAATTAGGAAGAACATTGTGGAGACATAAACATGAATATTTGAAATGTGTGTATTCGTCAGTTTATACTCGTTTTGCCTTAAAAAAGTGAGACATTCAAACTGATCAGAAAATTCAGAATTTTGATTTGAATAGAGTTTCAAAGCAGAATATATGAATGGCAGAATTTTGATTTGAATAGAGTTTCAAAGCAGAATATATGACTGGCAGAATTTTGATTTGAATAGAGTTTCAAAGCAGAATATATGACTGGTAAAGGAGTGAGGCAATATATATATATATATATATATATATATGTATTAATATTCCCAGCTGGAAATTTGATTTTAAGTAGGTATAAATCTTGCTTTCCCCTCGATCTCAGTCTCCTTAGCATATATAGATTGCATGAATTCTGATTTTTAACAAAGGAACATTGTGTGAAAAATAATGCAGATGCCTGATGATCATGTTAGATTCCCTTGCACCAAGAAGCTGCTTAAGAATTTAAGATTAAGGAATAAATCACTTTATTTTGATTAATGAACATCATCAAATCTATGTTATCCGAACTATTAAAGGTGAGTGTCATATATGGGTATTTGTCTGATACGGGTATACTTATTTTTTTAAATTTTTTTCATATATTTGTAGGATTATATTCTAGCTCGTACTCATATACAAATATATATATGTCGGATACAGGTGTCGGACACGGATACTTTGAGAAAAATAAAGAGTTCGGATAACTATGTTGCTCCGACTCTTGATTTTTTTTGAAGTACCCGTATCCGACGCATATTCGGACATACAAGTATGAGGATATATATGATCCTCCCAGGATCTTTTAAATACATGGAAAAATTAAAAAAAAAAAAATTGAACATACACGTGTCGGACACATACCCGTATCCGACACTCACACCCGAATCCGAGTATTATAGCCGGGTAATATAGGATTGGATTACTATAAGGTTGATGGACCAGCAACCAAAAACTTGAATCAGGTATTCAGATTTAGAAGAAAGTCGAACAAATTCGACTTACAAGTTTGATTGGGAGAAGGACTGATATATGCTTTAGGAACAACTTTGATTGAAAGCTGATCAGTTGAGGAACAGATCCATCTTCACGTTTGGCCTTTTGGATATGGGTGCTTTAAGGAAAAAGGGATGGGACTGCAAATTGTCTGTTGCAAAATCATTGGATAGAAAAGCATATTAATAATCCATATATTTAGGGGGTGAATTCCCTTTTTGTCTTGAATAATTATCATCATAACCTTAAAAAACACTGCTCTAAATAATATCATTTTTTTTAATCAAAAACTATAGGGAATTAACCTTGTGCTGGCAAAGAATGTGCAATTTATATTTGTCAAAAGGCAGAATGTTTCTTCTCTCCCATGTTTTTACTCGTTAGAAGATTTTTTTTCCCCTTGGTCAAGCTGTTTCTAGTAAGGTGTAATCGAGTCAAGCCCAAGTTCAAGTTGTAAGAAACTTGAGCTCGACTGAAATTCGAATATCGAATCTTGAAGCTCGGCTCGAACTCGATCGAGTTTCACTTTTAAAGTTCGAGCTCGATTCGAGATAAAGATCGAACTGCTCGAGTTCGTTCGATTAAACTCGTTTACCTAGTAAAAAATGAGCTCAATTCTCATGTTTGACTTCAAACTCGATTATTTGTGCTCGAATTCGAGTTCGAAATGAGATTTTTCAATACTAATTAAAAATAAATAAAAAAACTCGATTAGGCTCGCGAATTATTTGAGTCAAGCATTAGGATACTCGAATTTGGCTCTCTCAATAGCTCAAGCTGCTCGTGTTCGACTCGACTAGAATGACTGTATGAACTAACTAAGTTAAATCCTAAGTTCATGCATTTTACTACATCGATTTGATGTATTCAGGATTTCAGTGCGGAGTGCTCTCCACAAAATTCGCACCCTAATTGACAAAGAAATGAGACTTCTCCCCTTACCAACCGGATGTGTGGGTCTGGTTAAAAGATTTTAACATATCAACACAAGTCCTAGAGCTTCAATGGTCTATAATATTTCATGGATCTTCTCTAGTATTAGTGAAGTTGAGGGATCAAAGGGAAACCCTTGGGCCTATTTCTAACCACTTCATGTTCTATTGCTTATTTTTAGTGTAATATTATTAGAAATAGATTCAATATTGAAAAAATTGAATTGAATCGAATCGATCGGTCGAACTGTTTCAACCGAAAATCAAAGATCTGTCCAGTTCGACATATCATAGAGCCAGAGATTTTATAAACTGGTGAAAAACCGATTGGATCGGTAAAAGGACTATTTTAAACTTATTTTTAAATTAATTTTTTTTTACTATATGCGATAAAATTTGAATCTTTAACCTCTTATATTTATACCAAAGATCATATCATTTAACCAAATGCATTTTTTTATTAAATACTTATTATATTTAATATTAATTTTTTTAATTAAATCAATCAATTCAATTAGTCCAATTTCTTAAACATTGAATAGACTTTTTAAAGCTTGGATTAGCCCCAAGAAAAGTATAATATTATGCAATATTAATGCAGCCAAAAGCATCATGTAATAATACTATTGCATAAGTGCTTTTCCATGTGAATAAGTACAACTTCCTTACTCCTTTTATCCCCTCAATGTCAAGAATCTATGTCATCTTTTTGTGTGTGTGTCTGATAGCCATTTATCCCGTCAATGTCAAGAATCTATGTCATCTTTTTTTGTGTGTGTCTGATAGCCATGTTAAGGTAAAACATATAATCTTAGATTCCAAGGCCTAGGATATTTTTTCCTTTCCCACATTTAGTAAGAATATATTCAACTCTAGGGAAGAATTTCCATCCAACAAGGAAAAAACCCAATTCATGGTAGTCGATTTTTTTGACCAAAATGGCAACATGGAAGCTCTATGAAATAGAATTGCATTGCTAAAGGAGATGTGAGAGATTGATATAGACTAGAGAACTTAGACCAAATTTGCAGAAATTTGGTTTAAAAAACAAGTTATATTGGTGGTGGAAACATTAGCATGATATATGTACAAAGTTATGTTATTCAGATTTTTTTTCTAAAATTTTTATGTCCGACATTCAGATTTTTTTTCTAAAATTTTTATGTCCGACATTTGTGTCTGACACATATTCGAACATGGATATGAGAGTATAATCCTATAAATATATGAAAAAACTTAAAAAAAAAAAAAATTAAACATATCCCTATCAATTGCATAAATTTGGTTTAAAAAACAAGTTATGTTGGTGGTGGAAACACTAGCATGACATACGTTCAAAGTTATATTACTCGAATTCTTTATTTTTTAAAAGTATTTATGTTAGACATTTGTGTTCGACATATATTCGGACATAGGTATGAGGGTATAATCTTAAAATTATATGAAAAAAATTAAAAAAAATTGAACATATCCATATCGAACATATATCCGTATTCAATACTCACTCTAAATTCAGGTAATTTTAGTACAAAGTACATCCAATAGCTGGATCAAATTTGTAGACTTAGAGAAAAATTCCTGTTTCAATATTGTATGAAATAATGAAAAGACATTGAGAGAGGTTAATTGCTTCTCCAAAGCAACCTAGTACATAGACTTTTGTTCAAAAGGATGCTTGTAATAGTTGGTCTCTCTTCTGCACATAACAAGGAATCAAAAGTGGAGCCAATTGGTTTGAGTTTTGTTCTGTTCCAATTGTTTTTTATGCCTTTGTGCTTCTTTTTATCATATTTAATTTGGAGAGTTACTCACATGCATTTCCAAAGTTTTTTTTTTTATATTTATTTTAGGGCTAATTTAGTATTGTTGTTAAAAAAAAATTGGGTTAGAAACATTTGGATTAGAAAAAGTTTGGTAAAAAAATATATATTAATTTTTTTTAAATGTTTAGTATTACTGTGAAAAAATGCTGTGAAAAATTGAAATGTCAAAAAAATATGTTTAAAATAATAAACATTTAGAGATGTGAGGATAATAAAATCATTTTATTCAAAAGTCAGCTTTCAAAACACAAAAACTCAATTTTCTTGACTTTTTGGTTTAAGTTGTCAAACTATGATTTTAACTGCAAAAACTAAAATTTATTGTCCGTTAGCATTACTGTTGGTACAACTTTTGAGGATAAAAATTACGTTTCACCTCAATCTCAATGCTAAACGGATAAAAATTTATGGCTTCTGCGATTACAATGAAAAAACAATAGTTGAATGTTACAGTACCTCACCGCAAGCTCTAAAATTTATGCTTATGCCATAAGTAATCCAAGGTACCGTGACATTCAACTATTGTTTTTTATATATAAAAGATGTCGTAGTTTGAAAATATAGAAAGAGATTATAAGAATTCGAATCGCAAATCTATTATTGGATGTCAATTCTTAAAAATAATTACATAAATTAACTGGACTAAACCCTAAGATCAACATTTCAACTCTTATCAATTATACATCATTTGGACTCAAGGAAAATGGTCTAAGAGAAACATAATTATTATTCTTGATTATAATTTGTAAACCCTTATTATTCTTTTATGTGGTATCAAAAAAGAAAATGCTACTTATAAAAAACATATAATAAATTCGAATTTAGCAGTATATATATATATGTACAAATTAAAAGCTATCATAAAAAATAAAAAAAAAAAGAAGTTAGCACTTAGCACCAAATGATTCTTATTGATACTAAAATTTAGACCCGAAGTTAACGTGCATGCATAGTCATATATATTACGTTTTTACCTTGTTATTTTTTTTACTGAACCCAAGTCAATCGTATAATTCGTATATTCGTGTTATATTTATGTTATTTTTTCGTATCATAATTGTGTTTAAAGTGTTATATCACATTAATAATTCATGTTATATAGATTTTGATACATTCATTATTTCATGTCATGTTTGTGTTATATTTGTATCATATAATCATATCATTTTCGAGATTGTCAAGTCTATATAATTTTGAGGTTTTCCCATGACTTGTTTACAGTGTAGTGTTGAATTTACAAACAAGCGGGTCATTAGGGGAAATTTTCAGTTAAGAAATCAAAGAAACTTGTTTGATTCCAAACAAACAGCGAAAGAATTGGGTAAAACCTTAGTCAACTCAATCTTAGCTTGGTTTAAAAAAAAAAAAAAAAAAAAAAAATCCACCCTTTTAAGAACTTAGTGCCAAGTCAACTAACTTTGCCAATTGTCATCATCTTAAAATGGCACGTTAGCAGAAAGTAAAAATAGATCTGATAATATTGAATACGATACGATTACATGACATAAAAAAATTAATTAAAATATGATACAATACAAAAAAAATACGGATATAACATGAATACACAAACATGTCAAAATCTATATAACACAAATTATTAACATGTCAAAACTTATACAAATATATAATATTTGAAATACGATTATATCACCAAAAAAAAAAATACAAATATGATATAGATACACGAAGTGGCATGTAAAAAAAGGGTAAATTTAAAAAATATACCTTCCATTAAGAATAATTACTCAATGGTTTAATAGGCAAGAATTATTTGAAAAAAAAAATGAAGAAAAAATAAATTGTTAGGAAGAAAATTGTAAAGACAAAGTTACCCTTAATGAAAAAATTTATATATATAAATATAAGGCACAATATTGGGCCGGGCCTGGATAAGATTTTTTTGTAATTCGGGCCGATCTGATCCGATCAGACCTGAATTATTATTTATTAAATAAAAAAATATTTTTTTATTTAAATTTAATTATAAAATATAAATATTAATATAAAAATAATATTTTAATAATTTATAAATAGTAAAACAGGCTTGGACAAGGAAAAAAAAATTTTCTGGGCCACGGCCTGATCCATAGATAAGTCTAGTCAGGACTTGAGAGGAGAAGGGTAAGGGAAGATTTTTTTCATTAAAAGTAATTTTATTTTTACAGTTTCTTTCTTACTAATTTCTACTTTTTTTCATTTTTTTCAAATAATTTTTATTCATTAAATCATTTAATAATTATGATACTGTTGATGACATATTTTTTAAATTTACCCTAAACAAAAACCCTTGGTCCATCGCAATTCATGGTGGCAACCCACTTTTGGACACAACCCAAAAAAGCTTCCCCAACTCCCTATATATGGCTAACTTTTGACACCCCAAACCTTCCATTTTCTTTGCTATCTCACAACGTTTTTGCTTCACAAAAATTACACCCAAAATCAAAAAAAAGGAATTTTGTTTTCTCTCCCCATAAACTGAAAAAACAAAACAAACCATTTTTTTTGGGTTTAATTTCTTACATCTTTTATCTCTGTTTTGTGTTTCATATACCTTGGTCTTATTACATTTTAAGCTTAGGGTGTAATTCAGTAGCAAAAATATATATTTTTTTTTCTTTAACATTTTGCCAATACTTCAAGGAGCTTTGATCAGGTTCTTTGAAAAAGGCAAAGAAACCATGTTGCAAGACATGATTCATCCACCGGAGCAGCTTTCCATTGTAATTCTCCGAATTTCTTGAATGTGTGTTTGCAATTGATGTTTAATATTTGTTTAGAAATCATTTTTTTTTCATGATTTTCAAGTGTTTGATTTTGTTTCTTTGGTGGTGTTTATACAAAATTATATACCAACTTAGAAATATATTATTCTTTTCGTTAATGGGTTGCTTTTTATTAATATTACAAAGGGTTACTTGAGTTTGTGTCATCTAATACTTTCATTGGATATAGTATATATAATTCTAAAAGTGTTCATAATTTTTTTGTATAAAGAAGATCGTAATTCGAAAATAAACAAAGATATAGAAGATATGAGATTCAAATTTATTAAATATCATCACTTAAAAACGAAACTAGGCTAAGCCTTAGATTCAGTTGTTCATAATTTTACATTATCTTTGTTCCTTGTTGCTTTCTCCTTAATGTTTTTGCCTTTTTTTTCTTCCTTTTCATGTCATTTTCAGCTCAATCATTTTCATGTCTCCTTTATTTCCTTGTTCAACTTTCATTTGTATTTTCTTTTATGTGAAAGTTTATACTGACCAAATAATGCCACGGATTTAGTTTTAGGCTTCACTTCATTTCATCCAAAAGAATGAAATTTCCTACTTTTCATCAGTTTTTTAAAATAGAAATTGAATAAAAGAACACCATTAACAAATTTTCTTTTTTAAAAAGATGGTCAACAATCAACATATCTTCAGAATTTACTTGAGTCTAATCTCCTCCTCGAATCATCTTAAACTTTAAATCATCTTCTTCATTCATTGAACGAGTCATAGTTAAATTTGCCACGAAATTCTTTACTAGATATTTATTTCAATCTTATATATATATATATATATATATATATATATATATATAACCATGCATTTGCCAATGATTCAAAAGTGTCATTTTCTTAGGAGCAGCACCATCTTATAATCTAATCCTGTTTTTTTCTTCTTCTTTTTATTTTTATTTTTTATTGTTGTTTCAACTTTTCTTTTTATCCCTATGGAATAAGTAACTTTTCATGCTTCTTGTTTAAGCTATTTCTAATTGTGATTCTCTCTTTAATTTGTTTTTTCTCTAGTTAGATTGGGTGAAAAGACCTTAAAAACAGCACTTCACATGGAAAACATAAATTGGGTTCTTGGTAGTTTCTTTTTTTCAATTCCAATTATTTGTTTAAAGCTGGACACTTTTCTATAAACTGAACAAACATACATACATATATAGCATTAATTAACTTCTTTATTTGTTAAAATGCTTTTGATTCAGTTCATACATGTCACATGGAGCACAGATAAACAAAAATCTTTTTCTTCTTTCTGATCAAATATGGAAACCAGATTGGTGCCTAGCAATCATAGCCATGAACTTGGCAGATGCCCATCATCAGTCCATCAATTTCCCCTTCATGCATCTAGAAAAAAAAAGAGAGTTCTATTCGGACAAAAGGTGATAAAAAAAGTATTCATTAAATATGTAGTCAAGCAACAGGAAGCTAGGATCTATATTGTTTCGATTTTTCATTTTTTTTGAAGTATTCGTGTCCAACATCTGTGTCCGACGCATATCCGGACATGGATATGAAGATATGATCTTTCAAGGACCCTCAAATATATGAAAATCTTAGAAAAAATTGAACATACCCGAGTCCGAGTAACATAGGCTAGGATCATCCTATGACAATGGCAATGGCAATGGCATAGCATAGTTGTTAACCAAACCTCTCTTTAGATCAGTAAATAGAATTAGATTCAAACCCCATCAGATGCAAAATGAAGAATCATCTAATTGTTGAGCTTTGCATATAGTGTAACTTTTTTTTTTTTTTTTTCTGATCTATCTAAACATGGTTTTTCACTGTTTTCTTTTTTACAGGATGATATACCAAGCCCGATTAGTGGTCCAATTTTTGATTTTTCTGATACTGATCTTTTCTCAGAAGTCTTGCAAAACTCTGAGGTTACTTCATCTAATTGTTGCTATGAAGAGAACTCTTCTTATGGCAATAATCTTACCATACAACCAGACATTGAACAACTCAATGGTTGCCAAGATAACAATGGAAATACTAACTCAGTTGCCCCAACCACCACCGCCACCGCCACCACCAGTACAACCACCACTACAAGCACCGCCGCCACCAACACAACCGCCTCCACAGGTGGCGCCACCAACAATGGCAATCTGTCCATAATCTTTGATTCCCCAAATGAAATAGACAATGACGACATTTCTGCTTCTATAGACTTTTCTCAATCCACTTCTTTTTCTATCCCTCCATTTCTAACTCAACAAAACCAATTTATTGACCTATCTTTAGTGCAATCTCAAATCCAATTAGCTGATATTGTTGCAACTGATGGGCTCTCACAGTACAATGTTGACCCTATTGCCCCTTTTATGGGGCCTCCATTACCATCTATTTTCGATGAAGATTGCTTGTCTTCAGTGCCTTCTTATTTACCTTTAAACCCTTCATCTCCTTCTTGCTCTTTTCTTGGTCCTGCCATGGCTACTTTCATGACAGCTTCACTGTCTGCTGATAGTTCTGGGATTTTCACTGGGAGCATTATTATGGGTTCTGAATTGCAACCACAAGACTTGGATTATCAAGGTGATAATCCTGGGTTTTTCTGTCCAGATTCAGTGCAGCACATTTTTAACCATGGAGACTTACAGGTAGTTGTTTAGTTTTCAACATTTGATAAATTTGAGTAGAGCGAATAAAAAAACTGGATTGGATTGGTTGAATTGAGAATGAGTGATCAATCTGGTTTGGTACTATATATAAAAGTTGGTTTAACCGGTAAAAAATTATTTTTTAAAATTATTTTTTCAATTTTTTTTAATGATGAGATTTAAACCCTTAATCTCTTAATTTTATATTGAAAATTATATTTTAAGTCAAATACATATCTTTATTAATTATTTACTATATTTGTTACTTATTTTATATTAAAATTATTATTATTTTTATATATTTAAAAATATTTTGATCAAATCGACCGACCCAATCATTTAAACAGAAAATTGAAATTTTAACCAGTTTAATTTTTGATCCGATTTTTTTAACCTTTTAGGATTGCAGAACTTTCTGAACTAGATTTTGTCCTCATAGTTTTTCACTGAACACTTTATCTCTAATCTGAAAATAAACAATTTTCCCTTTATAATGATTAACTACAGGTTGGAAACCATTGTTAATAGAGGGTCCTTAGGAGTCACTTTCCTTACATGAAACTTGACATTGAATTTTAGAACCAGAGGACATTTATGGAAGTTTGGATTTAAATAGCGGTAGCAATGTAATGTTACGGTTATTTATTTAGCGGTTTTGGTTCCTTCCGTCATCGATATTCACGGTCAATAGTTGCTGCAATTGGTGGTGATAACATTCATTACGTCCGCAATCGCGATAAATACGACGTGACCAAAAACGCTTCTGCGATCGCAATTTAAATCCCTGTTTCTGGCCCCCTAATCCCACACAAACTGACCCTACAAAAATTCTTTAATTATGAATATTTATTCACTTGCATGGATAGGAGCATGATTTTGGGCTAAACCAAAGAGTACCAAGTACTTTTTTTTTATGAGAATTCATCCAAATCTCTCATCCTAAAAGAAGGGGGATTTGCATTTAGTATTAAAAAGCAACTACATGCAATTCATTTAACTTTGCAATCTTCTTTCTGATTGTTCCAAAAGGCCCTCAGCAGTGACAGTCAACAACTGGTGGGAGCAGCTGCCAGCTCTACTCCTTTAGTATCAGAGATCTCAGGTTTGGAAGATTCAACTTTCAACAAAGTTGGAAAACTTTCTGTTGAACAAAGGAAGGAGAAGATCCATAGGTACATGAAGAAAAGGAATGAGAGGAACTTCAGCAAGAAAATCAAGGTCCTCTCTCCTCTCATATCAACATGAAATATGTTATTCGGACTCGGGGTGAGTGTCAGATACGTGTATCTATCTGACATGGGTATGCTCAATTTTTTCTAAGTTTTTCCATATATTTGAAGGATCATACTCCCATTTCCTTGTCCGAATATGTGTCGGACACAGATACTTCAAGGAAAATGAAGAATCGGAGTAACATAGAACATGTATATGCATGGCACCTTGCATGTTTTTTTTTTTTTTATAATTTACTTTGCCATTTGAAGAATTAAAGTACTAAATGTTACAATAAAATTTGCAGTATGCCTGCCGCAAGACACTAGCTGATAGCCGACCTCGAGTCAGAGGAAGATTTGCAAAGAATGATGATTTTGGAGAGACCCCTAGGCAAGCTTGTAGCAATCATGAAGAAGATGATGATGATGAAGTAAGATCATTTTTTTTTCTTCTTTTCTTTACAAAATTTCAAGTTTTCTTCCTTGAATAATTGAATACCTATGTTGCTCCGACTATTTCTTTTTCTTGAAATATTCGTGTCCGACATCCGTATCCAACACTTATTCGGACATGAGTATGGGAATATGACTTTCAAAATACATGAAATTTTTTTTAAAAAATTGAACATACCCATATCCGATATTTATATCCGAGTCTGAATAAGATAGTTGAATACTGCATAATTCTTTTTAATTAGTATTGATACTTTTGCTTTCATTTCCCAACAGGTTGTTGTGAAAGAAGAAGAAGACATGGTTGATTCCTCTGATATTTTTGCTCACCTTAGTGGTGTCAATTCCTTCAAATGCAATTACCCTATCCAGTCCTGGATTTGAATAGTTTCATTTAACAACAAGTCTACTACAATTTTGCAGGACCCCTCTTTCAGCCAGGATTTCTCCATCTGAGTTTGATCTTTAAAAAACCAATAAAAAGAAAAAAAGAAGAAGAAATAATTGGGTCCTATGGTATACAAATAATCAAGCCAGGATACTATAATAGACAGTAAATAAAAATGTAATTTTTGTAGATATGTATGTCAAACCCCCCCCCCCCCTTAGTATCAAGTTCAATGTCTTTGATCTGCACAATTGACATGGTTGAAGAAATTGATTTGTATTAGATTGTGAGCAGGGATTTAAATTGTTATTGCAGACGCGTTTTTGATCGCGTTGCGTTTATCACGGTTACGAACTTAATAAATACTATCGTAATCAATTATGAAAACATCAGTAATAAATATCGACAAAAAAAAAATTAAAACTGCAAAATAATAATCATAACATTATGTTATGATCGTTATTTAAATCCCTTATTGTAAGTTCAAACAAACACATTTATTGTTGCTTTGCTTGACATGTTGCTAGTTGATGTCCTTTAGATTAGTTCATATTTTATATTTATGTAGTCAATTTTTTTTTTTTATGTCTGTATTCTGTTTAGATTGACAAATGGCAATATATTTATTTTGCTTTTTGGACACTTTCTCACTGTGAAAATATTGCTACAAACTTTCACAAGACAAGTGGGCTTTATCAAAGCTTGCTTAGGCCTACAACTTGTCATGCTTCAACCAAACCCAAGTCTTGCTCATCACCAAATGCTTAGCATATAAAAGAATTTTATGCTTAAGCCCAAGGCTTAGTAATAATGTTTTTTTATAGGCAACGTTCAATTGATTGAATACTCATTAGTGTTTTATAAGTATCAGGATTCAAGTTTCTTCAGCAATTTCACTTGATGGGTGATCTGTAAGTATCACTGTTAACTCTCTTTGAGGCTTGTGGGTAGAGGTGTTATGGATCGGGTCACGACCAGAGAAATTTTTATATTAATATATATATTTTATAATTAAACTTAAATAAAAAATATTTTTATTTAACAAATAATAATTCGGACCCGGCAGGATCGACCCGAATTATAAATTTTTTTGTCCAGATTAGGCACAATACGGGTCGGACCTATCGAGTAAGGCGGGCTACTTGACCCATGAATAGGTCTATTTGTGGGCATACTCGAGCATTTAACTCAATGATTAGTACATGTAATATCTTACTAAAGAAAAGTTTCAATTTCCTTTTCCCTAAACTGAAAATTAAAATATATATATATATATATCCTATTTGCATCATGTCTCGTTTTTGTTGTCTTTATAAATCCAAGCTAAATAAAATAGCATGTTACTAATTCAATTAAAGTCAAATAACCCATAAATTCAAGTATCCTAAAGCTAAATGATATCGACGTCGACCGTCGTGTCGGCTGCCGTTTATTATCGCCGGCTGCCGCTAATAGATATCGAATTTTCTTCAAAAATTACCCACGAAATTGTGGATTACTGATTGTGGAATAAGCATGTATAAATAATTTGGGTTGGAATAATTTGATTGTGGAATATATTTTCATTTATGGTGAAGATAATTTCATCTGACGATGATGAAGAACCACCTTAACTTTTAATTAGGATTTTTTTTTTTTTTTTTCATTTGGAATATACTGGAATTTTGAGTTCATGTTAGGGTTTTATGGCTTGTAGACCTATTTAAAGATGGGGCTATTCATCCGGTCCGATAGGTCCAATCTGTATTGGATTGGATTTAGGCTGAAAATTTTATTATTCGAATCGATCCGATCCGAATTACTGTTCATCAATAAAAAAATATTTTTTTATTTAAATTTAATTATAAATATTAATATAAAAATAATTTTTTAATATTATTTTGAACAGTGATATAGACTTTCGGGCTGAGCCTGAGTAAGAAAAATAAAAAATTATATTAATATATAAATAATAATATAAAAATAAATTTTAATATTATTTTCATTCAATATTTGGATATTATGAATTTATTTCATTTTCTTTTATTTGTTGACAAAATTTATTGTGAATTAATGAATTTATATTTGATGCAATTATAGTATATAAATACTATAGACTATTAATGACATAAAATGACATCTCGATAAAGAGTAAAACTAAAAATGATCGATCTTTGAAATAAGAACTGAATTTCTGTCTTCTTATTTCTTTTCCCTTGTTTTCTCATGTTTTTCATCTCTTGATTCATCCTAACTTTTTAAACTGGATAACTTTGTACACGACACGAATACATAAATGTTTTAAAATTTATATAATACGAATTATTAACGTATCAAACTTTATATAAATATAAAATACCTTAAACACGATTATGACATAACAAAATACATGAAAACAATAAAGATACACGAATTGCCAAGTCTATTTACCGGGACTAATTAATAAGAGGCCTAGAGCTGAAAGCAATCTTATATACCAATCATGCCCCGGTAAAAAATCTCAATACCGTATTTGTTTAGAAGAAAAACAAAAATTGTGTTTTTGTTGACTGCGGATAAGGCCTAGATCTAAGCTTTAGTCATTCGGATTCTTGAGGTTTTTGGTAGAAAATAAAGGCTTTCTAGGAAGATCTGAATCGTTGGATATGAAGAGGAGTTGAAAAGGAGCATTCGGGTAATTTTTTTTTTGGAGAAAATCCAATGTCGATTAGCGATGACCGACGATGGTGGACGGCAACGATCTAGCGTCGAAATCTGAATTTTGAAAATGATTCTTTATTACCAAAAGAACAAGGTGAACAATTAATTAAAACAACCTTGTCAAAATTGAAAATCCCTACCATAAAACATCCCCTTTTAAGGAAAATTAAATATAGCCCATTGGCGGTCGGTATTGTATCGATACCGGTGGTACTGGCTGGTACATTCCAGTTTTTAATTAAACAAGTGCAGACAGCTTTTAGTTTCATTTCGGTTTTGGTACCGGCTCGTACCGGTCGTACCGGCCTATACCGGTCTGTATCGGTCAGTACCGGTTGGTACAAGATTTTGATTTTTTATTTTGATTTTTAAAATTCACTTATTTGATTTTTTAAACCAGTTTCAATATTTTTTTGTGTTATGATCATTTTTTTTTATAATTACATTTAAAATTAAAATATGTTCATTAAATTAGGCTATTGAACATAATTAATAATAATTTATTATATTTTTTAACATTTTAACATATACTTTACCTATTTGATGTTTAAAAATTTTAGATATTAAATATTTAAAATTTACATTTGCATAAAAACATATATATGCATGTAATGGATGTATATTTGCATGTGTATATAATATATATATATATATATATATTTTATTAAGAAACTTGAAAATAGGTTATACATATAGATATATGAAAAAAAATATTTAAAAAATACCAGTAAACCCGAAACGATACTCTGAAACATATCGGTACCGATACGTACTAGTACTAGAACAAAAATGGTACTGACTACCTTGCTTAAACCCCACGTTAAAAAGATGCACAACCATAAAAATCCAGAAAGAGAAAATTAAATAAAGAGCAAAAGATTTTGAAACATGATAAAATTTGTCCATAAAATTGTAGTTTTTTTTTTTTTACTAATTACAGATTATCACATGTTCATTGAATTTTTTTTAATTATTTAATTTTTCAATTAAATAAATTGTGCATCATCATATGAATTCGATGACATAATGACAAAATAATTAAATAATTTTATAATTAATTAAATAAGTACACATGATCTTATCAATTAAAATTCAAAGATTTATAGTTGATCAATCAAAGTTTAACAATGCATCATCCAATTTATCTTTAAATTAAATAAAAATAATTTAGAGAAAAATCAAACATCGATCATTCAAATTGCAAAGATTTATGGGTCATCCAATTAGATCTCACCTATGAGTCATTACTATTTTATCTATAATTAAACTAAATTATAGAGATAAAATAATTAAGTTATTTTTAGATTACTTTAAGAAATAGATTAAATTCGATTAGAACTATAAATAAGGCCAGGTAATAATTCACAAGTCACAATTCTTGAAGAGAAGAAAATTTTGAAAATTCAAAGCCTCTCCAAACTCTCAAGAATCAAGTTCTGAAGAATTGAAGAATCTCAAAGAATACCTCATTTAGGTTCCAAGAATTTTCATGAAATTGCTCTTAGATATTGTGCTGTTACAAGAAAGAAGATAAGTTTTGTTTGCTTAAGATCAAATTATCAAGACTCTTGAAGTAAATCCCCATCTTGTGTTGTTACAAGAAATGAGATAAATTTGTTTGCTCAAGATCATGTTACCAAGATCATTGAAGTAAATCATGTGTGTTCAAGATCAAGTCATCAAAACCCTTGAAGCGGATTTACACAATTTGGGAAAAGAAGAACCTGAAGACAATTGGGAAAGGATAATATCTAAAGAATCAAATTCGTCAAAGCTCCAACAAATCCAAGAACGAAGATCTGAAGAACAAAATCTCTAAAACTCTAACCAACAAGTTTAAAAAGACAATTAGGGGAAAAAGAAGATATAAAGAACCAAATTCTCCAAAACTCTCACAAATCCAAGAAGAAAGATTTAAAGATACAAGAATCCCTAAATTGAGATCAAATTCCAAGAATCCCAAAATTGGGACCAAATTTCAAGCTCAAAAAATCCTTAAATTTTGGGTCCAAATTTATTCAATTCAAGAATAAGTCATGAAGACCTTTGAAGTGATTTTTTGCTGAAGAAAAGAATCAAATGATTTTTTTTTTATTTAAGAATTTTCAGAGATTATACTTCATATTCTTGATAAATTGGACTTGTTATTTTACTCTAAACTTATTGTCTTATTTACAAACATTAGATCTGTGTACACATTTTTGGCACGCCCGGTAGGACAATATCTATCTCTTATATCTTTTCTTCAAAGCTCAAGTTTTCAAATTTTAATGGCCCCTAAAGTGGATTTTGCTAACAAGTAAATTTTCAAGTTTTCTTCAACTCAAAAGTTAGCAAAATAAATTTCTGCAACATCACTTTGTCAAAGTGCATCATCAGATTTAGATATGGTGATCGTGATGACAATTGGTACTACTTCTCTAGAAAAACAAGTTGCACTTCTTGTAAAATTTGTGGAATCACTTGCAATGAATATTAAAGAAAGGGATGGTGATGGAGACTCAATTAAGAGTTGTAAACCCAAGTGCAGGTTATGTTCAAGTAATAAATTCTCGGGTGTCCGAGGTCGAACCACAGGGAAGCGTATTAGTAAGTATAAGTTTATAAATATATAAGAAAAAGAAAGTAAACAAGATATTAGGGAATCAACAACAAAACAAGATAAACAAGATATTAGAGAACAAAATAAACAAAATAATATAAAAGAAATTAAACAAGATATAAAAAATAATAAGAAAAGATGTTGAGGTTAGAGAATCCACTCTTGGTGTTATGCTAAGATTAATCTTGTTTTATTACACAATTGAAATTCACACATAAGGGAGGTTCCAATCGGAAGGTTTAGCAATTCAGTCCAAATTGTCCAACGTCCATAGCATATGATATTATGTTCATTTGGTGTTCTCAAAACTCATAAAAAGAGTCCAAGCATTCCTTATGCCAAGGTATATGTCTACAACAAATCAAGGTTATGAAACCAAGCATTTACTGTGCCATTTTCATTGTCAATAATGAATCAAGATCCCTACTTTGCAAGTATGATTTTAAACCAAAAGAAAATATTATCTATACTAGTGTTTATAAATGATGATTCATTTTAGCTCATGTTTAAGAGACTAACCTTAGCATTTACCAAAAGCTTCACCTCATCACCTCAACAATATGATTAGCAACACATACTAGATATGAATAAAATGAAAAGAAATGTAAGAAGCATAAGTAAATAAAGAAAAAGAAAACTAGAGAAAGGAAAGAAGAAGAAAACTTAGAGAATTTTATTACAATGGCTAATATCCTACCAATGTATAATTCCCCTCCTTTTACAATCATCCAAGGCCCTCTATTTATACACATTTTGGAGAGCTAAATGACAAGAGACAAGCTTTATAAATTTCAAAGGTAGGTATAATAGGTGGGTGCATTTTTCTAACAATTTTCGTCATATTGTATGACAATTCTGATCAGGCAGCTTGATGGTTGATTTTGTCAATGTTGGAGGCTTTATCTGATCAAATGGTCTTCTATAAAAATATTCCCCTATCAGTTTGTGATCCATAGCCGTTGGAATCAGCTCATTTTCTCATGTGGATCAGAATATATGATCAAAATACCAAAACTGGTCAGAACAGACGGCATTGCACGTCAGCCAACTTGATACCACATTTTGCTAGGGAAAACGACTCCGTTTCAAGAAGTGTAAAGCATGAAAAAGATAGATATGCCTTTTAACTTTGCACTGTAAAAATTTCAGCCTTAATGCTTCAGTGAAACTCCAGATATAGCTGATATGGCAAAAGGTGTCGGAACTGGAACTGAATTGGATTTACCCTTAATTCTTGATTTAACCTAGTAATCTGAAATCACTCAAAGAAACTCGTGAAAAACACCAAATTACATAAAAATATAAAAGATCATAAACACAATTAGACTAAGCAATAATAACTCGTATTTGACACAAAACAATAATAAAACATAACTAAAAACTATATAATTATACGAGTTATCAGATGGCCAAATTGCTTCCATGATAGCGAAAATTGAAATTTTAAGTGAAAACAACCAAGTTGCTACAAACCAAAACAAGCATCAAAATCTTCAAAAAGTTGGTCAAAGTTCTACCAAAGCAATTATAAAAGGCTTCGAAAAGTTTCTTCTGACCAACTCAAGGAGCTTATCAAAAAAATCTATAAAAAACCAAGCTAAAATTAGTGTTGCTCCACCTTCCTACATTTATGCAAAACCTTATTCTCAAAGGATTATTTGCATGAAGATGCTTGAAAACTATCAACCACCAAAGTTCAAACAGTTTAATGACAAAGAAAAACAACCAAGTTGCTGAAACCAAAACAAGCATCAAATTCTTCAAAAAGTTGGTGAAAGTTCTACCAAAGCAATTATAGAAGACTTCAAAAAGTTTCTTCTGACCAACTCAAGAAGCTTATCAAAGAATCTATAAAAAAACCAAGCTAAAATTGTTTCTCCATCTTCCTACACTTATGCAAAACCTTATTCTCAAAGGATTATTTGCATGAAAATGCCTGAAAACTATCAACCACCAAAGTTCCAACAGTTTAATGACAAAGAAAATCCAAGACAACTTGTTCACACTTTGTCAAAACATGCAAAAATGCTAGCATTGATGGAGATCTTATGGTCAAGCAATTTATTCGTTCTTTAAAAAAAATACTTTCGTTTGTACACGGATCTTGAAACTGGATCAATCGACAATTCAAAACAACTTGAGCATGAATTTCTAAATCATTTCTACAGTACTTGACGTATAGTCAGTATGATTGAACTCACAAGCTCAAGACAATGAAAAGATGAACCTATGATTGACTACATTCATAGGTGGAGAAATCTAAGTCTTAATTGTAAAGAAAAATGTTCGAACATTCTACACTTAATATGTGCATCCAAAGCATAAGTTGGACTCTCCGCTACATTCTTCAAGGCATTAAGCCCAAAGCGCTTGACAAATTAGTCACTCATGCACATGACAAGAAACTTAGCAGTTGCTGAAAATCAAAGGCCAACAATTCAAGAGGCAACAAAAGGCAAAGAAAAGCAAGACACTCCAAAAGGGGACAAAATTTTGACTGAACAAGTTGAAAGCAAATAGTCAATGGCTGTAAGCATAAGATCTTTCAAGGTATCCAATTAATCCGAAAAGAGTTAAGAAGTAAAACCCAACTCTTCCCAAAGAAAAGAAAAAAGCAAAATCTCTTTGAAGGAAAATAAAGATAAGCAATATCCATTCTCTGGCTCTAATGTTTCAAAGATGCAGAAGAACTTTTGACATCAAAACTCATCCAATTGCCTGATCAAGTGAATAATCCAAACTACTGTAAATTTCATCGCTTGATTAGCCACCTAGTTGAAAGTGCTTCATTTTGAAAGATAAAATTATGGAGCTCTACAAAGATGGGAAATTTTATTTTGAAGAAGAAGTGACTACTTTCAACATGGCCATGGTAACAAGTTCAACTTCTTTGGCTCCAACTATAACTTCAGTCATAAAGTTTGGGTATTTTGATCTTAAAGAAGTGAAACCCATGCCAACTCCAAGTAAATATGCAAAACAAAGCAATGAGGGCAATGCTTGCTCCTAATCAAGAGCCTAAACTGCTCCAAAAAAGCCACTAGGTTAGAAATCCTTCAAAGGACGACTTGAGCAAAAGTTGCACAAAAAAAATTGAACTACATTTTTTGACTTGATCCTCCACAGTTAGAAGGTACATAGGCAGCTTGGTTTCATTGCCAAGTTAAGTTGAAACAAATATATATATATATATATTGATTCAAATATCTTTTATTATTTGAAATTACAAATATCATGATAGAATTAAGTTTGGATTCTTTCCAACATCATGATTGAAGTTGTTAATTTTCAAGTAAGACAATTTTTTACAAGTTAAAATTCCTTCGGAATTTAATTTGTAATCAACACAATGCTTTGAGGCAAAAAATATTTTGGAAGTTTCATGATATGCAGTTTGTAATGTTATCTGAAAAAGATTGAAAAAATGGTTTATTCCAAATTCGAAAAAATTACAACATGCAAAATAATTCTTAAAGAATAAGAAAAAATTAAAGTCAAAGCTTACACTTGAAACTTTTCGAAGTTTTCAGTTTTCTCGAGAAGAATTCTTGTAGTGAAACCTACTCGCTGCTTCAATAAAAAGGAAACCTTAAAATTTTTGGCATAAAGAAAGAGTTATCTCTACAAGGCTAGTAGAAAGAAGAAAGATTTGTCTTTGGTAGCCATAATTCAAGTTGGAATTGAAAAGAAAATTGCTAAGGTTGCCCCAAAAACAATGGGTTGATGATTAAGAGTCATACTTAGATAGGAAATCAAAATTAAATGATAATTCCTTAGAATTTTTTGAATTCGAATGAGAAAAATGGGGTGGCATCCGAATGAACGAAGTAAAACATCCGAATTCCCATGAAAAAATGTTATGTAGAAAAGATGGCCTGGCATTCGATTGCCTACGACAAGGCATTCGAATTTCTTGTTACCATAGCAATCTATTTGAAATATAGCTTATGGCATCCGAATTATGAAATTAGTCTTTATGCTATAACCGAAATCAAGATTTAATTATGTACAATAATTTGAACAAATCATGCCCTTTTACATTTTCATATTTGAAATTTCAGTCCAAATTTTAACATAATTAATTTTCAACCATTAAGTTGTTGATGTGAGATTTTCAGGCTCGGAAATGTCACCTTGAGTTACTAATGTGTGAATTATGGGATGATTTGTCGGTGCTTAATATAAAAAACATTTTTTTTACTTCATTTATCTATCCACTCTATCTCACTAAATTCATTATCTGTTTCCTTAAGCTCCCAGCCAACCATCCCAAAATCCAAATATTGATGCCAATCGTTGTGTCGGTCCCTGTCTACCATCATTGGCCACCGCTAACTGACATTGAATTTTCTCCAAAAAAAATTACCCACGGGATTATGGATTATTGATTGTGGAATAAACATGTATAAATAGTTTGGGCTGGAACAGTTTGATTGTGGAATATGCGACAATACTTAAGGCAACTCATTAATGGTGAAGACAATTTCATCTGATGATGATGAAGATCTTTGCCTTAGGATTTAATTAGGATTTATTTTTTCATTTAGGATGTTACAAGAAAAGAAATTCTTGTATTTTCAAGTGTGTATGTAGATAGAAAAGAGTAAAGGAGAAGACAAGATCACAAGAACACAAAGGAATACATGGTTCAGCTATAATGGTCTACATCCACGACAATAAAGCTTAACGGGTTACATTGTTGATATTTTGAATTGTATATAAGTTTGTACAAGAGTGCCCTATATATATAAAAGTTTTCAACAATTTAAGAAAGAATCAAGCAAGAATATCGTATCGTAATTGTATCGTAATCCCTAATATATCTGATTATATTTATACTTCCTCAAACTCAAGGTAATATTACAGATACCAACTTGAGTTTGTTTACTAACAAAGGAATATGTAACGGAACAAATGACACAAGAATCTAGCTTGACATAACACGTAGCAAAAACATGGCTAACACGTTGTCGGAAAATATGACATGGCGTAACACATGATAGGAAGACGTGACGTAACACGTTACAGAAAAATCTGACGTGGCGTAACACGTAGCTGAAAAATCTAACGTGGCGTAATACATGACAGACTTGGAATGGATTATAAGGCAGGAATAACACAACAAATACAAGCAAGAGAACACAACAAATCTTTGCTCTGATACCATGTTACAAGAAAATAAGTTATTGTATTGTCAATTATGTGGTGGATAGAAAATAGTAAGATAGAAGACAAAAACACAAAGGAATACGTGGTTCAGTCTTAATGATTTACATCCACGGGAATAAGGCCCAAAGAACTATATTGTTGATATTTTGAATTGTATATAAGTTTGTACAAGAGTGTCCTATATATATAGAAGGTTCTCACTATTTTTTTTTTAAATAAACAAGAATATCGTATCGTAATTGTATCATAATCCTTAATATATTTAATTATATTTATTATATTAACATGGGATATGCTAACAAAATTTATGTTAGGGTTTTATGGCTTGTACCTAGTAATTTGGTTGGCTATTTTTCATTCAATATTTGGATATTATGAATTTATTTTATTTTTTTCTTGACAAAATCTATTGTGGATTAATGAGTTTATATTTGATGTATTGTCAGTGTATAGATTTATACACCGTCAGTGAACCATATGATGCCATCTATTAATAAGTAAAATTATCTGTATTTATTTTAAAGAAATTCTAAAATTGTACGCGTGCTTATTAGTGAGGTGTTATCATGTGGTTCACTTACAGTGTATATATTTATACACTAATAGTGCATTAAATATAAACCTAAGTGATCAATCCTTAAAAATAAATATTAATATATTTATTTAAATTTAATTAAATATTAATTAAAAATTTTCCTCACCTCTCCAAAAACTGTTTATAAGTATGGAGGAAACAATTAATTGATTTTTTTTTTTTAAAAAGAAAAAGGATAAGACTGTTTTCATATCAAAATTGTACTTACCATCAGATAAATTTTCCATATAGGATTGTAAAGCATGAACCAACATTAACATGCATTTCTCTTGATTTTCTTTTTCTGAACATATTTCTTCCAAAGCTTTACAAATCACACTTTCAATCTCATCCTCATCTATCTTTTCTAAATCTTCTTCAAATATTCTATAATCCTCAAATTGGCCATAAAATCGCCCCATTTTTCTCAAATGCTTCCAATATTTAAAATAAATGAAATCAAGAAACTTGATGTGGAAAGAGATTTTAGTGCAGCTTAGCAGGATTTGTAAGAAACCAAACCGATCAAAAGGTGAAGAAGAAGATGGAGAAGAAATAAAATCAAAGTGACAGAGGTTGCCGACAACAGATAAAGCCTAGATCTAGCTTTAGTCATTCGGATTCTTGAGTGTTTTTGGTAAAAATGAAGGCTTTTTAGGAAGTTTGAATCGTTGGATGTTGTTAAGTCAGAGTCCAAGTCAGCAGGTGCAAGAGAACCCAGGTTAACGTCACATAGGACACGTGGACGTCACTTGGCTCCCTAGGGATCAAGTCAAGCTTCACTTGAGGAAAGGTCGCCCATACCCTCAGCTATCAAACCCCAATAGGTGGAGGACACATGACGCCTTCTACGACACCAAACAACTAGTAAGGGACTGATTTCAAGTATGCACTCTATACATTTTAACCTCCATTGCTTCACAATCATCTTCTCCAACCTTCTTTGAGCACTTGCTGACTTAAGTATCGGAGCGCGTTCCGGAGCCAAAACTCCAACGCCCTCTAACCTATTTTTTCCACCACAGCAGAGATTCAGATCAATAGACAAGTCAACTCGCCACCAAAAAGACGTCAACAATGTGAAAAGGATTTGAAGATGAGCATTTTGGATAATTTTTGGAAAAAAATTGATGTCAATTAGCGGCGGCTATCTATGGTGGACGGTAGTCAGTCCACCAACGGCAGTCGGTCCAACGTCGAAATCTGGATTTTGGTAACAACTTAAGGTTAAAGAAAGAGTGTTTGAGTTTAGAGAGAGAATGGATTGAGAATGAAGTAAATATATATATATATATATATATTAAGCATCAACAAATCCCATACTTATCACGTCGTCGAAGGTGGCATTTTCAGAAATGAAAATCGTATGTCAATAGTTCATGTAATAAAAAAAACTCTATTAAAATTTGGATTGAAATTTCAAATCTCCAAAAATATAAAAATTTAATGGAAAAAGTATATTTACCCCCTAAAGTTTGATAGAAAATACATTTACCTTTCTAAGATTTGAAAAACACCTTCTTACCCCCTAAGTAGACCTGCTCACGAGCCGAAAATTTTTGTTCCATGCCGGCCCGGCCCGAAACAGTGTTTTTTATATTAAAATAATATTATTTTATTTAATTTTAATTATAAAAATATTAATAAAAAATATTTTTTTTTATTTTTATATAGGATGAACAATGCTCACGGGCCGGCCCGGGTAAAGATTCCGAAAAGTTTTCGGGTCTTGGCCCGGCCCATGAGCACCTCTACCCCTAAGGTTTGACACAAAATACACTATCCCTAAGATATTATGTCTAGGTTAATTTTAAATAAAATTAAAAAAAAACAAATATATCTTTTTGTTAATTATTAATATTTTTTTATGTTTTTTCTTTTCATTTTTTTTACTCAACTTTTTTAACTAAAAAATTATCTTTAATTTCTATCAAGTTAAATTTTAATTAAATTATATCTAATTCAAGTATACATTTAAATATTTCAAACTTATGCCAATGTGGATTGGTTCAGTTGGTTGAGTACTCATTAGCGTCTTGGCAAGTATCAGGTTCGAGTCTCACCAGCAGTTCCACTTAGTGGGTGATCTGTAAATATCACTGTTAGCCCTCTCTGAGACTTGTAACATACCCTAATCTGTATTGGGTAGCCTCTCCTCACCTAAACGTTTTTGTGCCAAGAAAATATATTTTAAACTTACCTTTAATTCAATTATATATTAACTTTGATATTAATATATTATATTATTATTATTTAAAAACAAACCAATTATCCTTATTTAAAAAAGTTTAATGATAAAAAAGATAATTAAAATAAAAAATAGATAGAAAAAAAAAATCATATTTTTAATTTTTAAAATAAAGTTTGAATAAATAATAATTTGATTAACAGAATACTAATATAGTTACTCTTTTAAGAGATAAAATGTGTTTTTCAAAGTAATATGGGTAAGTTTATTTTCAATAAAATCTCATGAAAGATAATTATATACTTTTTATTCTCCTTTCTTTCTTTCTTTTTTTCATTTTTTTCTTTAATCAATTTCATTATCACTAAATTTTTTAAATAATGATAATTAATTAAATAAATAAAAATATTTTAATAAATTCATTTCAAAGTTAATATATAATTAAATTAAAGATAAGTTTGAAATATTTAACATACACTTGAATTAGAATTAAATATAATAGTAATTAAAGATATTTTAAGAATAAATAAATTCTCATTATTTTGTAGTCAAAAAAAGTTTTGAGTGAAAAAAAATATATAAAAAATAAATGATTAATAATTAACAAAGGGTATATTTATCTTTTCATGTAAAATTAACCTAAAAATAATACTTTAGGAGAATTAATATATTTTTTACCCAACCTTAAGGGATAAGTGGGTATTTTTCAAACTTGAGAAACTAAGTATATTTTATATCAAATCTGAGAGGATAAGTGTCTTTTATCCAAACTTAATTTATTCAAACTATTGTACAAACAAATAAAATCTTGATTCTGGTCGAAATACATTGAATAATTTCATAATTTGATCAATAAAAAACAACACTTAATTATTTTATAAGAACACCTGCTGCTCCAAAACCAGCAGCCATGCCACCACTGCTTTAATCAGCGGCTCTTTTTGTTACCACCCTTATTCATTTTGGCAACGTACTCAAACAAACTCCCATCAAAACACCCCCTTACTGCTTCTTTTGATAGATAACCATTCTCATCCTTTGCAAGCCTATACAAAAGCGTCCATTCTCCCTTTGATACTAACCTGCAAACCCAATCAAACCACTTTAAAACCTTAAGAATATTCAAATGAAAGAATTCAAAATTAGAATCAGAATATAGAACAGAAAATTCAAGATAAGGGTCGTTGAAAAAACCAGCCAATGAAGTCATATGATGCCCGATTTGCCTCAGTCATCCGCCACATCTCTCCGAATGATAACTTGTCAGGCACTGTCCGAGCATACTTGCTAAAAATGTTCTCAAGGTTCACTGGCATAAACCTGAAACCCCATTGCATAATATTAAGAAGGGTTAATATATTTTCTAGCTTCATGTTTTTAATGTTTCAAATTTATGAGATTCGATATGCTAACCTTCCTTCAGTATCAAATGTTGCTGAATCACTCCCATGCTTAGCTTTGTGTATTCTGTCTATGTATATGGGAAAATACAGATTTGGCAGCCACCCCTGTGAAATTGTCAAAATGCAATATCAGCAATTTTGTTGGGTCATATATATATATATATATATATATATATATATATATATATATATATATATATATATAAAGATCCAAATGCGATATTACAATCATTATTTTGCGATCCGGTTCTTTTCATAATCAATATTTATCGCAATTAATCGCGATAACAATTTCGTAACCGCGATAAATAAGATTCGACCGAAAACAAGGACCGTAATATATATATATATATATATATATATATATATATATATATATATAACAGAAGGGAATACAAGTTAGCAGAATAACTTACAGGGAGAGTGAGATAACTCAATCCAACATTAATGAGAATTGCAATAAAAAGGCTGGAAAATGGATTGAAACCAAGATCTCGCATACCTGGTTTTTACATAGTGGAGATAAAATTTGTCAAAAGGAGTAAAACAAAAATGAATTTAAACTGGAGGTAAAAAGAACTCATGGAATTTGGAAATATTTACTTCTGAAAGTCTCCCAGGGATAAACAATTCCATTTTTGTCTTGATCAAAAAAGGAAGCATGTTGCTGAAGAACACTGAATCCATTGTTGTTATGTCCTGGTGTTCCATTTGGATGTTCAACATCAGGAGCTTCCAGTGCTCTAGCCAAATCTGATTAATTCCATATTTTTGGTTAGTCAAAGAAAAAAAAAAACTGACACATTAATATTGAGCTGTGAATGTGTGATTCCTTCAATCCAAACATAATTGTAAAACTAAAACTTCATCAATCATGACAGGAAATAAATATGGGTACTTTTGCAAGTAATGAAAATTGAAAGTAGCAAATTAAAGGAACAAGAAAGAAAAAGAGAGTTAAAAGTTCTACAGGGTTTTGGTAATTTTGTTTCCAGATCAGCTCGAATCTTCCTTTCACTAGTCAATGGTGCTTTGGGTGCCTCAGTTGCAATCTCCATCATTCTCTTTTCTTTTTTTCAGATTTTGTGAGTTTTCTCATTAACAATGAAGCTCCTTATAAAGATACTTTTCTCGTCACCCCCCCCCCCCCCCAAATCCTTTAGCCTTATAATTACAAATAAATGAATTCCTTTGAACTTTGAAGTAGCAACTAAAGGCTTTTGTTAGCTTATTGGAGGAAACTTTTCTCAGCCTCTGCTGATCAGACTTTGCAGTTTTTTCCGCCTCAGATCTGCAATGGAGCTGTGACAGTAAAGCCTCCAGGTGAGGTTTTTGCAGAAGGAATTCAGCATTGGAAGAACTCTGTGGTGGCTCAGTTCATTGGAAGAATTCCAAACTTCAGTCAATTTCAGAGAATGGTCACGCTGCTATGGGGGAAAGATAGCACTGTGGAAATTAAGCCAGCTGGGCTAAATCTTTTTGTGATTCAATTCTCTAACTCAGAGGCAAGAGATCGAGTTCTTGAAGCTGGCCCTTGGCATATCCACAATAAACCACTTTATTGTCAGGAAATGGGAACCAGGGATGGAAACACTGGATTTCAGTATGGAAAAATTCCCTATTTGGATTCATTTAGGTCGAGTTCCATTGGAGCTTTATACAAGAACAGGATTAAGCTATATAGCAAGTGCGCTGGGCACTCCTCTCTACATGGACAGAATAACATCCAGCCAGCAGAGATTGGCCTATGCCAAAGTGTGTATTGAAGTTGCAGCCACAACTGTCATTCCAAGCACTATAGATGTTGTGTTGGAGAATGGATCCATTGCGTCCATAACAGTTGAAGCTCCTTGGCTGCCACAAAGGTGCTCAAACTGTAAGATTTTTGGCCATTTGGATAAAGCTTGCCCATCTAAGCCTGTTAATGCTGTAGCAAAGGTTTGGAGGCCAAAGGAAAAGAAGCAAGGACAGGAAGAATGTATAGCAGAGGAAATTATTGAGGAGAATGGCAAAAGAGCTGAATGTGATGCTGGAACTTCATTAGTAAGCCCCAAGAATCAAAATATGATGTCAAGCTTCATCAATAAGGAAGTTATGATGCCAAACCAGAAAACAAATATTGAAACCAGGAAGGCAAGTTCACTCAATCGATATGCCATTTTGGAAGAAGTAGTTGAGGAAGAGGATAGAGAAGAAATTGAGCCTGAGATCAAGAATGATACAAGGGCAGTTACTGAAGATGAAAACAGGACAGAGCACTCTCCTAGGAAACCAAGAGCAGCTTCTGCTGAAGTAGCAGATCTTATGAAGAATCTGAAGACAAAGAGGAGAGGGCCTATTGACAAAGGAAAAAGGACCAGTGCAAAGGTAAATCCCACTACCTCAGGAAGTTCCTTGCCTAACCAATCCTAATGAATCTATTCATATGGAATGTAAGGGGATTCAATCATTCCCTTAAACAAAAAGATGTAGTTAGTAGAATAAGAAAGCTAAGAGCTGACATTGTCTGTCTGATTGAGACTCATGTCAAGCTTCAGAATATGCAGCAGATTTTAGATAAAAGTTTTCCAGGATGGAGCATGTTCCATAACTATTCTGAGGCCAATAATGGAAGAATCTGGTTTCTTTACCAAAGCCATGTGCAACTGAGTCTGGTTGCTTCAATGGACCAAAGCCTTACATGTAGCATATCTTACACAGGCAATAAGTTCTTATTCTCTGCCATTTATGCTTCTAATGAGGGCATTGAAAGGAGAAGGTTATGGAGCCATTTAGTTCATCTAAATAGCACAATGTCTAACCTTCCATGGATGCTAGCTGGAGACTTCAACACTATCATTGACCCCTCTGAAAGCTCAAGTTATGTTGGATCTCAAGCACCTAGCACTGATATAAGGGATTTTACTGATTGCTTACAAGTTCTATCTTGTTTTGATCACACATTCATAGGGCCTAGATTCACATGGTCTAACAAGCAAATTGAAGGTTTCTTGGCAAGGAAGTTAGATAGAGTGCTTATAAATGCAGAATGGCTCACAGCATTTCCAGAGTCTCATGTAGAATTCCTTGCTCCAGAAATTTCTGATCACAGCCCAGCATTCATAAAGCTTGATATGGTGAGTGCCTCTCCACCTAAACCTTTCAAGTTTTTTAACTATTGGACCAGACATCCAGAGTTTATGCACATTGTTGAGAACTCTTGGAGGGTACCTACTGGTGGTAATCCCATGGTCAGGTTGCATACCAAAATGAAGAGATTAAAGTCAGTATTGAAGAACTTTAATCATGCTTATTATGGTAGCATATCTGAGAAGGTTACAATTAAGAGGAAGGAGTTAGAGGATGTCCAAGTAGATCTACTCAGCCATCCTTCTGATGAATTGGTAGAAAAGGAAAAGATGTTAGCTCAAGAGTATAATGAACTGAGGAAAGCTGAAGAGAGTCACTTCAGGCAGAAGTCAAGGGTTCAATGGCTTCAAGAAGGAGATCAGAATACGAGATTCTTTCACAAGATGGTTGCAGCTAGGCAGAATAGGGGCACAATGAGAGTACTGTATGATGATAGTGGAAATAGGCTTGAAACCTTTTCACAGATATCTCAGGCAGTAGTCTCTCATTTCCAGAAAATTATTGGCACTAAGGACTATAATGTTGAGGGATGTACAAGGGAGTTTCTACGAGAACTTTTGCAGTTCTCCTTCTCGGATGCAGAAAAGTTTGAACTCTCAAAGCCAATATCCAGGGAGGAAGTCAAGGAGTCCATTTTTGCCATCAAGGGGGACAAGGCTCCAGGGCCAGATGGTTTCACATCTCACTTCTTTAAGGAAGCTTGGACAGTAGTAGGGGAAGAGTACATTGATGCCATTCTTCATTTCTTCCAGACAGGAGATTTGCTAGCAGGCTTTAATTCCACAATTGTAGCTCTAGTGCCAAAAAACCAAAATCCTACTTGTATTAAAGACTACAGGCCTATTTCCTGTTGTTCAGTAGTCTACAAAAGTATTACATCTGTGATGGCTAGAAGACTCAAAAAATTCCTGCCAACAATCATCAGCAAAAGTCAAAGTGCCTTTGTGGAAGGAAGGAATATCTCAGATAATGTCCTAATGGCACAGGAGTTAGTAAGAGGCTATGCCAGGAAAACTCTGTCACCTAGAAGTGCTATAAAGGTTGACCTTCAAAAGGCTTTTGATACACTTGACTGGGACTTCATGTTGCTGGTTCTTGCAGCTTTGAATTTTCCAACAGAATTTATAACATGGATCAAGAGTTGCATCACTGGTCCTAGGTTCTCTCTATCAATTAATGGAGGCTTGGTGGGCTACTTTAAGGGAGAAAGGGGTATAAGGCAAGGAGATCCTATCTCCCCCTATCTGTTTGTGCTTGCTATGAATGCACTTTCTAAGCTTTTGGATGCTGCTGCACAGCATAAAGTCTTTGATTTCCATCCTAAGTGCAAAAGGATTGGGCTCACTCACCTATGTTTTGCTGATGACTTGATGATTTTCACTAAAGGGCACCTGAAATCCATCCAAGGAGTGCAGGATATCCTGGAAAGTTTTTATAAACTTTCTGGTTTGCAGCTCAACTGTGCCAAAAGTGAACTTTATTCTTCTGGAATCAGTAGAGCTCAGCTTCAGGAAATCCAGGGGGTGACAGGCTTCAAGCTAGGAGAGCTGCCAGTGAGGTATTTGGGGGTTCCTTTAGTAACAAAGAAGCTGACAGAAAAAGACTGTGTCCCACTTATCTCAAAGATTACTGCTAGGATCACTCACTGGACATCAAAGATTCTGTCCTATGCTGGAAGATTTCAGCTTATTCAATCAGTTTTGTTCAATATACAAAACTATTGGTGTAGAATCTTTATTCTACCTAAGGCAGTGCTCTCCAGAATTAATCAACTCTGTTCTCGATTCTATTGGTTAGGGAAAGATGTAGAAGCCAGAGGAGCAAGGGTGAGCTGGCAGAAAATTTGTTGTCCAAGATCAGAGGGGGGACTTGGCCTGAAGGATCTAGTTTCTTGGAACAGGGCAAGCATAATGCAGATAATATGGACATTGCTTTTTAAGGCAGGTTCATGGTGGATTGCTTGGATCCACAACTATGTTCTAAAAGGCACCTCATTCTGGCAGTTCCCAATCACCCAGGGAAGTAGCTGGATTTGGAGGAAACTCCTACAATTGAGACCATTAGCAGCTCAATTTACCTATCAGAATAATGGAAGATTAGTTTGGAAATTTCCTGGGGACAGGTTTTCAGTGGCTAAAGTGTGGCAGCAAATCAGGCCAAGGCAGCCAAAGGTGGATTGGGATAGATTGGTATGGTATGCCTACCATATTCCAAGGCATTCCCAAATATCATGGATGGCAATTCAGAACAAGCTCCCTACAAAAGATCGCTTGATGGAATGGGGAATGGAACTAAATGGAACTTGTGATATGTGCAGTCAACAAATGGAGACTCGAGACCATTTATTCTTTGAGTGTGAGTATTCTAAGGCAGTATGAAGGGAGATTTTGTACCTATGTAAGCTTCATAGAGTCATCAGAAGCTGGGACTTTGAAGTTCAATGGGCAAAGAGGAAGTTAAAGGGTAAATCTCTTATTGCTACAGTGCTTCGAATTGCTTGGAATGCTCTCATATATCATGTATGGAGGGAGAGGAATAACCGCAGGTTTGGTAAACAATCTCAGCAATGTATGCAAATGCTTGAGAAAATCAAGGAGGAGGTTAGCTATAGACTAGGGGGGATGAAAACCATAAAGGATGATACTGTTAATAGAGATTTGCATGTTGCATGGGGGTTAAAAAGCTCACTGATAGCATAATTGGTTCTTAGCTATGTAAAGAAGACATTGTAAAATAGTACATTTGTTTGCCAGCTATGCTGGTTGTATTGATGTAGCAGTGCATGCTGCTTTTGGATAAATAAAAACTTTGCTTATCCAAAAAACTAAAGGCTTTTGTTGACCAATTTTTTTACACATTTTTTTAAAAATTAATTAATATATTGTACAATAATATTATTATATTAATTATAATAATTGATAGTTTTATTAAAGATTTTGTTAATAACTGTCGTAAGAGTATTTTTTAAATTTTTTATATAATAATATTTTCATTTAATTTATTAAAAATTATAAATAAAATTATTAATTATTATATTGAATATAATATTATTATTATAAATGATATGTTAATTAATTTTAAAAACATTCGTTAATAAAAAAATTTCATTAATATTTATAATATTAAATAAAAATATTATTATATATAAAAATATCAATCTTTAAAGTACATTAACAAAATTCGCAATTAAAATATTGCTACAAATAGGGATGGCAATGGAGCGAGGCGGGGGCGGATATTGCCTTATCCACCTCCACCCCACTCTTGCATGGATGTTGGAAACATCCACATCCATGAATGTCGGTTACATCCATAACCGCTCCACGGTGCTCCACTCCGCTACACCCCAATTTATATTAATTATTTTTAACTTAATATTGTAAAAAATTATATTATAATTTATTCATGAACATAATTTTAGTATATAAAAATCTTTAATATAATATATATAATACATATATACTAAAAGTATAGATATAAAATATTAGTATATATATGATTTTAGTATATATATCTAATATATATTAAAAATATAAGAAAAAATATAAAATATTTTAAAGGATAAAATAGTAATTTCAAAAGTCGGGGCGGGGCGGAGTGGAGCAAGCATTTACCAAAACCGCTCCGCTCCACCCTGCTCCAAAAAAAAAACCTCTCCATTCGGAACGGATCGATGCGAAATTTATCGATCGGATCGAATTTTGCCATCCCTAACTACAAACTATGAAAAATGAGCATAAATTTTTTCAATCGTCAACCCATCACCTCGAAAAGGCAAAGGCAAACATCATTTCGAAGAAGATAAAGTGAATTTATTTATTGCATGTTGGGGCAACTTTTTTATTTCAGTATTTGTGACGAACATGCAAATTGCAATATCATGGTTTCATTTTCCTTTTTTTTTTTTTTCTTTAAAAATAGAAGAGTATTTTGAACGTTGGTGGCTGGCAGCTAGAGGTAGCTTTTTGAATGGGACAAGTAAAAGAAAAATCTAAGGCTGGGCATTCTCTCTAATTGGTTTGGATCTTCTAGAGGTAGCTTTTTGTATGAATTTTATTACTTACTAGATAAATACTCGCATTTCGTTGTAAGCATGTTATCCGATTTAAACTGATATTTTATAATAAATTTGAAATATAAAAAATAAAAGAAGTAAAGATAATTTTTAGAAAAATCCTATCATATACTATACCTGATATAAAATTGAAATTTATTTAAAATAATTAATTAAATTCGATAATTTTGAACATAATATAATTAATATAGAGAAAAGTTTAACTTTTCTCAAGATACACCGAACTCTCCCATCAGCCATCGAGATAGAACCTAACTTAATTATGACAAGTAAAAGTCAAAAGACCAAGCTATTGTAGCAAAGCTGTACAAATATAGATATTTATATAAAGTAATTCGTTAAAGCTACATAAAAATAAATCCAAAAATGATTCTTTATTAATTACCGATAGAACAAGGTGAATCCTTATATTAAAAGCAATCCTCTCAATTGGCAGAGGAATTGCTTCCTTTGACTTGTTATTTATGCGGCAAGTTACTTTTTTTTATCGTTAAAAAAAAAAAAAAAAAAAAAAAAAGAAGAAAAAATATTTGTATAATGTTCGTATTATTTTTTTATATCATAATCGTATTCAAGGTATTATATATTTATATAAATTTGACACATTAATGATTCATTTTATGTAGATTTGGATACATTCGTGTATTTATGTCGTATTCATGTTATTTTTTTGGTCGTGTTTTAAATTTTTTTTCATTTTATATTTGTGTCGTAAAATTATGTTATGTCCAAAATTGTCAAGTCTATTTGATACTATTCAAATAACTCTCAATTTGTTGTATAATGATTGAGAGTTATTTGACCTTATTTTTCAAAAAATTAAAAATAAAGAACACTAGGACTTGGATTTAAACATTATTGTTTGTCTAAATTAAATTTGATAATTTTATATATCTATTCATTTAAATTCATCATATTTTGCATTGTTTATCATAATTATTCAATTTAAACTCTAAGTTCATTAACTTAAGAATTGAAGCAATGCATTTGCCATACATTAATATAAATATCATATTCAAAACTTACATAAATAATTAAATTAAACATATAAACGACTAAATTGAATATATAAACCCGCTGCATAATGAAGACATATTCTAATAATTAATTAAAGCAACCTTACAAAAATTGGAAATCCCAACCATTAAAAAATCCCTTTTTAAGGGAAATTAAAGATAACCCATTAACCCAAACAATCTTAAACGCCTAATTAAAAAGATGCACAACTGTAACAACCCAGAGAAATTAAATAAAGAGCAAAAGAAATTGAAAATGATAAAATTTATCGAAAAGTTTGTAAAAGGAATTTTTTTTTGATCAATTACAGATTGTCATATGTTAATTGAAATTTTTTAATTATATAAAATTTTAATTAAATCAATTATACATCACTATGTTAATTCGATGACATCATATACGAGGACTTATAAATAATTAGTTTTATAATTAATTAAATAAGTACATATGGCGTCACCATATTCAAAGGTTTATAGTTGGCTAATTAGAGTTCAACTATAAATCATTCAATTTATTTTTAAATTAAATAAAAATAATTTAGAGATAAATTCAAACCTCGACTAATCAAATCGAAAGTATTCATGAGTCATCTAATTAGACCCCACTTGTGAGTCATTAATATTATATTTCAAATAAAATTAAATTAATTTATAGATAAAATAAATAGATTAAGTTCTTTTTAGATTTCTTTTATAAAGAGATTAAATCTTATTAGAACTCTCTCTCACCTAACAGGTTAGCACTATAAATAAGATATTCCTCAGGATCATAATTCACAAGTCTCAATTCTTGAAGAGAAGAAGATTTTAAAAAAGTAAAACATTTCCAAACTCTCAAGAATCAAGTTTTGAAGAATTAAAGAATTGAGAAATTTCAAAGAATACCACATTTGGATTCCAAAATTTCAAGAAATTGCTCTTAGATCTTGTGCTGGTACAAAAAAGAAAATAAATTTTGTTTGTTCGAGATCAAATCATCAAGACCCTTGAAATAAATCTCGATCTTGTGTTGTTACAAGAAATGAGATAAATTTGTTTGCTCAAGATAAGTCACCAAGACCGTTGAAGTAAATCTTGTGTGTTCAAGATCAAGACCCTTGAAACAGATTTACATAAGTTAGGAAAAAGAAGACCCGAAGATAATTGGGAAAGGAGAATATCTTAAGAATCAAATTCTTCAAAGCTCCAACAAATTGAGGAAGAAAGATCTTAAGAACAAAGTCTCTATAATTTCAACCAACAAGTTTAAGAAGACAATTGGGTAAAAAAATATATGAAAAACCAATTTCTCTAGAACTCCAACAAGTCCAAGAAGAAATATATGAATATTAAAGTTTGAAGATCCAAGAATCCCTAAATTGAGATCAAATTCCAATAAACCTAAAATTAGGACTAAATTCCAAGCTCCAAGAGTCTCTAAAATTTGGGACCAAATTTCAAGCCTTCAAAAATTCCTAAATTTTGGGTCCAAAATTATTCAATTCAAGAATAAATCATTAAGACCCTTGAAGTAGAAGTGCTCATGGGCTAGGCCGTAGCCCGGGAAAATTTTTTTTTCTTGCCCAAACTCGTTTAGGGCTGGGCCCGGCCCAATCTGTAAGCCCATTTCACTATTCATAAATTAATAAAATATTAAAAAATTATTTTTATTTTTATTTTTATATTAATATTGATATATATTTTAGAATTAAATTTAAATAAAAAATATTTTTTAATTATTGAATAGTAATTCAAGCTGGGCCGAGCGGGCTACCCGACCCTTGAGGAGGTCTACCTTAAAGTGAAATTTTCTTGAATAAAAGAATAAAAAGATTTTCTTTTATTTGAGAATTTTCAGAGATTGTACTTCACATTCTTAATAAATTGAAATTGTTATTTTACTCCAAATTTTATTGTCTTATTTTCAGACACAAAATTTGTATATGCATTTCAAGCATGCTCGGAAGTTTTCAAATTCAATGGCCCCTGGAGTGGATTTTGCCAACAAGTCAAGTTTAAAGTTTTCTTCAACTCAAAAGTAAGAGGAAGAAATCTCTACAACATCACTTTGCCAAAGCTCATCATCAAATTTGAATGTGGTGGCCATGATGACAACTGGTCATACTTCCTTAGAAGAACAAGTTGCTCTTCTTGTAAAAATTATGGAATCCCTTGCAATGAATAACAAATAAAGGGCTGACCAAATTGCTTTCATGATGGCGAAAAATAAAAGTCTAGGTGAAAACAATCAAGTTGCTGCAAACCAAAACAAGCATCAAATTCTTCAAAAGTTGGTGAAAATTCTACCAAAGCAATAGTAGAAAATCTTAAAAAAGTTTCTTCTGACCAACTCAGAGAGCTCATCAAAGAAGCTATCAAAGACCAAGCGAGAAGTATTGCTCCACTTTACTACACTTATATATAAGTTTATTCTCAAAGGATTGATTGCATGAAAATGCTTGAAAACTATCAACCACCAAAGTTTCAACGATTTAATGCCTAAAAACTATCAACCATGCACCGAACATTCAATCTCATAGATATGAACATATTTTACTATCATCACATAAAGTAGTGCAATAAATTAATTGCATATCTTGATAAATTAATTGCATATCTTGATAATTGCAATAAATTACTCTTTATTAGAACTTACAACTTTGTTTCTTTGTTCTTCGAACATACTTATTCTTATGGAACTTCAAAATTGTAGAAAAAAGAACTTGTTTAAGTACAAATTCAAAATTTGCAGAAGAAAAAATTCGAAAGGATTATCTTATTTCAAACTTGAACTAAGAACAAGAATTAGGAAACAATACCAAAATATAATGTTTCACCATCATTAAGATTGTTTTTACAAGAAATGAATTTTTGATTTTGGTTCAATATCAAGAACATCTTTTAGTGCCTTTGCTAGACATTTCTTCACTTCAAAAATATTGTTGTATATTGCAATCAAGCAAGAACAATAAAGAAAAAGACGGAGAAAATTGTAGGCAATGCACTTCCAGGAAATCTTTCTTTAGGATAATAGTTTCTCCACTATAGTGCAAATGAACTGTTGAAAATGTAATCTCAGGTAACAATGTTTAATCGAAAAGGAACAAGATTGCACTTCAATTTTTTCTTGAACACACATGAACCTTAAACCAAAAAAGAGTGAAAGAAGAGAAATGTTTTTTCAAAAGATTTGGATGTAAGATAATGTAAAATTATGTAAAATGAACATTAAAAGAAGTATTTATAAACCTTAACTAGTGTTACAAAACACCCTTTCATGATTAAACATGTCTTTGGTGAAGAATCACAACTTTTGGAATGAAAAGACATGTCCAACAAACTATTTTTTTTTTTGAATTTCTAGATGAAGTATTCGAATCTTTGAACATGGTATTCAAATACCTTGAGCCAAAATTTTATAAATTTCAAAATCCTATAGGGTATTCAAATCACTCAAGGTATTCTAATCATTTAAGCAAATTTGTAACATATTGCATTTTAAACTTGCCATTCGTATCCTCTTTAAAGGCATTCGAATCCTCTTGCTTATTTTTGTTAGCTCAAGTGATGATTAAATCAAGAGGGGCTGAATTGATTTCTTAAAAATTAATGCGGAATTAAAACACAAATAATAAAATTGATAAATTGAACAAGATATACTCAATATGGCAAGTAAATATGCAAATAAAACAAGTAAAGAGAGTAAGGAAAGAAGATCAAACGCAAGCGATTTATGGAGGCTCAGCCCATGCCTATGTCCTCTCCCTTAGCCTTCCTAGCCAAGGAGTTCACAATTGACTAACTTGAATTGCTATCTTTTCTAGGACAAGGTATAACCTTTACAATCCCTATCTTTTGCTTAGGCTTAGATAGCAACCTCTTCACCATATCTTTTCAAGGCTTAGATAGAAGCTCTCTACCTTTTAAGTCTAAAGTAGTAACCTTCCCTTTTTGGCTTTTACAAAGGTATTTGGGTAAACAATAAGAACCTCTAAAAGGCTAAGTGTTTACAAGGTTTAGTACAATAAATAGAGACTATACAGTGATACTTTTACAAAAGTATACAAGAAAGATTGAAATGATTAGAACAAAGAAAACTTCTTAAAAGGGTTTTTTTATTACAATATAGCAAAAAAAAAAATTCTCAAATTACCGTTGGTTTTAGATTATTTTCCAAAATACGACTATTTTTTTTCTTGCTGGGAAATCGCCATCCCCCATGGCGATTTCCCAGCATTTTTTTTTGACAATTTGTAAAAAAACACCAAGGGAAATCGCCATGGGGGGTGGCGATTTCCCTTGGTGTTTTTTGCAAATTTTCAAAAAAATACCAAGGGAAATCGCCACCCCCCATGGCGATTTCCCTTGGTAATTTTAGCAAAATTTGCTAAAATCATGAAGGGAAATCGCCATGGGGGGTGGCGATTTCCCTTCATCTATATATTTTTTTCAATTCTTAGGAAAATTTAAAAAACATGACTCAATAGTGAATTTATTGTGAAATGGTATAATGAATAAAAGTTATTTGAAAAAGAGAAATGAATAATTAGAAATTATTATAAAGGATTAGACCTGCTCACGGGCCGGGCAGCCCGGCAGGCCTTGGGCCGGGCCTGGGCAGGATAATTTATGTTCCGGGCCGGCCCGGCCCGGAACAGTGATTTTTATTATAATAATATTATTTTATTTAATTTTAATTAAAAAAATTATTTTTTTATTCCAATGAACAGTGATTCAGGCTTAAACGGGCGGGCCTGGGCGACCTAGGCCCGGGCTTGGGCAGAAAAGAAAAAAAATACGGGCCGCGGCCCGGCCCATGAGCACCTCTATAAAGGATATTGTAAAGACAAAATTATCCTTGATAAAAAAACCTTCTCTTCTCTTCCCTTTTTCTTTTATTTTTTAATTTAATTTTTAATTAAAAAATAAATATTCTGAAAATAAAAACTTTTTAATTTTAAAAAAAAATTAAATTTTTTATTTACTTTTTTTTATTTAAATATTTTATTTTTTAAATTTATTTTCAATTAAAATTTTTAAAAAATAATATTTCCTTAATGAAAGAAAAAAAAAATAAGTTTTTTCATTAAGGGTAATTTTGTCTTTATAATATCCTTTATAATAATTTCTAATTATTCATTTCTCTTTTTCAAATAACTTTTATTCATTATACCATTTCACAATAAATTCACTATTGAGTCATGTTTTTTAAATTTTCCTAAGAATTGAAAAAAATATATACATGAAGGGAAATCGCCACCCCCCATGGCGATTTCCCTTCATGATTTTAGCAAATTTGGCTAAAAATACCAAGGGAAATCGCCATGGGGGGTGGCGATTTCCCTTGGTATTTTTATCAAAATTTGAAAAAAACACCAAGGGAAATCGCCACCCCCATGGCGATTTCCCTTGGTATTTTTAGCCAAAATCAATTTTTTCATGCTGGAAAATCGCCATGGGGGGTGACGATTTCCCAGCTAGTTTTAAACTCAGCGTATTTTGAGAAATAATCTAAAAGCATCGGTATTTTAGGAATTTTTTTTTTTAGCTATATTTAAATAAAAAAACCTCTTAAAAGCTTGAGAGAGATGAAATATTTTGCTTTGATTTTTCTCTCTTGGTGTCTCTTACTCTTGAAAATGTTAGAGAGTCCCTTTAATAGCTTGGGAATGATTTACACTACAAGAGGACGGACTTTTACCAACGGAATTTTTCGTCGATAAAAGTCTTAATTTCGTCAGTAAAGACTATTATCGACAAAAATTTTTCGTCTATAATTCTTAAGTCGGTGATACTATTTTAGTCGAGAATAAAAATTTCGTCGGTAAAAGTATTACCGACGGATTATTTCTGACGAAATTTTTCGTCGAAAATACTATTTTTGTCGCTAAAACCTTTTTAGCAATGGAATTTAAATTTAATAATTAATTTTATTTATTATTTATATATTAATTTTATTATGGAAATTTAAATTTAATATATATAATTTAATATATTAAATTTAATATTTATTAAATTATATATATAATTTTATAAAATTATAATAAGCTAATTATAAATTATATTAAGTTAATTTTATATATTAAATTATAATTATAATTATAATAAATTAATTAATTATAATTCTTATTATTTTGGGGGCTGGGGTGGTTGGGGGTTAGAGGCTAGGCCTGGGGCACGAGGGGAAGAGGGGCTACTAGAGGGGCTGGGGTCGAGGCGCTGGCACTGGCGGTTGTCGGGGCTGGGCTCGGAGAAGGGGCTGGAGGTTGGGGGTAGGGACGGTTGGGTGAGAGGGGAGGGAGTGGAGTGGGGTGGGGGTCGGGTACAGAGTAAAAAAAGAGAAGAAAAAAGTGAAAGAAAAAAAAAGAACAAAATGGGTTAAATAAGTCTGACTTAATTTTTACCGAAGGAATTTTTTACTTTTACCGACCGAAATTCCGCCGCTAATTTTTTTGAAAATTTTAGTTTTCCTCTAAAAAAAGAAGCCTTTATAAATTCTCGCCTAAATTATTACTGATCGAAATTCCATCAGTAATAGTTATTTCCGATGAAAATTCCATCGATAAAAGTTGTTTAATAAATAAAAATAATTATTAAAATAAAAATTCCGTCACTAACACTTTTTAACGACGAAACATTTCGTAGCTAATAAGGTTATTAGCCACAGAATTTTCCGTTGCTAATATTTATTATCGGCGAAATTCAATTTTCGAGATCTTTAAATTGAATTATATAAATAATAAATAAAAGTAATTATTAAAAGAAAATTTTCGTCGCTAATACTTATAGCGACAGAAACTTCCTTGGCTAATAATGTTTATTATTATTATCGACAGAATTCAATTTTTGAGATATTTAAATTGAATTATATAAATAATAAATAAAAGTAATTATTAAAAGAAAAATTCCTTCGCTAATACTAATTACGGACGGAATTTAATTTTTGAGATATTTAAATTGAATTATATAAATAATAAATAAAAATAATTATTAAAAGAAAATTTCCGTCGGTAATACGTTTTTGCAACGGAAAATTTCGTGACTAATAACCATATTGACGGAATTTAATTTTTGAGATATTTAAAATAATTATATAAATAATAAATAAAAATAATTATTAAAAGAAAAATTTTGTCGTTAATACTTTTCAGCGATTAAAATTTAATTTTCGGTTTAATTTATTTATTTATTTATAAAAATTCGTGATTTTTTTTTACCGATGGAATATTCCATCGGTAATACTTTGGCGGGAACTATTAGATTCCTGCCAAAGTATTACCGACGGAAAATTTCAGTCGTAAATAATCCTTTGGGTAATACAAAAATTCCGTCAGTAATGTTGAATAATTCAGTCGATAATAGTCAAAACATTAATGACGAAATTCCGTCGGTAATGCTCGAAATTCCGCCGGTGATTCTATTTATTACCGATGAAATTAGTCCGTCGATAATAAATTCGTCGGTAATTCAATGTTCTCTTGTAGTGTTATGACTGTTGGGAATGGATTGGGATGAAAAAGAGCCGTTATTTCTTCAAAATATCATATTTAAAAACCTATAAAACACGCAGTAGATCGACCCTCTCCTTGAAGGATCAATCCTCTACTTGTTCGAATTTGAGAAATTGACCATTGGAGCTTGAGGGATCGATCCTCTCCTTGTAGGGATCGATCCCCTACTGCCCTGCAAAGTGAAAATGCATTTTGTTTTGCAGGGATCGATCCTAGCCCAAATTCTTCACTAGGGGATCGATCCTCTATCTAAGGGATCAATCCTCTCTTCAAAAATATCAAAAATTGATTTATTTGACTTTGAAAAGAGGTTAACTTGTCTCAAAAATGTTTTGATCATAGATATACATTTAAAAACATGTATTTTTGAGAAAGCTAACGAGTCCAAAATATTTTTGCATTTTCGAAAGTATTTTCAAAAATATTTAAAGAAAAATATTTAAATTGAAAACATTTATTCTCAAGCTAATTAAGCTAACAATTTTCATTCCAAAAACTTTTTAATCACTTATTAATTTTATTTTTCAACACAAATACATACTACATGATTTTAAACCTTTGTTAATTATTTAAAACACTTTGTAAATCATTCATTTTGATAATATATACAACACTTTCAGCCCAAACAAAGCAAGCATGAAAGAGTGCATGGAAAATATTAGCAAACATGAAAGAGTGTATGAAAAATGGACATTGGCAAACATGAAAGAGTGCATGAAAAATGGCCATTGGCAAGCATGAAAGAGTACAACTCTTGTACTATAGAAGGGATACTTGGGTTTGAGTTAGGAATAAGGAGTGTGAGTGAAAGAAAGAAAGAAAATAAAAAAGTTCTCTTTTATCTTTGTAAATTTTCTTTCCGAACATAACGATGAGAGTTTTTTTTATAGTGAGGTATTTTTAGTGTGAACGTGATCATTATAATGTCAATTCTTTGTAAAGAATACCGCTGAACCACATATTGTGTTCCTGAACAGCATATAGTTGTGTTCTATTCTTTCTTTTGATTAGGGTGTAATCGAGCCGAGCCGAATTCAAACTGTTCGTAACTCAATTCGAAATTTAAGGCTCGAAGTTCGACTCGAGCTCGATTGAGTTTCATTTTAAAAGTTCGAGCTTGATTCAAGATAAAAATCGAACTGTTCGAACTCGTTCAATTAGGCTTGTTTATCTAGTAAAAAATGAGCTCGATTCTCATACTCGACTTCAAACTCAATTATTTGTGCTCGAACTCGAGCTCAAATTCAAGTTCAATTGAAAATTTTAAATACTAATTAAAAATAAAAAAACTTGATTAAGCTCGCGAGCTACTCGAGTCAAGCATTAGGATACTCGAATTCGGCTCATTCGATAGTCGAGCTACTCGAGCTTGAGCTCAACTCGACAAGGACCAAACTGAATTTGAGTCTTTTTCGAACAAACCCGAATAGCTTGCGAGCACAGGTGTCTCCTTTACACCCCTACTTTTGATTCATGATTTGGATATTTAAAGTTTCAAACAAGAATTTAAATAGAGGCTGCAACGCGATGCTACGACTCTTATTTTGCGGTTTCGTCTCCCTCTGTTTTCGATATTCAAGACCGCAATTGACCGCTGTAGCAATCATTATATCCGCAACCACGATAAACGCAACGCGACCAAAAATGCATCCACGACTGCAATTTGAATCTTGACTCCTGACTCCAAATCCCAACACTTTTTTTTTATTATTATTTACTGAAAAGTGAACAACATAGAACAATGGCCAAATGTTTTCCTTTAATTGAAACTGAAAAAGGGATGCATTAAATCTGGTTCTCCACGTTTTTCCTTAGTTATCTCCGTTTGGAAGAAGAGAAAAGACTTTATAATTCAGAGAAAAGAAACCCTTTTTAATGGAAAGTAATCCTCTTTGTGTTTCATCATTTCAAAGATCAAAGACTTAAATACGAGAATTTTCTTATACTTAATTTCTATTTGCTATATTTAGTTAAAATTGGAATGAAAACTAGAATAGCAGACACAATTCCTCGTTCTATTCAAAGATGTAAATTGCATTATAAGATTTAAATTATAATCGCAGACAATAAATATTGATAATCAATTGCGATAAATATCAATAGTAAATAGTAAATATCAATGTTCGAAAGAGCCAAAATTAAGAATAATAATAGTTTGTAAAAAATTGAATATTTAACACTATCCGATTCGTTTTAGTTTTGATTCGAATTCCAATTCAATATCTATTTATATATCTATTTATATATTTGATTTTTATTTAATTTTATATTTTTATTTTTAAAACAAATTAATTTAATAAATTCAACTATTTTATAAATTCAAATATTTATTTTTAAAATAAATTAATTTAATAAATTCGAATATTTTATAAATTCAAATATCCAATGAATATAACTCTTTAAATCAAATGGAAATTTGAATAATAATATTCGAATAATAAGCAAATAATAAACGGATATTAAATTTTGAATAAATTAAACAAATTCGAATTCGAATATTTAAAAAATTATAGATATCCAATCGATTACTATCCCTAACCAAAATCGCAAAAATATTACAAATATCCAATCAATTGTCATCTTAATCAAAATCATTTATTTTTAAAACAAATTAATTTAATAAATTCGAATATTTTATAAATTCAAATATCTAACGAATATAACTCTTTAAATCAAATGCAAATTTGAATAATAATATTCGAATAATGAGCAAATAATAAACGGATATTAAATTTCGAATAAATTAAACAAATTCAAATATTTAAAAAATTATAAATATCCAATCGATTATATCCCTAACCAAAATCGCAAAAAAATTGCAAATCGATTATATCCCAACCAAAATCGCAAATGCAAAAAAAATTGCAAATATCCAATCAGTTGTCAATCTTAATCAAAATTGCAAAACAATAATCATAACATCGTATTAATAATCATAACATCGTATTAAATCGCTATTTAAAATTTTAAAATTTAAATCCCTGATTATATTCCATTATTTGAAAGGAAAGAAAATCACATTGGCCAGAAAATTAGACACACAAAATACATGCCAAATCCAAACCTCAAGAAACCTGTCTGCATCTTTTTAAAGAGTAAATAGTCCTGAAAATAAGCTAACAAGGGTCTGTGTAGGGAGCATATTTATACAAGGTAAACACCAGATGCAAATGAAACTAAAGTAGAAATTAATTTCTGGTTCAGAGATGAGAACTAGCATATATATATATATATATATATATATATATATATATAACATTAACTTTAACCCATCTTCCCCTGGCCACCCTGCATGTTCATTTTAGCACAGTACTCGAACAAGCTACCGTCGAAGCAACGTCTTACGGCTTCCTTAGACAACATGCCTTCCTCATCCCTTGCCAGGATATATAGAATCCCCCATTCCAACTTACTTGCAATCCTGCATTTGCGATCCAATATAATCGAATTTAGAGGAAATTAATGAGAAGACTAGTGAATTTGAATTATGTTGGTTCGACTTTCATTTTTTTTGAAATATCAATGTCCAACACTCATGTCTGACATATATTCGACATGAGTATGAGAATATGTAGAGACCCTCCAAATATTGAATATATCCGTATCGGACACATACCCGTATTCGACATACACCTGAGTCGGAGAAACATAAAATTTGAATAATGAAATGAAAAAGAAAAGGGTTATGAAGGAACAAACCAGCCAAAGAAGTCGAATGCCACTCGGTTCGCCTCGGTCATGTGCCAAAGCTCTCCAAGTGTAAACTTGTTGGGTACTGTACGAGCGTATTTGCTAAACATGTTTTCAATGTTCATAGGAGTATACCTGCAAGCAATCCAATTCCATCATAATAAGAATGGTAGAGAACATGTTAATGCTTCGATTGGTTTTCATTGATTTCGTTAATTTCCTTTGTTAAAGAAACAAAAAAAAAATGGGGTACTTGCAGAAGTATAAATTATGGTCGCAAACGCGTTTTCGATCAATTACGATCAATAACAGTAAATATTGATTGTAAATATCAACGGGGAAAGGAACCGAAACTGCAAAATAACTATCATAGCCAGGGATTTAAATAGTGGCGTTGCAGTTATGGCCGCTATTTAGCGGTTTTGACTTCCTCCGCCATCAATATTCACGATCGATATTTACCGCAATTGATCACGATAGCATTCATTACGTCCGCAACCGCGATAAACACAACGCTACTGAAAACGTGTCCACAACCGCAATTTAAATCCCTGATCGTAGCATCGCGTACGGCCGCTATTTAAATCCCTGGGTACTTGAACTAGACAAGAAGACTTTTGAATAAGTTATTTATAGCATTACATTATGTTGCTCCGACTCTTTATTTTTTTTAAAGTACTCATGTCCGACATCCGTGTCCGATGCATATCCGGATATGGGTATGAAGATAAACCTTCCATGGACCCTCCAAATACATAAAAAAAAAAAAACTTAGAAAGAAATAAATATACTTGTGTCGGACATATACCCGCACCCGACACTCAGATCCGAATCCCAATAACATAGGCCTCAGATCAAATATTAATAACATAGGCCTCAGATCAAATACTGTTGCAGGAAAACAAAGAGCTTTTTGCTTACTAAACATGCTTAATTGTTGGCCAAAAATAATGCTTAATTACCTCCCTTCGGTGTCGTAAACACCTGAGTCACTACCATGCTTGGCTTTGTGAATGTTGTGAATGTATATCGGGAAGAAAGGTGAAGGGAGCCATCCCTGCAAAAGGAACATTCACCATTTTCAGAACTTTAAGCTTCTGTTATATACTTTTTAAATTATAGATGCCATCGAATGTAAAAATACTCCACAAACAATTTCTATATTTTCTGTCTATTTAATTATGCATAATTTAACTTGTAATTTGGTATGAATTTCTTTACTTACCGATTAATGAACAGATTATGCTAGGTAGACACTTTGCAGTCTATTATTCTATGTTACTTGAACTCTTTATTTTTTTAAAAATATTTGTGTTCATTTTTTCTAAAATATCTATGTAGACCGACACATGTATTCGATACATAGTCGGATATGAATATAAAGTATGATCCAAATTGCAGTAGTGAAATATATGAAAAAAACTTTTAAAAAATTAAATATTCCCATGTCGGACACCGTATCCGACATTCACCCCAAAGTTCGGGTAACATAACCAATAATATCTTTCCTTTCACATTACTTTTCCACTTGCTTAGCTTTTTTTTTTTTTTTTTTTTTAATTTCTCCTAATAAAAGACAGATTTTCCATTCAAAATCACGAAAAAGACGATGAAATTGAAGCCAATCAAATTTCCATTTCAGCATTTGGGTTCTAAGCTAGAAATCCAACATGGTAAGGAAACAAATTTCATAATTATCAGAAAATATAGTCAGCAAAGCAAACTCACAGGAAGTGTAGCATAGCTCAATGCTCCATTGATAAGAACCGCCATAACAAGAGAGGCAATTAGATTAAAGCCAATGGCTCGAAAACCTGTTTTGGAAATGAAAGTAAAACATCATTTTAATTGGTCAGACAAACAAACAAAATCGAGAAAGAATTTTTGCAGCAACGACAATGAGGAATTCACCAGTGTAAGTCTCCCATGGATAAATGATTCCATTGTCGTCTTGGTCGAAAAATGCTGCATGCTGTTGAAGAACACTCAATTGGTTATGGCTGTGGCCTTGTGTTCCATTCGGGTGTTCTGTATCCGGAGCCACCAAAGCTCTAGGCATATCTGGTTTTAAATATACGTATAAACTGAGAAAATTAGCATCATTTCTTCAAGCATCCGTCGTCGTAAATTAAATTTGTAAAGCGATTCATTCGGTTCAATGATAAATGCATGTATCTTTTTCTCAAAGAATAAGAGTGGAATTCTTTTTCTTCCAAAAAAAAAAATCTACATAAAAAGACATGTCAAGGTTAAAATTCATTATGAGAACACACTTTTCCAGTTAAAAATTTAGGTTGAGTGATCATTTATATCTATCTACAAAAATAGTATATATAATGAACAGCAAAATTAAAATCCCAGAAAAAATCAAATGGGGCAAAATAGAATAGCTTAAAATGAAATGAACGTTAAAACGAATTTGAATTTAATCCAATTGAATCATGAAATCACTCTTAAAAAAGAAGATTCAAGAGATCTGAGATTCAAATCCAAACATCTGCAATCATTCCCAAAATAGATCCAAGAGAGACTAGCAGAAGCCTTGGTCTCCCTTCTCCTAAAAACTCTTCATTCTTAAGTATATTTTAATCCAAAAAATTTATAATTTAATCTATTTTTATCCCGATCCCTCAACATAAAATTTTTGACTTAGCCCTTGACCATTCCTTATCCCATGCTGCAATCTCTTTTATAAAAAAAAAATAAATAAATAAAAATAAAGGTTAAAACTTAGAAATTAAGTAATTTGAGACCAAGAGCTTACAAGGTTTGGGAAGTTTGTCTTCCAAGTCATTTTTGACTCTCCTTTCATAAGTCACAGGTGCAAAAGGAGCCTCAGTTGCCAATGCTTCATTTTCCATAGCTGAAGCCATTTCTTTCTCAATTTCTCACTGTTTTTTCTTTTCTTTTCTTTTGTTTCTTTTTTTTTTTTTTTTTTTTGCCTCTTTGATTCTTCTTCTCTATAAAGTGGTAGCTTAGCATCTGGTTATAAGAGTGATACAGTTGCGTGGCAGCCATGCAAGGAAAGCTCGTTGGTCTGTTGGCCATGTGGCAGAGACATTGCATGCTTTTCATGGCATTTTCTTGTTTTTCAACCCAACATTTGGCATCTTCTAAGAAAAAGGGGACAAAGCTGTCATCTACACATTTTACAAAAGTGATTAAAAAATCAGCATCCGAATAATTTTTCTTTTTCTAGTTTTCTTTTGAAATGTTCACAAATCTTATAACTTTACAATTTTGGGTCCTCTTTTGGCTTATCAACTAAGCAAGAAGAAAGGATCAATTCCAAGTGTATAGGTGTATACGGTAAGTCATTTGCTGTTATTGGATAATCCTTTTGAAGGACCAAATTTTGGCACGTAATCCAAATAAATATCAAACAAAGTCTATGCAAATCAATTTCCAGTGTTTCATCTGAAAATTTTTGTTGGAATAGAAGTTTGATTAGATCTAATGGTCAGTGGGGTAAGTAGTTATAACCGTTATTTGGGTTTTTCATTTTTTTTTAATATTTATATCTGATATTTATGTTCGATAAATGTTTAGATATGAGTATGAAGTATGATTTTTCAAAATATATGAAAACTTTCAAAAAATTAAATATATTCGTATTAGACATATATCTGTATTCAATACTCACCCGAATTCAGATAATTAAGTTATAACTTTGAGATATCTTTTAATTATAGATCTAGTTGAAGTTCCTATTTCCAAAAAAAAAAAAAAAAAACTTCCAACAAACAAACATTTTGGTTTTATTAGGTTTTAACAAAGTGGTTCTTTATTAATCTTAAATACACGATTAGTTTATCAAATTATATTTTTAAATGATTAAAATTTTCTCTTATAAAAATAAAAAGAAAGATCGTAATCAAATTTTGACTTAGCTTTCTTTATTAATAAAATATTGATGTTGTTAATTGGAAGCCTGTAATTTAGATGGACATTGTTAATATAATATTGTAATTAGATATATTAAAAATTACGATACGATTTGGATATAATATATTAGAGATTACGATACGATATTATTGTTTGATTTTTTTTTAAATTGGTGAAAACTTTATATATATATATATATAGGACACTTTTGTACAAATTTATTTACATTCAATATATCAACAATGTAGTTCTTTGGAAATATTTTCGTGAATGTAGATCACTATGGTCGAACCACATTTTTTTTTTTTTTTTTTCTTGTTATCTTACCTTCTATCTTACTTTTTTCTATCCATACATATAATTGAGAATACAATAGTTTTTCTTTCTTTTAACATGATATCAGATTTAAGGTTTGGCGCGTGTTCCATCACGTTAGATTTTCCTGCAACGTATTCCACCACGTTCCTACTATGTGTTTCGCCACGTCAGATTTTCCTACGTGTTACGCCACGTCCTCCTGTCACGTGTTATGTCATGTCTTCCTGCCACGTGTTTTGTCACATTAGATTTTCTTGTTGCGTGTTATGGTACGTCAGATTTTTATGTCGTGTTCCGTCACATGTTCATTTGTTAGTTAACAACCTCAAGTTGCTATAATACCACCTTAAGTTTGAGGGGATGCTAATATAATAAATGTAATTAGATATATTATTGATTATGATACAATATATTAGGGATAACGATATGATTACCATACGATGTATCAAAGATTACAATATGATATTATTGCTTAATTATTTTCTAAATTGATGAGAATTTTTTATATATAAAGGCACTCTCATACAAATTTATATATAATTTAGAATATTAATAATGTTATCTTTTAAGTTTTCTTACGGTGGCTGTAACCATTATAACCGAACCACGTAGTTATAATCCAAATAAATGTAGTTATAATCCAAATAAATATCAAACAAAGTCTATCGATCTAAATCAATTTCCAGTGTTTCATCTGATTTTTTTTGTTGGAATAGAAGTTTGATTAGATCTAATGGGCAGTGGGTGAGGGTAAGTAGTTATAACCTTAGTTATTTGAAATTTTTATTTTTTTTAAAATTATTTGTATTCGATATTTGTGTTCGACATATATTTGGACATACATATTAGGTATTAGGTATGATTCTCCAAAATATATGAAAAATCTTAAAAATTAAATATATCTGTATTGGACACATACTCACCCGAATTTAGATAACATAGCTTATAACTTTGAGATATCTTTTAATTATAGATCTTTTAATTAACATAGGTTATAAGTTTGTTACGTATTACGTCACATCATATTCTTGTGTCGTGTTTCGCCACGTGTTCATTATTAGTTAACAAATTCAAGTTGTATCTATAATATCACCATGAGTTTGAGGGGATGTTAATATAATAAATATAATTAGATATATTATGGATTATGATACAATATATTAGAGATAACAATATGATATATTTGGGATTATGATATGATATTATTGCTTGGATTTTTTTTTAAATTGGTGAAAATTCTATATATATATATATATATATATATATATATATGGCACTCTCGTACAAGTTTATATACAATTCAAAATATCAACAACGTAATTTTTTGGGCTTTTTTCTCTTTAACTGTAGATCACCATTATCGAACCACGTATTCTTTTATATTTTTATTATCTCATCTTCTCTCTTTTTTTTATCCCCACACATAATCGAAATTACAAAGTTTATTTTCTTGTAACAGGCATCAGGCAGAAGTAGAAGAAGATCATGGACATCAATGATAAAATTATTTATAGCTTCCATGCAAGTGTAATTCGATTTGTACTTGTGATATTTATTTTGATTTTTGAGTGCATATTCTCTTACTGCAATTGACTGTTGTATGTTGCAGGATGACTCGAGAAGGGAAAGATCAGCGAAAGGCCGATCCAACGTTTGAACTCTTTGCCGGTTATTTTTTGGGGCTTGTACTCTCTATTGCCAGATTGTGGCAGGAAGTACTGTAATCTGTTACCGTAATTAACGTTATATTATGGTCGCTATTTTATGATTTCGACTCTCGTCATTATTGATATTAATCGCAATTGACGGCGATAATATTCGTTATGTCTGCGATCATGATAAACACGATGCGACCGAAAATACATCCACGATCGCAATTTAAATTCCTATCGATAGGTACCCCATATATAGGTGCTGGATCTCAGACTCAAACCTAAGCATCTTTCATCTCCAAGCATGCTACCTGCATGCCTACCTCCTTTCTTTATTCTACATGCTTATAATTAAAACTAAAAATATAAAAGAAGTAATCTAAAGCTTTCAATTAATTTTCTGAAAATGTCAGACGGTTGATTCTAATATAAATCGTTTTCACTTGTTATGTTCATTGACGGTGGTCGTTTCTGATCAGTTTTATTTAAATGGTCTGAAAATTAAAAAGTACAAGTAAACTGAAGGTTTACAAGTAGGTAGATATGAAGGAAAGATATGAAGAATGTATATTTCCTTGAAATGAATTAATAACTATAACTTGAACATCTGTAATAGTCAAAACAAAATCATGCAAGGAATCCAAGCCTTTCCCCATTCTTCTTGGCCAGACGAATCAATCCTTGCCTTTGTTTAGCATCAGCCCCTATTGATTTGCAGAATTCAGTAATTACCTGAAAAAAAAATTTTGAAAGAAATAGAGGAATTCAATAACACTATCACGGATTTAAATAGTGGCCGCAACATAATGTTACAATCGTTATTTTGCGATTTCAGCTCTTTTCACCATTGATATTCATCGTAATTATGGTATGAATGATTAGTGGTTCGTAACGGTTAACTCACAACCGTAAATTACATGATATAAATTCAACTTACAAGTTGGGAATAAATTTTTTTTCTTTTATAAATAAAAGATTAAGAGTATCATAAATTATTTTAAAATTTATTACATTTGTTTTTTACAATTATAATAATTATGTTTTATAATAAGTTGTGCAAAATGCAAAAACATGACTATGATGATTGCAATGATTATAATAGCATCTATTACGCTCGCAACAGAATATTTATTACATTCGCAACCACGATGGCGACCACAATTTAAATCTCTAAACACTATCACAACTGTTGGGAATCTGGTTCATTCCTAGCTCTGAAAACTGTCTGGTTTAAGCTATAAATTCTATTTCATCAGACAACAAAGACAAAAAAGGACATGATTTTGGACATGGGTAAGTTCCATTTTCAAACATAAGGCAGAGAACTGCAGAAACTTTTCTACATGTTCTCAAATCTCGATATTTTTGAACTGAGTAAAGTTAAGTGAATATCAGGATTTAAATAGCAATCGCTACGTGACGTTATGATCGTTATTTTGCAGTTTTGGTTCTTTTCATCGTCGATAATTACCGCAATTGATCGGATAGCATCATTACATTCGCAATCGCGATAAACGCAACCCGACCAAAAATACATCCGCAACCACAATTTATATCCTGGTAAAAAGGTAGGAATAGGAAATGGTACCTGCGAGTGCAAGGCAATTGCTTTGCCTCTGAACTGATTGAACGTTTTCTTGCCAATAATCTGGCGTGTAACAACCACAATAGGAGCAAACAAACCTTTCCCTTCATTAACGTTCTTCATCATAGGCTGTGCTCTAACAGGCTTTCCAACTCGAACATGGTTAGGAACTGACTTGACAAGCATGGCATAGTCTTCAGCAACTAGTGAATTACCCCAACTTCCATAGAAGGAACTTCCTAAACCTCCCTTAAACCCAGTTGCTGAAATTGAAGTAGCCATTAAACACCTATATATTCAGAACTTATGGTTTTTCTCTATGTTGTTTAGAACTTGTGATAGGTAAAGGTTGATGGAGTTTTTTCTCTATGCGAAGAGATGATATTTTTTTGGTGTAAATTCGAGAGCCTTGGGCTATTTTATTGGAGCCTGATGAGTGGAGAAGTCCATTTAAAGCATTAGGAACCATACAAACTGGTGGCTTGGATTTTAGTTTCAGGAACACGTATATCAATTGCTTACTGTTTTGTAACTTATGGTCCCAAAATTTCCTGGAAAAAGGAAAATCTGGATCTGGAAATCTACTGGTCTCTTCCTGGAAGATGGGGGTTCATTAGATCATTCATAAGACGATCCTGACAGTCGATTTTAGAATCTTTTCAGGAGTTATATTTCACGGTGGAAATAAAATACCAAGACTTTTAATTTAGGATTTAAATAACGGTCGCAACTTGATGCTACGGTCATTATTTTGCACTTTCGATTATTTCCGCCATTGACATTCACAGCCGACATTTATCACAATTGATTGTATTAGCATTCATTACGTCTGCAACCGCGATAAACGCGATAAGACCGAAAAAGCATCCGCGATCGTAATTTAAATCTCTGCTTTTAATGGTTTTTGACCAAAGAAGACAATAATTATTTGGAATGAAGTACTTGATTTCAAGAATCCGCAGTTAGTTCATGCAGTCACCTTAAAATGTGATATTTAATAAGTCTGGATTCGAATCCTAGCACATCTCAATTCCTTTTTTTATTCTCACGCTACGACTTCCTTTGTAAAAAAAAAAAATACTTGATTTCAAGACTTTGAAGCTAGCATTCCAAGTCCCAACTTCTTGGATGCTACCACCTGTAAATGTGAACAATATGCCATTTTGGAAGGCCAACAGCTGGAATAGTCGGCAAGGAATGCGCATGTGAGGGAAAAACGAACTTTCAAAGTCTGATTTCCTAAGTAAATAGATTGTTTTCTATCATATAGCATAGTTTTCTGTTCAAAGTCTATGCTGCTATTTTGTTTTAACAAGAGAAAATTAGATGCAAAAACGAATTTACAATGGACCAATAAGGGGAGCCTGTTAGATTGGCATACATCTACTTCAAGGCAAAACGATCTGCTCAAGTTGAAAATTTCACTTAGAAATTTGTTCATGCTGAGTAAAATGGATCCAATAGCAGAAATAGGAACGATTTCGAGATCATCAAGACTTGCAAATTCATCTAATAAAAAGGAGAGCTGATCTTCAGCATCTGATATTGGCGTCTGCTATTCATGGCAAAGGGCTCTAAGCAGGGATTTAAATAGCGGCCGCAACGTGATATTAAAGTCGTTATTTTGCGATTTTAACTTTTTGCGCCGTCGATATTTATCACAATTGATCGCCATAAACGCGACGCGACCAAAATTATGTTTGTGACCGCAATTTAAATGCCTGACCTTGAGTTTGAGTAATTCCTTTTTGATTTTTTATTGTCTCGACCTATGTTGCATAGATACGAGAACGGTACTGGTATCCGGTACAGATACGGGTACAAGATACGATATTTTTAAAAAATTAGGATACGGGTACGTTAATATTATATATATATATATATATATATATAAGAAATTAAAATTTCACATAATATAATATGACACATGATATAAAAGATAAAACACACAAAGAGAAGAGCCACCGCTGGTCCGCTACTGCCGTCGAGAACGAAAAGAGGGAAATACCGCAGAGAGTCAACAATGAAAAGAGTGAAGGGAAATTTGCCTTAGGGCATGAAGATGCTGTCGATAATGAAAAAAAAAGGAAGGGAAATATGTCTTAGGGCATGATAATGCTATCGATAATGAAAAGAGGAGAAAGAAAATATGCTTTAGGGCATTAAAATGCTGAATAATGTAATTTTACAGCGTTTGGTATACATAGGAAAGTGCTGATTAAAATCTTGGGAATGTGATGGTAATTTTCGAAATTACCCTTATCAAAAAAATGTAAATTTTATAAATTTTAAATTTTTTGAATGATATTTATTATTAACAAAAATTTGTACTAAATATTTAAAAATAATATTTTAATTGATAACTTGAGTTACTTTTAGGATAAAAAATATTTATTAATAATAAAATTTTGAAATTACTCTCATGTAGTTAAAAAAATTAAAAGGCTGGATGCAAATTAAATATTATTTAAATATTTTAATGATATTTATTATTAACAAACATTTGACTAAATATTTAAAAATAATATTTTAATTGGTAATTTGAATTATTTTTATGATAAAAAATATTTGTTAATAATATACTTTCGAAATTACTTTCATGTAGTTGAAAAGTGGTTGTATGAAAATTAAATATTATTTAAATATTTCAGTGATATTTATTATTAACAAATATTTGCACTAAATATTTAAAAATAATATTTCAATTGGTAATTTGAGTTACTTTTATGATAAAAAAATGTTTGTTAATAATAAATTTTCGAAATTACTCTCAAATAATTGAAAAATTAAAAGGCTGGATGCAAATTAAATATTATTTAAATATTTCAATAATATTTATTATTAATAAATATTTATACTAAATATTTTAAAATAATATTGCAATTGATAATTTTAAATCAAATAGGAAGAGAATAATTTTGTCTTAATATTTTTTTTTTAACTTTTCAACTACATGGGAAAGTTACTTTGCAATTGATAATTTCACCACTTCTCATGGAAATCACATTCCAATACCTGTGAAAAAATAACTTTTCAAGGAAAGTTACATTCCCAGAAAAGTGAGCAATTTTTAATGTACCAAAAATGAGAATCACATTCCCACCAATTACTTCTAATGTAAAATTTGACCAAGCTGTACCCAAGCCGCACCAAACCGTATCTGAGCCGTACCCATTCTTAATTTTTAAAAAAATGCGTACCCATACCAAGTATGAGTACTCTTGCAATTTGAGCGTATTCATGCTTCAGAGGTCCCGATTGTGCCACGGTTGTGAGAAACATTTTATTGTCCTTGAGATTTAAGTACTGCAAAATTATAATGAAAATAATTGTAGAAAGTTTTAATTCAAAGTGTTTTGAGGCTATAAAAATATGTTTTATTTGCTGTTAAATTATGAAGAGATTCCTCAACAAAAGATCTCTTTGACAAGTCCCACCTTCACTAATATATGTTAATCGGGATTCAAGTTGAGTGTCGGATACGGATATAATTACTATTGAATTTCAAAAAGAACACCAAAGATTCTAAGATGTCTCTACACCATCCTATAATTGCAATAACAACAACAAATGGAGCCATCCAAATTGGCAGACCTAGAATTTTGTTTATATGTTGGAAGCTTAATGGAAGGAAATGACAACCATTGTTTTGAATTTAGACTGATTCTGGTGAGGGTTTATCAATTGCTTCATATAAATGGAGTGGTTGCAATCATGAACTCCTGATAGTTGCGAGGTGTCACGGTCCCAAGAAGATAGCCTTAATCCCACATCCGTGTATTAGAGTTCGATTAAATATATAAATATTCATATCATCTTTAATTTATGAAAAAGAAAATTTGTGGGATAAAATTATAAAATCCAATAGACCAAAACGGATGACATTTTGCAGGTTGATGCAAATAGTAAGGTACAAAACAATTTCTAGTTTTAGTTGCTTATCAATAAATCTGATAATTTTGGATATGATATGAATACGACACTGAAAAAAAAAGTAAAATACAATACAAAATACGACACTACATGAAAAAAATAACAAGAACACGACACAGATACAAATACAAATACACAAATGTATCAAAATTTATATAAAACGACTTATTGTGTCAAAATTTATATAAATATATAATATTTTAAACACGATTATGACAAAAAAATAATACGATTATAAAACGAATACACTTATTGTCAAATTTACTCATGGATACTCAAAAAAGATTGTGGCAAGGGGATGATAATCTTGACACTTGAGATCTAATAGGATGAGAGATATGGGAGCCCTTAACCCAAAGAGTACTTTGGCTGTGGTAGAGTTTACCAACGCAGACTACGCAGTAGGCCTATGGTTAGTAATATTGAATATGGTACGAAAAATAAAATAAAATATGATACGATATGAAAAAAAATATTGATACAATACGGACACACGAATATGTCAAAATTTATTTAACATAAATTATTAATACGTCAAAATTTATATAAATATAAAACACTTTAAACACGATTATAACAAAAAATATATATAAATACGATATAAATACACAAATTAACGAATCTTGTATGAGTCCCGAAAGTTCATTTCAACCTTGTGTAGGAACAAATAGAAGCATTTACTTTTTCTTCAATTTCATTTGAGAATAAGTAGAAATTATCCTAGCCTCCTCCTCTATAATCTCATAGCATTCTTGAAAGAACTATAGATTACATAATTTAATTATTACTCATCAATATTTGGTGAAATTAACCAAGTTTGAGAGGCTATCCATCATCAACTGCAAAAGACAAGAACAGCTTGGAACTCAGCTTTTAACCGATTTAGGGGAGGGTATTGCTTGTTCTTGCTCTATTGTAAATTAGAGGTGTAAATGAAATATTTGAACTCGCAAGTTATTAGGGTTTGATTCGAAAAAAATTCGAATTCGGTTTGATTATTGTTGAGTCGAGTTCGAGCTATCGAACGAACCGAATTCGAGTATCTTAATACCTGACTCGAATAGTTCGCGAACCTAATCGAGTTTTTTTTTTATTTTTAATATATATTTTTTTTATTTTCAATTAGTATTAAAAAAAATTCAATTCAAACTCGATTACAAATAATCGAGTTCGAAGTCGAGTATGAAAATCAAGCTCTCTTTTTACTAAACAAAATTGAAAAAAATCGAATAATTTAATTTTTATCTTGAATAAACTTGAGTTAAGTTTCAAATTGCAAGTTCCAAATAAAACTCAAACTCAAATTTTTTAGTACTTGAACTCGGCTCAATTCGTTTATATCTCATAGTGCAACTATATACTTGCTTTGATTGCTTTCTAAAAGCAATGCTAGTCAATTATCCAAAAATAAATAAAATAAAAGCAATGCTAGTTTGTTGAACATCCTATTATATCCGATTGTTAAATTTTATACTAATATTTAATCTAAATTAATTGATAAGATGTTTAATTGATTTGAGATTTAAAATTAGGTAACCTTTGTCAGGATGCCCGATTTTCGATTTGTTAAAGCACATGATGAAAATTTATTGGTGGCTTTGTTCTCTTCTAACTTGAATCTAAGAAATAAGAATCCGCCTTAAGAATGTTGATTTTTGACCTTCGATACCGTTTGTAGTTTTGTGCTACAGTAACTTTCTCTCGGGATGCTACAGTAACTTTCGAAAAATCACTATTTATTAATTTGAGAAAAGACTAAATACAATTAGTGAAAACACCATCTTACAATCGACACAACATCACACAACTCTTTTCTTACTATTTACTATTCACTCATTATTTCTTGCTCACCACACAACACCTTACACTCTAATATTTCTCACATCCTAATCACTCACATCTTTTTCTTCCTTTTTCTCTCTATTTCACCTCCACGACACACTAAACACCTAAAGCTCTATTTATAGCTTTGTTATGTCGGTTACTAAACCAATCTTACAATATTCTTACAATTTCTAGTATGTCGGCTAAACTAAGGAAACCTTTACGAAGATGGAGGACTTTCTAGAGAGACAATCATGTAGAAAACTCTAGGGAGGGAAATTTCTAAGAAGGTAATTGAAGAACAATATAGAGGAAGAGAGTAGGTCGATGAATTCTTAACAAAGAATGTGCCATCATCCATAGTAAGAGAGCCAAATTAATTAAAAATACACATTTCATTGGAATGGTGTCAACATTAATATATTATTTTTATTAAATTTGATAAAAATAAAAAAAAATTAAAATTAAAATTAATTTTTTTTTTTAATCGGTTAAGCAAATCTTATTATAATTCTTTTTATAAGTGTTCCCTTGTCGTTATATTTTTTTTATTTATATTTTTTTTCTAATTTGGTTTTAGACATTTAAACAATCAATTCTTATTTATTTTGAAAATGTAAAATGTTGAATTCAAATATCTGTTTCTTATATATATAAAAAAAAGAAGAAGATATAATTGGTTATAAATCATTACATTCCATTCCCTCATTCAATCAAATTAAGATAATTGAAAAAAAATGAAAATTTATCATGCACAACAAAATAATGAAATATTATCCTTTTATTTTTTCCATAAAAAATAAACAAAAAAAAATGTATGACATTTACAAAAAGAGTTTATTTTTTTTATATAATTTTAAAAGTTTTTCTTCAACTGCATTCGAAATTCCAAAATCAAGCCAAGTGACTCTTTCACCGGAGACCCTTCCCCCTCCCCAAAAAAAAAAAAAATCAAATCTCAAACCGTCCATTCTAAAGTATCCCACAATCTCCACCGTCCAAACGGCGTACTTCACACTCCCTCGCACTTCCTTCCCATCTTTATTCCTCCACAAACTCTTCACCCGCAATTTCTCACTCTCTCGAACCCCAAATTCCGCCGACAAACCTTTTCTCTTCTTCTCCAAATCCCTAAAAACTTAAAATCACTACCAAAAAGAAGATTAAAATCAAAAGATTTGTGTTAGGTTTTGAGGAATAAAAAGAGAGGAAAGAAGAAGAGGATGGATTCAGATCAGGGAAAGTTGTTCATTGGAGGGATATCATGGGAAACAAGCGAGGATAAGCTAAGGGAATACTTTAGCCAATACAGCGACGTTTTGCAGACTGTTGTTATGAGAGATAAGGTTACGGGAAGACCTCGAGGGTTTGGATTCGTTGTCTTCTCAGATCCTTCCGTTCTGGATACTGTTCTTCAAGAAAAACACACCATCGATGGTAGAATAGTGAGTTTCTTTCTGTGATTTCTGGGTTTCCCTTTTTTTTTTTTTCTTCTTCTTGGTAATGGGTTTTTGTAGGATTATTGTTATCTGGATTTTTCTTTTATAATGCTAACTTCAGGGAAAGTAAATTTGGTTTTTAACCCCTAATGTTATTGTGATGGATATTGATAGATATATGATTTTTTGTATTTTGGATTATTGGGTTTTCTGTTGATTTACTGCGATGATTGTGTGGTTTCATGTTGGGGTCTTTCTTTTTTCTCGAATTATGTTGTATTTTATTGTTAATTATGAATTTTAGTAAGTTTTATGTTTTTTTTTCCTAAGCTTGGGTAGATTCTTGGATTTTCATAGTGGATGCTACATTTATTTTGGTGCCAATTTTATAGTTAAGGTATTGTTTGGTTAATTTCTGAGTGAGGCAGCTTTCTTGCTGGAATAACAGAGTTTCGTATCTGTCAATATATGCCAAAGTAATTTCTTTTAAAAGCAAGTGTTTTGATAGCAATTTAATGTTATAAGTGATCTCCCTTGAAAATGCAAACTTTATTTTCTTTCTCTAATGTTGGTGATTTACATGAATGCTAGATATCATCCAAGTTTGTGAATTTATCTGTATTCATATTGCCCTTGTCTGGGTTTAAGATTAGTTCCTATTATAATGTATGATAAATGTTTCCCAGGTTGAGGCAAAGAGGGCGTTATCAAGAGAGGAGCAGCAAACTTCTGCTAGATCTGAAAACATTAGTCAGGGTAGAAATTCTGGAAGTGGTGGAAATATCAGGACCAAGAAGATTTTTGTTGGAGGTTTGCCTCCTACCTTAACTGAAGATGGCTTTCGCCAATACTTTGAGGCTTATGGTCATGTAACTGATGTAGTAATCATGTATGACCAGAATACTCTGCGGCCTCGTGGATTTGGTTTTATCTCCTTTGACACTGAAGATGCAGTTGATAGGGTTTTGCACAAGGATTTTCATGATTTGAATGGCAAGCAAGTTGAAGTGAAACGGGCCCTTCCTAAAGATGCCAATCCTGGTGGGGTTGGCCGAACTATGAGTGGTGGTGCTAGTGGTGCTGGGGGTTACCAGGGCTATGGTGCTTCTGGTGGGAACGCAAGTTCTTATGATGGTCGTATGGACTCCGATAGGTACATGCAGGCCCAGAGTACTGGAGGTGGCTTTCTACCTTATGGCTCGTCAGGATATACACCTGGTTATGGTTATGGTCTTGGTCTTACTAATAATGGTGTTGGTTATGGTGGTTATGGCAATTATGGTGGTGCAGGTGCTGGTTATGGTGCCCCTGCAGCTGCAGCTTATGGGAATCTCAATGCTGGTTATGCAAGTGGCCCTCCTGGTGCCCCTAGAGGTTCATGGGGCAGTCAAACTCCTTCTGGTTATGGTACTATGGGTTATGGGAATGCTGCTCCTTGGGGTGCCCCAAGTGCTGGTCCAGGTTCAGCAGCTACCAGCCAATCTCCCACTGGAGCTACTGGGTACGGGAGTCAAGGTTATGGATATGGTGGGTATGGCAGGAATGATGGATCTTATGGGAATGCTGGGTATGGGGCTGTTGGAGGTCGTTCTGGTGGTACTCCAAATAGTAATGCTGCTGGTGCAGGTGGGGGAGATCTACAAGGGAGTGGTGGTGGCTACATGGAAAGTGGATACGGTGATGTAAATGGAAGTTCATGGTATGGAAATGCATCATAAAGGTCTGATTCATCACAAGGTTCTGGAAATTATGGGGGCACTCAGGCAAATGGTCCTCATGGTGGACAAGTTGATTATGGTGGTGGGTACAGTGGTGCTCAGGGCTGACAAGCTCAACAACATTGATTCAATCACTTGAAAGACTACTTGATCTCAACCTCTTCTGCGGATAACGTTCTCTTTCCTCTTGTGATTGTGATGATTTCTTATTCCCAGCAGCAACAGGAGAGGCTGAAGCTGGATGTCAGATCACCTTGGGAGTTGGGACCGGTTGGATTGCTTGAATCCCAGTAGTTTGCAGTATCTATTTTGCTAGTCATAATAAGTAGTTTTGAGGCATAATAGATGCCTTTCTTTAGTTTTGCTATTGAGTGTAGTTTAAATTTGGCTTGCTTTATATATGTTGCTGCTCTAGTACTTTTCGTATCTACGGTAGTGTTTAAGCTATATTAGTTTATATAACTTCTATCTGTGTTGTCTGGCTGTTTTAAGTATTATTATTATTTATATCATCCAGGAAATTTGGTGATAATAATTTTGCTTGCTTTGATATGACGAGTAGGGTACGGAGATGTACCAAGGATTTTTACTGATAGAAGTGGAGCTATGGGCCACTTGGGTTGATCGCTTCGTAATGATAGCGATAAACGTAGTGGTAGTTGACACTTGAGGATGGCATAATCATTTCTCCCTGTATTTGCCCTTGTGTTGTACAGGAGGAGAGATGCTCAAGAGTCAAAGGTGGAGTCAAGTGTCCACACATGGCTGAACCCGAGCTTCACGGTGGGATTTGTTCAGTGTCGGGTTTGTTCAGCAGAGGACTTGGCTCAGTTGAAATTTTGAATTAATACGAGAGATGCCCTTCCCCATCCAGGTGCTGCCAATACTGCAAATTCATGTCTTTTGAAGTAAAAAAACTCTCCTGATCTTCGTTTAGGTTGCTGTGGAGGGTTTAATCAACATGGAATTGAATTTGTGAAGCAAACAGCCTGGGGTATGTTGACTCAAAGCTGTTAGCTGTGTAAGTGGATCAAGATTACATTATTCCCTAGCCTTTTGATTCTTTGGAGTAGATCTTGCAGTATGATTTTTGATTATTAGAGCATTAGAAAAGTATTTGCTTAAAAGTTCCCGTTACTTTTGGAATGAATTATTTGAGTTTTGCCAAACATTTAATGCTACTGAGGTAGGAGTGTAAATGAGATACTTGTGCTTACAAGCTACTCGGGTTCGGCTGGAAAAAAACTCGAATTCGGTTCAATCATTTTCGAGTCGAGCTCGAGCTAGCTATAGAGCGAACTGAATTCGAGTATCTTAATGTTTGACTCGAGTAGTTCATGAGTCTAATCGAGTTTTTTTATTTTTAATATATGTATTTTTAATTTTTAATTAGTATTGGAAAAATCACAATTTGAACTTGAATTCGAGCACAATAATCAAGTTTGAAGTCGATCATAGAAATCGAGTTTATTTTTTACTAGGTAAACGAGCCTAATCAAGTCTAATAAAGCGAGCTCGAGCAGTTCGATTTTTATCTCGAATTGAGCTTGAGCTTTAAAAGTAAAACTCGATCGAACTCGAGTCAAGCTTTGAGTTTCGAATTTCGAGTTGAGATTAAGCTCGAGATTCTTATAGTTTGAACTTGGTTCGGCTTGATTACACTCCTCTGCGGGGGGGGGGGGCTTTCTTCCCTTCTACTGGCAACTAGGTTGAGCTCTTCTGAATGCTGTTGTTAACCTCTTACTATTCATTATTTGTTTGTTTTTTTATTATAAATAGTAAAATTTATGGCCTACGCAGGATTTTAGGTAACATCTCCTCTGATATCATGATTCAAGTCCTCAAAAACATTTCTCTTTTTTACATTTTAATTTTTAGGCAACAAACTAATAATTCTGTGGAAGGCCAAGAGTAGAGCGGACAATCCGTGACTTTGTGCGTATTTGTGTATTCTTTAAGTTTTATAATCGTGTTTAAGATATTATATATTTATATGAATTTTGACATGTTAATAATTCGTTTTATATAAATTTTGATATATTCATATATTCGTGTCTTTTTTTCTTTTTTTTTTTATCTCTACGCAGGTTTTTAGGTAACATCTCCCCAGATATCATGATTCAAGTCCCCAAAAATCTCTCTTTTTTACAATTTAATTTGTAGGCAACACACTAATAGCAATATGTGAATTCGTGTGTGTTTGTGTATTTTCAAGTTCTATAATTGTGTTTAATGTGGTATGTATTTTATATAAATTTTAATATGTTAATGGTTCGTTTTATATGAATTTTAATACGTTCGTGTATTTGTATCGTTTTCGTGTTATTTTTGTATTGTGATGTGTATTGTGTTGCATTTTAATTATTATTTTTTATCGTATTTGTGTCATGTAATCACATCGTGTTTGAAATTATCTGATCCAGCAAGGAGAGAGGTTTGCTTTTAGTAGTTTTGAGCTCACCAAAGTTGTTCCTTTCTATATTTCATTACTTCATGTTACTCGGTTACCATTGGTACGTAAATGGGTAGCTGAAAGAATTATCCGGCAGGTACGAGTAACCTAATCGAATACAGGAATAGGGAGTGTCATATCATAGATAATATATTATATAAATGAAAAACAGATAAGTTCGGGTTCAGATCTTAATTGTTGAAGTTAAGGATGACTCATTTTTAAAGTGGATTTATTTTTTTGTCCAAACTCATATTTCAGATTTAATATTTAATTTTGTTCAAATATTTTAAAAAATCGGATGGACCTTTGAATTTGAACAGATAATTCGACCTATAAACATATTTAATCAATATATTAAAAATGAAATCTCGTAGATAATCATAATTTTATTTAACAGTCAGCTAATTATTGATTCTCAATACATTTGCTTTTGTTATTACAATGAGAAGGAATTGAAAAGGCTGATAGTACGTAAATAAGAGAATTAAATTAATTATACCTTGGAATACCAATGTTTTTTACTAGTAAGAATTTGCTATCTTTAAGTGTGAAAACCAACCTATCTTTCCTCGTTTTTTGGGCACTACAACGTTGGCAAACCCATAAAACCAGCACTGCTTTGTTTTTGTTTTCCCTCTCTTTCCTTAACACAAAAATGCTGTCATTCGTAACCAACAAAATCTATGTTTTTTTTTTTTTTTTTGTCTCCTTTATATAAAAAAAAAAAATGCAATCCTTCTTCCATTCGTTCTCTGTCCCGCCGATTACTGAGCCCCTCCCTTCATTTCCGAACCCCTTTTAGCCATGGCCCACCAATATCGTCGGGAGTTCTTCTCTGCTTCCGTGCATGGCTCCACCACCTCCACTTCCACTTCTAATGAGAATAATATGGACCTTATATGGCCTTTTGATAAGCTTGAAGGTCTTGACCGTGATGACATTCGTGAAGCAGCCTACGAAATATTTTTGACAGCTTGTCGTTCATCACCAGGCTTTGGAGGTCATGGAAAGGGAGATGGAGGAAATGGGTCTGCAGCATCACACAGGCCAGGGTCACCGAGCGCCGGGCGGGTGAATGGGGTGGTGATGACTCCTACGAGTAGGGTTAAAAGTGCCTTGGGGTTGAAGATGTTGAAAAGATCACCTTCTAGGAGGATGGCAATGTCTTCTGTGGGTTTTAGCAGCAGTGGTGGTGGAGAGTCCACGCCATCATCACCTGTTTCTCATGGACATGGTGGTTCTGATTCTAGCCCTAGGATTGGAATGAGATTTTCTACGTTGCCAGCGTCGAGGCCAAGACGGCCTTTGACGTCGGCGGAGATTATGAGGCAACAAATGAAGGTGACAGAACAGAGTGATAATAGGCTTAGGAAGACTCTCATGAGAACCCTTGTTGGCCAAGTACGTATATATCAATATTACTAGCTAGTACATTAATGCATGTCGTTTTGTTTGTGTTTATATATTTCACTTAATTTCTTTGATTGGATTTGGTAAATCTATTATTTACTATAAAAATTATTCTTAGAATACATGAAAGTCGAGAATTGAGGATTTTGAATTTGACAACTAAGCATGAGTATTAAGAGGGTTGGGGTTAGTTTGGATATTTTTAATTTTTTTTTATTAAGAAGGAAAGAAAAAAAGAAAAAAATGGATAAAAAATTGTTTGTTCGTGTCATTTTTTTGTTCGTGTTATTTTTTGTGTGTTTAAAATATTATAAATTTATACAATTTTTACACATTAATAATTTGTTTTATATATATTTTGACACATTCGGATATTCGTTCGTGTTCATATTATTTTTTATGTCGTGCTCATGTTAATTTTTCGTATGTTCAAAGTATTATAAATTTATATAAGTTTTTACATATTAATAGTTCATTTTATATGGATTTTGACAAGTTCGTGTATTTGTGTTGTGTTCATGTTATTTTTCGTGTCTATTTTAATTATTTTTTCCATGTATTCGTGTCATGTTTCAATTCATCCAAATATTTTGCATAGTTTGTCATGAGGATCCAATTTAGAGAAAATTTTGTGTGTTCGTGTCTCAATTCATCCTATATTTTGCATAATTTGTTATAATTATTCAATTTAGAGAAAATTGTATGTCCGTATTATTTTATTGTGTGTTTAAAATATTATAAATTTATATAAATTTTTACACATTAATAATTCGTTTTATGTAGATTTTGACACGTTCGCGTATTTTGTCATGTTTATGTTATTTTCGTGTCGTGTTTTAATTATTTTTTGCATGTTGTGTTCGATTCGTATAATCATGTTGTATCCGAAATTGTCAAGTTTAATTGACACTATTCAAATAACTCACAAATTTGTGTCGCGCGTCATCATGTTCGTGTTATTTTTTCTATTATAATCTTATTCAAGGTATTATATATTTATATAAATTTTGACACGTTAATAATTCGTTTTATGTAGATTTTGACATGTTCGTGTATCTGTGTCGTGTTCATGTTATTTTTTTGTGTCATGTCGTGTTTTAATTATTTTTTCATATTATGTTCTTATCGTATAATTATGTTGTGTATGAAATTGCCGGGTGTAATTAACCATATTCAAATAACTCTCAATTTTATACCAGGTGTCTTATAAGAATAGGAATTATTATTTTTCTAAATTATTATATTTACTACTCTTGCTTTTTTATCTTTCAAATTTATTACAAAATATTAATTCAAATCTGATAACATTAAGCAACGAAGTGCGAGCATTATCTAGTAAAATTAAAAGAAGGGATTTGAATTTTAAAATTGACGTAAATTGTATGATAAAAAATATGTAAAAAATTACATATAAGACATGACTTTCATGACGGTGAATTTGAAATATCTATAAGTATTTATGAATTTAAAAAATATTTTTTATACGTAATGTGTGTATTTCGTTCTCACAATTTAAAATACCTAGGATTAGAATTTCTTTTTAATTTACTATCTTGAAGTTTATGAAAAATGTTGCAAGAAACAATTTAACTCATGTCTTTATTTGAATCCATGTTAAAAATAATACTAATTTAATGATAATCACATCTTACTTTTAAAATTAAGTGGTCTAAATTGATTCTATTTTTTTTTAACTTTTCAATTATAAAAAGGAATGATATATGCTAGCACCAATTTATTTTTTAGAGAAAGAAAAACATAGAAATTGAAACTGAAAAAAAAAAAAAAAGAAGATAGAAATGAAACTATTGATTGGTACAATTGTATTAATGTAGGGAATGTACGGTTTTTTCAAAAAATGGAGTCGCCACCAATCTTTTTTGCTAGGTGTGATTGGCCACCTATTAAAACAGGTTTTAGTAAAATATTCTAAAATTAATTAAAACATTTTTGTAAAAACCAATTTCGAAGTCCGCGCTTTGAACCAGAGTAAAAACAAAATTGGGTTCGGGAGTCGGTTACGTACGGGGAAGGATTAGCACCCCCGCAACGCCCGTTTAGAAAACGGTACCACTTGATCACGTGTTATCTTAAATCTCGGTTTAATGGATTTAACATCGGTATTTAAAACTAATTCTCTTTTCCTTTTATTTTATAAAAAAAACATGTTTATTATTTTTCGGATTTTCTTGAACTGTTTTTTATTTTTTTAAAAAAATCGAAAGTGAACATAAATTTATTATCGAAAATACTCATTAAATATTCCCGACACTCTCGGTGGTATTTAACGAGATCTTCTCACCTCAAGACATCTTAGGAATCACAACCGTGATATCCTTCGAATTCCGTCGTCGGCAATTTACATCCATTTTTTATTCAAATGCGTATGATGCAAATATTTAAATATCGGATGCATACGGCTTAACATATAACTATAAAATTAAACATGCGAATCGTAATATTAAAAACACGAGCATGGCAAAATATCGAGCGCAATAAACATTCGCTATTTATTTATTTTTAATTTTATTATTTCATTTTTTATGCATTTTTGTATCGAGCATATCGCTAAATACTCCCACCACTCATGGTGATATTTAACGAAATTCTCGCACCTCAAGATATCTTAGGAATCACTACCGTGACGTCCTTCGAATTCCGTCGTCGGTTATTCGTATTTATTAAAAACTTTTTTTTTTGAAAGGTAAATTAAAATGCTTTTAATAATTATTTCCGAAATAAAAGAAATTATCTATGTAAGAGTAATTCCCGAATCACTCCGATACTTTCGATAGTGTCTCGATTATTATTCTCACTCGAACCTTTTCGAAAAACGATCGATACTCCGACCATCCGAGAAAGAGATCCGTTTTTAGAGAATTTTATTTACCGAAAATAATTTTAAAAAACATGTATTAATTAAAAATTATTATTTTAATATTTTAAAATCGAAATCGAATAACAAAAATATATCGAATGCCGGACAAAATAAATAAATACAAATAGTAAAGGAAAATAAATAAGAAAATCATACTTGACGAATGTCGAGAATCTGAAAAATCAAAATGCCGGACTTGATCTTTGTAAAATCACCTGAAAATGTCAATAAAAAAAAAAATCAAAACTTCAAAAACGATCATCGTGAATTTTTCTTTAATTTTAATTTTTTTTTTTATATTTTTTTTTAATTTAATTTTTAATTTTTCTCTTTTTTTTTATTTTATATTTTTATACTATTATTATTTATTTATTATTGTTTTTTAATTTTTTCTCTTTTTTTCTCTTTTTTTCTTTTTTCTTTTCTTTTCTTTTCTTTTCTTTCTTTTCTTCTTTTTTTTTTCCTCTTTTTTTTTCTGGCCCCAAAACCAGGCCTGTTGGGCCAGGTTCGGCCCTGGCCTGCTGAGCCAGGCCTGGTTCTGGCCTGGCCTGCTGGGCCAGGCCTGGCCCAAATTTCTTTTTATTATTTTTTTTTTTTGGGGGGGGAACCCGCGCGGACCCCGGGTCGGATCCGGGTCCAGGCGCGGATCCCCCTAAGATGAAACGGCGCCGTTTCGCGCCACAAAAACGGCGCCGTTTCAGTGCCCTTCTCTCTTTTTTTTTTTTTTTTTTTTTTCGGGTCGGGCGCGCGGACCCCGGGTCGACCCGTGGGTCCGCACGCGGACCCTGGCTCCAAAACGGCGTCGTTTAACGCCGTTTAAAATTTTTTTGAAAATGGGTGACCCGCGCGGACCCCGGGTCGACCCGCGGGTCCAGGCGCGGGTCACCTTGACCCGCTTGCCCTATACGGTGCCGTTTTGGCACCGTATAAATAACCCCAAACCCCTCATTTTTTTTACTTTTCACTTTTTTTTTTCTTCTCTCTCTCTCTTCTTTTTTTTCTCTCTCTCTCTCTCTGCTCAGCCGCCCCAAACCCAGAAACCGGCGGCTGGCCACCGCGCCGGCCGCCGTCCTCCATCGCCGGCCGCCGCTCGCCGGCGGCCGGCGAACTTCAAAATCACCTATCCGAGGGGTTTCGACCCCCCTCGTCACGGATCTGGGCTCCGTTTTGCCCAAATCTCACCTGAGGTGCCTAGATCTAGGATTGAAAACCCTTTTTTTTTTTGGCTGCTGTGATATTTTTTGTTTTTGTGGTTGTTTTTTTTTCTTGCAGGTTTTTTTTTGGTTTCGGAGGAGGTGGGGGATCTGGGGGGTTTTTGTTTTGGTTTTTTTTTTGGGGTCGATCTGGGGGGGGTCTCCGAATCGGGCCTCCTCCTTGTCGAGGCTTCGGCTTCCTTTGGGTTTTTGGTGGGTTGGAGTCTGGGGGGATCCGAATCCGAGGTCTCCCCTCCTCCTTCTTCTTTTTTTTTTTTTTTTCTGGCGCTCATCTGGGGTTTGTTTTATGGAGGGGTTGCGTGGGGGCTTGGGTTGCGTGTGGGGAGGGGCTGCCGTGTGGGGGTGGCTGTGGCAGGGCAAGGGTCGGTGGTCAGGGGTAGGTTTTGGCGTGTGGCAGGGGGGGTTGGTCAGGGTGGCAGAGGTAGGGCTGGGTTGGCAGGGAAAAGGGGGAGGCGTGTGGGGGGAGGGTTTGGTTTAGGGTTTCAGTGGGTTTGGGCCGGGTTGATGAGCCAGTGGGCAGGCCCGAAAATTGGGCCTGAAAATTGGGTCTGGTGCTTGGGCCTGTGTTTGGGTTTTGGGCCCGAAATGGGCCAATGGGCCTGGACAGCAGATTGGGCCTGCTGAATAGCAGGCCCGGTTCGTACTTGGTCCGGGTCAGATTCGGATCCGACCCGGACGAAAATTGGTTGTTACAGCTGCCCCTCTTTGCACATTGCTGAGAATCAGGAATAGGGCAAAGACAGTATAACCAATTTTGTCCGGTTATTGAGATCCATTTTTAGCGAGGTTCTATCATCTGGAAAATAAATTGCTCCTCTAATCAGAGGCTCTATCACTTGGAAAAATAAATTGCTCCTCTCATCAGAGGCTCTACAACTTTGAAAATAAATTACTCCTCTTATCAGAGGCTCCACCACTTGGAAAATAAATTGCTCCTCTCATCAGAGGCTCCACAACTTTGAAAATTAAATTGCTCCTCTCATCAGAGGCTCTATCACTTGGAAAAATAAACTGCTCCTCTAATCAGAGGCTCTATCACTTGGAAAAATAAATTGCTCCTCTAACAGAGGCTCCATCACTTGAAAATAAATTGCTCCTCTCATCAGAGGCTCTATCACTTGGAAAAATAAACTGCTCCTCTAATCAGAGGCTCTATCACTTGGAAAATAAATTGCTCCTCTAATCAGAGGCTCCACAACTTTGAAAATAAATTGCTCCTCTCATCAGAGGCTCTACAACTTTGAAAATAAATTGCTCCTCTAATCAGAGGCTCTATCACTTGAAAAATAAATTGCTCCTCTCAGCAAAGGCTCTACCACTTGGGAAATAAATTGCTCCTCTCATCAGAGGCTCCACGACTTTGAAAATAAATTGCTCCTCTCATCAGAGGCTCCACGACTTTGAAATTTAAATTGCTCCTCTCATCAGAGGCTCCACGACTTTGAAAATAAATTGCTCCTCTAACCAGAGGCTCTATCACTTTGAAAATAAATTGCTCCTCTAACCAGAGGCTCTATCACTTGGAAAAATAAATTGCTCCTCTAATCAGAGGCTCCACAACTTTGAAAATAAATTGCTCCTCTAATCAGAGGCTCTATCACTTGGAAAGATAAATTGCTCCTCTAATCAGAGGCTCCACAACTTTGAAAATAAATTGCTCCTCTAATCAGAGGCTCTATCACTTGGAAAGATAAATGAACTTCGAATTTTTTTGACAATGAGTTTGAACACAACTTAGATCATCACCTCACTTACTACCTTAGTCTTACGAAAGTGAAGACTCATTCTGGATATCCCCTCTCTTTCTCGTTTAGTCTTGGAATTCCTTGTCAGATTCTTCATATATCGCCACTCGACTAATCATACCGAGGCTCGACCTTTCTTAAAGTAACGAAATTGACTTTGCAAAAATTGAAAATGATACCCGGAGGTTTTGAAAAATGTCATTTTGAAAGATGCTACCCGGAGGTTTTTGGATACAGATACTTGGAGGTCTGAAAATGTTACTTCTTTGAAAGTGGTGCCCGGAGGTCTTATTCTAGACTTTGAGAATGATGCCCCGAGGTCTTGAAAACATGACTTTTCTTTGAAAATGGTGCCCGGAGGTCTTGAAACAGGTGCCCGGAGGACTTTAAAAATGTCTTTTCTTTGAAAATGGTGCCCGGAGGTCTTATCCATGCTTTTCGAGAATAGTGCCCGGAGGTCTTGAAAGAGGTGCCCGGAGGTCTTAGAATAGGTGCCCGAAGGTCTTCTTTCTTCCTAACTTTCCTTCTCTTTCGCTGTGCCCGGAGGTCTTGAAAATGTAACTCGGAGGTTTTAAAACGGATGCCCGGAGGTCTTCTTTTTTTTAATTTTCTATCACTTTGAAAATAAATTGCTCCTCTAATCAGAGGCTCCACAACTTTGAAAATAAATTGCTCCTCTCATCAGAGGCTCCACAACTTTGAAAATAAATTGCTTTTCCTGTGCCCGGAGGACTTAAAAGAGGAAACCCGGAGGTTTTAAAAGAGGTGCCCGGAGGTCTTGGTGATCATACCTGAAGATCATATCTTGGAAGAAAATCTCACTGAATGTTCGAATTCAAATGTCAAATTTTCAAATAATCAATGCCATGCATGAAATATAAATGTCATGCGATGTCAATGCGTATGCCCCTGATGATGCATGTGCAAGTACCTTCGGATACTGTACACATTTTGCGACACGATGTAGATGCAAAACTTAATAAATATGCGAATGTTCATGAATGATGCGAATGCCCCCAATTGTTTTTTTCTGATCTTGGTTTAGCTTTTCCAAATTGTTTTTCCTCTTCGAAGCAGAGTGTATCCTGCAACGCTCGTGCCTCGTAAGAGATCAACCTTTTTCTTCACTTTGGAACTATCCCTTTGCCCCGATAGTTTTTCAAAATTTTATCAACTGGAATCCGATTGTTCATTTCTTCTACCTCAATAGTTCCATGCCTCTGGGCCAAAAGAACCTTCGTCTTATGCCAACATCGAAAATGGTTTCTTCCAAAAATATTTTCATTTATCTGCTTTTGCTTGCTTCTTTTTTTTGAAAAATGTTTGCTTATTTACTGAAAACTTTTGAGCTGAAAATGTCATCGTCTGATATTGTGATATCCTTATCTTTTGAAGATTGATGATCACTGTTAGAAGTTTTTCTGAGTGTCAATTCGGATTTTTCAAATTGAGTCGGAAGGCTTGGTACCACAAGACTTTGGTTGATCCAAGGAGACTTCGCAACAGGAAAAATGTATATCCTTTCTAGACTCACAAATGGAACAGATTTTATAGAACATGATTTTTTGGACTCAAACAAATTCAACCTTCTTTTAGTTTCCAAATCATAGCATTTTGACATACGTCAAGGCTAGCTGGGGTGTTCAAACTGGAGAATTAATTCTGGAAAGGAAAACGGTCTCAGCTTTTAAAGTCAAACCTCCAAACGAAAGTTGACAGTTTTGGGATATTTTGGAATTCTCAGATGTTCCTTAACTTCTTCAAAATGACCTCTTCTTTTGTTATGGCCTCGACAATACCATAAGCAACACCGAAATTCTCCCATTTTACTCTAGACTGCCCGTGTTGGGTTTTCACCCTAGAGTCTCCTTCTTTCCATTTTTTCATCATTTTTTTTATTAAATGTTTTACCATGCATTCAAGAAATCAAAACTTATCCACAAAAGATTTTTAACCAGAAAGGAGACCGAAGTCTCCTGCATTTCTCTAAGAATAGACTCATCAATTTAAATGACCATGCTCGATCAAAATGGTCTTTTCAGGTACGTAATGTAGGCCAAGGTTCGAGGTTCTGAAGAAAGATAAATAGGCCCAAACATGTGTTTAAGGTGATCAAATCAAGGATCATTTCATGAGGAGGGTTCTTTTCGAAACATTTGTCTTTTCTGAGCCTTCTCTTTATTCGATGATTTTCATCCGTTCTTTTCTTCCTTTTCTGTTTTTGCTTTCATCTTTCTTTTTATCTCTCCCTTTTTTTTTTGCATCTCTATTTTGACCAGGTGAGCCCGTGGTTGTCTGGAAGCTCAGATTTCTCTTTGATTCACGGTATTTTTTTTTCGTCTTTGAACCAAGACTTCACTATCTGTGACCTTCGAAGAGATCCTTCCCCGCATTTGCCTCATAGCGTGGAGGGTGATCCTTGATCGGGGTTGAAAGAACGAAAGTATTCATTAGGCTCAAAAGGGGTAGCAAAAGGATATTTTCTATTTTGTGAAAGGATGATGAAAGATGGCCATTTTTCATCTCAAACACAAGCACGTAAATTGAAGAGTCATTCCTTAGAGGAAAAGGTTTTTTTCTTTGCTGAAACCGTCTTGAATTTCATAAATGCATGATGTCACACTCATTTTTCATTTTTCTCTTTTTTTTTTCTTTCATTTTTTCTTTTTTTTTTGATGCATGCTCCGAAAATTACTTCATCTTTATCCATCACGTGTCCTCCGTATCTACAAATGATGCACCATTTGATTGGTCATGAGAATTCGTATCATAACGAGGAACACCTCGAGTCTTTTTTGCTCTCTGAAGGGACAAGAAAGAATATGGCTCGAAAACAGCTTTTTTCTAGAAACACGAGAAAATCAGGTTTAATCATTGTTACCCGAGACGTTTATCATGAAGGGACGTCTGGGCAACTCTTGTTTTGTGGTTACGGAAAAGAATGGGAATGGTTTTGGAATAACCTTGACATACATCAATTTTGAAAAAGGTTTGACTTGTTTGATACACCAAAAAGCTTTTTTTTTTTTTTTTTCAAAAAGTCTGTTCCATTGCTCATAACCTAAACCAGGATCCGCATTTTTCTCATTGCACTGACAGTGGTTTTTTGAGATTCAACAATATATTATGGGAAGCATTGGTTTTTTCAAACTCAAAAGATTCAAGCATGGGCAAGTCCAAAAGAGAGATGGAAGGATGTTGGGTCATTTCCAACAATGATCATCAATAATCTCAAGATATCTCATCATTTCTTAACGTGAAGAAAGATTTTTTCTTTTAAGAATGCGCTCTTCAAAAATCAAGAATTTCTTTAATGTTTGTTTTTGCAAATTCAAGTTAAAGCACAACAAACACAAAGCTTTTGAAATTCAAAAATTATTTATTTCATGATGTCAACATAAGACAAGTGCTTTCATGATGAGGCATAGAACTACATGCATATTCCTCGATGCTTGTTGACATGCTTTTAGAGGTAACCATTCTCATCCTCCAAACCCGTGGCGAAGAAACCGATTTATGGCAATGCGGATTTCCAACGTTCGATTAGCTCTGGAGTCAAAATGCCGTTGTGGACAAGACCTTCAATCTTTTCCTTTAGTCGTCTGCATTTTTCAGTTGAATGTCCGATTGCCCCCATGTGATACTCACACTTGCTGTTCGAGTCATAACTCCTTGCCGATGGGTTTGGAGCCGTTTTCAAAGGCACAGGGGTGAGGTATTGGTTCCTCATTAGTAATTGCAACAAGTCGGAGATTGGAATTGAAAACTTCTCTTGGTTGCCCCTTGGCCGTTTTTGGGAAGCGAGCCTAGTTGCAAGGGCTGGCATAGAATGATGTGTTTGAATATCTGGAGGGTAAGGATAATGACTTGAAGAGACATTGGTAGAGTAACACGATTGATATGGAGAGACCCAGGGATACGGAGTGAATTCTCCCATAGCCTGGACATGTTCCTCCTTCCTTTCAGGTGTCTCGTTTCCCTCGGCATTGGATATCTCATCTCCTTCGAGTTTTCCGTTCTTGATAGCATTTTCAATCATCTCTCCTGAGGTTACCATATCTGCAAAATTCTTTGTGGCATTGCCAACAAGTCTATCATAGTACGGAGCGTGTAGTGTACTCACAAAAAGGACAGTAATTTCCTTTTGAATCAGAGCCGGTCGTACTTGGGTGGCCATGTCCATCCACCTCTGAGCATATTCTTTGAAGCTCTCAGTGGCCTCTTTCCCCATATTTTGCAAGGTCAACCTATCTGGTGCCATGTCGATCATGTGCTTATACTGAGTCTTGAAAGCTTTTGCCAGATCTTTCCAAGAACGGATACGGTCCCGATCTAACTGATTATACCATCTTGCAGCTGGCCCTGTTAGACTGTCTTGGAAGCAGTGGATTAACAGCTTGTCATTGGTGGTGTAGCCAGCCATTCTCCGACAAAACATCATGATGTGGATTGATGGACATTTCGATCCGTCATACTTTTCAAATTGAGGGACCTTGAATTTTGGCGGAATCAACAAATCCGGGACCAAGCTGAGCTCATTTGGATCCGTATTCCCGAAAACGTCTATTCCTTCTATGGCTTTGAGTCTCCTTTCAAACAGATCATACTTCTGTTGCACCTCTGTGTCTTCCACTTGCTTTGCCACACGTTTTTTCAGCTTTTCTTGTCCTGGTGAACCATCTTGGTTTGGAATGACAACTGAGTCTGAGTGGTGAAATTCCGAATTCACTTGAAATTGTCCTTGGCCTTGTTGACTCGCTAGGTAAATCGGATCTTCGTTGTCATTTGCTCGAGGTCGAGGTTCTCTCTTTATGATCGATTCTTCAGCAACCCATTTTCCTCGGGTCAGTCTAGTCATCATTTCAATTATCTTGTCTATTTGCTCGCGTGACTCCTCTCGAGATTTTGCTATCTGTTCCCGTATTTCTTGCTGAGATCTGGCTAACTGTTCTTGTAATTCTCTCTGTTCTCTTTCCACTCTATCCAGTCTATTTTGTTCATCCTCCATGGTTCCGGCCTGTGTCATAGAGGTATGCAGTGATTCTTATACCTCAGATTTTGAAGAGAAATCCTTGCAAAGCTAAACCGACTTCTTTTTTATTCTCCAAGTGTGTTTTATGATGCATGAGCTATGAATGCCGTGAATGTAACACGATGCCCATATGATGCATGTAAAGAATAAACAAATTAATGCATGAGTATGTACAATGAGTGACCATGTATGTCACGAATGCAAGACCTTATTGTAATGAATGCAATCACGATGTCGATATGATGCATGTGCAGAATAAATAAAATGATGTGCTGGTATATACAGAAAACTAATCATGATTTGGACTGAACTTGATCATTCAACAATTTTATTGCACAAACTTTGCCCCCAAATTCAATCCGCAAAATTTTTTCTTTTTTGTTTTTTTTTGAAAAATGTTTTTTTTTGAAAAATGTTTTTAAAAAACCAATTTCTATCAAAAACTTTTGTGGTAGTGGGTCTTATTATGGCACAACTGTCCGAGTATTTATTCAACACTACCGGTTTGCAATTCTCATTTAATCAACAACAAGTGTTTATGCAATTTATCAAATGAGATTATTATCACCGTGAAATCAAAAAATACAATTATAAAGGTAAATGCTTTATTTACAAGTGCATCAATGCATGAAATGTACGAGATGTACGAAAAAAATTTCGTATTTACAAACTCAAAAAGTTAACAAACATTTGCTCCGACAGTGTCGACTTATTTAAGCATCACGATGCCTTCGGAGCGAAAAATGAAACTGAATTGCGAGTAGCACGATGTGCGTTCATCATTACCCGATTTACAATTCTTGTTCGGAATGTAAACAAATAGCGAAAGATCACCATGTTCCTTCCAAATTTCGAGGATATCCGATCGGAAATTCGATATGGCTATACTCAAGTTCACTACATGAGGTTGAGTTAGGTTCTAAAAGGCTCCAAATTGCTCCTTACTGTCGCCCGTGAAGGCTAGTAAGGCATCCCGATTTAAAACGGGTTCAATTTGTTGGAGTATATTTTCCAGGCTTATGCGGAGGTTATTGCCTCACGAAAGCGTAGGTACTTTATTACTCCGAAAGTGTTTCGCTAGCCCATGCGGAGGTTATTGCCTCACGAGAGCGTAGGTACTTTACTTCCACCTAAAGGGATAAAACTCGGGTACAGAGCTTATGTATGAAATGTACGTGCTCGTGTGTGAGAAAGAACAAATAAACCTTCGACTATTTGTCTACGACTCTTTATTCCAAACATTCCACGATTTAAAAAAAAATAAACGACATAAAAAAAAATATGAATCAAGAATTAACGAATATCAAAGTGTAATTGCAAGCAAAATAAAAATAAAGAAAGAAAGAAAGTAAAGAGAATTAAAATTAAATACCGATTAAATCCATTAATTCGAGATTTTAAAACAACACATGATCAATTTGTGGCTCGACTCTCAAAAGGATCCCCAGTGGAGTCGCCAAGCTGTCATAACGGTTTTTTCAAAAAATGGAGTCGCCACCAATCTTTTTTGCTAGGTGTGATTGGCCACCTATTAAAACAGGTTTTAGTAAAATATTCTAAAATTAATTAAAACATTTTTGTAAAAACCAATTTCGAAGTCCGCGCTTTGAACCAGAGTAAAAACAAAATTGGGTTCGGGAGTCGGTTACGTACGGGGAAGGATTAGCACCCCCGCAACGCCCGTTTAGAAAACGGTACCACTTGATCACGTGTTATCTTAAATCTCGGTTTAATGGATTTAACATCGGTATTTAAAACTAATTCTCTTTTCCTTTTATTTTATAAAAAAAACATGTTTATTATTTTTCGGATTTTCTTGAACTGTTTTTTATTTTTTAAAAAAAATCGAAAGTGAACATAAATTTATTATCGAAAATACTCATTAAATATTCCCGACACTCTCGGTGGTATTTAACGAGATCTTCTCACCTCAAGACATCTTAGGAATCACAACCGTGATATCCTTCGAATTCCGTCGTCGGCAATTTACATCCATTTTTTATTCAAATGCGTATGATGCAAATATTTAAATATCGGATGCATACGGCTTAACATATAACTATAAAATTAAACATGCGAATCGTAATATTAAAAACACGAGCATGGCAAAATATCGAGCGCAATAAACATTCGCTATTTATTTATTTTTAATTTTATTATTTCATTTTTTATGCATTTTTGTATCGAGCATATCGCTAAATACTCCCACCACTCATGGTGATATTTAACGAAATTCTCGCACCTCAAGATATCTTAGGAATCACTACCGTGACGTCCTTCGAATTCCGTCGTCGGTTATTCGTATTTATTAAAAACTTTTTTTTTTGAAAGGTAAATTAAAATGCTTTTAATAATTATTTCCGAAATAAAAGAAATTATCTATGTAAGAGTAATTCCCGAATCACTCCGATACTTTCGATAGTGTCTCGATTATTATTCTCACTCGAACCTTTTCGAAAAACGATCGATACTCCGACCATCCGAGAAAGAGATCCGTTTTTAGAGAATTTTATTTACCGAAAATAATTTTAAAAAACATGTATTAATTAAAAATTATTATTTTAATATTTTAAAATCGAAATCGAATAACAAAAATATATCGAATGCCGGACAAAATAAATAAATACAAATAGTAAAGGAAAATAAATAAGAAAATCATACTTGACGAATGTCGAGAATCTAAAAAATCAAAATGCCGGACTTGATCTTCGTAAAATCACCTGAAAATGTCAATAAAAAAAAAAATCAAAACTTCAAAAACGATCATCGTGAATTTTTCTTTAATTTTAATTTTTTTTTTATATTTTTTTTTAATTTAATTTTTAATTTTTCTCTTTTTATTTTATTTTATATTTTTATACTATTATTATTTATTTATTATTGTTTTTTAATTTTTTCTCTTTTTTTCTTTTTTTTCTTTTTTCTTTTTTCTTTTCTTTTCTTTTCTTTCTTTTCTTCTTTTTTTTTTCCTCTTTTTTTTTCTGGCCCCAAAACCAGGCCTGTTGGGCCAGGTTCTGGCCTGGCCTGCTGGGCCAGGCCTGGCCCAAATTTCTTTTTATTTTTTTTTTTGGGGGGGGGAACCCGCGCGGACCCCGGGTCGGATCCGGGTCCAGGCGCGGATCCCCCTAAGATGAAACGGCGCCGTTTCGCGCCACAAAAACGGCGCCGTTTCAGTGCCCTTCTCTCTTTTTTTTTTTTTTTTCGGGTCGGGCGCGCGGACCCCGGGTCGACCCGTGGGTCCGCACGCGGACCCTGGCTCCAAAACGGCGTCGTTTAACGCCGTTTAAAATTTTTTTGAAAATGGGTGACCCGCGAGGACCCCGGGTCGACCCGCGGGTCCAGGCGCGGGTCACCTTGACCCGCTTGCCCTATACGGTGCCGTTTTGGCACCGTATAAATAACCCCAAACCCCTCATTTTTTTTACTTTTCACTTTTTTTTTTCTTCTCTCTCTCTTCTTTTTTTTCTCTCTCTCTCTCTCTGCTCAGCCGCCCCAAACCCAGAAACCGGCGGCTGGCCACCGCGCCGGCCGCCGTCCTCCGTCGCCGGCCGCCGCTCGCCGGCGGCCGGCGAACTTCAAAATCACCTATCCGAGGGGTTTCGACCCCCCTCGTCACGGATCTGGGCTCCGTTTTGCCCAAATCTCACCTGAGGTGCCTAGATCTAGGATTGAAAACCCTTTTTTTTTTGGCTGCTGTGATATTTTTTGTTTTTGTGGTTGTTTTTTTTTCTTGCAGGTTTTTTTTTGGTTTCGGAGGAGGTGGGGGATCTGGGGGGTTTTTGTTTTGGTTTTTTTTTTGGGGTCGATCTGGGGGGGGTCTCCGAATCGGGCCTCCTCCTTGTCGAGGCTTCGGCTTCCTTTGGGTTTTTGGTGGGTTGGAGTCTTGGGGGATCCGAATCCGAGGTCTCCCCTCCTCCTTCTTCTTTTTTTTTTTTCTGGCGCTCATCTGGGGTTTGTTTTATGGAGGGGTTGCGTGGGGGCTTGGGTTGCGTGTGGGGAGGGGCTGCCGTGTGGGGGTGGCTGTGGCAGGGCAAGGGTCGGTGGTCAGGGGTAGGTTTTGGCGTGTGGCAGGGGGGGTTGGTCAGGGTGGCAGAGGTAGGGCTGGGTTGGCAGGGAAAAGGGGGAGGCGTGTGGGGGGAGGGTTTGGTTTAGGGTTTCAGTGGGTTTGGGCCGGGTTGATGAGCCAGTGGGCAGGCCCGAAAATTGGGCCTGAAAATTGGGTCTGGTGCTTGGGCCTGTGTTTGGGTTTTGGGCCCGAAATGGGCCAATGGGCCTGGACAGCAGATTGGGCCTGCTGAATAGCAGGCCCGGTTCGTACTTGGTCCGGGTCAGATTCGGATCCGACCCGGACGAAAATTGGTTATTACAGGGAATTCAAAAAAAAAAAAAAAAAAAGGTTTTGAATGGCTCTCTAATAATTAGGACACTATCACTTCCCAGAGAAGTTGAGGCAACCTAACTCGAACTCAAGGTATAATTAAATCTGTTCAAATGTCAGATTATCTTTTAGTTTGACAAATTTGATTTGTATCGAATTGAATTTGGATATAGATTTTCTTAATTCGTGTCAGTCCGGTCCGACTCGAATTATTGTTTATTAATAAAAAAAATTAAAATTATAAAAATATTAAAATTATTTTTTTAATATTTTTAAATAATAAAATGGGCTTTCCGGACGAGCTTGGATAAGGGGTTTCAAAAAAATTTGGACCACAACCCGACCCGGCCAATGAACACCTCTAGGTATAAGCCTCAATGGTTTAATTTCAATTAGGAAAATTCATAAACACTTTTTAAAACACATAATAAGAATTAAAGTGTATTTTGGAAATTTAGAATCATATGGTGAGTTTTTTTTTTTTTTTAAGTTGTTGGAAAGCTTATATGTTTTTAAGAAGTGTATGTAGCACTCTCCGTTGTTTTAATAACTTGGATAAAGGAAAAGTTAATTAACTTCTAAGATGACCAACAACTTTACCTTAAAGATACGTTGATAGATATTATATCTTAATTTCAGTAATTATGATTCAATTTTTGAGTATCTCAAATATAAGATTGAAATAAAATTTGAAGCTTAATTAAGCTCTAATCAATTTCTCTGTTGCTAAATTCATATTGGTCTCAACAGATGGGTAGAAGATCAGAGACTATCATCCTTCCGCTTGAGCTTCTTCGCCACTTAAAACCATCTGAATTCAATGACTCGCACGAATACCATCTATGGCAAAAGCGTCAGCTCAAAATCTTGGAAGCAGGCTTCCTCCTCCACCCATCAATCCTTTTGGATAAATCAAATTCTTTCTTGATGCGTCTACATGAGATAATTCGAGCCAGCGATTCCAAGCCTATAGACACTGGCAAGAATTCTAACACGATGAGAACGTTATGCAACTGTGTTGTTTCTTTATCCTGTCGAAGTACCAATGGTAGTACTCCCCCTGATGTATGCCATTGGGCTAATGGATTCCCTCTCAACATTCACATCTACACTTCTCTCCTCCAAGCCATTTTTGATATTAGGGATGAGACATTAGTCTTGGATGAGGTTGATGAGTTGCTAGAATTGATGAAAAAAACATGGTCTACATTAGGGATCAATAGGCCAATTCACAATGCTTGTTTCACTTGGGTGTTTTTTCAGCAATATGTTGCGACTAACCAGATGGAGCCTGATCTTCTTTCTGCTGCATATACAATGTTGACAGAGGTGGCAAATGATGCTCGAAAACCCGATAGAGAGGCAATGTATGTGAAACTATTGTCTTCCATGTTAGTTTCGATGCATCGTTGGGCAGAGAAAAGGTTACTTCACTACCATGAATATTTCAATAGAGGAACTGTTGGTGGAATTGAAAATCTTTTGCCTTTGGCATTATCATCAACAAATATTTTAGGTGAAGATGTTACAATCATGGAAGATGAAGAGAGCAAGAAAGGGGACACAATGCTTGTATATTCGACCAGTGATCGCGTAGATCATTACATTCGGTCTTCTATGAAAAATGCATTTGCAAAGGTGAGTAATATACATATATACAAGCAACTATATCTTATTACCAAATACTCATTTCTTAGCATTATTTTTGGTTAATTCTTAGTTCTTCATTGATTGCTATAGATAATTGAAAATGAAAATGCCAAACATGCAACTATTGAAGAAAGAAAAGAACCTAGTATAGCTCTACTTCAATTGGCTAAAGAAACAGAGGATTTGGCTGAAAGAGAGAGGGAGTTATTTAGTCCCATATTGAAAATATGGCATCCAATTGCATCTGGAGTTGCGGCTGTGACGCTGCACCAATGCTATGGAGCAGTGTTGAAGCAATATTTAGCAGGGATAAGTACGCTAAACAGCGAGATAGTTGAGGTACTGCAAAAAGCTACAAAACTAGAAAAAGTTTTGGTTCAAATGGTGGTTAAAGATTCTGAAGAGTGTGAAGATGGAGGCAAAGGAATTGTCAGCGAAATGACACCATATGAAGTTGATTCAATTATATTGAGGCTCTTAAGACAATGGATAGGTGAAAGATTAAAGAAAGGGAAAGAGTTGCTTTGTAAAGCAAAAGAAATTGAAGTCATTTTTTTAAGTTTACAAGTGAAAAAGAAATAATCTTTGATTGATCTTACTAATTAATTGCAATTTATGTTGCAGACATGGAACTCTGTGTCCAAATCTGAGCCATATGCGCAATCAGTAGTGGAGCTAATGAGGTTGGCCAATGAAATGGTGAATGATTTCTTTGAAATTTCAATTGGAATTACAGATGATTTGATTCTTGATCTAGCTGAAGGTTTAGAGCAACTCTTCCAAGAATACATTACCTTTGTAGCATTATGTGGTGAGAACCATCATCTTATTGTGTTTCATACACCATTTTAAGCTTGCTCGTCTTCGTGCAAAACTTTGAATCATCATTCGCAGCAAATCAATGGCATATAAGAAGGATACATTTCTCATTGTTTGTCACATTATTTTTAGGGTCAAAGCCGAGTTATCTCCCTACACTTCCTCCTCTAACCAGATGCAATCGAGATTCAAAGTTCTTCAAACTCTGGAGAATGGTTAGTCCTTGCAAGGTTGGAGTAGAAAAGATGCACCAAATTATGACTTTAGAAGGTCAACATCTTCGCCCATCAACAAGCCGAGGAACACAACGCCTCTACATCCGCCTTAATACATTGCACTATCTAATCTCTCACCTCTATTCTCTTGATAAAACTCTTACCCTATCATCTAGAGTCTCAATACGGAACCGTTTCAGCAGCAGCAGCAGGCACCATAGTGTTTCATCTTCCTACTTTGAACATGCTAACGGATCCATTCAATCTGCCTTTGATCATGTATCAGAAGTTGTTGCTTATCGCCTTATCTTCCTCGACTCAAATTCTGTTTTTTATGAGAGTCTTTATGTTGGTGGTGTAGCCAATGCAAGAATTAGACCTACAATCAGAATTCTAAAGCAAAATCTTACACTTCTTACAGCAATACTCACAGATAGGGCTCAAGCATTTGTAATGAAAGAAGTTATGAAAGCATCATTTGAAGCATTTCTTATGGTTTTGCTCGCTGGGGGGCCTTCTAGGATATTTCATCGGTCTGATCACGAGATGATTGAGGAGGATTTTGATAGCTTGAAAAGGGTATTTTGTACTTATGGAGAAGGCTTGATATATTATATCAAAATTGTATTCAAAATTGAAGAAAATCTCAAGGGAGTGCATTGTATCAAATTTGGTTACCTTATATATTATATCAAGATCTTTGGGGGGGGTAGAGAGAGTAAATGTACAATTTTTTTTTTTATAGCATTAGGAATTTTTAAAGATAATTTTATCTTAAGACATTGCATTTTCACATAATTATTTCCATTTTTTCCCTTTCAAGAAGTGTAAACATTGTATTGTTTCTAGTCACAACATTCTAACTAAAGTCAAGCAAATTCAAACACATTGTTGAATTACTATCAAAACCGCTAAGGTTGACGATGCTCCATCAATAGACCAGGCCAGGAAAAGTACTCAGTCAAGACTCAAAACCCTGAATGATAGCTTGTTTCACTTTTCATAAGTTGAATCTCAGCTCAGAATAGTTCTTAAAATGCGGCCGTTACGTAGCGTAACGGTCACGACGTAATGGAAATTGAGATCTCTGCAGTGTATTTTATCTATTACGTAATGCACGCGATACTATCAAATTCTTTGAAACATTATCAAATTCACGTCCGCGACCCGTTATGTAGCACCCGCGATACTCGCAACAGCGACACCTCAACCGTATCCGTGACAAAATCCGCAACTGCGACTTAGAACTATGCCTCTCATATTCCAATGAACAAGTGATACTATTCAACATGTTTCCATCAACCATTTCCCTTGCCTCTTCTTGATTTGATGCTTTTAATCTCATCACCTTCAGTTCTTCTGTAAGCACAAGCATTGAATCTGACACTTCAGCCTTGTAGATATAAAACTTGATTACTACCAAGAAGAAAATGAAAGATGAAGAAGTTGAGTAATAAAAAAATGCATAATAGTAGTCAAGATGAGTTTTTTTAAGGTTATTCAAGTACCAAGACTCTTCATCTGTTCCGGTGCAAGATCATATATAGAAGAATTCAATCTTGGGCACCTCTAAAAATTCATCAAATACTTCGAATCAGCACAGATTGGGGAAGTAAAATGAATATTATTAGTGAAAGTTGCCCTCCATTTTCAACCAAGTCATGTTCCCTGGCCAGCGGAGTATGTGCCTCTCAATTAGAGAAGCAATTATCACGATTTATGTTACCAAAACTCTTCATTTTTCCTAAAGTATTCGTATTCGATACCTGTGTCCGACACATATTTGGACATAAGTATGATCCTCTATATATATAAAAAAACTTTTAAAAAATTTGAGTATATCCATGTCAGACACATACCCGTATCTGATGAGCATCCCCGAATCCGTGTAACATGATTATGATGTGGAGAACCAAGACCAATTCCCATCCTTTGAAGGAGAGTGATGCCTCTAGGATTTTTAGTCCACTTTTGCATAATGAGGACCAAGAAACGATCATAGATAACAAAACAAACAAGCATAGAGATTGTCACAAATCCAGCTAAACTTGTTGGGGGATAGGCACAAAAATGGCAATCAATATTGGGATCATTCTTAACATTTGTTTAGTTTCCTCTACTTGGGTTATTGAACATGGCATCCATGGATCCATAGAGCCTGTTTTCACAATAGCATTGTTCAGGAACGTAGCATTTATAGACAAAGTTGAACATATGATCAGAACATCACAAATCAAAATGACAAAAAAATTCAGATTCTTGAACATATATAACAAATGCTAACAACAATCTACACTAATCTCAGAGTTGCTGTTGAATCAATCCTGAACTTTCCTTTCCTAGCATACTCTTCCAGGTTAAGTTCATAAAGTTCGTTAGAGTCATCACCTTGTGTTTAGATCTGAAAATATTGAACACGATACGATTACATGATACGAATACGATAAAAATTATTAAAACACATAAAAAAACATGACACAAAAAATAACATGAACAAGACACGAATACACGAATATCTCAAAAACTATATAATACGAATTATTAACATATTAAAATTCAAAAGATAAATTTTATAGTTTTTTTTTTTTTGCTTTTGCCCGTCCAACTCAGTTTTTATTTTATTTTATTTTTATTTTCCCAAAAACAATTGCCAGACTTAACGGGAAAAAAAATTAAAATAAATGGATGAACAGTTGAAGGCATGGGTTCCTGCTCTTCTCCACAGTTTTTCATATTATTCCTCTTATTTCTTTCCATCCTCACCTGCTCTTCATATTTTTCAATCAACCTTCTATTTTCTTTTCTTTTTCTTTTTTTTTTTTGTCTTTTTTGTATCACTCAAAACACAACTTTTTCCCATTTCTGCTGCAAAATTAATTGTATTTTTTGCTGCAAAAAAGGGCCTATCCCCGTCTACACCCAATTTTTTTTGGGCTGAATTTTTTTTACTTTTTCCCGCATACAGAGCCAGCACTCACCTTCTTCTCACTATTCTATTGTTGAGACTCTTCCTCTGCTTCGTCCCTCTTTGCCCATTCCTTTGTTCATCCATTTTCCCTAACAGCCGATTTTCCTATGTCATTTATTTTCTGAAATGAAGATTGCCCGCGTGATTTCCTCCGTCAATGAAGATTGATGCCCATGATTCTGGTATGTTAGTGCACTGTGCTTGATTTCCCCATTCTCTCACTTTCCTCCTGCCCTTTGTCCTTTTAATCTTTTCCAGAGATTTGGTCTGTGTCTTCCAAGCTTCCCGCACATGCTATCTGCTTTCTACCTCTTTCTGAGCATTCCATTTTTTGGGCGGTTGGCATGCTTCAGTCAACGGTTATTGGTGTTTGGTGTGTCAGGCCATTTTGCCCATGTTTTTGTCAACTGGGTCGGTCATTTCTGCCTCAAATTGTTTTCTTGCTTTTGGAAGCACCCATTACATCGTCTGTGTTGCAGGTGCGTTTTTTTTTTTTCACTTTCTGTGTTTTTCGTCTCCTGTGCAATTTTCTCATCCATTTTTGGGTCGATCATTTCTGCCTCAATTTTATCATCCATTAATAGGGGCTTTGGTGATCTCTTAAATGATTCCTGCTGCAAATTGGTTTCATGAGGTCTAACAGGGTCAATATACCTCTTTATTCAATCACAAAGTTGTCAAGGTTTGTTATACCTGGGAAAGTAACTGTTTATATTATTATTATTTATCCATATTATTTGGATAATGTAAGGATGTAGCATTTCAAGAATTCTCTTCAATTTTAATAACTTCAAGGTTGATTTGGATAGAGAGAGATAGTGGAATTGAGGAACCAATATTTGATGCTAATCCTAATAAGATTGGCTCTATCCCTGTTTTTTATTGTGGTTCAATTGGTCTTATATACTTCTTTTTGTTTGATTTTAGAAACTCTCACGGCTGCCAAAGTCCATTTTGCGTCTTCTGAAACAGAAATTCCAGTAATGAAATTATCAAAATTCCTTATCTTCTCAATTTTGGCATTTTATACATGCAGAGAGTTAATCTGCTCACATGTATGATCCTTTTCTATTGAACTGCTGTTTGTTTCAGGGTGTAACTGACCCCATGCTTTACATAGGAATGCTATTTAGTATGTTTGCTTGGCATGTGGAGGATCATTATTTGTATAGGTAAATGTTATCAAATATTGAATTCCTTTTCAGTTATTTGCTTTCTTTATATTCTGTAATTAATCATTTTCTTCATTTCTGGAACTCAAATCAATGGAGATGAAACATTAGTTTGTCGTTTGCACAAATAGCTTTGGACGGTCTCCTTCTTTGACCAATAACCAAGCATTTGCTCACATCTCTTATCCTTTAATTTCTTTTTTCTTTCTTATGTTTTGTTTGGGTCTATGTGAAAGTTTCCAGATTTTTTCTGTTCAATAGTCATGGCCTATGTTACTCGGACTCAGGTGTGAGTGTCGGACACTGGTATATTTAATTTTTTTTCAAGATTTTCATGTATTTGGAGGATCATATCCCCATACCCATATTATGCGTCGTCCACGGGTATCGGGCACGAGTATTTCAAAAAAGTGAAGAGTCGTAGCAACATAGGTCATGGCTACTCTGGTGATGGGAGTAGCCTATTGTGTGATAAGAGTGCTAGTAATGAAACTGTGGCCATGTTTGACCAATGAAATACTATCAGTTAGATATGTAGGAACGATAGTAACTTGTACTAATAGATTCTTTCTTTCCAAAAGATTGCATCAGTCCATCTTGGCAAAGCTAAAAAGTCTCATTGGTAATGTTTAGCTTCGAATGATAAATGAACTTAGATCAAGTTTCTCTATTACTGGATCTGTACTTCTGATGCTCTATGGAGCTGTAGCTTGGAGAAGATGAAACTTAATAGATTCGATATATGTATTTATTCATATAGGCTTACTAAACATGTAATGAGTCAATCTCTGCATGTAACGCGTATACTTTTTATTTATCAACAAGATGAACTGAATATTTTGCATTGGAAGTTTGAAACGTAAATGATCTATTTAAGAGCTCGTAAACCCTTTACCTCATCCATCTTGGCAAAGCTACTAGCCTTGAGCTGGCAATGTGTAGCTTTGAATGCTAATGGACTCACATTGAAGTCCTCTCGGTACTCTTCTGCTAATGTTACTCGGATTCGGGTGTGAGTGTCGAAAACAGGTATGTTTTCGATACGGGTATATTCACTTTTTTTCAAGATTTTCATGTATTTAGAGGGTTCTTGGAGAATCACATTTCCATACTCATGTCCGGATATGCGTCGTATACAAATATTTTAAGAAAAATGAAGAACCGGAGCAACATAGCTCGTCTATGCTTAAATTTTTAGCCTTGCGGAGTTATTGGAGAAGAGACATAAAATTTGCTTTTGCATAATTCTATGGTTCTCATGATTATTTTTTGTAACTCTGTCAGTATTGTGGTTCTCAGAAGGGAAACAAATGATAAACTTCTAATCTATGGTACTTTTTGAGTTTAATCTCCTGATTACAAAAGAAGAAAAAAAAAAAAAAAAGGATTTAGTCTTCTGCATATGTTATTGTCTCGTTCTGTATTTTGTATTTTGATTCATTTTGCTTCACATTGTATGTTAGTCTCATAGATCTACGGTTTATATTGGGTTTCAGTTGCAAAGTTAAAAAAGACTCTTTTCCAAGAAGTTTTCCTGCTCTTGTTCTTTTCCCATCATAGATGGATTCATGACTATGGATTGTATATGACATTTGCACCTCTCATTTTGCAACTGAGTTGATTGTTAATGGCGAGATTGTTCAAAGGCCAACTGAATTGACATTTACACCGCAGTAGCATTCATTATGTTCGCAATTGTGATAAATGTTTTGCAATCGAAAATGCGTTTGTGATTGTAATTTAAATCTTTGATTATGAGGATATGAATAAGGCTTTGATGTTTTCATGTATTTTTTTTTTCTCAACTTGGATGTTTTGTGATAAGAGTCTTTACTTAAAATTGTTGTATGAACTATGTTAAAAAGTCATGCTCAGTGTAGAACTCAAGTGAGTCCCCTTTGATTATTTTCCTTCTTATTTCTCTATGTTTCACTCAACATTATAGATTCGGTAATTTTGGACATGACATAATTACACGAACATGATATGAAAAATAATTAAAACATGACACAAAACAACTATATGAAAAAATAATACGAATACAATATGAATATATAAATGTGTTTAAATTTATATAATATGAATTTATTAAAATATCAAAATTTATATAAATCTGTAATATTTTAAATATGATTTTGACATAAAAAAATAACACAAATATAACATAATAGTCTTGATACACTTCCCTAGTGTAACGAAAGTGATGACAAAGGTAACCCGTAATAGTCTTGATAGACTTCCCTAGTGTAAATGGTTTAATATTTTTTTTCAAGCAGGATGAAAAAAAAGGGGAAAAGTAAAAAAAAATATTCCTAAATGGTTTGGATCCTATGCCTCTACAGAGTCGATTCTTTGAGGATTGATCCTTTCAAAACAAAATTGAAATCAACTTTCTAGAGGGGAAGAAGATCGATCACTTTCTTGCTGAAGTTTGGATTTTTTAAGATATCAACGGCTCTTTTATCATCAATCCATTCCCAATAATCATAAATCATTCTCTAACTTATAAAAAGGGTCCTCAACACATTCCAATGGTAAGAGACTCCGAGTGAAGCAAAATCGAAGCAAGAAAAATTTTCATATTCTTTCTAATTTTCAAGTGTTTAATTTGTGCTTAAGTCTTATTTCATGTTGTATTCATTTTACCATTATATTAGTCTCTTCAAATCCTTTACTTAAAGTCAGTAAACACACTCCTATTAGAGGATTTCATTAGTTTGCAAACAAATTTTCATTTCTTAAAGGAGATTTGAGATTTTGAGTGACTTGTACTTAAGAATTTAGGTAGAATTTTTAAGGGAATAAGATGTTTTTGTTTAAGACTTAAAATATTGTGATTATAAAGTTATACTTTAGCCTCAAAGATGATTTTCACTAGTGGATTTGGAAAGCATATTGGCAAGAAAATGCCAAGAGAGTACGTAGACGTCAAGTGGAATAAACGAACCTCTATGCATCGGTTGTTTCCTTTTCTTTCTCTTACTCTCTACATTATTTTCTTATATTTGTTCATTCATTTCATTATTTGATTAATTTCTTAACTTCCCATACTTAATTTGCAAAATTATTTGTGAAATTTCTAAGAAATTAATTCACCTCATCTTAATTTAATCCATATATTTGAGCTAATATTGTGAAAAAACTATAATCCAATAATTTTAAAGTTATGAATTATTTTTCCGGGTCTTGTTTACTTTATATACTTGTCAGACATCTAAACTCTATACTAATATTTTAGCATTTCAATTGCTGGATGCATGATTTCTTATTTTTTTAAAAAAATCAAATAACTTTCCTCAAATAATTAATAAAAAAAACCTCAAACATATTTGTTTCAATTTAAAATGTATTAGATAATTTTAAATATGTTATTATAATTTAAATATTTTAAATAAATTTATTTATAAATCGAGTTACATGCCTAAAAAAAACAGGCTTTAATTTTCAAGACATTCACATAATAGCATTATCCGTCATAATCCAACCCATAAATAATTTTATTTATAAAGATATTAACAAATACTAGCAAGTTGTAAAAAAAAAAAAAAAGGCATATACTAGAAAGATTATTGAATGGAATCTTTATTTTTTAAATATCTTTCCTTGATATTCTTGGAATGGCCATAAAAATCATAGATTTGATCTTTGATTTTGTAACAAAAGAAGATTTCACAAAACACTCACAATTAGATATGTTCATCGATAGGGTTGAATCTCGGTTCAAATTTTTTTATTTTTTTATTTAAATTCGATTCGATAATTTATATCATTGATTAAAATAATATTTTTATATTAATATTTATAATTAAATTTAAATAAAATATAATTTTTAGTTATGAACAATAATTCGAATTGCATCGATTCAAATTAAAAAAAATCTCTATCTAATCTCAATCTAATACAAATTTAATCTATTAAATAGGAGAAATAATCCGAGCTTTGAACAAGCTCACTCACACCTCACAATCTTTAAAAAAACAGGATAAAACAGAACAAAACATTTCTCTTGCACGGCTACAAAACACATAGCAATTGGCAAAGCAAGCAAAGCAGCCATGGCTTCTTTATGTTCTCTCCTTAAAACTCCAACTTCTATTTTATCTTCTTCCTCCACTAACAAAAATTCTCTCAGCCTCCAAAATGGATTCCCTTTTCTCGTTAAACTTAAGCGCCATCCTCAAAGGAAGAGAAGCTTTGTTTTGAAATCAGCTCTTGATGAGGTCTCTGTTCTTGACCCACCACCACCTCCTTCTCCAAGTGATGATTCTAAAACTGAGCTCATTGCTTCTTTGAAGCTTAAATTACTGGTAAGTTTGGTAATAATTTTCAGAACCTTTTCTGGGTTTTTTGCTGGATTTTGCTCTTTCTTGCTCAATTATGTGTTTTTGCTTATACTTAGAGGTTATCCAAGTGCTCTTTTCCCTGTTCTTTTAGTATGGAAAGTTATAAGTTTCCATTTTTTTTTATTCAATTAGACTTCAAGCTAGGCTAATTTATTGAATTATACCAATGAATGTATGAATTTGTTACCATGGAAAGTAGGTGATGGAATAATTTCAGTTTATATACCAATATTTTGAAAACTTTGCTTCTATACAGTGTATGTTTTTAATTTCCAGAAGATGGGAAATCATGAACTTTTTCATAAGGTGTTTGTTCCTGTCATAAAGTAGGTTTTGATTCATTGCAGTTGATAGATTGGAGGAATTGCAATTTTTGGATTTTTATGCTATGTTACTCGGACTAGGGTGTGAGTGTCGGATACGGGTATGTGTCCGATATGGGTATGTTCAATTTTTTTCTAAGTTTTTCCATGTCCGGATATGCGTCGTACACGAGTATTTTTAAAAAATAAAGAATTTTTATGTACTGTAATTCATAAGTTCCCAAATCTTTTATCAGTGGATTTAGATACTGATTGGGCAGACAAGGTTGACATGTCTGGTTTATCTAGGATATCTGGGGTGCTAATGAGCTGATTCCCCTTAATTTATGATGTTTTTTACCCAAATCTTTCCTAAAAAACAGACACAGTTTTTGACTATGTTGTTGCTCCGACTGTTCATTTTTCTTAAAGTAATCGTGTCGGACATTCGTGTCCAACACATATCCGGACATGGGTATGGAGATATGACCTTTCAAAAACCCTCCAAATACATGAAAAATTTTATAATAAAAAAAATTGAACATACCGTGTCGGACACGTACTCGTATCCAATACTCACATCCGAGTCCGAGCAACATTGATTTTTGAATAAATTCAGACTAAGTAAATGCTAATATATTTCCGCCTGAAAATCTTATATTGGGATTAGAAAGCACCTATGCAGAATTACTTCTTTGGTTCCTTTTGATTTTCTCTGTTATTACATTATGCTGACTTCATATGGGGTGATTGGCTTTAGAGTATTGTTTCTGGGCTGAATAGAGGTCTTGCTGCAAGTGAAGATGATCTCCAAAAGTCAGATTCTGCTGCCAAGGAACTTGAAGCGGTTGCAGGACCAGTGGACTTATCTACTGATCTTGATAAGCTGCAAGGGAGATGGAAACTGATATATAGCAGTGCATTCTCGTCTCGGACTCTTGGAGGGAGCCGTCCCGGACCTCCCACCGGAAGGTTACTCCCCATAACTCTTGGCCAGGTTTGCAAGCAATTCTGATATTGTTATGGTTGCTTTATTTGGGACTCTAACACATCACAGTCCTTGAGCACTTTACTAGAAAATATGGCACTAATGTATAAACTGACCAACGAAAAGATTCCAAACTATGTTACTCAGACTCGGGTGTGAGTGTCGGACACGGGTATGTTCAATTTTTTCCAAGATTTTCATGTATTTGGAGGGTTCTTGGAGGATCATATCCCCATACCCATATCCGGATAGGCGTCAAACACGGGTACTTCAATAAAAATGAAGAGTCGGAGCAACATAGATTCCAAATGCTAATGTTAAGACTTGGGCAATATCAGTTTCTTCACATCTTTCTTTAGGATTTCTATATTTCTGCTTATAGCCTAAAGATTCAAGATTTGTGTTGTATTCAGGTCTTTCAAAGAATTGATGTGTTAAGCAAAGATTTTGATAATATAGTGGAACTTGAATTGGGAGCCCCATGGCCCTTACCTCCACTTGAAGTCACAGCCACCTTAGCCCACAAATTTGAACTCGTAGGTCAGTACTTGGTACTGGTTGTTTCTCCTATTTTAAGCATGGAATAAAAAACCGGACCGACCGGTTGAACCGGTGGTCCGTCCGGTTCGATATTATACATAAAACCTGATTTTTTTTGAACCGATGAAAAACCGGTTTAACGGGTAAAAAACTGTTTTTTTTGTTTTTTTTTTAAATAGTGAGATTTGAACTCTTAACCTCTTGATTTTTTAATAAAAGATCATACTACTAAGCAAATACATATTTTTATTAATTATTTATTATATTTATTACTTATTTAACATTAAAACTATTTTTATATATATTTAAAATCATTTTTATCAAACCGGTCGATCCAACCTGTTAAACCGAAAACTAGATATTTGACCGGTTTGACATCTGGTCCGGTTATTTTAATATTGATATTTCAAGTTTCGTTATATTTGCTGCATGTTACTCTTTGATTGTGGATTTAGATGATCAAAGATATGCTGATAAAAAAACCTCTCTTTTTTATGTGGATAGGATCTGCAAAGATCAAAATAACATTTGAAAAAACAACTGTGAAAACAAAAGGGAACTTATCACAACTTCCACCATTAGAAGTACCTCGAATTCCAGATGCTTTGAGGCCTCCATCTAATACAGGGAGTGGTGACTTTGAAGTTATCTTTGTCGATGCTGATACTCGCATCACCAGAGGCGATAGAGGCGAGCTCAGGGTTTTTGTCATCTCATAATTAGTTTGCACATCTGCATTTGCCCATATCATCATTCAAAATCTATACACCTGTTCAGGGCCGAGCTATCCATCCTACTTCGTAAATTCATTTGATATTTGAAAAAAATTAGATAAAAGAATTAAATTCGAAAAATGAGTTTAGACAAGTATATATGATATTGATACTATACTTAAACTCGATTCGAATTCGGCTCGATTCATAGACACCTCTAATTATCTGCTATCTATCTTATTTTGTTGTCTTACTTTTTGAGTTTTGGTAGTTATGTATTACAAATTGGTCAAAAAAAGCTAAACAAGTAATAATCATTGGTTAAAAAACCAGAACAACTGATCAGATCGATTGAACCAGAAAACAGTGATCTATCCGGTTCGACGAGTATATTAAAACCAAAAATTAATCGAATCGATACAAAATCAATCCAACCAATTAAAAATCGATAAAAAACCGAATTGAACTAGTAAAAGAACGATTATATATATATATTTTCAAAATTTTATTTATAATTAATGAGATTTAAACTTTTAACTTCTTAGTTTTATATTAAAGACCATATCAGTAAACCAAATGCACTTTGTTGTTAATTATTAATTATATTTATTTAACATTAAACTTAATGTTTAATATTTTAAAATAAATTATATCAAATCAGCAAATCTAACAGATTAAATCGAAAATTTAACCAATTCAACCTTCGATCTAATTTTTTTAACCTTCGTAATAATCTAACCATAAACAAAAGTAAATTCTCTTATGCTAATTTCATTACTTTCATGGTGTCCTTACACAACATCTTGAAGCTGTCTAATTCTGGTAAATCTTATAACTTGACATTTATGCTCATGGAATGTTGCTATGCTCATGAAATGTTGCATGTTTGTATGTCTAATGACAATATTGTAAAGCAAGCCACCATATTTGACAAGCAATATCTTGCAATAAACTCACTACAAAATCTGTCATGTAGCAAAGAAAGTGTCCTCAACAGATCTTAATCCTTTCTTAATAGACAAAACATGAAAAAGAACATTCCAAAAGAACAAATTGCAGAATTTTGATGACAAAACTAGCAAAAATCCATTATTCAATATCAATTTAAGATGCATTCTCCTTTTTCAGCTTAGCAAGCTCTTGCCTGACAACTCCAGCCCTCTGCAAAATCATATTATATCCTGTTAGCTTGAGTCAAAGTCTCAAGAATGCCTTTCGATGTTGATAAAATCAACTAAAATAAAACAAGTAAACACTAAACAAATTTAGAGGTGTTCAAACGGTCGGTTCAGTTAATAACCAAATTTTTTTATTTATCTTAACCATTAACCGAACCGAATAAGAGATGTAAATTAACCGAACCGAAATTATTTTGGTTAATTCGGTCGGTTTTCGATTAACCGAAATAAATATCAAATTTACTTTACAACCTATTTTTAATACATGATTTTATATATCTAACAAAAATGCCAAAACAAACTAATTGTACTCCATCCATAATAATACATCCAACCAAAATCCAAAAGCAAAACATAATAAAGCTATAATAAAATTTAAATATCAAACATAATAAAACCCTAAATCCAAATTCCGATTAATATGATTAATTCGGTTATTTTCGCTTAACCAAACCAGATTAACTGATAACTGAAATTCATCAAAAACCTCTACAGATAACTGAACCGAAATTTTTTTGGTTAACCGATTTACCGAACCAAATTCGATTTCGGTCGGTTAATTCAATAAAAATCGAATAAGGAACACCCCTATACACATTAGGGGTACCAAAAACTGACCTTGATCTTAGCCAACATAATCTTGAAACGATCAAAGTCATTGAGAGATGCTCTCCTCTTCTGGACAATCAGCTTTTTACCCCATGAGCTATTCTCCCACTTGTTCTTAACATCTGCCACCCGATAACAACAGTTGGAAAAGAAAACATAACATAACATAACATAACATAGAGAAACAACATTTAAATATCAGGAAGAATTATTTTTCTTACCAGCTTTGTCCATTGCTTCAATCAATGTCTTCTTCTTCGGAATACGAGGAATGTCAATTTTGATATCAGTCAATGTAAGCCTCTTGAAGTTCATTTGGCCCCTGACCATATCTGGGGCATCAACTAGAGCCTGCAATGCCAGGAAACAAGCAAAATTTTCATTCAAGTTCTACACAAACTTCTGCACATATTGCATATCCATCTTCAACTATATTCACCACTAAACTCGGCATTTTTAATACATTTACTAACTCAATATTGTCCCATGGTATACATATACACTAGTATCACAACTAACAATGAAGTAAAACAACAGCTACAGGTCAACAAATGAAAACAAAAACCATACAACACACATGGGTTGAATCTATAACCTGTTGGAATATTCTCTCTATGTTGCCCCGACTTTTCATTTTTTTTTGAAGTACCTGTGTCCGACACATATTCGGACATAGGTAGGGGATATGACCTTCCAAAGACCCTCCAAATATATGGAAAAACTTTTAAAAAATTGAACATACCCATGTCGGACACATAACCATATTCAACACTCACACCCGAGTCTGAGTAGCATAATATTCTCTAACTCTCCATTTTTTTATAGTAACATGTTTGGTACATATTCGACACCTCAAAGCAGACATAAGTATAGGGTCCTGACCTTCCAATATAAGGAAAATTCTATAAACAAATTGAATGCAAACATGTCTGGACACATAAATATCGACACCTATGTTATCCGTATTCTTCATTTTTCCTAAAACACTCGAGTCTGACATCTGTGTCCAACACATATTCGGACATAGATAGACATATGATCTTCCAAATATATAAAAAAACTTTAAAAAATCGAGTGTACCCATATCGAACACATAGCCCTATCGGACACTCACCCCAGAGTCCGGGTAACATAGATTGGCACTTCATTCCCAAGTCTGAGCAACTGAGAATTAGACAGTAACTCCATAGCTTCATGACTAAAATGTCAAAAACAACAGAATGTAGACTCATTTCTCCATTGAAGTTAGCTGGTTAATAAGTCGTTTCATTATAGATTAACTAAAAGGGAACAATACAAAAGAACCCATCTTCAAATCAATCTCATTAGTAAGAAAACAACTAAATCCTACTTGTAAAAACTAATCACTGACTTAAATCCCATCATCGTAAGCTAAATAGAAAACTAATTTTCTCCTCTAACGTCTGACTTAACGCTAAACCCATTATATATTAATAAAAAAGAATTTAAACTCAATTTCCTTTTCATAACTATAAATCAAATAAATACATAAAAATAAAGATAATAACATACTCTGTTCTGGTCAACAACATCGACGATGACAACGAGCTTGCCGTAGTCTTTCCCGTAGTTAACGAGAGCGACTCTCCCGATCTCAACGTACCTCTTGAATGGCTACAAAAAAAAATTAAGAAAATCAAAACCCAGATAAAAGATTGAAGAGAATATAAATAGAAGCCTTTGGAGATTGAAGAAAAACTCACCATTTTTGCAGTAAGTGTGTGAGAGTGTTGGAGCTAAGAGAGGGGGGAGATGGAGAGGCGGTAGAGGAAATGGAAGAGTTTTGAGAATTAGGGTTTTATTATATGGTACATTTATAGGCTGTTTATAACCGTTCGATCTATTCTTTCTTTTAGTGATGATGGATTTAGGTCTTGTTTATCATTATTTTAGGCATAGTTTTTTAGATCAAAATTTATTTTTTATCATAAACGCAATGTTAAATATGTAAAAAAAAAAAAAATTGATTTTTATTGTTAAAATTATGATTTGAAAAGTCAATCCAAAAATATAGATTTTGAACGTTAAAAGTTGGCTTTTGAATAAAATAACTTTATTATTCACACATCTCTACATGTTTATTATTTTAAACATAGTTTTTCTTGACATTTCAATTCTCAAAACACTTTTTCACAGCAATGCCAAACACTTAGGCATTGTTTAGTATTACTTCAGGCATAACTTTTGAGGTCAAAAGTTGCTTTTCACCGCAAACGCAATACTAAACAGATAAAAAAATGACTTTTGCTGTTAAAACCATGGTTTGAAAAGTTAAATCAAAAAGTCAAAAAATATAATTTTTGAGCTTTAAAAGTTGGCTTTTGGATAAAATGATTTTATTATCATCACATCTCTACACTTTTATTATTTTAAACATATCTTTTTAGGCACGGCTTTTGAGATCAAAAATTATTTTTTATCGTAAACGCAATGTTAAATATGTAAAAAAAATTAACTTTTGTTGTTGAAATTATGATTTGAAAAATCAACCCAAAAAGCCAAAAAATAAAAATTTTGAGCGTTCAAAGTTGGTTTTTGGATAAAATAACTTTATTATCCACACATCTCTACACGTTTATTATTTTAAACATATTTTTTCTTGACATTTCAATTCTCACAACACTTTTTCACAGGAATGCCAAACACTTAGGCATTCTTTAGTATTGTTTCTGGCATAGTTTTTGAGGTCAAAAGTTGCTTTTCACCGCAAATACAATGCTAAACAGATTAAAAAAAAAATTGGCTTTTGTTGTTAAAACCATGGTTTGAAAAGCTAAATGAAAAAGTCAAAAAATATAGTTTTTAATCTTTAAAAGCTGACTTTTGGATAAAATAATTTTATTATCCTCACATCTCTACACTTTTATTATTTTAAACATATTTTTTTTTTTTACATTTTAATTTCTTACAACACTTTTTCACAGCAATGCTAAACAATTAAAAGTTTCTAAATCAAAATTTTTCACCACACTTTTTATACACACTTTTTTTAACCCAACTTTTTTTCAACTGCTAAACTAACCCTTAAAAGTTTTTAAATCACACTTTTTAAATACACTTTTTTCAACTTAAACTTTTTCCAACCCAAGTTTTTTCCAACAGCAATACTAAACTAGCCCTGAATGGAGTTGGGTTTTAATTTTTTTTAAAGGGACGTAAAGTGATTTATCATTAAAAAAATATGATAATTGATGTATTTGTATTGTGTTCATATTATTTTTTATGTTATAATTGTATTTACGCTGTTATATGTTTATATAAATTTTGACACGTTAATAATTCGTATTATATATATTTTGAGATATTTGTATCGTGTTTGTATTATTTTTTTGTGTCGTATCATATTCATGTCGTGTTTAATATTACCAAAATCTCCAAACGAAGGAAAAGTTGTGCCAGTCAAGGTAGTCAGTACCGTACCGGTGGGCATACCATTTTTGTTCTGGTACTGATACGTACCGGTACCGGTGTGTTTCGGTATACTATTTCGGGTTTACCGGTATTTTTAAAATATTTTTTCATATATCTATATGTATAACATATTTTCAAATTTTTTAATAAAATATATATTATATACACATGCAAATATACATCCATTACATGTATATATATATATTTATACAAATATAAATTTTAAATATTTAATATCTAAAATTTTTAGTAAAATAAATATTAAAATGTTAAAAAAATATAGTAAATTATTATTAATTATGTTCAATAACCTAATTTAATGAACATATATATATATATATTTTAAAATATAATTATGAAAAAAATAAAAATGATGATGACATAAAAAATATTGAAAATGGTTTAAAAATTCAAATAAGTGAATTTTAAAAATTAAAAAAATTAAAATTTTGTACCAACTGGTACAGACCTATACGTATCGGTACTGACCAGTATTGATCGATACAGACCGCTACAGACCGATACGACCGGTACGGGCCGGTACCAAAATCGAAACGGAACGAGACTCATATCGTTTCGATTTATCTTAAAAATGATACGTACCAACCGTACCGGCCGGTACCGGTACGGTAACCTTGGTGCCAGTGCCAATTTGCCATTCATTCCTTAACCGATTTTCCCTCGCATTCATTAAAAAACCGTTTATAAAAAGAACTATAAAAACCCAAAAATAGGCAATGCCCTGTTGGGAGGGATTATTGAGCTAGCTTTAACCTCTCTCCCCTGGATTTTCCGACTTTTTTTCTTTTTCCTTTTTGAATATTTCTCGAGTTTTCGATATTTTTTTAAAACAAATCGGTTTGATTTCTCTCAATGAGTATTATTTTATGTGTAAGAGGAGATTCCAAATTGTACGAGTTTGGAATTGACATGGAATCATTTTCGTTTTAATTTAGAGGTATGTTTTAAATTTGTTTATCTTTTTTGGTATAAGAAAGATTGTAATTTGAAAATAAATAAAAATTTCAAGTATTCAGATTTGAAGTTTGAGCTCTACCCGCTAAATGTCATATTTTAAAGGTGATTTTAAGAATCAACTGAATAAAATTTCGGATTCAAGATTTTATTTTCACCGTTAAAGGAATGTTTTTCTTTAACAAAATTTTGGTATGCACGCATGATAGAAATTCAAGATTTTCTGAAGAGCAAGTAAAGTTCTTTCATCATCAGCTGATGCAGTTTTTCCTTGTCTGTAACTTCCTTCATGACCAACCTATCAATAACTCGAGCTATTTAGATACCAATTCTAACATGATATATATATATATAGATATATATATATATATATATATTTTCATTGTAATTTATTTTTTCTTTCTTTTATAAGATGTACCAAAACAGGCTGTGGATTATATATTCTTGCTTTCTTTTTACTCGATCACCTCTGAGAAAACAAGCACCTTCTACCTTGGGAAGGAAGATTTCATATTTATATTGCCAAAGGATCCACCATTTTTTACAGAAAAAATGAATGGTCTTCTAAGAAGCTTAAAATACCTTTCGCATATGTTTGGTGAGTACCCAAATTTTTCCATAATCCATTATTCTTATGAAAATGAGAATTTTCAGCATTATAAGTATACCTAGATTTGTTCATGGGTCGGGTTTAAGTATGGTATCAATATCATATATATAGGTTGAGTCAAGTCGGGCCTGACCGAGCTCAGGTCTTAATTGTTGGAATCTAAGACCCGATTTATTTTCTAAACAGGCTTCATTTTTTTGCCCAAACTCATATTTCGGACCTAATATTTTTGTTCAAATCGTCTTAAATATCGGACGGATCTTTGGATTTGGACGGATAACCCGGCCCTTGACCAGGTTTAAGTATACTTACAAATTTTCAAATATTATTCTCATGTAAACGATATTGAGTAGGAAGACATTGACAATTTTGCAGATGAGAAAGAACCTGAAATGCAAATAGGGCTTCCTACAGATGTAAAACATGTTGCTCATATTGGTATGGATGGTCCTTCTGCCAATAAGCCGACCTGGGTATGTTGTCAAGTTTTCTTTTCCTTTTGCATATACCATGCATTACCATGTTAACGTACATGAACATGGATACTTTAAATGTTATTCTTGTGTTGACCAAGCTTGTTTAACACAATTGAGTTTTGTGATCTTGAAAGAATTGAGACAATTTTAGATTTAATTAGGGACGACACCGGATCGAAAATCTGTAATTTTTGAAATATTTGAATTCGAATTCACTTAATTTTCATGATATCTGAATCCGTTTATTATACGCTTATCATTTGAATATTACTATTTAAATCCGTACGATTTAGATAATAATATTTCGTCGGATATCCGAATTCATTAAATTAATTTTTTTAAGATAAAAATATAAAATTAAATATGTAAACGGATATCGGATTCGAATATTCAAATCCATTATCTGTATAAAAAAGTGGATTTTATAACCGGGATATCCGACACTATCCAAAACTAAAACGTATTCGAATATCGAATATCCAAAGGTTCATATCCGAATCTACTATAAATTGTAAATTTAATATTCGAATCCGAAAATTATTCGAATCCGCAGTATCCAAATCCGTAAAAATTAAATCCAATAATATTAGATATTTAATTTTTTATTATCCATTCATGAAGAAACCATATTCACCAAGCATATGCTTTCTATTTTAAGTGAGAAAGTATGATAATTAACTGGTTTTTCAAATCCATCCAGATGGCTGAGTTCAATTCTGCACCAGAACTCTCATCTGTTCCTCTAAATGGTAATCTACAAGTGAAGCCTTCGGCCTCAGGTTTGTTCCTTTTCTGTTTTTTTTAGTAACCATGCTCTTAATAGTCATTCAATTTAAAGACAAATGATTGAACTCTGAAAATAGCAGATTTTGTTCTTTTCATTTACCTTTCAGCTTAGTCAAGGAATTTAATGTTAAGATTCAATTCATTTTGATATGAAATATACCGTCTCTGAGAATAGGAGAAGGAATCGCAAATGGTTGGGACTCGAAGTCCAAATCTGTTGATGTCACTTCTTAAAAGTGGTTGCATGAAAGTTCTGGGTTCGTGTATGAAATAATGTTAAATTGTTTTCATAATCTATGTTGCTCCGACTCTTCATTTTTCTTGAAATACCCGTGTCCGATACATATTCGAACATGGATATATGACTTTCTAAGGACCCTCCAAATACATGAAAAAACTTGAAAAAAATGAATATACTCGTGTCGGACACATCCGTATCCGATACTGACACCTGAGTCCGAATAACATAGTTCGTAATGTCATTTTCGTGTAGGAAATCCCGAGTCATTGCCACCTCTTGGCAATGAGAAGCAAAAGAAGCAAAGGCGGAAACCATCAATAGGCAGTGGCTCACCTGTAAGTTCTCCGAAAGCCACCGAGAAGCATTCTAGGCGGCAGCGTTCATCAAACCTTTCGATGGAATCGCCTGGTCGAGATTCATCATCTTCCCATGGAAGGCGGCACAAGAATTCATCAAGTCGTGACAGTGAATCATCTTCGCAAGAGTTAGCTGACATCCCGAAAAGATCTCGGCAAAAGAAATCAAAGGGATCATCAGGCGGATCAGAGGCATCTTCATCATCATCAAGATCAAAAGGTCCAAACTTTTTGCCTCATATCATGGAGCTTGAATCTTGAGGAGTAGAGTAATTTGTAAATTAGAGGTTTTAAGCATTACCACTGCATCAAAATGTAATTTCCATGGAATTTCTTCTTCGTCTATTATTGTTCTCTCAAACTTTTTTTCTTTTAGCTTTAGCTCTATGTTACTCGGATTCGGATGTGAGTATCGAACATGGGTATTTTTAAATTTTTTTTTCGAGATTTTCATATATTTAGAGGGTCCTTGGAGGATCATATCCCCATACCCATGTTAGAATATGTATCGGACACGAGTGTCGGATACGGTACTTCAAAAAAGTTGAAGAGTTGGAGTAACATAGCTTTAGCTTGTATGATTAGCTCTTGCAGACCATGTCACATGCTCTTTCAAAAAGCCAAGAGAACACAGGAATACAGCCATGAATTTGAATATTGGGAACTTCTTGAAAAATCAGAAAGATACATTTAGATCATTGTCGATCGTTAGAGCTGAAAACTTTGAAACTTCAAAGCAGCACTTCTCAATTACAAAAAGCTTTGCCATCTACCACTTAATCCAAATGAAAGCACTTCTTCCTAATAATGAAGGCATCCCGAAAATATACTTGATAGGATCCAACTTTGCAATCAACCAAATTGTATGGTATAACATGAATTGCCTGAGTCTTCGGACAGCCCAAACTAATGCACAACATAACTTTTTCAACTATGAGTATCTTGACTCTTCTGAAATAATTTTGCTCAAATAATAAATGACCTGCTTCTTTTTACCAATCTCATCATGTTGTCCTAACACATAAGCCATGGATCTTTCATGCACTGTCAAATAAAGAATCAGTGGTCTCCTTGGAACATGTGGCACTAGCACCAGTGGATTTGAAAGATAATCTTTAACTTTATCAAGCCGCTTGGCACTTCTCATCCCACTCCCTTGAATCATGTTTTTGGAAAAGTTTGAAGATTGGATCGCATTTATCAATGAGCATTTGAAAAATAATCTTTAACTTTATCAAGCCGCTTGGCACTCCTCTTCCCACTCCTTTGAGTCATGTTTTTGGAAAAACATGAAGATTGTATCGCATTTATCAATGAGCAATGAATTTGAAAATATAATTCAACTTCCCCAAGAAATCTCTTACTTATTTTTGAGTGCGAGGTGGCAGAAGATGCTGAATGGCACCTAATCTGTCTAGGTCTACTTCTATTCTTTTTTCGCTCATGATAAATCTCAACAATTTCCCTGAAGTTGCCCCGAACGTGCATTTTGCAATGTTGAGTTTGAGTTAGAACTTCCGTAATCTCTCGAAAAGCTTTCGCAGATTCACAACATATTCATCCTCTTTCGTGACTTCGCAATCATATCACCCACATAGACTTCTATCTCCTTATGCATCATATCATGCAACAACGTCACCATAACTCTTTGGTAAGTTGCCCCAGCATTCTTTAATTCAAATGACATAACTTTATAACAAAAGGTTGCCCACATTTAATAAATACGAAAACAGTGTAAAAAGCACGACACTTTTAAACACAATTAACACAACACGTTTAATACACGTATCATATTCGTGTTTAAGATTTTGACACATTTAAAAATTTGTATTGTATTTATATTTACATGACTAACATGTAAAAAAAACACGAGACACGACACACATGCACGAATTATCAAGTCTAACTAAAACTATGACAACCAAAAAGATGTTCAGATGAATTGCTTAAGCAGCAACTATGGGAAACAATGTATAACTTGGATCCAAAACTAAATAAACAAGGGTTTCGGGTGTGTTAAGATTAGTTAAAATGCTATTTTAAGAAAGATTTTTACATTTAATACATACACCAAATTCAATAAAAGACAATGCATTAGTTATAAATTTTTTACCATAAAATATCACACTTTTTAATATTTCCCGATAAACAAATACAAAGAGAGAGAGATCAACTTCAATTAGTTCTATGTACCAATATTGACCACTTCCTTATAAATGGTTCGAAAGCATAGGCAAGGGTTTTGGTTCTTCCGAACTCCTTAGATTTTTAACAATTGTCTAACTCAAAAAATAGTAAAAAACTATTTTGACCCCCAAAAATTCCCGGCCCCTAACATAAAATTCTTGACTTCGTCCCTGTTGAAACTAGTCTCTTCTTAAACTGTTTCAAGTTATAATAAACTTTATGGAGCTAAAAGAAAAAGACAATGGAAATTGAAGGGGAGAAAGGTAATGCATAACCAGAAGACACACTTCATGATATTAAACAAACTGTGTTACAAAAGGTTCAAATATCAACATTCTGAAAGGTACCAGGAAGAGTACATCATTTAACATATATTTTTTTCCAACTGAACAGAAACTAGCAAATATAGATCCTAGTGTCTTCGAACAGTGATAAAGGGAGTGGAACTGAAGTGAGGCGATAGCTTAGGTGATAAATCATCACATTGGTGCGAGAAACGAGAGCTTGGGGTGAGTGGAAGCTTGTTTTGCAGGGGAGTCAATGGTAGTGGACTCAAGGGGAGATGATTTGCTATTTGCAGACCCTTTGCTGGCCTTAAGCAAGCCAGATAACCATTGTTGCATATTGGCAGTTTGTTAGCCTTTAGAGTTGCTTCATTCTCTTTCTTCACGGCTGCCCCAGTCGGATCCTACACATGCCAAAGTATATGTTAGAGTATATATAAGTACGTTTGAAGTTCAAATACGGTATTATGAATTGAGTTTTAACCTATGTTACTCGGACTCAGGTGTGAGTGTCGGACACGGTATGTGTCCGACACGGGTATGTTCAATTTTTTCCCAGATTTCCATATATTTTGAGGGTCCTTGGAGGATCATATCCTCACCATGTTCGGATATGCGTCGGACATGAGTACTTCAAAAAAAATAAAGAGTCGGAGCAACATAGGTTTTAACAAGGACATACCCCAAGCACTAGAAAAGTGAAAGCTTGATTATCTGCAACACCAAGATAGATTTCAATCAACTTCCGGAGATCAGCAAGTGTTGCATCTTTTACAACCTTTAATGTTGTAATAAACTTTCCAGGATTTTCCGTAGATGCTTCCCATTTCACATAGACTTCAATCTGGGCATCAATGCAGTCATTAGAGGGGTTTTGGTTCTCCTTCAAGGATGCTGCCATTATTAAACCAGCTGGTGAGTTTTCCTTGTTCAAACTTTTCACAACAGAATCATCAGAAGCAATCATAATTGGGGACCAATGAGGATCAATGGTTTCAAAAATTGCTTTGGCAGGTGTTGGAGTTCTGATTTGTTGACAAAGCTCTCTTTGGTTCCCACAGAGGGTAAAGATGTTTTGGATTCTTAATCTTCTCGAAGAGGCTGTATCCAAATCCGGCTGTTTCGATGTCAATGCAAATTTCAGAGGAGATGATTCCAACAGAACTGTATTAAAATCATCTCCAAGAGTAGACCTATTAACTGTCCCACTTGAGCTCACCCTATTTTCCTCTATTATCACCTTCTCAACTTCTTGATCTTCCACATTCTCTTTTTGTTCTTCCTCTTCTTCTATTTCTTCTTCCTCATATACAGTGCCAAGGCCTACTTTTGCACCAAACTGTGGTGCAAAACCATCAAGATTTGCAGCCTGAGAATGATTCAGAAACCCTTGAATGCTACTACTTTCGGATTGATTGCCAGCTTTATCGATACGACTAATTGGTTCCGGATCACCTATGTCTAAGTCCATTGATTTTACCATCCCTGGGACCTCATCACCATACATCCCAATTAGCCTTTTGGCAATGCTGCTTCCTTCCAACTCCTTTGCCTCATTTTCCTCACCATTTCCATCCCTTGAATGGCATAACTCAAACTCAATTTCCTGCAACCTCCTTCTTAGCATCTCAACTTCTTCTTGCTGTTGTAGAATTCTTTCTTCCATTCTTCTCCTTTCCATTTCAACAAATTCCTCTGCCATTCGCCTGCATTCATCTAGTTTCTTCTCCAACTCAAGTTTTAATGTTTGTGTAAGCTCATTTACCTTTGAGTTGATTTCTTCTTCATTTTCCCCACAACCCTTCCCTTCCACAAGTGCTCGCAAAGCTGCAACTTCTTCTTCTTTCTTCAAGAGCTTTTTATGTGCCTCATTTCGCTCACTCTCTCTTAGCTTGTTCTCCATCTTTAGTTTATTTATAAACTGGTCCATTGCTGCTAGCCTGGATCCCAAAATAACTGCAGATGAAGAATCTTCATTTTTGTACTTGATTGGTGTATGAGGACCACGGACAATACATTTTGCTTTTGCTCCATACTCAAGGGTGCAAATTGTCTTGTGTATCTCCTTAGGATCTGGACTTGCACAAAGTATCATTAAAATCTTTGATTGATCATCCTCAAAAGAATCCTGGGGAAACAAAGAGTGTTTGCAGCACATGAGATAAACTTAAAAAACTTTGTGAACCTCCATGAAAGACAACCTATGCTGCTCCGACTCTTCATTTTTCTTAAAGTACCCGTGTCCGACGCATATCCGGACATAGGTATGTGGATATGACCCTCCAAAAATCCTCCAAATACATAGAAAAACTTGGAAAAAATTGAACATACTCGTGTCGAACACATACTCATATCCGACACTCACATCCGAGTCCGAGTAACATAGATGACAACTATGGGAATGGAACTTACCTGGAGCAACATTGTCAACTTACTATCTCTGAAGGGCACATGAGAATCTCCATTTGCAATGGATTCAACAACTCTCTTCAGTGCTATGTTTCCCTGGTTTATCTTTGCTGTCTGCAATTTTCAGTACATGCACAGTAAATTAGAAATCTGTAGTGGACAAAATCTATGTTACTTGGAGTTGAGTGTGAGTATCGGATAAGGGTATGTGTCCGACACAGGGTATATTTGTATGTGTCCGATACGGGTATGTTCAATTTTTTCTAAATTTTTTTATGTATTTGAGTCATATCCTCGTACCCATGTCCGGATATGCGTCGGATACGGGTGTCGGAGAAGGCAAGAAAAATGAAGAATCGGAGCAATATAGGACAAAATGACTAAGAAATCCTGGATAGTAGGGAATAATGAGAAGAAAGAGAATCCTGAGAGATTTTACCTGCATTTTTGCCTCAAATCCAACTTGACCTGCTTGATCGATATTTTCAGAACCTGCCATGTCCACAAGCATCAGCCTTCCTCCTATCAGTGGAACATCAAGGATTATCTATGCAGATTGAAACAGATGTTAACTTTTTTCGATTAGCAGAAGACTTAAGACAGATTACTTCTAAAATTAATGATGTAAGAAACCATACAATGCAGTGACTTCGAGAACTTCTGTCATTGCAAAGAGTGCTTTTGACAATTCTTCTCTTCTCTACTTTCTGAATCTCTTTTGAAATCTTTCCAGCTTCACTTCCAGATATGAAAGTCGCATTCTTAGCTTTCTTTCCCATTACTTCTAGTTTCACCTTCAAATACAGAACACAGCAAAATTTTATAAGAAGGTGATGGTGATGGTGAGTAGAGGAAAAAGCAGCCCATTCTTAGCAAGAAAACTAGCCTCACAATATTAATGACACTAGCAAGTAATTTAGATACAAGGTATGTTACTCGGATTCGGGTGTAAGTGTCGGATAAGGGTATGTGTCTGATACGGGTATGTTCAATTTTTTAAAAGTTTTTTCATGTATTTGGAGAGTCCTTGGAAGGTCATATACTCATACCCATGTCCGAATATGTATCGGACACGGGTGTCGGACATGAATACTTCAAGAAAAATGAAGAGTCGAAACAATATAGGATAGTGTACTGGAAATATTACCTCAATGCCATTTTTAACCAAAAAAAAAATGAACCTAAGTTATATGTCTGTTATTTTATTAGCACATAAATAGACTAAGATCATTGATGAATTGAATTAAGTTTGGTTCATATCATCTCAATGTCATTTTCATTGAAAAACTGAGCTAATTAAGCTGTGTGAGTATAATTAACACATAGCATTGATAAATTAGCAGAAAATTTAACAAATTGTATTACCACAATCAAATCATATTTTCAATCAAAACGAGGCTGGCTAACTAATGTGAGAAAAATTATGGTACTCGACTCTTCATTTTTTTTTTATAAATATTCGTGCCCGACACCCGTGTCAAACGCATATCAGGACATGGGTACGGTGATATGACCCTCCAAAGATCTTTCAGACACATATCCGGATCCGACACTCACACCCGAGTCCATTAACATTGGAGAAAAGAAAGTCTTCCTATGAAGGCAAACAACCATCTTACTGCTGGCTTTAGCAGAATTACAGAATTTCATTTTTGATAAATTTTTAAGTAGGATCAACTTAAAGTCTTACATCAGCCCTGCAAAAAGTGAATCAAATCACCAATAACCACAATAACTTAAACAGAAAACTCCAGTCATCAAGAAATCAAAGCACAAGAGATTTTAATATAGGACTTAACCTTAGATCCAATGCCACCTTTAGGCCATCCAATTCCAAAACCACCTCCTCCATTACTTGACAAAAGATCATAAATTTCCTCATTATAAATCTCCAAAACAGTAACTTGAACAAAAGTTCCAACTCCCAATCTTTCCCCATCCCTTCCATTCTCTTCCTCCCCATGATCTCCCAATATATCTTTTAATGACCTATAAACTATCCCAGGCAGCTTTGAACACCCAAACATAGTATGACTCTTCCCTGAACCAGTTGGGCCATACATCATAATAGTACACTTAGATCCCTTTTTCACCCCATTGATTCTTGACTGAACGAACTTTTTGTAAAAAGTATCAAGATCTTCTTCCTCAGATGAAGAAATCCCATCCAGGGAAAAGTCCCGGTACCCAATATCAGCCCGGACTCGGAGAGTCTTTTTGTCAGGATTGATATGGAGAAATGAGATGGGGTTTTTATCTTTTTGGTCACCAGGATTGTTTCTTATTCTACCGATGACTTCTACAGGGTGTTCCCCTGGTGGGTTTTCTTTGGCTAAGGAGTTAAGATTTGGAGACGGGTTTGGGTTGTTGTTTCTTGTTGATGAGAAGTTCAGGCGGTGCTTGGATTGGGGGGTTCTCAGCTGGGTTTGGCTTAGCTTTGAAGAAGAAGATGGGGTTGGAGCCATTTTTTTGGTTTTTTGTATTCTTGTTTGAAGAAGAAGAAGAAGAAGCAGAAGAAGAAGAAGAAGAAGAAGAAGAAGAAGAAGAAGAAGAAGAAATGTTTCGATGGCTTTTGAGGAATTCTTGGTTTTCTTGGATTTTTTGCTTTTGAGGAATTCTTGAAAAGGTGAGAAATTGAAGGCAGAGGGCTTTTGAGTTTTCAAATTTAAAATACAAAACTAACCGTTACTGATTCCAACGAGAGCTGGATACTAATACTTTTGTGTCTGTGCTGAAATATAGGCAAACTTTTGTGATTAGGTTCGGCCCAAATTATCAAAGGATATCCAGAACCAGTCCGATCCGTCCAAATTTTGAAGAAAAGTGAGTTGCAATTAGGCCCATTTTCTAAAGCCATAGTTGCAAAAACTCTACCATCAAATTCCAGACAAAAATAAATCATTACAGCTCCCCTGTGAAAGCCCTGCTTGTTACAAAAAGCAAGCTTTACATATAACAAACTTTCACCAAAAACATCACTTTAAAATAAGATTTATATTTGATGCATTGTTAGTGTATAAATTCATATATTGATAGTGCATTTTACAATATCACTTATTAAAAGTTAAATTATAAGATTAGGGTTAAAGTTAGGGTTTAGGGTTAGGGTTAAAGATTAGAGGTTAGTTTTTTAATGAGGTGTAGAATTCACTGTATAAGTTTATACACTGACAGTGAACAACAACATGACATTACATTAATGAATAAAACAAAAAATAAGGAAGGGCTTATAAATAAATATAGAAAGAAACAAGGCACCTCATTAATTATTTATTTATAAATCTTTCCTTATTTTTTATTTTACTCATTAATGAGGTGTCATGTTATGATTCACTAATAGTATATGAGACTTATACACTGTTAGTGCATCATATACAAACTCTTAAAATATCGTATTTTAAAAATAATATATATATTACCGCCTTTAAAAATAATAGTAATAATAATAATATACTGCCTAAAAAAATACATCAAGAGTTGCTATGCTACAAGTTAAAACATGTAGCGCATTGACAATATTGTGCACAAATCAAACTCTTTTATAACAAATTATTCGGGCAGGACCAGACTAGATTTGGGCTTAAAATTCTGGTCCGGCCCATTTAAAAAAATAGGCTTTAAATTATATTCAAGCCTATTTTCGGATCTAACATTTTTGTTCAAATCTTTCCAAATATTGAACGAATTTTCGGGTTTGGACGGATAACCTGACCCTTAAACAGATCTAATTCCAACCTCCAAATGTCTACTATTTTCTGTGATGGGTGGAAATTTAGAGTAAGAAAAAGAAAGGCTATAAAATATATAATAAAAAAATACATAAAATTTTTTACTTTACCTAAATAAATTTTATATTTTGATTACATTTAAATAAATTTTTAATCTTTTAATTTACTTTCAAATAAACCTTTAATTTGTATCAAAATAAGTTTTTAACCTTTAATTTATACTTAAATCAGCCTTGACATAAATAAAATTTTCATTTGTAATAAAACTTATTTTGATACAAATTAAAAAATAAAATTTTATTTTGGTATAATAAAAATATAAAAATTTATTTTAAAAATGAAATAATTTAGAGATTTTTTTTTTAAAAGAAACAAATATTTGGAAGCCTGATTTGATTACTTTTTGCGAGGGAGATGTAATTTTTTATAACATTGATAGTATTGATGGAAGGAATGTTGGACTGTAGCTTTATAAAGCAAAAATCATTATTCCCCTATCGAGGTTTTTTATTTTCAAAAGATAAAACCGTGAAGACAGTTTTTAGACTTTAAAAGCATATAATATCTCATAACGAACACAGTCCAACAATCTTTGCATCAACAGATAACTGATGTGATTTCAATTACGTATTCAGTTTTTAATATTCCTGCATAACTCGTGAAAGAGAAGATACAAAAATGTGCTCTTTTGGGTGGTTTAAGTACCCACATAATCACTGCACTGTAGTGAAAAGAGTAATTTAATCCTTGTACTGTAAAAGTGAGCAATTTAGTCCATGTACAATTGAAATAGGTGCAAATAAGTAAAATTGATAATGATGTTAATGAAAAACCGTTAAAATGCTGATGTGAACTCGTAAAATTTAACAGAATTAATGAATTGGAATAAAATATGATTTGGAATATATTTAAATCTGTTAGATTTTACGAGTCCACGTCAGTATTTTAACGGTTTTTCATTAACATCATTATCAATTTTACTTATTTACACTTATTTCAATTGTACAAGAACTAAATTACTCACTTTTACAATATAAAAATTAAATTACTCTTTTCACTACAGTACATGAATTATGTGGATATTTAAACCTCTTTTGGGTACATATAAAAACAAAAACAAAAAAATAAAAAGAAGAAAGAAGCTAAAAACAAAACATAAGACTATGTAAGCATCGCCCCATGTAGCATCCCTCGGTGGTGCAGGATATTCATACGCAGTCAGAATTCAAGCAGAAGAGGCATGGGTTTTATCGACCCAATCCAATGGGCACAACTTCTTTTTATAGTGGGTCACAATTAAATCTGTTCAAGAATCGGAATATCCGTTTAAATTCGAAGGTTCACCCATATTTAGAAGGGTTTAAACAAAAATATTAGGCCCGAAAAATAAGTTTGAACAAAAAAATAAGACCCATTTAAAAAAATAAGCCAAGTCTTGACTCCAACATTCAAGATCCGAATCCGGCTCGGCCTTTTTTCTAATTATATAATATAATATTTTTATTTTATATATACTATGTAATTTATATCATATAAAGATTAAATATATATAATATTACAGTGTAAACATTAACAAATATGTTAAGTTGTCAATGTTTAAAAACTTAATAAAATAAAAAAATTATTAAATAAAAAATAAAATAATTTCAAAAAAATAGAAAAGATTAATATGGACGGACCTAAATGGGTTTGGATTATCCATTTACAAATATAGACGGGCTTGGTAGAACTTGAGACTCATATTTCGGATCGGGCTGGGTTTGGACAAACAAATATGATTTTGATACTATACATAAACTCGACCGGACCATGGACACTTCTAGTCACAACCCAATGTGCTGTTTCATTGACTGATCGTGGCACCCCCTTTCAGCTAGACAGCTGCAGTAGCCTTCGACCTCTGCCTTGAATCTTCACCTTCTCCATTTGTTGCTTTCACAATTACTGCTGCATCAGGTTCTATGTTTGCCTTTGCATAACCCTTATCACTAGCTAGCTTTAGTGCTTCCTAATTGCAATAGCTTCCGAGACTACTTGAGCTGAAATTGTTTCAATACTACCTCCCTTGCCATCCACCAGATTACCTTGATAGACCCGAACCACCTCTGTTATTCCGATTTTTCATTTTTTTTGAAGTGATTGTGTCCGACACCCATGTTCGACGCATAATCGGACATAGATATGAGAATATGACCCTCTAGGCCTCTACGAACCCTCCAATTACATGTAAAAACTTAAAAAAAGAATTGAACAATCCGTATCGAACACATACGCATATCCGACACTCACATCCAATCCGAATAACATAGCGAACCACCACCCCTGAAGCAGCTGCCTCAGATGATCATCATAATCCTTATCACAGTTAATTGTTACTTCTCCCTGTGGTGGGGGATTTCATTATTTCTGCCCTGTAGACTCCCTTACAGGTGCCTTTTCCTGGTTACCAAGGTTGATTCTCTGGTATGAGAAGAATTCTTTGCTTGCTTATGCTGTATGTATGATCTGGGATTTAAATTGCATTCGCAGATATGTTTTCGGTCGTGTCGCGTTTATCGCGATTGCGGATCTAATGAATACTATCTCAGTCAATTACTGTAAATATTGACGACGGAAAAAATCAAAATCACTAAATAACGATTATAACATCGTGTTGCGATCGTTTTTTAATTCTTGTGTATTATGATTCCTTTAGGATGTGGCTAGGTTTTCCCGAAAACAACTCAATTTCTAGTTTTTTTCATATTTCCCAACACAAGAAAGCAACATCGAATTTGAAGATTGCATGATCAGCCTTTAGATAGATTCGTCTTGGTAGTAACGTTGTGCATTCCTTATCCTAGAGGGTATGGTCAGCCAAAACTGGTTGAGACTTGAGAGATGTGATTTAGCTGAGAGTATTGAGAAGAGTAGCCATTTTTGGGGGGTATTATTATTGCATCTGAGTCAATAATTAAATGGCTATGGCTGGCCTCAGGCTTATAACAAAATCAGACATTAGCTAATCCACCTAATCAATTACTTAACACTATTGTCTAAGTTTCAACTTCCAATATGATAAAAACAAGTATCCAATGGCAAGAGAAACTTCAATAGCTATGAGGTACCGTAGACCTGTTTATGGATCAGGTCGTAACTCGAAAATCAATATCATTATTCAAAATAATATTAAAAAATTATTTTTTTTATATTAATATTTATAATTAAATTTAAATAAATAATAATTATTTTTTATTAATAAATAATAATTTAGATCAGACAAAATCGAGTCGAATAAAAAAAACTCTGTCCAAATCTGACTCGTTCTATCCTTGAACAGATTAGTGAAAGTATATCTTAATTGGCAATCACACTCTTTTTTAGAAAAGAGGTTTCATGTTGGGATCTTTTATCCTGTAACTATTAAAAAGCGTAGCAATCATTCAACAATGGCTTTGATAACGAGAGATAAAATAGTGCAAGGAGGCTAACCTTTGTCAACCTATAGATTCCTCTTAAAATTTGTTTCTCTTAGTCTTCAGCAAACAACCAAACTAAACCTTTATGTTTAGGAGTCGAGTTATCCGCTTGACTTGACAGATTTAATCCAAATCGAGCAAGACATCAAATAAAAAATTTTAATCTCGATCGATTTGATTTGATCCGGATTATTATTTAATTAATAATATTTTTATTTAAATTTAATTATAAAAATATATTAATATTAATATAATAATTTTTTAATATTTTTAAAATAAATGAGTTTTTCGAGTTCGACGGACTGAATCTGATCTTGGAAAAATAACTTTTTTTACTATCCGAATATAGCTCGATTCATGCATTTCTCTAAACCAAACCAATAGATCTGAATTCTTTCAATTTAGAAATAGTATTAGGTTCAAATTGCTGGGAATAGAGGATAGGTTAAAATTACTACACCTTTAAATCTAACCAAGTGTCTAATCTTCTAAGTTGTATCTAGGATGGTAAAACTGATCCGCTCTAATAGGGAGGTTTTTTTTTTTAAAGTGGGGGCGGGGTGGACTCGGACGATTTTGTTAAATACTTGTTTCATTTAGTTTTGCTTCATCCGTTCCGTCCCGTCTTTTAAATTTAATACTTTATCCGGTAAAATATTTTATATATTCTTTTTATATTTTTAATATATATTAGATATATATATTAAAATCATATATATACTAATATTATATATATATATATACTTTATATATATATATGTATATTATATACATGTTAAAGAATTATATATACTAAAATTATGTTCATGAATAAATTATAATATATTTTTTACAGTATTAATTAAAAATAATTAATAAAAAAATGGATTGAATATTGTAAAGCGACTATAAATATAACCGATATATATGAAAACGAATATTTTTAACATTTATACAAAAAAATAAGACGAAAATAAATAAAACAATTCTCACACGTCAAGCTACATTGTCATACCTAATTGTATCTTTATGTACCAGAAAAGAAAAAAGGTTGGCTTGCCACAGTTTTATCATTTCATCTTTACTTAAGTGCCAATGAAATGACATTTGCTACATTTCCCAATTAATTAAATTTACCTAGACTTCAAATTTAAGCTTTTTTTGTACTACTGATTTCCTTCACATTCAATGGTTGATTTTTCCCCCCCAAAGGCTATAAGTAACCTACTTGATAAGGATAATCTTTTCCCCTTGATGAACCATTTAAACTAGATTTGTCAATTCTGATCCGAATTTGAATTTTTTTTTTTTCGAAACCAAACCCGATCAAACCCTATTTGACCAAAAAAAGTCAACAACCCGAACCCGAAATGACCCGAATCCAAAATGACACGAACAATTAACCCAAAATGACCCAAACTTAAATTAAATATAATTTTATTTTGAAAAATTAATTTAATAAAAATAATACCTATAACACAAATTATTAATTTGTTTTAATTTTATAACTTGTAAGTACCATTTTGAAATGTGATAAAATATGCAATTATCATTTGGTATGTATAAATTGATCATATTCATATATTTGTTCTCTTTTCTACATGTAAAATAGTGTAGTGACTATACATGTTCAATACAAGTATAGTACAAGATCTATAATTATACTATTATGATAATTTTTTAATCATGTGATTAGTTTAATTTTTTTGAATTGTTATTATAATTTTAATATATATTATATTATTTGGAATTGAATTGAATTTTTTAATCAACGCCTAAAAGTAAAAATAAATATTTGTTTGAACTTGAAAAAATATTACATCTGAATTAGTACGAATAGTCTGACATGTGAATAGATCTAGTTAAAGTAATTCACTCTCAATATATATTTAACGATTGAAAGTTTTTTACATCGAACAAATAGTTAGACATTTTTAATTTATTCAAAACTCGACGTGCATGATTTACGTGAATAGAACATGAAATATGACGGTTGGATTGTTAAAATATTAATTGTATAAAAAGTTATGAAAGTGTGTAAACTAATTTAGTTTTATACTAGGACAAAACAAAATTAATTTTACACACTTACATAACTTTTTATACGATTAATATTTTAAAAAATTGACCATTGGATTTAGAAATATAATTATACTCGTTGTGCACGTAAAGTTTCGAAACGATCCGATATCTCTATCATATTGATCGAGAATACTGTCTTTTTTAATATATATTTAACGATTGAATGTTTTTTACATCGAACAAATTATTAGACATTTTTAATTTACTTAAAACTCGACGTGCATGATCTACGTGAATAGAATATGAAATATGTCAGTCGGATTGTTAAAATATTAATCGTATAAAAAATTATGAAACTGTGTAAACTAATTTCATTTTATACTAGTATAAGTAAATCCCTCATTTAATAAGAATTATACATTATACAAAAATATTATATATATCAGTACTTCAATATGTTAAGAATTGCACCTTTGCTTATTATAAAAATTTTATTAATTAATTTTATACATTATGTTTAAATTTTAAAAATATTTAGCATGATTAACTAATTTAATTTCATGACATTTATTATTATATTTTTATTTTGAATAAGCATTTATTATTATATTTCATTACACTTGATAATTAAATTTTAATGTAAAATTCTTAAATCTAATTTCATTTTAGTAGAAAATCATTTTAATTTTTAAGATTGGTTCACTTGGTAAAACTTTTAGTACTAAGAATTTACTTATCAAAATTCGAACATTTTAACAAACATAAAATTTTATATTTTTCAAATAACTAAATAGATTCATTTAACCATTTCAGATACATGATAATATATATTTTATTTTTAAATATACTTTTTTTTCTTTAAATTTTTTTTTAATAAAATCTGATTCGATCAAATAATTTGTTTAAATTCAATCTGATTCGATTTTAAAAATTAATAATTTGAATTCAAATAACCTGAGTGTCAAACGCAAAATGATCTAAACCAGAATTACTCAAACACGAATAACCCGAGTGTCAAACCCGAAATGACCCGAACCAGAATGACTCGAACCCGATTAACCCGAATAACCCGAATCCGAAATGACCCGAATCCAAGATGACCCGAATCCGAAATGACCCGAACCCAAATGACCTTAATCCAAATGACCTGAACCCAAAACTAACCCTTTTTTTAAGATCCGAATTGACCCGACCCGAAATGATCCAACCCAAATCCAACCCGATCTACCCAATTGACCGGTCTAATTTAAACATAGTGGTTTTTGTTTGGTCAGAACCATTTAACATAGTTGACTTCTCATTTCTTAGATTGATGTTCTTCTATTACAATATAGCTTTGATCACACATTTGCATTTTTTTTTAATTTGTTTACTTAATTTGGACATTGTCTCAATTATTAGAATTTAAATCTAATAATTTTGGATACCATATAATTATACAACATAAAAAAATTAAAACACGACACAAATGTACGAACGTGTCAAAATCTATTTGACACGAATTATTAAATTGTCAATATTTATATAAATATATAACATTTTAAATACAATTATAACATAAAAATATATAAAAACACGATATAAATACACATATTATCAGGTCTATTAAAAATGACTCTTAAATTTTATGGCCCTTTTATGGGGTGTGGCCCAAACTCAATTTTGAATTAAATGGGTGTTTACTTGGATCCTAGTTTAGCCCAACATGCAGCCAATATGGGTAAAGAAAAACAAAGATAAATTGTTATAATTTGGACCACAAAATTTTTAATAAACAAAAATATAAGGTCTTACCAACCATTTAAAGTTGACATGCAAATATACACCCCAACCGACAAAAGCCGACTTTGGATTTATAAGCTAAGGGTTCATTTGGATGGAAAAGCTTTGATCCATGGTCCCAAAAAAAAACATTTTTAATTCAAATAGATATATCAAGAGCTTACACCACAATACCTAGAATCATACAGTGGCATGAAGTCCAACTTCCAAATAGATGGAGACTGAAAGGAGTCGCAGACCCAACCCCCATCCAAAACATAAAAATAAACCATATTGCCCAATATAATGAGGGTTCTATTGAACTAGTCTTTGATAGACCTGGTCTTTCTTTTAAAGAAGTTTTTAATTTTTGGAGGTATTCTTTTTTAAGATCCGAATCTTGAATTTTATCAATAATTTCAATCATAAATTCCTGATCTTTTGTTAAGACGTTTATTTGTATTTCATCATCTGTTGAAGATCAGGATGTTGTTTGTATTTCGTCTATTTGAAGTTCGTTTGTGGAGTCTGTATTTTCGAATTATTATCAAATTTAAAATGCAAAAAATTAACAGAATTTAAATGGTACAAAGATGTGTTCATGACAAGGGTCATGCAAAGGTAAGATAATCAACAACTGTTTTGGAAAGAAAAATTTATAGCTGGATTTCTTACATTACTAGGAGAAAAAGTCAAAAATCCAGATTAGCTCCGGTGAGATTAAAAACAGCGGTGGAGGTAAGATTAGTTACTATAGTGGTGAGATTAGTTACTGTAGCGGTGAAATTAAAATCAGTGGTGAGATATGTGTTTAAATTCAAAAACAGCGGTGACGGTGAGGTGAATTATAGTAAAAATTGAAAATGACTATTAAGGACATTAGATTAACATGTGTATATATAATGAAAGTTTTAGATTATTTGATATTTATGAAATTAATAAATAATTAAAAATTATATTTATATCAAATAATTAGTTTATTAGTAAATAAAAATAATAAAAATAATGATAATAATATATCAAATAAATTTTTTGTATTTATTTGTTCATTTCTAATTAATTTGTATTATTATATAATATATCTATTAATTTATTATATAAATATAAATTTTATTATACATTTATTATATAATAATAAAAAGAAAAAAATAAAAAAAAAAAACTAAAGGAACTCAGAGCTCAAAAGTTAAAATAGACTTAAAACCCTCCAACTGGAGAGTCTTTTCTCCACTGGAGTTTGAAGCTCCAGTGGAGAAAAACAGGACCAGCATGGTCTCATCGTGTTCGCCCTGTTATCCAAACGAGTTGAATCCAAAAGTGCCTAAATCAATCTAAAATTCTGCATATTTGTTTTTGGCTTTGTGGATATTTTTACTGAGAGTCTCATCATTATTCTACTAAAAGAAAAAGAATATTTGATTCAAGTTGTCTGCTCTTATAAAGGTTGGGAGGCAGATGTGAAGGGTGATTGACAATTTATCTCCCTCTGTCATCTGTTTAAAAATCGAATTATCTATTTTGATATGACAAATTCAATCTGTTTATATTGAATTAAGTTTGGATATAAATTTTTTTAATTCGAGTTAATTTGATTTAAATGATTGTTTATCAATAAAAATTATATTTTTTATTTAAGTTTAATTATAAATATTAATATAAAAATATATTTTTTAATATTTTAATATTATTTTGAAGGGATAATATCATGAATAGCCCCTGAAGTTTATCAAATTTGTCAATGTGGTACCTGTACTTTAAAAATATTCAATATAGTGCCTATACTATCAAACCGTGTATCAATTGGTACTTTGACTTAACAACATTAAATATTGATGATAATGTGGCATTGACTAATCAGGTGATGACACGTGGCTAGCACCTGATTTTTTAAAAATTAATATCTGAATTTTTGTGAAAAAAAATACAAAAAATATTTTAAAAATTAATATCTAATTTTTTAAAAAACTTAAAAAATTATATTAAAATAATACTAAAATTTAAAATTCTATTTTTAAAATTAAATTCTATTTTTTAAATTCAAAATTTTAAAAAATAACAAAATTAAAATATTTAACTAAAATTATTTTTAAAATATAAAATATTTTAAAACTAAATGTTAAATCATTTATAATATCTAAAATTTAAAAAAAATTCAAAAAAGTTATTTTTGAAAATTATAAAAATTAAATTATGAAATGATTTTAATTTAAAAAAAAATTATTAAAAAATTTCAAAAATTAAATATGAAATTAAATTTTTTATTTTTTTATTTTTAAAATTTTTAAATTTAAATTTTTAATTTTTTTTTTTAAAATATTTATGAATTTTTTTAAAATTAATACACGTGCCACCATTATATGGTACCACATGTCATCATTATATTTTTAAAATAATATTATTTTTATTTTTAAATTAAAATAATAATTTTTTTGTTAGTACACGTGGCATCGTTATATGGTGCCACGTGTCAAGTTTTCATTGGATACAAAAGTTAGGTCATCAATTTTTAACGGTGTTACTGACAAGTATTACAATAGCACACGAAATATAAATTTTAAGTACCAAAATAAACATTTTTAAGGTACAAGTACTATATTGACAAATTTAATAAACTTCAGGGGCCATTCATGACATTATCCCTATTTTAAACAATGATATAAATTTTTGAATCAATCCCATTCGAATTTGAATAAAAAAAAAAAATTCGAATCTCATTCTAACCCATAAACATATTTATTTGCCTTCATTGCAATTGCTTTCCCATATTTGATATTTCCTTCTTTGCTCTATAAAAGTTTTTTTTCGTCTCCCCCTTACCAAACCTCTCCAACTCCTGTTATTGTTAGGAAATTTCCAATAACAAGTAAATAATGATGATGTAAAGAAAATAATTAATCATGGTAAACTCTAATCAACTGTCACACTTTTTTACAAATTAAAAAAAAAAAAACAAAAACAAAATCAAGATATACATATGAAATTATCTATATAAAAAAGTAACAAGAATAATTATGATTAGACCTGCTCATGGGTCGGGTCGGGCCGGGCCGCGACTCGATTTTTTTCTATATTCTTTGTCCAGGCTCGGCCCGTTAGACTCGAATTTACTATTCATTGATTAATTTTTTTAATATTTTTATAATTAAAATTAAATAAAATAATATTATTATAATAAAAAAAATTGTTCCGGGCCGGAACAAAAATATCAAACCCAAACCCGGCCCATGAGCAGGTCTAATTATGATGTGCATAATTTGATTAAAATCGAATTAATCGATCAAAACTGAATTTATTTCAATTAATCGATTAATCGAAAAAAATTTAATCAGTTATCGGTATAAAATGTTTAAAATTTCTGTTATTAACTAATTTGATTCCAAATTCAAAAATTATTGAATTAACCGAAATATATAAAAAATATTATATTTTAATCTTTATTAGATATTTTAAGTTTTATATTATTGAAGTTTTTGACTTATTATGAATGTACATTTTACTTATGTTTGACATCTGAATATTTGTTAGATGATTATATTATTTGAATTATGCAAAATTAAAACTTAAGATTTTAAAATGTAATTTTAATTTGTTGATGGTAGGACAATTGAAGTTTGCTTAATTTGGTTAATCGATCGAATTAATCGAATAGTTTCAATTAATTAAAAATAAATCTTTTGTGATTCAGTTCAATTAATTAGTAAAAAAAAAAATTAGTTAATTTAATTAAGATTATTCAATTCGCTTATTAACCTAACGGACCGAATGCAAAATCCACAACAGCTCTAAAAGTCTATAAAATATTTTGATTTTAAATGTTCCAAATTTGCTAATTTGATATATTAAATAAACTATAGTAAATAAACCAAAAAAATAAATTTTCAATCTGGTTAGTTTTAATGGTAACTCATAAACTTTCTTTGCTTTGAAATCAAATGATAAGGACAAAATATATCTCAAAATTTTGAAGCAACATCTAAAATTTATTTGTGAAGACATCGAAAGTACTATATTTTGTCTTAAAATACTAACCATTTGTGAAAATGAACTTTAAACTAGATCTATTAATCTATGTATTTATGCTATGCTATGCTTGTATTATTTTTTATTTATTATAATCATATTTAAAGTATTATATATTTATATATTTTGACACATTAATAATTTGTATTATATAAATTTTGATATATTTGTGTATTGATATTGTGCTCATATTATTTTTTTATATCTTGTTTAGTTATTTTTTTGTATTTTATGTTATGTTCAAAACTATTAAATATAATTTAAACTATATTTTTTATGCCTACAAAATTATCATCAAACCATAAAAAGACACCTATATAAACCAACCCATCAAAGTTTTTTTTTTTTTTTTAGGTTTTAATAAATAATTTCTTTCCTTGAAATTGCCTATTAGCACCTCAAATAAGGCCATGAAATAGTAAAAAGGCGGCTCCTTCTCTTTGAATCATAATAAATTTAGGCTTAGTTTAATAATATTATTGAAAAAAAGTTTGAATTGAAAAAAATTTGATAAAAAAATATAATTTAAATTTTTTAAAATATTTGATATTATTGTGAAAAAAAAAATTAAAAAATTAAAAAAATATATATTTAAAATAATAAAAATTTAAAAATGTGAAAATAATAAAATTATTTTATTTAAAAATTAATTTTTAAATTGTAAAAATTTTATTTTTTTGACTTTTTATATGGATCATCAAACTATAATTTTAATCATAAAATTTCAATGTTTTTAATTTTTTATTTAAGTTGTTAAATCATAATTTTACAAAACAAATTCTTTTTATTCGTTTATCATTACTTTTGGATTAAAACATAACTTTTGATATCGAAAATTATACCAAGAGGAATGTTTAGCGGACCTTAATCAAAAGACAAAAAAAGAAAAAAATTATCTTAAAATATAAAAAATCCACCTAATATCATCAATTCATCATCCAACTTTCTCTTCTTGAATCATCCGTTTTTTTATTTTTTTATTTTCTCTCTCCCTCATCCAAAAAAAATCCTTTTTTTTGGCTTCTAAAGATTTTTCCCGAGAAAATTAAATCCTTGTCCTTAACCCAGATCAATAGTTCATAACCCCAAATTCTTGCCGATAAATTCGTTCCTTTTAGATTTTTCCCCCCATATATTCCCTTTTCTGGGGAATTCAAAATTTTAATACTCAGTTTTTATCTCTTATAAAAAAAACCAACTTCTCTCTTTACTTTTTCCCACCTAAGAAATGCAGCTTGATGATCCCAAAACGCTTGTTTTGGTTCACTGATTAATGGGTATTCCATAGATTTTCAGTCAAGTTTTCACCCTTTGTTTAACCCTTCAGTCACTAAAAGGGTTAGCAGTTTCCGTTTTGAACTTTTGAGGGTTTTATAAGGATTTTAGAATATGGGTTTTGATTTTTGGAGTTGATAGATAAGAATTTTGATGGATCTGAGAGTTAGTTTAAAGAGAAGGGTATTGAGTCAATTTTTCAATATTAACAGAGTGAAATAAGAGGGGAGGAGTGTTTTTACTTATTTGTTGTGATACAGTTCTGTAAGATTAGATCATGGAGCATATTATTGGTGGAAAATTCAAGCTTGGTCGAAAGATAGGGAGTGGATCGTTTGGTGAACTTTATTTAGGTATTACGATTATGGCTTTTTATTTTTTATTTTTTTATATACATATATTTCTTTTTTTCTTTCCTATTGTTTTGTTGATTTTGGTGCTTTTGTTTTTGTTTTGCAGGCCTTAATGTACAAAGTGGAGAAGAAGTGGCTGTTAAGCTGGTAATGTTTGGCGTTTACTGTTTTTGCCCCAATTTTATTTTGGGGTGGCGGGGGTGGCGTGTTGTTTCTTTTTTGTGTTTCTTATAGTGTATTGGTTGATCACTAGATATGTGAAAAAATATGGTTGATTTTAGCCGAGGATTGTTGCAATAGTGTTTGATGTTATGTTCTGATTCATTAGTTTGTGTCTATGTCTCGGACTCGGGTGTCAGTGTCCGACACGGATATGTTCAATTTTTTCTAAGATTTTCATGTATTTGGAGGGTCCTTGGAGGATCATATCTCCATACCCATATCTGGATATGTGTCGCACATGGGTACTTTAAGAAAAATGAAGAGTCGGAGCAACATAGGTTTGTGTTTCATTTGGATGCCTAGTACTTCTGATCATCTATCTGCTTTTGGGGGTGTAAACTAGTTCATTAGTTTATGTATATGCATGTGCTACTACGGAGATACTAGATTTAATGGTTGTATAGCTACATCGTAAAAAGGAGATCCGGTGGCACCTGGGATTGTTTAGATCCAAGCAGTTCTTTTATGCCAGTGAAGTTGAAGAAAATCAACAAGCGAGTTTTCTGCTTTTGTAAATTAGTTCACTGAGCTGGAGTTGGAGGTTATATGTCTGCAATTAGTTCGAGAGTTGCTATGAAGATAACAATATGCGGCCACAAAGGCATTTCTGGCGATTTCTTTATATGTTTACTTTTGTAATGGGAAAAAAGAGTTAGGCTAAAAATTTGTTTGATTGTGATTTCTTTTGAGTATTCTTAGAGTTACACCGTGTGACATTTGCTGCTATTATAGGGATGGATCCATCAATTATCAAGCTGATAGTTTTGGATCATCTGCTTAAGTGCTTAAAAAACTTCTCTAGAAGTTGAGTTGTTAGATTGTAGTTACACTTCTGTTTTTTCTTTTTCCATTCGGTATTTTAGTTGAATTTCATAATCTTGCTGATGTTTGAAGTTTTGAATCTGTTACCAATATATACTCTCCTTGTTCCCAGGAATCTGTCAAGACCAAGCATCCCCAACTTCAATATGAGTCAAAACTGTACATGCTTCTTCAAGGAGGGAGTAAGTTTCATCTCTTTCTCTCTCTCTCTCTCTATATATATATATATTTGTATATATGTCTGTGCGCGCGCGTGTGTGTGTGTGCGCCTATCTATGTATTATGGTAAGTTGGAGTTACTGAGAGGTTTTTCTTACTATCTTTTATTTGTTCAGCGGGTATTCCTCATTTAAAATGGTTTGGAGTTGACGGTGAATACAATGTTATGGTTATTGATCTTCTTGGACCAAGCCTAGAAGATTTGTTCAACTATTGCAATCGGAAGTTTTCTTTAAAAACAGTTTTGATGCTTGCAGATCAGTTAGTAAGTATTCTATCTTTTTCTGGAAACTTTAATATGGTCAGTTGGCTTCCTTACTAATACTTGTTCTTTCCTCGTTGGTTCAGATAAATAGAGTTGAGTATATGCACTCTCGTGGTTTTCTTCACCGTGACATAAAGCCCGATAACTTTTTGATGGGTTTAGGGCGCAAAGCAAATCAGGCATGTTCTTATTTTTATTCCTTCATCTGTTTGCGCATGTGTTTTTTGGATTTTATGAATATATGATAATGCATGGGATCATGTTGATAAGATTTTCACACAATCTTATATTCCATTTGAAATATCTTTTCCCTTAACTGAAATTCAGTTTGACATAACAGTATCGTTCGAGTCACTTATTCGACAGGACGTCCTAGTTTGTGTTGCTTAATTCCAATGTTTCCCCCTTTTCACAGCAGGTATACATAATTGATTATGGCCTTGCAAAAAAGTATTGGGATCTTCAAACACACAAGCACATACCATACAGGTAATAACTTTTGATGTTTTTGTTTGTAGTATTTGATATTTCATCTTGTAGATTGTTCATCAATTGGCGCCGACTTAAATAATTCTAAGCTTGACTAAATTCTTCTGGTAATAGATTTAATGACCATGAGTTTTCATACAAAGGCTTTTTGGCTTTGAGGAACAGGAGATGGTTAAAATTTTCATTGGTTATGTTGTCACTCATCAGCATACTTCAGGCATACTTTTTCTGGATTCCTACAGTTAAAAAGTGCCTCATAAACAATTTGGTTTCGTAATTAACTATTTTGAAAAAAACTTGATAATTGTGCTTTTGGCTTTAGTCATCAATTTTCGATTCTTCCAATAAGGATAGCTCATATGTTGCATGTACTCTAATGAAATCATTTTATATGTGCCACATGGACCTCATATTGTACTATTTTTTTTTTCTTTTCTTTTTTGTAAGCTTTTTTCACTAGCCATGGACACTCATTAAGTTATCAAAATTTTCTTATAGGGAAAACAAGAATCTTACAGGAACAGCTCGATATGCAAGTGTTAACACTCACCTTGGAGTTGGTGAGTGAACTTACTGCATCTAATATCGATATGGGTTTTACTTTCAGCGAACACCTGTCGCCATGGATTATTTTGGATTATATGTGATCCAACTGTGCTTCTACATAACTTGCAGAGCAAAGCAGGAGGGATGATCTGGAATCTCTTGGTTATGTGCTTATTTACTTCCTAAGGGGAAGGTTGGTTGAACACGTAACTAGGTTGCTTACTTCACGAACCTTTTAAATGTTTACTCGCATTGTTAACTTATTTTCTTGTTCTTTCCCAGCCTTCCATGGCAGGGCCTGAAAGCTGGCACCAAAAAGCAGAAGTATGACAAGATTAGTGAAAAGAAGATGCTTACTCCCATAGAGGTACCATCACTTGCTTGCTGTTATTACCCTGAATTCTGTTATACAAATATTTGAGACCAGACCAGAATAAGTTGGTTAATCAGAAGTTGATTTTTTCAAAAACGTTTCCTGCGAATTCTCTTCATATTCGAGAAATTGAAGACTATGTAAGTCTGACAAGTAATGTGTCATTTTCAGGTCCTTTGCAAATCATATCCTTCTGAATTCACATCGTACTTTCATTATTGCCGATCACTACGATTTGAAGACAAACCGGATTATTCATACCTGAAGAGGCTGTTCCGAGACCTTTTCATTCGAGAAGGTTAATTTGTTACTTTAAGTCTCGCTGTTCAAATATTGCTCACCTTAATTTGTTTAATTTTGAAAATTGAATCAGTCTTCTCATTTGTTCATCATCATAAATTTGCATGAGATCTTTTATCAGGAACATCTGCTTCATGGAACTCGCAAATTAATTGATTTTGACAACTAACTGATGCAGGTTATCAGTTTGATTATGTATTTGATTGGACTATACTGAGATATCCACAGGTTGGCTCTACCTCAAAAGCAAGGGTCAGTGATCTTTAACTTTCCGGCCTTGATTTTCAATGGAAATACTAATTTTATTTCTTCAATGAGGATTCTTAAACTATGTTTCTTGTCATTCCTCAACAGCCAAGCCCAAAGCCAAGTTTAAATCCCCCAGGAGTATGTGCTGAAAGAACAGAAAGGCCTTCAGGTCTGTTCCGTCTCATCTATGTTACTCCGATTCTTCATTTTTCTTGAAGTATCCGTATCCGATGCATATCCGAACATTAGTATGGGGATATGTTCTCCTAAGGATCCTCCAAATACATAGAAAAACTTGGAATAAATTAAGCATACCCGTGTCGGACACATACCCATGTCCGACACTCACACCCAAGTCTGAGTACATAGACCTATGTTACTCCGATTCTTCATTTTTCTTAAAGTACCTGTATCCGACACCCGTGTCCGACGCATATCCGGACATGGATATGGGGATATGATCTCCTAAGGACTCTCCAAATACATGGAAAAACTTAGAATAAATCGAAGAGTAACATAGCTTCTCACAGCCTGGTTTGAGAATATATTCTGATAATTTAACTGGTGATGAATTTTTTGGCATAACTAATTGTATTTCGAGGCACCCGACTTGCTCATGTTCTGATCTTGATTTCCTTAAATTGGCTAACTTACAATTCTTAGCACGTATCTTTATTTCCTGTAGATGGCCAAGAAATTCGAGAAAGATTCTCTGGTGCAGTCGAGGCATTTGCTAGACGGAATGGCTCTGGGCATGTTTTGCATGGTCATCAGTCTAGATACAGATCTTCAGAGGACGTGCCATCATCCAAGGATGTGGTGAGCAACCTTGCTTCTGCATTTTTTTTTTCTGTACATTTCATTTGTTGTTTTTTATTGAATTCCACTTTCTTTCTGGGAAATTGAAGTTTAAATGCTTTAGCTATTAGCCTGCAGAAGTTATGATTTTCTTTTAAACTTTTCTCTCCTTCAGCAACCCGACTCTGAAAGGGCTCGCTCCTCGTCAAGAAATGGTAATACTTCAAAGAGGCCTGTCGTATCAAGCAGTCGGCCTAGCTCTGGTGAGCCTAATGAGAATCGGTCTAGCAGATTAGTCTCAACCAGTGGTCGCCTGTCAACGACTCACAGAGTTCAACCTGGGTTTGAATCCAAATCTTCATCTTTTACTCGTACTGCACCCGCAAGAGGTGGTCGTGATGATACCTTTCGGAGCTTCGAGTTCTTGACAATAGGGAGTGGGAAAAGGAAATAAATGGCATATGCATCTTATGTTATTCTGACTCTTTATTTTTTCTGAAGTATCCGTGTCTGACATCCATGTTCGACCCATATTCGGGCAAGGGTATGGGGGTATGATCCTCCAAATATATGGAAAAAAACTTTAAAAAAAATTGAGCATACCCGTGTCGGACACATACTCGTATCTGACACTCACCCCCGAGTCCGAGTAACATAGTATGCATCTGTTAGGAAGGATTTGCTTGTAACACAATTTCCCAATTCTAGTTTCCAATGGAGATTTCGGCACTATCTCTGTATATTTGTGTCAATTATCGGGTTCCATCCACGACAATCTCCCGAAGAAGTTTATCCTCGGGTAACTTTTCAACTCCTTCCTCTTGTACATTGTTAGGTTTTCTTGCCCTTATGATGTCTCTAGACTTCATTAAAGAAAGAGATTAATGATCTCACTTCAGGGAATTGTTCATATATTTCCAACATTCAAGTTGTAATAAACACTTAAAAAGGGGCCGTTTGGTTCATGAAATTCTAGATCGATTTCCCTCGTGAATACGATTTTCGAAGTCAAGTGGACAGTAATGTATCCAATTTTTATTTGGTTCTTCAGATGAGAATACAAAATTATCATGTTTGGTTCATTAGAAATATAAGATAACTATGAAATGGTTTATTGAAGTGCCCTCCTATTGTAAACAAAGGGGTTTGTTTTAGTACCCTTTTATCATTTTTTTCTAGTTACCTTGGTAATTCGTGTATTTATGTCATATTTATGTATTTTGTTGTGTTATAATCGTGTTTTAAGTATTTTATATTTATAGAAATTTTGATACGTTAATTATTCGTATTATATAGATTTTTAAAAATTCGTGTATTCATGTCGTGTTCATATTATTTTTTCGTGTTTTGTTTTGTTGTCGTGTTTTTTTTTTCGTTGCTTAATCCAGCCTAACTTATAATCTCGAAGAAAAAAGGAGAATAGGGGGGGTGTCCTTGTTAAGATGGAAACCTACCTCCTTTTGTTGAAGGCATCAATAATTGACCATTAACTTTGGTGTTTACCGTATTACTTACCACATTATTTTTATTTTTTATTTTTTGGATAATTGATTATTTACCACGTTAAAAACGTGCTGATCGACTCTTTTTCAATATTTTTTATAGACAGTTTACTAAGAAATTTTGAAGATAATTATTGAGCTTCCCAAATGCTCCGAATCGATTTTTTTGGTATCAAGTAGGAGTAATGAGTCGAGTTTAAAAAGTAAAAAGTTTGAGTTCGATCGAGTTTTACTTTTAAAATTTGAGTTCGATTCGAGATAAAAATTAAATTATTCGAGATCGTTCGATTAAGTTCGTTTATCTAATAAAAAATAAGTTAGATTTTTATGTTTGATTTCAAATTCGATTATATATGCTTGAACTTGAGTTCGAATTAAGATTTTTTTCATCATTAATTAATAATAAAAAAATTTGATTAAGTTCGTGAGCTACTGGTGTCGGACATTAAACTTCTCAAACTCGGTTTATTCGATAACTCGAACTGTTTGAGTTTGAAATGAAATTTTTCATTACATTAAAAATAATAAAAGCGTATATTAAGAATAAATTTTTTTGATTAGGCTCGCGAGTTACTCGAATTGGACATTAAGATATTCAAATTCGATTGGCTCGCTCGATGACATATATTTCACATTTGGACAAGGATGAGGGGAAAAAATGAGAGTTGAATCCTATACATTTACCTTCCCTTAGATGAAATTTTGTTGAAAAACCAAAGTTTAGGTTGAACATTTATCATGTAAGTATTAGTTTAGTATTGTTTTTGAAAAAAAAAAAATGAGTTGAAAAAGGTGTTTAAAATATATAATGAAAAATATGATTTAAGAATTTTTATGTGTTTGACATTATTATGAAAAAGTGTTGTGAAGAATTAAAATGTTAAAAAAAATGTTTAAAATAATAAAAATTTAGAAATGTGGAGATAATAGTCATTTTATTCAAAAACTAACTTCTAAAATCCAAAAGTTTTATTTTCTTGATTTTTTTATCTGGGTTACCAAATAATGATTTCAACAGAAAAAATCGAATTTTTTTATCCGTTTAACATTGCGTTAATGATGAAACGCAATTTTTGAATTTAAAAATTGTGCACTAACAGCATGCTAAACGAGATCTAAATGTTGATACATTTTCAAAGAAACCCATTTTTTTTTTGAGAGTAGAACACTAGCAGACACTAGTACATTTTTCAGGGTTCATGTCCAAATCTGAAAACTTTTTTTGACTTTGACTTCATGAATAGTTGTACTACCAGCTAACATTAATGTGTCAAGTACTGAGGACATCAAATATTTGCTTGCATTGATTCTAGACATAATTAAAGCCTCAATATACCTTACAAAGTGACAAGTAAACAAGAGGGACAGAAAGGCAGCAAAAAGGTAGAAAAGAGAAACATAAATTTGTTATTACAATTATGGGGTTCGTCGTGTAATTCTCTCTTCTCTAATTTTTTAATTTTATTCTCCTTCCTACTTGGCTTTTTTTATCACATGCCGCCTCATTGAATACTTCAAGATTTGTTTCTATTTTTTTTTTTCGTTGTCTCTCAACACATTTCGTTTCTTTATTAGCAACACTTTTTCTCCTCAAAAAAAAAAAAAACTTTTACAATAGGTAAATTCAACTTCCTTTGATCCTCTTGACTGGTTTTGTACAAAGTTCTGTTTACAAGTTATTGTCAAAAAATTTCAAGAATGGAACATTGATATTCATATCAAATATGAAAAATTTAGGAAGAATTTATGGGATTTTAAATTAGGAAATATCCACATTCTTTCTTAAGTTTCATTTGAATGTTAGATAAGAGCCTTCTCACTGCACTATCCAAATAAAGCATTAATCAATGAACTTGATCTAGCTTCCTCCCTTTCATTTTTATTTAATAAGTTATTTACTGGAAGAATTTAAAAAACATGCTCTCTAGACATGAGTAATTGTTCAATAATATTATAGGATAGAATAATTTGTAAAAAATATATATATATTAAAAAAATTAAAAATAAAATTACTCTTAACTAAAAACTTCACTTTCTCATTCTTTTCCCATTCCAGACCCCTTCTCCATTTTTTTTCCTCTCATACCATCTCTCTCTCTCTCTCTCTAATAAGTTGAGAATTTAAAGAAAATAAATTGTTGAAAACTGATAAATTACTAATACAACTAAAATATTCTAATTGAAGCACTGAATATGAGAAGAAAAAAAAAGACGCATGAATTGATGAAGAAAGGATTGGAAAATTAAGAAAATGGATTAACTTACTTTCTACAGTAGCCTCGATGCCTTTTACAAAAAAGGTAAGTGGTCGAAAGCAAAGTGACAGTTCAAAATACTATCATTTTGAAGAAATTTCATTATTCTTTTAATGGATTTTAAAGAAAAAAATGAAAAAGAGACAGAAAGCTTAGAGAAGAACGTAGAAGAGGAATGTGTTCAGTCAAGTTGAGTTTTGTTTTGAGTGAAAAGACATTGAAACCTTTTGATAGAATCAATTTCTTCTCTCTCTTTTTTTTATTTTTTTTATTTATTTATTATTTCAGCCTTTTGATAGAATCCATTTTTTTTTATTAAGGATATTTAAATATTTACAATTTTTTTTATAATAATTTTTTAATTCTTAATTCTTCATTTCTGTTTTCAAATTATTTATATTCATTAAACCATTGAACAATTATTCTCAATAGAATGAATATTTTTTTAAATTCTCCCTTATATATTGTCCTTTTCTAGATTTTGTAGGCCGGAAAAGGAGGGATTGGTAGCATTTGCTACTTGCTAGTCTGTCCAATAGAAAAAGGGAACCAAAAGACTGGGAAAAAGAGACGAGTAACCCTACAGTTGTGGAGAAAAAACATGGCCAGAAATGAGAAATTTTGATAGTCAAAGTTAGGAGATGTTCAAGGGTCGTGCTACTCGTCTATCTCGATAGGTTCGATTCAAATTGAGTCGGGCTTAAATAAAAGTTTTTGTAATTCAGCTCGGCCCAATAATATTTTAATTTTTTTGAACAGTAAAATAAAATTTTGGATCAACCCGAATCCTGTCCGAAACGAGCTTGAACAAGAATTTTTTTTTTTTAGGATGACGATCCGACTCATAAACAAATTTAAATCAAACTTGTCGAGTACGTAAAATGTCCCAACTACAAAAGAAACCTGTAAAATTTCCTTTCAAACGAATCTCTACTAATGCCAAGCTAGCAACTGCAAGTTAAAAGCTGGTGATAGATTCATCAAGCACAAATATTCTAAGTTTCCATTAGACTCTTTTGATCCCAAACTACAAATACCATCCTTCACCGTTTATAATACCCTTCTCTATTTTGCTTTCCTTGATTAAATTTATTCCCAGAAAATGCCATGACCCATTTTTGTTCCATTGATGCCCAAGCCCAATTTTGTTCATTGAGTTGGCAAAACCAACTTAAACCCAAATAAAATCTACTTAAATCCTAATTAATAAAAAAATCAAAAACTCAAACTCGAAATCTCAAAATCTCAAAAAACTCTATTTCGAAATAAATATCATGTTAAAATAGTTACATCTTACATATATCTAAAATTACCTAAATTTAACTTGAATCAAAACAACTTGATCATAACAAATAGAACCCAAAATTGCAAGCTAGAAATGACTAGATCGAAACAGATCAAACCCAAAATATGAACCCAAATCCGTCTAATTGCCACCTCTAATTACAACTCATCTCTCAAATCCAACAACTCATCTCTCAAATCCACAACTCCCTGAGGGATAAACCTAGGAACAAACAGAGACAAGAAAAAAACAAAGATAATGGATAAGAAGAATGTTCATTTATGGTACACTTCAGCATTACATATTTTGTGTATTTAATTATCAGTCATTAGCTGAAGTAGCTTTGGACAAAACCAAAATAGAGGGAACTTGTTTTTTGAAGAATAGCCTATATAGATTGTGACCAGTTTATGGCTTTTCAAGTAATTCATTACAAGAAAAAAAAAAAAAAAAGGGGGGGGGGGTAAAAATATAATGTCAATCATTGCTTAATGCTACAAAATGGAATTGTTTACTGCACCAGTAACTGGGAGAGCTTCTTAATCCTTTGGAGCTGCAGAAGATATAAGGCAGAGAGGGGATACTGTGAGTCTAAAATATTCTTATTCAGAATTCCTGAGGCTTTCACTTGTCAGCCACAACTTCTTTTGGACAATAAACACAATGTCATCCCCTTCAGAATCTGAATCCGAATTCGAATCGGCTGTTGCTACTGCTTCCCAGTGCAAAGCTGACAAATACTTCCTTACGAAATCTACCACGGGTTGTTTGTCCCGAATGATTACGAAACCACTGGGCCGGAGAATGCGATCCATCTCAAGCAACAAATCCTCAGCACTGCAGCCTTTCTTCTCAATATCAGAAAACACAGTCCATGCATGGAGTAAATCATAAGTTCTAGGGTATGTGGAAAAAGCTTCACACCTGCCAAAAATATCAATCCAATTAATACCAAAACTTACATTCTATCTTCAACATTCATTTCCCTATCAATCCATAAGGAAAAGACCTTCATGAGACAGAAGAGGAAAAGCATCACTCTATTTTTTTTTTCCTTAAAAAAAAGGCCAGACAGGTGGCATCAATATGGGAAAAATATGGGGAAAAAAAACCATAGCTGTTTTTTTTGTTAAAGTTTCCATTTCACCAGAGAAACCTTGTAGTTCTTTCACTGACAATAATCGCTCTCCCTCTCTACCTCATTGTAAAGAGCTATGTTACTCGGACTTGGGTGTGAGAGTCGGATACAGCTAAGTGTCCGACATGGGTATGTTCAAGTTTTTCTAAGTTTTTCCATGTATTTGAAGGGTCCTTGGAGGGTCATATCCCCATACCCATGTCCGAATATGTGTCGGGTACGGGTACTTCAAGAATCATGAAAAGTCGGAGCAACATAGGTAAAGAGACCAATAGTTGTATAGTATGGAAAGATAGGAAACCAGATATGCAGATACAGCAAGCAAAGTACAAAATTATGGCCTTTAACAGAAAAGAACAATATGTTAATATTTCAAACTTAGTTATGAAGATTTCTAAGTTAATTTGTGCATACCAGTTATGAGTAGTGCCAATCAGGCCTCTGTCATATATCACCTTAAGTGTGTTTGGTCCATCCTCTGGGACGACATTCATCACCCAAACATTCTTTCCTTTTAGAGCAGCTGCAAATGATCCCAAGTTTGCTTTCATGTCCATCAAATTTCTCAAGGTGTCAGCCTCAATCTTTGGACTCAAGAGATTCCAATAACTCTCTACCCGCCGGCGCCAAGTTTCCTGCGGAATAGCAAAAGCTATATTAGTGTCTTTACGCTATATCATTGCCGCATAAATCATAATATAAACACAAGAAAATAACCACAAATAAAGGCATAGATAAAACAATGCAGCCTTAATTACCGTGTCTTTTTCAAACATTTCGTTTGAATAACCAAAATCAGCAAGCCTGGGAGGAGGAGATGTCAATCTGGCTGGCCAAGGAGCCAATCCACTACCCTTGGCTTTCTGGTCATCTGATAGTAACAAAGAGAAGTTTTAGTTGAGATAAATTTTAAAGCTCCTACCTTTTAAAGCCATCAACTAAAAGAATCTCTGTAATTTTTCATATTGTAGTCATGTAATTGAGCAACAATCATATCCTATAACTTGCAAATATTCACAAAGAATAAATGGGCCGAAGGAATGCACTAGATAGTAGATACAACATAACCCAAGCAGAAGACCACTAATTCGCAAATTACTAGACAATATCTCTTTTATTTGTAAGACTCCCGCCCGTACTTCTCTCTTTACCCCTTAAGCTAAAACCCAATCAAGCTTACTGTTAAGAAACTCAAATACACAAAATTTCAGCTCATCAGAAGTTGATGTGAAGCCATAAAACAAGCCATTTCATGTTTCCTTAAAATATGTAAGCAACATATCAGCGAGAGAATGTGATATAAAAACCATCAGTTGACCAATTTATCACCTCAGAAATAAAATCTAAGGATGACAATGCTGTAATATAAAGAGCAAAACTCAACTTCCAAAATAATAAAAAACAAAGTTCGAGAAGACAATGTTCGAGAAATATAATGTGAAAAGTTATATCCAAATTTTGACATCCACCAAAAGAAAATAATAATAAATAAAAAAGAATGGAAATATCAACTAAAGGAGGGGAAAAAACTTTAATGCTAGTAACATTGAAAGATAAATATACTCACGGTCAGAATAGAGAGAGATGCAAGCTTTCATTGGCATACCCCAAACTGCATCTGGATCATCATCGGAGCGGCAGAGGGGGGGATTCGTGCCAGGTTCTCTTTCCACATAACAATCATTTGTTAAAGGTTTTTGCCAAATGACAGTTTGGTTCCTCTTTGCAGCTATTCTCCAACACATACGTCCCACAAGGGCACTCATCTCTCTCCATATCCTGAGATCCTCTTCATCTTGTGCATAAGCTTCTGGAGATGAGTAGGCAAAATAGCCTCCAGGTCTAAGTACCCGGTCTAGCTCAAGAAGAAGAATCCCATCCCTTTGAAGCCAATCTATCCTACAGCGAGAACAGTGAGCAAGTTCAAAGGATCTGCTTGGGTAAGGGAGCCTTTTGGTCCCTAGAACACCAAGATATGCGGGAATTCCTCTTTCCAAGGCAAATTGGATTTGGTTTTGATGCACATCATTGGGTGCTAATGACATTGTTATAATATCAGAAGAGAGAAGATATGCTCCAAAACTTGCCACACCACAGCCAACATCAAGAACTGTTCGAATTCTTCCTTCATCATTTAAATTGTTGTGCGAAAAGTTGAGCATCTGCCAATTCAAAATCATAGAAATGTCATTGCTTCTTCCATAGGCTTGAGAAGTTTAAATAAGGGCCATGATATTTGAAGAATCCATTCCAATTAGTAAAAGAAAGAAGCAAAACATGATGCAGAAAAGTCAGACAGACTAAGACCATTCTATAGTAGGTGTTCAAGATTATTGATCATGTTTCAAAATATTTTCTTTTGAGCAAAAAATCAGTAGGCATTGGCGATCTTACATTTGCAATCGAAGCAATATACTTGTCAGCTCCATAGTGAAAATGGGTGCCTCCCCCTGGAAATACTATCTTTTCACCTTTTACAACCATCCAGTTCTGGTCAGACTTCTCATGTGCAAGGTGAGTATGGGGAATGTTTGCCTTCCATACTTCATCTCTGCTTTGAGGCCACTTAATTGGGATCTAAAGTTTCACACGAATTAAAGACGGTCAATATATGATAAAAAAATGATCATGATCATGACCATCACCATAACAAATATACAGCAACAATAATTTGATTGCTCAGCTTATGGGAATATGTACCTTGTATCCTGAAGGAGGAGGAATCAAGCAATTGTATCTCCTTTCAGGAGGGGGGCAGTGACGTTCATAGTGCTCCATCACAGACAAGTCCAGCTTTAATCTCATTCGGTATATGAAATTCCTGTCTAAGCAGGGAATTAATTCTGAATGACGATCGTCACAAACCTTCAAAGTCATAAGCAGAGAAATTAAATGACATGGCAACTAACCAAGGGAAGAAGCGAAGGGGGATTACAAGTTGAAAGTTAAGGTGGAAGGAGAAAGGTGCCTAGAAGAAAACTTACAGGGAAAGTTTGTGGTACAACATCTTCTTCTCCTTCGTCCTGTCCAAATTTTGTTGAAGAATCTTGCTTGCCATCAGCATTATCATCTCCACCCAAATAAGATGATCCAAGTTTTCTCAACGATCTGCTGCCATATTCTAGAGCTGCAGCACCACGGCCTGAAGACCCAAAAATAGATCCATAATATACATAGAGAAAACCAAGAAAGATTGCCACAATACAGACAGAGGTGATTATAAGCTTCTTTTGGCCTCCATCAGATCTTCCCCTCATCCTTCTTCAAAAACACGATTCTTCACAAAGTGTTTTCACTATTGTCACAAAACAGATCTTATCCTAATCTAACTCACGTCAAAATTCCTATTCAAAATAAATTTGTTTTGTTGCTATCATTTGGCTCTATTCAATAAAACGAATAACACAAATCACTTCAAAACTTGTCCGAAAGAAACACCCGTAGATAACTGATCAAACCTGTAAACAGACAAGTAAGAAACCATCAGGTAATTCTCTTCAGCATACCAGCCAAGCACACAAGTTACTGAAGTTACTTCTTCTATGACCCTTTTAGAATCAAATTTTGAAATTCAAGATTAAAAGATCATATCACTAATACTATTACTTGAAATTCTCAATTAATCAATAACATGATGCAAGAGAGTAACAGCAAAGCCAGCCACAAATGAACAATGCAACCTTAATTAGAACATTAACACTAGAAGATTAAAAATACTAACACTAATAATATATGTTGCTCCGACTCTTCATTTTGCTTGAAGTACGCATGTCCGACATTCGTGTGTCTGACACATATCCGAACATGAGTATGGGGATATGACCCTCCAAGGATTCTCCATATACATGGAAAACTTAAAAAAATTTGAACATACCCGTGTCCGACACATACCCGTATCTAACACTCACACCCGAGGCCGAGTAACATAGCTAATAATAAGTGAATCCACTTATTAAACCACTAAGAAGTCTAAAATGTCTCAACCTACTAGCTTCGAATCCGAACAGCTGAAAATGGTAAATATAATAATATAAATGAGACACCCAACACCTTTTACTACGAAAGTTGAAAAACCCACTTTAACACTAATAAGGATTCTAATTATTCAGGTGAATGAGCACCAATCAATTACCATTGGCTCAAAACATGGTGTTGCAGAAGGTTCAACAATAAAGTTCAAAACTAAGCTTTAAACTTGACTAACAATTCAGATCCATGTTAATAGTCAAAATCTCCAGATAAAAACTCATAGATTACATAATTAAAAAGAAAGTAAAAGAAAAAAAAGGAAACGCCAATGCTAAATGATGCTAACTGCCTACAGTTGTAACCAGTTGATTGACAACCAAACGAGAAAAGGATTTGATCCATGAAAAGGCACTAAAAAGCATGCAACTAATGCTCGTTTTTCCCTGAATTGAAACGATTGTAATCATGAAAACGACAGCTACTTAGTAACTCTAATGAACTAAATCAACAGATCTGACTCAAACACAAAACCAAATCTACATTTTAGCACTAAGAAAAAGCATCAAAACGAACCAAATTCAAGCTTCAAGAATCAAACTTTGATTCAAAAGGAAAGAAAAATACTAAAATTCTTGAAGTAAAGATAGCAAATTGAGATTGACCCATTAAAACTACAACAACAAAAAGCAATACCCATAAATCAGATCCCCCATAAAAGAAAGAAACCAAAATTTCAATGAAAACCCAGAAATGTATTCACAAAAACAAAGCTGAAAAGGAACAAAAACTTACTGGGTTTCAATAAAAAAAAAAAACGAAATGGTAAGTCTATTTCAGATCTGAGAAAAAGATGGTGAGGGTTTTCTTCCTATATGAAGAACCAAAACAAAACAAAGCAAGAGAGAGAGAGAGAGAGAGAGAGAGGATTAGATCTCAAGAATCTGCTTCTTCTTTTTTATTGTTTTTTCTTTTTGGTTTGCTATTTTTAGAGAGATGGGAAGGATTGGGGATGTACTGTAGTGTACTGTGAGAGAGAGAGTGTTAACTTACGTTCCAAAGATTGGTAAAGGATCTATGTCTATGTGTAGATCTATCTCTGTCTAAGATTGGATTTATACATGATGCAAAAATGACTTTGATCAATGGGGGAAGTAAAATTTGATTATTTAATGAACATCAAGTCATGAACAAGATGAAGTGACATTAATCATTGATTTTAATAGATTCATAATTAACATTTAATAAATAAATAATAACAAATTTATTTACAAGTGTTTTAGGATACTTTTTAAAATTAATTAATATATTATTTATAATAATAATATTATATTAAATGTAAAAATTTATAATTTTATTCATCATTTTTAATGTATTGATTAAAAATATTATTATATTTAGTAATTTTAATAAGTGCACTTATAGCACTGTTAGCAAAATATTTTTAATAGAGTTATCCAACTACAACTTCATTGGTTTCTGTTAGGGTTCAAATTCGTGATTAGCTAATTTCGACCAAATTCAAGATACATCAAATTAAAATCCAAAATTTTTCTTAGACTATGTTTGGGAATATGAATTTGAAAATTTTGATTTTGATTTCATTTGTTATATAAATTATGAGAATAAAATTCATACATTATGTATAAATTAGTTAAGACTCGATACGATTATAAATTTAAAAGATACAAAAACATAAATTTCAAATTCACAAATAACTATAGGTATTTCAAATTCACCACTAAATAGACATTCAACAAATTCATAAATTTAAAACATAATTACCAATATTACTTTTATATGTATTATTCATAATTTATATTATTTTTAAAATTCAAATCTATTTTTTAAAATTTAAATTTTTAAACGCAATCTTAAATTATTTAATTTCAAATAATGTTATTTAGCGGCTTGAATCTTGACGTCGGGCACACATACTTCATCGAGAGACGCCGGCAAGCAGATTTGTTGAATAAAAAGTGTTAGCGAGTGAAAATCAAATATCATGCGCAAAGTCAAAGTTAACTACAAATTCTCACTCTTTGACGAATAAGTAATACATTTATCACAGCTCACAAAGGTAAAAAGGATCTCGATGGCTACTTTTAAGTATCACTGCCAGTTGTTCAAGCCACTGAGTCACTCCCGCCAATAGATAAGTCTTTGTAATTTCTTCCTTTTTATTTTTTCCCCCTTAAGTCTCATTTATTATTTGCTTTAATACATCAACACTAACCTTTTGCCCTTTTATACCAACATTTGGTTGGAAGGAGTGGCTAGTGGCTCCTTCCCCTTGGATGAGAACCAAGGGAGTCGCCAATGTTGGAAGGGCTTTGCTATACCAACACTCCCGGCCCGACAGGGATTAGTCTTCCATCAACCATAAAATGGGGGTGGGGGGACACCCTGGGTTTAATACACCAAAAAAAAAAAAAAAACCTTTTGCCCTTTTATTAGACGACACATGGTCCAAGCTAGAGGTGCTCATGACTCGAACTGGGTCGTGACTCAAAAATTTTTAAACTCTTTGTCCATACCAAATCTTGGGTACGCTCGGGCAGGTCCGCGAACCCGAATCATTGTTCATTTATATTAAAAAACATATATATTTTTATAATTAAATTTAAAAATATATTATTATTTTATTATGTGAACAGTAATCCGAGTCGATTCGGATTATAAATATTCCTGTCTAGACCCGATCCGTAAGCAGGTCTAATCCAAGCCCATGAAATGGGGTTCAATCATGAGAGTATGGTTTGGTTGGCAATGAAATAGTTATCAACATCTCTGAACTTTGCTTGGAGAGTTCATGAGTTGCCGTTAAGATTTGAAACTAGAGTATGAGAGATTAATTAATCTAACGAGATTTTTTAAGCACGTGATTAGAAAATTCCATTTATTAACCCATGCCACATATTTAATGAAGATGGAATCGACGCCAACCTTAACAGGGAATATCCACAAGATATTGGCACTAGGGATTTAAATTGCGGTCGCGGACACGTTTTCGGTTGCGTCGCATTTATCGTAGTTGCGGGCGTAATGAATACTATCGCGACCAATTGCGGTAAATATCGGCCGTGAATATCGATGGCGGAAGGAGTCAAACCGCTAAATAGCAACCGTAATGTCGCGTTGCGGCCGTTATTTAAATCCCTGATTGGCACTGATGTTAAAATGAAAAACTTTACCCTACGATCAACGGGAAAATTCTAAAAAAAATGTCTCTTAATATAGGCTTTTGGTAGGCTCCAATAATTTGTGGCCATTAGATGAAAATAATCTAATATGAGCCGTTGAAACCAAAAAAGAAAAAAAGAAAGACAGCAACTTGTTTACCCGGTCCCAAAACACCCAAATTCCTAATTTTCTCTCTCAAATAATAAAACCCCAAAATCTGAAAGCTTTATCCCGCCACCACCCCTTCCATCTTCTTAAACCAGCGCCGCCTCCACCATCTCCATCCTCGCTACCCCAGAAACCATCCAACAACTCGAATCCATCCAAAAACACAATCTTTTTAGTAAAGTTGATTATTTTGAAGCTAACAAAACTCTTACTTTATATTTGTGGCTTGCTCCAGTTAAAGAAGCACAATACTCATTCTTTATTTCGGCTTTCCTCAGGCAAAACCTTAGCTTCAACCAAGAGATTCACTCCAATAGCTACTATAACCACTACTCCAACTCTTGACTTTTCTGACACTTTCTCTAAATTGAAAAAACATGGCAAAGTAAGCATTTTTATTTTTTTCGTTTTTACTTTATGAGTATTTTTCATACTGTAAGATGGGTAGAAAAATAGGTTATAGTTTTATTATGACACAAATATTTCAATTTTTATTTTTTTATTTCAGGGTTTAGGTGATGGCTTCAAAGTCAGAGTCTCCAACAGTGAAAAATGTTGATTTTTGGGTCAATCAAAATTCTGGGTTAGAGATTCACATTAATTTTCACTCTAAACCATCAACTAATTATTTGTTTTAATATTTACTGATGTTTTTGTCATTGGCTTCTTATAATGTTCAGTGAGTTGGAGGAGTCTGGAAACAATAATGTTGGACCCATTGGTGGAGACGAAGTACGCCCTCCTTTGCCTGTAGTAAGGGAAACACTTTATGAAAATGCAATTCTATATGAGTATGTTACTTTTTTGCTTTTTTATTATTAATAGCTTGCTGGTTGTGTGGTATTTTATTTTTTATTTTTTTAATGTGAAGTTGCAAATGTGGTATTTTATTAAAACAACTTCAGATGATAAACTTTAAGCAAGTATGCTTTCTTGCTTTCACAAAATGAACACCAAATGAAGTTGTGGCATCTTATTCTGGACCAAGTTAAATGTCTGCCAAGGAAACTTATTAGTCTATTACCATTGCATTTGCATCATATTTTCATTACCATGTTTCTTTTAGAAGTGAAAGAGTTGTTTCATATTTTCACTACTTTTGATGCTTGAACAAAATCATGCACTATCCCTTGCAAAGAAAAGGGGAAAGAATTGCTTTTAAGCTTTTTGTTGGTTAATTGAAACCATAAATTGAAACACGGATTTCAGGATGTTGGTTAATTGAAACCAGAAATTGTTGCTTGTAGTGCTTATGTGTGTGAATTGGGTTTCAAAATCTTAATCATCTAGGAGAGTTTAAGATGCAGCTTGCTATGATAGTTTTCTTCTTGCCTCAAACATATGAAAACCATTAGTTAAGTTATTTTGGTTGTACATTTTTATGAGATATCCTAAGTTTCAATTTGAATCTTTTGACATGCGAGTCAAATTCATTGATTTGGTATCAGAAACCTCACACAAGGCCTCTAAGTGCATTTTTCTTGTGCAATGCCTAGGTTAGTATTTTTTTTCTTTTTCGTTTTAGTCTATATAAGCTCTGAGTGGTATATCTACAACCCATGTAGGATTTATCCCTGTTAATGTAGTTTCAGTTCAAATCTTTGTAGAGTTTTTGGTTTGCTTGCTTTTTACATTATGCATGTTCTTGTATACTATTATTTAACATGATCTTTATAGGATTTGACTTCTTGCATTCATATCCCCAGTAAGCAAATCTGTCTCGAATGCTTAGCAGTATTCAAATGTATTTGATGCCAATTGACCTCTTTGATATGTTCCTAAGGATGGTAGTGTTGGTAATGCGATGAAAACCCTTTTAAGTATCGATACTAACAAGTATGCAAGTGCTAACAGTTTTACAAAGAATACTGCAGATCCTAAAGTGGAGGTGTCATCTGATTCATTTAGGTTTGGTGTGCTTGATAACCTCCAAATGTAACTAAGTCGGGCTGAGAATGGTTTCTTGTTCATGCTTCTTCAGGGAGAGATTTTGTATACAATGATAAAAGTATGTTGTTGTTAATGAATGGAAAATTATATTTGGCTGTTAGTGTTAGCATTAAGAAGTTTACTATGTCTACGTGCACTCATGCATGCATAAACAGCTGTGCAGGATTATAGAATCTACATCACTAGTAGCTTTAAAACAATATAGCCGGTTAGTGTAAACAATCAGCAATTCTTCCATAGTTTTTTGGTTTAGGATCACAATCTAGTTTTTTGGTTTAGGATCACAATCTTGTAATCTATATGGGGGCTATGTTACCTGGGGTAGGGATGCGGCTAGGAGTGTAATCGAGCTGAGCCGAATTCAAGCTGTAAGAAGCTCGATTGGAATTCGAGGCTCGAAGCTTCGCTCAAGCTCGATTGAGTTTCACTTTTAAAGTTCGAGCTTGAATCGAAATAAAAATCGAACTGCTCGAGCTTACTTGATTATGCTCGTTTACTTAGTGGATTGACCATTTTATTGTTAATCTGGTTTCTCTTGCGAACATGTTAAGAGTTCTTTATGGTGGTGCTTGTTTTTATAATTTTTTAATGCTCTGTGAAGGCATTAATTGGAAAGATCTGGCTTTAGCCTGTTGCATGTTGAGAATGGTGTAACTCTTGGTCAATATTGTTGGTGTAGGCTTCAATGACATCAATTATTATGCTTATCTGTTAGTTTCTTGCATTGTTTCTTGAACTGCAGTATTTTCTAGCTTACATGTTTTCTGATTACTTGTTGACAGTAGGTGCAGGTGGCAAAGTTATCACACAGCTTCTAGTGACAGATACTCAGGCAGTAAGCATGATTCAGGGCATCACATTGAGGGATGCTCCATTTTATTTCTCTCACCACAAATAAGTTGTAAAATGAGGCTTTTGTTGTTTTATTAGAATCTATTTTGCATTAAATTGTCATGTGGTTTGTAGAATTTGGGATGTCCATTGGCTTTGTTTGTGGCTTGAGAAAATGTAGGAGAAGATGGAACCTTAAAATGTTAAGGCCCGTATCACTAACTCCAGTTTATTTGGATTTATCAAGTCTCAAAGGTTTAGGAATACATATTATTTGTAAAATTGTGGGCATTGAGGCTGATGAAGAATGACAGACCAGCCAAAAAGTGTTTGATAACAGGTGGATTTCACCTTGGACTCAATACTGCCATGAGAAAAGAGAGAAGGGTAGTATATAGGAATTTGAAGAAGATGATTGACGAGGCTAAATATAGGAAGAGGAAAAAAGAACAGTAAGGGGGCAAGCAGCTGGGTCTAGTCCCTTTTCATTGAGGTTTCTTTCAATCTTTTGTTTAGTAGATTTAAATATCAATTGTATCGTAATGTTATTATTATTATTATTATTTTATGATTTTAATTTTTTTTTATGGTCGATGTTTATCATAATTGAGATATAAATGATTAGTGATATATAACAATTAAAGTACTCACGATAGTAAATTACATATATATAAATTTAATTTATAATTAATATATAATTTTTTTTTATAAATAAAAAATCATATAATATCATAAATTATTTTAAAAATTATTAAATTTTTAATGATTATAATTATTATATTTTACAATAAATTATATAAAATAAAAAAATTTACGACATGATGATAATAATAATAATAATCGTTATAATTATAATATACGCAATACAATAATATTTATTAAATCCCATTTTATTTGATCAGTCCCAAAAAACTTGAAAGGGTTAGGAATAGGATATGTAATGTGGTGGGCTTTCCTTTTTATCCCTCAAAAACATTTGAGGGTTTTGGCAGATATAACTATCTTTCTTTCCCTGAGAAAAGGGGGAAGTAAACTCTCAGTTCCCTCTGTGCAAAAGTTTTACTAACACAATGAGACTGGCAATGTTAAATGGGTAAGTGGACATAACTTAGTCTAGGTCTTTTTATGGAAATGGAAAGAGGGTTTTAACAGTGAGGGAAAGAAAGCTTCAGAAGGATGATGGATGGAGACAAAATAAAGATATGCGGGCTAGGCCGGTCGGGCCGCGATTCAATTTTATTTTTTATTTAAATTCGATTTTGGACGAACTTGAGTCAGCTCGATTTATTACTCATAATATTAAAAAAAATTAAAAAATTATTTTTACATTTTAATTATATTTTTTATAATTAAATTTAAATAAAAAATAATATTTTAATAAATAAACAGTAATTTAAACTAAATTAATTCGAATTATAATTTTTTTTTTGTTCAAATCTAATTTAATACGAGTTAGACAAAACGGACTGCCCGGCCAGGTCTAAATAAAACCTATTGTGTTAAAATATGAGGGAATAACATGTACTGTTTCTTCACTCTTTTTCCATTGATTGACAACACTTTTTACCAAATGACTACATTGCCCTTCACTGACTTCAATTGAGGTATAACTTTGCATCACCTGAAAGCAAGCATCAGTCCATCAAGCACAGTTCTTCCTAAACAGCTCATGAGGGCAATAGTTTCAACTTTCAACCCTAAGTTTTGGCTGCCATAGAAACAAATAGTTTCATCTAATTAGATCTAATAACTTTTTAACACAATATGATTACATGACACGAAAAAAATAATTAAAATATAATATAAAAAAATAATACGAACACGGCACGAATACATGAACGTGTTAAAATCTATATAATACGAATTATTAACGTATCAAAATTTATATAAATATATAACGTCTCATCATAAGAAAAGTTACTTGGCATTTATAAATGCCGATAAAAGATAGAAAAAATATCCTTAACAGTATCAATGACAATTCATTGACCGCCGGCTAGGCGAGTGTCGGGGTGAAAACTTTTTGACGGACCCGACCACCTATACTGGAATAGTATTTGTATTTGCTGACATGAGTTTTTCTGACGTTTTAAACTGTTGTTATATGTAAAAAGCCTTTTCAGAAATTTTAAAGTTTTGGGAAAAGTCATATCTGGATTGAATTTAAATATTAATTTACATATTTATTGAATGAGTTATGTGGACACTTAAAATTATCATTATAAGTTAATAATCTTTAAAGACAATTTAAATTGTCGTTAAAAATAATAATTTACATAAATATTATAAAATTATTATGAGTTTTTTTGACACTTTTAACAGCCTTTGAAAATATTATTATTATTTTTTTTTTTGCTTTTTCCATATTGAATTTAAATGGCACGACAAATTGAATTTCAAGCTAAAATGATTTTATTTACACAAGTATTCAAAACTAACAAAGAGACTATCACCATGTAACCAAAGTTAACGAAAAGAATAATCTCGTAAGAAATATAATATCCTAATTTTTCATAAAAAAAAAAACAACCTAAAGAAATTTATCCAATTAAAAAACAAATTTAATGACTTGCACAAGGCAATATGCCACTGCTGTATTCACACTTGAGGAATCAACTCTACAAGTTGTTATTTGAGAAAGATCCAGGATTCATAGAGGACATCTCGAGAACGGCGTGAAGCACAAAACCATTAACATTAACAGTAACCATTTCCTGCCCAAAAAATATGTAATCAAAATCAGAAAGATCAAATGCTAAAGTGATTGGAATGTCATTAAAATATCCACCTCCTGAAACAAAAAAGAAAAAAATCAGTCAGGAAATTGGAATTAAGGATTAAACTTAAGAACGCTCTAATGGTATTAATGAAAACTTGGCAAAATTAATCAATTATAGTTCCAAATACTTGTATAGTAACTTCAAAGGAAGTTATCTAAAACGGATGCTTTCTCTTCAAAGTTGAACAAGCATTTAAGTTTTAACCAGCAAGTGAAGAGCCTAAGAACCAAAACATTGTTAAAGTGGAACAATTATATGATAAGGAAAATGTTACATGCAGTCATCCCTTCCCAGGACATGCAATCCCACAACATGATAATGTGTATGCTTGTAAACATGGACCAATCACACCAGCAAATGCTCAAGGTTCATGCATGGAGAAGTACCCATAGTATCCCTCTTAAAAAATAACATAATGGAAATAAAGAGTCTGGATAACATAGTTCAAGGAAGAAAAAAAATTGCAATATGCTGAGCAATGGAATTTTCATTTCATATCCGCGTTGTGTTGCTTGCTCATAGGCGGGCAGCTCGTCCGGCTCGTATTGGACTGGGTCTGGACAGAAATTTTTATAATTCAGGTCGGTCCGACTCAAATTACTATTCAACTATTAAAATATTAATTTTTATTTAAATTTAATTATAATATATATAAATATTAATATAAAACTGATTTTTTAATATTTTAATAATTTATAAATAATAAAATAGGCTTACAGACCGGTCTAAATCCAATCCAAAATGAATTTGGACAAAAAAAAAATTCTCGAACTACAGTCCGACCCAACCCATGAGCACCTCTACTTGCTAGTTGATGAATTTCTTAGATGATTCCCGGATCCATGAGATCTTGGCAAGGTGTAAGTTTGAGCCATTGCCATTGTGTTGTCGTTTTATTAGTAAGCACAAGTTTTTTCACGGCTATCTATCTAGTCATGGTGCCAATAAGCGACCAAATGCAACCAAGAAACCGGATTAATTACTGACCTACATTATAATATAAGATTATAATAATTGAAAATATTATTCGTTTCATCGATTTTGTCATTAATATTGTTATTTCTTGACATAAAATATAATTATTGATTTCATTTCATTTTTAAATTAGTTTATTTTTTATGAATGGGTAGATTTCATTTTTTAATATATTCAGTAATTATGCATTCGTGTATGTGTGTTGCGTTTGTATTTTTAAAAATATTAATTGTGTAAATATAAATACAATAAAAATTATTAAATATATCAAAATTTTAAACAAATATACAATATATATATATTAAACGTGTCGTATTTATGATTTTTAAATGCATTACATTATATTATATTTATTTTTTTATTTTTATTAAATATGTCGTGTTCATGTTTTATTTTCATATCATATCAGAAAATTCAAAGTTTTGAAACAAAATTGATAGGGTAAGTACTAAGTAACACTACTCATGATTATATGCACGAAAATATAATGAATCATGGTATATTTCCACAATATGAATTTCTTAATAGAAGTAGGAAAAGACAAACAGTGCACTCGATGTTCATAGTCCAATCTCATCATGTCAAAATCAAAATTCCAGCACATTGGAGAGGAAGATCGAATTTTTACTTTAATCATTTAAAAATTTTACTAGAGCTTCGTTGAAAAACAACACTTTACTAAATTATAATCAAGAATAAAATTAGTGGAAAATTTTCATTTGATTTAGGGATGAAAATGGATAGTAAAAGTTTGAATATTGAACATTATTCAATCTGTTGAGGATTTGGATAATTTATAAATTTAGATATTGCGGATATGAATTTTTCAATATCTATTATTCAAATCCATTTTAGTTTTTATTTGGATAGTGTCGGATATTCGAATCCGTTTTATTTATACGGATAACAGACTCAGATATCTGAATCTGATATTTATTTACATATTAAATTCTTGTTTAATTATATATTTTTAAAAAAATGATTTAATAAATTATGATATTTAGCATATTCGAATATCCGACGGATATTGCTTTTTAAATCGGTTGCGGATTCGGATAGTAATATTTGGATAATATAGCGAATAATAAACAAATTCAAATTTTAAATAAATTAAAAACGGATTAAGATTAAAATATTTAAAAAATTATAAATATTCAATCTGCTGTCATTCCTAATTTGGTTCATTTTTTAAACTATTTCCTAGAGTAGGTTGGTTTTAGTTCTTACAATGCCATAAGTATAATTGGTTTACCAACAAAAGCCTAATTATGCCCTCATTCATCTCTAGTGTCCGAAGCATTCATGAGTATCATCGAATCGAATTAAGATGGATTGACATTTTTAAAGTCTTGTCCAAAATTTGTTCCGTCCAATTTGGATCTAATTAGGTTTATTTATTTTCTAAAATAATATTAAAATATTTTAATACTATTATATTAAAACAAAAGATATAGTACTGGTGTGTCAAGACTTGACCTTAACATTTCAAGACTTTCTCTATACCTTTGGCCCAAGCTATGTTCGTGAGAAAAATAAAAATATCCACAACTTTTTATCATCACTCTAAACGAAGATGTTAAGACTATTTGTTTTCTTAATTAATAGCTAATATAACAAGATATATAATTTATGTTATTCGGATTTTTATTTTTTTAAATTTTTAATGTCTGATATTTGTATTTGATAATATTTAGATATAAATTTAAAAATATGATTCTCCAAATATACGGCAATTGCACCTATCAAAGCAACTAAAAGAATTATGAAATGAATTCAAAGTGAAGAAAAAAATCTATTGCTAAATGAATTCCAATTTGTTTACTATTACTTATCAAATCTTGTTCTATAATTTGGTTTGATCTTATAGTCCAAATAATCCCGAACCATGATTTATTTGAGATAACAGTAATTAGCTAAACAAGAATACTTGTACAAACCAACGAAGTAAGGTCATTCCCAATGGTCCACAGGTTAAAATCTTTATAATATTCTGAACCATTCATGAACATCACAACAAATAGGATTAAAACATTTATAGTTCCCACATAAATAAGAAGCTGGGCAACAGCTACAAAATGAGAATTTGATAGAATATATAATAATGATATACAAACAAGAACCAATCTTAATGAAAAGGTAGAATAAACTGAACTGGTAAGTAATACCACTGGCAGGCCTCCTAATATAAGACCCGATAAAAAAATAAAATAAAAGAAAATCATGTATTGGTCTAAGCAAATCCATTCTCTGTAATTTTTTTTAATTCTCTATTTACAATGACATGTTCTTTTCTTTTTATAGAACCATCATGGTGTATTTCAAATATCACAAAGATTATCTTGTCATTCTTTCCGAGGAAGATGAAGACATTAGAAAATGATTATATCTCCTCATCGACAAGCCGATAGATATAAATCATCTTGGACCTCATTCGATATTCCTACCACTTTGAAAGATTGGTCGAGAGAATTTTCTCAAGCCTCACAATCTTCTGCAAAAGCAAGATGTCTTTAATCTAATCTCCATGTCAATACCACAAATCATGAGAAGTTTGACACATTGGAAAACCACAACTATCATAACGTGTTAAATCCTAAGACTCTAAAGCCTCCAAAGAAACTTTATAATTTGTCGGTAATGAACTTATGCATGACAGGATCGAAGAGTTAAAGGCAATGGTGCATCCTTTTCAACAAAATGGTCAGCGTTTGTTCGAGCTCTTGGAAGAAGTGATAGATTATGAAGTTTCTTTGGAGGCATTAGGGTCTTAGTATTTAGAACGTTACGATAGTTGCGCCTTTCCAATGTGCCAAACTTCTCATAAATTTTGGTATTGACATGAAGATTAGATTGAAGACATCTTGCTTTTGGAGAAGATTGTGAGGCTTGATAAAATTCTGTGGACCAATCTTTCAAAGCGATAGGAATATCGAATGAGGTCCAAGATGATTTATATCTACCGAATATAGGCTAGTCGGTGAGGAGATATAAACATTTTCTAATGCCTTCATTTTACTCGGAAAGAATGACAAGATAATCTTTGTGATTTTTGAAATACATGATGGTTCTAAATGATGGTTCTAAAAAAGAAAAGAACATGTCATTGTAAATAGAGAATTAAAAAAAAAAAAAAAACTTGAAAGAAAATACTTGGATCCAAGAAGACAAGTGGCGTATGAAGGACTTTGTTTGTTATGGTTTCCTTGCTTACAATCTCCTGGGAAGATCTTCTGGAACAAGATATTGTGCTTGAGCGCGAGTAGCGATCTGCATATGTCATGGGCCGAGATTCATGCTCTAAGCTTATGCGGGACTTGAACCGGCAACACGTGGACCGTGACACATGGCTGGATCGATAGACAACAAGCTCATCATCCCGCGAGACAAAATCGTCAACTAGGAAACTAATCCGGCTTTCATGAATGTTCTGCTTCTTTAACTTTTGCAGTAGAAGGAATTTCGCTCTTAAAAGCTGGGTTTTTCTATCTGCACTTTTCATCCTTGGTATCCTCGACTTGATTATCTACTTCTTCAATTGCTTCACTTCCCTAGGACTTATCTGATCATCGGCTGATTCTTTGAAGTATGAGAATTCAAAGACCTAAGGTGATTTATATACTGGTTTGAAAGACAAATCCCAATGGGATTATAAGTTCGAGCCGTAGTTTGGATTTATAAATTAAATCCTAGTTGAACTATAAGGATTTTACTTTGGAGGATGAGTCCTAGTTACACTAGAGTTGAAGTTGGACTGGGAGTTTTTTTTTATATTCTTAATATTGGTATAGTTCGAGATAAAATTGGAAAATAAATTTCCTACACATCTCCAAGGTGCTGGGATGATTGGCCTAAGAAAAGAAATAAATTTTTTTTGGACTATCGATGTTCATTATAATTATTTCAACTTGTCACCTTGTAACTAGACTTCTTCAAGGGTTAAGTAACTTGTCAGGCCTGATCGGTTTGTATTAGTCGGATTTGAATAAAGATTTTTTTTTTTATTTCGGTTCGATTTAGTTCTGTTCGGTTCGAATTATTGTTTATGTAATAAAAAAAATATTTTTATTTAAATTTAATTATAAAAATATATATGAATATTAATATTAATATAAAAATTAATATTTTAATATTTTATAAACAGTAAAACGGGTTTGCGGTTCAATCCGAGCCCGACCCTAAACATGCTTAAGTAAGAAAAAAAAATTCTGAGTGCGACCCAACCCGATCAGACGCAAGAACAGGTTTACTTTGCAAAGAGGATGGTTGCTTCTGTCAAGTATTGAGTACACATGTGATCTTGCTTTGTTGTCCGAGAGGAGTTTGTGGACATGCCCTGGTGATAGCAGTAATGGGTGAATGCAGCCGGCCGCATGAATTTCACCCAAATAAAAAAAATTCTTTTTCCATGGGGAAATTTAATTAAGAACTGGGTGGCCACTGATTTAGTGCAAGAATTATGAAAAGAAAAATTAAAAAAAAATTCGTGATCAGCTGGTGTGATGAGCAGCTACAGACGATTAACACATTTTGACAATATGGGTTTTGCTTGTTTGCTAAAGATATCTTTCCAATCCATTCCACTCCTCCGTAGATGGAAATGAATTTGATTAGATCTGATAATTTATGTATTCATGTTTTATTTGTGTATTTATTGTATTATAATTATGTTTAACGTATTTTATATTTATATAAATTTTTATACGTTAATAATTCGTATTATATAGATTTTGAGATATTTGTGTATTCATATCGTGTTCTTGTTATGTTTTCGTATTATGTCATGTTTTGTCTCGTGTTTTTAATTATTTTTCAATGTTGTCGTGTAATCGTGTCGTGTTTATTATTACCGGGTCTAAATTTAATAAATAGAAATGGATTAGTGCACTCCAGCTCCCATTCTGATTAGATGGAAACGAATTTGATAAATCTGAGTTCTCCAACACATTATGGGCCTGCCTAAGGAGGCATCCATCCATATTATATATGGGCCTATACCAGACTTCTTCTATGTGGGCTAATTTTTTGACTCATCATTTTCTTGAATTTGGGTGGGCCAATCTTTGATTCATTGTCCATCTTGATTATACGATTTTTTTTTTTAAAATTTTTGCTTAAAAATATATATATGCTAAATCAAATTAAATTTTGCTCACTTGTCACATATAAAAAGTCATGTGAAAATAATTGAAGCTTGCATATTTTCTCAAGACAATGCAAATTTGCAAATAGTTTTTGGCATTAAAAGCTGATCAAATTTCAAGACTTGTCTACTTGCTACACTCAAAAAAATCGTGTACGTAACCAAGCCTTGAAAGGACATTTGTAGAAAGAGAATTTTTTGACCAATTACAAATTGCCAAGTGTCAATTGTAATTTCTCTTAATTAAGGGATTTTCAATTAAATTATACATCACCATATGAAATTGATGACATCATATGTTATGACATCATAATTAATTTATTTTATAATTAATTAAATATGCACACATGGTTTGACCAATCAAATTGTAAGGTTCATGGGTCATCCAATTAAGTTTATTATTATTTTATCTCTAATTAAATTAAATTAATTAAGAGATAAATAAGGAAGTGAAATTCTTTTAGAACTTTTTCATAAGAATTATTTTATCTCTAATTAAATTAAACTAATTAAGAGATAAATAAGAAAGTGAAATTCTCAAAACTCTTTTATAAAGAGATTATATTCTTTAAGAATTCTCTTTCACCTGACTAGCTGACATTATAAATAGGAACCTCCAATCATTCACAATAATTTCACAATTCGCAAACTTGATGAGAAAAAAAAAAGATTTTGAAACTCAAATAGTCTTCAAAGTCTCGAGAATAAATTTTTGAAGAATGGAAGAAATTGAAATTTCTTTGAAGAACGTTATGCCTATTCTCAAGAATTCTCAAAAAATTGCTCTCCTATCTTGTTTCATCGAAAGAAAGGAGATCGATCCGTTTTTTCAAGATCAAGTCTAGAAGACGCTTGAAGCGGATTTAATTGATTTAAGATCAAGTCGTGAAAACCCTTGAATCAAAATTTTGCTGAAAAAAATAATCAAAAGATTTTTTTATTTTAAGAAATTTCAGAGATTGTAACTTTAAATTCTGATAAATAAATATTTATTTGTCTCCAAATTTTCTTTATTCAACACGAAATTTATATATACACATGCAAACTAGTGTCAAATACTAATACCTGTATACATGTAACCTAATTAGTTTTCTTTTAAAAAAAAAAAAAATCTTTGATTCAAGTGAATTGAAAAAGAAATAAACTTTTAGTAGAAAATATTTGGTGAATAATAAATTTTAAACTTTAGATTCTAAATTCGAATAATGAGGTGGTTTAGGGTTTGGGCTTATTATAGAATAATTAAAGATCGAATTATCTCTCACGATTATGTAATCTATAATTAAGATCTAATATATATATGTATGATGATATTTTTTTTTTAAAAAAAAGAAGAATTTGTAATTAATTTATGTCGTAAAGCTAATTATTTTGTTTAATGCACACACAAAGAAACGTATTAAAATTGAATGATAAATTATTTTATTTACTGTTAATAGAGTTTTTAAATTTTATTAAGGTTAGAATGATGATACATATTTTTTAGATATATTAAAAAATAAAAATTTAATATAATCAAAAATATATTTATCAGTCGTTTAATCTCACTTGTAAAATTTTAAAATTTTATCGATGTATAAAATAAAATAAAAAACTCAAAATTGGAATCCTTTAAAAGTCATTACCTAATAAACTTAAAGATTTTAGGTTTGATTCTTTTTTTTCTTTTTTGCATTAATGCTGTCATATTAGGTTCCTTTATTAGTTTTGAATATCATTTTTGATTTGGGGAAATTAGTTTTGATAATTGAAGAAGGGAGGATTTGAGTAATTTCTTTAAAAAACACAACTAAGTATCGTACAAATATGTAAAATAAACTAGTATTACTAAAAACTAGAAACACCAAAAGAGAACATATCATTAACTTAAAAGAAAAACTAGAAATTAAGAAAGAAGTGCAAGACACCCAAAGATCCAATGTTTAAGACACATAATTAATAAGTATAGTACATATATGTTATTTGGATTCAGGGTCAATGCGGATATAGATATGTGTCTGACACGAGCATATTTAATTTTTTTTAATATATAATTTGAAGGATCATAGTTCTATACCCATATCCGAATATATATCAGATACGGATATCGAATACACATACTTTAAAAAAGATAAAAAATCCGGATAACATAGCAGTACATTCCCTAATGTAACTTCGAAAATACATACTAATTAATAAGAGATTGCAAGGCTTAATTAAGCTTATACAGTTCTGATATCAATAAGATTGTTGCTCAGTGCCCAGATTGTGTTTCAATTCCATTAATTTTCTTGCTCAGCTTCCCCAGATATTTCTTCCAGGGACTTTCCTTTTGATTCCGGCACCAAAAAAGTGAACAACATCCCCAAGAAATTGATGAAACCCAAGATTATAAGTGTTTTCTTCACTCCAATACCATTTGCAGCATACAAAAACCCAAATGCACCCACAATTGCCCCGGCCTTACCTGATGCAGCTGATATTCCATGGCAGGTTGATCTTAACCTTGCTGGGAAAATTTCAGCAGGGACTACAAATGTAGTGGCATTTGGACCGAAGTTTGCGAAGAAGAAAGTGAGAGAGTAAATAATAACGAAGCCGATTCTGTTGTCTGGTAGAGTCCAATGATGGTAAGGAATTGCCAAGGCAAACATGAAGATTGTCATGAAGAAAAAGCCCATCAATTGGATTTTGAATCTTCCCATTTTATCAATTAATGCTACGGTGAACCAATATCCAGGAACAGTGCTGCATAGTGCAATGAGAGTTTGGGCTCTTGCAATTTTATAAACTTCTTCAAGAGCATTCATGGTTTTTGCCTTTGGAATCCAACCAATGGCACTAAAGATGTCTTTTTGAAACAGGTTTTGACTGTAGAAGGCAATGTCTAACAGGAACCAAGTACTCGTTGTACCAAGCAAGTGAAGTCCATGTCGACGAAGAAATTGTGAGGTAAACAACCCAAAATCGCTCCCTTTATTAGGTTCTAGTTTCTCCTGTTCGGATTCCAAATCAACTTGAAGAACTTTTGACATATCTGCTGCAGCCTGTTTTGCATTCTTGGCGACCAAGGCAGTGTAACGAGCAGTTTCAGGCATCTTCATGCGCCAATAATAAGTAAGTAAAGCAGGGATTCCTCCAAACATCAAAATAATCCTCCAAACATAATCAGCTTCCGGCACAGTTGATCCATTTGCATCAATCTCATAACCTGGTGCAGGATATTTGGCCTTAAAAGTTGCAGAAACGATAATAGCAACCATCCCTCCAGCCAAAATCCCAAAACCTTGCATTGCAAAAACAGCAGCAATAAAAGCGCCACGAGTTTTTTTGTTGGCGTATTCGGACATGATTGTAGCAGAAAGAGGATAGTCACCACCGATACCGAAACCAAGCCAGAAACGAAAGAAACAAAGGGTAGCCATTGTAGATTTAGGGGTTCGGCCAAAGGAAAGGCCTGAAGCAACCGAACAGATAACCATGAGCAAAAGGGTCAAGCCATAAACACGTTTTCGTCCCATTTTATCGCCAAGCCAGCCAAAAAAGAGCTGGCCTGAAAGGGTACCACAAAATGCTACACCATTGACGGCAGCCGATACATTAGAAGGAAGAGTGCCAGGTGTAGCAGAAGCTTCATTGTGGTAATATATGCGACCAAGCAATTTGGTTACCAAGGAAATGCAAAACAGGTCATATGCATCAGTGAAGAATCCCATGCCAGCAATGATAATTGCTGTGAAATGATACCATTGTGTTTTGGCTACATCAAGTGCATTAAGCACTTGGAGTTTATCATTTGCCATGGCTAGCTATCCCTCCTCAAGAAGTCTTTGTTATGGCTATATCTTTGTTTTTCCCCCCCCTGAAAATATAGCAAAACATATCAGGAAACATCAATTTATGTGGAGTAATATAATTACAAATAAACATTAAAAAAATAAATCAAGATCAATGGTGTCAATTAGACATGTGAATTTTGATTCGAACCCGAAAAATTCGTCCAATCCATCCGAATTAGAATCCAACCCAACCCGATTTGACCATAAAAAGTAAAAATCCGAACCTGAAAACAAGTTGGACCCGAATTGACTAGAACCCGAATTGACCTGAATCCGAAATGACTTGAACTCGAATGACCAAAAAAATTAACTTGATCCAAACTTAAATTAAGTATAATTTTATTTTTAAATACATTAATTTAATAAAAATAATAATTATAACATAAATAATTTATTAATTTTAATTTTATAACTTTAAATCCTTTTTATTTACTTTTACAAATTTATATGGTTTTGAATATTCTTCTTCTTAATTCTAATTAAAAAAAGATAAAAATAAATTAGTTCTATTATTAAAATTAAATTAATTTTATATGTTATTATTATATATAATAAATAAAGTTCTTTGTTTTTTTTTTTAATAAAATAACTAAATAGATCAATAATATTCATTTTAAAAAATAATTGACAATAATTTCATAAAACTAGTTATAACACTTTTTTTAAAACATTTTACTATAAATTCCATATGACAAAAATAATTAAAAATAGCGAAAAGAAAAACTCTACCTAAAACTCAAGAAAAACCTAGTGGTATAGTCCTATAGGTATAAGTAATTTTGGATTAATTTAAGAAACTAATGACCCGTTAATTAAGGCCCACATGGCCCATTACATTTTTTGGTACAAAATAAAATTGAAATGGATATTGACATATTATTGTATTTGTCTTATTAGGTAATAATTTCATTTAATAGTAATATCATTCATAATATAGTTCATATCGTAATTAATATGTATCCATATGGGTATTTTAGTACATTACATACATGGCTAATAATTGGTGTTAATCTACTAACATTGGATTGACTTTAAAAAAGTGATAACTTTTTTAAAATTTGAATTTGAAATCTCTTTGATGTAGAAATTAAAATTTGAAATTATTTTATTGGACTTGATTAAAAGTTAACCAAGGACTACAATGAAATATTAAGTAAAAACATTTTAATTTAATAAAAAACTAAAATCACATAAATTTTCAGTTATATAAAAAATTAACTTTAATTTAAAGCATACACATTACAATGTTTAAATTTATTTTAAAATATTATCTATTTTTACTTTTTATCTTTTAATAAAATTTTAATATAATCAAACCGATTAAATATTCTATTTAAATTTAATTTGATTTTATTTTAAAAATTAATAAATTGAACTTAAATAATCCGAACTTGAATTATCTTAACTTAAATAATCTAAGTGTCAAATTCAAATTACCAGAACTCGAAATAATCCTAGCCTAAAATGACTTGAACTCAAAATGACCCAAATAAAAAATAATTCAAACTCAAAATTAATTTAAATTTTTTAAAATTCAAAATAACCCAATTTAAATTAATCCGATTCAAATCTAATTCAACTTGTCCTATTGATATATTTGATGAAAGGTGAAATCAGCAGGTTGAGTCATCTGATTAGGACTATTAGACTTGTGATGATGGTTCAAGGAAACACAAAAAGATAGAAAGCAAAAGGCAGTCCTTTTTCCAAAGTTGTGTGAATTGAATGTATTGCGCTTCAACTTTCAACTTAATTTGTGGGGTCTTAATAATGTGATTAAGATTGGTAGAAGATGACAAATGAAATGATTGAAGTGTGACAAAATGACCAAGACTTTTTATTTATTTATTATTTTATTGTTAGAGAAAATGACCAAGACTTTGATACTAAGTCTTAGGTCAAAAAGTGAAATTAAAATATCTCTACAAAACAAGGAGTATATAAAAACAAATTTCAATAAAACATAAAGGATGTGCTACCATTAGGACTTCCATAAGAAAAATGAACTGAAAATTTTGGTTAAACAAAAAGAAATGCTTTCATCTCCTTTCTAGCAATCATGAGAAACTATAGTAAGTTAAAATTGCACTCGAAAGTTTCGACAATCTGATTCAAATTTATAATTTATTTATCAAGAAAATACTTAATTAATATACTAATATTAAGAAACGATTCTGGCTGAATCAGTATTCAAAAAATCAAAGTGAATTAATCGATTAAATTAATTCAATTAAAAATTGATGATTTATTCGATCTAATATATATAAAGATCTAAAAATCTAGTAAACTAACTAAGCCTTAAATAAAGAAAACATATGAGAAAGTACAAACCAACTAATAAACTAACACAGCCTTAATTAAATAAAGAATTGAAGTAAAGATTTTGATTTGACCCAAAGGAGATAAACAAACAAACAAACAAAATCAAATATCCTCTAAAACTCAACCAAAACTCATTACTATTCATACCTTAACAGCAAGAAAGCTTTACGTTTAATATTCAAACCAGTGAAAGGAAGAGAGAAACAGCTGAGGTTTAGACAAGAACAAGAACCAAGTCTAGTAATAAAAAAAAAAGAGGTCTTTCAATGCTTTAATAATTAAGCCAATGAAGAAATAAAGAAAGAGATGAGAAGCAGAAGAAGAAGAGATGGATTTGGGATGGGGGGAAAGAAATGAGTTGGTTCCCTATTTAAGTGCAAGGACGCTTTTTTTTTTTTTTTTTTTGGGCTTTATTTGGAACAACAAATATTTAGGTAGGAAATGGGTGAATTGTATAATCGGGTAATCTCTAAGTTTTATTCAAAAATTCTTCCAATGAACCAACAATTTTGCTTAAAAAATGTCCTTTAGTTTCTAGATTTTTAAGAGTAAAAGAAAACAAAAAATTGCCAACAAGCTCTTGGCTGAGTGGCCAAGAGTCTTGGGGCATGAAGTCTTGGGTTCAAACCCAAGCAACCCCTCCCTTACCCAATTATCAAAAAAAAAAAAACAAAAAATTACGAGAATGTTTTGTTTTTCAATGTGGCATATTCTCTATAACTTTTTTTTTTTTTAATTTATAACTGCTGGAATTGAATTTATACTTGTTCGATGCATATTTTAAAAGTGATTACATGAAATAATTAAATTAAACCCTGAGTTCGACATATTCTTTATAATTGCTCCATATTTTTTCTACAATTGGTTAGTTTTTGGACTGGACTTAGTAAGTCTATGCTTATGTGGTTTAATATTATTGGAAAAAATCATAACTGATGTAGTAGAAAAATCTTACCTAATAATTTCTCCTATGTTATGTTTGAAAACGTGAATTTGAAAATTTAAATTTGGATTTCTTTGCTATATAAATTGTGAGAATAAAATACATACGTTATGTATAAATTAGTTAAAGTTCAATATAATTATATATTTGGAAGGTATAAAAATATGAATTTTAAATTCACAAATATCTATAGGTATTTTAAATTCACCAGGTATCCAACAAATCTATGAATTTGAAAAATAATCATGAATGTTACAGTATATATGTTTTATTACACAATTTATACTATTTTTAAAATTCAAATCCATCTTTTAAAATCCAAATTTTCAAACCCAACCCTAAACTACTTCATATTTCAATTTCCCAACTTAATTTGGATTTTGATTGCTTAATTAGATTTGTCATAAGGGATATAATTATGGATATTCCATTTTTTCTTTGAATTTTGTATTATTCTCTTAACTTTGTGTTTGGTTTAGTGAATAACGACTCTTTTTTTTTATAACTAATTTGTTATCTGTAACTCAATTAGGAAGGGAAAGCGGGATTTCAGATTCTCAGTTTTTATGGCAAAAATATTTAAATCTAGCTTATGAATTAATTTGGACCATAAAAACACAATAATTATTTTTCATTAAGAACCAAAGAATTAATTTTGGAAGATGATATTCTTTTATGGGACAAAATTTCATAATCTAATTTTATCAAAATAACTATACATCAAAATCTGTGTTTCAAACTTTAAAACATTATTCACCAATGCTTTATTTTTAAAAGGAGTTGGTATACTTTTTTTTTTTTTTTAAAGGTAAGAAAAATCATAGAAAAAGTCATTTCGCTGGAAATAAAATGGTCACTAAGCATGAGGATTGGTTACAACTAGATCAGCTCATGGGTAGGGTCGGATTGGATCGTGACTCGAATAATTTTTTTATTTATATATTTAAAAGATTATATTTTTATATTTATGTTCGAATATGTGTCGGATACAAATGTAGAAAATAATTAATCGTATTTAATGCTTTTTTGCTTAAGCAAGTATAATGAGATAATATGATAGAGAGTGGAGAAAGCTTGAAGTATCAATCCATCATAGTTACAGTTCCTATTCCACTAATAAAACAGTGAACAAAATGGAAAGAACAATTTGTTTTGTCCAAAATAAAAAGACTCCTAATTGAAAGAAGAGAAAAGATCTAAAAGTCTAAAGATGATATATAGGATTGTAGAATGGAGACCAAATCTTTGGGGACCAACATACCAAGACTTGGCTTAGTTAGCTATGGTTGTTTTCATTAGAGGTGAAAAATGAATCCGAACCCGAAAATTCGCTCAGTAAAATCCGAACCCGTTCAAATCCGATTTGATCAAAAAGTCAAAAATTCGAACCTGAAAAAACCCGAATCCGAAATGGCCCGAGCCCGAAAGAGCCCGAACCCGAAAAGACCCGTACCCGAAATTACCCGAACCCGAAAAACTCGAACCTGAAAATATCCGAGCCCGAGCCGAACCCGAATTTAATACTAAAAATAAAAATTATCAAATTGTAATTAAATAATTTTTTTATAAAGCAAGAACTTTGTTTATCAATTTTATTATAATATCTTTTTTAATAATTTAATTAAAATTTAATTTAATTTAATTTATATTATATATATATGATAAAATAATAATTTTATCAAAAATAAAATTATATTTTGTACTTATAACTTTAATGTCTCATATCTTTATGAATCCACTATCTAAAAATTCTAAACTCATGAAAATTTTAGAAATGTAAATTTTTTTGACATAAAATATTACTTGTCATTTATTTATGTTATTTTAAGAGCACCCTTATAATAGTATAATAGTATTTTCTATATATTAAAATTAATTAACAGAAATTCATTCATTTTAACTTATCTCTAGTATAATAGTATTTCTTATATTAAAAAATAGATAAAAATTACTTTTAAAAAAAATGTGTTACTTTTTGCAACATATATATAGTTTTCTTAGGCATGTTATAAAATTAAGTCATTAACACCATATTCACTTGCCCAAGCACGGACCGATCCGAAATATAGGCATCAAATTCTACCTAAACCCGTCCATATTTGTAAATGGGCAGTCCAAACCCGTTTAGGCCTCAAAGTTGAATGTCAGGGTTCGTCCCTAAAAATCTCTTATTTTGTAGTGAATCTAATAATGTATTTACATGTTGAAATTCGAGTTTATCAAATCAATTATTTTAAATATTAATATGATTAATTTATAATGTATCATATTTTTTATAATAACTTATTTTAATATTTTATTTTATATAAAAATTAATTGTATATTCTTTTAGTGCTAACAAATATTGATTTTAATAAATAAATATAATTAAAATTATCATATTATAATAAAAGATTATTTTTAAAAATAATAATAAAATTATTTTTAAAAGTAAATATTTAAATTATGTAAAAATGATTACATCTAACATAAAATAAAAATGATGTAAAACAAATCTGAACCCGAACCGAATTGAACCGAACCCAAACCCAAACCCGACTGGGCCTGAACCGAACGGACTCGAACCTGGACGGACTCGAACCCGATCGGACCCGAACCGGATCGGATCTGAACCCAAATGGGCCCGAACCCGATTGAACCCGAATGAACCCGAACTCGAATGAACCCAAACCCGAATAAACTTAAACCCGAATAAGTCCGATCCAAACCCGTCCGAACTCGTCCAATTGCCACCTCTAGTTTTCATCTTAAATAAGAATCTTTCTACTTTCCATCTCTTGTTTTTTTGTAGTTCTTTTTCCTCTTTTTGTGTAGTTAGTCAATCAACAATGAATGTGAACTTGCCTTGCTTTTTGGACAAGTTTTGGGCTTCACTTTCATAAAACATAAATAATTATATTATTATACTATTATAAAGAAGAGTTTTTGTTAGGACTGAAGATTAATTGGATGAATCGATTAAATTGATTGAAATCGATTTTAATTTATTCGATTTAGTCAATTGCAGTAAAATTTGATTAGAAAAATTTATTTAAATAAATTTATTCAATCAATTTGGGGTTGTTTATTTTCCAAATCAAACCGACTAAACAAACTGATACCTAATATTTTTTATTTATATTAATCATATTCAATTCAATTATTCTATCCAATCCATAATTATATTATCCAATTTCATAAATCTAATTTTATAAATAAAAAAAAAAACTCAAACCAACATAACAAATCAAACTGAATCGATTAATTTTAATTCGATTATTTCGATTTTTGATATATAGTTCGATCGATTTTTTAAATTCGATCGATTTATTCAATTTTTAAAATTTTAAAATCGAACCGATCAACTCGATCGAATGTTAATTTTTAATTTTTGTCCTTGTGATAACAGTGCACCTGTCTCACAGAAATCACTGTTACCAGTTACCACAACAGTGCATTTTCTGTTTTGCCATTCTCTACAACTCCCACCGAAACTTTTATTTTTCTTATTTTGTTCTCTTCTTTCTTTGATATTTAGCTTCAATTTTAAAACTCATTTTATTATTTAAAATATATTAAAATATTAAAAATTATTTTATATTAATAATAATGTACAAAAATTCAAAATAAAAAAATATTAGATTTGATTATTCGTATATTTATATCGTATTTGTATTATTTTTTATATCATAATCGTGTTTAAGATATTATATATTTTATATAAATTATATGTTAATTATTGGTGTTATATAAATTTTGATACATTCAATATTCGTATCATATTTGTATTATTTTTGAGTGTGTAAATCCAGAATGTCTCCCATTTCTCATTTTATGATTGATGGAAGATTAATCTCTGTCGGGTCGAAAGTGTAATGATAAAGCCCTTTTAACATTGAAGACTCCTAGGATTCGAATTTTGATTTTCATTTAGGGGGTTAGAGCCACTAACCATTCCAACCAACCAAATATTGATTCATGTTTATATTATTTTTTATATTATATTATATTATAATTATATTATAATTTATTATAATTATATTTTATATTTATATTATATAATTATATTATGTTTAAAATGTTAAAACTGACAAAAGGAGTTGAAATAATTTGTAAGAGACACGAAAGTATGTCCTAGAGGCTCGAGAGATAACAACTATTAAAGTGATTTTGTTTGCATTCTCTGGTAATTGAATTTTGCAAACTTTGCATATATCAACCCAATTTCGGTGGTCTAGCATTCTACAAGTAGTGAAAGTCATCTTCTAGCTATTTTAGTCAACTTGGTTTGTCTTTTGTTAGGAAGTGAAATCAACGAAGAAGGGGTCATATCTAGTCCTGCTGCTGAATTATCTACTGAATTATCTGTTGAAACTTGAATGTTTATTTATATTTTAAAAAATTCTGATAAAAATTTTAAGTTTAAAATATGAGTTTGAATAAAAAATGAGATTCATTTAAAAAAGGATCGAGTCTTGGCTCTAACTATCAAGACCCGAATCTAATCCGATCCGTCTATTTTTTATTTATATAATATATATAATATTATTTTTATATTTATATATATATTATATAACTTATATCATATAAAAAATAAAAAATATATAATATTATAATGTAAATATTTAAAAATATGTTAAGTTATCCATGTTTTAAAATTTAATAAAAAAAATTACTAAAATTAAATAATAATAAAAATATTTGTTTAAATATTTTTACAAAAAAAAATAGGCGGACTTAAACGGGTTTGGACTACCCATTTACAAATATGAGCGGGTTTTGGCAGAATTTGAAACCCATATTTCGGGCCGGGCCGGGCTTAGACAAGTATATATGATGTTGGTACCATACCTAAACCCGATCCGAACCCGGCCCGATCTATGAGCACCTTTAGTCATATCTAGACCTGCTCATGGTCGGATGGAGTTATAGTGTGAATTTTTTTTATTACAGGCCGGATTCGAAAGCTCATATCACTATTTAAAAATATTTAAAAAATATTTTTATAATTAAATTTAAATAAATAATAATTTTTTAAATAAATAATAATTTGAGCTCATCAATTTAAATTATAAAATATTATATCTAAATTCAATTTAATTTAAATAAGATCTACCGATCTGAGTGAGTAAACCGATCTTTAAACAGGTGTACTCACTAATATCCCTCAATACTTGGTGACCATGAAAATTGGATATTAGTTGGTGCAGAAACCTAACCATTTTTAGTGAATAACTTTAAATTCTAGCCTATCCAAGTCCTCAGTCAACTCTGAGCTGCTCATATCCCCAACTCAATAAGCCATATATAAAATTCAACTTCTCCCTTTGATAGAAAGGAAGGAAACAGCCTTTGGTATAAAGGAATGAAAAAGGAAAATGAAAAAAAAAAAATTAATTTAATGATTGAGTTATAAATTAATATATATTATTATAAATTCAATCGTTAGTTTAAAATATTTTATTTTATTCTTCTTTTTAATTCTTCTTATTAAATTGTTGGATGATTTTTTAAGTAAATTTATAGCGATTTGATTACTTAAGGCGATGAAATGGTTCATATAAATAAATTGAATTTATATATATGGTTAAAATTTTCAGACCAAATTATGAATTTTTTTTTTCAACACCAACATAGCATTAGCATATGAAAGTATAGAAATATAAAGAATGTTTTTAACAACTGACTTAATATATTGATCAGTGATTAGTAGTATATATAGAGTACAAAACAGAAGACTTTTTACATTTGGAGCATGTGTGTGCTTGTGTTAAGGACTTGATTGAATCAATTACAGCAGTTGACTATTACACAATTTGTGGAGATGATTTTGATACAGTCAATGTTGAGATTGTGATTGCTAATGTGGTGGCTGTGATTGCTGTATTGTGGGCTGAGATTGCTGTATTGGTTTCTGATTTGTTGTTGCCTTATTATTCCCCCGCAAGATGGTGGAGCCATCAGCAACACCAATCTTGGATCGTAACAACAGAAAACGGTGTCTTGTGAGAGGTTTAGTTAAACCATCTGCAAGTTGGTCTTTTGTAGAGATGTAGCACACTTGGAGTTGATTAGTTTGAACATGTTGACGAACAAAATGGTAATCGAGTGCTAGGTGTTTCATTTTTGAGTAGAAGACAGGATTGGCACTAAGGTAAGTGGCCCCAATGTTATCACAGTACAGAGTTGGCTTGTGAGGATGAGTGATATGTAACTCAGCAAGTAAATTTTGAATCCAAACAAGTTCAGATGTTGTATTGGCTATTGCTCGGTATTCTGCTTCAGTGGATGAGCGAGCAACAGACCGTTGTTTGGAAGATTTCCAAGAGATAGGATTGCCACCTAGATAAATGACATAAGCAGTGGTGGATGAGCGATCATCAAGATTGCCTGCCCAATCAGAATCACTAAAAGCTGAGAGATGCAGCTTTGAATGTTTCTTGAGAAAGAGTCCATGGTAGATAGATCCTTTTAGATATCTCAAGATTCTTTTTAAACTGGTCCAATGACACTGACTTGGATTGTGCATGAACTGAGACAGCTTGTTGACAGAGAATGCTATGTCAGGTCGAGTAAGAGAAAGATACTGCAGAGATCCAACAAGTTTACGGTAGGCAGTGGCATCAGCTGGTGGAGCTCCATCGTGTTGATGAAGTGAGACATTTGTAGCTAGTGGTGTTGCAACTTCTTTAGCATGAAGCATGTCAAATTTTTCCAGTATATCTCGGATATACTTGGATTGAGAAAGAAACATACCAGCAGTAGTAGTGATGATTTCAACGCCTAAGAAAAAATTGAGAGGACCAAGATCTTTAAGGGAGAAACGGTGAGATAATTGTTGAACAAAGGAATTTATAGCTGCATCATTGTTTCCTGTGATCAGAAGGTCATCCACATAGACAAGAAAATATATCAGATCAGAATCTTTGGAGTAGATGAACAGAGATGCATCAGCGACTGAATTCTGAAAACCAAAGCCAAGAAGAAATGAGCTTAGTTCCTTATACCAGGCTCGGGGAGCCTGTTTGAGTCCATAGATTGCCTTATTGAGCTTACAAACATAATCTGGTTTGTCTTTGTCAATAAAACCTGATGGTTGAGCCATGTACACTTGTTCAGACAAGTTGCCTTGAAGAAAGGCATTATTTACATCAAGTTGATGTAGTGGCCAATTTGAAGTGAGAGCAATGCATAATACAGTCCTAATGGTTGTGGGTTTAACAACAGGACTGAAGGTATCTGTATAATCAAGACCAGGGCGTTGGTGAAATCCTTTGGCAACAAGTCTTGCTTTGTGTCTATCAATAGAGCCATCTGGTTTCCTTTTTAATCTAAACACCCACTTACAGCCAATGACATTTTGTGTGGAAGTAGGAGGAACAAGGTCCCATGTGTGATTTGTAACCAAGGCATTGTATTCAGAGAACAATGCTTGTCTCCAATTTGAGTCAGTAAGAGCTGTACTAACACATGTTGGTTCAAGTGTGGGTGGTAGAGAATGTTTGGAAACTTGGAAAGTATGTTTAGGCTTGAAAATGTTGTTTTTGGACCTGGTAATCATGGAGTGTGTGTTTGTATTATTTTGGGAAGAGCTGGGACTGACAGAATGAGTATGTGATTGAGTGAGGGGTGAAGGGATAATAGATAGGGCAGTACCTGATGAGGGAGATACAGAAGAGGTAATCTCTTGTTGGATCTGAGCAGAGGAATGATCAAGAACTGGAGCAGCATCATTCTGTTGTGTAGTACCTGAATTTGGGAAAGAGCTTGTAAATTCAGTTTCTTGTAGTGCACTGATAGGTTGATACCAGTTTGAAGTGTTGGGATTTGAGGTGTCATGAGGGATAGATTTAAAAGGAAAATTACTTTCATGAAACAAGACATGTCTGGAGACATAAACTTTTTGAGCAGAAGGATCATAACAGTAAAATGCACTTTGAGAGGTTGAATAACCTAGGAAGACACATGGCTTGGATTTTGGTTGCATTTTGTGACTGTTATAAGGTTTGAGCCAGGGATAACAAAGACAACCAAAAATCTTAAGTTTGTTATAATTAGGAGAGGTCTGAAATAGAACCTCATATGGAGATTTGAACTTAAGTAATGGTGTCGAAAGTCTGTTTATGAGATAGGCAGCTGTTTGAAAAGCATAAGACCAAAAAACAATTGGTAGAGAGGCATGATGTAAAAGGGTTAGACCAGTTTCAACTAAATGGCGATGTCTTCTTTCTGCTGTTCCATTATGTTCAGGAGTATGAGGTGGTGTAGTAAAGTGGGAAATCCCATGACTAGCAAGAAGAGTGGATAACTTTTGATACTCACCACCATTATCTGAGTATATGGAAATAATGGATGTGCCAAAAAATTTCTCAACAGTAGCTTTAAAATCTGGAAAAATTTTGTAAACATCAGATTTTGATTTCATAGGAAATAGCCAAATATATTTTGTATAATGATCAACATAAATAACATAATATCTGTGGCCATTGATGGAGGCTGTGTGTGTTGGACCCCAAACATCAGTATAGAGCAATTCTAAAGGTTTAGAACTTGATAAACTGGATTGTGAGAAAGGCAATTTATGACTTTTATTACTTTGACATGAATCACAGACTGACAATGAATCTGTTTTGTCATGTGACAGATTAAAGGACTTAAGCATGTGATGGAGAACTTTGGAAGAAGGATGACCAAGTCGAGTGTGCCATAGGTTGGTGGAATTTCTGATACTGACTAAAGCTGAGGGTGCTGGTACAGAAACTGGAAGTTCATATAGATCATTCTTGCTCAGACCTTTTACTAGAGTTTCCCCCGTGCTGATATCCTTCACCAGAAAATGAAAAGGAAAAAATTCAACAGAAACATGGTTAGTTCTGCAAAATTGAGACACAGAGACAAGATTTCTTTGCATATTAGGGACATGTAAAACATTAGATAAGGAAAGATTGTGTGTGTTTGTAGAAATGGAAGAAGAACCAATGTGACTAATTTCCAAACCTGCACCATTTCCAACTAATAGCTCATCAGGTCCTCCATAATCTGTGTAAAGAGAGAGATTACCAAGATCAGTGGTTACATGATTAGAGGCCCCTGAGTCAATGACCCAACGCTGATTGTTTGGGGAGTGGGAAGTTGTGACATGATTGGCTATTGGCTCTCTGGCAGTAACATTATGTTGGCGACAAGTTTTGGCAGTATGGCCTTGTTTATCACACAGCTGACAGATTAGTCTTTGCTGAGAAGACTGGTTTGGAGGAAATTGTCTCCTCTTTGGATAGGAAAAATGATTCCTATTAAAGTTTGAGTGATAAGAACCTCGAGAGGAGCCTCCTCTGTATGAATGATGTCCTCTCCCTCGTGTGGAAAAACTGACATAGTTGGCTGTAGCAACGGTAGAGAAGGATTCTTCTTGTTTGATTGCTGTTTCGAAATCAACAAGTTTGTCATGAAGTTCTTCAAAGGAAATGTCTGATTCTCTGGCTCTAATGGCTGTAGAGAGTTCTTTGTATTCTGAACCAAGGCCATTCAAGATGAAGATGATAAGATCTTCTTCAGCCACTGGTGATTGTGCAAGGGCTAATTCATCTGCAGTTGTTTTCATTAGTTGTATATAAGCTGCAACCGATCTGCCATCTTGAGCTGTGACTGTCAGCTTCTTCTTCAAAGACATAATTCTGGATCTTGTCTTGCTTGCAAAAATTTTTGATAGTGTGTCCCATGCCTCATGACTAGTTTTGGCAGTTGCAATGAGAGGAACAATGGATTCAGAGACGGATGCTACAATAGCATGGAGAATAAATTGATCTTGCCTGTGCCAGAATGTATATTCTGGATTGACAACCTGCATGGATTCAACTGTGATCATTACCTCTGGACTTGGATGTGATCCAGTAAGGTAGTTCAAAAGATCATAACCAGTAAGAAGTGATTTTAACTGGATTTGCCAAGAGGGAAAGTTCAAGGATGTGAGTTTCAAGGGTAATTGTGCTGCAGCGTTGATGGAGACAGGTCCAGTGTTGAGAGCTGCCATTGTTGGATGAATGAGTTGTTGAGAAGAAGGGAAAAAAAAAAGAACAAGGATCGAAATGCTGTTAAGCTAGAGTAAGTCTGATACCATATGAAAGTATAGAAATATAAAGAATGTTTTTAACAACTGACTTAATATATTGATCAGTGATTAGTAGTATATATAGAGTACAAAACAGAAGACTTTTTACATTTGGAGCATGTGTGTGCTTGTGTTAAGGACTTGATTGAATCAATTACAGCAGTTGACTATTACACAATTTGTGGAGATGATTTTGGTACAGTCAATGTTGAGATTGTGATTGCTAATGTGGTGGCTGTGATTGCTGTATTGTGGGCTGAGATTGCTGTATTGGTTTCTGATTTGTTGTTGCCTTATTATAGCATACCTAAATTAACTCGCAGCATTAGCATACCTAAGTTAACTTGCTAGAGGGGATTCTCTAATGCCCGTGCTTAGTGCGAAATGTTAACGGATTTGAATTAATATTTTATAATAAATTTGGAAGATTAAAAAGTAAGAGAAGTAAAAATAATAACTTTTATCCTTATACGACACTTGATATAAAATTGAAAGTTATTCGAATATAATCAATTAGATCAGGCAATTCAGACATAACATAACTATACGATACGAATATAGTATGAGAAAAATAATTAAAATACGACATGACACAAAAATTAACATGAACATAACACAAATACACAAACGTGTCAAAATCTACATAAAACGAATTATTAATGTGTAAAAATTTATATAAATTTATAATATTTTAAACACACGATAAAATAACACGAACATGTTACGGACATACAATTTTTCTCTAATTGAATCATTATAACAAATTATGCAAAATATGGAATGAATTGAGACACGACACGAACACACAAAATTTTCTCTAAATTGGATCACCATGATAAACTATGAAAAATATTTGGTTGAATTGAAACACGACACGAACACATGAAAAAAATAATTAAAATACAGCACGACACGAAAATAATATGAACACAACACAAATACACGAACGTGTCAAAATCTACATAAAATGAATTATTAACATGTAAAAATTTATATAAATTTATAATACTTTGAACAAAAAAAATAAAAACACGAACATGAAAAATAATATGAATACGAACGAATATTCGAAAGTGTCAAAATCTATATAAAATGAGTTATTAATATGTAAAATTTATATAAATTTATAATATTTTGAACAGATGAAAGATAACACGGACACGACACGAATAAACGAACGTGTCAAAATCTACATAAAACGAATTATTAACGTGTAAAAATTGTATAAATTTATAATATTTTGAATACACAAAAACGATACGAATACAATTTTTCCTCCAATTTTTTTTCCCTTTCTTTTCTTTTCTTTTCTTTCTTTTTCCTTTCTTTCTTTCTTAATCCAAAAAAAAAAAAAAAATGAAAATATCTAAACTAACTCCATCAAACCCCTTAATATCCATGATTAGTTATCAATTAATCCTACACTCAAAATTCTCAATTCTGTTCTCTCATTAATTTTGAGGATTGTTTTTATAATAAGTTCTAGATTATAGATTATTATTATTATTATTATTATTATTATTTCTCTCGGTATGCTTTGAATGCTTGAAAGCATACGATGATGGAAATTAAGAAGAGTCGATAAATTCTTTTTAATATAAAAGAGATTATAATTTGAGTAATTCAAAATGAAATAGTTGCTGAAATTTAAATTTTAAATTTATTGAATATTCATTACGTCAAAATTAATTTTAGATAGTATTTTTTATAGCATTTTTTAAATGTTGTTAAAAATAAAAAAAAAATATTTTGATAGCATTTTGCATATTACTGTTATATATTATAATGGTCAATAATTACAGTATTTTAAAAAAAATTAGAAGCACTTGACGTATACTGTTATATATTTTATCATATAAAAAATACTTTTGGTAGCACTTATAATTTCTATCATTGAGATATTTTGTAGCAATTAAAAAATGCATGTAAAATATTTTGAAAAGATATTATAAAATAGAAATAGCAGCATTTTGATAAGTGTTATTATATATGTAAAAATGTTACTAAAAATATAAAGCTGTTGTCACATATACAATACATGAAATAATATTGTCTTATCTTACAATAATAAATTTTTTTAATTTTTATAATATTTTATAAATACTGTTATATGTTAAATTTAACGTAATGATCTAACGAATAAATTGAATTAAGCCTAAATTTGAAGAATCGGCAAATTGCCTAACAGCCTAGCAGGAATCGGAATTGGAACTAACTTACCGTAAGGCGTAAACAGGATTGTTTGGTCTTTTTCCTATTCATATGGATTTTTTTTTTTTTTGGGCCAATCTATTCATAGGGATTAGAAAACTATTCATATTCTTTTCCATTATGCTAAAGCATGTTTTCATTACAAAATCAAACACGCCAATCCAATCCAAATAGTTGACTTTTGTTAAATCCCTATTTTTTTGGCATACAAAACTAGAATGAAATATGTTTTTATATATAGAGGAATAAGCCTGTTTTTTTTATCTCATAAATATTATGGTAAAAACCATATAAAAACATCAACAAAAACTCTTTGTATATTGTCAACAGCATTCGGTTAGTATAATCAAAATATTTCTTTATGTACCAAAATAATATTTTAAATGGATGATTTGATTTCAATACCTACTCTGACGTAAGTATTTAAAAAAAAATTATTTTCCACAAGAAGAGAGATCAATTTACATTTTTGTAAAATTAATTAGTTTTATATATTTTTATATAATTTTGTGTACGATTGATATTTTAATAAATCGATCCTTAAATTTAGCAATATAATCACACTCGTCTTACACGTAAAATTTCGAATCGATTCGATATTTATATCATGTTAGTTGAAAATATTATCTAAATTCAATTTAATTTAAATAAGATTTACCGATGTGAGTGAATAAATCAATCTTTGAACAGGTGTACTCACTAATATCCCTCAATACTTGGTGACCATGAAAATTGAATATTAGTTGGTGCAGAAACCTAACCATTTTTAAGTGAATAACTTTAAATTCTAGCCTATCCAAGTCCTCAGTCAACTCTGAGCTGCTCATATCCCCAACTCAATAAGCCATATATAAAATTCAACTTCTCCCTTTGATAGAAAGGAAGGAAATAGCCTTTGGTATAAAGGAATGAAAAAAAAAAATTTTAATGATTGAGTTATAAATTAATACATATTATTATAAATTCAATCGTTAGTTTAAAATATTTTATCTTATTCTTCTTTTTAATTCTTCTTATTAAATTGTTGGATGATTTTTTAAGTAAATTTATAGCGATTTGATTACTTAAGGCGATGAAATGGTTCATATAAATAAATTGAATTTATATATATGGTTTAAAATTTTCAGACCAAATTATGAATTATTTTTTTGTTCAACACCAACATAGCATTAGCATACCTAAATTAACTTGCAGCATTAGCATACCTAAGTTAACTTGCTAGAGTGGATTATCTAATGCCCGCGCTTCGGTGCGAAATGGTATCGGATTTTAATTAATATTTTATAATAAATTTGGAAGATTAAAAAATAAGAGAAGTAAAAATAATAACTTTTATCCTTATACGACATTTGGTATAAAATTGAAAGTTATTTGAATATGATCAATTAGATCCGGCAATTCAGACACAACATAACTATACGATACGAACATAATATGAGAAAAATAATTAAAATACGACATGACACAAAAAATAATATCAACATGACACAAATACACGAACGTGTCAAAATCTACATAAAATGAATTATTAATATGTAAAAATTTATATAAATTTATAATATTTTAAACACATGATAAAATAACACGAACATATTACAGACATATAATTTTTCTCTAAATTGAATCATTATAACAAATTATGCAAAATATAGAATGAATTGAGATACGACACGAACACACAAAATTTTTTCTAAATTGGATCACCATGATAAACTATGCAAAATATTTGGTTGAGTTGAAACACGACACGAACACATGAAAAAAATAATTAAAATACAGCACGACACGAAAATAACATGAACACAACACAAATACACGAACGTGTCAAAATCTACATAAAATGAATTATTAACATGTAAAAATTTATATAAATTTATAATATTTTGAACAAATGAATAAAAACACGAACAGAAAAATAATATGAATACGAACGAATATCCGAACGTGTCAAAATCTACATAAGATGAGTTATTAATATGTAAAAATTATATAAATTTATAATATTTTGAACAGACGAAAGATAACACGGACACGACACGAATAAACGAACGTGTCAAAATTTACATAAAACGTATTATTAACTTATAAAAATTATATAAATTTATAATATTTTGAATACACAAAAAATAATTTAAACACAAAAACGATACGAGTACAATTTTCCTCCAATTTTTTCCCTTTATTTTCTTTTCTTTCTTTTTCCTTTCTTTCTTAATCAAAAAAATAAATAAAATGAAAATATCTAAATTAACTCCATCAACCCCCTTAATATCCATGATTAGTTGTCAATTAATCCTATACTCAAAATTCTCAATTCTCTTCTCTCATTAGTTTTGAGGATTGTTTTTATAATAAGTTATAGATTATAGATTATTATTATTATTCTTTTCTCTTGATATGCTTTGAATGCTTGAAAGCATACGATGATGGAAATTAAGAAGAGTCGATAAATTTCTTTTTAATATAAAAGAGATTATAATTTGAGTAATTCAAAATGAAATAGTTGCTGAAATTTAAAATTAAAATTTATTGAATATTCATTACGTCAAAATTAATCTTAGATAGCATTTTTTTATAGCATTTCTCAAATGTTGTTAAAAATAAAAAAAGATAATATTTTGATAGTATTTTGCATATTGTTTTATATATTATAATGGTCAATAATTACAGCATTTTAAATTTTTTTAAAAGCACTTGACTTATGCTGTTATATATGTTATCATATAAAAAATACTTTTGGTAGCACTTATAATTACTATAATTGAGATCTTTTGCAGCAATTAAAAAATGCATGTAAAATATCTTGAAAAATTGTTATAAAATAGAAATAACAACATTTTGATAAGTGTTATTATATATAAAAAAATGTTACTAAAAACATAAAGCTGCGGTCACATATATAATACATGAAATAATATTATTTTATCTTACAGCAATAATTTTTTTAATTTTTACAATACTTTATAAATATTATTATATATCAAATTTAACGTAGTGATGTAACGAAGAAATTGAATTAAGCCTAAATTTGAAGAATCGGCAAATTGCCTAACAGCCTAGCAGGAATAGGAATTGGAACTAACTTACCGTAAGGCGGAAACAGGATTGTTTGGTCTTTTTCCTATTCATATGGATTTCTTTTTTTGGGCCAATCTATTCATAGGGATTAGAAAACTATTCATATTCTTTTCCATTATGCTAAAGCATGTTTTCATTACAAAATCAAACACGCCAATCCAATCCAAATAGTTGACTTTTGTTAAATCCCTATTTTTTTGGCATACAAAACTAGAATAAAATATGTTTTTATATATAGAGGAATAAACCTGTTTTTTTCTCTCATAAATATTATGGTAAAAACCATATAAAAAACATCAACAAAAACTCTTTGTATATTGTCAACAGCATTCGGTTAGTATAATCAAAATATTTCTTTATGTACCAAAATAATATTTTAAATGGATGATTTGATTTCATTATCTACTCTGACGTAAGTATTTAATAATAAAAATTCTTTTCCACAAGAAGAGGGATCAATTTACATTTTTTAAAATTAATTAGTTTTATATATTTTTATATAATTTTTTTGTGTATGATTGATATTTTAATAAATCGATCCTTAAATTTAGCAATATAATCGCACTCGTCGTGTACGTAAAATTTCGAATCGATTCGATATTTATATCATTTTAGTTGAAAATATTATTTTTTTTATATATATTTAACGGTTAAATTTTTTTATATTAAACAAATAATTAGATATTTTTTAATTTGTTTGAAATTTGATGTGCACGATCTACATGAATAAAATATAAAATGTAACAATCAAATAGAATAAATATAAATTATATAAAAAATTAAATTAATTATTAGATTAATATAAATAGAACATTCTCTTTTAGTCTTTGTTGTTATATAACAACTAGTGACTGGTCCCAAAAAAATCGTATGAAATATCAAACAAAGTGATGAGAATTTTTTGAGGACCCATTTCGACAGGGAATAATAATTTATTCATTTTGGAGTTTAATTATGACGGTGTTTGTTTTGGTACCTTCTCCCATCCCATGCAAAGAAAGTCAAAAGTTATGGCCTGTCCTTATGCTGAAGAACTATATAGTTGAATAGCCCTTGGAAATTGAAGTTGGGTTTCTTTTTTCTCAAAAAACTAGGATCAAAACTTATACGAGTTTATGCATCCGGTCGAATTCGGTTGAGTTTGAAAAAATTTATTTTTGTTTATTCAAATTCGTCTTAGATTGGATCGGATTGAATTCGATAATTTATTTTATTATTTCAAATAATATATTAAAAAATTATTTTTATATTTATATTAATATTTATATATTTTAATAATTAAATTTAAATAAAAATAATTTTTAAAGTGAATAATAATTCAAGTTTTGGATTACAAAAATCTTTATTCTAACCTTATCCAATTTGAGTCGGTGGATAGCTCGGCCCGTAAATGGGGCAAAAGCCAAACTCAGGATAATAAAATACTTAATAAGTTAAAGAAAAGGTATGGATGCAGTAAAATGAAAACTGAAATTTTACCATTGATTATTATTATTATTTGGTAAAAGAAGTTGTAATATAAGATAAGAAAATGAATGGTAAATATTAATATTTGAAATTTAAATCTATTAAATGTTATTTTTAAAAAATAATTTCATATATCAATTGGATTAAACTTAAATTTTCTAGTCAGGTGAATTTTACCGTTGATTATTGGGGTCTTCAGGTGAAGAGTTATGATGATTAACAAATATCAAGTTGAAAGTGCATTAATCATGAGCAACATTGAAAAAATATAATTGCTTCCAGTTGACTTAGTTTTTGTTTTTCCGTTTTTTAAATGATTTTCTTTTTCACCTTTTTTTTTTACCATTAATTCATCTTTTAAGTTTTAATTAAGATCCATAGAGTTTTAAGGATTTATTTAATTTTTTGTAATATGGTTAGGGGTATGCTCGAGTTTTGTTCGAATTTAATTTTTTCTTTGGTTAATTTTAAAAACGCACTCTCTTATATTAACTAATGTATTCAAGATTTTACTCTTGGAATACTTTCCATGAGTATTTAAGATTTTACTCATAGTATGACACATAAATAATATGTAATACAAAATCAAAAGAAATTTAATACACAGTATACATATAGTTGCACTTGGATTATGGCTTTTCCAAGCTAATAACATTATAGCATTCTTCTCGAACTGTAATTTCATAAAACAAACAAGAAAGAAGTTAAAAATCACTGTGAAACTCCACATAATTAACTTGATAAGAACTTGTGCAATTAGTGCTAAAATCAGACAGGAACAGTCCTGGAAGAACCAGTTTGAAGCTCTGTCTCGCCACCAAATTCCTCCTCATTCTCACCTGTTAATTCCTTAAGTGATTTACCCTTTGATTCAGGCACCAAGAAGGTAAACTATTATTTTATGAGATAAGACTTACCTTTTTCTAGTTTTTTTTTTTTTTTTTTTTTTGTCGTTTCAATGATAAACTATTAAATTTTTTTTTTTTTAAAGGAAAAAACTTAAAGTTGGCTAAGAAAAGAATTAGGGAATTAAAAGAAGTATTTTGCATGTTCATTTGCTAAATGCTCACTCAGGACTTATTTTTAATATATATATATATATATATATATATATATATATATAAAAGAATCGTATCTCAAGAATAAAAAAAGAAATTGTAGATGCTGCTGCATGCTCATTAAGAAGACACACAAACAAAATGTAATACAAATTTAAGACAGTATACATATAGTTGTACTTTGATTATGGCTTTTCCAAGCTAATAACATTATATATATATATATATATATATTATAGCATTTTTCTCAAACTGTAATTTCATAAAACAAACAAGAACTTGATAAGAACTTGTGCAATTAGTGCTAAAATCAGACAGGAACAGTCCTTGAAGGAGCAGTTTGTGTTGAGTATTTTTGAGTCAAGTCCCAATCCCACATAGCTTGCTTATGTTAAGCCAAGGGGGCTTTCACCTTATAAGTAGAGAGCTTAGGCTTTGGTTGAACTCACCCACCACCCTTGTGAGAGATAGTCTATACTCTTGTATTAGGATTATCCGGTGGTGAGTCATAGTGTTTTAATTTGAGGGTTTGTAGTTTTATCCGTGCAAAAGCTACTTGTATGAGGGTTTGTAGTTTTATCCGTGCAAAAGCTACTTGTATGAGGGTTTGTAGTTTTATCCGTGCAAAAGCTACTTGTAAGAGGGTGCAAAAGCTACTTGTAAGAGGGTTTGTAGTTTTATCCGTGCAAAAGCTACTTGTATGAGGGTTCTACTTGTTGTAGTGATGTTATCCTTATGGGATCGTGGATGTAGGCCAAGAAGGGTCGAACCACGTAAAAAAATATTGTGTCTTTTTCTTTTCTTATTCGAATGCTTGTTGTGGGTGAATGCTTGCTTTTGGGTAACCAGGTTTTATTTTTCCCAACAACTGGTATCAGAGCTTATGGTTCGAGGGAGGAGTTGCCTAAAAGCTTTTGGTTCGAGCAAAGAGAGATGCTGGTTCGAGTAAGGAGAGAAGCTTTGTTCGAGGAAGAAAAGTTGTCGAGTTCCTGCCAAGTGGTTATTGGGACTTTGACTCAAGGGAGGATATGTTGAGTATTTTTGAGTCAAGTCCCAATCCCACATAGCTTGCTTATGTTAAGCCAAGGGGGCTTTCACCTTATAAGTAGAGAGCTTAGGCTTTGGTTGAACTCACCCACCACCCTTGTGAGAGATAGTCTATACTCTTGTATTAGGATTATCCGGTGGTGAGTCATAGTGTTTTAATTTGAGGGTTTGTAGTTTTATCCGTGCAAAAGCTACTTGTATGAGGGTTTGTAGTTTTATCCGTGCAAAAGCTACTTGTATGAGGGTTTGTAGTTTTATCCGTGCAAAAGCTACTTGTAAGAGGGTTTGTAGTTTTATCCGTGCAAAAGCTACTTGTATGAGGGTTCTACTTGTTGTAGTGATGTTATCCTTATGGGATCGTGGATGTAGGCCAAGAAGGGTCGAACCACGTAAAAAAATATTGTGTCTTTTTCTTTTCTTATTCGAATGCTTGTTGTGGGTGAATGCTTGCTTTTGGGTAACCAGGTTTTATTTTTCCCAACAGTTTGAAGCTCAGTCTCACCAGCTAATTCATCCTCATTCTCACCTGTTAATTCCTCAAGTGATTTACCCTTTGATTCAGGCACCAAGAATGTAAATACCATTCCAAGGAAATTGATAACCCCAAGCACAATAAGTGAGTATCTGATTCCAATTCCTGGTGGATAACCTGCATCTGTTTTGGTTGGATCCCTACTTTGAGCAGCATATAAGAACCCAAATGCACCCACAATGGCACCAGCTTTCCCAGCTGCAGCTGATATTCCATGGCAGGTTGATCTTAGTCTTGCAGGGAAGATCTCAGCTGGAACAACAAATGTTGTAGCATTGGGTCCAAAATTTGCGAAAAAAAAGGTTAAGGAATACATTATTACAAAACCAATTCTGTTTGGTTCCAATGTCCAGTGATGGTAAGGTATTGCAAGAGCAAACATGAAAACTGTCATGAAGAAAAAACCCATCAATTGAATTGCAAACCTTCCAATTATATCAATGAAAGCTACTGTGAACCAATACCCTGGAACTGTACTGCATAGGGCTATTAATGTTTGTGCTTTTGCAATCTTGAAGACCTCGTGGATCGCGTTCATTCTTGCGGCTGGAGGAATCCATCCAATTGCAGTGAAGATATCCTTTTGGAATAGGTTTTGGCTGTAAAATGCAATGTCCAACAAGAACCAAGTGGAAGTAGTTCCAAGCAAATGAAGTCCATGGCGTTTCAAGAATTCCTTGGAGAACAAGCCAAAGGAATTTGCTTGATTTCCTGCAATCTTTATTACCTTATCTTCTTCTGCTTCAAGATCCACATTCAACACTTTTGACATGTCTGCTGCAGCCTGTTTCGCGTTCTTCGCGACAAGGGCTGTGTAACGAGCAGTTTCCGGCATCTTCATTCGCCAATAGTAAGTAATAGCAGCAGGGAATGCACCAAACATCAAAATTATGCGCCAAACATAGTCAGCTTGAGGCACAGTTGAGGCTGCTGCATTGACTGAGTAGGCAGGCGCCTTGAATGCTTGATCAAACGAAGCAGACACAATAAGAGCCACCATTCCGCCACCTAAAATCCCGAACCCTTGCATCGCGAAAACTGCAGCGATGAATGCTCCACGAGTCTTTTTGTTAGCATATTCGGACATAATTGTAGCCGAAAGAGGGTAGTCGCCACCAATACCGAAACCAAGCCAGAACCTAAAGAAACATAGGGTAGCCATAACACCCTTTGGACTATTTCCAAATGACAGCCCTGAGGCAATGGAGCAGATAACCATGAGGAGCAAAGTTATACCATAGACTTTTTTCCGTCCCATTTTGTCACCAAGCCAACCAAAAAACAGTTGGCCAGTTAAAGTGCCAACAAAAGCGACGCCATTGACAGCAGCTGCAACATTTGGAGGAAGTGTGCCTGGCTTTGCTGCACCTTCAACATGGTAGTAAATACGGCCTAGTAATTTGGTGACTAAGGAGATGCAAAACAGGTCGTAAGCATCGGTGAAAAATCCCATCCCTGCAATAATAATTGCAGTGAAATGATACCATTGTGTCTTGGCTGCATCGAGTGCATTAAGAACTCCTAACTGTTCTCTAGCCATGGCTGGATATTAATAGCAAATGACAGTGTCAAACTCCCTCCAAAGTCCTGCAAAAAGAACATTAATTTGGATATCAATTGAAATTGGTAATGGATGGAAAATGATCAATTATATCTTGGCATCATCAATAAACGATTTTCCTCAGAAAAAAAACAGAATCCAACTAACAGAGAATTTTTTGAAACTCTTTGCAAAATGTGCTGATTCCATGGGCTAGCTATTTAGTTTGATAGCAGTTGGGATTTAAATAGCAGTTGCAACGTGATATTATCATTGTTATTTTGCGGTTTCGGTTTTTTTTCGCAACCGATATTGACTGTAATAGCATTTGTTATATCTACAACCGCAATAAACTTGACGCGAACGAAACCGCGTCTGCAACCGTAGTTTAAGTCCCCTGGATAGCAGCTAAGTATTACACAATTTCTTCTTAATTTCTTTCCTTGACTTCTTACCTTACATAATGGGCAATCATTTAATTCATTCTCACCAAAATTCAGCAACATTATGGAATTCCTGTTTTTCTTCTCCAGCTAATGTAGACAAAAATTTAAATAGCGGTCGTGACTTAATATTAAGGTCATTATTTTATGATTTCGATTCTTTCTATGACCGATATTTTTCGTAATTAATCGCTAAAACTTCTATTAATCTATAACCACAATAAACGCGATAAAATCGAAAATACATCTAATACCGCAATTTAAACATTGACGCAGACTTTTAAAAGTTTCACAAATTTTATCTAGATAACTAAGACATTTTTTTTACTGTACAAAAGGAGAAATTACAAGGAATATATATTATTTCAGATCACCAAACCCATGGAATTGATTGTTTGAAAACCTTATTTGTTTATTTATTACTAGATTATTAGGAGGGACGACCTTGACCGCACATTAGTGCTAATAAAGTAGTATTATCCAATAATAATAATCTTCCATAACCAAAAGTTTTTAGTCAATGAGTCTTCAACCTATCACTATCTATAACTTGTCGCTATTGCTAATTTGCTATTCCAGGCCAAAACAGCTTGAAGAAAAAAAATTGCTACTTGGACCAACTGTGATAGTGACTAGATGAATAACAAAGTTGAGAAGGAAATAATGAAGTCATGACTCGTGAGTAGACTTCCCATTGGCCGGCCGGACCATGATCCGGATTTTTTTATTTTTTTCTTATTTAGGCTTGGTTCAGGATCGGGTTAGTCCGTTGGTCCATATTTAATATTCACATATATTAAAAAATTATTTTTTTATTGTGTGAATAGTGATCCAGGTTGAACTGGACCTGTCAGAATCACTAAAATACTTGTTCAAGTCCGACCCAATATAGACCGGACCTGTCGGGCCGAGCGGGCTGCCCGGCCCTTGACTCATGAGGTTATATTATTAGGCCGCCTTGCAATTAAGATCAATGAATTTGGGGTAAAACATTTTGAAATCTTAAGACCCAAGTTTTAAATTTCCAGCTCATGTACTGTGTACTATTGCATGCACATTTGCATGTAATATTAGATACTATACGGAAAAAATAATTAAAACATGATATAAAATATGATACGAAAAAAAATACGGACATAACATGAATATACGAATGTGTCAAAATTTATATATCACAAATTATTAACACGTCAAAAATTATATTAATATAAAACACTTTAAATACGATTATGACACGAAAAAATACGCGAATACGACACAAATACACAAATTCCAAGTGACATGAACCACTATGCAAAACACACCGACCCCCACTTCCATCCCCAAACACCGCTAATAAGTAACAAAAAATGGGAAATCCTCCTTCTCCTTGAACTTCTTACCAGGGAAAAATAAGCAAATTCAACCATAGTAATAAGAAAGGTCATTGCAGCCTGACCTTAATTAGCTCCTATATTTGGAGGGTGGGAATGGAGTTGCCATAAAAATTTTTTTTAGGAAATTATATAACCACAATCTCACAATGAAAAATTGTGAGAATCCGTTATGATATATACGTAGAGATTCAAATTCATATTTGTGAGGAACAGATAAAATGTGAAATTTTTGAGTTAAAGGGGATAATACCTTGCAAGTTAAGAACAAAAAATGCAAGAAAAAAAAAAATAGATGCAGAAAGCCAGAAACAGATTTTTCTTTTCTATTTGGAGTTTTTGACACAAAGAAACAGCAGAGAAGGAAAACAGTTAAACATCAAGCATTAATCAAACTCAAGAAAAGTACTACTACAGTTTATGTCCTTTATTTTTTATCATGAAAGTATCTACAAAGTGTTAATATATACAAATTAAACTAGTAGTAGCTAAGCTAGTTCCAATAAACCAGGAACTGGGAGCTCTTCTTTCGTATCAGAATCAATTATACTATGGAGGAATTAATAAGAAAAAGTTTCCAAGCTTTCATGACCAAACATGACTAACCTGTTTCTTCAACAGTATTGCTCTGAAGGAAGAGAAAATTGTGAGATGAAGCAGTGTATATGGTGAATGAAAGAAATAAAAAGTGGCTGGCGGGCTTTTAAACTGCGAGAGAATTCACATGACAGCACCAACTGTAAGGCATCTAATGGAGGATATACCCTTTCTATTTTTTATTTTTTTTTCAAGTCAACTCGTTTGCAAGTCTTCCTTCTTCTTTCGTTTGTCCTTGTCAACATTAACTCTCGCCTCCAAATCTTTCTTTTTCTTTTTTTGCTTGGATATTTCCTGTCCATCATTGAACAACCTTTCTAGCCTAAAATTAATTGATCATATATGAATATGTTGAACTTAAATATAAGATCATCGATAATTTATGATTTAATAAATATGGGACAATACTATTTTAATAAGTTTATCACGTGTAAACGAAAATAAAATAATTAATTTTTTAATTTTCATAATTAATTAATTTTTTATTTACATAAATCAATTTTAATATATATATATATTTTGAAAATTAAATTTCGCCGCTAATACTTCTTAGAGACAAAAAATAATGTGGCTAATAAACTTATTAGCCATAGAATTTTTCGTCGCTAAAAACTATTAACGACGGAATTTAATTTTCATAATTAATTTAATTTTTTATTCACATAAATCAATTTCAATATATATATTTTTTCGAAAGTAAAATTCCATCACTAATATAGCGACAGAATTTAATTTTGAAAAAAAAATTATTTCAAAATTCGAGGAACTTTTTACCGACGGAATTTTCGTCGGTGAAAATCTCGGGCATAATTAAATGCCCGAGACTTCACTTCTTCTTATTTCCTTATTTTTCTTCTTTCCTCTCCTCCCCCCATCCCCGCGCCTCCAGAGAGCCAACCACCTTCGCCCCAGCCATCCGTCGTCCGAGCGCGTCAGCTTCCGTCGTTGTCCGACCACCGCGCCGTCGGTATGTCTCTCTTCTCTCTGCTCTTTTCTCTAAAAAAATATTTTTTTTTAGCTGGAACACACACATATTTTTTTGAAAGATACTAATTTCGAATTCCAAAAAAAAAAAAAAATCCTCGAGCTTCATTTCCTTGCCTCCATGTTTCAAACTATTAAACACTGGAAAATCCCAACAATTATGTCATCTCCTTGAACCTCTCGTGACTGACAGTCCCATTTTATGCTCTCTTTTTTTTTTTTTTTCTTTATTTAGCATCGGTTTGGGGAGAAGCCTTCAGAATTCTGGCGAGAAGCCTTCATTCAGGTATGGCTGAGTAAGTTTGCTTTTGAAGGTGCTCCTGGCAACAGAGTGATGAAGGAATTAATCTCCATGGAGATCAGAGTCGTAAAGGAGTGAAGTTTCCCTAGCACCCCTAGCATTGGGAACTTAATTTGTATCACCATTTGGATTTGCTTGTTCACGGTTTTGATTTATATTTTTTAATAATATCATAATTTATTAAATATTTTATTTATTTATAATATTAGATAATTTATAATATAAAAATTAATGCGAAATAATAATATATTTTAGTAATATTATATAATTTAAAAAAATTATTATTTTTAATCCAATTCAAAAATTATCGACGGAATATTCCGTCGGTAATGTTAATACCAACGGAATACTCCGTCGATAAAAAATAAAAATCCGTTGGTAATACTTTTATCAACGGAATAGTTCGTCGGAAATATTCCGTCTGTAAAAGTATTACCGACAGAATATTTTTCACTGATGGATTTAGTATTACCGACGAATTTTTTCATGGAATATTCTGTCGTAATAGGTTTTACCGACGGAATATGGACTTTTATCGTAAAATTTTCCGTCGGTAAATGTCCGTTCCCTTGTAATATAATACAACTTGATGGAAACCAATTATCAAAGATGCAAAAACCATGAGTTCATATCATCATTTTGAACTTTCAGGGACAATATGTTTGACTTTAATTAATTAATTACAAATTTAATTTGGTCAGAGCATAACTTGTAGCATAAACAAATTATTGCTTAGATTGAAGGAGTTTGAAGCCGTATTTCTCTTACTGATACACATCAGAGTTGATTGCTGCAAGGAACAAAAATGCATAGACATGACTCATCGTTATATGATCATTTCCCAAATAATTAAATAATTAAATATAATGATTAACTATTTGAAGATGGCTAGCTTTGCGGGAAATTGATCAGCTGGTAGCTTGAAATAAGGAAACATGGCTGCTGCCACCTATTAACAATGCAAAAAAAAAAAAATAATTAAAGCAATGTCATCCAGTTGACCTTTCTTAAATGATCCTTTTGCTCCCTTAATGGATAAATGCAAAGCACAAACTTCATTCTTGTTCTGTTTACTAGAAGGAAAATTATCGCATCGTAGAGTTTTTAAATTGTACCAACGGAATTATTAGTAACGTGACATACGTCGACATGTCTATGGATCGGGCCTGGTTGGATTGCGGTTCAATTTTTTTTTTCTCTTACTCAAGACCAGCTCATTTCAAGTCCGAACTGGTCCGTAAATCCGTTTCACTGTTTATAAATATTAAAAAATTAAAAAATATATATTAATATATTTATATTTTTTATAATTAAATTTAAATAAAAGATATTTTTTATTGAATAAACAGTAATTCGAATCGGGCAGGTCCGAATTGAAAAAAAATCTTGTCTAGACCCGACCTTAACTAAAATTTGTATGTATATTTATCACTAAGGTTTAGGTTTAGTGGCGAGGAGGAGGTCTTGGAATGTTGAGATCTCAGGTTCAAGTCCCACTATATATGAGTTTGGTCTAATTTTATGTTGAATTGTTCAATTATGTACTAGTTTGTTTGTTAGTTTCAATAATTTCTTATATGGATGTTGATTATAATTGTAACTTCATAAAATAAAAAATGTATATGTATATGTAATACCTAATCCAAAAAGCTCAAGTTTGTTAAAAATTAATTTTGACTCAACCCATCAAACTATATTGGTATAAAATAAAAAAAAAGAAGAAAAGAAATGGGAAAATATATAAGAAACCCTGGAGAAAGAGAGAGAACCCTTGTTCTTCTTCCTATGTTAAAAAGTTTGGAAAAAACCAACTTAAAGATAAAAAAATCAGAGGTTACAGCTAGTTTAGTCTATTAAAAATAAGTAAAAACCATCTTTTAATTTGAAAAAAACATCTTGTTGATTCCTGAAATTTGGAGTTAAACTTATGAGAGAAAAATCTAAAAAAATTATGAAATTTAACATGATTTTTTTTTATCCTTTTTGGGTAAAGTTATTGGGCATTGTTTTATCATTCATTCAAGAGTTAGTCATGATTCTTGATCAGATTTTTAAGGCTGGTGAAGGAGAACTCATATTGTCATGGATTAAGAAGGTAAATATGTTTTGTAAGAACAAAGTTTGCTGCTACTGTGACTTTGATTTAATTTCTCTAACCATATATAGAATTACACTATTCAAGTTATATATGGTTGGAAAGCTGGTTGAATCTAGTTTTTGAAGTGGAGATATTTTATTTTTCGTAAATACTGTTGAAGCTGTTTGGCACTTGGTAGCAGCACTAGAGGTAATTTCAAGATTTTTTGAATTTTATCTATGGTGATTTATGAGTTGAGCTTTATATGGATGAGAAGCCTGTTAATTCTACTTTCTAAACCTTCAAAAGGATCATGATTTCGAATTTTGTAAATTAAGATACGACTAATTTAGTAAATTCTGCATAAGTTGACAGATTTGTCATTTAAAAGGTGTTATGCTATTTTGGATGGTTTTATAGTATAAATGACCTTTAAAAGAGCATGGTTATTTTTTTTTTTTTTTTATTTGTTTATAGGATTATGAATAGGATTTTGGGAAGAGATAAGTTATTAGAAAGAAGGGAGGCTTCGAGAGGATTTGAGTTCTTTATTTCTTGATTTCGTTTAGCGAACTCAATGATAAGTGACTTGATATCCCCTCGGTGTTTTCACACGGTAAAATCAGCCTTAAGGTGAATTTATATTTTGTACTTTTTGTTTATTAAATCGGGTTAAGCATACAAAATATATATATGTGTGATCTCTTTGTTTCGAATTTGAAATGTGATTCTATCCGATAAATAATTTCTTTGTTTTGAACTCTAAATATGATTTTGTTTAGTATATGATCTTTGTGATTGAGATTTGCTGCATAAATTTTTTTGAATTTAATATATGAAATTGACCTTGTACAATATGTGTTTTTTTTAGCCAGGTCAACATGTATGCTGTGATTTACAAATCAATTTCACACTCTGCCACCAATTTCAAAATAATGGTTTTTATTCTGTTCATTGCAGTCATTTGGTTGTTCTTGATATACTTCTGACCTACTCTAATTAGATTCATTATGGTTTTTGTTTTGATTCTGACCTATGTCACAAGAGTTGAATGTGGTCATGGTAGTTACAGGAGGCTGATAAAAATCAATAATTTATGAAATTTTACTTAGTTCTATTATCTGATAATCTAATTTTGAAATAAATATGTTTATGAATATCAGATTATCCAATTTATATTTCAATTGTTATGCTATTGGATTTGGAGAATTACAATTGTTATAATTAAGAATATATGCAAAGTTTGGTGTAGATCACTTATAAAATATGCGTACAATTTTGAATGTCGAATAAGAATTTATATCTTTAAATTAAAAATCATATAAAGGCTTAAGTTTATATAATACACAACAATCACACATGAATTAAATTAATCGTAATAACATTCTTACTTCAAATTCAAATGTAGTTCAATTTTTATTTAATTTTTTTGTGCGAAAAAGTTTAGGTGAAACAAAGCTATTTTAGTTTAGAATTAGGGCATGCCACAAGCTTCAGAAAGAATTAAAAGTATACTTACAGATTACCCACCAAAAGAAACTGTTAGTGAAATTCGAACCTTGAAACGCCAAAACGCTAACAAATATTCAACATACTGAATCAACCAACGTTGACAAATGTACTTCTATTTGATATGGGATACAAACAACCAAGTTTACTATTTAATCACATCAAGCTCTTGTAGCTTTGCTCTTATATATATTTTTCATAGATTAATAATTGTTTGTTTAAACTTCGTTTTCTAATGTCCCCTAAAGGCAAAACTCTGACTAAACAAATTTTGAGAGTATATTATATACCATGAAATTAATTTCGGAAGATTCGCCCATCCTCATTATTTATTAATAGATAAAATTTTCTTTTTAATATTAGATAAAAGTAGTTAATTTAACTAGGAGTCAAATATTCATGTCCCATAGGCCAAGTTCTGCTTCTAAACCAAATCTTTTTTATTTACATTTCTATACGAACCTATAAAAAACACTTGTTATAAAATTCGAGTTTAATACAATTGATTTATACAGTCATCATTTTAATGTGACATTCAATAAATCTAAAATTCAAATCTTAATATATACATTCCCTTCTGATCATATCTCCATAGTACAATCTTCTTGATATAAAAAATTTGTTAGGAATATAATTTCATCAAAAAGTTATAAAGGTTCCCTTTGTTTTATTTGTTTTTAATTATGAATAATTTATTGTATATTTAGCTTTAGTATTCATGAATCATCAAAAAGAAAATGTCAAAATGGAGTTATCAATTTAATTAATTAATCAATTAATAATCTGGCACCAAAAATTTGACGGGTGAGAACGTACGGAATATGTACAGCTTTCGGCATTTTGGAATATATTTTAAAGAATGTAAAAAGATAAATTTCTTAACCATTTATATTTATATAATGATTCTTTATAACGTAATGCATAACTTTTGTCAATTTGATCGGCTAAAGCTATAGCAAAATCCAGAGCAAAATCAATTACATCACCCCATATATTAACTAGTTGATAGTTGACTGTAAATTATTAAATATATTATAAAAATTTAATGTGTTATCAAAAATAGACATGTTCATGGGCTGGATCAAACCTGAAACCCGTTCAATATTTGAAAAGGTTTGAATAAAAATATTAGATCCGAAAAATGAATATTGACAAAATTTTAGGCCCATTTTTTAAATGAGCCGGGCCTTGGGCAGAATTTTTTAGACCTGGCCCAGCCCGAATACTAGTATATAATAATAAATATATTTATATTTAATAATTATAAGTAATTTAATTTATAAATATAGACAATTACTTTATTACCCAAAAACTTTAACCCTAAACTTTTCTTACACAGTCAACAGACAGCCAAACTTTTCTTTCTCACCTTTACTCTCTCTCAACTCTCAAACTTATACACAAACACATTTACACAGCCGCAACCTCTCAAACCCTAAATTCCCTTTACTCTCTCCCTACCTTTCGGCTCTGCCTCTCAATCTCACCTTTACTCCCTGCCTCTCAATCTCACACTCAACACAGCAGCCTCCTTCCCTTTTGTCGTGTAAGTCCATTTTTTTTTTCAATTTCTTCACTGATCTGGGTAATAGTAGCTTGTTAGCGTATCTTTTTTCCCCATGAAGCATGCTTTAACTGTACTCTGTTTTTTCTTGCTTGCAATGTAATTGAAGCTTCTGATTTTCTAGTAGTTTTTAGACTATGAACTTGCAATGTAATCAGTTATTGGTTCAATTAATAATATTATATCATATCAATTTTTCATTTCATGTTATATTTACATTTAAACCAATTTCACAACTTCATTCACTGTCCACAGATCATGGGTATAAATTACTTCATTCTGGTCCGAAAGAATATTCACAATTTCGTTGGCGCTCACTGGGGATTTAACATAAAGTCAAAAATTATGGTTTATCTTTATGATTAACAATCTCAATTTTCAAATAACCCTTTTTTTCTATTATTAAACTTGAATTTGCTATTTTCTTAGTTACTTTCAATCAGTAGAAAGGTAGAAAATTGGAATTTCAAACTTAAATTTGGGCGGGTAAGGCCGGGCCTGGGTATCATTGTAATAATATGGGTCGGATCTGGCCAAAATACTTTGTCCATATTTTGGACCGGATCGGGTCTGGACAAACACAAATGTTTTTATTATCTTGTCTAGGTCTTGCTCGAACTCAACCCGATCTATGAGTAGGTCTAATAAAAAATATTTTAATTTTATTTTTATTATTCACACAAAATGCATATTAATTGACATGACTAAAAAGATCAAGCTCATAGTCAAATTTATTTCCTTAGAAAACAACCCTTCTTTTGTCATCTAAGAGAGAAATTTGTAAAATTATAAATAATTAGGCAAAAAAATATAATTAAACATCTCAAATTCTTCACCTATGACCTATCCAACTTGGAAGTTGGCACTCGTTAGGTATAAAAGGATAATGCTACTTCTTACAAAACAATTCGCTTGTGTCACATTTAGATCTGAATTAGCTCTAATCTGAATAGGATTTTTTCAATTTAGGTCGGTCCAGTTTAAATTATTATTTATTCAATAAAAATATAATTTTTAATTAAATTTAATTATAAAAAATTTAATATAAAAATATTTTTTAAATATTTAAATATTTATGAATAGTAAAACGAGTTAACAGTTTGGCTCGAACCTGACCCGACCCGAACTTAAATAAAAAACAAAAAAAATTAAAACTACAATCCAACCCGATTCATAACCAGATATAAAATCACGCTTATGATCCTAATTTTATATACATACACGATTTATACGAACACACGTCTTCATTCAATTTTGGTTCGAAAATAACAAGGCTTAAAGTGAATTTTATTGGTTTATCTTTTTGTTTAAAAATTTATGAAATATTATTTAACTTATTATTAACTAAAGTTTAAAGATTAATTAAATTCAACCGCTTTGATTTTTTTTTTTTACAAAAAAAAAAATCGCAATCTAAAAAAAAAATTACAAATGCCGAGAATTAAATTCTAAATTTGTTAAATATATATCATCGTTTATAAATAACTGTATAAATCAATTACGTTAAATCCGTGATTATAACTTCTTAAACTAGCTAAGAATTTAGCTTTTGTCCGTATCCTAACAAGGCAATTGTCATTGTCCCCTACCAATTTCTAGGAAACTCACTTGGAAAATAATTTAATGATCAATATCTATTCCCATATTTGTATTTTGGAATAAAGACAGCTAGACTTGTCTTTCCATTGAGAAAAAAAACACTAAATTTAAGCCAATTAAGATCTTTATCTTTATTAGTAGACTAGGGTTGTCCACTAACGTTAAGGCCAAAGGGGTCAACGCCTCAACCCGACGGGGGGGGGGTCCTGGACTCCCGGTGTGAGTGTGACTCTCTTTGCAAGAGGAAATTTTTTTAAAAGAATAATTTAAGATCCGAATTAGACCTGCTCATGATTGGATTGGATCACAATTTAAATTTTTTTTATTCAAATTCGTTTTGGGCCAGATACGGATCAATCGGTAAGTCCGTTTTTTTAAGTTTATAAATTATTATTTTTATATTTATATTTTTTATAATTAAATTTTTTATTTAATTAATAGTAATTCAAGTCGAGTAGGTTTGAATTACAAAAAAATTTATTCAAATCTGACCCAATTCGAGCCGGATCTATTGTATCGGACAATCCTTAATCAATTCTAATCCAAATGTATCATAAATTAAATGCTTTAGTTTATTTAGGATGATTTTATAAAGCCTGATTTAATAAGAAAAGCAATTCTTATATTCTTAATTATCTAAAAGTGAGTGTCATATATATAATATAATATAATATCAAAATTATAATCTGAATCATATGGTAATACTTAATATTACAATTGACTATAGATTTATTGCATTAACAATTAATATTATAATTATCTTTGACTTGAGTGTAATTTTATTATTGTATTTTTAAATTTGATTAAAATTTTTTATAAAATATTTCTTTTTTTTTTTCACAAAATATTCTAATTTTACAATTAATTTTAACTATTTTAAATAAAAAGGATAAAATGGCATCCATTTACAGATGAGTTGTAAATTTTGAAGAATTTCAACCCAATAATATAGAACACGTAAGATGATTTTATCAGGCTCAAGATTTGTTGTTGAAAACAAAAATGTGTATTTTCTTCCATCAATTAAGTATAACAATTACCAGTTAATAACCTTACTTAAGATTGCAAATATAAAGCCGATGAGGCTTTATCTCAATGACGAGAAAGAAGTCTTGGTATCTTTAGGCACCAAGTATGAATTTCGTTTAATTTTATTAATTTTATTATTAAATATTAAAGATTTTTTTTTTTGTTATGATTATAATTTGTACTGATATATGTAATCCATCAAAGCAATTACAAATATAAACTAAACGAGTTTGAATTGGACCTGTCCAAAGGTCGGATAGCCTGTTTGTCTCGACAGACCCGGCTAGTATTGGACCGGACTTGGATAAGATTTTTGTAATTCGGGTCGGTTTGGTCTGAATTACTATTAATTAAATAAAAAATATTTTTTATTTAAATTTAACTATAATATATATATATATAAATATTAATATAAAAATTATTTTTTTAATATTTAATAATTTATGAATAGTAAAATAGGCTTACGGACTAGCCCGAGCCTAATCAGAAACAGGCTTGACAAAGAAAAAAAAAATTTCCGAGCCGCTACCCGATCTAATTTGAATTATACATCAAAACAATTACAAATATAAATTACACAGAGTTTGAATTATTTGCAATGGTTTTAGAAAGTATTTTTTTGTTAGATACTCAACAATTAACAATCAACTCTTCTCTCTCTAAAATAATATAAGAGAAGTATTCCAATCATAATTTCATATTGAAAAAGAGTTGAAGTCATTCTTTGAACATAATCCATCAACCCCCGCTACTAGAAAAATAACTTTTAGTAACGTTAAAACTATTGCAAAATGTCAATTTTTTGTTGTAAATTTTTTTTCATAACAAAAAATCATTGTAAGATCATTATTCATACTTCCGTTCTGTTGTTAAAAATATACGTAATAATTTTGATTCTCCAATTAATTATTTTTCTTGATGATGCAAGCCTACTAGATACATATCACCGTAATTACATCAACATGCTACAATCAATTGAGTTAAGTTATGGTTCTGCTTTCCGTTAGGATATGCCGGGATTGAATAGAATCCAACATTCTATCAATAAATCACCTAATTATTATCTTAATCAAGTGAAGTTGATCTAATAATTAAACACCTCCAAGGCAGGGTAGAGATTATATTGTTAGATAATAATGATTAAAGACTGCAAATCTGGCCTGTAATTAGGTAAGTGGATATGTTGTTTAAGGCAATCGAATGGGCTTGAATTTGAAAATTTTAAGCTCGAACAATAACAAGTTGGGCTTGGACAAATTCAATCCAAGGCTCATTTTTATAGAGTTATTTTTTTTTAAAAAAAACTTTCGTTTCAAGTCTCTCTCTAGCTAGCAGATAAAACAACAATTATTTACTTTAATTCTATTTGGTGATTGAGATTGTACAGTAATTATATACGTAATATGAACATAAGAATTTGCACTGACTGGAAGAAGTTAATAAGCTGCCGAGAAAGCAAAAGGCCTAGAGAGATTTGATAAGATTATACCTCAGCAGTTACCTAGTTGCCTGCCCCAAGTGAACTTATGCTTATGTTATTCAGATTGAATATTAGATATGGGTATATATTCAATACGAATATATTTAAGTTTTTAAATTTTTTTCATATATTTGAAAGATCATTTCTATATATTGTGTTCGAATATGTGTCGAATACAAATATTGGATATAAATATTTAAATAAATGAATAAAAAGTCTAGGTAATATAACTTATTACTACTAAATCCAACATTAATTTCAAATCAGTGGATTCCAAATATCACACTTATGAATGATTGAAAACAATAAGATAAAGAAAGTAAAATTAATTCTACTTTTTTCAATGTTCTAAAAGAACTAAATAAACACCATACATAGGTGTAAATCCATGGTGTCCACGGTGTTTGTGAATAACATTCCTCCTTCAGTGCACTGGAAATGGTTATGAAGTATATTCCAATACCATGGGAAGGTTGTTGATGTATTCATTCCAAAAAAGAGAAGCAATAGAGGCAGAAAGTTTCGATTTGTACGCTTTTCAAGGATCGAAGAAGCAAGAAGAGTTGTCGATAGACTTCATGGGGCATGGTTGCTGGACTTTCGTATTGGAGTGAATCTGACTAGATTTAATACTAGAAGCTCGTACTGGAGAAAGGTGCAGTCTAGTAGTAGACAAAATGGTTTAGGGACAAAAGGTACTTACATGTTTCCTGTTGGACTTAATGTTGGATATCAATGTGTATAAGTACGAAATACGTATATGAATATGTAAGTTGTCGTAAGTAGATGCACGATATATAATTAAGGTATACAATCGATATTTAATTTTTTTGTTCTACTGAAACTGTAAATATATGTCATTTAATATAATGTCCGTATATTCGTATTTGAATATTTTATATATTCTGTTCACATTCTATTTATGTATATGTTTATGCAGTAGTGAAATAATTCTAAATGCATATAATATGGCCAACACTTAATACTATTAATGTGGTGAAGAAAGATATAGTTTGAAGAAATCTGATTTACAAGCGGTTGTACTTGGTGAGAATCCAGTTTAGAAGAATTGTGAGTTAGGGGCTATAACGTCAACTTAGGAAGATAATTCTACTAATAAAGGAAAATCTGTAAATGGTGAAAGTTCTTATATTCCCCAGACAAATTCCTGCAATGGCAGGTTAACTCGAGAAAGCAATTCACAATCTTGAGAAATGTTTGATTGGGATTGCTAGAGACTATTATGAGATTGAAAGACTTTTGGAAAATTTTAAAATGGAAGGTCTTTTTGACGTTCATGTTAAAAAATTTTCTAGGAAGCAATTTCTCATTGAATTTGATGAAGAGGAAACAAGGATTAGAATGAAGGAGTTGGGATGGTCATGGCTTAAAGAATGGTTTCTGGAGCTGGAACCTTGGTCAAGATTTGCCTATCCTAATTTCAGAAACACTTGGGTTACTGTTTTTGGTGTGCCACTCCATGCTTGGAATTACTCAAATTTTCAAAATATTGCCAATATTTGGGGAGAACTAATCTCTATGGATGCTAAAACTTTGAATTTTCAAGATTTTAGTAGAGGGGCTATGCTTTTTTCCACCAATCAATTAAAGAGAGAATTGATGAGGTTATCATTTTGAAATTTGGAGGTGAAAACTTTCCTGTCAGGCCTTAGGAGAATAATAACAACAATGGGACTAATCACTAGAGGATATTGAGGATTTTTTTTTCTTAAAATTATCTCATAAAGTAAAAAATAAAGGTAAAAAAATAAAGTGAAAAAGCTTGTTTCGAGTGGAAGCAGAATTGCTAATGCATCATTGTTTGATGGGGATTTTTAAAATAGTATAAGAATAATCCTAAGGCAAGAGGCTCATGAGACATGGGAATTGGGTTGCTGGGGTTATCTTCGAATTGCGATGAGGAATTGGTGATTGAGAAATTGATGGAGCTCGAAACAAAAGAGGAAATTTGAACCTAATTTTGAGTAGAATCTAAAATGATTCGAGAATGGGTGTCTAGAAAGGTGATGATGTGGATTTGCTTGTTAGCTATGCTTTAATGTCGGCTAAAAGATTGGAGGGAAGGGAGAGGAGGTTAGGGTTTGATTAAGGGGATGGAGGGGAGGCTAGGGTTTGATAAGGTTGGATTTTTGGCTTTAGATATGGGGTTTTTAGGTAGCTTTTGAGGAAATTAGTGGGAATTCTAGGGAAAGGAGGACTGTTTAGGGGGCATTTTGACTGGAAAACTCATCGAACGACGGCGGCCAACGACGAAGCTGGCACCGAAAATTGGGAATTCTCGTCGGAATCTGGAAAACTTTGGGTTATCCGACGAGATTGGATGAACATGGGAGAGGGTGAGAGAAGGCTAGAGAGAGAAGGGAAGTGAAGAGAGAGAAGAAAAAAGGAAATCTGGAAGAAAAAAAAAAAACTCTTATATAGAGGTGCAAAACGCACCGTTTGGATTAAAGGGGGGAGGATCCATGCGTGTGCCTACGGCACCCGACCCAGGCGCAGCCGACACGGCCAGGAAAGAGAATGAAAGAAGAAAAAAAAGAAGAGGAAATCATCGAGCAAAGAGGCAAACTCGTTTCTAATATTCTAACCCGAGACGTGATTTAAACACTAAAATTCATAACGGTTTGGGTATGATTTTGTTATTTATTTTATTTTTCTTAATTATTCTAATATGCATTTAAAAAAAAAATAGAGAAGTGTGGAAAAATGAAGAAAAAAAAGAGTAATAATAATAAATAAGTTTTTTAAAAAATTATTTACTATTTTGAGAAATATATATAACAATAACAATTTTTTATATAATAAATAATAAATAATAAATAAGTAAGAATGAAAAATAATAATAATAAAAAAAGATAGTGTGATCGAGTGAGAACATTTCGGGAATTCCGCTAGGTTGCTTGGGAATATCCTTATACTTTTCTCATGAGAGATTATTATTCTCATTCTTTTGGAATAACGAGGGAATTTACGGACGAATATATAATTTCTTGAATTTAGCCGGGTTGTTGGAGAATTCGAGAAATTTTCAAGCACAAGAAATTTTCTCAACAATCCGTCAAGAAATAAAATAATTGCTATATTTTTTTATATAAAAATAACAATAAAGGAAAAAGTTTAATTTTGTTATGGATTTTGATCAAAGCTTTTAAAAAAGGGAGATAATGTGTCCCAATGAGATGATCTCGGGACTTTCGTCAGGTTGCTGGGGAGGCTCCCACGATTCTCTCATGAGAGAACATTAGTCTCGATTTCTCGGAATAACACGAGTAGTAACATGCGAAAGAATTTTTTTTAAATTCCGCCAAGTTATTGAGAAATTTAGAAAATTGTCCAACGCAAGTAATTTTCGTGATATTGCCAAAATTAATAAATAAAATAATGTGAAACCAAAAGAATAAAAATGAAAGTTTTATTCATATATAATATTGCATTTATTAGTTGTACGCATTCATGCTTGTCATGGCCATTACATTCTTAGATAAAATTACATTTTTAAATGACAATTTATTTTTGGAATAAACTAAGATATATTTTCGATCGGTAATAATTTTTTAGTCTCTACCAGATTGTTGGGGAGCATTCAACAATTATTCATCGAAAAAAGAATACCTTTTTTATGAACGAAATGAAAGTTTTTACAGGAAAGTATCTCTGTATTCCACCAAATTGTTGGGGTATAGGGAATTTTGTTGTTTAAAAATCTCATTTCGTTTGAAATAAATTGTAGACACCGAATTTTATTCAGGTTTTAATTTTGTAGTTAATTAGTTAATTTTTAATTTTGTAAATTATTTTATTTTATTTTCGAATTTAACAAAAAAAAAAGAAAAGAGAAAATCAGAAAATTAATTAAAAAGAAAAGGAAATTCGGATAATCAAAAAAAGGGGGAACCAGGTTGGATCAAATTAGGACTCTTCCTCAGATCAGGATTAGGCTTAGGTGTTTATGAAGAAAAAAAGTTTTTTATCTAAGTGAATTAAAACTCTAGACACGATTGAATTAAGACTACTCTAAGATTTTGGCTATAAAAAAACACGACCTTGGATTCAAGAAGGGAACACAGAATTTTGACAACAATCTAGTAGGAGGGAGACAATTGGGGAAAACACAATAAACAAGGATAGATTCGGAGGAAATCAGTAAGTGAATGCTGAGGAGGAAATTTTTGAGAGCCTTTTTGATTCGAAATTCTTGGTTTTTGGGTTCTATTTGGTGTTTCGAGAATCACAACGGTGGGAACTTAGGGAATAGCTTGAGGAGATTACGAGTGAAATCTGGTGGTCATCGGGAGGTCATGGGAGGAGATCGGAAGGGGTGAGATCGCGGATTTCAAACTTAGATCTAGGATTTTCAGGTTAGATTCGACCAAAACTAGGGAGATTTTCGGGTATAGGAGATCTAAAGGAGTTTCGGAGCTTATTTTGGCGAATTTTTGGGCATCGGAGGTAGCGACAATCGGCGAGGAGCGGCGACGGTGACAGCGACTGTCGATTTCTGGATTTTGAACAACAGGTGGTTGGTTCTTGAGAGAGAGAGAAGATCAGAGGATTTAGAAGGGTTTTTTTTTTAGAAGGTATAAGAAATAAAACAAAAAAAAAATGGTTTTAATAGGGCTACAGCCGAGTCGGGTCACGGGGCCCGCGCGTTGACTCAACCCGTTTGTAGCCTTTCCCCTTTTCTTTTTCTTTTTCCTTTTGTTTTTTTCCTTTTTGTTTTTGTTTTTATTTTCGTTATTTATTATTATTACTTATATGTTTTTTATTTATTTAATTTAAATTGCATCATTAATTCTTATATTACATCATTAATTATTATTTATTATTTATTAATCTTTACTAATTTTATTTTTAGTTTTTGCAGGGATACTTTTGTAAATTAACTTTGATTTTAATTATGATATTTTAATTATTTATTAATTACTATTATTTATTATTATTTATTATTATTATATTATTATTATCTTTTAACTATTATTCATTAATTACTATTACTATTATTTAACTATTATTTTAATTTTTAACTATTATTTGTTATTAACTATTATTAACTTTTAATTATTATTACTATCTTTTAATTGTTATTTATTATTTATTAACTATTAATTTGATTATTATTATTATTATTATTAGAAAGATAATTTTTAATTGATGATTAATTAAATTAAAATAATGAATGGAGATATTTTCCGATGATGAAATTCGAAGAGATCATGATTGGTTGATTTCCGAGAAATTTTTAGGTGAGAAAATTCTCTTAAAATTTCTCCAGATTTATGGAAAGATTTTTAAATGATGATTTTCGATGCAAAAAGGTTAAAATTTATTTGTTTTAAAATAATTAATTCTCAATGAATTTTTTAGTCATAATTTTCATAATTGATGCTTAAATTAAAATCAAGAGTAAATTAAGATTTATTCCGATGATTAAATTCAAAGAAATCGCGATTGGTTGATTTCTAAGAAATACTAGGTGAGAAGTCTCTTAAAAATTCTCCAGATCGATGAAAAAATTTAGGAAATAATTTTCGATATTGAGATCAAGGTTTATTTTTTGAACAAACATAAATAAAAATGCAAGTTTTTAATTATGAAAATTAGACTTAGGATTAAAACTTGATTTTTCCGACGACTGAGTCTCTTCAATGGAAATATCGATTTCTTTTGAATACTCTCGAGATGAGGAGACATCTTTTACCAATTCCCCCAGATTGATGGAAAGGGGGACCTAAAAGATGGTTTTCGATGTTTTTCAACTTAAAAAAAATAGGATAGATAAGACCATTTTAATTAAGAAATTTAAGTATCACAAGACTAATTAGATACTATCTTTTAGATAGGCGTTGTGAGAGTGCTAATCCTTCCTCACACGTAACCGTACTCCCGAACCTAGTTCTGATAAGTAGACCAGAACCTATTCTTTTTAAGGTGCCTTAGTTAAGCTTAGAATTACTTTAAATAGGATAGATTCATAAAGGTGACTAATCACACCTAGATTAGATGATTAGTGGCGACTCCATGATTTGTGTTTAGCATGCTGAATTCGTATTTGACACGTTATGACATAAATCAATTTTTTTTTTATTTGTGGAATTCGGTTAAGGAAATTATTTTTGGATATCAAAATAAAAATCAAGGATAACACGTGATTAATGGGTACAGTTTTCTAAACGAGCATTGTGGGATGCTATTTCTTCTCCACACTTAATAGCACTCCCAAACTTGATTTTTATTTTCGCAGATCAAAAATTATTTTTTAATAAATTTTATGATTTTATTAAAAAGATTAATTTTCTTAAGTGATCCAATCACACTTAATAAAAAAAAGATTGATAACGATTTTTTTGTTTCAAACTTATTTCTTAGACGTCGGACGATGAAAAATCGTTACGCTGGGTAGTTTGAAAGCTCCCATATAATAATTCTTCAATTTCAGCTGTTCTGTCTGGAGAATAAAGTCTTCAGTTAAGACTTAAGTTAAGACCTAGAAAACCTGACAGCAATCCAGCATTGGACCTTATTTCTTAGCCATTGAAAAATAAAAGAAAAACCCGAGCAAGAAGATAGCTACATATATGGAGTGCACCGACAAATCAAATCCATTTTGCTTTATTTGTTTACGTTAGGCAAAGGATATATATATATATATATATATATATATATATCAAAAAAATGTTGCTTATTTTCAGGACAGGAAACTTCTGGGTTCTGATACATGTAAGATCTGATAATTCGTGTATTCCTATCGTATTTGGGTATTTTATCGTGTCATAATCATATTTAAGATATTTTATATTTATATAAACTTTGATACGTTAATAATTCGTATTATATAGATTTTGAAACATTCGTGTCGTGTTCATGTCGTATTTTTAATTATTTTTTTCGTATCGTATTCGTGTCGTGTCCAATATTATCAGGTCTCCTTGCAATAAATTAATTTCCAGATGGAGGTGTCTAATTTTGGTCTCACATTTGAAGGATAAACTAAGGTTCTCACTACTTTTGGATCTTGATGAAACAAGTCGTATCTCGTTATATTATCTCAACTCTTTATTTCTTTTAAAGCATTCGTATTCAATATATATTTAAATGAGTATCGGTTTAATCTTTTAAATATATAATTTTTTTTTATAAAAAAAATGAATATATCAATATCAGATACATATCCGTATTCGACAAATAATATTAAAACTTCTACACAATTATTACTCGAAACATTGAAAGGATAATTTGGATCCATACTTCAGCTTCACATGATGTAGCGCTTGACTCTAGAAATGAGAGTACTTCAAGGTTACACCTCCCATATTCACAATTTTGTACACAATATGAAAACATAACACGTTTAATAAACACGAAAATAGTATAGTAAATATGGCATAATATGTTTAAACACAATTAATATAATTAACACAACACGTTTAATATACGTATCGTGTTCGTATTTAAAATTTTAACACATTTTATTATTTATAGTGTTTATATTTATACAACTAACATAAAAAAACACCAACATTTGGTTGGTTGGAGTGGATAGTGGCTCCAACCCCCTAAATGAGAATCAAGATTCGAATCCTGGGAGTCTTCAATGTTGGAAGGGCTTTACCATTACACTCTCGGTCCGACAGGGATTAGTCTTCCATCAACCATAAAATGGAGGTAGGGGACACCCTGGGTTTACACCAAAAAACTAACATAAAAAAACACGAGATATAACATTCATAGATTGCCAGATCTATCAACAAGTAACCAAAAGCAAAGTTAAAAAAATCGAACCAGTCAAACTTTCGATTTTCGATCCAATCGATCCGGTTTGATATAGTTTTTTTTAAAATATATTTAAACACTAAATTTAATGTTAAATAAATATTAAATATAATTAATAATTAATAAAAATATGCATTTGATTTAACGGTATGATATTTAATATAAAACTAAGAGATTAAAGATTCAAAATCTCATTAATTACAAATAAAATTTTGAATATATATATAACCGATTTTTTATCAATTCAATCCGATTTTTAATTGATTAAATCGATTTTGTATTGATTCGATTAATATCTGATTTTAATATACTCGCTGAATCGAATAGGTTATCGATTCTCAATTCAATCGATCCAACCGACCGATCTAATTCAATTTTTTAATCAATAACCAAAAGACATCTTTGAATATAAAAATTTTGAAATTAAGTTCAAAGCTGATAACTAAGGTTTTTTTTTTTTTTTTTGGGTTCATTTGCAATTTTGGATTGAAGTGTTAGGCACTCACTCACATGTTTTCACTTTACCTACTAGCTACGAGCTATGACTGACAAGTAGCCATCAATGTCGCAATCTATATGGGAAATCGAGAAACGTGGATGCGTAATGTCCAATTTTACGCCATGGACAAAAAATGAAAAGAAATTGCTTAGTCTATGAAAACGGCTAAAGTATTGATTCGTATTGAAATTCTAAGAAAATGGAAGAAAATAAATAGCAGTTGTTAAAGTGATTTTATTTCATAAAGTTTTGAGTTTCATGTAATTTTATATCAAATTTGATCTTTTTATTTATAATTAATTAATATTTGATTGAATATTTAAAATAATATTAAATTTTAAATTCTGTTATGTTATTTTTATATATTATTTTTTTGAATTTGTCATATGATAAATTTTTTTATTTTTACTTACACGGAATGAAACGGTTAAAATGATAATATTTCACATTTAATAAATCTTAAATACATTAAACAATTCAAGATTTAATGTATACGGATAACATCACTTTCAAAATAGTAAAAGTTCTTTATTAATTACCTTAATTGTAGCATCAACCCTTTGTTCTGTTTGGCCTAAATTTTGCCTTTCTACTGTCCAAGGCGCTGTTTGGCCTAAATATTGAAATCCCGGGAAACGAGTACAATTTTATCAAAAAGATGGTAGGTAAGATACGGTGACAATGAGATCATTTGCAATGAGAACTGTGAGAACGGTGAAGAATTATAAAAAAGTCAAAAAATTAAAAAAAAATATTATGTTTACACAAATATTTAAAAAATATTTTGAAAGTTTGAATTTTAAGGGTTTTTTTTAAGTCAAATATTTATATATTTTTAAAATACATTAGTTTCGTCAACATTATTTTTATTTAATTTTTAATCGAAAATAATTTCATTTAGCCAAATCCAACATGTTGGAATTGTTTTTTGTCTCAAACTATTAGATTTGCTTTGGATTTTTTTCCTTCATGGTGAAATCTAATTGTTTAGTACTAATTTAAGATCCAAGCAACACAAATCTAATCGTTTGAAAACGAAAATAGCCTTAAGTGGTAAAAAAAAAATGTCCATGAATCAAGTCGGGACTGGCCCAATTTCGAACAAATTTTTTTTTGCTTGCTCAGGCCCCAGCTTGGGCCAGTTCGAGTATAAAAACTCATTTTCTTATTTAAAATATATTAAAATATATTATATTAATATTAATATATTTTTATAATTAAATTTAAATAAAAATATTATTTTTATTATTTAAACAGTAATCCTGGTCAAGCCGATCTTATTATTAAAAGCCTATTCCATGTCCAGTCTAATTCGGATCGAGCTTGTCAGGCTGGACGGGTAGCATGCCTCGTGGATAGGTCTACGACCACATATAGCTCGAACATTGTTGAATTTAGCAATAAGATTATCAGGTTGTTGGAAGAAGAAACAAAAAATAATTTGAAATAAAATGATAAAGACCGTACTGGGCCGGGCCTGGGCATGTGTTTTCCTGAGGGTCGCCCCGGATCACTGTTCATAGAATAAATAAATAAAAAATTATTTAAATTTAATTATAAAAAAATAAATATATATATTTTTATTAAGGGTGAACAGTGAATTCGGGCCCGCGGATAGAGCTTCGGCAAGAAAGTTGAAAAAATTTCGGGTGGCGGCCTGCCCCTACCCATTAGCAAGTCTAGTGTAAAGTACATTTATTTAATAATAACTTAAAATTAACTTATTTATTTATTTGTTTGTTTGTTTATTGTTCATGAACATATTTTTAATTGCTCCTGAACATGTTCAATTATATGTTAATAAATATGTTTGTTTAATATTCGTGAACCTGTTCATTTAATTTAAATGAACTGAAAACGAACATAATTTTAAAATCCTTAGCGAACACGAGCCAAACACAAACAGATTAAAAAATAAACAAACGAACACGAACAAAGATCGATTCGTCCAAGCCAATTCATTTATAATTCTAATAATCAAATTTTTTATTAAATATTTTATATTATTATTGCAAATACTAAATACTTTTGATGTTTCATCTTATTTGATAATTGTCCATACTATTCTAAATTAGACAAATCAACCAAAAACCAAAAACCAAAATAAAAAATAAACTACTTTTACATAACAAATTTTTAAAACTTGTGCGAAACCAAGGATTTGCACCGGTTTGTATTGTAACAATTCTCACCGTAGTAGTAATTGTAAGATATGCTTACTAAGCTGCAAGTAAGTTTTGAAAATGGCAGTTTCTCTCACATGACAACCCTGTTTAGCAGACTGTTCTCTCACCATTTTTGCCTGCACATAGCAGTATTAGAGGTGCTCATGACCAGGTCGGGTCGGACCGAATTTAGGTATGGTATCAACACTATATATATTTGTTCAAGTCCGGCCCGGCCCGTCCATATGAACCTCAAATTTTATCCAAACCCGCCCATATTTGTAAATGGATAATCCAAGCCAGTTTAGGTCCGCCCATATTTTTTTCTAAAAAAATTTAAACAAATATTTTTTTATTAATTTTATCTATTTTATCTTTTATTAATTTTTAAAACATGAATAACTTATCATATTTTTAAATGTTTACACTATAATATTATTTATATATATATATATATTTATATGATATAAATTACATAATATATAAAATGTAAAAATAATATATTTTATAAATAAAAAAAGGGTCGAGCCGGGCTTAGGCCTTGATTATTGGAGCCAAGGTCCGGCCCATTTTCTAAATGGGCCTAATTTTTTTTATCCAAATTCATATTTCGAAGTTAATATTTTTGTCCTAAATTAAATGGTATGAAATCGTGAAAGAAAGAGATGCAGTGATAGAGTGATAGAAAAAACGTAGAAGAGATGAACTGATAAAAAAACAAGGGTAAAAGAATGGTGAAATTGAGAAAAAAAGTAAAAAAAGAAAAGTGTTTTAATTTAAGCCACATATTTGATTTTGATTTAATGATTAAAAAGTAATATAAAATTTCCTAATTTTACATTAATATAAATAATTTTTTTTTTCATTATATATATATATATAAATAATGCAATGATAGTGAAAGAAAGCTGTGTTTCTGGAAATTAGTCAGCTAAGTTACAAAACAATCAACAAAAAGGTTAAAATACTACTTCTAAAAGTCAATAAAGATCATTAGATGCAAAAACAAGTTTATTTCCAAGTGCCAACTACACAGAATTAGGTAATTGAAAACAAAATAGAAAGAAAAAAATTGTTATTCAACGTCGGTCATTACCGACAAATAATTAAGCTCACTTCTAGTTCTAAGTAACTAAGAGAAAGAAGTAAAGAAGGTGAGCGATATGCGTGTAAACTCCCAAACAAGACATAAAAAATTTCCACCAATAATGAAGTTGGCATTTGGAAACAAATATTGTTAGATTTATTTTAGCCTAAATAATCTCACTCAAGTAAACTTAAATGGATTCAAAGGTAGCCTCATTTGGTACGATTGGAACACGTTTTTGTTTTAATCGTATCATTATATTCATTGAGTATCAGAAATGTCACGGGCTTCAGTGAAAAATAATGCCTTCCCATCGGAAGATTTTTTCTTATAATTAATACCCATTTGATTTTTTTTTTCATTTTTTTCTTTGATTTTTATTATAATTTTTTATTTTTAAAATGGGAAATAATATTTTAATTTAATATAGTCAATAAATTTTATATTATATAATTAATATGAGTTAATTAAAAATAAATAATTATATAAATAATAAAAAAATAAATGCAAAAATATTATTTTATACATTACTATCATTTTTATTAATTTTCATTTATTTATTAATAAAACTATTATTTGATATAAATATAATTCTAATAATTTTTTGTTTTTTATTAATTTCATAAATATCAAATAATTTAAAAATTTTATTATTACATATTTTAATCTAATATCTTTAATAGTCATTTTTTCTTTTCACTACAATGCACTTCACTGTCACTACTGTTTTTGCATGCAAACACATATCCCACCACTAATTTTAATATCACCGTTATAATACTCAATTTTATAGTTATATTAATTAAAATCACCGTTACCGTTATTTTCAATCTCACCATCCATTAAATTGCATCACATGCAAAATTGGAGGTAACAACCACTCTTGTAGGCTTTGTTTTTCTATAGCTCTGTCTGTCATTGCGTTTGAAATTAGTAAAAGTATTTGCAGTCCAGAAGGAAGTTTGCTGTCATCAAAACATTTCTATTATCCTTCTTGTAACAGTAAATATTTCATAATATTTGGAATAAAAGTCCTAGATGAACACATTTCCTTATATAACAAGATGTGCAAGGGCATTATTTGTATAAACTCTCTTCACTTTCAGTTTGTTGACATATTTTCATGCCTCAAGCTTCTTATCTTTCATAGGAAAGATAGTTAGCATAGAATTCGAGACTTAATTCAATTGATTCATGAAACAATTTTTAAAAAATGATATTTAGTAAATTTGAAGTTCGAATTCTAACATTTGCCCCTAAATAAAAAAATGTATTGTTGCTTTTCTTTTTTTCTTTTTTTTTAAAAGAAGAAGCATGTTTCATAAATGGAAAAAAAATGAAAAGAAAGATAACTAATACCTCATGGAAAGAGAAGCAAATATAGATGCTAATCTTCTTCAATCATGAATAAGGCCTTGTATCCATAGTCCAAAATTTCAACAAAGTGGACCTAAATGGACCCTATTACATTTATGAATTACTTAAAAAATTTACAAATCTAGATGACTATAGATCTGCTTATGAGTAGGACAAATTTGCATCATATATATAAATATTAATATAAAAAATAATATTTTAATAATTTATGAATAGTAAAATGAACTTACGAATCTGCCTCTATTTCCCTACCTCTACTCGTGCCCCCACTTTCCTAATGAGTTGCGAGTTTTTTTTTTTTTTTTGTTGCTTTCTTTCTCGTTTGTTTTTAACTTTTTAACGGGAGCTACGAAATACAAATACGACCAATCGATATTTTACTGATGATCGAATAGGCGAATTCCATGACACCATCTCCTTTATTTGCATCGCATTGTATCCGTCTTTTTTTTTAGTGAAATTGTTTTTTTTTTATTAAATAAAGAATCAGATCAAACATTATAAACGAATAGGTACAAAGAGAACAAAAAAAGAACGTGCGGCTCGTTACGAAAGTGGGGACACGAATAAGAGTAAGGAAATGAGATAAAGAATTTGAATTTACGAACTGATCCGAAATAAACTTGAATAAAAAAATAATAAGTCACGGTCCGGCCTAGCTTATGAGCATCTCTACTTCGTAAGGTATGAACAAAGAGAAAATTTTGGACACCTGGCCTAACAAAAAGGCTCCTTTAGCACTATAAAAAGAGCACTTCTCGTTACACCATCGAAAGACAGAGCTGGATGATGTCTCTTACATACTTGCTAGTATTGCTCTTTGGGGTGGTGGCTCTGGCCACTCCCTCCCTTGGTACCTACGAGTCACCCAACTATGGGAAACCACCTACTCCTGTCTACAAACCTCCCGAGGTAAAGCCACCTCCAATTTACAAACCACCACCAATTTATGAACCTCCAAAGAAAGAGAAGCCAGAGCCTAAGCCACCAGTTTATGAACCACCAAAGAAGGAAAAACCAGAACCTAAGCCACCAGTCTATGAACCTCCTAAGAAGGAGAAGCCAGAACCTAAGCCACCTAAGCCCCCAGTTTATTCACCTCCAAAGAAGGAGAAGCCTGAACCCAAGCCACCAGTCTATGAACCTCCTAAGAAGGAGAAGCCAGAACCTAAGCCACCAGTTTATGCACCTCCAAAGAAAGAGAAGCCAGAACCCAAACCACCGGTGTATGAACCTCCAAAGAAGTCTCCAGTTTATGAACCTCCAAAGAAACCACCAGTTTATGAACCTAAGCCACCGGTTTATGCACCTCCAAAGAAAGAAAAACCAGAACCCAAGCCACCAGTCTATGAACCTCCAAAGAAAGAAAAGCCAGAACCCAAGCCACCGGTCTATGAACCTCCAAAGAAAGAAAAGCCAGAACCCAAACCACCAGCCTATGAACCTCCAAAGAAAGAAAATCCAGAACCCAAACCACCAGTCTATGAACCTCCAAAGAAAGAAAAACCAGAACCCAAGCCACCAGTCTATGAACCTCCAAAGAAAGAAAAGCCAGAACCCAAGCCACCAGTCTATGAACCTCCAAAGAAGCCACCAGTATACGAGCCACCTTATGGTCACTATCCAGGACAACCTCCATTGGTGAAGCCCTAGCTAGCCATCTGAAAAACTAAGCTACTATGGCTATATAGATAGATCAGTACGGTACCTACAAATAAGAGCTGCTGTCAACTCAACTCATGTTCTATTTTCTTGTATGTCATGTTTGATGAGAGACCACTAGTGAGAATGCTCATCTCAGTACGTACTCTTTCAAATGTCTATTCTATACCTTCTTGTTGCTCAATGAGCAGTTTCTGATTCAACTTAAATTCGAAATGCCAACTGCAGGAGTATTTATCACAGATTTTTCTTGTATTCTCTCATGCATATGCATGCCTTTTAGTCCATCCAAAATAGCTCCAGAACTCAACTTTTCTTATGTTTAAGTACATGCATGGAGAAAATGGTGGGAGATATATTGGCCTAAGATGACAAAAGTAAATTTGAGGCAATGATGACAGTTGCAACATTGCACATGAACTAGAAAGGAAAGAAATGCATCACCTTAAGAAAATTGGCTAGAAAACTATGCAATTTTATCTCTATCAATTTTTCTTTTTTAGACAATGTTTTTCAGTATTGCTTTAATCTGACTAATTTTATTCTCCTTTAAATTTTGCCATCAACCAGTAAAGGTTAGTAAGAGAACAGTGGTGCCCTGGTTACTGAAAATTTTTGATAATTTATGTTACATACTAAAACAAAGACAGTTGTGAAATATGATTATAAAATTATATAGAAATCTTATAAAAAGTTATTTTAAAAAGTAAATATTCTATGATTTCTAGAATATGCTATAATGCCACAAATCTGAATTCGTAATTTTAACACAAAATTATGGTAAATTGATACTTTGTTATTCGGACTAGGGTGAATGTCGGGTATGTGTCCATATGGGTATATTAAAAAATATAAATCTTTTCATGTATTTGAAGGATCATACCCATTACCCATGTCTAAATATTTATCGAACACATATGTCAAATATGAATAAGAGAAAATGAAGAATCCGACTAATATAGATTTGATTACTCCTTTGAAGGTGACATTTATCTGTGATGTGTATAATTCTTCGCATCGATACTTATACTTCTTCGCATTGTATCGAATCCAATCTCCCAATCTTCATAAGAACAATAAAAAGGAAAAAGTTGGATATATTATCAAATAAACCCTTAAATTATGAACAAGAACACTGTTCAAAAATCAATAACACAGAGGTATCAGGACAAGCAATATTACAAAATTCCTCCTCTTGGAAGGCAACTAGCTTCTTATATTGAACTCTTAGATCAAAATAAGATTTAATGTTTTGCTGTTGTTCGGGTGATGATCTTGTATGTGTACTTGAGAAGTAGTTGTGTATTGCTGAATATATTGTTTTGCTGTTGCTCGGGTGATGTTCCCAAAGTTAGAACTCTGTAATGAGCTGTTTGCTCTTACCTTTTGGGTCTTAATAATATATTTGTCTTTGCAAAAAAAAAATAATAATAATGTTGAACCATAACAGTTTTGCAATATGTTGAAATAACTGGAAATTAAGCTAATTCTGTGTATTCGACTCTGGCTTGTCTTGACTACCAATTGTCTTATGTACGTATAGTTCTAAATTGTGATTTCGGATTTCGTTGTGGATGCGGTAGTCGTGTCGTGATTGCTGGTGTTGCGGACGTTACGTAATGCGTCATGGTTGTCGCGGACGTGAATTTGATAGTGTTTCAAAGAATTTAATAGTATCGCAGACGTTAGTAACGGATAAAATACGATGCAAAAATTTTAATTTTTGTTACGTCGCGATTGTTATATTGTATAACGATCGCATTTTAGAACTATAATATTATATATGTATCTACCTAACTCTGGGCACCTTATCCATGCAAGGTCCCCACTCCCCACCATCCTGTTTGAGGATATGCTGACAAATCCCACCTTGCTATATAATTAGAGGTTTAAAGGTGCTAAAAGAGTTTGGAGTCAATGTCACTGGCAGGACCTAATATAACTACAAATATCAACATCAGCCTTTAACTTTGATTTTCTTCTAATGTTAGTTCCTATTTTCAAAAGCTATCTACCTGCCCAAGATCTATGTATTAATTAAACCACAATCTAGTGTATTCCATCAGGTTAGTTAGTGTATTGAGCCTTGAGCTTGTTTGACACACATTAAATAAGTTTCATCCCAGCGTTATTAAATTAATTATGAGAAATGTTAACGAGTGTTTATAGACATTAATTAAGGTGATATATATATAATGTAATTAATAGTTTTTTTTTTTCAATTCAGTAAAAGTAATGTATTAAATGTAAAATAAAATTTCTAAACTGATAATTAAATAATTCTTAACTGGTGTCTATAAGCACCGATTAAACGAATCCATTAATTATTAAAAAATAAGTTTCTTTTTTGGTATAAAGAAAGTTGCATCTTAGAAATAGGGGAATGGGTTACAGATACTTGAATTAAAATTTCGAATCTACTAGATATTATTTTTTAAAATAATTTTATAAATCAATTGAATTAAGTCTGAATTCATAAAAGAATTGTTTTTGTTGAATGATAGGAAGAGTCAAGCGAACATTAAGGTGATTTAGCAAAGTGGGCCAAACAAACGTGGAGTACTATATATAAATGCAAATGGTGATTAAAGTTCATTAGAACAGGATGTCAATAAATGCCTTTTTTTCTTTCATGAATTTCAAGTTTTCAATTTTCTAGCACGGTTGATTTGTGGTCCTGTGCAGGGATTGAAGTCGCGGTTATAAACGTGTTTTTGGTCGCGTTACGTTTATTGTGATTGTGGACGTAATAAATATTATCGTGATCAAATATCAACAATAGAAAGAGCTGAAACTGCAAAATAACGATTGTAGTATCACGTTACGGTCGTTATTTAAATCTCTGATCTTGAGAACCAATATGATTAACTCGAAGGAAGGATTATGTTTTTATTAGAACTGACAATATTGAACACGATACGATTACACGACACGAAAAAAATAACAAAAATACGATACGAAAAATAAACACAGACACAATACGAATACACGAAAATGTCAAAATCTATATAACATAAATTATTAATACGTCAAAATTTATACAAATATAAAACATCTTAAACACAATTATGATATGAAAAAATATACGAATATGATACGGATATACGAATTACTTAGTCTAGTATTTATCTTTCACCAATAGATCCCTGGTGATGAAAAATGATTGGCAAAACCAGTAAAACCGTCCGCTATACTTGACAATCTAGTTCATCAGTCAGTTTCGAGTTTTTTCTTTTGGCTCCGACAGACACACCTTGACATCCATCTCTGGCTTACATAAAACGAGAAAATCTGCCTTTTGAGTCATATATTTCCAAGTTCAAATTGATTAATAGCTGAATTTGGTGGATTAAAGGATGCTGCATAGAAATTTAAAGCTTTCTAACAACTTATTTATCTTATTCACAAGTGTGTACCTAATTTAACTATTTCTTTAATGCTGTTTTGACCTTTAACTACTAGTTCGATCCATATGAAAATACAGATCGAACATCATTGAAAACTTTAAATAATCAAGCAAGAAAATTAATTGGAATAAGAGATGTTAAACATTCAACATAAAAACAATTGGTTATAAATTCAGTTTAAATATAAGATTATAAATAATTCAAAATTTTAATTTATGTAAGATAACACCGTTTTAAAAGATCTCATCACATGTAAGCGTGAGACCACAAAATTTGATATTTTGATCCATTAGATATGATCATCTTTTTCCTACCGACTCCTTATTTCAATTTGTTCTTATGTGCCACTGCATTGTCATAAATCTCATTCAATGTCTTCTGAGTATTTCTATTGCAGCAGATAACATTTTATTGCCCCGGTACTTGGAGTGAAGTTATATATAAGGTTGTAAATGAACGAAGCGGTTGGTGAATAAGTCGTAAATAGATTTAATTTTAATTTATTTATATTTTTTATTAAGTTAAAAAATTGATTTTGAACAAAATTTTAAGATTCATTTATTAAACGAGTCGATCTCAAATAAAATGTATTCAATTTATTTATATTCACGAACAAATTCTTTTATGATTTGTTTATAAAATCATTTAAGAGATCGTCTAAAACTCGTTCAAAAATCATTTATTGTTCGAATATATTAATAATAATATACTTAGTATTATTTCATTTATTTATCAATATTTATTTATTTATTGTTTTATCATTTTTATTTATTTGTTTGTTTAAATTTGTTTATTGTTCATTAACAAGTTTTTAATTGTTCGCAAACATGTTAATTATATGTTCATAAACATATTCGTTTAATATTCATAAATAAATTCATTTAATTTAAACGAATCGAATTTGATTCAAATTCATAACATGTAAAAAAAAATAAAAGAACGAACACAAACAAAAATTTGTTCGTTTAAATTCGATTCCTTTACATCTCTAAAGGTGCATTTCTTAAAGCTAACATAGTAAACCAATTTTCTAACTACTACTTTGAGATGGTAAACACAAATGCTTTATAGTATTTCTTGTATCAAAAAACCCAAAAATTTCTCCCCCTATATTACCTTCTTTGATAGTCTGGCATCTTATTTCCTACTAATTTAGCCACAAAAATCCTATAGCTCCTCACTGATACAATTACATGTCTGCATAAATTTTGCAGTCTTTTGAAGTTTTAACCTTATAAATCTGCATTCACTATGGTCAATATCAGAAGACGACAAAAGATACGAAGAAATGGGCAGAAAGCATGAAAGCTCTACCCAAACATATTTACTGCGGATGGTAGAGGTCATGATTAAGCATGGTCCTTTATCAAGAACATTAAATTCATTGTTTTAGTGACTACCAGCAGCACCAGGTCCTTTCTGACCTAATAACGTTGTCATAGCAGCTGCGCATGTTCCCTAACAATTCGTGTATTTATAATATATTTATGTATTTTATTATATTATAATCTATATAAAATTTGATAGATTAATAATTAATATTATATAGATTTTAAAATATTCGTGTATTTTTATCATGTTAGTATTATTTTTTATATCGTATCATATTTTATATCATATTTTAATTAATTTCTCGTATTATCAGTGCTGCCTAATTCTGTTAATATATCTCCTATAATCTTTAATTAATCTAAGCATGCAGTTATTCCTCACAATAAGTTAACTGCAGTTAAAAGGTCCCCTCACCAACCATCTTTAATTGAATGACCACAAAGATTGAACAGTATCTTATAGCCAAAATTATGAAACTTTCCCTCATAAATATCAATACCTATTCAAAAATGCAAATATATTCTTAATAATTTATTAAATTAATTATTTTATTCTTAATTATTGCTTTTTTTATTATATTAATAAAATATATTATTTTATAAGATTAGATATGAATGATTTTAACATAAATATATAATAAATAACAATAGATAGATAACCTTTTATATAATATGTATAATAAATTCTTATATAATTTTGGCAAGTTTCGATATAATTTTCATAACTTGTTTTACAAGTTTGTTAACTATTAATAATTTTGGTTTTGGTAACATTTGATATAATTTTGATATCTTTGATATAATTTCAATAACCCTTGATATAATTTTGATAACATTTTGATAATCTTTGATAAGATTTTAGTAACTTTTAATATATATATATATATATATATTTTTGCTTAGCCAAATATAATTATATAACAACCAAAAGTTTACAAAACTAGCATAAAGCTAATGCAGCAAAGAACAAAGTGCAATGCATGTTAAACACAGATCGAGAAAAACACGTCAAAATACACACACACAAAAAAAATAGACTAAACACCAAAAAAATTACAACATCACTCGTCTTAAGAACAAACCTTTGATATAATTTTGATATTTTTAATATAATTTTGATAAATTTTAATATAATTTTGATAACAGTTGTAATAGTTTGATAACCCTTGATATAGTTTTGAAAACATTTGATATAATTTGATAACATTTGTAGTTGTTTTGGTAATTTTATATAAGTTTGGTAACTTCTTAAATAATTTTGGTAACCGTCGATATAAATTTGATAACTTTCGATATGATTTTGATAATCTTTTATGATTTTGATAATTTTTAATATGATTTTGTCATTTTGATAACATTTTATATAATTTTGATAACTTTTATACAATTTTGGTAACCTTTGATATGATTTTGATAGTCTTTTATTTAATTTTGATAATTTTTGATGTAATTTTATTAACTTTTGATATGATTTTATTATTTCGATAATTTTTAATATGATTTTGATAACTATTAATGTAATTTTGATAGCCTTCAAACAAATCCCTCCAGGGAATGCAAATCTTGTTTACTTTTTTTTCTTTCTTCCCTTTTGGTAAGGTTGGGTTTTATCCTTAACATACATCAGTATCATAATAATGAAACGCCATTTTTCGTTTCAATTGTTGAGTTTTTTATCTTTCCATTACGTATGAAGACACCATGAAACAAGATCACACTCTCAAGTCTCATGATCATCACCACCGCGCCAGCTGATGTCTAGTAGATCTGTTCAAGGGTCATGCTACCCGTTCGAATTCGAAAGTCCGTCCGATATTTGAGAGAATTTGAACAAAAATATTAGATCCGAAATATAAATTTTGTCAAAAAATAAAATGAGACTTGTCTAAAAAATGGACCGGACCTTGATTCTAACAATTAAGGCCGGATCCATGAACACCTCTAAAGTCTAGTAGTAGCAATAAATTTTTCTGAACTATATTAAAAAAAAGTTATTATTTATTACTAGAATCATCTTATAATTGTATTCAGAAAATTCTTGAACAAAGTTAATACTTTCACATAATATTCATAAAATTTTGTATCGTACATAATACATATATATATATATATATATATATATATATTCTCTTTTATCATTACTATAAGCATCTATAAGACACATAAATTAACTATTGATGATGTGAGAGTATGCAATGTGTTGTACCCAGCAGCCTCGATTCCTCTAACAGTTTCACGACTTCACCAGCTTCAATCACCGAGAAGATATCGTCACAACGAAAGTAAAATTTTGAGAATGTAGTTAGTTGTTGGTAGAACTGCTCAAGGGTCGGGTAGCCCGTTCGGCTTGATGGGTAAAGAGTATTTGTAATTCGGGCCGGCCCGACCCAAATTACTATTCAACAATTAAAAATATTTTTATTTAAATTTAAATATAAAAAATATATATATATTAATATAAAAATAATATTTTAATAATTTATGAATAGTAAAATGGGCTTATGGACCGGTCTCCTGACCCGAAATGGGCTTGGACAAGGAAAAATATTTTTTTCCTGATCTAGGCCCGGCCCGACCCATAAGTACCTCTAGTTGTTGGCCACAAGAAAAAGTAGTTAGTTGTGTCTATCATAAAATTGTATGTACTGAAATCCGGGTCTTAACTCAATTGGTTCATGCAATCACTCTTAAGAGATAACATTCAGTAAGCTTGAAATTTGAATCTCAGCATCTGCAACCCTTCCCCTTTTCTCAAATTGGGACTTTCTTTGTACCAAAAAAAAAAATTATACGTACTGTCCTAGTAGACCTGCTCATGAGTCGGGCTGGGCCGCAGTCCGAAATTTTTATTATTCTTTACCCAAGCTCAATCTTGGGCGGGCTGGACCGACCCATCAGCCCATATATACTGTTCACATATATTAAAAAAATTTATTTATTTATATATATTTTTATAATTAAATTTTAAAAAAATAATATTTTTTTATTGTGCAAATAGTAATCAGAGCCGGGCAGATCCAAATCACTAAAATATCTATCCAAACACAGTTTAATACAAATCGGACCGAATGAACTGCCCGATCTTTGAGCAGGTCTATGTTCTAACAAAAACAAATACGGTGGCTAGCTTGGTTTAATTAAAAATGAGAACAGAAAAGAAACCAAGAGTGCTGCTATTGCTCTAATTCTCCCGGGCCTAAAGGCCCAAGACAATACCAAGCCCGTGAAATCAACGGTCAAGGGGTTGTTCATGTGGCTCAAAAAGACCAAAATCACATGTCCATTGATCAGAAAAGACAGGCATATACATAATTGATAACATCAGTTATTATAATTTAAAGGACTAGTTTAGCGTTGCGATTGAAAAAAGTTAATTTGAAAAAAAATGAAAAATATTGTGAAAAGTTATTGTGAAAATCTGCGATTTGAGATTTTTGTATGTTTGGCATTGCTGTGAAAAATTAAAATATCTAAAACAGACATGATATTGAAAAATAAATAATAAGTTACTTTTAATACTATTCAAGTAAATTAATATTAAGATATATCAAAAAAATAATTAAAATATTTTTTAAATTTAAAAATATACAACAATACACTTTTTAGATATTAATAAACTCACATACAAACATAACATACTCCTATTTAAATATATTCAATGCCAGATATTTATAATATAATTAAAAAAAGATGAACAGTTGTTATACCCTCAAATAAATATTATAAAAATATATATTAAATTTTTGCATTAAAATATAGAGTTAAGTGATGATATTATTGTGAATAACAAATAACTGAGTCGGTATAACTGAGTCGGTGTTTTAGTAAATCATAAAAGCCAACAAAAACATCAATTCATTGGCTTTTGAGGTTGGCTCATTTTTAAAGGTGGAAAAGAGCTTCTCTACAACAACCTGTTTATCATTGCGGTGAAAAGCTCCGTTTTCAAAGCTAAATGCAATGGTATACCAGCCCTAACTACATGAGATAATTTATGCATAAATATGAAAAACATGCTCTCAATAATCAAATAATTGTTAAATGATCTAATGGATAAAAGTTATTTGAAAAAGAGAAATGAAAAATTAGAAATTGTTATAATGGATATTGTAAAGACAAAATTGCTTTTAATGAAAAAACCTACTTTTCTTTCCTACCCCATTAAGGAAATATTATTTTTTAAAAATTTTAATTGAAAAAAAATTAAAAATTAAATATATATTTTTAAAATTTAAAAAAAAAATTAATTTTAGAAATATTATTTTTATTTTTGAAAATTTTTTAATTAAAAAAAGTAAATAAAAAATATAAATATTTATTTTTTAAAATTAAAAAAATTATTTTTAGAAAATTTTTTTTTTAATTAAAAAGTAAATTAAAAAAATAAGAGAAAAAGGGTGGAGAATATTTTTTTATCATGGGTAATTTTGTCTTTACAATTTTCTTCTTAACAATTTTTTATTTTTCATTTCTCTTTTTCAAATAATTCTTACTCATTATATCATTTAACAATTATTGTATTGTTGGTGGTATTTTTTCAAATTTACCCATTATGTAGAGTTAATAGCACCAATGGTCCCCAAACTATAGGGCATATTTTATATTGGTCCCTAAACTTCAAAACGTATCAAATTGGTCCTTGATTACAAGTATCATAACAAATTGATTCCTACTGTCAGCTTTCTGTTACCTTTACTGTAGCAATCAGCTTAGTGACACGTGTCACCAGCTGATTGCACCACATTCCTTTTTATTTTTATTTTTTAATAAATAAATGTAAATAAATATTTTTTATAAAATTAATGTAAATAAATATTTATATTTGATAAATTATTTAATTATTAAAAAATTAATTTAAATTATTATTTATCTTTTGTATTTATTTATAAAGAATAATAAAGAAAGAGAAAATGAAAACATTAATAAATACAAAAGATAAATAATAATTTAAATTAATTTTTTGATAATCAAATAATTTATAAAATATAAATATTTATTTACATTAATTTTATAAAAAATATTTTTTATTTTTTATTTTTCTTCTTTCTTTTTTTCTTTTTATAAATAAATTAATTTCATAAAAATTAAATAATTTATAATTTATAAAATATAAAATATAAAATATTTATTTACATTCATTTATTAAAAATATATTTTTTTACTTTTTTATTTTCCTTTCCTTTCCTTTTCTTTCTTTCTTTCCTTTTTTTCCTCTTTTCTTAAAAAAATTAATGTAATAAAATATTTTATATTTTAAAAATTAATTTAAATTATAATATGAATTATTATTTATTATTATTTATATTTATTTACAAACAAGAGAAAAAGGGAAAAGATAAGAAAGGAAAAAATAAAAAACTTGTAAATATAAAATAAATATTTTATATTTATAAATTTTTTAATTTTTAGAAAGTTAATTTAATTTAATTTAAAATATAATATAATATACTTATATATATTGTATTTGTTTATAAAGAAGAGAAAAAAGAAGAAAAGGAAAAAACAAAAAATATATATTTTTATAAAATTAATGTAAATAAATAGTTTTATATTTTTTTAATTATTTGATTATTACAATATTAATTTAAATTATAATGTAAATTATTATTTAATTTTAATATTTATTTATAAAGAAGAGAAAAGCAACCAAAAAAAAAAGGAAGAAACGAAAAAATTAAAAATATTTTTTATAAAATTAAAGTAAAGAAATATTTCATACTTTTTAAATTAATTATATTTTTAAAAAAATTATTTTAATTTATAATATGAATTATTTTTTTTTTGTATTTATTTATAAAAGAAATAAAGAAAAAATATAAAAGAAATAAAGGAAAATGAAAAAAAATAAAGACAACTGCTAGAGCAATCAGCTAGTGACACGTGTCACTAGCTGATTGCTAACTGTAAAGGTAATGAAAAAGCTAGCGGTAGGGAATAATTTATTATGATACTTGTAATCAATGACCAATTTGATACGTTACCAATATAAAATATGTGTTATAATTTGAGGACCATTGATGTTATTAAGACCATAATTTATTCTTGATTCTCTATTATTCTCTCTCCAAGCTGTCCTTACTTTTTTCATCTTGATTCTTGAATATCTAATTGACTTGAGTTTTAAAACGCGTGCCAAATTCATAACTCTGGCACCACTAACCGTTTTCTACCCTTTGACAAGTTCAACTCCACTCCGCAGCTTTCGTGAAGCTCTTCTCAATGGATCACTAAAAGATCTCAACAAGTGTAAAAGACAGTACATATTATTATAACCAGAATAGTCACCAATACTGATCGTATCGGTTGATATGTATCGATTTTAAAGTAAAACAAAGTGATATCAGTATTGTACCGTTTCGATTTTTGTATCGATCCGTATCGATCATATCGACCTGTACCGGTTGATAATATATTTTATTATTTTTATTTTTAAATTTTTTTCACTTATTTGATTGTTTTAAATTAATTTCTAATGGTTTTTCTATCATGATCATTTTTATTTTTTTTCATAATTAAGTTTAAATTTAAAAATAAATATATTTATTAAATTAATCTATTGAACTTAATTAATAATAATTTACTATATATTTTTATATTTATTTTATTTATTTGATTTTTAAAAATTTTGGATATTAAATATTTATAATTTAAATTTTATATTTACATATAAATCTATATTTTATGTAGGTAATTGAGATATATTTGCATTTGCATATGTATATGTATATGATATATATTTTATTATGAAACTTGAAAATATGTTATATATATATATATATGTATATATGAGAAAATATTTGAAAAATATCGGTAAATTCGAAACGGTATGCCAAAATATACTGGTACCGATATGTACTAATACCAGAACAAAAATGATAAGTCCATCGGTACGATATTGACTATTTTGATCATAACACTAAACAAAACATAATTTAGCGGCATTTTTAACTTAAAGGCGTTGGTAAATTATAAACGCTACTATTTATACTTATATAACATCTAACTGAGTCTTTTGTTAGCATTGATAAACGTTGATAAATATTTCAAAAATGTCATTAAATTAGTGACTTTTATGTTTGGAACACGGCTAAAATTTCCGACGCCATTAATGCTTTTAAAAAATCGTCACTAAAGACCTACTCTGACGTGACTTAAGGCTAATGTTTTTTTTTTTTGGATAATAAGATGAATATAGATGATGATATAATGTCATGTTGTATATAAGAATTTCATAACCCATTTTAAATCCATCCTATCTTGTTCCATCCAAGGCAAAGTAACTTTTTTCAATAATTTTCATGATTAACGTGCATGAATATATATATATATATATATATATATATGAAATCATAAAACTAGTAAGTGATTTTTGTTTGAGTCAAATTGATGCATAAAATGAATGAAAATCAAATTTAATTAAAGAACTGTCTGTCAAAAATCATAATAAAGAGAGTTAATAGCATCAATGATCCCCAAACTATAGGGCGTATTTTATATTAGTCCATAAACTTCAAAACGTATCAATCAGGTCTCCAATGTTATAGCTTTGTATCAATATAGTCCTTCTGTTAGTGAGCCCGTCAAATATGACATTAAATGACAGCTGTTATTTGATGTGTAAATAAAACAATTTGTAAATGCTGATGCTGGATATTACATGTCAATTAAAACAAAAGGACTATTATGTGGCAAAAAAGAAAGAAAGCTGATGACATATAGCTTTTGACACAAAAGCAAAAATTATTTTACCAAAATCAATTGTCGGTCAGTGGGGTGGGGGTTAGGGTTAAAACAAAAAGAAAAACAAAACTGAAAAAAGAATGAATTGATAGGGGTTTAGGGTTTGACCAATTTGGGATAAAATAAAGAGAGGAAGGAGAAGGAATCGAGAGGGATAAGAAAGAATCGAGAGGGAGAAGGAGAGGGTTTTATTTTTAGGAAAAATCATATGAGTCTGTAATCTTTGGGATGGCTAACTTAGGAATGTTGCCTATTTGCCATTGTGGTGATGAAGCTTCCGTAAGGACCTCGTGGACAGATTCTAACCCAGGTCGAAGGTTTTTTGGTTGCAGTAACTATGGGGTATGAAATTATTTTTGAAGATTTTGTATGTTCATCAGTGTTACAGCAAATTTATGATTTTTGTTGCAGCGAATTGAAGCATGTGGATATTTTCAATGGTTCGATCCTCCAACTGATGAACATTCCACAGTGGTTATCATTGGTTTATTGAGAAAGTTGCGTCGACTAGAGCGACAATATGAAGCAGGCAGAGAAAATATTAGTAGCAACACTAACACTGAAGACAACATCAAGAATCGCAACAATGGATGCTGGAAATGGATGGTAATGTTTTTGTTAGTTGTTATTGTGATGCTGTTGTTGGGGAAAAAATGAAGATAATGTTGGAAATGGATGGTAATGTTTTTGTTGGTTGTTATTGTGATGCTGTTGTTGGGAAAAAAATTAAGATAATGCTGGAAATGGATTGTAATGAAGATAATCCTCCAACGTAATGCCTCAGTTTTTCGAAGTTGGTTTTAGAGTTCATCTTTGTAGAAAATTTAGTGTACAGAGGTTATGACAGTAAGTATTAGGAACTTCAATTTGTATGAAGCACATGATCAAGCTTTTTAGCTTTGTAATCTCTTTACATAGCAAATGAAAATTGGTCTTTATGTATTAATAGTTCCATGTCCATCAACCTCTGTTTTGCTGTATGATTCCAGATTTTGAAAAAGAAACTTGTTAGCTACTTTCTCCATGGTCTACACACAGTTAGCCAAAAGCTTATTTTTAACTTTGAATGTAGTAACAATATTTGCTTTATTTTGTAATTTGTTTGACTTGGTTGTAGTTAAAGACATCAAAGGATAGAAATGGACGCCTTGAGTGATTGAAACACTTTTGTTTGTATATATGATGTACCTACACAATTGATTTGCAACAGATCAATACTATACACAATTTGAAGTTTCCCTGTTGATAGAAGAGCTAAATTCTTGCAAATTTTGGCTTATTTGGCTTCACTATAGATTTTTACAAATTAATTAAAGATAAAATTATGCTACTAAATTAACTAAACATAACCATTATACTACTGTTCTTTGAACAAAACCAAAACCAAAACTTTGTTAGATCCTTCCTAAGAATCTTCCCATATGGAGAAACATAGAAATTAAACAACTAAAACAAAATTAAACAACTAAAGGAGTTCCATATTCAGCCAAACTTAAACAAATTTAAACAACTAAAGGAGAAACAGAGAAATTGCAAGTAACTAAAGAAACAATGATTTAGAAATCCTCCCAGGATTATATTACCAAACTCCAACAAGATCCTGGAAACTACAAGTAAACAAACATAAAGCTTAACCAAAAATATGTATTTCCTGGAAACAAACATAGCACTTTTTGGCTAAAACCAATTGGATGTTCACAAAAAGAAGCTAAAACAGACAGTATCAGACCAACAAAAAACTCTTGCTTTGCTCTATTTTGCTAAAATAGTAAGTATCAGGACAGACAATATAACATTCTCATCCAGCTGAAGTTAGTTCTTTTGAGCACCATGCTTGTGGGTGGCATTCTTGTGGGAAACATGTTTGTGGGCAACATGCTTGTGGGTAACTGGGACAGTTGTCATTGGAGGAGGATTCATATATCTTGAAGCAACAATCTTCCCTTTCTTTTGATTTGCTCCAGTTGAAGTGCCCTACATTTTACAGATAAGTTTAGTATTTATGATATGTAGATATAGGATATATCCATAAAATGCAGTGTACCCAATGAAGATATGTAGATATTAGTCCTTTACCCCAGTTGGGGGAGTAGGACTAAGCATTTTAGATGCATCTTGGGAACTTTGTGTATCCAATGAAGTCATATTACGAGAAATTGTTCGACTTGAACCCTAAACACAGAACATAAAAAAGTCAAAATCCTACGATTGTACCAAGTTCATTAATATAATTAAATAATAATTAAAATACTTACATTAGGCATCCACCTTACAGTTACATCAGAAAGTGAATGAACTCCTGTTGCTGCTCAACATGTGGTCTAGTTGCTCAAAAGATCCTCTATTTTCCTAAATGAGATAAGAAAAAAAATATTAGAAGTGGCTAATCCTAAAAACACATAAACCATCATAAGAACACTTACATTAGTTGATTATTGAGAAGCATTGTTCTGACATGTTGTAAGGATCTTGCAAGACCTTTTATTGTGTCCTTTTTGTCCACACTTGGAACATGTCATTGTGACTCCAGTTTTCTTAACTTTGGTTGGATTATCTGTTTGTGGGGTAAGTTCATCAGGTTCTTTCCTTCTTTTGGATTTAGGTCTGCTAGGCTGTTTTCTTTGCACTACAGGAGGTTGATTAATATAGTTAGATGGTGGCCATGAGTTTTCACCTTCGATTGGGTTTATGGCTTCTTTATAAATCTTCATTTGTGTCTCCACACTGTAATGCTCATCCACATAAGCCTCTACTTGCTCTTTGTTAAACCAAATTGCAGAAATTGCATAAGGGCAAGGGATTCCAGACAAATCCCACTTCCTACAACTACATGACTTCTCATCTAGGTCCACAGTGAATTGGTTGCTAACATATTTGATTTGAAATTTCCTTTGTGTTGATGGTTGAGGCCAATACCTTCCAGACAATTCTTTATTCTTATCAAGCTTCTTTTGGATCCTAGGACAAAGAACACCAGGAAACTTTTCCACTGCATTCCTTTTCACATAGAACCTATTCATCAACTTGCATCTGATTGTTTCAACCATAGCCAGTATCGACTTGTCCCTTGCATCCAATATGTACTTGTTGAAGCACTCACACAAGTTGTTGAGAAGCATATCACACTTTGGAAGGGTGCTAAAATGAGACCTAGACCAATCTTGTTCTGGTTTTTCTGAAAGCCATTCATATGCATTTCGGTTCTTTACTTTCAACTCATCCATGCAAGTCCTGAAATCTGCTATGTTGCTTGCTCTTGCTACAGCCCACACGGCATCCTTTAAGCTCTTGCCTCGGTGGCCATCAGTTTTGAAATTGTTATGCAGGTGCCTCACACAACATCTATGCTCTGGTTCAGGAAACAAGCTTCTCAGTGCAAATTTCAATCCCTACAACAGAAAATAGAATTGTTAATTTCTATTACATAAATAAACATACAAAATAAAGAAATAAACATACAAAATAAAGAAATTACACAAAATTCACCTTTTGTTTGTCAAACATCCATGTCCAACTATATTGATTTTCGATATTGACATCTTCACTCAAAAGGTTAATAAACCAAGTCCACGTGTCTGTACTTTCAGTTTCCACCACAGCAAAAGCAATTGGATATATACAGTCATTAACATCAATACCAACAACAGTCAACAATTGTCCTCCATACTTTCTTTTCAGATGGCAACCATCAATACTGATGAATGGCCTGCAATGTTGGAATCCGAGAACACATGTTTTCAAACATACATACATCCTTTGGAATAAACCAGCATCTAGCTTACACAGAACACTAGATCCAAGATTAGTGTTTCTTATCTCTTCAGCATACCTCTCTACTTTAGAATACTGATCAATGTAATTTTCGTGAAGTCTTTCCAAAGCCAGCTGTTTTGCCCTCCATAACTTCATCCTTGGCACAATCAAAACATATTCCTTATAGACCAGATTCTCAAATGAAGACAAGGAAAAATTAGTATCAGCAAGAAAACAATGCATATACTTATTGCAGAGCCACTTGTAATCCATATTCCTGTTTACATAATCTTTGCAGCATGTATGCTTGGACTTGTAAGTTCTTATCTGGAAGGTCGGATCATTTGGATCTTGTTTAACTTCCTACCATATAATGTCCAATCACACCTCTGTTTGCACACAACCGTAAGCCTGATTTTGTCATTTTTCTTAAATACTATATTCACCCTATCTTTAATGCTAGCATTCTTGATAGCATCTTTTAATTGCTTTTTATCAGCAAATATCATGCCAACAGAAAAAATAAGGTCATTTATGTCAGCTATGACATTAAATTCAGGCCATTTCTTTTTGGGATTATCTACTTCGTCACTATCAGATCCATCAATACTATATAAATCATCAGAGCAAGAAACATATCCATCAATGCTCTGCTCAGCTTCAATATCATCTTCTACACTATCTTCCACTACACTACTACCATTGCTGCAACCTTCCATTATTCTTTTACCTTTCATTATAGGATTAGATTCTGTATCATCACTATCCCTCTCAATATTAGGGTCTACAACTTCATCAAATATTTCATCATCTTCATCCATCTCATACTCACTGTCTATAAATTCACTATCACTATAACTGTCATTGTCATCCTGTTCTATTCTCATATCATTACCTTCATTCTCATCATACCCATCTTCATCAAACTCTCCCTCACCCATATCATTACCTTCATTCTCAAACCCTTCAATCTCATTAACATTCTCAATACTTACATTATTACTACTACCATGTAAATTTGAACCATCACTTGTCTTATAGGTTAGGTAAATAGACATATACCTAGTTGGAGGCACATTATTACACATCAGCATAACATCATCTTCACTCTTTATCCTAACCAAACTATTTGCTAAATTTCTATCAGGGATTTTCCAATAAAACTCTATAAGCCCAACATGTCCTAACATTGCTGCTATACAATCAAGTTCTACTAAAGACAACACAAGTCAAAAAAATCAATCTCCCCTTGTATATATTGTCTGTTTGGCATGCTAGAAAGATATCCCCCATGATGTACAGCAATAGTGAAGTATTCAGAAAAATCATCTGTCATAAATAAAAAACGTTTCTAGGATAACATGTACAATATACAACTATGGAAAAGAATAAAATATATGCAATATAATAACATAAACCACAACAGGTGCACCGCAATATTATATAATATATCCATAAACAATATTTTAAAACCACAACTTGTGCACCACACAGTATGATAGCCCATTCAATCTTCTTATGCATATTTACACAAATAACATCAGTGTGCATTTTTAATAATGTCAACGTTCATAGATTTTGCTAACTCTAGCATGATAGGATAGGATAGAATAGAATAGATTTAAAAGCTTCATTGTTTTAACATGTCCGAATGCCAAACAATTATATATAAAAGATAAAAGCATATGTAACATGCCCGAATGTCTGTACAAGAATTGAATGAAAATTATTGAATGCTAACAGAGAAAGGCTAAGACTAACGTAAAACACAAATAAAATTTTTTTTAACCACTTTTTAGAACACTAATCGTAAAATGAACAAAAAATTAAAAATGAATAAAAAAGTCCAAAATTGTCAATCCGAAAATGAATAAAAAATTAAAAAATATAAATCATATATTTAAATAACAAAATGCTAACCGTAAACAACAAGACCTCCATCCCGACTTCTCAACTACTAACTCATTGCGATTGAAGATTCGTTTCCCTTGTTGATTTGAAATTTTCGATTTCTCCTGCCTCAAATCGATTTCTTGTTGCCAATTTGATTTCTTTTGCTTCAACGTGAAGGAATTATCTAGTCCTACAAGTTTGATGGTGGTGGTCAGTCTTCTCTTTGGTCCCACAGTGATCCCAAATCGATTTTTAATTCGTGTTTTAGCCCTAAACCTATCTCTCTCTCTTTCTTTTTTCAATTTTGTTTTTCTATTTGTTTTAACCCTAACCCCCACTGACCGACGATAGTGTTTGTTTTTGTACTTTTGTGTTAAAAGCTATATTCCTTTTGTTTTTGTAAGCTTTTTTTTTTTTGCCACATAATAATCCTTTTGTTTTAATTGACATGTAATATCCACCATCAGTATTTACAAATTGTTTTATTTACACGTCAAATAACAGTTGTCATTTAACGTCATATTTGACGGGCTCACTAACAGAAGGACTATATTGATACAAAGCTATAACATTGGGGACCTAATTGATACGTTTTGAAGTTTAGGGACCAATATAAAATATGCCATATAGTTTCGGGACCATTGGTGCTATTAACTCTAATAAACAATTAAAATCAAACTTTGTTTCTCCCAATTTAACCACTACTAAAAGAAAAATGAATTCAAGGTCCTCGATCGTCATTTGCCTTTAATAGATAACAGTCCAAGAATTCTATTAAGACCTAAAAGTAGCACTCAATAATAGGGATGGCAAAACCTGATCCGACTGATGGATTTCGAACCTATTCGATCCAAATAGAGAGGTTTTTTTTTTTTTTTTTTTTAACAATGGAGGCGGAGCGGGGTGGTGCGGTTTTTTTTTTGTTTGAAAGGCAGGGATGGAGTAGTTGTGGTAATTGCCTGCTCTGTTCCGCACCGCCCAGTCCCGAATACTGAAATTACAATTTTACCCTTAAATATTTAGTTTTTAAAAAGGTAATAAAATAATATAATTAAACTTATTATTATTTTTTTTAAAACCTAAACCTAATACTTTATTTTTTTCTTTTTCTAGATTAGAAACCTGTTTATATTGAATTTATATTTAAAATTTTTTACAATGCTTTATTATTTGAAAAAAATAAAAATAATTACTAAATATCGAATGGGACGGAGCGGGGCGGTTCGGTTATGGATGTAACCGACATCCATGGAGGTGGTAGTGGTATTAAAATTTCAACATCCACGGAGGAGCGGGGCGGGGCAGAGCAGTCCTATGGCGGGGCGGGGGCGGATACTGCAAAATTCGCCCCCGCCCCACTCCATTGCCATCTCTACTCAGTAGGAAGCTTCATTTCAGTTTGAAATTATACTTAAATAGTTATTAGTAAGTTGAGGTGTTCAGGGATGGGTCGCGGTTTGAATTTTTTTTGAGATCTTTTATCTTAGTCTAAGTTGGGTCGGACCGGTTTGAAAATCCATTTTATTATTTAAAAAATATTAAAATATTAAAAAAATTATTTTTATATTAATATTTGCATATTTTATAATTAATATATTTTTTTATTAATAAACAATAATTTAAATAAGGCCGGGCTGGCCCGAATTAAAAAAAAATTATGTCCAAACCAGACTGAATACTAGTCGGACTATTCACCCAACCCTTGAACATGTCTACTAGTAAGATCATTAATTGAAGTATAGACTATAAAAAAATTAATTAATTCATCCTCCATTCTTCTTAATCTTTACAGTCCGCTAATTTCCCCCCTTTATATCTTTAATCTTTCTTAAATTTTTCATCTTAATTTGTTTGCTTTCAACAAAAAATTGGAGCCAATGTGATTTTATGAGGGGAAAAAAAAATTATAACTCAAAGGAGTTGGACTTTAATTTTAATTTTTTGCACTTGAAAAGAGAACGAAAACAAAGAAAAAGAAAGAATTAAGTTCACTGTTTTAGTAAAAGACCAACCTAGTTTTTCTCTTTGAATAACATAAATTAATTCTTATAGTTCATAGTTTTAACTTTTCTTGGTGCAAATTTGTTGACCAACAAAATATAGACTTCTCGAGAGGAAATCTTCATTAGCTATATGGATGTCCTTACTCTTTATCTTAGGTTAGGACTTTTTGTTTTGAGTGCGCATGCTTCCTCATTCATTTAATTTTTATTTATGATTAGAAGTGTTTATAAATCGAGTTGGATTTGATTGAGTTTGAAAAAAAAAATGTTTGTCTAGGTTTGATCTGGGTTAAATCAAAAAATTTGTTTTACTATTTAAAAATATATTAAAATTTAAAAATTATTTTATATTAGTATTTATATATTTGATAATTAAATTTAAATAAAAATATTTTTTATTATTTAAATAGTAATCTGAGCTGAACCGAGTCGATCTGAATTATTAAAAAGCTATTCTAAACCTAACTCAATTCGGATCGAATCTTTCAAGCCGAACGAGTAATCCAATCTGTGCAAGTTTATTTATGACTTAACAAAAAAAAATCATCTTGAAAGTCTCCGCTCAAATCCTAAAATAAAATAAAATTGCCTCTGATAAATTATAATTATGTAATCCAATATCACATGTACTAGAAAGAATAAACAAAGAGATGCGATTGAACGAAGAGAAAATAGGAAATATTATAGCATTGAAGTTCAATTTGAATTAAAGTTTTGACTCATTTAATAAGAAGAAAAAAGAATAGAAGAGAAGCAACCACTCCAAGACTATTCTAGATGTATAAATTTAATATACACGTAAATATGGATCATGGTTTCAATTTTTTTACAGAAGAGATCGTAGTTTCGAGATAAGAGAAGGGATTGCAAATATTCGGATTTGAATCTCGTACCTATTGAATGTCATCTCTTAAAAATAATTACATGAACCAATTTAATTAAGTCTCGAATATATTATAATTTTATTTAAGTAAAAGGGTTTGATCATCTTGATTGTTTTGAGTAAATTTTGAATGGTTTGGTCAATAATGGGGTTATAGTTTTTCTTTATGATTATTTGAACTTTTCTTTTTCAAGAATTTTCTTCATTTTTAGGTGTGTGTTGCACATAAGTTGATTTGTTTAGATAAAATTACATTCTATTCTTATTTTTAATTAAGGTAGAATTGAAATTCAAATTTCTCACCACCAATTAAATTATATTCAATTGATTTGAGATTAAACGTTACTATCACTATCATGTTAATTAGCACGCGACACTACTTGTATTTATTTGTTTTTTTTTTGTATCTTTCATATGTTATAGTCGTGTAACTTACTAATTTCTTTATTACGTGAAATTTCGAATTCGAATCTTGACAAGTTATTAGATGAAATAAAAGTTGTTTTTTTGCTTTATAATCTAGCCAATAGATAAAATTATTAAGAAATATATTAATCATAATTCTTAAAATATTTTATGCAAAACATGACTATTTAGTTATATTTAGACTTATTTATAGATCGAATCAGATCGAGTTCGAGTTGGGTTCAGGTATGGTATTAAAGAGTTTTGCGATTATCCTAACCTGATTTGGCTCAAAATATGAGCAGAATGTTATGTCCAGGCCCGATCAGTTACATAAAAACACTGTCCAGGTTTGCACAAACCCTCCAAATTTTAACACAAAAGGATTGATTCATCTTTAAAAGGATCATCCTTTCTTAAAAAATATTGATCCCTCTTAAAAAGCATCGATCCATTTCAAAGATTTATATAACTAATAGTAAAATGGGTCGGGCATAACCTGGGCAAAAAAAATGCTATGCCCAAGGCTCGATCCGTTTTTAAAATGAACCTATCTTTTTTTTTTTGTCAAAAATCGTTTTTCAAGCCTAATATTTTTGTCTAAACTCTTTCAAATATCAAATAAACTTTTGAGTTTAGACAAATAACCCAACCCATGAACAAATTTAATCATATCCTTAATTTATCCTTTTTTTTTGGAAGTGGAATATGCATCAATAAATCCTACTATCAGTGGCCTAGCAGCAGCCAAACTCTGTCTTTGGTGTATGAGACACAAGTCTCTTGAAATTATTGCTTATCTTAATTTCTAAATATTCCTCAATTTACGTAGATTAATTAATGAAAAAAGAAAGAAATAGATGATACACATTTAAAAATATCAATATGTGAACCTTTTTACACCTTTACATTACAAAATGGAGGGTTCTAAAACAAAAATAAAAACAAAACTCAAGGCAAAACAAACGGAAAAAATGAGAACAATAAAAGAAAAAAAGGATTAGAAATAGAAATGAACAAAAATACATATTTTTTCTTGCTCTTTTATTTTTTTTCATTCACCAAAGTGTAGCAGTTTGATTCAGAGATTTAAATTGCAGTTGCATTGCCTTTATCGCGATTGCGAACATAATGAATGTTATCGTGATAAATTACGATAAATATTGATTATAAATATTGGAGGCAGAAGGAGCTGAAACCTCAAAATAACGATCATAGTGTCGCGTTGCGAGATCAGAAGTAGTCAAAAGTTCTTCTAAGCAATCTGCATCTAAATCTTCCAACACCACCACATTGTTTATCCTCAAATCTCTTTCTTTCTTGCGTCTGTTTATCATTTTCCTCCTCATGGAATGTTTTCTCTTTAAAGCTATTGCCGGAGAACACCCTTCGTCTTGATCGCACTTCATGTCTTTCAATGATTCTTCCACCGTTTCGACCGGAAAGTTGAGTATCGCGGCAGAGCCTCTCATGGCAAAAGCAGCTTGATCATATGCCAAAGCAGCTGCTTCTGCACTGTCAAATGTTCCTAGCCACACCCTTACGCCATGCCTGGTTGAATCCCTTATCTCCGCCGCAAACTTCCCCCACGGCCGCCTTCTTACGCCTCGGTAAGACTTTCCTTTCTTAGGAATTTCGTCCTCCATTGAGCTAACTTCTTCTTCTTTTACTTGATTAGGATGTGTTATCTCTGATGTTTCTTGCGTAGCCGCCGCGAGTAGCCCATATAAAAGCATCTCTTCGGAGTCGTTTTCGTTGAAAGGAAGAGAGCTGTGGTCGAAAGGGAAAAATTCCGTTGACCCGAATGAAGATTCCGACGAGGAGTTGGAATTTGGGGAGTGAAAAAGGAAAGAATCCATTGGTTTTTTTTTTAAGGCTTTTGGAAGTGTTTCTCTGTTAATTCCTCTGTTTTTGGTGTTAAGTGTTGGGAGTTGGTGGCAGAGGAAAAAATGGAAGGCTTTAGCTTCCTTTTTATACTCCAAATAAAATAAAGAATGTAGATCTGGCTATCCATGTGTTCGTATTATATTGATGTTATTTTTTTTTATTATAATCATATTTAAAATGTTATATATTTATATAAATTTTAACATATTAATAATTTCTGTTATATAGATTTTGATACTTTCGTGTACTCGTGTTGTGTTCGTATTATTTTTTCATGTGGTGTCGTATTTTGTCTCTTGTTTTAATTATATTTTTTGTATCGTGTTCCAAAATTATCAGATCTAAAAAGGTTGGATGATTTTTTTAAAGGCATAAATACAAATTTGATCCTCGAACCCTTATTCTTTTATTTAAGTGAATTTGGTCCTCATTTTATTATTTTTATCAATATCGTATAAATTTAACGAAAATTAGTAATGTACGAGTATGTGATTAACAATTTCGTTAAATTTAAGTTAATTTTACCGAAAATTAATAAAAATTAACCAAAAATTAAAAAAAAAATTCAAAAATTCAAAGAAAATATTAAATAGGCTAAATTAATTAAAAATAATAGCACGAGAGTTAAAATAATTCAAATTAATAGCATGGGGGAAAATAATTCAAATAAAAAAATAAAAATCAAAACGATTTAATTTATATAGTCGGGAAGTCAAATTTTTATTTATGTTTCTTTTAATGTAAAAAAATAAGGACAAGAATGATTGACAAGTGGCAAAGGAAGCTGACATGGCACTATATTATTGATTATTTTAAGTAGGTTCCGCAGCCAAGGTTAGATGAACACGTGGGTCAATTCGAACATGGTGGCTAAGTCAGAGCAAATGACATAAGCATGTTATCTCAGTTTTTGTTGGATACGAAGCCAACATGAGACCTCGTCCACTTGTCATCCCACGTGGATTATGGTGACAACTCAGCTTGACAGTTGGAAATAAAAAACCGTTAAAAAAATTATCGAAAATTTGGAGAATAAGAATAATGTTTTTTTTTTCTATCATATCATAGGCTTGTTCAAAGGTTGAGCTACCCGTCCAAATCCGAAGGCTCGTTCGATATTTGAAAGGGTTTGAACAAAAATATTAGGCTCCTAAATATAAGCTTAGACAAAAAAAAAAAAATGAGACCTTTTAAAAAATGGGTTGAGACTTGGTTCCAATAATCAAGGTTCGAGCTCGGCCCAGCCAGACTCGTTTTCCATTTATATAATGTATTATTTTTATATTTATATTTATATATATTATGTAATTTATATATAAAAAATAAATATATATAATATTATAATGTAAACATTTAAAAATATGTTAAGTTATTCATGTTTTAGAATTTAATAAAAGAAAAAAAAATTAAATTATTAAAAATTAAATAAAAAATAACATATTTATTTCATTTTAAAAAAAATGGACGGATCTAAATGGGTTTGGACTCTCCATTTACAAATATGTGCGGGATTAGATAAAAATTTGAGATCCATATTTCGGGACGGGTCGGGTTTGAACAAGTATACGTGGTGTTGATATCATACTTTGACCCGGCCCGACATAACTCATGAACACCTCTACATATCATGCACTTTTATTTTTGTACAAAAAATAATCGTAATTTGAGAATAGAAAAAAAATTATAGATGTTAGAATTTAAAATCCCGACTTGCTGGATACCTGATTAGATGAACTAACTTAATTAAAATTAAAACGTCGATTCAAGACATCGTGAACTTAATTTACTCGTTTTTCCAATAGGATTTTGTTGTCTGCATTGATGGGAAAATGTGAGGTTTAAATCACTTAGACAGGATTGGATCGTACATTTCCATTTTGATTGTTCAATGAATTGGGGCAAACATCCAAGGAATTAGTCCCTATATGACTTGACAATGAAAAGCACTATCTATTTTGCATCAATTTCAAGCTTCAATTTTAAGAGAAATGCATCATTTTCCTCTTCTACATGGAAAATGAGGGGAAAAAAGGGTTTCACATCCAAAATCTAGATAGTTAGGAGTGTATATATATATATATATATATATATATATATATATTTATTTATTTATAAATATCATATGCATGAAAATATATATATCAAAATTTAAATTACTCAAAGAAATATATCATTTTTTTATTTCATAAATATATCATTTTTACACATATTTACATCTTCTAAAGCCAAGTATTCTGCTTCTACCATTACCATAGTGAAAATTAGAAAGTATGTGGCATTTTATGATTTGATAAATTCAAAGAAATTTTCTTCTACTTAATTTGGGAGAATTATGATAAATGTCTAACTTCCATTTGAGTTTTCCTTTTTCAAATTTATTTGAGATAAGATGTAATTACCACTTTATTTAAGATGATAGATGAAATTTATCATTCATTTTTAACGGGTATAATTTTACCATTGTATCTTTAATTTAGTTTAAAATTGGTAAAAAGTTGAGGACACAAGAATATCCCCTAAGAAAATAAAAGAATTTTTACATAATATTCTAAGATTTGACTTTTTTTAATCGAATTAAAAAGTAAAATGATAAATTTGCAGACAATCATAGATGAGAGTTAAATTTGATCTATCATCCTTGTTGTGCGGAAGCGAATTGATATTACTAAAACCGATTTAAACACACTGAAAAAACATCGATATTTTACGTGGTTCGGCAACTGTGCCTACGTCCACGGGAGGAGGAGCTTGAAGCTTTGTATTAATGGAGATGGAGTACAAACAAATACAGAATTCAAGGTGCTACACAAGCACTGAACTCACAACTCAACACAATACCGAATTACTCTATAAACACAGAGTATTTGCTTCAACAATTTTAGCTCTAACTTACTCAACTCAACTCTACTCACTCATCTTTTCTCTCTTACTCTACATGGCTATTTATAGCCAAAATATCAAGGTGTGAACACTAAGCAAGTGGCAGCCACCATAGCCACCTTCCACCACCTATCTTGGTGTGAACACTTTGCAAGTGGTAGCCACCATAGCCACCATCCATTTGCAAGTGGTAGCTTCCATTATTGGTGGTGCAAGTGGTGCAAGTGGTAGCTCCATTATTGGTGGTAAGCCACCAAAGGTGACTTTGAGCCATACCATATTCCAACAATCTCCACCTTGGCGAGAATCCACAGAGAGAATTCACAGATCAGAGCTTCCTCCTTTCTCCTTCAAATGTACACATCATTACTCACATATCAGGGCACCTACTGCATTGGCATGATTCATCAATGCACTGAGCCTGAGTCAATTTTTCTGTCTACTTCCCAAGAATTTTCTTAGCTTCTCCAAGATCATCTCGAACTCTGAGCTCAGTTGAGCCTTCAGCCTGTCGATCTCCACCTTGCCTTTTTCAGCAGATAGACAAATGATCCATCTTGAAGTTTCCGAAAATAAACACAGTGATCAAATTGACTGTGTGTGTACTTTTCATCCTGTCATGAAACAGTCCAACCGTTTGTACAGCTGTCACGGGATTGTTTCAGACCATACAGTGATCGGTTCAACTTGCTTTTGTAATCTTTGCGACCGGGGACTCCAAAACTATCTGGTTGAGTCATATTTCCTCCTCTAAGGAACCATGGAGGAATGCAATTTTTACATCAAGTTGAACTATCTCTAGGTTATACAGTGCTACTAAAGCCAATAAGATCCGAATAGATGCATGCTTAACAACAGGTGAAAATACCTCATTGTAGTCTATTCCTTCTTTTTGAGCCTAACCTTTGGCTACCAATCTGGCTTTGTATCTGATGCTGTCTTTGCCGGTAGCACTCTCCTTTTTGGCAAAGACCCATTTGTACCCAATTGAGTGTTGGAAGTGGAACCAACTTCCAAGTCTGATCGCCTCCTTCCACTGGGCATGCTCAGGGCTGTTTACAGCTTCTTTGTAATTGATCGGAACATCATCATCAATTACTGGAAGGGCGTATGCCACCATGTCTGTGTATCGAGTAGGTTTCCGAATATGTCTATTCGGTCTACTGGTGACAACTGATTCAAGTTGCTGAAAGATTTCCGGTGATGACTCCTCCACTTCAATTAAGGTGTCATCAGATTCTGGTTCAGATTCATCGGAATTTTGACCAGCATCTTCTGATTCAAACTCCACCTGCTTTAGAGAATCTTGGTTCACATTCTCTGGAGTTGACAGTTTCAGCATTACAGATTCGTCAAAGGCAACATCTCGGCTTACGATGACTCTCTTTGACTCAGGGTTCCATAATCGGACTGCTTTTACTCCTTCACTAAAGCCCATGAAGACAGCTTTCTTGGCTCTAGGATCCAGTTTTGCATCCGTAACTACGAAGCCGATCATAATCAGTGGCAGAATATCCGGACCACACCTCTATGGGAGTCTTCCCATCAATTGCGGTGGAGGGTAGTCAGTTGATAATGTGGGAGGCGAACAATAAAGCCTCCACCCAAAATGCTTTGCTCAAGCTCGACTGGGATAACATGCAGCGAACTTTATCAACCAAAGTTCGGTTCATCCTTTCTGCAACTCCATTCTGCTGGGGAGTGCCAGGAACAGTGAAGTGTCGGATTATCCCATCATTCTGTGAGAGGCTGCTGCTCTGCCTGTCACGGTTTCTCTATCAAGGAGATACAGATTTCCCTTCATATAACCCTTCATTGCTAAGAATGCTCCACGTACAACTCTCAGGACTCCATTCTGAATGGTCACCTTGTAACCATTTGAGTCTAAGACCCCCAGTGATATGAGGTTCTTCTTGAGATCAGGGACATACCTTACGTCTGTAAGTTGTCTGATTGTACCGTCATGCATTTTCAGTTGGATCGTTCCGATGCCTCTAGTGTGACAAGTATTGTCATTGCCCATATGGAAAATCCCTCCATCAAACTCCTTGAAGTTTGAGAACCACTTCCGGTTCGGACACATGTGGTAGGAACATCCGGAATCCAGAATCCATTGATCTGAAGAGTGTGTTGTTGTGGAAATCGTAAATGCAGAGTCTTCCTCTCCCTCAGATTCTTGAGCTACATTCACAGTCGACTTCTCCATGTTAGGACAGTTATTCCTCCAATGCCCTTTCTCATGGCAAAAGGCACACTCGTCCCTTGAGAGTCGTGTTCTTGATGATCCCCTCTTTGAGCGGGATTTACCTCGCTTGTTTTCTCCGGCTCCTTGGTTGTTCGTCCTGCCTCTGTACACAGTTAAAGCTTCTGGTGTAGTATTCTGGTGATCATGCTGATCCTTTTTCCGATACTCATTATTCACCAGAGCATTACTAACATTAACATATTCTATATCATTTTTACCATACAACAGTGTAGTGGTTAAATGATCATAGCTATCAGGCAAGGAATTTAACAGAGTAAGAGCCTTATCTTCATCAGAGATATTTGCATCTAGATTTTCAAGATCAGCGAGGATTTTGTTAAAACTTACTAGATGCTCCTGCATGGTGATACCTTGCATATACTGGAAGTGGAACAGCTTTTTCTTCAGATAGAGTCTGTTCTCCATGCTTTTTGTCATGTACTTGTCCTCAAGTTGTTTCCAGAGAGTTTTTGCATTATTCTCTCTCATGACAAAGTACTTCTGGTCCTTGGCTAGACATAACCGGATTGTGCCACAAGCCTGACGGTTGACAAATTTCCAGTCATCTTCCGAAATATCTCTGGGCCTGTCTTCCAGAGCGATATATGAACCCTCTCGGAATAACAGATCCTGAACTTCGCATTGCCACATGCCAAAGTTGTTGGTGCCATCAAATTTCTCCACCTCGAACTTTGCAGTGGTCATCGAGTTCTTTCTGATATAAGAACTTGATCGTGCGCTGCTGGTTGTTTCATGTGTCTCTAATGATTCTGCCATGGTAATAAAACAAAATTACCAACTCAGAGTTTTTTCGGTACCTGTATGGAAAAACGGATGCCGCGGTTGAGTCCGGAATAGTCGAAATAGCCAGGAACGGGTCCAACTGTGTAAATTTTGGACACACGGTGAATATTCTGCGAATATTCTGCTACAGGTGGCTCGAAATGGACTCGGTTTAGCTCAAACGGCTCGGAAAAGTCTCGGAATAGTGTTCGAAAACGGCTCAAAAAATGGCCCGAAAAAGTTGGTCGGAGCTACGGCGGCGCGTGGGGCGCGTACGGCGGCGCGTGGGCGCGTGAAGGCTACTGGCTCACCGGCGCGTGGGGCGCGTGAAGCGCGTGAGGCCCACTCGTCTTCAACCTCTGGCTGGCGCGTGAAGCGCGTGTGGCGCGTGGGTTTCACGCGTCTTCAACCTCCAGAGGCGCGTGCGGCGCGTGGGCGCGTGGGGCGCGTGAGCTCCTCTTCTGGCGGCGCGTGGGGGCGCGTGCGGCGTCTGGTGGATCTCCGGTTGATTCTGCTGCACTCCTCTCGACGACCTCTTCAACCTGGTATTTTCAAAACACAAATTTGAGCACTTTTGAAAAACGGACAGAATCGAACAAACTCGGTTTTACGTAAAAATTGGCTCTGATACCAATTTGTTGTGCGGAAGCGAATTGATATTACTAAAACCGATTTAAACACACTGAAAAAACACCGATATTTTACGTGGTTCGGCAACTGTGCCTACGTCCACGGGAGGAAGAGCTTGAAGCTTTGTATTAATGGAGATGGAGTACAAACAAATACAGAATTCAAGGTGCTACACAAGCACTGAACTCACAACTCAACACAATACCGAATTACTCTATAAACACAGAGTATTTGCTTCAACAATTTTAGCTCTAACTTACTCAACTCAACTCTACTCACTCATCTTTTCTCTCTTACTCTACATGGCTATTTATAGCCAAAATATCAAGGTGTGAACACTAAGCAAGTGGTAGCCACCATAGCCACCTTCCACCACCTATCTTGGTGTGAACACTTTGCAAGTGGTAGCCACCATAGCCACCATCCATTTGCAAGTGGTAGCTTCCATTATTGGTGGTGCAAGTGGTAGCTCCATTATTGGTGGTAAGCCACCAAAGGTGACTTTGAGCCATACCATATTCCAACAATCCTAAGTAAAATAGTAATTTGAAAATTATCCCAATTTATTTTGTTGAAAATTTTATCTAAATTATATCAATTGTTTCTAGCTACTAAAATATATTAAATTATGGAAATGTAAAAATGAATGGGGAAATTAGAACATTAAAAATTTCAGTTGCTAAAAATGAAAAAGAAGATAGTATTATATGTAAACTAGGAAGAAAGGGAGTTAGTACATAAATTTCCTACCAGTACTCTTCTTATATATTATTAACAAGAAATTCATCCATACTCTCTAGTTTTGAGGATTAAAATACATTGTTTATATTAAAAGTGAAAATGAGGGTAGGTACTTGGAAGTAGATCTGTTTAAGGGTCATGCTATTCGTCAGGCTCGATAGATCTGGTTTGTATTGGATTGGGCCTAAGTAAGTATTTTTTCAATTAGGACGGCTCGACCAGAATTATTATTTGTTAATAAAAAATATTTTATGTTTAAATTTAATTATAAAAATATTACTATAAAAATAAATTTTTTAATATTTTGTTAATATTAATTCGGGCCTACGAGTCGTTCCAAATTTAAGTAAAAAGTGTGAAAAAAATCCGGACTGCGACTCAGTCCGGTCCAACCTATAAACACCTCTTTTTGAAAGTAAAAAGAGACATAACCAAAAAACTCGAACAATAGTTCAACGTATTCTTCGACACTTAAATCAATAAATGAAGAGCTGTAACTCAAAGGAAAAAGTAAGGAATGAAAATAGAGTTAAGGTTACATATAAAAGAGATACTCATATATATGTAGGTTTATATTTGATGCACTGACGGTGTATATATCTATACACTGAATTAGATAATGCCACCTCATTAAAAGTTTTTAAAAATAAATACAGATAATTTTATTTTTAATAAGATGGCATCATCTGGTTCACTGACAGTGTATAGATTTATACACTGTCAGTGCATCAAATATAAATATATATATATATATATGATAAATTACATTCACATAATAAGATATAAAGAAAGCATTTTTAAATCATTTTATTTAGAAAATTTAAGATTATTCTTCTTCTTATTTTTATGAGTCCTCTATGTAATTCCATCTTTAAATTTCAGTTAAAAACCTTCTCCAGCTGGCTTAACCTTGAAGGACTGCTTCGATCAATTAGCACAACAAATTGGTCCAATTCATTGTTGGAACTTGTAAGAAATTATTGCAATCAACTTTAAAGGTAAAAAATAAATTTAAGTTTACAACAATCACAAGAGTTCTTTGTTGCTTTTATAAAGCAATTTCTACCTAAAAAGACAATTAAAATTTTACCAAACCACATCACACAAATAAATAAATAAATAAGATATTTATAAATAATAAAAAAAAAGACATTTATTGACTATGTAGATGATTAATTTTGTAGATAAGTTTGGTTTTGGTATGCATGTTAATGAATTTTCCACCACATTTTTCTTTTTGTTATAAAAACGGGTTTCATGTGAAATGATTTTTAAAACTAATCGATTAATCAGAAATTGAAAACGACATATTTATTTGTTTTCTTCTAAGGCTATGAATAGCCCAAAAAAAAATAATAAAAAGACTATAATCAAATATCAACCAAAACTTGAAATTTTGATGGCCCCTCCTTTGAAGAAAAAAAAAAGGGGGTCTAGGTACATGCACCCAATAAATAAAATTCTGAATTTTTTTTGCAAAGTCACCAAAAAAGAAGAAGAGAGGATAGATTGTTGAAAAAGTCCTGCAAAAAAATGGATACTCCTGTGTCTGATAATGACCACATTGCTCCTATTGAAGGTATCTTTGATATAATTCAAAGTTTTCATATGAAAAATTCGAAATTCAATTCAGTTGATTTATGCAATTATTTTTAAGAGATGATATGCAATAAATTTAAAATTCGAATCTCAACATCTAATTTTTTTTTCTACTTTCAATCTGTCACCTCTTTATAACAAAAATAAGTTTTGATATGAAACTTTTGGAGAAGGAGTAGACCTATTTATGGGCCGGATCAGGGTACAATCAGAATTTTTTTTTTTTTTTACCTAAGCCCAACACTAGACCAGTCCAGACCGACTAGTTTTACTATTTAAATAAAATTTATTTTTATACCAATATTTATATATTTTATAATTAAATTTAAATAAAAAATATTTTTTTTATTATATAAACAGTTATTCGAACCGGGTCGGATAGGTTCGAATAAAAAAACTTTACCTAGATTCGATCAAATACAAATCGAATATGTTGAGTCGAATAAATTATTCGATTTTTGAACAGGTTTAAGAAGAAAGGACCATTTCGGGATATAAATTTATAGCTATCTTGTTCCAGCTGAGAATGAGACAAGACCAAGATCTTCAATGTAGAAAAAGCAAATTCCTCATTAGTGAACCCATAATTTTAGATTTTTTTTTTTTTGTTGGAATATATATATATATATATATATATATATATATATATATATATGTTAACTTGTGCATGCTTGAGAGCGAAGGTCATTTCTCTTCATTCGGTCGGTGGGTGAAAAGCCAGCCAGTCCTTTCTTTTTTTGGGCCCTGCATAAATTTTTCTGTATTTCTTAATCTGAATACTATTTTCAGAAAAAAGAAAATAATTTCAAGGAAATTTTTTTAATTGAGTTGGTTTCTGGTTATCGCATATGTATATGCGTATCTACATGTTTGTATATTTTAAATATTAAAAAACGAATAGGATTTAAATTATTATTATTATTTTTTTTTACAAAGGAGGTCATAATAGGAAGATAGGAGTAGACCTGCTCATGGGTCGGGCAGCCCGTTCGATCCGACCCGTATTGGGTTAGGCCTGGGCAGAATATTTCACTATCATATATTTTTAAGTTATATTTAAAAAATAAAAAATAAATAAATGGGACATATGATAGTTTCTTAATTTCGCTTATAAAATTAAAAAATTTCACTATCAGTGTACAACATAATAATTTATTTAAATTAAAAAAAATTATAATTTGATTAATTGGTTAGGCAAGCAATGATGCCAACAGATTCATGGTACATGGTCTGATTCCTAGGCTTTCCTTATTTAACTTGCAATCATCTGCCAGGACCCACTTTTCTCCTTCTCTCCCATTGGCCTTTTTTTTTTGGACATGACAATATGCTTATTTAAATGAATTAGTGTTATTTTTTATATTATAATTATTTTTAAAATATTATATATTTATATAAATTTTGATATGTTAATAATTTATATTATATAAATTTTAATATATTTATGTATTCGAATCATATTCGTATTATATTTTTTATATCATATTATATTTTAATTATTTTATCTCGTATCAATATTCAAAATTATCAATTTTTTCCTTTTCCAACAACATAGTCCCCTAGGGTCTAATTTCAAGCCGCCAGAGAGGTCGCTCAGTCACTATTTGGCCTTGGTTACCATACAAAAAAACAAACAAAAATATTTACTCTTTCTTTATCCATTTGTGTCCATGAATCCATGCCTTGTTAAAGTAACAAGATCAAAATTGTATCAAGGCTTGTCTGTAAGAAAGACAAATTGAATTCCAGCGGCCTATATTGTCTGAAAATATGAAAGACTTCTATCTACTATATATAATTTTTGAGTCCTAAAGACTAAAGATGATTTTTTGATATATCCAGGGACAATATTGTCCTATTATATAACATAAAAAAAACTTTGTTTTAAGTTTTGTCCTACTATAAGCCAGAGATAGTTTTTTTTTTTTAATTTTGTTTTAAGTGTTTTTTAGATGATGTACTTAAAGCGATTGGTCTGCACAATAACTCACGGGTCGATTTAAAATTCGTACCAGACCTGTTCGGAAAAAAAAATTGAGTCCTAGGGACTAAAGAGGATTTTTTGATATATCCAGGGACCATATTGTCCTATTATATAACATAAAACAAACTTTCTTTTATGTTTTGTCCTACTATAAGCCAGAGACAGTTTTTTAATTTTGTTTTAAGTTTTTTTTTTTTTAAATATGTATTTAAAGCGATTGGTCTACACGATAACTCACGGTTCGATTTATGATCCGTACCCGACTTGTTCGAAAAAAATAAAAATATATTTTATTAATTATTTTTAGTTTTTTATTTTATTTTTAAATGATGTATTTAAAGGGTTTGGTCTGCACGTTCACTCGCGGATCGATTTAGAATTCGTATATGACTCTCACAAAAAAAGTTAAAAAAATAAATTTATTTTATTAATTAATTTTTTTCTTTTACTTTTAAATAATGTATTTAAAGGGGTTCGTTCTTACGTTGACTTGCGGGTCGATTTAGGATCCGTACCCGATCCGCTCGAAAAAATTTTTAAAAAATTTTATTTTATTAATTATTTTCAGTTTTTTTATTTTTATTCTATTTTTAAATGATGTATTTAAAGGGGTTGATATGCACATTGACTCTGGGTCGATTTAAGATCCGTACCTAACTCGCAAGAGAAAAAAAAAAGTTAAAATAAGAATTTTATTTTATTTTTAAATGATGTATTCAAAGGGTTGGCCTACACCTTCACTCGCGTGTTGATTTAGGACCCGTACCCGACCCGTTCTAGAAAAAAAATTAAAAAAGAAATTTATTTTATTAATTATTAGTTTTTTATTTTATTTTTAAATGATGTATTTAAAGGGGTTGGTCCGCACGTTGACTCGCGAATCCATTTAGGATTTGTACATGATCCGTACAAAAAAATAAAAAAAGAAAATTTATTTTATTAATTCTTTATTTTGTTTTTAAATAATGTATTTAAAAAAGTTAGTTCGCATGTTGAATCGTAAGTCGATTTAAGATCTGTACCAGACCAGTTCAAAAAAAAAGTTAAAAAAGAAAATTATTTTATTAATTATTATTTTTTTTAGTTTTATTTTATTTTTAAATGATGTATTTAAAGGTGTTGGTCTGCATGTTCATTCGCGGGTCGATTTAGGATTCGTACCCAACCCGCACGGAAAAAACTATAAAAAATAAATTTATTTTATTTTTAAATAATGTATTTAAAAGGGTTAGTCCGCACGTTGACTTGCGGGTCAATTTGGGATCCGTACCCGACCGGTTCGAAAAAAAGTTTAAAAAATTATTTTATTAATTGTTTTAATTTTAAATAGTGTATTTAAAGGGTTTGGTCTGCACGTTGACTCGCAGGTCAATTTAGAATCCATATCCGACTGGCTCAGGAAAAAAGTAAAAAAAATTATTTTATTAATTATTTTAATTTTGATTTTAAATGATGTATTTAAAAAGGTTGGTCTGCACATAGACTCGCGGGTCGGTTTAGGATCCGTATACAACTCGCTTGAGAAAAAAGTTAAAAAATGAAAAAACGAACTTGCTGCTAACCTATATGACAAAATCGATCTTATGAGAGAATAAAATAGGTTTTTTTATATAAATATAGCTAAAAAAAATCCCAAAATACCGATCTTTTTAGATTATTTCCCAAAATACGCTGGTTTTAACACTAGCTGAGAAATCGCCACCCCCCATGGCGATTTCCCAGCATCAAAATATTGATTTTGGCTAAAAATACCAAGGGAAATCGCCATGGGGGGTGGCGATTTCCCTTGGTGTTTTTTTCAAATTTTGATAAAAATACCAAGGGAAATCGCCACCCCCCATGGCGATTTCCCTTGGTATTTTTAACCAAATTTGTAAAAAGGATGAAAAAGGATGCCTGTACTTAACCTCTGAAACTCTTTTTCTAGTTCCAGCTTTAATTTTTGTATGAATTTGCAGCTTCAGTTCCTCTAATGTGACGTCGTCTTCAACACGAAAACTTTTTGGACGTTCACAATCAAAGGTAGCACCTTCGTCAGTATTATGAATTTGGCCATTATAGTAGACCAATGCGATCGCTCTATTGCTCATGTTGTGTAGCAAAAGAAAGAAGAAATATAGAAGGATGAGAATGAGAATGAGAATGAGAATGAGGAGGTTTTAGCACTCAGGAAAAATCTGATTGAAAAACTGTTGTAGGGGGTATTGTAAACCTTCATAAGTATTATGAATTTATAATGGTTCATTATGTTGTACCAGATGACAAATCCCATCCTTTGTATAGGATGGAATCTGATTCTGATATTCTGCCTAGGACTATTTGACTGAAAAAGTTATAACTTATTCAATGCAAAATGTGATTGATAAATCTCATCATTTGTCTCATCCATTGCAGAAAGAATCAAGTTCCAATATTTTCTGCAGCATTTGATGGACTGGAAATATAGCTGAAACCTGTCTAAAAACCTATATCATCAGTCTTATCCATTGCAGAAAAAATCAAGTTCCAATATTTTCTGCAGCATTTGATGGACTGGAAAATAGCTGAAACCTGTCTAAAAACCTATATCATCAGTCTTATCCATTGCAGAAAAAATCAAGTTCCAATATTTTCTGCAGCATTTGATGGACTGAAAAATAGCTGAAACTTGTCTAAAAACCTATATCATCAGTCTTATCCATTGCAGAAAGAATCAAGTTCCAATATTTTCTGCACCATTTGATGGACTGGAAATATAGCTGAAACCTGTCTAAAAACCTATATCATCAGTCTTATCCATTGCAGAAAGAATCAAGTTCCAATATTTTCTGCAGCATTTGATGGACTGGAAATATAGATGAAACCTGTCTAAAAACCTATATCATCAGTCTTATCCATTGCAGAAAGAATCAAGTTCCAATATTTTCTGCACCATTTGATGGACTGGAAATATAGCTGAAACCTGTCTAAAAACCTATATCATCAGTCTTATCTAGAAACTTTTTTTTTCTGCTTTCCAGAATTTCACTTGTTTGCTTATGAAAATGTAATGCAAGTTTTTTTGTTTGTTTTTTATTTTTATCTAATACAAATCAATTAACAAAATTTAAAAAAAATTGTTCATAAATTTTAAATAATAAAATATACCTTACGAAATTTCTTTATTTTTAAAATTATAAAAAATTTATTTTAATTTAATTTATAAATTTTAAAATTAAAAAACTAAACTTACAAATTTTTAAAATTAAAACAAAACTTACAAATATAATTTTTGATATACAAATTTAAGAAGAAATATTATTTTGTTTTTTTAATTTTTATAAGAAACAAAATTTTCCATATTTAAATTTAATAAGAAATTTAATTTAATTTATAATTTTTAAATTTAAAAAATAAAATTTACAAATTAAAAAAAAAATTAAAATTTGTTTATAAATTAAAAAAAAAAATATTACATGAAGGGAAATCGCCACCCCCCATGGCGATTTCCCTTCATCCTTTTTACAAATTTGGTTAAAAATACCAAGGGAAATTGCCATGGCGGGTGGCGATTTCCCTTGGTATTTTTAGTAAATTTTGAAAAAAACACCAAGGGAAATCGCCACCCCCCATGGCGATTTCCCTTGGTATTTTTAGCCAAAATCAATATTTTGATGCTGGGAAATCGCCATGGGGGGTGGCGATTTCCCAGCTAATTTTAAAACCACCGTATTTTGGGAAATAATCTAAAAGGATCGGTATTTTGAGAATTTTTTTTTTTGCTATATTTATATAAAAAAACCAATAAAATACAAACCATAATTTTATTTTCTTATTTATATTTTTTACCTCCTATAAATAAAAATATACAGTATACAATAAAGTTTAAATATTTTTAAAGATACATATAAATTACATTTAAAAATGCATTTGTATTACGTAATTTACTATTAAACAATTATCATAAATTTAATTTTCATAATTAACAAAATATAATTATATTAATATTTTTACAATTTAAAAATAAAAAATTAATAAAAATTAATTATTTAATAAAATATATTTTAAAATTAAATTTTATTATTATTTAACTAAAAATTAATAAAAAACTAAAATATCCTAACAAAAGCGGATTTCTTTTTTCTAGTTGATGTAAATTTCGAGTTGGCTTTAGCCTATTTATAAGCTCAAAAAATAGGATCTTCAAATGCAAATTAAAGATAGTTTACACAGTAAAACAAGTTGCATTTTGAATTTTAGGAAGGATTTACCTAACAAGTCATATTAAGTAAATATCTTTTTTATTATATTAGAATTATCACATAAATTTAAGAAATTAAACGTTCAAATCACATCTCATACAATAAGTTGAATCCGGACGTTAGCTCAATTGGTTCATATAGTCATTTTTAAGAGGTGGCATTCAACAGATCTGAAATTCAAATCCTACCATCTACAACCCGTTCCTCTAACCTTAAACTGTAACCTTTTTTTTTTTACAATTTTTTTTATCGCATTAACTATTAATTAGTACTTTTACTATAAAAATATTATTATAAATAATATCTTAACTAATCTTAAAAATTACTTTAAAAACTATCACGTTAACCGTTAATTGTTGCACTCCTTAGATCAATTCATTAACTTAGCACCTTTGACTTGTGAATTAGGTAGTATGAATGAGTTTTGATAAATATCAATCATTTGCTGAAGGCAATAAAGCTTTAAGGCAAGGTTAAAAAAATTGAATCTAAGGTCAATTCGGTTTAATTAGTTGAATCGGTCAATTTCATCAATTTTTTTAATATATAAAAAATAGTTTTAATATTAAATAAATATTAAATATAGTTTGTAATTAATAAAAATATATTTTTGGCTTAATAGTATGATCTTTAATATAAAATTAATAAGTTAAAGGTTCAAATCTCATCAATCACAAATAATATTTTGAAAAAAAATAAAAAAATACAAAACAGGTTATTTATCGGTCTTATCTGGTTTTTTACCTAGTTTTTACCGGTTAAACCAATTTTATGCCGGTTCAAAGTTTCACCGGGTTAATATCCAATATCAGACCGGACAACCTGCCCATTCTCAGTTCAACCGATCCGATTCGATCCGATTTTTTAATAAGTGTAGCTTGAATTACTTTCAATTTCTATATTTTTAGTTGTCAAATTATTTTATTTAGATATTTATGAGAAAAAATAAATTTATCCTACACTCTTTGCTCTTCAATTTATTTTATTTAAATATATATGTTGAAGAAAAATTATCTCATCAATACAAATTTTAAATTTCACAGAAAAAGAGTTAACAAGATAACATATACTTTTTAAGGTATATTAATTTTTTTAAATAATTAATTTAAAAAAAAAATAAACATGTGATTGATTCTTAATGAATTTTTCTTATAAAATTAAAAAAATTTACTATCAATATATAAAAAAATTGACGTTGAAGGCCCAATTAAAGTCACTTTAGAGTTAAGGTTTTTTGTTCACTCTCAAGTTTGAAATTGAATACAATTTTTGTTATTTTATCTCAAATTCCTGTAGGATGTGATTCTTCTTTTTCTTTCTTTTATATGGGAAGAAAAAATATTCAAATTCAATTCTTTGAATAAATACATGCACCTCCAATCAAGTGAAATAGTCTGTGTATGTTTCTTTTTTAGTTTCAATGGCAAATGAATAACTATCTTCACATATTTTTCATTTTTTTTAAGATGGTGAAATCAGGAGTAGGGTAATTTATATTTTAGATCATTAAATTAAGCATCAATTTTCATGTAGGTTAATTTCGTCAAATTACATCATTAAACTTTTATTATTAATAAATTAAGTCACTTATGCTAACTATGTTGAGTAATTATAACAGAAAAACTGATTCAGTATACATATATTTTTTTTCATCTTATCAAGATAATGCCTGACTGGCATTTTAAGTAAAAAAAATTTCCATGTTGGATCTACTCTTTTGTTAGAATTACTTAACAGAATTAGCAGGTGATCTAATTTATTAATAATAAAGTTCAGTGATGTAATTTGATAAAATTAAACATTTGTGATCTATATGAAAATTAATGATAAATTCAATAACCCAAAATGTAAATTATATTATGGGATGATCCACCCCTTCTTTCCAACTTTTATGTGAAATCTACGGTAATAATTAGCCAATTCTTTTTTTTTTTTTTTGTTGAAAAATTACAGATTCTGGTAAAATAAAAATGTCTTTATTCTAATTATAAAAAAATGTCTTTTTTTTTACCGATCCTTATATGGTTTATTAATAAAATATTAAAATTTTAATTTTTGACAACTTCAAGTATTGAAAGAAAAATGCCCTTATTCTGCAAAGTAATGTACCACCTTCACAATGGTAACATTTAGACCTGTCCAAGAATCGAACGGGTCTCGAATTAAGCAAGGTCTGGATAAAAATTTTCTTAATTCGAGGCAGTTCGACCTGAATTTTTATTTATTAAATAAAAAATATTTTTTATTTATATTTAATTATAAATTTTAATTATAAAATATATATTAATATAAAAATATTTTTAAATATTTTAATAATTTATGAACATCGAAATGAGTTTTTGGATTAGTCCAGACCCGACCCGAAACAAACTTAGGTAAGAAAAAAAAAATTGAGTGCGACCCGACTTGACCCCATCTATAGACAGATCCGGTAACATCCCACCTAACCTTTCTTTTTTTTTTTCTCACAATGTAAAGCAGCAAATTAAAAACCTAGTTGCTGGCAAATGACAAATATAACAAGTATTAATTATGTTGAAAGCTAATCTTAAAAACATTAAAAAAAATTGCAGATGGAGTACTAATTAAGATTAAGAATCGGCATGGGCCATGGGCCATGGCCTTACCCATTGTCAAGGCACTTGCCAAATTAAAAACTTAAGAACAAATTGAAAAAAAAAAAAAAAAGTATGGTAGTGATTGAGAATATATGATATTGAAAAGGAATTCAATTGCTTTCCCCTGTTTCGAAGATGTAATCGATACATGAATGTACTGCAAAAAAAACCCATTTTCAACTAACCTTATCAAAATGAACTTATATATATAAAAAAAATAAAAATAAAAATAACGTGACAAACCTATCGATTAGGAGTTAGAAAAATTATTCCAGAATGTAATCGAAAGCAATCTTTTATCAAACCAATTTTACAATTTTTTAATCAAGTTATCATGAGTTCATTTGATCTCATGGGACTCCCAGGCATTTACGTTTTAGCCCTATTGAACAGGGATTTAAATAGTCATTGCAATGTAATATTACGGTCATTATTTTGAGATTTCGACTATTTTTGTTGTCGATATTCACTGCGATTGCAGTATGAATAGTTAACGATTCATAGCGGTTAAACTATATTAAAATTGTTACGTAAAAGTTTTAACAACCGTAATATTATTGTTACGTAAAATGTTTAGCAGCTTGATTATATGGTTGTTAAAACAAATTTTACACAATGACATTTAGTCGTTACGCAATATTATACGCAACCAATTAAAATGTCGTTGCAAAATAATATTTCGCAACCATAACAATATTGTTACGTAAAATTTGTGGCAACAAAATTGATATTGTTGCGAAATTTTTTTGCAACCAATATACTGTCATTACGTAATAGTTTTTTATAACCAAAATATTCTCGTTGTGTAAAAGATTTTGTAACCAATTTTGTGGTTACTAAAACATATTTAGACAATCACATTAAGTCGTTATCAAAAAATACTATATTTGATAACGAATAGAAGTTGTTACAATAAATATATTTACAAACGATTTTTTGAGTAGTCAAAGTCGTTCGTATACTTTTAACAACGGAGGTATACGCAACAATATTTAAGCATTTTGCAACGACTTTTAGCGTTGCTAAAAGTCATTTTTCTTGTAGTGTATTATAATTATTATGTTTTACAGTAAATTGTATAAATGAAAAAAAAAATCACGACTACAATGTTTGCGATAATATCCGTTACGTCAGCAATCGCAATAAACACAATATGATAAAAACGAGTTCACAGCTGCAATTTAAGTCTCTACTATTGAGTTCACATTGTAAACATGATAGTATTAAAGGTTTTTTTTTTTTTTCTTCCTTACTTAGCCTAAAACAGCTTTATTTTATGTCTTGAACAGAAGAAACATTTTTTGTTCTTGTGGTTAGGCTCAATGTATCGGTAGTTAGGCTGAGAGTTTGAAGGCTTGTAGCTTCTTTATGGCTTTATTCTCATCCATGCTTGATAGTCTTGCTTTGAGACAATGACAGCTTGATTAATAGTAGCTTAAATAATGATGATTTAACAATGTTAGTTTCAAGTTGATGATGTGGTTTCTAAATTAGAAAGAAAAAAAATGTTAGATATAAAATTCTGCATGTGAAATTAGGAATTAGACTTGTTCACGGGTCGGATCACGGTCCGAAACTTTTTTCCTTCTCTTATCCAAATCTTGCTCAAGTTGAACCCGAGCCGATCCGTAGGCCTGTTTTATTATTCAAAAAATTAGTTTTTATATTAATATTTATATATTTATAATTAAATGTAAATAAAAAATAATTTTTTATTGAATGAACAGCGATTTAGGTCGAGCTGGTCTGACCCGAATTGTAAAATATCTTGTCCAAACCTGACTCAATTCGGGTTAAGCGGGTAGTCCGGCCCTTGGACATGTCTATTATGAATTGAATATTACATGAAAACAATGTAATGCTGTTTTTATTAAATATGTCGTGTTCATATTATATTTTCGTATCGTGTTTAAAATTATATGAAAAGTTTCAATTGTTAGGCGAAAGCTGCTTAAGAACATGTTTTAATCTTTAAAGAATTTCGTACAATTTTCAATCCTACCAAACATCATAAAGCAATTATAAAATTAATAAAATTATCCCAATAGAAAAACTTCCCATACTCTCTATTCTAATGGATCAAATGCCTTAATTACCAATAATAAAATCACAAATCCCTTTTATTTTTCTCCAAACCCAATCTCTTTTGTTTTCAAGTTTACACAAAATAGCCCAGCCCAAATCTTTCTAAATTTTAAATTTTCAACTTTAATCCAACATTAGTTTGTTTGCGAGAAATTACTATAATCCATTACGGTCAGCCATAAATTTGACAAATTACTATCAAGGAGTAGGCTTAATATCAATCAATATAATAAAATGTTTCCAACTTCTATCTAAAATAATAGAGGTAAAATAGATATATTAAATTGAATAAATTTAAGACAAGAATTAGAGTGTTTGTGTATTTGATTTTTACTAAAAAAATAATTCTTCCTAATTAATACTATTAATTACTCTCAATAAACACATTCTAATGAAAATTTTTAGTTACCTACTATTTCAATTACAGTTTTATATTTCCCATCTCCATGATTTTTTATTTTATCATGTCTTTATTTTTCAGCTTGCTTGAAGTATATGATTTTATCTTATTTAAGAAGTTTGGAAAAAAAATCAAATAACTTTTTGGTTATTTTGTATATTCAATGTCAATTTCAATTTTAAGTTTTTTGAGTGTATGAATACTTATTCATTTGGGTGTTATGTAAATCAGTTGATGATGGTGAAGCTCATACTTATTTGGTGCCAGTATATAAATTTTATATGCTCGGGCAAGATTAGTGAGAAATTGTCGGCAATCAAAATACAACAACGCCAACTGATTGTTGGAAATAGCATGTCAGTCCACAACAAGTATTAACCCACAACATGTACTCGAGAAGAAGAGAAAACAATATTTTAACGTGGTTCAGCCCTTCTTGGCCTACATCCACAATCCCAAAGGGATAAACATACTTCACTAAGGAAGAATTCCAACTTGTAACTTTTGCACGGATAAAGCTACAAACCCTCCTCAAACATTGTAACTTTTGCACGGATAAACTACAAACCATCCCAACAAATACTATGACTCACCACCCATAAAGCCCTAATACAACTTCTACTTAAGTGTATAGACTCTCTCTTACAAGTGGTGGTGGTTGTCTTTCCCCAAAGGCCAAGGTTCCTATTTATAGGTGAGCACTGCTCTTAGCTCATCAATACTAATCAATGTGGGATTAGGATCCCCCTTTGTTTAATCAATTAGTTACTTGATGTGGGATGAGTACTCTCACTCAAAGTGAGACTTGGACTCCTACTCAAACTCAATATTGAACTTGAACTCAAACTCAACAAATCCTCCCTTGAGTCAAAGTCTTCATACTCAATGTTAGACTTTTACTCAAACTCAACACTGATGTCGAAGAATTGAAGAAGTGAAAGATTAAAACCAATAAGGTAATGTACGTGTTATCTGTCACCATCGAGAGGATTGATGCAAAACTTCAATAATTGGAGAACAAACCCAATCAATCTTGCAACAAAATATGTCAGTAAGCGAGTATTTCTTCAAAATTAAAATTTTTTGAGAATAAGAGAGTAGTGTGAGTGCAAAAGTGCTAATTGAGTGAGAATGTGTTTATCGTAAGAATGACATTTAGCAGGTTTTGGGTTCAAATTTAATATCTGCATCTCTTTTCTTATTCTTAAATTGTGATTTTCTTTGTAAATAAATACTAATTGAGTGAGAATGTGTTTATTGTAAGAATGGTGTACCCGTCAATTGTATTTTATCTTTCTATATATAAATAAAAAAGTTAATTTCCACTCACCAAAACCCAACACTATTTTCTCTAAACAAACTTGTTCCCATGCATTTGTTCATATTTATCAAAGAGATAAATATTTAACTAGTTATCCAAAAGGTTTAGCCTAATAAAAATAAATAATTAATAAGTTTTGCACTTAAATCCGAATGAAAATCTAAAGAGTGAGATAGATGAAAATAAATATTATCTCTAATGGGACATCCTAGTAGATAGAGTTTATTACTATTTTAAAATTTTCAAAGTTCGAATTTGGAATAAGCAATATGAGATTTATGATAATGGTAGTCTTTTTTATATGTAATCTAATATCCAGGAATAATGAAAAATGATTGAAGTATTCGAGATTCAAATCCAAGACTAAATTACAAATTAAAGATTTAAAGTGATTGACCAATAATCCTAAAATATTTAACTATTGGACAAACCATTTAACCTCTCTATATTTAAATTCTAATAGGGGTAATACAATAGTTCTTTGGCAAAGGATTAAATAAAATGATTAAAATATTTAACTAATGGACAAACCATTCACCCTCTCTATAATTAAATTCTAATAGGGGTAATACAATAGTTCTTTAGCAAAGGATTAAATAAAATCATAGAAGATTACTAACTTTTATAGGGTCGAAAAAGCATTATAACAAATATTGATTTCCAAACCAAACTTGGAAAATGCAAAACTCACCACCAAAAACATCTTACTCTTCGTGGAGGCGGCTAGAGGTGTTCTGGACTGAGCCGCGATCTAAATTTTTTAAGACCTCTTACTTAAACTTGGTTTGGGTTGGATTTGAATCGATTTGAAAGTTCGTTTTATTATTTTTTTTAAAAATTATATTAAAAATTATATCTTTTATAATTAAAAAATTATTTTTTTATTAATAAACAGTGATTCGGGTCAGGTTGATCCGACTTAAAAAAATTTATGTTCAAACCCGATCCTAGAGGTGCTCATAGGCCAGGCCGGCCGGGTTCAGACTGGATTTAGGTATGGTATCAACACCAAATATACTTGTCCAAGTCCAGCCCAGTCCGAAATATGGACCTCAAACTATGTCTAAGTCCGCCCATATTTGTAAATAGGTAGTCCAAACCCGTTTAGGCCCTTCCATATTATTTTTTTCCTAAAAAGATTTAAACAATTTTTTATTATTATTTAATTTTAATACTTTTATCTTTTTTTTCTTTTATTAAGTTTTAAAACATGGATAATTTAGTATATTTTTAAATATTTGCATTATAATATTATATTTATTTATTTTTATATGATATAAATTATATAATTAATGAAATATAAAAATAATATATTATATAAATGAAAAATGGGCCGGGTCGAGCCGGGTCTTGATTGTTGAAGCCAAGGCCTCATTTTTTTGCCTAAACCCATATTTCAGGCCTAATATTTTTGTCCAAACCCTTCAAAATATAGGTGGGCCTTCGGGTTTGGACTGGTAGCCCGACCCTTGAGCAGATTTACCCGATCCAATATGAGCTGAATTTATCGGATCGAACGAATAACCCAACCCCTGAACAGATCGAAACACTCAAAATCATACTTTGGTTTTAAGTATTCAGATGCAATTTACCAGTTAGAGTCTTGCCAAATCTTAATGTTCTAGTTCTTTCCATGCCAATTTTCTCCTCCCCTTTCCCTTCATGATTCATATTTTCTATATATATATATATTAAATTAATTTAGTAGCTATCATTTTTTTTTATAAAAAAAGTCACAGCTTGGATTAATAAAAAATATATAAAATCAATTGAGTTAAATTTTGGATTTAATTTAATAACAATTGTTGATATCAAAATTTTGAACTTAGTGGTTTGTACTATACCCTACTTTGAAATTGGTAGAACTTATGAGTTGTGACCAAATATTAATCATTGACAAAAAAAACAATTTTGAGGAGTAGAGCGAGAGAATTTAAAAAGATTTTAATGAAATTATGATAAAAACAAAAGAAAGAGAGGAAAGGTTTATGAAGAACTTCAATTTGATTTTCTAGTTAAGGTTAGTTTAATATTGATGTTGGAAAAATTTTGGATTGAAAAAAAATCTGTTTAAAAAGTAAAATAAAAAATGTAGTTTAAGAACTTTTAAGTGTTTGGTATTATTGTGAAAAATTACTATGAGAAATTAAAATGTCAAGAAAAGATGTTTAAAATAATAAAAGTTTAGAAATATGAAAATAATAAAATCATTTTATCCAAAAGTCAGCTACCAAATCTCAAAAATATTATTTTCTTAGTTTTTTGGTTTGGATTGTCAAACTATTATTTTAATCGTAAAAGCCAAAAAAAAAAATTATCCGTTTAGCATTGTATTTGTGATAAAACATAAAATTTTGACTTTAAAAATTATGCTAGCAGCAATGTTAAGCGGGACCTTAGTAAGCATTCAATGACTTTTCTTACCTCTTTATGAAAATTGTAGAAAATGAAGGCAAGTTTTTTATTTTATTTTATGTACATCGATCTTTGTTTCACACTAAAGTCTACATCTTCTTTCAGTCACAATTGTAGAATATATGGTCTCTCTAAAATTGCTAGAACTGGGTGTTGTAGGTACAACTCATTATTTAATCAATTGAATTTTGAAACTTGAGTGTACATTCGGTTTTAAAAATTGATCGGTTGGCTTGCAATTTACTAACCATCTTTCATGTATTTTTTGGTGGAAAAGTCCATCTTAATTAAATGATCACCAAATTTAACTCTGTACTAGTTGTCAATGCAGTTTGGGTTATAAAAACCCTGGGACCAATTCTTTCTTTCTTTCTTTCTTTCTTTTATTTTTAATGAACTTAAAAATGTTTTTTTGTAATTAAGTTGAAAGAATGTAAAAAAAAAAAAAAAAAAGCCAGTTTCAAAAGGACAAAAAGAAAAGGAATTTCCTTTTCCAATTTCAAATGAGATCCAAATTTTTGTTAAAAATTCTTGTTAATTAAATCTTAGATCCGAAAACTCAAGTGTCTATTGCTTACTTTTGTTTTAGAGAGATTTGCATTTTATTCTCCGTTGAAAAGCATATTTTTTCTATAGGTAAACTTGAATGAAAATATCAATTAAACAATAAATTCAACATTTTCATTAATTTTTTATATAATTTAAAAACAAAAAAGATGATGTGGCATGTTGACATGTCTTAAGTACACCTTCATTTGGGAAATAGGATTAAAATCACCTTATTTTAAGAATAAAGATTTTAAAATACTTTAATTTGGGAAAAAAAAACTCTCCATTTGGTAGAAAAGAAAGAAAGAATTTATTTTTTAATTTAATAGTTGAATTATAAAATAAGACAGGTTATGAATTTCAATAATTAGATTAAATTTTTTTTTACATATTTATCAAAAAAATCCACATATTTGTTTTTTTAATAAAAAGAATAAATATTTCTTTCTAATTCTGATTTCACAAACTTGGTTTCATGGATTATTATGGAATTTTGATGTGGTTCAACCACAATCGTAAAATTTCAATTAAAATCAGATTCTTAATTATTTTTTTTAAAAACGATTTATCTAATTGAAATAGAGAAAATAAAATCTATTTATTTCTTATCTGTTAAGATTGTATAACTGCAACTAAGTCACATCAAAATTAGTGATAATGCTCATAAAATCGAATCCATAATATCAAAACTCATTGTTTAAAGACTTGAATTTCTTTTAAATAAACATTAATTTTGACACATCCAAAAAGAAATTCTTAAATTAAAATTGTCATAATTTTACCGAACGATATTGTAATAATTATACAAGTTAATAATTTTAATGTTATTCAAAAATAATAATTCATAAAATATTAGTAATCTTTTATTTACTTTATAATTAGGCATAATTAAATTATAAAATTAATAAATATATTTATTGATAAATAAACAATATTTATAATATAAATTATGTAAAAAAAAAACATTTGAATTAGAAAATAAAACTTATATCTATTAAGATCATAATTAAAGAAAACAAAAAGATTTGTTATAAATATAAAACATTTTAAAAATAAAATAAAAGAAATTAGCACTTAATTTACATTTTAGCTTGGTAAAATAAATATCAGTTTGAAGATATACAAAATTATAATATAATAAATATAATTTTGAAAAAAAATAAGTTTTTCGTTCACATTTTAAATGGAAAATATTTGTTGGAGTTTGAAAAGTGAAAAAAATAACTCTTTATTACTTATTTAGAATAAATATATACTATGCACTTACACTCTTTTAATATACACTCACAAATACTTTGAGTAGTTTTTACGCAACACTCTTTTTGCATACATTCACACCTCACTCACTCACTCACTCACTCACTTACTGCACACACTCACTCACTACACTTTATTTCTTACTTTTCTCACTCTTGCACACATTGCACACTACACCTCTAGCTATTTATAGGTTCTTAAGTCGATGATTTATAATATTCTAGATAGTCGGTTAAGACTTTAATTAAGGAAGAAAAGTGAAGAAAACTCCATTAGACTAAGAAAGATTAAAGAAAGAAGAGTAAAAAAAACCTAAAAAAATAATAAAGTTTGAAGAGAATTCTAAAGGAATTATTGATTTTAACAATATTAACTATAGTTAATTTTATATATCAGTTTATTTTGATGATAAAAGTTTTCTATCATTTTAGATAAGAATTAAATCACTTTTTAAGGCAGTGATCTGATCATTCTCGGTGATTCAAGATCAATATCACGTAGGATCACTGAGTACTTACCAAACGTAATGATCTATTCATTATATGCAAATCACCATAATTTTTGAAATGATCACCTCATACCAAACACCACCTAACAATTAATTAAATCTATTGTTATAGTCCAAAACAGACAAAATTAATGTTAAAAGATTTAAGTCTGTCGGGTCGGATGGCTCATGGGCCGTGGAATTTTTATTTTTATTTTAAATAAACATTAAAAGATTTTCAATTATTTATTTATTCGTTTAATATAATAAATATATTTATATAATTATATAACAATTAATTAATTAATTAACTAAAATATTTCAATAAATATATAAAATAATATTTGTTTAAAATTATAAATGTTAAATATTATTAAAATATACATAAAATAATTTAGCAATAAATTTTTAAATTAATGTCTTTAATAATTATTTTTTATTTTTATTTTATTGTCATCCTTGTTTTGTTAATTAAATATATATCTCTTTATTTATTTTAATCTCATAATTACAATATTAAATTTTATCGTTATAATAATTAATCTTATCGTTATCGATTTTTTTATTTTCACTAAAACAAATCCCTTATCCATCCAAATGATCATAAATTTGAGCAGGCGTAAGTGGGTCTAGTAATCAACTTACCTCATCGAAATTATTTTCAATCCCAATTTAAATTGCTAACTTTTTGGAGTAAAAACATGAAAAATACTATTTGTCCCGACACCTTTATCTAAACATTTTTGTTTTACCACCTGATGTGACATTAATTTATTAGTTTAATTATTATTTCATTTTTAAATCGATTAACTTACTTATAAATTAGTAAACTTTACATTTAAAATTATTTCGTAATTATACATCATGTTAGGAAATACAAATTTCTAAAATAAAAAATGATGAGATAAATAGTATGACTCGTAAAAAATATTCTTTATATGCTTTTATGTTTTTTATAGAGCCATTATTTTATGAAGATTCATGACAGTAGACTTATCAACGGATCAAGCTATTCATTCGATCCGATAGATACGGTTCGAATTAGATTGAGTTTGAGATAAAATTTTAATAACCCGGATCAATTTGATCAGACACGAATTATTATTTAAATTTAATTATAAAAATATATAAATTTTAATATAAAAATAAATTTTAATTTTTTAAAAATATTTTAAATAATAAAATGAGTTTTCAAATTTAGCCTAAATCAAATCGGACTTAAGGCAAACAAAAAAATTTACTCGAATCCAAATTCGATCTGACTCGATCTAGGAACACTAACAATCAATAATGAATGAAATAGTTATATAGTAGGAAGTCAAAAAGTAAGAATATTAAGTAGTGAAAAATATCTACCATTCCATGTACTAAATAGTATTTATTTCATTTTGCATTTCCTTGTCGATTTTCTTGTGTGAAATTTTTAAGAATTGGCTCTTCAACTTTGACATATACTATGATCAGAGAGTTATTATTTCCCACGTGCATAAAATTTATAATTACTGATAAATAGATTATAAATTAATTTAAGGTGGAAACGAAATTCTTTGAATCTTATCTTATTAACCATATATATAGATAATTTAAATTTAATCGTAAAGCTTTCTCATGTTTTTCATATTATTGACTAATACAGTTTAGTTGATATCTTTATATCATATCATCATCATTAAATAAAAGTAATCCCCTGTGGGATTGCAATTTTGCTAAAGCAAGCTAATGTTTTTTTTTTTATTTATTTAATGAATAAGAAAGAAAAAGGAGAGAAAAAAAATATTTATGTGTTTGTATTGTATTTGTGTTATTTTTTTGTGTCATAACTATATTAAGGTATCATATATTTATAATAAATTTTGACATGTTAATAATTTATTTTATGTAGATTTTGACATGTTCGTGTATTCGTATCGTGTTTATGTTATTTTTTGTGTCGTGTCGTGTTTTAATTATTTTTCTCATGCTGTGTTCGTATCATATAATTATGTTGTGTTCGAAATTTTCAAGTCTAATTGACACTATTCAAATAACTCCCAAATTTGTGTCACGTATCGCCGTGTTCGTATTTTTGTTACTTTTTCATGTTATAATCATTTTCTATGTATTATGTATTTATATAAAATTTGACATGTTAATAATTCGTTTTATAAGTTATGAGTTATTATATGATAGTTGTTAGATTTATATATATATATCTATATATTTTATTTCTTAACATGAATAGAAATTATAGATATCAATATAATCTAAATGAATTAAATTTTTACATCCATTTTAATTTTTTTTACATATAATGCACATATAATGAATTAGATTCGTGTGTTCGTATTATATTTGTATTATTTTATATCTATATTTTACTTTAAAGTTATTATCAAGTCGGAATATTCTGCATAATTTATCATAATAATTCATGTTATTTTTTGTGTTATAATCATATTTAATATATTATCAATGATAATAAAATCGAAATAATGCGATGATTAAAACACTAGTGGGGTATCAAGATTCTCTTACAAATTTATCTTCATATAGTCCTAAAACGTCAATAAACAACAGCGAGGTCAAGTTGGTAGAGACAAAAATTGTGGTACATCATCAAAAGTCTATTGACTAATTTTCCTGTTGAGTAATATGATTGATTCTCCCCTTGATTTTGGTAATTAATGATTTTACAATTTCAATAAAATTTGTATTTATTTTAGAGATTTTATACATAGCTTAATTTAGGAAGTTACTTGGGTATAAATATCTACATTACATTTAACTCAAGAAATACAATTTTTTTTAGCACTTTGTGTATTTCAACTTGGTATCACAGCAATTGCTCTGCCAAAATATTTTTTTTCTTTTGTTCTAGTTTTTTTTTTATTGATTTCTCTCTCCTCATAAGTTGAGTCTGACTCGACCCGCTCCGTTCATGCACTCCATGCACCGATAACCTCAGCGATCCATCTCTGACAACATTGCCACGTGTCATCCTTCTGCTGGTCCACGTCAACAACAACCTGATTTTAAGAACACATGTCGTTTTCCTATTGGTCTACATCACTAGCCACGTTAATCACAGACCGATCAAACGAACACGTGTCATTTCCTATGGGTCCACGTCACCAAAATGTCAGCAGTAGATTGATTCAAAGTTTGACTGATCAAACATGTGTCAGTTTCATATTGGTCCACGTCATCAATTGACTAATTCTAGAGTTGACTGATTCAGTCTATTGACAGCAAGTTTGATCGTCTGGTTTAGGCATCATTTTATCGATTCTTGCTTCATTTCGACCAGTTCTTAGGATTTCTAGATGTGTTCTTTTTTAATTTGACCTCTGTTTTTCATAAATCTGTCTTGTTTATATAGTTTGTGCATTATATTTGTTACTTTATACACATACCTTTATTATAATGGAGAAATTTGAAAGTTTTAGGCCTATTCAAACTTTTATACATGGGAACAATTATCTACTTTGAGCTGAGGAGGTGTCTAGCTTTCTTAAAGGGAGACAACTTTAGCAATATGTAACTGGCAAAATCAGTTGGTCAACTAAGAAAGAAGATGAAGATGATGATACATTCTATGAACGATTTAAGGATTGAGACTGTAAAAATCATTAGATATTGACTTCGATCTATGATACCAATACACCTCAAATCAAAAGTTAGTTTGAGCATGTTAGCACTGCTGAGGAGGTTTAGGATTTTCTTGTTACCATATACTCAACCAAAAGGGGCTATTGGGTACAAATTATTTTGTTATCTTACTCGTCTTCAACAACAGCCAGGACAGTCCATCCATATTTTTTGTTCAGCCTCTTTCAGATCAAGTGGCTCAAAGTGAACTAGTTTGGACTTATACCAGTGAAATTGAAAAGTTTGTTGTGTATAAGAATGGTATAGAAGTGTATTAGTTTCTTATGGCACTTACTGAGAGGTTCAAAGTTGTTTGAGCTTCACTTCTTCATAGAGATCCCTCTTATTCTCTTGAGAAAGTCATTGTAGAGGTTTTGTCTGATGAGACTCCGCTTGCAACACTTAGGAAACAACGCTCAATCACTGTGACTGACACTACTGTTGCTACAATATCCTCTTACCATTCGAAAAAGAAACTTTCTAATTATAGCAAAAAAATCGGGCATGTCATTTCTGAGTGTCACAAATTACAATCAAAATAAACTACAAGATCAAATAACCAATTTCAAGGAAAGTCTTCTCTTAGGTCAACTTCTATCACTACAACTGCCATTGTTGATTCAGTATCTTCACCTTCTAAGAATGTATCCTCCTATATTTCCTTGACTAATCTTGAAAATCTTCTTAAACACGTGTTAAGTAAAACATGTTCTTCTTTCGCTTTATCTACCACTACAAGTACTTCTCATTCTTGGTATTTTGACTATGGTTGTTGTAATCATATGACCTCTGACAATCTCTTTGTCTCAAAACTGATACTTGTCATACTTTTATTATTCATACTGCTGGTAACTCTACTATGCATGTTCATCATGTTGGTAGTTTATCCAACTCCCATGTCACTTCGTCTGATGTTTTCCATGTTCCTAAACTTAGCCTTAACGTTACCTTCTCTATTCATGGTTGTCGTGTGCAAGATCCTCAGACGGGACAAAATCTTGGGATAGGCTGTTAAGTTGGGTGCTTGTTTGAACTAGTCTCCCTCAAAATACCTTCCAAACACTCAGTTTCTTGTGCTGCCTCCGTTTCCTTTTAGATCTGGCATTCACTCCTTGGTCATGTCTCTTTATCTAGATTGCACCGTTAATTTCTAGTGATAAATTAGGTCATGTTAAAGGGGAAATATTGATTGTGTATCCTGCAAACTTGCTAAACATCATGCTCTTCCATTCAATAATAGTGACTTTTTTTTTTCTTTTGCTCATTTTGATTTGATTTATTCTGATGTATAGGGACCATCACCTCATGACACTATGGGTGGCTATAAATATTTTGTTATTTTTATGGATGATGACTCTCGATATATTTCGATTTATCTCATGAAAAATCGTTCTGAGCTTCCTCAAATTGTTTCTAATTTTGCAGCTATGGTCTAAACTCAATTTTCTCTTCCCATCGAAAATTTTCGTACTGATATGACATGGAGTATAAAGAAACAAATCTTCTTACTTTCCTTTCCCAGAAAGGCATTGTGATTCAGTGCTCTTACCTAGGAACCTCACAACAAAATGGACGTGCAGAACGAAAACACAGACATATCTTAGATATTGTTCGTGTTTTACTTATTTTTGCTGCTTGTCCTGAGTGTTTCTAGGGGGAAGCTGCTCTCACAGCTTTCTACACCATTAATAGTATCCCTTCACCAATCCTTTGTAATATTTTTCCTTATGAATGATTTTAAAGCTCTAATCCAATTACAAACTCTTGCGTATTTTTGGTTGTAATTGTTTTGTACATCTTCAAGCCCTTGAACATAATAAGCTATAACCTCATGTCAATTATGTTGCTTTCTAGGGTATTGAATTGAGCATAAAGGCTATAAATGTTGGGATCCAATTTCAAAACTTCTTCATGTTTCACGTCATGTGACTCTCTGATAGTATAAAATGTTTTCCTCCTTATCAAATTTTCAAATACCTGCTTCAACTTCTCAATATTTCACTATCCCTATGTTGATCTCTTTCCTGATGACTCTACAGCTTAATTGTCTTTCAAGAATTTACCTACTAGTTCAACAAGTGATTCTCATATGATTACCTTTGACTCACCTGCCTCATCTGAGAATCTTGTCTTCAACACTTTCTCTGTTCCCGAGTCCCAACCTTTACTATGATCCACTAGAGTAAGTCAACCTCCATCTCATCTTCGTGATTATCATTATTATTATGTAATTGCTTCCTTGTTTGAACCTAATACATTTCGAGAAGTTGAAACTGACCCTCTTTGACAGTAATCAATGACATAACAAATACAGGCTTTAGAGAACACATATACTTGGAATTTGGTTGATTTGTCTCCTGAAAAATCTGTTGTTGGCTGTAAACAGGTTTACAAAATTAAAACTTGTTCTGATGGCTCTATGAAACATTACAAGGCTCGTTTAGTAGCCAAAGGTTTCACTCAAGAGTATGGGATTGATTATAAGGGAACTTTTGCACCTGTTGCTTGTCTCACCTCTGTTCAGAGTTTATTAGCAATTGCAGCTATTAGACAATGAAAGTTGTTTTAGATAGATGTTAAAAATACCTTCCTTAATGGAGATCTAATTGAAGATGTATATATGAATCCTCCTTGGGATATGATCATCCGCCTGATAAGGTATGTCATCTTCGACGAGCCTTATACGATCTGAAGGTAGGCTCCTCAAGCTTGGTTTGCAAAATTAAGTTCTATGGTTAAGTAGTTTGGTTTTACATTTAGCACTTACGATACTGCTCTTTTTATTTGTAATGCTAGCAAAGGATCTATCTTCTTGTTACTTTTTGTTGATGATATGATTATTACTAAGAGTGATCTTCAAGGTATCTCAAAATTTAATCAGTATCTCAGTTAACAGTTTGAGATGAAAGATTTGGATTATCTTACTTATTTTCTTGGGTTAGAAGTTTCTTTTGACGATACTGGTCTTTTATATCATGCCAATTTAAGTAGTATGTTTCTCAAAAACCGATTGGCTGATAGTAAGATTGCTTCTACTCCTCTTGAAGCCAATGCCAAGTTTACTCCAACAAATGACATACTTTTGGATGACCCTATCGACAGCTAGTCGGGATTCTTATCTATCATAGTGTCACACAACTTGGCATTGCTTATTCAATTCATATTTTTAGTCAATTTATGGCAGCTCCTTGTACTACTCATTTTGGTGTTGTTCTACATATCCTTTGCTATATCAAAGGCACTTTGTTCCATGCTCTTTACTTTTTTTACCAATTATCTATTGTGTTGCAAGCTTTTTCTGATGCTGATCCTATTGACAGATGTTCTACCAGAGGCTATTGCTTCTTCTTAGAAAATTCTCTTATTTTGTAGCTAAGCAAGAAACAAACTGTCACTGTTAGATCTAGCACTCAGGTTGAATCATGCCGTTGCTGATACTACTTCTGAGTCACTTTGGTTGCTATGGCTACTACAGGATTTAGGTGTCTAACAGTCACAACCTAGCTAGAACTCTTTGTTGTGATAATAAGTGTTATTCTATTTGCTTACATTGATGTGTTTCATGAACGTGTATGTGCGGCAACGTCTCGTTCGTGGAACACTTTATCTTATCTATGTTTCTTCCGCTGATCAGACTGCAAATATTTTAACTAAAACACATCCACCTGAACGTTTTCGTAATCTTGTTTTCAAATTCAAGTTGGCTATTTCACTATCATCTTGCTTTTAAGGGGGATGTTGACTAATATGATTGATTCTCTTCTTGATCTTGGTAATTAATGATTTCATAATCTTAAGAATTCTTGTATTTATTTTAAGGATTTAATGTTTTTTGTACATAGCTTAATTAGGAATTTACTTGAGTATAAATACCCCTACTATTGTACATTATATTCTAACTTAAGAAATACAAATTTTTTAGCACTTTTATATGCCAATTATTCCATTCGTATAAGAAAAGGCAAAGAATCCAAATCACATTTTAAAAATGATATTCTAATTAATAAATGGAAAACATGAATATCATTAAAAAGAGATACATTATCCCCCTTTTTGAATTCAATTTCTAGGAAAGCTCTTTAAAAAACGAAATTTTTGCAAAGCTACCAAGAACCTTCATAGAACCAGACAAAAAAACTTTTCGTGGCCATTCCACGTTCTTCAGGTGACATCGATCCGTCATATATGACTTGGATCAGTTCACCAAATATTTATATACAGTTACGGATCTTGACATTTGATTTTGGGGTGTTAGTTAATAATTTAATAGATCTTAATTTTTTTCATAAAATATATCTTATTATATTAATATAAGTATATGCAAGCAATATACTAACCCAAAAAAAAACTTTTAAAATTATAAATTTATCAATTCATAAACAAATGTATAAAGAAACATAATACATCAAATAAATAATTTTATACATAATTCATCAAATAAATAATCTTACTTAAAATTGTGAACAATTTTTTTTAAAAATATATAAATATATCAATTACTAAATAATATATTTTTCATCAAGACAATAAAAATAAAATATTTTATTAAAATAATAAAGTTGAAAGTTTAAGTTTAGAAGTTAGGGTATTTTTATAATATTTTATAAAGACGTTTCAATCTGCTTTTTGTGTTAATAAAAAGTTGCATAGTAATAGAAAAAAAAAGATTTAGGATAAAATTAAAAGTAAAATATTTTATGAAAAAAAATTGTAGTCAGCTAAAAAAAATGTTTGGTACTTGATTGGAGACTTAAAGTCATATTGAAAAAGTTAAAAAATCAATTTAGCTTTTGGTTAAATTTACATAACCGTGATTTAACTTTTGCGATAAACTTTTTGCTTTTAAAGATTTATGAGTTATGATTAGTTAATACAATAAATAGACAAATAATAATGTGATTTTAACTATTTTAAATTATAATGCATAAAATTAAATAAAAAATCATAAAATTAAGTAAAATTAATAATTTTAATTTTAAAAAGTCATTTAAATTTATATATATATATATATATATATATATAAACCAAATTTAAAATTGGTGGGTGGGGGGGGATGGCCCCCTCTGGCTCCTTAAAGGAGCCGCCCCTGTCTATATACTATAAATAGAAGCCATTAAATGCTTGAAAACAATCACAATTGAAAGATAAAGCTATGTAAATTAAAAATTAATTTTAAGTTGAAACAAGAATAGATATAGTTAGGGGTTTTTTTTTCTTTGCTTTGCTTTGTCTTTTTTTTATTAGGTTAAGGTGAAGGGAAATTATTAGCATGGAGGATCCAAATAAAAGTAAGGCCGAAAAGGAAGATAAAGGAAGAGAAGAAATTCGATATAGGGGAGTGAAAAGAAGGCCATGGGGAAAATATGCAGCTGAAATTCGAGACCCTTCAAGGCGTGGTGTACGTTTATGGCTAGGCACATTTGATACGGCTGAGGAAGCTGCTCGAGCCTATGATTGCGCTGCAACTAACATGAGAGGCTATATGGCTATCTTGAACTTCCCCAATGATTACCAACAATATTATTCTCAAGTGATAGGGGCAATATCATCTCCGTATCCATCTTCTTCTGGTAATGCTGCAGCAGGTAAGGGCTTTGAGGAAAGAAGTTCATCATCTAGCACACAAGAAAAGCAGGTTTTCGAGTTTGAATATTTGGATGACAAGGTTTTGGAAGAGCTTCTCGAAACTGAAGAGGAGAAGAAGAAGAAGAAAAGAATGAAAGATTGATAATTCTTACAGTTGCTTCTAGTTTATTACGGTTGCGGATGTAATAAATGTTATCACGGTCAATTGCGATAAATATCGACGACGGAGAATGCCGAATTTGTAAAATAACGACCGTAATATCGTAATGTGATCGTTATTTAAATCCCTGATTCTTAATAATGTTCAATGCACTTTGGTTGGTTGGATTTTCTTTCTATGCCTCCCTTTCTTTGTAGTATGAATCTCTGCCCCTTGATTATGATATATATATATATATATATATTGAATTTTTTTCCTGAACAAAGCTTCTTTTTCCCTTAACAAAGGTTTTTTTTTATCCCATTTTTGTTCATTTCTTCAAAGAGGCAAGTCATTTAAGCAACTTTCCAGTGACTAATTGAATTGTTTAACCTAATTTCATACTGAATTTTCAACCAACTAATTAAACATGAAACAAAAATGCAGTTTAAAGCAGAGATTTAAATTGCGGTTGCGAACGCGTTTTCGGTTGTGTCGTGTTTTTCGCGATTGCGGACGTAATGAATGCTACCATTGCAATTGCGACACATATCGGTTATGCATATCGACGACGGAAGAAGTCAAAATCGTAAAATAACGATCGTAACTTCACGTTGCGGCCGCTATTTAAATCCTGGTTTAAAATGTTGCACCACTATATAGAGAAACATTAATTGAAGATGGAAGTAGTTAGCATGAAGTTAATGAACAATGCTTTTTAAGGCACAATATACTCATTAGACCTGCTCATGGATCGGACCTGGGCAAGAATATTTATGTTCCGATTCGATCCGGTCCGGATCACTGTTCACATATTAAAATAATATTTTTTTATTTTAATTATAAAATTATATAAAAATTAATAAAATATATATATATTTTTTTTAAATAGGATGAACAGTAAATCCAGGTTGACAGGCCGAGCCTGGGTAAATAAGTAAAAAAAAATTAGACCACGGCCCGACCCAACCCATGAACAAGTCTAATACTTATTAGATATGGATTCATTTTTTGCACAAAATGGAAAAGAAAAAAATGATTGCTAAAATAATGAATTTGATTAATTATTGCTAGGTGTAAATATTGGATCAATGCAAACTTTAAGTTGGACCAAATGAAGTTGTTTTACATATCAATAGATGGTGTTCAAGGACCCCAAGCTTTTCAAGGATATTGTTTCATGCTACTTGGCTCCCTATATTTTTCTTCTACATATTCTACACAATGAATTTCTTTTGCCAAAATGGAGAAAGTAGATAGGTTTTTTTTATCACAATATAGTTAAAAAAAATTATTTATCAAAATATCGCTGTTTTCAAAATTAATTCCCAAAATCCGCTCCTTTTAAAACTAGCTGAGAAATCGCCATCCCCATGGCAATTTTCAAGCGAAAAATTTTCAAAAAATTCAAAAAACACCAAGGAAAATCGCCATAAATGGTGGCGATTTCCCTTGGTGTTTTTTAAAAATTTTCAAAATACACCCAGGGAAATCGCCACCCCCCATGGCGATTTCCCTCGGTGTAAATTGAAATTTTTTTCAATTTCAAGAAGGGAAATAGCCATGGGAGGTGGCGATTTCCCTTGGTGGTATATTTTTTTAATAAATTTTTTTAATTAAATTTAAAAGTCCAACGGTTAAAAAAAAATTGCAAATTTATTTTTAAAATTTGTATTTTAATTTTAAAAATTGCAAATTAAATTAAAAAAATTATCTTGGTTTGTTTTTTTTTTTAAATATATATATTAAAATTTTATAAAAAAATAAAAAATAAAATTTAATTTATTATTAAAATTTTATAAAAAATAAAATTTTATTTCTTATTAAAATTTAAAAAAGAAAATTATATTTCTTATTAAATTTTTATATAAAAAATTTTATTTCTTATTTAAATTTTATGAAATTTTTTTTTATAAATTTTTTAGTTGATTTTATTATATAACCTTTTGAAATAAAAAAAATACAAAAAAAAAAATTTCAAAACTTTTTGAAGGCAACGGTAACTTGACCGTTGCCTTCAACCCTCCCCCCACACACACACCACTCTTCTATAAATACCCCTCTCATTTTCTACAACTTATTTTAATTTTCTTTCTTATTTCTACAATCAAATTTTTTTCTACCAACAATATTTTTTTTTCTACAACAATAGTTAAAAATGGCTTTATAATCACTATTGAGGTTGCAAGAAAATCATATATCCTCGGTTATATTTAAAGAGGTAAGTAAATTGTTGTAATATTATTTGTATTACATTATCAATTTGTAGTAATTTTTTAATTATTATTATTTTGTAATTTTATAATTTTATAATTTTTAATGTTTTAATAATTATAGTTTTATCATTTTTTAATTATTATTGTTTTTTCATTCTATAGTTTTGTAATTATTTATTTTTATATTGTTTAATTTTTTATTATTATAGTTTTTTCATTTTATAGTTTTATATTATTTTATTTTATTTTTTATATTATTATAGTTTTATAATTTTATAATTATTATTGTTTTTTCATTTTATAGTTTTTATTTTTTATATTATTTAATTTTTTAATAATTATATTTATAAATTTAAAATTTTATATTATTATTGTTTTGTTATTTTATAGTTTTAGAATTTTAGAATTTTTATATTGTTTAATTTTTTAATTATTATAGTTTTATAATATATTAATTTTTATAATTATTTAATTTAATTTAATTAATTATCAACAGGATACTCGTCGCGTGTTACGTTCGAGGAAATTTACATTGGAGGACCCGCATCCATCTATTATCGATCACTTAAGAAGAGCCGGGTTTTATCACGTAACTCAAATTCAACGATTTTTGATACAACCCGACTTAATCAGTGCGTTGATAGAACGATAGAGACCCGAGACGCACACTTTTCATTTTCCATTTGGTGAATGCACGGTAACTCTAGAAGATGTTGCGCTTCAACTTGGACTTCCCGTCCATGGCGATGCAGTTACAAGTGGAAGCTTACTAGATTGGAATGAAGAGTGTCAAAATCTATTGGGCGCGGTACCTCCATATGAGTATGTATCTGGCTCAACGGTGAGACTAAATTGATTGAAATCCTTTCAAAATCTTCCATTACACGCAACTAAAGAACAAATACAATATGCTGCGAGAACATATATTTTACGTTTGATTGGAGGATTACTAATCTTGACAAATCGAACAGTCGAGTGCATTTAATGTATCTTCCATTACTACGTGATTTAGAGCATGCGGCAAATTATAGTTGGGGTTTTGCGTGTTTGGCGGTTTTGTATAGAGAACTGTGCCGGGCTATAGTTCCAAAAAGCCATGACATAGGTGGATGTTTAGTGCTTTTGCAATCATGGGCTTGGTATCGGCTGTCATTTCTTGCTCCGGGGGTGGATGTTTCGACTGTATACCCCCTTGCAAGCAGGTAATAATCTTTACTATTTTATTAATTTTGTATGAACTTGTATTTTTAAAGGTTTATTAAGAATTTATATGCATTTTAACAGGTGGAGTAGGAGTAGGAGTAGGAGTAGAGATTTTACCAAGACTCCGACCGAACTTGCAAGTATAAGATTGTTACTAGATCGAGTAGGATATGTGAAAGTAAATGTTTCGATTGTTACATTCAAGTATTTTTGTATTTAATCCATATGAAACTAATAATTTGTAATAATTATTCGCAGTTTCTGTGGATGTCAGATTCCTCAAGTGAAATTATGGCATGCCTCCCATTAGATGCCTACAATAATTGTAATATATGGAAAGCAAACACAGTATTGACATGTTTTTCATATGTAGAGTGGCACCAAACTGACAAGGTGTTGCGACAATTCGGGATGCAGCAACCAATTCTGCAAGCACCGGTGAACCTTGATAAGCTTCACAAGATCGACATGCGTGGCCGTCATGAGGAATTCTGGCCTGCGAAGCATGAACATTGGATCCATTGATGGAATATACATTGTTAACGAATTTCGACAGGTTATGCAATTGTCGGTAATAATTTCAACCCATCTGATGATTACATAGGATGGTATAAAAATGAAGGTCGACCTTTTGTTTGTCCACCATCGATGTATGAGGATGTTAGAAGTATGCCATTTATCGGACGAACTTCAACTCCAGTCCCTCCTACACAGTATATGGAAGCTCCTAGACCTACCCGACAACGTGGGCGGACGCGTCAACCAGCGTCATCGGAGTTCACTGCACTAAGGATGTCATTTAGTCATCCTGAACCTGAACAGGATCATGGAGTACCATCTAGTCATCGTTATTCCGTCAGTCACCCCGGATATGATGTTGATGAGTGTTACCGACCATCACCGCCAATGACGAGGTTAGATGACCAGCTCCCCATCCTAAGTCCAAGTTCAGCATATCTAACATCAATGTATCAGTTTGGAACCCTTACATCAGCATTTGATGGTACATCATTTCTGGGTCCATCTAGTAGTCAGGTTCCCTTTATGGGTGAACTAGGTGTTGGCTCCTCCAGCAGTGGGTTTCAAATTTTTAATACAGAAGAAATGGCGGATGACATACAACCGGAACCATTGGCGGTTATAGTAATAGATCGTGGTCGACCGCGAATACGTGCCACTGATGAGGTTGAACGACGGGTCCAACCACCACGCACTATGTGAGCTCGACACTGTTGCTCTACACCACAAAATAATTAGAATAAATGTACTTTTACCAATATAACGAAAATAATGTATTTTAAATTTGTAATATATAAATTTATATGTTTTGCATTTCATGTTATTTATTTTGAATTTGTTGGGAAATTAATTGTTATTTTTAATTTTTTTATTCAGCATATCTAACTAAAATGTTAATGTTGTTATTTAATTTATAAAAATGTAATAAAATATATTATTCAATATATTTTTATAAAATTTCTTTATTTTGTATAAAATAATAATCCAAATTACATGATAAGTAAAAAAAAAAAAACTTGCATAACATTTTCTCTTAAAGGCAAAATATGTAAATATTACAGGTTATGAAAACATGTAATTCTTTTATTGTTGATGCGAACTCTCCCCCGATATGCCAGATTGATGCGGACATTTTCGACGGCTATGACCTTCATTTCTGCATAATCCACAACGTTTTGGTTGACCTTTCTCCCTGAGGTCCATTTCATTACGAATACGACTTGATTTTGGCCGACCATGTGGATTTCTCCGTATTTCTTGATTGGGACACACTTCTGGACCATCATATTGAGGCCAATAACCTTCATTTCCAATTGCTTCGAACTCATGTCTATAAACATTCAATATAGTTTCCAGTCTATAGACATTGTCCACATATTGCATGCAATCTACATGGACATGTGCACAAGCAGCAGCTACATGTGAACAAGAGAACCTTTGTGCTTGAAACTTCCCACAGTCACACCACATGTCACTAAGCTTGACTTTGTACTTCATTGCAGAAATACCCTCTTGTGGATCAACTAACTCTTCAATCAGAAAAGATTGATTTGCTCGCGTAAAATTAAGAACAAAGTGGGAGTTAGCTTTCCTGCAATTTTCTTGCATAGTCTGTGTGATTGTTTCACAGTATGTGTGCCCTCCCTCCATCATTGCAATTTGCTTGTTCCCCATCTTAACAAAAAGTGCAGCCAGCCTATAATATGTTGATTGCACTAAAGCAGTAATGGGAAGATGACGTGTTTCCTTCAACACCAAATTGATAGATTCAGCTAGGTTGGTTGTCATATGGCCATAACGTCTTCCTTTGATCATATGATTGGGCCCACTTCTCCTTGGGGATCCTATCAAGTCAATTAGCCGCCTCTGCATTTTCTCCACGAAGATTCTCATACATGAAATGAAAATTCGGTCGCCTCAACTCATATCCTAATAAAATTAAAAACAAAAGACTTGTGAATTTCAGTATTATTTTATATACTAAAGGAAATATAAGAGATAAAATAACTATGATTCGATTCCATACCCATGTTAACAATGTGTCGACGCAATTCCTTATTGTTAAACTTCTTTATAAAGTTAGCTGCAATGTGTCGAATGCAGTACACTGAATATGCATGTGGAGGATTCCATCCACTACTATCGCGTCTAATTGCAGCTTTGATGGCTTCATGTCAATCAGAAATCAAGCATATGCCAGGCTGTTTTGTCACATGTTTACGCAAATTAGTGAGAAAGAATGACCAAGCCTCTGTTGTCTCACCCTCCACAATGGCAAAGGCAATTGGCAGTATGTTTCGGGTGTCATCTTGTGCAATAGCTAACAATAATGTTTCTTTGTATTTTTCATATAAGAAAGTACAGTCTATTGGCACAATAGGTTTACAATACGGATACCCTTCAATGCACGACTTAAATGTCCAAAAGAGTCGGTCGAATATTCTCTTACCCTGGACCAGTCGATCACCGTGATATGCAGGTACCATTTGCAAATCCACAATTGTACTAGGCACGAAATATTGCATTGCACCTAACCATTTAGGTAGCTCATTGTACGATCTATCCCAATCGCCAAAAACTAGAACAATTGCCTTTTGCTTTGCTTTCCATGCTTTCTTACAAAATGTGATATATCCATACCAGATTCGCATCTCAGCGATCAAAACTGAAACGGAGATCTCCGGATTTGCTTGGACCAATGACAGAATGCATGAATAGATCATGTTAGAATCTAACTTGCAATGATCTTGTGAAATCCTACCCGATGTGTAAGTATGAGGTACTTCATATTTTCTAATCTCCCATGCTTGTTTCTTCTTCATAAAAGTTGCCCTTATTCTCCAATTGAACCCTTTCCCATACATTAGACATTTGGCATAATATTTGGTCTCATATTCAATTACTTTGTAATCTACAGAGTTTTTGATGTTATAGTGCTTAATAGCTGAAAGCACAGCCTCTTTCGTTGGAAATTGTAACCCAACACACAGATTAACTATAGATGGATCAAATGTCAGAGGCGTAGCTAATGTATGAGCATACTCAGGAAATTCTGGCACTTGCATTGCCTCCAGATCCAGGGTGTGCATATGGGATGCAGCCTCATATGGGGGAAGATCTCCATGAGTGTTGATCTCAACAGGGACGACGTCTGGGTCAGAATCACCGTTGTCATCACTTGCGAATTCAGTATCCTCTTCCTGCTCACTAAAGTCACCAACATATTCACCATGGACTCCATATGGCGGAACAGGATCAACACCAGCTGGCTCATCTTCGAGGGCAGTAGGAATTGTTTGTGAGACTAATGAATTATGAAACGTTGTAGCTTGAGATAGCGGAACGACTTCTTCTGTGGGAACGTAGTATGTAGTGTGAACATAGAACGACCCAGAATCATCATCTTCTGTGGGAAAGTTTTTTGTAGTGAGAACATTTGAAGGCCCACAATCATCGTGAACGTCCTCTATGTCAGCATATAACTCAAGTACACCAACATTTGCAAATGTCTCATGAGCATAAAACATGCATCTGACATCATCATCATCATCATCTTCAAGTGGAAATGTTCTATATCGGACACATCCTTCACCAATAGAAAGAGAATGCCTATACTTAATCTCTGAAACTATTTTTCTATTTCGAGCTTTAATTTTTGTATGAATTTACAGCTTCAATTCCTTTAGTGTGACGTCTTCATCAACACGAAAACTTTTAGGACGTTCATAATCAAAGGTAGCACCTTCGTCAGTATTATGAATTTGGCCATTATAGTAGACCAATGCGATCACTCTGTTGCTCATGTTGTGTAGTAATGAAACTAAGAAGGATGAGAATGGAGGTATTATCACTCGGCAAAAGAAAGAATAAATAAAGAAGGATGAGAATGAGGAGGTATTAGCACTCAGAAAAAATCTGATTGAAAAACTGCTGTAGGGGGTATTGTAAACCTTCATCAGTATTATGAATTTATAATGGTTCATTATGTTGTATCGGATGACAAATCCCATCATTTGTACAGGATGGAATCTGATTCCCATTTTCTGGCTAGGGTTAATTGACTGAAAAACTGATAACTCATTCAATGAAAAAACTGATGATAAATCCCATCCTTTGTACCGGACTGTCCAATAGTCCCATCCATTCCAGAAGGAATCCAATTCCAATATTTTCTGCAGCATTTGATTGACTGGAAAATAGCTGAAACCTATCCCTAACCCTAAATCATTAGTCCCATCCATTGCAGAAAAAATCAAATTCCAATATTTTCTGCAGTATTTGATTGATTGGAAAATAGCTGAAACCTATCCCTAACCCTAAATCATTAGTCCCATCCATTGCAGAAGGAATCCAATTCTAATATTTTCTGTAGCATTTTATTGATTGAAAAATAGCTGAAACCCTAACCTTAAATCTAGTCAATAGTCCCATCTATTGCAGAAGGTATCCAATTCAAATATTTTTTGTAGGATTTGATTCATTAAAAAATAGCTGAAACCCTACACCCTAACCCTAAATCATTAGTCCCATCCATTCCAGAAGGAATCCAATTCCAATATTTTCTACAACATAAAATTAAAATAATAAATAAATTTTAATTTTATTTAAAATTCAAATAAGAAATTAATTTAATTTTTATATAAAATTTAAATAAGAAATCAAATTTTAATTTATATAAAATTTAAATAAGAAATCAAATTTTAATTTATATAAAATATAAATAAGAAATACATTTTTTAAAATAAAATTTTAATAAGAAATAAAATTGTATTTTATATAAAATTTAAATAAGAAATAATTTTTTTTATATAAAATTTTAATAAGAAATATTTTTTTATAATTTTAGTAAGAAATAAAATTTTACTTTTTATAAAATTAAAATAATATATTTTATTTTATTTTTTTATAAAATTTCAATAAAAATTAAATTAAATTTTTTATAAAATTAAAAAATTAAATAAATTATAAAATTTTAGTATATATATTTAAAAAAATAAAAACAAACCAAGATAATTTTTTTTATACATGTTTGTTACAGATTTCACATATAAAATTTAAATAAAAAATCAAAATTTTTATTTATATAAAATTTAAATAAGAAATAAAAATTTTTATATAAAAATTTAATAAGAAATATAATTTTCTTTTTTAAATTTTAATAAGAAATAAAATTTTATTTTTTTATTAAGTTTTAAGAATAAATTAAATTTTATTTTTTATAAAATTAAAAAATTAAAAAAATTTAATATATATTTTAAAAAAATAAAAAACAAACCAAGATATTTTTTTTTTAATTTAATTTGCAATTTTTAAAATTAAAATACAAATTTTAAAAATAAATTTGTAATTTTTTTTAACCGTTGGACTTTTAAATTTAATTAAAAAAATTAAAAATATATATATACCACCAAGGAAAATCGCCATGGTGTTTTTTGAATTTTTTGAAAATTTTATGCTGAAAAATTGCTATGGGAGATGGCGATTTCCCAGCTGGTTTTAAAAGGAGTGGATTTTGAGAATTAATTTGAAAACAACGGTATTTTGATAAATAATTTTTTTTTAACTATATTGTGATAAAAAAAACCAAGTAGATAGGAGACCAATAGCAGCAGATTTGAGTAGATGGGGTAGGCGTGTAAATGAGATATTTATGCTCGCAAGTTATTCGAGTTCGGCTCAAAAAAATTCGAATTCGTTTCGATTATTGTCGAGCCGAGTTCGAGTATCCTAATGTCCGACTCAAGTGATTCGCGAGCTTATTCGACCTTTTTATATTTAATATATATTTTTATTATTTTTAAATCATAATGAAAATTTTTCAATTTGAACTTGAGCTTGAGCACAAATATCGAGTTTGCATTCAAGCACGGGAATCGAGCTCATTTTTTACTTGGTAAACGAGCCCACTCGAACGAGTTCGAGTAGTTCAGTTTTTATATCAAATCAAGTTTGAGTTTTAAAAATGAAACTCAATCGAGCTCAAATCAAATTTCGAATCGTGAATTTCGAATCAAGCTAAAACTCAAATTTTTTACTATTTGAGCTTGACCCGATTTGATTACACCCTAGTTTGGGGATAGAAAACCAATTAACAAGATTTCCATATTGATTCCCCTTAATGAACTTTTGCTTCATAAAACTTGTTGAGGGAGGAGATGCTCACGTCAGTAAGCAACACCAAAGCTATAGAAATAGAATAGTAAAGTTTACGGAGGAGTCTTAATTACAGATTTCAAAGAGAGAGGATTGTTAAATTTCTAGTATGAAGTGGAAGATCTGCTCAAGGATCGGATAATCCATTTGATTCATATTGGGTCGGGTTTAAATAGAGTTTTTTTTTGGGTCGGTTTGGATCGATCCAAATCACTGTTGAAATAATAAAAAATTATTTTTTATTTAAATTTAATTATAAAAATATATAAATATTAATATGAAAATAATTTTTTAATTTTTTTAATATTATTTAAATAGTAAACCGGGCCGACGAGTCGATCCGGACCTGCCTAGGACCGAGCCTAAGTAAGAGAAATAAAAAAAAATTTAAACCACGACCCGACTCATGAACAGGTTGAAATGGACAGGCAATTTCCAAATTGATTTACTTTGTATTTGCTGGACAGGCAAGTTTTCTGGTGACGGATTCATGTATAGTAAGAAAACTGACATGCTAAATCAAAAGCAGCATGTGAAATTTAAGATCCTTATGATCACTACAGTTTGATTCTTGATTTTGTTGAAATCATGTTTCTAGAGAACAAATTTGGAATCTTATAACAAGAATAAGGGTTTAGCTAAGTTGTCGATACGATGCCTGTGGTAATAACTAAATAAGGATTTGTCTTAAAGTTGGCATGTAAGAAACTATTCATCTTATCTCCAAATATTATCTCCAAAAAAAGAAGGTGATCTTAAAATTGGATCTCTGATCAATTCATATAAAGAAATATTTTGTGAAGATAATAGTTAGAATCTTCTTTAAAATTATCTTCCATTAGTTTACACAATCACTTTTAGAGGAACGTTTGGTGTTTTCTCGTATCATGATTCTAATGAAATGTGATTAATGAGAATGTGATTACTGAGAAAATGACATTATAACGTTTGATATACATGGTAAAGTGTTGATTAAAATCATAAAAAAATTATATTGACACGTTTGGTTTACTAAACATTTTACTATGAATGTGATGGTAATTTTCAAAATTACATTTATTAAATAAAATGAAAATTTTATTAATTTTAATATTTTTCAATGATATTTATTATTAACAAACATTTATACTAAATATTTAAAAATAATATTTTAATTGATAATTTGAGTTACTTTTAAGATAAAAAAAATGTTTGTTAATAATAAATTTTCGAAGTTACTCTCATGTAGTTGAAAAGTTAAATGGCTAGATACAAATTAAATATTATTTAAATATTTTAATGATATTTATTATTAACATACATATGTACTAAATATTTTTTTTTAAAATCAATTGGTAATCTTAAACTAAATAGGAAGAAAGGTAATTTTGTCTTAACATTCTTTTTAACTTTCTAATTAAATGGGAAAATTACTTTCCTACCTCTCCTCTCTCCTCATAGGAATCACATTCCTAATATTTGTGAGAAAGTAATTCCAAAAATAAAGTTACATTCTCAAAAAAGTGAGTATTTTTCAACATATACCAGACATGATAAATCAAATTCTCACCAATTAAATTCCTAAGAAAATGAGTATTTTGCATCTTACCAAACATTTTCTAAGAGATGGCATCCAACAGGTATGAGAATCATATCCCAATATTTATAACCACTCCTCTCTTGAACTGCGACATCTTTTATACTAAAAAAAATTTCTAATCTACGGTCTCGTTTGTTTGTGCCAAAAAAAAAAATCTTCTATCATTTACAAAGGTGGTGATCAGATATATGCAAAGCAAATGCCATCAGAATCAATGGTGACAAATTAGAAAATTAATGCGGTCTGCAAAACCTTGCTAAGTGCTTCTAATTAATGCGACCTCTTTTGTTTGTTTGATGTAATTTATTAATTTTTTATATAATACAATAATTAATTATGATTTTAAATTTAAATTTAAATTTCATAAAAAAAAATTATGCTATTTGGGTCTAGACTTATCTATAGGTTAGATTAGGGCGGACTTAGACAACATATTAATGAATTTTATGATTATCCAGGACGGCTCGACTTGAAATGTGGCATAATTTTATGTCTAGCCCTATTGACTATGCAAAAACACTACCCATTCTTACATAGATCCACTTAAAATTAAACATTAGAAAAATAAATCCCTCTAAAAAAATATAGATCTATTTTTTTTTTTAAATCAATCTCCTTTAAAAAAGATAAATTTTTAAAATATATATATTATTAATAATAAAACGAGTCAGATTGAACACGGTTTAGTAAAAAAAAATACTATAATCAAGACCCAATTTATTTTTAAAATGTGTAATTTTTTTTTGCTCAAATCTATTTTTGAGTCTAATATTTTTATTCAAAATTTTTTAAACATTGAACGAATTTTCGGATTTGAATAGGTGATCTAACTCGTGGGAATATCTATTTGAGTCCAAAAATCAGTGATGAAAAAATTGAATCGGACCGATTGAACTGAGAATCGGTGGCTTGTACGGTTCGATGTATATAAGAAACCGGACATATAATGAACTGATAAAAAATCGATAAAAAACCAGATTAAACCGATAAAAAATCAGTTTTTTTGTTAATTTTATTTTTTTTATTAAAAAATTATTTATAAATGATGAGATTTGAACTATTAATCCCTTAATCATATAGTTAAGACTATACCATTAAACCAAACATATTCTTTTATTAACTAATGACTATAATTAATATTAAAATTATATATTTAATTTATTTTTAAATTAAATAATCCGATTCAACCCATTAAACTGATTGAACCGGCGATACAAAAATCACACCTATTTAATTTTCGATCCAAAGTTTTAAATATTTGAAAAATTTCCCTTAAACAAAAACTAGTAGCAAGGAGAAAGAAAATCTTAACGTACGCCAGATGGAATCACTGCCACAGGGATTGGGGCATATACGAGATTTCCTTCTAAGATTTGCTTGCCTTTCATTTTCTTATGCTAAAACATTTTTTTAGTTCTCTACGTCTCAACTTCCATTACCAAAGCTCCAATATCAAAGACCAAAACGACGGTAAAGACGTAAGAGAAAGAACTGCCAGCCATGAAGATAATGGTAGCCGTAAAGCGAGTCGTGGATTATGCTGTTAAGATCAGAGTCAAAACCGACAAGGTAAAAATAATGGAACCCAAAATTTTTAATCTTTGATCAATTCATTACAATTTCCACAACAAATGGTTTGCCTTTTTATTTTATTTTTTTGGTAGAGTGGGGTTGAGACCCAGAATGTGAAGATGTCGATGAATCCGTTTTGCGAGATAGCTTTAGAAGAGGCTTTGAAAATCAAGGAAGCTGGGTTGGCTAAGGAGGTCGTGGCGGTTACGATGGGACCGGCGAACTGTGTGGATACTCTCCGGACGGGTCTAGCTATGGGTGCTGATAGAGGGATTCACGTGGAAGCTTCTCGTGATTTGGTTCCTCTCACTGTTGCTAAGGTTTTGAAGAGGCTTGTTGAGGTTGAGAATCCTGGGTTGCTCATTCTTGGAAAGCAGGTTTTGTTTTCCTCTTAGTTTTCATTGTTTTTAATTGTTTTGAGGTTTTTAAGGATGTTTTTCCTTAAAGGTTCTGAAATGTTTGGTTTTGTGGGTAGTTTGAATTGGGGGTGGGAACTGGGGGAGTTTAAAGGTTCTGGTTATTTGGGATTGTTTTACATTTGGGGAAAGTTTTGATCTTCTTGGTGTTTGGTTCAATGGTTTTATATAACAGTTTAGTTGTCCATTTTGTATTTTGAATTGAGCAGAAAATAAGTGAGATTGATTATGGAAATGCAGATTTTTGTTTAGTCTTTAATGAAAGTTAGAGATTTTGGATTGTTTCAAAAACCCCAATTATGAAATCCCTTCTCTCCCACTTCAACCTCGGAACGCACCTTTCTTATAGAGAGAAAGGCCCTCGTTCCTGCCAAGAAAAAAAGTGCAGCACCGATAAATCCGTGAAGATATTCTTTGTAAAATCGCTCTGTTGATTCAAAGGGTGTATGATTTTATATGGTTCTTTTCCTATTTCAAATGATTACTGAGAACATTGGAGTAAACTGAATGGGAATGATGTTTCCAGTTTTAAAGTATTGCTCTTTTGCCTCCTGATAAGTCTGGTCATAAGCTCGATTAAGTTAAAGTATTCAAAATGGTGTTATCTGAGCGGAGTTTTCTCAGGAAAAGAATATGCAATTCTATCTTATGATCACATTTAGTTATTCTTCATTGCCCACCTTTTCTTACTTGGCAAGAGGCATGTTAGGTGTCTATTTCATTGACAAGAGTTTCACAGTGAAGTTTTTCTTTATGTTTGAGCCTTCAATGAGTATGGTGCTGTTAAATTTACTGGATTTTGAACATGTCATCTTCCATTGGGTTGTTACTGTTTTTAAGTGTAATTTGTTTCCTTGTTCTTTTTTTACAACCTCTTTGGTTGGAGAAATTTATATGGAAAATCACCTTTTCTTATTATCCTGATTCTATGTAGGCAATTGATGATGACTGCAATCAAACAGGGCAAATGATAGCTGGGCTGCTTGGATGGCCACAAGGAACTTTTGCTTCAAAGGTCAGATCAGCAGTCTACTTATTTACTCTTCTATGCTACATTGCTTCTTTTTTTTAATCTTTTCTTTTGGTTGATAACATATGTCTTCATAGTTCATATAAAGCTTCAGCATAACTAGTACTGCTTGTTCTTGGATGTAAAATCCTATGTTGCTCCGACTCTTCATTTTTCTTGAAGTACCCGTGTCCGACACCTATGTCCGGCACATAATCGGACATGGGTATGGGGATATGACCCTCCAAGGATCCTCCAAATACATGAAAAAACTTAGAAAAACTTGAACATACCCGTGTCGGACACATACTAGTATCCGATCCTTACACCCGAATCTGAGTAACATAGGTAAAGTTAATTAGAAGCTAGAACTGATCAAAGGTCATAAGAGAAAGTTTTGAGTTTGTTTGGTTGTTAGTGTTATTAGAATGTCAAGGAGAAAGTGCTGTAGAATTGTATTAGCATTTACTTTTAATATACTATTAGGTTGCGTTTGGGGACTTGGATTTCAAACAATGGATTTGGATTTCAAAAATAGTGTAATTGTGTAGTAAAACACATGTAAATGTAATATTCATGATTATTTTTCAAATTCATGGATTTGTTGGATGCCTATGTTGTGGTGAATTTGAAATACCTATAGGTATTTGTGAATTTGAAATTCATGTTTTTATACCTTTCAAATATACAATCATGTTGAATTTTAACTAATGTATGTATTTCATTATCACAATTTATATAGCAAATAAAATTCAAATTCAAATCCAAATTCTCAAATTCATGTTCCCAAACATAGCATTAATTAAATTTGGCTGATATAGTGATATTCATACAAGTAACTCATTGCTGTGGTTTTTTGTTCTTTACCTTTCTTTTAGTATCTAACTATGTTTCTCGGACTCGAGTGTGAGTGTCGGACACGGGTATGTCCGGATATGCGTCAGACACGGGTGTCGGACACGGATACTTCAAGAAAAATGAAGAGTCGTAGCAACATAGTTATTTAATATCTATGTTAGTATGTCAAATGTTTTTGTGATCCTGACTGCTGCTTTTTAGTAGGTTGTGCTGGACAAGGAGCAAAAGGTGGCAACAGTAGATAGAGAGGTGGATGGTGGTCTTGAAACACTCTGTTTGGACTTACCTGCTGTGATCACGTAAGTACCTAATCCAGTCAATTTTTTGGTGTTCATTTTAAGTAATCACTAATCAGAAGTTCATTTTTTGGGTCTGGCACATTGAAGCTGTTCTGACTTCTGATGACAGAATGAACTATTGAAAATGTGCCATCTAGAGGTTGCATGTGATGCAAAATCATACCAAAGTTTGTTAATTATTTAAAGAAACCCTGTTAAGTGTTAACTATTATACTTGGACTCGGAGGTGAGTGTTGGATACAAGTATGTGCCCGACACAGGAATACTCATTTTTTCGAAGTTTTTCCATATATTTGGAGGGTCATACCTCCGTACCATGTCTGAAACAAGTGTCAGACACTGGTACTTCAAAAAATAAATAAATAAATAAATAAAGAGTCGGAGCAACATAGTGGTTTTAGATAACATGTAATGTGATGTTGGCACTTGGCAGAAAGGACTGGAAGGATTCATGGGCTTTTTCATGTGGCCAGGCATATAACCTCATTAAGATGTTCAAAAGCTGTATAGTAGGTTTTACTTTATAATATTCAGTTGTGTTGATAGTGGGTTAGGAAGGTTGGTTTGAGATTGCCTTCTTTGTTGAGGGTCTCCCCTAAGTTTGTAAGTCCAATCTCCTAACATTTGTGGTCCAATTGTGGTAATCTTTCTTATGATCTTTTACACCGTGCACAATGTGCTAGCCTTAATAAGAAAAAAATGGAATCTTCATATGTATTAGAAGGAGATTCTCAATCAAAACGCTTGAAAACTATGTTGCTCCGACTCTTTATTTTTCTTGAAGTATTCATGTCCGACGCATATCCGGACATGGGTATGGGGATATGATCCTCCAAGGTCCCTCCAAATACATGGTAATCTTGGAAAAAATAGAATATACTCGTGTTGGATACATATCCGTGTACGACACTCACATCCGAGTCCGAGTAAACATAGCTTGAAAAAGCTACTGGTCAGAAAAGGCCTTAAGGGGAAATTACTTGGATGGGAGCCCTGCAAGGCTGGGATTAACTTCATTCACTAAAAATTACTAGCTATGTTGTTTCGACTCTTCATTTTTCTTGAAGTACCCGTGTCCGACACCCGTATTCGATGCATATCCGGACATGGGTATGAGGATATGATCCTCCAAGGACCCTCCAAATACATGGAAATCTTGGAAAAAATTGAACATACCCATGTCGGACGTATACCCGTGTCCGACACTCACACCCTAGTCCGAGTAACATAGACTACTAGTGCTATGTTCTTCTTAAAATAACATCAAAGTAACCTGCAAAAAAGTACCAACACTCAAAATGCCCATCATAGGTTGACACTTTTGATTGCTTTATCTGTAATATATACTTACCTCTCACTCCCCGAAGCATATAGATCCGCCCGATCAATGAACACTTGAACCACTGGTATTGTGTCAGCACCTATGTTGCTCGGAGTCTTCATTTTTCTTGAAGTACCAATGTTTGACATCCGTGTCCGACGTATATCTGGACATGGGTATGAGATATAACCCTCCAAATACATGGAAAAACTTTAAAAAAATTGAACATATCCGTGTCGGATGCATACCCGTATCCGACACTCGCACCCGAGTCCGAGTAACATAGATCAGCATTATATGGAGAAAACAAATCATATGTTTCAACACATAAACAACTGCTTCGGATAATCTATACAAAAGATAATAGTCAGAATACTTTGATATGAATAACCAGTCTTCTGCATTCTCATTTCAAGTTTTTGTGAATATGCATTTTTTCTGTAATAGAATTCCTGGTAATGTTGACATTATCTGTCATGTGGCAGCACCGATTTAAGACTGAACCAGCCAAGATATGCAACACTTCCCAACATAATGAAGGCAAAATCAAAGCCGATAAAGAAGTATACTCCGGAAGAGTTGAATGTGGAAATCAAATCCGATTTAGAGGTTGTTCAAGTCTCCGAACCGCCCAAGAGAAAATCCGGCGTGATTCTATCATCCGTTGATGAGCTGATCGACAAGCTTAAGAATGAAGCTCATGTAATTTGAACATTTCTCACTTTCTCTGGCAAATGGTCTAAAGCTGATTCACAACTTTTTCAAATAATTGATGACCCTGAACTGAAACTAAAAGTTTACAGAAATGAAAGTCTATAAACTTCCTGTTGAATAAAGCTAATTCTGTTTTTTTTTTTTTTTTTTTTTTCTATGGGGAAGTTGTTCAGCAGTTGATGGTTTGATTGAGTAGCTCTTTTCTTTATTTTTTCTTACTTTTGAAGTTTGCACCTTAGTCTAGAGGTGTTCAAGGCCAGATTTAAGTATGGAATCAAAATCATATATATTTATTCAAATTTATTTTTATCCGAAATATGGGTCTCAAATTTTGTTCAAATTTGTTTATATTTATAAATGGATAGTCAAAATTTGTTTAGATTTGTTCATATTTTTTTAAAAAAAAATTTAAACAAATATGTTATTTTTTATTAAATTTTTAGTAATTTAATTTTTTTCTTTTATTAAATTACAAAAGGTGAATAACTTAACATATTTTTAAATATATATTAGAATATTATATATATTTATTCTTTATATAATATATATAAAAATAATATATTAAATGAATGAAAAATGAGCCGGGTCGAGTCGGGTTCGGATTTTGATTGTTAGAGCCAAAATTCGATCCATTTTTTAAATGAGTTTTTTCTTTTTTTCAAGTTCATATTTTGCACTTATTATTTTTGTTCAAACCTTTTCAAATATCGAATAGGCTTTTAAGTTTGGAAGAATAATCCGACTCTTAAACAGATCTACATTAGCCCACTCTTTAAAATACATCCGTTTTTCACTTTATTTGTTGACGATTTAAGCATATCCAAAAATTGCCATTGAAACTTATAGTGGAGGTTGAAAGAGTCTTCCCACTTGAATTGATTCTTGCCTAGTGCTAGTAGTGGGTTTCCAAAATTAATGGTCTTTTGGTCAAAAATGATTTTAATAATATTTAGAAATTGAATTTAATTTTTTTTTAAAATTAAAATTTTTTTATTATTTAAATAATTTTGAAAATAATTTTTGAAAAATAAACCGAATGTTTTATGAATGCCATCTCCTCGCTGAAATGAGGTGGCATTTGAATGCTCAAAGCAGAGGATCCAAATGCTCATGATCCAAATCCTCCACGTGTTCTAATTTCATTGGTTATGAGTTTTCCACTTTTTACCAAAAAAAGAAAACAAGATTTCCAATTCCCAAAATTTCCTAATTACTACCCTAATTCTTCTTCCATTTTCCATATCTGAAATTACTATTATCCCGCTCCCGCCGTTTATATTCCATGCGAATTTCCAAAAATAAAATATTTAGAGTGTGGGAAGAGGTGAAACATGGATTCAAATTCAATGGAAGATTGGGATTTTCTGGATTATAGTTTAATCGATGAAAACCCTTCTCCAGATTTACGTTTGCCCAATTACAGGTGCTTTTTTTTATTATTATTATTATGAAAAAATCAGTATTAATGTAGGTTTTGTCTTTTTAAGTAAATTGTAAATTAATTGAGGGATTTTTTTTTCTTTTTTCATTAGATTTATTTTCATTTTAATTTCGATTTATGATTATTCTTTTTTGTTTCATTAGTGTTAGAGAAATTGAATTCTCATCTGGAAATGTTGTGCATCAAGAAAAGGAATTCGCCGATAGAATTTGCTCGCGCAAGAGGTATTATTTCAATCCATATTTCAAAATTTATCTGTTTTCTTAGCGGTTTATAGAAATTTAATTGTTAAAATATAACCCAGAAAGTAAAAATCTGAAGTGGGTATTTTTTTTTTGCGGGGGTGCTGATATCATAGTTCTTAGAACAATCAAAATAATTTTCCAAGTTTTCATTTTTTATGTTTACTTGGTATTTGATTTGAGATCAGTAGCAATAAAAGAATTGGGTTTTTGTTTTCAAGTTTACAATTTAGTTTTGCTATGTTTTATTCTTATAATTCTTCATTTTAAAGACGATGTTGCAATTAATGGCCTTTTTAGGGGACGCAGTGGATCATGCAGCATGCCAGGGACCAAAGCATGCCGTGAGAAATTGAGACGGGAGAGATTGAATGAAAGGCATGTATCTTCTTTCGATTAGATTCTTCAAAAAATTGTTTTAACCTTTTATATTTTCCTGTATTATGTTTTCTAAAACAAAGGCATTGTTTCTGGTTAATGGTTGCAGTTTTTTTGATTTAATTGTTAAAAATGATCATAACTTTGAGTCTATATTACTTCGACTCTTCATTTTTCTGAAGTACCCGTGTCCGACACATATTCGGACAAAAGGGTATGGGGGTATGATCCTCCAAATATATGGAAAAACTTAGAAAAAATTGAGCATACCCGTATCCGACACTCACCCCCAAATCCGAGTAACATAGCTTTGAGTTGATTAGTAGTTGTATGCTTCATTTGCATCTCTCTCTTTCAAGAAGGTAAGATATAAGTTAAAGAAACAGATATTGTTATACTCTTGTAGGTTTCTGGATCTAAGCTCTATTTTGGAACCTGGGAGACCTGCAAGGACAGACAAATCGGCGATACTCGATGATGCCGTCAGAATTTTGACCGAACTTGGAACTGAGGCTCAGGAGCTCAAAGAAACAAATGAAAAGCTATTGGAGGAAATAAAAAGTTTAAAGGTTAGTTATTTTATCTAGACAAGTATAGAGTAGGAGATTTTCTCTTTAGGCAAAAATAGACATCCGCATCATTTGCGATATGTAATCTGCTCTAATGTTCAGTGAACTACCAGTCTTTCAACTCCTCATTTTCTTTAAATTTCTTAAAGTAGCTTTTTCTGATTCTGTGCCATATACAATGTATATTGCTTACTTAAATTTTGGTTTATCATTACCATTTGGATCAATTTATTGTTTGACATGGTGTGATTATGTGATCTTCTTGAGTATTTGTTCTCAAATTTCTTGCTGGTATATATAATATTTGCTAATGATGATATGATAAAATGGTTAGAAGAATAGGTCAGATTATTGTTGAGATAGATTACATGAAAATTGAGAAGTTCAGCATTTTGCTCATTTGTAGTAATTCAGTTATAGGGAAAATAACTTTGAGATTATGTGCACATTATTTAGATTGAAAGGATGTATTTCCATGTTCTAGTTGGAAATATGCCTTGACATTTTTTTTGTCCTTTTGATCTCAATTTGGTGGATCTGGGATCATGTTTATTGCCATGTCTAGGTCATTTTGAATTTTGATCATTTGCATTGTATGTGACGTATAAATGGCTCATCACGGACTTGTCTAGCTTTAAAATCTTTCTGAATTGGTTTCTTCACAGTGAGACGAGATCTGTTTCTCTCACTATATGTTGTTAAAAACAAGGTCTTTAACCTATTAACAAAGAATAGAAATCTTTAACAGTTAATCTTAGAAAGTATGCATAATAAACTCCAGACCTATGTTACTCGGACTCGAGTGTGAGTGTCGGATACGGGTATATGTCCGACACAGGTATGTTTATTTCTTTCTAAGTTTTTCCATGTATTTGGAGGGCCCATGGAGAGTCATATCCCCCTATCCATATTCGGATATACGTTGGACACGGGTATTGCAAGAAAAATGAAGAGTCGGAGCAACATAGCTCCAGACTATTGGAGTTCACTGATGAAGCAGAATCGCCTGTAACATATAGATAACAATTTTGTTGATGAATGATTCAAATTATCCTGTTGTTCGAGATTAAATCATAAATTTAAGTGTTTTTTTTTTCTTTTCCCTCTTCCTTCTGTTATCTTTGCAACCCCTACAACAGGCTGAGAAGAATGAACTTCGTGAAGAGAAGCTTGTACTGAAGACCGATAAAGAAAAGATAGAGCAACAGTTGAAAACAATGACCATTCCACGAGCCAGGTATCATCCTGCTCACCCAGCAGCGTATCATCCTGGGGCAAATAAGATGGCAGTTTTTCCCGGTTATGGTTTGGTCCCGATGTGGCAATATTTACCGCCACCAGCACGGGATACGTCTCAAGATCATGAGCTTAGGCCCCCTGCTGCGTAATCTGTTATGCTTTGCTTTGTTTTTACTTGTCAGTTGAGGTTATGAATACTTGGACAATCTCAAATATCTTTGAGTTTCCTCCCACAGTTTTCGCCTTGGCTGATCTGTAAGTATATTATTGGAAAGTTTAATTATCCCATTTTGAATTCAACCATTGGTTAATGGATAGCTGGAATGACCAGAAACCTAGTTATTCTTAAATAGATGATTCTCACTGTCTACATGAATTTCATTATCTCTCTCTCTCTCTCTCTCTCTCTCTCTCTTCCTTATAGCTATTGCTGGAATCTTACATTGTAGCTTTTGCTTCAGAATGTTAAAGGTGGAATTTCTTATCTGCTGCAGCTTCTTGGGTATCCATTGTCTATGTTATTCCGACTCTTCATTTTCCCTGAAGTATTCATGTCCGACACCTGTGTCCGATACATACTCAGACATAGGTGCGGGGATACGATCTTCCAAATATAAGGAAAAACTTAGAAAAAATTGAGCATATTTGTGTCGGACACATATCCGTATACGACATTAATACCCGAGTCCGAGTAACATACTCCATTGTTATGCTACTTGTTAAAATTTTCAGAGATTTTTGTATTTTTAACCAGAAAAAAGAGAATAAAAAGGAAGTGACATTAATACCTGAAGGTGAATGTTGGAGGAAGCAGGCTGGTATTGTGAATCTCTGTAGCAAAACTAACATTGCCCTGTCATTATATCGAATTAGAACATTAATATACAGATATGAATTTAAGCTGTCTAAGGTCAGGAAATGTTCTTCCTTTAGCCTCTTAATCATATAGTGAAGACTATACCATTAAACCAACACATTTTGTGTTACTTAATGACTATATTTAATATTTATTTAATATTAAAATTATATATTTAATAGTTAATTTACTTTTAAATTGAATAATCTAGTTCAACTAGTTGGGATCGGTGATCCGGAGGTCACACCGGTTTGACCTCCGGTCTAGTTTTTTCAACATTGTAATTTTTTGGGTTTATCATGATTACATTTTGCTCTTCAAGGTTCGCATTGTGATCCTTCCCCTTCAGCTAAAAGGGTTTTATGTACTTCATAGTCATGTTTCTGGTTATAGACTATGTTATCCGGATTCGGAGATAAGTATCAAATACGAATATGTGTTCGATACGGGTATGTTTTATTTTTTAAAAGTTTTATTTTTTTATATTTGGAAGATCATATTTTCATACCATGTCTGGCAATATGTGTCGGACATAGGTGTTGAACACGAACATTTTAAGGAAATTGAAAAGTATGAATAACATAGGTCATGGGCCAAGTAAGATTGGTCTTCTCTTCCAATTCTAGCTTCCTGATCACCATCTTTGCCCCAATGCAGCAAATACAGGTCCTACATGATTGGCGATTACCCTACGCTTGACAACATAATCTATCATGACAACATAAAAGTTAGTGACTATTTGAAAAGAAAAGTTCAGTGAAGGCAGAAGCTAGCATCTGAAGCAAACCTGAAGAAGATCTTCGATATTTACAACCAAGGCTCCTCGAATTAGATGAACATAAAACCATTGACCCTCATGAAGGACTTAAGGCCGCTGATTTCATTCTGCAGAAGCGGAGTCAATATACCTGGATCTGCATGCTTCCCTACTCCCAAGGTCAGTCCTGGCTTGGGTAGGGATGTAATCGAGCCGAGCTGATTTTAAGTTGTAAGAAACTTGAGCTAGACTCGAAATTCGAGATTCGAAGTTTGGTTCGAGTTCGATCGAGTTTCACTTTTGAAGCTCAAGCTTGGTTCGAGATAAAAATCGAACTATTGAAACTCGTTCGATTAAGCTTGTTTACCTAATAAAAAATGAGCTCGATTCCCATGCTCGACCTCAAACTCAATTATTTGTGCTCGAGTTTGTGTTTAAGTTCGAATTGAGATTTTTAAATATTAAGTAAAAATTAAAAATATATATATTAAAAATAAAAAAGTATGATTAAACTCACGAGCTACTTGAGTCAAGTATTAGGATACTCGAATTCGGCTTGTTTAATGCTCAATTTGCTTGAGCTCGACTCGATAATGACTGAGTCGAATTTGAGTTTTTTTTTTCAATTTGAATCCGAGTAACTTACGAGCACAAATATTTTATTTATATGCTAGGATGGGGGCATGCTGGATAGTAGTGGCACACAATGCTACACCCTTGACCACATCCGATTGAGCCAAGGTGGTCTGGTTGAAGTCCAAGAGCCTCTGATAGCAACTCAAACAAAGTTTCTCCTAATTTTCTGATGTACAGGGTCCGAATTGACTTAACAGGCAGGTTGAAAAACTCAAAAAATTATTTTAGTGTTACCTACGAAGCACGGACACTTTGGTCAAAGGAGTGTCCGACATGAATATGGCTCCGACATGATAGAATACGTGTTAGACACGCGAAGACACATCAAAAAAATAAAAATAAAATCAGAGATAGTCAAAACATGATCAAGACACAGTTGGATACGTTTGGACAACTGATGAAGTTTTTTTTTTTTTTTTTGTATTTTTTTCCAAATATGAAATCAACAATGAGCAATTTGATTATAATGGGTTTTTTAAGATTTAAGTTTTTAAATTCAAAAATAATTTTAAAAAATTGAAAAGCTATTTGTATTAATTTTTAATTGAAAAATATCAAATTTACATTTTTATTGTATATTATTATATAAAAATATATTTTTTATTGCCGTATCTTACCGTATTCTGTCTTAATTTTCTAAAAATCTTCGTATCGCTGTGTCTGTATCATGTCGTACTAATATTACGTGTCTGTGTCCGTGCTTTTTAGGTATTTACTTACCTGGATCAGGATCAGAATCAAGGAAAGAAAGGGTCCGAGGCAGTTTGTGATGTATATAGATCAAAGTTAGAGTTGAATCTCACTTTCTTTGTGGCGTCACGGCTTTACACCTCTTTCTTCAACTCCAATCCTGCTCATTAAACATACGTTCCCCATCAATCATCTCATCCAACACACTTAAAGGGATCCCATGATTAATTACTTGGAAAAAGCCCCACTCCTCTGATGCAAACCCTAACTTAATCTACAATCTCCTTACATCGGCTACCGTCTTGGATGTTGCTTAGATCCTATGTTATTCGTATTTGGATATGAATGTCGGATACGAATATGTGTCTGACACAGGTATATTCGATTTTTTTAAAGTTTTTTCATGAATTTAGAGAGTCTTTGGAGAGTCATATTCCCATATCCATATCCGGATATGCGTCGAACACGGATGTCGAATACGGGTATCGGACACGAGTATTTCAAGAAAAATGAAGAATCGAAACGACATAGCTTAGATCTATTATTGGAACTTCATTTTTTGTCTGGCAAAATTTCAGTTCCTCAACAAGATCCTCAGCTGGTCGTATTAACGTTACAAGTCCTTTAACACCAGCTTTTTGTGTCATCAAATTCCTTCAACTCTTTAGTTTCTGTTATAATCCACCGAGGTTTCGGATGCCATTTTCTCCAGCACCTGATATGCTCTTTCTTTCTTACAAGATGAAGGGAGTTCTTCAAAATCTGAGAATTGAAATACTACTTTTCTTGAAATATTAGCACACTGACAGTTATATAAACAACTATTTAAAAAGCAGAAGCAAAAATCTCTTGTTGCCATGAACAAAAGCTGATTAGTTTCTGCTTTTAAGTGATTTATATTTGCAGGCCATATTGCCTGTTTTTTGTATTTCTGTAGTAGGTTTCCCTGATTCTTTGGATAAATAAAAGAAAAAATCTTATGAAATAAAGGAAAAGAAAATGATTTGAGAACTAGTGATTATTGCAATACTTTGAAAGCTATGTAATCCAGATTATTTACTTTCCCTAAAGTACTCGTGTTCGACACTTATATTTGTTACATATTTAGTTATGGATATAAAAATATTTTTTAAAAATTGAGCATATCCGTGTCAGACACGTACCGGTATCCGACACTCACTCTCGAATCTGGGTAACATAGCTTGAGAGCTGATCTTCTATCATAAATAAGCATCCATTGCATTGAGTAGACACAGGTAAGACTGGCACAGCTTGATTTAGGGCACTGATTTGGTTCTAAAGAATCAAGGTTAAAAGCTCCCATGACTTGTTATACATATAAACAATTAAACAGAAAAAGTCTGTTTTCTTTCTCTTCTTCTTGTAAGAACTCAATGTAAAGAGGGATTATTTCATCTTGTAGCGTATCACAAATGAGTTTTCATTTATTCACTGCTGCTACTAACATAACAATCTATGAAAAGCTTAGTTATTCATATCCTTCGATCTTGTGATTTAAACTGAAGATCATGTAAGAGTGATTCACTAACCAACTATGTTACTTCGACTCTTCATTTTTTCTAAAGTACCAGTGTCCGACACCCATATTTAACACATATTCGGACAAGGGTATGAGAGCATGATCCTTCAAATATATAGAAAAACTTAGAAAAAATTAAGCATAGCCTTGTCGGACACATATCCTTATTCGGCACTCACCCCCGAGTCCGAGTAACATAGTTAACAAAAGCCATAACCCAATGTAGCTATCCTTGCAACTTGAAGTGTATAAGTGCAGATTTCTCATCAAGTCCTTTTGAATCATAGTAGCTAATGAAGTCTTGCACTGTGGTTTCACGGTATATAGGAGGGTTTTCTTCTGATAACAATTCCTTAATTGGGCCATATATCCTTGTTGAGGGGTACAGATGAGGAGTGAAAAAGCAAGCTACAGATACTCTAGGGCCTACATGATTTGCCAAAACTTGATGTTCCACACTTTTGAATTTGTCATTAGATATAAGCTGCAAAAAACATAGAAATCAAATATGTTTGTTAGTAACATGTTTTTAACTTGCTTTCCTCTGTTGAACAAATGAACTGTAAAAAGAAAAATGTCCCTTGATTTCCTAAGGAGACACTTTTACAATAAAATATTAGCTGTTAAACAATATTGAAGATGGTGGGACTAAGGGTGTAATCGAGCCGAGTCGAGCTCAAGCTGTAAAAAATTCGAGCTTGACTCGAAATTCGAGATTCGAAGTTCGGATCGAACTCGATCGAGTTTCACTTTTAAAGCTCAAGCTCGATTCAAGATAAAAATCGAACTGTTCGAGCTCGCTCAATTAGGCTCGTTCACCTAGTAAAAAATGAGCTCGATTCCCATGCTCGATTTCGAACTCGATTATTTGTACTCGAACTCCAGATCGAGTTCAAATTGAGATTTTTCAATACTAATTATAAATAAATATATATATATATATATATATTAAAAATAAAAACTCGATTAGGCTCGCAAACTACTCAAGTCAAGCATTAGAATACTCGAATTCGACTCGCTTGATAGCTCGACTCGAAAATGACTGAGCCGAACCCGAGTAGCTTGCGAGTACAACTGTCTCGTTTACACCCCTACGTAGAACCGTGGAAGTAATTCATGATTACTAAGAACAGAATGAAGTAGCATGCTTCTGAGTTAGCCATTGTAATGCTTGTACTCAAACTTGGGTGATGAATTCTGGTATGAACTTTGGAAGATGATCAAGAGATAAGGGCTGAAACTATCTTTGATGTGTTTTATGTTAATAAATCTGTTCCATTGAGTAAAAGAAAAGTTATGGAATAAGAGAACATGTCAAGTCAGGAATCAGAAAATTTCTAGTTCTTAGCATTATGTGTTTTAAATGAAAGAGATGGTCTTATACAGCAGGTAGAACCTATGTTATTCGGATTCGGGTGTGAGTGTCGGACACGGGTATGTTCAATTTTTTTTCTAGATTTTCATGTATTTGGAGGGTCCTTGAAAGATCATACCCCCATAACCATGTCCGGATATGCATCGGACACGGGTACTTCAAGAAAAACGAAGAGTCGGAGCAACAAAGGGTAGAACTAGCAATGTTGGACACGACTCGGGAATAACTAAAACATAACACAAAACACAACATAACACGATACGATACGACACGAAAAAATAATACAAACATGACATGAATACACAAACATGTCAAAATCTGTATAAAACGAATTATTAACATGTTAAAATTTATATAAATATATAATACCTTAAACATGATTATAACATGGAAAAATAACGCAAACACGACACGAATACAAGGATTGTCAAGTCTAATAGTAGGGGGCCGTCTCAAGCTAGACGATTATCTGTTTATTGCAGCAAGACCTCAAATTGCAACATCTTCAACAACGGCCATAATAATCCTTTGAACGGTTCAAATGATAGGGCTAACACAAAACTCAGTCCAACCATACTTTAGCATGTTTTACCGACCAAATGTGCCCTTCTCTTTTTCCAAAATATGTTGTTAAGTGCAAGAACCTAATTCTGATATGATGAAAAAAAATACAGCAGGATGATGCATGGAGCCAAGGATAGACGGGATAAGAGGCACAAACTATGTTGCTCCGACTTTTCATTTTTTTTTTTTGTTGAAGTACTCGTGTCCGACAACCGTGTTTGATGAATATCTGGACATGGTTATGGGGATATGATACCCAAAGGACCCTCCAAATAATAAAAAAACTTAGAATAAATCAAACATATCCGTGTCTGACACTTACACCCGAGTAACATAGGGCACAAATACAATGCATTATATAAGAAGCTCAGACACGGACATGCAATACGGGTACAATACGACACGGACACGGCGACACGAGAATTTTTAAAAATTAGATATGGGTACGGCAAGACACGGCAATAAAATATAATTTTTATATAATAATATACAATAAAAATGTGAAATTTATATTTTTCAATTAAATATTACCATGCAAATAGCTTTTCAAATTTTAAAATTATTTTTGAATTTAAACATTTGAACCTTCCATTAAAACCAAATTGCTCATTGTTGATTCCATATTTGGGAGAAAAATTCAAAAATAAACTTTTTTCGCGTGTCCGGACGTGTCTTGACCATGTTTTGACCGTGTCTAATTTTATTTTTATTTTTTTGACGTGTCCGACACATATTTTTCCGTGTCGGAGCCGTGTCCGACACTTGGACAATCCTCTAACAAAAGTGTCTGTGCTTCATAGATTATATATAAAAAAAAAAAAAAAAATAGCTTGCCTGTAAGAGATCTCCAATGTTAACAACTAAAGCCCCGGGTACAAAAGGAACATCAATCCACTGATTTTGATGGAAAACTTGGAGTCCACCAATTTGGTCTTGAAGTAGGATGGTGAGAAAATCAGGATCAGAGTGCTTAGTAGTTCCCATAGTCAGTTCAGGCTCTGGGCATGCAGGGTAATAGTGACTCAGAAGACAATGCCCCTTTGAACAATCCAATCCTAACAGGTGGTCAGGTTTTAGCCCAATTGCCTCAGATAGCAACTCAAATAAAGTAGTCCCTAATGTATGAATCTGTTTTGAGTACTCCATTGTTATATCTCTGCATAATATTAACATAAAGAACATAGATGGGTTATGCTCACTTCTTGGAGATAAATTATGTTTCCAAAAGACAAAGGATATTCAAGATTTCCTACTCATTATTTTGAAAAAAAAACTACATTTTGTAAGCATTTATTGAAGAATTTCTACAACATTACTCAAGTATGATATGCTTGAGAGATCTGCCAAGTATCTGAAGCAAGAACGGTAGTGTTAGAAATTAAATTAAAAATTTCAGCTCCCATAGTCAATGAATAAAAAACCGGACCAGATGTCAAACCAGTGTGACCTCCAAATCACCGGTTGAATAGGATTATTCAATTAAAAAATATATTAAATATTAAATATGTGATTTTGACATTAAATAAGTATTAAATATAGTAATTAATTAATAAAAATATGTATTTGTCTTAATGGTATGGTTTTTAATATATGATTAAGAGGATAAAGATTCAAATCTCATCGCTTTCAAAATTAATTTTAATAAAAAAAATAAAAATATCAAAAACCCTATTTTTTACCGATTGAACCGGTTTTCTACCGGTTCCTTGTATACCCAGTTCTTTGATGTGTGCCGGACTGGATAGGCAACCGATTCCCGATTGAACTAATCCGGTTTTTTTAGCACTACCCATAGTCTCATTAAAGAGCTTATTGTACTTTAGTATGATATCAAAGTCTTTCTAGCCAAATGAACTCGGGTTTAATCTAGTTGATTCATGCTGTCATTCTTAAGAAATGGCATCTAACATGTCTGAATTTCGAATCTCAAAATCTGCATTTCCCTTATACGCAAACTGCAACCTCCTTTGTACAAAAAAAAAAATTCTCTCTAGCCTAATGTACTAGAATTTTTGTTTCCTTTCTAACTAAACAGAAACAAACTTCCATCTTCTACATCCATGACTTTTCATCAATATATGCAAATCAAATTTAGAGAATTGAATCATCTCATTTGCAATTTCTAGATATTAAGAGAAAAGGAATTACTTTCAATGTACCTGCAAACTAGAGGCAATTCTTGTGGGTCAAGAGGTTCTGGTCCCATAACACAAAACAAAGTGTCCCTCCAATTAGCATATCTTGACTCATATAAATCAAAGTTACTTCTATACATCACCTTTTTCGTTGTCTCCCTTGTGTAATACCCTTTCTTCACCTCACTTGGCAGCTCGTGAAACCCACGCGCCGCCGCCAACATCTGATCCAAAACTCTTTGGGGCACCCCATGATTGACCACCTGGAAGAACCCAACTTCACCAGCCGCCTTCTGGACTCCCGCGATCACCTCATCAGACCGGTTTTCAATGTTTTCAAGGTCAATCACCGGAATAGCAAACTGGGTTTGAATTGGTTTGACTGAATCCTGGTCCTCCTCCTTTAGCCGGCGGAAAATTAGGGGAACTTTGGTTATTCCGGCGTCTACAAGGCCTTTGACGCCTGATTTAGACTCGTCAAAGGCTTTGAGTTCTTGGAATCTGACATAAGTAGTTGGATTTTCCGTGCCGGAATCTGCTGTAAAGCTAGCAGCCATTTTCTGTTTGGAGTTGCTTTCGACAGAGCTTCAATTAAGACACATACATGTTCAGGTTATTTCTAAGGTTGTCGTGTCTTGCTGTTAAAATCATTGGTTGAGGAAATTTTACTTTCTAGCAAAAAGTTGACGAGTCAAAAATAGTAGTCTGATTACAGTAATCCCTCCTTGGAACTATAAAATTTTGTAAGAAGTCCTCTAATATCCATTGTTTGAATTATGTTCGCTTTAATTCCCATTTCTTTTCTTTTTTTTGAAGTAAAATGCTTTCAAAAGGAATAAATGATTGGTATGAAGTACGGGTGTAATCGAATCGAGCTGAGCTCAAAATGTAAGAAGTTCGAGCTTGAGTTTGACTCGAAATTCGAGATTCGAAGCTCGGTTCGAGCTCGATCGAGTTTCACTTTTAAAGCTCAAGTTTGATTCGAAATAAAATCGAACTGCTCGAACTCGATCGATTAGCCTCGTTTACTTAGTAAAAAATGAGGTCGATTCTCATGCTCGACTTCAAACTCGATTATTTGTGTTTGAGCTCGAGTTCGAATTGAGATTTTTCAATACAATTTAAAAATAAAAATATATATATTAAAAAAAAAAAAAAAAACTCAATTAGGCTCGCGAGTTACTTGAGTCAAGTATTAGGATACTTGAATTCGGCTCGCTCGAGTTGCTCGAGCTCAACTCGACAATAATCGAGCCAAATTCGAATTTTTTGAGTTGAACCCGAGTTGCTTGCGAGTATAGGTGTCTCGTTTACACCCTAGTGTGAAGAACGTGCTTAATTTTGGTCATGAGTATTTATTACACCTCAAATTATGTAATTTGAATTCTTCATTTTTTTTTTACATATTCGTGTTCGACATCTCTATCTAACATATATTAAGAGTTAAGATATTGGCATGAGAGTATGATCCTCCAAATATATGAATTTTAAAATTTAAAAAAAAAAAAATTTGACCATAATTGTTGAATACATACCATCTGCAATACTCATCTTGAAACTTAATAACATAGCTACTAACGATACTTGGAATTTCAAAGTAGCAGTACAATTGTAATACTATTATTAGACTTTTTTTTCTTCCAAATTACTACCGTACATCACCTGGCTGATGTAATACTTTAATAGTTGTAATTGCTCCTTATTTTCCAAAACAGAGAATTCAAGTTCAAATTTCCCATTCTTGTAAGTCAATAACAGAGAGATTGTTGGACCATATCTTCCCTCAAATTACAACCTTGTTTTCATTCTAAAGGACTCAGAATGAAAGTCAATGCATACTATTTCGGTTGCTTGGAACTCAATTGATTGGAAACTCCAAAAGGATTTCAAGTTATAAGGTATTTAAACCTATAACTTTAAAACATAGAACTTGGCACTTGAAAGTTGGAAATAAACCTGGAAAAAGATAGAATTTTTTTTTTATAAAGGAAGTCACAACCTAGAAATTAAAAAAGAGATTGCAGATGTTAAAATTCGAATCCAAAGCTACTAGTTGTCACCTCTTAAAAATGGTTATATAAATCAACTGAATTAAGTTTAGGATTCAAAAATATAACATTTTTTTGCAGTAGCGAGTAGCAACCTCTATCTATGTCTCCAAGACCTCAGCAATCACAGCCTTAGGTGATCAAGAGTTTTACAATCAAGCCCTTTTGAGTAGTACTTTGAGACATAGTCTCTTACAGTAGTTTCTCTATAAATTGGAGGATTTTCTTCTGATATCAATTCCTTGATTGGTCCATATAGCCTTGAGGCATTCTCTGGTGGAAGATGTGTTCTAAAGAAACTTGCTATTGAAATTCTTGGACCTATTGTATTAGCAAGCACTCTGTGATGGACACTTATAAATTTGCCATTGGATATTAACTGCATAAAAACCAACAAAACTAATTATAATTGATAATCAAAAAATTTAATCAGTGTCACTAAACACTAGTTAAGATGATATTTATAAAAAATATATATAATTAATGAATTTTTTTTTAATTTAATAAAAATAATATAATAAATACAAAAAAAAAAATTTAATAATAATTATATAATTCTTAACGGTTAATCTAACCCTTAATGATTATGCAGCAGCCTACAAGCACATCAATATCAGAATTGAGAATCTATAATATTCTAACATAAAAGTAATTTTTTGGGGGGTGGGATACTAGGGTATTAATTGATTAGGGCAAAAAAACATGCAGGCTTATAATTCTACGTTGCTTCAACTTTTCATTTTCTTTAAAGTATTTATGTTCGACATCCGTATTCGATACATATTCGGATATGAGTATGAGAATATGATTCTTCAAATATATAAAAAAAAATTAGAAAAAATTGAGTATACCGATATTGGACACATATCCGTATCAAACACTCACTTCCGAATCCAAGTAACATAGATCCTATTAATTAAATTTAATGAAGGTTAAGGTAAGGGGGACTTGCCTGTAACATATCACCCAAATTTATAACAAGAGCTCCATGGATAGAGGTAACATCTACCCATTGATTTTCATGGAGGACTTGAAGTCCACCAATTTGATCTTGTAAAAGCAGAGTGAAGAAGCTGCTATCAGTGTGGCTGCTAGTTCCCAAAGTCAAGTCTGGTTCAGGGCATGATGGGAAGTAATGGCCAAGCACAAAAAGTCCTTCCCCACACCCAATATCTTCCAAGTAACTATGGTTGAGACCTAGAGCTTCTGAGAGCAGTTCCAACAGAGTTTGGCCCAATTTCATTACTTTGTTTGAATAGTCAATCAATATATCTCTGCAGATTGAGGTAGCAGATATCATGACATTTTTTAAACAGAAAATTAGGGTATTCAAACAGTCGGTTCAGTTAATTACCGAATCGAATAATATAAGAGTTGAATTAACCGAATCAAAATTATTTTGATTAATTCGGTCGGTTTCGATTAATTGAAATAAATACTTAATTTATTTTATAACTTATTTAAATACATGATTTATATCCAACCAAAATGCCAAAACAAACTAATTATACTCCATCCATAATAATAGATCCAACCAACCAAAATCTAAAAGCAAAGCATAATAAAACTATAATAAAATCCAAATATCAAACATACTAAAACAACTAATAAAGCAAAAAGAAGTTAAGTTTAGTGTATTTCGGTTAATATGGTCAATTCGGTTAATTTCGCTTAACCAAAAATCAAAATTTATCAAAACTCTTAACCGATTATCGAACCGATATTTTTTTGGTTAATCGATTAACCGAACCGAATTAAATTTCGGTCGATTAATTCGATCAAAACCGAATAATAATGAACAATCCTAAACATAATGAAGCAATGGAGAAAAAATGGGACAAATCAATTACATGAGAAACGAAGATCTTTTTATCAGTTGCTTAATTAATTACTCCAATTACAAATTTAAATAACGATCGTAAAGTGATATTACAGCCTTTATTTTGTTATTTTACAGTTTCGATTGTTTCTACCGTCGATATTTACTAAAATTAACCGCGATAACGTTTGTTAAGTCCACAACTACAATAATTACGACCCGACTGAAAATGGGTCTGACGACTACAATTTAAATCGGTGACTCCAATGTATTTCACTCTACATAAAGGGTAAAATAAACTGGTTGAGTTGATTTAACATTGTTTCATTCCCATGGATTACTCAGACCAAGGCCAGTTTCTTGACAACTCTCAAAGTACTAGGTGAACCCACACTTATTTCCCATACCCCCCTGAAAAAAATTGGGCCTCCGCAGCTTAAGAGATTACAAAAATTTACAAATAGCAAAAACTAAAGACAAGATTAACAGTTACTTAGTGAAGATTGGAGAGGAAAACTTCACATGTTAAAAAAATTTGTGAAAAATTCTCTTCAGAAATTTCAAGAAATAGAGGAGGATCTATTATCATGTGTAAATTCAGTAAACGAGATCAACCTATATAATATAATTTAAGGGGGTAATAAAAAATCAAGATATTATGAAACTCTAAGAAATAGAACAATATTAATCTGATATATTGTCATATTATTTTTTTTTTTAAAAGTAGAAAAGTAAAAGAGGTTGAAAAAACTGATCAATTGATATTAAGTTTGAAAAATATATATATATATATATATATATATAAAACACTGAAATAAACTATATTAGTCAATTTAATGACGCTTCTGTTGAATTAGTCTTTGATAATTGATTAAGAGTGTCCCCAAAATAATTCTTTGAAATAGGACAAAAAAATCAAACAAATACATCTTTTAGAAGATTAAATATTCTAGACGATGAATCGTCTACAAGAACATGAAGAATAGATAGATTACTACCCAGACAGCAAAGATTTCAAAAAATTCAAAAATTGTTTTACACAAACTTAAATCTCTGCATAATGTTTTTCCTCTACTCAAAAAGATTTATCACATTATTTTCTAAAAAAATAGTTCAAAATATTTTATTGACGGAAGATAAACTTTGGTAAAGGTTTGATTCTAAAAAGTAAAAAACAAACAGCACCATATATATTTATTACTTACCTGCAAACTGCAGGCAGTTCTTCAGGATGAGGTTGACGAGGTGCCATCACACAAGTCAAAGAATCCCTCCAGTTGGTTGCTTCTGCCAGGTACAGATCGAAATTACTATTATAATTAACTTTCCTGGTGTAATCTCGAGAATAAATCTCTTTCTTAGCTTCACTATCTTGTTCATGAAACCTTCGAATCCCATCGATCATGTCATCCAAAGTTGTCGCAGGAATTCCATGGTTGACAACTTGAAAGAAACCCCAGTTCTCGCAAGCTTCCCCAATTTTTTTCACTATTTCACTGCGTAAACTTGAATCTTCGTCGACGCCTGTCAAGTCTATGATTGGAATACCGCCATTGTTAGAGCTTCCTGGATCCTGGTTATAAATAATATTTCTCTCAAGCTTGTATTGTTCATGAATGAAAATCCTTGGTATCTTTGCCAAACCAGAATCGATAAGCCCTTTCACTCCAGCTTTTGTGTCATCAAAAGCTTTCAAATCGTTTTTCCTATTGTAGTCGGATTCTTCAGTTCGTTCTAAGCTTGTTTCCGCCATGTTTTAAGGGCTTTTGAGTTTTGAGTTTTGAAGAGGATAACTGGATGAATAGAAATCCTCTCCACTAAAAGGAAAAAAAATAGATATAATCAAATGGATTAATATTCAATGGACTATAATGTATAAGATTATATATTATCAGTAAATCTTACAATATCATTTATTGAGTTAAAAATTAATGATTAAAATTAATTTTTTAATAAAATATTAATAAAAAATTAACTGTTAATATATAAAATTTATATATTAATAATGCATAAAAACAAATTTTAATCAAATTAAAAACGGTAAATTTTTGTTAAAAATATCGTCTGCCCCTAAAGCGTGTCCCATTTATCTGCTCCGTTAATAAGATTTTGCAACGTAACTTAAATAAATAAAAAAATTTAATTAATTTAAGGAGGCAAATCTATACTACCTGTATAAAAAAAATCCCCAAAGGATCTTAGCTCAACGCGTGGCGAGCTAAATTCTTTGATTTTTTTATTTATTTTATTTTTAAATTATATATTTAAAGAGATTGATTTTTGATTCGTGAATCGATTTGAGTTTCGTATTTGACTTATTCAGAAAAAAGTATAAAAAAATACAAATTGTTGATAACGAGTGTGAGAAAATTTATGTGAAAAAATCGACTTAACCAGGAAATAAAATATAAATCACAATTTTATTTTATTATTTATTATTTTTCACCTTCAATAAATAAAATATATACTATAAGCTAAAATCTAAATATTTTTAAAAATATATATATAAATAACACTTGAAAATGTATTTATATTATACAATTTATAACTAAACAATTATTATAAATTTAATTTTCTTAATTACTAAAAAATAATTATACTAATATTAATATTATTAAAATATTTAAATAAAAAATATATTTTTTATTGTCTATAAAATTTTAAAAAAAAATCACAGCGATGCGGGAGCTTTAATTCTAGTGTTAATTAAGTTTAAGTGTATATCTTTCTTTCTTTTTTGAAGTGAGGTATTTTTTTTTTATTTCTTTTGGATGTCCGTGAAACAGGGATTTGGCTCTATGCGGGGTGGACTATGATTGAAACAGTGATCCGTATCAAGATTCTCTTTTGTTTTGCTTTTTTAAAGGGAAAAAGAAAAACAACCGAAGTAATAAAACATTATAGTATTTCATTTTTGCGGTTTTTTTATTTTAATATAGCTGTTTTATTTTTTATATCTCAAATTATCGAAATTTTGTTTTTAATTATCAAATTTTTTTTTTAATTCCGTTGAAAAATCGTATGAGTCATAACGATTTTTCAACAAATTTATCAAAAAATTTTTTTTTTGAAATTGATTAAAGAAAATTGCCATGTCCCATGATAATTTCTCTTGATTTTTTTAAAAAATAATTGAGAAATTGCCACTAAGGTGGCGATTTCCCAACATTTTTTTATTTTATATTTTAAATATTATATAAATAAATTTTATATAATTTATAATTTTAAAAAAAAATTAAAAATTTAAAAATTATATTTGTAATGTTAATTAGATTCTTTCAACTTATATTCTTAATAAAATGGACCTCCAAAGAGAAAAGTCAATCAAAGCGTTGTGGTTATGCAAGAAGGAATGCCATAGCTAGACCTATCCACTAGCAGGGTAGTCCGTCTGACCCTGTAAGCCTGGATCATATTGGACCGGGTTGGGACAAGTGTTTTTATAATTCGAGCGGGTCCGACCTAGCCCGAATTACTATTTATTAAAAAAATATTTTTTATTTAACTTTAATTATAAAATATATAAAAATATATTTTTAATATTTATATGAAAATGTATATAATTTTTAAATTTTTTGTAAATTATTATTATTTTAATTTTTTATTATATAATTTTTATTTTCAAACTTAAAAAAAATTTTGAATCTCGATCCGGCCATGAACATCTTTAATTTTTATTAAAAAATATCCTCTTCTCTTAAAACGTGTCCTACTTCTCTGCCCCATTAATTAAATTTTGCTACATAGCTCAAATAAAATATATATATATATATATATATATATATAATCAATTTAAGGACCGCAATTTAAGCACAAACCTTGACAACGACGTAGATAGGCGGCCACATTTTAGGGGCAGAGGATTTGACTTTATGACAAAATTTTAACAAAGTGTCTAAAATATCACTATCTTACGCAAAATTACTTTCTTGATATATTGTTGTTTATTAAAAGGATTTTGCACTCTTTCAAATTAATTAATATATTATTTATAAAAATAATATTTATATTAAATATAAAAATTAATAATTTTATTTATTATTTTTAATATATTAAATAAAAATATTAAAAAATATATATAATAACTTTAAAAAATATTCTTACGACACTAGTTAACAAAACCTTAATAATAATATTTAGGATAAATTTTTTCACTTTTTTTTTGTTCCTTTGGAACAATCAGCAAACAAATAAAATAATTTTTTGCAAAATCACATGTCACCTATCAAAAATCAAAGAGAAAAATTGTTTGGTAAGTTTTTTCTCTTTTTTATCATTCTTTCTAATTTTTTCTTGATATATACACACAAGATAAAAGATTTTTATGGGACAATCAATAAACAAACAAAAGTGTTATGCGAAACCACGTGCTGTCTATGAAAAATCAATAGAAAATAATTGTTTGGTAAATTTTTATTTTTATTTTTTGTTATTTTTTTTTGTATATGTACACACAAGACAAAAGATATTTATGGACAATCTTTTATTAACTTTGTTTGCTTATGAGAAGTCATATATTATTTGAACACAATTATCTGAATTTTTATCATTCAGATTTTGCTTCTATTATTATGGGAGAGATTTAAATAGTAATAGTAATGTGTCATTACGGTCTTTATTTTATGGATTTGATTTTTTTTATGATTGATATTTATTGTAATTGAAGTGTGAATGATTAACGGTCCGTAATAGTTAAAAACACGATCGTAAATTACATGTATATAAATTCAATTTACAACTTTTGAATAAATATTTTTATCAATAAAAGATCATAATCTATTTTAAAAATCATTTAAAAAAAAGAATTTTAAATATTATAATTATAATGTTTTACGCTAAATTGTGCCAAATGAAAAAAAAAAAATTATGACCGCAATGTTGTGATAATATCCATTATATTTATAATCGTGATAAAACATGACACAATAAAAAATACATTTTTGTGATCGCAATTTAAATATCTGATTACAGGATTCTTAGTGTCCCCTATAAAAAGGGCTTCTTCCTCTGAGATTGCCAAAAGAGAATTGAAACAGTTAATCTGCCAAGTTAACATCATTACAAAAAATTTCAGATATCAAATTGAGATATGCAATTTGATGGTTGTTCATGAAAATACCAGTTATCAAAATTTTTAGTAATATGTTTGAAAAGAAGAATTTGAGAGAGTGGATATGGATTTAATTTGTATGTAAATTGTGAAAATAAAATGTACACGCACAAATTAATTAAAATTCAATATTCTCTACATTTGAAAGGGTATAAAAAATAAATTTTAAATTCTCAAATAAATATGAATATTTCAAACTAACCACTAAATAAGCATCCAACAAATTTATAAATTTGAGCATAATAACGAAAGTTCATACTTTATCACACAATTTATATTATATTTGAAATTTAAATTTTTTATTTAAATCCAAATTTTCAAATACAACTTAGGAGAATTAAAATTATTACGTATGCACTAGACTCAAAGAATCTAGAATTATATTTCATGCTGTCACCTGTGATATTTCTGACAAATATGCAAACATGAAATAATTTGCCTACTATACCAATAAACCAGAGTGATGCCACAAAATTATTGAACTGGTGAAAGGTTTAGTCTAAGCATTAACAGAAGAACAATCACCCAATCTGACTAAACGCGGCAATTTTACATACGACACGATTATATGTTACAAGAAAAATTATTAAAACAGCACACAAAACACGAAACGATATAAAAAAAAAATAAAAAAAAGATATAAATACACGAACGTGTTAAAATTTACATAACACAAATTATTAACGTATTAAAATTTATATAAATATATAAAATCTTAAACACGATTATGATATGATTTATGTTTGATCTCACAACTTCAAATGTGAAAGAGAAGAGAGTTCATCAAGCCCCTTCGAGTACTTATACGTTAGAAAATCTCTGGCAGTCGTCTCTTTGTAAATTGGGGGGTCGTCTTCCGATAACAATTCCTTGATCGGCCCATAGACTCTTGCACCGCCCGAGGGGTTCTCGAAATGAGCCTGAGTTCTGAAGAAACATGCCACTGAAGTTCTTGGTCCTATATGTTTCCACCAAGGCCCTATGTTTCACACTTTTAAATTTGTCATTCGAAATGAGCTGCACACAAATTTAAATACAGGTCAAACTATTGTTAATTTGTTACTCTCGGGGTGTAATCGAGTTCAAGTTGTAAAAAGTTCAAATTCGAAATTCGAGGCTCAATGCTTGGCTAGAGCTAGATCGAGTTTTACATTTAAAGCTCGAGTCTTATTCGAGATAAAAATCGAATTGCTCGAACTCGCTCGATTAGACTCGTTTGTCTATAAAAAATAGCTCGATTTTGATGCCCGATTTCAAACTCGATTATTTGTGCTCGAGCTCGAGTTCGAATTGAGATTTTTCAATACTAATTAAAAATAAAAAAGCTCGATTAGACTCGCGAGATACTCAAGTCAAGTATTAAGATACTCGAATTTGACTCGCTCGATAGCTCGAGCCCGACTCGACAACGATCAAGTCGAAATTCGAGTTTTTTTCGAGTCAAACTCGAATAGTTTACGAGCACAGGTGTCTCATTTACACCCATAAACTTACCCTATAAATGAAAACTATATATGCCATATTATTTTGATTTCTTTTGAAACATTTTAAGTTTGTCAAAAACATTTTAATTCAAATTTGAAAATAAAGTTGAGTTTGGATTTAAAGTCGAATTTTTTTAATTCAAATTAACTGTTTTTTTATAATATTTTTATCATTCAAATTTTTTATTTAAAATTAAAATTGAATTAAGATCTATCCAATAATAGAATTATTAAAAAAGTACAATTGGGCCATTTTTTAAGTTGAGAAAATTTTTTAAAAATTCCACCAGAATATTGATGGAGATTTTGAGAGTTTAGAAAAAAAAAATCAATATAAAAAAACCATATTTATTTTCAAACAAAAATAAGAATTAAAAAGAATAAAGATTTGAAAAAATAAGGAATAAATGAAAAATATTAGATAATAAGTAATAAAATTTAGATCAAATATATTTTCATAAAAAACACAAAATAAAGCCTTTTAGGGAAAATTATTTTTTCTTAGATACTCTTGAAGTGAAGAAATTTTCTTAAGAAATTTGTAGATTGATGAAAATGAAAAGACGTAAGAAAATTTTCAATAATCAAATTAAATTTAATTAAAAGTAAAAAAATCATTTATTAAAACCACTTTAGAATAACATAATACTAATTAGATATTATCATTTTGATGTGCGTTGTGAATATGTTAATACTTTCTGACACGTTATTATACTCTCAAACCTTTTTATTATCATTTTGATGTGCGTTGTGAATGTGTTATCTTATATATTTATAGGATCCGTCTCATAAATATGTGACATTTTTATCTCTTAAATCTTGGTTTGAGATAAACCTGTTCATGGATAGGGTTGTGGCCCGAAAATCTTTTTTTTTTCTCTTATTCAAGTTTGGGCTTGTCCGTAAACCCATTTTACTGTTTGTAAATATTTTAAAAAATATTTTTTTATATTAATATTTATATATTTTATAATTAAATTTAATATTATTTTAATATATAAACAGTGATCCGGGCCGGACTGGCCCAGATCATAAATATTTTTGTTCATGCCCAACCCAATACAGGTCGGGCGGACTGCCCGGCCCATAAGCGGGTCTAATTCGGATTGGACCAACCCAATTTTAAAAAACATTTCAAACCTAAACCTAGCAATATTGGACACGAAACGAAAAAAATAATTAAAAACACGACATAAACATGACACGACAAAAAAAAATACGAACACGACACGAATACACGAATATCTCAAAATCTATCTAATATGAATTATTAACGTATTAACATTTATATAAATATAAAATACCTTAAACACGATTATAACACAATAAAATATACGAAAATGACACAGATATACAGATAACGTATTAAAATTTATTCAAACCTGACTCAGATCAAACAAGTATCCCTTAGACAAATCTAGTTTGAGACGTCAGGTACTTACCTGCAGAAAATCCCCAACGTTTACTACCAGTGCTTCAGGTGTGGGTGAAATATCAACCCATTTGTTATCGTAAAGAACTTGCAAGCCACCATTCTGATCTTGTAGAAGTATGGTCAAGAAGCTAGCATCAGCGTGACCGCAAACGCCCAGAGTTAATTCAGGTTCTGGGCACGGCGGATAATAAGACACGGCAACACAAGAATTTTTTAAAAATTAAGATATGAATACGATAGAATACGACAATAAAAAATATTTTTTATATAATAATTTACAATAAAAATATAAAATTAATATTTTTTAATTAAATATTAACGTGTAAATAATTTTTAAAATTTTAAAATTTATTTTTTAATTTAAATATTTGAACTTTCAAAAATCTATTAAAATCAAATTGCTAATTGTTGATTCTATATTTGAAAAAAAAAACTTTTATTGCGTGTCCGTGTATGTTCACCCGTGTCTTAATCATGTTTTGATCGTGTTCGATTTTATTTTTATTTTTTTGACGTATTCTCGCGTGTTCGATACATATTCCGCCATGTCCGTGCACGACACTTGGACACTCCTCTAATAAAAATGTTCGTGCTTTATAGATAGAAGACGAAAAGAGTCGAAATAGCAAAATAACGATTGTGATATCAAATTGCGATCGCTATTTAAATTCCTGATTATGATCTTATTACTGACCTGCAAATTTCTGGCAAGACAGCAGGGTTTGGCTGATTTGGAGCCATGGAAATACCGAGTGTGTCTCTCCAATTTGCTGCTTGTGATTTATACAAATCAACATTACTTAGAAACGAAACCTTTCCACTGAAATCACGCGTATAGATCTCTTTCTTCACCTCGGCATCCATCTCATGAAACTTACGTAGCCCATCAATCATCTCATCCAAAACACTTGCTGGAACACCATGGTTAACAACTTGGAAGAAACCCCAGCTCTCACAAGCTTGTCGAACTTTTTCAGTTATCTCTTTACGTAGAGATAAACCTTTGTTTTTGCCTTCAAGATCAATGATCGGAACACTCAACTGTGAATCGCTACTGCTAGACGATTCGTTTCGATCGAGGATAAACTGTTCATCGACAAATATACGAGGAATTCGAGTCAACCCACTGTCGAGTAATCCCTTAACCCCAGCTTTTGTTTCATCAAAAGCTTTTAATTCACTTGAACGATCATAATTATTAGGACCAATAATTCCGGAATGAATTTCACTAGTGAGCTTGCTTTTGATCTCCATTTTTTGACCTTCTATGAGGGGATAAGGACATAAACAAAACAAACTTACAAGAACAAGAAATCTCTATCTCAAAGATGAGAAAATTAGAGAGGTTTTTTTTTTTTTTTTTTTCTTTTATTTTAGCGATATCTTATGAGGCTAATCAATCCCAATCTGAATTTTCTGGAGCCGTCCTAGTGAGCGGTTTAAATTACAGTCTTATAGTGTTTATTATAAGGTCACATGCTTAATGAATGCTATCATGATGAATATCGACGATGAAAAAAGTCAAAATTATAAAATAATGATAGTAACACGACGTTACGATTAGGGATGGTAATAAAACTGAACAGAGATGAAAATTGATTTATCCACTTTCAATTCACTCTTGCATGATGTTGGAATACCTCTTCACTTTTATGAATGTCGATTATATCCATAACCACTTCACAGTGTTTCACTCCGCAACACCTTAATTTTTATTAATTATTTTTAATTTAATATTATAAAAAAATATATTATAATTTATTCATGAACATAATTTTAATTTATAAAATTTTTTAAAATATATATAATATATGTATATATACTAAAAGTATTATATAAAATATTAATATATATATATTTAATATATATTAAAAATATATAAAATATTTTAAAAAATAAAATAATATTTCAAAATATAAGATGAGATAAAGCAAAATAAATATTTACCAAAATCATCTTATTTTATCCGCTTTCTCTTTTCAAAAAAAAATCTCTCCCTGCATTCGATATAGATGGATACAAAATTCATCCATCGAAATGGACGGCTCTTTAAGGCCTCGTTTAGCAATTGCTTCTGGCACAGCTTTTGAGGTCAAAAGTTGTTTTTCACCGTAAACGCAATGCCAAACAGATAAAAAAAATTAGCTTCTGCTGTTGAAACCATGGTTTGAAAAGCCAAACCAAAAAGCCAAAAAATATAGCTTTTGGGCTTTAAAAGCTGGCTTTTGGATAAAATGACTTTATTATCCTCACATCTCTACACTTTTATTATTTTAAACATATCTTTTTTTGACATTTCAATTTTCAACAACATTTTTTCACAGCAATGCTAAACACTTAAAAGTTTTTAAACCATACTTTTTCACCACACTTTATAAACATATTTTTTCTAATTCGAGCTTTTCTCAACCCAAGCTTTTTCCAACAGCAATGCTAAACTAGCCCGTAGTAGAGTCCAGCAGTTATCTTCAATTTATTACTCTCAGCTATAACTCAACACCACTCATTTTCTGTACAGTTGGCCCATCAGTCGTAATAATGCAGCAACACATCATTTGAAATGTCTCCTTCTCATACTTTTTTGTTTTTGGTTTGCTACTTTGCTTTCAATCCTTAAGGATAAACAAGTTGGCTATTCATCCCAAAAAAAAAGATAATTTCATGGATTTCGAACTAAATTTTAGATGATGATCAATATTTAAGAACGAGTTTTTTTGTCATGGTTGTAATTTATGTTACTTCGATTTAGTACGGATATATGATCGATACAGATATATTTAATTTTTTAACTTTTTTATGTATTTGAAAGATTATATTTTTATACTCATATTTAAATACGTGTCGGATACAAGTATCAAATACGAATATTTTTTAAAAAATAAAAAAGTGCAGGTAACATATGCTATAAATATACTTGCTCATTAGCTGGGTCGCGACCCTAAATTTTTTCCCTTATTCAAGCCCGTTTCGGGCCGGACTCGACTCAAAAACCTATTTTACTATTTAAAAATATCAAAAAATTATTTTTATATTAATATATATATATTTTATAATTAAATTTGAATAAAAAATATTTTTTATTTAATAATAATAGTTCTGGTCAAGTAAAATTGACTCGAATGATCAAAATTCTTATTCAAATTCGATTCAATTCGAATTAAACTGAATGAATTGTCCGACCTTTGAGAAGTCTACGTGTAACTTAACCTTTGTCTTGTTAGAGATAAAGACTCTTCTTCGCAAAACAGAGAAAAAAACTATGAGGACGACTCTTGGCACTTGTTATTCGGGATATTTCCTTCTCACTCTGTCCTATTTTCTTGCTTTGTATTGCCTCTCTTATTATTACAAGTTATCACAAAAATTTAGTGATTAATAATTAACAATCAGCCAAAATTCAAGAATTTTAGACTTGAGCTTCAGCAGTGAGCATCAATCCAGACAAGCACAAAAGCATAGCTATATCATTAACACAGCAAAACGAAGCTCCAAATATATCAGATCGATATGGATATCCATGAACAAAAGTTCAATAGAAGTAAGAACACAACTCATCATGTGCCACAAAATGTCTCCAAATATCTCCTATTCACTTCATAGCTTGAGATTAGACTTGCTCGTCGGCTGGACCGGGCCACGATCCGAATTTTTCTTCTTCTTTACTCAGGTTTGATTCGACCACAAGTTTCACTGTTTAAAAAAATAATAAAAAATTATATTAATATTTTTAATTAAATTTAAGTAAAAATATTTTTTTAATGGTTAAACAATGATCTAGGCCGGTTCGGATCATCAAAACTCCTATCCAAACCCGATCTAATACAGGCTGAACCTGCCGGTCCGGACGATCTACCCGGCCCATGAGCAGGTCTACTTGAGATGTAATATTGAATACGTCTAATCAACTATGTTACCTAGATTCTTCTTCTTCTTTTTTAAATATTCATGTCCGACACATATTCGAATATGGGTATAAAAATATATTCCTCCAAATATATAAAAAAAAAAAATTTAAATTAAACATACCCGTACCGAACAAATACTTATATCCGAAACTCGTTCACATCCAAGATAACATAACTGATCAATCACTTGAGTATTAGTTGCCATCAAACAAAAGCATTGCAGGACAAGACAGAATTAATGCAGTAATATTGAAAATAATCATGATGTTTTTGCCTACCTGTTGAAGATCTCCAATATTTACTACTAGGGCTCCATGAATGTATGGAAACATCAGCTCATTGATTCTCATGTAGAACTTGCAAGCCTGTTGTCATGAAGCAAGTGCCCAGGCTTAATTTAGGTTAAGGGCATTTAGAATAACTAGTTTTCACTAAATTGCGTTGCACATAGATAATTAAAAAAATATTAATTTAAAATTATATTTTAAAAAATATGAAAAATTTTAAATACAATTAATTATAAGTGATAAAATATATTATTTTTTTTATACCAACAAATTATAATATTATTAGTTATTTTGTAATCCATAAATTCTATAAAAGAGATTAGGCCCGGACAAAACTTGAAGAAATGTTGGCGGTATTAACAAAAAAAAATAATCAATGAAGTTTATTTTTATAATTATAAGGGATTTTCAAAAAATTACTTTTAATATCAAATCTTGATCTCATAAAAAAACCACTAATTATATAAAATTTACTCATAACTTATAAATATAATAAGAGCAGGCATAAAACACATACACTCAAGGAAGTACCTTATCTTAAATCAAATAATTGTTTTTATACCGACATGTAGACTTGTCCAAGGGTTGGATCTTCTGATCAGCTCTGTCGGTATTAGATCGGGCTTAGACTTAGATTTTTTCAATTCAGATCGACCCGGCCCGAATTATTGTTTATTAATAAAATAAATTTAATTATAATTTTTTTTTTAATATTTTAATTTTTTTTAACCGTGATATGAGTTGTTGGGCCGAGTAGGACTTGGGTAAGAAAAAAAAAATTGAGTCATGGTCCGACCCATGAACAGGTCTATCAACATATATGTGGTATGTTGATAAAATACTGAATTTTTAATTTTAGTGACCATAATTCAATCCTTGACATCTTCTAATATAAAAAAAATATTAATTGTTTTTATGTAGTTTTTAAAATATTGAAATACTGATCAGTCATTGCTTGTTAAATATTACTACTGAAAATCTCCTGATAAAGCTGGCAGTCAAATATAGTTATCATCAACTAATATGAAAATTGAGTCCACAGGGACTCTAGGGAATTTTTGAATTTTATTAAAAGGTTTTTTGTCCTATTTTATTATTTTTTATGGGTATTTTTTACTTATCACAAAAAAAAATTAGGAACCCAAAAGGTATTTCTTTAAATGTCCAAAAAAAGTTAATAAGTATATTATTATTAATAAAAAAAAATTCCAAAAAAATATTTTATTTTCCTAGGTTGATTTAGGATCTATATCCGACCTGCTTGAAAAAAAAAATTAAAAAATATTTTTTTTATTTTTTTGAATTCTAAATGATGTATTTAAAGTGGTTAGTTCGCATGTTGACTCGCGAATCGATTTAAGATCCGTACTCAACCCGCTCGGAGAAAAATTTAAAAATAAATTTATTTTACTAATTATTTTAATTTTAAATGATGAATTTAGAGTGGCTGATCCGCACGTTGACTCTCGAGTTGATTTAGGATCCGTACCAGATCCACTTGGAGAAAAAGTGTTAAAAAATATTTTATTAATTCTTTTTTATTTTTATTTTAAATGATGCTTTTAAAGGGGTTGGTCCGCACGTTAACTCGGTGGTCGGTCTAGGATCCGTACCCAACCGGCTAGGAGAAAAAGTAAAAAAATTATTTTATTAATTATTTTTATTTAAATTTTAAATAATGTATTTAAAGGCGTAGGTCTACGCGTTGAGTCGCGGATTGATTTAGGATTTGTACCCAATCCGATCGGGAAAAAAAGTTTAAAAAAAAAAAACGAACTTGCTACTAACCTTTATGAGAAAATCAATCCTACGAGAGAATAAAATATAAATCACAATTTTTTTTTTTTTTTTATTTTTACCTCTTATAAATAAAAAATATACGGTATACAATAAAGTTTAAATATTTTTAAATATATATATAAATAACATTTGAAAATACATCTATATTACGTAATTTATAAATAAACAATTATTATAAATTTAATTTTCATAATTAACAAAATATAATTATATTAAGATTATTACAATTTTAAAATAAAAAGATTAAATAAATTATTATTATTAAAAATATATAATTTAAAATTAATTTATTATTATTAATTAATTAAAATTTTATAAAAAAAAATTAAAACTACCCCCGACGAAACAAGGTCTTTTTCTAGTATATTGTTATGAAGCGGTTGTATTGCTAAGCATCAACCAAAAATCAAGTGATAATAGGTGAAAATGTCTAACTTGAATATAAAATCTCAAGCAATACAAGATTCAACATATGTAGGATAGCATCACTTAATAAGACTCATCACATGTAGGTCGGAGATAAAATGACCTACCACATAACAAACTCGTAATGGTATAAGGTAGGAATAACAAAACAAAAGTTGAATTCTGATATCATATTAAGTATCTAACCTAAAACTAATTAATAACTAAAAAAATTCAACTTGAATATCTTAATATAAGATAGTTGGAACATAAGACCGAACAAATGTGAAATAATATGGAACATTTCGAATTGAACAATGATATATACATATAAAAAACAGCACATACAAACATAACTATTTTATAATGGCATTTTCAAAAAATAAAAGTATAAGATGACTTTTTTTTATTAAGATAAAAAGTTAATATGAAAAAAAAAATCACATTCTACAATTTATTTTATTCATTTCGCTGCAGTAATTAATTTCACCCTTATTATTACCGAAATTATTTTCGCTATCCATCAAAATAAACCCTTGAAACAATTAGGCAAGAGAATTTGCCTGGACAACTAGGCTAATAGCTACACTTAAGTGGCCCAGCTGACGATAACAGTAACAATTTTCGCAGAATCGTGTAGAAATGAACTGACGATATTATGCTTAATTAGCTATGAGATTCCTCATAGATACCTCGTTTTCTCTCATTCTTCCCCCTTTAGATTCTTGATTTCAATTGCCAAAATAATAAACATGATAATTTTGAACACAACATGAATATAATACGAGAAAAATAATTAAAATATGATACAAAACATGACACGACAAAAAAAATATATATAAACACGACACAAATATACGAACATATCAAAATTTATATAACAAGAATTATTAACGTATCAAAATTTATATAAATATATAATTTTTTAAACATAATTATAAAAAAATAATACGAACACAACATAAATATACAAACCGTCAACTCTACAAAACAAGATATAAATTTCAACATTAATTCTATAAATAGGATACACAAATTTCACACTAGTCTTTTTTCTTAAGGAGAAGGGCTCACTTTAGACCTAAATTATCCTTCACCATACACTGGCAAATATAAATTCATGATCCAACCAATTGGAGATATTAAGAAAACCAAACAAATTTTTTAATCACTTTGAGAAAAAAAGCCATTTTGACAATTGAGGAGGTCTAACAACTATCTTTCCTTTTGTAGAAAACGAAAAAGAAAATGTAGTAGTCTATTCATGCATTAATACACTATGTTACTCGAACTCGAGAGAAAATATCGGATATGAGTATGCTCAATTATTTTTAAGTTTTTTCATATATTTGAAATATCATACATTCATATCCATATTCGAATATATATTGAACACAAATGTCGGACATAAATATTTCAAGAAAAATAAAGAATAGGAATAACATAGCTAACACAAACTATGTTCATCTCAAATGCTTCTCAGTCCAGGAAAATTCACTACTCAAACACACACACTAAGTTAACTGTGAGACTTTTCACATCCTAAGGGAATATCAGATGCAACAAAGATCCTTGACTTTAAACTACAATAGAGAACAGGAAGCTGTTTCTCAGTTCTCAGCTGACTCTTGGCAAGTGATTCAGGACTTTATCAAGCATCAAACAGAAACAATGTCCTATGCTAGATGACTAGCACAGTGCCCTTTCAACAAAAACTAAAACTAATTAGTTGTTCTCCATTCTACTTCTCAAATGTCACTTATCACAATTTGCAAATGACCCCAAAGTTACCTAATATTCTAATAAGCATGTTTCCTCGTATATAACATCAACAAGCACCATGAATCCATGATCAAAAGTTTCATGAAAATGGGAAAAACCTATGTTACTCGGGTTCGAGTGTGAGTATCAAATACGGATATGTGTTCAACACAAGTATGTTCAATTTTTTTAAGTTTTTCCATGTATTTTAAGGTCCGGATATGGGTCAGACACAAATGTCGAACACGAGTACTTCAAAGAAAAATAAAAATTAGAGCAACATAGGAAAAAACCAAAAATGCAGCAGCAGATTCAAAAGCAAAATTATCAAATTCCTTCTGAAACTCAATTAAATAGACATGAACTTAATTTCAAAGTAGTATGCCTTTTTTTCCCCTAATCTTGAAGGAACAAAGCCTTTGATACAAGCATACAAAAATAGATTTGATTCACCAAGGTAGACAGAGATCGAACAAGAAACCAGACCCTTGGTTTACCAGATGTTCCTCTTCAAACTGTTTTGGTTTTTGGAGCCTTTTTCTTGAGTTGTCTCCTGGGGATTGAGTTCTTCATGCCAATGAAGAAGAACAATGCCCCTAACAGCGCCAAGTTCTAAGAAGTAAATGAAATTAATTTAGAAACAATACATTGAAATTCTCATCATCTACATCAACAGTTTGAATTGAAACGAATACCCATCAGAAGGAAGAAACCGAAACACCAATCAACCCTTATTCCTTATAGAAAAATAAATACTATCAAACAAGGTTACTCGAACTCGGGTATCAATGTTGGATACAGGTATATATCCGATATGAGTATATTCAATTTTTTCTAAAATTTTCATATATTTGGAGAGCCCTTGTTGGATCGATCTCCATATCCATATCCGGACATACGTCGGACAAGGGTGTCAAACACGGGTACTTCAAGAAAAATGAAAAGTCAAAACAACACAGCTATCAAATACTAACCTGTGAGAACTTTGTGAAAAGTAGGCCGAATTCTTTCTTTTCTGTGTCATAGTTGTAGAAGTCATACAATATAGGAGTAAGAATGACCTGTTGCAAAACCTACAAAAGAAGAATTAGTGTAATACTTTCATCAGTTGACTTAGTTTATAATTGAACTACTAACAGAAAACAACACATAAGACCGTAAAACGAACCAGAAGATAAGCTCCGATATTGCTGCCAAAGATAAAAAGAATACTGCCAACACCCTTAAAGGCTACAGCAGCAGCAACTAGATACTTAATCTGTAAATTATAACAGCTCCCAAGAGTTATGACATTAGAAAAAACCTGATATGAGCAGAGAAATAAATAGGTTTATCTCAGTGGCGAAATATGGCAATTCTTACATCGAATTCTGGCACTTGCACCCCTGTATGAGATGATACAAGCTTTGAGAAGACGTTTAATTTCGGTTTCAGCTCCTCCACTGCGGGCCCTCCATCGACACCAAATTCATTGAACCTATACACATGAACACATAATGTAAGAGTAGACACAAGCTAAGCATGACAGAACTTAACCCTAGTTCAAAATTACAAAATACATATACTATGCTCAAGCTAGAAAATAGTACCGCTGTGATTGAAAAAGAAAAACCCCAAATCTCATAATCTACTGCTTTTTAATTTATATATACATATATATATATATATATATGTATGTTACTCGGACTCGGTGTGAGTATGAATGTCGGGCATGGGTATGTGTCAGACACGGATATGTTTGATTTATTCTAAGTTTTTCCATATATTTGAAGTGTCTTTGAGGATCATATCCCCATACCCATATCCGGATATGCATTAGATACGAGTACTCCAAGAAAAATGAAGAATCGGAACAACATACGTGTGTGTGTGTTTTAGCTAATCTAAGTTTTATGGAAAAGGTATATGTGCCATCAAAAATTTCCTTCAACACAATGATAATGTTAAAAATTTACCTGATATTCACATAGACCACAGCCTTCCCAATACCCCCACTTAGGTTGAATAGAATTATGGATTATCATTCTATAGACAGAAATTCAATTCAAGAATGTCACAAGCAACTTCAAATGATTTCGATGTGTCCATTTAGTTAAACATATTGATTTCTTTTCTCTTTTTTTTGGTACAAAAGAAGCTGCAATCTGAGAATAAGGGAAAGAGTAGCAGATACTGAGATTCGAATCTCAAACCTGCTAAATACCAACTCTTAAGGGTGGCAACAAAATTGATCGACTAGTGAATATAAACATATTGATTTCATTACCTCAAAAAGACGCACCTTATTAATTTCAAATTTCAGTATTGATTTCCTTATTTACAATTAAATAGACATATCACAAATATTTGAAACCCTTTTGGAATTTTAAACTCCCCCGTCAATAGATGGGACAATAATTTTGAAATTGTATTAGGGCGCAAAATATAAACAAATAAACTTACTAATATGGCCACAAGTAAGAATATATCAAGCAACAAAAATCTATACCACAAACACTCTTTTTCATTCCAGGGAAAGGAGATTTGAACCTTGATCTTTGAGCAAGAATCGTGCACATGCACCAATCAATTGAGCCAAATGCTCGAGTGCATAATACTCCTAACACTCTTTATTTCTCTTTTACACAACATATTAACTTCCAACCAACACCAATCATATAAAATTTATGGTATTCAAGAGATCTACAACTTAAAAGAAAAGGTTTAACTACATCTGCATTACAAAGGAGAGAATTCAATAAGCAGATTAATATATATATATATATATATATATATTGATGCAAGAATTGTCGGACTGTGCCTGTTATGAGGTATTGTCCGCTTTGGAGGTCTAAAGACCGTTCTCACGATTTTATCCTTTAAAATAAAGCGCCTCAAAGGGGAAAGGTTGCCTTTACTTTATAAAGTCACAATCCAATCCTTGACTAATATAGGATCGTTATATATATATATATATATATATATATATATATATATATATATATATGATTTTGCTAACGAATACCCTTAAAATACTCTTCAAGGTTTTTTATTCATTATTTACAATGCATTTAGTGAAAATATTACTATATATAATAATATTGAAAAGTACTTGTTAGCAAAATCCATAAACGCTTTTATAATTTTTTATGCGATTTATATTTGTGTTGAGTTTCGAATAAAATTAAAAATGTCTAATTATTTGTTCAACATAAAAAAATTTCAATCTTTAAATATATATTGAAAAAAATAGTATTCTCGATCGATATAATAAAGATATCGGATCGATTCGAAACTTTGTGTGCACGACGAATACGATTATATTGCTAAATCAAACTGTCAATTTGTTAGAATATTAATCGTATACAAAAAATATAAAAACATGTAAAACTAATTAATTTTACACTAATTTAAATGAATATATATATATATATATATAACTGCCACAAGACTTAAACATCTAAGCAATCCTAACACGCCGCATCAGCAATAAATTTCTAATTTTACATAATAATAAAAAATTACTCTTAATAGCACCTTAAATTGCACTAATTCTTCCAACAAAGCTAGAAACTTTATTGTGAACAAGATCTATTCACATAAAGCCCCACATTTATCAATCATTTTATTAAAAAAAGAAACCATCATTAATTAAAGTCTAAGTCTACTTTTAACAGTTCAGAAGAGCTCTGAATTCGAAATCTGAATTAAGATACAAACTATCTCTCTTCTTCTTACTTTTTTTTTTTTCTCGAGAGCCAAACAGTCTCATTAGAAAACACAAAAAGAAAAGTTAAAAAAGAACAAAAAAAGGTGCAGATCTGAAATGAAGCTTACTCTTGCCAAGCAGAGAGGATAAACACTGAAGCGAAAAGAACTCTTCCGACGAAAGAAACCAACGCCATTTTTTCGATTAAAACCCTTAAAAATTCTACGAAAAACAATCTAAAATAGAAGGTTGTTTTCGAAAAACCAAAGAAAATACTGTCGGAAAGCGAGACAAGATAGAGAAAATATCCAACAGCCGGCGATTTTTATAGAAAGAGAAAGATCAGTCGAAAAATGACGTACTCGCGCGAGTATGAGAGTGTGTATAAACTCACGGAAATATAATGGGGGACACGTCGTTTTGACCAATCAGATTGGTTGGTTTAAGAATTGGGAGGGGTGACGTGGGCGAGAGTAGGGAGCGAGTTGAGTTCTCGGTTTGATTTATTTTGAGTTTGGTTACGGAAATGTCCTTGTAATTTGGTTTAATTTACGATCGTGGCCTTCTTGAGATGCGTTTTAATTTAAAAATCTTTTTCCATTTTGCCGGTCTTTTCTTTCAACTTTTTGAAATTTGAATGCGAGCATGGGTTGGTATGCTCAAAAAGTTTCCTTTCGGAAGGAAAAGAAAATTTACCAAATTAAAAAAAAAAATTTATCTTGTCCATGGTTAGCAAAAATTTTAAATTTTATAAACAAATTTAGTCGGTAATATAATTTTTTAAAAATATATTTAAAAAATAAATATGATATATGATATTTTTTAATTTTATTTATAGAATTAAAAAAAAATTAATCAAAAACAAATTGATAAATAAATATCTATTAGTCCTTTACTTTATTTGAATTTGAGAATAATTAATAATGTCGAAAAAAAATTTTGTGTTGATGTGTGATTGAACTCGTCCTCGAGTAAATTGTCAAGAGCAAAGAAAAATATTAGGACCATCGAAATTATTGCTACACAATACTCTCCTAATGCTTCATTTAGATGGTCGACATTATCTATATCGTTTTTTAATCATATTTAGATCTCGTTTTGTTGGCACAGTTTTTAAAATTAAAAATTGTGTTTTACCGCAAACGCAATATTAAATAAAACAAATTTTAATTTTTACGGTTAACATCATAATTTGGATAATCCAAATTAAAAAGTAAAAAAAAAATGAAGTTTTTATGATTTGAAAGCTAGCTTTTGGATAAAATAATTTTATTATCTTCACATTTACATTTTTATTATTTTAAATATATTTTTTTGACATTTTAATTTCTAACAATATTTTTTTACATCAATGTCAAACAATTAAAAAATTTTAAATTATATTTTTTTATTATACTTTTTAAATATATTTTTTCAAATACAAAATTTTTTAACTTAAATTTTTTTCAATATTAATACTAAACTAATCCTTATATCGTTTTGTAATTAAATTTAAAAGTTTAATGATGAAACAATCAAAATGGCACAATGAGATATTTTTATCTCATCGATTTTTCAAATAAAACACAAATGAATGAAATATGTCATATGAAGGAAGGAAAAAGATGAAACGGAACATGAGAATCTTAGCTTTTGCTCTTTACCTAGATTGATTCTTATATAAGCGTGACAACTGTCAATGTCAATAAAAATATTGGGTCTGTCCTTACATGATCTCATCAAGATCAATCATTGTCTCATCAATTAGGGTTTACTTATGGGAGCCATGTTAACATTTCCTTTTTATGGATTCTACTTAAATTTGATAATATTGAATATGATAGAATTATAAAATATAAATATAATTAAAATAATTAAAATATAAAATAAAATACGATACAATATAAAAAAAATATGGACATGATATAAATAAATGAATATGTCAAAATTTATGTAATACAAATTATTAACACGTCAAAATTTATATAAATATAAAACATCTTAAATACGATTATGATATAAAAATACACAAATATAATATAGATACACGAATTGTTAATTTTACGGGCTTTTATGATTTTGTGGCTTTAAGCCTAAAATGATAAGGGTATAATAATTTGTAGTTGTCATTTAGTGGAATAAATTTTTAAGAAAACTAAGCAATTTTTTTATTAAATAAAAAAATAAATCTGAGAATATTTGTATAAGTAACACCTTAAAATAAACTTTTTTTTTCCAAGTGATATTGGGTTATAATATATTCTCAATAATCTTATTCTAAAATTCGAACTCAAGACTCTCAAAATGGAGTCTTAAAACTCTAATTGATGCCCATTAAGGTATCTATCACCTTGGGATAAAACATAACATTTAATATTTAACAAGTATCTTAGGTCCCTTTTAGAATTGCTGGTGACACATCTTTTGAGATGAAAAATAGTATTTCATCGCAAACGCAATGCAAAACGGATAAAAAATTTTAATTTTTGCAATTAAAATCATGATTGGATAATAAAAAATAAAAAAAAGTAGAGTTTTCCTAAACATTTAATAAGCTTTGCCAACTTCTTGAGATTAGAAATTTTCAAGTACGGAAAAAATGTTACTTACTTTGGTAGAGGATATAAGCAAGGTGTAAAATTATCAAACTATTAGACTTATAGAATTCGAACAATTTTAATTCTAAAAAAAGTACTGCTTAATTTTCCAATTGCTTCAATACTATAAGGAAAAGAAAAAAAGAACAAAGCAATTTTGCATTTTGAGATACTTTTATCCTTAATTGGAAACAAAGATATATATACTTTTATTAAAGTTTTTGACTAAATTTAGTATCAGAGTTAAGTGATACAAACTCAATCATAAAAAATATTGAAAAAATAATAATAATAATGAAAATATAAAAATATGGGTATTTATATCTTTCAAATTTTTATTATTTAAAAAATTACAAAAATTATTCACTTCTACTATAAAAACTACCTCAATATATATATATATATATATATATATATATTTAAAACTCGTCCGCATTGTATGTTTACCAAATTCTAGTATTAGTTGAAGTCACTCCAATTAAGTCCAATTGACTACCTTTCAAACATGATCAATCATTTAATTCATATCAAAAAAAATATTAATTTTAATTGTCATTGCACATTCAAATTCAATGGAGATTTTTTACTTTTAAAAAGGAAAATATTAATCAATATTTAATGTCATTGGTTAAGGTGATATTTATTAAAAACAATATAATTATTGCTTTACTTTTTTTTAATTCAGTAAAATTAATGTATTAAATACAAAAAAAAAGTCATAAACTAATAATTAAATAATTATTAACTGATATCTATAAACACCTGTAATCAAATAAGAGTTTGGTCTTGCAAAAGCACAAACAATTGCAAAGAAAAAGAGACCTTGAAATCCCAGATCTCAACAAATAAAAAAAAAAAATTGAAGGAAAGTAAAAAGAAAAAAAAAATTATGCCAAAATCATTTTGAAATCAAAGTCAAAATTGCAATAAACAATAGTTAGGCATGGTTTACACTTTACGTTCTTATTCAATCCCAATATTCAAGTCAAGTGTGCTCATGGCATGGCTGACTTTAATTATTATTATTTTTGCTTTAGCTGTCTTTAATTTGCTTTTTCTTTTTTTCTTTTTTTAATTAATCTTTAAGTAATTAAAAATAGAAAATTATGAAACTTGTTTATAGAATATAAGCTGATTGGGTTGCACGTGAAAATAACAACTCACCTAAATCAAACATGACAGATGATGAAAAGAGATCAGATCTTGTTCTATAATTTATTTCTTTTATTTTTTTAAATATTTGTTTGTCCCTATAATTTATGTCAAAGTTGTTTATGAGGAATAGGGGAAATCAATTAATGGGATGCTCATCAATAATCCACGTTGCCCAAACTAAACAATAAATAGAAATGTTAATTAGTAGTTAGTACCATTAGGTATCGGTTAAAATGATATTTAAAAAATATATAATTAATAAATTATTTTTCTTAAATTCAATAAAATAATATATTAATGTAAAAAAAAATTAAAATAATAATTAAATAATCTTTAATCACTATATATAGACATCATTTAATTGTACCCAACAATAAATAGGAAACATTAATGTTTTTGCAAATCTTGAAAAAACATAAATTAAGGTTAAGCATGTATCACAATTTATTAAAAAGGCATGTAAAAAAAATTAAAAAATGATTGAAAGATGTTAACTAAATACTATCAACAAATAATTGTGTGAGCTATTAATAGAGTGTCGGACTCTTAATTTTAGTGATCAAGATTCAATCTTTGGTAATTTTAATTATTTTTTTAAAAAAATACTATTATTTTCTTTATTTATGTAAATTATAATAGATTAATAAAAAGTTAAGAAAACATGTTGCTACTAGATCATCATTTTAGTACTGAATTTTTCAAAAAATACAAAAATAAACATTTTTTTTGGGCAATGGTGTCACGAGTTAAACGAATTCCTGTTTAATTGGTAAATTATCTTAAAAGCCAAATTAAAGTTATAACATAAAATACATACAATTAAAGGTATTTTATATCTTTTGATTTTTTTAAAAATTACCCACACATCTAATTTCATCAGATAACTTACTTTTTTTTAAAAAAATTCTCATTAAATAACTTTATTTAAAAAAAAAAAAATTTGTATATTTTCACTCATCATGAGTGTAAAGTATCTTATTTTTATTTGATGCATTAATGATTATCATGTACATCATTTAATATATAAACATTTAACACCCGAGCAATTGTCTTTAGAACACTCATTACCAAAAATTATGACAAATATCTTCTCAAAACAAATATGAATAAAATATAATTTTTTTGATGAAAATCCAAGAAAATTACAACTTATTATTCTTAATTTCCCGAAACTTTTTTTCCATGACTTTAGAATGGGAGAGTTATGGTGGTATTTAAGGCCATGTTTGTTTCAATGCCATTAATATAAGATATGGGCAATAGCAAGAGGTGAATTGGTGAAGGCTAGATGAGTAGTAAATGAATATATAGTGAGAAAGAGTTTTGATTAAACTAACAAATTAATTAAGATCATCAAACACCTAACCAAACCAATTATCAGCTTTAAATAGAAATTATTGAAGCATATATGCTGTAAATATTTGCATTCAAAAATTAAATAATTTTATTTATCTTTGACTAAAGTTAATTGAAGGAAACTCCCATCAAAACATTTTTACAATCATAAATAAAACCTTATAAAACTAAGAGAAATTGATTTTTTGGAGGCCAAAGTGATATAATCACAAAGTTTGCTTTGAAGGAAAGATTCAAGGACAAATATAAGTGCCAAGTATTCCTACTTAGTGATGTTGAATTATTACTTTTTGCAAACGGGGTCGTGATTTGGGAATAACAAAAGAGATTGCAAATGTTAAGATTTGAATTTCAAATTAAATGTCACTTTTTAAAGATAATTGCGTAAACCAATTAAATCAAGTTATAAGTTAAGTGATGTCGAATTGTTGATACATCCATGTTATTATACTATTTACATGTAGAATTTTGTTGGGCAAATAATCCTTTATTGAGTGATTATGTTTAAGCTTGAAGTATTTGAATATATAATTATATATGGGATGATCAAGTTACAACGGTATAAAATAAATTTATTTTATAATTTTATGTATGATATATTAATTCTTTCTATCATAAAGGGGAGTTTATCTCTCCTTTGGATGCCATGTGGCACACTTCCCAAATATTAGCTTCTTCATTTTCCTTATTTACTTTGTTTGTTATTGAATTTCATGTCTTTCGCATACTTAAATTCATAACTAAACTATTATCAAAGCAAAATGTTAGTTTTTTTCTTATTCATTTTGAATGTTATAATTTTTTTTTTTTTGCGTTCATTAAATTACAATAGAAAAATAATATAAAAGATATACTTAAAAAGCTTGAAATATCACTGATGCATTTCTTGCAATTACGTTTTTAAAATTAAAGTTGAATATTAAAATCATTGACAATAATTATATTGATAAGGAATTTAAGTGAATGTATGGTGAGGTCTGACTAGGGTTATAATCGAGCCGAGTCGAGTTTGAATAATGAGAAGCTCGAGTAAGATTCGAAACTCGTGGCTCAAAACTAAGCTCGAGCTCGATCGAGTATCATTTTTTAGGCTCGAGCTCGGATCGAGTATCATTTTTTAGGCTCGAGCTCGGATCGGGATAAAATCGAACTATTCGAGCTCGCTTGATTAGCCTCGTTTACTCGATTTTCATATTCAAGTTCGAGCTCAAGCTCAAACTCGAATTAAAAATTCTCATATACAAATTTTTATATTAATTAAATTTAATAAATAATGAAATTTCTTTAGGCAATGAACAAATTACTAAAAAGCAAAACATATTCCAACATATTAGATCTAGAAAGACAAAAATCAATTAGCAAAAATAACAAACAAAGTCAAAGGATACGAGCTCTTTTAGACTTGTCAATTCTGACCCGAACCCAAAAAAACCAACCAACCCACTCGAATCCAAATCCGACCCAACCCGATTTGATCAGAAAAAAACAACAACCCGAAACCGACCAACCCGAACCCAAAAATGACCCGCACCCGAAATGACCCGAATCTAAAATGACCCGAACAATTAATCCGAAATGACCCGAACTTAAATTAAATATAATTTTATTTTGAAAACATTAATTTAATAAAAATAATACCTATAACATAGATTATTAATTTGTTTTAATTTTATAACTTGTAATTACCATTTTAGAATGTGATAAAATATAAAATTACCATTTGGTATGTATAAATTGATTATATTCCTATATTTGTTCTCTTCTCTATATGTAAAATAGTTTAGTGACTATACATGTACTGTACAAGTATAATACAAGATCTTTCAATAAATATAATTCATTTTTTTATTTTTATCTTTCAATAAAATTATAATAAAATCTGATTCGATCAACTAATTTGTTTAAATTTAATCTGAATCGATTTTTAAAATTAATAAATTGAATCCAACATGACCCGAATCCAAATAACCCGAGAGTCAAACTCAATGACCCGAACCAGAATAACCCTAGTGTCAAACCCGAATTACCCGAATCAGAAATAACCCGAGCCAGAAGTGACCCGAATCTGAAACGACTTGAACCCGAAACAGACCAAAAATTTTGAAAACCCGAATATACTTGACCCAAACCCAACCCACTCAATTGTCAGGCCTTCTTTCAGTACAATTATATTAGCAGTAAAAACTCAAATTCTTATAAGATTTATTTCAAAGTTACTTTGGGTTCCTTATTTGAAAATTTATAGAAAGCATCATCTTTGCAATAAAAGAGATTTTACATACTAAAAAAAAAAATCCCAATTAAATAATAAAATGCATAATAGATAAACATAAAAATAAATTAAAGATGAAAACCTAAAATAGTTAAAAAAAAAGGGTAGAGATGAAAATGCAAGAGATGGGCAGCACTGCAGTATAGGCCTTAACAAATTTGTGGAGAGAAGTCGCAGGTGAGAGTTGGGGAGAAGCCACATGTAGGAGAGAAGGGAGAAGCCGCAGGTAGAATAGAGAGTAGGAGAGAAGAGAGGAACTGGTGGGAGTTGGGTGATACGGTGGGACTGGGAAGGGGAGGGGAAGAGAAGGGAAGGGAAGATGGAGAAGGAATATGCGGCAAAACATTTGAGAGAAAAGGAGAAAAATTAGGTTTTAGGATTTTTAAATATATATATATATATATATATATATATATATATTAAGGGTAAAATAATAAATTTATAATTAAAAATAATAAAAATATATATTAAAAATGAAAAAGCTAGATTAGGCTCGTGAGTTACTCGAATCGGGTATTAGGATACTGAAACTCAGCTCGCTCGACAGCTTGAGCTGCTCGAGCTCGATCTCGGCACGACAATGACCGAGTCGAATTCTAATTTTTTTCGAGTCGAACTCGAGCAGCTTGCGAGTACATGTGTCTCATTTACACCCTTAGGTTTGACAAAAGAGAGATATGTTGCTATATAAGCTAGACTCTTTGAAATTTCAAACACGTAATTTTCTGTCAAGGTGTTATGGAGATCCGCAGCGTTATTCTTATTTGGCCCAAAAAAAACGATTTTTTAGTGGACTTTATAGCTACTAATAGACCTGCTCAAGGGTTAGGCAGCCCGTCAAGGTTGACCAGTTCGGTTCGTATTGAGCTGATCTTGGGTATGCTTTTTAGTGATTAGGGTTGGCCCTGTCCGGATCACTGTTCATGTAATAAAAAATTAATTTTTTTTATTTAAGTTTAATTATAAAAATATATAAATATTAATAAAAAAATATTTTATTTTTTTATTATTAAAATGAACAGTAAATCGGGCTAGCAGATTGGCCCGAGCCCACTCAAGATCGAATCTGGGTAAGGTAAAAATAAAATTTAGGACTACGGTTCATGAGCAGGTCTAACTACTAAGTACTAATATATTTTTAAAATTATCAAGATTTTTAAGTTTTAATGAGTAGTGTGTTATGTCTCTGGAAAAAAAAAATATAATTGTTTGTGTAATTATAGTCCCGGTGTGAAGGCCAGGGCTTTCATTTGTGTATATAAATATATATGAGGGATCAAATTATAATTTCATGTAAGATTAATAATTTTATAAACCAATTGTTAAATTTAAAAAGCTACTCATACTTATCATGCACATAAAATTTTATTTCAATTCGATATCCTTATCATTTTGCTTAAGAATAATAATTAACGTGAATAAAATATAAAATTCAAATTTGTTGGACGTTTCTTTGCTTATTTGTTGGAATTATATATATATATAATTTCAACCTATTCAATTCAAATTTACATTTACCACTAGTGTAAATGATCATTTCTCATATATATAGTTTACTCTTTTTTTTTTTTTTTGAAATTTTTTGATAAAATTAAGAATTAAGATCAAATTTGCCATTATATTGTGGGTTAATGTTGAATTTATCACTATATTTTTTATTTTGTTATTTTTTTTTATACAAAAAGTAACAAAATTGATGAAAAAGTACCACTTGCAGTAACGGTATATTTTGTGAAATATTTCATTTTCTTTTTCTTTTTCAAAAATTAATTAAATTTAAAATATAATGACAAAATTAAAAAAGATTAAGGTAGACTGATAAAAGTATAATAACAAATTTGATGTAATCTCTTAAAATTAAGGTAAAACTTTATTTATTAGTTAGCTATATAATATAAATAATCATATCATACTCCTTCACTGTTTGATATAAATTCCTAATGCTTAAACTTGAATTTTAAGTTTTCAACTTAAAACCCTAAACCTAATGAGGAATTTTAGAGCCATAAATTCACTTTTCAAAATTCACATATTGAGGTGGAATTTGTGAACTCGTTAGTTTTTTTAGTAAAATATCAACATTTATTAAATTTTTAACTCAACATTTATTATATTGTTTTACACAATTTTATTTTTTTCGATTATAACTACAAAAATTCATTTTAAAAGTTATTTATTTTTTAATATTCTTAGAAAGATTTACATTTTTACAAATCTAATAATATTCATATTGCACATTTTTCTCGATATGTTTTACATATCATTATTTTCTATCTCATAAACTTTTAATATTCAAAATTTCTTTCTAAAATGTACTTATTCAAACAATACAATTACAAATGTCTTTATTTTAAATTGATGTATTTCAAAGTACTTGCATTTCAAAAAATTTCATCCAAATACATTCTTAGAAATCAAGTTCATTTTATTTCCAATTAAAAAAAACCTTATAAAAAGAATTTATTAAGTTGGGTGACTAATTATCCAAAAAGTTTAAGCTGATAGGAAATAATTCAACTATTATATTTAAGTTTTAACACGTCATTTTATTAGTAAACCGAATAAATGATTAATGAGTTTGCACGTAAATCCAAATGTAAAAAAAAAAAAAAATGTGCAAGTTGAAGAAAGATTAAAATAGTAACAGGCAACCTGATTGGTTGTAAGACACTGGATGTTACGAGTAGACCTGTCCAAGGGTCGGGCTACCTGCCTAAGCCTGAAGGCCCGCCCATATTTGATAGGGCTTAGACAAAAATATTAGGCACGAAAAATGGGCTTGGACAAAAAAATTAGGCCCGTTTAAAATATGGGTCGGGCCTTGGCTCCAACATTCAAGGTCCGTGCCCGACCCGATCCGTTTTTTAATTAAATAATATATTATTTATATTTATATATATTATGTAATTTATGTCATATAAAAATTAAATATATATAATATTATAGTGAAAACATTAAAAAATATGTTAAGTTGTCCCTGTTTAAGAACTTAATAAAAAAAAATATAAAATTACTAAAGATTAAATAATAAAAATATATATATATTTTTAAAAAATAATATGGGCGGGACTAAACGAGTTTGGGTTATCCATTTACAAATATGGGCAGGCTTGGACAAAATTTGAGGCCCATATTTCGATCCGAGCCGGGCTTGGGTAAAGCAAATGTAGTGTTGATACTATACATGGGCCCGACTTGAACCCGGCCCGACCCATGGACACCTCTAGTTACGAGTAAGCCGAATAAATAATTAATGATTTTGCAAATAAACTAAAGTGTAGAAAAAAATGAGCAAGCTGAAAAAAAATTAAAACAATAACAGGCAACTTAATTAGTAGTAAGACATTGGATGAATAAATATTAAAAAGAAAAGCAGTTGTTAGAAATTTAAGTTGATATTATATTAAATTGAATGACTAATTATTCAATAAATTTAAGTTGATAGAAAAATATTAAGTTCCACCAAAATTAAAGAAACTTACAAGTTACAATATCACTTGAAATATTATCCACAAAATATTACATTTTGATAAGTTCCAATGTTTCAATTAAATCATTATATTTTTATATGAAATACTAATTATCATAAATATATATTTTAATTTTTGATTACATATAGGAGTAGTAATTTTTTACTGTAGATTTTTACTAATTTGACCTTCGAACTACATCTAAAATTCCAGCTAAAGAAGTCTTCATACAGAGCAATGTCAAAGGCGTAATTAAGCTAAACTCCAAACCCAGAAGTAGAAAACTACTAATATAGTAGTAATCTAGTGAAGCATCGGATCTTCATTCAGTTCTTCCGTGTTCATCTCGCCTCATTAAATCTTCTTAAATTTAATTTTTTCCATTTTAATTTATTTTTAATTAATAAAAAATAATAGAAACCATCAAGACCTCGATCACCTAAAAAAAACCCAAATTTCCCCTCTCTTTATCTTCTTCTTGAGAGAAGGTAGCAGCAAAGAAGAGAAAAGGAAATCCCTGAAATTCTCTCTTTTAACTCTTTTTTTTTTTGGGTTGATCCAAGTGGGGAGAAGAAAAAAGGGGGGGAAATGGGTTTCGCTTCATTTGTTGGACGAGTTTTATTTGCTTCTATTTTCATTCTCTCCGCTTGGCAAATGTAATCATTCTTTCTTCTTTAGATCTCTTTAAGTCTATTTGTTGCGTTGTTTTAGAAACATGTTTATTTGTTAGATCTGGGTTTTTTATTTTGTTTTTCCTAAGGTTTAGGTATATTTTGGGTACTGTTGCATTATTTTCCTTAACTGTGGTTAATGATGACTTTTGTTGAGAATCTGGGGAGTTAGTAGGAGGTTTTTTTTTTCCTTCAAATTTTAATGTTTATTTTTTATAGTTTATAAATGTTCTAATTTGTCGGGATACAAAATTGGGTTTGACAACTATTTTCTTGCCTTTTTTTGGTTGAATGAACCTAATATTTGCAAGTTCAAAACTGGATGGCTATATTATCGGATTTTTTTTTTTTCTCTCTAAAGTATTGATGTTCGACACATATTGAGGTATGATTCTTTAAATATATGGAAAAAACTTAGAAAAAAGATAAACATACCCGCATCCAGTCTCACCCCGACTCCGGGTAACATAGTTGGACGGTTAGTTTTAGTGAATATGGTTGTATTGGTTAAGTACTTCCTAGAGATACTGTTGTCATTTTGAGAAGATGAATCTGAGTAGCATGAAGTGGTAATATGTGTGATACGATCGGTTCTTGTCGTTGTATAAAGACAGTTGATTCAATACCTTGAATTTCTTGATGCTTTGCTAAAATCCCATCATAACCATGCTGGATTGTATGGTTTAATTTCAGTGATTTCCCCTTTGCTGAGTCTTACTGCACTGCTGCTATAATGTTGCCAGTTATTGCACCCATAATGATCAGATATGTTGCTTCGACTTTTCATATTTTTTTGAAGTATCCGTGTTCGACACCCGTGCCGACCCATATCTGGACATGGGTGTGGGGATATGATCTTCTAAGGACCCTCCAAATACATGAAAATTTTAGAAAAATTGAACATACCCGTGTCCGACACTCGCACCCTAATCCGAGTAACATAGATGATTAGAGTGGTTATAACGTGTAAAGAGCTCAGCTAGGACTGGTCATTAAACAGTAACTATATCTTGTAGATATAGTGACATATTGAATATGTTGACAGATTCAATGAATTTGGGGTTGATGGTGGGCCTGTGGCAAAAGAGTTGATACCAAAGTTTGATCTTGCTAAGAAACATATATCTTCTCAACTCCATGTAAATTTGCCAGATTTTGAAGTAAGATATTCTTTTTCTCTCTTAAGAACTTGTAATGACTTTTCTTTCTTATTTTGATATATTATGTTTGTGTTAATTTGATATATCTTTTCCATATTGCTCTAGGTGTACTTTCTTTTATGATATGGAGACTTTTTTACACAGGTTAAACAATTAGTTGCAACTGCCATCGCTTTGAAGGGACTTGGTGCTATTCTATTTGTATTTGGCCATAGCTTTGGAGCCTTCCTCCTGGTAGGAATTTCGTTTCTTTTAGGTGATTATTTTGATTACATTTGAACCGTAAAGGAAGTTTACATTTGAAAATGCACTTAGAAGTTTCTTTTGATTCTACTTTTATGTCTCCTTTCTTTTGCCATAGTTTGTCTACTTGCTTGTTAGCACTCCTCTTCTTTATGACTTCTATAACTATGGTCCCGAAGATCCCGAGTACTATATTCTGCTCAGTGATTTCTTGCAGGTATGTATAAATGCATATCTAAAGTGTTTCCGGCTATGTTACTCGGACTCGGTGTGAATGTCGGACACGGGTATGTGTCCGACACGGGTAAGTTCAATTTTTTCAAGATTTTCATGTATTTGGAAGGTTCTTGGAGGATCATATCTCCGTACTCATATCCGAATAAGCGTCGGACATGGGTGTCGGATATGAGTACTTCAAAAAAAATGAAGAGTTAGAGCAACATAGCAAATGCATATCTAAAGTGTTTCCCAACGTTACGATGTGAGAACTTCATCGAATTTTCTTCTTTTTTTAATCAATTGCAGTGTGTTGCACAATCTGGTGCATTAATTTTCTTCTGGGGGATGAAGAACTCGATACCAAAGAGGCAACTAAAGAAGAAGGTTCCGAAGCCGAAAGCTGCTTAGATATATTGAAGAAGTAGCTGCTGAAGATTGGAAAGTTCTTTGACTCTTCATATTTAAAAGATGTCAGGTATTTTGCTAATCTACTCAATACTGATTGTTTCCAATTTTTTTAGGAGTTGTTAAGTTTTTATTTGTTCTTTAGTCACTGAAACATTCAAAAAATCGAATTGGTTGCCCCTTGTTTATTTTCTATGGCAATTTGATTTTGAATTCAAAGTTTAGGGTTTTAATGGATGCTTTTATTTCATAGTTTAGACTCTAAATGGCTTATGATAGACTTTCAATGCTCATTAATGTTTCAGGCATCCATTAATGTACTCATTATTAAATGTGTCAAAATTTATGATACGTGTATTAAATGTGTCAAAATTTAGGTAATTTTGAGTAGTTGGTAAATAAGAGATGAAAAAGATTTTTGAGTAGGAAATAAGGAATGCATAAAATTATAAAATAAGCTGTCTCTCTTTCCCATCTCATTAATTTTCCAAAACCTAAACATGTTTTTTTTTTTTTTTATGTTATGATTTTTTACACCATAATTAATAATTTGGTAGAAATAATAATGTGTAAAACATAAGAAAGATGTAATTATGTCACACTTCTAAGAATAATATTAAACAAGTTACTATCATTTATGCATCACCAATAGTTTATAGGTAAAAATAAAGCTAGATGTCTAAAAAAAATACTAAGATAAGTCAAATTTTGAATAAAAATATTTATTGACGTGAAAATTGGAATTATCAATTAACCTCTCATGGAATATGAAAATTTTTGTCTCATTCACTGTTAGTGGAATTTTTATATTCCACAAATGAGGTTAGCACTTCTCAGGGTGACATATAATCTTTAGAGTATATTAAATATATATATATATATATATATATATATATTAAAAAAATGAGATATGTGATGATCTCTTAACTTCGCTTATATAATTAAAACATTTCACCATCAATTTATCAAAAATGAAATCTTTGAACCATTTACTTCAAGCTAGGATTTAAGTAAATATATACGTATTGGGTCAGGCATGGCCAGGGATTTTCATGATTTTAGCCAGCCTGGTTCGGATCACTGTTAATATATTAAAATATTATTATTTATTTAAATTAAATTATAAAAATATATAAAAATATTTTTTTATTTTTTTAATAAGATAAACAGTAAATTCGGGTTCGCGGATATCTAGATCCGTCTAGGATCAGGTCTAAGCAAGTAAAATAAAAAAATTTCAGATCGTGACTCGATCCATGAGCAGGTCTACCTATGATCCAAAATACTTTCACTTTTAAAGTAATTTTTACTTTCATCTCATGCCGGCCCATTTCTTCTGGGCTCTGACCCAAAAATAAAGCTGACCTTTGATGGAAGAACGCTAACAAAGCATTAACGACACCGTTTCACCTTTTATGCTTCAAATACGAGAAGGAACTAGCTCATCCTTTTTAATTTTTCATTACGGTGAAACTAGAAAAACCTAGTATCTATACTATTATTAATTTATTATTAATGTTTTTGATTGAATTTTGAATTAATGTCACGAGTGAAGTCACACTAATTCAATTAAAAAATTGATTGAAAAACAAAGTAAATTATAAATTAATACTAATATAATAAAGACATTTATGTTTTAAATTTTTTTTTATATAACTTTTTAAATAAAAAACTTATTTACTCTCTTACAAAACTACACTATCATAAATAATTATCAATCCCTTAAAAATCTACACTCCTTTAAAAAAAACTGTTCATATATATATATATATATATATATATTTACAGAAAAAAATTTTCCACTCACATAACGGGTGTGACATAATCTTCTCATTATTTTTTTTTTAATAAATTCATATTTTCTATACGAATAATAAAATGCTTAACTGAGTTCGGTGTCACGAGTCAAGTGACAAAAATTTAATAAAATAAATAAATTATAAGTCAAATATTAATAAAATAAGAATATTTATGTTTTTCAAAAATTTTATATAATATATATATTTAAAAAAAAAATACCCACTCCTTTCAAAGACTACCTGTAGCAACCGAATTTAATCTGGACCGAACCCGAGTTAGGCCCAAACTGTTTGCAGGACCCAATAAGACCCATACCCCCTGCCTAGCAGGCCAGGTACTGGGCCATCCATGATAGCAGGCCACCGGGCCCTGTTGGCCCAGCAGGCTTGAGGGCCTAATAGAACCACACATCTCTGCCCTTATCCAATTTGGGCCTGCCGGGCAGCAGGCCCATTTGCATGTCCGGTGGCCCAAGCAGGCCGTTGCCCCAATCAGGCTGCTGGCTCTATTGCCCATTCCCCTAGGCACCCTCTGCAACCTTAGCCCCCAGCAGCCACCACCCCCACACGCCAGCACCTACCACACTCAAGCCCCTGCCAGCGCCACCAGCTAGCCTTGACACACCAGCTAGCCTTGACAGCACCCCTGCCCTAGCCAACCCAAGCCCCTACGCCACCACTCAACCACCACTACACTCAACATCACAACCCACCATAAAACCTGCAACATAAGAAAAAAAAAGACTTCACAGGTCCGGTTCCCTCCATCACCGAACCTTCACCACTACCCTCACGGAACCACTATCACAACACACACCCACAAGCCCCAAAACCAGTCACCACACACACATCCAAAAACCAAGTCTTAGCAAAAACAACCATAGAAAAAAAAAAAAAAACAATAGGGCTTAAGGTTTCGGGCCTTTGGTGTTCGAAAGAGTTGGGGTTATTTTCTCTGAAAATCGAACGGCGAGAGGTTGGTTTAGGGCAAGAAGAGGCCGCAGCAAGGTTCTGGGACCGACCTGACGGTGGTTCGCGATGGATCGGGGTTTTGTTCATGGAAGGTTTTATCTAGATCTACGAATTTCGGTTGGATTTCGGAGAAAACGAAGGTCCAAACCGAGAAAAGGAGGTCAAGGGGTTTGTTTGGGTGGAATTTTGGGGCCTCAAAGGTGACCGAAATAGGCGAGTTACGTGGAGACGACGGCCGGTGGGATGGTCCGATGGTCGGAACCCGGGTCTTGAAGAGAGAGGGGAGAGAGAGAATAGGGTAGAGAGAGGGAAGGCTAGAAATGATTTAAAAAAAGAAATTTTGGGGTTTAAATAGACGCCTAAAATGTCTTCGTTTAAGGAAAGGCAGGGTCCGCGTGCGGACCCAGATCCGACCCGGGGTCCGTGCGCTTGACCCGCAGGCAAAAAAAAAAAGGCTGAAGAAGATTCGCGCTTAGCCTCGTGGATAGTCCGACCCATCTGTCATCCGACCCGAGCAAAAAAAAAAAAAAGAAAAAAACCAACAGCCATATCGACCCGACCCGCGACCCAACTGGAGCTGGTCTGACCCGCCAGCAGCAACCCTATTCTTGGGCTCCTAGCCCTTCAACGTTGGGCTTAGGCATTGAGGCCTAGTGGGTATAATTCCTCACCCTTTAACCCATTGTCATCATGGATATGCTCATGCCCTTTATTACTTGAAAAAATGTGTGATTTCTTTTTTAATAATAATAATAATTTATAAAGGGTCTTGAATATATATATATATATATATATATGAATATAAAAAAAAATGAGTAATATAAAATAATTATTTAATTAAGTCTCTTGAAAATAAATATTTGGAAATATGTAGTTAAAAAAAAAGTTTTTATTACCTTTAGAAAGGAATAATAATTTTAAGAGTTAGAGAAAGCCTATAAATAAATTATTTAAAAAAAAAAGTGACTTCTTTATAAAATAAAATTAAAATGGGAAAATTAAAAGAATAAATAAAATTTATTTTTGATAATGTGTCATATCACACACATTTTACTTTATTTTATTTATTTATTTGATTTCTTAATAAAAAATAAAAAATAAAAATGAGAATGAGATTTTTTTTTGAAAGAAATAAAATGTATTAGCAACAAATAATTTTCTCAAAAAAAATTGTATAAGATAATATACTCGGTAAAAAAAACATAAAATAAATAATAATAATAATAATTTATTGATTCTTGCCTAGATGTTAGAAGAATCCCAATATTTTGAATATGATCATTTTAAGGTTCGTTATAAGAATATTCAAGTATGGAATCCTTTTCAAATTTCACCTAGACGTTGGAGAATTTAGGAAGGTTCTCACATAAGTCGAGAGTTCGTGTTTTATTTCTAAAAAAATAATAATATAAAAAAAATAATCAAAATAAGTAAATAAAAATTCAAAATTCAAAAAAAAAATATATTTTAATCGATTTGTTATATAATCTATTTATTCATGCTTACTTATTTATCGTAGGTTAGTATGTTAATCGTTCAGTTTATAATATGTTACGCAATACGAATCTTAAATAAAATTTTTAACAAAAAAAAAGCTTTCTTGAATAATAGTGATAATATGCTTATGATAAGAACGTTGAAGTGTAGAGTTTTTCTTCAAATTCCGCCTAGATGATGGAGAATTTAGAGAAGATCTCACATCGACAGTTCTCGTGTTGACCCTAAAAAAACCCAGTTTTATAATTAAATTGATCCATTATCCATATTATTATATATATATAAAAAAAGATTAGCAATACATCAGTTCTAAGGACCGAGGTAAGAATTTTCAAATGTAGAGATTTTCTCAAAATTTCGCCTAGACGGTGGGAAATTTGGGAAAGCTCTCACACCGGAGATTCTTATACTCACCCAAATAAATTTTAAATTCTAAAACCAGATAATTCATTGTTTAAATTATTACTCTTTATCTTTCTATGTATGCTCATTCGTTATTATGCCATTTATTGCATATCGCACTTTATTATAAAATAAAAAAAGAAAACCAAGAGTTTTAAGAGGATTCTACGAAACAAAATAAATAATATTCCGAGTAAAAACAAATATAGGTATCCTGCCTAGACGTTGGAGGATTCTGAATAATTGTTGTTTACAAAAGAATATTATTTGATTTAGAAGAATATTATGCAAATTCGAAAGCGAGAAAACTCTTCCCAAATTCTGCCTAGACGTTGGAGAATTCGGAGAAAGTTCCGGGTGCCAAAGATTTTCATTTTATTCCTAAACAAAAAAATTTATTTTTAATACAAAAATTGCAATAAAGAGAGTTATGGGAATTATTTTTAAATATCAAAATTAAAATCGTTTTATCAAGATTAAAGGATAACACTTGATTAAATGGTACCGTTTTCTAAACGGGCGTCGTGGGGGTGCTAATCCTTCTCCGCGCGCAACCGACTCCCAAACACGATTTTGTTTTTCTCTCTGGTTTAAAACGCATATTTCAAAATTGGTTTTTTTTTTTTAAAAAATATTTTAATTAATTTAAAAATATTTTATAAAATAGATTTTATTAGGTGATCGATCACACCTAGCTAAAAAAAAAAAAAATCGGTGGCGACTCTCCATTTTGTGTTTTCAAAATCGTCGAGCGGTCGAAAAACCGCTATGACACTACCTATATATATATATTTTTTTTTCTTTCAAAATATATTTTTTCCACCCAGTATATATATATATATATATATATATATATATATATATATATAATCTTTGACAGAATTGATGTCACCAATCAAATGACACTAAAAAAAGATAATTACAAAATAATCAAATAAAATTTTATTCTAAAAGGCATAAAAGCAAGGATGATGAACATACCTTTTTAATTTAAAAAATAACTACTTAAAAACTACATGTCCTTTAATTTTTTAAAAATAACTATCCATTAAAAAAAATTTATTGAAATATTATTTTTTTTTAAATGATTTATTTTTTTTCAAAATATTTTTTCCTTTACCACAAAGTGGGGTATCGATTCTATTACTAATTATGACAACTTTTTTTGTGTGTGGATAAAACAATAAGTGAAAAATTAAAAAATATATATATATATATATATATATATATATATATATATGAGAAAAAATAGGTGAAAGAACGAGTAAGTTATTTAACTATATATATATAATGATTTTTAAATAAAAAAATAGATAAAGACAATTTTATTTTATTTTTTTAAAAGTAAATTATTGATATAATCTTATTAATATGTATTATTTTATTTTATAAATATTTTTGGGTAAATTCTCAATTAAATTGATGTTTTTTAACTCGTTACATTAATTCAATAAAAAATTTATATATAGTATATAGTATATATAATATTTTTTATATTTTTATCTTTTTTGCAGGATTTTTTTGAAAATGGTTGTCCCTTCTCAACGCCTATAGGAATGTGTAGATTTGACAATCCGTGTATTCGTGTCATATTCATATATTTTTACGTGTCATAATCGTATTTAAGGTATTATATATTTATATAAATTTTGACACATTAATAAATCGTGTTATATAAATTTTGACACGTTCATGTCTTCGTTTCGTGTTCGTGTCGTGCTTTAATTTATTTTTCTCGTATCGCGTTCATGTAATCGTGTTGTGTTTTAATTATTTTTATTTTTTCTTTTGAAATTATTTTTTTCTTTACCACAAAGTGAGGTATCGATTCTATTACTAGATTATGACACTTTTTTGTGGGTAAAATAATAAGTTAAAAAATGAAAAAAATAGGTGAAGGAGCAAGTTATTTAACTATACATAATGATTTTTTAAATGAAAAAAAATAGACAAAGGCGTTTTTTAATTTAAAATAAATAAATTACTGATATAATCTTATTCATATGTAACTATATTATTTTATAATTTATTTTTTGATAAATTTTCAATTAAATTGATGTTTTTAAAAAAATTGGGTTTACATGGACCTGATAAATTAGGTCTAGCTTTGAACAAAATTTTCAAAAGATCAATCAAATCTGTTTTATTCGATCCATAAATACTTCTACTTCAAGTAATTAAATTTTATAATATAATGTATCATTTTTCATGATTAAATTAAACTTCTTAGAACAAACAAAAACAATAAACCCAAGCTAAGGAATTGTAAAGAAAAAAAAGGAAAAGAAAAATCAAACCCTTAAAAGTAAAATTCTTTTTTGGGAAAAGTATTAAAACTCCGAGGTTTGGGTATAATTTCAGATATTCCATGAGATTTGGATAATATCCTCTTTCCCCTTGAGGTTTGGATAATACCTTTTTTCCCTCCTGAAAATTAATATCATGCCAAAACTGTCCTTCTATGATATAGAACATGTCTATGATTGGCAAAATAATCCGAATCGTCGGGTTAGGCAAATAATTTCAAAAAATAACGGGTTCGAGTCGGGTTCAGGTTTACCATAAACCCGAATTGACCCGTCCCCGATTATTTTTTTTTTATTTTTCTAACTTTTAATTTTTTATATATGTTAATTTTATATACTATTAGGGGTGAACATTCAATCGGTTTGGTTGGTTCAGTTTCAAAATTTCGAAAATCGATTAAACCGACTAAACTTATAAAATCGACCGAACCGACCAACAAAAATTCTAAAACTGAAAAAATCGAAACCAACTTAAGTCGGTCGGTTCGGTCGATTTAATCGGTTTTAACTGTTTAAAAAATAATTTATTTATTGTATATTATATATTATTATATAATATAAATGATATATTATATTATATATAATTTTAAATTATTATATTTAAAATAAAATTAAAAGGGTCAGTTAGTTCAGTCTATTCGAGATGGGATTGGAGGGGTTTTTTCGGGGTCGGGGGCTAAAATTTTAAATAATATCGGATTTGGGACAGTTTCGAGTATATCTAAACGGACCCTTTATAGGGAAAAATATTAAAACCCCATGAGATTTGATCATAATTTCAAATACCCCCTATAGTTTGGATAATACCACTTCCCCCCTAAAAATTAATATCATGCCAAAACTGTCATTCTATGGCATAGAACATGTCTAGGGTTGGCAAAATAATCCGAACTGTCGGGTCAAGCAGGTAATTTCAAAAAATAACGGCTTCGGGTCGGGTTCGGATTTACCATAAACCCGAATTGACCCTCCCGATTGTTTTTTTATTTTTCTTACTTTTAATTTTTTATAATTCTATATATTATTAGGGGTGAGCATTCAGTCGGTTCGGTATCAAAATTTTGAAAACCGATTAAACTGACTAAACATATAAAACTGATCGAACCGATCGACAAAGATTCTAAAACCGAAAAAATCGAAACCGACTTAAGTTGATCGATTTAATCGGTTTTAATTATTTAAAAAATAATTTATTTATTGTATATTATATATTACTATATAATATAAATGATATATTATATTATATATAATTTTAAATTATTATATTTAAAATAAAATTAAAAGGGTCGGTTAGTTCAGTCTATTCGGAATAGGATCTGGGATCTTTTCGGGGTTGGGTTCGGGGTCGGAGGCTAAATTATCGAGTTCGGGGCGGTTTCGAGTATATCTAAAAGGAGGTCGGGTCGGGGGCTAAAATTTTAAATAAAATCAGGTTCGGGTCCAAACTGATGGAATTCGGTTCGGATCGGTACGATTTTTGATTTTAATCGGTTCGAAATCGTAAAGTGTTAAAAATCAAAATACTGCACATTAACCGTAATTTTTGTTTAAAATCGAACCTCCTAATCGTAGGTTATCTTCAAAAATCTTAAAGGATAAAATTATCATTTAATTTTTTTATAACTTGAATAAAGGGATAAAGTAAAATTTTTAAAACTTTAAGAGAATAAGTGAAATTTTTATTAAATACTAAGAGGTAAATGTCTTTTACCCCTTTTTGTTGTTGATAATTCCATAAAAGTATAATTCGGTCAAAAAAAAAAAAAATCCAACAAATTTCCAAAAGTTTCTAAAGACCGGTCAAAGTCAAAGAAAAATCTCTAAAATTCTAACTCTTGGCTGTAAAAGCCAAGCCATATGTAAACTGACAGCTAAGCTTATCCTTTTGCACGTGCGCTCCACATGGCCCCTTCCTTCCTATAAAATCCCTCCCACGCACAACAAAATCCATCATCATTTCTCTCTCTCTCATTCATCCATGTCAATTACACCGAGGAAAACCTCCGCCATCAACGGCGGCGATCGCCGTCAACCCAGCCGACTTCAACGGCGTGCTCCGGCTTCCATACAGATTAATCCAGTTTCGAGCTGGAACGTTGCGATCCCTCTCTTATCACCACTCGCTTCTTCGCCTCCATCGATTGATCGGAGGACGAAGGAGAAAAGGGAAGAGCCGCCGCGTCAAGAGCAGCAGCGAAAAACTCCGGCAACGGAGCCTGAGAAGCTTGTGTTTAAGATGTGGCAGCATCCAGCGGCGCCGTTTTATTATGAACTGTCGCCGTTAGTGCCGTCTTTTGTGCCGGTTTAGATGTAAATGAAGGAAAAAAGAAAAAGTAGTTAGATCTAACGGCGTGTGTTGAGAGTGACTTTTTTGTTGTTGTGAAATTACAGAAATGTCCATCAATATTGTTAATATTATTTACTTTTAACTAAGGATCGATTTCAGATGCAGTTTACATTTCCAATCCATTTCACTGATTAGTGTTTTTCATTTTCTTTTTCCTGTTTGGGGACTGAGAAAATGAGTGAAAATGAGAGAAAGCGAAAGTTAACAAACAAAATTGACAAGGGATTCATTACAAAGGAAAGAAAAAATAAGAGAAAGGGTCAAATGGTCAGCTTGGAAGAAATGGGCTCCCAAAAAATGAATAAAAAGAAAGATAATAAAAAGTAATGAAAACTGAGTGGTAAAATTAGAAAGATATTGTTCTTTACAATTTATATAGAAAAAAATCATATGATCAAATAATATTTCAATTGTTAATGTTTGTCTGACTTGATTGGGAAATTTTTTTTAGTTCTTAATCTGTCCTTTTAAGATCTTCAATTCATATCTATTTAGGTCTCGTTTAGCAGTACAGCTTTTGAGGTCAAAAGCTGTTTTTCACCGCAAATGCAATGCTAAACAAATAAAAAAAATTGACTTCTGTTGTTGAAACTATGGTTTGAAAAGGCAAACCAAAAAGCCAAAAAATATAACTTTTGAGCTTTAAAAGCTGGCTTTTGGATAAAATAATTTTATTATCCTCACATCTCTACACTTTTATTATTTTAAACATATCTTTTTTTGACATTTCAATTTCCTACAACATTTTTTCACACAATGCTAAACACTTAAAAAATTTTAAACTACACTTTTTCATTACACTTTATAAACACACTTTTTCTAACTCGAGTTTTTTTCAACCCAAGCTTTTTTCTACAGCAATGCTAAACTAACCCTTAATTCATTTGAAGAGAATATTACCTGTTTAAATTGTTTTAAATTTGTACTTTTAAGAGTTTGTCTGCATGTCATTTGAGTTCATTTGTTAATTTGAAAACTTGTACTTTTATTTTATTTATTATGAGTCTATTTTTTATACATCGGGAGTTTTTAAATTTCTGATATTTAGAAATTAACTAATTCGTTTTTTTGTTATTTTAAAATTTTAATATTTTTTACTATATCTTAGAGGAATATATATCATCTTTGCCGATGAAAATTTTAAACTTTATTGATGATATATCAAATAATTTTTTTTATTTATTATTGAATTTTGTTAACGAGTATCTTTAGGACACTTTTTAAGATTAGTTAATATATTATTTATAATAATAATATTGTATTAAATGCAGTATTTAATAATTTTATTTATCAATTTCAATGCATTAAATGAAAATATTACTATATATAATAATCTTTATGAATTTTTTCCCCTTAATCTCTTAACAAAGTGGCAAGATATTTGGTTTGACAATAATAGTTTGGAGTTGTTGAATTTTAAATGGTTTTGTCTACTTGTATTTTAGTTAAACATATGTCTCAAGTTATTTAAATTTGATTATGAAATTTACAAAATTATTCTAAGATAATAATTCAAATAACTTGGTTTTGATATGGAGAAGGATTAGTTAGTATTCAAATAACTAATACTAGGTTTACATGTTTTTGAGGAACCATGAGCTTAGGCCAACAAAACAGATAGTAGTAATTTTCAAAGAGGATTTGATCAAATCTATATTTCTTTTCTTGTTTCCAAAAGAAAATTGGGAGGAAAATAGTCATAACAATTGGGACTGGTTTTAAGACTTTGTCCCTCTTGAAAATAAAATTCTCTGCTACTTCATTGACAATCTACTGCTTAATGGCAAGAATCTAAAGCTAAATCTTGGGTGGGGAAAAGAAAATTATTTCATGTAGTGATATAGACAAAAAAACAAAAAAAAAAAGAAAAAGAAAATAAGATTTGACCATCAAAATTATGAAAGATTAATAATTAAGTAAATTTGATAATTTTAGATAAGATAAAGATATGATATGTTTACAGAGGTAGAATAAATTTTTTTATGTTGGGGGCCAAAATAAAAGGAGATCAAATTATAAATTTTTAAAGAAATCAAAATATGTTTTTACTATTTTTTGAATTAAAAAAATATTTAAAGATAAGAAACTTTGGATTATCAAAAGGGGCCAAAGTCCGTGCCAACCCTTCTTATAACCGTCTCTGAATATGAAAATAATGTAACAAATACGATATGATATATTTAAAAATGATTAACACAGCACGTTTAATACACATATTATATTTATATTTAAAATTTTAATATATTTAATAATTCATATGTATAATATTAATAAAAATATACGAAACATAACACACGTACGCAATTATTGCATCTATAACCAAGTGAAAGGCAACCCCATGTGGTAAGGCAACAGCACATGGCTTGGGAGTATTTGGCCATGCCAGCTTTGCAACATTAACTTGTCAAAATGAATCACATCAAATGGACCAAATTCGAGTGGTTGAAAATAACTCTTCAGCAGCTGATCTCAGTACAGTAAACCTAAGAGTTTGAAAAAGATGGAGAACTCACAGCCTGATATAATATGATCTTATTAGATAGGGTTGAACATTAGTCAGTTTCAATTGATTTAATTGATTGAATCGATTAAATTTAATTAATTCAGTTAAATTATTTGATTTTAAAATTAACCAGTTATGAAACACGATTTATTCGATTAATTCGGTCGATTATCGATTTTTAAAATTGATAATCGAATATACCGAATTAATCGATCCTTTTAATTTTAATTTATATTTTATATAAATAAAAGATATTTATATAATAATTTTAAATTATATATAATATGTTATATATAATAAATAAACCGAATCGATTGATTTAAGTCGATTTCGATTTTTTCGATTTTAAGATTTTTTGTAAGTCGATTTCGATTTTTTCGATTTTAAGATTTTTTGTCGACCGGTTCGATCGATTTTATAAATTTATTCTATTTAATTGATTTTCAAAATTTTGAAACGAATCGATCGAACCGATCAAATATTCACCTATATTTCTTAAAGAGAAGTAAGCAAATAAGGCAAAATTAAGGTGTACTGTTAGCTTTGAAAAATCTACGTTTGCTAGGGGAAGTTGTCCAAATCAAGCTTCTTCGTACATTGTTCTTGAGTTTTTCTTTGAAATACTGCAGAATGCACTAGTCAACAAAAAAACTTGATGAGAATTCAGATATGATACAGAAAATCTAGAAGTGTGCTAAGGTCTAGTATTTGGCTAAATGAGATTGTGATATGGAGCGAATTTTTTTTTAAGTATTCGTATTCATCATTTGTGTTCGATACATATTTAAATATGAATATGAAGATATAATCTTTCAAATATACGATTTTTTTTAAAAAAAAAATAAGTATACCCATATAAAATACATAATCATATCCGACACTCGCATTGAATCTAAGTAACATAATATAACGGCAAAAGAGACAAATTAAAAAAAAGTAGTGTTCAAACCTACCTTCTTAAATAACATATCCATTCAATTGAGGCAAAATTGTACCGTTCAAACCTACCTTCTTAAATAACATATCCATTCAATTGAGGCAAATTTGTACCGCTGAAATTAATATCAGAATTAGAGCGGTAAATGAATCGAGCTTGAATGAACAGATTTGTTCGTATTCATTTATTTATTTTTGAGTTTGTTTGTATTCGATTCGTGTTCGTTAAAAATTTTAAAATTATGTTCAAGCTCTGTTCATTTAAAATTGAGTGTGTTCGTGTTTGTTCATTTAAATGAAATGAACTTGTTCGCTAACATTAAATGAACTTGTTCATGAACATATAATCGAATATGTTTGCGAACAATTAAAAATATGTTCATGAACAATAAAAAAAATCTAAACAATTTTAACAAACAAATAAAAAAATAAGTCAATTTTTAATTATTATTAAATATAAAATAATAAAATATAAATGTAATTAATTTTAAGTTATTATTAAATTATTAAATTTAAGTTATTAAATAATATTAATTATATTATATTATAATTAAATTAAATAAAATATTATTAATTATATTATAATCGAACTATAAACACGAGCTTTAAACAAACTTTAAACAATCTATTAACGAATTTTAAACGATACATAAACGAGCTTATTCGTGAACATAAATGAACTGAACAGACCTTGTTCGTGTTCGGTTCATTTAATAAACGAACCTTAAAATCATGTTCATAATCGTTTATTTAATTTGATAAACAAACATAAACAAACAAAAATCGAACTGTTTATAAATCGTTCGTCGAACTCTTTATTCATTTACACCATAATCAAAATTCTTTATTTCCTCAAAAGAAATCTGAGCATGAACTTCATTTGATAAATTCTTTATAAATGAAACATGCAAATGGATCAAATTTAGATACAAACCCATCTTGCATGTTGAAGCCTTTCTTTCATCTTACATGTTGAAGTCTTTCTTGTATAATTTGCAACATAGCTCAAGTGAATTCCACTCATTCTTGCTATGTTTTTTAAATCTTTTTGAATTTTGGCCCATATAAAAATTGCCATAAGATTGGACCATTTGAATCTTATAATACCGAAGAAAATGGAGTGAAACGCCAAAACTGCAAGGAATGGGAGGACTGAATCTGCTACCATGAGTTTCAAGCTCTTATAATGAGTAATTCTGTTATAAGAGGATTCTTCTGTTATCTAGAGGTCATCTTTGAGTTTTCAATTTCTGATACATATTCGGATATGTGTATAGGGTATGATCCTTTAAATATATGAAAAAATTTAGAAAAAAAATTGCGCATATCCTGTCGGATACATACCCGTATCTGACACTCACTCCGAGTTTGGGTAACATAGCAAAAATCGTAAAAATGACCGTGTACTAATATATATATATATATATATATATATATATATATATATATATATATATATATATACCATAACAAACTATCTAGAGCAATGTGGTCGGTACCGTACCGGTCGGTACGTACCGTTTTTAAGGTAAATCGAAACGGTACCAGTCTCGTACTGTTTCGATTTTTGTACCGACCGTATCGGCCTGTACCGATCTGTACCGGTCAATACTAGTCAGTACCGGCCCGTATCGATTGGTACAAGATTTTGATTTTTTTAATAAAAAAATCACTTATTTGATCTTTTAAACCAATTTCAATATTTTTTGTGTCATTATCATTTTTATTTTTTTCATAATTATATTTAAAAATAAAATATGTTCATTAAATTAAGCTATTGAACATAATTAATCATAATTTACTATATTTTATTTAATATTTTAATATTTATTTTACTTATTTGATGTTTAAAAATTTTAGATATTAAATATTTAAAATTTATATTTGCATAAAAACATATATATGCATGTGTATATAATATATATTTCATTAAAAAAATTTGAAAATAGGCTATATATATATATATATGAAAAAATATTTGAAAAATGCCGATAAACCCGAAACGGTACACCAAAACACATCGATACAAGTACATATCAGTATCAGAACAAAAACTGTACGCCCATCGGTACTATACTGACTACCTTGATCTAGAGACATTGCATATATAGCACATTAAAATCAAATGAAAGGTAGTGAGAAACAAGTCTTTTGGTGCAAAAAAGGCCTAAACCCTAGGTAAATAAGCATAATGCTCGCAAAATGCCTACCAGCAGAGGGTCCTTCTCCTGAGTGAAAGTCCCACTCCCACATTCTTCCCTCCTTTCATACGGCAAATTAAGATCGTGTAAAGGGGTTCCGACACCCGCATGAGGAAAGTTTCCAGCAAGCCGACCTGGTTTAACTTTTTATTCTTCATTTTCAACTTCCATATATAGTTGGTATAAAAGATTGAAACAACACATAAATATTAACATACATGAAGTATATATATATATATTTCCAAACTAATCAAGTCCTACTGTCACTTGCCAATGTCATAATTTCATAATCTTAATCCGAACATCCTTTTCGTAAAGTCTTTTGTTCCTTTCTTTTTCACTTTTCAACTTTCTTCAACCATTGAATATCACAATGATTGGATACACACTAAATTGGCAACAAAATTGGAGTACCTCTTGGCATTGAACATGAACTGAATCATCACCAAATTGCTTGAGGAATGCTCCGTGGGTAGAATATGCTGTAGATGGGTCCTTCATCTTCTTAACAAGTAACAAATCAATCCAAGTTAAAATCTTCTGGTCATGGTCATAGTCTCTTGGGTTCTGCTATTTTGAGTGTGTTAGGCCCAAAGAGATTAAGGCCCAAAGAAGCAGCTCATGACCAGGCCAAGCCCCTAGCATGGCAAACATGTGGAAGACACCTGCCGAGCTTTCAGTTTCCTAGTAGCTCCATCAAGCTAAAGTGATAGAGGATATCTGGTCTACACCTGTCAAGATCAAAAGCTTCCAGCACAAATTACAAACAGGTATAAACAACCTTAGTTAAGGCTGATCCGAGATAAGTAAACTCTGAAACTTACTGAAACTCTATCAATTTCCCTCCTTACCGATTTTTCTCTTAAACCTACTGACTTAACCATCAAAGCACGTCCCAAAAACACAATTCCGATGCCTTCTGATATTTTCCTGTGTTCTCAAGATTTTTTGTCTTTCCCTGTCATTTCAACAGCTTACTCAACTCGTCACTAAAAGACATGAACAGAGTGTTATGGACAAATTAGAATTAAGTAGCTTTTTCCTTCAAGAATTAAATAATAAAACATGAAATGAAACCAACCACTGGAGGAGGCTGTAGCTTAGGTTTTTGCTTTGCTTCTCTAGGGGGAAAAGGCATGCATGCATATATTGATCACTAAATTTTGTATTTTGAAAAGTTTCGTGCAAATTCAGCACATTGAATTGTACCTTTGAAATACTAATAAATGTTTAGAAACACAACTTACCAGAATTTTTAAAATTAATGTAATAAAAAATACTTATCAAGTTTTTAACCTGTCACTTATTATGTATAAAAAATAGTCGTTTTTATTATTATTATTACTGTACTTGTCAAATTCCCAAGAACCCAACACTAAAAGTCCAAGCCCAAGAATTATAACTTTATAATCCCATAAACAATTTATCTTCTTAAAATAAGAATTGAAGAGGACTTGTGATTTTAGGATTACCACTATACATTATTTTGGAACCATAGAGCCTTGGGATGCAAGGCAATGTCACTCACTTGTCTGTTTTATTTCAATTCTTCTCAAATGTCAACAATCTAACATATAGTTACTATTACTTTTCAAAGCAATTCAAGACAAAAATGGAGACAATCTCCCCTTGGTCTGCCGGCCTTGATGCACAAGTATAATAAAAAAAAATGAAACTTTTTTTTCTGGTGGAAAAAATATATGCATGTCATTTGCAAATAATTCAGAAACAAGCCTTATAAAATCCTTGTTTATTAGTTGAAAGTTGAAACTCAATGTTTTTTTATGTTTTATTAATTCGACAAGTTGAAGCAGAGCAAATAGAAAAAAATGGAGAATTCAAATTTCATTTTGATTAACACCATTGTTGTATCAGCTGCATCACTTGTTCTCTACTCAGTGTTGAGAATAATATATGTTGTTTGGTGGAGACCCAGAAGCTTGGAGAAGTACTTAAGACGGCAAGGAGTCAAAGGTACTTCCTACAAGCTTTTCCATGGCGATACTAAAGAACTTGTTAGGTCTTCCATGGAAGCTTGGTCCAAACCCATGGCTGAGCTGACTCACCATATCGTGCCTCGAGTTGTACCATTCATTTATCAGATGGTGGAAAACTACGGTAAGTTGGAATTCTGCAGAAATTTGCAACAATTATATTTTATGTTATTCTGATTCTTCAGTTTTTTTGAAGTATTCGTGTCCGACATCCGTGTCTGTCGCATATCCGGACATGAGTACGAGGATAAAATCTTACAAGGACCCTCCAAAAACATAAAATCTTAAAAAAAAAAAATCGAATATACTCGTGTCCGACACTCACACCCGAGTCCAAGTATTGTTTTAGCAATGTTAATGGATTTGAATGGTGGATGAAAACAGGAAAAATCTGTATGAGCTGGAAAGAAACAATACCAAATATAATAGTGGCGGACACTGAGCTGATGAAGTTGGTATTAACCGACAAAAATGGTGATTTTGTAAAGCCACCAGTAAACCCTCTGGTGGATCTTCTGCAACTGGGAGTCTCAACCTTGGAAGGAGAGAAATGGGCTAAACGCATAAGGCTGATAACACCTGCTTTTCACCTTGAGAAGTTGAAGGTACCTCCAAACTATGTTACGCGGACTCTTCAATTTTCTTAAAAGACACATATTTGAATATAAGTATAGAAGTATGGTCCTTCAAATATATGAAAAAACTTTTTAAAAAAATTGAACTGACCCGTAGACACTCACCCAAGTCCGGGTAACATAGCTTTCAAATGAAACAAATCTTCAAATCTAGTATATATAGATAGGCCTATGTTGCTCTGAACTCTTTATTTTTCTTGAAGTACTTGTATCTGACATCCGTGTCCGAATCATATTCGGACATGGGTATGAGGGTAAGAGGGTATGATCCTCCAAGGACCTTCCAAATACATGAAAATCTTATAAAAAATTCAACATACCTGTATCGGACACTCACATCCGAATCCGAGTATCATAGAGATAGGCTATTTCAATTTGAAATTCTTTCAACCTCCAGTCGTATTACATTAGCAAATTTGATGGCAATATTTCAATGGTTTCTGGTAAACAGGAAATGATACCAGCATTTGCAACAAGTTGTTGTAACCTAGTTGAAAGATGGACAAAACTGGTGAGTCCTGAAGGATATTCTGAATTGGATGTTGCACCAGAGTTCCATGATCTTGCTGCTGATGTAATTGCTCGAACAGCTTTCGGAAGCAGCTATGAAGAGGGAAAGAAGATATTTGAACTTCAGAAAGAGCAAGCTGTTTTGGTGCTTGAAGCTTACTATTCCTTCTACATTCCTGGATTTAGGTTCAATTCCTCTTGTTTTCTCTATCCACTTGTTTACTGCAGCTGATTAAATAGAATCTTACATTTACTTGTCTAAGCCTGTAGTCCTAAAAAGAGTCTAATTAGAGGTGTAATCGAGTCGAGCCAAGTTCAACTTGTAAGAAGCTTGATCTCGAGTTCGACTCGAAATTCGAGGCTCGAAGCTCGACTCGACCTTAATCGAATTTTACTTTTAAAACTCGCGCTCGATTCGAGATAAAATTAAACTGCTTGAGCTCGCTCGATTAGACTCGTTTACCTAGTAAAAAATAACTTTGATTCTCATGCTCGACTTCAAAATCGATTATTTTTGCTTGAGCTCAAGTTCGAATTCGAATTGAGATTTTTCAATACTAATTAATATATATATATATATATATTAAAAATAAAAATAAACTCGATTAGACTCGCGAGCTACTCGAGTCAAGTATTACGATACTCGAATTCGGCTCGCTCGATAGCTCGAGCTATTCGAGCTCGACTCGACAATGAACTAGCCGAATTTGAATTTTTTTTCAAGCCGAATCCGAGTAACGTGTGAGCACAGGTATCTCGTTTACACCCCTAAATCTAATGACATATAGAATAAGATTTATAGAATATTTCTATGTTACTCCGACTCTTCATTTTCTTTATTCGTTTTTGACATCCGTATCTAACACATGTTTGGATATGAGTACGGGATACGATCTTTCAAATATATTGAAAAACTTTAAAAAAATTAAGTATACCCGTATCGAACACAACTCACTACAAATATGAGTAACATAGGAATATTACTTCAGGATCTGACTAAATAATGTATCGGTTCTGGTTTCTACAGATACATACCAACAAGAAAGAACAGAAGGAGATATGATATAGACAAAGAGATCAAAACAACATTAAGGGATATGATCCATAAGAAAGAGAAGGCCATTAAAAATGGAGAATTCAGGGACAGTGATTTACTAGGCTTGTTGTTACAGTGCAAAGAGCAATCTGACAATGATATGACTGTTGAAGATGTGATAGAGGAATGCAAATTGTTCTACTTTGCTGGCCAGGAGACAACTGCCAACTGGCTCACATGGACATTGATCATATTATCTATGTATCCAAATTGGCAAGAAAAAGCAAGAGAAGAGGTTTTACAAATCTGTGGAAAGAGAATTCCTAGTGTTGAAAACATAAACCATCTCAAAGTTGTAAGTATAGTTTTCGTGTTTCGGTTTTTCATTTTATTTAAAGTATTTGTGTTCGGATATGGGTGTGGGAGTAGGGATAACAAAATTTGATCCACTCCATGGATTTTGCATCCATCCGCTTCGAATGGGGAGATTTTTTTTTTTTTTGAAAAGTAAAGATGAGGTGGAGCGGAACAGTTTTGATAAATACTTGCTCCGTCTCGTTTCGCCTTTTAAAATTATTATTTTACTTTTTAAAATATTTTATATATCCATTTTATATTTTTAGTATTTATCAGGGATTTAAATAGCGGCCGCAACGCGACGTTACGGCCGCTATTTAGCGGTTGCGGCTCCCTCCGCCTCCGATATTCGCGGCCGATATTTACCGCAATTGACCGCGGTAACATTCATTACATCCGCAACCGCGATAAATACAACGCGACCGAAAACGCGTCCACGACTGCAATTTAAATCCCTGGTATTTATATTAGATATATATATACTAAAATCATATATATATATATATACTAATATTATATATATACTTTATATATATATATGTATATTATATATATACTAAAAAATTTTATATACTAAAATTGTATTTATAAATAAATTATAATATATATTTTTGAAATATTAAATTTAAAATAATTAATAAAACGGTGGGATAGAGTACCGTGGAGCAGTTATGGATGTAACCGACATCCATTGAAGAAGAGGTGGATAAGACAATATCCGTCTCGCAGCGCTTCATTGCCATCTTTATGTGGGAGTATGATCCTCCAAATATATGAAAAAACTTTAAAAAAATTGAGTATACCCGTATCAGACATATAACCGTATCCTACACTCCCGAATTTGGGTATCATAGGTTTTCTGAGAACACCACACATATTTTGGTAGAAGATTTAGAGGGGATGAGCTCAATTTACATTTTCTCCACTGCAAAATCATAACCAAGCATTTTGTTTGAAAAAACTTTAACTTAATTTTGCAGGTATCCATGATATTACATGAAGTCCTAAGACTATATCCACCCATAACTGTTTTGGCTAGACATACTAGCAAGAAAACTATCATTGGAGGAATGTCAATCCCTGCAGGAGTAAACATTCAATTACCAGCATTGTTGCTTCACTATGAACCAAAATATTGGGGAGAAGATGTAGAAGAATTTAAACCAGAGAGATTTGCTGAAGGAGTTTCAAAGGCCTCAAAGGACCAAATTGCCTTTTATCCCTTTGGTTGGGGTCCTAGATTTTGTCTAGGCCAAAACTTTGCTATGATAGAAGCAAAGATGGCATTAGCTATGGTTCTTCAACATTTCTGGCTTGAGCTCTCCCCTTCTTACATTCATGCTCCTTATCAAGTCATTACTCTTCAACCTCAACATGGTGCTCCCATTATTTTGCACCAAATCTAAGTTTCCTTATCTTGCAAGCATTGGAAATAAAAGTTTTATATAGACCTGGCAATTCATGTATCCGTGTCGTATACGTGTATTTTTTCCGTGTAATAATCGTGTTTAAAGTGTTTTATAATAAATTTTAACGTGTTAATAATTTGTGTTATATAGATTTTAACACATTTGTGTATTTATGTCGTGTCCGTATTTTTTTTTTTGGTTTCGTGATGTGTTTTAATTATTTTTCTTATGTCGTATAATCGTGTCGTGTCCAATATTATCAGGTTTAGTTTTATATATGTAGTTTATTGTGTAATTTTAGATTATGAAACAAAATTACAAGGTTGGCCAATTTTTGTAACTCATTATTATTGGGTGAATGTTTAATTTGACTCCAACAAGTCATAATTTAGTAAAAGCAAGAATAATTTGTGTAAAATAAACTTTTACAAAGGAGGTTTGTAGAGGTACATTGTCTTTAAATTTAATAATAAAAAATTTGGATTTGTCAATTCAGTTCAAATATGGGTCCAAAACCCATGTTCTATTAATTTTTTTGTATTACCCATCTTTGGTTTGGGGCTTGGTCCCTTGCCGTGGATCTTTCAACATGTATGGGTGGAGAATAATTATTTTTTTTTTTTACTCAAAATTTTTGATTTAAAATTTGATTTGAATTTGATTAAATTTTATTTTTAAAATTTAAATTTAATTTGAAATAAAAATTAAACTATTCGAATTGATTTAATTAGATTTTTTTATTTAATAAAAAACGAATATAATTTTTTTTGTTAAACTTTAAACTTAATTATTTATATTCGAGTTTAAATTCGATTTGAAAATTTATTTTCAAAAGTAATTATAATATATATTAAAATAATTTTTTTTTTTTTTTGATTAAACTCATAAGTTATTTGATCCGGGCATTAGGCTCATTCGTTATCTCGAGTTTATGGAGTTCGAATCGACAATGATCTATCCAAATTTGAGTTTTTTCTTCGCCAAACTCGATTAGTTGTCTCCCTTAACAAATTTCCTCAACCAATTTCCTTTTTTTTTTTTTCTTTTCTTTCTTATTTTGCACCCAATGAAAGTCTTGAAAATTGATTAAAGGCAGATGCGATAAAAGGGAGTGGAATTGAAGCAATGAGTTACAGAAGGTGAGTTCTTTTGTTTCATGAAATTTGTTTATCGCTAATTTTCTATTTACATTGAAACCTCAATATGATTTCACAAGAATCAATTATTTGGTTAAATTTTCTAGGGTTTTTTCCCTCACATTTTGTTCGAATTACAGCTTTGCCTAAATGCTATATATATTTTCTAATAATTTACTTGAAGTATTTTAAACATTAAATTGATGAATTATTCGAAAATGTTGGAACTTGACGAAATTAGTAGCAGAAACGAGCTTCCTTTATTTCTTTTGAAGGCTTTCAGATTTCAGATTTCAGCTTTGGTTTTGAATTTGTTGCTTGGTTTGATCCCTTAGGTTTTAGGGTTTTTGACTTGGCTCTAAGAATAGTCCTCTCTTGATCCTTAAATTAAAAATCAGTTAATTTAGTTGATTCGTCTATATTCCTGGCCTAAGATATTGTAATCCTAGGATAATTCTCTGCTTGAATTGTTCATCTCTCTGATATTTTCTTTGATCTGTATTGCCTTTGTTTATCTCTATTACTAGCTGCATTAATGTTGCACTTGCTATGAAAATTCATGGTTGATTTGCCCTCAGTAGCTGACTTTTGATGTTTTCCTTTAAAAATTCCTCCCAATCTATCTTTCATGCATGAAAAGTTCATCTTATAAATGTTGGGTTTCAATAATTTTGATTGTAATGACAGGGGTTGAGACTTCTTGTATAAGTTCTTAATCTGTTTGTGGATGTTTGTATTCCCAATCGAGGTTCTCATTTCATTTTCTTTGCTGTTGTTTTCTTTTCTGGATGGACCTGATAATCGCTGATTCTAGTTTTCTATTTGTAGACTCATGTTTTTATCTTTTATATGGGAACATAGATATGATTTCTGATGCTTGGAAAAGTTCATCATCTTTCTATTTCCTCTTGTATTTTTGCAACCATGTTAACATTCATTTGTTGAACTAGGACAAGTTAGTGGCAGTACTGTATGGCCTTATTTTATATGTGATATATTCAAACTCTGCATATTCTCTTACCCAAATTTTCTTTGTTTTAAATCCTTTTTATTAAGTTTTTGTGGTCCATTAAGTATGATCCTTTTATTCGTTATGTTGGTTTATCTTTTCTACATTATGGTATGATCACTTATTGTGTAGGGATCACCGCTCTTCAAAATCAGCTCTATTTGATGGCTTTGATAACCTTGAAGAAGGTGGTCTCAGGGCCTCTTCATCTTTCTCTCACGAAATTAAGGAGCATGACAATGATAAAGCTGTAGACAGCTTGGAAGACAGAGTTGCTTTTCTGAAAAGAGTAAGTTCTGTCAAAAAAGATTTACCTTGCAGTTTTATTATTTGCAACTTTTAAAATGTTAAATATCTGTCTAAACATTTGCATATTTTCAAGTCTAGGTGAACTTACCATCATCTTGTGGACAAGTTTAGATGCTTGAATTTTATGGGGTTGGCATTTAGGACGTGTGGCACTGGGAGTTCCATTATATAGCATGCATCATAATCTAGCTTCAAATAATAATAATTAGCTAGTTTGAGAAAGCAATTCTTTAGGTCAGCTTTCTTGAGGAAGCTCAAGCAGATTTATTCAGAAAATCTTTAGTGTACATTAGTTGTTATTTTGTGCGCTACTATATATGTTGTGCATATGGAAATGCCAGGGTCAGCTACAGCAATGCATGTATCAGATAAAATGCTATGTAAAACAGTCAAGGGAATGGCAACTTTCCACTTGAACTGCCTTTTCTCCTAGTTACTGTGAGAAATCCCAAGCACCAGGGAAGTACTGGGATAAGTGCTTGAGGGTTGAGATGCTGAATTTGAAGCACATTTAATGAGCCCTTCAATGTCAATATGCATTGCTTATTTTACCTCTTTTCCATTCACACCAGTTTTGTCCATTGCATATTCCAGCATAAAGTCTTCTATTTGTCCATGTATTCATGAACCCATGTGAGTGTGCACAAAGTTTTGTGCATATGTTGCTCCGACTTTTCATTGTTCTTGAAGTACCCGTGTCCGACGCGTAACCGGACATGGGTATGGGGATATGATCCTCTAAAGATCCTCCAAACTATGTTGCTCCGACTCTTCATTTTTCTTAAAGTACCCATGTCCGACACCCGTGTCCGACGCATATCTAGACATGGGTATGGGGATATGATCCTCCAAGGACCTTCCGAGTACATGGAAATCTTGGGGAAAATTGAACATACCCGTGTCTGACACTCACACTCGAGTCCGAGTAACATAGCCTCCAAATACATGAAAATTTTAGAAAAAATTGAACATATCCGTGTCGGACACATACCCGTATCCGACACTCTCACCCGAATCCGAGTAACATAGCCTTTACTCACACAATAGAACTATTTGTACTGCCGGGAATTGTATTAGTTTTTCTTCAATAAAAACAAAACAAATGGAGGAAAATGCCTTGAAATCTTATGGTTTATACTCTTTTGACCAACTTTTGATATGAATAAATTCTCTATAGTTAACAGGTGATATACATGATGAGGTTGAGAGCCATAATCGTTTGCTCGACCAGATGGTATGTTGGTTGCAGTTGTTATGCCTCAAACTTCATCTTTTGTGAAAACAATCTGGTTTCTTGTTTTTAATGGATTTTGTTGTAAATCAGGGTAATGGCATGGATGCTACAAGGGGTATAATGTCAGGCACAATGGATCGGTTCAAGAAGGTATCTAAACAAGATCTGCTCTACTATTTTAGCTTCATGTTTGTTTAATTTTGATTTCTATTCCTGATAAAAAAAAAATGGCTCAGTATGATGAGATTGATGCTCCTTAGGTGTTTGAGAAGCAGTCCAATGGGAGAATGTGTACACTGGTGGGCGGCTTTGTGGTTTCCTTCTTAATTATATTCTATCTAATCAGGTAAATGGCATAATTATTTCATTACTGTTTATTGCAAATCCTCATGCTTCATACTTTAACACTATGTTACTCGGACTCGGGTGTGAGTGTCGGACACGGGTATATTTGATTTATTCTAAGTTTTTCCATTTATTTGGAGGGTCCTTAGGGGATCATATCCTCATACCCATGTCCGAATATGAGTTGGACACGGATACTTCAAGAAAAATGAAGAGTCGGAGCAACATAGCTTTAACATAGGTGTTTTTGTCTCTTTAACTTTATCTGCTTTAAAGATGTTTATCTTAAGGATGATTTAGGTACTAAAGTTGATTGCATGATTAGTTAAACCTTCTTGTCTCATTTTAGTTAGTCAGTAATGAAATATCAGCAGTTGGCATATTTTTATTTTTCAAGTAATTAAAGGCATTCTTTGAATGTTGTAACTTGTAATATCCATTCCACAAACTTATTGTAACATCCTTGCCTAATTAATTTTGACCGGATATGTGCCGACGCAAGAATTATCTGTTTTGCACAAAGTCACTAAGAAAACTAGTTTTTCTTCTTGCTTTGGACTTGATTGTAGATCCCAATTTCTAAAAGAGCCAACTGAAGAGAGCTTAAGACAATTGAGGGCCTAACCGCTTTCTTTTTTGATAATTCGATAAGTGTCATGCTAAATACATGCAAGGGGAAGAGAACCCTGTCTAAAATTTTTTACTTGCTATTCAACATGGTATAGATTTGCTATATTACTCGGACTCGGGTGTGAGCGTTTCCGACATGGGTATGTTCAATTTTTCCAAGATTTTCATATATTTGTAGGGTTTTTGGATGATCATATCTTCATAACCATGTCCGGATATGCGTCGGACACGGGTATTTCAAGAAAAATGAAGAGTCGGAACAACATAGTAGATTTGTGTCATACATGTGTTCATACAAGATATGAGGAATAAAAACAAACCAGACATGACATAATTGAGCATTTCTTGAATGAATCTATGCCGGTGTTGACAGTTTTCTCCATGCAGGATGCTTAGATATGTCTATGGTTGAAGAAACCAGAAAATTCTTGAAGTTGGTCCATATACAGAAATTCAATGTCAAGTCATCAAGGCACCGAAATCCTGTTTGTTTCTCGAGAATCTGGTACTGCTTGCCGTTTGCTGGCATGGTTGCCCATTGTAAGTAGAAATTCCACATTTGAATGTTGTTAATGTTTATTTGAGCAAGCCCTTTTTTGACCAAAGAAAGAAACTGAAAAATGTGAAGGAAACAAAGGAAAAAGAAAGGATTGGAATTTAGATAGTTTATTTTATTGTAGCAACTTGTAAGAACATGATGACAATTGACAATTTTACATACAGTTGCATGGACAATCTTTGTTATTATTAATATTATTTATAAATAAAAATTCTAATTACATTGAAATACTTTCATTAAATGGATTTATTTGATAATAAATTAAAGAAAGTTAAATTTTACATTACATTAATTTATCTCAAAAGTTTTAATTTTTTATTAATCTTAAAAAAAATATATTAATCCAAAATTTCATGTTAATGCGTACGTAAGAATTCTAAATACAATGAGTATTAAATAGATTTATTTGATAATAAATAAATTAAATTTTACATAAAATTACTTTATCTTCGGAATTCTAGTTTTTCATTAATTTTAAAAGTAAAATAAAAGTTATATTAATATAATTTAATGTTGATATAAATTTTTGTTAATATACACTTTATTAATTTCAATTATTTATATAGTAATAAGATTTATTTCATTCTTATTTAATATTTTATATTATAAATAGTAATAAGATTTACCATTGAAAACTTCAATATTTTTATTGAATTTTTTCTAGATTTTTTTATTATTATAATATTTTAGATAATAATTTTAACAAATAAATTATGTGTAAAATTCTTAAGCATTTAAATTTTATGTAAATTAGAGTTTACAAGAAACTAAATCTCATATTATTATATATATATATATATATATATATTAAGGCAATTTTTAATTTTAATTTATTCATCCATGAAAAAGTTTTAGAATGAGTAATTTTTTTTTTTTTTTTTTTCATTTAGTTGACATGGCAATAGTTTTCTCAGTATACATTATAGGCGTGTAAAATTACTAAATGAAAGTTTTGTGATTTTTTCTTGTTTTCTTTAAAGCTTTTATAATGAGTTTCTTTAACCTATATTCTCATAATATTTCTCTTCAGCATCTTATTATCATGATAATTTTATATATATATATATATATATATATATATATATATATATATATATATAGATAGATAGATAGCAATTTTTTATTTAACATATTCCAATATGTTACACATTAAACTATTAATAAAATTGAATTTTTATATAAATTTATATAGTAATTGCATTATCAATGAGCTTGCACTTTTCAAAAAAAATTTAGACATTTTCATTTTCATTTTCATTTGAAATAATAAAATAATATTTTATCCATTTGAAATTTATGAATTTTTATCATTTTAAATTATTTATCATTCTTGTTTTTTGATTTTATTTTATTTTACTAATTTGATAAGTTTCTTAAATTAATATCAACTAAAAAGTCTTTTCATTTTTTGATATAATACTTATAAATATTGTATGTGAATATATACTAATAACATATTCACGTGCAACGCACGTATTAATGTTATTAAAAGTGTAAAAACAATGCAGCTATAATTAAAGACTTTTGACATTACTATTGAAAAATATGTAGCCAAAGGTCGAAATTGTTGTAGTGACTATAATTAATGGATAGGTATTGTACTTTGAATTGAAGTTTGTAAATCCTAAAATTCATATAGAGGATGGCAACATAACTTGTCTTACAAATGAAGATCATTGATAACTGAAGCAATTAATAAAGGGCCTTAGATATGAAAATGATTATGTCAACATTAAATTTGACTAATTAATTAATTACTTTAGTTACATCAAATTAACCTTAGATATTAAAGAATGTGTTCTTAAAATCGTTTGAAAAGAATAAATTTAGATTAGACAAAACATAAAACACCCTTAACAGTATTATAAAAAATAAATAAATAAACCATAGATATGCTCTCTGATATTATTAATTAATAGTGCCATTGTAGCTAGCTAACTTCTAGCTCTAAATTAGAGTAGAAAAAAGAAAGAAAGAAAAAAAAATAATGTCAATGGCAAGCACGTAGTGCTAGCATATGTTCTTCTGCTATGGTGTTCTGTGACAGAAGTCTTTGTAATGTCGCGATAGTTTTACTCTCTTGCCTTTAATAATATTTAAATTTGATAATTCGTATATCCGTATCGTATTTGTATATTTTTTTGTGTCATAATCATGTTTAAGTTGTTATATATTTATACAAATTTTGACATTAATAATTCATGTTATATAGATTTCGACACGTTCGTATATTCGTATTTTGTTCGTGTTGTTTTTTCGTGTTGTGTCGTATTTTAATTATTTTTTGTCTTGTATTTGTATCATGTTTAATATTATCATATCTAATATCCCTTAATTTAGAAAAAAAAAATGACTCTCATATCAGACAACCATTCATACTTACCCTTTATTGCTGTATCAACTAAAAAGAAAATGTTGCCCATAGCCAATAATATTACCATTAAACACTTTGCAATTTGCTCAATCCAAAAAAAAAAGCAAGTAGCCAAATTCTTTATTCAACTTAAAGGGTATTATTATTATGTATGTATGTTTAGAGGAAAAAGACTTAAGGCCTAACCTAAAAGGAAACAAATCTGTAGAAATCATGGACTCAAGATTATGTGCAAACTACAAAGAAACTAAAAAAAATTGGCATGGAAAGGTAGTGAGTAACCACTAGTATTAACTTTTTTTTTCCTTTCATATGCTTCCTCATGTATGTTGGGGCACGAGAAAACGACGTGCTCCCCACCTGCCTATGCGCACACGAACCCACGAAACCCTAATTTCCAAGCCCCCCTCTAAAAGGATAGCTCATTTTTATTATTAACCAAAAACAAATATTTAATAATCATAATAATTTATATTATTCAAGGAAGTAAAAAAAGGAAAATGGGTAGTAATAAATAATATTTGATAATAATTAATATAGTTTCAACCTAGAAACAAAGAAAAGAACATTTGATCCAATCTTGTTTTATGTTTTGCATAGTTTTTTTTTTTTTTTGGTTCTTTTAAATACTGCAAAAATTTATCTCTCACTGCTTTAGTTTATTCTTTGTCTTTCCTTTCTCCCTCTTTTTTTTTTTTTTTTTTTCTTTCTTTCTTTCTTTCTCTGTGTTTGATGCTATCAAGGGTTCTTTCTTTTTCATCAAATATTTCTGGGTCGTTGATCTTGTTGATTCATCTTCACCAGAGATTAATTGGTTCTCTTTTATTTTCTTCTCTCTTTACTTGATTCCCAGTTTGGAATTGCATCTAATTCTCTCTTTCCTATCGCCTCTCTCCTACAACAAGGCTACAACTCTTTCTTTCTTGATCAAAGCTTGAGAAAAGATCAGTTATGGCAATTAGGTATAACAAGTTGAAAGAAAACCTTGTTGAGGCAGCTATAGCAAACCCTTTTCTTTCTTGTTGACCTTCTTCTTTAATTTAACTCCTTGATCTCAAAACCCTTTTAATTAATTAGTTGTTAGAAGAAAGTAAAAAGGATCCAGCAATTCTGGTTTTTTGCTCTTCTGTTTAGTTACCTGTTTGTTGAAATTCAATTTGCAACCCTGGCGAATACTTGGTGGGCTAATCAGCTGAGTTTGCCGGGCATGGCTCCGGCAGGCAATTCACCAGCCTTGAACAAACGTGACCTTGAAATTTCGATGAACGAAAATAGAAGCAACGGAAGAGGGGATGAAGATGAAGATAGAGACACCGGCGTTGAACCTAAAGAAGGGGCAGTTGAGATTGGTAATCGAAGACCCAGAAGCCGTCCTCCAGGCTCCAAAAACAAGGCTAAACCACCCATTTTCGTCACCAGAGACAGCCCAAACGCGCTCCGTAGCCATGTCATGGAGGTTTCAAGCGGCACCGATGTCGCTGAAAGCATAGCCCAATTCGCTCGGAGACGACAACGTGGGGTTTGCGTGCTTAGCGGCAGTGGCTCCGTAGCAAACGTTACACTAAGACAACCAGCAGCAACTAGGGCAGTGGTTGCTCTTCATGGAAGGTTCGAAGTTTTGTCTTTGAATGGAGCTTTTCTGCCTGGACCAGCTCCACCAGGCTCAACGGGGCTCACCGTATATCTATCTGGTGGTCAAGGACAAGTTGTCGGAGGAAGTGTTGTTCGTTCACTGATCGCAGCAGGGCCTGTTATGGTCATTGCAGCAACATTTACAAACGCAACTTATGAAAGATTGCCTATAGGAGGAAGCTGGAAGTGGTGGCAATGGAGGACAGATCCAAGGCGGAGCAACCAATTCTCCGCCAGCAATCAGAAGTAGCGGCGGCTCACAGACAGGTCTACCTGATCCATCTTCACTTTCAATATACAATTTGCCCCCTAATTATCTACTCTCAAATGGTGGGCAACTAGGGCATGAGGCCTACACTTGGGCGCATGGGCGGCCACCATACTAATAAATGGAAAGCAGCTTCATATATATATATATATATATATATATATAAGAGAGTGATTTGAGACTTAGTTTTCTTTATATCTTACAAAAATGTTGTGTTTTGTATTTAAATATAGAGAGAGATTAGAAGAAAAGAGCAAAATGAGGGACAAAGAGAAAAACCTTGGGTTATCTCATTGTATAATAAACTCTTTCCCTTTGCTTCTTTCTGTATGCAAACTCTTTTAAATTGTTTTTCCCAATATCATCCTATTTAAATTATAGATATGAATTGTTCATTTGAGCCCATAGTGTTTTCTTTTACATATTTTTCTTGGTTGGATTACTTTTCTTCTTATTTTTTTCATTTGAAGTTCAATACATTATAATTTAGTTTGATTATGCATATGGTGAATTAGACATATACAAAAAATATATAAATATTTATTATTTATATTGCTGCAGGGAAAAAGTGCATATATTTTTTTATAAAAGGGGCCGAAATTAACCCGGGTTCAAAAAAGACATCCCTTTATTATAAAAATTTTGTGTTTTTGCTAATCAACAGCATTCTTTTTTAATCTCTGCTTTATGCTTGCTTTGGTTTTGGTTAATAATCCCATAAGATGATGAACTGCTTTGAAGGGACTGTCCTAAATTTCATTTCATGTTTTTGTGTTTGAATTTGTAAGTTGGCAGATAAAGAGCAGTACTTTTATATATATATATATATATATATATATATATATCTTTCTTACAATAATTATTTTGTAGTAAAATAAAAGCAACCTCAAAAGATTATTTTATGCTGTCAGCAGAATGCAAAAGATATCAAATACTGGGTAGTCTGAAGAACATATAAGATAAATATATATAAATATAAACTTTTCTTTTTGTATCAGGTGGTGAATGTTTCTTTTTCTTTTTTTGGAATTTACAATCAGCTTTTAATGTTAATGTTAAAGAGCAGCACTTTTTCTGTTTTGGGTAAATTTTAAAAACATGCTCTCAATAGTCTCATAATTGTTAAATAATCTAACGGATAAAAATTATTTGAAAAAAAAAATTAAAAAGTTAAAAATTATTAGGAATGATATTGTAAAGATAAAATTACCTTTAATGAAAAAATTCTCATGTTTCTTTCTCCTCCTATTAAGGAAATATTATTTTTTTAAAATTTTAATTGAAAATAAATTTTTTTAAAAATATATTAAAATATTTACTTTTTTTAAATTTAAAAAAATAAAATAAAATAAAATTTTAGAAATAAAATAAAATTTTAGAAATAAAATTTTTATTAATTTTTTTAAAAAATTTATTTAATTAAAAAAGTATATTAAAATATTAATTTTTTAAAATTAAAAAATTTTATTTTCAGAAAATTTTATTTTTTAATTAAAAAAAGTAAATTAAAAAATAAGAGGAAAAGAGAGGAGAAATTTTTTTTTATCAAAGGTAATTTTGTCTTTACAATTTTCTTTCTAATAATTTTTTATTTTTTATTTCTCTTTTTCAAATAATTCTTATTCATTATACCATTTAACAATTATTGTATTGTTGATGGTATGTTTTCAAATTTACCCTTCTGTTTTTTCCTATAAAACAGTAGTAATTTGTTTTTAAGTTATTGTTATTATAGCTGTATAGTTTAATTAGTGCAACTTTACTTAAAAAGCATGCTGCCATTTTTTATTTTATTATTATTATTTAAGATTCAAAATTTATAAAAAATATTTTAAAAATAAAATTTTAAACGTACCAAATTAATGTAAAATAAACATACACTTAAAATCGTCTAAAAAAATATTATATCCAAACAAAGTCGTTCTAATATTTTGAAAAAATTTGTCCTTTAGACACAGGCTTGGTTTCTTTGATATAATAATACAATTACTCGAATCAAGGAATATTTTGATGTATAATTAAAAAAAAAAAAACAGAAATAGCTTTTATTTTGTAATTTTTATAGGTATATTTATGATCATTATGCCATTCTTCAAACTTTCAAAGTGCAATATTCATAAAATTTTAAACTTATATCAAAATCGATCATCTATAAAATGCCTTTTCGTTGATCTAATTTAATTATTTAGAGTTTTGTTTTTATATGCAATGATTATGTCACATATCCCCAAAAAAATTTACCAAATTTTATTAATGGTCTGTTAATTAAATTATTGTTTAGACTGAATTAACAAACAAAGTCTTTGTATATAAAATAAGAGTTAAGCTATAAAATTCAATAAGTATGACAAAATATATACATATAAGAAGATTTATTCCTTCCTAGCTTCTAACCAACTTCTTTCGAAAAAAAAATTGTATGAAACAAATATTTTTAGGGATGGTAAAACTCGAATCACTCAAATTGATTCGTTCTGAATGGAGAGTTTTTTTTTTTTTTTTAACAGTAGAGGCGAAGTTGGACGGAACTGTTTTTTTTTTTTTTGAAAGGCCGGAATGAAGCGGTTCTGGTAATTGTTTGCTCCGTCTCGCCCCACCCAAACTATTGAAATTATTATTTTACCCTTAAATATTTAATTTTTAAAAGGATAATAAAGTAATACAATTAAACCTATTATTTTTATACAAATATAAATCGTATAAAAATTTACGAAAATGTGTAAAACTAATTTAGTTTTACACTAATATAAGTGGATTTCTCATATATATATATATATATATATATATATATACATATATAATCAGCAAAGAAGAAAATATCATCTGATTTTGATGTATAATTTTTTTTTTTTTTTTAAATCTTTGAATTGACTCATTTCAGCTTAATATTATGTAATACAAGTAGTAGCAAAATATAGTATTCAATAAACTTAACAAAGATAATATATTGAAATGCAGCAACCTCTATTTATTTTTTTAAATGATAGTAATATTTCAGGTTGCATAGAAATTTCAACCTTGAAAACTTCCTTTTTCATTTATTAGTACTAAACAATTTTTTTTTTCATTTTTCTAAGTCTAAAAGGAAGACTTTACTATCTACCTTCACCTCGTTCTGACTTTTTTTTATTAAGATATTGCTAAAAAAAAATTATCAAATTATCAACGTTTTCAAATTATATATCAAAATGCTCTCATTTAAAAATCAGTTGGGAAATCGCCATATCATAAGGTGACTTCCCAACTTTTTTTTTTTTTTTTTTTATATCTTGCTCGGAAGTCGCCATATGATATGGTGACTTCCGAGCTTTAAATTTTGTAAAATTTAAATAATTGAACTTGGAAGTCTTGATATGATATAGCTACTTCCAAGTGCAATTTGTAATTTTTTTTTTATAATGTTGGGAAGTCGCCATATGATATGGCCACTTCCCAACACCATTTTTTTTAAAGTTTAAATTTTGTAATTAAAGTTTATTTTTTAATTTTAAAAATTAATATTATTAAAGTATTTTTTTAAAAAAGTAATTTTTTAAAATTATTTTAAAAGCCTAAATGATATTTTTTTATAATATTTGTATATATAATTAATTATTTAATTTTACATTATTTAATTAATTCTAAATATATTTTTTATATTTTGATTAATTAATTAATTATTTAATTAATTATACATTCAAGTATGTTACTGTTTTAAAACGGTAAAAAAAATTAACTTTGAAATTTAATTTTACAAAATTAAAATTTTAAATAATAAATAACATAATTAATAATAAAATTTAAATAACATAATTAATAAATAATCATTTAAAATTTTAAAATAACAATTAATTTTTACATTTAATGAAAGAAAAATACAAAAAGTACATGATTATTATACAAAACGTACATTATTAAAAACATCTTTTAAAAAATACATGATTATTATACAAAAAGTACGTTTATTCTAATTATTTACGGAGGAGCTCCCGTATCGTGTGTTGTTCAGCAACAATGTCGAGCTCTCCTATTGCGTGCTGGTTGCACCTGTCGTTGAACCTCGTAAGTGGGACGTATTCGTTGACGACCTCGACCTCGTCCTCGACCTACCACCACTAGTTCTGGTTCTGTGTGATCCGCATGCTCACCCACATCAGTCGATGGAAACGCATTACTAGAGGGACCCACATGTTCTGCATCAAAAATAGAAACCCACTGCTCGAGGAGCTAGCACCCATAAAGGGAACCTGACTACTAGATGGACCCATAAATGATGTAGTACCAAATGCTGACATAGGGGTTCCAAACTGATACATTGAAGTTAGATATGTCGAACTTGGACTTGGGTTGAGGAGCTGGTCATCTAACCTCGTCGTTGACGGTTCTGGTCGGTAACACTCATCAACATCAAATCCAGGATAATTGGCGGAATGACGATGACTGGATGCTACGCTATGTTCTGGTTGAGGTTGAGGATGACTAAATGACTTCTTCGGTGCAGTGAACTCCGTCGCATGTGATGAGGCCGGTTGATGCGTCCGCCGATGTTGTCGGCTAGGTGTAGGAACTTCAATTTCGTGTGTAGGACGGATTGGATTTGAAGTATGTCCGGGAAATGACATACTCCTAACATCCTCAAACTCCGACGGTGGACAAACAAAAGGCCGACCTTCATTTTTAAACCATCTTATGTAATCAGCAGATGGGTTGAAATTATTACGAATAATGAGTATACCTGTCGGAATTTGTTCAGAACGTTCATTCCACAAATGGATCCATTGTCGATGCTTCGTAGGCCAAAATACTTCGTAGCGCCCACGCATATCAATCTTGTGAACCTTATCAAAGTTCGCCGGTGGTTGCGGAATTGGTTGTTGCATCCCAAATTGTCGCAACACCCGATCAGTAGCGTGCCACTCTACATATGCAAAGCATATAAATGCTGTTTTTGCTATCCATATATTGCAATTATTAGTTGTATCCGATGGAAGACATGCCATAATTTGATTTGAAGAATACGACATCCACACAAACTGCGAATAATTATTACAAATTATTAGTTTCATATGGATTAAATACAAAAATACTTGAATGTAACAATCGAAACATTTACCTTTTAATATGCTTCTCGATCTAGTCATGATCTTATAGTTCGAAGGTCGAGCGGAATATCGCTACAATCTTTAGGATAACTCCCCCTATTAAAAAGCATATAAAATCTTAATAGACTTAATAAAAATACTAGTTCATACCAAATTAATAAAAATAGTCAAAATTATTACCTGTTTGCAAGAGGGTATACAAGCGGAAAATTCCTGCGCAGAGTAAGAAATGGCAGTCGATGCCAAGCCTATGACTGCAGAAGCAGTAAACATCCACCTATGTCATGGCAGTCGGGAACTGTAGCCCGGCAAAGTTAACTATACAAAACCGCCAAACACGTAGAACCCCAACTATAATTTGATGCATGCTCTAAATCACGAAGCAATGGAAGATACATTAAACGTACCCGATTGCTCGATTTGTCCGGCATTAGCATTCCTCCAATTAAACATAAAATATATGCTCTAGCAGCATATTTTACCTCTTTTTCGCTTGCGTGTTCGAGGAGATTTTGCAATGACTGCAGCCACGTTTTTGTCACCATTGAGCCCTTCAAACATTCTTCTGGAGGTACAACGCCCAATAAATTTTGGTACACTTCATTCCAATCTAGAAGACTTGTACTTATAACTGGCATGCCATCCACTGGTAGTCCAATTTGGAGCAGAACATCTTCTAAAGTGATTGTGCATTCACCACACGGCAAATGAAAAGTGTGTGTCTCAGATCTCCATCATTCAACCAACGCGCTAATTAAGTCTGGCAGAAGTAGGGATGGCAAAACCCGATCCGACCGATGGATTTCGAACCGATCCGATCCGAATGGAGAGGTTTTTTTTTTTTTGAACAATGGAGGCGGGGCGGGGCGGGGCGGTTTTTTTTGTCTGAAAGGCGGGGATGGAGCAGTTGTGGTAATTGCCTGCTCCGCACCGCCCCGCCCCGAATAGTGAAATTACAATTTTACCCTTACATATTTAGCTTTTAAATGAATAATAAAATAATATAATTAAACTTATTATTTTTATGTTTATATTTAATTTATTTTTAAAATGCTTTATTATTTGAAAAAAATAAAAATAATTAATAAATATCAAATGGGGCGGAGCGGGGCGGGGCGGTTATGGATGTAACCGACATCCATGGAGGTGGTAGTGGTATTGAAATTTCAACATCCATGGCGGAGCGGGGCGGGGCGGGGCGCGGAGCAGTACAATGGCGGGGCGGGGGCGGATACTGCAAAATCCGCCCCCGCCCCGCTCCATTGCCATCCCTAGGCAGAAGCATACATTGTCGAATTTGACTTGCATAATAAAATCTGGCACTCTTTAAGTGGTCGATAATAGATGGATGCGGATCTTCAAAAAAAAATTTCTCGATCGTAAGACGTGAACAGGTCCTGTTCATATTTAATTAAATTAAATAATTATAAAATCATAAAAAAAAATTAATAATGCAATCTCTTTGAAATATAATTAATTATAAATATCCAGTTTATAATTTTATAAAAATTAATAACAAAATTAATACAAAATTAATGAAAAAATTAATAATGATAAATTATAAAAAATTATAAAAAATATGATAAAAAATTACTAACCTCTTCTTATATAACCGCAGATATGTGCTTATCTTGCAACCTCAACGATGAAGCCATTTGAATTCGTACACTAAGAGAAAATTTTAGAGAGAGAGAATAGTAAATTTTAGAGAGATAGAGAGAGAGTAGTAAATAAAAATTTGTGTGAAAAATATGAAGGGAAGAGGGGTATTTATAGGGGGTGGAGGGGTGGGCAACGGTCAATTGACTGTTGCCCAATTCAATTTTTTTTATCCGTTTTATAACGGTTAAAATTTTAATTTTAATTTTAATTTTTTTTTTACCGTTGTAAACGTTTAAAATTTTAAACAAAACTAGTTCGGAAGTCGTCATATCATATGACGACTTCCGAACTAATTTTTTTTTTTTAAATTTACAAAATATAGGTCAGAAGTCGCCATATCATATGGCGACTTCTGACCTATAAAAATCAATTTTTTTTTATTTTAAATTAGAAAGGAAGTCGCCATATCATATGGAGACTTCCCTTCTAGTTTTTTCAAAAAAAAATTAAATTAGCCATGGGAAGTCGCCATATGATATGGCGACTTCCCATGGCATTTTTTAAGCGTATTTTGGTATTTAATTTCACAATATTGATAATTTGATAAAAAAAAATATACAATATTTTGGTAAATTTTCCCCTGGTTCTTCCTTTCAGAGTTTGGGGTGTTGCCCTACTTTCTATCAAAAAAAAAAAAAAGCCTTAACAGATAATGTTTTTGATTGCTTTCTTTATATTAGATATTGCACACCCACAATGCGGGTGAAAAAAAATTATGAGTTAAAAAATATTTTAAAATAAATAATTTAATGATATAAAAGGTGGATAGTTTTTTTTTTTAAAAAAGTTATATCACCACGCCAAAATTAGTTTTAGACATCAATTTTTTATAGCATTTCTCAAATGTTGTCAAAAATAATAAAGCAATACTTTGACAGCATTTTGCATATTGCTGTTATATATTATAATGGCCAATAATTACAGTATTTTTAAAATTTTCAGAAGCATTTGACATATGCTGTTATAAATCTTATCATATAAAAATACTTTTGGTAGCACTTATAATTGCTATCATTGAGATCTTTTGCAGCAAATGAAAAATGCATGCAAAAGGTCATGAAAAGCTGTTATAAAGTAGAAATAGCAGCATTTTGATAAGTATTATTATACATATGTAAAAATGCTACTAAAGTCATAAGGCTGTAGCCACATATACAGCACATGAATAAATGTTGTTTTTTCTTACAGCAACAGTTTTTTTAGTTTTCACAGCACTTCAAAATGCTGTTATATATCAAATTTGGCGTAGTGTATGATGTGGATATATATATATATATATTTTAAACAAAGAAGATGGTATCACATGTGAAGTAGTTTTTTTTTTAAGTAAATTACATAAAGATCCTTAATTGTATTTATATTATATTTTCAATTTGGTTTTATTTGACATTTTATCAACTGAGTTGGTGTCCGGTTAACTCATGACACCAACTCAATGACTCCCTTTAATAGTAACTAGATTATGTCACACTCACTATGTGAGTAAAAAAAATTTGTGTAAAATTATATATATATATATATATATATATATATATATATATATAAGCAGTTTTTTTTTAAAGAGAATGTAGTTTTTAAATTAGTGATAGTTTTTTTTAAGGGAATGTTAGTTTTGTAAGGAAGTAGTAGTTTTTTTTTTTATTTTAAGAAAGTGAATAATTTTAAAAAATGTTATATTAAAAATTAAAAGACATAAACACCTTATAATATTATTACTTAATTTATTAAATTTATTAAATATTTGATTTTTTAATGAAAGGAGTGACTGAGTTGGTGTCACTTGATTCAGTGACACCAATTCAGTTATTCCTTTTATAATAGTATAAATATATATATATATATATTGAATTTTTTTAACTCTGCATGTGAATTTAAGATTTGACACATGATCAATTATATTACATTCAATAATAATAATAAATTATTTAACTAATAAATAAACGACAATAGTATAAACTTAATGGTGGAGTTTAAAAACTTCACTGTTAACGTATACAATAATAATTCAAAAAAGGTAAAAGAAGAGATCAAACATTATTTTTGCTTTTGTAAAAAATTATTATTTATTTTCACGTGAATACTCATTTATTACCATATAAAGTTTGTTCTTTATGCAAATTATATCCAATTAAAATTAAAATTATTATTTTTAATGTTAATATAAAATTAAAATTATCCTTTCTATATATCAAATAAAATTCAATGTAAACTTTAATAGTTTTTTCACTATGAAATATATCCACTTAATGAAATTTTTTTAACAAAATTAAAATTTTTACTTATAAATTGAATAAATCTTATAATTAAAATATATTTATAATAATATAATTAACAACTATAACAATTTTCGTAACTTCAAAAGATACTTTACATCCTTACTTTTATATATATTATAAATTATAAATATAGATTATATATTAGCATAGATATTATTCCAATTATGAAGAATTGGGCCCAAACAAAATATTCCCTTTGGGCTTTATTTAAAGGGTTAAATATCCTGACCAGCAACCTAAAGGTCCAAAACCATTGTTGAAGTATAGTGCTTGGTGGAAACCCAATTTAGCAATGAAAACAACTAAATATATAACAATTTTCCTATTAATGCTAGATAGATCATTATTTGAGTCAATTTCAAGTTTGTATCCTTTGACATTTTTAAATCAAGTTTGTATAATAAATAATTAAATTCTTTCTAAAACTTTTTTCCATATCATGTTTAATCTGATTTATTTTTTTCTATTATTTGATTAATATTTAAATCTAGTTGAAATTGGTAGTTGCCATCATTCTCACTCAACCAAAAGCAATCCAACTTGTGCAAAAAAGGAGTTTTGTTCTGGGGAAATAACCCAGCTAGAAATAGAGTGAGGCCCATCAAACCCTCTTCTCAAACAATTTTTTAAAAAATATAGATCTTTTAATTTTGAACACGATACGAAATAACACAAGAAAAATAACTAAAACATAACATAACACACAATAAAATATCAAAAATAACACGAACATGATACGAATATACGAATGTGTTAAAATTTATATAACACGAATTATTAAAGTGTCAAAATTTATATAAATATGTAACAACTTAAATATAATTATAACATAAAAAATAATATAAATACGACATATATACACGAATTATCGGTCTAAAAAATTGCCTGCCTAATTTTTTTTTATTTTTAAAAAGAGTAGTCAAACTTAGGGATGCTCTTTCATTGTCTCTGAAATATATACAGTAATAGTAATAGTCTTTGGCATAAAGCCAATCTCTCATTGTCATGATTTTTTTATCAATCATTGGGCTTCGGTGGACTCTTAGGCCTCAATCATGGCTTCGAATTGAAACCTTAGAAATTCCTTTCAATGGGATATTTTATGATATTGTACATTGTTTTCTTACTTTTTTGTGAGAATACTTCGAATATTTCAATCTAGAAATTCATATTCAACTTCCTTATTGAATAAAAAAAAGATTACTGGCTTAGAAAAACAGCTACCTGCATTAAATAGGTTTTTTTATATATTTAAAATTATCCGAGATTGAACCCTCGACCTCATTAATAAAATTAAGAATCAAATATTTTACTGACAAATCATATTATTATGAATCCAAATAATTTTTTTATATATACAAAATAAAAACAAAAAAGGTGTGCTTCCAAAGGGGTAACTAGATATAATGGATCTCACTCAACTTTGAAAAATTATAAAAATAGATAATCATTTTTATAATGTTTTTGATTTTTTATCTACATTGACACCAATCAAATAAAATAAAAACAGAAAACAAAAAAAAAAAAATCAAAAGTTAAATTTCATTCACCTTTTCATACAAAAAAGAATATGAATCTAATCTTAATACTTATATATGACATTTTAAAGTTTTAAATAATCTTATATATTTCCTTTTTGACTTGACATAAGCCTATGTGACATTAATAGCTCTGTATATGCATAGCACGCTAACTACAATATTTGAGTGAAAAAGAATAAAAGAACTAAGAAAAACCATGGTTGAAAAAACCGGATCGAAAATTAAACCGGTGTGATCTCTAGTTTTCGGTTCAACCGGTTGAATTGGTTGAACCGGTTGGACATTTTAAATAAGATTTTTAAAATAATTTTAATATTAAATAAATATTAAATATAGTAAATAATTAATAAAATTATGCATTTAGCTTAGTGGTATGGTCTTTAGTATAATTTCAAGAGGTTTTGGGTTCAAATCTCATCACTTACAAAAAAAAAAATTTTGAAAAAAAAAATAGTTTTTTTTTTCAATTTTTTACCTGTTGAACCTATTTTTGGCCGATTCGATTAAATCCGATTTTATTACACTCGTCAGACTGGATAAATCACCGATTCTCAATTCAACTAATCCGATCGATCGATCCGGTCCGATTTTTTATTGAATGAAAAAACCCATGAGGTTAAATTAAGTATTGAAAGCAATAGAGAAGGAATAGGTAGGAGAGGAAGGTAGAACGATAGTAAATGGCGATGTGCGCTGACCACAGTTGGGCTTGGCTCTTTCTTTAATGCCATGCCTCTCTCATTCTTCACTTTCACTAAAATAAGCATTTTTACGGCCATTGCCTCCTTCCCATTTGTCCCTCCTTCTTTCTTTATATTTCCTTTCACTATTTAAGTGTAGGGGCCTTTTTGGATCAGATAATTGGTGTATTCGTATTGTATTCGTGTTATTTTTTCGTGTTATAATCGTATTTAAGGCGTTATATATTTATATAAATTTCAGTACATTAGTAATTCATGTTACATAGATTTTGACACGATTATGTATTCTTGTCGTGTTTTTTTTTTTTGTCGTGTCGTGTTTTAGTTTTTTTATTTTTTATCGTGTTTGTATTGTATAATCATATCGTATCCAAAATTATTAGATCTACTTTGATGTTCTAAAAAAAAGAAAAAGAAAATGTCAATATTTAAAGTATTTTCAAGTTAGCTAATCACTTTTTTACATTAACGTACATGGATTAAGGTAAAATTTGTCATCGTATTATAAATCAATATTAAATTTTATTGTTGGATTTTAATTTTAATTTTAATTATATTATTTATTATATTATTAATTTTTTAACATTAAATAACTGAATTGATGAAAAATTTTCATTTGCGTTGACAAAATCTTTTGTAAATAGTTAATTGTTCTTTTTGTCAAAAAATCAATGAAATTAAAAATACAATGATAAAATTTGTCATTTGCCTTAATAGATATATGTGAAATGTTCTAATTTTGCTTTTTTCAAATATTAACAAAATAAAAAATATAGTGACAAAATTTAATAAAATTAAAATACAATAAAGGTGTCCATGATCAGGTCAAGACAGCCAAGCTCGAATAGTAAACAAATTTGCTTACCCAAACTCAATCCGTCGGACCTGAAAGCCAATTTTATTGTTTGAAATAAATCTTCAAAAACTTATTTTTATATTAATATATATAATTTATAATTAAATTTAAATAAGATATTTTTGATTGGTTATATAGTCATTTGGGCCGGGTTGGTTATGCCCAAATTACAAAAATCTATTTCAAATCTAATTCAATTCGGATCAGATCTGTCGGATCAGACTGATAATTTAATTGGTGAACATGTCTAAAGTACAGTGACAAAATTTAATACCCAATCAAAATGTATTGAGAAATTTCACCTTTAATTCCTTAATGTAAACAGTGATAAAAGTATAGTGACAAAATTTTAATACCCGATCAAAATGTATTGAGAAATTTCACCTCTAATTCCTTAACGTAAACAAGTGATCAGGTCGACGGCACTTTGATTCTACGTTTTCCTATAGAACTTTAAACTTTAGAAACAAAAAAAATTCAATCTATATAAACAGACCTGTTCAAAGATCAGGTTATTCGTTCGACTTAACAAATTCAGTTCGTATTGGATCAGGTTTGGATATAAATCTTCTTAATTAGGGTCGGCTCGGCTCGGCCCGAATACTGTTTAGTAATAAAAATATTTGTTTAATTATAAAAGTATATAAAAATATTTTTTTAATATTTTTTAAATAATAAAACGGGTTTTTGAACTGGTCCAGACCAAACTTGGATAAAAGATTTTATAAAAATCAAGTCGCAACCCGATCCGACCCGGGCCATGAACACTTATAAATCTCAATATGAAAGGAATATGGGGGGGGGGGGGAATTGATTGTGTGATAACATAGTTTTAGTACTTTGGCAAACGTTTGGTCTGGTTTGTCTTTGGCAAAGACAGTATCTAAAAGAAGTTTGAATGTGCAATGCCAATGATGAAAGAGGAGACGTCGTTTCATCATTTCTCTTCGGTTTTGTTTTTACAGTTTGAGATTTTGATTAGGGCACTTTCTTTGACCTACTTTTTTTTAACGGCATGCCATCATATGATTAATCGATTTAATCATGAATCGGTGATGTATTTATAAATATATAAGAGAATCGATGAGTATTGTACGATATATGCGATACACTTCGATATGTTTGTGGTAGATTTAGGTCAGATCGAATTAAAATCTGATTAAACTTAATTACTTAAAAATGCATTTTTTAGTCATACCTAAAAATGCAATTCTAATAATTTTTTGATAAAAAAATTATAAACATATTTTGTAAATATTTTTAACATAAACAACATGCAAATTTTACACTTTTAATTAGTAATTAACATGAAAGATATAAGAATTTTTATTTAAATATATATTATCAATGAGTATGTTAAGAGTTTGAAACAGAATAATATATTTTTTTATTTATGTTACATAATCGCTCAATCCTATTAATATGAATAACATTTTTTCTTTATGTATTTTACATGTATATGTGTTACTTATAATTAATTTTAAAATTATTTATCATATCTTATATACGAGATTTTCAAAAATAAAATTTCGATTTACGATACGTATATTATTTAAAAACTATGCATGTAATATGGTTGGTCAAAAGCTTTTATCAATATGATTTTAAAAATCGGATATAAGACCGATCAATTAGATTAAAATACCAATGGTTTGTTCGGTTCAAAAATAGTAAAAAATATCGGTTATCATTTAACCGATCAAATCGAGTTCTTGATAGAATTGAATTCAAATTGACTTTTATCGTTTGAATTAGACGAAAATACTAAAAAGACCTTGAGCTTTGTTATTTTCTTTAAATAAGTTTTTATCCTTTTATCATATTTAAATAAATCACTATCTTTTAATTTGTGCTAAAATAAAATTTTATTTTAAATAAAAAATTGATTTTTGCTACTGCCAGTTGATTTTTTTATCCACTTGAATGATAATATGATTTGAATAAGTGGAAAAAAACTAAAAATTGAAAAAAAAATGATTTCTTACATTTATATTCAAGTATTACATATAAAAATCAATGAATTAAATTAAATGAGTAAACCGACAAATGAGAAAAAGTTTTGATTAGGGGTGTAGGGTGGAGCCTAGAGGGATGAAAGAGTTGAGATGATATTTGAACGAGTTTGGATCAATTTATCTTCAAGTTCGTGTTATTTTAGATTCGAATTTAGATTATTTCATGTTTAAATAATTTTGGATTTAAATCATTTCAAATTTAAATTATTTTAAGTTTGGATTTTCATTGATTCGAGATATCTCGAGTTTGAATTATTTTAGATTTAGATTGTTTCAGATTCAATCCATTTTAGGTCTAGTCGATCTCAAATTAATTACAATGTTTTTTTTATTATGGTTTCGAATAAAATCGATTTCAAATTTGAATTATTTTAAATTCAAATTACTTTGAATTCGAATCACTTCATGTATAAGTTATTTTGACTTTAAATAGCTTATGATCCAAATTATTTTGGATTCATATTTTTTCGAATTCAAATTTTTGAATAATTTTTCAATCAATTTAAATTGAATAGTTTGGATGATGTTATTTTTTAAGATTTGGTCAAATTTTACCAGGTAAATATGAAAAACATGCCCTCAATAAGCAAATAATTGTTAAATAGTCTAATAGATAAAAATTATTTGAAAAAGAGAAATGAACAATTAGAAATTATTATAAAGGATATTGTAAAGACAAAATTACCTTTAATGAAAAAACTTATTTTTCCTTTTCCTTTCATTAAGAAAATATTATTTTTTAAAAATTTTAATTGAAAATAAATTTAAAAAATAAAATATTTAAATATTTATTTTTTTAAAAAAATTTAAAAAAAAAAATTAATTTTAGAAATATTATTTTTATTTTTAAAAATTTTTTAATTAAAAAAAGTAAATAAAAAATTTTATTTTTTAAAATTAAAAAATTTTATTTTAAGAAAATTTTATTTTTTAATTAAAAAATAAATTAAAAAATAAGAGAAAAAGAGAGGAGAAAGTTTTTTTATTAAGAATAATTTTATCTTTAGAATATCTTTTATAACAATTTCTAATTATTCATTTTTTATTTCAAATAATTTTTATTCATTAAATTATTTAACAATTATTTACTTATTGATGACATATTTTTCATATTTACTCAAATTTTACCACCTTTATAATGAAAAAGGAGAGAAATGAGTGCCCTTTACATAAAAAGGAGAGCTGTCAATTGATATATATATATATATATATATATATATATATATATATATAAAGTGCATTTAGTATGAGAAAAATAGTACTGAAGTGTAAAAGAAATGACACAGGGGTTGGGTCAGGAGAAGGGGAGGGTAATATTAGACACGCTAAAAAATAATAATTAAAATATGATATAAAATACGATACGATATAAAAAAAATATGATACGAATATATAAATATGTCAAAATTTTTATAATATAAATTATCAATAAGTCAAAATTTATATAAAATATTTTAAACATAATAATAGTAATAAATACACAAATATAATACGAATTTAGGTATAGAGAAGGAGAGTTGTTTGTAAGTATGTGAATGTGTGTGTCCTGAGTGAATGCCATGTTGGGAAAGAGTTGGGGTCTATCAGTTCTCTGTAATGCTTTGAACTTACCATAAAACCTCTCATTCCCTTAAAGGAAAACCCATCATACCATTTCACACCCACACATATTTCGGGAACATGCAAACCATCAGATTTTGGGAAAAGAATCCAAAGAACCCTCCAAAACACACAAACCCTCTCTACATCTGTCAATCCATATATTCATATTGTGTTTGTCTTATTTTTCGAATTTATTCACCACTAGATTTGCGCCCGGCCCATATCAAGCCGAGTCTGGGTAGAAATTTTTTCATTTAAAGCCGGCCCGATCTGAATTACTGTTTATGTAATAAAAAAATATTTTATTTAAATTAATTATAAAAATATATAAAAATTATTTTTTTAATTTTTTAATAATATTTAAATAGTGAAACTTGTTTACAGCCCGACTCAGGTTTGCCCAAAATCGAGTTTGGATAAAGAAGAATAAAATTTTCGAGTCGCGACCCAACTCATGAACAGGTCTATTCACCCCTCAAACAGCATATTTTTATTTATCTCCTTTTGACATGGCAACCATTTTGGTATATGATCAGTATGTGAATGATAGAGATTGCTCCAATTTTATCTTCAAACCCTCAATCACTCATGACTTCTAATATTATGTAACTTCTCCTTTCAATTGCTCATTTTACACTTTTGTGCTCACTATCCCAAGGGCTGCCAAAAACTTGCAAGTTTTGTCTGAGAAAAATCTTTCTTTGGTTTATTCTAAGATATCTTGTCAAGGAGGAATCATTATTGTATTCAAACCTTTTGATAGCCTTTTTCACCTTTATTTTTTTTTTTTTGGGCGAGAATTTGTATTGGAGCTGACATTCAATTGAATATGAATACTTCACCAACATTTTTGCATTTATAGACTTTATCATTAAATATTATATATATATATGATTCACTTAATCAAATTTAAATCTTTTTTTTTTTTTACAAAAAAAGTTACTGTATAGGGTAGGAGAAAGGTTGCAGATATTAGAATTCGAAATTCAGATCTGTTATATGTCATTTTTAAAAAATGACTGTATGAACCAACTGAATTAAATTCGATTTGATTAAATTTAAATCTTTGCAATCAGCTAATATGAACTCACAGAAAGGTTATAAAAAGAAGAAAGAAAAGGTTATTGCTTTAGTTGGATCCATGAATCTTCAACTCCTATTAGTGATAATTAGTTCAATTTTATGTTGAACGTTTTTCAACAATACATTGATTTTTTTTCTGTTTGTTTATTTCTTTTATAAGATGTAATAATTATGACATATATATTGACTATTATTTGATTATGATTATACTTTTACTTGTGCATATATCTCATAAAAAATTAGTTAACATTTCAAGTAGAGCTGCTCAAGGGCAGGTTAATCCCTTCGGCGCAATAAGTTCGGTTCGAGTCGGGTCGGGTTTGGATAAGAATATTTATAATTCGGACCGGTCTCTAATTATTATTCAATAATTAAAAAAATATATTTAAATTTAATTATAAAATATATATAAATATTAATATAAAAATAACACTAACAATTTATGAATAGTGAAATGAACTTACGGGCCGGCCCGAAACGGGCTTAGGCAAGAAAAAATATTTTTTTCGGGTCGCGGCTCGGTCCATGAGCACCTCTAATTTCAAGTTTATTTTGAATATTTCTCAAATTTAATTGTCAAAAAGGTTGAAACTAATGAAATTGGCATTATGGGTTGTGCTCAGTATACACTCATATGAGTGTTGGAACTGGGTTCTAATTTTAAATAATGCAGAATATAAGTGAATGTATGGAAAATGACTTCCTCAAAAAGTTCTTGGAAGTCAATTTTCCTTATTTTACTAGCTACAAATTTTGTTTTCAATAATGTGACAATCCGTCCACCATTCATCCAAACAAATTAAAAAAACTGTCATGCTTTTCATTTTAACATCATAATCTAAATCTGGTTCAAGAATTTTAGATGCAGCAGCAGCAAGCATATGCAATTTCAAAACCTGCCTAGCTATCAAGCAATTATGTTACGAGGGATCTTTTGTTTCCTCATGTTCTAACTTGTATGATCACACAAAACGGTATTTCAGTGCGGTGGAGTTAACGTTTTATGATTGAACCTTTTTGTGATTCTGTTATAAAATGGTATTTCAGTGCGGTGAAAGTGTTTCTAACTGGTATGCTAAAAAGAGTCTAAATAAGTTATTAAAAGAGTCAAACAAACACTTATTGAACTCAAAACTTAATCCAATTTATTTATACAATCACTTTTAAGAGGTGACATCCAACAGATCTGGAGTTTAACCTAAAATCTATAACCCTTTTTCCTATCCCGAGATTGTGATTTTCCTATCCTCGCATATATATTTTGGGGAGAGGGGTTTAGTTGTATATATTCCTCACCTATAAAATTCAAAGAGCTAGTTATATTTTTCTAACCAGCAATCTACCATGACCTCTTATTTATTTATTTATTTATTTCAAACAAGATTTTAAGATATTAATCATTACTTCATACAAGTTCTCCACCTATTTTCCTTGGCATGCATATTCATTAGTGAAACATCATCAGGCTTTCTCCTCTAAGTTGGTCAAGTTACAAAAATAAGAGGCTGACTTGAACTTTTTTGTTTTATAAAATTTGATTAAACCAACTGTTTTTTGTTGTTAACTGTTAAGTACACAGTTAACCTAACAAGAGTCTTCTATTACATGAGCAATGGCATTAATAACTAAAGCCAAATAAGAAAAATCAGGATAAATTTAACAAGCATTTATATTTGATGCACTGAAAGTATATAAATATATACACTATCAGTGAACCACATGCATAATGTCATCTATTAATAAGCAAACTTATTTGTATATATTTTTAAAAACTTCTAAAATTTTATATTTACTTATTAATTAATGAGGTGGTATCATATGATTCACTAACAATGCATCAAATATACACCAAATTAACAAATAGAATAATGATATCGAGCTCTACTCAAATTAAACCAAGTAATAAAAAATATAAAGATGATAATATTCATACAAAATTAATATAAAAAAAAGATGCTTTTAATTTCTTAGCTAAAAGATGAAAACAAAAGCATATACTTCATTTAAACATTTAACTATATATATACTAGATTACTAGTTTTTTTTTTTTTTTTTTTTTTTACAAAAGAGGTCACGATCTAAGGATAGAGAAAGGGTTGCAGATATAAGATTCAAAATCTTAACCTGTCGAATGCCATTTCTTAAAGATGATTGCATAAACTAACTGAATTAAATCAAATGTTCACATGGGAGTGATGAGAGACTATTATACATTCAGCTATGATTACATTTAAGCAACTGATAGGCATGTTTAGGCAGCAGTTGCAGCTTTCATGGTACATAGGAAAACATAAATGTAGCTTACAAATGATGAGAGACTGGTGATCCAGATGCCAAATGGAAAACACCCAGTCTTTTTGAAAATTATAGTTGATAATTAAAGCTGCAACAAAATTCATCTAATAATTAAGAGTATCCCAATCGAAGTTCCAAATCCAAATCTTCTTTGGAATCACTAACCAGACCAATCTCCAAGTCCAAGGTTACATACTGATCAGTCTTGTTCTTCTTCTTCAGGTTGAATTCTTTGACACCAAAAAATGATTTTTCACCTTTCATGGTGGTTGAATCCATGCCATTTGAGCTCAAAGGATCGATGAGGCTACCATTATTCACTCGCCATTTCTTCATTTCACAAGGGAAAGCTGAAGCTTGATGAGAAGATAAAGAAGAAAGAGAAGGAGAAACCAGAAGCTGGGAAGGTAATGTGGAAGAGATTAATGGAGAAGAAACCAAAGATGAAGAAGAAGAGAAATTAGGGTTAGGGTTAGGGTTAAGGTTAAGGTCTCTTTGAGGAGGTGACTGTCTTAACCTGGCTCTGTCTCTCCTATGAACATTCATGTGACCACCCAAAGCTTGAGCAGATCTAAATTCTCTTTTGCAGAAGCTGCAAGTGTAAGATCTTGGTGGCCATGAAAACCCATTAAGATAATCATCTTCTTCTCCAAAACATTGATTGTTACAGCTCCATGAATCCTTAAGCTTGTCTTTAATGGCTTTATTACCAACACTATGATCTTTCAAGCTGTTACTAAAACTGTTCCTCTCCATGGATCAGACCTAAACATAGATCAAAAGACTAAGAACAATCTTAGCTCATATATCATGTCAATCTCAAAAGTTGAGACTAGATAAAAGAGAGAAAGAGAGGAAATTATAATTACTGATACCTGAGATATACGGTGATGAACTGATGATATGGAGTTGGGTTCTGGGTTTAGAGAAGAAAGTGATTAAAAGTTGCAAACAAACAGGCCATCAAATTCTATAGCTAGAAAGCTGAAAATCCCCATTGGAGGGTATCAATCTATATGTTTGGTCACTACTTACTATATGTAGAACCTCGGCCTGCCATGTTTTTGCCTTTTTACCATATGAAGGAAAAAAAAACTCTCCAATTATTTTAAATTGTTTAAAGTAAGTACTGTTCCAAAGAAACATAGGAGATAGATATGGTAATTCGTGTATTTATATTGTTTTCGTATATTTTATCAAGTCATAATCGTGTTTAAAGTATTTTATATTTATATAAATTTTGATATGTTAATAATTTGTATTATATAGATTTTGAAACATTTATATATTCGTGTCGTGTCATGTTTTTAATTATTTTTTTCGTATTGTATAATTATGTCGTGTTTAATATTGCGAGATCTAATAGGAGACGATGAGATGAGATCAGTGGATTGATGGACACCTTACAATGAGCCATAGAACTTGGCCAGATTCCATTGGTTAAAATTAGACAAGGTCAAAGGAAAGAGAAAAATATATACTTAGATTCTTCCTCAAGCTTGTTCTTAGGTATTGTTTTTTAAGGAAAAAATAAAAGATGAAATTAGCACAAAAATTATCTGTGTCACAAGGGTCATTGATAAATATTTCACAAGGGTCATTGATTATCAGAACCTCATCCATATCTTGACCAATCCACAACAAGTAGTATAAGTATACAATTAACATTGAAGAGAAAATATTGTATGGAACGGATACTTCATGTCAGCATATATCTTTTTCATACAAATATAATAATTAAATGATAAATATTTATTTTAGCAATTTATTAATGATTCTTGTAATAAATAATTGTTTTAAATGGAAGGGATATATACATGTTTCATACAATCATTTTTCTAATATTGAATGTCTAAAATGGTTAGGAAATCGAGTATTACCTCAAATATCATGCATATTGTATAGACTTTTGGAAGTTGAGTTCGAGAAAATTTAAGCGTGTAATGTCATTTTTAAATGAGTTAAATAGATAAATATTGAGGGTAACAGTAAATTAAAAATCTCATAAAATGTTTGGAATGGTTCAATATCCAACATTAATCCGTGCCAAATTTAATGAATTAATATTTTTAGAGTACATAATCAAAATTTTCTTGATGTCATGCTAATGATCCATCACAGCTAGCTCAGCTCCTATTACTACAAACTTTTATTTAAAACAATATTTTCACTAAAGTATGCTGGAAATGTGTACATTAATTCAGAATAAATGTTATACATTGCATATAAAAATATATAATTTACTAAATATTCTTACGGGTATTCCTTAGCATTTACCTTCTTAATTAATATATACTTGCGTTGGACCTCAATCCAAGGAATACTGCATAGTAAATTAATCGATAGTGCTATTTATACTTCTTAAGAATATATAATTTTTTCAATAATTTTTTATAAAAAAACTCATTATATAATCTTAAAATTTCAAAATACCTTTTAATCTTCATAATTATTCAGTTTTTAAAGAATATTTTTAAGAAGTGTATAAATTATTTTCCAAATCATTTATTCTGCTTAGGGACTTATGTATACCCAAGCTTGGGTGCACATATGAACAAGGAAGCAACAAATTAATTAGTTCTAAGTTGAAAGGAACTTCTATATTAAAATTGCACAAATCATTTTTTTGGGGGAAATTTTTATTTAATTAGATTTGGATTACATAATTTACAAGTATTAGATTTTTTAATTATGTAATCTAAATTTAATAATTAACCCTAAATCCTAAAGCCTAAAGCAAACAGATCACCCAATTCATCCAAAAAAAAAATCATAATCAAAGTGTAAGATGAATTTCTCTTTCAATGCAACTTAAATCTTTAGACAGTATGCTAGCTAGTATATATATATATATATATATATATATATATATATATATATATATATATATATATATATATATATATATACACGTTGCTGAATTAATGCTTAAAAGGTACAAATTGTTAATAAAAAAGAAATAACGAAGGAAAGATATGAAATTAGATCTGTTCATGGATCGGATCGTGCCCGACTAGCAAAAAATTTGTTTGTCCGAAACCTCGACCCAACGAATCCAAAAAACCTGAATTATTGTTCAAAAAATATTTAAATATTATTTTTATATTAATATTTATATATTTTCATGATTAAATTTAAATAAATTTATTTTATTTATTAAACAGTAATCTAGGCCGGACCGAGCCGATCCGAATTTAGAAAACCTATCTTTGACTCGACCCTATTCGAGCTAAGTCTATCAAACCAGACGGTTAGCTTGCATAGTTTTAAAATGCAGCCGTTACGCAACGTAACGACCATGATGTAACCGAAATTGAAATCTCCACAACGTATTTTGTCCGTTACGTAATGCTCACGACATTATCAAATTTTTTAAAACACTATCAAATTCATAACCGCGACACCGTAATCACATCCGCGATCGCAATTTAAAACTATATGCACAGGTCTAAATGAAATCGTTAACATAGGGATATAGGAATAGCAAAAAAAAAGCAAATAACATTCCCTATGTTTTTCAAATCTCGTTCCTCCTTTACTTTGATGTTGAAAATGGAACGGAGCTATCTAACATAGGTTACCGATAAAAAGAAGTTGTAGCTGTATATAATTTTCCAGCAAAACAAACATGCAAGATTAATGCCTGCATGCAGCCGATTTCATATATTATCATATCATCATCATTCAATAAAGCTTTGATTTACCCAACATTATCTCAAACGAAAGGGAAATCCCATTGCACCCCATGCATGGTTTTAAAATGTGGTTGTTACGCAACGTAACAATCGTGACGTAACATAAATTGAAACCTTCATTATATTTTATTCATTAAATAATATTCGTGACATTATCAAATTTCTTGAAACACTACTACGTATGCAAATGCCTGTTATACCCGCAACCGTAACACTACAATCGCATTTATAACGAAATCCGCAACTATGCCCATGATTTCCTTTCCTTATTTCTTGAGAGAGAAAAAAAGGGAGCAAGTTTTATCAGAGAGCCGGTTTAGACAAAAGATACTGCCACATTTAGCTGAGATTTACTGAAAGACTAGCAGCCAATTAGCAGATCCCTTGCCATGTTAAATATAGCTGTAATTTCATTAGGTTCTACAGCCGAAATTGCAGTGTTTACCCGCAGTGTAACAGGTTGCTGTCTCTTCCGCTCATAGTTTAAGATTTAGTCATTAAAATCTGAGCTATAGCTTTAATGCGAGCTTAATTATTACTTTGTTTATATATGACAGAAAAGAAAGTGAAGAAAGTGATTAATTAGCACCCGCCAAATATGGTGGTTTGGGTTTTGTTTTGTTAGCTGTTTTACTGAATAATAGTTCTGATGGGAATCAAACAGGCCTTGCCATTTGGTTTGCATTGCATATGTCTCATCAACTTTGAATCATTTTTTGAGTCTTTGTTTTTCTTCAATTCTCTGCTTGAAAAGCACATGGAAAGTATCAACAAGAAAGTGGAGTCTCAAATGCCTTACAATGCATTGAAATTATTTGGTGGGTTGAGACTTGAAATCGGGGATTTAAATTGTGATCGTGGACGTGTTTTTGGTCGTATCTTATTTATTGCGATTGTAGATGTAATAAATGTTATTACGGTCAATTGCAATAAACAACGATTGTGAATATAAAAAACGAAAAAAGTCAAAACCGTTAAAATAGCGACCGTAATAACCCGTTGCGACCATAATTCTAAATTGTGGCCGTTACGCAACGTAACAATCGCGACGAGCTGAAATTGAGACCTCCGCATCGTATTTTGTCCGTTACGTAACTCTTACGATACTATCAAATTCCTTAAAATACTATCAAATTTACGTCCACGACAATCGCGACGCTTTACGTCACAATCACGACACCGCAACTATATCCACGATAAAAATCCGCGATCGTAATTTAAAACTATGGTTGAGAGCGTTATTTAAATTATTGCTTGAGAGACTTCAGAGGCTGACAGATTTGAGATATGTGTGTGTTGGTAGTAACTCTTTTCCTTTGCATTCTGAATTACGTTAAGGCTTGCTATTCGCTGTTCACAGCTCTTGTTTGATGGGAGATTCCAATTTCCAAAGGGGAAGAAGGTCCTGATCTCAGAAGAGAAAGGGAAAAAAAAATATATTAATGATATATAAAGTTAAGAAAACGTGTAAAAATAATTAGTATTAGGCTAATGTAAATTGATCCCTCTTATATATTTATAATAGAATTTTTTTCAGCTTCGTTAGGAAATTTTTTTAATTAAATTAATGATTATAAATAAATTTAAATTTAATCATATTAAATTATTATTATTTATTTAAATAATTTAAATAATTTTTTTATATTTTAATATATATTAATATCAATATATCATATTTTATTAATTATAAAAATTAAATATATGAAAATTATTTTATCTATAAATTACATAATACAAATGTATTTGTAAATGTTATTTATTTCTAAAAATATTTACATCTTATTGTATGAAATATGTTTTATTTATGATATAAAAATATATTAATTTTCATGTTATCAAATTCTATTAACGATGACAATGTAATTATGAAATAAAATCATCATTTAAAATATAATTTTAAAATAAATTATTTTTATTATGATTAAATTATTGCTAATAAATTTAAATTTCATAAATTTTTATTTATGTTGAAAAAATATTGATTTTTTTTTTCCTTTTTGCTAAATTAATGAGCTACAAACCCATTTTTTATATTTTTATTTTGCCTATTTAATTTTTTAAATATAAAAATAGTACATGAACAATAACAAAATAAAATTGTGATTTGTATTTTATCAATTTATTATTTTCTAAAATATTAAAGTATCAAAAACCCCAAACATTATAATAATTAAAATTTAAAAAATAAATAAATAATCATCGAAGGTTAAGCGTGCAAACTGCAGGTCGATGTGCGAAAAATTTAGGAAACCCATAGTATTTTTTTTGGTTGAGTTGAAACATTTATTTTATTTTTGTTCTTTTAATTGTCAAAAATGTTTTTTTTTGTTTTGTTGATTTATCATAAATATTTTGAATAATTTAAAATATTCCAATAAAATTTAGATATATATTATAGTAAAATAAGATACTCATCATATATCCCTTTCATCTCTTTCTTTCTTTCTTTTTCTTTTTTTCATTTTCTCATTTTTCCTTTTAACCTATCCTCATCTAAGCCTGCTCAAGGGTCGGGTAGCCTGCTCGGCAGGTCCGGCCCGTATTAGGTTGGGCTCTGGCAGAGATATTTTTTATTCAAGCCGGCCCAATTCGAATCACTGTTTAATTAATAAAAAATATTTTTTAATTTAATTTAATTATAAATATTTTTTAAATTATTATTATTATTTGAACAATAACTCGTGCCAGCAAGTCGATCTGGGCCTGAGTAAAGAAAATTAAAAAAAAAAATGGGCTATGGCTCTGCCTGGCCATGAATAGGTCTACCTACCCTCATCTCTTTAGTTTTTTTTTTAACTTTACCCTAGAGCTGCTCATGGGCCATGCCGCGGCCCGGTTTTTTTTTATTTTCTCTACCCAGGCCCGGCCCTGGGTCACCCAGGCCCGCCCGTTTAGGCCCGAAACACTGTTCATTGGAATAAAAAATAATATTTTTATTTTTTTATAATTAAAATTAAATAAAATAATATTATTATAATAAAAATTACTGTTCCGGGCCGGGCCTGCCCGGAACACAAAATATCCTGCCCAGGCCCGGCCCAATACGGGCCGGGCGGGCTGCCCGGCCCGTGAGCAGGTCTACAGTTTATCCTTTATACATGAAATTTCAAAACTATTTTCAACAAATATTGCAATTCCTTTCTTGTCCTTAAAAGGACTGGTGTCTCTTAACCAAGAATCTTGTAGCCAAAATTATATCTGTTAGACATTTTAATTTCTAGTTTGGCCAAAAAAATCTTGCTTTGGATCGTCTAGAGTAGGGGTGTAAACGAGATACTTGTGCTCGCAAACGCACTACTCGGATTTGGCTAAAAAAAAAAACTTGAATTGGGCTCGGTCATTGTCTAGTCGAGCTCTCGAGCGAGCCAAATTCCAGTATCTAATGCTTGACTCAAGTAGTTCACGAGCCTAATTGAATTTTTTTATTTTTAATATATATTTTTTACTTTTTTGATTAGTATTAAAAAATCTCAATTAGAACTCGAGCTCGAGTATAAATAATAGAGTTTAAAGTCGAGCATGGAAATCGAACTCGAGTTTTAAAAATGAAACTCAATCAAACTCGAGCCGAGCTTCGAGCCTCAAATTTCGAGTCGAGCTTGAGCTTTTTATAGCTTGAGCTCGACTCGGCTAGATTACACCCCTAATCTGGAGGGTGTTAGTGTCATTGGGCTTTTAGTCTTGCTTGGGTTTAGCCCAAGGTAGTGGCCTATAGACCAATGACTATCGTTCAAGTTTTGGGTCGTCTGCAAGTGAACCCTAAAGCTAATGGGTTTATTAGACCAAAAGGTTTCTAGAGCCCATAACCCAGTTTTTACTGAAAACTTTTGAGACAATTTGTTCGTTCTTAAGGCATCAAACAACATAGAATTATGCATAAAGAATGTCAAAAAATTATCCCATAATCTTTCAATTTCTTGCATTAGATGCAATCAGATTAGCCTTGTTTGGAATATTGTCGCTAATTCCCAACTATCTTCACATCCGATATGTAATACGCTACCAAGAGAGACCCAAAGAACACAAAGAATAGACTGAAATTTCACCGAAATATCTCAGGCAACCAAATCCCAAATATAATGGTTGGGTAAACTTCAATTGCTTTCATTAGTATTGGATGTGCTAGAAATATGAATTTTGAGGAACTCTAGTTCCACCTCTAATTCTAAGTTCTTTTGCCCTTTCATTCTTTTAAGTGCACTAAGTCTAGAGTTAAGTCAGCAGGCTCAAGACAGTTCAGGCCAACGCCACACAGGACATATAGATATCGCCTAGTTTTTTAGGATCAAGTCGAACTCCACCAAACCCCAATAGACGGATGACACGTGGTGCCCTCCAAGACGCCCGACTAGGTATAAATAGCCTAGTAAGAAACTGATCTTAGATACGTACCTATACACTCTGACCTCCATTACTTCACAATCACCTTCTCTAGCCTTCCTCGAGCACTTACTAATTTAAGTATCAAAACATGCTCTGGAACCAAAACTCCGGCGTCCTCTAACTTTTTTTTTTCCATCTCAGCATAGATTTAGATCACAAGATAAATCAACTCGCCACCAAAAGAACATCAAACATTCTCTAACTCAACATATAAAGGGAGTTGCTTATCATGCTGGAGACCCTAAGCTGCAATAAAACTAAAAACAAAAGACAGCTTTGAACCTGCCGATCAGTTGTGTTCAGCTTGACAAATATGTTAGGACAAAAGATGGGGTATCTTGGCTTGATTAGTGTCGGTTGCATTTTGGGATTCATCTTGTATTAAATAGCAAAATAATTTCCAACGTATGGCATGTTAGATATTACAATTATGTTACCTGGATTCGTCGAATATTGGTATGTGACCATACGAGTATATTAATTTTTTTTGAAATTTATATATTTGAAGGATCATACCCCATACCTATATTCGAATATTTGTCGAACACGAATAATTTATAAAAAATGAAGAATTCAAGTAATATAGTGTTACAATGCTTAACTAGGGCAGCAGACTCACACATTGTGGATTTAAATCTCCACAATTGAGGCTTAATAACTGTTCTATCTCCATTGATGATTTTTTTTTAAAAAAAAACAACTAAAATTTATTAGTAAAAGAGTTTAAGACTTAAGAGTTAAAAGAGTCACTAGAAAATTTCCTCGGGCGATGCTGTGAGAGTTTTAATTCTTTTAAAAAATATACACGAGTAATTTTATTATGTGACCTCGTTACATCCAAATAGGTTTTGAAAAGGTTAAAAAATTCCTATAATTTGCATATGATCACTTTGCTAATCCAAACTTTTGAGTCACTTATATCATTATTCACAGAATTTCAAATAAATTTATTATTAAAATAATTTAATTGGAATTGTAATTTTACTTGATGTTTGGATCCATCTACCAAAGGTATTAATCTTTAAAAAAATCCAAATAAATTCATACATATAATTGTTGAGCATATCCTTTGTTTAAGACAGTTGATCTTGTACTTAGCAATCCTTAAAAAAGATCTAAAGAGAATCGCATCCTCAAATTCTTAACATCAAAACCTTTTTGCTATGTTTGGAAATATTAATTTGAAATTTTGAATTTGAATTTCATTTGCTATATAAATTGCGATAATGAAATGCATATATTATATATAAATTAGTTAAGATTCAATATGATTATATATTTGAAAAAGCATAAAAACATGAATTTCAAATTCACAAATAGTTATAAGTATTTTAAATTCACTACTAAATAAGCATCCAACAAATTCATGGATTTGAAAAATAATTATCAATGTTATATTTACATGTGTTTTATTACACAATTTATATTATTTTTAAAATCCAAATTTTCAAACGCAATCTTAATTAATTTTTAAAATAAAAAAATGGTGATGGAACAAAACATTACTAACCCAAATACAATCCAACCACAAAACTAAAAAGCCCATACAAAACAAGTACAAAACCCTTTTTTTTCTTTCACTTCCCAAACCAAACTCTAAAATTAGCAAAATCAAAAACTAAAAAATTAGGTTAAAAAATACCTAACAAAAATAAAAAGAATAATGAATCTCACGATGTGTTTAGCCTATCCATAAATTTTAAAGCTCCCAAAAGAAGTCAAGGCATTGAGCCAACCCTTTAGTGCTCTCTAACATTTGTCATCGACCCTATATAAATAAAATTCATTATTTTATTTTATTTTATTTTATTCATAAATATTTATTTGTTTTTAATATATTGATCGAAAGTTTTTAATTTTATCAACGACATTAAAAGTGTATTTGATAGGGTGAAAAAATGAAATAATGGATGGAGGGTGAAAAACTGAAAAGAAAATGAATTTGATTGTATTTGGTAAGAAAGAAAAGTTAGAGGAAAGAAAATAAGAAAAATAACTATTTTTCAATCTTATGAATAAAAAAAATTCATTCCAAATGAACAAAAAAAAAAAAAAAAACATTCCAAATTGGAATGATAAGATGAGAGAAAATAATAAGATACATGTGATTTAAGTATGCATATTTACAAAGATTATCCATTATTTTTTAAAATTTTATCTTAATTTACAAAAAATATAATAGTAAAATAATATGATTTTCAATTTATTTTTTCAACTTTACCAAGCAACGGATGGAACAAAATCATTTTTTCTTTCCACTTTTTCATCTTTCCTATCAAGCATACCAACAAAAAAATATATATGTTTTTTATTTTTCACTTTTCTCCTCCTTTAATTTTCTTTCCACCCTACTAAGCAAAATCTAAAAGATTATCACATATTTTAATTTTAAATATATTTTAAAGAGTATATATTATTTGGTTTATAAATCTAAAATTTTTATCAATGAATAAAATAATTTTTATTAATAAATAAACTTTTAGCCTATCCAATTTTTTTATTAATTAATAATTAATTTGTTAATGAGTTAACAACAAACAAACAAACAAGCGAAAAAGATATTTTTTGTTTTTCTTTCTTTGTATCTCCTCTTCCTCGCTAGTGATAAAAAAATCGGATTAGATTGGCAGGTCGGACCGAGAACCAATGGTTTGTTCGATCCGATAAATATGTTAGAACCAAAATTTTACCAAATAGATAAAAAAATTGATTCAACCGATTAAAAATCAGTTTAAAACTGAATTGAATTTGTAAAAAACCAATTTTATATGTTTTTGTTTTGTTTTTTTTTTTCAGAATTAATAAGATTTAAACCTTTAGTATCTTAGTTTTATATTGAAAACCATATATTAAGCCAAATAAATATTTTTATTAACTATTAACTATATTTAACTATTAACTAGTGGTCTCAAACTAGTAATTCTAAAGGAATTCACTGGGTAAGGTGGGACAAAATGTGTACGCCTAAGGGAGAAGGAGGCTTGGGTTTAGGGATATGGAGAGGTTTAATCTGGCATTACTTGCTAAACAAGGCTGGCGCTTGCTAAAAAACACAGGTACTCTTGTACATCAAGTCTATAAAGCAAGATATTTTCATAATTGTGATTTTATGGATGCTAGATTAGGCGGAAACCCCCTAATTTGGAGGAGTATTTGGGAATCTAGATCTGTCCTACAGAAAGGGTTACGGTGGACGGTTGGTAATGGGGAAAATATCCGGATATGGGAGGACTAATGGTTATTGAAGATACCATCATTTATGATCACCACCCCAAAACCAGATTATATAGAGATAACGATGGTGAAGGAACTGATCGATGAGAACAGCAGGCAATGGAGACATGATATTATTAATAGTTTGTTCAATGCAATTGAAGCAGAAGCCATCTGTGGGATTCCTATTAGTAACTTGGACTACCCTGATCAACTGGTTTGGCACTTTGACAATAAGGGGATCTATACGATAAAGTCTGGATACAAATCATTAAGGAATGAGGTTCAAACATCAGACACATCTGTTTCTATAGTCAACAATGGACAGACTGCATCAATATGGAAGACATTATGGGCAACAGATATACCACCAAAGATGAGAATAATGATCTAGAGATTATGGCATGATGCAGTACCAGTTATGGTGAATCTAGATAGAAGGAATATTAATGTGAATACAGTATGCTTCAGATGTGGAGAGAATGAAGAGACAACCTTACATGCCATTCGCGACTGTCGTTGGGCACAGAGTATATGTGCAATGCAGGGGTTCAACTGGAGTACCATTACTAGAGACCATCCAAATCCAGCTGCTTGGCTAAACCACATCTGCACACAATCGAACAGTGGAAGAATTCAACAACTGTTTGTCACGATTTGGACAATTTGGCAAGGGAGAAATGGAGAGATGCATGGAGAAGATAAATGGTTACTAATCACAACAGAAAATTTTATCAAAAGATATTTATCTGAGATAAATTGTTCAAAACCTAGATCTGTCGAGATCGTCACAGTCACTGAGCAAAGGTGGGTGGCACCATCGGAGGGAGAATTCAAAGTTAATTTTGACAGTGCCATTGACTCAGGAAGGAAGGTGGGAGGTGTTGGTGTCGTAGTTCGTGACACAGAAGGAGAAATACAGGGAGCATATGTTGCACAACGGCGAAATACTACAGACCCAATGGTGATTGAAGCTGAAACGACAGTTCGTGCACTGAGGTTTGCAAAAAATCATTTTGGAAGGTGATGCTTTAGGAGTGGTAAGTCAAATTAGATCTAAGGAAATTGATCTATCACCTATTAAAAACTTAGTTGATGAAGCCAAGAATATCTCCTCAAAATTCTTGTCATGTCGGATTACTCACACAAAAGGTATGGGAGCAAAGCCTCACATATTTTGGCAAAGTATGGTTTATAGCAGACAGATGAACGGATTTGGGTTGAATACTGTCCAGAATTTCTTCCAAACAATGTTATTGATGATTGTAATCAACGTTAATTAATGAAACTCTATTTTATTTCAAAAAAAAATTATATTTAATATTTATTTAATATTATAATTAATTTTTAAATTAATAACGTTTTATCAAATTCACCAATTCAATCAATTGAACTGATTTGACTGAAAATTGAAAATTTGACAGATTTTTTTAACCTTGCTCTTCACACATCATTTTTTATTAAAAAATAATAATAAAAGAATTAGTAATTATCAAAAAATGAATTACAGAATTTACTATAATAAATAAAAAATTTCCTGGGTTTTCTTCTCGCTCTCTCTCTCTCTCTCTCTTTCGCTGCTTCCCTTTGTCTCTTTGTCTTTCTCTCTCTAGAATCTCAAGAGAGCTGCCATAGCGCCCCATTTGAACCAAAAAAAAAAAGAGAGCGAGAAAACTCTATTGACTCTTCCATTTCCAGGTTCGTTTTCACCTCATTTTGATTTTTCTTTTATTTATTGGGTTTTTTTTGTTTATTTAGGGTTTGATTTTGATCGGGGTTTTGAGGGGTTTTTAATCTGGCGTTCTATTATTTATTTAGGGGTTTAATTGGGCTTGCGGTTCATGCAATTGGGTTTTAATTAGACTCTTTTTTTTTTTTTTTAAATTTGGGTCTTATGGGTTGATTCATAAGATTCTGTTTGGTTCTTTTGGAGCTAGATTATTGATTTTATTAAGATTTTTAATTAGGGTTTTATTGCTTTTTGCATTTTAATGGCGGGCTTTTTTTTTTGTGTGTGTGTGTGTGTGTGATTGTAGCAGTTGAACTTGTCTAATTAAATTAATGATAGATTTTTTGAAATTTTATATGGCTTTATGTTAATTATTTGAATATTTTAAAACTTTAATATCAATAGCATATGAACCTAAAAACTGGTGGGTGTATCAGTTAGTTTTTTGGGGTAATTTTGGTAATTTTAATCGTGAACAACGGTCGAAATTTTGATGTAATTGTAGTTTTAGTTTTGGGTTTTAGATGCTATGGTGAAAAAAAAAATGGTAGGGGTATATTTCTACCAGCCTATTTGGCTGTGATGTTTCAACTTTTTTTTTTTTGCATTTCAAAAGGAGGTTTAAGAGTTAATAATTTTGAGTGTTTTTGAATTGTGTAGCAAGTGTAGCTGAAGGAGTGTGAGGAGGAGTTTTGAAGCGGGAAATGGCTGGGGTTGCAAGTGAGGACTCTGGAGTGGGAAAGTCTGTGGAGGGGATTTCAAGTGGGCAGCGTTGCCAATCAGGGGAAGCGTTGGCAGAATGGCGGTCTTCTGTGCTGGTGGAAAATGGAACACCTTCAACCTCACCCCCTTATTGGGACTCTGATGACGATGATGATGGTGGTATGCTTTTCCATGTTTGGTTGAATGCTCTTTATTCTTTTGAACATGTGTTTTGTATGCTGTCTGTTTATTCTCAACCGCTATAAAGCCTATTGAAGCTTTAGGTTGAATCCTTCCGGTATAATGTCCAAAACAATGAGTGATTAAAAATATGGAGTGGCATGATAATAAAAATGGCTTGCATTCAGTTTTGGGTAGTCTATTGCGATTTTGCTGTCTACATTTTGGACTGGAACTGAGGGGTTCTCTAATGTTTAGGAATTACTTATAATCATAATTACAATTGATGGATCAGGTTGTTGAAACATGTTAAATGGAGCCACTGTTGTCTTGAGATTAATTTTAGCATAGATGGTTTTCACTTGTTTATTGTTGTCTTCCTGTGAAGTTAATTTTTTCAAGCTCTAACTCATTGATGTACTTGATTATAGAAGGTTAAGTACTAAAGCCTGGTGCTCATGACACATTCACCTATTAAAAGATAGATTAAGAAAATATTTCTCTAACTATCTTGTTTCTTTTATCTCCAGTTCCCTTACATATGCAAGTTGAATATAGATGGATGAAAAAGAGGGGCTTTTTTGGAGAATTTTTGCCTGCAGACGTGTAGAAATTTGAATACTCATGATATATAGTCAAGCAATTGGTTTTTAGGACTCAAGAATTATTTACTTCAGATTTCTTTTTTTTTTAAAGGTCATGTGTAGTTCCACAAGGAGTTATTTACTTTAGATTTTTTTTATCGTCTTATTGAGCTCTGGAAGGTGTAATTGACTGTAAACTGTTTCTTCCTGATGCATAATACTATGGGAGAAACATAAAACATGAAAGGTTAATAGGCTAGCTTGCTCATAGATGATGCTTGTTCTGAACTATTTGAGTGCACTAAAAGTACAAATTAATTTAGCTATGGAATACTTATCAAGAAGTTTTCTCAACCAGTACTTTTATTTTGTTTTAAGTATGAACTATTTGGAAAATGTTTTTGTTCTTCTTCCTTTTTTTTTTTTTTTTATGATTGAAACTTCTTAAACTGAGTTTTTTTTTTTTAACAATCAGAGGTGAATTGGCTAGCTTGAGTGTACTAAAAGTAACAAATTAAGCTGGGCTAGGGAATACTTATTACGAAGTTTTATCAATCGGTACTTTTTATATTGCCATTTTAAGTATGAAGTGTTTGGAATATGTTTTTGTTATTCTTCCTTCTTTTTTTTTTTTTTGTTGTTGATAAAAGCTTATTAAACTGAATTTACTTCTTTATAGGGCCGAAACCTTCTGAATTATATGGAAAGTATACATGGAAGATAGAGAAATTTTCACAGATTAACAAAAGAGAACTTCGCAGTAATGCATTTGAAATTGGTGGCTACAAGTGGTATGGGGCTTAAATATTATTGCCTGTTATTTTTTCTACTTTGCTTTGTCAAATTCATAATTGTCATCCTGGAATTCCTGTTCGTTCATATCATTTCTGAAATTATATGTGGAGTATATTTGCTTGTACACACACAAAGATATTGTTGGTTGTAAAGAAACATATGGCTTTGTAGCAGGCAAATTCCTTAGTTTTGATTTGAGCTGCTTGCCATGGTTGACAGGTACATTTTAATTTATCCACAAGGTTGTGATGTTTGCAATCATCTCTCATTGTTTCTCTGTGTTGCTAATCATGACAAACTTCTTCCAGGTTTGATATTTTCAGTAAATTCCATGTTGGATTTATTCTCATTAATCTTGTAATATGTTGTTGGAATTATATGGTTACTCGCTCTATTCTGAGACAGGTTGGAGTCATTTTGCACAGTTTACGATAGCCGTTGTGAATAAAGATCTAAAGAAATCAAAATATTCAGGTTGGTTGGCTCAAATATAGTTTAGTAGGCTAATAGAGATCATGAACTCTGAGTAACTTGCTGCGGATTGCAGATACTTTACATCGATTCTGGAAGAAAGAGCATGACTGGGGATGGAAAAAGTTTATGGAGCTCTCAAAAGTTTATGACGGATTTATAGAATCTGACACACTAATAATAAAAGCTCAAGTTCAAGTCATCAGGTACTCAGTAATTTATTGATAAGCAAACCGTTGCCTGTGGTGCTTCATTCAATGCTTAGACAACTGCCTTTCTTACTAATCTTTATTGCTTTATTACATAGCCTTTGTAGCTAAGTAAGTCCTTCCAATTTCATTTGCTGTTTATATGATTAGTAGCATTAAATATAGACTTTGAATGTTTTTCTTCATGCTTATCAACACAACATTTTTCCAATCCCAGTTTTCAAAAAATATAAGACTCGGTTGAAACTTTTGATTGATATCGTTTCATTCTGCCATTATATTATATCTTTGATGATGAAGTTGGCTTAGTAATTAGGTCATTGTAGTTTAAGAAGGTTCCTTGCATGGAGTTGTTTTCTCATTTTGAAATTATGGCCTTGGTATGTTACAACCAAGTTGATGTGTTGTGTTAATTTGTGTACACCTGATTTAGTTTTTTTCCCCTTTTTTCCATCTTGATGAGCAAATTTAATATTTCATTTTGAATTTGTAGGGAGAAAGCAGACCGGCCTTTTCGTTGCCTTGATTGTCAGTATAGGAGAGAACTTGTTAGGGTATATTTGACAAATGTAGAGCAAATTTGTCGCCGTTTTTTGGATGAGAGACGAAACAAGCTAGGGAAGTTGATAGAGGACAAAGTTAAGTTGTCAAGGTAATTGATTTTATATTCAGTACTTTTAATGACTTATTATTCACATAGATCAATGAATATCAGTTTTAACTGTGTGTAGCATCTGTCTTTGAAAGATATGTTATGCTTGAATGTTTTCCTTTTAGAGGGTTTTCCTATGAACTGGTTTCTGTGGTTCCTATTACCATTGCCTGATGTTCTGCTAAATTTGATCTTTGTTGTTATAGCATCAAATTCCTTCTTACCATGACCTTATGTATCAAAGGTGGCCTCAATTATTTTGACTTAGTAATTTCATTAGTTTTGTGTTCTTGTTAATGTTTTGATTGGCATATATTTGGTGATTTGTTTCTCATTGGGCCATTACCTCTATCTTTTTGTTGCTTTTTTTTTTCTCCAACTAATTGTTTGCAATTGTTGCAGCTTTGGTGCTTTCTGGTTGGGGATTGACCAAAATTCCAGGCGCCGAATGTCCAGGGAGAAAACAGATATGATTTTGAAAGTAGTTGTGAAGCACTTTTTTATAGAGAAGGAAGTGACATCTACTTTGGTAATGGATTCACTTTATAGTGGGTTGAAGGCTCTTGAAGGGCAGAGTAAGGGCAAGAAAGCGAAGTCAAAACTATTAGGTACTGAAGAAATGCCAGCTCCAATTGTTCGTGTGGAAAAAGATATGTTTGTGTTAGCGGATGATGTGCTACTACTTCTAGAAAGGGCTGCTTTGGCACCATTACCTCCGAAAGATGAGAAAGGTCCTCAGAACCGAACAAAGGTAAGTTTCTGAATATGATAGGTTATAATGAGTAAGAACATTGGGTTTAAGCCATTATAGAGTAATTTGTAAAGTTCTTTTTTAAAAATTTCTTAATAAATGAAGACATATTTAGTGGAATTCTTTACTTCTATTTCAAATACATGAATTCTGCCTTGGTGTCTATAAAAGTAGATGCTTTCTCTTCTCCAGAAGCTAATGCTGTTCCCATATGCTTCTCTGGGAAAGATAATTCAAGCACCTTGCCTGGCGTATTTATTTTTGTTTTTTACAGCAGCAATGAAGAAAGCTTTTTCCTTATACATTAATTTGTTTGTCTTTTTGAGTTCAAAAATGGCGTTTCAGCTTTTTCCTTGCTCCGCAAGCCTTTTCATTTTATGTAGGATGGAAATTCTGGAGAGGATTTCAACAAGGATTCAATTGAGCGTGATGAAAGGCGTCTTACAGAATTGGGTCGCAGGACAGTGGAAATATTTGTTCTCGCTCATATTTTCAGGTACCATATTTTCTAACTTTGCAGTCAATTAATAATAGCTTGTTGATTTTTTCCATCACTTATGGAAATACTGGTACGTGTCCTTATAACTAGGATTGGGGAATTGTCTTAGTAAACTTAAGTTCTTTCTAACACATGGGCCATTGTCTTATTTTCCGACGGTTTATGTGCACAAAATTAGCTTTTAGTCAGCTTGATGGAAAGATTAGATTCTGAATTTTCACTTCTATTCAGCAATCTCCATACGATATTAATGAATGATATTTCCTTATTTGTACCCATAGATGCCCTAATTTTTTTCTTATATACAGCAACAAGATAGAAGTTGCCTACCAGGAAGCTGTTTCTTTGAAGAGACAAGAAGAACTCATCCGTGAAGAAGCGGCATGGCTGGCTGAAAGTGAGCAGAAGGCTAAACGAGGAGCATCTGAAAAGGAGAAAAAATCAAAGAAAAAACAGGTATAATTCTTTTTTTTTTTTGGGCATGGTAGAGTCTTGGCAGATATCAGAATGAACACTCTCCTTTGACCACCTAAGCACGAAAAAATGAAATAAAATAAGGTTTACATTTTCCCAAATTTATTTTCTGGTGATTATCAGAAAGATACCCTAATTTACTTTTGGAAGCAATTTAAAGTGTATTTTTTTAGTTTCATTTTGAAAGAATTAAGAGGGTAGATAGCGTGAAGTTTTTTCTTCTGAATTCGACACATTTTCCCCTGCTTACATACTGCAGGCTAAGCAAAAACAGAATAATCGTAAAAGCAAAGATAAAGGGAGGGAGGAGAAGGCTATTGTGGCAGCACAGAAGCACCAAGAAAACGACCCCGATGATGAAAAGGAAGCCTCTATGATGGAAGAGGTGCAGCCAGTGCCTGAAAAGTCTGATGTTCTGGGTGATGTATCTGATGTTTCTGACTCGGTTGATGATGCCAATGACATTCTTCAGCCCGACTCGGAAGACAGAGATGCTAGTCCTGTTAATTGGGATACAGATGCATCAGAAATTCATCCTCCCACAGAAGCCAGTAGCAGTGGCATAAGTGGATTATCATGTGTACAGAATGGAGTTGCTGATAGGAGCCCATCGATAATGGATGATAGTTCATCAACGTGTTCAACAGACTCCATACCATCGGTGGTAATGAATGGGCACTACAAAGGGAACTCATTTTCTAACAACCAAACCCAAAAATCACCTAGCAGGTAAAGTGTTGCTTAGGTTTCTTTCCATGTGTCTGGATGCTAAGGCAAGGTATTTATCTTCACCTGGCTCTTCAAATTTGTAGAGGAAAGAACCAGCGAAGTAAAACATCAAGTGATTGCAGCAGTTGGACTACAGAAACTGATAATCGGCCTTCTTGTCCCGCATTAGATGCAGGGGACCATATTGATGTTTCTGAAAGTAGTAAGGCTGGTGAATCTGAGTCCGGGGCTGCTGTTTCATCCTTGCTGAATCAGACAAAGTGGGTTGAGCAGGATGCTGTTAAAAAGGTAGTGTATTATTGTATTTCTATTCCATCTCATAAGCTCTTAAATTTGTTTTTTGTTACTTTTACAGCTGTACTGCTTTTTCAGCTTGGGCTATATGATTGACATTTATCTTTTCAATGTAATAGGAAGTTATTTTTCTGCAAAAGAAACCAAGCACCCAAGATCCAGTTGATTTAGAAAGACCTAAAGGGAAGCCGGTCGCTATATCATCCTCTCCAAGAAGCCCTACTAGAAATCTGCCACCTACTGCTCAGTTTAGTTCAGAATACAGGAGTGCTGGCAGTGTAGATTCTATGCCAGTTAGGAAGGCAACATCAAACAGCTTGCAACAGAGTGATCAATCTGCATCTTCAAGTACGTCATTCCGAATGACTGGTATATCAAAATCCGAGACTCAGAAGGTTGCAGCTCCAAAACCAACCGAAAAACCTATGACCCCACAAGTGCCTGTGATGTCAAGGCTCTCCAGTGCTCCTCTAGTTCCTGGTCTGAGGCCAACGGCTCCTGTTGTTTCTATGGTTCAAAGAACTCATTTTCTTGCCCGTTCAGTTAGTGCAGCTGGCCGTTTAGGTCCTGACCCATCGCCAGCTACTAGTTATGTTCCTCAATCTTACAGAAATGCCATAATGGGTAACCATGTTGCTTCTAGTTCAGCTGGTTTTACTCATCCTAACTCCCCTGGCTCAGGAGTCAACCCGCCATCAGCATATTCGCAACCACCTGCCTTTGTATCTGCACCAATGTATATACCCCAGAGTTCCGAGAGGATGGAGCAAAATTCCGTCCGATCAGACTTTCCATTTGGCATGGTAACTAGAGATACCTTGCCAAATGCACCCCAATGGATGGAGAGTTCTCGAAGGAACGGCAGTAGTTTTATGAACTCTAATCCTTCTTCATTGTTTAGTGAGATCCGAAATTTTGACTTGTACAAGTCCATGCGCAATGGATACCGGGAACATTTCTCTACCGAGTTTCCAGCGTGTACATCTGGATGTCAGACCCAAGGTGTGTTGGCAAATGAGTTTCCACACCTTGATATCATCAATGACTTGCTCGATGAGGAACACAATGTTGGAAGGGCAGCTAGGGCAAGAACAGGCTTCCATTCTTTCGGCGATGGGTCACATTTATTAAATCAGCATTATCCTTTTCCATCCAATTTGGACATGCCGGGTGAGATGGGATCCGCAAGTAGCTCATGCAGGTTTGATCGAGCATGGAGTTACCATGACGATGGGTTCCAACGAGGTTACAGTAGTTCCTCAGGCAACCATTTCGATACACCGAGGGAATTTATTCCGCAAGCTAGCCCCCTTCCTTATGGTAATGGGCAAATTGATGGATTAGTCCCAACCCAATGGCCAATGGCTTCTTCCGATCTGTCTTTACTCGGCATGAGGAACGCAGATTGCGACAGTTACCCATACTACAGCCCAGAGTATTCTAATCTGGCGTGCGGCGTCAACGGCTATACAGTATTCCGACCTTCCAATGGACATTGAAAAAGGTAACCTGATGATGGAGTTTGCTAACAAATTCGATTGGTATTTATCCTATGTTATAATGTTTTGAAGGAAATTTGTTGGGTCTTAGATTTGGAATGAGTTTGTAATATTTTCATAAGGAAAAACATTTTGTAAAGAGTGTTACTGCCTTCTTTGCATCAAGTATTTTTAGTTTTATTAGAAATGAGGTTTTGGTATATTTCTTTTCAGGCTTTTGGTTTCTGCCAAGCATCAATGTTGAAATTGTGACACAGTATTTTTCAGGTGTTATATATGCCATTCAACTCGGTGTTGAAAAAATCAAATCGAATTAGTTCAATCGAAAATTAATCATTTGTTCGGTTTGGTAATATCAAAAATTGAGAATCTACGCAATAGGTTTTTTATCGGTTTAATTGATACAAAAATTGGTTTAATTGATAAAAAAATGGGTAAAAAAACCGTAAAAAATTGATATTATGTTAATTTTATTAATTTTTTTCAAGTAATAAAATTTAAATTTTTAATTTTTTAGTCATATTAAAAATTATATTATTACGTCAAATACATATTTTATTAACTAATTATTATATTTAATATTTATTTAATATTAAAATCATATACTATTTTGTCCAAACCACTGGTTGGGTTTGACCATTGGAGGTTGGATTCAACGTCGGTAGGTTGGATCAACCTGAAACCGATTGAATTTGGCTTGAGTTTTAGCTTGGTTTTAGGTTGATCTGGTCTGTCGGTAGGTTGAATCAACCTGAAACCAATTGAATTTGGCCTGAGTTCCAGCCTGGTTTTAGGTTGATCTGGCCTATCGATGCTAGGTCCGATCTCCCTTGGCTTCGGTTGGTGGTTGGTTGAAAACAATCCGAAAATATGAGAGAATTGAGAGAGAGAGAGAGGAAGGGGAAGGGGAGAGAGAAAGAAAAAAAATTAAATAATTATTTTTTTTGTTAATACACTTGACATTATTATATGCTGTCACGTGTCAAATTTTATTGAATACAAAAATCATGTCATTTAACGATATTGACATGTATTATAATAACACACTAATACAATTTTAAATACTAAAATAAATATTTTATTGAATACAAAATCATGTCATTTAAAGACGTTGATATGTATCATAATAACACATGAAATAAAATTTTAAATACTAAAATAAATATTTTAAAAATTGAGATATCATATTATAAGATTTTATAAATTTTAGAACTATCGATGACATTATCCTTTTTAAAATCACAAAATTGCTTGAATATTAAAAAGATTTCACTCAATAAAAAAGTTTTCAAAATTGAAAGTTGAAACCCATAATTGATCTCCTTTAACACAAAACAACAAAGAGCAGCAACGTCGGATTTGCATCTTGCATTTGTCCCACCGAGCAGCTCAGTCTCCAATCAAACTCTCAAATATAATTAGCTAATCACATTAATAGTAACCAATCCATCAAAGAAACTCCAAAAACCAGGAAAGAAAAAAAAGGATGTCTTTGAGATTCTCTTACTCTCTACCTCTTGTCTTTCTCTTCTTCCTTTGTTCCACTCCTTCAATCTTAACTCAACTCAATGAAGACCCAACAGCCAAAACCATGCAGGATTTCTCTGGGTACCCACTTGATGAACCACCTCACCCTTTTACATCAAACTCACTTTCAGTTGATGCTCAAACTCTACAGAAACAGGTACTTTTAAGTTTTAATCCCCCAATCTTTTTGTTATTGGACTCTAGGGAGTGGTTTTAAATATGGGTTTTTTTTTTTTTTTTTTTGTGTTATGGGTTTAATGTTGTGAAATGGGGTTGTTTAGATTGATGAGCTATCAACTTTCTCGGATTCACCTGCGCCATCAGTTACTAGGATTCTCTACACTGAGAAAGATGTATTGGCTCGCAGGTAATTTAACAATAGTATTTCATTTCTTAGTTTTTCCTCTGATTAAAAGACTCAATCTTTTTATTTCGTTGATAATACTGCTGCTGGTGCTGATTGTTTTTAGGAGTAATTGTAAATAGCAGGAAATGAATAGGCATATTCGTTTGTGATGAAGGGTTATCTTTTTCTTTTGAAAAAAAAAAGAATGATGGCTTAGTTTAGTTGAGTTGTATATATACAATTCAGGTTCAATGAAGTTAATAGGAGCATAGGACTTGGAACAATGTTTTTTCATGTGTATATGCTTCCAATTTTATCCATTTTTTTTAAAGCTTCCCTGTGTCTTCATTAGACTTGGCAATTAGTGTGTTCGTGTCGTGTTTGTGTAATTTATTGTGTCATAATCGTATTTAAGGTATTTTATATTTATATAAATTTTGATACGTTAATAATTCGTATTATATAAATTTTGAGACATTCGTATATTTGTGTCGTGTTCCTGTTATTTTTCATTTTGTATCGTGTTTTTTGCGTGTTTTAGTTATTTTTTCCGTGTCGTGTCTAATATTGTGTCTTCATGTAAATTCTTTGCAACATTTAACTACAGGTACATAAAAACGTTGATGGGACTTGCTGGGCTATCTGTCAGAGAGGATGCTGTTGGTAACATTTTTGGTCGGTGGTAGGTTTGTTCTTCATTTTGATTGTCTATTTTCCCATCTAATTAAGATTATTCTTGTTATTATTTATTGCTGGGAATTCATTATTACCTCAAATAAGTGATTGATGTTGATTATTTCCCAAATGGGATTGCATCAGTATTCTTGTAAGTTAGATTTCTTGTTATATTTGTAATATTTCAACTCATTATTACTCCTACATAGTTTTCTATTCGTTTGGTTGATTGATTCTCTCTGCTTATTTGACTATTATGGTTTGTGATGCGGGAGCATAGACTTAGGATTATTTTACGATGCTTATTTTATTTAGTTATTGCCTATCTTATTTAGTTATTATATTTAAGTAGAAGTCTTATGCTTTTAAGTATTTATTTAGGTCATGTGATAGGCATGTGACTTTTAATAATTAGGGTTATTATAAATACCCTAACTTAGGGTAGCTGCCGATTAGCTTATTGTTATTATTTTCAGAGTTTAACTCTTTCAAATAAAGGTTTAGCAGATTTGCACCTAAACCTAGAGTCCTATTCGATCTACAGCCTATTTTTCTTAGTTTGTTTACTGTTCTAGATCCTACCCTGCATCAAATTGGTATCAAAGCTTAACAAGATCCTTGTTTTGTGTCGAGATTCACCATCAACCATGGTTGGACATGGTAGAGACCGTGCCAGGGGAAATCAAGGGCAGCAAACAGAATTGAATGAAATGTGGCGTATGATTGACGAATTGTCGCGGGTTGTACAAGCCTTACAGCGACAGGGACATGTGGGAGCCCGAATGGAGATTCCGGAAAGGTGACCACGACCCTTTTGACATGCCGGAAGGTGGTCTTGAGGATGAACTTGAGGAGGGAGGCAAGGAATTGCCGGATCCTATTTATGATGAATATAATGACGAGGGTGATGATGTAGATATCTATCCAGCACAAGGAGAATCATTGATAGTTAGGAGGGCGCTGGCAACAACATCCGAAACTAGCAAATTGAATGGGTTTCTAACAGTTGAAGAGTTTGAGGATAAAGGCAAGGAAGCAGGAGTGGTGTTCGCTGTTATCAGCAAGGCTACAAATAGTGTTGGCAGTGATGGGGACCTCAAAGAACAACCTGTTGCAGTTCAAAGGTTGTTAGACAAGTTTGCTGAATTGGTTGGTGAAACCTTGCCACAAGACTTACCACCAATGAGGAGCATTCAACATGCCATAAACAAAATTACTATCCCAATTCCATGCTTGGAGGACATGCTTGATCACTTGGCGGGTTCTAAGATATTTACAAGACCACGTTGGAAACAGAAATTTAGAGCTAGAGTTCCTCGACATGCCATCATTAAGACGTTAGCTGGTGAGGAGATATCAAAACTTGAGGATTTAATCTATGTTCTATCTAAGCTGTCTTGGGGTGCTCGGGCGCCTTTAGAATATAAAAGCTACATGGATCATCATCGGAGAAAGTCTGTCTTGGTCACGGTTGATCGCCATGAATGGTATGCAACTTCGCAGATATACACTCGTGATGACAACTCAAGTTTATGGACAGCAAAGCCAGCCTTTCAACCAGAGTCCATGCTGCCATCATCTAGTGTGAATGGCGAGGCTACTCATATGGAAAACATACATCAAGATAACCACCAAGAGTTGACTGATGGTTTCACTAGTATGGAAACCAGTTGTGAGCATGCTTCTGCGGGATTACATTCTCAGGATGACAAAGGAAATGGGACATGGGAATATTGATCTTGAAGTTTATGCAGAAGTAACCAAAGCTTATTCAACAGATTCAGCTATCTTTTAACCTGGGGAGATTGATGCGGGAGCATAGACTTAGGATTATTTTACTATGCTTATTTTATTTAGTTATTGCCTATCTTATTTAGTTATTATATTTAAGTAGAAGTCTTATGCTTTTAAGTATTTATTTAGGTCATGTGATAGGCATGTGACTTTTAATAATTAGGGTTATTATAAATACCCTAACTTAGGGTAGCTGCGGATTAGCTTATTGTTATTATTTTCAGAGTTTAACTCTTTCAAATAAAGGTTTAGCAGATTTGCACCTAAACCTAGAGTCCTATTCGATCTACAGCCTATTTTTCTTAGTTTGTTTACTGTTCTAGATCCTACCCTGCATCAGTTTGAATGTCAAATGTGCTTTATCTTGATTAATCCAGTTACACTATGTTGATGATTTTGCACCACCACCTGTTGTTAATTATTGATGATGAAACACATCTATCATCGGGTTGATAATTACGAACGTTAAGAATAGCTGGTTGTTTTTCTGTTTCGCTAAGAGCTCCATGATTGATTTTGTTGTCCTCTTAGTTTCCTCAAACCGCCACCATTTCACCATTCTAATATCTGCTCTTCCTCTCGCTCTCACTATATTTCTAATTTGCATTTGGCTTCAAGCTTACAATAATATCTAGACCTTCATTTTCTTGGATCACATGCTCCATTACTTTCATTTTGATTCTTTGAATGCTTTTTACCATGCAGGGATGGCTATGAACCAGAGCTCACTGCAGTAGCAACAGGTTCTCACATCGATGCTATTCCATACTCTGGGAAATATGATGGTGTTGTTGGTGTTTTAGGTGCAATAGAAGCCATTAATGCACTAAAGAGGTTTGTGACTTTTCACCAATGTGAATTTGAACCTTTAAAATCCTTCAACCCTAATGCAAATGTCACCTTTTGAATTATTTTATTCATTTTTTTTTACCAAAAACGAAAAGATCTTCATTTTGATAAATGTATATGCTTTCTGTTAAGATCTTTGTTTTGCCAGTTTATTGCATTGTGGCTAAAACTTTTGTCCACTGATAATGGGATTTCCCTAGGTCTGGGTTCAAACCTAAAAGGTCATTGGAGATAATTTTATTCACTTCCGAAGAGCCAACACGCTTTGGGATCAGCTGTTTGGGAAGGTTAGTATGACCGAGTAGTAGGTTTGCACAGTTTTTTTTATTTCCTGTTTGAATCTTCTGTCACCTCATTTTTGCATATGTAAGTTGTTACTTTTACTGATTAAACTTCAACATGTCTCATAGCTGGGGGCTTCTTGACTCATGTTTGAAGTCTCTGATATGTTTCTTCAACATGCAGCCGCTTATTGGCAGGTGGTGCAGCACTGGCTAAAACTTTGAAGACGACAGTTGATGGTCAAAACATATCCTTCTTAGATGCTGCAAGATCTGCTGGATATGCAAGAGATGAAGATGATTTATCCAGTGTGTTTCTGAAGAAAGGCAGTTACTCTGCTTTTGTTGAGTTGCATATAGAGCAAGGGCCCATTCTCGAGGAGGAAGGTATCTCAATTTTGACTGTTACTGCCTATGTTGCTCCGACTCTTCATTTTTCTTGAAGTACTTGTGTCCGACACCCGTGTCCGATGCATATCCGGACATGGGTATGAGGATATGACCCTCCAAGGACCCTCCAAATACGTGGAAAAACTTAGAAAAAATTGAACATACCCATGTCGGACACATACCCGTATCCGACACTCACACCCAAGTCCGAGTAACATAGGTTACTGCTGTCTCTTTCTTGTGATATCTGAGAATCCGCTAATCCTCATTATTCCTCAATTCAGGTGTATCTATTGGTATAGTAACTGCCATTGCAGCCCCTGCAAGTATAAAAGTAGATTTTGAAGGCAATGGTGGCCATGCAGGTGCAGTCTTGATGCCAAACAGGTGAATATTATCAATAATGACATTCTTCTTTCCTCAATGCTTCAGAGTTAATAACACTAATGCCAACTTCTGCAGCTTTCATGTTTCATTGATATTTTAACTTTGGTTTCCGAAGAAAACCGTTTCTTCCCTTCATTTTCCTCAAAATCCTAGTTTGTCCCTCAAATGAGTCAAACATGGATTCTCATAATAGTCTCTGTTCTTTTCGCGATTGTGCAACCAAAACACATTCTCCTCATTGGATTAAACGATATTGATGCTTTGGTTTCCCAAGAAAACCTTTTCTTCTCTTCATTTTCCTCAAAATCAAAGTTCGTCCCTCAAATGAATCAAACATGGATTCTCGTAACAATCTCTGTTCGTTTCGAGATTGTGCAACCAAAACACGTTTCATTTATATTTATGTGCATGTGTCAGAGTAATTTGGTTGAATTAGATTTGAATTGTGTGTTAGATCATCCTCGTTATACTTTTGCTAGAATGCTTATTCAGTCAAAAAGATCCATAACCTGTAAATATATTATTAAGTGCAGAAATGATGCTGGACTGGCAGCTGCTGAGTTAGCGCTAGCTGTTGAGAAACATGTATTGGAATCTGGATCAGTTGATACTGTCGGTACAGTAGGTAAGTCAAGAGAAAGTATTTTTGTGTTTTTCCTCATTTGATCTTATGCAAAGTTCTTTTGCACTAAATAAAGCTTCCTCTTTTCATTCTGAATAAATTTTTGTGGAACTTCTATATATTTATAATATCTGTTTTCCCAGGGATTTTAGAGCTGCACCCTGGAGCAATCAACAGCATCCCTAGTAAATCACACCTCGAAATCGGTATGTATCGTGTTAGTGAGTATTCTTCCGAGAGAAACTTAAGTTTACTCTTAGAATCTTTAGTCTCAGAGGTTTTCAGTGCAATACTTAGTTATTCCTCTATTCCTAATCCAGTTCAAGAAAACCTACTCCCAAAAAGATCGAACCATTATTTTCTTAAATTTGTATTTACTAGTTCACATGTATGTTCTGACCTTGCCCTTGGATAACCTAGGCTGTATCTGGATCTATGTTACTCGGACTTAGGTGTGAGTGTCGGATACGGATATGTGTCCGACACGGGTATGTTCAGTTTTTTCGAAGTTTTTCCATGTATTTGAAGGATCATATCCCCATACCCATGTCTGAATATGCGTCGGACACAGGTGTAGGACATGAGCACTTCAAGAAAAATGAAGAGTCGTAGCAACATAGATCTGGATTACTATCTGATAATCTGATGTGTTTTCTTTTCTTACTACTTGTCTTTTTGGTAGACACACGAGATATTGATGAAAAGAGAAGAAATGTTGTTATTGAGAAAATCCATCAAACTGCGATTGCTATTGCCGGAAAGCGTAAGGTCACCCTATCAGAATTCAAGATCATAAATCAGGACCCACCAGCCCATTCTGAAAAACCAATAATTGAAGCAATTGAAGCTGCATCAAAAGAGCTGAACCTAACACAAAAGTTTATGATTAGCAGAGCTTACCACGATTCACTGTTTATGGCAAGGTAAGGGAGGGAGAAACATTCAAGGAAAAGATACTTAGCAACTAAATCTTTTGCAAGCACCACACTATATGTTGCACAGGGCCTATGTTACTCCGACTCTTCATTTTCCCTGAAGTACCCGTGTCCTGCACATATTCGGACATGGATATAGAGGTACGATCTTCCAAATATATGGAAAAACTTAGAAAAAATTAAGCACACCCGTGTCAGAAACATACCCGTATTCGACACTCAGTCCTGAGTCTGAGGAACACAGCATAGGGCTGAAGATCAGGTCCCTGGATCCATCGGAGTTTTAACTTATGAAATACAGAAGAATAGGGGGTATGGGGAAAAGAATTGTCCTAAACTATGCAGTTTCCATATCTTTTAGATTGTAAATTTTAGGAGAATAATTGAAGAGTGGACACTCGACCTTAGCATCCCAAGATATTGAAGCCTAGAGAATACTAGGCCTACTAAATTTTGCTAGATTATACTATCTTCAGATGGCTCTAGGGAATGCATGTTCTCCCGGAAAGGTGATGGAATTCTCATGATCCTGCCCTTCCTCCTAAGCTGGGAACATGCATGGTTGTCCACATAGAGAAGAAAAGCTCCGGACTCCGCATCCTTTTCCTGAGTGTGAACTTTCATTTTAAGGGAAAGGCCTGGTTGAGGGGTTAGTCACAAGAGGAACAATTTGCTATGAATGCACAATTAAGCATGTCAAAGAATTCACAATTCACTCTTATCCTGTGTTACTCGGACTCAGGTGTGAGTGTGGATACGGCTACGGGTATGTGTCCGACACGGGTATGTTTAATTTTTTTAAAAATTTTCCATGTATTTGGATGGTCATATCTCCATACTCATGTCCGAATGTGTCGGACACGGGTACTTAAAGAAAAATGAAGAGTCGGAGCAACATAGCTCTCATCATCATGATTATATACTATAAGAAGCTGCTGACATTTGCTTTTCACATTCCTCCAGGATATCTCCTATGGGCATGATATTTATTCCATGTTACAAAGGTAAGATTTGCATTCTGTTACACCTAAGAATCAATTTAATTTTTTCTATCAATCCTTCTAAATCAACTGATGTTACTGTAATTACAGTATCACAGAATGCTAGGAATGTCATTTAATTAACAAGTTCCACGTCACCGTTGCTTTAAATTAGGTGCCTAAGGACTATGTTACCGGACTCGATTGTGAGTGTCGGACACGGGTATATTTGATTTATTCTAAGTTTTTTTCATGTATTTGGAGAGTCCTTGGGAGATCATATCCCCATACTCATGTCCAAATATGCATTCGACACGGGTGTCGGACACGGCTGCTTCAAGAAAAATGAAGAATCGGAGCAACATAACCTAAGGAAGCATGCTGGTTTATACCACATCTAATGCCACTCTGTATTTCAAAAGAACCAATATTAGAAACCGTAGCTAGGCAAACTAACAGCTTTTATCTATGTTACTCGGACTCGGGTGTGAATGTCCGACACGGGTATGTTCCATTTTTTTCAAGATTTCCATGCATTTGGAGGGTCCTTGGAGGATCATTTCCTCATACCCATATCCGGATATGCGTCGGACAAAGGTACTTCAAGAAAAATGAAGAGTCGGAGCAACATAAGCTTTTGTGCGAATTTCATTAAAGCAAGCTGAAATATATTAAATCTTTTGCTTTTGCAGGATACAGCCATAAGCCTGAAGAATATGCCACCACTCAGGATATAGCAAATGGGGTCAAGGTGTTAGCTTTAACCCTCGCCAAGTTGTCCTTGCGTTGATATGTTGAATACACTTTCTGAAAACTAGCTGCTTAGCTATTGATACAGGTTAATGCTGCATTCTCCATCCCTCTATGCCATCTAGAACTTTTTTGTCAATATTTTCAATAAAGAACTTTGTTATGAATAATTGCATTGTAGCATTTTATTTCAAAATTATGGAACTTTGTATCATGTTTGGTACAATAGATTTTTGTCTTAATAGCAGGTAATTCTGTTCTTTTATTATTTATTATTGCCTTAATTTCAGCTCCCATGTTTTGTTTTCTCTATAAAACAATTCTCCATGGGAGGCCAAACAAGATCACCTATGTTGCTCCGACTCTTCACTTTTCTTAAAGTACTCTTGTCTGACGCATATCCGGACATAGGTATGGGAATATGATCCTCCAAGAACCCTCCAAATACATGAAAATCTTAGAAAAAATTGAACATACCCGTGTCCAACACTCAACTTGAGTCCGAGTAACATAGAAGATCACAGCCTTCCAAAGTCACAAACTTTTATACATTCTTCAAAATAACCCATCGATTTTATCTCTCAAATCCATCTCAACCACTTCAAATCAATACTCTTTTATAGTCTCTTACCTCATAAAAACTTGTGGGTTGTCCCCAGAATCTGCCTTATCAGCCTCCAAATATGTCAACTTTGAAACCCTAGATCAACCTGACCTATGTTACTCGGACTTGGGGAGAGTGTCGGATACCGGTATGTGTCCGACACGGTATGCTCAATTTTTTTTTTAAGTTTTTCTATATATTTGGAAGATCATACCCCCATACTCTTGCCCGAATATGTGTCGGATACGGGTACTTCAGAAAAAATAAAGAGTAACGTAGAACCTGACTCTATCATTGCCAAACTCTTATCTAAATATACAAGCTCTGACCTTACCGAACCCTCATCTAAATATCCAACTATTTTTAAATCTAGCTTAGAGAAGCAAATTATCCCTTCTTTTAACTTCCTCAGGAATCTGCTTATGTTGGATGAGGATACCATTAATGCTGTAAAGTTCTACCCGCGTATTCTTTCCTATGATTTTAATGCTTATATATTGGTGCTGAGTTATGTTACTCGAATTTGAGTGATGTATTTGATATTGGTATACCCATTTTTTTTATATATATATTTAAAGGGTCATATTCCATACTTATATTTGATTATGTGTCAGACTATGTTACTCGGATTCGGGTGTGAGTGTCGGACACGGGTATGTCTTCAACACTGGTATGTTCATTTTTTTTTCCATGTATTTGGAGGGTCCTTGGAGGATCATACCTCATACCCATGTCCGGATATTTCAAGGGCGAAGCCAGAAATATTGACGAGGGGGGTCGAAGTTAGACTTGTTCATGGGTCGATCATGGTCCGAAAAAAAAAAATTCCCCTTACCTAGGCCTGGCCTGTCGACTCGGATCACTGTCAGCAAATATATTAAAAAATAATTCTTTATTAATATTTATATATTTTTATAATTAAATTTTAAATACATTAATTTTTTTATAGATACAGTGATTCGGGCCGGCCCGAATCATAAAAATTCCTGCCCAAGATCGGCCCAATACCTGCCTACCTGGCCGGGTAGGCTACCTGACTCATGAGCAAGTTTAGTCGGAATATACATATAAAAATTTAAAGTAAAAATAAAAATCGTGTATAAAATAAACCTGTCCAAGGATAAGGTTATTCGTCGGCTTGAATCGGAACGGACTTTGTGTAAGTAAAATATTAAATTTTCAAAAATATATAAATTCCTTATAATAAATTTTTTTTTTAATTTTTAAATATTATAATTCATATTACATATGAAAAAAAAAATTAATAAGAAATAAAGTCTCAACGTCAAAAAATTTTTTTTGTCTAATTAAAATATGCATAAAACTATTTCATATAATAAAAGAAAATCATAAGATTACATATATTTAAAAACTAATAATAATTTAAATGCACAATTCGTATTAAATATTATAAATATTTAACTTTTTTTTTTTTCTTATGAGCATAAAATGAAATATGTAAAACAAAATAATTAATGTAAATGTATCTATTTAATTGATTGAAAAGATAAATAGAGAGAATTAAGCTAATAATAATAAATGAGGTTTAAACTAAAAGTATTATCAAATTTATTATATCAAACAAATTTTACAAATGGAGGGACCAAATTAAAGGTTAAAACAAAATTTGGAGATGTCAAATATAATTTTAGAGAACAATGAAAAGAACAAAATTTGGAGGGGCCAAACAAATTTGGAGCCCCCCCGTCCCCTCCCTTCGCCCTTGGAATATTTGTCGGATACGAATACTTCAAGAATAATAAAGAGTCGGAATAACATAGGTATCAGATGTAAATGTCGAACACAAATACTTTAGAGAAAATAAAAACTCCGGATAACATAGGTCCCGAGGAATAATGGAGTGCCTGGATATGATATAGTTAAAGTACCTCATGTGATTCCTAAGACATTCCTTTGTGCTCCAGTTCAGTTCGAGGAGAATGTAGAGAAGTAAAGGAAATGGGTTTCAATCCTGAGAGGTTTACTTTTGTTTTAGCTCTCTATGTATTGAGATCATTGAGCAAATCCACTTGGGAGAGAAAGTTTGATGCTTTTAAGAAGTGTGGTTGGTCTGAGGTAGAGATTTTAGAAGCTTTTAAGAATATAATTGTACAAATAGATTGAAGGAGTTAACAATATAATTGTATTCATTGTGTACGTAAAGTTTCAAATCGATCTGATATCTCTATCATATCAATTCGAGAATACTGTATCTTTTAATATATATTTAATGGTTAAAAGTTTTTTACATTGAACAAATAGTTAGATATTTTTAATTTACTCGAAATTCGTCGTGCATGATTTACGTGAATAGAACATGAAATACGACAATCGGATTAAACAAATATAAATCGTATAAAAAGTTATAGAAGTGTGTAAAATTAATTTAGTTTTATACTAATGTAAGTGAATCCCATATATATATATATATATATATATATATATATATATATATATATAAACATTTACAAGAAGATTAGTTTTTTCTAAACAATATTTTATATACATGCAAATAATGCAATATCATATATAAATAAATATGTTTATTTATTTTTATATTTATTCATATAATTTTATATAAATTATTCATATTTAAATATATGTTGTTTGATTTAATTATTTTCATTTAAAATATTTTATTTAAATAAATCTTTTTTAAAATTAATTCCTTTTGTCATAAGTATTATTTTTTAGTAGTCATAACTTCAGAATGTACACTAATATTAATCAATACATTTTTGTCTATTCCGCCCATCAACTTTGAATTTTTATCTCTAATTATTCAATTCAAATAATTTAGAGGATTAATGATGTTGTTCAAAAGAAGCTGAGTATTCAGAGTAAAGAGATTAAAAGAGGAAAGTAAAAAGAGATAAGAAAGTGGATATATGAATCAAACCACAAAAACGGTAGACTAAACTTCTTTTTCTTGTCGATCTTCCTTTTTCTCCTCCTCCAATTACAACAGTAACAAAGGTCGTGTCGACTTTTGTGATGAAGTATCTCCTTTTATGATAAAGTATCGGATATATATATTTTGTGTTATATTCTATCCATGAAGCGTTCAAACATGGATATTACAACAATTATTAAAGAGTTGATGTACCAATATTCAATGAATAAAAAATTAGATCGGATCAATTAATCGAATCGATTGAACCCGAATTTGAAGACTGATCTCTCTAATTAAAATGATTAACTCAAATATGAAATTAGAACTCGTTTTATAAAGAGAGGGGGGGGCCTACAATAAAGTACTTTATTTATAAAGATTTCACTTAAAACATGATCATGATTAGTTGACTTTATCACTTTTTCGTGTCATTCTCGATTTAAATAGAATTTCATCGTGAATAAGATTAGAAAGAAGAAGATTATTTCTATTTTGTGGTAATTACATAGTTGAGGAAAAATAAAATGAAACAATTGTATGTGTTAATTAATTACTTTTGTTATACTTTTGCTCTTTCTAAGCTTTTAATCGAGATCATTTTGTTTTAAATAGAATGAGAGATTTGAATTCGACTTTTTGAATAAAAAAAATAAATTATCGGAATGCAATCGAAATAGAATTGATAAAATTGATTTGAATCCAAAAACTCGTTTAAACTCAACTTTGATTGAATCTGATTTGATTAAGAAAAATTAACAATTCAAATCTACCTAATCCAAGTCCTAATTAACTCAAACTCAAAATAGTTTGAGTTTGAACGATTTGAAAGACTAACCCAAAATGATTCGAAGTTAAATTAATTTGATTTTAAAATTCAATAATTTGAATCTAAAATTATCTGAACTCGATGACCTGAATTTTAATATCTCGAGTATATCCGAACTCAAAGTGATCAAAACCTAAAGTGTAAAACTTGAAATGACTCAAATTTAAACGATATAAAATTTTTTAAACTCAAAAGGATCTGATTTAAAAATTAACTCGAAATGATTCGAATTTAAATTGATTTGATTTTAAAATTCAATAATTTGAATTTAAAATGATTTGAACTCGATGACCTGAATTTTAATATCTCGAATATCAAATTTGAATGATCTGAATTCAAAATAATCAAAACTTAAAGTGATCAAAACTTGAAATAATTTGAATTTAAAATAATATAAATTTTTTAAAACTCAAAATGATGCGACCCAAAATGATCTAATTCCACATCCAACCCCTAAATCAAATAATAGCTTAATTGGGAAAGAGTGGATGGTGATAGAGATGATGGTCATCAATCATGGCCGTTGGCATGTACAATCTAGGATGTAGTAGAGATGATCAATCATTGACTTGAAATTGAAGATTTCTGGCTCTTCCACTTTATCATTGCTCTATTTTTATGCCTTAAATGGCACCCTTTCCTTTTACTCCACTCTCTTCTCTTCTATTCTTCCACCATCTCTACCACCTAAACTCATAGTTTCACAGCTCACCAATGCTCTCCCTCGGGCTCACCTGGTCTACCATATCTTCTCCAATAATCTTATTTATTTGTAATTGCCCTTAATTTCCCCTCTTAATATCAAATTTAACCTCTGAATGGATTTTGGCAACAAAAAAAAAAACTATTAATGGATAATATATATATATATATTTTTTTTTTTACAAAAGAGGCCGCAATCAGGGATAGGAGAAAAGATTGCAAGTGTTGAAATTCGAGCTCAAACCTATTGGATACCATCTCTTAAGGATAGTTACATGAATCATCTGGATTAAATCACGAATTAATAATAAATAATACGAGGATGTAACCTTTTGAAATTCAAAAATTTTAGGAATCAATAACTAAAAACTATGGACAATACATTTTTTGGGTACAAAGGAGGCTGTAGTCAGGAATATGAGAAGGGTTTGTAAGTGCTAGAATTTGAATCCAGACATACTGAATGTCAATAGACCTGTCCAAGAGCTGGATTACCCGCTCAAGCCCGAAGGCTCGCTCATATTTGGGAGGGCTTGGACAAAAATATTAGGCCCGGAAAATGGGCTTGGGCAAAAAAATTAGGCCAATTTAAAATATGGGCTGGGCCTTGGCTCCAACATTCAAGGCCCAAGCTCGGCCTGGCCCGGCCCATTTTTTAATTAAATGATATATTATTTATATTTATATATATTATATAATTTATGTCATATAAAAATTAAATATATATATATAATATTATAATATAAACATTAAAAAATATGTTAAATTGTTTATGTTTAAAAACTTAATAAATATATATTTATATATAATTACTAAATATTAAATAATAAAAATATATATTAAAAAAAAATAGAAAAAAATAATATGGGCGGGTTTGGACAAAATTTGAGATCCATATTTCGGGCCGAATCGGGCTTGGGCAAGCAAATATAGTGTTGATACCATATATGGACCCGGCCAGAATCTGGCCCAGTCTGACCCATAAACACCTTTAAATGTCATCTCTTAAAAATAATTATAATCAATTAGATTAAAATACGAATTCATAATAAACAATACGTTGATGTAACCTTTTGAACTTTTGATTTATGTTTCATTTGGGAGCGCATGAAAAACACCTATCGAATTAAAAGTATTTTTTATGATTGAACCTCACCATTATTTTAAAATGAAGTTTTAATGATTGATACATATTTTTTTGTTTGAAAAGTAAGATCTGGATTTTTTTTTTTTTTTTTAAATAAAAAAAAGGCTAAAAACAATTATTTGATGAACTATATACTTAAATCAAGGTATATATTCTATTGTTCTATAGTTTTATTTAGAGATCCATAACTAAATTTCTCTAAAATAATAAGATGGGTAGCATAATTCATATGTTATGATCAATGACTTAATTTGATTTTAGAGGAAAAATCAGAGTTATCAGTACCGTACCGGTCGGTACGTACCGTTTTTAAGATAAATCAAAACGGTATCAGTCTCGTTTTTTTTCGATTTTAGTATCGGCCCGTACTGGTCATACCGGCCTGTACTGGTATGCACCTGCCAATACCGGTCAGTACCGGTACGTACCGGTTGGTATAATATTTTGATTTTTTTTAATTTAAAAATTCACTAATTTGAATTTTTAAACCAATTTCAATGTTTTTTGTGTCATAATCTTTTTTATTTTTTTTCATAATTATATTTAAAATATATATGCTCATTAAATTAGGTTATTGAACATAATTAATAATAGTTTACTATATTTTTTTAACATTTTAACATTTATTTTTCCTATTTGATGTTTAAAAATTTTAGATATTAAATATTTAAAATTTATATTTGTATAAAAACATATATATGCATGTAATAGATATATATTTGCATGTGTATATAATATGTATTTTATTAAAAAATTGAAAATAGATATATTAAAAAATATTTAAAAAATGCTGATAAATCCGAAATGGTACGCCGAAACACACCTCTACTGGTACGTACCAGTACCAGAACAAAAACGATACTCCCACCGATACGATACTGATTACCTTGAAAAAAATACATGTTATTAATTAGATGAAAATGAAAATAGTATCAAGTTTTGATGATAACTAATCATTTTAGTTAAGCTGAAAATGAAAATTTTCATACATGTGTTTCAGGTTTGGTGCAGATGGAGGAAGCTTTTAAGTAAATTTGATAATTCGTGTATTCATATAATGTTGTATATTTTTACGTGTCATAATTATATTTTAAGGTATTATATTTGTAAATATTTTAATATGTTAATAATTCGTGTTATATAGATTTTGATATATTCATATATTCATATCGTATTCGTGTTATTTTTTTGTATCGTATCGTATTTTAATTATTATTTTAGTATCATATAATCGTATTGTATCAAGCATCAGGTAAGGATCAGCAGCAGCAAATAAACGAACCACCTGGATTTTGGGAGACATAATTGGTCAAACTATTTAAGAAGTCTTTGTACAATATCATCTAATGCAAATTAGTTCATTTACTATAAAATTGAATAATTTAATCCTTGTCCTTTTAAAATTGAAGCAAAAAGATAAAATCACTGACTACTGTAACAAAAACTGTTAAAAAAAACTGACGTGACATTTAACTTTGTGTTTATTTGATGACATAGATGTCAAATGCTGATGTTGTATCAATAAAATATATTATTTTAAGCTGAAGTGGACAAAATAACAAACTAAGTTGACAAAAATGCCACGTCAAACTATTTTTTGTCAACTTAGTTTGTTATTTTATCCACGTCAGCTTAAAATAATATATTTTATTGGTTCCACATCATCAAATAAACATAAAGTTAAATGTCACATCAGCTTTTTTAACAGTTTTCGTTACACTAGTTAGTGATTTTACCTTTTTGCTTCAATTTTAAAAGTACAATGATTAAATTACTCAGTTTTATAATAAAAAAATTAATTTATATTAGATGATATAGTATATGGATTTTTCATATATTTTAACCGACGTAATCATAAAAAGGAGTAATTGCAAAGAAGTCTCCCCGCTAGTCTTAACCAATAACATTCCCAGAGATCAAATATTGCATGCAACAAACAAAAGAGTTTTTAGCCTACCAGCTATATGGAAACTATGCTCCACACTCAAAGTTTGTTCACAAACAATTCAAAGAGTGAAATTTTTAATTTTACGTAGAATTAAAAATCTGTCATATATTTTATTTATTTTTTAATTATTTAATATATTCTACGATAGTGTTTGATATCATTTTTAAGATCACCAAAGTGAGTTGATCACTAGTAATCTTAAATTACTATTTTTGGTATATAATATTATAAATCACTAGTGATCTTAAATCATTGTATTTGATATAGTATAAAAAAGAGAATTACTGAATATATAACACCCAAAATAACCTTATTATTAATAATAAAATTATTTAATGAAAGCAACAATTTTAATTTTTATTAAATGAATAATTTATAAAATAAGAGTTTATTGTTCTATAGAAATTATAAAGTATGAACTAGTACTTATGAATATAATTCAAAGTTATTAACATATTTATATTTAATGATCACATGAATTATTTTGTATAAGATGATTAAAAAGTAGAGATTTGTTTATAAAAATTAAAAAATTATAGAGAAACATATTTGGTGGGCATCACATCGAGAGTAAATTTGTTTGAAAATAATTTTGAAGTGGTAAAACTTTTTCACCCTTTTGGATGGGATTCAAATCATCCCATAATAGAGTGATCTAATCACTCTCGGTGATTTAAGATTACTGTCATGTAAGATTCTCAAGTTACTACCAAACAGGATGATCTAATCATAGTAATTCAATCATCTTCAATTTTAAAGATATCATCCCATATCAAACACCACATAAAAATATGTTTCATCTTGCTAACCTCGTTCTCACAATTCAAATGTGAAATTCTCTTCTTCTTTTTTTATAATAAACCCCACAAGTTAAGGGTATGCTTTTAAATATCAAATTGCATGTTTCTGTTATATAATATCAATAAATACATCTAAGATTTCTAAAACAAAAGCTGGGATATATCAAGAGGGAGAACTTTTATTCTTTTACTTTGAAAAAAAAAATTGTCATTGAAATTTTTAAATTTTACGAACGAAGTTATCATGTGACACATACATCTTAGGGCATATTTAAAATAATAAAAAAAAAAACTAAAAACTAATTAAAAAAATGGAATATATAACAATCTCTTAACTCACTTATAAAATTAAAAAATTCTACTACTAATGTATCAAAAACAAACTCCGAAAAGAATTACTCTTGTCTTTATGAATCCATATTTGAGATAAGAGGTTCACATAAAAATGCATATCGAACTCTCATTTTTAGCAAAATAAGTTGAAGCTTAATTATAAACTTTTGCATGTAATTGAACAACTGATTTGTGAATATGAACTGACTAAAAAAAAGGTTTTCATAAAACATATCAAATTTGAATGCAAATTGGCTTAAAAAAAAAGTCTTATAAACTTTGTTGTTTTTTAGTTGCATGAAGAAATGAGGAAATTTTCATGCAAGGAAAGAGATGCATTGTTGTGTTGAAACTAGACCTGTTTATGAATTGATTTATTCTTTCGACCAGACAAGCTTGATTCGAACGGGATGAGATTTGAAATAAAATTTAGTAATTTGAATCAACTTAATCTGATTTATGAACATTTTTATTTGAAACTAGTTGAGAATTGTAGTGAATAAAAAATCGGATCGGTTGAATCGAAATTCGATGGCATGTCCGGTACTATATAGAACCGGGATTTTTTTGAACCGATAACCGGTAAAAAACCGGATAAAACCGATAAAAACCATTTTTTTATTATTTTATCTTTTTTTTTTAAAAAATTTTGTTTGTAAGTAATGAGATTTAAATCTTTAACTTATTGATTTTATATTAAAGAACATACCACTAAATCAAATATATATTATTATTTATTATATTTATTATTTATTTAATATTAAAATCATTATTTTTATATATTTCAAAGCGTTTTGATTAAATTGATTGATTCAACCAATTAAACAGGGATCAAAAATTTAACCGGTTCGACAATCGATTTAATTTTTTTTAACCTTGGAGAATTGGACAATTTTTGGTGTCCAAGCAAGAGCTCTCCTTATTCAACAAACTTGTAGGGCATGGGACACATTGGGAATTGTAAGATGAAGGAGTGGGTATCAAATTAATTAGAGGGTGTTAGGACTTTATCAAAAGGGTTAAGCAGGAATCATCAAAGATGGGACCTCACCAATTATTTAATTGATTTGGATGGAAACATCTTCTCTTTCATAACTTTTTGGTTAAGATATGAACATCTTTCACACAAATCTGACAACTCTATTGTGTTTATAGCAACTAATTTGCTAAAATTATGTTTAAAAAAATAATCTTAAGAAATGTTTAAGATATTTTAAGTACTCTCTTATTGACAGATAAATAGAATTCGTATAGATATGTATCGTGTTTCATATTTTTTTTATCAATTATGTAGATATAAATATAATAAAAATTATTAAATACGAATATAATAAATATATTAATCATATCGTGTTAATTATATTTAAACGTATTATGTTTATTATATTATTTTTATGTTTATTAAACATATAATTTTTAATACCATATATTCAAAATTATCATATAATAAGACATGACTTGCAAGTAAAACTGGAGCCAATACCCCACCCACCTAGGGATGGCAATGGAGCGGGGCGGGGGCGGATTTTGCAGTATCCGCCCCCGCCCCGTCATAGCACTGCTCTGCCCCGCCCCCCGCCCCGCTCCACCGTGGATGTTGAAATTTCAATACCACTACCGCCTCCATGGATGTCGGTTACATCCATAACCGCCCCGTCCCGCTCCGCCCCATTTGATATTTATTAATTATTTTTATTTTTTTCAAATAATAAAGCATTATAAAATTTTTTTAATATAAATTCAATATAAACATGTTTCTAATCTAGGAAGAAAAAAAAATAAAGTATTAGGTTTAAGTTTTTAAAAAGAAAAATAAAAATAATAAGTTTAATTATATTATTTTATTATTCTTTTAAAAGCTAAATATTTAAGGGTAAAATTGTAATTTCAGTATTCGGGGCGGGGCGGTGCGGAGCAGGCAATTACCACAACTGCTCCATCCCCGAAACCGCACCGCCCCGCTCCGCCTCCATTGTTCAAAAAAAAAAAACCTCTCCATTCGGATCGGATCGGTTCGAAATCCATCGGTCGGATCGGATTTTGCCATCCCTACACCCACCCAAAGTTTATGATTTCCCTTTTTTGGGCACCAAAATAATTCAATTACTACCATTTTTTCAACATATTGTGAAAGCCAAAGGCATGAATTGCTTAGCAATTTAATCTAAAATGGTAGGCTTAGGTTAGCTAATTAAGTTTTTAAATTTACAACAAATTTGAGTTACAAACTTGACTTAATTGCTCAAGTAGTCTGAGTATTTTATAAGTTTTAGTATTAAATGTCTGTGTCATTGTCTGGATATACATTCCTTGTATTGGTTCATTTCCCCTCTCTTTTGTGACTTAGATTTCATAATTTTAGATACAATATGATTAATGATTATTCGATACGAATGTAATATGATAAAAATAATTAAACACACACAAAAAATAATATCAATACGATACGAATGTATCAAAATTTATATAACACGAATTATTAATGTATCAAATTTAATATAAATATATAATATTTTAAACACGATTATGATATGAATACACAGATTGCCAAATCTATTTGAGACAAAAAACAATGAATAAAAAACTAGACCGAAGGTCAAATCGATCGATTTAATCGATCCAACCGGTTGAACCAGATTGTTTAATTAAAAAAATAATATTAAATACATAATTTTGACATTAAATAAATATTTAATATAGTAATTAGTTAATAAAAATATGTATTTGACTTAATAGTATGATCTTTAATATATGACTAAAAATTTAAAAGTTCAAATCTCATCACTTAAAAAAAAAAAAAAAATTAAGAAAAAAACACTGATTTTTTTATCGACTTAATCTGATTTTTTATCTATTGAACTGATTCGATCGATCAATTCGATTCAATTTTTTCATCATTCACAAAAAGAATAATTAAAAGTGTACCAAAAATAAAAATAAAAACTACTTAAACAATTACTAATACTCTATAGGAAGTAAATTTTTATTTTTTTATTTTTATGAATTGTAAATTAAAAGATTAAAAAAGAAAAAGCAGCCAAAATTTAGGGAAATATATTTTTTAAAAGATTCCAAAGATCAAATCCATCCTTTTTTTTTTTTCTTTGTTCAAAGAAAAAATAGATAACGGCGTTAAGGAACACCGTTAACACCGACGAACCAGCTTAATATATATTATATTTATAAAAAAAAAAACGAAGTAACAAAAACATTCTCAAACAGATACAGAGAACATTGAAAGACAGAACAGCTCGATAGGGCAAAACAAAGAGCCTTCATTTGTTCATTAGATCGGAGACCAAAAACGTAAGTAATTTACCGCTCACTCCCTTTGCCACTCTTCTTCTTCATTTCATGCATGTGAAAAATGTGAGTTTTAAAGTACAAAGCTTTGTCTTTGAATGTCACTCTTCGAAATACAAGATATCTTTTTTTTTTTTTTTTCTTTGTTTGATCTGAACTTAGATTTCATTTTTTTTCTAGTTTTTTGAAAATGGGTGTTTTGGTTTTCTCTGGGGTGTTTAAGTCTGTACTTGGTATAGAAATGAAAGTAAAACCAACATTTACAAAAATCCAAAAGTTTTTTTTTTCCTGTTTTGGTTGCTTTTGATAGCTAACAAATTTTGGATTAGTGTTAGATTTGAATTTTAATAGCTGTGCTGTGAGAACAATTGAATTTTGTAATGTCAGTTTAGTTGAGTTGAAATTTTCGATTGTTCTTTGAAAGCAGATTTTATTATACATAACATTTCAGATTCTCTTTCTCTTGATTTTCCAGGAACCAAATGAAGGGTCAGTAACCATTTCTGGTATTGTTATTATCTTTTTTTGTGGTCTTTTTTAGGAGTGTTGAATCAGATTGTGAGGCCTTGAAGTGCATATCAGTGTTTTAAGTAGATGCTATATCAGTTCAAACACAAATTTTTAGCTATTTTTTGGATGTATCATTTTTTTCATTAGTAAATTTTATGATTAGATATTTACAGTCTTGAGGTGAATAGTGTTGATTTTGGAATTTTTGAATTTCCCTTGATTCTAAATTTAAATGATAGGAATATTCCTTTGCTCTGTCAAAACCAAGTTCTTTATTCTTTTGCCTTGTTTTTTTGTTTGGTTTCTGACCTATGATTTTTGCTTTTTTGTGCATGATTGAGTTGGTTAATTGGACTCTTTATCATAATTCTTAATTAGATACTTCCTTTTATGTCCTTTGATTATTCCATGTTTTAAGATGCAAATGATTCTGTTTGTTGCTTCTTTTTCTTAAAGAAATCAAAGATATCTTTCCATGCTGGCAAGCCATTATTTTTTATTTTCTTTTTAAAAAATAATATGTATTTTTCTATGCAACTACTCCATCATCTATTCATCTTCCACCTTAAAGAACTATTCATCTTCCACCAAAAGAGCTCTTTAATTTCTTTTTAATGATTAGTTTCACTATTGCTGTAATTGAGCTTAGTTTGTGGGAGAGGAGAAGCCATTGGTTGTATGGAGCATGCTTAGGAGTTTTGATGAATAAACATAGTTGAAAAAGTCCTGTCAGAGTGAAGGACTTAATTGAGCACTGAGGAAGAGAGATACTGTGACTGTCATAACCTATATTACTTGGACTCGGGTATGAGTGTCGGATACGGGTATGTGTCCGACACGGGTATGTTCAATTTTTTCTAAGTTTTTCCATGTATTTGGAGGGCCCTTGGAGGGTCATATCCCCATACCCATGTCCGGTTATGTGTCGGACACAGGTACTTCAAGAAAAATGAAGAGTCGGAGCAACATAGGTCATAACAGCAAAGTGTTTTCTCTTTTCCCTGATATTATATCTCATATTCTCTTTATGTGCCTTTTGTATTGCAATTGAAGAAATTATGTTATAGCTGCTGTATCTGGGTTCAATAGAATCGATACTATTCCTTCTGTTCCGTTTCGGAGGATCTCTAGAATGAGATAAATCTTTCTAGAAGCAAATTTATGTACCCACTGCATCTAATATGATGGATTGATTGCTTTGAGATATCATGATTTCGATCAATCTAATGTGATTGAACTTGTTGATGGTTTTATGTAAATTAACATCAAAATGAAGTTACTGATGGCAATATGGATGTTCCAATTGATATGTGCAGTTCAATGGGAGTAGAAGTTACAGACATCTGCATGGACAAGGAATCGAATTGTGTAATAGTTTACTCAAATGGTGTTCCACAAGATTCGAATAATGAACCATTTCCCAGTCGTCACGATTCCATGCAGTCATATGTGAGTGGGGATCCTGAGCTCCATGGTACTGAAGAGGGCACTGAAGCAAAAGAATATGAGGTGAAGGAATGCACTACTGAAAACTCGGTTGAGAAATCTGAACTAAGTCATATTGAGAACAGTAAGGATGAGCAGAGCATGTTAAGCTCCAATCTTGAGTTCGGCCTGCCTGAGGATAAGGTCAAACAAGAAACAGCCAAAACAAAGAATAATAAATCAAGAGTATCCAAGCATGTATCAAAACTTGCTGCAGTAAATGTTCGAATGAAGCACACTGTTCCGCAGCCATTTTCCCTTGCAACTGAAAAGCGTGCTTCATGTGGAATTCGTCCTGCTCTGGCTGAACCTGATGCTGGAACTGGTGTGAACAAATCCTCTAACACAGATGGTGCATATCATCCAAATACAACACAACAGAATCAGGTAAACTTCCTTATCAAGATTTTCTCTGTTGTTGGTTGTTGTACTTCACTATTGGCCATCTGTTTTCTTGCTTTAAACTCCATGGTTCCTGCCTGTGTTACTCGGATTCAGATGTGAGTGCCGGATACGGGTATATTCAAAATTTTCTAGGATTTTCATGTATTTGGAGGGTCCTTGGAGGATCATATCCCCACACCCATGTCCGGATATGCATCGGACACGGGTACTTCAAGAACAATGAAGAGTCGGAGCATTATAGGTCTTTGCAACTGTATAGTAATAAATTGTACATAAGCAAATGCTTTTGTACAAGGCACATGCCTTCATCAAGTTTTATGTGTTAGAAGTTGTATAAATTGATAACAACAAGTAATTGATAATATCAGCAAACTTTTCTTACTCCTGGAATGTTGATTTATTTTGACCTTATTTTTGGGTAAATGCTCCTAATGAAAGCCTAAAGGAATCACATTGTGCCACTATTAGTAGCTTGTATGTTTTTTTTTTTTCTTTTGAATTAGAAATGCTGAAATGGAAATGTTGACTCCAATAGCGAATAAAGCTATGTTACTTTGACTCTTCATTTTTCTTGAAGTACCCATGTCCGATGCATATTTGGACACGGGTATGGGGATATGACCCTCCAAAGACCTTCCAAATACATGGAAAAATTTAGAAAAATTAAACATACCCGTGTCGGACACATATCCGTACCTGACACTAACACCCGAATCCGAGTAACATAGCGTCAACTACAGGTTTAGAAATTTCTCTTCTTTGTTTTCTCTCCCTTGTAGCTGCTTATGAAGTCTCTATATGTTTGTTAGCAGCCTCAATTGGTCTTGAGGAAACCACTACAACCTAATAACAAGAAGCATCCTGATGATGATGAATCTTGTTCTGTTACTTCCACGTATCCTCTTTCTACCTGGATTTTAAGTTCAATCGTGCTTTCCTACACTTGCTTGTTGTACATCTTTGACACGCTCGCCTTCTGTTCAAATTGATATATAGGGTTTTATTCTTTTTAAAAAGGTGGTATCTTGAATGCTTGATATTATCTTCTAAAATGTCCACACATGTTGCCCTTGTAATTGTGAGAAAAAATTTGCTCAATTATCGAAAAATCTTGTTAAATTATGAGCACTGAACCATAGTAAAATGCAAATGTTTATCGTTATAAAATTCTAAAAATGCATTTAGATTGCATGCCTTATTCCTGTATTCTGGGACACAGCATGAGATCATCTCCCTGTCCACAAATCACTATGTTATCGCTTGACTGTACGTACAAAGCACTGTGGCGTCTTCACGGACTGCTAAGCCTAAGAAAACTGTTGCATCAGCTCCTACATTTAGATGTTCTGCACGTGCGGAGAAGAGGAAGGAGGTATTTCCTTGACTTCAATATGCTCTGTGCATCTGCCTTGACTTAAGTATCCTAAGCTATGTTGCTCCGACTCTTCATTTTTCTTGAAGTATCCGTGTCCGACACCCGTGTCCGATGTATATCCGGACATGGGCACGGGGATATGATCCTCCAAAGACCCTCCAAATACATGGAAATCTTAGAAAAAATTGAACATACCCGTGTCGGACACATACTTATATCTGACACTCACACCCTAAGTGCATCTGTGAAATCTGAAACACAAATCCTTGTCTCTCTTTGTTGTTTTCTTGTAGTTCTATTCAAAAATAGAGGAGAAACACCAAGCTCTGGAGGCTGAGAAAACCCAAAGTGAAGCCAGGACTAAGGTTGCAACAACTCACCATGCTACCTACATCTCTCTCTCTCATGTCTACCAGTTCAAGTTTACTGTCAGACAGATCATTATAATTTAAAATAACCCAAGACTGGTAATTTTATTATTTCCTCTTTGCTTCTTTCCTGATAAAAACTTCAAAAATTTTCAAGGAAGAGAAGGAGGCAGCCATCAAGCAATTCAGAAAGAGTTTGACATTCAAGGCAAGCCCAATGCCAAGCTTCTACCATGAGGGACCACCACCAAAAATTGAGCTGAAAAAGGTAATAGTGCAGATTTTTATTAATCTTTAACTATGTTGCTCAGACTCTTCATTTTTCTTGAAGTACCTGTGTTCGACATCCATATCTGACTCATATCCGGACATGGGTACGGGGATATGATCCTCCAAGGACCCTTCAAATACATGAAAATTTTAGAAAAAAACTGAACATACCTGTGTCAGACACATACCCGTGTCTGACACTCACTCCCGAGTCCCAGTAATATAGATCTTTAATGTCATTGAGCCTGGTTAAACTGCTAATTAACTATTAAACAGATATCAGAAACAATAAGTGTCTGATTCATTTTTGATAAGTTATAGTATCTTCTCCACATGTTTGCTTAAAATTTGATATGCTGTTTTGTATGGATGCCAGATGCCACCAACTCGTGCGAAGTCTCCGAAGCTAGGTCGGAGGCTGAGCTGTAGTCATGCAGTCAGTTCAAATCAAGGAGAGAAGGTAAAAGGTGCTTCTCATCATGGAAATCATCGCAGTTTGGGTAGTCAAAGAGAAGACAATATTGGCACCACATTTGGTTCATCAAACAAAAAGAATCAGAAAAATGTCCAGAATGGCCATGCTCTTTCAAAATTCAAAGATGAATCCATGAAAGTGCAAGAGATGAGCGAGTCAGTTCCACAAAAGGCAAATGGGCACACTGAGTCAGACATTGATTTTCTGTCTTGAGTTTCAGGTGAGTTTCAGGTGAGTTCTCTAATTTAAAAGGAGGAAAGGGTTTATTCTCATGTTTTCTTGTGACTGCTCTAAAGAATGTGTATTTTGTTTCCTTGAAGTTGCAAAGACATGTTCCATTTTCGGTATTGTTATTAAGTGTAAATTTCTGTAAGTTATATAACCTTTTCATAAATATAAAAGCCCCTGATTTGTTGTAATATTTGACAAAGTAAAGAGATTCCAGTTCACTTATTTGAACAATTCAATAAATTTGATCAAAGATTTCCAACTCTTTGTTTTGGCTCATGGGAAAGGAGGCATAGATTTATGTTATTCGGACTCGGGTGTGAGTGTTGGACACAGATATGTGTCCGACACAAGTGTGTTCAATTTTTTTACTAAGATTTTCATGTATTTGGAGGGTCCTTGGAGGATCATATCCCCATACCCATGTCCGGATATGCATCGGACACGGGTACTTCAAGAACAATGAAGAGTCGGAGCAACATACACACAGACTACTCACTTCCTGTATAATTCTCCATTCTTGCAATCTTTTTAATTTGCTGCTATCATTTACCGACAGTCTTGTTACATATTTTCCTGAGTGTTTGTCTGCAAAACAGCCATAGGACATGACTTGCATTTGCTGCCAGTTGACCCTGTTGGAGGAATCACTGTTTCTTTGTGATGTAGAATTGTAGAAAAGCTGAGGTTGTAACCATTATCAAAACTTTTGAAGCAGTGAAGATTGTATACTCAAATTGTCTGTTTTTTTGGTAATGTGTAGTGTTAAAAAAAGGGACCGACCGGTCAGACCGGTTGAATCGGTGGTTTGTCCGGTCCGGTGCATATCATATAATCGGAATTTTTCAAACCGGTTGAATCGATAAAAAACTGATAAAAATTCAGGAAAAAAATCGGTTTTAAACTTTAAAAAAAATATATTATATGTGATGAGATTTGAATCTTTAAACATTGATAATGAGTTAAGACTGCCTTCATTAAGAGATGAAAAATGAAGATAAAGGTAGGTAGGGGCCAGTAAGGGATGTTTTGTTATGGTGGAAGTTGGGCTTTTTATGGATTGAAAAAAATACCTGTTTTGCTTAGTTATGGCAAGCCTAATCATGAAAAGGTCTTGAAAGAAAAAGAAAAAGATGCCAATGGAGCGTTTAGTGCCATATGCAGACATATAAAACTCTTGTCATGGGGTTAATTTTTTTTTTCCAAGATTGATTCTTGATCCTAAACACATGTAAAATGTGTAAAATGTGACAGATATATCGTATATTTAACAATTTTGAATACGATACGAAAATATCGTTTTGTCAAGATCATGCTGCATTTACCAGTCTATATTTTTCTTTAGTTTTTAACTCACTGTTAAATGTAATTTTAATCATAACATCAATTTCTCCAATCATCATTCATTCATTTGATAATTCTTAGTTTACATTGTTCCATCTTTTGTCACATAGACTTCTCAATAATGACCGTCTTATTCGTGTCTGATTTTTATTTTTTTGGATAACTAAGCTTTATTTATCTAGAAAGCAAAGTTTGCTACGATTGTTAACAGAATGTAGTATACAGCCACATGACTATAGTGTTCTAGTCTAGTACAATGACACTAAGTCCCCAAGCAACACAAAGCTGTTTGTTTACATGATCAGTGGAGATATTTCTAAAACCTTTTAACCTGTTACACACTGTGTTGAGGATCAAGCAGAATAGTTCTAACGGCTGTCGTGCTAGTCTTCCATGAAGTTTTCGGTTTTTTTCCTGTCAAAGGAAGTAAACGTAGGCATTCCATGCAATCTTCAGGATGACTGAGATTAGTGCCTTGCCTTTCAATTTCCTGATTGCCCAGGACAAAACCTCTTGCCAAGCTCCCTGCGGTCTGGTGAGCTCACACGCTTGCAATATTCTGCTCCACAGCTGCTTGGAGTACTCACAGTTGGAGAAGATGTGATCTCTGGTTTCACCCCTTCTGCACAGAGCAGACACTCAAGCGTACCTTGATAACCCCAAGAGTGCATTCTGGCTTTTGTTGGTAATCTATCTTGAACTGCTAACCAAGCAATAAGTGAATGCCTAGGGATAGAAAATTGACACCACACCAACCTATGCCAGGTCACCATTTCCTGTTTATGTCTCAATTCCTCCCATACAAAGGAAGCTTTATATCCAGGGCCAAGCCATTTCCAAACAATGTTGTCACCTTGTTGCTACATAAACTGGAGGGTCAAACTCCTCAGCTTCAGCAACTTCTTCCAGCTCTAGCTATATCTTTGAAGAGAAGGTGCATTAGGCTTCTCCCTTTCAATAGGATATGACATGGAATATGTGTCCGATACTTCATCTCAAAAGTGGACATGGTCCTTGACTACTGCAATTGGAGGAGGAAAAAAAGTTTGTTCTACCATTTCTATGGTTTGATCCATATATCCACTCTTTTATTCCTTTTTTACTTTCCTTTTTTAATCTCTGTATCGTGAATACTTAGCTTCTTCTAAATAATACCATTCATCCTATGGATTGTTTGAATTGAAATTGGGTAGTAATTAAAGATGAAGATGAAAAATTGATTAATAAATATATGTTTATTAATTTTTCCGGTGTCCAGGAAAAATGTATCATATTCTTGACAATCATGCATTCGAGATTAACATTAATTGCTACCCATATATCCACTCATTTATCCATTTTCGACTTTTTCTTTTAATTTCTGTATCTTGAATACTCAGTTTTTCTTAAATAATACCATTAATCTTATGGATTGTTTGAACTGAAATTGGATAGTAATTAGAGATGAAGATGAAAATTTGATTAATGAAATAGATAAAAGGATACTGACTAAGACCAATGTCCAGAAAAAATGTATCATATTCTTGACAATCATGCATTCAAGATTAAAATTAATAAAAAAATTATTAATAAGATTTGAAATCCAAAACCAATTACTATAAAGGCAGATAAACTTAAGCCCCGTTTGGAATCAAACGGGGCTACTATTTAGTGCGGTTGGAGCACTTTTTTACCCCAATCGCACCGAAAATACCATTTTGATTACATGGCATCAGTGCGGTGTACAGTGTTTCATCGCACTGATGCCATTTTTTACCACTTGAGCTTCAAGCTCCAGTGGATTAAATGCCTTCCCACTGAATGGGAATTTTTCCAAGTTTACCCCTTATTTTATAACCTCTAATTTAATATAATTAATAAATTTATTATTATATAATAAATTAATAAACATATATTTTATTATTATATAATTAATTAAAAATAAGTAATTACATAAATAATATTTTTATTATTTTTTAAAAAATTATTAATTTATTAATTATTTATTTTTTAATTTATTTTTTGACATAAATATAATTTCAATAATTTTAATTATTATTATTTACTATAAATATATATATTTTATTATTTAACATAAATATAATTTTAATATTTTGTAATTATTTATTATATATATACACATTTAAATTTAAAGTCCTTAATGATCATTTTTTTTTTCTCATTGTAATTCACCTCACCGCTAGCGCTGCTTTTGCATCCAAACACATATCCACCGCTAATTTTAATCTCACCGTTACAGTATCCAATCTCATCGTTACAATAACTAATCTCACCTCCACCGCTGTTTTTAATCTCACCAGAACCAATCTCACCTCCCATCCAAATGGAGCCTTAGGGTCCATTTGGATGGGAGGTGAGATTGACTCTGGTGAGATTAAAAATAGCGGTGGCGGTGAGATTAAAATCAATGGTGAGATATGTGTTTGGATTCAAAAGTATCGATGGTGGTGAGGTGAATAATAGTGGGAAAAAAATGACCATTAAGGGCATTAGATTAAAATGTGTATATATATAATAAATAATTAAAATTAATTAAAATTATATTTATATTAAATAATGAAATATATATTAAAATTATATTTATGTTAAATAATAATTAAAAAATTTTAAAAAATATTTATATTAAAAAATTAATTAATTAATTAAAAAACTAAAATTTAAAAATAAATAATTAAAAAAATTAAATAAATTAAATAAAAAAAATAAAATGGAGAGGATAAAAAGAGAATTAACCCTTCCACTGAAACTCCAGTCATGTGGGGTGGGAGGGGGAATCCTCCCACAAAATGCCTCCTGTCTGGTGGGATCCAAAAGAGGGCTTAGTTACCTACCCATGTAACCAACCCCTAGTCGGTGATAAAGAAGCTGAGAAGGCCAAATATTCTTGCTGAGAAGGCCAAATATTCTTTCTTTTCTATTGCTTGAACTTCTTGAAATGTCCCAAAGAAATAAATAAATAAGACAATCTTAGCTTATAGGTAAATTTTCGGTCCCTTGAATTTGAAGTTTAGTTCAGTTAATTCATGCAACTACCTTTAAAAAATGGTATTAAGTAGATTTGAAATTCGAATCTCAGCATCTATAGCCCATTCTCTCATCCCCAAACTGAGACCTCCTTTATATAAAAAAAATAATTTCGATCCCTTGTTAATTTTTTGACAATAAAAGATAATTCATCTATAAATCTATCATAAATTAACTATATTAATTGAACATTTTTAATCATATGTTTTTCTCAAAAATTGATACTTCATTTAGATGCGTGATGAGAATTTCTTCTACCGTGTAGTAATTGCGTTTTATGATTGAATCCATGTCATTTTTTTTAATTTTTTTTATGATGGTAATTTTCTTCTATCATATCTTTTTTATTTTTAATTTGATACATTCATAATGTTGGAGAAAATATTTTTCTTTTTTTCCTTGACACCTCATTTTTTTTAAAAAGAATTTAATTTTTAATTTGATGCAAATGAAATATTCTATTCTTATTAAATTTTAGAAAATATTAGCATGGAAAAAGTTTAAAAAGATAACATTATGAAAGGGTTATGTCAGATTTGATGTCCAACGATTAAATTTGATCTTACAACATTATTACTAACTAGTGTTATCACCGATCTCTAACAATTTAAAAAATTAAAGAAAGACAAAAAAAACTAATAAAGAATTTGATTTTTTTTTTATAAAATACAAATTTTATTTTAATTTTTACATTAATTTTTTAATAATTATTAAAATAAAATATTTTAAAAAATAAATTTTGTTGTTAAATTTTGTTTTCAAATCATTAAAAATTAAAATTGAATGTCAAAATGCAATAAAAAATAAAATGTAATGATAAAATTTAATCAAACAAAAATTAAATGATAAAATTAAATATAGATTAAAATATATCGATAAATTTATCTTTAATCCAAAATTTATCAACATTAACACGTGGAAAAATGTTATTGGCGATGCCACGTAACTCTCCGACCGTTAGAACCAGCATCTGACTCGAGTCGAGCATAACAGAAGAATATCTCAAACCTCCTTCAGCTGTAACTAAAAATTTTTATCCCCAAAATTTGAAAATCCACCTTAACCTCATCCCTCCAATCTCACTCTCCCACTCTCGCGTGTACTCCACCCTCAACAAAACCCCTTGCCGCCGCTCTAGACTTTTCCCACAACGCTCCTCATCTCACAGTTACCAAAAACCATCAACGGCCTTCACACCGCCACGTTATATAAGAAACTCGAATTCAATTTGAAATTCATTGTTTAAAATTTTATTCGATTTCGAATCGATTTTATTTTTAAAATTTAAACTCAATTCGAAATAAAAAATAAATTATTCAAATCAATTTATTAAACTCATTTACTTAATAAAAATAAATTCGATTTTTTTACTAACTTCAAAAATTGAATATTTGTGTTGACTTCATATTCAATTCAAATTAAATTTTTTAGTATTATTTAAAAATAAAAAAAAACTCAATTAAACTCATACAGACATAAACTACTCGAAAATATTAAAACTCAACTCGTTAAATATCTTGAACTACTCTGAACCTGAGCTTAGCTTGATGGAGTCGAATTCAAGTTTCTTCCAAACCAAATTCGAATACTTTAGGAGCACAGTTATCACGTTTGACCCTTATCTCACCAACCCAGCTATTTTTTTTATAAAGAAAATAATAAAAAAGAAAAACGTCTTTATTTCTCTCCTCTTCCCCGAAGAAATCATGGATGCTGTCCATTGGATATCGCGTTGAGGCAGATGCATCTCCATTATCTCGCCGATTAAAAAGAAACCCCTAAAATTATTTGATTTTCTCGCGATAACATGGATGAGACATTCTTCGATCTAATGGAGTTCTTGAAGAAACCTACGATAACCGAAACATTCGTCGACATTTTGTTATGCGCAGTGCCGATATGGCTAGCCGTGATGATCGGGCTCGTGATTGGCTGGGCTTGGCGTCCTAGGTGGACTAGCTTGGTTTTTCTTGGTCTCCGGTCTAAGTTCCGGTTCGTCTGGACTGCCCCTCCTGGGTTCGGAGCTCGCCGACTCTGGCTCGCCTTCACCGCTCTCTCCGCTTTCTCTGTTTGCCGCACAGTTTTCTCTAACTTTATTAAAGGGAAAGCCAATAAATCGAATGCTACGGCTTCAAATTCTGCCGTTTCGTTGCCACCGCCGTCGCCTACGGCTAGGATTTCGCCGGAAGGAGCTGCTGGCACTGTTAGGTTAGTATTATTTATACTTTTTTTAGGTTTTTGTATTTATGTAATTACAAATATCCTCTCTTTTTTGCAATTTTTTCTTAAGAAAAAATTATGGTGTTATGTTCGTTTATTTAATTCCATACGATTTGTATTAAGTTAAATATGAATTAGGCTTTCTAATTAAACTTGAGTTTGACCTAATTATGAATATGGGGCTATGCGAGTTGATAGGTTATACTGGAAGCTAGTTTTGAGGGATAGTTATTTCAAGGCATTGTGATCATTAATATGGAAGCTTTTGTAATTAGCCTCGATTGCAGGTTATGTAAGTGAAGAATTTGTATATTTCTTATGGTCAGGAATCAGGATAGTTGGAGAAGATATCTACTTGTGGTACATCCGGAGATACTTTCCTTAAGCTCATGTTATTTACTTGTTAAAGGGATTTGTTTTTCCCTTAAAGCTTACTCTAATGGTAGGACAGTTGATTTGTGGTTCAAGTTACTAATGCCATATCTGTTAAGACTTAAGAGAGAGTTCAAAAATGGTAATCAGTCTTATTTTAAATATTTTAGCACCATCCTTTTCTTTTTGATTCTTAGGGGGGCTAATGTCCCAATATTGGGGAAGGGGGAATGCAAGAGCTAGGACTAGAACCCCAACCTTGCGGGAAATCCACCTCCTAGGGGAGGTGGGTGAACCATCTAGGTCAAGCCCCAGGTTCATTTGAGCATCATCCTTACGATATTGGGAAGAGAGCAAACTGAACTTGTCAGGAAATAGTTGGGAAAAAAAGTTGTATATATGGTTTGAAATATACCACATGAAATTAGTTGTGGGATTGGTGTGGAAGACCTGAGAATTATTTGAACAAATTTGTTTGATACTCATAGTTAAGGTCAAAAGAATTTGGAATGTTGTGGGAAACATGTTTCATGACTTTGCTACAACAGGGTTGAATGTAGAAATCTTAGGTACATTTATAGGTCCATTGAAAAATTATCAGGTCACTGTTTTAGAACTAGAGATCTGGGTCGTCATATACACATTCAGTAAATCTGTAGTGACAGATGATGCCTACCATATTTCTCTGTAGTTAAGCTTTTAATGCCAAAAGATTTAAATAATCTAGCTGTTAAGTTGTAACATGTCAGTTGTAGAGCTTGTTTGCTGAAAAGAAAATTTTCTAACATGTTTTGGCTATATACTTAAAGAATTTTCCCCTCTTGCATGTTATTTCTAGTGCACGCATGTTTAACTATTATTAAATAGAATTGCCATTCAAGCTCTCTATCTCTCCATCTTTCTCTTCCTTATCTGTTGAGTCTGTAAGGTGAGTTTCATGGGTGCTTTAAAGTTTTGGTTGTAATGCTCTGGTTATTTTTGCTTGTTCCAGAATTTCTTGACATTAAATCTTTATTTTCGCTGAAACTTTGTTTTTATGTTTTCATACTGTTATTGTTTTAAGGTCACTGTTGGAAGCATACTTATTGCTGCAGTAATTATAAATTATAATCTTGTTGTGTTACTACTGGCATGGTTAATGCTGTTTCATGCATGAGTTTATTCATGATTAATACCTATTTCTTTACAGCACCAGCAGTAAAGCTGAAGAAAGGCAGCCGGATATTGTGACCGAGAATGACTTAGCTCACCTCTTACATTTACTTGAAGGGAAGGATGGGGAGATGGAATGGCAAAGTATGATGGAAAGGACTACCCCAAATATGTCATACCAAGCATGGCGCCTTGAGCCTGAGGTAGGTTTCTGATTATTGATGTGCTTCCCCACTATCACAGAAAGCTGCCAAGAAACTTGTAGGATCTGTCTTACTCTAATAAGTCAAACTTGCCGCATAGAGCATTATGGTTTTAGGAAGAAATTTACCGATGTTTATTTATTTTTTTGTTCTCTCCTATAAGAGAGAAAGAGGGTCGGGGTGGAATTTGGCAGATCCACTGCAGTTTACTTTCCTGTGATCTTGAATGTTTTCCAGCTTTCTCATGGAAATTTCTTCTTTGTGGTATTATGTACTGAATTTACTTATGTTGATTTTGTTTACAGAAGGGCCCTGCAGTTTACCGTAGTAGAACTGTCTTTGAGGATGCAACTCCAGAGTTGGTTAGAGATTTCTTCTGGGATGATGAGTTTCGACCAAAGTGGGATACTATGCTTGCATATGTCAAAATTTTGGAGGAGTGCCCTCGTACAGGGACAATGATTGTTCACTGGATAAAAAAGGTAGATGAAATGAATGGTTTGTATAATTTTGTTTACTGATGTTTTGGAGTAATAAGCTTTGAAGCACGTTTCTTATTCAAGACTATGTATGAATTTACATACCTTGACTTGTTTCACCTTTTTGCAGTTCCCCTTTTTCTGCAGTGATCGAGAGTACATAATTGGTCGAAGAATATGGGAGGCTGGAAATACTTACTATTGTGTGACAAAGGTACTTGCTATAATGTTCTGTTGTTTAGTTTGATCCATTAACTTTCAGTAAATCTATACTCCTTATGGAGCTGCTGCGAAGGGGTCCGGTGGTATTACTGTATAAAGGGGCATTGGAGAGGGGGTGGGGAAGAGGGATGGTAAAGGGTGGTGTGTTTGACTTTTGTTAAGCTAAGGTGATGGGAATGTCTGTAGTGGTGGAAAGCATGACTACAATTCTTTATGACAATAAGTATACCTATATCTAAATTCAACTAGTACGTATTAGATGCTTCGGTTGATCTTGATCATCAAGTGACTAATTTTTATGTAGTATTCGTTCTGCATCTCATGTATTCTCCTAGCGTACTTCTTAAGATGCTTGAATTGCCTGTCTCTTGAGCCTGTTTATTGTCATATGTATGTATCTAAGTTACTCGGACTCGGGTGTGAGTGTCAGACACGGGTATGTATGATTTATTCCAAGTTTTTTCATGTATTTGGAGGGTCCTTGGGAAATTATATCCTCATACCCATGTCCGAATATGCGTCGGACACAGATACTTTAAGAAAAATGAAAAGTCGGAGCAACATTGGTGTGTATTATGGTTTGTGTAGTGGAAAGAAGTAGATTATTATATCTAATGCAGTGTGTTTTGGCATGAGGGTGCTAAAAATATTAACATTCAAGCTATAATGTTTCAGGGGGTGCCATATCCTGGTTTGCAGAAGCGTGACAAGCCAAGACGAGTGGAGCTTTACTTTTCGAGTTGGGTTATCAGGGCTGGTACGTCTTTGTCAGTCAACCTTTTGATTCTAGCAGCCTATCAGCCTATGTTACTCGGACTCGGGGTGAGTGTCGGATACGAGTATGTGTCTGACACGGGTATGCAGTATGCTCTATTTTTTTTTATTTATTCATATATTTGAAGGATTATACTCCCATATCCTTATCCGAATATGTGTCGAACATGGGTTTATGAAACAGATATTTTAGAGAAAATGAAGAGTCGGAATAACATAGCTAACAAAAATATTTTGGACATTGCTAGTGACAGTCACATATTTGTTATCTGATTGGTGATGCAGTCGAGTCCCGAAAAGGAGACGGACAACTGTCTGCTTGTGAGGTTGCTCTCGTACATTACGAAGACATGGGGATCCCAAAAGATGTGGCGAAATTGGGTGTTCGTCATGGGATGTGGGGAACCGTAAAGAAATTGCACTCTGGCATGAGGGCATACCAGAATGCAAGGAAAACCGACACTTCCTTGTCTAGATGCGCACTGATGGCAAGAGTTACCACAAAAATTTCTTCTGACCGGAGCACGGATTCTCTTGGTCCCGTTCCCGGGGAAGATCAAAAGGATCAAACAATGGTTATTAGGAGGAGGGAGAATGATAATGGCCTCGATTGGAAGTGGATCGCTGTAGGTGGAACTGTAGCGCTGGTTTTTGGACTCCACTCGGGTATAATTGGGAAGGCGTTGTTACTTGGAGCAGGGCAGAGAATTGCACGAAGGTGAGAGTTTTTACAGTGAGAACATCCTATTTTTATCTGATTTTTAAAGATTCCATAACAAGTTATTAACATAATAAAGCATTGATTCTTATTAATTCTGATAAATTATATATATATATATATATATATATATTTATTTATTTACCATGGTCATATATTGAAGTGGATTTTTCTGTTTCTCCCACCTTGGTTTTTTTTTTTTTCTTTCTCCCCTTGAAACAAAACAATTCCCTTCAAATGGCATATGGAGTGTACTTCCTCTTAGTAAAACCCATTCAAATTTTTGTAGCAATTCTGGCAGATTCAAAAAAGTTTCAAAGGGTTATGTTGAGGGGGAAAATGATTTCACATCAAGAAGGATTAGACTTTGGTTTTATAAAGCAAGGTAACTTTTTCCCTATCGATGCGTCTTTTCTCAAAGAATAAAATCGTGAGGAGAGTTTTTAAACCTTCAAAACGGATAATATCTCATAGCAGGCGCAATTCAGCAATTTTTGCATCAACAATGATTTTTGTGGGAATTTGTTTTGGATCTTTATCGGTCTTCAGCAAAAATATAATTCACACTTTTGATTAGGGGGTTAGCGTTGAGGGAAAAAACAATCTCATATCAACTAGTCTGTGGTTTTATAAAGTAATTGTCACTTTTTTTCTATTGAGATGTCTTTTCTTAAAAAATAAAATCGTAAGGATAATTTTTAGATTTTCATAACAGACAATATCTCATAACGGATGTAGTTTAACATGTTATATTGTTGATATTTAGAATTGTATATAAATTTGTACAAGAGTGTCTTATATATATATATTATCATTTTAAGAAAGAATCAAATAAAAATATCATAATTTGATTGATGTCAAATTGAAAGAAAAGAATTAGACATATCTCCACTTGCGCTTAGCTCCTTGTAAAGGGCTAAGAACCTAAGAGCAATTCACTTTAAAGCTTCCAAGCTGGAGATAGTGATTCAAAGACTGCAAGATCCGACATGCTTTATTTTCGTGTCGGTTGATGTGTTCACCTGGCCCTTGTTTGCTACTGGCATCTGCCTAGTGAGAGTTAAAACTTTGTAGCATCTATCTGAGGTTTAAGAAACTTACTTCATTTTACATTTCAATCTTCTATTTACTAAAGATAAAAAAGTAAAAAGAGAAAAAAGAAATCCAACATAACCATAAAAGAGGTTTTGTTTTTATTCTTCCCTTAAATTGTGGTGGTAGGGTCTAGGGTCTAGATGGCCTGACGCACAAGCTGGGCCATCCTATTCTCAACAAGGCATTTTGGGATTAAATTTAGAGGTGATAAATATAAATTTAAACTCAAAAGTTCGTGCGAAAAAGTTTGAATTTAAACTCGCTTAAATTTGATTTGACAAAAAAAATATATAAAATTTGAACTATATTTTGATTTTTCAAATTTGAATGTATATAGACAATTTGTTTCAAATTGTCAAGTTCAATCAACCTCAAAAAAGAAAAATCATTTGAACTAAATTTTGCTTCAATTATTCCGAAGTCACAAGTTTGACAAAGTTGAAACTTCTAAATCTTCTCAAGTCAATGAAAATGTGCAAGCAAATTTTAGCATAAAAAGCAAATTAAATTTCAAGACTTGTCTACTTGCTACACTAAAAAATAAAGCTTGTTTGTAACCAAGGCTTTGATGGTGTATTTGTAGAATAATTTTTTTTTTTCAATCATTACAAAGTGACGCATGTCCTTCAAAAAATTTCTTTAATTTTATTTAGTGACAGATTAAATGTTTTTGTGTTATTAACTAAATTAATTGAAATTTATCAATCACTTGGCAAATCAAGATGAGGACATATGATTTGGTCAATCAAATTTCAAAAACTCATAATTCAATCAATCATAATTCACATGTGAATCATCATTTTTATCTCTAATTAAATAACGAATAATTTAGAGATAAAATCAAGTTTCAACCAATCAAGTTTTAAGGATCCATGGATTGTCTAATTAAATTTCATCTATGAGTCATCGTATTCTTTTTTTCTAATTAAATTAAAATGATTTAGAGATGAAATTGAAGAGATTAACTTCTTTAAGAACTTTCTCATTTAGCATCACCAAGCACTATAAATAGAGAGTTCCTTTAAACCATTTGACACGCAAATTGAGAAAAGAAAATATGAAAAATCAAAGTCACAATTGAAAATAAAGAAGATACGAAAAATCAAAGTTTTAAGAATTCTCACAAATTTAAGAAAGAAGATCAAGAAGACAATTAAGAATAAAGAAGATCTTAGGAATTAAAGCCTCCAAAGCTCCCAGAAGACCAAGAAGAAAGATCTAAAGATCAAAATTTAAAATTTAAAATTCTTAAATTGAGATTAAATTCCAAGAATCTCAAAATTGTGATGGAATTTCAAAAATCACTAAATTGAGATCAAATTTCAAGAATCTCTAAATTGAGATTAAATTCCAAAATTTTTTAAATTTTGGAACAAAATTTCAAGTCTCTAAGAAATTCTAAATTTTATATCCAAATTTATTCAATTCAAAGAACAAGTTATCAAAATCTTTGAAGCAAATTTTTGTTGAATAAAAATATCAGAGGATTTTTCTTAATTTAATAGTTTCAAAAATTATATTCTACATTTTTGATAAATTGAAATAGTTATTTGACTTCAAATTTTATTTATTTTAATTTTCAGACACGAAATTTACATGTACACTTTTATTTTAGTTATTTATGCTCCCATCCCAAGCAAGAATACTGAAGCTCCACCATATATCTATATTGGAACTGAAAAAGATTTATATTGCTGGCTGGTTTGACCAATATCCTCCACCATAAATGATCTCCAGTGACAAGTTGGTCTCAAAGTTTTCATGCTCCATCTGAAATTCTGGTTTAAAGTATTTAGATAGTATTTGTATTATAATTTAAAATGTATTTTAATTTTTATATTATAGAAGTGAGTAATTTAATTCTTGCATATTTGAAATTGATGCATTGAAATAAATTTGATAACAGTGTTAATGGAAAACCGTCTAAGTGGTGATATAGACATGTGAAACTGACATAAAAGATGACTTGAAAAAAAAAATAATGACGTGTCAATTTTTTTTAACTTGGAATTCAGAAAAACATAATTTTTTTACCCAAATCCCTCCTTTACCCGTAAAAATATGTCATCATTTTTTTTCGAAGTCATCTATTCTGTCAGTTTTTAAATTCCATCTGAGCAAAAAAATTTGACACGTCATCATTTCTTTCCAAATCATCTATTCTGTCAGTTTCACATGTTTAAGTCAGCATTTAAACGGTTTTTCATTAACACAATTACCAATTTTACTTATTTGCACAAATTTCAAATGTACAAGGATTAAATTACTCACTTCTATAGTACATAGACTAAAATACACTTTTGACTATAGTATAAGTACTATTTAAATACTTTAACCGAAATTCTATAGTAATTATAAAATATGGATTTTGCTAACAAGTGTCCTAAGGACACTTTTTAAGGTTACTATATATAATAATATCTTCATTCAATGTATTAGAAATGATGAATAAAGTTATCAGCTTTTGTATTTAATATAATACTTTTACTATAAATAGCATATTAATTAATCTTAAAGAGTGCCCTAAGGACATTGGATAGCAGAACCCATAAAACATTTTCCTAGTGGTCCGTTCTAAGGTCCGGAGATCAGGTTCGACAATCCAAGTCAATATTATAAGGGATACGTGAACGTTGTTCGGCGTTATAAAGATCAAGTTGAGCTCCACCTACTTGCTCCAGAGGTAAAGTTGAGCTCCACGTTCATATCGTCGACCAATGAACTGCAATGTATTGTAAGATTTGAAGAGAATAAGAAACTTTTAGATGACAACCAAGAAGCTATTTCTGCACGTACAGTTTGCGATGGGATCGATACTGGAAAAGGCCTGAGTACTAATTATGGGGTTACTGCAGACAAAATGAGATCAAACACGAATACGAGTAAGAAATATGTAGCTTCCAGTTCCAAGGAAAATGAGTTGAAAGAAAACCAGATCACAGCTTGGGGTAATTTCATCAATCAGCAGGTTTCAGATATGCCAAAGGGAATCATCGAAGCTGTTAGGATGCTTCGTTTGTCATGGACAGATATCCTGAAGTAAGTAGACCATCGTTTTCATTGGTAAATTCATTTTCTTAACTAGTGCTCTATGAAGCACGGACACTTCTATAAGGGAAATGTTCATGTGTCGAACACGTGTCCGACATGGCTGAATACGTATCGGATACGCGAGAACATGTCAAAAATATAAAAATAAAATCGGATACGGTCAAAAAATATCAAGACACGGCTGACACGTCTGGACACGGGATGATTTTTTTTTTTACATTTTTTTCTCTAAATATGAAATCAACAATAAGCAATTTGGTTATAATGGGTTTTTTAATGTTCAAATTTTTAAATTCAAAAATAATTTTTAAAAAATTAAAAAGCTATTTACATGAGAATATTTGATTCAAAAGTATCAATTTTACATTTTTATTATATATTATTATATAAAAAAATATTTTTTATTGCCGTGTCCTAATTTTTTAAAAATTTACATATTATCGTGTCTGTATCGTATCGTACCTGTATTGCTTGTCCGTATTTGTGCTTCGTAGCTAATGCTATGTAAAATATTTTGCTTAAAGGTAGAGGTCACAGATTCAATCGAAAAGATATTTTGTTATAGGATCAGAGTTTCTCTCCACTGTGTTTCTTTATCTGGCTTATGACATCAGGAGAATAGGAAGACATAGGAACACTAAATTGCATACAGTTAAAAGCATCCTCCTGCTTTCTTATAGCACGTTTTGACCCATAAAAGCTTGACTATGAAGTATGTAAAAGAGTGGGAAATGAATATGATTCATTGAACTGGGGTTGTAAGCTATGTTGCTTCGACTCTTTTTTTTTTTTAAAATATTCGTGTGCGACATATATTCGGACATGGGTATGGAGATATAATCCTTCAAGGATCCTCTAAATACATGGAAAAGCTTAGAAAAAATTGAACATATCCATGTTAGACACATACCTGTATCCGACACTCATACTCGAGTCCGAATAACAAAAGTTGTAAGCTGCTAGTGTCTTTTATGTTACTTAAAATATAGTACTTCATTTGAATTTTTAATGCTACATGCACATCAGGTGGATGAATTCGCAAATATCACTCTCACATCTTGAAGGTTTTTTCCTGCGTTTACGGCTTGGGAAATGGGAGGAAGGATTAGGGGGAACCGGATATTACGTTGCCTGCATAACTGGTATGACACCGAGTAAATTGCGGTTTTTCATGTCAATTCCAAAGTTACTAGTGCCTCATTTTAATTCACTTATTGATTCATAAGTTATGTAGAGACATTTTCAGAGGTGTTTTTATTTATTTATTTTTTTATGATGTATTCATTTTCCTTCTTCTATATGCACAGGGGCAAGCAGACAGGGTACACAGCGAAATTCGAAGAATTCCATCTGTGTTAATTTAGGGGGGATCAAATGCTTGGTTGAGAGCCAATACATTTCCAACCACGATTTTCTTGAGGTAAAAATACGACTTCATTTTCTAACCTCCTATTCAACTGCTCGTTTTGTGTTTCTTTGTATGCAAGCCATGAGGGTCTTTTTTTTACCTGTACCAAGAATTGTAGTCATTAGGTATGTTGTTCAGACTTTTCATTTTTTTGAAAGTATCCGTATTCGATATCCATGTCCGACGCATATCCGGACATGGGTATCGGGATATGATTCTCCAAAGAACCTCCAAATAAATGAAAATTTTAAAAAAAATTAAACATACTCGTGTCTGACACTCACACTCAAATTCGAATAACATAGGTCATCAGTGACAAAGGAACTTACTCGCATTCAACTTGATGATAGTCACTTTTGCCAAAGAGATTCTCTATGATTAGACTTCGACCGTTCAATGCAGAAATGTCGAGACATCGTAGATCTTCAAAATAGTAGTCATAAACATTCATACCTGCTTGTTGTGAACTTTACTGATGATTGACCTCTTCTAAATGAGAGCCAAAGGTATATCATACATGACAAAATTCTGGAAATTTTATCATTTCGAGTAGCTCGTAGCAGCCACTGGAATTACCTTTTAGCAGCCATTCAGATTCCATTCATGATAACACAATAGTCAAGCGCTATGTTACTCGGATTCGATTGTGAGTGTCGGATACGGATATGTGTTCGACACGAGTATGTTCAATTTTTTTCATGTATTTGGAAGGTCCTTGGAAGGTTGGGTATGTCCAAATATACGTCGGACAAAGGTGTTGGATACGGTTACTTCAAGAAAAATAAAAAGTCGAAGCAACATAGGTCAAGCGCCTTACTCTTAAGATGACAGTCAAGTCCTAGATTGTTAGCTTAATGGTAAGGAGATTACTTAGGTTGAAAGATTCTGATCTATAAAATCCCATTCCAACTCTCATTCGTATTTGCTCGAGCAAACAGCCTAACGAAACTATGCATTTCGCAGGATGAGCTTATGGCATGGTTGCGTGCAACCACAAGGAGTGGTGGCAAGCTTCCATCTGAGGAAGAATTGACAATGAAAGTTTAAGAGAAAAGAATGTTAGGCTTTTAGGCATTTTTTTTTTCTTCTTTCTTTTAGTTGCATTTGTGTTACCTTGTTTGCACCAAACTATTAGGTAGCCATATTTTACTTTTTCATACAATTTTTTTTTTTTTTATTTGTGATCACTTTTTGCTTTCTCCTTTTTGGAGTCTTTGGACCTAGGGGTGTTCATTCGGTTAATTCGGTTAATAACCGAACCGAATTACCCAAAACCGAATTAACCGAATTTTTTTTCCAATTAACCGTTAACCGAACCGAATAATTAATTCGGTTAATTAACCGAACCGAAATTATTTCGGTTAATTCGGTCGGTTTCCGAATTAACTGAAATAAATAAAAAATTTATTTTGCTAACCTATTTTTTTACATGATTTTGTATCCAAATTATCCATCCAAGTCCAACCAATCAAAATCCAAAAGCAAAGCATATTATAAAATCCAAATATGAAACAAACACAGCTAAAAAAAATGATAAACATGAACATTACATAGTCTCAAAGACTCAAAAATATATCTAAATTAATATATAAATTAATTTTTAGTTTTTAATATATAAATTAAATAGGAAAGGTTATTAGGGTTTTTAGTTTTTAATATATAAATTAATTTAAAAAATATATATATATCTAAACTCATAAAATCTTGTCGTTTTAAGCATTTCGGTTAATTCGTGTAATTCGGTTATTTTCGCTTAACCGAACCGAATTAACCGAAAACCGAAATTCCTCAAAACCATTAACCGTTAACTGAGCCGAATTTTATTCGATTAACCGATTAACCGAACCGAATTAAAATTCGGTCTGTTAATTCGGTTAAAACCGAATTATGCACACCCCTATTTGGACCACCATTTTTTTTTTTTTAAAGCTTAGTGCATATGTCACGGACTTGAAACTTGAGCCTAATGCGCGCCTTGAATCCGGGCGGGTGCACGAGGGCGGTGGCACATACATGTAAATAACTCCCACCGTTTTTAGCTCTAGAATATAGGAGTGTTAGGATGAAAAATTCGTTTTTTTTTTTTTTTTCCTTGGAGGATCTTGTAATTTAATTCTTCAGGGAAGATGTTACAAGCTGAATCCATATTGAGAAAAAAAAACAGGGCAACCTCAATTCTTACTATAACAACACAATGAATAGAAAAACTTAATTCATCAGTCTTGAAACCTTGATATGAAATTGCTGCTATCAATAATCAATACAGTATAAATTTTGGGCCATGATGACGGCCTGCAAATAGTTAAATCTGATAATATTAGACACGATATGATTACACGAACACGAAAAAAAATAACTAAAGTATGATACGAACACGACACGAATATGTTAAAATTTATATAACACAAATTATTAACGCATCAACTTTTATATTAAACATCTTAAACACGATTATGATATGAAAAAATACATAAACACGACACGAATACACAAATTGCCAAGTCTACATATAGTGATGAAAACTTCATATGCTATATGAATAGTTAATTCTAAACAACATAGCTTTGGGAGATCAGGGGCTGATTAACTTGTCTAGACTTGCATATTTTTTCTATACATGATAATATGCCAGAAAGATTTGTAGATAAGAACATAAGGCCTAGGATATTATTCCAGTATTGCAGATCATTAATCTTCAGCCACTTCCCAGTAATTTAAACCATCATCTGCTTTCTCTAGTTCATCAGTTTCATTTCTTGATGTAAAGAAAAATGTGTATGCAAGTGCTTAAGGAACATCAGATTCTGTTCCAAACTCCTGATGGTGGTTTTGAAAAGGAAAATTTGTTTTTTGCAAGTGGAGATTGTGAATTAATTCATCATTTTCTTCTTCGCCATCATTTTCACTGTAATATGTCCCAAGATATGCCTCGTCTCCTTCGGAGTCCTGTCGAAGGCAGAAAAATCAAAACGAAACAAAATGTTAGATCGACTATTTTACATTTTACATTAAGCGGCAGCAGATGTAGAGAGTGAAAATAACTTCGACCTCTGTGTCATCATCATCAGTAGGATATGAAGAATCTAATCTGTCATAAAACTCCTCATCTCCTTGGTCTTCCATGCTGTGCATTTGATCCTATAAAAAGTGCATGAAAAGTTAATGCATTTTTATTCATGGCGACATTGGCCAACCAAAAGAACAGCAAAAGTTAATATGCTACATAAGAAAAACCATACTATTTCAGATCTTATTTTCTCCACTTTCGCCTGCAGAGCTGAAATATGCTTTACTAGAGCCTGTTAAACAGAATAAGTAGAAAAATGAGTCATTTCAGATGTGTCTGCGATTTTAAAAGGTAAACTAAGGAGTTTTATATTAAAGGTGGAATATCAAAAGCATAAGGTACATGCCTATGTTACTCCGACTCTTCATTTTTCTTGAAGTATTCGTGTTCGACACTGGTGTCCGACATATATTCGTACATGGCTATGGGAATATGATCCCCCAAAGACCCTCTAAATACATGAAAAAACTTAAAATAAATCAAATATACCCGTGTCCGACACATACCCGTGTCCGACACTCAAACCCGAGTCAGAGTAACATAGGTACATGCTAGTTCCATATTTGCTAATGAAGGGGTTTCAGAGAGATACCTCACGTCTTTGAAGCTCGATTGAACGTGCCAAGGCCCTCCTCTTTGTCAAAAGATTCTTTGGCCTTATTGTAGAAGGTCGCGCATAATCCTTTCCTCGGTAAACAATCATGGCATATCCTTTGGAGATTCTATCAACTGAAACCAAAACTCCACCACTTTCAGCTTCAAGTGCTATTGCAACCTTTTTTACCTGATCAAAAGTTTTAGCCTTCATGATGATCTTAACTAACTCCCTGTATTTCCAGTGCAAGTGCATGTTTTCTATAGTACCATCGAAAACTCCTCGTCTACCTGAAGCAAGAAATTAAACTGCCATAAAAAATTTCAAATTCTAAAAGGGAAGACTGATAAATCTTGTAGAATTGAGAGATACCAAGAAGTAAGAAAGCTTTCATCCTCAACCCGAGCTTGCGAAACATAAACCTTTCCTCATCAGTTATGCTTTCTGGATCTGCCTGCGTGTCTGCTGGTTTCAAATAACCCTCAACTTTAGATAAAGCTCGTTCAGCTTTCAATAGCTTTCGCTCAGCCTGAAAGGCAAAAATTCCTCATTCAAACCTATTTACCATCTAAATATAGGGTAATTTATATTCTGGATCACTGAACTTAGCATCAACTTTCATGTAGGTCACAAACCTTTAATTTCATCAAATTACATCACTGAACTTCTCTTATTAATAAATTAAGTCACTTATACCAACTCCGTTGAGTAATTCTAATGAAAAAACTGACTCAACATGCATATATTTTTTACATCTCATCAAGATAATGCCTGATTGGCATTTTAGGTAAAAAAAATTCCACGTTGAGTCTGCTTTTTCGTTAGAATTACTTAATGGAATTAGCATAAGTGACCAAATTTATTAATAATAAAAGTTCAGTAATGTAATTTGATGAAATTAAACGTTTGTGACCTATATGAAAGTTGATATTAAGTTCAGTGACCTAGAATGTAAATTACCCCTAAATACAGGTAATGGCAGCATTTAGAGTATAAAACTAAGAAATAATGCATGAAAACATAGTGACTGAAGATTCAAGGAACTCACATAAGCTAGGTTCTTTTCAAGTTTCCTGCCTAGGTTGGCATGCCTCAAGATTTCTGCTTCCTTCATCATTTTTCCCTTATGGTGATCATCCAACCTCTTTCCCCATCTAGCATCTGCATCCAAAGTTTCTCCAAGGGTACCTGCAGCCCTTGATTGCTCAACTACTTCAGTGCTTGGTACAAACAAAGCCGATGCTCTTAACCGTGCCTGCTCCTCTTCATCTTGTAGGGACTTTGCCAATCTTTCCCTTTCCAATAATGCTTCAGCAACATCTGGTGACAAAAAGTTCTTTCCCCTGTAGAAGACCAAGAAGTCCTTGTTTCTAGAGAGAAGCATGCCCCCTGTCAATTTCTGCAGCCAATCAACAGAAGTACGTTATCAACAGTTCGAACTGGTGTTTTCAGAATCCAAATACTTGAACTTAACATGTTTATCAAATATAATTGATATGAATACCAGTAGAGATGTCCATGGGCCTATGTATGGTATCAACACCATATATGCTTGCCCAAGCCCGGATCGACCCGAAATATGGGGCTCAAATTTTGTCAAGGCCCGCCCATATTTGTAAATGGATTGTCCAAACCCGTTTAGGCCCGCCCATATTATTTTTTTCTAAATTTTTTTTTATAAAAAAAATGTTATTTTTTATTTAATCTTTAGTAATTTTATATTTTTTTTCTTTTATTAAGTTCTTAAACATAGACAACTTAACATATTTTTTAATATTTACACTATAATATTATATATATTTAATCTTTATATGAAATAAATTAAATAATATATAATTTAATTAGAAAACGGACCGGTCCGGGCCAAGCTCAGGCCTTGAATGTTGGAGCCAAGGCCCGGCCCATTTTTCGGGCCTAATATTTTTGTCCAAGCCCTCCCAAATATCGGACGGGCCTTCGGACTTGTGCGGGTAGCCCGGCCCTTGGACAGGTTTAAATACCAATAAGTGTCCACATGTGACATCACCAAGAGTTACCGGGATTTGTTTTCTTCTAAAAATATTAGATGGAAACACTGTATTACTTAATCAGGCAACAGTCTATCTCTATCACCCGTATATTCTTAAAATCAGATAATGATAGCTAGAACAGAAGAATTGGGGAAGTTTGATCAAACTGTATAATTCAGTAGAATGACTTAACCAATTATTGAAGGAATGCCGAATTCTTAAGGCACATAAAACTGAACTGTCATGCTTATTTCATATTTAAGTTGATTTAAACTTATTTCTCATGGGTCCAATGGCAAGTACTTCAAAAACTAGATTCCAAACAACAGAAGGCAATTGACAACAAGATGAGACAAGGACCGCTAACATATAGATAGTACTACTCCAACACAGGCTATGTGCTTGAAAAGAAAACAAGATACATTCATGTATCATTCTTTCGGGCTCGGCCATAAATAAGCACGTTATCCGTTAAGTATTAAAAAAAGCTAAGCTGTTTTCCCTAACAAACTTCAAAGCTCAAGGGACATAGACATAGACTATGTTACTCGGACTCGGGTGTGAATGTCGGATACGAGTATGTGTCCTACACGGGTATGCTCAATTTTTTCTAAGTTTTTCTATATACCCCCATACCCATGTCCGAATATGTGTCGGATATGGATGTCAGACACGGATACTTCAGGGGAAATGAAGAGTCGAAGTAACATAGGACACAGACCACTGAAGAATAGGATAGGAAGTAACAGATACTAGTTGACATAAAGATAACAACCAAATGATTGAGAAAATGTAGTTTAATTACCTTGATATCTTCAGCCATTCTCTCACTAGTTGTCAGTTGCACTCCTCTTTTGAGTGCAACCTTTGCAATAGAACTTTTTTCCCACAATTTAATCATGGCCACAGCCAGACCTTGGAGCTGCCTACTTCTACCTGGAGATGTATATTTCATTAGAGACATTCAAAAGAACCATCTTTAGATCATATGCAATGACCCAAGAAATCTACCATACCTAGAGCAAAGTGTGGAGGAAGAACTCTGGCAAGTCTCCTCAAAGAAGTTGCTTCCTTTAGTCCAAGAGAAGATCTTACTCCATAAGGAAGTACTCTAAATGGAGGCTGATACCCAGGAACTAAACCAGGAAGCAAATCTGCATCAACCGGTAACGGATTACATCCTGGCCAATCTGAGTACCTAGGACCCAGGCCCTCTAACAACTTGTCTACTTCATCCTCGTACTTTAATTCTGGCATTGGTTCTGTTTTTTTATTCTCCTCAGCAGCAGTTTCAGAGTTTGCTTGAGGTAGAACCACATCTTTATGAGAACCCAAGTCAGAAGGATCCTTAGTTTTATCAAACACTGGTGCTGAGGAATATGTAGTCATCTCATTTCTATTATACATTTGTTTGTTCAGGTGCACCGAAGGAACCTCATAACTCACACCTCTATATAAGGAAACTGAAGTCCCGGACCTCCAGATTACCAATCCTCCAGTTTTTCTCTGCACAAATGAGAAGATGAAAAAGCCAAATTAGCAAAAGATAGAGTAACTAACTTATCATAGAGATTGACAGCTATGTTGTCGGATACGGGTATGTGTCCGACACGGGTATGCTCAATTTTTTTAAGTTTTCCCACATATTTGGAGGATCATACCCCATAACTATCCGAATATGTGTCAGACACAGGTGCCGGAAACGGGTACTTTAGGAAAAATGAAGAGTCCGTGTAACATGGATTGACAGAGATAGTATTATAACATTCTTACATTCTATTATCCCCTAAAATTATACTATCATTTATACTTCCTTTATTTTTGCACAACAGTCAACAGGTGAGATCATATCACTGTCCAACCAGCAGAAATATGGAGTAAACATAGCATTAGAAAATATGTATATATTCTCAAAGAGCTTAAGTCAAAGATTTGATTGTTGGTGAGGACTCAAAATATATACTTAATCTCATATTTTCATTAATCAATTTGGTTTATTCTTTTCTTATTTCTACATTCTAAGGTAAAAATTAACAACAAAAGTAAACAAATATAATGAAAGTTCATCAGAAGCAAACCTCTAATATCTCATGCATTCTTTTCATATTAAGAGCAGGTGCCCCTTCAATCTTTAACCTCACAATCTCCATGGTTTTCCATTTCTCATGAATTGTATCCACCACTTCTTGAGTAACACCAGCACCCTTAATTCTCATCTTACTCTTCGTTCTAAATGTCAAATTCTTTAACCTCCTTAGTTCAGACTCAGGCAGAGTTAATTCTGCCAATGAAGTCTTACTATCTCTTCTTGCTTCCTCCTCTTCCTTTCTCTTTTCCCATGGAAACCTGACTTCCCCATCACTTCCAAATACATTTTCCATCCCCAAAGGTGATTCCTTTGAAAACCCACCTCTAGTATTTGGTAACATTCCTTCTTCCACATAAAAAATATCCTCTATAGACCCTTTTTCAATCACTCTCCTCGGCTCTTCCTCACGCTTTTCTTTCTTCTCATTTTCCTCTCCAATGTATCCAAATTTCTTCAATTTCTCCACTATTTTCTCCATTGTAGTACTACTACTACTACTACTACTACTCCCATTGTTATCATTCTTTGAATATGACAAGCTCCATAAATTCCCATTTTTTCTATAATTGAACACTGTTTTGGGTGGTTTAGGCCCGTTTCTTTTGTGGGTTTTGTTCCAATTATCTAACCAATTACTTCTAAAGGTGGGATCCTTGGTGGGAAAAGCTTTGCTTCTGCTTTCTGGGTAATGGTGAAATTGTGAGTTTGAAGTGATAGTACGGTTAGTTGCACAAAAAGCTAAGGCTTTGAGAGGGAAATTTGATGAATTGTACCTGAAGAAAGGGAGAGGGAGGCCATGGAACTTGGAGAGAGAGGTTTGAAATGAATCCAAGACGGTTGATTTTGTTGTTGTTGTTGGATAGAATTGGCGAGTGGGTAATAGATTCATTGATTACATGAAGAAAAAATGCATAAAAGAATCAGAGGAAAAGAAAAACTGGTAATTTAACAAAAGGTTATTTGGATTTGGAGGTTTTGGGAGGGTTTAAACATTAAAGGCTACGCATTTCACAGTCGTTTCTTTGGGTTCTCTGACTTCCTGACTGGTGATTATTGTTATATTATCCATGGCGGCGGGGAAGAAATATCTGAGGTCTGTTTGGGTGCATGATTATTGTACTCCGAACTTAGTTTCGAGTTTTCCTATAACAGGTTAAGTAACTTCAATTATAAAATTTTAATACTAATATGTAGATCTATCCAAGGGTCGAGCTCAGTTCGAATTGAATCGGATTTGGACAGAATTTTTTTTAATTTGGATTGGTTTGATTCGATTTGAATTACTGTTTATTCAATAAAAAAAATTTTATTTAAATTTAATTATAAAAATATTAATATAAAAATTGATTTTTTTAAATATTTTAATATTTTTAAACAGTAAAATGCATTTACAGATCGAACAGAACCAATCAATTTTCATATGAATTGTACTCCAAACTTAGTTTTGAGTTTCCTTATAAAGCCCCATTTAGCATTACTGTTGGCATAATTTTTTAAGTTAAAAACTGTATTTCATCATAAACGTAATATTAAAAGGGTAAATTTTTTTAGCTTTTACAATTAAAATAATAGTTTGGCAACCAAAACCAAAAATCAAGAAAATGAAGTTTTTGAGCTTTAGAGCTAGCTTTTGGATAAAATGACTTTATTATCCTCACATCTCTAAATTTTTATTATTTTAAACATTTTTTTTTTTACATTTCAATTCCTCACAATATTTTTTCACAATAATGCCAAACACTTAAAATTTCTTAAACCATATTTTTTCACCACACTTTTTTCAACCCAAACTTTTTTCAACAGTAATGCTGAACTAACCTTAGGTAGAGCTGGCAAAGCAGGCCCAAACTCGATAACCCGCCCGAGCCGATCCCAAACCAAATTCGATCCGATTCGAATTGACTCAAAAAGTCAAAGGGTCGAATCTGAGAAAATCCGAACCCGAAAAAATCCGAACCTGTAAAGACCCGAAACCGACAAGATCCGAAGAACGTAAAAGCCCAAATCCACTACGATCTAAACCCGAGATCGATCCGATCCGAAACTCGTAAAAATCGAATTTATAACCTAAAAAATCTGAACTATAATTATATGATTTTATTTTAAAATAAATAAATAAATGATAAATTTTACACGTACATATACATATTGCACATTGTTTCACTCATGCGAGCATTCTTTTTACCCCTTGCGTCTTAGACAACTAGTGCCTAGAGTGCGCCCTGCACTATTGACAACACTGGTCAAAATAGTTTAATATAAAATAGTTTTTACACGTCATAGTATCCTAAAGTTTCTATATTAAGGCTAAGATAAATAATTGACCAACTATTCATATTAAATATTTTTGGTGAATGATAATCGATATTTTTTTTTTAATAATGTATGTTATTCAATATTATAATTGGATAATTATTATTTGATTGTATGATTAATTGATTATATATAATGTTAAAGTCAAAATGATCAAATTAGCTTTTACATATCATGATTTTCTAAAATTTAAGCATTAATTATTAGGGTTAAACCAATTAATTGGTATTTTTTTTTAATATTTACTATTTAATATTTTAATTGAACATTTGAAAATTAGTGTATACAATTAGATCTAATATCAGTATGTTAGTATTTATAATTGTGTCCAAATAAAAAATATAAATATAAGAATAAATTCTTGAAAATTTAAAATATTGTTAAAAAATTATAATACAAAGACTAAAAAACTTAATAAATAAATAAAAATTAAAAAAAATATATTAGATTAAGTGGCTAAGAGCCCAATGAATTATTGGGTTAAGAGTAAAAAGTCATTTATATAAATGTTTAGTGGATTTTATTTATAACTCCTTTCCTTCTAATGATGTTCTTTTAAAGGCTTAAATAAAAATTTGCCCCCTGACACTAATACCGTTAAAGAATTTTTGGTCTCAATCGGGTATCTATACTATAATTCCGTCAAACAGATTGGTACCTGACACTAATTCCGTTAAATAAATGCTGACATGGCAAATAGCACCCAATGAGATCTTGACACGTGGCTTAAATGCCATGTCAGCCCTAATTCTAGATGCCACGTCATTAATAATAGAAAAAATATATTAAAAATTTTAAAATAAAATAAAATTTAAAAAATTCACAATAATTTTTTAAAATTCAAAAATTCAAAAAAATTTAAAAAAATTAAAAAATTCACAATTTTTTTTAAAAAATTCACATTTTTTTAATAAAATCAAAAAATTCGAAAAAAATAAAAAAATATGAAAATTTTAAAAATACATAAAAATAATATGAAAAGTTAAAAAAACTGAATATTTATATATTTTTTAAAATTTGTAAAAAAGAAAATTAAAATTTAAAAAAAGAAAAAGAAAACTGGAAAGGAAAAAAAAGAGGAAGAGAAAGGGAATGAAAGGAAAGGAAGAGAGTGGAAAGGGAGGGGCAACGGGAAGGGAGACAGGGGGGTCGGCTGGCCATCAATCGGCCTCAGGCCAATGAGAGAGAGAGAGGGAGAATCGGGGGGGAGGGGGAGAGAGGCGAATCGAGAGAGGGAGAGAGAGGGAGGAATCGGGGGGAGAGAAGGAAATAGAGAGAAGAGAGCAGGGGGAGGTCAGCAGGACGCAGCCTGGCCGGCTCGGGGCAAATCCGACGTCAATCTGCCTCGAGCCGGTGTCTCTCTTTCCCTCCCTACTTTCTCTCTCTATTTCTTAATTTTTTTTTAAAATTTATTTTCCAGATTTTTAAAAAATAATATTTTTTTTTTGTTTTTTTTTTTGAATTTTTAGATTTTTTTATAATTATATTTTGAATTTTTATAATTTTTCTATTCTTTGTGATTTTTTTCTATTTTTTATGTTAAAAATATGAAAAATTTAGAATTTTTTTAATTTTAATTTTATTTTTTTCCTTTTAAAAAAATAAATAAAATTGTGAATTTTTTTTATTTTTTTATAAATTATATGAATTTTTTAATTTTTTTTAATTTTTATAATTGTTTCGATTTTTTGAATTTTTTAAATTTTTGTATCTTTTTTCGAATTTTCTGAATTAAAAAAAAAATGTGAATTTTTAAATTTTTTTATAATTTTTTCTATTTTGTTTAATTTTTAAGTTTTTTTATTTCAATGATGACGTGGCATCATAGAATCAGGGCTGATGTGGCATTTGTGCCACGTGTCATGCTCTCATTGGGTGTTATTTGCCATGTTAGCATTTATTTAACGATGTTAGTGTCAGGTACCAATCTGTTTGACGGAATTATAGTATAGGTACCCGATTGGGACAAAAAAACTTTTAGGTACCAAAGTAGGAAAGAGGGTATAGTTGAGGGGCAACTTTATATATAAGCCTTTTTTAAATGTAGCCAAATGATTTTAACTTTTATTTTTTTAGTGTCACTTTATATTTATTTTAACTCATAAAAAAATCTTATATAATCATTAATTATAGTATATTCAGTACCAAATATCAAATATTAAAATTATATCAATACTATATAAATTAGCTTTTATTTATCATCGTTTCTTAAAATTTTTAAATATTAATTATTAAAATAAAATCAATTAATTGATAGTATTTTAGTGTCTACTATTCAACATTTTAATTAAACATTTGATCAATTAATGTATACAATTAGATCTAATGTTCTTATATTAGTATTTATAATTATGTCCAAACAAAAAAAATATAAATATAAGAATAAATTCTTGAAATTTTAAAATATCCTTAAAAATTATAATAAAATAACTAAAAAATTAATAAAGCAAAATAAAAATTTGTTGGACTAAGTGACTATAAGAGCCCAATGAGTATTGTGTTAAGAGTAAAAAGTCATTTATATAAATGTTTAGTGGGTCTTATTTATAACTTGTTTTTTTCTAATGATTTTTTTTTACCTGCAGCCAATGATTTTTTACTTTTACTTTTTTTTTTAGTGTTACTTTCTATTTAATTTAACTCACATATAAAATAAAACGATCTTTTATAATCATTAATTTTATCTATATTCAATACTGAATATCATAAAATTTTAAAAAATTTAAGTATATAACAATTGCAAAATAATAAGAACTATCAAAATATACAAATTATTTTTTATTCATACTATAAGTAAATATATCGAACTTATATATTTAGCTTTTATTAAACTGTTGGACTAAAAATAATAAAAATATTCAAATACAAAATATTAATACTCAATTTATAAATAAAAATATTATATAATTTATATTTATATAAATATTTATAATTTTTTAAAATTTTAATTTTAGTATTTTTGTATGTGAAATTAATTATTACATTCGAAATTATAAAAAAAATGTTTATAGCTTAAAATTTTCAAAAATTCTTCGAATCCATCTAGACCCTCCCAAACTCGAACCGATCCGAATCCGAAATAGCCCGAACTTGAAAAAGCTCATATTCGAAATAGTCCGAAGCCGAGATAGCCCGATTCCGAAATTATCCGAACCCGTATGAATGTAAATTGTTTGAGTTAAGCCAATATTAACATAACATATCTCAATCAAAATAGTGCATGTTCAAATTTAATCTCAACTTCTCACATGGGATATCCTCATGATTTTCACTCTTTAAAGTAGTGGTGAAGTGTTTACACTCAATCAATCTCATGAAAACAGTTCTACCATATTCTTGCTTGTCCACCTATTCTCCACTATTTAGATCATACAACTTCATGAATCAAGAGGTCTTTAATCAAGGTTGTAATGGGGCCAAGGGGTTTGTAATGTGGTTGAATAACAAAAGGATAAAGATATCACAAAGGCTCCAAAGAGTTCATAAAGTTTAGAGACATAATAAGATCATACAAAGAAACTTCTCAAAACTCTTTACAAGTACATAGTCACCTAGGCCGGATATTCATGTTGGGCCTTTTCTTCATTCTAAACAACTTTGTAACATCTTTTTCTTTTTCCCCAAATTCAAGAGATGATTCATATTTTTTTTTTTTTTTTACATAGGAATGTATTTGCCAGTATTCCATTTTCTTTTCTTTCCCTCCACACTTATTTCTTGTTTCTAACCCAAATTTTCAATAGATCTTCCTTGTCTTTGCAACTTGTCTCAAAACATGCTAATTCATCTTTGGAACAAAGGTAAAGATATAAGTATATTTAGGTTAGGGACAAGTTATGGTTACCAAAGAGATAGCTTATTCAATGTAGGCTCAAATTGGTTCACTAAGGGTGTGTTCTCTTGGAACATTAATAATGGATGGCTGTTTGGCTCTGGTTATAATCCTAATGCCTCTATCATATTCATGTTGTCACATGTATCAATATAGTCTCAAACGGTTTAAAGCAAGTTCTAGAGAATCATGTAATCATAAGAGCACTCAAGAAAGAAATTAGATTGATTTGTATAATGCATCAATCATTATAGGCTCAAAAACTCACAAGGATGATTATACAAGTCAGATTAAGTCTAAACATGCTTCTTTCTCAATCAACATATCATATTAACATTGGCTCATAAAAAGGTTGACATCAAGCTCAATTCTCATGAAAATCTTCTCACAAATAAATCTGTTTTAGACTTATGCAATTCATATCTCATCATTGTATTATAAAGGAACTAAAACACACAAAAATAATAATAATAATAATAAAGACTCATAAAAAAAAATAGTAGACAAAAATAAAAGAAATCCTAAATCATTCCCCCCACACTTAATTCTTACATTGTCCTCAATGTAAGTCTATTAACCCAAATGAAAGAATCATGTGTAAGAGAAAAGAACTAATAACATAAGAATAGGAACAACTAAGACTCAAAACAAAACAAACTCATGCAACCTAAATAATCCTAAAATACTAAACAAAAATTAACAAGTAAACATAAAAAGATTAAAATCAAACTGACAAGATATGTCTCAAGTCTCCCTTACTCAGACCTTGTTCAGAATGAATACTTCTAAATTGCTTAAAACACAACAAACTTTTTTTTTTTTTTTGAAGAAGAAAACTTAGAGAATTTTATTAAAATGGCTAATATCCTACCTATGTACAATATGATCCCTTACAATCATCCAAGGCCCTCTATTTATACACATTTTGGAGGGCTAAATGACAAGAGACAAGCTTTACAAATTTCAAAGGTAGGTATAATAGGTGGGTGCATTTTCTAACAATTTTCGTCATACATGACGATTTTGATCAGCCAACTTGATGGTCGATTTTGTCAATTTTTCAGGCCTTATCTGATCACATGGTCTTCTAGAAAAATGTTACCCTATCAGTTACTGATCCATAGCCGTTGGAATCAGCTCATTTGCTGATGTGGATAAGAAGATATGGGCAAAATACGAAAACAGGTCAGCACAGACGTCATTGCACATCAGCCAACTTCATGGTCGATTTCGCTAGGGAAAACGACTCCGTTTCAAGAAGTGTAAAACATGAAAAAGATAAATATGCCTCTTAGCTTTGCACGGCTACAAATTGCAGCCTTATTGCTTCAGTGAAACTCGAGATATAGCTGATATGGCAAAAGGTGTCGGAACTGGAACTGAACTGGATTTACCCTTAATTCTAGTAATCTGAAATCACTCAAAGAAACTTGTGAAAAACACCAAAATATATAAAGATCATAAACACAATTAGACTAAACAATAATAACTCGTATTTGACACAAAACAATAATAAAACATAACTAAAAACTATATAATTATACGAGTTATCACACCCCCACACTTAGATTGTTGCTAGTCCCTAGCAACGACTCAATAAAAATAAAATAAGAAAATCTAATCTAATCCACTTTCGTAGGAAATCACGGTGGCACTTAGCATGTGACACAAGCCTTTAAACCTCTAGGTGTCCCTAGTGGACGAGTTTAGTCTCGTGAGGGTTTACTAGAACGATACCCACAAACATTGAAAAACTAAAATATAAATAAACTACATATACTAAAAATATTTATTCCTAATCCTTTCAATACAAATTAGAGACAATCTTTGAACAAGTCTTATAAACTAATCAATAGCTTAAAGAATTTCACAAAAATTCATGCTTGAATGTAAATTGTTTGAGTTAAGCCAATATTAACATAACATATCTCAATCAAAATAGTGCATGTTCAAATTTAATCTCAACTTCTCACATGGGATACCCTCATGATTTTCACTCTTTAAAGTAGTGGTGAAGTGTTTACACTCAATCAATCTCATGAAAACAGTTCTACCATATTCTTGCTTGTCCACCTATTCTCCACTATTTAGATCATACAACTTCATGAATCAAGAGGTCTTTAATCAAGGTTGTAATGGGGCCAAGGGGTTTGTAATGTGGTTGAATAACAAAAGGATAAAGATATCACAAAGGCTCCAAAGAGTTCATAAAGTTTAGAGACATAATAAGATCATACAAAGAAACTTCTCAAAACTCTTTACAAGTACATAGTCACCTAGGCCGGATATTCATGTTGGGCCTTTTCTTCATTCTAAACAACTTTGTAACATCTTTTTCTTTTTCCCCAAATTCAAGAGATGATTCATATTTTTTTTTTTTTTTTTTACATAGGAATGTATTTGCCAGTATTCCATTTTCTTTTCTTTCCCCCCACACTTATTTCTTGTTTCTAACCCAAATTTTCAATAGATCTTCCTTGTCTTTGCAACTTGTCTCAAAACATGCTAATTCATCTTTGGAACAAAGGTAAAGATATAAGTATATTTAGGTTAGGGACAAGTTATGGTTACCAAAGAGATAGCTTATTCAATGTAGGCTCAAATTGGTTCACTAAGGGTGTGTTCTCTTAGAACATTAATAATGGATGGCTGTTTGGCTCTGGTTATAATCCTAATGCCTCTATCATATTCATGTTGTCACATGTATCAATATAGTCTCAAACGGTTTAAAGCAAGTTCTAGAGAATCATGTAATCATAAGAGCACTCAAGAAAGAAATTAGATTGATTTGTATAATGCATCAATCATTATAGGCTCAAAAACTCACAAGGATGATTATACAAGTCAGATTAAGTCTAAACATGCTTCTTTCTCAATCAACATATCATATTAACATTGGCTCATAAAAAGGTTGACATCAAGCTCAATTCTCATGAAAATCTTCTCACAAATAAATCTGTTTTAGACTTATGCAATTCATATCTCATCATTGTATTAAAAAGGAACTAAAACACACAAAAATAATAATAATAATAATAATAAAGACTCATAAAAAAAAAATAGTAGACAAAAATAAAAGAAATCCTAAATCATTCATCACCCCCACACTTAGATTGTTGCTAGTCCCTAGCAACGACTCAATAAAAATAAAATAAGAAAATCTAATCTAATCCACTTTCGTAGGAAATCACAGTGGCACTTAGCATGTGACACAAGCCTTTAAACCTCTAGGTGTCCCTAGTGGACAAGTTTAGTCTCGTGAGGGTTTACTAGAACGATACCCACAAACATTGAAAAACTAAAATATAAATAAACTACATATACTAAAAATATTTATTCCTAATCCTTTCAATACAAATTAGAGACAATCTTTGAACAAGTCTTATAAACTAATCAATAGCTTAAAGAATTTCACAAAAATTCATGCTTGAGAGAGCTAGAGAGTTTGGGGAAGAAGGCTTTGTATTACTCAACCAAGTTGTTTACAAAGAATGGGATACAAATGAGGGGTGGGGAAACCCCTTTTATAGACAAGTTCCCCCTTACAAGTGTGGCTAACAAAATTCGGACTAGAAGCTTCTCTTAGTGTGATCCAGCTAAGGCTGCCTCTAGTGATCCAGCTAAGGCTTCCAGCTGCCTCTAGTGTGATCCAGCTAAGGCTGCCAGCTGCCTCTAGTGTGATCCAGCTAAGGGCCTTCTAGATTGTCCCAGTCAGCCTTGCCTTGGCTGATGCTCCTAGAGATGTCTAGAGACTTCCCGAGCTTGCTGGTGCTGTCTAGAAGGTTCTGGTCTAGCCTACACAAGTCCGGAGCTGACTGGTGCCTTCTAGAGCCTTCCATTGCTGAGACCGTCCCTTGGGGCCTCTTGCTGCCTTGCCTCGGACTCGAACCTTTTTTTTTTTTTTTTTTTTTTTTTTTTGAAGAAGAAAACTTAGAGAATTTTATTAAAATGGCTAATATCCTACCTATGTACAATATGATCCCTTACAATCATCCAAGGCCCTCTATTTATACACATTTTGGAGGGCTAAATGACAAGAGACAAGCTTTACAAATTTCAAAGGTAGGTATAATAGGTGGGTGCATTTTCTAACAATTTTCGTCATACATGACGATTTTGATCAGCCAACTTGATGGTCGATTTTGTCAATTTTTCAGGCCTTATCTGATCACATGGTCTTCTAGAAAAATGTTACCCTATCAGTTACTGATCCATAGCCGTTGGAATCAGCTCATTTGCTGATGTGGATAAGAAGATATGGGCAAAATACGAAAACAGGTCAGCACAGACGTCATTGCACATCAGCCAACTTCATGGTCGATTTCGCTAGGGAAAACGACTCCGTTTCAAGAAGTGTAAAACATGAAAAAGATAAATATGCCTCTTAGCTTTGCACGGCTACAAATTGCAGCCTTATTGCTTCAGTGAAACTCGAGATATAGCTGATATGGCAAAAGGTGTCGGAACTGGAACTGAACTGGATTTACCCTTAATTCTAGTAATCTGAAATCACTCAAAGAAACTTGTGAAAAACACCAAAATATATAAAGATCATAAACACAATTAGACTAAACAATAATAACTCGTATTTGACACAAAACAATAATAAAACATAACTAAAAACTATATAATTATACGAGTTATCACCGTAAAAGGCCGACCCAAAGTTATCCAATTAAAAAATATCCAAACCCGAAATGATCCGAATCCGAAGATAGCCCAATCCGAACCCGTCCGTTTGCCACCTCTAACATTAGGTAACCTCAATTATAAAATTTTAATACTAGTATGAAATCATTTTGATATTTCGTGTGTTAGTTTTTTTTTTAGTTTCAAAAATAAAATGAAAAATATAGTTTTAAATATATAATCAATAATTTACGGAATAAAATTTTCTATTTTATGTAGAAATTACCCATTTAATGAAATATTATTTGATTTTTTTTTAATTTTTTACTTTCTAATAATTTTTGAAAAAAACATTAAATGAAAATAAATGAAAATTGACAACTCACCCAAATATTAAAAATACAAAATCCATTCATTTTCAACTTTCCATCCACTTAATTCTAAATTTAAAAATAACAAGAAAAAGCATTATAAGTCTTTTTGATCATGTAAAACGGTTTTTGTTTTCGGGTTTCAATTTGGATTAATTAATAAAGTTTTGAAGTTTAGTATAATTTGGAGGGTTAGAATAAAAGAAGGTATTATCTTTGATTTCATATTTTTTGGAATGTTAATAAAATCCTAAACTTGCTTATGCATAGATAGATTGATGAAATATGAGAAGATAAGTAATTTGATGATGTTTGACTTTTTTTTGTTGGATTTATGTTAAAAGAAAGTTAAGAACAAACTCATTGTTATATTGATATGGGTAAATTCTATTCTCAATGCTTTGGTTATATTTTTGTTATACGATTTTGGCCCTTAAAACTTTGATGATATTGAGGAATGTAAGCAATTAACATCCAGACTTTAACTTTATTGATTTTAAGAAGGAAGAAGATATGTAATCTTTTACTGTTACTAAAATATATATATATAATATTATGATAAAATGTACAGCTACAATTATATCTCCGTATATGTAGCTATTTTGTAGATTAACCATCCAAGATACTTGGATAGAGTAGTGTAAAGTTTTAAACGAGGGTTTAGGCTTAGGGTTTAAGTTTAGATTTAATCTGTTTTTACATAACTTCATAAATACTTATATCTCATGATTCATGAACTAAACAACTAAGTTTACTTGCGTTAAAAATCCAAATTGTTAAAACTTATCTAATCAATCAATATATTTAATAACTTGTTAATTTTAATTAACTAAACAACTAAGTTTACTTGCGTTAAGAATCCAAATTGTTAAAACTTATCTAATCAATCAATATATATCCAAATTGTTAAAACTTATCTAATCAATCAATATATTTAATAACTTGTTAATTTTAAGAAAGTGATGGTGGCTTATAATAGGTTACTATAGGTTACTATTGATCACATGTACATATATTTATAATAATGTCTAAATCCATGAAAGCCTTGACTATCATTAATCGACATTAATGCAAAAGAATCACTGCTATAAACAGGAATTGGGTATCAACCTTGCCTTTATATCATTAACATCCTCTTTCAATTCTTTGTATTGTTTGATCACATCTCCAACTGTTTTTCTTCCAATTTTCTGTACTGTTTGATCATATCTCTAACTGTTTCTTTACCATATAAAGCCAGAGCATTTTCAAAACACTTGTTCTCTTCAAGAGTTCATTTAGTATCTTTGCTCTCTTAAAACAACTAATTAAAAGTTTGTAAATGAGAGGCTAGAGATAGAATTTTAAGTCCTTATAATTGCCAAATATGATTTAACCGTACAACCTCTTTGAATGAAATGTTTAAAGAGAGAGAAAAATCAAGATAGAAAAATCAAGATAGAAAAATGCAGAGAAGTGAATTACCAAAAAAGTATCAAAACATGAAAGCATTTAAATGGATCGAAGTACACTTTTTATCGAAGTACACTTTTTCACATAATATTAAATTGATGAATCTCAAAAAATACAATTTTCTAAAATTCAAAGAAAATTTGAGAAAAAATAGAAAAATGAAATGAAAATTAAAAAACAGATCTTGATTTATAGATGAAAAAACTCTGACATCTATAGCAGATCCAAAATCACATACAACAACAAATTAAAACAAGAAAATCAATATAAAGATCAAAATTTTAAAAACCCAAATCACGCCAACAATTAATTGTCTCGTTTTTATATAAAAAATAAAAATAAAATAATGATGATAGAAAGAGATTAAGAGTGAAGGGTGAGTCGATCTCAAATTTGGGACAAACGAAAATTATTTCAAAAGCAGTAGGTTCTAATTTGCACTTATCAAAAAAAAAAAATCAAGAAATGGTTTTAACAGAAGATGAAATATTAAAGATGAAAAGATAATTATTTCAAAAGCAGTAGGTTCTAATTTGCACTTATCAAAAAACTAAATTCAAGAAGTGGTTTTAACAGAAGATGAAATATTAAAGATGAAAAGATAAGAGACAACTGAAGGTAAAAGACGCTGAGATAGAATAAAATGTTGATATGGATATTAATTGAGTTAAATTATTTTTATTTTGGAATAAAGGTTAAAAGTATTTTAGATAAATAATTAAGATTAAATTTTGAAAAAAAAAAAACTTATTAATTGTTCAATTTAGCTCTCGCTTGTTTAGATGATTTGATTGTGGTTTTGTCCTAACAATCTTATACTTGGCATATAAATGACGATTCCTTTTAAGCTTTTTTCTTCATTTTCAAAAATCAAATAGCATGATTGTTTAATTTTGATAATGCTGAACAAGATTGTGTGGTAAACTTTTATGCAATTTAACATGAGTGTTAAAGTTAATGATCCTGAACTTACTAATCCAAATGTAGAGAAATGTAAGGTAACAGAAGTGGCTTATCAAACTAGCACTAGGCAAATGAACGAAATTGAAACTCAAAAACATAGGGCTGGCTGTTGCAAACGAAAGAACCATGTAATTACATGGAAGAGTGAGTAGGGACACCAAAGTTGTTTACCAAAGTTGTCTCTTATGTGTCTTTTCCAACGATCAAGTTAATATTGGTTTAAGAATGAAAATGTAAAAGAGAAGCAATAGAAATTAGATAAAGTGTGTCATTTTCCAAGTGAACAATTTACCTATTTATAAAATCTATAGGCAAGTTACCTCAAAGGCTAATATAATGCCACATGGAAGATGAGGATGATGCCACATGTCTTGACCTTATTTAGTGCATTTTCATCCTAAACACATTTACCAAACAATTGTTCTTAACAACCAGCTCTCATCCCCTTGACTTTCCTTGATCAATCTTTGATAATGATCTATACTATGAGCATCTCTTGCTAAAGAGGCATAAAAGAATTAATAATATGTTACAGGCCATTTTATTGACTGGTTTAATTTCAAAACTGTGTTATGAAAACGTTGTCATTTAGTCAATTGTTAAGGATTATTAAGTCTAGTTTAAAATTATGTTAATCACATTAATGATGTTGCTGAGTCAGCAACAGTTTGTAGTGTCAGAATATATGGTGTACTGCAGCAATAAAAAAGCAGTAACCGAATTTGCAAAAGCTCTCTCATCTTTCTTTCTCTCTCTCTCTCTCTCTCTCTTTCCATCATCATCTTCTTCTTCACAGTTTTTGTGCTGTATCATTGGTATCAGAGACCTTCGATTCTGGCCATGACAGAGGGTACGACGACCTGATTGCAGAAGGAAATAGGGCAAAGGCAAAAGAAAATTGATCGCCTGGACGTCACACTTCAGATTTCTACAGAGAAGATCCGGAACGAGTTGCAGGCTGATCTACGTGTTGGCCTCGAAAGTATTGGCATGGAAATGCTAGCATGTTTGAGCAATTTATGCAGAAAATGGAAGGATCGTTTAAGCTGGTGGGTACTGAAAAACATCTGGGGGCAGAGTCATCTGAGGCCATTCTGAAAACACTGGTGGGAGCACAGGCCAACAATCATACCATGTGGCTAAGTTCTACAACTTCCCAGGACACTATGGATATTCCCAGAATCTAAATGAAATATTCCAAGATCGAGTGTCCACGGTTCGCTGGAGAAAACTTTAAAGGTTGGCTGCTCAAAATGGAGCAGTTCTTCGAAGTAGACCAAACTAAAGAACACGATAAAGTGAGGACTGTCATGATGCACCTCGATGGTAGAGCACTCCAACAGAACCAACGATTCATGAAAAAACAAGGTAATCTTCTTGGTGTTCACTAGACTACTTATATGCATGAGATGCGATCCAGATTTTGTGAGAATGAATTTACGGATCCGATGTATGAATTGGTTATCTGAAACTGTTAGCTACTGTAGAGGAATACTATGAAGAGTTTGAAGGCTTGTTAAACCTGTTGCAATTGTCTAATGAGTATGGGCTTAGCATATTTATTAGCAACCTTAAACCTGAAATTGCTAACCAGTGAGGATGTTCTACCCCAAGACTTTAACTCACGCCTACAACCTTGAAGAACAAATGGAAGCCATTGTATTCAATGTCCCAAAGAAACCTTATATACCTTACAACACAACTCTTACCTTGCTCACTCAACCACCATCCAAACACCACTTAAATCAACATTACCACCACTGTTACCCACTCCTAAAGGTCAATTTCTCTCTTACTCTCAACCAACTAAACCACCAATATTACCCTTGCCTTATAAACCTCAACAACCAAAACAGCCCTAGATCTACCAAACTACCAACTAGGGAAGAAAGAGAAGATAGGAGAAGAAACAGACTGTGTATGTGGTGTGGGGTGAAATTTACAGAAGGTCACCGATACATTCGATCACAATTATACCAAATATTGATGGATGATGGAGAGAAAATGATGCATGAATAGGAGGAGTTTGTGGACTGTTTGGAATCAATGGAGGAATCCCATGCTGATGACTATGACAAGGTCACTACACGCCATTTGGGGAACAGATGGACCACAAACTATGAGAATTTATGGTAAAATCAAGAATCAAAGAGTGACAATCTTGATTGATTCTAGAAGTACACACAATTTCCTTGATCAAACCTTGGTTAAGAAGTTGGAGTGCATAGCATAACCAATAAATGGAGTGAGGGTTTCAGTTGCTAATGGAAAGCAGATGAAGGCTCAGGAAATATGCAAACAGGTTCCATGGGAGACTTAAGGATTTCATCAAACCATTGATTTTTTGGTACTACCCTTGTTAGGGTGTGACATGGTACTAGAGGTTGCTTGGTTACTGGAGTTGGGATCAATTTTGTGGGATTTTCAGAGGCTAACTATGCAGTTCTCACTAAATGACCAACTCTTCATTCTCCATGGTATAGTTGCTGGTAATGTGAAGATAGCCTCCAAGAAACAATCAGCTAAAATAGGTACAATTTCTAATGGTACTTATACCATCCTGGTCACTGAAGTTAGTAATGCTCACCTCTGTTCTTTACACACTCAATGGATGCCACCAACACAATTGCCATAGTAGTTACTAGAACTATTATCGCAGTACTTAGTTGTGTTTGATGTCCCAACTGGACTACGTCCTCCAAGATTTCATGACCACCAGATTCCATTGAAAGATGAGCAACAGGCTATTAAAATACGGTCTTACAGCTATCCTTCTATTCAAAGGATGAAACAGAAAAGCTAGTCACAGAAATACAAGAGAATAGCATCATCAGAGACAGTACTAGTTCTTTTGCCTCACCTGTGGTACTAGTCAAAAAGAAAGATGGTTCTTGGCGCTTGTGTATTGATTACAGACAGTTCAATAAGCTTACCATCAAAGACACGTTTCCCATTCCTTTGGTGGAAGAACTCATTGATGAATTAACATGTGCTTGCTGGTTTCCCAAACTGGATCTGCTGTCAGGATACCATCAGATTCGAATGGCTGACAAAGATATTCACAAAACTGCCTTCTGAACTCACCAAGGACATTATGAGTTCCTGGTGATGCCTTTTGGATTGACTAATGCCCCTTCAACATTCCAGAGCTTGATGAACAGTCTCTTCCAACCACTACTTCGAAAGTTCATGTTGGTTTTCTTTGATGATATTTTGATTTATTCTCCTAGCTGGTCTTCTCACTTTGAACACTTGCAGCAAGTCTTCAACATATTGTTGGGAAATAAGTGTTTGTGAAGCTTTTGAAATGTGAATTTGCGGTTTCTAAGGTTGAGTATTTGGGCCATATTATTAGTTCTCAGGGCATGGAAATGGATGCAAGGAAGCTTGAATGTATGAATCTCTGGCCAGTTTCTACTTCTACTAAGGAATTGAGGGGTTTTCTTGGATTAACATGTTATTATCAAAGGTTTATCCAAGGTTATGGCTCTATAGCCAAACCCCTTACTAAATTATTGAAAAATGGTGCTTTTGAATGGACTGAGGCTGCAGACATAGCCTTTCAGTAACTCAAATAGGCCATGGTCACTGCACCAGTCTTAGCTTTGCCAAACTTTGACAAACTCTTTGTGGTGGAATCAGATACCTCTAGTACCGGTATTGGAGCTGTTTTGAGTCAAGAGGGTAGGCCAATTGCTTATTGCAACAAGGCACTATCCCCTCGACACCAAGCCCTGTCAGTCTATGAGAAAGAAATGCTAGCCATTCTTACTGCTGTCAAGAAATGGACTGCATATCTCACTGGCAGACACTTCTAGATCAAAACATATCATCGAACTCTAAAGTTTTAATTGGACAACAAGGCTCATACCCCAGCTCAACAACTATGGATTATCAAAATGATGGGCTTCGATTATGAATTGATGTTTAGGGCCGGCTCTACCAACACAATAGCTGACACACTATCAATGAGACCTCAGGTTTCTTTTTGTGCCATTTCTGTTATTAACAGTACACTGATGGACAAAATTAAAAACTCTTAGCTACAGGATCATACATTGTGGGCTCTTATTCATAAGCTCAAGCACAATGTTAGTAATTCTTCCAGTTACACTTGGCAATTGGAACAATTGAGGAGGAAGGGTAAATTAGTTGTGGGCTCTGATTCCAGCCTCCGGACTAAACTACTTCTCCATTTTCACAGTTCACCTTTTGGTGGCCACTCAGGCATGGAAGCTACAATGAAGAGAATTGCCTCAGTTCTCTATTGGAAGGGCTTGAAGAGAGAAGTTAGGCAGTTTCAGAGCTTGTCCCACCTGTCAACAGAACAAGTATGAGACTTGTGCTTATCTTGGGTTGTTGCAACCCCTGCCGATTTCCAACACAATTTGGTCTAAGATTTCTATGGACTTTATTGAGGGTCTACCCAAATCATGTGGCAGGGATGTGATCTATGTAGTGGTGGACCGCTTGAGTAAGTATACACATTTTATACCTTTATCTTACCCTTATACTACTATCACTGTGGCTCAAGCATTCCTTGATAACATCTACAAGCTGCATGGAATTCCAGAGAGTATTACTTCTGATCGAGATAAGGTATTCCTCAGTTGTTTTTGGAAAGAGCTCTTTAAGTTAGTAGGGACTAAGCTTCACAAGTCCTCATCCTATCATCCTCAGTCTGATGGACAAACTGAGGTTGTCAACCGAGGCTTGGAGACTTATCTACGTTGCATGACAGGTGAAAGACCCCGAGATTGGTGTAAATGGCTCTCTCTTGCTGAATGGTGGTATAACACTACATACCACACGGCCACTAAAACCACTTCCTATACTGTTGTCTATGGACAGCCTACCTCTAATCACTTACCTTACCTTTCAGGAGATTCCAAAGTTGAAGCTGTAGGTCGAAGTTTGCTGGCAAGAGAGGCTGCAATTCAGCTTCTGAAATTTCATTTAACCAGAGCCCAACACAGGATGCAACAACAGGCCAATCAACACAGAACTGATTGACAGTTTGTACTTGGTGATTCTGTCTATGTTAAGTTACAACCTTAACAGGTCTTCCTTAAAACTGTCAGCCAAGTATTTTGGCCCCTATAAAGTCATTGGCAAAGTGGTAGCAGTGGCATATAAGTTGGAATTGCCTGAAGGTGCCAGAGTTCATCCGGTTTTCCATGTTTCGCAATTGAAGAAACACCTGGGTAAGGAACCTACTCAATACAAATTACCATTGCTGGATGCAGATGTTGTTTTAGCTCGTGAGCCAATTGCTGTATTGGACAGACGGATGACCAAGAGACGGAATCGACCAATTACTGAAGTGTTAGTGCAATGGGGTAATAGTTTCCCAAAAGATGCTACATGGGAATGTCTCTTCGATTTTCAACAGAAGTTTTCAGCATTTCATCCTTGAGGACAAAGATATTCTCGTGGAGGGGGTAGTTGTTACAGGCCATTTTATTGACGGGTTTAATTTCAAAACTGTGTTATGCAAACATTGTCGTTTAGCCAATTGTTAAGGATTATTTAGTCTAGTTTAAAATTCTGTTAATCACATTAATGATGTTGCTGAGTCAGCAACCGTTAGTAGTGTTAGAATATATGGTGTACTACACCAATGAAAAAGCAGTAACCGAATTTGCAAAAACTCTCGCATCTTTCTTTCTCTCTCTCTGCAACCAACCTCTATCATCTTCTTCTTCACAGTTTTTGTGCAGTATCATAATACAAAGTCTTAAGAATCCTACATTTCGTGGATTTTCAAGATGATACTGGTACAATAACCTTAGTCATGGCAATTCATCAATATGGAAGTCGACGGACAAAGATTAAAAGGAATGTTTTGCTGATGTGGCAATAGATGCTAAACACCTAAGAAGGAAGTGTGAAGCCTCATTGACATATTGACATAAGGGAGGAAAGCTGAACTTTCCTAAAACTTCCTAGATCGAGTAAGCGCGACAAAGAAAAGCTATAATGGCATAATTCTTTTACTTTTTTTTTTTTTGGGCTTTATGTATCAATCATGCATTAAGATTTACGTATGAGTAGACCTACTCAAGGATTTAGTAGCCTGCCTGGTCCAGATCAGATTGGGTTGGACAAATATTTTTTTGATTCGGGTCGATCCGGCCCGATCCGAATCACGGTTTAATTAATAAAAAAAATATTTTTTTAATTATAAAATTTATAAATATTAATATAAAAATAATTTTTTAAATTTTTTTATTATTGTTTAAATAGTAAATCGAGGGTTTTTTTATTCAAATATAGCCAAAAAAAAATACCAAAATACCGTTGATTTCAGATTAATTCCCAAAATCCGCTTCTTTTTTTCTAGCTGAGAAATCGCCATCCCCCATGGCGATTTCCTAGTGTAAAAATTTGAAAATTTACAAAAAACACCAAGGGAAATCGCCATGGGGGTGGCGATTTCCCTTCATGTATTGTTTTTTTTTTTACTTAAATTAAAAAACAAAATTTTAAATTATTTTTAAATTTGTAAATTTTGTTTTTTAATTTTAAAAATTATAAATTAAATTAAAATATTTTTTTATAATTTAAAAAAAAAAAGAAATTTCGTAGGGTATATTTTATTATTTTAAATTTATGAAATTTTTTTTGTAAATTTTGTTAAAAAGAAAAAACAAATTAAATAAAAAAAAATCAAATTCAAATTTTTTTGAATGACCGTTGCCTTCAAATCCCTCCCCCCCCCACACACACACCACTCTTCTCTATAAATACCTCCCTCCCTCCCTTCCTTCATTTTTCATTCTTCTTTCAACAATTAAATTTTTTTCTACCAACAAAGTTTCTTTCTACAACAATATTTTTTTTTCTACAACAATATTTAGAAATGGCTTCATCATCACTATTGAGGTTGCAAGAAAATCACATATCGGAGGTTATATTTAAAGAGGTAAGTAAATTGTTATAATATTATTTGTATTACATTATACATTTTTAGTTATTTTTTATTGATTAGAATTTTGTAAATTTATAGTTTTATTGTTTTATAATTTTTATATTTTTAATGTTATAGTTTTCAATTATAGTTTTATCATTTATTAATTACTATTGTTTTTTGATTTCATAATTATATAATTATTTATTTTTTATATTGTTTAATTTTTTTATTATTATTATAGTTATTTAATTTGTTAATTATTTTTGTTTTTTCATTTTATAGTTTTATATAATTTAATTTTTATATTATAATGGTCTTTTTATTATTATATAGAATAATAATTTTGTAATTATTAATGTTTTTTCATTTTATAGTTTTATATAATTATAAATTTTATATTATATTATTTTGTATTATTATAGTTTTATAATTGTTTAATTAATATTATTTTTTTCATTTTATAGTTTTATATAATTTTAAATTTTATATTATATTATATTATATTATTATTGTTTTATAATTTTTTAATTATTATTGTCTTTTAATTTTAATTTTATAGTTATTTATTTATTATATAATTGAATAATTTAATAATTATATAAAAAAATTTAAATTTTTTATTATTATTGTTTTGTTATTTTATAGTTTTATTTATTAATTTTTAATTGTTATAGTTTTATAATATATTAATTTTTATTATTATAACAGGAAACTCGTCGCGTGTTACTTTCGAGGAAATTTACATTAGAGGACCCGCATCCATCTATTATCGACCACTTAAGAAGAGCCGGATTTTATCACGCAACTCAAATTCGACGATTTTTGATACAACCCGACTTAATCAGTGCGTTGGTCGAACGATGGAGACCCGAGACGCACACTTTTCATTTTTCATTTGGTGAATGCACGGTAACTCTCGAAGATGTTGCGCTGCAACTTGGACTTCCGATCCATGGCGATGCAGTTACAGGCGGAAGCTTGCTAGATTGGAATGAAATGTGTCAAGATCTATTGGGCTCGGTACCTCCAGATGAGTATGTATCTGGCTCAACGGTGAGACTAAATCGGTTGAAATCGTTTCAAAATCTTCCATTACATGCAACTAAACAACATATACAATATGCTGCTAGAGCATATATTTTACGTTTGATTGGAGGATTACTGATGCCTGACAAATCGAGCAGTCGGATACATTTAATGTATCTTCCATTACTACGTGATTTAGAGCATGCGGCAAATTATAGTTGGGGTTCTGCGTGTTTGGCGGTTTTGTATAGAGAACTTTGCCGGGCTACAGTTCCAAAAAGCCATGACATAGGTGGATGTTTAGTGCTTCTACAATCATGGGCTTGGTATCGGCTACCATTTCTTGCTCCGCGCGTGGATATTTCGGCTGTATACCCCCTTGCAAGCAGGTAATAATCTTTACTATTTTATTAATTTTGTACGAACTTGTATTTTTATAGGTCATTAAGATATTATATGCATTTTAATAGGTGGAGTAGGAGTACGAGTAGAGATTTTACAGAGACTCCGAGCGACCTTGCAAGTATAAGAGTACGACTAGATCGAGTAGGATATGATAAGGTAAATATTTCGATTGTTACATTGAAGTTTTTTTTTATTTAATCCATATGAAACTAATAATTTGTAATAATTATTTGCAGTTTCTGTGGATGCCATATTCCTCGCGTGAAATTATGGCATGCCTCCCATCGGATGCCTACAATAATTGTAATATATGGAAAGCAAACACAGCATTGATATGCTTTTCATATGTAGAGTGGCACCAAACTGACAGGGTGTTGCGACAATTTGGGATGCAACAACCAATTCCTGCAGCCCCGGTGAACCTTGATAAGCTTCACAAGATCGACATGCGTGGTCGTCATGAGGAATTCTGGCCTGCGAAACATGAACATTGGATCCATTGGTGGAATATACGTTTTCAACGAATTCCGACAGGTTACCCGATTGTTGGTAATAATTTCAACCCATCTGATGATTACATAGGATGGTATAGAAATGAAGGTCGGCCTTTCGTTTGTCCACCGTCGATGTATGAGGATTTTAGGAGTATGCCATTTACCGGACAAACTTCAGCTCTAGTCCCTCCTACACAGGATATGGATGCTCTTAGACCTCGCCGACAACGTGGGCGAACGCGTCAACCGACCTCATCGGAGTTCACAGCACCGAGGATGTCATTTGATCATCCTGAACCTGAACGAGATCATGGAGTACCATCCAGTCATCGTTATTCCGTAAGTCACCCCGGATATGACGTTGATGAGTGTTACCGACCATCACCGCCAAGAACGAGGTTAGATGACCAGCTCCCCATCCTAAGTCCAAGTTCAGCATATCTAACATCAATGTATCAGTTCGAAACCCCTTCGTCAGCATTTGATGGTACATCATTTATGGGTGCATCTAGTAGTCAGGTTCCCGTTATGGGTGAACTAGGTGTTGGCTCATCCAGCAGTGGGTTTCAAATTTTTGATACGGAAGAAATGACTGATGACATACAACCGGAACCAGTGGCGGTTATAGTAGGAGGTCGTGGTCGACCGCGAATACGTGCCACTGACGAGGTTGAACGACGGGTGCAACCACCACGCACTAGAAGAGCTCGACACTATTGCTCTACACCACGCAATAATTAGAATAAATGTACTTTTATCAATATAACGAGAATAATGTGTTTTAAATTTCTAATATATAAATTTATATGTTTTGCATTTCATGTTATTTATTTTAAATTTGTTGGGAAATTAATTGTTATATTTTATTTTAATTTATATCTTAATGTTGTTATTTAATTTAAAAAAATTGTAAAAAAAATATAATTGAGTTATATTTTTATATATTTTTTTTCATTTTAAATAAAATAATAATCCAAATTACATGATAAGTTTATTTTCTTTTTTTCATTTTAATTTAATTTTCTTTTTTAAATTTTAATAAGAAATAAAATTTTAATCATAAATTAAATTAAAATTATTTTATCAAATATCCAGTTTTAAACTGTAAAATATAACTTTTAATTTTAAAATTATACCAACAATCTATACTATTATTAAAAACAATGATTAAATTGATGTCACGAGTTAATCGAATACCAACTCAATAAAAAAAATCAAGTTAAAAAAATTATTTTACGATACCAACTTCAAATTAACTTCTTTATTTAAAAAAGTTACTCGATAAATTTATTTAAAAAAAAATTTATTTACATTTTACATCATTAAATTATTTTTGATATAAATTAAATTTTGCTTTTTATAATATTACAAAATTATAAAAAAATACAATTTTTGATATAAAAATTTAATAAGAAATATAATCTTCTTTTTTAAATTTTAATAAGAAATATATTTTTATTTTTTATAAAATTTTAATAATAAATTAAATTACATTTTTAATATATATTTTAAAAAAAATAAATAACCAAACCTAAAAAGTATTTTAATTTAATTTATAATTTTTAAAATTAAAAAACAAAATTTACAGATTTAAAAATAATTTAAAATTTTGTTTTTTAATTTAAGTAAAAAAAAAAATTCATGAAGGGAAATCGCCACCCCCCATGGCGATTTCCCTTCATGGAATTTGCAAAATTTGCAAATTATACCAAGGAAAATCGCCATGGGGGGTGGCGATTTTCCTAGGTATAATTTGCAAAATTTGCAAAAAACACCAAGGGAAATCGCCATGGGGGATGGCGATTTCCCAGCTAGAAAAAAATAGGCAAATTTTGGGAATTAATCCGAAATCAACAGTATTTTCGTATTTTTTTTTTTGCTATATTTGAATAAAAAAACCTAAATCGAGTCGGCCAGACCCGCCCAAAGCGGGCCTAAATAAAAGAAATGAAAAGTTTTGGGGTCGCGGCCCGGTTTTGTCCGACCCTTTAACAGATCTATGTATGAAATGTGCATGATTGAGACATTGAAGAAAGAAAAGGCCGAGGCTTCGAAGAAGAATAAAAAATGGTGTTCATGCAATGATGTTAGTCAATGCAGTGGAGCATTTACGCAAAAAACTGGAAAGAAATTAAGAATAGGCATTTTGGTACTTTGGTTATCAAATCTTGAACAACTTCAATGTAGGTGAAGATGTCTCATTGAAAAAGCTAAGAAGGATTCTAAAGGAAAGAAGTTTGGTATCAGAAGAGGTGTTGGTTCAAACAAAGGCGGTAATAATGTGTGTAAGCGGCACGAGTATCACCTCATTATGCTTTATTGTAAATCAAAACTTTAACCAAACTCGGGGTATGTCATTGGTTAATATGAAAAACATGCAATTTATAAAAAATTATTGTAAAATGGTATAATGAATAAAAGTTATTTGAAAAAAAGAAATGAATAATTAGAAATTGTTAAAAAAGATATTATAAAGACAAAATTATCCTTGATAAAAAAACTTTCTACTCTCTTTTTCTTTTATTTTTTAATTTAATTTTTAATTAAAAAATAAATATTTTGAAAATAAAATTTTTTTAATTTTAAAAAATAAATTTTTAAATTTTGTTTTTATCAAAGAACGTGATTCGGAGATTTGGGTATAGAATATATGAGGAATCAAAAGCTTTTAATACAGTTTGGAAAAATTCAGCCTTTTCACTTCGAATCAACTCCATCAAACTTCCAAATCAAAGAACACACTTACCATTTACCTAAAATCATACATTTTTGAGGAATTCAATGTCCAATGCTATCACGCATGCATTTAAAAAGATGTAGGTGGATTATCGACCATTAACGTGATGGATATAGCAATTAATCATACAATAAAGTGTTTTCATATCATAAAATAATTCAATGTATAATTTAATTAATGTGGAGAAGTCGCCATCGTGTGTGGCGACTTCTCCATGTATAATTTTTTTTTTGTTTTTTTTTTAAATCTATAAAGAAAGTCGTCATATGAGATAGCGATTTACCTTGTATAATTTTTATTATTTCATCCGTACTGAAACGAAGTATTCTGGTAAATAAAAAAAATCAGTAATTTAAAAATTAAAAAAAAATCTTTATTCAAATAAATTTTCCTGAATTATCTGGGAGATAAAAAAAAGAGATAATTTGAAGAATTATTTCTATCTTCTCTAAGGGTGAGCATTCGGTCTGTTCGATCGGTTCGATTTTAAAATTTCGAAAACCGATTAAATCGATTATATTTATAAAACCGACATAACCGATCGATAAAGATTTTAAAACCTAAAAACCGAAACCGACTTAAGTCGGTCGGTTCGATCTATTTAATCGGTTTTAACTATTTAAAAATAATTTATTTATTATATATTATTATATAATATAAATGATATATTATATTATATATAAATTTAAATTATTATATAAATATATTTTATTTATATTATATTTAAAATAAAAATTTAAAAGGATCGGTTAGTTCTATCTATTCGGTTATCAATTTTAAAAATCGACAATCGACCGAACTAACCGTAAATCGATTTTCATAACCGACTAAATTCAAAACCGAATAAACCGAACTGAATTAACAAAATTTGATCGATTCGATCAGTTAAATCAATTCAAACCGATTAATACTCGTCCCTAATCTTCTCGGTCGCCAACACGTGAGTGCCAAGTGCCAACCGACAGTCATAACTATCGGTCGGCACTCTGAAATTTCCTATCATTAAAAAATCAACGTCTGAATTCATCCTTATCTTCAATAAATTAAGTCCAATTGATCGACATTCTAGTCCTGAGATTCACCAACGATCCGAAAAGGTGTTCAAGTGAATCCTTATCCCGAAAATGCACAGATCGGCCGGCAGTGCAAACTGCCAATTAAAAGAGGTCTAGCTGATCGACAGTAAAGAGTCGATTGGATCGATCAAATCTGTATAGTAAAGAGTAAATGCTTATAAAATCGAGGGATTTCTTTCTCATGTAGAGTAAAGAATTAGGGCTTTCATTGGATCAAATCTTCCATTTATATAAGTATTTCTAATTAAGAAGGTAGAAGAAACAAGCATTTTGATATGTGATAAGTTTTGTTCATTTATGTGGAATCTGTTTTATTTGTTTGATTTCTTTTTATTATTTTTTAATAAGATTTTACTAACGAGTGCTCTTAGGGTATTCGTTAAGGTTATTATATATAGTAATATCTTTATCCAATACATTAAAAATGATAAATAAAATTGTCAACTTTTATATTTAATATAATACTTTTACTATAAATAATATATTAACTAACCTTAAAAAATGTCTTAAGGACACTCGTTAGCATTTTTTTTTTTTAATATTATGATTTTTATAATTTATGAGTGATCTTATACATGTTAATGATGATGATAGTGTATTGAAATATAATTAATAGAAACGTAATTGACATGAGTTCAACCTATTTCTCTTCCTCTAAGTAGTTTTGTTTAGAAGGCAATATGGTATTGTATCGGTGGACGTACTATTTTCTTTTTGGTATTGATACATATTGGTATCGATATGTTTCGACGTATCATTTTGGATTTATCAGTATTTTTTAAATATTTTTTCATATATATTTATAAAGCACATTTTCAAGTTTTCTAATAAAGTATTTATTATATACATGTATAAATATATCTCAATTACATAGATATATATAAGTTTATATGTAAATATAAATTTTCAAAATTATAAATATTTAATATCTAAATTTTTTAATCATAAATAAATATAAAATTATTAGAAAAATATAATAAATTATTATTAATTAGATTCAATAATCTAATTTAATAAATATATTTTATTTTTAAATGAAATTATAAAAAATAAAAAATATTATGATTAAAAAAATATTAAAAATTGATTAAAGAATCAAATAAGTGATTTTTTTATAAAAAAAAATCAAAATGTTGTACCGATCGATAAGGTCAGTCCATATCAATATAGGTCGATACGAATCAATATGGATTGATAAAAAACCAAAATGATATGATATTAATACCATTCAATTTTTTTTAAAACTGGTATATATCGACCAATACGACCAATTGAGTGCCAACTATCATGATTTATATACATCTCATTGGACTCTTGGGTTCTTATCTGTGCCCAACTCACAAATTAAAATTGGCCCAAAAATTACAAACAAAATTTGGTTGGCTCAAAAATTACAAACAAAATTTGGTTGGGCTCTTATATATAACAAGTTGACTTTGACCTTGTTCTCCAAAAACAAAGCTCATTATTCATTAATGCAGAAACCTCTCTTCGGCTCTTCCCCCTTTTAGACTTCAAATTTTTTGGGGATTTTTGCTTTTTTTTTCTTCTCTTTTTTACTTCACCCAAAAAAAATGTCAACTTTAATCTCTAGCTTTAAAGAAACCGTCCAATCCCTCACCGCAATCCGCCGCCCCTGGCGAGACTTCCTCGACATCACCGCCGTCGACCTCCCATCCTCCTTCTCCGACGCCACCACCCGAATCGCCCAAAACCTAACCCATTTCCGCCTCAATTACACCATAATCCTCCTCTTAATCCTCTTCTTATCCATAATCTACCACCCTCTCTCTCTCCTCACTTTCCTCGTCATCCTCCTGGCTTGGTTCTTCCTCTACTTCACCCGTGATCGCGAAGAGCCCGTCGTGATCTTCGGCTTCACAATCGACGACCGGCTCGTCGTCGCTGCGCTCCTCTGCTTGACGGTGGCGGGGCTTGTTTTGACCGGAGTTTGGGTCAACGTTCTGGTGGCGGTTGCCGTCGGGGGTAGTTTAGTAATTTTGCATGCGGCATTGAGGAGTACGGACGATTTGGTGATGAATGATTTGGAGTCGCCGTATGCACACGTGCTTGCTGGTGGGGATGAGGAGCTCGATAGCCCTAGAGGGGATTACACTGGTATTTGATTTTCGTTTTTAGTTGTATTTACAGATTTGAACATTATACATTCGCAAAATTGTTTAATATAATCTCATTATTGGCAATGAAAAAACGGTTTTTTTTTTTTCCTACGAATTCTTACATGTTTTTAATATGATTAAACTGATATGTTCTAAAGTTAGTTTGAAATGAGAATTGTAGCTGCTATTTTGGTCGAATTTGGAAAGGATTATTGTAAAATTCCTTAAGCTTGGAAAGAAAAAGGGTCCTTTAAAGGAAATTGAAGTTAATAGCAAATTCTCAGATATAATGTAGTGGTAGTAAGGTAATAGGAAGAGTGTTTGATGGATTGTTAAGCTGGATGAGACTTGAGCAATGGGTAAAAACCATGGAGATTCTGCTTCTCTGTTAAGGGTTTTCATTGAGGCCTTTTTGGTGATTAAGGCTTTGTTTGGTTGAGTGGAAAAAAATTTGAAAAGATAAAAAATTAGAGGAGAAAAAAAGTGGAAGGATAGAAAATATATTTTTTCTTTTTCATTAGTGTGATTGATATGATTGGTATGAAAGATAAAAAAGTGTAAAGAAAAGATAATTTTTTTTAATCTATTGCTTGGTATGATTGAAAAACGAGAGAAAAAAATAAAAAAGTATATTGTTTTATCATTATACTCATTATAAGTTAAGATGAAAAAATAAAATTTAAAAAATGATGGATAATTTTGTAATATATACATTTGATTCACGTCACTTTCATTTTCTTTCATTTTTTTTTTCAATTTGGAGTGATTTGTTTTTGTTAATAGACGTGAAAAATGATAATTTTTAATAATTTTTTTTTCTCTCATTTTTTTTATACTAATTACACCCAAAATTCATTTTTTTTTCACTCTCCTCTATTCATCTTTTCACTTTTTCACTTTACCAAGCACATCTTAAGTTCGGGTGAGTATCCAATGAAGGTGGGTTGGACCTGTTAAGACAGAAAAATGTTAGATAATATAGGATTTGTATTTTTGGGACGTATTTCGATATTTAAGTTAGTAAGTTTCAGAGAATAATCAAAGAAAAGATAAATGGATAGAGTTTTGGTAGCTTCAGTGTTTTTTTTACCTTGGATCAATCTTTATTATAATTATTTATATCTGTTTGTGAACTGTGTTAGGAGTTTCAGTCTTAACAGATGTAAATGAGATGTCTTCTGTTACTGGTGCTTGTTTAGCAATTGGGAGCTCGCCAAGTGTCTAATACATGTCTGTTATGTAGGAAACTTGGCTTGATCATAGGCTGCTCTCATGGACCTTAGTTGACTTGAACCCAACAGTTCTAAACAGGTGTGCTTCTAGGAAGCACGGACAAGGACACGAAATACGGTTATGACATAATACAAACATGACGATTCAAGAATTTGTAGAATATTTGGATACGGATATGACAGGATACAATAATAAAAGATATTTTTTTTATAATAATATACAATAAAAATGTAAAATTATACTTTTCAATTAAATATTAACATGCAAATAATTTTCATTTTTTTAAAATCAATTTTGAATTAAAAAACTTGAATCTTAAAAACTCATTAAGCCCAAATAGTTCAAATTCAAAAAATTCGACCCTAAATCATCATACTTTAAATTATTCAACAAGAGAATCTTTTTATACTTATCTTATTTTGTACCACTTCTGTTTTCTTTCTCTCTTGTTCTTAATTCTTGCGACATATTTACGTTGATACTTTGCTTTCTACTCTCATTCTTTTCAGCATTTAACTCTTCATTTTTATTGTTTCTCTCTCTGTTTTCTTCTTTTTATTTATGGATTTCAAGCATTTGACTTCCTTAAGATATGTACTTTTACTCATTGTTGATTCCATATTTGAGAAAAAATGCAAAAAGAAAAAAATCTTTCATCTCATGTTCGGACGTGTCCAATCGAGTCTTGAACATGTTTTGACTGCGTCTAATTTTATTTTTATTTTTTTGACGTGCTCTCACGTGTCCATGTCAAACACGTATCGGAGTCGTGTCCATGTCAAACACGTATCCGACACTTGGACACTCTCCTACACCGAGTGCCCGTGCTTCACAGGTGTGCTTTCATGGCATTTTTGAACTTGTGAATGGTGAATCTGCCAAGATTTTTTTTTTTGAATTGTTGATTTCCCAAGTCTGCCCAACTTGGTTTAGATTGATGTTAAATTAACAGAGTGAAAATATTGGAATAAAGAGGTAGATTGGTTGTTGCAGCATTTTTCTGAAGATAGTACCTGGGACTACTGGTTTTGGCTGTTATAGCTTTCAAGATATGTACAAATGGATCGAGCTTGGTGCATACTTAAGAGATTCACCTTGAACATGTCGATCAAATTATTTGTAGATGAAAAGCTCCTCATGGGAGTTTCTCCAGTCTTTTAATATAAATTGCTAGAGGAAAGTCTCGAGGGATTGTCAGAAATAATGCGAGACTGGCTTGCAAAGCTTTTGCAGGAATCCTCTTGCATACAGGCACAGTTATGAATGTTCAAACGATCGATTCGATTAATAACTTAATCAAACTTTAATTAATCGAATTAATCAATTTTTTATTTTTTTAACTGTTAATCGAATCGAATAATATAAAACGTGAATTAACCGAATCGAAATAATTTCGGTTAATTCGGTCTGTTTTCGATTAATCAAAATAAATATCTAATTTATTTTTAATACATGAATTTATATCCAATTAAAATGTCAAAAAACAAGTTAATTGTACTCCATCCAGAATAATATATTCAACCAACCAATCAAAATCCAAATCCAAATCCAAAAGCAAAGCATAATAAATCTATAATAAAATTCAAATATCAAACATACTAAACATCTAAGAAAGCATAAAGTATTTTGGTTAATTCGGTTAATTTCGCTTAATTGAATCGAATTAATCGATAACCAAAATTTATCAAAATCCTCAACCGATCACCAAACCGAAATTTTTTTGATTAACCAATTAACCTAACTGAATTAGATTTAAGTCGGTTAATTCGGTTAAAACCGAATAATGAACACCCCTAACCACAACAGCTCTTGGTAAGAGTCTTGCATCATGAGCTTGAGGTTACAAAGATTGAATTTCAGCCTTTGTTATTCAGATTTCAAGATAAATGTTAGATACGGGTAGGTATCCAACATGGATAAACTCAAATCATTTGTAAATATGATATCCGATCTGTCTCAGTAAGTTGAATCCTGAGTTACAGTTAATTTGGCAAGAAGAAACCTTGCCTGACTGCTATGCTGGTCAAAATTTAACAAGCTTTGGAGGTGGAACTCGTTCTGCCACCAATTGCCCTGCATCAAGCTCCGAGGCTTCTAACAACTTTCTCAGATTCTCATGGTTTGGGTCTTTATCATAACCAAGCTTTCTCCATTTGAGCAATCTTGGATCCATAATGAATAATAACCACATAAAAGTAAGAGTCAAAGAGTATAATAAGATCTAGGGATTAGAACAAATATCTAAGAGGATCGGAACTGGAGGCCCATCAAAAGGATTTAAAGATAACTGTATAACACTCCAAGCAATTGGAGGTGTCGAGTCGGATTATTTTGGGTCGAATCATTTTGAGTTGAAAAAATTGAGTTGTTTTGGGTTGATTGTGGTTAGGCCTTTCAAGTTTGATATTCGGGTTATTTGAATTCGGGTCATCGAGTTTGGATCATTTCGAGTCTAAATTATTACGTTTTAAAATTAAGTCATTTAAATTTCAGATCATTTCAGGTAAGACTTTCAAACATTCGAGTTTGAATCATTTCAGAATTGAATTTATTCGAGTTCGAATAATTTCGGTTCAAATTTGACAGATTTAGGTTATTAACTTTTTGGTCAAACCAAATTGGATGGGTTCGGATTCGGATTCGGATGGATTGAACAAACTTTTCAGATTCAGATAAACTTTAACGGCTATACCCATTACCAAGCAAGGGCATATCCTATTCTTCATATGTGATGACGATCTAATTTAATCCATTCTCTTAATTAAAATCCATTTCTACATATTGGAAACTCTCAATTTCTAAAAATTTTATATATATAAATCTTAAAAAGGAGTTTAAGTTTATGAAATTAGAATTTGTGTGTCCGTAAATATATATCATCTTTGAAAGAAGTTTATATCTAGAAGAACCATGAATACCTTTCAAATCGATAAACTATGCTATTATTGATGCAAGAATTGTTGGATTACGCTCGGTATGAGATATTTTTTCATTTTGGGGGTCGGAGCTACCCTCACTATTTTGTCTTTTGAGAAGTCGTCTGTGAGAATCCATTTCGGATCCATAATAGCCCTCAATGAAAACATAGTCCAGACCTTAATTAGAGAAACCAATGTTGAGGGGAAAAAGCGATCCTACGTCTACTAGCCAGAGATTGAACTGTGGCTTTAATTATAAAGCAAGGCCATTTTTCCCCTATCAAGATACTTTTTTCTCGAATAAAATCGTGAGAGCTGCTCTAACCCTTAAAGTACAACTATATCTCATGAACGACAGTCCAACAATCCTTGTATTAACTATAATTCGTTAGAGTTATTTGAGTTTTTATATATGAATCTATTGATAAACAAGATCTTTGGATCTATAATTTCTATTTAAGTTCAATTAGAAACTTCATCATTTAAAAAAAAAAAAAAACCTCTTTTCCATCTTTTCCATAGCTTAAGTTAAAAAATACTATATAAATGTATTCCACGGTTGAGGTCATCCTAGAGAGTTTGATTTACTTTGCGTATCGGAAAATGGGAAAAAAAAGTAAGTACCCTTTATGTTTTTGAGAGTCGAGAAATGAAGGTCTCCACCTACCGATCGCTACCGCCAGTGGATCCAAACACAAAACACAAGTAGTTCTATGCGGACGATCTCTCTTTCTCAAGCACCAGAGGAAACGGGACTTTGTTCCTCCGGAATTTGGTATTCGTCCACGAGGTGGAGTTGTGACCTGCTTGGAAGGGCTACTATATATATCCTGGAATCCCCAACCGCTTACGCATGCCCTGCCTTTGGTATCCTCCTCCTTGCGGTTAAGGTAACGACTTCGGGCATGGCCAGCTTCCATAATGTGACGGACGGTGTGTACAAGGCCCGGGAATAAATTCACCGCCGTATGGCTGACCGATGATTACTAGCGATTCCGGCTTCATGCAGGCGAGTTGCAACGAGGATGGATTTTTGGAGTTAACTCACCTTTGCGGGATTGCGACCCTTTGTTCCGTCCATTGTAGCACGTGTGTCGCCCAGGGCATAACAATAAACACTATTAAGTAATGACCACTATATTAAAGAGAGATTTTTGCTACCTTCCACAATGATTCGGTTGTACATAACGTGACCAAATTGCACAAATTTAATTATTTTTCTATCAAAGATATTGAACATGCCAATATATATATATATATATATATATGCTAGATCCAAGAAATCTTTAATATATATATATATATATATATACTAGTATTAGAAATGTGAGTGATCCCAGGAAAATTCAGTTGATATATTCATAAAGTAAACAAAAACCAACTGCTAGGGCAGATCCTGCTACTACAAACCACCATCTCACCATTATAGAGAATTGCAGCCTCATTCACCCTATAATATAAGTGTTTATAGTATAGGTGTTAATGGATCGAGTTAGATTGGGTTTGGATCGAGTTTAAGTATAATATTAGCATTATATTTGTTTGTTTAAATTCGGCTCGACTCGATAATTCGAATCTCAAATTCTATCTAGATTTGTCTAAATTTAAAAATCGGATAATCCAAACCTGTTTAAATAATTTTTAAAAAAAAATTATTTTTTATTTAATTTAATTATTTTTTATTAAATTTTAAAATATATATAATTTAACATAATTTTTAATGTTTACGTTATAATATTATATATTTTTATTTTTTATATTATTAAATTATACAATAAATAAAAATAATATTTATTATATATTATATAATTAAAAACTGATCAAGTTGCACTTGAATTTTAAATGTTTAAATTAAAACCCTACTCATTTTCTAAACGAATCTATTTTTTTACATAAACTTATTTTTTGAATTAATATTTTTATCCAATCAAATATATAAATCTTCAAACTTGAACGCGTAACTTGACTCGATCTACCCTACGTCCTTACATTCACCAATTAAATTTTAAATTTTTTAAGTTTTCTTTTTTATCCCAAAAATACTCATAACCCGAAAAACAGCATAAACTAATGGCCATGAATGAAAGCCCCATCAGCCTGCACATGGCCTTGTTCCCCATCCCTCATGGGGGTCCTGAAATTCTCAATAAATTTCAACTCAAATATATATATTTTTTATATAAAATAACAAGATAATAAAAAACCCATATTAATGCAATAATTAAATTAATAATTGAAGAATATGGAATTACATGATATGAAGAATCTTTTTGATTGGGGGGAGAGGGAAAAAACAAGTACTAGAGAGGGAAAATAGAACTGTTCAAGAGTCGGGTAATCCGTACGGTTCAACAGATTCAGCTCGTATTGAATCAAATTTAAATAAAATGTTTTTTTATTCGAATTGATCCGGCTCAATCCGAATCACTGTTTAAATAATAAAAAAATAATTTTTATTTAAATTTAATTATATAAATATTAATATAAAAATATTTTTTTAACTTTTTAATAATATTTAAATAATAAACCAGGCCGACAAGTCAACCCTAACTTAGACAAAAGAAATAAAAATTTTCTAAATCATAGTCCGGTCGGACTCATGAACTGATTTAGGTGAAAGGAATAAAACACATACACAACAAAGTATGACATAAAGGACGAGCAGACAACAGCAAAAACAGGTTATTATTAAAACAAGCCCCATTAGCAATAAACAAGCCAGACAATAGGGTTAAGTTTATTATTTTTTGTCCAATACAAATGTTCCAGATCTTTTTTCCATATTTATATACCAAATATTATCAAATAAAAATACATAGACAAATCCAAAGAAGCTGCAGCCAGCTAGCTAGCTTTTGCTCTATTCCAGGATCCTTGTTGCAGCAACTATGGTCTTGTCCAAGCTTTAGGGATACATAACTTGGAAAAGAGCCAGCAACTGGTCAAAGACTAGGTTTATGATGGTTTAGGCTCTGCTCTTGCATTTCTGCATCGCTCTTGGAGCTGAAAATAGTTTTAACAAATTTAAAATTAATTACTCATGCTGTTAAATAAATCCCAAAGTTTTAAAATGCGACCGTTACGCAACGTAACGGCCGTGACGTAACGAAAATTGAAACATCCACATCATATTTTATCCGTTACATAACACGCGCAACATTATCAAATTCCTTAAAATACTACCAAATTCACGTTCGCGACGCGTTACGTAATACCTGCGACACCGACAACCGCATCCGGAACGAAATTCGTGGTCGCGATTTAAAACTATTAAATTCAGCTAAGTAAATAAGTGAGTAAAAAATGAATAAGTGTCAACATACCAAGTCCAATTGCTTCTGATCCTTTCATTATGCGCAAGCGTTTGCATGAGTCAACAAACATCCTGCGATAAATTAAGCAAATATTAGTGACAAAATTCACCTTGTACTTATAAATGAAAGCAGATTTTTGTTAATAGATTGCTGAACTCTTAATTTCGGTAATCAATATTTAATCTCTGAATATCTCAGATAAAAAAAAAAAAAAAAAAAACCAGGTTTACATGTCTCAGTGCATGGCATTGCCAACTTTTTTGTTGTTGCAAGAGGTGAGCTGCTTTAAGATGAACATGGAGATGGAAGGATCTAATGAAGACTAGCAAAGTTTCTTTGTTATTGATTAGGTTTATAAGCTTTAGGCTTTTTATTTTATTGAAGGGAATTGAATATATATATATATATATTATTGAAGGGAATTGAATATATATATATATAGAGAACTGGGATTTAAATAGTGGTTGTTATGCGACATTACGATCGTTATTTTGCAGTTTCGATATTCATGGCTCATATTTATTGTAATTGATCGTGGTATAGTATTCATTACCTCTGCAACTGCGATAAATGTAACGCGATCGAGAACACATTGACGATCGTAATTTAAATCTATGATATATAAACTTACTGCCATGGGACATCACCCACGAGCATCCAGTCGCCATCCTTATCTTCATAGGTTGGCACATAATCAGAACTGTTGAGAAGATCCATCAACTTGCTCTCATTCATGAAGTCTATCATTCCTTCAGATCCATAATTACCTTCAAAAAAAGCCATGCATATATGTAAGTTTTACTTGTTTCAGAGAGAAAAAAAATATAATACCATGAAATTATTCGGAGCATAATTTTAAAATGCGGTCATTATGTAATATAACTTACGATCCACGATCATGATGTAACGAAAATTAAAATCTTCGTATTGTATTTTATCCATTACATATTGTCTGCAATATTATTAAATTCACATTTATCATAACCGCAACGTATTACATAACGTTTATGGCACTCGTAATTGTGACACCAAAACCGCAATATATTACATAACATTCATGACACTTGTAGTTGTGACACCACAACCACATCCACAACCGCGATCTAAAATTATCATTCAAAGTGATATCCTAAAGTAAAACATGCAACCTAAAAGCTGTAGCCTCTTACTGTGACAAACACTAAAAAAGTTGGATCATTATTGATCAGCCTTAAAGATACACTGCTGATCTCGTGCGTTCTTTACAGTTTCTTTCAGCCTATAAATCGGAGCTTGTCTTCCAAACTAGAAAAAGATAACAGTAACCACGCAGCCTTTTTCTCCTTCTATAACCTAAAAATACACTTTTTTTTGGCATGTAATATTACCTAATCAATCATCTTTTCTCAAAGTCAAAACATATATTTATTTTTATATAATTTTTCCCTTCAATACTTTGCCCTTTTAAAGAAGTTTAAATTTTTTAAAAAGGAATATTACAAGCATATAATATATAAAATAAGAGGAAGATATGTAAGTGTAAAATTAATTTAATTTTTTATATGATTTATATTTGTTTAATTCGACCATTTTTTTCATGCTTTATTTATGTAGATCGTGCATGTTAAATTTTGAATAAATTAAAGAATTTCTATTTGATACACTGACAGTGTATAAGTCTCATACACTGTCTGTACAAGACACCTCATTAATGAGCAAAACAAAAAATAAGGAAGGACTTATAAATAAATATAAAAATCGAAATAGAAAGAAATAAGACACTTCATTAATATTTATTTATAAGCCCTTCTTTATTTTTTGTTTTATTTATTAATGAGGTGTCTTGTTGTAATTCATTGACAGTTGAGTCTTATATACGGCAAGTACATCAAATACAAACTCATAATTAAAAATATCTAACTATTTTTCCGATCAACCGTTAAATATATAAAAAACAGTATTCTCGACCGACATGATATAGATATCAGATCGATTTAAAATTTTACGTGCACGACGAGTGCGATTATATATTCCTAAACTCAACGGTCGATTTGTTCAAATATAAATAATATACGAAGTTGTAAAAACGTGTAAAATTAATTAATTTTACAAGTTAATCCTTTTCGTAAAATAATGTTATTTATATTTTTGTAACTTGTCATTTCAAGTAGAGGGGATATGTTTTTGGATGGATTAAGGACATAATCACATGGATGAGATGATGGATCTTTTCAAACTAAATATGGTACTTTATACTTACTAGTATATGTTTTTTCTTTCTCGTTTAATAAAACTGTATACTTACTTACCCATAGTGAAGGAACTGAACATCTTAGCCAAGGCGTCAGATAACTCTTGGTAGCTCTTGTACATCTTTAAATCTACCTTACGCAGATATGGGGCACCATCCATGCAAACCTTCACAAACGCTGCACTGCTAGCTTTCTCACTTTCCTCGTTGCTGTTCTTCTGGTTAGCCATAATGTTCTTCCTGTAAGATCGAACTGGTGGCCAACCCACAACTTGTGCCCTGAAAATCCAACCCTTTTTATTAAAAAAAAAAAAAAACAAAGAAATACAAAAAGGAACCCTAATAATATAGTATGATAATGAAGTTTGATAGAAAATATCAGAATATTTTGACATACTTGGCTGCTGGTGGTTTTGCAGGATCTTTGGTGCAAGCAGGGAGGAGATTTTTTTCTTTTGAACCATTCTCTATGTTCTTGTTGATCAGATCCATGTCAGTTTCCTTAGACTGAAGATTAAGCTTCAAATCAACAGTCTCAGAGAAGCCTCTTTTGCCAGTAGTCTTCGGAGAACTTTCCACTTCATTTCCACCGCCACCGCCACCACCTCCACCTCCACCACCACCACCACCACCTCCACCAGGCAATCGAAGACACAGCTCAGTCTCTTTGAAGTTCAAATCACGCTCAGTACTTCCAAGCATGTTGGCCATTTTGCGACTAACTTCCATGGCAGAAAATAACCTCTTGACCCTTTTTTTCTTTCTTTCTTTAGAACCTATCTCTCTCTTCTCTCTCTTGAGTTTTTCTTTGATATATAGCTTTTGCTTCAGCTTATTCTTCTGTCTGGTTGCTTCTGCTATTATGTTTGGTAAGCAAAGAGAGAGAGAAAGCTTCAATAATATAAGCTGTGGGGTTTAGTTTGTATGGCTGCATGTGTATGTCACATCAGCTTCATGATCTATGGTTTGTCAACACGTGGAAGGATATGGGACGTTGGATCTTGAACCAATTAGTACTTAAAACTTTTTATACCGACTTTGATTGCATAGTGAACGAACTTGATTCGGTTCTTGGGTTTGGGAGGTCGTCTCGTCTAGTCTCTTTGGTCAACTATGAAGGGGAGGGAGATTGTTAAAAGACATTTAACATGATGAAACAAATAATTAATGTAGCCCGAATTCAAGCGGTTTATATATAATTACGTTTAAGAGATGATATTTAATAAAATTCGTATTTTTTTTATTTATAATTTATTTTTTTATTCTTAAATTGTGATTGTTTTTATATCAAAAAGAAATAATGTAACCCTTTGTGGACCCGATTAATCACTTACCCTCTCTTTAGAATCAATACATTAAGAATATAGCTATTAGGTTACTTTCTTGTAGAAGATAGCTAGGGAAGTTCAATGAATGATATGGGAGATGCTCAGATGCACGGTGTCCTTGGGAAAACATTTTAGAAATTTATTTTTTTATCACTCAATTGTGAGAAACTAACGGATGGCTAACACGACATTACCACGTCATTTGATAATCATCACGTGGTATTATCACATCATCTAACAATTGTCATGTGATATTGGCATGTCACTTGACTTACCATATAGTATTGTTGATGTGAAATTATAATTTTTTAAAAATAAAATTTAAATATTAAAAAATAGTAAATTACATGTTTGGGTTATTTAATTTTTTGAGGTTTTTTATTTGATCATTCAACTTTTAAAAAATCACAATTTGATAATCAACAATTTTCAAATTTATTACTATTTTTTTTTATTTTTATTGTCAATGTTTCATTGTCGATGTAGTATTAGAATTACAACGAGTTGGTCACCAACATTTGTGAAATTTAATATAATAAATTATTTTTTATTTATATTGAAATATTTTGAGATAATACTCAATAACCTTTAGAACTTTATAATTACATATAAATAAGCTTTCGATCTTTTATTACATGGAATTAAGAGTATGAACATTAATAATATAAATTTAAAAAAGAAAAAATAGAAAAATTGATAAAAATCAAGTTTTTTAAAAAAATCAAATTTTTTGAAAAATAAAATTTTTAAAAAAACAAATTTAACTCTTAACAATAGAAATTATTATAAATTTTATATTTTTAGTTAAAAAAATTCAATTATATTTATAACAAAAAATTAAAAATTTAAATCATAGTTACATTGAGGAAAGGTAATTTTGATCTATAAAAAATCATCCTATACTACTGTTAATCTTGCAAACAATTGATTTTTCAAAAAAAAAATATTTGTTAATTTTTTTTTAAAACTTAATTTTTATCAAGATTTGTTTATTTTTTTTTTTAAAAAATTCTATTTTATAAAAGTTCAAACCCTTAATTTCATGTAATAAAAAATTTGAGATCTTATTTAATTTTTTTATAAAGTTCGAAGGTTTATTTGAATATCATCTCAAGATATCTTTCAATATAAATAACAAAAATAATAAATAGCTTATTATATTAAATTTCATAAACGTTAGTGATCAAATTGTTGTAATGTCATGTCGATAGTGAGACAATGATAATGAAAATAAAAATATTAATAAATTTCCCAAATATTGATGATCAAATTGTGATTTTTTTGAAAAAATCAGGTAATCAAAATAAAAAATTTCAAAAAATTAAGTGACATAAACATATAATTTACATTTAAATATATATATATATATATATATATATATATATATAATGCCATATCAACAATGTCATATGACGACTATCATATGACATGGCAATTCCACGCTAGCCAACCATTAGCTTTTAATAGATGAATGACCAAAAAAATTTAAATTTTCGAAACGTTTGTGATGAAATTGTAATTTTTTTATATTTGAATGATCAAAATAAAAAAGCACGAAAATTTTAGTAACTAAACGTGTAACTTAACCTTAAAATGAAAAGAGGTTCAAAAATGAAACATTGTGGTTTGAGTAAAACAAATTTTGATTTCTTTTTGTCGTTAATTGTCAAAAACATTGTGGTTTGAGAAAAACAAATTTGAATTTCATGTTAAAATATTGTTTGACCTAATTATTTTTAATTCAAATCTTGTAAGTTAATTTTTTTTCTTTCTATTATTACTTATTTTCTGATATTGGGAGCATGATATGAATTTAAAAGAAATTATCTCTTTCTTGTGCTATTCCCTCGGCCACTTAATACTCCAATTTTAAAAATCTTTCTTTTTCAACAAAAAAAATCATTCTCACATTAATCTTTGAAAATCCAAGGACCGGGCTACCCGTCCGACCCGATAGGCCCGGACTACTCGCCCGCCCCAACAGGCCCGAACTATATTAGGTCGGGACTAGACATAGGTTTTTTTTTTTAATTCGAGTCAGCTCGGTCTGGCCCGAATTATTGTTTATGAATAAAAAAATATTTTTTAATTATAAAAATATATAAATATTAATAAAGAATAATATTTTATGAATAGTGAAACAAATTTTAAGGGCAACTCGGACTTAGATAAAAAAAAAAAAAAAAAAAGATCGTGAGTCAGTCCATGTACATATAAATGTAGGCATAATGAGAATTGAGAAGTCACAAAAGCTTAACAAATCACATGCATGTGAAAGTTTTTGTTTGTTTTTGGTATTGCCAATTTCTAATTATACTATATTTATATTGTATAAAAAAATGCGCATATATTTTATTCTATTTTATAGTAAAGATACTTCTAAAAATCTTCCAATTATATTATGCACATTCTAACATGAACCGATTGCAGCAGTAACACCGAGTTTTATATTAAATTAAATCAAATACTATATTTCTATCTCATAAACCGGTAGTATTGTATGTCTAGATGGTAGCAGATTACGATATTATTACATGATTTATTTATTTATTTTTATTTTTTTAAATATACCTTAAGAGTATATGTCATTGTATTAATTTCATTTGTAAAATTTAAAAATTTTACTGACGATGAATGAGATAATTTTTTAATATATATTGTTTTTTTGTTTTTTTCAATTTTTTTAACCTACTTTTTTCTTCACTTTTCTACTTAACAAATCTCTAATTAAAAGAGTTCATGAATTATTGACTAGAACAAGTAATGACACAAGCTGAAAATGTTTTTTTAAATATATGCATAACACAATTATATCCTCAATCTTTTAGAAAAATATAGAATATAATTTTTAAAGTACTTTTAAAACAAAATGTTATTACATGACATTAAAAAAAAAAAAATACCCAAGACCATTAATTTACATGTTGCGCAAAATCTATTTATCTATCAATCAATCTATCTATCTATAAATTAATTTCAATATATACTATATTAATATGGTTAATTTATTTGCATATAGATAACCAATTTAATTTTCATATAAAGCTTATAAGTTTCACTACCAAACTTTTTCCTTAAGATTGGCTCTTCTAAAACAGTATCTCAAAAAACAGTTAACACTGGAGTTCTACGACCTGACAACTTTAGATACGACACGATTATATGGCAAGAATACGACAAGTGTAAAATAATTAAAACATGACATAGAACAAGACACAAATACATGAATGTGTCAAAATTTATATAAAATAAATTATTAATGTGTCAAAATTTATATAAATATATAACAAGTTAAACATGATTAACACAAGAAGAAATAACATAAATACGAAACGAATAAATGGATTACCAAGTTTAATTCTACTACTACCACTTAGACCTGTCAAAGGGCTGGGCTACCCGTCCAAACCCGAAGGCTTGCCCAATATTTGGGAGGGCTGGACAAAAATATTATGCCCGAAAAATGAGTTTGGACAAAAAAAATAAGACCCGTTAAAAAATGGGTTAGGCCTTAGCTACAACATTCAAGGCTCGAGCCCGACCCGGTCCAACCCGTTTTTTAATTAAATAATATATTATTTTTATTTTTATTTTTATATATATTATATAATTTATGTCATATAAAGATTAAATATATATAATATTATAATGTAAACATTAAAAAATATGTTAAGTTGTCCATATTTAAGAACTTAATAAAATAAAAAACTATAAAATTACTAAAGATTAAATAAAAAATAACATTTTTTAATTAAAAAAATTAGAAAAAAATAATATGGGCGGACCTAAACGGGTTTGGACTATCCATTTACAAATATTGACAGATTTAGACAAAATCTGAAACCCGTATTTCGGACCGGACCGGGTTTAAACAAATATTTATGATATTGATACCATATATAAACCCAACCCAAATCTGACCCGGCCATGAACACTCCTACTACCACTACAAAGAGAGAACCATTGGGAGAGTTTGGTGACTAAAACCAATTTTTTTGGGGGGTCAAATTAATTAATGCATGAAGAAGGGTAGCATCCACGATATTGTGTTACCGATTTCCCTTGTAGGACACGTTGAAGAAGGTATGAATAGCAATTGCTATCAACATCACTTGTTCTAAAAGCCCTTAATTTGAAGGCCATGGTGGTGACTTAGAGACAGGTCACATCCCTAGAAGAAGAAAACATCCCTAACCCAAGCTGTGCCCTAGCCAGCCTTGTCAACGTCCCCAAGTACCCCATTATTTTGAATTGTTTCTTTCTAACCTACCTCTATCATATTGTTATGTCCAGCGTTATCTGATTCTATACATGCCCAATATCTGTCATTCTTAGTTAGCGGTGTTCATAGGTCGGGTCATATTAAGTCGTGGTTTGAATTTTTTTTGAAATCCTTTACCCAAGTTTTGTTTAGAAGCTCGTTTCACTGTTTAAAAAAAATATTTAAAAAATATTTTTATATTAATATTTTTATATTTTTATAATTATTATTATTTTTTATTTAATAAACAGTAATTTGAGCCAGTCCGAATTACAAAAATCTATGCCCAATACGGGTTGGACTTGTCGACCCTTGGATAGGTCTACTCTTAACTCATCATATACTTGTTTTACACCTATCGATCTCACAGCTGCACATCAGTTAGGTATAAAAAGATAAGTAAACGTTGTTACAGACAAGTTTTCCAAGGACTTTAACATTCTCCTTCACATTCTTCTTACTCCATAGAGAGATTCTCTGAATTTTTATTGATTTAGACATCGAAACGCGTTCTAAAACCCACACTCTGACATCCCTTTGACCTTTTCTATGTCTATGGGTCAAACTCAACATTTTCTTATCAGTTTCACGAACTCACTAACTTCATCACCGAGAAGACTTCAACAGATTTATATACACAATTATACAATTATCCCCCTCTTAGCCAATTCCCATCCACGTCTTCTTTTGACATTACCCAATTCAACAACTTCAACAAAAAAACACATACCCTTTTCAACTTTTCATCTTTTCGACTTGCTAGAGTCAAAATCATATACGAATACAAAGAAACTTCTCTACATTTTCTTTTGGAAGAGAAAAGAAACTAAATACTTCCTTAATTATCTGCTCAAGAAAGTGACTCCCCCACTTTGAGTATAGGGCAAGGCTTGTTTTTACAATGTAATGAAGTAAGCTTTTAGAGGATTTTGGGGGGTGGTCCAAATATAAAACTGAGATATTGTGTCAATCTAGATTAGATTTGTTTATGGGTCGAGTTGAATCACGGTTCAAAATTTTTTATTTCTCTTATTCAAGCCCGATTCTGGACGAACTCAGGCCTGTCCATTTTACTATAATATTTATATATTTTTATAATTAAATTAAAAATAAAAATAATTTTTATTATATAAATAATGATTTGGGTCGGGTCGGATTAGCCCGAAATGAAAAACATTATTCAAACCCGATCCAATATGAATTGGACCGGACGAACTACCCGGTCCTTTAACAAATTTAATCTATATTGTTTTGTGGTTTTTTTATTGCCACAAAGCCAAAGAGTACAAGATCAAATATTGATTTTTGCTCTAAAGTTAAATAAGTGATTTTCACGATCTCAACTTTGGATGCCTCACGAGTCAAGATGTTACCCTAACTTGTCCTATTTTATATCATCACTCTCTCTTAATTTGTTTTGCTTCTTTCTATGCCTTCATATAGGGATGCATGCCTAGCTAGATATTTTCGAAAAATCATTAGAACTTGTCAAGTTAGCATGCTTCATTTGTGACAGAAATTTTTTGAATGAATATTATCAGCATATGCTTTCTCAATCATGTTTTAAAAGTTGCTAACCCACAATTTTTTTTTTACAAAGGAGATCGCAGCTTGAAGATAGAGGAAATAGTTGCAGGTGTTGGGATTCGAATCTCAAACCTACTGAATGCTATCTTTTAACGGTGATTACATTAATCAATTGAGCTAAGCTCTGGATTCAAAAAAAATAATCTAATTAGTGAAGAGAAAAATTCATTTTCTTTGACAAATAAGGTTCAAGTGGGAGTACTTTGGAAATAAAATCATGAGTGCACCTTTTTGAAACAGAAAAATACGTCTTTAAAATCATTCGGAAAGAGAATAAACCCTATGCAAATTAAATCTAGAATACCCTGACCGTATTATAAAAAAAATATATATTATCTTGTATAAATGCTGCCAAATTATTATTATTATTTTTACTATAAACATGATAAGTAAGCTACTCACCAAGTTAAGTTCATAATTAATACTTAATTTAAAGGATCCATGAAATAAATCTCTAGATAAATTATTTTGTAATAGAGGTTATAAATTATACATTGTTTGTTGTATAATGAATTGTATAATGAAATATTTTTCAATAAATTAATTAAAGTTTAAAACTTCATAAAAAATTTAAAAATCTTTATAAACCAATGTTAATTTTTATGAATCAATTGAACTAAATTTTGAATTTTAAAACATATTTTTTTTAATCTAAACTTTTTCCTAAGACAATGCTAATCTAACCCTAACCGAATGCCCGCTCATCAATAGATTAAAACCCGAAACTTATCCTTTTTATTAGGCAGAGCAGACATGTCAAATTAAGTGACAGTTCCATAAGTATAATTAACGTATTAATTATGATCACTAATCTAGTTTATTAGCTTTGTCCTACAAATGCAATATATGAGAATCTCCTTCACAATAATATTATTCTAAATGTTGGTGGAACCTGGGACAGGAGACGCCATTCATGGTGGACTGGGGGGCTGACCAATGCCACTCTTTCCTTGCAATGTCTAAGTTAAAAATGAGGGATTTAAATAGCGGTCGTAACGTGACGGTACGATCGTTATTTTTCGATTTGGATTCCTTCCGTCGTCGATATTTACGGCCGACATTTATCGTAATCGACCGTGATAATATTCGTTACGTCTGCAATCACGATAAACGCAATGTAACCGAAAACACATCCGCAATCGTAATTTAAATCTATGCTAAAAATATGGCCTTACCAGGCTGCCCTTTGATTCATTATTTCTCGCCTAACGCGGTTTTGCACTAATCTATGATTAACCCTTTTCTAATCCGTATCAGAATGAAAGATTTTCAAGTCAAAATAGCAGTGTTTGCTCATGTTTTTTAAGTCATCAGCTTCATGTCATTGATGCAAATTAAGGTTCATAATCAGGGAGTGGATACAGAAGATATATACGCAGCTGTATTTACTTAATCTTTCACTGAAACCAAAGAGGATATCGAATCAGTTTAGTGGCTGACAGAAGGATCATCAAGCTTTTTAAAAGGAGATTAATTAGATGAATCAAGTTGTTTGTTACTTATCATATCGGAAAGGATCCAAGTTTAGTTATTGTTTATTCTTATTTACAGTTGCAGGTTTGAAACCCCTAGCTAGCTATAATAATCTATGTTATCCAAATTTTTTGAATGAGTATCGGATAAAGTTATATGTTCAATATAAACCTATTCAAGGATTGAGTTATACGGCCGACCTGTATTAGACCGGACCTGAACATAAGTTTTTGTAATTCAGGCTGACCCTGCCCGAATTACTATTTATGAATAAAAAAATAAAAAAAAAATTAATATAAATATAATTTTTTAATATTTTGTGAACAGTGAAATGGGTCTGATCGAGCCTGGATAAGAAAAATAAAAAATTTAAGTTGCGGCCCGGCCCAGCCCATGGACAGGTCTAGATCCGATATAGGTATACTCATTTTTTTAAAGTTTTTTTTTAATATATTTAGAGGATCATATTTTCATACCCATATTCGAATATGTATCAAACACAAATGTCGAAGATAAATACTTTCAGAAAATAAAAAATCCAAATAACATAGATAATAATTAGTTTATGTAGTGGAGGGAGAAACAATTTTATTAAACTGGCTGGGAATGGGGGTGTTTTTGACCTGCTTGATCGCCCTTGATCAAGGACTAAATTCTAAGAGTTTGTTTTCCCTTATTCCATTTTAGTGAAGAAGATCAAGCATATCCTTATAACCCCATTAAATTATATATATTCCTTAAGGATTAGAAGACTGTTCAATGAATCATATATGATGATTACTTTAGTTTATGATATTGTGATGATTTCAAAATTTTTGAAGAGGAAGAGGTTCATGCTAGACTTGTCCAAGGCTCGGTTAACCGTCCGATCCGAATTGGATCGGGTCTCGACAAGGTTTTTTTCAATTCGAGCCAATCCGACTCTACTTGAATTACTGTTCATCCAATAATTTTTTTAATTTAAATTTAATTATAAAAATATATAAATATTAATATAAAAATAATATTTTAATATTTATAAACAATAAATCGGGCTAGGTTTAGGTAAGAAAGAAAAAAAATCAGTTCGTGGCTCGGCCCGACCCATAGACAGGTCTTGTTCAAACCTTATTCCTTGAGCCAAAAGATTATACACAACCATTTGAGTCACGATGTCTTCACTTCAATTTGTACATGGTCGAAACTAATATATTTATGTCTTACCAAGTGATATAAGTATATTCGGGATTTATTTATGAAAAATTGGTTGTAAGTGGATAACTAGACATGTACATAAAAAAAAATGAGTATATCTGTATCTATCGGATATATATCCGTATCCGACGCTCACCCAATTCTAAGTAGCATAAACTAGAACTATACAAGGCATGCACATCCTAAAACGGAAAATGGATGATATTGAAAGTAAAATATAATAACAAAGATAAACCAGGGAGTTTTTCATTTAAGCAGAACATGAAGGAATAGTTGCTCTCAAAATGTTGACATCAGCTTAGGAGGCAGACTGTTCTATCATTAGCAATATCCAAACTTAATTTAACTTCTGCGGAATTTATGACTCTTAAGTATATCTCTCACAAAAAAAGAAATCCACTCTATTATTGATTGAGGAGTGACTTTCAATGGATCAAGCCCCATGAAAACGCCATAAATCTCAAGGATTTAAAACCGACCGCAACGCAGCATTATGATCGCTATTTTACGATTTTGATTCTTTTCGCTATTGGGTATTTATTATAACTGTAAATGATAGCAGTCTTTACGTTGCAGCCACGATAAACACGATGTAACCGAAAACGTGTCCAGTAAATGCAATTTAAATCCTTTTATGGACTAATGGTGTTCAATTGTTGCAATGCTTTAATCGAGGGGTCCATTAGCATTAAGACCGACATTAAAGGCTTCTTCCAATGGCTGATCTGCATATGCAGCAGCCTCAACATTGTCCGTTCCGTTTGCAATTTGCAGTGAATGACTGTCCTCTTAGGCTCCACATAACAGATCTTAGAAGCTCAACACTTTGAATTTATTTCTGTCACTGGGTATTTGAGCTAGCTGCTGGCTGGCTGGTTGGCTGGCACACTGCAGGGTTGATGAACTTTGAATGGAAGTAGTTTTCACACTCATTAGCATGAATTTTCAGTATAAAACAAATTTTCTTTGAGGAATATTGGTGTCCGATATTTATGTATTTGGATATGGATATAAAATATATTTTTTAAATATATTATAAAAAAATTAAAAATTAAATATACTCACACGTATCTATATTCTGACACTCACTCGTATCTGTATTCTGATAACATGGGATATAATAATATACTTGGGTTAAAGAACTGACCCTTTTAGCAAAAGGAAACCTACTTTGTTCTCTTTTCAATCGCTGTCAATCAGCTCTAGTGAGGTACTATAATTTACAGTTATAGTAATAAAATTATTGATTTGTAATCAACCTGCCCCCCCCCCCCTTTTTTTTTTTAATAAAAAGTAACTAATTCTGAACATAGCACAAATTGTGAGTTTTAATTAAATTTCATAAAATTTTGTAAAATTCATATATTCCAGACCGATTATTATACATGTTAGCCGACATCAATTAGCCTAGATTAGAAATTCTTTAGTTACCCTAAATTTAGATATCGTGTTTTATATTTTTCATTCGTATTAATCATGTATAAATATAAACACAACATAAATTATTAAATATGTCAAAATCTTAAAAATTAATACGATATGTGTATTAAATGTATTATGTTAATCGTGTTTAAATATATCGTATCTTATTTATAATATTTTTGTATTTATTAAACATGTTATATTCATATCGTATTTTTATATTTTATTCAAAATTACAAGCTTTATCTTAAATCTATTGCATTTCAATTACTATAACTTATAAGGTGTATGGAATATGTCACCACAAGGTGTCTGAGGGAGCCTTTCAAATTTGTTTGTATCGAATAGGAGAGCTTGAATTTTGAGCTGGGGAAGGTGAAGGAGTAGAGTAGACCTATCCAAGAATCGGTTATCCGTCCGGTTTGATAAGTTCGGCCTATTATGTTTAGGTTAATTTTAAATGAAAAAAGCAAATATATCTTTTGTTAATTATTAATCATTTTTTTATTTTTTTTTATGTTTTTTTATCATACTTTTTTTTTTCATACATTTTTAATTACAAAATTATCTTTAATTACTATCAATTTAAATTCTAATTAAATTATATTTTAATTCAAGTATACATTTAAATATTTTAAACTTATGTCAACGTGGATTGGTTCAATTGGTTGAGTACTTATTAGCGTCTTGGCAAACATCAGGGTTCGAGTCTCATCTGCAGTTCCACTTAGTGGATGATCTTTAAGTACCACTGTTAACCCTCTCTGAGACCTGTAACATGCCCTAACCTTGGACTGGGTAGCATCTCCTCACTTAAACCTTTTTATACAAAAAAAAAAAAAAATTTAAACTTACTTTTAATTCAATTATATATTAACTTTGATATTAATATATTATGTTATTATTATTATTATTTTTTTAAAAATCAATTGCCCTTATTTAAAAAAGTTTAATTATAAAGAAATTGATTAAAACAAAAAATAAAAAATAGATAGAATTTTTTTTTTAAATATCGTATTTTTAATATTTAAAGTAAATTTTGAATTAATAATAATTTGATTAACAAAATGCTAATATAGTTACTTTTTTAAGAGATAAAATGTCTTTTTCAAAGTAATACGGTTAAGTTTATTTTCAATAAAATCTCATGAAAGATAATTATATACTTTTTTATTCTCCTTTCTTTCTTTCTTTCTTTCTTTTTTATTTTATTTTTTCTTTAACCAATTTCATTATCACTGAAATTTTTAAGTAACGATAATTAATTAATTAAATAAATTTATTTTAAAGTTAATGTATAATTGAATTAAAAATAAATTTTAAAAAATTTGACATGCAGTTTAATTAGAATTTAATATATTAGTAATTAAAGATAATTTTAAAACTAAATAAATTCTCATTATTTTGTAGTTAAAAAAAATTGAGTAAAAAAAAAGAATGAAATAAATAAATAAATGTATTTTTTGCCAAACCTTAGGGGGTTAATGTATTTTTTGCCAAACCTTAGAAGGTAAGTGAGTGTTTTTCAAATCTGAGGGGGTAAATGTATTTTCTATTCAACCTGAAAGGGGTAAGTGTCTTTTACTCTATTTATATTAGTTATTTATCATATTCAATATTTATTTGATATAAATGTCATATATTTAATATTTAATTTAATTTTTAAGTGAACCGCCCAGTTCAACCAATTTAACCGTTTAAACTGATGATCGAAGGTCTCATCGGTTTGACTTCCGGTCCGATTATTCATGGACTTATTCTGCAGATAAAGTTAGAAATTTAAAAAAATTTCAGCCACTGCTAATTAATCAGGATACCTCAAACAGTTAACAGCCTAAACTTCTGACAATTCTTTACTCAAAAGACAAGTCTAAAACAGAGCAAATGACATGTTTGGTAATTACTAAAACACTAAGGTTAGTAACATTTATGTTGCCACTCATTACCCAGCCACACTATCCGTAGACATTGTAATCAAGTCATTGCCTCAACCTGCCATATCACAGATGCTCTATGCAGTTCATAGGAAGGGATGGCAGCCAAGCGTGGTTTGATTAGGTGATCACTTAATATATGGGAGAGATTTGGATACCAAAGCAGTTGCTTAGATGTATCATTCCAAAATTTGGGTTAGGACATGTGTTCATATGCATAAAACATGCCTTTGTCGAATTCGAGATTTAATTCAGTTAGTTCATACAGTCATCCTTAAGAGATGATGTCTAGTAGATTTGCGGTTTGAATTAGGGATGGCAAAACCCGATTTGCTCCACAAATTTCGCACCGATCCGCTCCGAATGGAGAGTATATATATATATATATATATATATATATATATATATATATTATTTTTTTTAAGTGAGGGTAGGGTGAAGCGAGAGAGGCGGTTTTGATAAATGCTTACTCCGTCCCGCCTTTTAAAATTACTATTTTATCCTTTAAAATATTCTATATATCCTTTTATATTTTTAGTATATATACTAATATTATATAAATATACTTTATATATATGTATTATTATAGATATACTAAAGAACTATATATATTAAAATTATGTTCATAAATAAATTATAATATTTTTTTAGGTCTAATTATGCTATCGGTCCCTGTACTTATTCAAAATTTAAAATTTAATCCCTCTACTATAATTTATATAAATTGAATTAATATAGTAAAAAAATTCAATTTATTAAATTATAGTAGAGGGATTAAATTTTAAAATTTGAATCAGTACAAGGACCGATAGCATAATTAGTCATATTTTTTATAATATTAAATTAAAAATTATTTTAAAAAAAAAAAAGTGGGGTGGAACACCGTGGAGTGGTTATGGATGTAAATTGACATTCATAGAGAAGGATGTTTTCAACATCCATGCAAAAGTGAGATGGAGGTGGATAAGACAATCCCCGCCCCCGTCCCTAGACCTGTCCATGGGCCGGATAGCCAGCCCGACTCGGTCGGCCCGGCCCGTATTGGTCCAGGCCTGGACATGAATTTTTATGATCCAGGCCGGCCCGACCCGGTCCGGATCACTGTTTAAGTATTAAAATATAATTTTTTATTTAAATTTAATTATAAAATATATATTAATATTAATAAAAAAAATAATTTTTTAATATTTTAATATATTTGAATGGTGAAACGGGCTTATACGGCCAGGAGGGACTTGGGCAAGGAAGAAAAAAAAATTCTGGTCTGCGGCCCGGCCCATGGACAAGTCTATCCATCCCGCTCCTTTGCCATCCCTAGTTCAAATCCTAACATCTGCAATCCCTTCCTATATCACATTCCCCGTGCTATGACCTCCTTTATAAAAAATTAAAAAAAAAAAAAAAAAACATGCCTTTGTCACATAGGCATTGATACTAGCTGCTGCTTACCATATCAAGCACAATGCCAGGCCTACAGCACAGGAATCAGCCAGCCAGCCATGTCAGTAGGAATTTTAGAGCTCTTCATAAGCAGGATGTTTTCAGAAGGAATTATATGCCTACATTTACATGCATTGTGATGTTTTCCAACCCAATATTTCATCCCCTTTTGATATTGTATCTATCTATTTGCTATGGGTTCAAGTCAGATGGAATGAAATAACTGTATATATAGGAGAACTTCAAACCTATGTTGCTCCGACTCTTTATTTTTCTTGAATTACCCGTGTCCAACATATATCCGGATATGGGTATAGGGATATGATCCTTCAAGGATCCTCCAAATACATGAAAAACTTAGAAAAAATTGAACATACCCGTGTCAGATACATACCCGAGTCCGAGTAACATAGCTTCAAACTGATTTAAAGTTCCCATCTTTTTCATAGCATTCTGAAATCAAACAGAGACAGGGATACTCTAAGATGTCACCGAGAAAAAGAAAATAAGAAATGCTGATATTATTTTCTGATACTCAAACGTAAACATTAAGCCAATTACTCTCTGTAGCTACATAATAACACCTTTTCCTTACAATCTGCTCATTTAGGACAAATACTAGTCAAAATTGCAGAACACCAGACCAAGAAAGTTTTTTCCCTCTAGATACCTAACTTTTGAGACAAAAATAAGTGGCACTTGCAGCTTGGCCACAACTTTCTGGTGCTTTGCTTCAAAAAGTTACAAGTTGGAAGTACAACTTGATAGCAAAAGCGTGAAAATTTCCGAGCACATACAAAATTTCCAAGAGATATCATAAAGCTGTAGGTGGATCCCTAGACCTGGCAATATTAGATACGACACAAACACGAAAAACAAGACACAACACGATACGATATGAAAAAAAGCACGAAAACGATACGAATGTCTCAAAATCTATATAATACGAATTATTAACGTATCAAAACTTATATAAACATAAAATACCTTAAAAACGATTATGACATTGACAAAAAATACACGAACACGACACGGATACACAAATTGCCAGATCAGGATCCCCGAACTGTGTTTCCTTGGCACCTGGATACTTGAATAATAGGTTCATCCACCTAAGAAAACGAGTGAAGTAATAATTTTATGCATTCAAGAATTGTTCTCATTCTGATTTGTAAAACCAAATAAAAATGTGAACAATGCATTAGATTCTTACATGCTGGAAAAATGCTGATGGACCAGTTATAAATGTCCATTAATAACCAAAAGGGTGATCTTTTGTCAAAAGACTAACAATATTTTTTCTGAAAATTTTCTTTTGATCAGCCATCTTCCAAAATGTTATACCAGTTCCCATCATAAAGCCAGATAGCATGGTATGGCAATACTTCTTCCTTTTCTGAATCTCTTACAAATCCCAAAAGTTTCATTTCTTCACTGATCAAATATAAGGTAAAGTATATTCTTTCGGAATCAAAATGCAAAACATCTCCTGTGACAAATTCATGGACAACACACCCCAACTCAATCCAGCTAGAAGCTCTATTCTTTCTAACTTCATTCTTCCTAATCATTTCTCTCATTCTAGAAACACCATCCCACCTTCTGGCAGCAGCATAAATATTAGACAAGAGAATATAGTTACCAGAATTATCTGGCTCAATCTTAAATAACTCATCTGCGGCAATTTCAGCTAACTCTACATTGCAATGGACCCTACAAGCAGCAAGCAAAGCTCCCCAAATAACTGCACTAGGCAAAATTGGCATGTTTCTTATAAGGTTATATGCCTCTTCAAGGCACCCAGCTCGACCAAGAAGATCAACAATACACGCATAGTGTTTTTCTGAGGGTTGAATTCTATATTCTTCCAGCATTTGTTTAAAGTATCTCCTGCCCTCACTAACAAGTCCCCCATGGTTACAAGCAGTCAAAACTCCAAGAAATGCAACTCCATCTGGTTTAATATTAGTCCTTTGCATCTCCTCAAACAAAGAAATCGCATCTTGAGCCATGCCATGATTTGCGAAGGCTGTGATCATTGTGCTACAACAAAGCAAATCTTTTTGATAAGCCATCTTAAAAACTTGCAAAGCCCTGGCAATATTTCCACATTTTGCATACATGTCAATTAAACTAGTGACAATTCGCAAACTAGAAAAAAGTGGTGGTCCTGAAAAGTCCTGAATAATTGATTCAGCTGCATCCAGAATTCCCAACTGTGAGCAAGCTGAAATGATTCCTAACACAAATGTTTCATCTGGCTTAATACCTTGTTTTTTAAACTGTTTATACAATTCCAAAGCATCACAAGGCCGCCCATTTCTAGCATAGCCTCCAATCATGGTAGACCAAGAGACCAGATTCTTCTCAGGCATCTGATCAAACAAACATCTACCACTACTAACATCCCCTCTCTTAACATAGCCATCTATCATTATGGTCCATGATGCAACGTTTTTACCTGGCATTTTGTCAAAAAATTCTTTCGCAACTTCCATCACCCCTGCTTTACAATACCCAGCAATCATCAGATTCCAAGTCCCAGCATCTCGAACTGGCATTGCTTCAAAAACAGACCGAGCAGAATCAACATCACCAACATCCACATATCCAGAAACCATGACATTCCATGAAGCTAAGTCTTTGGTAGTCATTCTGTCAAAAAGAATCCTAGCCTCTTCTATATCCCCAGCCTTAACATATCCCTGAATCATACTTGTCCAAGAAATCACATTTCTTTCTAACATCTCGTCAAATAACTCACGTGCAAGATTCACTCTGCCATTATTCCCATACCCCGAAATCATCGAATTCCAAGAAACCAAATCTTTTTCCTCCATTTCATCGAATACCCTTTTTGCCAAATCAACTTCACCACATCTCATGAACAAATCAATCACCGAATTTTGCACTATCAAATCAAAACAAAACCCACATTTTAACCCCAACCCATAAACCGCTTCCCCATCTGTAACCCTCATTAACCTGGCTAAACACTTGAGAACCGATGCCAAGGTAAAATTCAAGGGCAAAACAGAGTTTTCACACATCTTTGAAAACAAAGACAAAGCTTCCAGGTAGTTCCGATTCTCAACATACCCATGAATCAAAGCTGTCCAAAGAAATGCATTTGGTTGAGGAATTTGACCGAACAACTTGTGAGCATATTGGATGGAACCAAACCGTGCGTACAGCCTAAGAAACTTGTTTAGGATAAGGTCCGATGAGGCGATAGAGCCACCGATGAGGACTCGGGCGTGGATATATTTCAAGGATTTGAAAGATTGGGCTTTGTTGAGGAGCCGTAACAGAGACTGATTCATTTCATGACGCCAAAAGTATCAGGGATGAGTCTTAACTCTTAACGGTCATGTGATTTTATAATAATTTCCTTTCAAATGATTTGGAATTTGAAGAATTGATGGGGTTCTTAAAATGGGCATCTGATGATTTGGGCTAAAATCAATATAGCCCAATTTTCGTTATGAATTTTTTTTTTTTTTTTTCTTCTTGTTCTTTAGATAGATATGGAAAAGTTTTGTTCTTCAAAATTAATTATACTAGTAATTATAAAAAAAATCTTTTAGTTTTTTTTTTTAATATTAAATAAATTTTGTTAATAATGTACGTAAGACACTTTTTAAAATTATTACATTAAATAATTTATTTTTTAATACAATAATATTCATAACATACCGTCAACTATCATATTATACAAATTTTATTATAAATAATATTTTAACTAACGTTAAAGAGTATCTTAAAAATACTCATTAACAAACTTCATATTAAATTTTCTGTCGCACTACTTAAAAAAATTGCTCAAAAATTATTTTTTATTGTACTAATGTCATTTATATGTAGAGTAATTTTGAATATGATATGAAATTACAACACATTTACTAAACACGAAAATAATATAATAAACACGATATAATACAATTAATTCGATACGTTTAATACATGTATTGTATTTTTATTTAAGATTTAAACACATTTAATTATGTATTCTGTTTATGTTTACACAAAAAAATATATATCAAACACCATAAAAATACATGGATTACTAAATCTATCTATAGGTAGTCAGGAAATCGAAAAATCGAGCAACAGAGCATTACAGTTTTTAAAATTGTTTACCAGAGAGCAAATTTGCAATAGTGAAGAGAAACATATTTCAACCAATAAAATCATATGCAATGGCTGCTGTTTAATGAGAAAGGAAAGGAGGATGTCAAGAGAGAAAGTTCTTTTAAGGATAATTAGAACCTATGTTACTCAACTCTTTATTGTTTTTATATCCGAACATGGATATGAAGATATGATCCTTAACTTTCAAATACATGAAAATCTTAGAAAAAATTGAACATACTCGTGTCGGACATATATCCGTATCCGACATTCACACCCGAGTCCAAATAACATATATCATAACATTGTTTCCTTGAATTCTTGAATACCCAAGAATTTTAAGTCTTCGTTCCACCAATCCCTGTGATTGAATCTATCAAAAAGAATCAAATGTGAAAGTTAATTGAATATGAGAATCCATTAATCACACTTTCCTTATAGTTAGTGTGACAGTCCCGCTTCAATGGCATCCCAACTAAACCAGTTTTCCGCTTAAGCAACTTCTGGACTATGATCTTCGAGCAATCCAGGATGATGGCCACACCACCGTAATCAACCTTAACAGCAACTATAAATAATGTACAGAAGTTCTGTTAAATTTTGTTAAGTTACAAGGGCGCTGTAGGTAAACAATTACGAAAAAATTAAAAGGATAGAGATTTAAATCTCATCATTTAAAAAATAATAATAATAATACAAAAATAATAAAATTAACATAAAACTAATTTTTTATCAATTTAATTCGAGTTTTTATCAGATCAACAAATTATAAGTTCTTTGGTACTCAAAATCAAACAAAAATCAAACAAGCTTCCAACTCTCGATTGAATCGATTCGACTAACTTATCCGGTCCAATTTTTTAAACGCTAACTTTTAGGCTAATTCTACTCAAGGTAAATGTTTTTTTATTGTTATTTAAATTTTTATTTTTTTATTTTTATGAAGAAATAGCAACTGCATTGTTGTTAAGAAGACAAAGCTACTGATTTTCTCACAAATTTACGTCATCGGATACAACATTTTCATATGACGGACAAAAATCTAGATTTGAAGAGGGTCAAGGTCAGGGATTTAAATAACTGTCGCAATGCGACACTACAATTGCTATTTTGCGATTTTGACTCCCTGCTGATATTCACAATCGACATTTTGCGCAATTAACAGCGATAACATTCATTAAATCCGCAATCGCGATAAATATGATGCAACCAAAAACACGTTTGTTACCGCAATTTAAATCCCTGGTCAAGGTCCAAAATTGGAGTTTCTCTCTATCCCCTATTCCTGTGATGGTTTCAGAGGACTCCTTACAATGAAACTAAAAGATGATAGTTTCAAGTTTCAACTCAACTATGCAAAGAGTTTATCCAGCCAACGCCCATGAAAATTATTGGAAAAAAATGGAGAGAGGAACAATGATGAGTGGAGTTGGTTGCATTTTAGACTACAATAGGTTGCTCTCCTTCAAGCTCGGATATGACAATTAGTAAATCTGTCATTTCTAGGGAGAGAGGTTCTGACTTCGGAGTTGGGTTAATAACCTGCAGCAGTAACAAAGAATGGTTTAGGTATTAAACAAAACCAGTTTAGAACCGAGCAGTTATGTTATCCGGACTCTTCATTTTCCTTAAAGTACCCGTGTCCGGCTCCTGTAACCGATACATATTAAGATATAGGTATGAAGGTATGATCCTTCAAATATGTGTTAAAACTTAGAAAAAATTAAGCATACCCGACACTCAACCCTAAATCCGGATAAAATAGCCGAGTAGAAGTATAATGTACCAGTGTACCTTCTTGTTGTCTTTTATATATCCTATGGCAACTTCTCGTCGCAAACATGCCCTTTCAGACAGCTCCGAGAATGATGGGTTCTCCCCTTCTTTCATGTAGAGGCTAATATCCTGTCAAGAAACATAGGTAAGTAGCAGCCGGATATGTCTTCTTCATAGGAGAAACAGCATAATTTGAATACAAAATAATACCTAAAAGTATTTTTGTGAGTATCTCTCATTAATTCATTAATCTTATTGGCTTAATTTGAGATGAGTAGATATCCGATATGCCAATCGAATTGGTCTACTTCCCTTTCACGAAATGCCGGATTACCACACGAAAAGGTGATTCCATTGACTTACTAACGAATAAGATGAGTTCATTACCTAAAAACTATGTTATCCAGACTCAGATGAGTATCGAATATGAGTATGTGTCCGATACGGATATGCTTACTTTTTTTCTAAGTTTTTCCAATATTTAAAAAATCATACTCCCATACCGATGTCCGAATATATGTCAGACACAGGTGTCAGACACAGATATATATATATATATATTTTTTAAATGAAGAGTCCGGATAACATAACCTAAAAGTGTAACATGATGAGATGAAGTACTTGGTTTTACGCTATAATAAAGCGGATAGCTTTAATGGTATTGGTAAATTGGAAAAATCTATGTTACTCGGACTCGGATGTGAGTGTCGGACACGGGTATGTGTCCAACACAGGTATATTCAATTTTTTTTCAAGATTTTCATGCATATGGAGGGTCCTTGGAAGATCATATCTCCATACCCATATCCGGATATGCGTTGGATATCGATACTTCAAGCAAAATGAAGAATCGGAACAACATAGGGACAAATTGCCTTTACCTTCACGTATATTTCATCACCTTCAGCATTCAAAATGTCTTTCCACACCTCATTCAGTTCACTGTTTTCGGCCACTGTCATATGCACAAAATACAGTTATTTCTTAAGATGTCACATTGAAACAATATAAAACACTGCTATAACAATATAACTTCAAGACCTTGAGCTGTTACAAGACTCATCACTTCCTCCGCCGCGATATAAGTCAAGGATGGCTTGATTCTTGTAATCTGCAGGGTTCGACGGATTTTCAAAAGTACGTGAAAAAACCTTAGAAAATCAAAGATCATAAAATAAAAATTTCAAAATCACTAAAAAAAAAAAAGTTACTTGTTTGCCCAATTTTGAGTCACCAATCTCTGCAACTAGATTTTGCACCTGCAGAACAATCAATTCTCTTAATACTTAAGTTTCAAATAATAATTCTAAAATAACAAGCAGAGCTGCTATTGGCCTAGCTAAATCTCAAATAGTAGCACTTTCTTTTTCTTGGCTAACACTTATGTTACTCCAACTTTTTATTTTCCTTGAAGTACTCGTGTTCAACACATATTCGGACATAGATATGAGATGCATGCAATCCTCCAAATATATGGAAAAACTTAAAAAAAAAAATTTGAACATACCGTATTCAACACTCAACCCTGAGTTCGAGTAACATAGGCTAAGACTCGGAATTCAAAAATTCAAGACCATGAGGTTATCAAGATTATATTGAACCAAACTCACCGTCAATCCAAGTTTGTTGCAGATATTTTCCGCAAGAAGAAGAGAGTATGCAGATTGCTTGTCTGCCCTAGATGGATCTGAAACGAAAAAAGTTAGTCGAACGATTAATTTACCAATAGAAACATTCTCTATCAATTATCATTACCTCCAAGAAGCCATTCTCTATCCGACACCACAACAATAGATAAATGAATATGATTCCCTTTCTTGACAGAATTTTGTATATTCATTATGGTTTCCTCTAAGGTATCATAGTTCATGGAGTTTCCAATCTGCAATGCATGAAAATAAGATTGACATATTAGAAGGAAACCATAAGAGGCTTGGCATTACCGTCCTTCGCTACCCGAATAAAAAAATACCGAGAAGTTCCAGATGATCAACTGAACGAGACAGTACCCTATGGATAACCTGGACATTTTTTAGTTTTCTTTGACCAGATATGGAGCTTGCCCTCTTCCTTTCTTCTAATGGGACATCCGATAATATTTCCTGTAAAGTGTGGATATAGCACATGAATAGTCTAAAACTTAACAGATGCAAATATATCAAAGTTTTTTTTTTCATCAAGTATAAATAATGATTGTAGGCTTTGTTGCTCCGACTCTTCATTTTTCTTGAAGTATCCATGTCCGACACTCATGTCCAACGCATATCCGGACATGAGTATAGGGATATGACCCTCCAAATACATGGGAAAACTTAAAAAAAATCGAACATACCTATGTCCGACATATACCTGTATCCGACACTCACACCTGAGTCCGAGTAACATAGATTGTAGGTTATATTATATCTAGACACTTATGGTGGAAAACACCTCTCCATTATAGATATTCTGGAAACTTGAAAGTAGGTGACTCTTGATATCCCAATTCCCAGACAAGATACTAGGGAATGGTTATGGTTGAAATTCAACTCTATAAGAATCCCAAAAGAAGATAAAAGCATACCAACAAGCTTCCAGGGCCGAGATAACTATCATACTCTTCAATCATTTGTACAACATCTGGCCGCCATCCAAGCAAAAGTACGAATTCTTTGGGTCCTAGACTCTGGTTCGATGCCTACTTCGAAACCAAAAGAATATATAAGTGGACTTCCAGAACATTCAATAGATGCTGTCACTTACAGCACTTATCTCTTTGGAAAGCATACCTTTGATCGTGGCTTGTTGGCTAGTTTGGCAATATTTAAAACCCGTTCTTTTCTCAATTCTAAAGCATGAGTTGGAGTCTCAGCGTTGTTTTTGAAAACTTCCAGACTTTGTAGTGTGTTGGTTTCATCTTTTACAACATCTGACAGTGCAAGTTGTTGTTTTGTTCTCCTGTGAATAGGTGCAATTAACAATACCTACATGGATAAAAGAGAAATTTGTGAGGAAGTATACAGATATGATCAGCAAAAAGACGGATGGACTAGAAATTTCAGTAAAGCAGTTATTTTCAAGCAAAATCTTCGTAAGTAGTCGTATCACTCCATGTCAAGAAGTTGCCACAACTAGTTCGTGAAACTATCTACAGTTGCATACATTCATATACACAGACAACAATTTTAAATGATTTCTTCAAGCTATGTTGCTCCGATTCTTCATTTTTCTTAAAATACCCATGTTCGACGCATATTCGGACATGATCCCCCAAGGACTCTCCAAATACATAAAAAAACTTAGAATAGATCTAACATACCCGTGTTGGACACATACCTGTGTCCAACACTCACACTCGAGTCTAAGTAACATAGTCTTCAAGTGTACAAGATTTGGACTATCTAATAGGTTTAACACATTATATTTCTGCTCCAAAAAAAAAAAAGATTATATTTCAGTCCTTGAAAATACTGCTGATCAGATAATGAAGTCAAATATTCGGGTAAATTACTAACAAGCAGGATATTCTTGAATTATTAGTGTTATTCACATAGTGATTCGAAGAAACGGGTATTTTTGTACGATAACATTTCATGATGCCAAATTATGGAGATTAACTTTAAAATGTTGAGGAATATGAATATAAAAGTTCAAAAAGTCATATTGTCTACATACTTTGTCAGTTTGCTGAAGAATTTCGTCATCCTTGGGGTGGAAGTATATCTTACCACTCCGATAAAGGCCACAAACAACTGCCTGAAAAGAAACCAACATAAGAAAATAGCATGGAAGTTCTTCCTACTGAAAAACACTAACTTTTAGCAAAAAAGCATTACCTCTTGAAACCCTCGTCGTATTTGTCTATATTTCAATCCTGTTAGACTAGGAAAATGGCAAAGATTGAATACATTTTCTGCAATAACATGATCCTAATTAGTCTTAGAGTAGAAAACTACAGCATATTGATATAGACAAGAATCTAAATTTGAAAATAATTTGGTACTCCCAAGAAATGGACTCTTGGAGTTTCTTTTACGTGATAGAAAAGACTCTAAGGAAAGAAACTATTAGCACTGGTGAAGTTTTGTAGATCGAGCTAAAATAGTACTATTAAACTATGTTGCTCCGACTCTTTATTTTTCTTGAAATACTCATGTCCGGCACCCGTGTCCGACGCATATCAGAAAATGTGTATAGGGATCTGATCTCCCAAGGACCCTTAAAATACATGGAAAAACTTAGAATAAATCAAACATACCCGTGCCCGATACTCATACCCGAGTCCAAGTAACATAGCTATTAAACAAGAAAAGAACCACAAATGGTTTTATTGACCAAGAATGAAAACTACCCTACTTTAACCGGTATCTAGATTCAAGACCATCCCAAATTATCTAAGAGTGGAAAAGTCTAAGTGCTGATGTCCCAAGTTTGTTTCGCCAAAAGATACGATAAAACTCAAGATATCAACATAAGCTAAACTTTTGACAAAGAAAAAATGGCTTAAACAGGGAATCATAATCTTTAAGCTTTCATTGTCTTTCCAACATCAGGACAATAAAAATTGTCAACGAGAACTCATATTGTACTTTGATAGTTAAGCAAGTGCCTGTAGATCTTTATGAGCCCCTTTTGCCGAGAACATTGAACAAATAATTTAGAAGCAACATTTTCTACCGGCTCTACTTTCAATCCAGAGATTGACTTCAAGAGCTCACATGTATTGGAATTTGAAACCTGCATCAGAAAAAAAAAATGCCAAATTAAACTTGGTTTTTCTTAGTAGAATAATATTGATCATATGGTTATGCAAATGCACATACCTCAACAATAGTGGGGACGGATTCCATATCGGGAATAGGTTGAAGTGCTAGTACAGAGAGAAATGCATCAGTATCAACTTCATACCTAATCAGTTAACGAACTGCTGTCACTAAACTTTTCCTGAAGAAAATTGTCTGTATTATGCACTAATTAAAAATGAACATGCAAAGAACTGGATAGAAATGAGCATAGCAGAGCCCTATGTTACTCGGACTCGGGTGTGAGTGTGAGTGTGATACGGGTATGTGTCCGACACGGGTATGTTCAATTTTTTCTAAGTTTTTTCATATATTTGGAGGGTCATATTCCCATACCCATGTCCGAATATGTGTCGAATATGGGTATTTCAAAAATGATAAAGAGTCGGAGTAACATAGGCAGAGCCTAATAGCTGCTGCTGCTATTATCTTTACTTCATTCCTCAATCCAATATACATCAAATTTTCTGAACCCTCAAGTCTGAGTTTAAAGGTCAATCACTGCGGTGTAAGTTTGATTTTAGAAAATACTGCTAATCTGGCTACTAATATCATATGTAAAATTTCAGCAAAACTAATTATCCAAAAAAAAAATCAGCTAAACCTTGCACCATGGTTGTGTGCAGATCAGCACTGAAGAGTTAAAATAATTATTCTCACAGTACTCCAAAATGATATAATGTAACACTCACAAAAGAAGACAAAAAAAACTAACATTTTCAAATTCCTTTACACAACCTGCAGGAAATAAAATTATAAAAAAAAAAAAAAGGCTAAAACTTTAAAAAAGCCCCTAAACTATTTCACTTTTTTTAAGTAAGCCCCTATACTTTTTTTTACCCAAATAAGCCTTTATCCTTCGATTTGTACCAAAATAAGACATTATTTCAAATGAAAGATTGATTTATATTAGGAGCTTATTTAGCTATAAATTAAAGGTTAAAGGCTTATTTGGGTACAAATTAAAGGTCAATGGCTTATTTTGATGCAAATTAAAGGTTAAGGGCTTATTTAGGTGCAATAAAAATATAAGAGCTTACTTAGGTAAAGTAATAAAGTTTAGGGAATTTTTTGTTATTTTAGCCATAAAAAATAAAAGCAGTCAAAAGAAGATATTTCTTTTAAGTTGATAGAGGTCTTACTGATCTCCTTTTGTGGGCAGTATGATAATGGCACGTGCCTTATTGGCTGCTGCTCTTTCAAATGATTTTGTCAAACTAAGGCTACAACTGCACAAGTAGAACCAATGTTTAAGAAATGGAAGCTTAATGACAACAGATAATTCGAACTCAACCGATTAGAATTTGTATCTATCCCATGAAAACCTAAGTGGACGGAAAGTTTACGAATTGAACAAAGAAGTGAGTAAAACGTTTGAAGAAGTAAAAGGATACCGAGATATAACAACTCTAAAGTATTTCTCATGTACTGAGTTGCAGAGTCTAGAGATTTTAGATTAAGATGTATACAAGAAACAAGAATAAACAAAGCCCCAAGTAAAAAGGGTCAATTATTTTATTTGATCTCACATTGTGCTCTAATCAGGTTAATATCTTGAGTTAGATCAATAAAGGCGAGGTCCTCGATAGTTTCTGCACGTCTTCTTTGGTCTACTCCTACTTTTGACATAAGCATCTATGAAGCACGGACACTTCTATCAGAAGAGTGTCCAAGTGTCAGACACGTTTGACACGGCTCCGACAAGGACACGGCGGAATATGTATCGGACACGCAAGGACACGTCAAAAAAATAAAAATAAAATCAGACACAGTCAAAACATGGTCAAGACACGGCTAGACACATCCGGACACGTGATGAAGGTTTATTTTTTGCATTTTTCTCCCAAATATGGAATCAACAATGTGCAATTTGGTTCTATCGGTTTTTTAAGGTTCAAGTTTTTAAATTCAAAAATAATTTTAAAAAATTGATAAGCTAATTGCATGTTAATATTTAATTGAAAAGTATTAATTTTACATTTTTATTGTATATTATTATATAAAAAATATTTTTTATTGTCGTGTCCTGCTGTACCCGTGTCCTAATTTTCTAAAAATTCCCGTGTTGCTGTGTCCTGTTGTGTCATACCCATATTACTTGTCCGTGTCCGTGCTTCCTAGATAAGCATCCTCTATGCATCACCAACAAAGGATGCCCTATCATTAACACGAATTCTAATTTAATCGATATTTACGAAGATCTAAAAAAGATTTACACTAGTTGTTGACTGCATAACATAATCATCGTTTATCGAGGCTGGGAAATGACTATGAAAGGGAAACATGGTTGGAGTTTGTAAATTAGGGGGGGGGGGGGGGGGAAGTGGGCATTGTTCTTATACCTCTTTGTAAGGATATCAATATGATTAAAATCCTTGGCAATGTTGTCAGCCAGCTTGTCCATTTGCTTCCTCGGAAGATCGGACATAAGAAGAATTCTTTGCCTCCTATGAGAGCATAATGCAGGTAGAAGCCAACAATTACGCATGAAAAAAGAGAAAGAAAAAAAACAAAAAACAAAAGTGGCAGCATAACAGTTTACCTGGCTGTAGCAGTACCTAAACGGACAGCAAATTCGTGATATTTATTTAGCTGCTTTAGTATGAAAGCCAGACGACTATTTACACCACAAATGATGATATGATCAGTCTCCAAAACTTGCATTTGTGCACCTTCCCTGAGCTTTTGCATGTTGTTCTGTCACCCAAAATCAAAATGTCAAGGGCATCTAAGGTAGCTTAAGTAAATAATAGGCTATGTTACTCGGACTTGGGTGTGAGTGTCGGACACGGATATGTGTCGGACACAGGTATGTTTGATTTATTCTAAGTTTTTCCATGTATTTGGAGGATCCTAGGAGGATCATATCCCCATACTTATATCCGCATATATGTCAGACACGGGTACTTCAAGAAAAATAAGAGTTGGAGCAACATAGATAATAGGAGCATTGGAAAAAGGAAAAGGTAAATTTTGCTCTAGACAGAAGTGCTTACTCTGAATTGTTCCGTCATTGTGCTTAACAACCGAGAATAAAATAATATGCCCCATATAGCAAGAACGAAGCCAATAACACGTTCAATACGCGTTCTTTGCTGTAGTTCAACACATGGAATATGTTTTTCAGATGCTAAAGTTTTCAAATTCGATTTTGTAATCATGCAAGCAATATGAATGTGATCATATCTTAAAGCAACCAAATGATTAGATTCATAACACATCACGCACTTTTAAATGGGTAGATGATGAACACAGGCATGCCCACGCCTCCCAGCAGCAATCCTCTAGAGATTGTGTATTTCCCCTGTGTTATTCAAGGAATAGCTACCAGATTAGCAAACAAAAGTAGCATTATAGCTATTTATCCATGAGGGATTAGTGGATTGGCAGCAAAGAACATACAATTATCATGTGTGAAAATCTATGTTACTTCGACTCTTCATTTTCCCTGAAATACCCGTGTATGACACCAATGTCCGACACATATTCGGACAAGGGTATGGAGGTATGATCCTCCAAATATATGAAAAAACTTAAAAAAAAATTGAGCATACCCGTGTTGGACACACATGTATCCGACACTCACCCCCAAATCCGAGTAACATAGGTGAAAATGACTAGGGTGGGTGAGTAACCCGCAGACTGGTGTACAATTTTCATGTCTGCTTTCAAAGGTTTATTCCACGAACAAATTCGTAGCAGAAAAAAAAAAAAAAAAAAAAGAAAAAGAACAAAGATAGCACAAGCAGTACGGCATCACCACCAATTATCATCCGATTTGTGCTAGATTTCATCAAGTAGTTCAGGTTTTCTAAGGCAAAATTCTACAATCCGCAAATCCGTCAACAATGATCGATTCCATACAATTCAGTACAATTTCTTTGTCATTATTTAATGAAGTTACAACATAGAGAAATAACAAAGGGAGATACTATGGCTTTGAAAAGTACTAACAATCTAATGGGGAAATCATAAACAAATGAGAGAAACAACTAAAGTTACAACATTCACCATGACAAATGCTTACATTATACAACCTTTCACGTAGTCTTGTACCTTCGATGAATTCAAGATATATCAAAGTTCAAATGAATAGAAGACGTGATAATGATAGAAGAAATTCTTGGTTCAAGTACCATGTCAAGACAAACAACGTAACATGTATATTATCTCATTTCTTTTCTCGTTCCTCTTTAGTCCTGGTCAGATTATAAAACTCAATGGCGAGAGGCTAAAAGGGGACAAATGTAATTTTTCTGAGGAACATAATCTAAAGTGTAAAAGTTATTGCCAATGTTTAAAAGACCGGATCAGACCAGCTGAACCGGGAACCAGTGGCCTATCCGGTCCATTACATATCATAAAACCGGGGATTGTCCAAACCGGTGAAAAACCGGTTTTAGACTTTTTTTAAAAAATTTATTGAATATGATAAGATTTAAACCTTCAAACTCTTGATTCTGTAATAAAGATCATACAATTAACCAAATACATATATTTAATATTACAATTCTTTTTTTTAATACAACCGGCCTGACCGGTTGAACCGGTGACCGAAGGACTCACCGGTTTGACCTCCGATTCGGTTTTTTAAACATTGGTTATTGCAGCAAAATTAAACATAACAAAAACTTCAGAAAGCCTAACATCCCATTTACTATAAACATGCTACAATCATATATAAATTAATATTCACATAATCAAGATTGATAGTACATTACCTAAACTTGAAGAACAGGAAACCACCAATAACAACAAATGAGAAGCATGCTACAAGGAGAACCACAAGAAACCTACAAATGTTAGAAACAAGTGAATCACTCAATCTTAAAACATAAATTCTGAACTATAAGTCCATGCAGATCAAGAAGGGAACAAAAGTTATATATATTAAACAAAACATAGGCCAACATAAACCTATGTTGCTCCGACTTTTCATTTTTCTTGAAGTACCCGTGTCCGACGCATATCTGGATATGGGTATGGGGATATGATCCTCCAAGGACCCTCCAAATACATGAAAATCTTGAAAAAAATTGAATATACAAATGCCGGACACATACCCGTGTCAGACACTCACACCAGAGTCCGAGTAACATAGACATAAACAACTTTTAACCTGCGACATGTTTTATTCAGCAGAAGCAAGTTGATTATGATTGTACGTAGTTTACACTTTTTGGGATCTACCAAGATTTTAAACTAGATTAGCAATATAAAAATCAGAAATCATATACAAGGTGAAGCTCTGAGTCAGATTTTCCAGTTTCAACCTTCCACATAGTTATTTTCTAAGAATTATTTCAGCTAAAATACTTTGGCACTAAAAAGGCGTTGTTTTCCTCATTCATCCATAAGCATTTTTCTTTTGGGCAGTATGGATACACAGTTTAGAATCAATATTGGCTTCTTAACATAATTTATAAATATTCAGTCAATATTAGCTTCTTAGCATACTTAATTTATCACTATTCAGTCATTGTTAATAACCGAACATCAGACTAAAAGCTTAATTGATAGGTCGAGGCAAAGTAACACTATGTCTCCTAACACTCCCCTTCACTTGCAAGCCCATGGGGATTTGCAAGTGGAAGTAGTCCGAGACAGGCCTTATGTCCACTTACCATGTGATGACTTAATGTTAACATAACAAGGGTTTCCAGGCCATTAAGTCAACCTTGGTTTGATGCCATGATAGCCAACAGGCCTAAAAGCTTACACTAACAGATGGTGGCCAAACCTATGTTGCTCCGACTTTTCATTTTTATTGAAGTACCCATGTCCGACTCCCGTGTCCGACGCATATCCGGACATGGGTATGGGGATATGACCCTCCAAGGACCTTCCAAATACATGGAAGAACTTGGAAAAAATTGAAAATACCCGTGTCGGACACTCACACCCAAGTCCGAGTAACATAGGCCAAACTAGCATTATATCTGCAAAAGATTTTGATCCCTTCCAAGCTGCATGATATCAATCTACTTTGAAAATAAGTTCATGCTTATTAAAAGGGATCATTCATCGGAGTCTTGGTAAAGCAGGTCCAAAGGAGGGTCATCTATAAATGACCTATGCCTGAGTATTGTTGCACAAAGTGACCATTCCTAATTGTAGAACCTGCACTTTTGCACCGATCACAATCAGACTTTTTGTCATTGCACTAGAGAATGGCCAATGATAGTGCATTATTACTAAGTCCAGCCAAAAGTCATAGAAATTTATCATTAGAAACAACAGAAAGCACCATGAATACAGCTCAAACCAGAAAAAATCTAGGATGATAAGTTTCACTTACGTGGCAATATTTTTCTCCATTTGATTGTTGAATAAATACAGTAACCGTGAGAAGTTCCATTTAATATCCTGAATCGAAGGCAAGGAGACCTCCAAGTTAAGAGGCGTTGGTTTATTCAAGGAATTAGATATGCAGGCAAGAGGTAAGCTTCTAGCCGCCAAAGTCTGAAGTAGATATCGAAAAAAGTCTTGGACCATCTTTATTAATGTGTTGACAAAATCTAATTGCATTAGTCTCAGGAAGAAAAATGATGACAAAGTTCCAGTGATCAGTTTAGCTTTATGATCCTGCAGCTGCAGTGATGACAATCAAGAAAATTAGGACATTAAAAGCTGTACCTTATGGCTGTACCATCCAAGAAAAGAAAAAGAATGAGAAAGCAGCAAGTTTCTACAAGACAAACTAATGGTAATGTAGAAATAGCAGGCACAGTAAGCGGACCCCTCATTGTTTATCACAGCATCTAATGCAGATGAAAAATCAGAAGCGCAAGCTTCCACTACAGTGACAGCAGCCAAATGAACAAGGCAATTTTGAGCATCACCAAATAATTCAGTAAATAGCAAGATTGCATTATTGTAAGAAGTCCAGAATATTGTAATAAACAATGTCAACTGACTCCAATATTCATTTTCTTATGAAGAAAGAAGATCTTACGCGGCAAGCATATCTCCTTGCTTTTGGTTTTCTGAGTATAGAAGATACTCAATGATTGGAAAAAGGAAAATATATCATAAATGTAGGTCCTTATAACAAATTGAAAGAACATATCTATTTATAACATCAAGAAAGCACATCCATATTAACACTTTTGGAATGCAAGATTTAAGCCTCACCTGAGAACTATTCCGTAGGTCCATCCCAAAGAATTTGACATTTGAATTATTTGAAACACACTCCAACTTCTCCGTTGCTTTTTGACAAGTAACTTTCCATTTTCCTGGAGAAGGAAAGCTATCAAAATTCTTTTGAAACATGAAAAATATTTTTTAAAGATTAACGGAAAAAAAAGGGAAGAAGAAGAGGTTCTAGCATACTTTCCAAGGAACTAAACATGAGGCCTATGTTACCCGAACTCGTGAGTGAGTGTCGGATACGAGTATGTGTCCGACATGGGTATGCTTAATTTTTTCTAAAGTTTTTTCATATATTTGGAGGATCATACTCCCATACCCATGTCTTAATATATGTCGGACACGGATACTTTAGAAAAAATAAAGAGTCCGGGTAACATAGCATGAGGCCAATCCTCATAAATATAAACTACAAAGCACAACTGGAAGTGTAACAATGAGCCTGTAAAACACAAACTAGCATATTTCCTTTTAATAAGTTGAATCAAGCACCAAGTTAACAGGTTGGTTTACCTTCATATTGTTGAGTACAAAAACAGATTGACCTACTTAACATAATTATCAAACAAGCTAGGATTAGCTTGCACAACTACAAAATCAACCACAATGCGTAGTCATGTATCCAAAATTCCAAATTTACCTATTTACTCAAGCGATAGAAATTTTACAAAGAGTGATTAAAACAGTAAGAGTTCCACAGTTAACATCAATAAAAAAAAAAAAAGGATTAATTACTTATTGATAAACTGAACATAGGTATTGATTTGACAAACTCTTAATGCAGATGGCTTAGACTCACCTCCATTGTGTATAAAGTTATGTGCACTGTTAGACGAAGAATTGTTCCACCAAAAGCTGCATAGCATTGATTTCTGGAGAAGTATCATATTCTTTGAGCCTCTTATGCCTTGTGTTCTACAACAAAATTCAAGAACTTCATATGCTTATTTCAAACAACCTTTTTATTGCATTCACATAGAAGAGCTCTCCTACATAAAATGAAAAAGAAAAGGCAATACTTCACAGCACATGCTATGTCTGAAATTATGTTGCTTCGACTCTTCATTTTTCTTGAAGTACCCGTATCTGGCACCCGTGTCCGACACATATCTGGACATGGGTATGGAGATATGATCCTTCAAAGACCATCCAAATACATGGAAATCTTGGGAAAAAATGAATATACCCGTGTCAGACACATACCTATGTCCGACACTCACACCCGTGTTTGAGTAACATAGGTATGAAACCACAAACCTTCCTTCAAAAAATATTTAATTATCCGATTGATCAGGCAAAAAAGACAAGGGAAGAAAGAGAAAAGAAAAAAGCAATTTTGTCTTTTGATCAAACAGTTTAACCTCAAATCACTACTTGCAGAAGCGGCATCAATATCATCCATGCTTCAAGAACTGGTCAGCCCAATTGTAAGGATGCTTTGCATCAACACCTTTCCCATTTAGCTATCGCTTTAGCTTTGAGAAAGTGCAACAGTAAAAAATATTGATGTTGTACCAACACTTGTTGGAACAGAGTCATTCTGAATTATAGTAAATTGTTTAATGTGATACTTGTACTTTAAAAATATGCAATGTGATATCTAAAATATCATTCTGTCTCCGGATATAATCCACTCTCCTAACATCATTAACTCTCAACGTGAGCTGATCAATAGGAATATGCCACGTGACATAATTTAAAAATATATATATATTTTTAAAAAAAGCCACATGGCATAAATTTTAAAAATAAAAAACATTTTACTTTTTTAAAGTAAAAATAGAATATTTTCAAAAAATTTAAAAAATAATTCTAAAAAATAAAAATAGCTTTTTATTTTTTAAAAAAATATATTTATAAAAAAAAAAAGAAAAATTCTTTTTTTCCTCTCTCTCCTCTCCTTTCTCTCTCCCTTTCATTTGGCTGGATCCGTCATACGTGGCTGGATACGATGTAGGTAGGCCGAAAACGACCTGAAAAGCAACCGGATTGGCCTGAAATAGGCCAAGTCGAATCATGCTGAACCGGCATGTTTTAGGCCGATCCAGCCTCCTTTCAAGCCATTTTTGGCCTACTCAAACCAGATCCAAAGGTGGCCGGTTTCGGCCTCGGATTGGTCGGTTTGGCTGAATGAGAGGGGGGAGAGAATGAGGCCATGAGAGAGGGGAAAAACTAAAAAAATTTGTTTTTATTTTTGAAAAATAAAATTTATTTTAAAAAATATGACATGTCATAATGCAAGTTAAGCAAATTGTTCACCTCAATATTCCATATTTTTTAATTTTAAATACAAGTAAAAGTATATATCAGACAATTTACTATAATTCAAGACCAAATATGATATGAACCCTTGGTATTAACTTAAAATCCCACTAAGTAAGCCTATGCTTTGATGTATAAATAGTAAAAAAGAAGAAATGAAGATCAAGAACCAGTCAGCAAACAGCCATGTGGTCTGTTGGTAGAGTACTAAACTTTTAGTTTCAGTAATTAGGGATGAAATTCTGGCAACTTTAAATATAAAAAAAATATATATATCAGGAACCACACTTAATTAAGGTTTAATAATACTGAGTACTAGCTCAGATGACATACATGCTGCGACTGATTCCTGAAGATTGCTGGTTCAAAAGAAGTTAAGTACGTAATGTTCTCAAGTGAATTAATTAGATAGGGGTTGAAGGGTCAAGCGTGTATATTAGAAACCTCAAAAAAAAAAATAATAATAATAATACAAATCCCTGCTCACTGGTCACCAATTCTTTTCAGCTAGTTGATTAACTATATCTACTACCTATAGCCATGATAATGCCAATGCTTTGGGGACTTGGCAAACTTGGTCCAAGGCAGATCAAAACACACATAGGACCCCAAAAACCAAACCTTTAACAATCAAACAGTGAAATTGATTTTAATCTTTGAATCCATCAACAATAAAGAATTACAGAAAAAAAAATTGAGTGTTTTAAAACCATATGATCAATACCAATGCATTACTACCAGAAATCCAATCAAACCCAGATGCTTAAGCTCAATAATTCATGTTCAAACAAAGAAAAAGATAAGAGACTTGAACATGAAAAAAAGTACCTGGTTGAAGAAGAAGAGGTTTGAGTCAGGCTGGAAATTCTTGTGGGCAAGAACCATGGCTGAGGGCTCTGTAACTGACAAAGGATCATCTTTTCTTTACTTTTTGTTGGTGAAGGAGAAAAAAAAGAACCAAAAAGAAAAAGCTTAAAAAGTGAAAGAACTTTTGAGATGAGTTATAAGAAATAGACAAAGGATCATCTTTTCTTTACTTGGTTTTGTCTGTGGGAGGAAAAAAAATCGAATTTGTATTTGATGTCATTGTATACGTTTATACATTCAAAATTTTACAAAGACACAACATTAAAAAAAAAAAAAACTAAATTAATCCCTAACCACTATCTCTAATCCCTAATTTTAATTTTAATTTTAATCCTATAACTTAATTTCTAACAATTGATATTGTAGGATCTCTCAGTATATATAGATCTATATACTACAAAACTAAAAGTGGAAGAGCTAACAGGTTGGAAGGAAGTGAAGAGTCAGATGGTCCAACATATTACCTTTAAACAAGAGACTGTAGGCTGTCATTTTGAATTTAGAGAAAGTCGCTGTAATATCTTGGACCACTTGTCCACTTCATTGTTTTGTTCTACATATACCAGTTCAAAGATTGGGTATTTCGTTTGAATCATATTTGAGTAAAAATATTTATAATTTGGATTGACTCGATTCGATTTAAATTATTATTTAATAATTAAAAATATTTTTATTTAAATTTAATGATAAAAAATATAAAAATATTTTTTTAATATTTTAATAATTTTTTAATAGTAAAATGAATTTATGGATCATCTCGAACCCAATCTGAAACGAGCTTAAACAAAAAATATATATATTTTTTCGGACCTAAATCCGACCCGACCCGACCCATGAACACTTGGTAATCGCTAGATATGATATTTCATGAATCTCTGTCGTTTTTAGATTTGTTCATAAAAAAAATATTTATCTAAATATGTTTTGAATCGAGTTTAATTCGATTTGTAAATTTATTTTATTGTTTATAAATTATTAAAAATTTATTTTTATATTCATATTAATATTTTTTTATAATTAAATTTAAATATAAAAAATTATATAATGAATAATAATTCGAAAATTCAAATTGCAAATTGCAAATTTCCTTACAAAATAATTCCTTCTCATCTCATAAATCTCATTCCACCTGTAATCAAATTATCAAGTTAAAGAGCAGTGATTAACTTGGATGTCATTACCTATCACAAGGACATGATTTTCGATCGATTACAAAGTGCTACATGTCCTTCAATTTTTTATGTGTTGTTAAATAAATTAATTGATAATTTATCAAGTCATTAACAAATTAAAATAAAAATGTGGTTTAGTCCTTCAAAATTCAAAGATTCATAATCCAATCAATCAAAATTCACTTGTGAATCATTATTGTTATATCTGGATAAATTTAAATAATTCAGAGATAAAATCAAATTTTGGCCGATAAAATTTTCAAGATTCACAAGTCATCTAATTAAATTTCATTTGTGATTCTTCATATTTTTATCTAATTAAATTGAAATAATTTAGAGATAAAATTCAGCATATTAGGTTTTTCAAGAATTCTCTCACCTTGCATCACATAACACTATAAATAGAGAGCTACTCTAAATCATTTAACATACAATTTGAAGAAATAAGACCTGAAGACAATTTGGAAAGAAAATAAGATTTGAAAACAATTTAGGGAAAGAAGACTTGAAAATAATTTGGGAAAAGAAAACAATTAGGGAAGAAAGATTTGAAGAATCAGTTTTTAGAAATTTTAGAGTAAGTTTCAAGTCTCATAATTTTAACAAACAAAATCATTAAGACAATTAGAGTAAGTCTCAAGAGTTTCAAGTCTAAGTAGTTTTAACAAACAAATTTTATGAAGAAAAATAGGAGAAGAAGAAGATCTGAAAATCTAAATTCTCCAAAACTCTCACAAGCCTAAGAAAAAAGATTTGAAGATCAAAGTTTGAAAATTTAAAAATCCTTAAATTAAGATCAAAATTCAAGAATTCTAAAAATCCTTAAATTTGGGATTAAATTGCAAGATTTTCAAGACTCCTTAAATTTGAAACTAAATTCTAAGAACTCCAAAAAATATTAATTTTTTGTTCAAATTTATTCAATTTAACAATAAATTATCAAGATCCTTGAAATGAATTTCTGAATCAGAGATTTTTCTTTTACTTAAGAAATTTTAAAAATTGTATTTGCATTGCATTCCTGAAATAATTTTGAAATTATTATTTTACTTCAAACTTTTTCAGTCTTATTTTTCAAACACGAAATTTGTATATACGCACACTCACATCAAATGTAAATTAGGATTTAAATCTTAAACTTTAACAGTTGAGATGTTAAATTGTACTATTAAATATAAGCATTTGATATTTTAATTTAATGATAAATGCATGTATCACTTATTTATAAGTAGAGTAAGAGTTACTTATTAAAAAATATTCAATTTTTTTTATATGTTTTTTATCAGGTTATCTTTTAAATTTATGAGTGATGGTTTTATAGATAATGGTTTAAATATGTCAGTGCACTCTTTCTTTCTTTCTTTTTAAAAAAAAAAAAAAAACTTTTACATTCACTTTGATTTTTGGGAAAAGTATATTTATTCTCATGAGATTTAATAAAAAAATATATTTACTTTAATTTAGTTTGAAAAACACTCTTACCTATTGAGGTTTGGTAAAGAGATTTGATAAAAAAAAATACATTTACCCTAATTAGAAAAACACTCTCTTACTTGACTAAACAGTTAATCTTAAATGAAAAGACAAATACCCTTATTAATAATTAATCATTTATTTCTCTATTTTTTTTTCATTTTTTTTACTCTAGACTTTTTTAATAATAAAATAATAAAAATTTAATCAATTTTTAAATCATCTTTAACTACTATCAAATTAAATTCTAATTAAGTTTTATTCTAATCCAATTACATGTTAAATATTTTAAACTTATTTTTAATTCAATTATATATTAACTTTGAGATGAATTCATTAAATTATTTTTATGTAAAATAAATTAATTACCAATATTAAAAAATTATTGATAAAGAAATAAAAGGGAGGAAAATAAAAAAAATAATAATTATTATTATTATTTATGAGATTTTATTGAAAACAAACTTACTTCTACTAGTTTGAAAGCACGTTTTATCTCTCTAGAAAATTAACTCATGTTAGGATTCTATTAAACTAATATTTGTTCAAATTTTACTTTAAATATTAATAATTTTTTTTCCTTTTCTTTCATCATTTTTTATTTTTTTTTGTTTTAATCAATTTTTTATTACTATTTTTTAAAATAATTTTAATTAACTTATTTTTAATAAAATAACATAATACATTTAAACAATTGAATTAAAAATAAGTTTAATTAAAATATTCAATATTTACTTGCATTAAAATATAACTTAATTAGAATTTAATTTGATAATAATTAAAAATAATTTTAAAACTAATTAAATTCTCATTATTTTGTAGTTGAAAAAAATCTTGGGTAAAAGAAAAAATGAAAAAAAAAAACAAAAAAAAAAATAGTTAATAAGGAATATATTTGTATTTTCATTTAAAACTAAACCTCAAGTGTTAGTGTATTTTTTATTAAACTTCAGAGGATAAAAAGACGTTTTTCAAAGTTAAAAAATAGTAAGTGTATTTCCTCTCAAACTCCATAAAAATAAATACATTTTACCCTTGATTATATAATGAGAGGGAAAAAAAAAAAGAATAACAAGATAATATGATGGTTGAAAATAAGTTAAAAGGTTTAAATTTTTTTTAATATCTTTTTCTTTATTTTCATAAAAAGATTAAAATGTGTTTCAATCTAAATAAATACAAATAGTGAAAGGTTGAAATAAATTATCTATACATGGACCACTAAACACTTATACACTTCAATATCGTGATGCTCATATTCTAGGTCAATATTCTTCTTCCTTTTAGAGTTTTTTTCAAAGAAAATGATATAAATTTTTTTGTATGAATCTAATATTATTGTAACATTAAATGTTTTTTTATTAAAGACAAAACACGATATTTATTAAAATAATGACAATTTTAACAAACATAAAATCTTATATAATTAATACTCACACACTTTAATTATTCTTTTAAAACAGCTTACTCCACGTTTCATTACGTCTTACTAGAAGTTTTTACAGGTCAGATCGTCGAATCCTAATAAATAAATAAAAAAGAATTGCTTGCCTAAACTTGATTCGATCCAAAAACTCATTTTATTGTTTAAAATATATTAAAATATTATTTTATATTAATATTTTTATAATTAAATTTAAATAAAAATATTTTTTATTATTTAAATAATGATCCTAATTGAATCAGTCTAAAGTATCAAAAATCTATTCCAAACCCGATCACAGAACTAAGTATACTGCCCTAACATTAGAAGTCTTTAATTTCTTTGTTTTTAACATAAGTTTTTTTTTTATTTTTTAAGTTTTATGGAAAATAATTTTATCTTAATTGTCATATGATGAACTTTATCATTATTTCTCACAATTCAACTACTAATATTCCAATTATACATAAACGTAAAAAAAAAAAAAAAAAAAAATGAGTGTGATACTGTGATGTATAGGCAATAAACATCTTTTAATAGAAGTAATCAACTGAGGACGAGCGATATATAATTAAAATTTAATTTATGTATTAATTTATTAACAAATAATAATTTATTTATATTATTATTAGATTTTTTTATTGAATTTGATGTCATGAATTATTTTTATTTTTTTAAACTACAAGTGAGTATAACAGACAGTGTTAAAAAAATCAGCTCAGACGGCCGATCGGATTGGTTGAATCGAGAATCGGTGGCTTGTCCGCTGTGGTGCATATCATAAAACCAAAAATTCTTCAAACGGGTAAAAAATCGATAAAAATCAGGAAAAAAAATAAAAAAATCTGTTTTAAATTTATTTTTTTAAAATTTTTATTATTGTGATGAGATTTAAAATTTTAATCTTTTAAATCTATATTAAAGATCATACAATTTAACTAACTACATATTTTTATTAAATATTTACTATATTTAAAACTTATTTAATATTAAAATTGTTTATTTAATATTATTTTTTTTAATGCAATCGATCGGTTCAACCGATTCAATCGATCGAACTGATTGAACCGATAACTAAAAGTCTGATCAATTTAATTTTCAATCCAATTTTTTAAACATGTATAACGAATTTTAATACTTTAAATTTTTTTTTTTCTTTCATGAAAGATTGAAAAGAATAGGGGTGGAGCACGTGCAAGTTGCACCTACAAGTCGATCTAGCTATGTTTCTTTTTTTTTTTCTTTTTTTTTTAAATTGTAGAGATTATGGGCCGACTTTTATTTTTAATAGAGGTTGCAATTGAACGACAAGATCATGCCATTTCAAGTTGAATACTAGTAGCAAACAAATACATAGTTTAACTGAAGGTCTCTCCTTTATATATACTAATATTTGTTATCACATATATTTGTATACAAATATTCATTAATTTATTTATTTTTGAATATATAATTATATATTTTAAAAATAAATAAAAACAATAAAATACATGTTAACTAAAATTTGCATATAAAATTTGTTTCATGTACAAATTATATCAAATTATTATTTTATTTTTAATATTAATGTAAAATTAATTATGAAGATAAAAAAAATTAATATAAATTTTAATTTTTTATTTATATAAAATAAATTAATTCACTTTTTAAAGATTAGTGAAAAAAATTAAACTTTTAAGATAAAGCAATTCTACATAAATTTTAATTTTTTTATTTATTGTCAAAGTAACTCATTTAATGAAAGTGTTTTATTAAAATTAAACTTTTTACTTATAAATTATATAAATCTTATTAATAATAAAAAATATTTATAATGACAATTTAAAAATATAGTGAATAATGATAACTATTTTTGTCAATTCAAAAAAAAAAATCACATTCGTACTTTTAAATATATTATAGATATATTGTAAAGGCCGATATGAACCAACTTAATTACTAGTAATAATAATTTATTAAATTATGAATTAATCACTTTTTTTTTCTAAATAAAAATTTTCCACTTGTCAATTGTTCGTGTCGTTTTCCATTTTACAGTTTTTTATTTTTAAACTTAATCTCATCTTGACTTGTAGCAACAATTAAAATTATAACATGTTGGCTGATAGGAAAACACTTGGACATAAAAGAAATCCAAAAATTTCATGTGATTGTGGATCTTTTATATATTTTAATAGATATGTGTATTCGTATTATATTCGTGTTATTTTTTTATGTCATAATCTTGTTTAATTAAAGTATTATATATTTATATAAATTTTGATACGTTAATAATTCATATTATGTAAATTTTGATACGTTCTTGTATTCATATTGTGTTTGTGTTATTTTTTTCATTTTTTTGTCGTGTTTTAATTATTTTTTCGTGTCATATTCAAAATTGTCAGGTTTATATTTGCATATATATATAACCGTAAATGAACAAAGTATTCGACCAATAATTCGTGAACAGTTATGGTTAATGTTGAACAAAAGTTTTAGGATTTGGATCATAAATTTTAAAATTTTGATTTTTTTTGAAATGATAGCTTTTTAAAATGCATAAATTCAAAATACTAATATTTGTAATTACATTGTTTGGATAAATATTTTTTAGAAATAAATTTTAAATATTGAAATTTGATGACATAAAATAAATAATTATAATAGAGACATAATAATATTATAAATTTAATAAGAAAATAGAGAAAATTTTCTCTTTCAAATTTGAGCCTTCTAAAATTTGAAAATAGAATTTGAGCCATTTAAAATTTCTCTTTCAAATTTCAAAATTTTCAAAAATTTTCAAAAATTTTATTTTTTTAGAATTTTAAAAATCTCTCTAGCAATGATTTTTTTTTTTTTTTTAAATCTCTCATCCAAATACATCCTTAAACTCGTTTATTAAACAAATCAAACTCGAACATAAGTGAATTCGATTTATTTTTATTCACGAACAAATTCGTTTAATATGTTAAGATAAAAAACTTAATTATAATTTGTTTAATCCTTTAGAAGTTAAATACTTTAAGCTTCAATATCTTTTAACAAGTTTAAATCATCTTACAAAACTTATATCATTAAAAATCACGCCTTACATAAATTAAGAATCATCTTTAATTTTAAAAATATTATTGTAAAATAGTTTTTTCACGTGCTTGGATATGTAAAACCTATACTATTATAAAATGAATAACTGAATTGGTGTCATGAGCATAGTAGTCCGTTCTTACCGATGGTACAGGTCGGAACGTCCCACTTTTCAACTAAACTGGTACACTCAACCTTTAATTTTGTTCTGGTTGTGATTTCGCTATGTACCGTCCGTACTGATAGATACCGATCTGTATCGGTCAATATCGATCCGTACCGGTTGGTATAAGATTTTAATTTTTTTAATTTAAAAAAAAATCACTTATTTGATTTTTTAAATCAATTTTAATATTTTTTGTCATGATCATTTTTTTAATAATTATATTTAAAAATAAAACATGTTCATTAAAATAGGCTAGTGAACATAATTAATAATAATTTACAATATTTTTTAACATTTTAATATATATTTTACCTATTTGATTTTAAAAAATTTAGATATTAAATATTTAAAATTTATATTTGCATAAAAACATATATATGCATGTAATGGATGTATATAATATATATTTTATTAAGAAATTTAAAAATAGGTTATAAATATAGATATATGAAAAATATCGGTAAATTCTAAACGGTACACCGAAATACACCGGTATTGATACGTATCAATATCAATACAAAAAGGGTACGCCCACGGTACGAAACTGACTACCTTAATCACGAGTCAAGTGACACCAATTCAGTTGAAAAAATTACTAAAAAATCAAATTGAGTATACGATATAAAATAAAATTAAGGATGTTTATGTAATTTTTTTTTACAAAAAAATTAACTCCGATGACTTTAAGAAAATAAATTTTTTATTCAAAAAACTCACTTGAAATCATCAAATAATTTTTTATTGTAAAAAATACATATATTTTATATTATTAAATTATTTATTTCATAATGTAAATTTGTCTTTTAGAAACCCCACGTGGACAGCAGCCAAGGCAAGGTGGGTCGAGTGCATACGTAACCTCTCGACACGTCTATTTTAACAGAAAGTGTTAAAATTTTGAAGACATGTCGTTTTTTTATTGGGATTTTAAATTTTCTTTCGATTAATTTAGTAAAAAAGGTAGAGTTGAAGTTTGAGTTAGAAAAAACTATTGAAAAAATTTGAATTAGAAAAAAATTTAGTTAAAAAAAATGTGTTAAAAAAATATGATAAAAATATGATTGAAAATATTTTAAATGTTTGATATTGCTGCAAAAATTAAAATATCAAAAAAAGATATGTTTAAAATAATAAAAATTTAGAGATAAAGTTACTTTACTCAAAAATCAATTTTCAAACTGTAAAAACTCAATTTTCTTGATTTTTTTTTTGTCTCAGTTGTCAAACCATGATTTTAATAACAGAAGCCAAAATCTTTTACCCATTTAAAATTGAGTTTACGATAAACACAACTTTTAACCTCAAAAACTGCACCAACAATAATGCTAAACAGGATTTTATATTAATTGGTTTAATATTTGGTCTAAAAGTTTTGAATAAGATATACGATACATTTAATAGATATAAAAATAATCAAATAAACACCATATATTTAATATATATTTTTATTTAAAATTTTGATATAATTAATAATTTGTAATATATATATAAAAGTACAACTGTGAAGAATCTTTTGAATTGACAAAAATATCCATTGTTGTTCATTATATTACTAATTTACCATTTTAAATATTTTTTATTATTAATAAAATTTATCTAATTTATAAGGAAGAAAATTAGTTTTAAAATATTTGTATTAAATGGATTAATTTGATAATAAATAAAAAAAAGTTTATATAAAACTGCTTTATCTTAAAATTTTAAAATTTTCACTAACCTTGAAAAATAAATCAATTTATTTAATATGAATAAAAAATAATTAAAATTTACATTAAAATTTTATATTCATAATTAATTTTGCATTGATATTAAAAATAATAAACTTTATAATAATTTGATATAATTTGCATATGAAACAAATTTTACCAAAATTTATACATTTTATTAGTTTTTTTTTTTAATATAGAACTATATATTCAAAAATAGATAAAATAACGAGCATTCACATATAAATGCATGTGATAACAAATATTAGTATATATATAAAAGCACGAATATGAAGAATCTTTTGAACTGATGAAAATACCTATTGTTATTCATTATATTATTAATTTGTCATTTTAAATATTTTATTAATAAAATTTATCTAATTTATAAATAAGAATTCAAATTCTATTGAAAGACTTTAGTTAAATGAATTTAGTTAATAATAAATAAAAACAATGTGCAGAATCTTTTGAATTGACGAAAATATCTATTGTTATTCATTATATTATTAATTTGTCTTTTTAAATATTTTATTAATAAAATTTCTCTAAATAAGAACTCTAATTCTATTAAAAGATTTTAGTAAAATGAATTTATTTGATAATAAATAAATAAATAATTAAAATTTCAATGGAATTACTTTATTTTAAAAGTTTTAATTTTTCACTAATCTTAAAAAGTAATTCAATTTATTTGATATAAATAAAAAAAATTAAAATTTACATTCAATTTTTTATTTTTTGTAATTAATTTGATATGAATTAATAACAGAAAATTACATGTTAATATAAATTTTAATTAATATGCATTTTATTAGTTTTTTTATTTTTAAATATAAAATTATATATTCAAAAATAGATAAATCAACGAGTATTCACATGCACATGCATGTGATAACAAATACTAGTATATATAAAAGCACGAATGTGGAGAATCTTTTAAACTGACAAAAATATCCATTGTTATTCATTATATTATTAATTTGTCATTTTAAATATTTTTATTAATAAAATTTATCTAATTTATAAATAAGAATTCTAATTCTATTGAAAAACTTTAATTTTTTATAAAAAAAGTTACATTAATATATTTAAAATCATAATGCAAATTTTAATTATTTATGTAATATGTAACTTTATGCTCAATTTATATGTGTGTGTATATATATATATATATTATAAATAAATAAGTTTTTATAAATAGTAATAAGATTTATTTCATTTTTATTTACGATTTTGTATTATAAATATTGATAAAATTTATAATTAAGAATTTCAATACCATGATAGAATTAAATAAAAAAAAAACAATTATTAGAATGTTTTAAATAATGATTTAACAATTAAATATAATAAAATAATATTTTATTTTATTCATTTCTATTATTTTATTATTATTTATTTATTTTTATTTTGTCAATCTTATAATTTTTTAAAATTAGTGTGAATTAATGAATGATGGATTATTTTCAAAGTATTTATTATCTATTATGATTGACTTATAACTCTACAATAATTTTAATCTACTTCTACCAAAAATTTAATTTTGAAAATTTTAAAATGTCAAATTTGATACGTCTTAATATAGTTTTTACTTTTATCCTACAAAAGTGGTGTTAGGTTTAGATTAAAAACTTTATACCTTGAAGATAAATAATTTTTTAAAATAGTAGTGTTATCATTCAAAAAATATTACAATATATTTAAAGATAAAGTGTTTGTCAATTTCTTTATTTATTTTAGTAATTATGTTGTCTTTTTTTTTCTTTCAATGATATATTTTTTTTGTATTAAGGGTTTGGTTTGGTTTGCATCATTTTTTTTGTTGATTGATTGATTAATATTATCAGTGTAGTAATTTTATTTTGAAATATATTTAGTCGTAACATATTAGTAAAACTATTTGTCAATCGGTTTAAGGTAATGAAATAAATATATGAAATTAAATGTGTATTAGGCTATAGAGGTAAAATTACGTGATCTTATAATACCTTAAAAAATCTTTCATTTTCATAAAATTTAATCAATTTATAAAAATTATCGTCCTTACTAATTTTTTTTTTGTTGATAAATGGACATTTTACTATCTAAAAAGTATGTCAAATAACTTACTACAAAATATATTTTATTAAAAATTTATTTATGTAATTGTTAGATGTTTGGCTTGTAGGGAGTTAAAATTAATGTATCTTTTAAAAAAAAATTAGGACAATTAGGATATGCAATATGATAATTAATTTCATGATTTTTTTATAATCAAATATAAATTATTTAACAAATACAAAATAATTAACGTGCAACATCACGTGCAACGCATGTGATACAATAATTAGTAATAAAAAAACAGATACGATATATTTCATAAATGAATAGCTCTAAATTTAATAGAGCCGAGCTTAAACAAGTGAATACTCGATTCATTTATATCTTATTAAATTAAAAAATCTTTTCATTCAGTGAAATTTTTATATTTCATAAATGAATTAGCATAATAACACATATTTTTCAAATATATTAATTTTTTTTACAAAAAACTAATTAAAAACCAGTGAAACATATGGCAGATATCGTCAATGTATAAAAAATAAAATCACTTCAATACATATATTCTTTAATTTGTGGGGAAATTTTATTTAAATATACATGTATTCTTTAATTTAGTTGGTGAAAATTTTAAATTTTATTGTTAATGGATGGAATAATTTTTTTTTCATATAATATATAAGAATGAAATTATACTAGTTTAAAATTTTAGTTTTTTTTTTGTTTGAAAATTTTATTTTTACACCCTTTTATACCTATATATATATATATTTATACTTCTAACGAAGTGGAAAATCATACTTATCCAAAAAAAAAAAAAAAGGAAAATCATATTACTAATAAATAGTGCATTTCTTTGATTAAGTTCTGTCATTTTGTTTAACTAGTATTTGTTATTATATGCATTCGCATGTGAATTTTCGTTGATTTATTTATTTTTTAATATATAAATTATATATTTTAAAAATAAATATAAATAATAAAATGCATATTAACTAAATTTTGCATGTAAATTTTGTTTCATGTACATATTATTATATTATTTTTAATATAAATGAAAATTAATTATGAGATAAAAATTTTAATGTAAATTTTAACTTTTAATTTATATCAAATAAATTAATTCAATTTAATAAGATTAGTGAAAAATTAAAGCTTTTAAGATAAATCAATTCTACATAAATTTTTTATTTTTTATTTATCATCAAATTAATTCATTAATTTAACGAAAGTGTTTTAATGAAATTAAACTTTTTACTTATAAATTAGATAAATCTTATTAATAATGAAAAATATTTATAATGGCAATTTAGAAATATAATGAACAATGATGACTATTTTCGTCAGTTCAAAAGATTTCTTCACATTCGTGTTTTTATATATACTAGTATTTGTCATCACATGCGTTTGCATGTGAATACTCTCAAGTTTATTTATTTTTAAATATATAATTGTATATTTTAAAATAAATAAAACTAATAAAATGTATATTAACTAAAATTTGCATTAACATGTAAAGTTTGTTTCATGTGCAAATTATATCAAATTATTATAAAATTTATCATTTTTATTATTAATCCAAAATTAATTACGAAAATAAAAAATTTAATGTAAAATTTAATTCTTTTTTATTTATATCAAATAATTTTTTTTTAAGGTTAGTTAAAATTAGAACTTTTAAAATAAAGCAATTCCATATAAATTTTTAATATTTTTTTATTTATTATCAAATTAATCTATTAAACGAAAATGTTTTAAAGAAATAAAATTTATTACTTATAAATTAAATAAATCTTATTATTAATAATAATAAATTTATAATGACAATTTAGAAATATAGTAAACAACTATGACTATTTTCGTCAGTTCAAAAAATTATTCATATTCTTGCTTTTATATATATTATAGATTATAGATATTATAGATATAGATTTATTTGATCATGCTATTAAAATGTTTTTAATAAAATAGGCTAAGATTTAGAGTTTGAGTTCTAACCAAATTTGTATTTTATTGCTTATAATTGTTCCTATGAAAGGTACTATATATCGTTAAAATTAGTATAATTAATTTTCCAATTGTGGAAAGAATTTACAATACAGCCCCACGTGCTGTTACTAAATTGAGTATTATGAACAATTAGATTAATAGAATGTTGAACTTTTAATTTTAATAATCAGGTTTCAATTTTAGATAATTTCAATTACAAAAAAAAAAAAAGAAAACTTAAATGGAAATAAACTAGAATGACAAATCCAAACTTATGTTATCCGGATTTGAAGATAGTGTTGGATACGGATATATGTCAAATATGAGTATAGTTAATTTTTTTTAAAAAAATTCTTCATATATTTGGAAGATCATACCCCATACCTAAGATTAAAAAAATTAGACCAAAGGTCAAACTGATCAGACCTCCTCCGATTCTCGATTCAATCGATTCAACTGGTTGGACTGGCCAGTTTGATAAAAATATTTTTTTTAATATTTAAAAAATAGTTTTAATGTTAAATAAATATTAAATATAATTTGTAATTAATACTAATATGCATTTGACTTAATGATATGATCTTTAATATAAAATTAATAGGTTAAATGTTCAAATTTCATCAATTACAAACAAAATTTTGAAAAGAAAAAAAAAATACAAAACCAGTTTTTTACCGATTTTATCCGATTTTTTATCGGGTTTTTACCGATTAAACCGATTCTATACCGGTTCAAGGTTTCATCGGGTTAATATACTATACCTGTCGATTCTTGATTCAATCGGTTCGACCGACTGGTTCGATTCTGTTTTTAATTATTGTTCATACTCGTATCTCAATATATATTAGATACAAATATCAAATATAAATACTTAAAAAAAATAAAGAGACCCGATAATATACACCCAAACCAAAAAGAGACAACTTCTGGCTGTGTGTGTGGTGTGGTCTTTGTTTCTGTATTTTTTTGTTGATAGACTGAAAATCTTCTGCTCACGTTAGGGACCACAAATGCCTCAGTCAAACCATCAATGAGATGATTTTTTTTTGGGCCATTATCAATGAGACACCTTCAATTTGCCCCACAAATTAAAGGCACAAAGTTGTTGCTCTCCAAGGTTAGCTTCAATTATTGAAGTCATATATATATATATATATAATTAATGAGCTTTTGGATCATTTGATGGCTTAGGTTAAGAAAATTGAAGTGGAAGTTAAATTGATGTGTTTTTTAATTTCCGATTCAATCGGTTCAATCAGTTAAATCGATCAATTCATTTAAATAAGATTTTAAATATGATTTTAATGTTAAATAAATATTAAATATAAATTTGGTTTAATGATATAATTTTTAGTATAGTTCTAAGAAGTTATGAATTCAAATCTCATCATTTACAAAAAAAAAAAAAATTAAAAAAATCAAAAATATTTTTTTTCCTGGAATTTTACCAGTTGAACCGATCTTAGGCCGGTTCAAGTGATCCCTGATTCTTTATAACGCATCGGATCCTCCAATTTCCGGTTGAACCTATCCGACCGACCAATTTTTAATGTATGATCAGATACATACCGTATTCGACACTCACTCCAAAATCAAGTAACATAAATCAATACTTGTTATGGGGACAAATTAGCGTTAATGGAGTACCAAAAGTAGCGTTAATGGAGTTGCACGAACATGTTATGGGGACAAAGAGGAACTGATCATGGATGAGAGGAGAGGAAGGGTAGAAATATAGCTTGGTTCTGATATCATGAGACGACTGACATGGAAAAGGGTCCCCAATGGAAGCCAGGTCAAGGAAGTCAGGAGCAGTGGCTCGGCAATTCTAAATTGCGGTCGTGAATTTTGTTGTGAATGCGATTGCGGGTGTCGTGTGCGTTACGTAATGCGTTGCGGTTATCGTGGATATGAATTGGATAGTGTTTCAAGAAATTTGATAATGTCGCGGACGTTACATAACAGATAAAATGTGATACGAATGTCTTAATTTTCATTTACGCTGCGTAACGACGCATTTTAGTACTAAGGGTAGGTTTGGCATGGACAAGTGGTCTGGTTGGCTGTGCAAGTGTAGCCTGTGGTGCTTGGTTGATGATTCTACCACATTAGCAAGCAACAATCATGGCACAAGTAGGGTTGAAGGTAACCCTTTTCACTATAAGTGAAAATGCCAAATCTAAGAGCAAAGGAGTTACAAATTCAGGGCATCTCTAAGTCAAGTCTTTGGTTGTAATTAGTTTCTCAACTAAAAGTGGTGGCATCCGACTGATGGTTTTAGTAAGTGGCTATATTATTCGGATTCGGGTAAGTGTTCGATACGTGTTTATTTAATTTTTTTAAAGTTTTTTCATAAGTTAAGGATTTTCTATACCTATACCTATATCTATCTATCTATCTATCTATCTATCTATCTATCTATATTGGAGACGAATAATTTAAAAAAAAAAAAAAATCTAGGTAACATATTTGAGCTTAGAGGTGTCCATGGGCCGGGTTCGAGCTGGGCCTATGTATGGTACCAACACCATATAAATTTGCCCAAGCCTGGTCCGGCCCGAAATATGGGTCTCAAATTTTGCCAAGCCTGTTCACATTTGTAAATGGATAGTCCAAGCCCATTTAAACCCTCCCATATTTTTTTTTAATTTTTTTAATAAAAAAATAATACTTTTTTATTTAATTTTTAATAATTTTATATTTTTTTTATTAAGTTCTTAAACATGAACAATTTAACATATTTTTTAATGTTTACACTATAATAATATATATTTAATTTTTATATGACATGATATACATAAAAATAAAAATAATTTATTATTTAATTGAAAAAGGGTCGGGTCGGGCTCGGGTCTTGAATGTTGGAGCCAAGAGCTGACTCATTTTTTAAACGGACCTCATTTTTTTGCTCCAACCTATTTTTCGGGTCTAATATTTTTGTCCAAACCCTCTCAAATATCGGACGGACCTTCGAATTTGGACGGATAACCTAACCCTTGAACAGGTCTACTTGAGCTGTATGCTGGAAAAACAGAAGCAATTAAGGTATTTGGAGTAGGGAAAGGGTCATAAAACAAAAATCTCAATTACATACCTCCAATCAGAGAGCTAATACCTTTGATGATCTCAATACTGTTCATGGTTAATTTTTAGTCATGGTGGGTTTTGGTAATGACTTATTAACTACCAAAGCTGAACGATGGGACTAACTCTAACTGCTGCAATTTTAATTATGTGGTAAAGCTTTGGAAGATTTGAAAGAAAAAAAATGATATTTTGAAAGTTCAAAAGCTATATTTGAAATGCAAGGGAAGCTTTCATATCAAAGTTGAGTTGGTTTATCTACTAGTAAAATTTATGTAGTAAGCAAGAACTACCGACTTCAAGGTCCTATTCTTTGTTACACAGATTTTATATATATATATATATATATATATATATATTTTAAAAATATTCGCGTCCGACACTTGTGTCCGATATATATTTGGACATGGATATGAGATATGATCTTTCAAATATATAAAAATTTTCAAAAAGAATTAAATATATCCGTATCAAAAATATACGTATGTGGGACATTCATCTGTGTCCCGATAATATAGGTCCTATTTTAACAAACATCATTATCAAAATGTGATGAAGAAAGTTTCTTTGAAGATAAGAAAAGCAGAAATTTGACGAGACTTACTCGGACGAGTAACCTTGCATATTAGCATTACGATCATTACGTTGCGTAATAACTGCATTTTAAAACTATGTAATACAACTTATTAAGGGTGAGTTCGGTTCGGATCGGTTATTTCGGGTTTTACAAACCGAATCGAGAAATTCGGTTTTTCCAAATAGGTAATCGAAACTGAATCGCAATAGTCAAAAGATCGGTTATAACTGAACCGTCGTATCTCGATTCGATTCGGTTATCGGTTTTTCATATTTTTTTGGGCTTTTGAATTTTTAGGCTTTATTACATGTTATTTTTATACGTTATTTATGCCTAACATGTTATTTCCACAATCAAAGTATCTTAGTTTTTAAATTTTTTAAAAATTGTCTCTTTTTTTTTTTATAGTATTTTTAATTTTTTTTTCACTAATTTAGAAATAAAATATTTATTTTTATATTATAAAAATAAAAAATCAATTAAAAAATAGAACTCGATTCGGTTCGATTAATTACGGTTTTTTGACTTATGAACCGAAAACCGAACCGAACCGAAAAAATCGAATTAATAACCGAACCGAATTTTAACCGAATTAAAAAAATCAAACCGAAACCGTACCGAACACTATAATTCGGATCGATTTTCGATTTTCTCGATTTTTTTCTCGGCCCTACAACTCATTGATTAAGCTTTAAGCCTGAGAGGTTTTTTTTTTCGTTTACCGTTCAAAAACGTTTATTAATTATAATGTGCTCCTTTTGATTGGGTTTTAAAATTGAAATTTGTGGATTGGGTTTAAAACGAGAGAGAATGAATAGAAAAAAGGCGCTGAATAGAATTTTTTTAGTTTTTTTTTTTGGTCAAGAATTTTTTTTAATCACCCCCAAAAACATTTAATATAAGAATTGGGACGAAAATGAAAAAAAAAAAACCTCAATACTGTTAAAGTTCAAGATAGAGAGCGTCCTCTTATCTCGTCCCTAAATTTTTTTTTATTTTGTAGTGCTAGTTAAAATGACATTTATAAAAAACAAATATATAATTAATATATTATTTTATAAGAAAAATTATTTTTAAATGATAATTAAGTAATCTTACATTTATCATTTGTCATTGCAAAGTAGAATGTAAGACGGACAATTGTAGCAATCTCTCATCTTTTTAATCATGATAAGAAGAAAAGATTTCATGAAAAATGTAAATATTTTCTTAAAAAAAAAAAGCATTAAAAATCACAAAAGATGACAAGAACAACAGTAATATATAAATGACAAACATATATCCGAGCATGACACTATCTCCAAAGTTTCTCGGAATGGAAAACAGATTCCCAAGCTAATCACTTTTAGTTTTACACCACTATATATCACAAATTGACAATCTGCCGATTTCCTGTTATAATTAGTATTAAATACCAAAAATTGTTCTATAAGAAAATATAGATGTAACACACTCAGAAACAGATTTATTTGAGGATTTAAATAGCAGTCGTAATATAATCGTTATTTTATAATTTCGATTCTTTTTATCGTATTCATTACGTTCATAACTATGATAAATACGACACAATCGAAAAGGCATCCACAATCGTAATCTAAATTCATGCTTAGCTTCTTCTCTATATGGGACTAAAACCCAAGTAGCTCAGTTGCTCAACTAAAACATCTACATCTTCAACATCGTTTTGATTTTTTTCGTCGTTGATATTTATCATCAATATTTATTACAATTTATTACAATAACATTTATTATTTCTACAATCATAATAAATGATGCGATTGACCGCAATTTAGATATCTGCTTAGCTTCTTATGTACATGGGACTAGAACCCAAGTAGCCCATCTTTATCTTCAACATCCAAAACTGTTAATTCTTGCTCAATATCATCATTCAATAAATCATCCCAAAACCCCTTCATCAAAGTTTTTATCTTTACTTCCATGTTCTTATTCTCTTTCCTCTAGATGCGCTCAAGTTCTATGTTGTTTTGGCTCCCAGTCAGTCCCTGCAAGTCCATAGCAAGTTTGTCTAGCTCTGAAACTTCAAACTCAGCAATAATATTATCATAGTCCTCAGCTTCAATCTTGAGAAAAGTTCCTCCTCCCACATCCTGGCCTAACAATTCTCTAGTTTCAACACTGCTGGGATCGATCCGCCGCCTTCTGTTCTTGGTGATTGCTTCCTCAAGTTGTTTTCTCCTATCTTTCTGTTGAACTAGTTGCTGAAAAACAAAGCTTGGATTCTGCATTGCTTAGGCCTAGAAACTCATCATTTGTTGCTGTTTCATCTCTGTCTTCCTTAATCTTTCTTCCATTACTTGCAGGCAAGCTCTACTGTTTTGCTGTTGCTGTCTAAGATTCACCAATTCCACCATTAAAACCTGCTTGTCACGCCTTAACCTATCAATCTCTCCATCAATTCCAAACTTACCAACTTCAATGCAAGGATCTAGAGCATACTGTGAAGCCTGAGATTTATGTGTCTTTCTCCTCCTAATATTCTTAAGCAGATGCCTTTGTCCTTTAAGAAACATTTCATTAGAAAAACTCCCATCTATCTGGATCAACCTTTTTAAACCCCTACATGAATCAAATCTTTATTCTTCATGACCAAATTCAGAACTGGAGAGAAGGAAAAAAAAAAAGGGGGGGACAAAAGAGGCTATAATAATGAAATCAATAGTAGGTATTAAGTATCTATTCAACCTTCAATTAGTGTTGAAAAAAATTGGACCGGTTGAATCGAAAATCAATATCCTGTTTGATTCCGTGCATATCATAAAACCGAAAATTCTTCGCAGTAAAAAAGATAAAAACCCGAAAAACCAAAAAAATCAGTTTTAAACCTTTTTTTAAAACTTTTTTAAAAAAAATTATTGTATGTGATAAGATTTAAATATTTAACCCTTTAAATTTATATTAAAAATCATAATATGTAGTCAAATACATATTTTATTAACTATTTACTATATGTAATACTTATTTAATATTAAAATTACTTATTTAATTTTTATTTTTTTTAATACAATTGATCGGTTGATCGATTCAACCGATCTAACTGATCAAACCAATTAAATCGATAATCAAAAGTCTCACCGATTTCACTTTTGATTCGATTTTTTAAACATTGGCTTCAATATCTATTAACATGAAACTGGCACACCTAACTTTCAGAAATTGTAAAATTTTTAATGTGACAGCACTGCCTGAGGAGATGCTAAAGCATCAGAATAATAGTGAATGAAATATAAGTTTTATATATTCTGATTTCTGCACTTTCCATTTCCTAACTAGTAAACAAACAAAAATGTCCACAATAAGTAACCTCATTAAACAATAAGGAAAAAAAGGTATCAGTTAATTAATATCTATTCCAAACAGAAAAAAGAAATACTCATAAAATAAACAATCTAGCTCTTTCATGAATATGGCTTTAAGTCACACATCTAGAGAAACTTATACAGTTTAATCAAAGAAATTTTATTTCTTTATATTGAGAAATTAAGTTTTAATCTTTGTGATAAATAAACATCAAAGAGCACATAAAATCACTGTCAAGTGCTCTAAGAAAGAAAGAACTAGTAGTATTACTTTACTTACATAGATATTGAGCTGCCTGACAAAGCTTGAGAAACTGTTGTGCTTGAAGTATCTTGGCAAAAGAGTCATGGAAAATGCCTGGGGATCCCATACAATGAAACTATTGTTGCCTCTACTACTCCAAGAGATGATTTTATTGGTGCTTGAATCATCAATAATATCATAAGTTTTTGTGAGGAAAGGAGGAGGATTTGCATCATGAAGTCCTTCCATTGGTTGAGGGGTACCCATTGAAGGCATACTACCAGGAGGATATGAGCAGCTTGCTCTGTAAGTACTCTTCCATAAGGATTCATCTTTGCTTATTCACAAAGGGACTAAAACAAATATATAAAAACTTGATCTGGGTTAGTTTCCTTTTCTTAGTATATCAATGTGATTGTATATAAATATATAATGCAGTTAAGTAAGCTATTGAACTTTTCTGCAGGGCTATTGGTAGACTTGGAAACTTTGGACATCATACAATTACAGTAGGACACAAAAATAATTAAAACATGATAAAAAATATGACATGATATAAAAAAAAATACGAACACGATAAAATCTATATAACACGAACGATTATGACATATGAAAATACACAAATACGATAAAAATACATGAATTACCAGATTTAGCTATTGGGTGATAGAAAGAGCCTTTAAAACTGGGGCTTAAATGTAGGTTAAGAAAATAGAGGTGAGATTGAATTCTGGTTAGGGATGGAGCCAAAAGTTCACTGGTTTAGAGAGACCAAGAAGCAGGAAAAACATGGAAGAATTGAGAAACAAGAGACAGATGTGAAAATGGGTGTAATTAGTTTAAATAAATAGTCAATAAAAAATTTGTTATTTATTTCTTTATTAGTTTCACTCATTAATTTCTTTTCCTTTTGGTTGATTGGGAGACTGATGATGCAAAGAGAAACCAGAATGGAAAGGCAATGAGATATTTTTCTCTCTCCCCTACAGGTTTCTCCTTTAGGAAAGTCATTTGGCTTGCTTTTGCTGTTTTGTACTATTACTATATCTATTCACAGTCCCGGGACAAAGATTTTTTAAGGTAAGGAGTGTAAATATGATTTTTTTTTAAGGAAAGTTCTTTAATAGAAGTTTTTGTAGGTTTTATTATATATAAAATTTATTATGTTTATATGTAATTTATGTTATATTTATATATAAAATAAATTATATATGTCAAAAATTATATAAATATATGATATATTTGTCATGTTTATATGTAATTTGTCATGTTTAGATATAAAAAAAAAATTTACATATAAACATGATAACTTTATATAATTTATCATATTTATATGTAATTTTATCATATTTATATATAATAAAATTTATTTTAAGTTCACGACTTGGTTTTTTTTATCAGAATATAGCTAAAAAAAATTATTTATCAAAATACCATTGTTTTTCAGATTAATTTCCAAAATCCGCTTATTTTAAAACTAGCTGGGAAATCGTCATCTCTCATGGCGATTTTCCAACGTAAAATTTTTAAATTTGCAAAAAACACCAAGGGAAATCGCCATGGGGGGTGACGATTTCCCTTGGTGTATTTTTAAAAAAAAAAAAAAAAAACACCAAGAGAAATCGCCATCCCATGGCGATTTCCCTTTGTGAAATTTGCAAATTTTGCAAAAAACACCAAGGGAAATCGCCATGGGGGTGACGATTTTCTTTGGTGTTTTTTCAATTTTTTTTAAAATACACCAAGAGAAATAGCCAACCCCATGACAATTTCTTTTGGTATTTTTTATAAATTTTATAAATTTTATGTTGGGAAATCGTCATGGGAGATGACAATTTTTCAACTAATTTTAAAACTAACGGATTTTGAAAATTAATCTGAAAATAACGATATTTTGATAAATAATTTTTTTTAACTATATTCTGATAAAAAAATCTCACGAGTTTACTTAACAAATAGCATTCATTTTTTTTTATGGTAAATAATACCTTTAATTACCTATAATTTTATAATTTTTATTTTGATCGTTAAAATATAAAAGATAATGATTTGGTCACTTTTATTAGTATGATTATAACTTTAGCCACTGAACCATTTAAGAGATAACAAAATGATGAGGTGACGTGACAAATTAGCTAGTTTTTTTCAAATGACATGATCATGTCAGTTTAGAATTTAAAAGCTAAAAAAAGTAAGTTTATATATACTTTAAGCAAAAGGGTATAGTTTTGAGAGTGTAAAATAGGGATGATAATTTAAAATGCAAATTTAAATATTTATAAATATTTAATTTATTTTTTGTGAATTTGATTTTATGGATTTATATAAAAATTAAATTCGAATATTATAATTATTATTTCTTAGCATATAAGATTTTAGCTTTAGGACTATTATTTGTTAGCTTATAAGATGGAATTATTGCAATCAAATTGGGAAGCTTCTTTATCTCAAGTGAAGAGAACAGAATAAAGATCTGCTTATCTTCCTGCGGGCATCATCTGCACATCTTTTCAACCACATAAACCAAGAGAACGTCCTATTAACGCAACACTCGAGCTGATAAAGTTAGAGGTCAAATCCGAATTCGATTCAACGATTTAATTAATAAAACTCAACAATTATAACCCACTCAATCTAAATTCGAATTAATTCAAATTTAAAATAATTTAAACTCGAATGATCAAAAAGATTATCTCAAAATAACTCCGAAATTAAATTAATTCAATTTTAAAATCTAATAATTATACCTAAATTTACTCGAATCTAATTATCTGAAAAAAAAAAAATCAATGTTATGAAAAACAAAATCTAATAATCTTCCTCCACATATAATCTGCATATATGTTCAACCACATCAACCAAGAGAACATCCAATAAGATCACACTAAAGTTGGCAAAATTGCATGAATTCGAACTCGATTCAATCCAATTTAATCAAAAAATCAATAACCATAACCTATTCAATTCAAACCCGAATTAATTTAAATCTAAAATGATCTAAATCCTAACAACCAAAAAACTATCTCAAAATGATCAAAAATTAAATAATTTGATTTAAAACTCAACTATTTGAACTAAAAATGACTCGAATTCAATGACCCGAATTCAATGACCCAAATCTATAAAACACGAACCTGAAATAACATATTCGAAATGATCAAAACCAAAATAATCGAAACCCAAAATAATTGAATCCAAACCTAACCTAATCCTTCCAGTTAAGACCTCTACGCCACACATCTCAATCAAACTAGAAGACCAAGGATTCATAATGCAAATTTTCTCTTATGAATAAATCACCTGAATCCCCCTTCCCCCTCTCCCTCTCCCTCTCCCTCTCCCCATTCTCCATTCCCCTTCTCTCTACCCGTTCCTTTCGCTTTTTTATTTTATTTTAATTTTTTCATTTTTATTAAAAATATTCCTATTTCTTCTTTTTTTCTTTTTTAATTTTAATTTTTTTTTACAGATTTTTAAATATATATATATATAAAAATTTCAATTTTTTATAATTTGTTTTGAATTTATATTTTTATAATTTAAAAAAAAAATGAGATTTTCAAATTTAAAATTTTGATTTAAAAAAATACAGTTTTTTATTTTGATTTTTATAACTTTTTATCTTTTTTATTTTAATTTATATATTTTTTTGAATTTTTTTCTTTCATGATAGTACTAATGATGTGGCATTCTTTGTCACGTGTCATACTTTGATTATGTTTTTTTTTTGCCACGTCATCCATTAACTAATGGTGTTAGAAAAAATGACCAATATGAATGACAGCATAAAAGTTCGAGTACCAAAATGACCGATTTTATTCTTTAGATGCCAAAGTGATAAAAGATATAAACTACAAGAGGTAATTGAGTATTTAACCATAATCATTAAGAATGCTTAAGACACAATAGGACAAGCCTATCCATCAAATCCTCGGTTTGACGACTTGATTATCCTCAATTCATTCTTTAAACGTGACCCTACAAAATTGGATTTTGACTTCTAATGTATAAAGTAAAAGATTCAAGTAATATATTTGAAAGCATCAATGCTAACAAAACATGTTGGTAGCAACAGAGATGAATGAAAGGCTCACTGGAGTTTGTACCTAGGTGGAAGTGGCATTGGCAGCTTTTCAACTTGGAGCTCTAAATGCACCATGTCCGGATGGTTTTAATGGTGCATTATTTCAAAACTATTGGTCAGAGTTAAGAATGATGTGATTAAGTCAGTGCAAAGCTTTTTTCATTCGGGAAGAATTCTGAAAGGAATAAACAATACTGAAATTGTCTTGATTCCCAAAGTTAAAAGTCCTGAGACAGTAACCATTATAGACCAATCAACCTTTGCCATTTCACCTATAAGATTATTTCTAAGGTGATGGTGAATATAGTAAAGCCATTTATGGGAGACGTAATCACTCAGAATCAGAGTACATTTGTGGCCAATAGACTCATGAGGTTTTTCATTGTTTGAAGCTGAGGAAGAAGGCTGCTCTTGCTATGAAACTTGACATGAACAAAGCTTATGAAAGATTGAAATGGGATTTCTTGAAAACTGTCATGACCATGTCAGACTTTGACAAAAAAAAGGGTTGATTGGACTATGAGATGTGTTAGAACTGTATCCTAATCTTTAATATTCAATGAGAAACCTTCAGGTAAGTTCTTTCTTTCTAGGAGTCTTAGGCAAAGGGATCCACTCTCTCACCATATCTCTTTTTATTTGTTGTTGATGTGTTATCTAGAATGATTTCTGTAGAAACTCAAACTTAGCAAAAGCTGCCCAACTATCTAACACCTTATATTTGCGGATGACTCCCTCTCTTTCCTTGATGATAGTGTGACTAATTGTAACAATATGTTTCACATTCTTCAATCTTATGGTGATGCTTCAGGACAGATGGTGGATTTGGAAAAGTCCTTTTGATTTTTAGTTCAAATGCTCCAGAACAGCTAAGAAGAGAGATAGCAGATTGCTTGCAAATTCCTCTGGCTTCTAATCCAAGAACTTATCTTCGAATTCCTTCTTTTTGGGGAAAAAATAAAGGAGTAGCTATTGCCTTTGTTAGGGACAGAGTAGTTCCCAAGTTACTACACTGCAAGCAACAAATCCTTTCCCAAGGTGGCAAGGAATTCTTATTAAAGTTGTGGCGTGTGCTATACCAACATACACCATGGCTTGTTTTCGATTGCCAAAGAAGCTATGTGAAGATTTAAATGCTGCCATGACTAAATTCTGGTGGGGGAAGAAAGAAGGTGAGAAAAGGATTCATTGGAGAAATTGGCAGAGTTTGACAAAGGCCAAAAGCAAAGGAGGGTTGGGGTTAAGGATTTGGTCATTTTCAACAAGGCTTTGCTGGCAAAGCAATGTTGGAGATTTTTACAGAATTCCGATTCTTTATGGGCTAAAAATACTGAAGGGATTGTATTTTGCTCACACATCTTTTATGAAGGCTAAGAGGGGTGCTAGGGCCTCATGGGCATGGAGCAGCCTTTTGGATGGAAGGGATTTACTCAAAGATAAATCTCGTTGGCAGATTCTAAATGGTGAGCCAGTTGCTATCTGGCAAGATAAATGGATTCCAAGATACAAGCAAGGTGTTTTGGAACCAAAGGAGATGGGATTGGGAGATACTGTCTTAGAGGTGCCAAAAAAACAGCAGTCCTGGATTCAGGACGGGTTAAACTAAATTGTGGTGGGGCTTATGGTGTTGTTTCAAAAGAGGCATGTATTGGAGCAGTGGTCAGAAATAGTGCAGTTGAATTAACTGCTGGGAACGGAAGGCATTTTGCAACAGATACACCCCTCTTGGCTGAGGCAGAGGCTTTGAAGTTGAGAGTCTCCTAGCTGTGGAGCATAGTTATCAGAAGGTGGTGTTCCAAACTGACTCTAAGATACTGGCAGAAGCTGTTAAGAAAGTGATGGGCAGAAACCGAACTTACCAATAAATCGGGAAAACACAACCGGTAGTTCTTTCTCTCCCAATTAACAGGATCTGTAAATATGGTACTAAATTGCACAAGATATATATAAATATATTCCAGCAACACAAATTCAACCAAGGATAATCACCAACAACCAATCACACGAGACACACAATTTTTACGTGGAAAACCCCTTTAAATCAAAGGGTAAAAACCACGGGACTTAAGAGTCCAGTCAAAATCTCCACTATAATGAGAGTGCGTTTACAATATCACAATAATTCAGCTAACACAATGAGTACACAACTCTAACTTAGCTATCAACAAGTGATATTAAAATCAAAGAGAGAAAGTTGAGAAATCACCCCAAAAACGTGACTACTATTCGGACACAAAACAGTACTTTATAGTGTTCAGATGGAAATTCTCACCGTACACAATTAGCATCTACGTATCCTGTAGCCACTGCCAGAAAATCAAGAAGATCGGACCACGGATGAACCTCCGATCGACAACTTGATCAAAACTGTGCAACTCACCCTTTTCTCTCTTCACTGCCGCCTCCCTCTATTTTTTTCTTTCTATTAGCTTCTGACTCTCTCTGATAACAAAATACAAAGCCCTATCAATTAAAAAGGGCTAGGGGCAGAATGGGTATTTCCTCCACATAGGAGGGACCCATGCCCAACAAATCTCCCCCTCCCGACTATGTGGAGGTGTTCGCCATCCCGGCGATCAAACAACATATTTCAAACTTTTCTCTTGGTAAGGCTTTAGTCAACATATCAGCACCATTATCATCAGTATGAATTTTCTCAAGTTCTAACAATTTAGCATCGAGAACATCTCGTATCCAATGATACCTTACATCGATATGTTTAGACCTAGCATGAAAGGTTGAATTCTTACCAAGATGAATAGCGCTCTGGCTATCACAAAATAAAACATACCTCTCTTGGGTAAAGCCAAGTTCTTGCATAAATCTCTTCATCCAAAGCAACTCCTTGCACGCTTCGGTCACTGCAATGAACTCTGACTCTGTAGTGGACAATGCAACACATTTTTGCAATCTGGATTGCCAAGCCACAGCTCCCCCTGCAGAAGTAATTAAGTAACCCGAAGTGGACTTTCTGGAGTCAATGTCTCCAGCCATATCAGAATCTGTATAACCAACTAGAACAGGTTTCTCATTGCCGAAGCAAAGTTTCAAGTTGGAAGTACCCCGAAGATATCTCATAATCCACTTCACTGCATTCCAATGCTCTCTGCCTGGATTAGAAAGAAACCGACTGACGGTGCCAACAGAATGAGCTAAGTCAGGTCTTGTGCATACCATTGCATACATCAAACTACCCACGGCTGAAGCATAAGGAACCTTCTGCATGTCTTCCTTCTCTTCTCTTGTGGAAGGACTCTGCTTGACACTCAATCTAAAGTGTGTAGCAAGAGGAGTGCTCACCACTTTAGCTTTATCCATACTAAACCTTTGAAGTACTTTTTCAATGTACTTCTCTTGTGATAACCACAATTTCTTAGCATTTCTATCACGTGTGATCCTTATGCCAAGAATTTGCTTTGCTGGCCCCAAGTCCTTCATCGCAAAGGATTTACTCAACTCTTGCTTCAACATATTAATCTTAGAAGCATTACGACCAACAATAAGCATATCATCAACATAGAGCAACAAAATAATAAAATCATCACCAGAGAATTTCTTGACAAAAACACAATGATCAGAAGTAGTCTTCTTGTAGCCATGCTCCCCCATAACAGACTCAAACTTCTTGTACCATTGCCTCGGAGCTTGCTTCAAACCGTACAAGCTCTTCTTTAATTTGCACACATAGTCCTCTTTTCCTTGTGCAATGAAACCCTCTGGCTGCTCCATGTAAAGCTCTTCTTCTAAATCACCATGAAGAAAAGCAGTTTTCACATCCATTTGCTCGACTTCCAAGTCATAATAGGATGCCAAACTCAATATAGATCTGATAGAGGACATTTTTACAACTGGAGAGAATATTTCCTCAAAATCAATCCCCTTTTTCTGACTGAAACCCTTGACGACCAATCTAGCTTTGTATCGTGGAGTTGAAGAATTCTCTTCTTGCTTCAACCTGTAAACCCACCGATTTTTCAAAGCTCTTTTACCCTTAGGCAATTTCACCAGCTCAAACGTATGGTTGTCATGTAAAGATTTAAGCTCATCTTTCATAGCATCAACCCACTGATCTTTGCATTCACTCCCCATAGCCTCTTCATAACATTCCGGTTCTTCCCCATCAGTTAAGAGAACATACTGATCAGAAGAATACCTCACAGAAGGCTGTCGATCTCTAGTAGACCTCCGAAGTGGAACTGCTGGTGGAGATATAGGTCCTTGGTGTTGATCATTCACAACACTATCCATGGGAGCATCAAAATCACCCATACCCTGTTGGTCATCATGGACATCTTCTTGCATGCCATCCTCAACTGGATTTGGCGGAGGGGTTAGAGAAATTGAATCCATGGCGGTCAAGTCATCACTATTCTGTGGATCGGTTTTCTCCGCCTTGTCAATGTCATAAATGGTCTGATTCTCAACAAAAACAACATCTCTGCTTCTAACAAGCTTCTTTTCAACTGGGTCATATAACCTGTACCCAAATTCATCTTGACCATAACCAACAAAGATACATTGACGAGTCTTGGCATCTAACTTTGACCTCTCATCCTTTGGAACATATACAAAAGCCTTGCAACCGAACACACGCAGGTGATCATATGACATATCCTTACCAAACCAAACTTTGTCTGGAACATCACCTTGCAAAGGAACACTTGGAGACAAATTAATCACATGTGCCACTGTATACAAAGCTTCACCCCAAAAAGATCTAGGTAACTTTGCATCTGAAAGCAAACATCTGACTCTCTCAATCAATGTTCTGTTCATTCTTTCGGCTAAGCCATTCAACTGTGGTGTCTTAGGAGGTGTCTTTTGATGTCTGATTCCCTGTGCACGACAATAATCATCAAATGGTCCACTATATTCGCCGCCGTTATCGGAACGGATACACTTCAACTTCTTCCCAGTTTGCCTTTCAACTGAAGCCTGAAACTGTTTGAACACATCAAGCACTTGGTCTTTTGTTTTCAAAGTATAGACCCAAAGTTTTCTTGAATGGTCATCAATAAAAGTCACGAAATAAAGTGCACCACCATACGACCTTACTTTCAAAGGACCACAAACATCGGAATGTACCAACTCTAGCAAATCTGATTTTCTTGAAGGAGGATGACTCTTAAATGAAACTCTTCTTTGTTTTCCAGCCAAACAATGAGCACAATTCTTCAGTGTAGCATTCTTCAACCCAGAAAGTTGATTCTTCTTGGCCAGACAATTAAGCCCCTTTTCACTCATGTGACTAAGCCGTTTATGCCATAGCACAGTTGAACTATCATTTTCCGTCACATTAACAATGCCTCTGGAAATTGAAGACTGCATCAAATATAAATTTGAACACTTCTTTCCTCGAGCCACAACGAGTGAGCCTCTAGTCAATTTCCACTGACCATCACTGAAGGTGTTACAAAATCCCTCATCATCTAGCTTTCCCGCTGAAATCAAATTCAAACGGATATCCGGTGCATGTCTGACATTTTTTAGCGTCAACTTTGTTCCATTGTTAGTTTCCAAACAGACATCTCCCATGCCAACAACATGTGCCAAGCCATCATTACCCATCTTCAATACCCCAAAATCACCAGGCGTATAAGATGTGAAGAATTCCTTCCTAGACGTGACATGAAGTGAAGCACCAGTGTCTATTACCCAACTTGTCTCGTCGCATGCTAAGTTGATCACATTCTCATCACAAGTAACCAACAGATCATCAGAGGTAGCAATAGTAACACGATCATTATTTCCATGATCCCTCTTCTCTTGTTTATCACTACCACCTTTGTTCTCTTTCCTCCACTTGTAGCAATATTTCTTGATATGGCCCATCTTGCCACAATAATGGCACTCAACATTTTTAAATCTTGATCTTGACTTGCTTCGGCTTTTATCTCTACCCGTTTCATTTTTGCTCCTACTTCTCCCCCTATTTTCAGTAACTAGAACCTCAGACTGTGATGAAGAACCCTGAGACTTTCTTCTCACTTCTTCATTCAAAACACCATTCTTGGCAAGTTCCAAAGTTACTACACCATTAGGAGCAGAATTAATAAGTGAAACCCGAAATGTTTCCCAAGAATCCGGTAGAGTAGCAAGCAACCAAAGCCCTACTACTTCATCCTCAAATTTGATGCCCATACCAATTAACTGATTCATAACTTCTTGAAACTCATTCAAGTGATCAGCCACAGTTGTTCCTTCTTTATACTTCAGTTCCATCATCTTTTTAAGCATGAACAACTTGTTATTGCCAGACTTTAAAGCATACAAGTTTTCAAGCTTGTTCCACAATGTACGTGCATGTGTCTCTTGATCAATGTGATTGTAAACATTTTCCTCAACAAATTGGCGAATAAAAGCACACACCTGCTGATTCTCAAATTCCCATTCCTCATCACTTTTAGATTCGGGTTTTTGAGTAGCAAAGACAGGAAGATGCAAAGACTTCACAAATAACAGGTCTTTCATTTTATTCTGCCACAATTGATAATTTGTGCCATTCAAAACAATCATTCTACTTGTGCCAGCCTCCATAATTACACAACAACACAACCAAAGCTCTGATACCAGTGTGATGGGCAGAAACCGAACTTACCAATAAATCGGGAAAACACAACCGGTAGTTCTTTCTCTCCCAATTAACAGGATCTGTAAATATGGTACTAAATTGCACAAGATATATATAAATATATTCCAGCAACACAAATTCAACCAAGGATAATCACCAACAACCAATCACACGAGACACACAATTTTTACGTGGAAAACCCCTTTAAATCAAAGGGTAAAAACCACGGGACTTAAGAGTCCAGTCAAAATCTCCACTATAATGAGAGTGCGTTTACAATATCACAATAATTCAGCTAACACAATGAGTACACAACTCTAACTTAGCTATCAACAAGTGATATTAAAATCAAAGAGAGAAAGTTGAGAAATCACCCCAAAAACGTGACTACTATTCGGACACAAAACAGTACTTTATAGTGTTCAGATGGAAATTCTCACCGTACACAATTAGCATCTACGTATCCTGTAGCCACTGCCAGAAAATCAAGAAGATCGGACCACGGATGAACCTCCGATCGACAACTTGATCAAAACTGTGCAACTCACCCTTTTCTCTCTTCACTGCCGCCTCCCTCTATTTTTTTCTTTCTATTAGCTTCTGACTCTCTCTGATAACAAAATACAAAGCCCTATCAATTAAAAAGGGCTAGGGGCAGAATGGGTATTTCCTCCACATAGGAGGGACCCATGCCCAACAGAAAGGTGATGAAAAACAACATTGGAGAATCACAACAATTATTAAAAATATCATAATGAGGTGTACGAAGATTCCTGTCTTTGAGGTATGCCTTATATGTCGTGAAGCCAATCAGGCGGCTGATTGGGTTGCATCCCAATTCAAAAAGGAGAATGTGCTCAGAAGATTAGGTGCTTGCACCCCATCCTCGTTTGTTTTCATTTTAAATAAGGATTGTCTTCCTAGGCCACCATAGTTTTCTATTGAAGAATTTCTGTATTCATGAGACTTTACTGGTCTCGTAATGTTCATAGGTTTTATTGATATGTGTCTATCATGCAGTATACATTCTTTGATTCAATAAAATTTCATCATTTCTCGCCAAAAAAATGTTAACAAAACATGCAGATATGCCCTTATATTTATTTGGGCGTGCGGGTGGAGGAGGAATCATTTAGAACATTATCCTCCAGATTAATTGATTCTACTATCCATGTGAAACGTGAGATACGGCGACAGGGACGTTATGGACTATGGTCATTTTTGATGGGAGCTAGTGGCTGTCCATACCAACTTGTAAGGTATTGTACACTTCGATCCATTGGATCTCACACGATTTTATCCAAAAAAACGCTTCACATGTTAAAGATAGTGTGAACATTTATATATCCAATCGAACTATAGTACACAACCGATGTGAGATTCATGGCTCCTCTCTAGGACCATGAGATCCTCCCCCACTCCAATGAGGGTCTACTGTCTTCAGTGGCACATCGCTAGTACTCTCAGAGCTAGCTCTAATATCAAATGTCATGGTCCACACCAACCTGCAAGGTATTGTCCGCTTCGGCCCATTGAGTCTCACGCTTTTGTCCACAAAAGGCACCTCAAAGGTTGAAGATGTTGGAACACTTATTTATCCAATCGAACTCTAGTACATAGCCGATGTGGGATTCATGGCTTCTCTTTAGGACCATGACATTTTGGTTTTACATAAAGGCTCGAGTCATCTATCTAGAGGTGTTCATAAATTAGATCGGATTTGGGTTTGAATAATTTTTTTTTTATTTGTTCAGTTTTGATTCAAATCGAGTTGGATTTGAAATTTTGTTTTATTATTTAAAATATTAAAAGATTAAAAAAATATATTTTTATATTTTTATAATTAAATTTAAATAATAATTTAACTCGAATTGAATCAATTCAAATTATTAAAAATCTTTCTCAAATCCAATCCAACTTAGATCAGACTTGTCAGATCGAACTCATGCCGATTTTTTTTCTTTATCACTTCATTTTCAAGAGGTATTTTTTATTTTTATTTTTTTGAGTTTTTACTTGACAATAGACATAGCTAGTCTGCATGTTGGGAGGTTTATTTACATTTTCTTCTAAAACCGGGATGAAGCAACTTTTTTAGGTTCAAGAAGGGAAATCAGCTTTCTCTCCAATGAAAGTCTTACATAAATTGGTCAATTTGAAGAATTTTATTTTCTTTACAAGGTCAGAAGTATAAGTGTTTATACGCCGGGCCTATCCGGTTCGGATTGGGTCTAAATATGATATTAATATTATATACACTTGTCCAAATTCGGCCCGACTTGAAATATGAACCTCAAATTCTGTTCAAATCCGTTCATATTTATGAATAGATGGTCAAAACCCGTTTAAGGCCGTCCATATTTTTTTTCTAAAAAAATTTAAACAAATGTGTTATTTTTAGTAATTTTATCTTTTTTTCTTTTATTAAGTTCTAAAACATGGATAACTTGAAATACTTTTATATGTTTACACTATAATAATAAATATATTTATTATTTATATGATATAAATTACATAATATATATAAATATGAAAATAATATATTATATAAAAAAAGGTCGGATCAACACGAATTACAAAATACCTTGTCTAAGCCGGCCTAATACGGGCCGGGCTGGACGAACTATCCTACCTGTGGACAGGTCTAGTTCGGGCTTTGATTGTTGGAATATGTACATAATTTGATTGATTAAATGGAATAGAGAAAGGAAGACTAGTATTAAATTGTTTGGTTTTTTAAAATGATGTTGAATAGGTATAAAATAATTATTTTACCCTTGTTACAAATAATATTTTATTTATAAAAATAAAAATAAAAATTTTTATTTTATTTTATTTTTTTTAAATAAAATATTATATTAAAAAATATTATTTCAAAATATTATATGTAAATATATATTTATAAATAATATTTTAATATTTATATTTATAAAAAAAAAATTATTTATTTGTTTTATATTTAATAATGTATTAGAAAAGACTAAAATTATATTTAAAATATAGTTAAAATAATATTTTAATATATTATATTTAAAAATAATTTTTTTTAATATTTTATATTAAAAATAATATATTTAAATAAAGATATTCTATAAATACTCAAATTTTCCTCTCTTCCTTTTTTTTCTAGCACTCTCTCTATACGACTATACCTAACTTCTCTATCTACATATGAAACAAAATTCAACATGTTTTTAAAATTTTCAAGAAACCACTGTGAATCTCAGTTTTTTTTTTTTTTCTTTTTCTTTTTCGTGCGTCGTCAGCTATCATTGGCCGACATCTTTTTCATCTCCAAACTTCACCACAAATAGATCTCCGCTTCCTCTCTTCGATTCTCCACTTAATTTTTTTTTTTAATCAACTCCTAAAAGCATAATCTTAAACCCTGCGGCAAAAAAAACCCAAAAATCTATCGCTATTTAGGGCTTGCTTTTTTAGTATGTTTTCCCTCTTCCTTTACTTGTCTTTTCCACCAAATTTTAAGTCTCAAAGCCTCCTAAGACTACCCTAACCCGAAACCTTAGGAGAGAAAATCTCTCTGATCCCTTTTTATTTTTTTTATTTTTACATTTTTTAGATGTTTTATATGCTTGTGTTGCTTCTTCAGAAAATTCTGAGGAAGGTGTTGAATTTTATGATTTTTTGGAAGTTAAAAAAAAAAAAAATTGCTCATATTTTCCCTCTATTGGATTGGCCGATTGGCGTCGCTGTCGCCGCTATCTCTCTCTCCCTCTCTTCTTCCCTTTCCTCTTCCTTTCCTCCCTTCTCCCGAATCCTTATTCTGCTTTTTGCAAAAATTTATCATTTTTTTTTAATTTATAATGTTTTTTTTTTCATATTATAAAGAAATTATATTTAGATTTTTTTTTCTTAACAAAAAATTAAAGTTTGATCTTGTTTAAGAGTAAAATGGCACAAAATTGTTTTTGGTTATTTCATACTGACCCGTAATAATTATTTTTGGATCTCCCTAAAGAATGACTATTACGGGCTGACATAGAATAAGGTAAGAATAAAAATTTCATGAAATGATCAAAACCCATTTCTCCAACCAAATGACCGGTCTAATATTATAGCTCATGGAATAAGGCCTGAATAGAATCCTTCAAGCCCACTATGTATTGGGCTGAGTCCATCTATGGGCTGCTATGACTTTGCTGTAATTCGAAGTTCATGTTCTATTCTATCTCGAATGATTAATCATTGATTTAGCAACCATTCCATCTTGGGAATTGATTGGGATTTGTCGACTAGCTAGTTCAAGAAAATTCACTTTGGATTGTGATGGAAAAAGACATTTCCCTTGGAACTTGAAGGGAAATAAAGCCAGGACCACACTTCCCTGTTTGGCTCACAAAATGAGCACTCACTGAAGAATCCAATCTCACGGATAGACAGATCTCATATACTTATAATTTTGCCTCAGAAAATGATTTTGATGGTGATAAGACTAAATCGACAATTTGTGTATTTATATACTGTTTGTATTTTTTTTTATGTTATACTTATATTTAAAGTATTTTATATTTATATAAATTTTAACGTGTTAATAATTTATGTTATATAAATATTAATATGTTCATGTATCCATGTCGTGTCGTGTTCATTTTTTCTTTTTGTGTTGTATCGTATTTTAGTTAATTTTTTTTTGTTCATATCGTATAATCGTATCGTGTTCAATATTTTTAGGTCTAGATAAGTTTGATAGCAATTGCAGTTGGATAGGAAGATGAAGCAAAATATGAAAATGATTTTCACCAATTTAATCTTCGATCTAATTTTTTCATTCATTGAAACTTTGATGTTGCTGTTGATATTATTACTCAGAAATTCAAAAAAAAAAAAAAATTTTGTTTGTTTAAGATGTTGATTCAATTGGTTTAGCTTCTTGAAATTCAATTTTAAAAGGTCTAGGTTTGAATTCTAGAATGGAAAGATTGTTTCAATTATGTTGTTCAAATACTGAAAACCTTCTTGGAATAAGAGGATTTGTCAGATTTTATGCAATATAGAGTTCATTTTTTTTCTTCTTTCAAAGGTTTATATTCTAAAATTATGAGGTAAAATTTGTCATTATATTATAAGTTATTAATATTTTTTAATAAATTTTAATTTATTAACTTTAAGACCAAAAAAAATTAAAATATTTTACTAAATATTCTGATAATGCAAATAACAAAATTTTTCATAAAAAAAATACTGAAATTGAAATATTTTATAAAATATTTTAGTAATGCAAATGGTAAATTTTCATCAATTCTATTATTTATTGTTCAAAAATTAATAAAATTAAAAATACAGTGATAAAATTTAATGAAATTAAATTATAATGATAAAATTCAATATTGACTACAAATTTGATTTTAATCTATAAATGTTCATCAAATTTTGAGAGATTGACATTTGATAAGATGAACTAAAGAATTTGTATTGCATGTTACAAGATGGTAGAAGGACAAAAAAAAAAAGTAGTATTTTGCTTGCTAATTCAAGGTAAAAAAATGATTGGATGAAGTCAAAATTCTAAATGAAGATGGCTTCGGCCTTTGGAGTAAATGAGAAATAATAATAGATTACCTCGTGAATTGTTATTAACTAAAAATTTTACCCACACGATATTGGGGTAATTATATTTTTAAAAATATATATGGATAATTTTATTAAATTACTTTAAATTAAAATTATTTTAAAAAATATTTAACGAATGAAAATAAAGAAAAAATAAAAGATTTAATATTACTTTTTTAATATAATTTGACAAATACAAAATGATAAATCAACTACTATAATTATTTTTAAATCATATTTTCTTTCAAAAATAGATAAGAGAATAATAAAAAATATTAATAATTTTTTTAATACATAAAAATCCAAAATTATGTAAAAAAATTATACCAAATATTTTTTTTTCGGAAAATAAAAAATTTAAAAACAATAAAACAAAAAAAAACAAAAACTATTTTTTTTTTATATTTTTTCTTATTTTCTCCCTTCTTCTTATTCTTAATTATAAAAAAAAAAAAAAAAAAAAAAACTACAACTATTTTTTCTTTTTTGCCTTCTTCTTCTTCCTCCCTTCCTTTTGTTGAGGCAGTCGGCTAGCCCCGCTCGATCTCCTCCTCTAATCTTTCTACGTCGTCGGCGGCACTTCTCCTTTTTCCTTCTTTTTCTCTCTTTTTTTTTTCTCTCTCCTCTATTTCCTCCCTCGACTCCACCATTTCCTTCTGACAAGTCAACTGTCGATGAGGCACATCTAGCCTCCCTTAATTAGCCACCTGTCTCTTCTTCTCTCTCCTCTCCCTTCCCTTCCCCTCCCCTCCCCTCCCCTTATCTTTTTCTCTCTCTCGACTAATCTCTCTCTCTTTTTTTTTTTTTCAAACCATTTCAATCAAAGATTTTTTTACCCTCACTAACAGACAAAATAGAACAAAAAAAAATGTGAAGTTTTGAAAAAAAAAACCCATTGGATCCTTAACGACTCAAAATTAATATATAGCAGATATTTGGGCCATCCGACATGATCCAAGAGCATCGAAACTAAGGAATGGTGCAAGATGTTGATCTCTCTCCATAATTGTAAAAAAAAAAAAAAACATTTTATACATTTTTATAAGGATTTTGTTAACGAGTATCATAAGATCACTCTGTAAGATTATTATATATAGTAATATTTTCACTCAATGTATTGAAAATTGAATAAAATTGTCAACTATTTCAAATACAATGTTAATTAACCTTAAAAAGTGTTCTAAAGATAAGATTGAAAAAATCAGATCAGAGGTCAAACCGGTGATACCTTTGGTCACCGATCCAATAGACTCGACCGATTGGACCGGTCGATATATTTAAAATTTTAAATAATAAATATAATATTAAATAAGTGATAAATATAATTAATAATTAATAAAAATATGCATTTGACTTAATAATATTATCTTTAATCTACAACATACTATAAAAGATATTCTCAAATCATGTCTAATGCCTCAATTTAAAAAATTAACTCATCAATTTTTTTACAGCTAAGAAATGTCATAAACCATAATTTTAGGGTTAATTGGAGCATGCTACTAATTAATTATTATTATTGTGGATGAACTAGACTTATAACATAACATCTATAATTTATAACTATCTATAAAAAAAAATATCCCCAAATGCATGAGAGTAGAGAATTTGTGATTTTGAAACATCATCCATATGCCACATAAGCCATGTCATTAACTATAGTTTGAAGGATAATTATGGTATTTGAATTTTTGTCATATGATATATGGATTAGTTAGGTTATTTTAGAATTTTTTTTTGTTTGTTTTGTCTTTTGATTAACACTAATGAGATATTTTGGAACTCGGATTACTTCGGGCCATATCGAGTTTAGATCTTTTTAGGTTCGTACCTTTTTGGATTCGGATTTTTTCGATTTTAAATTATTTCGGTTTTAAATATTATGTGTCGTATTCATGTTATTTTTTGTGTTATATTTGTGTTATTTTTTCGTGTGTTCAAAATATTCGTGTTCGTGTTATTTTTTATGTGTTCAAAATATTATAAATTTATATAATTTTTACAAATTAATAATTCGTTTAATGAAGATTTTGATACATTCGTGTAGTGTTCGTGTTATTTTTTCATGTGTTCAAAGTATTATAAATTTATATAAATTTTTACATGTTAATAATTCGTTTTATGTAAATTTTGAGACATTCGTGTATTTGTTTTGTGTTCATGTTATCCTTCTTGTCGTATTTAATTATTCTTTTTCATGTATTCGTGTCGTTTTCAATTCATCCAAATATTTTGCATAGTTTATCATTGTGATTCAATTTAGAAAAAATTTTGTGTGTACGTGTCCTGTCTTAATTCATCCCATATTTTGCATAACTATTCATAATGATTCAATTTAGAGAAAAAAATGTATGTTTGTAACGTGTTTCTGTTATTTTATCTTGTGTTTAAAGTATTATTAATTTATATAAATTTATACACGTTAATAATTGGTTTTAAGTAGATTTTGACATGTTCCTGTATTTGTGTTGTGTTCATGTTATTTTTCGTGTCGTGTTTTAATTATTTTTTTCATGTTCTATTCGTGTCCTATAATCATGTTATGTCCGAAATTGTCAAGTCTAATTGACACTATTCAAATAACTTTCAATTTTGTGTCACGTGTCGTCGTGTTCGTGTTATTTTTTATGTCATAATAGTATTCAAGGTATTATATATTTATATAAATCTTGACACGTTAATAATTCGTTTTATTTAGATTTTGACACATTTTTGCATTTGTATCATGTTCATTTTATTTTTCATGTTGTATCGTGTTTTAATTATTTTCTCATGTTATATTTGTATCGTACAATTATGCTTTGTCCAAAATTATCGGATCTAATTGACCATATCATATAACTCTCAATTTTATATCAGGTGTTGTATAATGATGGGAGTTATTATTTTTCTAAATTATCTTCACTTCTCTTGCCTTTTTATCTTTCAAATTTATTACAAAATATAAATTCAAATCCGATAACATACCCGTAACGAACGCAAACATTTTTCTAATATAAAAGTAAAAGGTTAAAGGTTTAAATTCAATAGCTTACAAAAAATAATTTTGTAAAAAATAATAAAATAACCTAAAACCGATTTTTATCGATTCAATAAATTATCAGTTTTATGTACCATATCGAATCGGAAAAATCTTCGATTCCCAATTTCACCATCAATGTTTAAGAGATACTAATTCTTAGATCTAAGAAGAAGGACCAATGAATAAATATATATTTACAGATATAATAATAATGCTTTACCTTGTTCAGAAAAACAAATTTGACTGATAACTAACAATTTAGGAAGGATACGTGAACACGAAAGAGGCCAAGCTCAATGATGAAATAGGGAAAATTTGATTGTCTCTATATCTATTCAAGGACCAGATTACTTGTTCGATTCAACAAGTTCGACTCGTATTGAACCGGATCTGAATAATCATTTTTTAATTCGGATTTACCTATAAAGTTACCCCTAGCCAGAATTGCCCAAAATGCACATGAGAGGAACCATCCTATTATCCTAGAGACAGTAAGAAAGGTACAAATACAAACAAAAAGAAGAGGGTATCCATCTTCGATCAAGCAATCTTTCACATGCATCTTCAAATCGTTTCCTTTCTTTTTTTCCCATGTGATTGAGAACTTAATAATATAATTAAGACATTTGATTCCATTTAGCAATATTATTTCTTGAATGACAGAATGTCTTTGAAAGGATTTGGACTTGTTTTTTGGTCATTGATTTTATTAAAGCTCAGAGAGATTCATAGATAACTAGATATCTTTGCTGGCTCCCATGTTTTAGATCTTCTGAATAATGAATAAATTTAGTCAGGAGATAGATTTTTGGGACATTTTCATAGATGTTTCACCATATTATTTCTCCCATACCTTCCCTCCCCAAGTCAAAAAATAAATAATAAAAAACCCCAAAATCTTTATCTTTTTGTTTTTGTTTTTGTACTTCTAAATCTTATTCTTTAATGTGGGTAGAGCAGGCAAAGCTGATCCGAATTTAATAATTCGTTTGGGCTAATTTGTGATCAAATGCGATTCTCGATTCGGATTGATTTAAAAGTTCATGATCCGAATATAGAAAAATTCAAACTTGAAAAAGATTTAAACCCGAAAAAATTCGAAAACGACACGATTTGAAAGTCGGCATGAATCTACTACGATCCGAACATGAGATCGATCTGATCTGAAACTTGTAAAAACCAAATTTATAATTGAAAAAAATCGACCTATAAATTATATGATTTTATTTAAAATTAAAATAAATAAATAAAATTATTTTTTTAAATAAAAATTTTAAATTTATAAAAATGTATTTATAATTATTATACAATTATATCAATATATTATCAACAAAAGTAATTATATTAAATCTTTAAATTTGATTATGAAATAAAATTAATTTGAAACATATTAAATATGAATATCAAATATATTTTTTAGTATTATCCTTATTATATTTACAATAAGTAACTATAAAGAATAACAAATATATTATTAATTTTATTTTTGATTTTATTTTAAATAAACATTTACAATATATTATTGTACTTATTCTACATTTAAATTTTAATACAATAATAATTTAAATATACAAAAAAAATCATATTATAATTTCAACATATGATTGAACTTAATATTTTGTGTAAAGTATTAATAACATTATTAACAGTTTGAATCAAACTGTTTCTTTCAATGTTGAAAAAATAAGACTAGATCGGACCAATTCAATAAAAAAAGTGGAGGTCTGTCCAATTCGATATATATCTTAGAATTGAGTATTTTGCGAATTGGTAAAAAAAAACTAGTTGAACCGATAAAAAATGGTAACAAATCTGATTAAACCGATAAAAAATCAATTTTAAATTTATTTTTGGAATTCAAACTTATAAAATTCCAAACTTTTTCAAACTCGCCTAGAGTTGTCCGAACTCGAACCGAATCAAACTCAAAATAGTTCGAACTCAAAAAAGCTCGTATCCGAAATGGTTCAAACACAAAAGGGCTCAAACCTAAAATTATCAAAATCAGAAAAAGCTCGAATCCAAAATTATATGAACCCAAAAATATCTAAATTTGAGATGATTCGAATTTAAAATTACTTGAATCTAAAAGTAATTCAATCCAAACCCGATTGAACTAGCCCATTTGTCACCTCTAAATATGGAGTATCTAGAAATTATTTTTGGAATGCCCTAAATATGGACTTTGGTTCATGAATCTTGATTCTTCTGTTCCAATTTATGGTGAAGATAGGGAGCATTAAAAAAATTGGATATTAACTCCAACAATATTTATTCTTACTGTGCTAAGCAACTTCTTACTTTTTCTATCACATTTTCATTCAAAATATGAATTTAATTTATAATGAAAATTTCATAATTTAATTGTTCTTTATGTACACTTTAGAAGTGAATTTACCTGTTTTCAAATTTGAACAAAATATAGAAAATTTATCTGCAATCATTTATAAAAATAACCTTTAAACTCTAAATGTCTATCATTTCACATCAGAAAAAAAAAAATAGAAACTTTAATTTCTATATTTTGACTTTATATGGTTCAAATTTGATAATTTCACTTTTAAAGTGTATATAAAGTAATAATTAAAATCATCAATTAAAAAGGAGTAAGGATTTTTTTTTTGTATATATAAAAAAAAATTAAAAAGCAAGTTTCTATTGGTTGAAATTAGATATGCTCATGGGTCGAGTCGGGTCGTGGCCTAATTTTTTTTTTTTCCTTACCCAAGCCTGATTTTGGGTGAGCCCAGGCCGGCCTGTCATCCTGTTTCACTATTTAATTAATATAAAAAATTCATTTTTATAATTAAATTTAAATAACAATAAATTTTTATTACATAAACAGTAATTCAAGCCGGATTGGGCTGGGCCGAAATAAAAAAATCCCTATCCATACTCGGTCTAATATGAGTCGGTGGATTAGCCTATCCTTGATTCGGTTTAGTTGAAACATCAATTAGATTTTTTCAACCCTTCTTTTTTATATTTTTTAAACCCTTTTATGTATGAGAAAAATGATTGTAAATATCCACACAAAAAAAAAAAGAAAAAAAAAAAGAGATAAGAGAAACATGCCTGTAATCTTGTAATAATTTGAATGATTAGGGATTGAGAGATTGCAAATGAAAAGCTGAGGATCCCACATTGTTTCCCTAGATAGAGCACCTACTCGAAATGGGGATCAGTTAATAAACTCATAAACACACCATGTGATTGCCAACTAATCCTTCCAAATTTATATATATATATATATATAATATATATAAATTAATGAGACATATTGTTCATGCACAATGGCTAAGATGGGTCCAGATCCCATTATTTAAATGTTCATATATTAGCCAATAGAGTACTACTTTTGTTGTATGCTATATGTCTAAATACTATTTTTTGACACCTAAAAAATTAATTTATTTTTGAATGGCATGTATTGTCTTTTTTTTTTTTTTTTAAGAAAAAATTAGTAGATAGGAAGTCTCATAAAAACTACAAACCCTTTAATTTATTATAGCACATCTCTAAACTTGATATTGGTTATTAAATTTTGATAATTTTGAACACGATATGAAAATATGATATGAATATGACATATTTAATAAACACGATATAACACGTTTAAAAATAATTAACATGACACGTTTAATATATGTATCTATTCCTATTTAGGATTTTAACACATTTAATAATTTGTGTTGTGTTTATATTTATATGACTAATATAAAAAAATATGAGATACAATATGTATACATACGAATTACCAGGTTTATTGGCTATGCATGGAGATAATCATTTACATTATTATTTAATTTAAATGAGGTGAATAGAAAAGTTCATTTTAATCTTTCTTGATACCATGAGTAGGATAGACTTTCCATTAAGTTTCTGATTTCTATGGCAATGTGTTTAACTTTTTAACTACCTATACTAGAGGAAAGAAATACCCAAATTATAAATAATAAGATCACCAAGATTAATTTCTTTAAGAGGGAAAGGGGTGGGATTTCATAATCAGCAATTTTCAAGACATTCCTCTAAGCTTTAATCACTTATTATTAAATTTAGGATCCGCTTAATCGGTATCTGTAGATATCGATTGAGAATTATTTAATTATTAATTTAGAAAAAAATTGTGCAAATAATACATTATTTTTATTGAATTAAAAAAAACTATTAATTATATTTTTTTTTTTTTATATATCACTTTAATCAATGTCTAATAATATTGATTAACATTTCACTTAAATCTAAACAACTATATTGATGGGAGCTACATAAAGACACATTTAATTTTGATTGTTGGGCAGAGAGATAGTTCATTAATTTCTTACAGCTTCAAATGTTGTTATTGGTAAGATCTAATTTCACTGTCTTTAAACAATCCAATAAAATTCCTAATCAATCAACTAATTCTACACCTATTTAGTGGTCCTCTACCGTGGGAAAAAAATTAATTCCAAGCAAAATCAAGACAGTAATTAATTTGCAAACTACCCTTGTGGCCTTGTCTCCCCAACAACTGTTTTCTCAAGCCTTAAGATCAGATCCCAATGTCTCCAGTGCAGTAGGTTTAAATCTATTGGACCCCTACAGCTTTCTGGAAACAGGAGAGGATAAAATAAAAAAGAAAACTTTATGCAAAAGACAAGGGATTGCTGCACCAGCTGGGTTTAAATATCCACTAGTTTCTATATTGTAATGGAAAAATAAATCAATCCTTTTATTATAAAAATAAATAATTTAATTTTTATACAATTGAAATAAGTACAAATAAGTAAAATTGATAACGGTTTTAATAAAAAACAGTTAAAATGCTGACGTGGACTCATAAAATCAAACAGATTTAGATATATTTCAAGTCATATTTTATTTTAAGTCATTAATTCTGTTAGATTTTACGAGTCCACATCAATATTTTAATGATTTTTCATTAACATCGTTATCAATTTTACTTATTTGCACCTATTTCAATTGTACAGTGATATTTTTATAGTACAAGGATTAAATTACTCTTTTCACTATAGTACAGAGACTATGTGAGTACTTAAACCCACCTGAAATAAGCATGTGCTCTTCCAATTAGGGATTTAAATAATAATCGTGAATGTGTTTTCAATCACGTTAAATTTATTGTGATTATAAACGTAACAAATATAATTACGGTCAATTGTGATAAATTAATGATGTAAAAAGTTGAAATTGTAAAACAGTGACCATTATAATACGTTAGAACTGTTATTTAAATCTTTATTTTTTTACAAACAATCCAAGTTACCCTACTCTGTACATTTCTTATTGGAGCCCACAACATCACAAGGGGTTTCTAAGCTCTAAATAAAGATTTAAATTGCTGTCATGATTATTACGGTTGCAGATGTAATGAATGTTATTGCGATAAATTATAATAAATATCGACGATGAATATGGATAACAAAAAAAAAAAACTAAAACCGTAAAATAATAACTGTAATATCGTGTTACGACCGTTATTTAAATTCGTGATTCTAAATCCAGACCCCAAGATAGACCTCAGGTGGATAGATCTTCCACCCTGAAACGAGTATTTTACACGGTTTCGGCATACTGTCGACCCCTTTTCACATGGTTTCTGATATGTCGCATTCCATATTAACCAAGACATAGTTACTATAACACCCTTGATAAGCATGTGCTCTTCCAATAAGAGATTTAAATAAATTTTCGATTTTGTCGTTTATCGTAATTGCTAATATAACAAATACAATCGTGATTAATTATAGTGAATATCGACGACGAAAAAAATTAAAACTGTAAAATAATATCTATAATATCATGTTACAATTGTTATTTAAATCCTTGTTTTCAACAAGCAATCCAAGCTACTCTACTCTGTACGTTTCTTATTGGAGCCCAAATGCCAAAAAGGGTTTTCAAGTTTAAATAAAAATTTAAATTACGATCGTAAATGTATTTTTAGTTGCATCTTATTTATCATGATTGCGTAAAAAATGTTATCGTAATAAATATCGATAATAAATATTGACGAAAAAAAAATAAAATTATAAAATAACGATCGTATATACCTTACTAGTACTATTTAAATCCAGACCCCCGAAATAGACCTCAGGTGGATAGATCTTCCACCCTGAAACGAGTATTTTACACGGTTTCCGCGTGCTGTCGACCCATTTTCACATGGTTTCTGAGATGTCGCATTCCATATTAACCAGGACATAGTTACTATAACACCCTTGATAATTATATCAGAAAGTTTTAACTTCAAGGACAAAATGGGTAGCTGAAGAAGTTTTAATTTTAAATAAAGGTAAAGGATCTCAGCCGTTAATCTTCCAGGACGGTTCTGGCAAGTGGCTTGTCAAGGCAGCTTCCCCCTTCCTTCTTTAGCTATCATTCAGGGCTTACCTAATTAGCATGCCAAATCGTCCTCCGAGTCTGGAAGTTACATTAGGCTGTCACGAAAGACAAACAAAAAAAAAATAATAGGAATCAGGGATTTAAATAGCGGTCACAACTTAATGTTATTGTTGTTATTTTGTTATTTTCGTTTTTTTCGTCTATATTTATCGCAATTGACTGTGATAATATTAGTTACATCTACAACCGTGATAAATACGACATGACAAAAAGTGTGTCCGCAATCGTAATTTAAATTTCTAGGAGTAATTAAGATATACTCTAATCAACATTGAAAAAATCAGACCGAAGCTTGAACCAATCAGACTTTCAGTTTCTGATCCAACCGGTTGGACTGGCCGATTTAATAAAATAATTTTAAATATATATAAAAAATAGTTTTAATGTTAAATAAGTAATTAATATAAATATATATTTGGTTTAGTGATACGATTTTTATTATAAAATCAAAAGGTTAAGGGTTCAAAACATTTTTAAAAAATTAAAAAAACATTTTTTTATCGGTGTTATCCGGTTTTTTATTGGTTAAATTGATTCTTCATCGATTCAAAAAAAATCCGATTTTATGTATAGTATCAAATCAAACAAACCACTGATTTTCAATTCAATTGATTCGATAATCCGATCCGATTTTTTATTCCACGGCTCTAATAAGGAAGCCCATTACATGCTGAAAACTACTTATCCAATATTATAGCCTATGATATCTATATATCACTTGCTGCTATCTTTTTTGTATGATCTTCTGTGTGCAATGGTGGAGTAGAGAGGTTTTGCAGGAAATGGGGAAGACAGGAAAATGGCTTAAAAACTTCTTAACAGGCAAGAAAGAAAAGGAGAAAGAAAAAGGAAAATATACAAGTAATCAGAATTCTTCAGTTGCCCCGGAGAATCCAACTACTCCCATTTCAACCCCACCAACAACTCCTAAAGAGAAAAAAAGATGGAGTTTTCGCAGATCTTCAGCGACAGCAACGCCTAGAAAGGAGTTTAATTTTATAGGACAAGTTGCCACTACTCCACCACCTTCAGCGGAGGCCACCACCTTGGACAACGAGGATGAGCAGCAAAAGCATGCCATGGCTGTGGCGGTGGCCACGGCTCCAGCTGCTGATGCTGCAGTGGCAGCTGCTCAGGCTGCAGCGGCTGTGATCCGGTTAACCGCTGCTGCAAATGAGAAAGCCACCGCTGATGAAGAGGCTGCTGCCATAAAAATTCAGTCTGTCTTTCGATCATATTTGGTATGTAAACTTCTCAACAGTCCACATATATTTCCACATATATTTTGATTAGGGATGACAAAATCCGATTCGACCGATGGAGTTCACATCGATTCGTTTCGAATTGAGAGACTATTTTTTTTGGAAAAACGGGGCGGGATGGAGCGAGATGGTCTTGGTAAATGTTTGCTCTGCTCTGTTCCGCTCCGTCCGACTTTTAAAATTACTATTTTATCTCTTAAAATATTTTATATTTTTCTTTATATTAGATGTATATACTAAAATCGTATATATATTAATATTTTATATATATACTTTTAGTATATTATGTATATTAAAGAATTTTATATATTGAAATTATGTTAATGAATAAATTATAATATAATTTTTTACAATATTAAGTTAAAAATAATTAATAAAAATTGGAGTGCAACGGAGTAGAGTATCGTGGAGCGGTTATGAATATAATCGATATCCATGCAAGAGTGGGGCGGAGATAAATAAAGCAATCTTCGCTCCCGTCCCGCTTCATTGTCATCTTTAATTTTAATAGCTAATGTTAGGCATTTAAATAACGGTAAGATCGTTATTTTATAATTTCGATTCTTTACGTCCACTGATATTCTTACGGTGACACATAGATAATGAGATTGGAAGTTGGTTTCATTGTTGTTATAACAGGCTAGAAAAGCTCTGAATGCATTAAAAGGACTAGTAAAGTTACAGGCACTGGTAAGAGGTCACTTGGTGAGAAAACAGGCCAATGCTACTCTCCGATGCATTGAGGCATTGGTTACGGCACAAACAAGAGCTCGAGCTCGGAGAATTCAGATGGCCCTTGAAGATTCGAAGCCTGCTAGCGCGAGACAATCACCCCACAGAAGGTCAACACCAGATCACCGGATCAGGCATGCATATCATGTAAGTTTCAATCCATTCAATTGACCTATCTTGCTCCGACTCTTTATTTTTTTTTGAAATATCCGTGTCCGAAGCATATTTGGACATGAATATGGAGATATGGCCCTCAAAGACCCTCCAGATACATGGAAAAACTTAGAAAAATTGAGCATACTCGTATCAAATACATACCCGTATCCGACACTCACATCCGAGTCCGAGTAACATAGCAATCAACCATAATGTTCAATTCATGATCTTCTTTTTTTTCTGGGATAAGCAATGTCTAATTAATGATTAGATCTAACAATTTGTGCATCCGTATCGAGTTCATGTATTTTCTCGTGTTATAATCATGTTTAAGGTGTTTTATATTTGTATAAATTTTGACGTATTAGTAATTTGTGTTATATAAATTTTGGCATGTTCGTGTATTCGTGTCGTTTTTCTTTTTCGTGTCATATCGTATCGTGTTTCGTATTATTTTTTCCGTATAATGTTCGTTTCGTATCCAATATTGTCTTTTCATGATCTCCTTTGCCTTTCACATAGTTTTCTTGCAATTATCTGATATATTGAACATCTCAAAAAGAACATATTTCATTTCTTCTTTCTATTTTGGAACACATTCCTTCACCCAATTATGGTAAAAGCATGTCAAAACTTACCAAGAATCTCATCAATTTGAATTTGAAAGAGCAGTGACAGTTAATTAGCAATAATGCCAAAACTAGAAGCCAAACAAGATTATTAGTGACGCCTGAAGGAAATTTTATGAGTAGAAGAGTAGCAGCAGAGGAGTATTTTTATTTTTACCTTGTTAAATTTAGTGACCAGTTATACTAAAAATTTAAACCGATAAGGAATGACTCAACTATTATATTTAAGTTTCAATACGTTCCTTCGCGTACAAATTGGATGAATGTTTAATGAAATTGCACAAATGTAAGAAAAGAAAAAAAAGTGCATGCTAAAGAAGAATTAGAAACAAGAATTGAATGAAAAAATGTCAGAATTTGAGCTCCAGAGCTCTAATATCATACTAAATTTGGTGACCAATTATCCTAAAAGTTTAAGCTGATAAGAATTGACCCAACTATTATATTTAAGTTTCGACACACTTGACGTTTCTAGATTCATAGGACTATGTTACTCGGACTCGGGTGTGAGTGTCGGACACGGGTATGTTTAATTTTTTTTAAAGATTTTCATGTATTTGGAGGGTCCTTGGAGGATCATATCCCTATACCCATGTCCGGAAATGCGTCAAACAAGGGTGTCGGACATGAGTACTTCAAAAAAAATAAAAAATCGGAGCAACATAATCATATACAATTGATTTGCAATATGGATTTTCTGAATGTAGGAGATTGATAGAGGAATGGAAGAAAACATCAAGATTGTAGAGATGGATCTTGGTGATTCAAAGGGAAGTTTGAAGAGTAGAAATAGCTATTCACACCATCCACAAGCATATCAAGAAGTGGAACATAGATTCTCAACTCATAATTGTTCCTCAAATCATGCATATTCAAAGCAAGACAATTATGAGTTATCTCCAACACCATCAGCTTTGACTGACATGAGCCCCAGAGCTTTGACTGATCCATCAGATCTTCCTTTTGCATTTCCAAGGCCTGAAGAATATGAAGAATCCTTGTCATATGACTACCCTTTATTCCCCAATTACATGGCTAACACTGAATCTTCAAGAGCGAAAGTGAGATCACAAAGTGCACCAAAGTTAAGGCCAGATAATTCATTTGAAAGGCAACCAAGTTGCAGGCGAAGGGCATCGATGGAAGGCAGAAATCTTGTCCCAAGGGCTGCAGTAAGGATGCAGCGATCATCTTCACACGTTGGAGCCGCCACTGCTCAAAGCTACCAATTCCCATGGTCAATCAAACTTGATAGATCAGCAGTATCGCTTAAACACAGTGAGTGTGGATCAACCAGTACGGTTCTTACAAACACCAACTACTGCAGATCCCTTGTTTCATATGATGTAAGTATGAAATAACACCGCTATTATGTTACTCGGATTCGAGTGTGTGTGTCAGATATATACGGGTATGTGTCGTACTCATGTCCGAATATGTGTTGGACATGGATACTTCAGGAAAAATAAAGAATCGAAAGTAACATGGTAACACCGAAAGCAAATTATCAAAATCCCAGAAATAATTCAACATAACGAATGATAAATCATTAATCAATTTCGTTTTACATTACTAATTTGACTGATTTCTGTGACTGCAGCTAGGGGTGTGTAATCGAGTCGAGCTTAAGCAGTAAGAAGCTCGAGCTCGACTCGAAATTTGAAGCTCAAACTCGGCTCGAGCTCAATCAAGTTTCATTTTTAAAATTCGAGCTCGATTCGAGATAAAAATCGAACTGTTACTCGAGCTCGCTTAATTAGGCTCAATTAAGCTCGTTTACCTAATAAAAAATGAGATCGATTCCCATACTTGATTTCAAACTTGATTATTTGTGTTCGAACTTGAGCTCGAGTTTAGATTTTTCAATACTAATTAAAAATAATATATATATATATTCAAAATAAAAAAGCTCGATTAGGCTCGCGAACTACTTGAGTCAAGCATTAAAATACTAAAATTCAGCTCGCTCGATAGCTTGAGTTGCTCGAGCTTAACTCGACAATGACCGAATCGAATTCAACTTTTTTTTTTAACCGGAATAACTTACGAGCATAGATATCTCATTTACACCCCTGATACTAATAGCAATCTCTCTCACCATTGGGACTGAAAATAGACTGAAACAAAATATGCAGATATACATAAAATAAAGAGTGCAAGATTCAAATGGTGGGTGAATGAAGCCAAAGAAACGGACATCTATGATTAATACAGAAGCTGCTATATATGATGATGGCCTGACAAATTTTCATCTGATAATTTCAAAGTGGAGCACTGTTTGAACAACCTTTGTAGAGATGTTTTTCTTTCTTTGCTTTTAGATGTTTTGGATATGAGTTGGTTGAATGTCTTGTCTTCCTCTGGCAAACCATAAGGAAACTGACCTGCAAAAATTGCAGGGCTCAGTTTTATTGATTTAGTACGTTATGTCAATAGAAATTCTTGGTGTGATTTATTTGTTGATCATTCATATTTACTTTGGTTTAAGATTAAGGGTAAAAGACACTTACCCCTCATATTTGACTGAAAATACACTTTAACCCCTCAAGTTTGAAAAACACTCATTTATCCTTTAAGGTTTGGCAAAAAATACTTTAACCCCCTAAAGTATTATTTTTAGGTTAATTTTAAATGAAAAGACAAATATGCTCTTTGTTAATTATTAATCATTTTTTTTCTTATTTTTTCTTTTCATTCTTATTTTTTACTCAAACTTTTTTTAACTACAAAATAATAAAAATTTATTTAGTCTTAAAATTATCTTTAATTAATATTATATTAAATTCTAATTCAAGTGCATGTTAAATATTTTAAACTAATCTTTAATTCAATTATATATTAACTTTGAAATGAATTTATTAAAATATTTTTATTTAATTAATTAACTACCGATATTTAAAAAATTTAGTGATAATGAAATTGGTTAAAGAAAAAAATGAAAAAAAAGAAGAAGACTGAATAAATATATATATATATATATATATATATAATTATCTTTTATGAGATTTTATTGAAAATAAACTTATCCTTATTACTTTGAAAAACACATTTTATCTCTTAAAAAAATAACTATATTAGCATTCTGTTAATCGAATTAATATTTATTCAAACTTTACTTTAAATATTAAAAATATGATCATTTTTGTAAAAAAAAATTCTATCTATTTTTTATTTTTTATTTTAATCAATTTCTTTATCATTAAATTTTTTTAAATAAGGGCAATTGATTTATTTTTAAATAATAATAACATAATATATTAATATCAAAGTTAATATATAATTGAATTAAAGGTAAGTTTAAAAAAGAAATTGGTACAAAAAAGTTTAGGTGAAAGAAGACTACTTAGTTCAGGTTCAAACATATCACAGGTCTCAATAAAGGCTAACAATGATATTTACAGATCACCCATCAAGTGAAACTGCTGGTGAAACTCGAACCCTAATACTTGCCAACGTGCTAATGAGTGCTGAACCAAGTGAACCAATCCGTATTAACAGAAGTTTAAAATATTTAAATGTATACTTGAATTAGAATATAATTTAATTATCATTTAACTAAATAGTAATTAATAATAATTTTGTAATTAAAAAAGTTGAGTAAAAAAAAAAGAATGAAAAAAAAAACATAAAAAAATATTAATAATTAAAAAAAGATATATTTGTCTTTTCATTTAAAATTAACCTAGAAATAATACCTTAATACCTTAAGGAGTTAAGTGTATTTTATGTCAAACCTTAAAGGGTAAATAAATATTTTTCCAACCTTAGAAGAATAAATGTATTTTTTATCAAACCTTAGGGACTAAATATACTTTTACCTAAGTTTAATGTAGATCAACTTCTTTGCCAAAAACCAATCTCCTTTTTTGGAGTTAAAAAGGTAAATTTCTCTTCATTAAAATAAGTGGGTATTGAAAATTTTCATTATATATATTTTTTATTGATATTTATCATTTTACTTTTGAGATTAAGTGCAAATTTATCACTATACTTTAATTAACTCAATATTGAATTTTGCCACTCTACTTTTGTTTGATTGAATTTTAACACTAAATTTTAATTTTTAATTGAATTTTGTCACCCAATTTTGATTTGAATTTAGATAGTAAACCAATAATAAACGGATTTGGATATTATATAAATTAATCGAATTCAGATATTTCAAAAGTTGCAAATATTTGAATCGTTGTCATCCTTAATTACAAGAGCTTTACAACAAAACATACAAGCATAATTGATTATTATAGTCTATAATAATAGTACAATATAAAAGGTAAGTGGCATGAGAGAAATGAGCTAAAAAATTGATGCATAAATCAGTAGGAAAATGAGTCAAAAGTCAAAACTACATTAGCCCTTCTTGATCACTTTCTACGCATAATTACAACACAAAATAACCGTGTCCAACATCTGTGTCCGACATATATCCGGATATGAATATGAGGATATGACCCTCCAAGGACTAAATACATGAAAAAATTTAGAAAAAATTGAACATACTCATGTCGGACATATACCCGTATCCGACACTCACACCCGAGTCCGAGTAACATAGCAAAAAAATATGTTCTAAACCAACTAGCTTTGTTGTTCTTCCAACATATAACAGAAGTATGAAACAAGAATCAAGCATAAAACCAGCCAAAACCCTAGAAAACCAACTACAATAAGGCACTTTCACCCATAAAATGCAATTGACTCAAAGAGGCCTGTAAACTTCTTTAGAAATTTTCAAAATCAAGAACATGAATGCTATGTGACTTTGAAAAACACCTAGTCGCAAATTTTCACATCTAAAAAGAAATTCATATCAAGCTCAATGCAACAAAAAGCACACTATTCTATCGGTTCGTTTCTGAAAATGTGAACCTTCCAATCAAGTCCGCCAACTTACCTAGCTATTTCCTTCAGCCAAAGACAAAGTTCATGAAGAATTGGACAGCTTTTTTTTGAACAGGCGTGGAAGCACTTCATGTGCACCTATATCCAGAACATCAGGATCCCTGGAATATACAAAGGTTTTCAGACTCAAATTGTTTACACAAAAGTAAAATTTCAGTAAAGTAGTAATCAATTTCATACAAGAAATTTTCACCAAATCATATTTTATATATTGTTGAAGCATTAGGATCAAATAGAATTGATCAAGCATTTTGATTTCTATGTTGCTCCGACTCTTCATTTTCTTGAAATACCCGTGTCCGACGCATATCCAGATATGGGTATGGGAATATGATCTTCCAAGGACCCTCCAAATACATGGAAATCTTGGAAAAAATTGAACATACTCATGTCGGACACATATCCGTATCCGAAACTCATACTTGAGTCCGAGTAGCATAGCTGATTTTCCATTTGAGGCTTTTGATAAAAATTTTCCTTGAAAGCAGCAATCCAAACTTAAAAATTAAGACTGATGTAAAAGGAAACCAATACAATCACTCTCTACCATTTCATCAGATAAAAAATAAACAAAATTATAATCTGCAGCAAATACATGAGTTTTTAAATTGATCTACCATCATAGAACATCTCTTTCCCAACCCCTAACTCATCAGGTGTGCAAAATATAGTGAAGAATCGGCGTAAAAGCCACATAAGGGAGCAAAATTTTCGATAACATGCAGCTAGAGAATCAAAATGAATGAAAATTGACAAGCCAGCTAATGTACACAGTCTCGTCCACTTGCAATAGTTAGGAAGGTAAAGTAACTTTTTCTTTTAACAGATAGGCAGAAATTTGAAGAGAATAAGTTCTCCCGATGCAATTTCAGAGGAAGACATTCATGCCACAAGTAACAAGACATATTTCAACCGTCACGATAACTTTAGCAATTTAAAATACTAAAGTTGCATTGATTAGCCACACCTTTATTATGAACGAGATTGTAAGCATGCATAAAGAAAGAGAGAGGGAACCTGCACAACGTCTTCCCCATCTCATTGGAACTTGAAATAAACCATAGTTTTCGCAAGATCGGTGACTCAAATTGAACAAAGAAGCCATCATGTTGACCATGTCTCCACTTCCTTGACCCTTGACCTTTCCAAACCTGCAAACATAGCATTGAATCAAAGGTGCTTGTAGCCCTGAATCTTGTATAATGCACTGAATAAACCCTCAACTAAACTTGATGTAAATATGTGATTAGATCCTTCAAGCATAACTTAGATTCAGAGATGGCAGGACTCTCGAGAGTGTGCAAAATTGAACAAGACTAGCCATCTCCTTTTTCCCCCTGATAAGCAAAGAACATCCACCAACTTTGAACTTGCTCAAAGATATAAGGCTCAGAGCAGAAAATCTAACCCTAATGAAGTGACATTTATATCATTAAGTACTAATACTTGAATTTTCTTCAAAAAGTTTCCAGTATTTGTAATAAGATCAGTTGATAGATCAAAGGTTTGAATTTACTAACCCAGCTATAAATTGAGAATCAGCCCTAAGCTGCCTCACTACTGTAAAAAGAAATGGTTAAAACTTCACAAAATCTTAAAGCGCTATTCCATTCCACGAAGAACAAATAGAAGACGAAACATAATGTGAAAAACAAGACATATACTTAGCTAGAACAATTAGCCATAATTTTTTAAAAGATCATAAACTGCAATGAATAATAATAAGAACTATTATTCTATTTCTTTTCATTATAGATATATAGACAGATAGCCCAGCACTTCAAGTCTTCAACCAATGGTACCAACTTAAAGTTTATTAATTTATCTAAATTATCATACAACCTTTAAAAAAATATATTATACCATAATAACATTCCCTGCACTGGAGAAAATGGGAAAAGGTGCACAATAAAGACAGATTTTGCAAATCAAAGTAGCATTTGAGAGTATCCAAAAGCATGCGATGGTAGTCCACAGCTAAGTCTCTATAGCAATTTATAAAAATTATGAAGAAATTACCTGCGGATAAGCTATTATACTTTTGGGTACAACTAAGCAAGCAGCTCCAGCGAAAGAATCTTCAGCATATTGCCTAAGAAATGAAAAACAACTGCTGTGTGTGTGGGGTGATTCAAATGCCTGTCACATGAGGAAAGATGCAAATTTTCATTATATATGGTTGGGAACCATTTTTCTTTTTATTTGGTTGTAATATACAATAGATAGCTATCTAATTCCTATTTCTAGGACTTGGTTGTAATATATGTTAGATAGTTTCGAAAGTCTAATACCTTGTCAATGTTGACAACTGGATCATATTTATCAGTTTGGGTCTTCTCCTTGTCAAGAAGGAAGTAGACTCTAGGATCCACTTTTGAAGTCTCATGCCATGATTTTATAGCTGTTTCCATGCTCTCAACAAGAAAAGAAAACATATCTTTCCAACAATCTTCAGCTCCATACTTTTCAGACTGCAAAGAGAAAGGGCAAATTTTTTGTCAAGAGATATACTGAAAAGAATCCTACTTATGATATCAAACTTCTACACCAGTTGGTGAGAATTTTACTGGAATAGTCTTAGCTGACAACCATTCACTAACGAGAAAAGAAAACAGAACCCATAATCAAACCAAAGATCAAATGTTGAGTAAATTAGTCTGACAAGCAATACATAAACACAAAAGAAAAGAAAAGCAAAAAGTAAACAAGTAAATTACATATATATATATATATATTGTGTAGAAATCATAACATTTTGCTCAATGAACTCACCATTTCAGATTTCAGTGTTTCCAAGCTTTTTGCCATATCTACATTGGATCGCAAGTTTTGCACCTCTTGAGCTCGCTTTTTATCTTTTGCAAGCTGGGAAAGCCTCTTAATTTTTCTTGATACTTCTGCACTTTGTGGGTTGTATTGCAAAGCTATTTGGAAGGCAGCTAAAGCCTATAATAAATGAATATTAGAAATATCAGCAGCATAAAACAAATACCATTGTCTCTTTATCAAAATTTGGAGGAGGGAACTAGGAACTTACATCATCATATCGTTCCATGGCCTCTAATATGCATCCTTTCCGAAAATATCCCTGGAAATATACCAAAAACACACAAATTAAACAATTCAAATTTGATGAGTAACTAATACAGAAATCTACCTTTTCCCATTGAGGATTCAATGTGATTGTTGTCTCAGCATCAGTCAGAGCTTTATTAAGTTTAACCAAATTTAGAAATGCTACTGCTCGATTGCTGGTTCAAGAAAAGAGAAGTACATTGAAATATAACATTGGTGCAAAAACAAAAGGAAAAATGAAATGAAATGAAATGGGGAAGAATATAGAGGTACAAATACAACTACATAACTGGAACATGTAGACAAGCAATAATTCAAAAGAACAAAAACTAATTACAGCAAATGAATCCGCATTCATCAATAAAGGCATAAAATTAAATAAATAAAATCAGCCAACATTTTTATTTCAGAAGGGTGAACTTCCATTTATATGCTAGTTCTTATTGACCATACACCAATTGGCTATTTGAGTGTATTTTAAGAGATTATCAAACATTACCATCCTGGAATCAAGCAAACAATTAAAACCAAATAACAACCACCCATACACAAAAAAGAATAAAAGTCCAAGCATCAACCCACTTGAACTAATAAGTTAGCAAGTTTAAACATCAAAAGCAAAATAAAAAATGGAACACAATGAAAAGCCTGCAAATATAAGAAAACCCACTTGAACTAATAAGTTAGCAGGTTTTAACATCGAAAGAAAATTCAAAAGTTGAAAACAATGTAAAGCCTGCAACTAGAAGAAAACCCACTTGAACTAATAAGTTAACAGGTTTTAACATCAAAGGAAAAATCAAAAGTTGAAAACAATGTAAAGCCTGCAAATAGAAGAAAACCCACTTGAACTAATAAGTTAGCAGGTTTTAACATCAACCCTGGATAGAATTTAACAAGACTCAAAACAATAAATGAGCAGTTTTTCAACCAACCCAAGATTGCACTTACATAAAAACTCTCAAAACCTCAACTAATCAAACCTGAAGTCATGAAATTTACCAATAAAGAGTAGGATTTGAAGGATCTTGCTTAATGGCCTGAGTGTAAAGAGCAGCAGCTTTGAGGTAGTTCCCAGCCTTGAAAAATTCATTCCCTTTATCCTTCAATGACATCTCTTCAGACCCTCCTTTACCAGATCCTACCTCCGTTTCTGCCATCCTTTTCAATAACACAGAGATTCAAAGAAAGGTGCTATTTAATCTCTCTTTTGAGTATTTTAATTTGTTGTTTCTAGGGTTAATGGTAGAGAGATGCTTTTGTTTTTGGATGGTTTAGGAGGTATTTTACAGAGTGAAAACTGATGAGGTTTAAAAGAATTAACGGGGTTTTAAAGTTTATTGGTTTTGTTTTGATTTGTTTTGGGTATATTTGTCAATTTCAATTTGATTTGAATTCGAAACATTCGTCTAATTCACTTCGATCCAATATAATTTGATGTTAGTAACTAGAACTCACTCAACCCGAATTAAAAAAAATTCAAATCCGAAGGTGATCCAAATCTCAAAAAATTCACACTAAAATGATTGAATTAAAATTGACTCGAATCTTAATTCATCCGAATTTGAATAATCAAAATGATTCAAATTTAAATTAGATATAATTTTATTTTAAAAATATTAATTTAATAAAAATAAATAATAATTTTTTATTTTATTTTTATAACTTTAAATTATCTTTTAAAATCTTTTTTTTATTATAAAAATTTATATATTTTTAATATTATCTTTCTTAATTATAATTAAAAAAATTAAAAAAATTATTTTTTATTATTATAACCGAATTTACTTTTTATGTTTATTAATATATATTATAAATAATTTTTTTGACTTTGATAAAATAATTAAATAGATCAAGAATAATGATTTTAAAAAATAATTCAACAAAAATATATGTTATATTATTTATGATAATTTTATAATATAATTTAATTTTAAATAAATTTATATATGTTATATTAGTTATGATAATCTTATAATATGATTTAAATAAATTACATGTTTTAATTCTCATGGGTATACATATGATTTATAATAAATTTTAGAATATTTTATCGTTATGCATATTATTTAAAATAAATATATTTTTATTTAAATGTATAATCTATTCTCTTGAAAATTTAGAATAAAATAAATAAAACAAGTCATTGATAATGATATGTATATTTTATCTTAATGATCGATACGTTATGTCATAATGATCGATTATCTTGCTATTTAAATTAAATTATAAAAAAAATAAAAAATATGGAATAAATGTGTTGTTTTTAATTCCAATGTATAATATTTAAATCTTGTCATGTGATTTTTTAAAAATATATAAAATAGACTGTTGATATGTGTATCTTATTATAATAATATATACCTTATGTTATAATAATAATATCTTATCATGTGATATATAATAAATTAATCCCTTATCGTTATACATGTTATTTAGAATAAATATATTATTTTTAATTTCAAATTTATAATATCTTATTATATGATTTAGATTAGTTTTATTAATGATAATTATATATGATAAATTCATAAAAATTTAACAAATATGTAAATGGATTCTGATAAAGATTTCAAGTACACGATAATATCCGTTTATTTTTAAATATTATTTATTTTTAATTTTTATCTTTCAATAAAATCAATATAAATATCTATAATTTATAACAATATATTAAAATTGTCCCAAAATGGGACAACTTTAATTGATGCTCAATATGTGGCAAGCTCTTTTTTTATATATATATATATATATATAAAAAAAGAGAAATAAATAAATAAATAAAGAGAAAAATTTTAATTCTGTGTTACATGTAACACAATGATTGATTCTTTATTTAAAAAAAAAATAAAGTCATAAAAAATTCTCGGCGTGTTATTATTGATTAATTTTTAAATATTATTAATTATTAATTTTTATCTTTCAATAAAATCAATATAAATATCTATAATTTATAACAATATATTAAAATTGTCCCAAAATGGGACAACTTTAATTGATGCTCAATATGTAGCAAGCTCTTATATATATATATATATATATATATATATATATATATATATATATATATAAAGAAATAAAGGAAAATAAACAAAGGGAAAAGAAGGAGGAAAAAGAGAGAGAAAAATTTTAATTTTGTGTCACATGTAACACAACATTTCATTCTTTATTATTATTATTTTTTTAAATAAGGTCATAAAAAATTATCGACGTGCTATTATTGATTAATTATTATTTAACATAGTCTATTAATTTGTTGATATTTGCGACTCAAATGAAAGACTTGCAAGGGATAACTTTTAATTTTTTAATTTGTTATTTTTTTTTTATTTTAAATCTTCCATTTAAAAAATATATATATTTAAAATATAAGAAATATATTTTTATCATCTATACATTATATAAAAATTGGAGTTGGATGGTTATTAATTTTTTGGTTTTTATATTATTGAATTAAAAAAAATATTGTATTGATAAATGATTGGTAAAATATGAAGTAAATGATTTGGTTTTATAAAATAATTGTTGGGTTTATATTTTACTATTTTTTATAACTCTTAAAATGAATATGAATGATGGAATATAATCTAAATGAACTAAATTTTGATATCCATAATAAATTCTTTTACATATAAGGTACATATTTTTTTACACATATTAAAATATGAATACATTTAAATATCAAATATCAATGATAATTAACTATATTATGATCCTTAATTTTATATTTTTATAATTTTTTTATGTACAAAAATTAACCCTCACATGCGAAAATGCGGGTAAAGTATTTATCTCAATCACTTTTTTTTATGTCTTTGTTATACATTAGGATAAAGTATTTAACTCGATCATTTTCTTATATTTTATGTCATACATTAACTAAAGATTATATCATTTAACAATTTTAGAAAAATGAAAACCCGCAACAAAGTACGGGTTCCACATTAGATTATAAATTAAAGTTGTTCCCAAGTGAATACAACATTTAATTCAAGGAAAACTAATCAAATGAGTTGCCAATTGATTACTACATGGCAATATATATATATATATATATATATATATATATATATATATTTGCTTTGGTAGAGAAGTAAGAAAGAAAGAAAATTTGAAAAGGAAAAAGATATATTGCTAGCCTATTGATAAATTTAATAAAATGATGAAAATTTTAAACTCTGCTAATGGTATATATATTGAGTGAAAGAGATTCAAATACTCATATATTTTTATGACATAAATATTCATATACGTTAAATTATATAATAAAATATAAATATTTAAAAAATAAAAAAGTATATCAATTACATATGAAAATATAATTACGATATAAGTAGTATATTTTATGAATAACAATTTTTAGTTCTGAACTTCAAGTTTATTATCTAATTATCGTTCATAACAAAATAAAATTGGGAAAATACTATATATACTCCTTTCACACACTCACATCACATAATATATAAGTTTTTAAAATTCTATTATAACCCATGAAAAATTTAATTTTTTTAACCTAAATCCCTATAATAAAAAATGAGTATTAGATAGGTACATGTAGAACTTGCCCATATAATTATATTCTTATTGGCAAGTTCTAAGATACATAAAAAAAAAAATATAAAAAAAAAAATTATGCCGCAGCAACGTGCAGGCAAAATATTAGTTATAATAAAATTTAACTAAATCAAATAATCTATTTAAATTTGACTTGATTCGATTTTAAAAATTAATAAACTGAACCTACAAAGATTCGAGCTGGAATGACCCATAATTGAATAACTCAAATGTCAAACCCGAATTATTCGGATCCGAAATAATCTAAATCTAAAATGATTCGAACCTGAAAAAATTTGAACGAAAAATTAATCTAATTTAAGATCCGAATTAATTCAGCCTAAACTAAGTCGATTCAGATCCAACTTCACAAAAGTAGGGCTTATGCCTGACTGAATGTGATGTGAAAGATTTGTGGGCTTAGTTATTGAACTTAGTCCAATTCTCTAACAATAAAATTGTAAAGCCCAAATTGATAATTTCTCAACCCTGGAGAGCCTGAAAACGATCTATTAAAGGGCTATATTATATAAACCAAACAACAAAAACAGGGTTTTGAAGTCTCTCTTACCAAAGGAAAAAGTTTAATCTGCTATGCTCTTTGTTAGCTAACCAGCAAAGCTTCAACAATGGCCGTCGGGTACTCATTTTTTCTTATCTTCCTCTCCCTCTTTCGTTAAATGGGTTTTGCTTCTTTTTTTATATCTGATCATCTATTTTTTGGGTTCTCTTTCATAGGAAGAACAAGAGGATTTCAAAGGGAAAGAAGGGAGGAAAGAAGAAGGCGTAAGTATTTTTTTTTTCATTGATTTAACTTTTAATCACGCTTTGGGTATTTTAGAAAGAGATCTGTTAGTTAAAATCTTGATTTTGTTGATGGGTTCTCTTTAGAGCTGATCCATTTGCGAAGAAGGATTGGTATGACATCAAGGCTCCATCAGTTTTTACTACCAGAAATGTGGGGAAGACTCTTGTTACCCGTACTCAGGGTACCAAGGTTTGTTTTTTTTTTCCAACTCTTTATTTCTCTTACTCTTTTGAAAATGCTTGCTTTGAATTGCATGTAAGATTTTTGGATATTTTGAACCTGAGGGGAAATTGGGTTTCATTCCGATTCTTTGTGCATTGCATAGTAGACCTGTCATAGTCGTGTTTAAGGTATTTTATATTTGTATTAATTTTGACATGTTAATATTTGTGTTATATAGATTTTTGACATATTCATGTATTCGTGTCGTGTCTGTGTTTTTTTTTTTTGGGTCGTGTTTTAGTTATTTTTTTCGTGTTGCGTCCAAGGATGGATCTTGCTTAGTGCTTGGATTCTTTTTTAGCTTTTGTAGAATGATGATAAGGAAGTTTAATGTTATTTTTTAGTTTTGCTTTCAATGAAATGGGGAATTGCATTTTTGAGCTGAGCCATGATTATATATTCTAGGTTGTTTTGTTGGACCCTGATGATATTTTTGTTAGTTAAAATGCTGATTTTTCATTTCTTTTAATCTACTAAACTTTTAAAAGTTTAATATGTTCTATTAAGAAAATTGGCTACTGAACTTAAAGAGTTAAAGTTCTCGATTGAGTGAGGAAATCTATTGTCTGGTATTGGATTTTGAATTCATGTTGGCTTAGCACTGCACGCCGGCTTCTTAGACGAAATTGCAATAATTGATGCAGCTAGGAATTCTAGAAAGAGCCTAAATGCCATAAGATCGATTTTCTTTCTTCAATTATCTTTCAAGGGATTCATTTGTTGAGAAACTTTAAACTTATTGTTTACGTATTCTTTTTGGTCTTGCATACTTAGCTTCAGTTATTTAGCCCTATGTTACTCGGACTTTCCCTAAAGTATCCGTGTCCGACACTTGTATCAGACACATGTTTGGACATTGGTATGAGAATATGATCCTTCAAATATATGGAAAAACTTAGAAAAAATGAGTATATTCGTGTCAGACACATACCCGTATCTGAAACTCATTCTCAAATTCGGGTAACATAGATTTAGCCACTTAAGGGACTTCATGAGTTGGTTCTACTTATGGTATGCTGTCTGGAAGTGGGAAAATCTTCATGATATTTTTGAATGTAGGTACAACAAAATGAACTTAGACTTGCTTAATACATTTAGTTAAGTACAGTTACAATTTGATTTCTATGTATGTAAATAGTTTGAACTTGGCTATTTTATTGACAGATTGCTTCAGAAGGACTCAAACACCGTGTGTTTGAGATTTCATTGGCTGATCTTCAAGGTGGTGATGAGGATCACGCTTACAGAAAGATTCGTTTGAGAGCTGAAGATGTTCAAGGAAAAAATGTTTTGACCAACTTCTGGGTATGATAAAATATAAATATCTATATTTACGGCATTATCTCGGTGTTGTTTTTAGTAGTAAATCAACAAATTTGCTTTGTTTTCCCTTAACAAATTTCCAGGGAATGAATTTTACAACTGACAAACTGAGGTCTTTGGTGCGTAAATGGCAAACTCTGATTGAAGCTCACGTGGATGTGAAGACAACTGACAATTACACTTTGAGAATGTTCTGCATTGGATTCACTAAGAGACGCCCGAACCAGGTCAAAAGGACTTGTTATGCACAATCCAGCCAGATTAGACAGGTAGTACCCTGATTTTCTGTCAAACATTTAGTACTTGTGACTAGGGGTGTCAACGAGACACCTGTGCTCACAAGTTATTCGGACTTTGCTCGAAAAAAAAATCGAATTCGGCTCGGTCATTGTCGAGTTGAGCTCGAGCTTGAGCAGTTCGAATTATCGAGCGAGCCAAGTTCGAGTATTTTAATACCCGGCTCGAGTAGCTCGTGAGCCTAATCGAGTTTTTTTATTTTTAATATATATTTTTTTTATTTTTAATTTATATTAAAAAATCTCAATTCAAACTCAAACTTGAGCTCGAGCACAAATAATGAAGTTTGAAATTGAGCATGGAAATCGAGTTCGTTTTTTACTAAGTAAACGATCTTAATCGAGCCTAATCGAGCGAGCTCGAACAGTTCGATTTTACCTCGAATCGAGCTTTAAAAATGAAACTCGATCGAGCTCGAGCTACGAGTTTCGAGTCGAACTCGAGCTTCTTAGTGCTTGAGCTCGGCTCGGCTCGAGACAGAATTTTCTTGACTCGCATGATGCATATGAAACTTCACTGATCTCTTATTAGTGTATGTGTTCTTTCTGTGAATTGGTCAATCCCATGGCGATTGAGTGAATTTGCTTTTGTTTTTCAGATACGCCGGAAGATGAGGGAGATAATGACTGCCCAGGCAACATCTTGTGATTTGAAGGAATTAGTTCAAAAGTTCATTCCTGAGATGATTGGAAAAGAAATTGAGAAGGCAACATCTAGCATCTATCCTTTGCAGAATGTGTTCATACGTAAAGTCAAAATTTTGAAGGCTCCCAAGTTCGATCTTGGGAAGTTGATGGAGGCATGTTTCTTATATCCCATTCTCTGCTGTCTTTCCCTCCATACTATCAAAAACTTTTCAATAAAAATATTCCATAGAGCCTAGGTATTTATAGCCTATGTTACCCAGACTCGGAGGTGAGTGTCGGATTCGGGTATTTGTCCGACACGGGTATTCTCAAAATTTTCAATGTTTGTTTTTATACATTTGGAGGGTCATACCCCAATACCAATGTCTGAATGTGTCGGACACAGGTGTCAGCTCTGTTACATGGACTCGGCACTTTAGGGTGCCGTACCCGTGTCGACACGACACGACACGGGTGCGGACACGGAATATGTGTCCGACTCGGTGCTGCGCATTCCGACTCGTCTTTATGGGCTGTGAAAGGTGGCGGCAGCTAACGGCGTCGAAGTGGAGGTTGACAGCGGTGAGGGATGTTTTCTTTGGAGTGACGGGATTAGGGATGGCAAAATCCGATCCGACCGATGGATTTCGAACCGATCCGATCCGAATGGAGAGGTTTTTTTTTTTGAACAATGGAGGCGGGGCGGGGCGGTGCGGTTTTTTTTGTCTGAAAGGCGGGGATGGAGCAGTTGTGGTAATTGCCTTACATATTACCCTTACATATTTAGCTTTTAAATGAATAATAAAATAATATAATTAAACTTATTATTTTTATTTTTATTTTTAAAAACTTAAATCTAATACTTTATTTTTTTCTCTTCCTATATTAGAAACATGTTTATATTTAATTTATTTTTAAAATGCTTTATTATTTGAAAAAAATAAAAATAATTAATAAATATCAAATGGGGCGGAGCGGGGCGGGGCGGTTATGGATGTAACCGACATCCATGGAGATGGTAGTGGTATTGAAATTTCAACATCCATGGCGGAGCGGGGCGGGGCGGGGCGCGGAGCAGTACAATGGCGGGGCGGGGGCGGATACTGCAAAATCCGCCCCCACCCTGCTTCATTGCCATCCCTAGACGGGATGGTATTTTTTTTTTTGGGTAGTTGCAGCAAACTTTGATTTTAGATCTAGATTTTTTGAAGGCTGTTTTCTTTGGAGAAACAGAAAGAGGAGAAAAAAAGAAATCTATGGCGGCAAGCGCGGCGGTCCGCCGGCTTCTAGTTTTCTGGGTGCTGGCGAAGAGAGTTTAGAGAGGAGAGGGAAAAGTATAACCAGCGGGCAGGAAAAGAAAAGAAGAAGAATAAAGAAGGAAGAATAAATGGAAAAAGAAAAAAGAAAGAAAGAAAGAAAGAATCAGGCCCAGTCTGCTTACCATTTGAGTCTATCTACTAAGGCTACTTTTTCTCATAGGAAAATCCTCTCTGACTCTTACTGTGTTTGTAGCCCTTTTCACTCTTTGATCCACATGTCTCGTGGGCTATTAAATTTCCATTACTTTGTTGGCACATCTCCTTGAATGGAAAGAAGGAGACCTTGGAACCTTATGAATTTTCCCTACCCTATTCATCCCTTATCCTAGTCGGAGTGGGTCTTCTCTGTGGGGTACTCTGCTCCTCGTCCCAAAAGGAATTGGATTGATCTTCACCGGCCCAAAAAGAAAAAAAAGTCTTAGGCTTTTATATTTTGGGCTTGTATTTGATCATATAAAATTTAATATACAAAATTTTAAGATTTAAGATTATTAAAATAAAATATTTAATATTTAAAATTAACATTAATTATAAAAAATTGAATTTAAATATCTAAAATTAACATTAATATGTTTTTGTGGCATTGTTAGATAACGTATCCCCGTATCCGTATCCTATTTTCGGATATTTTTTAGACGACTCCGCGTGTCCAAAATTTTAAACAAATGACGAGTCCGACCCTCGGATACATACCCGTATCGGACACCCGTACCCGAGTCCATGTAACATAGGGTGTCAGAAACAGACAACGTTGTTCTGACTCTTCTTTTTTCTTGAAGCACTTGTGTCCGACGCATATTCAGACATCGGTATGGGGATATGATCAGGGTAGTCGGTAGTAGTGTACCGTTTCGGTTTTTTGTACTGGCCTGTACGGATCAATACTGGTCAGTATCGGTTCGTACCGGTTGGTACAAGATTTTAATTTATTTATTTTTAAATTTTTTATCACTTATTTGATTGTCCTTAAATCAATTTCTAATGTTTTCTCTATCATGATCATTTTTTTTTTTCATAATTACATTTAAAAATAAATATATTTATTAAATTAATCTATTGAACTTAATTAATAATAATTTATTATATATTTTTATATTTATTTTATTTATTTAATGTTTAAAAAATTTTGATATTAAATATTTAAATTTTATATTTACATATAAATATATATTTTATGTAGGTAATTGAGGTATATTTGCATATGTATATGATATATATTTTATTATGAAACTTGACAATAAGTTATATATATATTTATTTTTAAAATATATATCATATACATATGCAAATATATTTATGTATATGATATATATTTTATTATGAAACTTGAAAATAAGTTATATATATATATAAATATATATATATATATATATTTGAAAAATATCGGTAAACCTGAAACGGTATGTCGAAACACACCGGTATCGGTACGTATCAATATTAGAACAAAAACGGCATGCCCATCAGTATGGTACTTGGTACCTTGGATATGATATCCAAAGGACCCTCTAAATACATAGAAAAACTTAGAATAAATCAAACATGCTTGTGTCGGACATATATCTGTGTCCGACACTCACATCCGAGTCCAAGTAACATGGGACACCAGGTATTTCAGAAAAAATAAAGAATCCGGATAACATAGTTTATAGCTAGAATAAGAGATCAAATTTTCTCTGCGTTGTGCTTGATAATTTCATGTTTATTTTTTTTAATCATTTAGGTTCATGGTGATTACTCAGAAGATGTTGGTGTGAAATTAGAGAGGCCTGCTGCTGATGAGACAATGGCTGAGGCTACTCCAGAGGTCGTTGGAGCTTGAATGAAGAATGTCCTTGAATGTCTTGTTTTTTTCTTTCTTCCTGCTTCTTTCTAACACATTTGTTGATCCATTTTCTTTTTGTTGAAAACTTTGAGTAGAGAATTCCTCCATGGTTTTGATCTCAAGGATATGATTTTGCAACTTGATATTTCTGTTTTTACTCCTTTGACATGTCTCGAGCATCTACACGATTAATGTTATCCCATTGATCTAAAATAAACCTGGGTTACTCTCTGTAATGTACAGCTTTGCTTGTTTTAATATTTTTACATGAAAAAGAAAATTTAAATTCAGCAATTTTGAACACAACACGATTAAAACTCGATACGGAAAAAATAATTATTATGGGTCTGGTTTTGGTTTTAATTTTTTTCACATTTTTTTACCTAAGCTTGGTTCGGGTTCGAGCGGGTTTGTAATATCGAATTACTTTTTACAAAATATTAAGAAAATATTTTTATAATTAAATTTAAATTTAAATTATTTTTTATTAATAAATAGTAATTTGGATCGGATCGGACCTGTCCGAATTGAAAAAAATATTTGTCTAGGCTCGGCTCAATATGGGTTGGATTAGACAAATAGTTCAATTTTTAAATAGATTTACTAACAACACGATTCAAAAAAAAAAAACACGAATATACAAATATATTAAAATTTATATAATACGAATTATTAATGTATCAATATTTTATAAATATATTATATTTTAAATACAATTATGACAAAAAAATAACATAAATATGATACGGATACATGTCACTCTGTGTATTGTATAGCTTTGCTTGTTTTAATATTTTTACATAAAAAGAAAATTTAAATTCAGCAATTTTGAACACAACACGATTAAAACTCAATACGGAAAAAATAATTAGAACACAATTATATGACTTGTTTATGGGTCTGGTTTTGGTCTGAATTTTTTTCACATTTTTTTATCTAAGCTAGGTCCAGGCTCGAGCGGGTTTGTAATATCGAATTACTTTTTACAGAATATTAAGAAAATATTTTTATAATTAAATTTAAATAAAAATTATTTTTTATTAATAAATAGTGATTTGGGTCGGATAGGACTGGCCCGAATTGAAAAAGAATATTTTCTAGGCTCGGCTCAATATGGGTTGGATCAGACAGATAGTTCGATTTTTAAATAGATCTACTAACAACACGATACAAAAAAATAACACGAATATATAAATATGTTAAAATTTATATAATACGAATTATTAATGTATCAACATTTTATAAATATATTATATTTTAAATACAATTATGACAAAAAAAAATAACATAAATATGATACGGATACATGTTGAATTTACCATGCAAGTGCACGTATCGTTGACAAATAATATCATGAAGAGTAGAGTATTGATCCCACGAGGACTTGTACCAAATTTGTTAATTACTAAAATTAAAACAATTTAATCTTATTCAAACAATTAATTAAAGGTTGTTAATTAAAGACTAAATAAAATAAAATAATAAGCAAAAAAGATAAATTAAAATTTAGAATTAATCAATTGATAAAAGTTTAGGATTACAATTTTCCTTAACACTTCGTATGAACTTCTCTTACTCTCTTAACTTGACTAATGACATTGAGTTGTTAACATAGAGTTCTAATTTATTTATAAGTATCTTTCAATTGTCTTATAAAAATATCACTCTTAACCAATTAACTATATTCCTATGAAAATTGAATTAAGGAGAAACTCATTAAACTTAAACTCTAAAATTGATTACACATGACACGTACGTATATTTCTACCCTACATGCAACTCAATTCATCATAATAAATGAATCTAAAACACATGTTATTCAATCTATGTCTAACACTAAACTCTATTTTTCAAGTTGTATTTAGGTTACCAAATCTATTTAAGTGGTGATCAAGCAAATAAAAGTATTAAGCACAAGAATGAATAAACAAGATCAAATATAATTAAATCAAGAAAAAGAGTAAAATAATCCAAACTATATGTTGAGTTCTATTGCAATCCTAGAAAAATAAATTTATTTCATGCTTACTAATGAAAACACAAAATAAAAGAGTTTCACCCTTATAATTATTATGAGAAAATAAAAGAAGATTAAGGGAAAAGAGAAAACTACGATTTGCAGGACTTCAATCTTCAAATCTTCAAAACCTCTTTAGGTTCTTGCAAACTTGTAATGGCTGCTCTCATCTTAAAAAAATTAGGTTATAGAAAGCTAAGAAATAGTAAAAGTTAAAAGAAGTATATATAATAAAGTTCTAAAAGGTTTTTATTTATAGAACTTCAAAAGTCTAAAGAATGAAAACTTTGTCGGTAAATAACAGCTTTCAGCTTGAACTTTTCATATATGATATAATTTTCTCCTTGCTTTAGACTCTACAAAAATACAAAAAATATTAAATTAAAAATTAATTTAAATATAAAATAAATAAATAAAACAAATCTTTAAAATAACTAAAAATAATTAATTAAGAGTTTAAACTATAAGGACTTAGCTAATTTAAATGCATAAAATATGGTAAAATAACTTTATTTCATAGAGTTATCACACCTCCAAATTTAAGATTTTTCTAGTCATCAAACAAAACAAAAATAAAACGAATCAAAACACAAAATTGGAGATGAGTGCACTTAAATAATGATTTATTTAATTTTTCTCAAAAGTTATCTCAAAATCCCGACTCAAAGTAGAACACAAATTTAATCCAAATTTATGATTCAATTCAATCGTATGCCTCATGCTCTAATAGATTTCCAGTATGTGTGTATAACCTCTTTGCAAATCATTGCATGCAATCCAAATAAGTTTATGCCAATGCAAAATATGAATTAATACTAGATTCTCATATGTTTACTTTTCATCTCTCTCCACTAATGTAGACTAACACTTTATCAAGGATCATGTAGGATTTTATTAAGTTTGTAATGAAAGGCTAGGGTCAAAGTATGATAGAGGATATTTTTCGGTTTAAGTCATCATAAACACTTTTTATTGTTTCAGGATATTTGAAGAGGCATAGTCTTTACCTCAAGTTACATACTACATTCTTTGAATGTATCTTTCTTTTCTTCACCACTTTATTCTTTTTTTCCTTACATTTTTCAATTTTTTTTTTCCTTTTTTTTTTTGACACATTTTCATTCATTGAACATCACCATTCCACCAAAATTAGACATCTAATAATTATTTTCTGTAATAACATATGCATGCCTATGTAGTGAGAGTTAGTAACGATTTTTCTTATTAGGTTAGGCTAAAAGATGTGACAATAAAAAATATATATTAATATATAGGTAGACTAGAAAGGCTAAAACGATCCAAAAATGGCTTAAATCACTTCTTGAACTTAGTGTTGTCTAAGATTTCACCTCGAGAGAGGATCAAACAAATTCTAAGCTTCTTGATCAAATCGTAATTCACATCAACATAATCAGTCTTTAAATAAGCAATGCAAATCTAAGCAAGAGAACAAATGCTCAATTGTTGAAAATCACATCATAACAATAAGACTAACAAAAGAATTTAATATAAATTCAAATCATGCCTATGTTTTTCCCAAAAGTCAAGATAAAGCAATAACTAAAATTTCATCATGGGACTAGGACCTCATCATGATAAGTGCAAAATATCTGAAACATTTTTTTTTATAAAAATAAAGACTCCTAAACATAAACATACAAAATAAACTAAAAAAACACACAAACTTAATAAGCATAATAAAGAAAAATAATAATAAAACAGATAAACCCCCCAACTTAAATAGAACATTGTCCCCAATATTTGAAAATAAATAGTAAGAAAAAAGAAAATTACTCTGTCAATGTAGGAAACTCGGGAGAGCTCTAATCTTCCTCTTCCTCATCCTCTTCGTTATCAGGTGCATCAAAATTAGTTGATGGTTGTGGCATAGTTGGAAATTGTGTCAGGTCGGCACCCATATGACTAGCACAAAATTAGAACATCTGCTCAAAGGCCTTGTTGCTCTCAATCTGATAGGTATGATATGCAAAATGTTGAACATTTTGAATTTCAAGCCGTTTCATGCGTTCAGTCATGGTTAGAGTGCGAGGTTGAGTAGGCCTGGGTGGTGGAGCTCATGATGAACTAGCACCGACCCCTAAAGATTGATCATCCAATCCTTTAATCAATCTACCAATAATTGTCCATCAAGAGGACCCTTCGGATGCAATAATTCCTCACTTTCTGTTCATTGCACTCCGGTTTGGCCACACAATGCAGTTATCAAAGAAGAAAACCATAGACCTTCTCGAGGTGAGCGGGCAGTTTGATTAATGGCAGCAAATATAAGTTGACCAATGTCAATGGATTTACCGGTGATAATCGCATAGAGCAAGATTGCTCTATCTTTAGTCACGTCACTGATATGCTTGACTGGAAGCATCTTGGTTGCCACAAAGTGCAACCACACTTTTGCTTCTCGATCCATGGTGTTGGCCTTCAACGAAATTGATTCCCCCTTGGAGTATTTCCATGCGATGCCGTTCTTATAGAGAAGTGCAGTCACCTCATCCAAGTTAACATTCACAGATAAATATCATCATCATCAATGTCAGGTGTTTGATAAAATCTATTTATAGTTCGTCTATCGAATGGTACCTGACAGCCTCGCACAAACACTTTCCTCTCTATTTGCTTATATGCGTTGGCATAAAATTCCCTAACAATAGGCATCACTGCGGATTTTGGTTGGGCACAAAACTGATGCCATTGCCTTGAATCAATCACATTTTGAATTTCTCGATTAAGCGCGGGATTGATATCAAAATCCCGTTATGGAATTAGAGTTTTTTTGGATAAGAGATTGTGTGTATCTACCACTTGCCACTATTGGCACAAATTTGCTATTATCAAACCCTGAATTTGTATCAACCCTTGTTCTTTTTGGTGCCATTTAATAATTCTCACTTGAATTTGCCGTAATCACAATAAGCACAACTAACTTGTGACAACCGAAGTCACCACTCCTCAACAATCAAGCACTCAAATCACAACCACTCCTAAATAGGGATGCTCATGGGCCGGACCGTGGCTCGATTTTTTTTTTTTAAATTCCTTGCCCAAGCCCGACTCTGGACGAGCCCGAATCATTGTTCATTTATATTAAAAAAATATTTTTTTATTAATTTTTATATATTTTTATAATTAAAATTTTAAAAAATATTATTATTTTATTATACGAACAGTAATTCGGGCAGGACCAGGCCGGCTCAAATTACAAATATTCCTGACCCAATACGAATCAAGCCTGCCGAATGAACTATCCGACCCGTGGGTAGGTCTACTCCTAAACAATACCCACTGACTTATATGGTTTCTCAATAAAATACAATCTAAATCTACAATTTTCATCAATCAATGCACCCACGTCCACAAATTCTACTAACAAAATCAACCAAAGGCACAAACTTGCACAATCAAAATCTTCCAACTCCACAAACTTTACTAACAATGTCACCAAATCCACAAATTTTCAATATTAATATCACCCAAATCCAAATCCAAATCCACAAAGTTCTAAATATCTCAAGAAAATCGTAGTCACAATCAAAAGTTCTTCAATAACATGTAGAATCTTCAACAAAATTAACACTTGAATATTGATCACTTTGAAGAGAGACAATCCAAAAATCCCACAAAAGATATTCTTTTTTGGAGATGGAATGTGGAAAGATCAGTGTTTTGTTATTGTTGAGTAGAGATTTGAGTGAGAGAAGGGGTTGGAAGTGTATTCGGAGAGAAGAGAGGTGTGGGTATTTGAGAAAAAATTGAAGAGCAGCAAAGTGTAAAAAGTGTTTAGGGTTTGGGTTGAAAAACCTCTTTTAATTTTTTTTTATTACGTCTCAGCGCTGCGGCGCGCGGGTATTTGAGAGAAAATTGAAGAGCAGCAAAGTGTAGAAAGTGTTTAGGGTTTGGGGTGAAAAACCTCTTTTAATTTTTTATTTATTTATTACGTCTTAGCGCTGCGGCGGCGCTGATATCTGGGTGAGCTTTGGTCGAGCCAGTGCTGCATGTTCAACTTCTAACCTGTTCTTAGTTCTAAACCCATTAACAACAAATCTTCATCTCTAAAATCAAATAAAGATGATAAACCTGTTGTAATTCGAGATTTGTGGTGTTGGGGAGTTTGGGTTTTGTTACCCAAGTACTAAGAAATGGGAGAATCAGGAAAATACTAAGAAATGGAGGGAAAAAAATCAGTTGCAGTGAAGGTGGACTGGAGAAGGGAGGTTTTGGATTTTTCATAGAAGAAAACCAATCTCATGAGAACTGAAAAACGCCTGATAAAACATGTAAAACTAAGGCTGAACTTGAATAGACGTATTCGAAAGTCGGACTATCTACTTAAACTCGAAAGTTCATCTGATATTTAAAATAATTTGGATAAAAATATTAAACGAGTTGGACTATTCATTTACAGATATGAATAAGTTTGAATAGAATTTGAAACTCATATTTCAAATCGAGGTTTGACAAATATATATGATGTTGATATCATACATAAATTCAGCTTGAACTCAACCTAACCCGATCCAAATCCGGCCCGGCATGGACACCTCTGAACCTAAAAGAAATCGCTCAATTACTGCTTTCTTTTTTCAATGTTTCTTACCCATTCTTCAGGATTAACCATTCTCTGGTCGTTTTCTATAAGACAATCGGTAGCGTGTAAAATGGCTTTGAAAGCATTTGAATAGCTATTCATTTTCCTCTCATAAACATGATCATGGTCGTTTGCCGGACGAGTGCAGCATCATTAGACCAGCTCTGCTTAAATAAACATCCAGATGTTTGTAGTTCTATGGCCTGTCTGTAAAGATCAAATAGCCAACTTGTAAAATCTAAAACATAATAGAGTTATAAAGTATTAACTTTGAGCAAATGAGCTTGCATGTTTCGAATTTCAATTCAATTTACCAGGATAAATGGAATTGGATATATAACAAAGTTCTACTTCTTTGACATTGTTACCTGAAATTACAAGATAAAACGCTAGAAGAAACAGTTTGCTCTAACAGATCTTAAGCATAATACCAGGAAAACTCCAAAGGAATTTTGTGGCTAACAAGCTAGCCTCAGTCTCCATTTGCAGAAGGTCTTGCACAACCACAAAAACAAGCCTTCTTCCTCCTTCCCGTACGTCTTCCACCATTGTAGATGAAGCCCCTCGAGAGGATACCTGTTCTATTTTTCTCTTTGCTCTTCCTTTCATCTTCAAGTTTCAGCAAAACATGCTCGATGCACTGCACCTCAAACTGCAATCTTCCGATCTTTTCAGACCCTTTTTGTGCCTGCTCTCGCGCATTTTTCCGGCCGCTATTTCCATCTTCTTCAAACTCAGCTGAGTTTGTCCCATCTAAAGATGAAGGGCTCTCTTCAAGATCCTTAGTTAATTCACTATTGACATTCACCAACTCCATGATTGCGTCCTCCACCTCTAGCGATTGCTCTTTAACTTGTCCGTATTCTATATCATAGGCCTTCTTCCTCTTTTTGATTTCCATTCTCTTTTTCAGCTCTTTGACAGTAGTTTGAAGACTCATCAATTTATAAGCATCAGAAGCAATTCTCTCTAAGACCTTTCTGCTTTTTTCTCTTTTCTTTGGCTCTCTAATGCTTGTAGATATCTCTAGCTTATCAATGCTCAGCTCCTTCTCAACCTGTGTTCCCAAAGAAAGATCATCATTTTTCTGCTCTACACCATTGAACTGATGACAATCAATGATCTCCCCTGGTACAATTGCCCATTTTTGCATGTCATTGATTGTTGAATCAACACCGCATTCATGCTCGGCAGACTCCCATAGCTCAAGCATTTGATCATCAGCTGAGCCATTCTTTCTCTTGCTCCTTCCATATAGCGAACAATCTGAGACTTGATCTAGGGGAATATCTTTCAACAATATCCGATTCCTCAATTCAGAAATTTCCGGTTTCATCTTCTTTGACTTGAGGTTTTGAGCAAGCTCATCACCAACTTGCATGTCTTTTTTCTTTTCTTTACATGGGAGCTCAATGCCATTAGTTGAAGCTTCAATTTTGTTGCTGTTCCTATTACTTTCTTGCTTTACAAGCCTGTCCATCTCTTCCACCATTGCCTTTTCAACTGCTTTAAGCCTATTGTGCATCTCCTGCAATTCTGAAATTCCAGCTGTCAAAAAAGAGCTTTGTTCTTCTTCTTTCAGTTTCTCAGAGCTCATTTCATGAAGTTCATCAGCCATTTCTACATCCTGGTGAAAACAAATAAATTTAAGAGTAGTACAATCTGATAATCTGATTAGAAGAGGTAGAATATATGCAAGCATGTACAAATGTATGTATCTTGGATTGGGCTCAAAAATCTCCTATTCGGACCAAGGAATGTGGCTACATTGTGTTGAACCATTAAGGGGGGAACTAGAAACTTCTTCAAATTTGGATTTGAGACACTAAGTTGTATCAATCATAAATATTCCCTAAACTTAGAAATAAAAATTACCTCATCTTTGTCACCAATTGGAACACAAAGCTTTGGCTGAAGATGTACATTATGCTCAAGGGATGTTATACTGTCTTTCAGTGAAGCTATGACAGGAAAATATGCAGACATCTGGACCTTCAAACCTCCGATTTCACTTTCCAAGAACTCAACCTTTTCCTTCATCTGTCCTATTTGTGCACTCTTTACAGCTCTTTCTTCTTCAAGAGTCTCACAAACTTCAGTAAGCTCGTGTACCTTATTCTCAAGTAGAACTTCACGGATGGCAGAAACTTGGAAATCAAAGTAAAATGATGCAGCCTCAGCCTCCCAGAGTTCAAACTCATTGCTTCTCTCTTGCAGCTCTAGACTCAGGTTTTCTTCACGCATCTTGTGTTCTTCAATTTCCTTATGTAATGTAACAACTTCAGAGCCCAAATTTTCATTTACTTCACAAAGGTGTTCAATTTCCATGTTCTGTTCTTTGCTATCTTTGGATAGTTCAAGAATCCGCTTCTCTAAATTTTCTCTAATCTGCTTAGATTCCTCACATGCCCTTGTCAGTTCCTCAAGAGACCTGGACAACTCTGCATTCAAGCTACGTGCAGCCTGAAGCTTTTGATCTGCTTCTGAAAGCTCAATGGTCTTCTGTTTTAGGAAATCATTACCAATAATGGTTTGATAGTTTAATTGGTCGTTTATATCTTTGACAGCATATAGCTCCTTGTGCAACTTTTCAACAGTTTCATTCAGCTGTAAATTTTCAGCATCTTTCTTGTCTAACTTCTCCTCCAATTTCCCAACCTTCTCCTCCAGTTTGGTGTTAATCACTTGGAGACCACTTACATCTTCAGCAAGAGCTTTCACTTCAATAACTTTCTCAGCGCCAAAGCTCTCTAAAACGAAAGAGAGACTGCTAAGGGCTACTGCTTCTTGTAGGGCAATATTGTTTTCGTCTTCAAGTATACGCATATCCTCTTTGAGGTCCACAAGTTTCTTGAGCAAAAGTCTGTTTTTTTCAAGCTGCTTGGAATTTTCCTCCTGTAATAGCAGGCAAACTCCCTGCATGCTCTTCAACTTTCCATGTTGAGTCTCCAGTTCAGCATTTAATATTTCTTTCTCCAGCTTTCCATCACTCACTTCCAACATCAACTGCTGGTTCATCTCCAGAAGCTCCTGCTTGTCTTTCTGCAGAATAGCATTCAGCTTTTCCATGATCTCAAACTCATAATCAAGGGCTCGCCTCTCTGATTCAAGTTCGTTGCCCTCTAATTTAAGTTGTCCAATTAAAGTTAAGAGCACTGAGTTCTCAACTAGCAGCCGCTGGTTTTCCTCCTTGTTTCTTGATAGTGAACTCTTTAGGTCTTCAACATTATCCAGAATACACGAAAGAGGAATTTGATCTGATTCAATCACATCCCGAAGCCCGTTAACAGGATCAAACTGAAGAGCCCTGAAAACTTGATAAATCCATGACCTCAGTTTTTCAATTTCATCCAACAGGAATTCACCGTCTATCAGCTGCTCAAGATTTTCACTCTCCAACTCCCTAATTAGTTTATCTGACAATTTGGATGCCTCAACATGTTTCTGACATTCAATCAACAGAGACAAGTTTTTATCTTCAAGGTCTTTTATGAATTTTTGCAAGATGAAGATCTCAACCTGAGCCTTGACAGCTTTATCCATTTTTTCTTCAAACTCTTTCTTCCTCAACTTACTTTCTTCTTGCAGTAGATGTACATGGTCTTCTATATCTGCTAACCGAGATTCACTCGACTGCACAAAACAGGCACGCTCTAGTTGTTCCACACCAAGGGAATCCCGTAGTTCCTCTACTTGAGAGAGTGTTGATTCTTTCTCCTTCTCCAGGTCAACATATTTTTCCTCCAGTTTATTTAATCTGAATTCCAGGATGCATAGCCTCTTTTCAACATTTTCTAGCTTAGAGATCAGGCTCTCTCTTTCATTTACGAGATTGGATTTCTCATTTTTGAGATACTGGCAGAATTCTTCTAAGGTCTTTGACTTTGATCTCAAGCCTTCAAGCTCAATATTAGCACCAGAAAGGGAACTTTCCAGCAATGCGTTTTTCTCCAAGAGCTTCTGCATATTCTCAGTCATTATCTGTAACTGAGAAAGAAGTGTGGCTTTCTCGGCAACAAGAGAAGATTTTTCTCCCTGAAGAAATTCACAGGACTTCTGTAATTCCCCAACCAGCTCCCTTGACGCTTCCAATTTGCCATTAAATTCTGATAGTGAACTTCTCAAAACAGCATTCTTCTCCAAAAGGTTATCCATGTCCCTCAATTTCTCAAAAAGAATTTCAGTCCCACCTCTTTGCTTGCTGCATTCTTCTTTCAGCTTTGAGTTCAAATCTCGCAATTCCTTCACTGACAGCTCTAGACATTCTGGATTTAAACCCACAGATAGCAGCTGCTGAATCAAAGCCTGGTATGCGCTACTCAAGACCTCAATTTCCTCCTTCAATTTGTAAACCTCTTGCTGCAGAACGTTACCTCGGACAATTTGTAGTGCAACCTCACTTTCAAGTTTTTCCTTCAGTTCCTTCAAGTTGAAAATTTCATCTTGCAGATTCTTTATTGATATGGAAGAAGAACTGTTTAATTCATTGAGGCTCTGATTTCCCCCCTGCACCCGCTGGATGTTTTCCTCTAGTTGATGGTTGCTTATCTCCAACTCCTTCAACGTTTGAAGTCTATTTTGAAACTCTAATGTTAAAGCTCTCTGCTCCTCTTGAGATTGTGAGTGCAAATTTTGCAAAGTTTGTAGGGTGGCTTCAACTTGCACAAACCGTAAATGTTCTTCCTGCAGTGATGTCTGAAGTTTCTCCAACTCCTTTTGCTTCTCTGAAAGTTCTTGATCCTTAATTGCTATTTTCTGCACCAGATTATCTGCCTCTACCTGTAGAGATTGATTCGATTTCTCCAGCTGAACACACTGTTCTTCCACACTCCTCAGTTTTTCAGCATTGACAAGAATCTCACTGTTTAACCGTTTTGCGTCCTCTTGAGCACACGAAATTTCACTCTCCATCTTGGCTATTGTTTCCAAGCACTGCTCATACCGGAAAGCTGCAGTATCTTTCTCTTCTTTCAGGTTAGCAAGATCTTCTTTTAGTGCTTTAACTTCACTTTCAGCTCTTTCAGTTTGCATGTTAAGCATTTTCACAGTCTCCTGAGCAAGTGAGATTTTATTTTCTAATGCAGATATTGCATCAAGACACTGCTTGTATCTTAGAAGACCAGCCTCCTTTTCAGCCTCTAATCTAGCAAGCTCTATCTTAAGATTTCGAGCTTCAATTTCTGCTTCAAAAGGCCTATCGTTAATCCCCTTTGCGTTCTCTTGGGCTTGGGAAATAGTATTCTCCGTGCTGGATATTCTTTCCAAACACTGATTGTACTGATGAAGACCAGCATCTCTCTCAGCTTCCAATTTACTTATTGCTTCCTTCAATATTTTGATTTCAATTTCAGCTTTGCTGGCTCGTTCGTCAAGATTCCCAACATCCTTTTGTGCTTCATTAAGTTCTCTCTCCAGGCTAGATAATTTCTTTAAAATCTGCTGGTACTGCAGAAGGACAGCTTCCTTTTCAGCTTGAATCTCAGCAAGAGTTTTCTTCAAGAATTGTACTTCAGTTTCAGCTTTACCTGCACGCTCAGACTTGCAAAGAACATGGGTCTTCAGAGTTTGGTTCTCAATTGATAACTGAGAAAACCCAACTTGCTCACTTTCCTCTGCTTCACCACTATTCCCCTTCTTCATCCTTTCTTCTATAATGTTGGAACTTGGAGGCACTATTCCTGACCCGAACATCTCATTCAACTGCTTTAAACCCCTTTTGCTTATTCCAGAGTCTGATTCTTCTGAATTTATAGCATGAAAAGTTGAAGACAGTCCCACTGCATCCTTTTGCAAGTCATCTAGAGCAAAGAGTGCACGAATTGGATGTGGCATTTCTGGTGTGTGAGGCTCAACCTCAGGGCCTGAAGAGTCCGAGGGTGATTCATCAGCCAGTACAAAAGGTAACTGGTTGGGAAAGGCTTCTGCCATGGTTCGATGGGCTTGGCGAAGCTCCAAAGTTGCATGATCATACCTTTCTGCTAATGCACGGTAAGCTCTATAGAACTCCTCAACCAATTTCATGAGCTCAGGCCGTTTTTTATAGTACATTTCTGCTCTTCTTGCAAAAGAATCTGCATCCTCTTCAATCAGTTTGATCATTGCTTTAACTTTAATATCCATATCTGTTGAAACAGAATAGTTCAAGTTGAGGAGATGCACCAAAAAATAACTGTAAATTATAAAGGAAAAAAGAAAATGACACATAGGCAAGCACAGTAACTCTATTATCTCTTACAACCTGTAGCAATAAGATTTAAGAGCTAAAGGGTACGCAATTTAGATCACACACAAAACATTTGTGATATTAATTGGATTATCCTTTTTTTTTTTTGTTCAGATCCAGATATGTGCTGGCTGGGTTGTTATGCACAGGAAAGAAAGCCAGTTACACCCCACAATTTCCGCAAAATCAGTACCAACTTGGGTTTTATCATACATGAAGACTGCACAACAGTAATTCAAACAGGAAAAACCTTGTCTTAATTAACAAAAACTAGTTCTAATATTCCATCCAGTGGAGCAATTAAAGATGCAAGTGACTTTTAACATTTCACTCAGTAAGTTTTCAACTATTTAGCAACTTCACACTGGCATACATATCGTATTACCTAAGTTTCACGTTGAACTTTTGATATATAACAGCTATGTTACTCAGACTCGAGTATTGAGCGTCGGACATGGGTATATGTCCAACACGAGTATGTTTGATTTATTCTAAGTTTTTCCATGTATTTAGAGGGTCCTTGAGGGATCATATCCCCATACCCATGTCCGGATATGCATCGGACACGGATGTCGGACACAGGTACTTCAAAAAAAATGAAGAGTCGGAGCAACATATATAACAGTATGAAAATATATCATCCTACTTATCCAAAAAAATGCATCATATCTTTTCTATCATACAACCATACTTTTGCAGTGAGAATATTTCTAGAACACTAATGGAGCACTGTATTCAGAAAAAAAATTTATACCTGTAAGATTTTCCTGAAGCCATTTCGAATTCTTTGGAATGTGGCTGCCCCACCACCAGGAATACAACCGTCTAGACTCAGAATGTAACAAAGTTGCCATGATTCGAGCAAAGAACAATAGTGCAACCGGTTTGGACTTTGCAAAAGCCTGGTCCTTATACCAGTGATAAAAACCCAGGTAATGGATCTAGGCCAGAATAACAATTTGCTCTATTCCAATACTCTATATCTTTCCAAAACGAGCCCTTAGAGATCTTTATGCCAGACTCCTTGCACCTACACAACCAGATAATCAAGTTAAAAAATTTTAAGTGTACTCAAGATTACAAAATCCGCACTAGCTTCGTTAATCTGTAGGGGAAAAAAAAAACCATCATGTATACACCGCAAATTACCAGATCAATCAAGATCACTCCAATAATTTGAAATAGTGATTCTATTCCAGCCTTCAAAAACAAGCACTAATCAAGTGAAAAGAAAAGGATGATATCAGATCTTCAACTTTGTAAATAAAGGATCCAGGAAAAATAAGGTCAGCAGTCAGCAACTACAATTCTTCATGATTAAATTGAACAAACAGAAATGCAAGGAATTTAGAACACAAACACTGTGCATGCAGATTCCCAAAAGGCAGGATATAACATGCAGCATTTGTACTTGCAGTGAAAGTGATTCAAAAAGAAAGAAACCATATTAGATAGAAAAAAAGTTATTTGGACCCAGTGGTCCAACTACAAAAGGAATTCATCATATAAATCTACCATTCAAAGAAGCACATAATCCTGATATATATATATATATATATATATATATATATATATATATATATTGGAAGGAAGGAAGGATCTTGATCTTTAAGCAAACTGATCTCCAAGAAAAAAAGAGAAACCAAACCATATGAACATGACTAGACAAGACTGGGAAACAATTAAAGTCTATAAAAAGCAACATCAAAGACTTACAAAAGGAACAAAATCTGGTAATGAACTCTGATCACCAAGCAAAAGCTACCATTCAAACATCAACTTTTGAGCAAATGGTCATCTACAAAAACTGCAAAAAAAGAAGGAAAAAAGAATTATCTTCACAACAAAAACATTTACTATAAGCAAATGAGTAATCAACAAAAACAGCAAAACTGGAGAAAAAGAAGTGTTTTAATAGCAAAAACATGAACTTTAAACAAATGGGTAATCAAAAAAACTGCAAAAGAACAAGCCCTTATCAAAAGTTCGGATAAAAAAACATACCAAGAACACTGAAACAAAACTGGGAAATGCGACTTTGATGTGTTAGGTACCAGAGTGACGGAATAGTGTCTCACAACTAAAATAAGAGATGAGAAAATAGGAACTGAACACACAAAATTTAACGTGGAAAACCCTCAATGAATAAAGGAAAAAACCACGGGGCAAGACTAGAAGAATTTCACTATGAGAAAATATTACAACACCTCTCTCTAAATACTAGGAGAGAACAACCTCACAAAGAATATAAGAAAGTATACAAGAGAGGAAGAGATAATTCTTGGGATGGTTTTAATACTTCTCCTTAAGGCTCTTTATATAGCCTTCAAGGAGGAACTCCTTCGTTGCTCCCACCGATGTGGGACTTTCTTATATAAGTTCTAACAATTCTCCCACTTGAAGATTTGATTAAACCAATCATATCTTCACACCACTCTTTCTGTCTTGCCATTCCATGTTGCTTACGTTTCTGATAGACCATAGGAGGATCGACACCAAATAAACTTGTCAGTGTTGATTGGCTTTGTCATAACATCTGCTAGGTTGTCTTTGGTGTGAATCTTTTGCATATCCACACTTCCTTCTTCTACTACTTCTCGAACAAAGTGATACTGTATACCTATATGCTTTGTCCTGGAATGAAAGGCTGGATTCCTTGCAATGTGCAAGGCACTCTGACTGTCACAATACACAATAATCTTCTGCTGCTTGTGCCCGAGTTCTTCCATTAACCTTTGTATCCATATTGCTTCCTTGCATGCTTGGGTAGCTGCCATGTACTCAGCTTCTGTAGTAGACAAAGCTACAACAGTCTGTAACTTAGATAACCAGCTTACCGCTCCTCCTGCAAGTGTGAACACATAGCCAGTAGTGGATTTCCTTTTATTAAGATCACCTGCAAAATCTGAATCAACATAACCCCTGACAACAAGTTCTGATCCTCCAAAACATAATGCAACATCTGAGGTTCCTTTAATGTATCTAAGGATCCTCTTAACAACATTCCAATGCTCTCTACCAGGATCTGCCATAAATCGACTGACCGCTCCCACTGCTTGTGCAATGTCTGGTCTTGTACATATCATAGCATACATAAGGCTTCCCACCGCTGATGCATACGGTACTCGAGACATTTCCATCCTCTCTGCTTCATTGCTAGGACTCATACCTGAGGATAATTTACAATTGACAGGAAGTGGGGTAGATATTGGCTTACAGTCTTGCATGTTGAAGCGTCGCAAGACCTTCCTCAGATAATTCTTTTGAGAAAGCCAAATTTTCCTGTCTTTTCTGTCTCGGTGAATTTGCATCCCTAAAATCTTGTTTGCGGGTCCCAAGTCCTTCATATCGAACTCCCTAGCCAACTGTGCCTTCAAATCTTGGATTCGATCTTTGTTGGGGCCTACCACCAACATGTCATCCACATACAACAGCAAAATAATGAAATCATTATCATCAAACCTCTTGTAGTACGTACAATGGTCTGAACTCAGTCTGTTGTATTCAAGGCTAATTATGAAAGAATCAAATCTCTTGTACCAACATCTGGGCGCCTGCTTTAGACCGTACAGAGATTTGGTCAACCTGCAAACCAAGTTCTCTTTGCCTGTTTCAACAAAACCTTCTGGTTGGAGCATATAAATTTCTTCTTTAAGCTCTCCATGTAGAAAAGCCGTCTTTACATCTAGTTGTTCAAGATGTAAATCAAATGCAGCACACATAGCCAACACTACTCTGATAGTAGTAAGTCTGACAACTGGAGAAAATATCTCGTTGAAGTCAATACCTTCTTTCTGAGCATATCCTTTTACAACCAATCTAGCACGATATCGTTCTACTTGATCATTGCTATCCCGCTTGATCTTGTAGACCCATTTGTTACCAATGGCTTTTCTGCCACGTGGTAATTCCACCAGTTCCCATGTCTCGTTCTTGTGAAGAGCTTCAATTTCTTCCTGCATTGCTGTCATCCACAGAGAAGCATCTGGGCTACTAGTAGCTTCATGAAGAGTTGATGGCTCTCCATCCTCTGTTAAAAGACAGTATGCAACATTGCTCTCCGTAACATACTCCGTGTGCCAATTTGGAGGCCTTCTCTCACGAGTTGACCGTCGAACTTCTACAGCCTCGGACTCAACTGGTTCTGGTACCTCATGCTCTGGTTCTGCTTCAGAAGAATCATCTTCTTGAGAATTTCTATCCATCTGCACTGTAGCAGTCTCTTTTGAAGTGTTGTCATTTGTTTGCTCACTTTGCAGTTCATTTTCTGCAAAAACTACATCTCTGCTGACAACAACCTTGCGGGCAGTGGGATCCCACAGGCGATACCCCTTAACACCGTCAGCATAACCCAAGAATATACATTTTCTGGATTTTGGATCCAGCTTTGTTCTTTCTTGGGAGTTGTACATCACGTACACAGGACATCCAAACACATGTAGAGAAGAATAATCAGCTGGCTTTCCTTTCCACATCTCCATAGGCGTCTTCAAACCAATCGCCGTTGATGGTGATCGATTTATCACATAACAGGTGGTTTTGACTGCTTCTGCCCAGAAAGATTTGGCCAATCCCGCTGTTCTCAGCATGGCTCTTGTTCTATCTAGGAGAGTTCTGTTCATCCGCTCTGCTACACCATTCTGTTGAGGCGTATGTGCAACCGTGAATTGTCTCATAATACCCTCTTTCTTACAGAATGCTAGAAAGTTACCGTCTACATATTCTCCTCCATTGTCTGTCCTCAAGCACTTGATTCTTTTCCCAGTTTCAAGCTCTACTTGTGCTTTGAACTCCTTGAATACTGGAAACACATCTGACTTCTTCTTGATTGGGTACACCCATAATCTCCTGGAATAGTCATCAATGAATGATACAAAATACTTTGCTCCACCCAGGGATATTTCTGGTGACTCCCACACATTAGAATGGATTAAGTCCAGTATGTGTTTGCTTCTTGTAGTTACTTTAGCAAACTTCAATCTATGCTGCTTGCTTATCACACAGTGCTCACAGAAAGGTAAATTGACCATCTTGAGCCCGGGCAGGAGATTGCGTTCTGCAAGGACTTTCAAGCCTCGCTCTGACATATGGCCTAATCTGCGATGCCACATCATCGTCGTTTCTTCTTGGCTGGCTGCTGCAACTGATGCATCTGCCTCTTGCAACGTCTCTCCCAAAAGCATGTATAGATTGCTTGTGATCTTCTCTGCTTTCATCACCACAAGGTTTCCTTTCACTACTTTCAATATTCCACATTCAGTGTGGATCTTGCACCCGAGGTCATCCAATTGTCCAATTGACAATAAGTTCTTCTTTAAGCCCTTCACATGTCGTACCCCTTGAATTTTGCGAACAGTACCATCATGCATTTTTAATCTGACGGTACCGACTCCAGCAATATCTAAGGCGTGATCATTTCCCATGAACACAGATCCTTCCGAAATAGGTTCATAAGTGCAAAACCAATCTCGGTGTGGAGTCATGTGCCATGTCGCACCTGAATCCATTATCCAGACATCATTGAGTTTCTTTCCGCCTTTAGAACTAGTCGCTGCTTCACTATACAAGATTTCTCCATCATCTGAGGTACTTGCAACACAACCTTGGGAGGTTGATGTTTCAGAATTCTTTTCTCCACCCTTCTTATTATGCCAACACTCCTTCTTCGAGTGCCCTCTCATGCCACAATTGTAGCATTTAAGATTCTTCCTTCTTCGAGATTTTGATCTACCATGATTCTGACTCCCACTGGAGCCACGTTCTGTTGATCTGCCTCTCATCACCGTTAAAGCCTCTGCTTGCTTTGAATTTTCTGACCTTTCCTCCTTATTCTTGCGCCTGGATTCTTCTTCAAGAATAGCACCGGCAACATCATCAAAGTGAAGAGAGTCACTAACATTGTTATTTGTGATGTTGATGATGAGTTGATCATACGAATCTGGTAAACTCTGAAGTAGAAGTTTCGCACGTTCATTTTCCGCTATTTTGAAATCTGATGCTGTGAGTTGAGCAAATAGCGTATTCAGAGTGTTGATGTGATCCGTTACCGACGTGGATTCACTCATTCGAAGAGTGTAGAGTTTCCTCTTCAAGAATATTCTGGTGTGAAGTGACTTCACCTCGTACAATTTGTTTAGAACATCCCAAATCTCCTTTGCAGTCTTCTTCTCTGCAACACTTGACAAAACTGAATCCACCATTGCTAGGTGCAGATTGGCAACAACATTGTCATCCTTCTCTTTCCACTTTTCATCAGTCATTTCTGTGGGTCTACTTTCAATTGCTTCTAGACAATTATCCTTCCTCAAAATTGCTCTTATCTTCAATTTCCACAAGGAGAAATTTCTCCCACTGAACTTCTCTATCTCGAATTTTGCTGCCATGGTTGTACACGAACTGAAGCGAGTTACACTATTTCACCGTGAATAGTACCGTATACGTGAACAGTATTGTATATATGTCGTACACTAGAACAAATCCAGTATACGTTAACAATTACTGCAAAAGTATACAACCACACGTATGAATAATAACTGTATCTGTGAATAGTACAGTACAATTGAATAGCCCGTATGCTGGAACAGTGACCGTAGCCCATGAATAGTGCACCAGGTAGGTTCCCAGGAAAGAGAGGTGGGTCACTGATAGACACACTTAAATACCAAGTCTTTCCTAGCCAGAACTTCCCTAGACACTTTCACACTACCACACTTTATTTTCAGCAACAAGAATAATTCTTTTCTGATGTGGAAGATCAGACAATACTGCAACCACAGAGCATACTAAGAACCAACACTTTCACTGCAGCGGAATAAGGACCACGAACCAATGGCTCTGATACCACTGTTAGGTACCAGAGTGACGGAATAGTGTCTCACAACTAAAATAAGAGATGAGAAAATAGGAACTGAACACACAAAATTTAACGTGGAAAACCCTCAATGAATAAAGGAAAAAACCACGGGGCAAGACTAGAAGAATTTCACTATGAGAAAATATTACAACACCTCTCTCTAAATACTAGGAGAGAACAACCTCACAAAGAATATAAGAAAGTATACAAGAGAGGAAGAGATAATTCTTGGGATGGTTTTAATACTTCTCCTTAAGGCTCTTTATATAGCCTTCAAGGAGGAACTCCTTCGTTGCTCCCACCGATGTGGGACTTTCTTATATAAGTTCTAACATGATGATCAGCAGCTGTGATAGTAAACCTCCAGCTGCATTTTTTCCAAAGTTACCCCATTGTTCTCTTTGTCACTTACACTCTCTCTACACTTCTTTTTCTCTTTCGAATGAGTTCTTTGCATTATATTCTTAGATTTTGCACAAAGAGAGAGGGTGAAAAAAAAAAGAGTAAAGTTAACAAGGTAAGATATTTATGAGTATTCTAAAATTTCTTGAAATTTTCCTTTCTGTAAATAAGTAATTTGCATTTAAAGAAAATATGAGACTGAATAGAACTTTGCATTGTTAAATTTAAACTTATCGTACTTATTAATTTTGGGTTTAAGGAAATGGTCAAATTCTTTTTGCTGTCTTTTCTAAGTTTTTTTCCTCTTAACTTTCATTGTGCTTTTAGGGAAAAAAAAAATATACTTGAAAATGGAAATGGAAAATAAATGACTACTCTACCCTTGCTTAAGATCTCAATAATGTTCTTTCTTGGGTTCGTGTCATGTGTGGTTTGTGATAAGGTTAAAAAAAATCAAATTGAAAGTTGAATCGATCAGATTTTTTATTTTTGATTTAATCGGTTTAATTAGTTGGATCGATTTGATTAAAATATTTTTAAATATATAAAAATAATAATTTTAATTTTAAATAAGTAATACATATAGTAAATAATTGATAAAAATATGTATTTAATTTAGTGGTATAGTATGATTTTTAATATAAAATCGAAAGGTTAAGAGTTCAAATCTCATCACTTACAAAATAAATTAAAAAAAAAACAATTTTTTATCGATTTTATCGGGTTTTTTTACCAGTTAAACAGATTTTTCACTGATTCAAAGAAAACTTGATTTTATATATAGTATCGGACCGGACAGGCCCCTGATTTTCGATTGAACCGATCCGATTTTTTAATCACTGGTTTGTGAATATTTTTTCTTAAAATATGCTCTAAATTTTACAAAATTTTCTTTTTTTTTTTTATAAAAGACTTCACAGTCTGAAATAAGAAAATGAATTATAACTATTGAGATTTAAATCTTAAATTACTAAATGTAATTTTTTAAGAATGATCGCATAATCAATTAACTAAACTCCAAGCTCAATTCTACAATAATTTTCACTCGTCCTAAAATAATTTAACTGAAATGGATTTTTTATTTATTTTGTTTTATACTTCTTAATCCGATAAGTTGAGATAAATAAGAATTTACAATATGATAAATTCAAATAAAATCATTATTTATCACAAGAGAGATTTAATAAAATTCTTTTGTTACATATAAAATCATAAATTTCACCATTTAATTGTAAATTTTAAAGTGTATTTATATAGGATAGGAGTTTTAACTTCATGGACTTGGGAGTTATCATGAAATCTTAACGGGATTTAATCACTCTCACAAAATCCAAATTGAATTTATTAATAAAAATTAGATTTATTTTATTAAAGTAATTAAAAAAAAATTTAATATATTTATTAAAATTTATATTTGATATATTCTCGGTATATAGATGTTATACATTGGATCACAAATCTAATAATATTTACTTTTAAGGATTTAAATTTTTTTAAATTTGTTAAAAAATAACGTGACAATTTGTAGTGCACAATAGTACATAACATGTATACATTAAGGCATCAATTATAAACTTTATATATTATGATCCCGTTTAGCATTGTTGTTGGTACAACTTTTGAGGTCAAAAGCTGCATTTCACCGCAAACGCGCTAAACAAGTAAAAATATTGGCTTTTACAGTTGAAACCATGGTTTGACAATCCAAACCAAAAAGCTAAAAAAAATAGAGCTTTTGGATTTTATAAACTGACTTTTTGATAAAATGACTTTATTATCCTCACATCTCTAAATTTTTATTATTTTAAACATATATTTTTTGACGTTTCAATTCCTCATAGCATTTTTTGACAACAATGCCAAACACTTAAAAATTCGTAAATCACATTTTTTTACCATATTTTTTAAACACACTTTTTTCAACCTAAATTTTTTTTAACTCAAATTTTTTTCAACAATAATACTAAACTAATCCTATAAATTGCTAATTAATTGTATAACTCAATGTTTTTTTTTTTTTTTATCATTTTGGTTATGATATGAAAAGACTAGAAAATTCTTCAAGATTATTGATCCATCATAGGTTAAAAGTCAAACTAAAAAAGAAAAGCTCTAGAAATTATGACATTTTGATCATTTTAGAACTAGACAAAGGAAATTAAGGATTATAAAGTGTTCATCTTGATATTCTTCTAACTAAATGAATTTTTTTGGGTCAAAAAATCATAAGCTTTTTGCTTTTAGAAAGTGGTTAAATAAAGTTCTTACTGGCCCATCAAACAAAAATAAATAAAATAAAATAAAGTTTGCATGCAATTCTTTGTATTTCATACCAATTATTTTTTTCAAAGGAAATATCGTAACATTAATTTATATTTAAACAATGTATAGCAAATTAATTGCCATTTTTCTTCAAAATTGACACATTATTTGTAATTGGATTTTGGATTAAGTTTTTTTTAGTACAAAGAAAATCGTAATCTGAATATAAAAAAAAAATTACCATACTGAAATTCAAATTTCAAACTTTATAAATGTTATTTTTTAAAAATAATTATATAAATCCACTATATTTCATTAAATTTCTTTCTTTACTAAGGTAAGTTGTTCCTTTTCAAAGATGGGCCATTAGGAGTGGTCCACATTTGTCATATTATAAGAAAATTTATAGAAATTTAACTTTTTTTTTAGAGAGTTAGTGGGTTCATAATTTCATAGCCATATTTGTTTCAAAAAATTTCTCCTTAACCCTTCAAATGTCAAAAGTAAATTCTATTAAATCAAATTTAGAATCATTACTCTTTCACTTTAAAATTTTTTAATACACGAGCAAAGATATTTATAATTTTTGCCTAAATCTAATTCTCTTATCGGACAATCTTATTTAAGGATGACAAAATTCGATCAAATTGATAAATTTTGTACTGATTCATTCTGAATGGAGATTTTTTTTTTTGAAAAACAATGACAGGGTGGAGCGGGATGGTTTTGGTAAATGCTTGCTCTGTCCCGTCCCGCTTTTTGAAATTATTATCTTACTCCCTAAAATATTTTATATTTTTAGTATATATATTAGATATATATACTAAAATCATATATATATTAATATTTTATATATATATACTTTTAGTATATATATATGTATATTATATATATTAAAGAACTTTATATACTAAAATTATGTTCATGAATAAATTATAATATAATTTTTTACAATATTAAGTTAAAAATAATTAATATAAATTATGGTGTAGCGGAGTGGAGCACCGTGGAGCTGTTATGGATGTAACCGACATCCATTGAGGTGGATGTTTCCGACATCCATACAAAAGTAGGATGAAGGTGGATAAGGTAATCTCCACTCCTGTCTCGCTCCATTGCCATCCTTAATCTTATTCATGGTTGAAATCAACTCGAATTGGTTGATTGAATTGGTTAAATTGAAAATTGAAAACCTATCTGATCCAGTATGATAGATAAAAATTGGCAATTTATTGAATAGAATACAACTGGTTTTTGGTTATTTTTTTAAATGATGTGATCTAAACATTTAATTTTTTAATTTTATATTAAAAATCATACTATTAAATCAAATATATATTTTAATTAATTATCTATTATATTTATTATTTATTTAATATTTAAATCTTTTTAATTAAACCGTCATCCAATGATTAAAAATCTTACCAATTTAATTTTCGTCCTATTTTTTCGTCATTCTGAAAATTACAATACTTATTAATTGTAGTTTGAGATATTAAGGTAAATTTTTATTTCTAAGTTACTATTGTATTTTATAGTTATAATTAAGCCATTAATTATTTTTATGGACAACCACATTTAAGCTGACAAAACTGTCCCTAACAAAGTGGTAGCTGATCCATTAATCTTGGCAAACTTTTTCCTTTTGCTTGAGAAAATTTAAACACTATAGTTTAGTACTTACTTATTATTAGATATGTTCATGGTCGGACTACTCGCCTGACCAGACAGGTCTGGTTCGAATTGGGTCGAACTTAGATAAAGATTTTGGTAATTCGAACCAATCTGACTCGAATTACTATTCATTAAATAAAAAATATTTTTTATTTAAATCTAATTATAAAATATATAAAAATATTAATAAAAATATTTTTTTAATATTTTTAAATAGTAAAACGGACTTTCGGACCCGACTCGAAATAAGCTTGGATAAGGAAAAAAACATTTTTCGAGCCCCATGAGTAGACCTGCTCACGGGTCGAGTAGCCCGCCCGACTCTACAGGCCCGACCTGTACTAGGCCGGACTTGGGCACTAATATTTGTGATCCGGCCTAGATCCATGTTCATTTATTAAAATAATAATATTTTTTAAATTCTAATCATAAAAAAAAAAAAAATTAATATAAAAAATAGTGCTTCGGACCCATGAACTGGTCCGGCCCGACCCCTAAGCACCTCTACCCATGAGCAGGTGTATGTATTATTCACATGCTTCATTTACTTATTTTTTTCCCTTTCAAAAAGTATGAAGGCAAAGTAACAACTGTTCAATATACAAAAGAAAAAAAGGTAATACATCATTTCATCATAAAGAAAGAAAAAAAAAAGGTGTTAAGATGATAGAAGATGCTTACCAACCGGGAAAAAAATTAAATATTTAATACTCGTATTGTATTTTTTTAAGATTTTGACTCATTTAATAATTTGTGTTGTATTTGTGTTTACACGATTAACACACAAAAAAAAACATAAAATATGATACGTATACACGAATTATCGTATCTCATTTTTAGGTTAACCATTTGAATTTTTGGGTATAATAATTTGGGTTTTATGATGGGAAACCAAGTTAAAAATAGGGTAGTTTAACCATGGTCTCTTCTTCTTTCTAGTTTTAGGAACAGTCCTGTTTGCAATCAAATTGTTTGAATGGTCTAAACATCAATGGCGTAGAATTAAGGGTCTATCCCCCACATGGACTCTAAAACTACATGTGAATGACGGATGATTATGGGTCCACTGCCCATATGGATACCAACATTTTAGTTCAATTTGTTTGGAGTATTAACTCTTAAGGTACCAAGCCCTATAAGTAGCTTGTTTATAAGTTGGTTCGAATCATATCGAATCAAATCGAAATAAAAAAAAAAAAAAAATTGTTCAAGGTTTGGTCCAATCCATTGAACTTAAAAAATTCGTTATACTGTTTAAAATATATTTAAAATTTATAATTTTATAATTAAATTTGAATAAAAATAAATTCTATTCATTAAAGTGTAATCCAAATTAAATCAAATCGATCCGAATTTAAGATATCTTATCTCAATCCCGACATGTCAACATGTCAAACCAACGAGGAAATGGTAGTTTTGGAGTGGAATGTTGCTTTTGCTTAGCCTAAGTTGGATCATTAGGCCCCCTAACTATACATTAGTTAAGGACATATTCACTTTTTTATTATACTTGTGATGGACCAATCACTTAGATCAATAAAAATAATTGAATATTCTAAAAATTTATGTCAAAATTTCAAACTAATAATTTTTTAATTGAATATTTTAAAAAATAAAGTGGTATTTTGTAGTTAATTGATAGTGTATAAAAGTTATATATCGTTAATGTATTAAATATAAACCCATAGAATAATTGGTATCAATAATTACGTTGAGAGAGGAAAAAAAGTATTGAATATTCTTATAAGAAGAATTCTGGTTCGAATTAAGTCGAGTTTGAGATAGAAAAATTTCAATATGCACCGGCTTGACTCGACCCATATTACTATTAAGTAATAAAATATTTTTTATTTAAATTTAATTATAAAAATATTAATATAACAATTTTTTTTTTAATTTTTAAACGATAAAATAGGCTTTCAAGCTCGCCAGATAAAGTCGGACCTTGAACAAATTTTTTTTGCTATATGAATATAATCCGACCCGACTCATGAACGAATTAAAACTATATATATCATTGAATTGTTGGGCCACAAAATCAGGTTATAGCATAAATATAGAGTCTCACTCTAATTGCATTTCCTACACAGCCATCTAATTGATGGCTTTGCAAGGACTGGCTCATGTCCAAACATATATAGATGCTAGGCCTACTATAATGTAAAGTTGTCTCAAATTTTCAACAAAATATGAATATTTGAATTGAACCCATATATTTTTTTAATGCCAGAGGAGAAAATTACAAGTAAAACTTTAGTTAGACTAGACAAAGTTTGTATATAGTTTCAACTTTAATGTCAATCCTATCCTTTTCAAAGCACTATTGATGCTTACTCACTACCAAAGCTGCTGCCATGCTTTGAAGGCACTATAGCTCAAAATTTCCCACAGCAAAAGAAAATAGGATAACTCTATTTTTTCTCTCTCTAAAATTATTGGGTGGGAAAAAATAGATGAGAGCATATATATGAATGAATGAATGGATATTACAAAAGACTTTAGTCTTTGTTACTAGAAAAAAATTCTTGTATTCTCAATTGTATTTGAATAGAAAAAGACTCAGAAAGCAATATCACAAGAATGCAAAATATATATATATATGATTTGATCTATAATCTACATCCATGAAAATTACACTGTTGATTTTTTGAATTGTTTATAAGTTTGTACAATAGTGTCTTATATATATATATATATATAATGTTTTCATCAATTTTTAAAAAAAAAATCAAATAAAAACATCGTATCGTAATCTCTAATATATCTAATTAAATTTATGATATTAACACACTCCCTCAAACTCAAGGTGGTATTGTAGATATTAATTTGAGTGTTAACTAACAAAGAAACATGTGGCGGAACACATGACACAAGTAGGGATGACAGTATATCAGATATCTGTAATTTTTAAAATATTTGAATTTGAATCCGTTTTATTTATCCGATATCTGAATCCATTTATTATCCGCTTACTTTTCGAATCCACATTCGATTTAGATAGCTATATCCGTTGATATCCGAATTCGCTAATTTTTTGACTTTATTAAATCATTTTTTTTTTTAAATATAAAATTAAATAATAATTAAATATGTAATAGGATATCCCAATTCGTTATTCATATAAATAAAGCAGATTCGGATAACAGATTCGGTATCCGACACTATCCGCATCAAAACCAAAGCGGATTCGAATAACGAGTATCCAAGGGTTTATATCCGAATCCGTTGTGGATAGTAAATCTAATATCCGAATCCGCAAAAAACAAATTGGATAATATCGGATATCAATTTTTTACTATCAATTGTCATCCCTAGACACAAGAATTTGATGTGACGTAACACACAATAAAAAAAATCTAACGTGAAAAAATGTGGCAAGAAAACGCGGCGTAACGTTATAAGAAAATCTAATGTGGTGTAACACATGACAAGAAATGATTTAACACATTGTAGAAAAATCTGACATGACGTAACACGTGGTAAACTGAAACGGGTTATAAGGCAAGAATAATAGAACAAACACAAGCAAGAGAACACAACAAACCTTAGCTCCAATACCATATATATTACAAGAAAAAGAATTCTTGTATTTTTAGTTATGTGTGAATATAAAAGAGTATGAGAGAAACAAAATCATAAGAACATAAAGGAATATGTGATTCGATCATGATGACTTATATATACGGAAAAAAAAAACCTAAAGGGTTATATTGTTGATATTTTGAATTATTTATAAATTTATATAAGAGTGTCCTATAAATATAAAAAAAAAAAATCTCACCATTTAAAAAAATAATATCATAATTGTTAATATATCATATCATAATCTATAAAATATTTAATTCAAGTCATATATCTGAAAAGGTAAATATAGAGAAAGAGAAAAAAGAGGGATGAAAATGGAATGGGAACCCAGCACTAAAGTGATAAAGGGAAAAGGTAGTAAAAGGGAACAAAATCTCCCACATATAGTCATATACTGCTATGATGAAAAGGAAAATGCCATGCCATGCCATTGCCACCTCCATTTCTCTTGCCCATGTCCTTGGTGCAGCTATTTATCACTTTCCCTCTCATTGAAAGGTTTGAATTGTAAGTTGGAAAAACACTATTTTGTGGCATTGGTTCCTATTAGCTTAGCCCCATTTATTTGATAAATGACCCAGAAAAAAAACACTAATCCTTGCCATTGCCAGTTCCATGCAAGGCATCTCTCAGTTTAATATATCCTTGGCATTGGATCATAATATTTTCCTTCCCATCAAACACATTAGTATGAGGGAGGGTTAATATGACAATATCAACCCTTGGCTTGAGGCTTGGACGATTCTTAGTTACTGCATTGCTTAAGCTGCATTTGGAGAAAGAGAAAGAGTTAATTCAGTAAGGTGCCACTATTGTTAGGATGTAATCGAGTCGATTCGAGTCCAAATAGTAAGAAGTTCGAGCTTGAACTCACCTCAAAACTCATGATTTAAAATTTGAATCAAGCTAGAGCAAGTTTCATCTTTTAAGATCAAGCTCGATTTGAGATAAAAACCGAACTACTCAGCTCGCTCAATTAATCTCGTTTACCTTGTAAAAGATAAGCTCAATTTCAGTGCTCAACCTCAAACGCGATTATTTGTGTTTGAGCTCAAACTTGAATTGAGATTTTTTTCATTACCAATTAAAAATAAAATACTCGATTAAGCTCGCAAGCCACTCGAGCCGGATATTAGAATACTTGAACTCGACTTACTCGATAACTTGAGCTCGAACTCGGCCTCAACAATGATCAAGTCAATTCGAATAACTTGCGAGCACAAATACCTCGTTTACGTCACTAACTATTATTTACATTGCTAGTGAACAGCTAAAAATAAATTCATCATGGTGAAAACAGTCCAGTGTAAAGGTAAAGCTTCAACCTTCAACAAAGAGTTGAATGGGGTAACCTTAGTGAAATTTAGAAAATTGAGCTAATGTTTCACAGCATATTATTCTATTGGAATTTGATATAGGAGAAAGAAACAATTGAAGTGTTTGAATCCCACAACCACCTATCCCATCCCTTTGAAAGAGAAGGAAAAGATGGAGGAAACATCCTTAAATAGAGATGTTCAGGAACAGAAGTTGATAATCATAATGAAATTTAATTCAGCCTGAAAAATAAAGATACAAGACTATGTTACTTGGACTCCGGTGTGAATGTCGGGTACAAGTATGTTCATTTCTTTCTAAATATTTTCATGTATTTGGGAGTTTTTGAAAGGTCATATCCCCATACTCATATCTGGATATACACCGGACACAAATGTCGAACACAAATACTGCAAGAAAAATGAAAAGCCGGAACAATATATATACAAGATACCATATTATACAGGAGAAGTTTAACATTATGGAAGCACGATATGATTTTATTACACAGATACAGCCTAAAAGCAAACGCCACTCTCTAACATAACAAAGATTTAAAGAATTTCATCTTAACTTTATGAAAACTGGAAAGTTACCATTTTAATGCTGAGGAGTAAGGGAAGGAAATGAGGGTATTGACTGCAATATCAACTTCCGGCCACTCCTCCGACCACCGGGGGTTGACCTTAACTTACATTGAGGAGGAGAGATCCTCTTACTGTTGGGAGAAGAAGTCTTGATGCCAGTGCCGGGAGAAGAATCGCCTCGTAGAATCTCAGGCATTTCATCTTCTGCAACAGTTTGGAAATGCTTTTCGATAACGTTTTGAGGCCGAATAATATTAGGTTTTCCATATCTTTGCCCATTATACAGTGTGGAGGATGATCCAATGGCAATAAAGGACCTTGGTGGCTTGCTCTTTGATGAAAATGGCAGTTGAACCAAAGGACTGTGCAGAAAATATTATTGAAAGTTATAGTAACAATAAATATTAATTTTATTATTGAAACAAGCAGTTCAAGGAAGAAACCTGCAAAGCTGTAATGGAGTTGTTGGGAGAGCAGAAACTTGGTTTTGCTCTTCATTATTCAAGATGTCAGTTTTTTCTAAATTTTTGTCCACCCCATTCTTGTCTGAAGGATCCGTTTCTTCCTCTTCTGGCCCTTCTGTTTCCTCTATAGCGGATCCTGTATTTCGAAATGATCCAGTGAATAAGAACTTGAAAATAATGTCAAATAGATTCAACAAGAGGCATGTATTGAAATAATAATGCAAGTCAAAGGCTCTATGTTACTCGGACTCGGGTGTGAGTGTCGGATATGGGTATGTGTCGGACACGGGTATGTTCAATATATTCTAAGCTTTTCTATGTATTTGGAAGGTCTTGGGAGGGTATCCCCATACCCATGTCCGGATATATGTTCGACACGGGTACTTCAAGAAAAATGAAGAGTCGGAGCAACATAGCAAAGGCACGCTTACCATCCTTCCTACCAAATGCATTCTTACACCCTTCACATCTGCAGTTGATGGAGCATCCAACACCACCCTTTAAGAGAAGAAAATGACTTCTAAATCAGTTTATGTAGAACAACATAAGCAGAAAGGTTTTGCAAAGGAGAAAAACCTGATAGCATTCACAATATTTCTTCAGGCAACTTGATTTCTTGCAGTTGCATCCTCTTTTATGTCGAGCTGAAGCTGGAGTTTTGCTAGAGTCATCCTGCAAGAAGAAATGGCAAATTCGGCTATATAGCAACTCACAATTGACTAAGTAGATTGAGAAACGTTAGAGTTATTCCTTACCCCAACTTCAGGTATCGGATCAGAGCTCCTGATCACTTTGGGAGCAAATGCAAGTGGGTTACGAGACTCGATCTGCTTGCGAGTTGCAAGTACAGTATCTTCATGGATAGGCTTATTAAAACAGTCTTGACATGAACATGGCTCTATGCAGTATACACCAGTAGCAAAGCATTCACAGTAGCTGAAAAAGACGGTTCAAAAATCAAAGGAGCACATCTAATGAAAAATACAAAATGTAATTGTTCCCTTTCACATATTATTTATTCTTGCACACAGATATAGAAGAAAAACAGGAAAATAGAACCAACATCTTTCAAAGAATAATAAAGAAAAAAGGAGTCTTGGCCTATGTTGCTCCGACTCTTCGTTTCTTGAAGTATCCGTGTCCGACGTATATCCCGACATAGGTACGGGGATATGATCCTCCAAGGACCCTCCAAATATATGAAAATCTTGGAAAAAATTGAATACACCCGTGTCTGGCACTCACACCGGAGTCCGAGTAACATAGGTCTTGGCAACATATTGCAATTACTAACTAACAGAAAATGTTGAAGAGAAGGAGCTTGCATTTGACTCAGAACTCATCCTAGTAGATCACAGTGGTAACCATGAATATGAAGAAGCATGTTCTAAACAAAAATTAGAAGAACTTACAGTTTCAAACACTTTGACTTCTTGCAGTTGCAACGCTTACAGGCCTCATTCTCTCCTGCTTGTTCCAATCTCCGTCTGAAAATCCATAAAATGATGTTGTACAAAACAAAAGTTTAGACATGTAATATCAGATAGTAATAATCCAATAAACTATATACTGTCAAGTCCTCATACCTCCTCTTTTTGGGACTATTTTGATTGAACTCTTCATTAACTAAATAGGCAGATGCCTGAGAAGCATCTTCTGCAAGTTGAACCCCATTTTCAACCGGATCAGTTTCTCTTTCGGTAGAGGCTGAAGTCAAAGATTCATGACCAGCTTCTTGACCTGCTGTGGGGGGTAAAATGGATGTAGTGGAGCTAGGGAAACTTAGCTTTTGTGTCCCGGAAGATAAAGTTTCGTTTTTGATTTTCTTGTTATCCCTTGAAGTTGTTGCAAGAGCATTTAAGTGCAAACCAATTCCTGGTAAAATGCACCTTGAGGAATCATTGTCAGGCTTATTAGGCACCAATTGGTTATCTACAGAAGAACTGGTATTTGAACCGTCATTTAAGTTCTTCCTCCGAGCTGCCAGCATCTCAAAGTCTAAACAGCGCCTTCTGAATCCACGATTCAAATTAGAGCCAGGCTGTGAGCAAACATATAAAGACATTGTCAGTTATAGCAGATCAAGAGAATGATTTTCATATTAATATTGGGGAGAATTAAAATAACAAAATGTTGAACAGACAACTGAATAAAGAAATCCCTGTAATAATGGAATGACCAATATATATGGGTGAGTGCAGGCTACCTTGAACTATCACAGTGGATATATTCTTAGCTGTTAGAGTAGGATCATGAAATATAATTTTGTGAACTGAAGGCAATTATAAGTAATAGCTATGTTGCTCCGACTTTTCATTTTTCTTGAAGTACCATGTCCGACACATATTCGGACATGGGTATGAGAATATGACCCTCCAAAGATCCTCCAAATACATGGAAAAACTTAGAAAAAATTTAACATACCCGTGTCGGATACATACCCGTATCCAACACTTACAACCGAGTCCGAGTAACATAGAGTAACAGTGTCTACAATACATTGCTATTACTATAACATGACATGAAGAAAAGACTCAGATCATGCTGCAACTAGTGAAAGAACAAACATGTTCCAAATATTCTACTTCTCTGCAACTCATGCTGTAGAAATTGCTCTTTATCGCTTCAATTTACACTCGCTGAATGTTGTTAATAACAAAGGTATGCAGCAACTCTTACCTTAAAAGAAAATGGGGCATACATCCCAGTTTCCATATTGTCAGTCAGATTGCCTGACATGCAGTTAGTCACACTAGTATTCTCAAAATTTCCATGCCCATGGTTTATTTCCTTCAGCTCCCCAGCTTCTCCAGTTTGCAGAGAAGGATATTTATGTTCATCGGAATCAACAGTAGTTTGAGATACCTCATTGATATCATTTTGTGGGAACCGAGAAATAAGAGTAGGACAAAATCTTGTACCAGGGTCCAATGATTTCTGAATTACACCCCTAAAAGCCTCCGAATCATTAGGCGAATTAAAAATCAATAGGTCAGCTGCATCAGGAATCAAACACTCCCAGTCACATCCTATAGTTTCCCTTTTTTGCTCAATCTGGCAAAGGCCCGCTAATTCCACTCCACCATCAGATAAACCTCTTTCAGAGGCCTCTTGAACAAACGGGACAATTGAGAGAGATGTGCAAGTCGATTCTGATAAACAATTTGTCTCGATAACACAAGGTGCTGGATCGCAGTTGGGGCTGCCACAATCGTACTTTAAGGTTTGTGGCAACTCAATCGCAAACCTTGAAGTTTCATTAGGCAGCTCAAGAGAAGCTTCACCCAGGGAAACTACTGGATCAAAATTCTCCGGTAGCTCAGCAGTGCTATCACACAGCTGACCTGCTTCCGTACCAGCCTCTTCATTTGCACTAACTTTAGGCCCCTCTCCAGAAGACAACTCAGGTTTTGATGGATCTGTATAGCTATTAACAAGACAAATGAAAATGAGGTATCAAGGCATGAAACTAAAGAATCAGGGCACGAACAATAAAGAATATACTAGTCTGTTACCTTTTCAGGAATCTAGATTCCTTGTGAGAGCTGACATGGGGTGAAGTGAAAATAGATGGAAGTGATGCAAAAGTAAGCGGGTTGAATGTTTGCGTAAGGTGTATGGATTTGACTGGCTTGATGGGGGAAAGATTGTTGATATAGTTAAAGACTGGGGAATCCTGTACACAGTGGAAGAAAAACCCGTCTTAGATAATGTTACAAAGTCAATATGAGATGCTTAAATTAATCAAGTTCTAGTATGGAATTAGATGTTCTTGAGCATTAAACAATGTTTCCCACAAAACATCTTCTGATCCAAATCAAATGCTTCTCTGACGTCCAAAATTTTGCAACAAAGATGAATATGAGAGCAAGAGGAAATGACACATATATGCTGTTGCAAAAGAAAAAAAATATTGAACTAATAATTGGCTAAATGAAAGAGTTCTACTGAGTCAAATGACTATCAACAAAATCAGGGTCAAAATGATGGTTTTTAAGTGAAAAAAAAAAATCAAGAAAGACTTTCAATGGAAAAAGAAAACAAGAAATTCACAGGTCTAACATTAAGCAGGAAGACAATTCTGCCATGGTCAATTTTTGAATAAGAATCAAAAACAGTGACTGAAAATTTTAAGTGCATTCAGTACAATGTCTATGAGCCAGGATAAAATAATTTAACAGAAAAGAGGCATAAAAAATAAATCCCAGAAAGATGAGTTCTACAAGTAAATCATAACATAAAGAAAAAGCTCAATTGTAAGCTCTATCAACATGAACACAAAAGGCAGAAGAGCCCAGAAGACAAAAAATTGTCAAAAAATTAACTCTAACCAGAGATCTAATTCACATGAAACTAAAAAATCCACACCACCCCCAACCAAAAACAAAGGAAAAAAAAACAAAACTTTCCAACACTAACAAAAAGCACACAGTTTTAGCAAACAAAATCCAGAAAGATGAAGGTCAACTGTCACACAGAAACCAAATCCAAGCACATGCAGCAAAGCAGAAAAACCAAACAAAACCCAAAAAAAGGGGGAAAAAAGAAAGAAAAACTCCCCCAGAGAGATCAAGTAGAAGAAAACCATTACCTCAAACTTTGAGAGTGAAGAACTGATCTGGGTCTTCTCTGGGGTATCCATCATCTCCATTGAAGAAACCCCCCTCACCCCTCACTCTATCTACTGTTGATGTTTTCCACTTTCTTCCTCTCTCTCTTTCTTCTTTATATTTAGTTTCTCTTTGTATATCTATGATTATATCCACATCTATCAACTTTATCTTTCTACTCCTTTGTATTGTATAGACTATATTACAGTAGTATATTACTTCCAAGTTAGTAAGATTCAAGAAGAAGCGGGAAAGCGGGAGAGCTTGGGATTTTCTCGTGGGAGACAGAGATATTGTAATGTAGGAAACACCCTACATTTACATTTAGACCACAAATGAGCAAACCCACTTTGTCTTTGTCCACGGCTGTCCTAATATTTGCCATGTTGCTGCTCTCATTAAGCATTATATGTATACAGTGAATCAAATCAAGTAATTTTGGATACGATCTAAAGATATAAATACATTAAAATTTATATAATATAAATTATTAATGTATCAATATTTTTATGAATATAATATTTTAAACATAATCATGATTAATAAAAAAAATAACTCTTTTACTGAATTTTCTATTAATCTTTCTCTTATTTTCTCTTTCTTCCTTTCTTTCTCTTTTTAATACTAATTTATTCTCTTTCTGGGGTTTTGGAGGGAAAACAAATGGAATACTTTACTACAAAAAATAAAATAAATAAAGAAATGCTGACTACATAGACCCGGTTAACTCTGTCAATAGGCTTTTCTATTTTGTTTCTTCCCTGCAAACTGTTCTTTAGTTCTGAAATTGTTTTCTTTTTTTCTTTTCTTTTTTTCCCTTAAAGATCTTGACTATATTTATTACTAAATGGTGTAAGAATCTGAAATTTACTCAAAAAAGTTAACAAAAATGGTTTTTAAGTACACATTTTCACACTTCTGAAATGATCTTTAAAATCTGAAACTTAATTAGAATGGTATTTAAATTTAAAAAGAAAAGATAATTTAGATTTGATTGATTTTTTTATTATTTACTTAAAAAATTGCTAACTTTGATTATATATATTTTCTATAATATGATACTTTGTTTAAATTAATTTTTTTCTTTGAAAGTAATTTTAACGGCCTATTAATAATTTAATATTGAATCCCAATTGGAAAAAAAAAGTCATTTTTTTTATCATTAACCATCCGTTGTGTTTTTCAAAGAATTAAATTTACAATTAATGTTTTGTAAAATATTTAGTAATACTGATTAAGATAATATTTTTGAATGAAATTTATAATTAATGTATAATTTTTTTTATTAAATATGTGTTAATTAAATGTAATTATTTAAAAATAATAATATTTTAATTATTTTTAAACATCAATTAAACGGACCTTTAATTTTTAATCAGATCTTGGTATTTAATATTTCTTATTAAATGATTAATAACTATGGGCAATTTGTTAGTACTACACTCAAATCAATCCAAAAATGAGAGAAGACAATATGGTTTTAATTAGTCATTATTTTTCTAGTAATAATAAAAACTAAAAAACGACTCAATAAATTTTGTAACTGTTCAGATAAAAAAAATAATAATTTTGCAACTTTTTCTTGGGGGTTATAAATTACTACTATAATAATTTATAAATTTGGTTGAAATAAATTTTTTTTCATGCCACACATTTAACGAGAGGGGACCATTACGTTTCATGTCCTAAAATGTCGACATGCGTAAATAATCCCAAAATAAATAAAAAAATTTATAATAAAAATACTTAGAAATATATATTTTTTTTACAACTTTATACATTCTCACATTTTAATTGATTGATTTGGTTATATACTATTTTATTAGAATTCGAGTGAATATTAGATACAGATATATATTCAATATTAGTATACTAAATTGTTTAATTTTTTTTATATATTTAAAATATCATATTCTTATACATATATCTAAATATTTGTCAAAAAAAAAAAATATCAAACACAAATATTTTTTTAAAAATAAAAAAATTCAGATAACATTCTTTTATAAAAAAAATGTACCCATTATTTTCTTTTTATTCTTTCCATATTCTTGTTTTTCTAAAAAAATAGAGTGATTTTATATACAATTATACAAAAATGTTGAAAAATTATTGATGAGACAAATATATATATATATATATATATATATATATATATTAAAAATAATTTTGTATTGATTGGAATGAGGCAAAGAAGGTGGAGTAACGTCCTAAAATCAATGAATTTCTATTTTCTGATCACCTATAAATAGAGGTGATCATGGGCCGGGCCGGGCCGCGGCCCGGATTTTCTTTTTTTCCTCTGCCCAGGCCCTGCCCTGGGTAGCTCAAGCACGCCCGTTTAGGCCCGAATCACTGTTCATCGGAATAAAAAAATATTTTTTTTTATTTTTTTTATTTTTTTATAATTAAAATTAAATAAAATAATAATATTATATTAAAATTTACTGTTCCGGGCCGGGCCGGCCCGAAACATTAAAACTCCTGCCCAGGCCCGGCCCGATACGGGCCGGGCCGGGCGGGCTGTCCGGCCCGTGAGCAGGTCTACCTATAAATTAAATTAACGATCCAATATTCCAACCAAAAATTGTGTAAGACTTTAAAAGAAATCATTAGCATGAAATTATTGCTAGCTTGTTATTTAAAATAATTTCATCCGTAACATATATTTAAATAAAAAATTTGAAATTTATTTATTTATTTTATAACTCGGAAATAACAAGAGGATTATAAAAATGGTCAATAAGTAAGAGACCTCCACCACAAGTTCTGAATAGCATTAAGATATTGTTTAACATTGTTATTGATACAGTTTTTGAGATTAAAAATTGTGTTTCATCGCAAATACAATGTTAAATAGGTAAATAATTTGAATTTTTACGGTTAAAATTATGTTTTGACAACTCTAAACTAAAAAACCAAGAAAATTAAGTTTTTACGATTTGAAACTAACTTTTAGATAAAATGATTTTATTATCTTTCCATCTTTAAACTTCTATCATTTTAAACTTTTTTTTTTTTTACATTTCAATTCCTTATAAAACTTTTTCATAGAAATGTCAAGTAATAAAAAATTTTAAATCATATTTTTTCATCACAATTTTTAAACACGATTTTTTAAACCCAACTAAATTCCAAACAAAACAGGTAAGATTTCACTTCAGAATGTAAAGAACTCTCCACCTACCCTGTTTTTGAAACCCTTAGAAATAGAATTTTTCGATGATTTTTGTATGAGTATCATATGATATTTTTTGTTATTAGTCGTATTTATATAAACATAATAAAAATTATTAAATATATTAAAATTTTAAATATAAATATAATATGTATATTAAATATATTATATTAATAATATTAATTATACACGTATTGTATTGTATCATATTTATTTATATTATTTTTATATTTATATTATATTTTCATATTTTATCTAAAATTATCGATGCTTTCTTCCATGATCCCTTGCTATCATACCTAACCTAAGGATGCCACCTTATCCCGTAACGGAAAGCCAGCATCAATCTTGTTTTGGATAGTTTTGGTCTAAACATGAAATGATATCTTATATTATTTATTAATAAAAATTTTTATTTAAATTTAATTATAAATATTAATATAAAATATTTTTTAATATTATTTTAAATAATGATATATGTTTTCAAGCCAGTCGGGATCTAAATTGACATGGATCTAGATAAGAAAAATGGTATAATATAATATATTGTTAGAAAAATATTTGTGTATGAAAAGGAAGTAAGAAAAAAAAAATTAAGCTTTTTTTCACGAAAGAAGCCAAATGTTGTATTAGAACAATGCATTAATATGAAGATTGTTTACATAGCATCAATTTGGATGGAAGGTGAGATTGACTTCGGTGAAATTAAAAATAATGGTGGTGGTAAAATTGAGTACTGTAACAGTGAGATTAAAATCAATGGTGGAATATGTGTTTGGATTCAAACGTAGTGGTGGCGGTAAGGTGAATTATAGTGAAAATGAAAAATAACCATTAAGGATATTAGATTAAAATGTATATATATATAATAAATTATTAAAATTTTATTTATATTAAATAATAAAATATATATTAAAATTATATTTAAGTTAAATAATAATTAAAATTTATTAAAATTATATTATATTATTAAAATTATATTTATATTTTAATTTTAAAAAAATAGTGGAATGAGGTAAAAGAAGGATTACCCCCTCCATTGGAGGTCCATTTGATCACTAAACCCTAGAGCTCTAGTCCGTTGACTGGAGCTCCAATCTAGTTGCACCTCCACTTGAGGAGCAGTTCGGTGGGAGGAAAAATCCCCTCAAATATGGCTTTAAATCCGGTGCGGTAGGATCCAAAAGAATTTATGTCAAAAGATAATCAGTTGACTCGTGACAAGAAGCTCTATTATCAAGAATTAATTAATCTCAATTCCATGTCTTGTGTTTCCATTTCACAAAAAAAAAAAAAAATACAAATTCTTTTTCTACGTATCTTCGCTAGACTTGTTCATGTGTCGAACCAGATCGAGACATGGTCCATTTTTTTATCTAAATTCAGTCCAGATTGAATTCGAGTTAGTCCGTAAATCTGTTTTACTATTCAAGATATTGAAAATATTGTTTTTATAATTAAATTTAAATAAAAATTTATTTTTTATGGAATAAACAGTAATTCAAATTAGGTAGACCATAATTGAAAAAAATCATGTCCAAAATGGCCCTTGAACAGATCCAATCTTCGATGAAATTTTTGAATTTCACAAACAAAATTAAAATATATATTTTATTATATTAATTCGTTTAATATTTTTTTACTATACTTTACACAAATATGTATTATCTTACTAATTACTGATAAAAATCTTAAGTTCCACTATTAATATATCAAATGATTTTCATATATATATATATATATATTCTTCGGATATTTGGAAACATCAAACTAAACTACATCATAAGGTTTGTTGAGCATTCACATCAAAGTTTCAAAATCCCGCCCTTTTAGGGACATTAATCAATCCATCCATCATGACACGTGTACGGCCTCGATTGATCTATTATCGAATTTATTCACATATATTTATGCTCCTATTACAAGTAGATCTGCTCATGGGCCGGGCAATTCGTCAGGCCCGAAACAGTATTTTTTTATTATAATAATATTATTATATTTAATTTTAATTATAAAAAATAAAAAATATATTTTTTTACTCCGATAAACAGTAAATTTGGCCCTACTGGACCGGTCCGACCCAGGACCAGACCTGGACAAAAAATATGAAAAAAATTGGGTCACGGTCCGACCCGACCCATGAGCATGTGTAACTACAAGTATGATAAAACTAAAAAAATCAAAGTTTGGGATGTTTATAGGCTCTAAAAAATGTTTCTACCTTCCTCATTTTCATCCACCTGAACTTTTCAGTACTTTTCCAAAGCTTTTGTGGACACATTATTGGATTGGAATGGCCTTTGGGAATTTGGGGGGGACCTTCATTAGGGTAAATAGTGTTTTAATGAAGACTATATGAAAAAAATTAAAACACGATAAAAAATTTAATATGATATGAAAAAATAATAAGAACACGATATGAATATATTAAAATTTATATAATATAAATTATTAATATGTCAAAATTTATATAAATATTTTAATTTAAATACAATTATAATACAAAAAATAATATTAATATATATAATATAAATATAAAAATTATTAAGTCTAACGAGTATATGTGGTCCATGCACCCATATCAGGTGAGACCCTACCCATCCCCCAAAACAATTTAGCATCATCAAATCAAAGTAGTTAACCAAATAATGATACTACTACTACTACTAATCTATTATATATTTTTTGGTAAATTTGAAAAACATCTTATCAAAAATTCAATAATTGTTAAATCGTTTAACGAGAAAAAATTATTTGATAAAGAAAAATTAAAAAATAAAATTTGTTAGGAATGAAATTGTAAAGATAAAATTATTTTTAATGAAAAAATATTTTTCTTTCCCTTTTTCTCTTATTTTTAATTTTTTTTATTAAAAAATAATTTTTTTCTGAAAATATATATTTTTAATTTTAACAAAAATAAATATTTATATATTTATTTTTTAATTAAAAAATATTTAAAATTTTAAAAATTAATATTTCTGAAATTAATTTTTTTATTTTTTAAAATTTTTAAAAAATAAATATTTAAATATTTTATTTTTTAGATTTATTTTTAATTTAATTTATTATTTTTTAATTAAAAATTAAATTAAAAAATAAGAGAAAAAGAGGAAGAGAAGGTTTTTCATTAAGGGTAATTTTGTCTTTACAACTTCCTTCTTAACAATTTTTCATTTTTTCATTTTTTTTTTCAAATAATTCTTTCTCATTAAACTATTTAATAATTATTGTATTGTGGATAGTATATTTTTCAAAATTTGAGTAAATTAAAAATGTCTAACTATTTGTTCGATGTAAAAAATTTCAACCGCTAAATATATATTAAAAAGACAGTATTCTCGATCACTATGATAGAGATATTGGATCGATTCGAAACTTTATATGCACAATAATTACAATTATATTGTTAAATCTAACGATCGGTTTGTTAAAATATAAATCGTAAAAAAAATTATGAAAGTGTGTAAAACTAATTTAGTTTTACACCTAATATAAGTAGATCCCTCATACATATATATATATATATATATATATATATATACATACATAGAATCCTCTTAATCGGTGCTTATAAACACAATTAAAAATTATTTATTTACTATTTTAAAAAATAAATTTATATTTAGTATATTATTTTTATTGAATTAAAAAAATAATATATTAATTTTTTTTTATATATATATCACTTTAATCAATATCATTGAAACTGATTATATATATATATATATATATATATATATATATATATATATATAAAGCAAAAGCAAAAGCAAAGGAGGTCTTTTCTCTGAATTTCAGATTGTGGATTAATAGAATATTTAAAGGCTTGAGTTGACTGAATATTTGGGATTTCATTTCTTAATTAATTCCTTGATGCTTTTGGTGTTGGCAAGTGAACGGAAGAAAAGTCGTCATTGGATATGAGAAACTGTCTGTTAATGCTTTCTTAAATGATCCATGGCATGTGTAGACAAATTTTCTTGCAGAGAATTAGAGCTTGTTTGGTGGGCCAATCTTTAGAAAACTTTTATCTGGGTTTTGGGAAATTTTTTGTGCTTTAATGGTTTAGTTTTATTAGAATAGTTTTTATTATTATTAAACATATCATATTTTCATAATTTTTGCTAACGTATGTATAAGAGCTTTTTTTTTTTTAATGTTACTATATTCTTCATTTTAATATATTAAAAATGATAAATAAAATTATTAATTATTATATTTAATATAATTTTATTATTATAAATAATATATTAACTAATCTTAAAATATATTCTAAAAACACTCATAAATAAAACCCATTTTTATAATGTGTCCAATTAAAATTACCAAATCTACATTACATGCTCATTTCCCTCGAAAAAAACAAATCAGTCCCAACCTTTTAAAACAGGTCATAAATCTCATGGTAGAAGATTTCAAGATATAATTCAAATATTCACTAATTATCATGGAAGATTCGAAGATGAATATCCGATATGAGTATATGTTTAACACAAATATATTTAATTAAAAAAAAAATTATATATCTGAAAAATCATATTAAATCCGAATAAGATACCTTACATGCCAAATGCCAATATTTGAATCTAGATAGTATTTCTTAATTTTATATGAAAAAAAAAAGAAATAGTACTAATTATTGGTGAATAGTTGAATATTCCCAACAACTAGCTTAAGACTTTTGAAAAATTGAAGGAAATCAGGTTTATGTTTTAAACTATGAACCCTAACCACAGAACCTAAGCAGGTAGAAGAGGACTAAAAGGAGGCTAATTTATTTGTATGCTCAATTTTTTTTTTCTTTCGTATATTTGGAAGATCATACTTTTATATCCATATTTAAATATGTACCGGATACAAATGTCGAATATAAATATTTTTTTAAAAAATAAAAAAATGCAGGTAACATAGAATGCATGTAAAAGCATGATTTACCACAAACTCATAAGAGATACATCTTTGAGTGATGACACCCGAGACTCCTATGATTAAATTGAGTAGCATCTGATATATGGGTTTCAATTATTATTACGAAATGTGATATTTAATACATATCTTACAGACAAAAATTAAGAAGATAAAGCTTTTGAAAGTGTAAGGTACACTTATCGCCGATTAGGGTTCTTGATCATCATAGAGTAAAATGACATGTTTAAGTTTTAAGTGATAATAATTAGAATTATTATCTCATACACTGAAAATGAAGTTTAAAAATTTAACAAGCGAGATTACTAGAGGTAAAACATATTTAAATTTGATAATATTGGATACAACACGATTACACAACACGAACACGAAACGGGAAAAATAACTAAAACACGACACGAAAAAGAAAAACGGACATGATACGAATACACGAATGTGTCAAAATCTATATAACACAAATTATTAATACATCAAAATTTATTTTAATATAAAACACCTTAAACACGATTATGACACGAGAAAATACACGAAAATAATAAGAATACACGAATTGTCAGTTCTACACATACCTCTTAGGGTATATTTAAAAAAAATAAATGAGATATATAATAATTTTTTAACTCCACTTATAGAATTAAAATTTTTTACTGTTAATATATCAAAGATAAATTTTAATAATTAATTAGTTGCAAAGTTCAAATTCACCCTCCAGCTGTATGTACTGTGTAGTGCATGGTTAGCAGTGCATGATTTTTGATTGCTAACAAGGAAAGTTACAAGTATTGTCACACTAGAATAATTGTTTCGGTGAATCCCATGTACTTAAAAAAGTCTTAGGGCTGCGATAATGTCCCCTATGGCTATGTTCTATATCATTATCAAGAAATGTAATAAGCAGTTCTTAAAGTAGAATTAATGGGGCACAAACAAGGATGAGGTAGCTAATTCATTCGAGGGTGATAATTCGTAATTTTATGAAATAAAGTTATTTTATTATATTTTATGTATTTAAATTAATTAAATTTTTATTATTTAAAATTTTAATTAATTAATTATTTTAATTTATTTATTTTATGTTTAAATTAATTATTAATTTAATACAAAAACAAAAAGAAAAAAATCAATTCATACAAAAACTGTTATTTGCCTACAAAAAATTTTTTCTTCAAGTTTTTGAAACTCTATAAATAAGAACTATTTAGGACATAGAGTTATCAATAATATATTGGACCACCAAATGATCTTGTTGGTCCTTGCAAGTAGAGTCCCACTCTTCAGCTGCCCTAATTCTTTTATATAAGCTCCGAGGCTTTAAGTGTTTATATATATATATATATATATATATATATATATATATATATATACATACACGCAATAAGGGATGTCCTCAAATCTTATCTAATCTTAATCTTGTCTCAAGATGAATTTAAAGATACTTTCTCATATCTATAGATTTGATACATTTAAAATTTTATTTTCGAGATATTTTTTTATAAGATGAAATCCTGGTGAGACTCCCATAAGCTAATGATTGGTTATTGACTAGTCATTTATGCTTTTTGCTTCTATTTTCATCTAAATTATTATACACACAAAAGTTAATTCAAGCTCTTCTAAATTCTAGTATGCTTATAATCTTGTACATCTTATCTTAAATACAATAAAAGTAATCCCCGTGAATTGATCTTCAATTTTCAACTTAATTAAACCAATCCCCCCTCAATTTGAGGGAGATTGCTTTAATATTGGCTTGCCATATTCTGGCAAGTCAATATATATATATATATAGTTAATAAAAAAAAAAGGAAGAAAATAGGAAAAAAGAAGACAAAATATTTGTATATTCATATCGTATTCGTTTTATTTTTTCGTGTCATAATTGTATTCAATGTATTATATATTTATAATAATTTTGACAAGTTAATAATTCATTTTATGTAGATTTTGAGACGTTCGTGTATTCATGTCGTGTTCATGTTATTTTTCGTATCATGTCGTATTTTAATTTTTTTTTATGTTGTCTTCGTATCGTATAATTATGTTGTATTCGAAACTTTCAGGTTTAATAGATACTATTCAAATAACTTCTAATTTTGTATCATGTATCGTCGTATTTGTATTACTTTTTCGTGTCATAATCGTTTTCAAAGTATTATATATTTATATAAATTTTGACACGTTAATAATTCATTTTATGCAAATTTTGATACATTTGTATTTTCGTGTCGTGTTCGTGTTATTTTTCGTGTCATGTTCATTTTATGCAAATAAGGGTTCAAATCTCATTAATTACAAATAAAATTTTGAAAAACAAATACATATAAAATCGGTTTTTACTTATAAAAAAAAAGATTTTTTTTTTGCATCCACATATATATATATATATAATTTATTTTGTCAACAATAAGAGAATTTGAGGATTTCTTTATTTTATTAAATAATAATATGACATCAATTATAAGATATTGAATGAAATTCCATGTTCACTTTGGGATGATCTGGCATTTTGAGTAAAATTGTATATTTATTTTTCAATCCTCTCTATTTTCACAATTCACGATGCTCATTTTTATTATAGCAGGAAATTTATTACAAGGTCCAAACTAGTCTTTCGGAGTGGACACGACAATATTAAACACGATACGATTACACGACACGAAAAAAATACGAACACAACGCGAATATATAAATATGTCAAAATCTATATAATACAAATTATTAACACATCAAAATTTATACAAATATAAAATATTTTAAACACGATTATGACGCGAGAAAATATATGAATACGATACGAATATAATAATTATCAAATCTAATTCGAAGACATCCGATAAAATTAGAACGATACAATGTCCAAACTCCATATTAAAATAAACCAAATTGCGTCAATTAAAGCTGAAAGCAAGCTCGATCGGCAATATTTTGGCGTGCGTGTAAGCATGTTTCAATTTCATTGTGTTGAGACAAAAGATAATCCATAATTTTGGGTTAAAGAATTTAGATGCAACTCATGTAAATTTAATAAAATGAAAAGTGATGATTAAAAATTGGGTTAAAAATTGGTTAATTAATTAATTACTTGGTTAATTAGTCAATTAACGAGTCTGGTATATTAAACAAAGCCCAATCGAAAATAGGCCCAACATTTTTGGGCTAGTAAGGATTTGTATGGAGGAAAGAGTCTATAATAGATCTGGTAATATTGGATACGACACAAATACGATATGAAAAAAATAATTAAAATACAATATGAAATACAACATGATACAAAAAAGAAATATGGACACGAGACGACAAGAATATATGAACGTTATATAATACAAATTATTAACACGTCAAAATTTATACAAATATAAGATACTTTCAACACAATTATAACACGACAATACAAATACACGAATTACCAAATCTAATCTATAATTACATGTACTGAACCAAACTTAGGAAGCCTATAGAGTCCACTTTAATCATAACTCTTCTTGCTAGAGAAAATCTAGCATAATGGGCAAAGATAAAAGGCAGTTATACGTCTAATGCTTGAGAAATTTACATTGACAAGAAAGTCAAGCCTAGGATCAAGGCACCAAAAAGTGCACAATGTGACAAGACTTAGACTTGATAATATTGAACACGATACGATTATACGACATAAAAAATTAACTAAAACACGACACGATGTGAAAAAAAACACGGACATGACATGAATATACAAATGTATCAAAATCTATATAACACAAATTATTAACACGTCAAAATTTATATAAATATAAACACCTTAAACACGATTATGACGTAAAAAAATATACGAACACGATACGGATACACGAATTATCAGGTCTAAACTCCACCACTATGAGAAGTTATTAAACAGGAGTTGATGCCGGATGAATTTCAACATTAGTGGAGAAATTTCGATATTTGCCAATAGCATTGAGATTTAGAGAAGTTCAGCCTTAAAGAAAGGAAACCATGAACGATTGATGAAAAGCATCCACCAAAGGTAAGAGGGAAGTTAATAACGGTTAAGGCTAGAAAGTGATCGAATCTTTTTGAAATCCCTTATCCAAGTCCGGCTCGAGTCGACTCGAAAGCTAATTTTACTATTTAAAAAATATTACAATATTTAAAAATTATTTTTAATGTTAATATTCATATATTTTTTTCGAATCAGACTAGCTCAAATTAATAAAATTATGTCCAAATCCGACTCGATACGAATCAAATCTATCAAATCAAGTAGGTAGCCCAATCCTTGAACAAATCTAATACCAATCCAACGTTCTTCGTTGTATGTTTACGAATACTACAATATTGTAAAACAAGTTTTATCACATCATTTTTTTCCCCAAAAAAAAAAATATATATATAACAACCATGAATGAATTGCTATAAGATAAAAGATAAACCTTAAGATAAAAACGGAAGAATGGATTAATGAAAAGAAATACTAATAACAGATTGTAAGATAAAAGATGACATATATAAAGATAAAGGTTCAGATAAAAACGAAATAGTGGATTAAGCAAAAGTAGCAATAAAAGAAAGTAGGAGTATGCATAATTCAGTTAAAACCGAATTAATCCACCAAAATCAAATTAATTTCGGTTACTCGATTAATAAAACTTTCAGTTGATTATTAATATAAAATTTTAAAAAAATTCGGTTATCGATTAAATCGGTTTGAAATTTAAAAATAATCAAATTACTCGATATAAATAATATTATATTTTTAATATTTAGATGTTTTAAATTTTATATTATTTAAGTTTTTGATTTATTTTGGATGTATATTTTATTTATACTGGAAATATATCCTCGCTACCAACGAGTTTACATATTTATATGTTTAATTTAATTATTTATGTAAGTTTTGAACATGATATTTATATTAATGTTTGGCATATGCAATGATCCAATTCTTAAGTCAATGAACTTAAAGTTTAAATTAAATCATTATGATAAACTATGTAAAATATCCCCACTTGAGAACAACTTTTAAAGTAAGATATAAATGTCTAAAATTATCAAATTTAATATAGACAAATAATAATTTCCAATAATTATACCACAAATGACACAAAACTGAAAGTTATTTGAATAATATCAATTAGATCTGACAATTTCAGACACAACATGATTATACGAAACAAACACAACATGAGAAAATAATTAAAATACGACATGATACGAAAAATAACATGAATACGATAAAAATACACTTAAAAATACACTTAAATATATAATATAACGTATCAAAATATACATAAAATGAATTATTAATGTATCAAAATTTATATAAATATATAATATATTGAATACAATTATTACATGAAAAAATAATACAAATATGAACACAACACTAATATATAGATCTTTCTCTATCTCTATCTCTATCTCTCTCTCTCTCTCTCTCTCTCTCTTTTTTTTTTCCTTACCTTTTCTTCCCTCTTTCTTTTCCTCTCTTTCTTAACCACAATAAAAAAAAATGGCTTGCCACCTAACAAGCCAAAGGAAGCCATTCCCCTCGATTGAGAATGCAATTGAGGGTTATTGCTTTTAATATAAAGACTAGATAGATGACTACGTTTGCTGTGGGCATATTATCAAATTTGAATTGATATTGTATAATAAATTTAAAAGATAAAACAGTAAGAGAAGTAAAAGTAATTTAGAAAAATAATAATTATTATTATTGTACTATACCTGATATAAAATTGAAAGTTATTTGAATATGATCAATTAGATCCGACGATTTCAGACACAACATAATTATATAATACGAACATAACATGAAAAAAATAATTAAAATACGACACGACATGGAAAATAATATGAACACGACACAAACACACAAACGTGTCAAAATTTATATAAAACGAATTATTAACGTGTCAAGATTTATATAAATATATAATACCTTGAATACGATTATGATAGAAAAAATAACACGAACACAATGACACGTGATACAAATTGAAAATTATTTGAATAGTGTCAATTCGACTTGACAATTTCAGACATAACATAATTATACGAAACGAACAGAACATGAAAAAAATAATTAAAAATTACACGAAAAATAACATGAACAAGACACAAATACACGAACGTGTCAAAATCTATTTAAAATGAATTATTAACGTGTAAAAATTTATATAAATTTATAATACTTTAAACACATGATAAAATAACACGAGTATGTTACTCACATAATATTTTCTATAAATTGAATCATTATGACAAATTATGCAAAATATGAGATGAACTGAGACATGACACAAACATACAAAATTTTCTCTAAATTGAATCACCATGACAAACTAAGCAAAATATTTGGATGAATTGAAACACGACACGAATACAACATGAAAAAAATAATTAAAATACGACACGACACGAAAAATAACATGAACACAAAACAAATACACGAACATGTCAAAATCTACATAAAATGAATTATTAACATGTAAAAATTTATAATACTTTGAACAAACGAAAAATAACACGAACATGACATGAAAAATAACATGAACACGACACGAATGCCTCAAAATTTACATAATACGAATTATTAACTTGTAATAATTATATAAATAAATTTATAATACTTTGAACTCACAAAAAATAACATGAACACGAATACTTTGAACATACGAAAAAATAACATGAATCTTCATCATTAAAATTTTCTTTTTAGTAGTACTAATTCTCTTTTAATTAAATAATTTTTTGATTTAATAAGCTTTATTTTAAGAAAGTTTAAGAATCTGATCTGACTAAGCAAGATAGAAGTAGAAAAAAATGAATAGGAAGTGAAAATGTACTATAAGTCTATGTTGCTTAGACTTGAAATTCAATCAGACATTTCATAAAACATTAGGCAGGCAGTGCCTTTTGCACATAGAAACAAGCTTACAGGTGTTTGGGAATGATTCCCTACAACACAAATACAACATTATCTACACCTAAAACTAATGTTTTATAAAGCTTATGTTGTGTATTAGGCTAAAGTGGAACCAATTGCATCGAAAAAAGTTTGAAGATTAGAAATTTTGAAGATTAAAATTTTACCTCAGTTGCCGAATGCTATGCTCTGTGATTTTCTCACTCTAGTTGACCTTCTTCTTTCTTTCCCTCTGTTTGCCAAATGTGAACGTACCGTTTTTTATCGATCTGAAATTAAAAAAAAAATCAAACTTTTTTACAAAGAATCGAAGAAGAAAGAAAAGAGCAGGAGAATTGTTTTTTTGAGAATTGTTTTCTTACTTTACTTTCTTTCTTTGGTTGAGGAAAAATCAGGCATGGCTGACATTGAGACCCTAACGCAGCAGACGAAATGGCATGAGGAACAGCAAAACGATGATTTAGAAGGAGATAGGAGGAGGAGCTTTGCTATTTTTCTCAACCAAGAATGAAATGTCCGAATGCCCAAATTTTTTTCTAAGCTAAATCTCTTTCCAGCAAATCTCGTTTTCCTCCAAGCCAATCTATGCCCATTTCCTTGTTTTGCTAACATTTTTGTCTTCCTCTCCATTCTCAATTTTTTGCTAAATGGCAGAATCTCTTTCTTTCTCATTTTCCTATTTTTGCTTGAAACGAGAAAGAGTGTCTGCTTGGTGTTCTGCAACAACACCCGATGAACAAGTTGATTTCTTTTTATTTTGCAACCGGCACATTCAATATCAGGTTAATAAGTTATACTGACATGGATAAATTAATGGTTATAGATTTATCTTATTGATCTAAAGGCTGTAAATGATTTTGTTCTCATTGTTCTCACCATATATGTTCCTATTGTAGTTGTCACCGGCAAATGGCTATCAAATTGTAACCCAAAATTTAATTTTATTATCAAAATATCTAACATCTTCTCTATCTAGATCCAGTAATCTGTGTGTATTCGTGCTTTTTTTTTTGTCATTATTGTGTTTATTGTATATTTATATAAATTTTGACATGTTAATAATTTTTGTTATACAGATTTTGACACGTTCGTATATTCATCAATGTTCGTGTTATATTTTAATTATTTTTCTCGTGTCATATCCAAAATTATCATATTACTGGGTTAATTTGAAAAACATCCTTTGAGCAGTAAAATTATTGTTCAAAGGTCTAATAACATGAAATAATTAAAAATAAGGAAAGAAAAAATTATTAGGAAGGAAGTTGTAAAGACAAAATTGTCCTTAATGAAAAATTCTCTCATTCCCTTATCTTTTCAAGTCAATAAACTTAAAATTTTAATTTCAGAAATATTATTTTTTTATTTTTTAAAATTTTTAATTAAAAATTTTAAAAATTTATTTCTTTAAATTAAAAAAATTTATTTTCAAAAAAATTTATTTTTTAAAATTTTAAAATAAAAAAAGGAAATTAAAAATAAATTTTAAAATGCTGATGTGAGAAAGTTGTCGCTTGGTTTTTTTAACTCTAAATGATTCATTAAGAGTAAAAATATCTTTACAATTTTCTTAATAATAATTTTTTCTTTTTTCATTTTCTTTTTATAAATTATTATTAGTCATTATACCATTGAAAAATTATGCTAAAGGCATATTTTCAATTTTATCCTTAAAATAAACATTAAATTTGACTAAAATTGTTTACTTAAACAAAGATGTCATACAGGGAAATATGAAAAACAATTCATCAGATGAAAGGCCTAATATATATGCAAAAATCTTCTTCTCTCTTTCCCAGCTCCTTCCCTTGTATCAAAAATCTTCTTCAAAGAAAAAAAAAAATTGTATGCATAACTGCATCCTGCAGGATTTAGCCATTAATGCTAAGACATTTCTGCTGCAATAAGGAAGGGCCATATGATCAGAATATTGCAGTATTAATGCCATTCCGAAACTGGACAAATTTTTGAACTCTTTGCCTATAAATTTACTCACCAAATCCCCATATATCATCTTTACTTACTTCTCTTTCTCCTTTGAACAAATTTGTGAAAAAAATGAAGATTTTCAGACCCTCTCCTTCCTTTCACTTCCTTCTGCTACTCCTTATATTCACTTCAGGTTTGTAATAAAAAAAAAAATGCTGTGAAAACTAAGCAGTATTAGCTTTTGGGTTTTTATTATTTTGTTGATGTTTGTTGTTTTTGTCTATGATCCAAGGACTCGGGATGAATGTAGGATACGAGTATGTATCCGACACGGGAATGCTCAATTTTTTTTTTTTAAAGTTTTTTCATATATATGAAAGATCATATTTTTGTACTCATGTCCGAACATGCATCGGATATAGGTGTCGAACACAAATACTTTAGAAAAAAATGAAGAATCCGGATAACATAAGTTTTTGTTGTTATTTGCAGTCAAAAACATGGTTCCAATAATGGTGGATGGAGGCTGTCAACTAGCTGTAAAAGGTGGTGGCTGTCCTGACGTGAATCGGTGCGTTGAAACATGCCGTCCCTGCTACCGCGGGGTCGGGCGGATCACCGCCTTCTGCCGCTCTGCCGGCGGAGGAATTCCCTTTGATGAATGCGTTTGTTACTTCTCCCATGGTGCACCTTGTAACCCACCAGCTCCACCCCAGTGTCCTGGTCTTCCTGTTAATAATATGACTCTTGTGTAAACCTATAATATTAATAATTTTTTTTTTTATTTATAATTGTTTAATCTTAATCAGTTTATAAGAGTGCAACCAATTGTTTCTTTGAGTTGAAACTCCTTCTTTTAGGGTACTGACACCAATCAAATTAATGCTATTAATGACTATTCAGTTTGTTTGGTAGAAATGGTTTGATGAGTACTATTACTTCCCTAGTGTTTTTTTTTTTTTTTTTAAATAAAATTCATTCATACTTTATATTTATGTTATTCGAATTCGGGTTAATGTCAGAAATGAATTTGTATCCGATATGGGTTTACTTTTTTTATTTAAAAAATTCATATATTTGGAAGATTATACTCTCATACTCATTTAAATATGTGTTCGATACAAATATGTGACATGATACTTTTAAAAAATAAAAATCCAAATAAGATAAATCTATAATAAGATCTATTTAATTACCCTTCTCAATTTCTAATAACAACTTTTACACTACTGCTTATCAAATTTAATTATCAATATTCAAGAAAAAGGTGCTAGGATTTTAATATCAAACCACACCAAAATTGATCAAAACTGAAATTCAAGATTTAAATTAATCTTAATATGCGAGTTGGATGTCGATAATAATGGCATAGGAAGGATCCAATTTTCAACCAAACACAATCAAGAACCACCTATGCTTTCATCTTCATATAATTCCTGCTTGTTTATTTAGCAACTAAGTGTTTGTAATGCTGCCATAAAATGATAATCCACCATCTGAAGCTCTCATCATTAATTATTGGTTAAATTTTTTTTTGAAACCTCTGATCAGCAATGGATAGCCATCAAACTATCAAAGTAATCATTGATAATGGCCAATTCAGATATCTTCTTTCTACACCTCTCCAAGGGTTAGGATATCTGTCTGGCTCAACAGGTCCGACCAGAATTTGATCTGGTTTGGACAAAATTTTTTTTAATTTATGTCGGTCCGGTCTGACTTATTGTTCATCTAATAAAAAATATTTTTTATTTAAATTTAATTATAAAAATATATAAAAATCTGATTTTTTTTTTTACATTTTAATATTTATGAACAATAAACCAAGCCTACGGGCTAGCTTGAGCCGGGCTTGAAAGAAAGAAAAAAAATCGAGTTGTGACCCGACCCAATCTGGCTCATGATCATGAACAAATCTAGTTCGTTCCAACAGCTCCTAGAAATCTGTCTCAATAAATAGTAAGTTTTGGTTAATTTTTTTTTTTTCTAATAACTAGATTAACTAAAACTCCAAACCTCGTGGATTTATTGTTTTACATTTTCTGTGCTAAAAAGTGAGAAACTAGCTTGTTGTTAGAATTAAATTAACTGGTTAACGTTATTATTGCTTCTGCTATGTTCAGACAAAGCTATTACATCAAAGATTAATGCAGACTGCGACCTGGCTATGAAGGACACGTGTATCGTATAGATTTTTTTTTTGAAAAGCTTGCAGCAGCTTTTTTTCCATGGCAAAAGAATTTGTTTGTGATTCATGCCATTAATTTGAGTGGTCACCCATAAACTTTCTTATTTTTTTTTCAAAATTTCTTAAAATTATTTCCTTTTCACCTTGTCATTAATTTGAAATAAACTTCCAACCATATGAAATGCTTTGAATTCCTATGCTTTTGAACATTTTTTTAGTTAAGTTGGGAAAATGATCCTTAATTTCTAATGATACTAATTTTTTGGGGTTTTTTTCCTTTTCCAATGTAAACACAAATATATAAATATGTACTTTAATTCTTTACAGAAATCAAAAGTACAATAAGGTAGAAAAAAAGATTTGAAGAAGGAAATTAACTTGGTCGATAGGGAGGTTATTACATGTAATACAAGATATTTTTATATCAATACTTCCGCCATTATTGATGCTAGCTGCTCTCTTTTAAGGGAGGCCGCCGTGCATCCACGCCAATTGTGCCGCCTTTACTCAACCAAAGACATTATGAAGTTTTTCTGTCAGAAATACAAATACATTCAAAGATTAGTAATAGCTATAAGCAAATGTCACCAATGTTCAACATTAAATTAATTAAGCTCTTAAAAATGGGAAAATGATTTAAAATTGATACATTATTACATATTGTCTTTGAATTATGTTTCTACGATATTCATAGAATAAATTTGGGTTCGGCTTTTATTATTATTTTTAATAAATATTTTATATTATCATTCAAAAGTTTGATTGTCATAATTTATCCAAGATTTCTGTAAATGTGAATGATGATAATAATTGGATTGAAAAATAATAAACAAAAAAAATAACAGAAAAGGCTGGGCAGCCCGCCCAACAGGCCCGGCTTGTACTGGGTCGGGCTTGGACAGAGAATTTTGTGATTCGGGCTGACCCGATCCGGTCCGGATCACTGTTTAACTATTAAAATAATATTGTTTTATTTAAATTGAATTATAAAAATATTAATAAAAAAATAAAAAATTAATTTTTTTTAAATAAAGTGAACAATAACCTCGGGCTCGCCTAGGACCGAGCTTGGGTAAGGGAAAAAAAAATTTCAAACTACGACCCGGCCCCATGAGCACCTCTAAACAAAACCCAATGCATGAAATTTATGTTATAAATATAAAAAGTAAGTGAAAATTAAATTACTTGCAACATCCTTGTTGAAGCAATCGGTGTCACACTTCATCTCGCAAAAAGTACTTCCTTTTCCACCAGTTTCGCATTCCTTTGCGCAGTTCTTGAAGCATGAGGAAAATTCGTCATCGGCGGCAGCGGCAATAGGCAGTTGAGCGGCAGCAAGAAGAACAAGGCACATGACCAACAATGCAGCTACTTTGTTTGCCATTATTAATACTCCTCAAATCGTTCCTACCTTTCTTTTTTTTTTTTCTGTTTTTTTTCTTTATCTCCCTTACTCCCCTTTGGTAGGGAAAATTATGGGTATATTTATAAGGCTTTGGCATGGCTAAACGAGTGATGAACCATTAAAACAGGAAATTTTTTTGGTCAAATAGCTTCCTATTTTAGTGGACAAAAAAAATGCGTTGGGTTTGTTGTTTAAAAGATAAGCCAGGTCTTGTAATTTCGAAGCCGAAAATAGGAAAAGATATAAAGAAAAACTAAAATAATAAAAGACCTTATATTCCTTTTTCCTTTTTGTATGACTATCAGAATTGTTTAAAGAACACAAGCTTTAATATTCATCATTGGATTCGGAATTATGTTATTCGGATTTAGGATAAGTGTCGGATACGTGTATATGTTTAGTATAAGTATGTTTAATTTTTTTTATTTTTTTAATATATTTGAAAGATCATATTCTTATACCATGTTCGAATATATATCGAATACGAGTATCAAACATAAATACTTTTAAAAAAAATTGAAGATTCCGGATGATATAAGTTTGGAAAGTTTTTTTAGTTAGCTCATGACACCCGCAAGTTGTAGTTAGGAAATTTATTTAAAAATATTTCTTATATTAGAAACTTAAAATATTAAAAAAATAGTTTATATTTGATGTATTATCAATGCATAAATTTATATATTTAATAAATAAATTTAAAAATTTGTAAAAATAAATACCAGTAACTATATTTTTTAACACGTAGCGTTATGTGATTTACTGTCATTGTATAAATCTATATACTGAGAGTGCATCAAATTTAAATTCTTAAAGAAATTAGATATATAAAATATATGTAATGAATGTTTTATTGACAATCAAGTCAAATTTTCTAAACAAAAAGAAATTTTAGATTTTACATTAATGTAATTTTAAAGTTATTTAATAAAATTATAATTCCAATATTAACTCAATCACATATTTATCTATTAAATTAATTCAATCAAATAAATAAATTATCAGGTATAATTTTTAAAAAGTGATTTTTTTTATTTATATATATATAAACAATTATAATTGCAAGTTCACACTACTTGAACTGTTACTTGACTAGTATATTCATTAAGTGTTAGTTTAATTATAATTTAATTATTAAGTATAATACTTACAAATAAAGTACTTAAATAAAGGGGAAAAGGGAGAAAAAGCTCTAATAAGTATAGAAGTGTTTTTTATATGAAATAAGTGTAGAAAGTGCTACTTTATTGCATTTTGACATATATTTAAATTAATAATTTTTACAAAAATAAAAAAATACATTACAAAAGCGATAGATTGTATCTTTTATAAAAAAAATTATGCAAATTAAAATAATTTAAGGTAAAGGAGCAAAAGAAAACGAAAAAAAAAAAGAAAGAAGTAAAATTACTATAAAGCAATAAATACAATGTACTAAATCCACCGACTATCATGAGAATTAGAAAGCAAATCATAGCTTTTAAAAGGAAAAATGTCAAATGGTAAAATAAAGTTTGAAATCATATTAAGTGAAAACAAAATGGAGAAAAAAAAAAAACTATGAAAAAAGAACCGAATAGGGGTAACAAAAAAATGGTTGAAAACTAGATATGCTTCCAAGAAAAAGAGAAAATAAAGTTAAAAAAATCCAAATACCTAAATCGGCCCTAGACAGGTGAATATAATTACTCTAGCAGCTCGAACTCGATTTAATAAACTTGATTAGGTTCGATAAAATCATAAATATTGACATTAAACAGTATATTTTATGTCTTTTATTAATTAAATATCTTTAAAAAATAAAAAATAAGTTAGGTTTGCCAAATTAAAATACTCAAATTCAATTAAATTCGTTACTCGAATAACTTGAACTCAGCTCGATTCAATAATATTTTAAAAAATATCAAATGATAAAACAAAAAATAGAGACCAAAAAAAATGGCTGAAAACTGGATATGCTTTAAAGAAAAAGAAAAAATAAAGTAAAAAAAAAAAAAAAAAACAAATACCTAAAGGATCAAGATGAATAAGAATAAAGCAAACCTTTTGTCCTTCCATTGTAAGAGAATAAAGTTTCACAATTAAGTGATATTTACAGGCACCTATTAAAAATTATTTAATTATTATTTTTAATTTTTTTTATTTAATGCATTATTTTTATTAAATTTTTAAAAAATAATTCATTAATTATATTTTTTAAATATCACCTTAATCAGTGTTATTAGATATTGATTAATATTTTTCAAAAAATAAAAGTATATTTTGAATTATAATCGTAGCACTAGGATTATAATTACTAGTCGACGTAATTAAATATATATTAATAATTTTAGTGCTAAGTTTGTTTAAAACATAAAATTTTAGTTTATATACTCCTTTCGTCTTTTTTTTTTTTTTGTTGAGATTTTCCAAAAGTGTCCTCTTTCTTTACACCCAAATTAAAAAAAAAAATTAATTTTTTTTTTTTATATTAAAAATCATTAAACTTCAATTTTATAAAAAATTCAAATTTAATATTAAACTAGAAAAATGCCCTCGCTTCGCCGTGGGTAGATCTGTCCATGGGTTGGGCCGGGCCGAGGCCCGAAAAATATTTTTTCCTCTTGTCCAAACCCATTCGGGCTTGCTCATATAGGCCATTTCCCTATTCAAAAATATTAAAAAAACTATTTTTATATTAATATTTATATATATTTTATAATTAAATTTAAATAAAATAATATTTTTTTATTTAATAAATAGTAATTCGGGTCGGGTGGGCTACTTGGCCCATAGACAGGTCTAGCTGCTGGTATGTTATCGAATTTGAATTGATATTTTGTAATAAATTTGAAAGATAAAAAAGTAAGAGAAGTGAAGATAATTTAAAAAAATAATAACTTCTATCATTATACGACACCTGATATAAAATTGAGAGTTATTTGATATGGTCAATTAGATCCGGTAATTTTGGATAAAACATAATTATACGATACACAAATAACATGATAAAATAATTAAAACACGACACAACATGAATAAAAAATGAACATGATACAAATATTTGAACGTGTTAATAAAAAGATATTTTGATAATAATTTGTAATAAATTAATATTTTTTAATAAATTTAAAAGATAAAAAAGTAAGAGTAGTAAAGATAATAATTTAGAAAAATAATAATTCTTATTCTTATACAACATATGGTATAAAATTGAGAGTTATTTGAATATGATCAATTGCATCCGGTAATTTCAAATACAACATAATTATACAATGCGAATATAACATGCGAAAAAATAATTAAAACACGACATGACACAAAAAATAACATGAATACGACACAAATACACGAACGTGTCAAATTTTATATAAATATATAATACCTTGAATACGATTATAGCAGAAAAAATAACACGAATATGATAATGCGCGACACAAATTTGTGAATTATTTGAATATTGTCAATTAAACTCGACAATTTTGATTTTGGTTTTGAAGATCAGGTTAGAAAAGGGCCAAGGAATTTTGAATGTACAATGAAAATGTTGCCTTTGGAGTTCCAATGATGACTCTTTGTGTCCTGGTATGCAGTGCGCCTATTGGTCTTTGTGGTCCTTGGCAGAGATTTAAATAGTAGCTGCAAAGTGACGTTACGATTGTTATTTTGCGGTTTCGATTTTTTCGCCACCAATATTCACTGCAATTGGGGTGTGAATAGTTAGGATCCATAACGGTTAAACTCACGATTGTGAATTGCATGTATATAGATTATGTTTACAACTTATGAATAATTTTTTCTTTTATAAATAAAAGATCATAGATTGTCATAAATTATTTTAAAAATTATTATAAATAATTTTTATGATTATAATTACTTTGTTTTACAGTAAGTTGTGCAAAATGAAGAAAAAAAAAAAGTTACAACCGCGATGACCGTAATGATCATGATAGCATTTGTTACGTTCGCTATCGTGATAAAAGCGACGTGATCGAAAATGCGTCACCACCGCAATTTAAATCTTTGGTCTTGGATCTTGCAAATTCTAGTTTTGAAGAAGCTCCTTCTTAGGTTTTCTCTGTTTTATTTTCCTCTTAGCAGTGAGTTTAATTTTCTGGCCTTGGATCAACCAAATTTAACTAATTAATTAATGAAGAAAAGGTAAAGCATAAGGATGTACTCTCAAGCCCTGCTATGGATATGTCTTGTGCTTTTACAGCAATAAATTCCATCGTATAACATGTGGCTCAAACATTGATCTTCAGTTTCAAGAAGTTGGTAATTGCACCAGGTATATGTATTCTTGTTGATTTTATAAGTACCTTTGAATGCACCTAAGATCTATGTTACTCGGATTCGGATGTGAGTGTCGGACACAGGTATGTTTCCGACGGGTATGTTCAATATTTTTCAAGATTTCCATGTATTTGGAGGGTCCTGAAAGATCATATCCCTGTACTCATGTTCGGATATGTGTCGGGCATGGATACTTTAAGAAAAATGAAAAATCAGAGCAATATAACCTAAGATATATATGCATCCATGCATGAGACCCGTGTCCGATGCATATCCGGACATGGGTATGGGGATATGATCCTCCAAAGACCCTCCAAATGCATTGAAATCGGGGAAAAAATTAAACATACCCGTGTCCGACACTCACACTCGAGTCCAAGTAACATAGCTCTTTTTAATTCTGTCCTGTGTGCCATGGGAATGATGAATTTGTCTCCTGCTCACCTGCTTGTTCTTGTTACTAATTTGGTTTTTTCCAGAATCCATACTCTGTTAACATTCTTCTTGCTGGCTACGACAAAGAGACAGGCCCCTCTCTGTACTATATCGACTACATTGCTACACTTCACAAGGTTGATAAGGGAGCATTTGGTTATGGATCCTATTTTTCTCTCTCTCTCTCTATGATGGACAGGCACTACCACAGTGGCATGACAGTCGAAGAAGCCATCGATTTAGTCGATAAATGCATAACGGAGATAAGATCGAGACTCGTTGTGGCACCGCCGAACTTCGTTATCAAGATCGTCGACAAAGACGGAGCAAGGGAGTATGCCTGGCGTGAATCTGTCAAGGATGCTGCTGCAGTTGCTTCAGCCTGAAGGTTTGATCCTTGATTTGCTCTTCCATTCTGGTTGTTTCATTTGCATGTACTAATTAATAGGAAACAATCTCTGAGCAGTCAAAACTTAGTATCAGAAACTATTTTACCCACCATTTGTTGCTTGAATTGATGTTTTGAAATGGAAAATTTTGGGAATTTGATGATATTTTTATTTTGAAGTGGAAACCTTTGAAGGGCCAATCTTGTCTCTTTAGAGTAATTCTACTGAATTTTTTTTGATCAATGTTTCGGATCGGTTCGAATCACTAAAACTTCTATTCATATTTGGTTCAGTACGAGTCGAATTTGTTGGTCTGGGCGAGTTACTCGATCCATGAGCAGATTTAATGGACAATTTAAAGAGAGAAAAAAGTGCAGCATTTGTCTTTAATTTTACAGGATTATTATAACTCACTGATTAGCATAACTTTTTCTTTATCATCATCGCAAATTTTAGCATAATCAGAAGCATGTTCTCAAAATTTTAGCTTAAACTTGTAAATTTTATAGAAAACTTTTTTATTGATTTTTTCAACTATCAATAAAACACCAGAAGGCCGGCATTTACAATTATTCCTTTTTGTCCCAACTGTTAATAATGAGTAAACTGGAAAATTGTAAGCAAAATTGTTGGAAACACGATCAGATTTCTCTTCTTGTGCATATATATATATATATATATATATATATATATATATATATATATATATATATATATATGAGGAGAGATCTACTTACACTAATGTAAAATTAAATTAATTTTACATATTTTCATAACGTTTTATATGATTTATATTTTAACAAACCGACCGTTGGATTTAACAATATAATTGTATTCGTCGTGCACGTAAAGTTTCGAATCGATCCGATATATCTATCATCTCGATCGAGAATATTATTTTTTTCAATATATATTTAACGGTTGAAAGTTTTTTACATTGAACAAATAGTTAGACATTTTTAATTTACTCGAAACTTGACGTGCATGATCTACGTGAATAGAACATAAAATACAACGATCAGATTAAACAAATATAAATCTTATAAAAATTATGAAAATGTGTAAAATTAATTTAATTTTATACTAATGTAACTTTTATATATATATATATATATATATATATATATATATAAAGCAAAAGGGATGAAAAGGTTACGGTGAACTTCATTGCTTGGTTTGCTATGATCTCTATCCAGAATTATAATTTATGGTGGGGTTCAACTTTAGAACTGAACCCAGAGCTTAATTTAATTATTTCATGCAATTATTTTTAAGAAGTGACATTCAGTAAGTTTGTGATTCGAATCCCAACATCTGTAATCTCGTTTGCTATTTGCAGACCGCGACCTCCTTTATAAAAAAAAAAAAATCTTTTAGAACTTAAAGTGCTACTTATGTAATGACGAAGAATTGAAGATGAATCCAAAGACCACATTTTCTTTATATGCAGATTTTCTAAATGTGTATAGACCAAATGGTGCCATTGAACCATGTAAATAGAAGTATGCAAAACGGTGTAAGGATCAATGGTACTAATTTTGGTACCATCGAATCCTTTTTTATCTATGGATAATAATGAAGTTTTCAAGAAAACAGTTTTTAATTCCCTCAACTTTGATAGATTTGATATTGATGAAATATTTTTCTGATGCTTCAACCTTTGAAAATACAGGTTACGTGAAGAGATTTTACTTTATCTTCGTTTCAATAATCTCTTCACGTGTCGGGATAACGAATTTATCACGTGGCACGAATTCCACGTGTAAGCATAATAAATTTATCATAGACGGACAACAAACGAGGATAGTGCATGCTCTGATATCAAGTTAAAATTTTAACATAGTATCAAAATAGGCGACACCCAATTCGTTAGACCTTCCGTGATAAGTTGTTATCCATACATATGAAGTTTATGCCACATGATAGGTTCATTGTCCCTACACTTGAGGGAGAGTATTGAAGTATAGATAAAATAAAAATCACACATTTGTTAAATTGGGGTAACCTGAGCACATAAATATAACAAGACCTCTCCATTTATAATCAATTGATTTTAGATTAGATGTACATCCAAAAATTTAACATGGTAGCGGACCTTGCCCAATTCATTGTCCCTTCGTGATAGATTTGTTATGCCTACACGTGAAATTCATGTCATGTGATAAGTTCGTTATCCCTACACATAAAGAGGAGTATTGAAGTTGAGATAAAGTAAAAATCTCACATATGTAATTGAGAGTAATTTGAACACATAAATATAATAAAACCTTTTCATTTATATATAAAAAATTGATTTTAGATTGGATGACCGTCTTAAAATTTAACACTAAGAACATTTGTCCTCAACATGGATTCCACTCCATTTGTTGAGTTCACAACAAGTTCATGTTGATTTTTGACTCTCGGTACCAATTGTAGTTTTGTGCTACAGTACCGATTTGCTACAGTAACTATGTCTCGGGATGCTACATTAACTTTATCTCGGGAAGCTACAGTAACTTCCGAAATAACAACTCTTTTATTAATATGACAAAAGACCAAATACAATTGGTGTGAACACCAACTAACAATAGAGACAACCTCACACAAACTCTTTATCACTTTACTATTCACTCACTATTCATTCATACACCTAACACCACTCACGTGCTCACTTTCTTCTTCAATTTCTGTAAATTTTGCAGCTTCCATGCTCTCGCTCTCAACACCTCTTTTCTTTCATTTTCTCTCTACTCACATCTCTTCATTTCTCCACCTATTTCTTCCCTTTTTCTCTCTACTCACCACTCTTCATTTTCTTTCTCATCTACACCAAACCCCACACACTCACATCTTTATTCTATTTTTCTCTACCTATAACATATTTCTTTTTCTTTTCTTATTTTCTCTCCACCACACCTTTTACACAACACACACAATCTCTATTTATAAGCTTTGTTAGGTCGGTTACTAAACCAACTTTCAACATTCTAGTATGTCGGTTATCAAAAGAAGAAGAGTGAAGAGATATCTGGAATGAGAAAGGCCTAGAGAGAAGACTAAGGAAAAATTCAACAAAGACGGCTTAAAGAGAATTCTAGACAAAGCTAGAGTAGTCGGTGTGACTTCAACACTCCCCCTCAACGACTACTCTCTCTTGATGCTGGCTTGGTTGTCATTTCAGGCTGTCTTCTGGACTCATTAAATATCTTCTCTTTTTTTTTCTCTTCTTAAAATTCATCAGCATCATTAGTTCTGCTTCATCCATCGTTGATTGCTCTCTTCTCTTTTGATTCCTGATCTTGTTCACTTCCGTCTTTGCTTCAATACTATTTCTATCTTTGTTCTTCTTTATTTTCTCTGCCAGCCTGTCTCTGACTTTGGTATACCCAACTTTGTCAACTACTATTAGTTTGTTTACTTCACAATCGATCTTCATATCTTTCACGCCTTTGTAAGTCTTAACAGTGTCGATGACCTCGTTGTCATCTTTCTCAATGTTGACATCAGCTGCAAGCTTCTTCTCGACTTCTAGAAATAACCTTTCTTCTTCAAACATATTTTCTGGTGGCTGAAATAGAGACTCGTTCCCTTCCTTTGACGTTTCTTCTATTACCTTCTGTCTTGGTTGAATATTCTCAAAATCAATTTCTTCTTCGTCTTCATGAACATTTTCTTCTAACTCGGTGGTGCAACCAAATACGAGTTCTTCGCATTCTTCAATAGTAAATGCTGTCTCAAAATCCCATTCTTCTTCATAGTTATTCTCCTGTCGTGAGAACACTGTTGCATAGCCTTGCACTTGTCTATATCGACAATCTCGAGCATAGTGGCCAATCTTTCCACACTTGAAACACTGAATGTTTCGACAATGAGACCTCACATTTTCGCTATCGTCTCTATCTCGAACAATTTGAGCTCCCCCTCGCTGAAAGCTCCTCCGTTGCCAAGCTTCTTGTTTGTTTTGAACTTCAATGTTTTCTATTCCTTGCCTCATAGCAACTTTACCTCTTCTATTGCTAAAGAGGGCTTTCTCATAATCTTTTATCGAGACTTTAGACATTTGTTTATCTAAAGTCTCTTGATTGGCTAGGATATTTTCCAACTCAGTTAAAGTTGGTTCTTTGCTCCATCCACGAGTTGCAGTAACAATCCCGTTGTATTCAGGTCGCAAGCCATGGATGACAATTCTTCTCATCCTCGTTTCGGTAATGGCATTTTCTGGATCTAATTTTGAAATTTCATCACAAAGAGTTTTAACTTTAGAGAAATATTTGCTTACCGACATATTTTGCTGCGAGATTGACAGAAGTTCATTCTCTAATTGTTGGAGCCTAGCATCATTTTTCCTCGCGAACAGCATTGTGAGTGTGTCCCAAGCTTCCTTCGGTGTCTTTGCATCCTTGATGCGTCGTAATAAACCATCCTCAATGGTAACTGATAACACGTACATGGCCTTACCGGCTTTGATCTTCCATTTTCTTAGTTCTCCGGCATCAGTTGGTGGTGTTGAAGCTTCACCGTTAACAATATCCCATAAATCTTGCCCGAGCATGTAATATTGCATGCGAATACTCCACGTATTATAATTGCTGTTATTGAGCTTCTCGAGCTTACCAACTGGACTTGAAAAATCTTCCATTTTGACTTGAGAGTGACTCACTTTTCTCAAGGTTGTATTCTGTCAGTCTCTATATCCTCACGAACTACGATCCCTGATCGTCTTGGTCCCAAACCAATAATCTTCACAGTCCCAGACTGTCTTTCTTCGATATGCGTACTCCGGTCCCTGACCGTCTAGCTCTGTCTTCTCGCGGTGGCTTTCACTCTGATAGTAGGTAGCCCTTTTCACTTCTTCTTGTGACGGCTCTCACTCTACTCCAAGTAGGTAGCCCTTTTCACCTATTCTCGTGATGGCTCTCACACTACTTTAGGTAAGTAGGTAGCCCTTTTCACCTGTTCTCGTGATGGCTCTCACACTGCTTCAGGTAGCCCTTTCCGCGACTCAATCTATCATCGATAATTACAATTCTCGATCATCTGATTTCGAGAAACTTCTGGCTTCTTGTCTTTTCTCTGATGAGCATACTCCGGTCCCTGACCGTCTAGCTCTGATATTCTAGTCCTTTGGATCGTCCTGCTCTAATCGTCCCGCTCTGATCGCCCGGTCCTCAGGATCGTCCAGCTCTGATAATCTGGTCCTCAGGATTGTCTGGCTCTGATACCAATTTGTTGATTTTTGACTCTCGGTACCAATTGTAGTTTTGTGCTACAGTACCGATTTGCTACAGTAACTATGTCTCGGGATGCTACATTAACTTTATCTCGGGAAGCTACAGTAACTTCCGAAATAACAACTCTTTTATTAATATGACAAAAGACCAAATACAATTGGTGTGAACACCAACTAACAATAGAGACAACCTCACACAAACTCTTTATCACTTTACTATTCACTCACTATTCATTCATACACCTAACACCACTCACGTGCTCACTTTCTTCTTCAATTTCTGCAAATTTTGCAGCTTCCATGCTCTCGCTCTCAACACCTCTTTTCTTTCATTTTCTCTCTACTCACATCTCTTCATTTCTCCACCTATTTCTTCCCTTTTTCTCTCTACTCACCACTCTTCCTTTTATTTCTCATCTACACCAAACCCCACACACTCACATCTTTATTCTATTTTTCTCTACCTATAACATATTTCTTTTTCTTTTCTTATTTTCTCTCCACCACACCTTTTACACAACACACACAATCTCTATTTATAAGCTTTGTTAGGTCGGTTACTAAACCAACTTTCAACATTCTAGTATGTCGGTTATCAAAAGAAGAAGAGTGAAGAGATATCTGGAATGAGAAAGGCCTAGAGAGAAGACTAAGGAAAAATTCAACAAAGACGGCTTAAAGAGAATTCTAGACAAAGCTAGAGTAGTCGGTGTGACTTCAACAGTTCATCCCAGTGTAGACCTCTAGAAATGAGGGGATGCATTGGTTGCTCTGATTTCATCTAAATATATAGGCAGCAATAAGGTCAACTGGTCAAAACTGACCATCTCTTGAGGGCTTCCAATTCCAGTTGATCCCAATTACTAAATGGGGAAATATTGGACTTTTCTTTTATATATATATATATATATATATATATATATAGGATTAGTGAATTTTTTTAATTTCATAAGCGGTGTTTACACGTTTTTATAATTTTTCATAGATTTATATTTGTACAAACCGATCATTAGATTTAACAATATAATCGTATTCGTCGTGCACGTAAAGTTTCGAATCGATCCGATATCTCTATCATATCGACTGAAAATATTGTCTTTTTCAATATATATAACGGTTGAAAGTTTTTATAACAAATAGTTAAACATTTTTAATTTACTCGAAACTCGACGTGCATGATTTACTTGAATAGAATATGAAATACGACGGTCAGATTAAAAAAATATAATTCGTATAAAAGGTAAAGGAAGCATGTAAACATCGCTTGTAGAGTTAAAAAAGTTCACTGACAGTGTACAAAATAATAATTCATATATATATATATATGTATATATGTATATATTAAAATTAATACAAATATTTGTCAGATAAGGTAGGGTGGCTCCATAATAAAACATGGCTTTTTCCTTTTTTTTTTTTTAATTTGTTTGTTATATCACATGCCCTTTTTCATTTATAAACAAATCCTTGAAAGCACTTAAATCTTAATCTTTTATGTAAGAATCTTACAAGCAACATTTTGCAGATCATTTTCTGGGGTCGAGTTAAACAAATCTATCAAATAGATTGTGCCTTAAATAATATAAAGAGAGACAAAATTACAACATTTCTCATATATATTGTATTTTTTACTATGTTACTCGAATTTAGATGTGAGTGTCGAACAAAGATATATTCAATTTTTATTTAAGATTTCAATATATTTGGAGAGTTTTTGAAAAATCATATCATCATATTTGTAATAACAGCAGGCCCAATCTGCAAATGGCCCGGGTCGGATTCGGATCCGACCCGGACAAAAATTGGTTATTACAAAAAGTCGGAATAACGTTTTTTTAGGTGATTCATTGAAATTGAAGCAGAGGTGACCTCCTTCTTTCATAACACTTTAATACTTACATCTATCAGCCATTAGAAAAGGGGAAAGAATCTTACAGGAAAGCAACTTGAACTTTAAACGAGGGTCCCTTACCTTGCTAGACATCAGACATAGCATATGTTATTAGAACTTTTTACTTTTCTTAAAATACTTACGTTCAATATTTGTATCTCACATATATTTAGACATAATAGATATAATTTTTTAAATATATAAAATATTTTAAAAAAATTTGAGCATACTTGTATCTAGACCTGTTCATCGATCGACCAGCCCGGCCCAGATTACTATTTAAAAAATAAAAAATTATTTTTAATTTAAATTTAATTATAAAAATTAATATAAAAATATATTTTATTTTTTTATTAATTAGTGAACAGTAAATTTGAGTCCGCAGGCTGACCCAAGCTAGTCCAAGGCCGGGCCAGAGCAAGAAAATTAAAAAAATTTCAGACCGCGACTCGATCCAACCTATGAACAAATCTACTTATATCGAACACATATTCATATCCTACACTCATCTTCAAATCTAGGTAGCATAGGACATAGCTAGACACACTTTCTTCAATAATCACAGCCACCTTAGAATTTTTTTTTAGTAATGATTATGAACAACCCTTTTACGCATTATTGAAATAGGAGAGGCAGGCGAAGAATGTCCTTTAAGCAAAGTAGTTAGTACTATAGAGGTAAATGTTTCATTTTTATATATATTTGTATCGATGTATTTTTGCGTATCATTTTGAATTTATTGATATTTTTAAAATTATTTCGTGTATATATATATATATATATATATATATATATATATATATATATGATCATAATATTTATTTGATGTATAAAACTTAACGTAATCTCACTTTTTTATAGTTTTAATATAATTTTATTAACTTTATTATAATGAGCCTATAGTTCATTTTCTATTTATTTATATTTTAGAATGATTATTTTTCATCATTTTAAGTAAATTGAAATAAAATTTAATTTAAAATAATCTTTAAATTTTTAGTGCATTCATTCATTTTGCTCTAAATCATCCAAATCTATCATTTAGATCTCATTAAGCCCAAAACACAATAACAATACAATATAAACAACCCAATTATATTGGCCCATAAACACAAATATAGAATATCTCTTAAAAACTTATCTCTCCCACCACTCGTCTTCTTCAATCTCACATTTTCCGCCATTCTGCTGTATAAAATGAAAGTTTATGACAAATAAAGAGAAAAACCAAAACGCATCATGGTTAAGTTTCATGTACCGACCGAGACAACATATTTCACCGGAAAATCCCGAAATTGACCGATACAGGCGGTATAGTTCGGTACAATCCGGTACCTAAGCCAAAACGAAACACACTTCTAAATGTATCGGTGAAAGAAAAAACGAGATATACCGGCCGATACCAAAACGGTACTGATAACTCTGCCTTTAAGACCTCAAAGTTTTAGTCATATTGTCAGCATAGTCAGGTAAGTTAAGTCTAGGTTGATATGGGTTAAACTTGTTGTATAAAATAAAATGGACTAATGCAATCAAGTATGAAAGAAGAAATGGTTTGGCAAGCATTTTCAAGAAGTTATCTTAAAAATAATAGTTTTTTCACTTAAGTTTAAATGGATTATTGAAAACGTTATTTTCAGGATACAATGTCAATACGAAGAAAAATTGAATTACACTTCAAGTTATTCTTGAACACACTTAAAGTAAAACAAAAAAAAATTGAAAGTGAGAGAGAATGAGTAATTTAATGTAAAGACAGTGTAAATGAATTCATTTATAGGCATTAACAGGTATTAAAAATACATTTTTCAAAAAAATACATATTTTTATGAAAAGTTAATTATTGAATGAAAAATCATCATTATGTAAATGATCACCTCAAGCAAATATAGTTTTTCTTTTAAAAACATTTAATTCATAAAAACATGCCATTTATAGAATTTATTCCACCTGTTCATTTTCATTAATTCACAGGTTTGGGAGTGCGCGCGGGACAATCCTATTATTCTGCATGTTGTACAAAAGAAACGATTTTGTAATTGGCTGATCCAGTCCAATAGACCCTTTAACCATGGCTGTCTGCATGAAATTCATTTATTGCCTTTCCGAGGCCCTGCCAAATATTTTTCATGGCATTTGGATTCAGTTCCCTGTTTCCTGACTACCTTGCTTGTTATTGTTATTCCAGGTTAACCCTGGTATTTGTCTGATGGCAGACCAGCGGAGGATGTTCTTCGCTTAGCACCTCAAGAATGCAAAGCAGAGCACAGTTATATATGTTGCTCCAACTTTCCATTTTATTGAAGCACGTACTTATGTCCGACGCATATCCGGATATAGGTACGAAGATATGATCCTTCAAGAACCCTCCAAATACATGAAAATCTTGAATATACTTGTGTCCGACAATCACACCCGAATCCGAATAATATAAGAGCACAGAGTCTTGCCCATAAGAGAGCTCACCATAGGCGCCAATTGCTTTCATCAAGAGGGTTCGTAAGTCTTCCAAGTTGGATGTAATGTGTAGTTGGAGGATATGTAAATTGGATTTCTGGAGGTTTATTTGACGGTTTGAAAGCACAGATCTTGTGAGTCATACTGTTCACATGGAATCGTTAGATGAAATGAATTGAAGGTCACAGTATCATCTTTAGATTTTGGTTGTAATCAGCTCTAATGAAAGGCATTCTTGGCAAGTAATTGAGAAAGATTAAGGTTTATTTTTTCTTATATCGCTAAAGTTTTGGATCTGATGAATATTAGAAGCAAGTTAGCTATTTTTCTGAGTCTTCACGCCAATGGTGATGAAGGTAGTAGGCTTGCTGGGTCCTAATAATGAAAACAAAGCTGATAGAGGAGGGATGGTAACAGGTCGGATATCTGTTTTTTTATGTAATATTCGAATTCGTAAATCTGTTTTAAAATTCGAATCCGTTTATTATCAGCATTAAATCATAATATTACTATCCGAATCTGAATTAAATAATATTATTCGTCGGATATCCGAATCCGTTAAATATTTGAATTCAGTAAGTAAAAAAATTAAATCAAAATATAAAATCAAAAAAAAATAATTTTAAATTCAAATAAACGGATAATGGATTTGGATAGCGGATTCGGATATCCGAATCTGTTATCCGCATACGTAATGAGGATTCGAATAATGAATACCCAAAATTTCATATTTGTATCTGTTTTAAATCTGCTGTGAATAGTAATTATAATATTCGAATTCGCGTCATCTCTTATCATTCCTAATTAGAGGAAGAAATAACACCAAAACTGAGAAAGTAGAAGACTATATTCCCTTCAGCCTCGAGGTTTAGTAAAGCAACTAAGTGTTAACAAAGATTTAAAAAAATTCGATATTTTGTGATTTCTTTTTTATCATCGATAATCATCATTAATATTTAAAATAATTAATTATAATAATATGTATTATATTTATAATTATAATAAAAACGACACGATCGAAAATTCATCCTCGATCGCAATTAAAATAGCCGTCAACAAGTTCAACAAACTGTTTGGTCCAGCTGGTAGCCCTACTTCAGCACCTATGTATCACTTCCCAATGCAGGCCAGGGCCCTTGTCCTCATTTGCTGCCCATTTTACTGCTACAAAATGTTAGGCATTGAAAAATAATTATGGCTTCACTTGAGATTCAAATCATCTTTTTTTTTTTTTTTTTTTTTTTTTTTTTTTTTTTCTGTCTTAAGGTCATGCTTTGAGGATGTTAGTGGTAAATGTCATATGATTTATCACTAGATTAATTATGCTCTTTCCTCTCAACTTAATTTTGGCTGCTCTCAAAGGCAGTTAAAGTTTTAAAAGCAGCTTGTAATCATATTTTACACTGAAAAAATTGGATTAAAAGTTAAATCGAGATCTTTCGATTAAATTTTTGATTTTTTGTTCAACAGTTTAATCGAATGAACAATCAGTTAGAATTAAAATGATTTAAATATTAAAATAAATAATATAAATATTAAATAATTAATAAATAATATTAAATAATTAATAAAAATATGCATTTGGTTTAATAGTATGGTTTTTAATATAACATTAAGAGGTTAAAATTATAAATCTCATCACTTACAAAATAAAAAATAAAAAAATTACCGATTAAATCAATTTTTTATCGATCCGATAAATTTTAGATTTTAAAGTATATCCAGAAGGCCATGGTCATTGATTGAATCAGTTCGTCCAATCAGTCCAATTTTTTAAACATTGGCGATTAATCTATTAATTATATTCTTAACTTGAGAACATAAAATCTTTTTTTATTGATTTTTCTTTGGATGCTTTCTCTTCCCCTTAGGTTTGAAGAGTAAAATTTGCTGGTAATCCATAATATTTTATCAATATTTTATTTTCATTCATAACCTTTAAAAATTGCATTTATCATTCTCAATCTTCATTAATATTTCATTTCCATCCACAACTTTTAATAGTTACATTATTCATCCATAACTTTTAAAAATTACATTTATCATCCATAAAGTTTCAAAATATTTCATAATTTATCAATCCTTTAGACAAAAGTAAAATAAAAAAAAGGTAACAAAAATATTAATGTAAGCCCCAATTATCAAGCCACATGGCTTGATGCACACATGATATAATTCATATACTAGTTTTTGTCAATTTCATGTGGATCAATTATTCTTTTATATTTTTGAAAACAAAAATGTAACATATACTTTATATTTAATACACTTGATTTTGCTGAAATAAAACTTATTTGTTCATGACTTGATCTAGACTTAATTATCAATTTTTTTAAAATCAATCTTTACACCTAATTTCTTCAAATTATTAAAAAAACTCACTTTTTTTTTATTATTATTTTTCTTCCAAATCTCTTCAAAATTTTCACGTAAAGATAAATTTTATTCTAAAAAAATATGTCATATATAATGTATATAAAACATAACAAATTTATTTTAAAAAAAATTATATGAACTAATGTCTTCAAAATTAATTTTTACATCCAATTTTTTAATTTTTTCAAAAAATTAAATGAACTCATCTTCTCTATATTCTCATTTTTTTTTATACTTTTTATCACATAAAAATAAATTTTATTGAAACAAAAATTAATTTGTTATTTTTTTCAAACACAAAAAACAATTGCACACATTATGCTAACCTTTTTTTATGGATCTTAGTACGTGTGCATCGTATAACGTGACTTGACAATTAATACTTACGTGAATATTTCATAATTTTTTAATTTAACTAATAAACGGATAAATGATAAATTTTTTTGAAAGATCATGGATATTAGTACGTTAAGTTTTTAAAAATTATGGATGAAAATGAAATACTAATCAAATGTCGTAGATAATAAATGTAGCTTTTAGTGACCATGGATGAAAATAAAATATTAATAAAAATCGTGAATGATAAATACAAATTTTAAAGATTATAAATAAAAATGATAGGTTTAAAAATGTTTGTCTTCTTTAGGAGGCCTAAAAGTCACCCATCATAGAGGGGGAAAAAGTATGTAGTATGTCACCTTTGAGACCCTATTTTTGTTGCCCTACCACACGCATTTGGCCAAAAAAAAAAATTGAAGAGAAAAGACAAAGCTTATACCAAACCAAAAATATGTAAAAGAAAAGACAGAAAAAAAGAGTTTTCTGGTTGACAATGAAACCACAGCTCATCCTTTCTTAGAAGGATCATGGCACTTTCATCCTTTGTCTTTACATGCAAAACAACTCAAAGTTCAATTAAATTCCCAATATTATTATATGGATTTTTAATAAAATTATATTTATTAATAAAAATTATAACCATATTATCAAATAACTTTTAATATATAAAAAATAATACAAATTAAATCAACAATCTACAAATTAATATATAGTTATACGAAATTGACAACTGATGAGACTTGAACTTGAAATCTATAATTTACACATAAAACCTGATTGATGAATGTTTATCCACATTTAATTTTTACCTCAATGCTATAAAGATCTTCTTCTTTTTTTCAACTAGTGGTTGAATAATATAAATGGGAAAGAAATGATTAAGATTAAGGTTAAGATTAAGATTAAGATTATTGCTATGAATATTTAAAATAGGTTTAGGCAAAACAATTTAAGAATGATTAGCTCCTAGTTTTGTAGATGAACAATTCGTCAATCATGGACTTCAATTTTTTTTTTTTTTACAAAAAATTTAATATTAATTAAGCATTTTTTTAGATTATAATCTATTTTTAACCCCTTCAACCTCCTATCTACTTAATTTATCTGAGTAGGATATTACGCGTCTAAATTTTTTCGAACCCGTAATCTCCAAAAATCTGTTCAACATGCATGCATTTGAGCTAATACTGAATTTCCAAACATTATTTTCTTATCAAAGTATATTTAAGATTTAGTTATATAATTAAGTAAACTTATTCGACTCGTTTCTCTTTCCCTTTCTACTTAGGAATTGCATGTAACCTTTATCTTAGATCTGTTCAAAGGTCGAGTAGCCTGCCCGACTCGTATTATATTGGATTTGGACAGAGATTTTTTTGATTCGTAGGACCGGTCCGAATCACTGTTTAACTAATAAAAATATATTTTTATTTAAATTTAATTATAAAAATATAAAAATATTTTTTTTATTTTTTTATTATTTAACAGTAAACCAAGCCAGGTCTAAATAAAAAAATAAAAAAATTTCGAGTCGCGACCCGACCTATGAGCATGTTTACTCTATCTTAATCTCTTTTGCCACAAATATTTAACTTTCATTACACAAAAACAAAATAAATAAATAAAATGAATGAATGAATGAATGAATGAATAATTTTGTTTTAAAAATGTATTGTTGATATAAATTTTTAATTTTATTACAAAACACAAGTAATTAATGGCTTAATATTGAATTTTTAGAAAAATATACTAGTATATATTTAAACTTTGATTTGTCCCCATCAATCAATTTTTAGCATGCAATGAGAATTCAAACAACATTTGCAATTTATATTTTGGAATTTAAATATTTGACTAGTCTTACATCAAGCGAATCAAAGTATCAAACTACTAGGCTACGTATCCTTAACGGATTTTTATTTGATTTCGGATTTCAAATAATCTTTTATCATATTTTAATTTTTTATAAAATATATCTTTTTATATTATTAATATAAATATATGCAAGTAATACACTAATAAAAAAAATATTTTTTAAAAATTATAAATTTTTATGCATAATATATCAAATAAAAATCTTATGCATAATACATTAAATAAATATTCTTACTTAAAATTGTAAACAATTTTCTTTTAAAAAAATATAAATACATCAATTGCTAAACAATATATTTTTCATCAAAGTAAGAAAAGTAAGATATACTATTAAAATAATAAATTTGAAATTTGCATGATAGCAAGAGAAAAAAGATTTAGAATATAATTAAAAGTGAACAATTATATGAAAAAAAAATAGTAGTTAGTTAAAAAGAAAAGAAAAGAAAAATATGTTTGATATTTGGTTGGAGACTTGAAATCTTATTAAAAAAATTTGAAAATCAATTTAACTTTTGTTAAATTTACATGATTATAATTTAACCTTTGTAACAAATTTTTTAATTTTAAAAATTTGTGAGTAATTATTAGTTAGTAAATAAATAAATAATGAGATTTTAACTCTCTTAAATTGCAATGCATAAAATTAAATTAACAAATTATGTAAATTAAGTAAATAAATAATACGAAGGACCATTTAAATAAATAAAATTAACAATTTTAATACGAAGGACCATTTAAATAAATAAAATTAACAATTTTAATACGAAGATCATTTAAATCTATTTAATATAAAATTAAATTAACAGATTACGTAAATAAATAAAGGGAATTTCCAGGGTCAATGTTAGGAGTAGCAATAGATAGTAAAAAGTTGGATATTCGACACTTTTCGATTCGATTTTTTTAGATTCGGGTATTACAAATTCAGATAATTTTTGGATTCAAATATTATATTTACTATTCGTAGCATATTCGGAATGGATTCGAATAGAAATCCTTGGATATCCTATATCTGAATTAGTTTTGATTTTGATTTGGCTAGTTGATTTTGGTTCGGCTAGTGTTGCATATCCGATATCCGAATTCGTTATCTAAATCCACTTTACTTATACGGATAACAGATTTAGATATCAATTTATATATTTAATTTTGATTTAATTTTATATTTTTATCTTTAAAAAAATTGATTTAATGAATTCGAATATTTAACAATTCGAATATCCGACGGATATTGCTATTTAAATCGAATGCAAATTCAAATAATAAGCAAATAATAAATAAATTCGAATATTATATAAATTAAATAATTTTAAATATTTAAAAATTACAAATATTTAATCCGATGTTATCCTTAATCAAAACCTCTCCGACTCCAATTAGCGTTCGCCCTTGCTAAATAGTTATCTAAGTTTACATATACACTATATTTTGTCTGCAAACAAAACTGTAGGTAATTTATGACTTTTATTAGATTGTCGAGTTCTCATAATTGGTTATAACTTATACGTAGATAATTTACTACTTTTTATAAGATAAAGACACATATTTTGATAATTAACAATTAAATGATTGTAGTTACAAAAAAATCAATTAATTTAATTGTCAAATTAGACATGTAATTACCATTTAAACAATTATTCCTTGCCACCATCATCTTTATTTTTTTTATATAAAAGCAAATAAACTTTTATGACACTTTTTTATAAAAGAAATACTACTTAATTATAAAAAACAAGAAATAACGAAAAATAATTAAGTTTTGTCATGTAAAAGCACAAATTTTCAACATGAAGTAAAAATAAAATAAAATAAAATTAATGATTGGGATTTTCTCATAATGATCTTTCACTTTTGGTCCTTTTCTGTATAATAGTGATAACACTCTTTAAAACAAATTGGCCAAAATCCCCATCAAAAGGAACCAATATTTGAACCACATACATGTTAAATAATAAATATAAATATTTATAAATTAATAAAATATGGATATCAATACATTATCAATAGGAAATAGTTTATCTAATTTCATAAACAATTTTACCTTTTATTTTTTTTTAATACAAAAAAATTATAATTCGAGATTAAAAAAGAGATTACAAATGCTAAATTCAAATTTAGAATCAACTGGATATCATATTTTAAAAATGATTATATTTTCGTGAATCAACTGAATTAAACTTTAGGTTTACAATATTTTAGATGTTAAAATTTGAATTCTAAATTTGCATAATACCATCTCTTAAAGTTAATTACATGAACCAACTGAATTAAATTTAAATTCGTTTATTTGTTTCTCATATGCTAAAAATATATTTATTTTCCTCCTTAATCATTAATTGATTAAATAATTATTAAACAATAATCAATAATAGTATTTAGAAATTATTTTCAAAGGAAAAAAAAAAGAAAAGAAGAATGGTAGGCTTATATGTAAATTTCTTAGAAGTAGTGGGCATTATCCAAATATACTCTTCTTCATCCGTTCAAGTGATTGATAATTCCCCCTATCTAGCCCTTTGAGTTTTCTGCAGGTAGATTTCAGAATTTTCATTCACAATCTTGCTTTTATTCACTCAAACAATTTTCCCAGGAAAAAATAAAATCCAAATCTAATTGCCCTTTTCAACACTCAATCTCAAAGAACAAATTGTTTTCACAATCTTTCCTTTCCATTATTCTAGTTTTTCCATAACTCCTAAAGGGTTTCATTATCAAAATCTTCCAAAAAGAAAAGAAAAAATTGTTTTTGAAGAATTGAAACCATTGCTTTTTATGATTCACCTTTTCCAACTCCAAAACTTGATCAAGATTTTGATTCCTATCCAAATTTCTTCACTTTTCTTCACCAAAGCATCTTTCTTGTTGCTATTAATCTTGTTCCAAGCCTTCTCTTTTCCTTCAACTTCATCACAATTCAACTCTAAAACATCAAATCTTTGTAAAAAAAACCAAAAACCCAAATCCCAAATAGCATCAAAAAACACCATGAGAATCCACCCATTGCCCAGGAAAAGAAACATCACTATCCAATATGAGATGAACCCAAGAACCACAAGGTCCCAAGCTGAGACCTTGTTCACTGGCGGGTCTCATAAGAAGCTCCGGAGGCTGCCTCACATCTTCAGCCGCGTCCTGGAACTGCCTTTCAGGTCAGATGCGGACGTGGCGGTGGAGGAAAGCCCCGACTGTTTCAAGTTCGTTGCCGAAACGGATTGGAGAATCGGCGACGTTGTCAGGGCTCATACGGTGGAAATCCATCCTGGGGTTACTAAGATTGTGATAAGGTCGAATAGTTTGGTGGATTTTAGTTCGTTGGATGATTTGGAGCTTGACATGTGGCGGTTCAGGCTGCCGGAGACGACTCGGCCGGAGCTGGCGAGTGCGGTTTACGAGGATGGGGAGCTAATTGTGACGGTGCCGAAGGGCGGAGAAGTGGAGAATTTGGAGGAAGGCGGTGGTGGAGGTGAAGGGAATGGGGAGTTTAGAGGAGGTATGGGAAATGGTAATAATAATAATATGCTTGTTCTTGTACAGTAAAAACAATTAGAATCTTTACTTTGCTTTTTAATTGCATGTTATTTTTCATATTAGTTTTTCATGGTCGTTGGTGGAGCTTAACCCTTTTGTTTTTGTAATGGTTACCTTTTATTATTTAATCAAATCAAGAATTGTTCTTCTCTTTAATGCATGATGACAGGTTTCAGTTTGATATTGTTTTACTTGGCATGATTTTGATGAGTTTTATTGGGGAATTTAGATGATTTCTTTGGCATGATATTTATGAGTTTTATTATAGGATTTAGCAGTGTTAGTAACTTTCAGTAGGATAGTTGTTTTATGTGCATGTTTGTGTATATTAAGGCTGCTTATGGTGCATTTTGTTTCTTGAGGCCTAAAAAAGGTTTAGGATTTTGGTATTTTCATAGGAATTGAGTCAATTGACTATGAGAAAACTGATCATAAACATGTTTGTGGATTTTGTTGTTCCTATTGTTGTTTTTCCAAAGAAGTGAGCTATGTTGTTCCGACTCTTCATTTTTCTTGAAGTACTCGTGTTCGACACCCGTGTCCGATGCATATTCGGACATGGGTATGAGGATATGATTCTCCAATGACCTTCCAAATACATGGAAATCTTAGAAAAAATTGAACATACCCGTGTCCGACACTCACACCCGAGTCCGAGTAACATAGGAAGTGAGAATCCACATAAACTGGTCTAAATATGTGCCTGATTGAAGTTGGATCTTTTCACTTCTCATCCCATGATTAGGCAAATGGGAAGTGATGAAAGGCCTTTCTTAGGTTCAGTAGCAGAGTGGCCTCAATATAATTGTTTTGTTTTTGTTTCCTGTTTTCATCATATGCAATCTATCTATTGATTTGTCAAGAACTAATAATTTATTTTTAAGATAAAGATGAAAATTATTTGCAAATTTTACTATCTTGTTATTTCACATTTCCTGGTAACTAATCAAGAATCAAGTGCATGTTTGTTGACATTTCCTATGGTACTCGGACTCGGGTGTGAGTGTCGGACACGGTCACATGGGTATATGTCCGACACGGGTATGCTCATTTTTTTCTAAGATTTCCATGTATTTGGAGGGTTCTTGGAGGATCATATTCCCATACCAATGTTCGGATATACTTAAAGAAAAATGAAGAGTCGGAACAACATAGGACATTACTAGGTAGTGATTTGCCTAAATGATTACTTTCCAGTCTTGGTCCTATGGATTCATGGTATTTTACGTGTCTGCATTTTCTTGTTTACATCCTTGGTTGAAATTCAACCATAAACATGGTAAAGCAAAAGTATGTTTTGTGTGCTAATGTTGAGAATTGGTTCCTTCCCTTATTACTTTGTGGTTAAGAGAATCTATGCTTTTGGTCTACTTGGTCGGTTTAGGTAAGGCCGTTAAATATTGGACCTAAGGGTTTCATTTTTTGCCTTCTGATTTTGGTGATTAGATATGTATTCTAGCATATCAAGCTCTTGCAAAGTAGTGATAAACTACATTATCTTTTTGAGGTCTTTATTCATTCATTCTCTTTCATATTACGATGAATCTTTTTGTTGACATCTTTCTCTCTCTAAAGAAAAAAAAAAAAAAAACTCCATCTCTCTTATCCTGTTAGACCTGGTGATTCATAATGTCAAATATCTTTCTCTGTTGCTTTTTGGTCATCCAAAAAGACAACTGGACATCTTTTATCACTTTGTGAGGAAGATTTGCTTGTCATATCTAGTTCACCTTGGTTAAGATGATGTTTAAACTCAATTTCTCATTCCATATCTATGATTGTTATTGGTTGTTGAACCTTACGTTGCTCCGACTCTTCATTTTTTTGAAGTATCTGTATCCGACACCCGTATCTGACACTCGTATCCGACCCATATTCGGACATGGATAAAGGGATATGATATTCCAAAGACCCTCCAAATATATGAAAATCTTAGAAAAATTGAACATACTCGTGTCAGATACATATCCGTGTCCTATACTTACACACGAGTTCGAGTAACATAGGTTGAATTCTATGTTCTTCGACTTTTCATTTTTCTTAAAGTATCCGTGTCCGACATATATACGGACATGGGTATGGGGATATGATTCTCCAAGAAACCTCTAAATACATGAAAATTTTTAAAAAAATTGAATATACCCGTGTCCAAGTAACATAAGCTGAACCTACATTCTCAACTTTATTTATTGCAATACTTTCCAAAAACTTTTCTTATCATACATGCCATTTTTCCAAATTGACATAAACAGTCTCTCTAGCCTCCCATCTTTTCGACCGGACTTTCTTTCATCCAGAGAAAGACATTTTGGTTTCCATGATACTATTTCCCGGTTGCATTTTTCTCTGAAGAAAAATCAAGGACTAGTCAAGACAGGTGCTCTAAATATGGAAAATACAGGGTTTATGGGAAATTTTCTTTTTCTTTTAAAGCTGAGAAAGTAACTTATTTTAACAAATTTGGCCATTAATAAAATCAGAGAAGAATGATAAAAGACATTTTAAGAGGGAAGGGTTCTTAAAATGGGAAGTAAATCAATCCATATAGAAAGAGTAAATTCTAATTTTCAATCAGCACATTTTCTGTAACTTATCACAAAATTTTCAAAAAGTGATTTTGGCAAAGAAGAAAATAGATAGGTCCAACTGTTGAAAGAGAAGTAACGCTGTAAGTGTGAATTGTTAGAAATTAATTTATTTCTTCATGTTTAATGGGAATTTGATATTTTAAGTAAGTCCTTATTATGTTTTTATTGTACCAAAATAAACTTTACCTTTTAATTTGTATTTAAATAAATTCTCATTTCAAATGAAAACTTTATTTATATTAAAGACATGTTTATGCAAATTAAAGATAAAAAAATTATTTAAGTGCTAGAGGTAAAATTCAGAATTTTTGTTGTTTTAACCGATATTAAACAAATCACTGCTACAATAAAACAAAGGACATGTATGTTTTTAATTTCTAATTTTGATATTAAACCTTTCCATTAGAAATAACAAAAATTCTCAGTAAAAGAAAAAAAAGAGAAGAATTATGGTATCAAAAGGCATTATATCCAATCACAGTCCCAATGGCAGACAACTTGCTCCCAAATAACAGGATTTTTTCATACCTTCTCTAACAGCAGTTCCACCAAATCCGGGTTAAGAAATTATACCACAAAATCACTGACTTGGTAAATAGCACCAAGACCAAAGCTGACGGATCGAGTGACACCAACTTCTTCTCGGCTAACAATCAAAGCTTCGTAACGTATTTTCCCCCATCCGATTTCTTTGCAAATCAATGAAATATAGGACAATTGGAGAAAACCGATTAAGCCAACAACCATGTATGATCAATAGCTTGCCCTAGGGGCTGAGTTCAATTCCGATTTCTATAATGCAATGTTTACTTTTTTTAGCAGCCTTCACATGTCTTCTCTCCATCCTCTTGGAGAGAGGAATCCGAATTCGTTGGGTGCACGGTTTGACCTATTTTGCATTATGCAACTTCACGGTCAAGGATGTAACGAAATCAGCAGAATTTGTTGTACAATGGACAAATTAATCCATTGTTATGCAGAGAATGCTTTAGTCCTCAATTTCCAAACCAAAGTGTTCCTTCAGGGTACCTTTAGGAGTGCTTCCAAATCCGTTGGCCACTTCTTCCATTTCTTTGAGTTTCATGACTTCTTCTTTTATCTGATCGACTCTGTTCAAGATAGCATTCAGCAATGCATCGGCTTCATTTCCGGATTCTCGATGTGACAGTTCGGATCTCTCCTTGTCCAGTTGCTGATAAAGATTGCGAAGATAATTCTTCTGAGCATAAAGCCTTTCTTCTGCAATTTTATATTCGGACTCCTGTGACTTTCTCAGAGCTTGAAGAACCTGATCAATCTCGTATTCAAGTTTCAGGTATTCACTGTGATAATCAGAAGATATTGATAGAATCGACATCGAACATGGTTTATTATCTAGAGAATCCTGATGACTTGTTGGTTCGAGCTCTACATTTCCATTATGGAAGATACCTGCACATAAACCAAAATGATGATTTTATCCCAAGTTTTATGTAGAATTATGTTGCTCCGACTCTTCATTTTCCTTTAAGTACCCGTGTCTGACACATATCCGGACATGGGTATGGGGATATGACCCTCTAACGACCCTCCAAATACATAAAAAAAAAACTTAGAGAGAATTGAACATACCTATGTTAGACACATACTCGTATCCGACACTCGCACCTGAGTCCGAGTAACATAGATGTAGATGCATGAACCAACCGTGCCAGAGAGAAGTTAAACAAGGAACTATAGAAAGGTATTAAGGAAATAATAAACACAGTGAAATGCAGTACATGCAGAGTACAGCTCAGCTTTCTTTTTCTAGACCTGGTGTCAAACTAAGAAATGTATTTCAAATCTTCAAGCTCAGATATATTACACTCTCAAACTTCAATAAATCTATCCAGGCTTAAATTCTGGAATTCTCTCACATGGTTTGCCCAAATTTACATTCTGTATATTTTGGTCACCCTCAGAAGACCAGTCACATGTCATTTATATGCCCTTACCATCTAAGGAAAGAATCACGGCAGTGATGAATATTATCAATAACCTAAAATGACGTGACTGAAGGCAATGGGAAGGGAAAATTACCAACCTATGTTACTCGGACTCGGGTGTGAGTCGGACATAGGAATGTGTCCGGCATGGATATGTTCAATTTTTTCTAAGATTTTCATGCATTTGGAGGGTCCTTGGAGGATCACATCCCCATATACTCATGTCCGGATATGTGTCGGACACGAGTACTTCAAGAAAAATGAAGAGTCGGAGCAACATAGTTACCAACTAAAAGTTGAGTAAAAAGGGTTTAACAATATAATTCATATGCAAATTCTAATGTATAGAGTAGTATAGGCAACCATCTGGATCCGCCAGGGTGATTTTCCAGAAAAACTAACTGATTGAGAAGAAGATAAAATAACAAAACAAACTGCCCATCTTAGATAGGAAAATAAGGGAGGTTATTTCTTAAGCTCCTCAATATCCAAATGTTCAGAAAATATTTTGATGCAAATTAATATAATGAAATGTTTCATGCATTACTAGCTAATGTAAAGTTGAGACTTCATTAATTTTCATATGCACAAGATTTACAGTTAAATTACCTGTAGAAATAGCGGAATCACTTTCTTTCACTTTCCAGATATCTTCAAGAGAAGTCCCACATTTAAGCTGATGTAAATACCAAAAGCTCTTACTAGCATTTTTAAGAAAACCCCCAAAGAGCACAAAGAATTTTTTTTTTTTTTTAAAAAGCAAGAAATCTGTAAGTCTTGTAGCTAGATTGCATTGGCCTTACCTCTGTGATAGCTGACTCAATACGGTTCAGTAAGCCCCTTGCATCGGTCTTCTGCGAACCACGTAAAATGCAGACACCAATGTTTAGAATCTTCTCAATCTCATCACCAGAATCTATGGATTCACAGGTTTTTAAAAGCGTTGTCACATGTGGAACCAGAAATGTCTTTGCATCACAACGTCGGCAATAGTACTCAGCATCCAATCCAATGCTACCTCCAACTGTCCCAGCCATGTAAGACCGAAGAGCACAGTTCAGATGAGCAACATGGCCACATATATGCCCATCCACCATTGCTTCACATTTGATATAACTATAACCTCCATATTTCAAGTCTATAGTCTTGCCACACAGAATACAGCAACAGTCACGGCAGAAACGAGGTTCACTACAGCAAAGATCACAAGGCAAGGGAACCAAAGAAGGGCTTTCCGCTTCAGCAAATAAACTGTTGCACTTCTTATTTCCAGCCTTACATGTCAAACCATCAGACTGAGGGTCAGAAACTGAAACTTCAGCTCTCTCTTCAGGAGGGGCAACAAAGAAAGCCCGTGCCACTGCATTATTCATTAACAAGAAAAAGTTTGTTGGGAAAAGGAAAAGAAGTTCATGGTTAAAGCTAGACATCTTGATTAACCTTAAAACATTTGAGGACATTCTATATATGCTGTCTCAAGAAGGGCCCTCATACTTAAGATGCAGTCTTCAATAATACCAAGAGATAAAACACTAAAGACTTTGCTTGGTAGGGTGGATAGAGAAATGGAAAGATAGAAAATTGGAGGAGAAAAGTGAAAAGATGGAAAACATGTTTTTTCTTTCCATTCATTGCTTGGTAATGTTGAAAAATGAAATGAAAGAAAATGAAAATTGTATTATTTTATCATTATACCCCGTGTAAGTTAAGATAAAAATGCAAAACAATAATGGACAATCTTATAAATATGCAACACTTGATTGACACCTCTCATTTTCTCTCGTCTTATCTTTCCAATTTGGAATGATTTGCTTTTGTGAATAAGGGTGGAAAATGATCATCTTTCCTATTTTCTTTCTTCTCACTTTTCTCTCCTACCAAGCACTAGTGAAAATAATTTTCTTTTGAACCTATGAGCTGTGTTCATCCAGGCTGGTTTACTCTGGGTGGCATGGGTGCACTCTTATGTCATGAAAGTTAATAGTGTATGGCAGGTACCTATTTTGCAGAGGTTTAGCTTTGAAGCTGAGGCCAATAGCTCTTCAATTCATTCGAATCAGGAAGGGCAAGGAGTTTAAAGAATAATCACTACAATGCTGCCTATGTATGGGAGGAAATAAGACAAACATGAGAAAGTAGATTGGCACAGGCTTGTCTGGTTTCAATTTCACATACCTAGACATGCCTTGATCTCCTGGATGGCTTTGTTAGACAGGCTGCCTATAAGAATCAGACTCAGGAGATGGGGACACTTGGAATCAGTGAATTGTCTATTCTGCAATCAGGCAGAGAAGACCCGTGACCATCTTCTTTTCACATGTGTGTATTCTAAGTTGCTATAGGAGAAAGTATTGCAAGTGTGTGGTATATACAGAGCTGTTGCAGGCTGGCAAGAGGAGTTGCACTGGGCACAAGACAAAACTTAGAGGAAAAGCTCTCATTTCTGTTATTTTATGTTTAGCATGGAGCGCTTACATCTATTACCTATGGAAGGAAAGGAACAATAGAAGTCATGGAGGAAAGTTGAATTCAATTTCTGTTCTTTCTATTGTATTGTAGCCACAATAAGATTTAGATTGTATGGTTTCAGGAATACAGCAGGGGACTCTGTTAATAGGGAGTTATGTAATACTTGGGGTCTAAGTGATGCTATGAGTGCATAGTGTATAAACTTCATTTTTGTTACTATTTTGCAGCTCAGTTTGTATTGTAGCAGCTTATCTGCTTCTTTTGGATAATAAAAACCTAGAAAATAAGAAAATAATTTTCTTTCCACTTTTCCACCCACCCCTTCCATCCTCCCACTATTTTATGCTACCAAGCAATGCCTATGAAAATGAATTAAAAGCATAAGACCATTACCTATGAGATGCCATGATAGACATGTCATAAGATTGCATTTCCAAGTTCATGGAACCAAAAACAAGTCATGTACAAAAGAATACCATTATTAACTCAATGATTGCACTGAAGAATATGATTGTCATAAAGAGCGGTTTGATTCTGATATTAAGTAGTAAGATGCTAATGGTTCACAAGAGCGATTTTGTTATCTATGGCCATGCTCTAAGATACATAGGATGCATCTAGAATGCAGACAAGAAACTAACAGGATACTCAGTTTAAACATGACTTGCACATCAATTCTTTTGTTGGTCAGATAGGATATTTTCTTCATTAATTAAAATTAAATTAAACTATACAAGCTGCCTACATACAATCAACATCATTTCAAGAATGGATTTTAATTCCACAAAACAATAGTAATAGAAATCAGTAGCTTTTTATTCATTTTCTCCTGCGTAAAATTTTTCGTTTATCAAAGAATTAAAAACATGTTAAGTGACTCGTAACCTCAACCTGCTCAATAATTTAGAGGATTTCAAGGTTGAGAATCTAAGAAATCCAAAAACGAAAGAAAAAGACTTTAATTGAAATCAAAAGGAAAACATTCCTAACAAAAGCCAATGATCAGTCCATCAATACTTTCAGTGCAAGGAATGGTAAATCTTGGCAACAAGTCAAACATATACTTCAACCAAAAGGATCAGCCAATCATCCATGTGGCCCAAAGATATTGGTCAACAGCATCTTGACACTCAAGTCTAAGTTGATCTCACAGAATCATATTGTTAGGTATAATTTATGTCAAATGGTGAGATATAGGATTCAATGAATACAGCAGAGAACCATCCATCCAACCAAAAGGGCTAAATAACAGAAACACTGAATCAGTTCATATATATTGAGAACAAATGAATATGACATTATACAGGTTAAAAAATGCAGAAGTTAATGCAGCGAACCGTATAAATAAATAAATAAAAACTAAAATGAGCACATGAAGACTGTAGAATAGAAGGAATAAAAAGAACACAGTTATTTGGGGCTGACCATTTGTCAACGAATGTTTTTTCGCAGGGATTTTCCAGCTGAATGAAGCAAAAAATGCATTAATATCTGCATCTGGGAACACCGTTTTGACATACCGCTCAACTGAAAGCTTGCTAGCAAGACCACGTTTCTTGCCTGAGTTCTCAAGCTTGTGGAGGCGCTTTGGAGGATATAAGTACCTATCCAAGAAATGACCCGTAATAGCAACTCTCCTTCCCACCTTCCAAGTCCATACGTCACCCTTCTTAGGCCAATCCACAGGAGCATATGGCAAGCCTACACCAGACACCTCCGGTGAGACTGGCCTGAGATGAAGACCGTTTTCTCTTCTCCTAGGCGTGCTTCCATTAGTTTCCTTAGTATTATCAAGCTCCATAAGATTCAAGTTTAGCTAACAAGTAGCCAAGGGCCAGCACACTGCACTCAATGCTATTTAAAATTTTATACATGTTCAGCGATTAAAAGATTACAAAACACTTCAGTTATTGCAAAACAAATACCATCATTCATGATCCTACTCCTATTGCGTTAAACACAAGCAAAGATTTGCTTAGCTATATTTACAGTATTCCATTGCAAAGCAAAAACTACCGCTGAATTTCATATTGAACTATTCAAACCGTTTCCAGTATTCACATCAATTAATCAAATGAAGATAATACATATACATATAGAGGACGGATCAATTTACACATATAGAGGACGGATCAATTTACATAGGAGTAAAACTAATGCTTTTATAACTTCATATACGATTGATATTTTAACAAACTAACCGCTGAATTTAGAAATATAATCGTACTAGAGTTTTTCGAATCAATCTGATATCTATATCATGTCGTTCGAGAATACTATTTTTTTTTATATATATTTAACTATTGAAATTTTTTTATATCAAATAAATAGTTAAACATTTTTAATTTACTCAAAATTTGATGGGCATGATCTACATAAATAAAACATGAAAAATAATGATCAGATTAAATAAATATAAATCATGTAAAAAATTACGAGTGGAAAAGTAACTATATATTGATAGGCAATCAAATGAAGATATTAAAATTTCAAAATTCAATGCATTATGCAAAAACTAATAAAATATATCAATGCAGGTTCTTTTAGCATCCAATAAAGAATTCAAGAATATCTTGTAACAATCCAATTTAGGTGACTCAACATAAAATCTTAAGTTATTAACGTTAATTAATATCGAACTTTTCATCTTTTAACTTAATGATTGAAGCAAAAAACGAGAGAAAAAAGGAATTAAACAAAAAATCACCTGCGACTGTGTTTCAAAATTTTCAAGAGAGCGAGACCGACGATCTTTGCACCTGCTAAAACTGAAATTTGTTTTTGGTTTTCTGAAAAAGGAAATCAAATAACTTCGAGGTTTCGAGATAACAAAATTAAAAAAAAAAAATTGGTTTTCTGAAAAAGGAAATCAATAATTTCGAGGTTTCGAGATAACAAAATTAAAAAAAAAAAAAATTAGCGGAGAGAGAGGAGACGAACTTTGGAGTTTGGATTAAAGGGAAGAAAAGAGAGAAAAAAAAAGTGAGAAATGATTTTTTTTCACAGGTTGAAGAAGAAATGAAGCCCTAATTAAATTTAAACCCAAAAAAGGAGTAAGGAAGTAAGGGTTGAAAAAAATTGGGGTTAAAAAAATGTGTTTAAAAAGTGTGGTTTAAATTTTTTTTAATGTTTGGCATGTGAAAAAGTGTTATAAAGAATTGAAATGTAAAAAAATATATATTTAAAATAATAAAAGTGTAAAGATGTGTGAGGATAATAAAGTTATTTTATTCAAAAACCAGCTTTTAAAGTCCAAAAACTATATTTTTTAGTTTTTTGGGTTGGCTTTTCAAATCATGATTTCAACAGTAAAAGTCATTTTTTTTACTTGTTTAGCATTGTGTTTGCAGTGAAAAGCAGTTTTTATCTAAAAAACTATTCCAAATAGCAATGTTAAATAAGGCCTAAGTAAAGGTGGTTATGAGTTGAGTTGGTCCAGTCCGAATTTTTTTTTGGTTCAAGCTTTGTTTGATCCGATTAAATCGGATTAAAAAAATGTGTGTTATTATTATTTAAAAAATATTATTTTTATATTAATATTTTTATATTTTATAATTAAATTTAAATAAAAATAATTTTTATTAAATGAATAATAATTGGATAGGCCGAACTTATCCGGATTATAAAAATAATTATCCAAACTCGATCCAATTCAGGTCGAACCTACAGGATGGACAATCATGGACTCAATTGTCATAATAAGAAAATTTTGGGTCCGATTATCTTCAATTATTTTCAAGTTCATTACTTTTTAATATATTTTTAATTACAATTCACAAATATAACTTTATCAATTAATAAATAAATCATACACATTTAAATGATTATGATGAATGTATAAAAAATAATAATAAAAAAATAAGGGACTAGTTACTAACTCTAAAAACATAATATTTTGTTTCATATTGGGCTATACTTCTCTTTGGCCCGATTTTTGCGCAGAGCTTAAGCTGATGTTACAAATAATTTTTCTTTTATAATTGGGGTTGTCAAATTTAAAATTTGTTTATTAAAATTAAAAGTTCAACACTATAGTAATAGATCATATGACTGTTGACAAATACAATTTACTTTGTTTATGTAAATTTTTTTATTTTAGTTTCGTTTTTTTATTCAAATTCAATGGTTGGTTTGAATGCTTCTCTTTTTGCTTAAATTTTTTGTTTTTATTAATGGCTAACATAGAAAATTAAAAATTGGTAAAATATGCCAAGTGTAATACTATATCCGATTGAATTCATGAAATTGGGAATTTGGAAATTAATCTTGGTACCATTACATAACAGCTTGATGAGGGAAACAAAATTTGTCAATAATTTCAGAAAGCTACAAATTTTTTGGTACAAAAGAAGTCGCAATATGTGGATAGAGGAGGGTTGTAGATGCTGAGGTTTGAATCCCTAATTTATTGGAGTCAATTTTTAAGGATGGTTACATGAATCAACTGGGTTAAACTCAAATTTTTTAGAAAGTTATAATTAAACCATTAGTAATTAATATGCCTACAAGAAATTAACAGTATGTTTAGTTGGCTATAATAGCCCATCGATTTCGGATATATTCCAAGCTTCATTTTTATTCCACAGTTTGGTTCACTAGAATTCCATGAATAGCCATTTTGTTAAATTGGTTATTCCACCAATTCACTGAATAGTCATTCTTGACTACCATCCAAGAATGACTATTCCTTGTCTATTCTTTCCACTACCGAATACAACCAATTTTTTTTTGACTAATGTAACCTTTTGAAATTTTGTTGAATTTCATTTTTGTTTAGGCTTTAAGAGAGAGAAAGCTACCGGAAAAAACCCAAACAAATCAAATACTAAAAAAATATCAAATCTAAAAGAAGGGCCTAAGTTTAGGTCAGGTCAATTAGAAAGGGATTTGAGGCTCCAAATTTGGGAGAAGGAAGGGGATACAAAGAGGACTAACATATCAAAAGATGGAGGCATTTGGAGCAACGAGGACGGTGAAAATGGAGTGAAAGTCATGGGATAACTTTGTAGATCTAGGATTTGATTTTTCGTGCGTTTTTAGAAAAAATGGAGTGGAAAATAAGAAAGTAGAGGTTTAGAGGAAGTTTTGGGTGAAATTTGGGAAATTTATGGATTAGACTACGGTGGCAGGCGAAGGCGGCCGATGGCTGGATCTGGGTATAGACGGTTCTTTTTGGGTTCCTATGAGTTGTACAGTGAAACCCATGAATGAGAGAGAGAGAGAGGGAGAGCCTAGAGAGAGAAGAAAAGAAAAATGAAGAATTTTTTTAGTATTTATATAATCTAAAATTTTTAAAATAAATTATATATAAAAATATTTTTTAAATGTTATTTTTAAATATAATTTATTAAAATATTTTTAGATTTGATTTTTTGTAATATTTTAAAAATAAATATTATATATTGTTTTTATATATTAATAACAATTCATAAGAGATTTAAAAAAGTTTAATTTTATAAATAAAATATTATTTATATAATTCATGGGTAAAATAGTTATTTTATATCTATTCCTTACATATTCCTTAACATATCTTAACTAACCAAACAATGTAATACTATTCCTCCTCTATTTTATTCAATTAACCAAATTATATAATACATATTTTCCCTCTATTTTGTTATTATCGAAAAGCTATTCCGTTCTCATTCTATTTCATTCGGTGAACCAAGCGTAACGTAAATGAATTGGTTGATGGATTTTGCTAACGAGTATCCTTAGAGCACTCTTTAAGGTTATTATATATAGCAATATCTTTATTCAATACATTGAAAATAATATATAAAATTATCAATTACTGCATTTAATAAATGTTATTACTATAAATAGTATAATAACTAACCTTAAAAAATGCCCTAAGGGCACTCGTTAGCAAAACCCTTTATTAAATACATAAATGATTGTGCTTTGACATTTCGATTCAGATTACTCCATATTGTTGTGAGAGAATAAGGAGAAGATGCAACAGCAAGTTTTTGAGAATTTTATTGTATGAAGTTACAGAAACAGATAAATTTTGGTATTTCATTATTAGGATTTTCGTGTTTTAGGTTAAGTGATATTTTTTCACATATTTTCAGGTTTTTTGGTAATAATAAAGCTCATACATGGGTATTAATTACAATGAGATAAAAGAACCCATGGCTTAGTCGAGTTGCAGTTCATGTAATCACCTTTAAAAGGTGATATCTAGAAGATTTAAAGTTCAAATCACAACATCTGCAACCCTTCTCCTATTCTCAGACTGTGGCCTCCTTTGTAAAAAAAAAATGAGACAAAAACATGTTGAGAAACTGTGTTTTAATACTAAAGTGGAAAGGGTAAGTAGGTGTTTTTCTTTGTTATGAAACGGTTGGGGGATAACTACAAGAAAAATGGGTTTTAGCAATCAAAAGTTGCAACGACATTTCATGTCGTTGCGAAACATTGCAACGACATTACATGTCGTTGCGCAAAATTGCAACGACTTCGTATTATCGTTGCTTAATTTGATTTTCAGGGTATTAATCGCAACAATAATTTTTTTCATTACGAATTTTTATTTTATACATAACGACAAAACAACTTGTTGATATATATTGTTATATTAGCAACGATTTTTTAAATGTCGTTGCTTAATTTAATTTTCAGGGTATTAATCGAAGCGATAATTTTTGTCGTTGCGAATTTTTATTTTATACATTACGATAAAACAAGTTGTTGCTAAATATTGTTATATTAGCAACGATTTTTAAATGTCGTTGCTTAATTTAATTTTCAGGGTATTAATTGCAACGACAAATTTTGTCGTTGCAAATTTTTATTTTATACAGAACGAAAAAAATAAGTTATTGTTAAATATTGTTATATTAGCAACGACTTTTAAATGTCGTTGTTTAAATTAATTTTTAGGGTATTAATCCTAACGACAATTTTTGTTGTTGTGAATTTTTATTTTATACATAACGACAAAACAAGTTGTTGCTGAATATTGTTATATTAGCAACAACTTTTAAATGTTGTTGCTTAATTTAATTTATTAAATATAGTTTCACAACGATAATAAAATTGTTGCGAAAAAATTATCATATTGGTAACGAGTCTAAAAGTCTTTTCGAAATATAACAAAGATATCGCAACGTCAGAAAATGTCGTTGCGAAACACGGTTACATTTGCAACGACTTTTTTTAATCGTTGCGTCACATTTTTTTCTAATATTATATACAACGAAATCTTTTATCGTTGCAAATTAGTATTATATACATAACGGCAAAAAAAGTTATTACTAAATATTAAAGTATCGATATAAAATGATATGTAATAATATGCAAGACCGATCCTTTTTTTTTCTTCAGTAGTCTATTTGTCTAACGAAACGACAAGAAGTATCGATAGTTTATTCAAATATTGATACTTCTTTAAACTAACTAAAAAACCATACAAAATAAATATTAAAGGGATCGGTCCTTTAGGAAGATGAATTCTTTTTTAAACAACAACCAAGAATATTAAAACAACTTCAAAATACTCCTTAAAGGATTGATACAAAAAGTAGTATCAATCCTTTTCTGATGCCAAAAACTACATCGTTTAGCTAAAGATAAACAAACTCAGTTAAAATTTTAATTTTTTTTAAAAGAAAATTTCCCTTTTATTCCCATTACCCTACCCTTAGAGATGGCAATGGAGCGAGGCGAGGGCGGATTTTGCAGTATCCGCCCTCGCGCAAAATTCGCCCCCGCCCCGCCATAGCATTGCTCTGCCCCACCCCCCGCCCCGCTCCGCCGTGGATATTGAAATTTCAATACCACTACCACCTCCATGGATGTTGGTTACATCCATAACCGCCCCGCTCCGCCCCATTCGATATTTATTAATTATTTTTATTTTTTTCAAATAATAAAGCATTGTAAAAAAATTTAAATATAAATTCAATATAAACATGTTTCTAATCTAGGAATAGAAAAAAATAAAGTATTAGGTTTAGGTTTTTAAAAAGAAAAATAATAATAATAAGTTTAATTATATTATTTTATTATTCTTTTAAAAGCTAAATATTTAAGGGTAAAATTGTAATTTCAGTATTCGAGGTAGGGCGGTGCGGAGCAGGCAATTACCACAACTGCTCCATCCCCGCCTTTCAAACAAAAAAAAACGCACCGCCCCGCTCCGCATCCATTGTTCAAAAAAGAAAAACCTCTCAATTCGGATCGGATCGGTTCGAAATCCATCGATCGAATCGGGTTTTGCCATCCTTAGCCTAGCCTAGCCTACCCAACCCCTTCCCTCTTCTTCCCCAAAATCAATCTTTCCCATCAAATCCTAAGTCACCCCTCTTCGATTTTTCTCCTCCATCTATTCAAATCTCACAAAATTCCTTAGCATCTAGCTGAAAACTGCTGCCCAGTCGTTGATTTTTTCTTTTATTTTTATCAAAAGCTTGGACTTCCATTCTCATCTATCCTTCTTCCCCAAAGATCTCCACACCAAAATCTCGGTTCTATCTACAAACTTAGTGAATCGGTAAGTCAATTTTATTATGTTTATTGGTTGTACTTACATTATATATTTTGCTTCATTTTTTTAACAATATCTCTTTTACTTCTCTCTTAACCCGACTCCCCTCCCTCTTCTTCCCCAATAATAAATGTTAGTTGTATTGCTTTATTTTTTCAGTTGATGCATGCGGTTCAATCTGTTTCTTCATCTGTCCATTTGGTTTAATTAGTAGTAATTTTCGAATTTTGTGTAGAAAACCATCACACCCTGGGGCATTACATATTTATCAATCAGATTGTCAATTTCTTGTATTAAAAATAAACTATGAGGTGCATGCCATGAACAAAAATCCAACCTTTATCTACCATTTGTGAATGACCACTTTTAATTAGCAATGAGAGCAATGTGTCAAAAAAGTTTAGAGTAGCTCTACTGAACTATATTACTTTCCTTGCTTCTCTGACTTAATTGCACGATAATGTGAATTTTTGCAGTACTTTTCCTTCAAGGACCCCAATAAAGTATTACTACTGCAGCTGCTGCAATCAGCTTGAATATATATATATATATATATATATATATATATATATATATGAAACCAAATAGGCGGCTACGAAAGTATTGCATGTACGACTATATATATATATATATATATATATATATATATATATATATATACCTGCTGCACAACAACCTAATATAAGGCCTCTTAGATGTTGAGGAGCTTTTGTAATTTTTACTAGTACCCATCCTATTGCTACGCCAATAATAAATGTACTCAGGATATTGAATGGCATGAACCACCTACGTATTACAATATTGAACTGAAAGAGGGAATGACAATTAAAGAGGGGAAAATCATAATAAAATAGGATTCATAACAAGAAAAATGAGTTTGCACATGTGCAGTGGTTAGTCACGGGCTTAGTACCATCAGGAGGTCACATTTTGTTTCTCCCACTGCCTAATAATGACATTAATAATTTACTCTACTGCCAAGAGAAAAGTGCAATTAATTTAGGACTCAAAAAGGGGAAAGAAAAACTTAAGAAAGTAACCTAATTCAGATGAGTATCCTGATGAACTATTGGCTTGGTGATATACTTTGGAAAAAGACCTATTGCAACGATATATTTGCTTGATAATGTTATTTGTAGAAAATGATGTTATTGATGTGCATATATATTTGCTTTTCCTGGTAAGTATTGCTCTTATTAGTTTCATTCATTTTGTGTAATTAACAATAGCATATCAGATATTTTTTCAAGATTTAAGGACAACAGGTCACTATCTTTTACCAATCTAAATTTTAATTATTGGTTGGTTATGTTTGTTGCAGCAATATGCCATCAGCAACCATTATGTGTATGAGCTATGCCATCAGCAACCATTATGGTGGTCTAGGTGGTGGCCACTACACTGCATATGCTAAGGTAAAGTCGTAATCTAGCTGACTAAAGCTTTGTTTATCCGATTTTATGACATTAGTCTATCCTAAATAGTCATCTCTTGTGGATAATACTTGTGCACCTTACTTGAAATTTTAAACTTGCAACCATCTCTATATCATGGATGATTTAATGGTTTTTTGGATTGCCTTTCATATGAGATACTGAGTCGATTGATATCTAAGATGCTTTTTTTTTTCTTTCACTTTCACAGTTAATCGATGAGAATAGATGGTATCATTTTGATGATAGTCATGTTTCTCCCGTCAACGAATCTGACATGAAGACTTCAGCTGCTTATCTGCTGTACTATAAAAGAGTTAGAAGTGAATCCAAGGTGGAGGCGAAAAGAGTGATCATATAGTCATTCCATCTCTTAATGGCCTGGTTGAGTGCATTTTGCAATACTATTGCTTCTGGAGCTTCTTCCATTTGAGGTTAGACTAGGTTCACCTATGATAATACTTGGCTGATACATAAACAGACCGACCGAACCGACCGATTTAAGTCGGTTCGGTTATCAATCCTATGTTCGGTCGGTTCGCTTAGTTTAGGTGATCAATTCGATTTGTTCGGTTTTTGAAATATTAGAACCGAATAAATCGAATCAACCGAATGCTCTCCCCTACTTGCGCATTTACTCAATATTATATGTTTTTTGATTAGGGTTCTATATGTGGAATGCTATATTCTCCACCTAAATCTATAGTAATTTTGGATCTGACATGATTACACGATATGAAAAAATAATTAAAATACGATATAAAATATGACACGACACGAACAATAGTACGAATATTATAAGAATACACGAATGTATCAAAATCTATATAATATAAATTATTAACGTATCAAATTTTATATTAATATACAATATTTCAAATTTTATATTAATATACAATATTTTAAATACGATTATGATACAAAAAAATAACAGAAATGCATAGACCAAATCTACCTACACTTATCCAAAATGGTGAAGAATAAATCACTTATCAGTCAGACAGGATTACCTTTTTTCAGCCAATTCATTGTTTCATTTTCTATTATGTATTTTTAGCCTATCTTCTTGAAATTAAAGATATTTGAACTTTTTTTAAAGAACAGGTATCGTTGAGGGTGGAAAAAACATGCCTGAAAAGAAGACATTATTCCATTATTTTAAGGCAGTAACTGCTACTGTCATCTATCTATAACGGGAGATCAACGTATCTGAGACAGGCTTCTTAGATTTCTTTCTTTTTGTCTAATGATTTCCATGCAAGTATTCTTCATGCATAATCATCAATTGTTCTGCTACCTGTGAAAGTAATGAGGATAGAATCACAATTTACATCCAAAAAGATTGAATAAATTAGCAAAAAAACCCTTAAATTTTGGTTGAGCCAAACAACATGGAGAATCCTAAGAAGCACGGGCATTTTTGTCAGGAGAGTGTCCAAGTGTTGAACACGGTTCCGACACGACAGAATACGTGTCGGACACGCGAGAATACGTCAAAAAAATAAAAATAAAATAAAATCGGATACGGTCAAAACATGATCAAGATACGGCTGAACACGTCTAAACACGCGATGAAAGGTTTTTTTTTGTTTTGCATTTTTCTCTCAAATATGGAATATTCAACAATAAGCAATTTGGTTCTAATGGGTTTTTTTAGATTCAAGTTTTTGAATTCAAAAATAATTTTAAAAAATTGAAAAACTATTTGCATGTTAATATTTAATTGAAAAGTATAATTTTTATTTTTATTGTACATTATTATATTAAAAATATTTTTTATTAATGTGTCCTGCCGTATCCATATTTTAATTTTTTAAAAATTTTCATGTCGCCGTGTCTGTGTCCATGTCATACCTATATTACATATCCGTGCAATTCTTAAGAGAACCCAATTTGGATAAAAAGGTATATTATATATATATATATATATAGATACCTCCTCAATGCTCCCATCCTCAATCTCTGTATTTAGAGATAGTAGCATGCTTTCATGAAGCAAATTTTCTAAATCTTCTATCTGAAGTGCTGCAAAATCAATATATAGTTTCAGTACTCATATTCCTACATACCAACTTCCACTCTAAGAAATTTTCAGAACAACAATATATCCAAGAAACTAGACCTGACAATTCATGCATTCGTATGGTTTTCGTGTTATTTTTTTGTATCATAATCGTGTTTAAGGTTTTATACATTTTATATAAATTTGACACGTTAATAATTCATTATATATATATATATTTTGACACGTTAGTATATTCGTTTTTTGTTCGTGTTATTTTTTCGAATCCTCTTTTAATTATTTTTCTATATCGTGTCTAAAATTATGGGATCTACAAGAAACACGAGCTAAGAGTAAAATAAATATAACCTTTGGATTGAAAGAACCAAGAGAAGACATCAGCGGCAAGCTGTTGGGATTTCTGAAAGGAATCATGGCCACCCCATTGGTTTTGAACAGCCATTTGAAGAGCATGCCATCGGGAAAGAAGCAATGTAATTCCTTCAAGGAGATGAGAGGCTGCAGCCTCAGGGTTTTGAGGAGTAGAGGGAAATAAACTCGAATGGTTGTTCCCATTCAAGGATCCCATATTCTTAGCCCTTTACTTCTTAATTTTCTCTCTTCTTCTCAAGATAATCCCAAAACAGTGAAAACATCTTGTTAGGAATATATATAGAGACTTCTTTTTGTTCCTTGTTTTGTTGACAATATGAGTGTAAGATAGAAAGAGGTGCGAAAAGTTGGGATCAGATGAGAAACAGTAGGTTGAGAAAATAAACCGTCAGACCAATTTTGAACAGTCAAATGATGTAGCTCCCATTTTGGTTTCGGTCACTGTTTTACGGTTTCGATTATTTTTGTTGTCGATATTCATTGTAATTGTAATATAAATGATTAGCTGTCCATAACGATTAAATTTATGACTGTGAATTATACATATATATAGATTCAATTTACAACTTATGAATAATTTTTTTCTTTTATAAATAAAATATTATAAAGTATTTTAATTTTTTTAATGATTATAATTATAATTACTATATTTTATAGTAAGTTGTGTGAAAAAAAAAATCACGATTACGTTAACCGCAATGACTGTGATAACATCTATTAAGTCAACAACCACAATAAATACGATACGACTAAAAATACGTTTTCGACCGTAATTTAAATTTCTGATCTATTACTTTCTTACGTACTAAGAATTTTTTTTTAACACATGTCATAGTCTCAGGGGCCTTCTAAGTGTTTCATGCATATGGGTAATGATCTCTTAGAATCAAAGATTTAAATAGCTATTGCAATGTGATGTTACGATCATTATTTTACAGTTTAGTCCCTTCCTTCGCGGATATTTATCGTAATTAATCGCGATATCATTCATTACGTTCATAACCGCGATAAACGGAACGCGACCAAAAATGCGTTTGCGATCGCAATTTAAATCCCTACTTGAAATGATGTTACTTAGGACATATAATAAGCAGGTTGAAAGGAATGCGTATAAAAAATGGAATACTGATTGCTAAGATCATTAGCAATTGGATCATGCAGGCAATTCTCTTCAAAGATTCGGTTTATGTTATTCGGATTCAGAAACAAATGTCGGATACGTATGTCTCTGGCATGGAAATATTCAATTTTTAATCTAAATTTTTACATATATTTAAATGATCGTGCTCCTATACCTATATCTGAATAGCTGAGATGAAAACAATATCGAGCCAGATAAGAGTTTAGTAATTTTAAACTTTAACTGCCTTTGGGAGCGGCCAAAGTTTAGTTGAGAAGGAATAGCATACTTTAAACTAGTGAGTAGTGAATAGTGATAATCATTTGACATTTACCCCCTAACATCCTCAAAGCATATGACCTTAAGACAGAAAAAAAGATGATTTGCATCTCAATTGAAGCCATAGTTTTTTTCAATGCCTAACATTGTAGCAGTAAAACGGGCAGCAAATGAGGACCTAGAGGTGCTCATGGGTCGGGTCGGGTTCTGGCCGGGCTTAGGTATGATATCAACTCCATATATGCTTGTTCAAGCCCGGTCTGACCCGAAATATGGGTCTCAAATTTTGTCCAAACCCGTTCATATTTGTAAATGGATAGTCCAAACCTGTTTAGACCCGCCCATATTTTTTTTTCTAAAAAAATTTAGACAAATATTTTATTATTATTTAATTTTAGTAATTTTATCTCTTTTTTTTTTCTTCTTTTGTTAAGTTCTAAAACATGAATAACTTATCATAATTTAAAATCTTTACATTATATATTATAGATATTTATTTTTATATGATATAAATTACATAATATATAAAATATAAAAATAATATATTATATAAATAAAAAATGGGTTGGGCCGAGCTTGGGTCTTGATTGTTGGAGCCAAGACCCAGCCTATTTTCTAAATGGGCCTAATTTTTTTGCCCAAGCCCATATTTCGGGCCTAATATTTTTGTCTAAATTCTCCAAAATATGAGCGGGCCTTCGGATTTGGACGGGTACCCCGACCCTTAAGCGGACCAAGGGCCTTGGCCTGCATTGAGAAGTGATACTTAGGTTCTGAAGTAGGGCTACCAGCTGGACCAAACAGTTTGTTGAACTTGTTGATATTAGGTGCTTTACTAAACCTCAAGGCTGAAAGGAAACCAAACGATGATGTAAGTTATTTAATTTCGCATTTGTTATAGATTATTTACGTGATAATCTTCATTCTAAATATATGAAAAAAATTAGAAAAAATTGAAAATACCGTATGGGACACATATACACATTGGACACTCACCCTGAGTCCGGGTAACATAGATTATGAGAGTCATTCTGGGAGCATATCATGAGTTCAATGATCATGATTGATATTAACCTTGGCTCTGGTATTGAATAATCCCGTTATTTTTTTCACAATTCTGTTATTTGATTTTCAGCTTTTGAATACCAAACTTTAGCAAAAGTAACTGTATACAGATATCTATTAACATGCACCATTAGAACATATAAGCAGATGACAAGAACATATATAGTAGACAAGGAAACATCAGACAAGGCCTTCAGTGTTCAAAAGTCTACAGTAAAAGTTGCAAAACTTGAATCACCATTTATTTAATCTATTAACATGCACCATTACACAATGTAACGGCCACGACGTAACGGAAATTGAAACTTTCGTATAACATTTTATTCATTACGTAACGCTCGTGACATTATCAAGTTCTTTGAAACACTTTCAAATTCACATCTACAACAACCGCGATGCGTTACTTAATGCCTTTGATACCCACAATAGCGACACCGCAATCGCATCTGCAATGAAATTCGCGAACCCTATTTAAAACTAAGAATATGACACAAAATGAAGAGAAAAGATTCACGTGATCTGATGCCAAATTTGTAGCCATCATGTAGAAAACATTTGTAAACTAAAAATAACCATCAGCTGATACTCCCATAACATCAGCACCCATAGTTTACATATCTGCTAGACCAAGACAAAAGATTGAAGTAACATTCTCAGAAAAGAAAAAGAAATTCAAGTAAAAAAGAGCAAATCATCTTTACCTAATAACAAATTTTTTCAAACTTCATTTCCTGATTCCAATGCATATATCAATAAGGTTTGCTTAACGGGTGCCTACCTTGAGATAATTAGATATTCAGATCCAGATTATGGTAAATGTGTTGATACCAGAAAATTCAAATTTGGCTACTTGTTCCTATTAGTTGGAGGAGCAATATATTAATTAGAAGAGTGCAAAGCAGTCTGTAATTGTTGCATCCATTATGAAAGAAAGCTGAGTTTGTGGCATGCTTCGAGGCCACTATTCATAGATTATTGTTGCGGAATTTTATTTCAGGGCTTGAAATTGTCGAGAGTATACCAAATCGTTGAAAATTTATTATGATAACTCTGCAACAATTTTCTTTTCTAAAAACAAGAATTAATGGGTGCCAAGTTTATGGAAGTGAAATACTTTTTCGTTAAGAAGGGCTCTTAAACAGAGAGTGTCAATCGAAGACATTAGTATTAATCTCATGATTGTTGATCCATTAACGAAAGGTTTGGCACTAAAGACGTTTAAAGAACATGTTGAAAGACTGGGCATTACTAGGTATACCATTATTAATGTTATGTTTATAGTTTTATGTTCCTTATGTTTTTAAACACTCTGAGCTCAATTTCGTACTATTTCTGATTATAATAAATATCTTGTTTCTTTTGTAAGTATGCATACATGAATGGATTATTATGAGTGTTAACAGGATTTGTTTCTGACAAAGAGATTATTGTTTGACCATTATGACATTTTTTATTAGGATACATTAGAAATAGACTTGTTCATGGATCGGATCGCGATCTAAAAAATTTTCAACTTTCTTGTCTAGGCCCGATCTTGGGCCTGCCCGAGCCGGCTCGCGAGTCCGAATTCATTGTTTATCTTTAATAAGAATATATTTTTTTTATTTTTTTATAATTAAATTTAAATAAAAAATATTTTTTTATTTTATTAACAGTGATCCAGGTCGGGTCGGATAGATCCGAATAAAAAAAACTCGCCTAAATCCGACCCAGTACAGATCGGGCTGCCCAACCTTGAGCAGGTCTAATTGAAAAAGACTATGTCGAATTAATGACATACAACTCCGATGGTGCATATTAATTTTTACTTAATGATGATTTACAGTACGATCAATGTAAAGAGGATTTAGCTTATACTATGTGCATTATGTTTTATTATTAAACCATAAAGTTAAATAATGTCAGATGGCCAAGTGCTAGAATGTTAGTGTATTTTATGGCCACCTAAATTTAATTAAGATCAAACATAATTTTAAATAATGAATAGTCATGGTTTAATAAAGTTAATTTCTATTACTCAATTTAAAAATGGGTAGTGTATTATTAAAGAAATCAATCTTCATTCTGCCTATTAAGGTATATATTCTTCTATCAAATAAAAAAGGTTAAGAAAGAGAAACAAAGTTTCTGTAATATTGTTAATTTTTACATCTTGATTACTTAAAAAAACACATCATAATCAAGGTACATGTATTTTATCAATTCGGACCAGCCCGAAATATTATTTATTAATAAAAAATATTTTTTTATTATTTAAATTTAATTATAAAAATATAAAAATTTTTTTTTAATATTTTAATATTTTTAAATAGTATTTCGGACTTACGAACTGGCTCGGACCAAGTTTGGATAAAGATTGTAAAAAAAAAATGGTATCCTAACCCAGCCCATGAACACTTCTAATTTACACAATTAAGATTATTTTGCATAATTAAAGAAATCTCGATCGTAGACATAGTTTTTTTCTTACTAGGAGGACATCACCAGTGATGCCCTGGTGAGTCCCATTTCCCTTGGTAAGGATCTTTGTTGTTCCGACTCTTTATTTTTCTTAAAATATTCGTGTTCGACACCTTTATCCGATGCATATTCGGATATGGGTATGGGGATATAATCCTCCAAGGACCGTCCAAATTAGACCTGCTCATGGGTCGGGTAGCCCGCCAGGCCCGGCCCATGGGCAGGTATTTTAGTGATCCAGGCCGGCCCGATCTAGTTCGGATCACTGTTCACCTAATAAAAAAATAATATTTTTTAAATTTAATTATAAAAATAATAATTTTTTTAATATATATAACAGTAATATATGGGCCGGACCTGGGTAAGAAAATCCAAAAAAAATCGGGCCGCGGCCCAGCCCGGCCCATGAGCACCTCTAATCCAAATACATGAAAATCTAAAAAAAAAAATTGAACATACTCGTATCGGACACATACCCGTGTCTCCGAGTCCGAGTACATAGGTAAGGACAATCATTAATCATGGCGTAGGAAAAAGAAAAACATTGATAAGCTCTTATGCAGAGACAGAGAAGGATGAGGCTGAAACCCACCCACAAAAAGCATGCAGTTCGGTTTTCAATCACGTTTGCATGCGCTGCCACAACCTTGTCTTTCTCTACTTATAAAGATAAGATGCTTTGGGTCCTTTTAAAACCCCAAGCTTTTCTCTAGTAATCTGCAAACAAACATACATACATGACCTGTGATAAACTATGGAGGAACTTTAGCATGTTGCACAAATTTGGAGTGCATTTGGTTCAGAGACTCGGCAGCATTTTTACATCAAATTGGGCTGTGAAGTTAGAGGAAATTTCAGACTCTATATTGCAGTCTATATAGGATGCTGGTTGCTGCTGCTTTTACTGTTGTATGTCTGATCACTTTCTTTGCTTCACTTTCCTATTTACTATTATTTATGACAAAAATGAATCCAATTATTACTGGTGCAGATGAAAGTGTAATATTAATATAGTTGTAAGAGTAAAACTTGGAACCAAGTCAGACACATTTGTTTTCTTTCTTAATTACCCTATATTTGTTTTTTTTTTTCTTTTGTGGTTGGATTTTTTTTTTTTTATAAGATTCTTTATTTTTGGTACGAAGGAAATTGTAATCTGAGAATAGAAGAAGGGATTGTAAGTGTTGAGATTCGAATCCTAAACCTACTGAATATTATCTTTTAAAAGTGGCTACACAAACCAATTTGGTGAACCTAAATTTCTATAAAATTATCTTTTTTATCAAATGGGTAAAACTTAAATTGTTGTAAGTTTAAAGCAAAGGTCTTAAAAAAAGAAAATGGTAAAAAATTGAATTGAGTGGTTAATTTGAGTTCTCTCTAAAGGTCTATTCTTTTGTCTAGTTTGATGATACTAAAAAATATTTGTTTGATTCTGTTTAAATTACATTGAATTCTGAGATGACAAAATAAAATTTATGGTGCAAGAGGTAGCCTTGTTTCATTATGAAACAGAAACAATATATAAGAAAAATTGAATTCATTATTGTTAAAGATTTCTATTTGAACACAGGATTGACAAAAAATAAAAGAATCGAAATTTGATTTGAAATCATAGTTTTCTGTTTAATATGGATCAGTTTTTTTTCTTATTCGGTTCAGATTCAGATTGAAATTAAATGTTTCAATTTGGTTCAGATCGATTTTCGAATCATGAATTGAAAAAAACTGCAAATATCCGAACCAAACCTAATTATATTTTTCATTATGTTTTTATATAATTTGGTTCGGATTGTTGCTCTAATTTTTTTTCAACTTATACCATTTTTTTATACTTAAATCCACGTGCAAACTCATTAATCATTCATCCAGCTTGCACATTAAAGACATGTTAAAACTTAAATATAATAATTGCATCATTTTCTATTAGTTTAAACTTTTAGGACAATTGATCGCCCCAACTTAGAAAAGTTTATGATTTTATTGTGTGCTTTTGTATTTGAATAAAATGTAAAAAAAATAAAAATGAATAGAAAACAAACAACTTACTCAACTACGGGTAAAACTTAAGTAAAGTTCTTTAGTTGAAGTTCTTAAGTTTCTTACTAAAATGATGAAATCAAAATTAATTTTGAAAATCAAAACCTATTGATTTAGAGTTTAATGAGAAGATCAATAATATGTATAAGAATTTATTAAAAATATTGTCTATATTCAAGATTTAATAGTATTTATTGAACGTTGAAAAATTTATTATGATTTTTACCTTTAATAAATCAAAACATATTAAAAAAAATTCAAATTTTGTGCACTTGATCTATGTAAGAAGATCTCTTAATCTATATATTTTGATTTTCAAAATTAATTTTTATTTGATATTTTTAATAAGAAATTTCAGAAACTTCACCTAAGTAACTTTACTTCAGTCTTGCTCTTGAATTAGTGCCAAATTTTTACCATTGATACCGGTTTTCAACATCAACTATAATTCATTTGGTAAATGTTACCATCATATTACTTCCTCCTTTCGATTTAAATCAGTTGGGTTAAACTATGATCCGATTTTTTTTTCTTACCCTAACTTGTTTTGGATCGGGCATAAGCATGTGTTTACTGTTCATAAATTATTAAAATATTTAAAAAATTATTTTTATTTTTATATTAATATTTATATATTTTTATAATTAAATTTAAATAAAAATATTTTTTATTTAATGAATAGTAATTCGGGTCGAGCCAACCCAAATTACAAAATTCTTTACCTAGACTCGATTCAATTTAGGTCGGGCGGGCTACCGACCCTTGAACTGGTTTAGTCCCATTTTGTTTGTTCATTTTTAACTTTTTGGGTCAAACGAACTTAATTTTAATAAAATTTTTAAATTTTTAAAAGTAAATTTTTCAAAATATATTTTTTTTTTATAATTTTAATTAAATATAATATTTTAAATATTAATGATCTAAGTTGAGTTATTTGATAAAAAACCAAACACAGACAAATAAAATGGGACAGAAAGATTATTAAATATTAATCAACACCTCACTATTTAAAGCTCACAATCAGAATACAATTACATTTAAAAAAAAAAAAAAACGAATTTGGAGCTTAATTCAGTTGGTTCATGCAAACCACCTTTAAGAGGTGGCATCAAACATGTCGGAGATTCAAATCTCAGCCATCTGCAATCCTTCCTTTATCCTAAATTGCAACTTTCTTTGTAAAAAAAAAAAAAACACACAATACAAATTAGACCTACTCATGGATCAGGTCGTGTCGGGCCAATGCCTGGAAATTTTCTATTTTCCTTACCCAAGCCCAGCTCGGCGACCCGTTTTACTATTTAAATAATATTTAAAAAATTACTTTTATTTTTATTTTAATATTTTTATACTTAAATTTAAATAAAAATATTTTTTTATTATTTAAACAGTAATTCGAGCTAGCCCAAAGTGAAAAAACTCTGTCCAGATCCAGCCCAATACGGATCGCACTTGTTGGACTGGACGGGCTATCTGACCCTTGAACAGGTCTAATACAAATATAATGGTTAAATTAAATATATTAGGTCGGACCGGACGAGCTACCCGATCCTTGAGCAGGTCTAATACAAATATAATGATTAAATTAAATCTCTATCCTATATTTATATTTGACAAATATCTCTACTTTAATTTGGTACCTAACAGTCAGGGTCAAAACTATACAATTGTGGCATATGTTTAGATATCTTAGGGTTACTTACTCCTTCCCCACCTAGGGAAAGGCATGAACCCAACATTGTGTGTTGAGTAGCTGTTAGCTTATAGTTAAGTTAGCTAGGAAAGCTGAGGTATATAAAGGAAATTTTCAAGTTCCTATGTAAAAGTATCTTATTTGTGTTAGTAATATAGGCTTCAATCTTTGGTGGTCCAACAAAACCTGAATCTCTTCATAAAAAGTACATAAAAAAGCAGGGATGCAAAAAAAGTATGTATATGTGAAGTTTCTTTCTTTTTTTCTTCATAAAAGTTTTATGAAATCTTTGAATAAATTATACCACACCTCCATATATTTATACAGTATATTTTATTTTTATTCACGATTTTAAAATTTAAATTTTGCATCTAACTTCTTTTAAAAATACTTTAGATTCATCAATTTTGTTAACTGTTATTACATTTAATGAAATTTGCCACTTCAGATTTGACCTATTCAAGAGTCGGGAAGTCCGTCTGATCCATATTTGGCCGAGTCTATGCAGAGATTTTTTTTTATTCAGATCAGCTCGACCCTGCTTGAATCACTGTTTAACTAATAAATTTTTTATTTAAATTTAATTATAAAATATAATTTTTTTAAATTTTTTTTTTATTATTATTATTATTTAAACAGTAAGTTGGACCTATGGACCGATCTCAGCCCGTCTAAGGCTGAGCCTGGATAAAAAAAAATAAAAATTTTCAGAACCGCGGCCCGACTCGATCTATGAGTAGAACTCACGTATATATTTATGTGAATATTTACATAACAAAAAAAATGATGAATTGAAATTTATGTCATATAAATATTAATGTAGAATTTTATATGTATCATATCAGTGAGAACATTTCGAAAATAAAATTTTAAATGTATCATATCAATACGAAAAAATGTAATTTTAAAATTACTCCAAAATATAATTAGATTCCTGCAAAAACTTAAAAATACCCTAATCGTATTAAAGTAAAAAGGGTAAATATGAAAAACATGCTGTCAAGGTTTAATTATTGTTAAATGGAATAATAGATAAAAATTATTTGAAAAAAAAAAATGAATAATTAAAAATTATTATAAAGGATATTTTAAAGATAAAATTACCCTTAATGAAAAAATTTACTTTTCCTTTCTCCTCTATTAAGAAAATATTATTTTTTAAAAATTTTAATTAAAAATAAATTTTAAAAATAAAATATTTAAATATTTATTTTTTTAAATTTAAAAAAAAAAGAAAAAATAATTTTAGGAAAAATAATGTAATTTTTTTAAAAAAATTAATTAAAAAAGTAAATATAAATTTTTAAATTTTTAAAAAATATTTTTTTAATTAAAAAAAATTATTTTCAGAAAATTTTATTTTTTAATTAAAAAATAAATTAAAAAATAAGAGAAAAAGAAAGGAAAAAGTTTTTTTTATCAAAATTAATTTTGTTTTTATAATTTCTTTTTTAATAATTTTTAATTTTTATTTCTTTTTTTCAAATAATTTTTAGTAATTATACTATTTAACAATAATTTGAATGTTGATAACATATTTTTCAAATTTACCCAAATAAAAATTCAAATCCCCTCTTACCTAAATCAAAATATTCTCACTTTTCACATCAGCTTACTTTACAGCCGTGGATTTGTCAGGGTAAAATACCACTTCCGTCGTCTAGGAATTATAATTTTAATCTTAAAACATAATTTTTTTTTCTATTTCATCTTAAAATTTTAGATATGAACATTGAGTCTTAAAAATTATTAATATATTAAAAATTAATCTTTCAATCACTATTTAAATAAAAATACTAACATAAAATTTAGTTGATATATAATGAACACATGTGGATATCATTTCAATAATTTATAAAATATTAAAAAATTATTTTAAAAAAAATCTCCTTATGAAGATTAAAAAATCACTATTTTATTTTTTTACTTTTCTCTTCTCTCATTAAACTAACAATTTTTCTCTTTATCACTAAACCAATAGTCTTTAATGAAATGAAGTATAATTTTTTTTATCTTTTATTAGAAACTGTTTTTTTTTTTTCTTTTGGCAAATCATTTTCTAACATTTTACAAATTAATGAAATGCTACGTAAGTTTCATATGTGATTCATTATATGTCACATAAGTTTTTTTATATAAACTTTCAGTTAATGTTTCTGTTCGAATAGCGACTAAAAGACTCTATTTTAACACATTGATAACTTTTATGATTAAATATTTACAAGTCAAAGTTTTAGGACTGATATGAAAAAAATGTGTATATTTTAGGACTAAAATTATAATTGGAGCGACTAAAAGATTCTCTTTTAACACATTGATAATTTTTAGGATTAAATATTTACAAGTCAAAATTTTAGGACTGATATGAAAAAAATGTGTATATTTTAGGATTAAAATTATAATTACCTCAATATATATATATATGGGTAAAAGATACTTACCACTAGGGTTTAGTGAAAATTTCACTTACCCCTAAAATTTTGAAAATTTCACTTTACCCCTATTCAAGTTATAAAAGAATCAAATGATAATTTTATCCTTTAAGGGTTTTAGAGATAACCACGATTAGGGGTGATAACAATTCGGTTAGGTTCGATTTTAGATAAAAATTACGGTTAATGTGCAATATTCTGATTTTTAACACTTTGTGGCTACAGAACAGAATAGGATCAAAAATTGAACCGAACCGACCCAAATCGAATTCCATCAATTCCGACCTGAACCCAATTTTATTGAAAATTTTAGCCCCCGACCTGACCTCCGTTTAGATATACTCGAAACCGCCCCGAACGCGATTTTATTTAAAATTTTAGCCCCCGACCCTGAAAAGACCCCCCGATCCCATCCCGAATAGACTGAACTAACCAGCCCTTTTAATTTAATTTTAAATATAATTATTAATATAATAATTTAAAATTATATATAATATAATATATCATTTATATTATATAATAATAATATATATAATAAATAAATTATTTTTTAAATAATTAAAACCGATTAAACCGATCGACTTAAGTCAGTTTCAATTTTAGAATCTTTGTCTGTTGGTTCGGTAGGTTTTATAAGTTTAGTCGGTTTAATCGGTTTTCAAAATTTTGAAACTGAACCGACTAAATGTACACCCCTAATAATATATAGAATTACATATATAAAAAAATTAAAAGTAAAAAAAAAAAAAAAAAAATAATCGAGGACTGATCAATTAGGGTTTATGGTAAATCCGATTCCGTTATTTTTTGAAATTATCCGTCTGACCCTATAGTTCGGATTATTTTGCCAACTTTAGATATGTTCTATACCATAAAAAAATAATTTTGACATGATATTAATTTTAAGAGAAAAAAAATATACGAGGGTTTTAATACTTTTCCACATATATATATATATATATATATATATATATATATATATATATATGCAAAGCAGTGAAGCACAATACGCAACTGTACGTCTCTCTTTCTTGTTTCTAGTTTTTATATCTTCAAATCTCTTCCTGCTTCTTCAGACGAAAATGTCGAATATTTTCTGGAAAAAATTTCATCTATGCTTTACAAAGCTGAAATCGGAGCATGAGTCTTCAATCTTACCACCATCGCCGCCCACCAAACAAGATGACACCATTTCATCAGCCTCAACCTCCAAGTCCCTTTTGACTCCCTCCAGCGACACCACCGACTTCCTCTCCTCCTCCGACTCTGAATCGGACGCCGAGTCGTCGCCGCCTGATTTCGCCACCGTATTCGCTTCCCAGCGTTTCTTCTTCTCTTCTCCGGGCCGTTCCAACTCCATCGTCGAGTCACCTGATACAAGACCCGAAGCGGGGTTTAGTACGGAAACACCACCGCTGGATGGAGGCGTTGCAATCAAGAAATACTCACCGGATCCGTACAAAGATTTCAGGTTTTCAATGCAAGAAATGATCGAAGCAAGAAAATTAACTGACGTGAAGAGGGACTGGGAATTCCTGCATGAACTACTCCTTTGTTATCTTACTTTAAACCCCAAAAACACCCACAAGTTTATTATTCGTGCTTTTGCTGATATTGTTGTTTGCTTACTGTCATCATCTTCTCCGGAATCTGATAGCAACCCCAGACCTGAAAACCACCGCCATTGATACTCTCTTTTCCTTTTTATTTTCCTAGTGAAAGAGTTGTTAGAAAAAAAAAATGAAAATATTGGCGGTTGTTTTTTTTTTTTTGGGACTCGTATGGGACTTAATTTACTTTGTCTTTGGTATAAAAAAAAATGTTGGATGTAAAAGGACAAAGAAATTAATATCTTTGATACTTGAAGAATCAAGTAAGCATGGGATGTTGATGTCTCGAGGCAGGTTGCCTGTGTTATATGTAAAAAAAAAAAAATTGTGTTGGTTAAGGCCTAAGGGCAAAAAAATGGTGTAATTTCTTGTTAAGTGTTCCTCCATGGTTGAATATTGATAAATTGCGGTCCGCAGATGTTTTTTTGGTTACGTTTTGTTTATCGTAATTACGGACGTAATAAATATTACTGTGATCAATTACGGTAAAATATCGATTGTGAATATCAACGAAGAAAATAATCGAATTCTCAAAATAACAATCATATCATTATATTACAACCGTTATTTAAATCACAATTGATAATGATGATTTCTTGGGGAGGCAAAGTTCGTTTAATGTTCTTGAGCTTGTTTGTGGTCCATGGATATGGATTTAACTTGTTGGGAAGTTTTGCACACATAATCACGAGGTTGGCTAATTTTATGGAGTTAGTATTTCGGACAACTTAGCTGCTACATGTCGGGTCTGTCTAGTGATGATTATTGTAATAATGAAAGTCGAATTCAAAGGATATAGTTGTGCAGTTTTGTAATTATTCATTGTCAATCTTGGGCACAAAAATAATAATTCAGTAATAAAACAAAAGATAAATAATGCATAAGCAAACAAATTTTACAAATGATACTCTTGTTCAATGCTCTTCTACTTCAAAGTGAAGGGGAATTTTTTTTTTTTGCAAGACCTGAGATTGAATCTTATAACATTAGTTTAAGGAGACGTGCCCAATTTTTTTTTTCTTCTTTTGATATAAAAGGGACCAAAGGCCACATAACGAAATGCAAGTGTTGAGATCGAATTCTAATCTTGCTAGAATCTTTTTTAAAGAGATGTGTAAACTATTTGGACTAAATCCAAGTTTGGAATGTGCTCAATTTGTTGTTGCAACAAAATAGAAGAAGGTTATAATAAAAGTTTGTTTCAATGACATCCCATAGAAAATTTTAATTGTTAAGGAAAATAATCCCTTAGTTTGTGGCTATTCTGAAGATACAAATAAGGAATGCAATCCCTTAGACTATGGCGATTTTAAAGACAGACAAGGGTGAATGATATGAATATGTGTTGTAAATAGACCTGCTCACAGGTCAGGTAGTTTGTCCGACTCGGCAGGCCTAGTTGGTATTGAGTCAGACATTTTTGTGATCCGGCCCGGATCATTGTTTATATATATAAATAATATTATTTTATTTAAATTTAATTATAAAAATAAATATATATATATGATGAATAGTGTTTTCGGGCTCGCCCAGGGTCGTGCCTGGGCAAAGAAGTTACAAAAAATCCGGGCTGCGACCCGACCCATGAGCAGGTCTAATTGTAAAGTCTTGACGGATTTTATTGTTATTTCCTTGCAATTTCATTTAAATCTTTCCATGTAATTAGTTATTTTTGCTGTATATAAACAGCAGAATATCAATGAAAAAAACAATGCCTTCTCTTTAGGGGTGAGCGTTCGATCGAGTCGAGTCGAGTAGAAAAAATTCGGATTAGTCGAGTTGACGAGTCCTATTTTGTCAACCAAACTCAATTTTAAATTTTAGCAAATCGAATTGAGTTAAAGAAATTTGAGTCGAGTCGAATAAATTTATTCGAGTTAAAATAAATTAACTAAAAATTACTCATTTTTGCTGTTGTATTCATCTATAACTAATAAGCCATTTTTTAATGTCAAATTGAGAATGATGTTGGCAACAATCTATCAAAATATATTATTGAGATTAGCAGCTATCAAAACATATTATTGAGATCTATAATTCATTGGTTTATAAGCATTCAAGAGATTATGAGAGGAATGCATTTCTCAAGAACAAATTGATAAATCTCAACCAAGAATTGGAAGAAGAAAACAAGACAAGTACAATAGTATTCAAAGAAAACACACACAAAGAAGTAATAATCAACTACCAGAAAGGGATATTACAACTTTGAAAAATCTCTTATGTGAGCATGCTCCGTAAAAGCAAATAAGAGCAGCCAGGGGAAATCCTGTTCGCGGCACCTAGCAAAAGTCTGCTCCAACAATCAACTTGCAAATTGGCATTGAGAAATTTACCACAAGAAGTGTATCAGCTTAAATGGGATGTCGTGGTGGTGGACAGACCAATTGGGGACGCACCAGAAGCACCAAGCAGGATGTCAACTATCTACACTGCTAGCATGTTAGCGAGAGCTGGGAAGACGACTGATGTAGTAGTACATGACGTTCATCGGACGATTGAAAAATGGTTTTCTTGGGAACATTCCTGTGCGAAGAGAACTTGGTTTCTGCTAAAGAAAAATTCTGGAACTTTCGGAACTACGATCAATCAAATTCTACAAGGTTCTGCTCTTCTGAGACGGTTTGGATTGAGTAATAGCCTTCTTTTTCTGCAGTAACAGAACAATCAGTATCACCAAAATCAGAGTGCTACATCCAGGATATTTAGGGTGGGTGTCATATATAAGTAATATAATTATCCCCTACATCGTTAACAGTGGAATTCAGGCTCAAACAGGTAAGATATATTAATTTTCAGCATAGGAGAGTGCGATTACCTGGAATTGAATGTTCTCCATGCGTGTAAATGAAGTACAATAGACACACTCGGTTAGTCAGAATTGAAGAGTGCGGCTGCCTTGTTGCATATTTTATTCATATGCGTGTAAATTTAGAAGAAAAAAATAGATGCACTTGGTTGCTACTAAAAGCTTCTTTCATAATATCTTCTATGACCTGAATATCATAATAAATTAAGGCAAACTGGCCCTTGGTAAGGTTGCCAATTATATGTATAATCTGGGCGCCACAGCTCAGAAATCCATTGTTCTAATCCAAAATAGCACATCTGATTGCTTCAGAAAGAACAGAAATAGAGACATACATTTGTGAAATAAGTAAAAGAATGGGGGAAACAGATGACAATCTTACACATGCAACTATAGTGAAAGCATTCCATAAGTAGATAAGAGCAGCAATATCTCCAGAAGAGATGACCTCTAGTTACAATCAATAACTAGGTTCATCAGCTTTACACAGTGTTTAATTATACTGATTTACTTTGCAACAGTCTATCAAAATTAGTTCCTCATTTCCGTCATTTTCGACTAAAAAAAGAACATTAACAAAAGAAATCATTGAGATTAGCAGCTAGAGCATTAGAGTTAGTTTTTTCAAAGCACTGGTGAAACGATACTAACAAAACATCAAATCAGCTTGAAACTTCATCTTCTTTAAACACCGTAGGTAATCTTGACAAATTTGATAAAAAAAGTAAAGATGTTAATTAAATGATGAAAATGTTTTCTAAAAGCCTAAAATAAATAAAATAAACAATTAAGTTTATATATCAAAGTTAGGCCTATTACCATCTTGATCTTCGGGTAATCTTGATAACTCTAGTAAATTTTAAAAATAAAGGTGTTAGTTAAATTGTGAGAATGCTTGCTAAAAGAAATAAAACAAACAATTAACTTTATGAATCAAAGTTAAATATATTACCATCTTCTATATTTTGAAGTTCCTCTACATACTCTTCAAGATTTATGGGATCCTTAAATCTTCGAAGCCAATCTTGTGTGCAAACCAAAGCCTCAACCATCGAAGGAGTCAAAGAACTTCTAAAACTGTCTAGAACACGTCCACCTGTGCTAAATGCACTTTCCGAGGCAACTGTTGAGATAGGAATAGATAACACATCTCGAGCCATTTGTGCAAGAGTAGGGAACCTTGGATTGTTCAGTTTCCACCACAATAACAAATCAAATGAATCCGAATTGTTTTCTTCATTATCCTCATCCAAATACCTATCCAACTCAGATTTTCTTTCCAAGCCAACGCGTTGCTTCTTCATAAGATATTGTTGCATGACCAAGCTCGGCATTTGTTTTGATTGATCTATTTGAATTGAACTAGGAGTTGTAGAATGAATACTAGATTCACCTTCAATGGGCTGATTTTTCCCTGCAATGGTAGAATATTCATCAAACAAACTATGCAATTCTCTATTGACCATCCTCATAATGTCATCTACAATATTAGGAAAAAGCAAGTTTATCCCAAATGCTAAAAAATCCATTTTGCGTCGTGGATCAAAGATAACTGCTAGGTAAACTAACAAGTTCGTCTTTTTTGCATCACCCCAATACTTATTGTACTTGTCCTTCATTCTTGAAGCCATGGAAATTATGTCTAAATCCCCAGAATTTTTCCACCCATCGAGTAGACAATGCACATCCGTGATTACTTCAAAGAAAGAATTAGAGGTCACATGCAATGATCCAGACACCTTCAATGTAAGGTCATAAAAATGCTTCAGTACTTTTGTAACTTTTCGAACATTTTCCCAATCATCAAATGTGGGGACTCCATCTCCAGCTGTGAGGTCTAGAAAAAAGTTATGATCATCATGAACATATGTTACAAATGCACGCTCATATTTTTCAGCCACATTTAACATCATATATGTTGAATTCCATCTAGTAGGTACATCTAGACACAAATGAGCCTTACTATCTACCCTTTCTTCTTCTGCCCGACGGTTAAATTTTGACAACCTTGATGGTGATGCTCTAATATATCTCACAGCCCCTCTAACTCGATCCACAGATTTAGAAGCATCCTTAACACCTTTTTGAGCAATGAGATTAATAATGTGTGCAGCACATCTCATATGTATATATTTACCATTTGCAACACAAGCTTTTCGATGAACCAATTTCTTTCTCAAATATTCAACAGCAACATTATTAGCAGATGCATTATCAACTGTAATAGCAAAGATCCTCTCAATCCCCCAATCTCGAAGGCATTTCTCAAGGGATTGACCTATGCTCTCACCTCTATGAGCAGATATTGGACAAAAGTTTATAATTCTCTTTTGCAACCTCCAGTCATCATCTATCCAATGTGCTGTTAGAACCATGTAGGATATCCTTTGCAATGAAGTCCAAGTGTCTGTCGTCAAACAAATTGTACCCGTCTCTTTTCCAAAAGAATACTTCAATGCATTCTTCATGGAGTTGAACAAATCAAGGCAACCCTTTCTAACTGTCCAACGAGATGGGAGATGAAACCTTGGGCATGCTATAGATAGAAAGAACTTAAATTCCTCTCCCTCTACAAATTTAAAAGGTAGCTCATCCACAATAATCATATTAATCAATGCATTTCTAACAGCATCTTGATCAAACACCCAAGTTGACAAATCTACTATTTATTGGCTAGATTTTGCAAATGTCAATTCTGATTGCTTAGGATCAGAGGTATTACCTTGGGGTTTTTTTAAGCATGTCTTCAAATGGTTATTTAGATTGGTTGTAGAAGACCCAGTTTCCATAGTGTAACTGCTGCCACAAGAATTGCATCTAGCTCTATTCTCCCCATCTTCTGATATGTATTTGGTGAAATGCTTCCAACAAGCTGCCCTTGGTTGTTGCTTCTTTCGAGCACTTCCCTTCTTTGTTGTGCGAGATTGTGAACTTTGTGTTAAGCCTTCTTGCAGTGGTTGTGAGCTTTGAGGCAGTTGCGATAACATTGGATCACTCATCTACAATAGTAAAAATAATCTCATTTACCATTAAATTTGTGTTAATAAGTTAAAAAAATGTATTTCACTTTCCAATGTACGATAAAGAAACCAACACCTAATTAACTTGAGCACTGATATTAAAGAAGCATTGCAAGCAAGAAGAAATTTTGAACAAATTGGCCAACAACGTGTTAGGGAATGGCTACAAAAAAAAATTAAACTACAATTAGAATGTTTAAAATCAGACAACAGAAAAACCCCCCACCACGTCGGCCCTTTGGCCCCATCTGCTTCGAAGATATCCCACGCATCTCATGCTTTTGGATGCTGAGGATCATAATTAATATCATTATAAGTTTATTAACAATTACTAATACTAATGGTCTAATGCATATTCATTCTTAATTCGCACCCCAATCTCATATAAACATTTCTGCCCAATCTCATACAAATTAGTAATTAAAACAGAGGTAAAAAAAAAATACTGAAAAGTAGAGAAAGATTTGCTTTCTTTTTGGGTAGGAATAGGAAAAGTAGAGACAAACTCATTGGTCCCCTCCCCCCTTTTATTACTACATAGGTGGGAAAGAGGATTCAACTTTCACTTTACAATAAAATAATAAATTAAAGCAGCAAACAACTACTTAAATAAACAAAGATTACCTTTCTTCAATCGTTCAAGACTCGAGAGATGAGAGTGAGGTTTGATTAGAGAGACGAGAGTGAGTTCTAAAAAAGGGAAAATGAAAATGGGTGTTTCTGTTTGAACTTTTAGGTTTGCAGCAGCGTCGTCGCGTGAGGGACAAAAGGAGGGAGGGTAAATGGGTAATAGACTAATAGTGAATTTAAAACCTAACACCCAAAGGCCAAAACGACGTAGTATAGTATAATATTATTCGGATTTTTGGTTTATTCGAGTTGCATAAATCAAATCCGAACTAAACTATATAACTCGAATTATTTAGTCGAATTGATCCGAAAACTCGAATAACTCGAATAATTCGAACTATTTAATTTGAAATTTGAATTTTTTTTTGGTTTTTTCGAATCGAGTCGGATTTTGCTCACCCCTACTTCTCTTATTTTTTTATTTTAAAACATTTTCATGGTATCAGAGCTTTCATCTGCAAGCTTTAAAATCATGTCAACCTCTTTTCCTATCAAAGAGCCTCAACTTATAATTCAATGTTAAACCCGTAGATGAGATAAAGGGGACCAAAGGCTACATAGCAGAATGTAAGTGTTGGGATCGAATTCTAATCTTGCGGGAATCTCTTTTAAGGAGATGTGTGAATTATTTGGACTAAATCCAAGTTTGAGATGTGCTTAATTTGTTGCAACAATATTTTCACCAAGCCTCTAGCCAAGAAGGCATTCACCTTACTTCAAGCCAAGCTAGGAATATATGTTTATTCCCCCTTCCAACTTGAGGGGCGTGTTAAGGAAAATAATCCCTTAGTTTGTGGCTATATTGAAGACACAAATTAAGAACGTAATCCCTTAGACTATGATGATTTTGAAGAGAGAATCAAGATTCAAGGGTCAATGATATGAATATGTTCCGTAAATCGTGACTAGACTTGCTCATAGGTCGGGCCGCGAATATTTTTATTATTTTTGTCCAGGCTCGGCTCGGCTCGCTGGCTCGAATTACTGTTCACCCCTTAATAAAAAAAATTTAAAAAATCATTTTTATATTAATATTAATATATTTTTATAATTAAATTTAAATAAAAAATTATTTTATATTATATGAACAGTGATCCGGACTAGCCCGGATCACAAAAATGATTGTTCAGGCCCAATCCAATACGAGTCAGGCCGATCAGGCCGAGCAAGCTGCCCTGTCCTTGAGCAGGTCTAATCGTGACTGATTTTACTGCTATTTTCTTACAATTTCATTTAAACTTTTTCATGTAATTAGTTGTCTTTATTATATATAAATAATAGAATATCAATGAAAAAAACAACGCCTTCTCTTATTCCTTTATTTTAAAATATCTTCATTAATGATACTAATGGAAGATTAAGTAGCTGCTAGAAGGATTTAATTGACCTTCATAAGCTAAATCCAAAGCGACCTCTCAATGCTTAAGGGCCGGAATTTATGAGGTACAAAGTCTTGGACTGTAGTGTTAAATAGATATATCCAAGACACCGAGGAAAAAGAGCATTTCAAAGCTTAAAAATTGCATGGAGGAGAGCAGAAAATGGGTACCCAATGAAGCTAAGAAGAAAACGAATTCTGAGAAGAAGAGAATGATATTAAGCCAAATGTATAGTTTGGATATGTACGTAGCAAGTAATCCCAAATACTAAAACATTTAAGGAGAATCTTAATATTGTTATGATTGTGGTTAATTAGATCTCTTCGTGGTCAGACCGTGGCTCGAATTTTTTTTATTTTCTTATCAAATCCAGGTCGAGTGCGGCCTAGAACTGCTCGAAAATCCATTTTACTGTTTATAAATATTAAAAAATTATTTTTATTTTTATATTAATATTAATATTTTATAATTAAATTAAAAAATATATTTTTTATTTAATGAATAGTAATTCCGTCAAGGCCGGTCCGAATTATTAAAATTTTTACTCAAATCCAATCCAATTCAAACTGGGTCAGACGGATAATTGTGATTCACTAGTAAAAGACACTGTTTTGGACCAAGATCCTGAACAGGAAAAGTTTACCTAACATGCTTTACCCACCCCAAAAAAAAAAAATTAACCAGCCAATTCTATAAATAACCAATGGCTGATTTTGTCTGCATTTTGGTTTTAACTAGATTTTTTCAAAGATTGGATTACTCATCTAACTTATAGGTTCAACTCAAATTGAGCCGACTTGAAATAAGATTTTCGTAATTCAAGTTGGTCCGATCCGGATTACTATTTAATTAATAAAAAAATATTTAAATTTAATTATAAAATGTATAAATTTTAATAGAAAAAAATAATGAAATGGGTTTTTTGAGTCCAACGAATCGAGCCAGGCCAAGGCTTGGACAAATAAATTTTTTTACTAGACTTGACCCGACCTATATACGACTCTAGTTTTAACCCTAGGATATATAGCTTTTTTAGTCTCAATAATTCCTTCAAAATCTCATTCAAATACTTCAAAACTACTCATTCTTTCTAGTCTACTTATATATATCCAGATTAATCGTAAGTACAGTTGAAAAATTGGAAAGTAAGGTGGAGAATATATTATAAAGGGGGAAAATGTAAAAAATTAAAACCAACATATGATATCTTTATTAATCTGGGCATATTCAATATTGAAGTTTTTGCTTCTTCCATATATTTCACCGAAGGTCAAAATTTTCAGAAAGTACACATGAATAAGTAACAGGAAATGTATATCCAATAAATCCAAGATCTTGTAGACAAAGACTTGATATTTTGAGATCATCCATTGGATCTTTGACATGAAAGTTGAAAATTGATCCTCCATTTTCAAGAGAGACCTTGATTCACTACTTTCCTATGAATATGAAAACATCTACAAAAAAAAAAAAAAAAAAGCAACAAATCAAGTATCAAACTTTTGTGTATATAATTATAACCTACCTATATATAATGCCAAAAAAATCATAATTTTTTTTTTTTACATAAAAGCTGCAATTTAAGAATAGGAGAAGAGATTATAGATGCGGATATTCGAATCGTAAACCTGTTAAATAAACCTGACAATATTGGATACGGCACGAACACGACACAAAAAAATAACTAAACAACGCAACATGAAAAAAAAATATGGACACGACACGAATACATGAATGTGTCAAAATCTATATAATACAAATTATTAACACATCAAAATTTATATTAATATAAAACATACTTTAAACATGACATGAGAAAATATACAAATATGATACGGATACATGAATTATTAGGTCTACTGTTAGATATCATTTCTTAAAAATAATTGCATGAACCAACTGAACTAAAATTCGTGTTTATAAAAATTACCGTTTTCTAGAGCTCAAAGCCAAGAACTTGCAATGATGTAGAGAATAGAAAAAAATGAGTCAAAACTATTTGTGCTTAATTTTGAATGGTTAGGATAATGTTATCTGGTGTGGTAGAAAAAACAAAATTGACTAAAATGAGCAAATGAATAAACCAATAAGCCTATCAATAAAATTCAGAGTTAAATGACCCATCCATATAAGAAATCAAATTCAAAATATACAAGTTTACATCTTCACATCATGTCAGCTCTTTTGTTATGACCTAAATTGGTGTAAGTAACAACAAATGTTGCCCTGTTTACTCCATGTTCATATATCAGAGTTAAATGATTTACTTCTCTTTTTGTATTTTTTTGGCATTGCCAACCCATATATGTAATACTGAAATATATGAAAGTTAGCTGCATGAATACTGCAGCTGGGACCTAAGGAGTTGACAGTAGGTTTTTTTAGATATGACAATATTGGATATGATATAAATACGATATGAAAAAATAATTAAAACATAACATGAAATACAATTCGACATAAAAAAAATACGGATAAGATACGAATACATGAACATATCAAAATTTATATATATAAAATATTTTAAACATGATTATAACACACAAAAAAATATATAAATAGGATATGAATACACGAATTATTGGATTTTTTTTTTTTTTTTGGGTAAACGACGTTGTAAGTAGTAATAAAGGACCAGCTTTTTTGAATGTTTGATTAGCACTTGGAGCAATGCCAATAGAAAGGGAAAAGTAAAAAAAAAAATGATAAGACCTGTTGATATCAAATAATTGCAAAAATAATGCAAGAGAGAGCTGAAACACAAAGTCCAATCATCTAAATCAACTCTCTAAACTGATTTCTTGGACCTAGAGATCTTTTCTTTTGGCCCTATTGGACCCTGGCTGCACTCTTGCTTCAACTTTAAACAGCAAAAGCAACCCCACCATTCATATTATAAATCAGGGTTAATAATACATATTTGTATATGGATCGTATTGGATTTGGATTAGGTCTAGACAGGATATTAATAAATTTTTTAATTGTTTAAATTTGGTTTGATTCGAAATATGAATTTTATTATCTATTCATATTTGCTTATATTTTTAAATAAATAATCTAGACCCGCCAAGGCTCATCCATATACATATATATATATATATATATTGCAACCAAAAAAATAAAATTAATGATTATATTAAATATTAAGTATTAAATAATAATTTAACCAAATTATATAATATAACACAAATTTATCTTCCAAAATTCAAACTAATATATATGATATTTATATATTACTTAATATATATTTTTAATTTAATATAAAATATAAAAAAAATATTAAATATATATTAATAATTATTGGGTTGGGTCGGATATAGACCTTAAATGCTCTTATCAAAGCTAAGCTCATTTAAAAAATGGGCTATTGATTTGTGTTATTTAACAGACGTAATATTCCTATTTAAGCTCTCTCAAATTCCGGATTGATCTTTGGACTTGAATGGATAATTTGATTTTCGGACAAGTCTAGTAGAATATATTGCAAAATAAAGGAAAAATGGGTTGATTTTATTTTCATTAGAGTGAAGACTACTTTGCGTCGGATTACCTTTTTTAAAAAGAAATATTTATAAAAAAATATATAAATTAAATAATATGATAAATATTAATAATACCTATTTAGAAAAATTAATTGTATTAATAAGAAGATAAAAATAATTATTTTAAAATATTATTTTTAAAATTAAAATTGTAATATAAAAATTATATTAATTAAAAATGAATGAATTGATAATTTTAAAAGTTTATTTACAATTAAATATTATAATAAGTTATACTCTATATTGAAATTTTAGTATTTTTAAATTAAATTTAAATAAAAATGAAATTTTTATTAATAAAATGATCATTCATATCAGTTTGAATGAGTTTGGGTTTTAAAATTCCAACCACAAACAGGTCTAAAAGCTAACAACACATCACAAATAACTTCACAAAATTTTAAAAAATAAAATAAAAAATCATGTGCTTTAAGCTCTTATGAATCAGCAAATAAAGAAATAGCATATTATAGTAAACTTACATATAGTTAATTTTTATATTTAGTTATAGATTTAACTTTAGTATATATGACAAACTTTTTGTTGTGGTTCATTTTTTAATATTTATTTTGTTGATTATGCTGACTTTTTTTCTTTTTTATCTTCTATGAAAATTTAGAATTGATATTATTATGCTTATTAATTTTATTAGGATTACCAAAAAAGATTAATATTATTATATCTGCTATTTATCTTTATTATAATTATTAAATTAAAAATTTTGAAAAAATAAACTACCAATATAGAGATTTGGTGCTTGAATTTTGTTGATTAAGCTTCTGGTTTGAGGGTTTTTCTTCCTCGGGAATTGGGTAGTTTTTCAAGTTTGTTGATTTGAATAGCATTTTTCTTTGCCGTAGACAATGGAATGTATAGCCATTGGCTCTTTCTTAGATTAATTATGCTATCTATCCCTGTACTTGTTAAATTTTTGAAATTTAGTCCTTCTATTATAATTCATATATATTGAGTCCTCGTACTATTATGATTTAAAAATAGTGATCCAATTGATAATGATGTGAGTTTTATGTCGTTAGAAATGCTGATTTGGCATTTTCATTAGATAAAATAAAAAAGAAAATAATGATGTATCATTCTTTTTCCACATCGATTTAATCCCTTAATAAAAATGTTTTTTTTTTATTTTATTAAGTAAATTAAAATAAAATTGAAAACAGAAAATTTCCAAACCTATTCGTAAAACTAAAAACCTTCCCAAATTCATCCATTGAAACAAAATTTTCTAAAATTTTTCTAACCCTAGCCTAAAATCTCTACCCAATCTCATGAAAATCGTTTGAATCTGGAAAAAAAATCACTCAAACATTATTCTTTGATAACCCCAAAAAAAAAATCATCTCCCCTTTATTTTTGAAACCTAACAGGGATAAATAAAAATCTTCTCCATTTTGGCTGTTTTCTATTCACTGTCTTGTCTTTTTTATCTTCTTCTTTTGGTAATGATAATGGAAGAAAAAATATTAGCTTCTTCTTCAATTGTTGCTGCTACTATTCAGCACAATCTATCGGGCTCAGGTGGTTTTGATGGAGCTCGGTACAAGCTACTGGCTTCGACTAAGCTGTCGATCTCAAGATCAGCTTGTATTACAATCCCACCTGGGCTTATTCCTTCTTTTTGGAGTCTACATTCTTCTTTTAGATGTTAAGGTTAGAGCTGCTTTTTAATTTTTTTTATGTTGGGTTGATTTTGAGTTATGGTTATGGGTATTGGTATCCTTTTTCTTTGATTTTGGTTTTTGAGTATTGAGGGACTGGCTTGTGATTTTTTTTTTTTTAGATTTGCATGAGGTGTTTTGTTGTAAATTGGGGTTTTGAGATTTGGTTTTTTGTTTTTTTTTTTTTTTGGGGGGGGGGGGGGAATTAGGCAATGCTCGATTTTATTTTTAGATATAAACATTTAAATTACGTAAAAATGATTAACTTAATATAAAATAAAAAATGATGTAAAACATATTAGAATCGAATCGAAAGTAACCCAAAAATATCCGAACCTAAAAAAATTCGAACCTGAAATAACTTCACCCAAATCCATCCAATTGTCATCTCTAATAAAAATAGAAAAATCACATCAAAAATTGAAGAAAGATTGTTTTGTTTTGAGAATTGGGATTTGCTTTCCCTCGTTGATGGTAAAATTGGGTGCACATTGGGTGGGGAATTAGGCAATGCTCGATTTTATTTTTAGATATAAACATTTAAATTACATAAAAATGATTAACTTAATATAAAATAAAAAATGATGTAAAACATATCAGAATCGAATCGAAAGTAACCCGAAAATATCCGAACCAAAAAAAATTCGAACCTGAAATAACTTCACCCAAATCCATCCAATTGCCATCTCTAATAAAAATAGAAAAATCGCATCAAAAATTGAAGAAGATTGTTTTGTTTTGAGAATTGGGATTTGCTTTCCCTCGTTGATGGTAAAATTGGGTGCACATTGGGTGGTGGAACCCATTTTTTAAGGATGTATACTTTTGACATGAAGGTGTTTCACTATGGGTGGAAATTTAAAAAATGGGAAGGTTCAAGTGATTGGCTCCCTAATTGGTGTTAAAAATTTTGAATAGGGTTGAGGATTTATGATAAAGTGAGGAAAAATCAATGATCATTTTGTTTTCAATTTCTTCCCTTCCCTTCATTTCAAATTCATTTTTTTTCTTCTTAATATTAAAATTTTAATATGGGAGTTGGAGTTCTCAATTTAGTTTCAGAAAAAAAGGTTATGAACTAACCTTGAATATGAATTAAAATTGAAAAATGGTTCATGTTTGGGCATCATTGAGTGGCGGCATATGAAAAATATGAAATTGTTAAAGGTTGATAAATGGGAAAAAAAAAATTAAAAGACGGTGGTTATTCTTCAAATGATACTAACATGACATATTTAATAAATACGAAAATAATTTAATAAATACGACACTACACACTTAAACAAAAGGAGTATATCCACTTTCAAGTTCTCTCATAGATTCTCAATCCAAATACATACATAGATGCATGAATCCCCAACGACGTAAGTTGTTGAAACTACAAATCATGAGATTCAATGGCCAATATTACAAGGTTCATAGTTCATAATAATCAATATCATTACAAAGAATGACAATGAAACTTACCAACAATAATATGGAGTTATCAACCTCTTTATGTTAAGGATCCTATGATCAAAGTTTTGTTCATTATGTACAAAGAAGCAGCAATCAGCCTAAACCGACTTGGCAATGAATCCTAAGTGATTGATCAAATGACCAAACCAAAACTTGTATTCTTTAAAGAAAAAACAACAATAAAGAGAGAACTTTTCACTTGTTAGCTAATTATTGTTCCCCTAATTGAACCAGACAGAACCGACGGTGAAGGCGAAGGCATATAAAAAAGGACCAAATGAGCAAAATAAATGCCATGTGGTAGTAAAGGTAACCATGTCCTAAGTTACTCGGACTTGGTGTGAGTGTCGGATACGGGTATGTATCCGACAAGCTATGCTCATTTTTTTCTAAGTTTTTTCATGTATTTAGAAAGTCCTTGGAGGGTCATATCTAGACCTGCTCACGGGCCGGGCAGCCCGCCCGGCCCGGCAGGCCCGGCCCGTATTGGGCCGGGCCTGGGCAGGAGTTTTAATGTTCCGGGCCGACCCGGCCCGGAACAGTAAATTTTAATATAATATTATTATTTTATTTAATTTTAATTATAAAAAAAATAAAAAATTTATTTTTTTATTCCGATGAACAGTGATTCGGACCTAAACGGGCGGGCTTGGGCTACCCAGGGCCGGGCCTGGGCAGAGGAAAAAAAGAAAATCCGGGCCGCGACCCGGCCCGGCCCGGCCCATGATCACCTCTAGTCATATCTCCATACCCATGTTTCGGATATGCGTCGGATACGAGTGTCGGACACGGGTACTTCAAGAAAAATGAAAAGTCGGAATAACATAAACCATGTCATTGTCATCTTTAGGACAGCCTTCTTTTCCAACAGATTATGTTCCTAGGATTAGCAAAATCATACAACTGATTTGGAATATCAGAACATAGACTAAACAAATTTGGTCACAATCCCACTACAATATATGCAAAGAAAATAGTTTTTTCTCGAGACTTGCTAATTCACAGTCCAAGTCTCCAAGATCAAAAACCTTGTTCAAAAAGCTACTTTTTCTTTGGAGATGAAGAACAAACTAACTAATGCGACAAGATTTCGAAATCCTAAGCATCAGAAATCTTATTACATTTTTCGACAAGCAGAGGGGGGCAGCCAACTCAACACCAAATAATGTCGTCAATTAAACAACAAGACGCTGAAATTCATTTTCCAACACCATGAAGTGGCAAATATCTATGGAGCAGTTATTCCCAATATTAAATGACTATAATTAAATACATTATAGTACCTTTGCAATGTTAGCCAGAAGCTACTACCTGGGTCCTTTATGCTCTCTCCGACTCTCGATCGCAACCCTGTTCCTCGTGTCAAAATCAACCTTGTCCAGATCAGAAACGGTTCCAAGATAGCCATAAAAGATCCTCTTTCTTTCTCGAGTCCTCTCATCCACCTTAACTAGACTGGGATTTTTATCATCATCTTTGCCTAAAGTCGAGGGCTGTACATGGAACCAACCCTTTCGACCACGGTTTTCCTTCTCAAAGTATTCAGCAAGCCTGACAGCATCCTTCAGGCCTGACTGATCACCAGCAAACTTGACCACTGTAATACCCAGATGACCTTCCCTACCATACATGGACTTGGACTTGCCACTTCCAAATCCAAGATCTGAAAGCACAAGCATCAGAGTAAAATGAAATATTTCAAAATAAATGAACTCATTGAAACTTTTAAGTGCACGATGAAGCTCATTTGGAATATCATATGCTATGTTACTCGGACTCGGATGTGAGTGTTGGATACGGATATGTGTCCGACACGGTTATGTTCAATTTTTTTCTAAGCTTTTCCATGTATTTGGAGTGTCCTTTGAGGGTCATATCTCCATACCCATGTCCAGATATGTGTCGAACATGGGTGTCAGACACGGGTACTTCAAGAAAAATGAAGAGTCGGAGCAACATAGATCATATGTCCAGGGTTGATATGTTGATACGTTCTTGCAAGATATTAGGAATCATGATATAGATTCCCCAAATAGTCACAGAATCTAAAATCATCAGCAAACAACACAGATAAACAAACACGCTCGAGTAACACTATGTTTTTTCTGCCAAACATAAGAACCCTTGAAAAATTTTGCCCTCACAGTGGCTGCTGACAAGATGTGAAAACACTTGCATGGTGCAAGTCAAAACATGTAACAGACTGGCTCACTTATTGGGATCAGTCAACAAAAACAAATAAACGAGGTCAAGAACCCACTGTTACTGGCTGGCACCAAACAGTATCACAATGAAATTACACATCCAGCCAATCACCTATATATTTCAGTCTAGAAAATGAATTCAAATAGGTTAAAAACATAGTTCTGAAAAAGATGAAGATGAGAAATAAATTTATCCAGAATGCCTGGTATGACGAGTATAAGCAAACGACAAACATACAGCAATCCAGATTCCAAACTTCAAAGTGATCAGATAGACAACTATATAACACAAAAAAAGTAACTTAACGGAGTAAAAGAAAAGTTTGTGAATCACAACAAACAAGTTTAAAGTAATGTAATGAAAGAAAAAGATTCCTATCCATAAAGGCCACAGTAGAATATAACTATGTATGCATCTGTGTGCCGGGAAAGGATCCTCTCCACTACTTAAAAAGTAATGGAAATATCCACTACTTTATCCCAGGGTGGCACTTTCAACTAAATCTACGTTTAACATTTGTTCAAATAATTTTTTCCTTTTTAATTAATTTTCATTTATATTTATATTCAATTTAAGGCCACTAAATTTTCAGCCATAGATTAACTTCAATGTGAATTAGTCACCCTAGGATAAAGGAGTGCACATCTGCACTACCGTGGAGAGGATCTTTACCCATGTGTGCCAGTTATGTTGAGGGGAAGAGAGAGAAGAGAAGGTGGCTCCGATATGCTGCTAGTGGTTTTACAATTCTACAATGAATGATCAAAGCATGCAAAAACCTAAGCACAAGGACAGAGACAGACCACGAAAATTCTACAATGAAGATCTAAGCATGCAAAAATCAACATTTTGGTGAATATTTATCAGTGAGAGACAGATGCCCACCAAAGGTCTAGTGAACCACATGAAATGAAACATAACAGTGTAAATTATATGATTAATGACTAGTTATCTCAAATATGATACCTTATTACTAATGGTACCTCATGCAACCAAACAACAAGATTATAATTGGACTATTAAGGCCTTGCCCAATGGCCACTCTTCCTCTCCCACCAGAGGGGGAAAAAAAACCTCCTTTTACAGTCATTACACAATTATTACTTATTAGCAATAAAAAGAAAATACAATATCTTCCCTGCCACTCCTGAAGAAAATACAAACTTCTGAATATCATCATTGCAGCAGGCTACTGAAACGCACTCCAGAATTCAATTAAAAATACCTAACTTGAGAATTACTATTCGCAAAAATACATAAACTTCATGAAGAAACCATGAGCATTTAGTATTTGGAAAAATATGTACGGCATTTTCTCCTACAATTTGCTTAAGTAGTCAACTAAATGGATGCCAATCTGCAGCTGTTTGAGGAATTTTAAAAAATAATAAAAAGAAAAGCTAAACATGGTCTATAATGGAAACCTGGCATTCCCTAGTGCTCATCTTCTCTAAGCATTTTCTCCAACAAAGATAGAGGCATGTTGCGGAGATCAAAATTTTTTGTCCCCTTAAGCATCATCCTAGCATTATTTCCAGTAAATACAAACAAATATCCACAAATCTAAAACAATCAATTTAACCGTTACTAACTGAACATGCCTAAAACTGGTATATCCTGACTAAGAACACAAACCTGCAGCTTAACTACTCATGAACAGGTTGGAAGCAGACTATGACTAGCAACAACGCTTGCAACAAGAAACTACAACCAATATCAGGAATATGCACACATCAAGGAATCACAGACAAGCTAAACTACAGTCAACATAATCTAGAAGCCCTCAAGAGAACAAGTAAATTTGGAAATAAGGAATCCTCTAGTATAAGCACAACAGACCTATGGCTCTTCCTGAAACTGCCATAGGTTCCTCTAGACACAATTAAACCAGCATTCCAAGAATTTCAACAAAGTAAATCTCCTCAACCCTCATCACCTTAGCATCCCAGCCGAACAGGAACACCAACAGCAAAGCAATCTATGGCTTTCTTAACCAAAAACAAATTACTAACCCAAATGGAATTACAAACCAAAAGCAAATGTGACTGGACAGTGATAGGGTCTGAATGCACTATATTTTAAGGGAAAAGCAGCTAATCGTACATACTTGAATGCTGTCCCCTTGGTATTAATATTTACCAACACAACAATAAGAAGAATTAAACAAGCAAATATACGAGGGTGAAAATTGCAAAGATGAAATTCAAGAATTTCAATAATGATAAAACACTTGTACATTGAATATTGCAACTTTATTGAATACCGAAAAGGTGACATTCAGAATCAATGTTCTAAAATCTACAGTCATTAAACTGTAACCCATAAATAGCAAAAAGGCAGAAAATTTGACATGGGACAAAGAGAAAATTAAACCATAATATTAATTCAGCATAACAAATATATAAATTGAAGTAAATAAGATGTAATAGTTTGGGAACAGGTTTCTGGGACATCAAATTTTTAGAGCTCCAGGCAAAAAGGCTGTTAAATGACAGAAAATTGTGATGTTTTCATAGGAACATATTGGTACTGACATGAGATAAAATGTATCTTGACTCAAAACACATAAATTTACCATCAAAGATTCCTATATAGAAAAATACATCCAAACTCAATGAAATGCTAAAAATAAATAACTTTACTCATCTACAAGTAACACAGAAGCATGCATAAATAAACTCTGCAGCATGTTATAATAAGCACAAAAGCCAAGTTGGAGTGGAGGCAAGCACAACTGAGGCAGAGTCAATCATGTTAAACTCCCTTGCTTACCATTTCTTAATAAATTTCATCTTCACTCCAAAATAGAGGAAGGCAAGCTAGTTCTTCAAACCAGATGGTTTCACCAGGTTATAGGTTCAATAGGTAGGTCAAAAAGGTTCAAGGATATTTTATCAAGCCGGTGGTTTGATCTGGACTGCAATCTGGACTGCAACTAAGACCAGTTTGAGGGCTATCTGCTTAAACTGCCTAGTCCAGTCCAATTTTAATAATATTGGATAAAGCATAAATCCATCGAGCAATCATAGCTAAAGCTTTGACAGAAATTGGCTCAGAGCCTCAGACCCATAGGACCAGCTTGGCAGGAGGTTTTCTCCAAAATTGATATTAACGCACATACAAAACTTGGACCCACTCATATAGATCAAGCACAACTTGATCCATTACCAAGTCCATGTCACACAAACATGGTGCAGATCCCATCAGGCCAGATCCACAAAAAATAACACTTATCAATAGTGGTTAGAGAATGTAGAGCATCAGCTAAAGAGGGAGAAAAAAAATGTAACGGAATTCAAAGAGAGAGTCTGCACCAGACAAATTTAAGATCTTAATAAATGCAACTAAAGGTCCAGGATTGGCCACAGTGACCATTCAAGCAAGAAACAATGAAGAATAAGTGCAAGCATAATCAGATAAACAATCCACAAATGAGGATAACATATATTCATGTCACACTTATCATTAAAAGGACCGAAAGAAGGGAAAATGAAAGAATCAGCATGCACAAAATGCTGTCTCAATTTTCACCTAATACTCGAAAGCAAAATTAAGGAGTCAGCATGCACAAAATTTGTCTCAAGTTTCAGAAAATTTCAAAGTATTAACCCCTCCCTTAGTTTATTTTGTATGTTAGTTGCTTTCCTAGATTGCTAGATAGATAGCTTCATGAGTTGGAAAGAGTTCTCATAATGATCCTTTACTCATAAGTTTCTCAAGGTCAATAGAGATAGCATAGTTGTGCAGTATCCTTAAAAACTTGTGTTAAACAAAATGGAATTTGACTAATCTAACAAGAAATTCGAGTAATGACAAATTATAACTGGTCTATGCACTATGAAACATAATTCAAAACTTATATGGAAAGAGGAGAGGAAATAATTAGATAAAAAGAATTACCTAAACAAATCACTAACCACCATGCAAAAGACCAATAATAATGAAGAATAATGGGGCGTATTATACCTCTTAGTTTGCTATCCATTGCTTTGTTTCCCAAACCTTCCATGCGCCCATCTTTACCCTTTCCTGTAATTGTATTATGTACTATCACCACAGGAGGCCACATAATCAAATCCTCTTGGTTTGAGGCTGCTTCATCTGCAGGTAAGAACCGATAGGCCTTTGAATTATCAGGAGGCTTTGAGTAGTTCCATCCCATTAAAACACAGAGAGCCTTGTGTAAGCCTAAGTGATCCACACGCAAGTCAGCATTATCTGAGTAGTACGTGTGCATTATCAGACCATGCATATCAGAGAAGTCTTTACAGGACCTGTAATTTTTAATATCAAGCGTATTGAAGAATAAAAATTCAGGTCTTCCTCTCAGACATCACTATGAATTAGCCTATAAGATTGAACTAGGGCAATGAACAAAAAATTATTCAGCAGTTTGGAAATAAGTTACATAAAATGGGCAAAAGTAATGTGCATGGCATAGAACCAATATATTGCAGACTGTCATCCAAGTAGACTACAAGCATCAGATAAAAACTTGCACAAAAAGCAAATTTGAACACCGGGTTATAATAAACCTATTCCATATGATAGCTCCACACAACCATTTCCTTCTTTCTAAATCATTGGAAATAAGGGTATTGTCATCAGCCAAAAAATATTGTAATGGGGTTTGGGGAAGAGAGGGGGAGAGGAGGGGATTGCAGTTTGATGTAAATGCGCCTCCCAAATAAGCACCAATTAGAATATAATGAATGTTTCAAAAGCAGTAGCTTTAACAACAATCATAATAACAGGCGACCGATCATACATAGATTTTGAAGAAATATACAGCTACAACAGGATGTCAGATCTTAACATCAGCACAGACATTAGACTACAGACTCGCAAAAGTTGAATCAAGATCATGAAAAGTTTCTCGTGTGCAGGAGAAGAGTATCAAAGAAAAACAAGCGTATGAGATTAATATTTGGTTCCTCTGATATGATCCAGAATCCAGATATACACTCTTTATACAACAAGACTTCACTCTCTACTTAATGATAAGAGAATAATAATGAGGTTTCCATTTCCAGTGCCATAAGCAATACAAACAGAAAGATGACTCAATAACTTTAAAGCATGGCAACAAACACAAAGGAAACTCCTGCATGCTCTATATACATGCCTGCATGTGAACATTATACTTAGATAAAACAGATAACACTAAAATTCAGATGAGCATAGCAAAACTCAAACAAATGATTATCACCCCAAGGGCCACTCTACGGCAAAGTAGTCAAGTCATAAAATAAAAATAAAAAAAGGAAATTTGAAAAATCTAGCAAGCGAACCGCTGCATTCAAGTTAAAGGCAAGAAAAACAGAGTAATAGACTACTATCATTACTTTAACTTACACTTAGCAGCCTTCAACTTCAGTCTTACTAATAATTTAACTTATATCAACTAACAAAAGAATGGCTATAACAAATTACCAGCATCAGGCCAACCCAAGAATGTCATGCGGGTGAGAAAGAAGTTACAATCCAGAATATATTAGTACCAAGCAGCATAAAATATTGGCCATAAACTACTAACAAACCAGCCAAAGGGACTGACCTCTACCAGGAATATCCAGATAAAAGCCTACAATAATCTAAGATAATTATAACATGCTCCTCTAAGAGAAGGTAATATGCAAAAGAGTGCAATTTGGCTGCAACCTACAAAATCGTGATGAAAAGAACTTGAAAAGGGATCTGAAGTCCCCTTGCTTTCCAAAACCAACTATGCACATGCTCACTACTCAACAACTGTGACAGGTGAAACTGCAAATAGTCAGAGACTCATTAAAACTAATGCCAATCCAAAAATTAAATTATAATATTTTATTGAAAATGAAGGGAAATCTAATATTATAACCCATCATTAAAACAACATAACCAAATATGAACAACTAACCATACAGGACACATGGAGATCATCAACAGAAAAAAGGAACTGCTATAATACAACATATATACAAGCAATATTATCTCCCAGACATATTTTCCGTTGCATGGCTAAATCAACTGATCTACTTATGTACCACTCCAAACACTATTGTCTCGAAGCACTAGATAGAAAAACAAATATCTGATACAACCTATGCTTCAATTTGTAAATAAATTATGCTTGATTCAATAAATTCCCAACAATGAAGAATCATCAACACAACAATCCAGCACCCAAGCTTGCAAGCAGAAAGAGCCATTTTTCACTTTTATGATGAACAAGTAGGCTGACTTGGGTGTTTGATATATAATCTTAATACGAAATAAGACAAAGCAATGCTACTTGGGAAGCACTTCACTAAACCAGTTAGTAAAAGCAAGCAGCCAAGCTTAACTATGCCACGTACAAAGCAAACCAGCAGAATGATTATAGCAAATCCAATATTTAAGTTCTAGCTAAATGGATTAGATAGCACACCTTAACCTAAAACCCTAGTAATGTCAGATTATTGAGAACTTGTCTGGCCCACCATTTATAAAAGGAAGACAACTCTGCATTAGCATTGCCTCACCAAACCAAATTTAACAATTATTGCAAGTACTATCAATAAACCATCTACTTATTCAGAACTTATAATTAAAACTCAATGGCTAACCATTATAAGTAATAGTTTAGCTATAAAACATCTATCAAAAAGAAAACAACATTGTATTCTACATCCAAAAGAATAACGATTGAAAAATATTCATAATTCTAGAAAGAAATTGGCAACAACACCAACCACGATTTCGATGCTATGTACCCAAGCAAATGCAACACAAGTCAACTGAACACAAATTCAAGACAGAAGGCATCAACTATTACCTCTAAACTATTTACGGAGCATGGCATACAATACAGCACTCTAGCCTCAAACATTAAAATGTTGACAGGCACGTAAGAAGTAATCTAAATAGTTGCACTACCACACATTATGTAAGAACTAAAACACCTAAGAAGTAAAGCATTCTATTTTGATTTCAAATCATAATATGGAATTCAAAAAATGCAAAATAACATTCAAAAGGTTAATTGCAATTCAGAATCAAACCTAAATTTATCATCAATCCTGCCACAAGCCAAGCATTGAAGCCGCCCATGTTTCCCATCCTCCAAGTAATTCTTTTTCTGCGCTGCATTCTCAAAAACTGCCTTCACAAAGTGCAAAAACGCCTTCTTTAGTGCGTTTTGATCAACTTTCAGATGCATATTACTAAACCCTAAATTATTATTTTGAAATCCCCCACCAACTCTCATATACTTGGCCGCCCTCATTTCCTCGTTTCGAAACGGGCTACTCGTTCCAGCTAGGCGGTCCGGCTCGCTTGGCCCCAAAGTGTAGACTTTTGCATTCAATTGCCCGAACCTTTGCCTAGCTAATTCTTCCTTCTTCTCCACTCTTAGATCTTTTTCATCTTCCCCGTACTTTCTCTTTAACGGACCAGGCAATTTCCAATAATCACGATTCTCGCGGAAGCCCAACGGTGGGCTACCGAAGTCGCGAGGTCCGAGTAAGGGCCGGGTCGGGAAGTCCTGGTAATCGGGCGGGAGAGCAAAGTAGGAGCGGACGCTTCCGTCGTAGAGGACCATTGTCCGACGCTCCAGCATGTGGAATCCGTACGACGGTGGAGGCGGAGGGCCTAGGGCGGCAGGGTCGGGGAAGGGAAAGGGAGGATGAGCTTGATTTGGGTCGGACTGGGATTTGTTTTGGGCGGCGGAGCTTGGGGATGGGTTGGACTTGGTGGAGGATTTGGGGTCGGCGGTGGCGGAGGAGCGGTTTTTGTTGGCAGTGGAAGAGGAAGATTCCCAGCGGGATTTGCGGTGGTTGTTGGAGGAGGATGACAGTTGTTTTGGCGGGTTTGGACCGGCCATCCTCGGAAATTTAGTTGGTTTTAGGTTTTTAGTTCTTTAAGGTTGTATTTTTGGGTGCATTTAGGAGAAACAGAAAAGGAAGAATCTGTTTTTGAAGATGTACTTTGTGAGCCAACAGAACGGAGAAGGTTATTATTCCCTCCTTTCTTTTTCTTGTTTTTTTTTTTCTCTTTAAAAATAATAATAAATAATAAGTCAAATAAGTTTAATAAATTAAAAGAGAAATTATCACTTTCATTATTAGTGAAGATTTTAGATTGCACATAGGGATTAGTAGAATAATAAATTCTTTAAAATATATTTTAAAAAATTTTTAAAAAATTTAAACATATAACAATCTCTTAATTTCATTTGTAAAATTAAAAAACTACACTAACATAATATCAAAATCAAACTCATTAATTAAATTTACTTGTCACAACCTATGTTCAAAAATCTAAAAATACTACAAATTTTGACCTTAATCCCTTAAGTTATCTTGTAATTTTTTAAATTTGGATTAATTAACATATTTCATAAATTGATAAAAAAAAATAAAAAAAAAAATCTTGAAAATATAATTAGAGATTGCAATTTAACAAGTATGCTTTGGATTGATTTGATTTGGAATTGTCTCAGCTTCAGACCTTCTCGAGTTTAGAACATTTTAGATTCAAAATTATAATGAAACTGTCTATTTGATGAAATTTAAAATTTTACAATTAAATACTCAAAACTTTATTTTTGTTCAATAGTACACACTTAATCAAATTAGTCACAAATAAATACTCAAACTTTATTTTTGTTCAATAGTACACACTTAATCAAATTAGTCAAATGGATAAAAGTGACCCAAAAGAAAATAGAAACCGTAAAAATGCACCATTTTACCTTTTTTTTTGTTTTTAATATTAAAAGTAAGTTTTAAAAAATGAAAAGAAAAGAAAAAAAAATCAAAAACTAAAAAAAAAAATTTCTAAAACTTTTTAAATAAAAAAAAATGGAAAATGAAAAAGAAAAAGAAAAAGAAAAATAAAAAAGAAACCATTTAGCATAAAACAATAAAAAAAAAAATACTAATTTAAATTTCAATGGGAGAAAAAAAATAAATAAATCTTTTTGTAAAACTTGTGGTAATTACATAAAACAACCAAAAAGTTAAGGATTTCATTTCAGTGGGGGCTGCTGCCCCCATTGCAAATCCGACTCTGATCAACACACATTAATACATTATGCTCCTGACAAGAGCCAGAAAAATCTTCATTGCCAAGATCCAATGCTGATTTATTTTCCGTTCCTACTGCATCAGGATTTGTACTTTCACCAGAGATAAAAGATTTCTCAGGGGAAGCAGCAGACTCCGGTAACTTGTCCCGGTATTCGGAATCGGCAAGCATGATTTCCTCAACCGAGACTCGAACTTCAAGCTCATCAGAAACAGCTACATTAGCAACTGGAACTGGATGAACATTACTCGTATCACTTCCTTTAGAAGCCTGAATGTTATCTTCATCAGGAGAATATAACACTATTTTCTTTTCCATTTCTGGAATGTCATCACTTTGATCAGAAACAAGAATAGATTTTCCAGGAGATTTTCCTAGCTTGTCCCCTGATTGTGAATTGGTGGTACAGATAGTCTCTTCAACTGTGAGCTCAGTTTTGACATCAGAAACATTTTCACCTGCGTCGGCAACATCCGAATCACCCTCTTCACAGGACCGAGTATTTTTCGGTATAAGAGAGTCCCACACTGTATGATCCATAGAGGATGTAGCAAGATTTTTGCTGTCGGAAGCAAATTCAGCTGCCTTGTGCCCTGACTGTGAATCGGTCCCATCATCAGAGATCGGAACTTTAGATTCAATAACACTTACTGCACAGGTATCATCCATACCCTCTGTGCAAGACTGAGTATTATCTTCGGCAGGAGAATCCAGTCCTGCCTTATTCCCCACCTCAAGTGCATCATGGCTTGAGCTAGGGTTTACATCACATTTACTATCCGATGCAGATTCGTTCCTCTTATCCCCTGTTTGATAATTAGCAAGTGTAGTTTCCTCAACCGAGATAGAAATATTAGGTTCCAGGGAAGCATCGAAGGAACCATTAGTTCCACAAGTAACATTGATAGAAACATTCGGACATTGGGAATCTGAACCTGCAGCATCAATTTCACCATTTATCCGACTAGTATGATGCAAACCACCATCATCACACTCTCGAGTACCATGATCAGATGAGGAACCAGGTTTTGATTCATCGGCCACCTCAGGTGTGATATGTTCGTTAGATCCAGATTCAGTTTGCTTCGCACCTACGGGGACAAAATTTGGAGAAGTTAAAGAACAGTACATAAACATAATTGAAAACAATGGCAACACTTGTATTAAATAAAACCTGCGACAGCGGTCAAGTTTGCTTTTGTGTTTTCTTGTTCCAGCAATAGCTTCTGCAACATATCGATACCAGGGAAGACCAGCATATTCATGGACCTCATTTCTTGCCTAAGTGATTCCTCTAGAGGAGTGAAACCAAAAACTGCAATCCATGTATGTGTAAGTTCAGCAATTGCAGGGATGACTAGTTTCTCAACCTTGAGAGAGCAGAGAGCCTTCAGACACGAAAAGAATAAACTAAATTAATGATACAAGGAACAACACAATTAAGCAGAAGGAGAACAGGAAATATATTATACATCTATGTTACTTGGACTCGGGTGTGAGTGTCTAATACGGATATGTGTCCGACACGGGTATGCTCAATTTTTTCTAAAGTTTTTTCATATAGTTGGAGGGTCATATCCCCATACCCATGTCCGAATATGTGCCGGACACAGGTGTCGGAAACGGGTACTTCAAGAAAAATGAAGAGTCGGAGCAACATAGTTATACATGATATATATATATATATATATATGTAGAAAGAGAGAGACACACATACAAACACACTTATATGAGTTACTCCTCAGTTCTCACAGCTTACCGACTCAATAGCACAGAAAAGCCGACGGCACATTCTCTGACGCCTGTATTTATGGCGAGTGCCAATGAATGGCATCTCTGCTAGCTGAGTTCCGTGGAACCTACATAGGGCAATAGACATCAAATTGAAAGCATTTATTTGAATGATAATCCAGATGTGTGCACCAAATCAACCCAATCAGGGATATCTACTCCAAGAAGTCCGGTGCTTGAGTTTCGTTAGGTGATTCTGTTCTTCATTATGTTTGTCTGAAATTTTATCTACCCAACCAAATATAAATAACTGCAAGTGAGAAGAAGGTGCAGCATACAGATGCCAAAATGTTATACCTGATTGATGCGGCAGAAATTATTTCATCGCCTCTCTCCAGAATAGCAGTGTAGAAGCCGCTATAATTCAGTCGGTTGAAGTTTGATCTTTAAAGATAAAAGCAGCAAATTGCAAACAGTTAGATGTTTGATGTTTGACAAAGAATATAAAGGCCACAATTACTATAACCTGTATAATCCAGGAAAGGCACAGACTACAGAAGAATACACAAGATCTAATCCAAGCAGAAAATGAGAAATGGATAGAAATATTAGCCAAAATCATAAAAGAAACAAGAGTTCAATGTAATTTTAAACTGTAAAAATAAAATATAGTTCAAACACCACTTAAATATGAAATCCCTTAGATCCTTTAGAAAATTGTTATAATATATAAAAGTACTGCATGCTATTCTCTGAAAGCATATCCATAGACTGACAAGAAATGCAATAAAAAATCATAAATGAGTATGCAAGTGCATAGTAGCTCAAACAGCATACTGAAACATTCTATTCAGCCAAACTCACAAATACATGCTAAGGTCAATACAAATATATATAAAAAATAATAATAAAAATCATAGTGGAAAATTTGGAAGAAGATAATAGGGAAAAGTAAACAAAAATCCATTTTGCAAATTACGACAAGACTCTAATAATCTACAAGAAGAAACAAAATAATTAAAGTGTAATCAGCTAGACAAGCACTATTAAGGGGAAAAAAAAAACTAACAAAACCAACACCGCTTCAAATTCAGCATCCAAAATGCTTACCCACAATTATAAAGGACATTATTTATTAAGTTGATCCCACTCCTCCTGTCAAGAATGGGCAAAAAGCATTCATCCATCACTGTCGATGCAACAGCTAGTTTAGAATTGCATTCCACCCTTTGCGGAAGTCCTCTGGCAATTTTGTCTGAATCTGTATCTGTTCTTCGAACAAGAGACCATGAAAATCCTGCTTCTAGTTCATTTTTGACCCCTAGATACTTCTGTAAATGCTCAAAGAGCTGTAGGAACAACAAAAAGAACATGTGCCTTAACATATTTGAGCACTGTGCCTTCATAATATGATATAAAAGCAGACAAGACATGAACCAGAACAAACCCCATAGAAACAAAAGCAAACAGATACCAATTTTTATTCCAGGAAAAAAGAAAAAGAGAGAGAAACTAGGACTTCAAAATGCATCAAACCAATAGGGGAAAAAACCTAAAAACCAAATTCCTGAATCAAATGATGACATAAAATAAATCTATCAGATAACATATATTACACACACCTACAAAACAACCTTTCCGTTTAAACAATATTATAATAAAAAAGCAAACACTGCATGCAAAATACAGAAATTTTATTGCTACAATTCATGATAACAGTTTTATCCACAGTGACATGGCTATATCGTTGTGTTACCCACTTTTTCTATTTAAAAGAAACAATTATGATTCCCAAATAAAGAAATAAAGAGAAATTTTGAGAGGCATTAAATGAATACGGGAGAAAATAGAAAAACAAAATCCTATGTCAAAATGCCCCAAGATACAATCTACCAGAAAACACATTATTACAAACCTAGATGAACTGTTTCTGTTTAACAATGTTATGGTAAAAAAGTGAACACCAAATACAAAGAAAATTTCATCAATAGAGTTCATAATAACATTTTTATTAGCCACAATCATAGCAACAATATGTCAATACCATCATGTCATGAAGAAACCAAAATTACTTTCTGATAAACATTAGGCTATTTGATGTAAGCTAGGTTTAACATCTTTTAAAGCTGGTAAATAAAGGGCATGATTGCTTCTCTATAGATTTTTCCTAATCTCTTGATGTATATCTAATCGCAATATTCAGCATTAAAATGCCAACAGAAGAAAAGCATATTACCTCTCTGCATGTCTTCCCACAAAAAGGAAGAAGTAAACTGTTGGCATCAATGTGAACCTCATCTATCACTTCGATGCATGGTTTGTGGTCTATAAAAGTGGAAATGATCAGAATCTTAATGAGAAGAAATCAAGGAGAGGAAACTACAGCAGCAACTTCAAACTTCAAAGAATTGAGATCACAAAAAGCAAGAGAATGATTACATTTTTTCTCGCACAGGCTGCAAGTGAGAAACGCACAATCAGTTATATCATCCTCTTGAGCAATGTCGCTGCCATTACCACAAAATTTGCATATGCAATTTGGACAGTGCCAATCACCCGCTGGTAGAAACTGTAAAAGTGTATATATATATATATATATATATATATATATATATATAAAGCTAAGTTAAGCTAAGTTTGTGTTCAATTACTAAGCAGTATAAGTTAACAAGCACAAGCTAAGTTTGTGTTCAACTACTAAGCAGTATAAGTCAACAAGCACAAAAGGTCAAAAAAAGTAAACTCTCTACCAGGAGAACAAATTAAAAGAATAAAAATAAAAACTAGCAAATACTGTAAGCAGGATAAAGCTTTTTTCACTTAATCTTTTGGAGGACAATTAAAAGCCAATGCTTTACAGGTCATCAAACATATGATAGAAAGCAGTTTATATATGTAACAGTACAACTATGTTTAAACAGCACAACCATTTGAGGGAGCAGCATTAAGCCACTGACAAACATTTCTTGCATAAAGATCCAAAGCATTGCGGATACCAACTCAGGGAACAGGTCTTAAGAACAGTTAGCCAGGAGAAAACATTCAGGAAAAGGTGTCTCCGAAAAGTTATAAAAAAGAAAGAGACATATGCCTTCATTTGTCACCTAAATTACATGTCCAACACCAACCAAAGGAAGTTTAACAATGCCCTCAAATTTTGGTTGCCACTGAACAAATTTAGAGATCCCTTACCATAAGCTCAATAGCTATAACCTTCAAAATGAACATAACTATCTGCTTAAAGGAATAAATTGTATTACCTAGCAACACATTTAGATCTAACTCTGGTCATTAACTCCATTCAAGTAATTCAGCAGCTATTTCTCAAGAGTGAGCAAGAAGAGGGCTGGGGCCAGGGAGAGGGGAAGGAGAAAAATAAATAAATGATCCACGTAAACTCAAGAACCCAAGATCCATGAACTGGAGTTTTGTTGCCCAACGAGTATCCCCTAAATTCTCAACACTCACAGAAATCTCTTCAACCCCAAAGCCTGCATTAACCTCTATTTAAAATAAAACTGACCGAGAAGTTTACAAGGAAAACTTGTAGGAAAAAGAAAGAAAACAAGAGAGACTGGCCACCATTTGTAAATGTAACACTATATAGCCGGTGAGAAAATTATGAAAAAATACCTCTATATTTAGGCAGCTCTGATGAAATGTTGAGGGACAACTGTCACAACAGATCAGATCCCCACCATCTCCGCAAATGCCACAAGTATCATCATTGGGGTCATCACCATTAACGTCTACAGAATGGAAACCAATCTGCTTAGTCTCCTCTTGTCTGTTCCATGCATCTATTTGTGACTGAAGGAGAGAAACACCAGAGTCCAAATATATATTCTGAAATGGCTGGCGCAATTTGCTTCCAGCATGAATCTCAAATTTTGAAACTGTAAGGATTTTACTACAACAACCACAATGGATACCATCCCTTGTGATCCAGCCCTCTAGCATCACTTTTGTTCGCCTACGGTTCATATACTGTAACTTTTGGCTCAACTGCACTGCTCCGGAGTCAATCAGCCAGGAAAGCAGTGTTCTTTTCCCAGAATATGGAACAAAGTCATCACCCTCTGAACTTAGACCCGCATTAGAACCACGAACCAACAAAGTGCATCTGCCAAGTTTTCTACTTTTTCTTCCATGAACAAGATGAGAATTGGATATAGAGGATGGTTTTTCATAGCTATCATGCACATGGAGAGAACTTTGACCTTTTGCATTTGCACTAAAGGCACCATTGTCATTCATCCTACATTTGAATGACTTACCCTGCTTGATGAAGGAACTTAGTTTCTCTTCATGACTCAAGCTATCCATACTCTCATCTTCATGCCTGGTACTTGAAGATTTCAGAGCAACAACTTCTTGTGCATTTTCACTGTCACAGTCATCTCTTCGCTTCTTTTTCATCTCCCTTTCCATCTTCTTTCGTGTTTTCCTTGTTAATTGGCTGACTATTTCATCTGATAATGGGGTAAATGCAGAACCATCCCCACCAGGTTTGCCCTCCTCTTCCTCATCTAGCTGCTTTAGAAGTGCATCATATGCTTTGATGATGGACCAGTAAGCAGTTCCAGCAGGGTTGATGTACACTGCATCCAAGTAGTCCCTGTTCCTCCTTGGTCTATAATCTATTGTCCAGCCTGCTTCCTGAAGCATCCCCCTTATTCGTTCACGTAATTTCTGTTTCTCTGTGCCACATCCACGCCTAACTTTTCCTTCTGTGGTTCTGGTAGGCAGAAGCTGCTCAACTTGAGTTTTTTCCTCTTTGCTACTTACCCTCTTTGATGAGTTAGAAGCTTCTATATTCTTTGGTCGAAGCTTCAGAGATGTATCACTATCCTCTGAATCCCAGTCAGAGACCTTATTCTTCTTAGTTTTCGGTGTCTTTAGCAATTTCTTTTTCTTTTTCTCTTTCCTACCAAGTGAAACAGGCTTCTCAAGAACTTCCGCCTCAGAGTACAAGGACGGACAGACATGCAAGTTCCTCCTAATTGTATCATCAATCCTTGAACCACTCCGGGCTTCTTCAACTTCCAAGTCACCAAAACTTTTCAAAGGCTCAGCCACCTTCTTTTTCTTGTTCACCATTACCTTCAAAACACCATTTTTGCCCTGAACCCTGATGGGTTTATCCGAATCAGTCATATACCTCTCCCACAACAAGGAATAATGCAGCCGACCGCCATCCCTATCCTTCCTAAACCTGTTCCTATCATCATGATCACCCCGACTCATCCCATCACTCTTACCAAAATACAAATTTTTCTTCTTCTTCTCAAGAAATACATGCGTGCTTGGACCACTCTCACATTCTCTCTCAATACTCCTCCGATCAACTGCAGGCATTGAACCCAACAGTCTCATACCACCAACCTCTTCTCCACCATAATCAAACCGGCTCCTCCTCATGATCATATCCTGATCAAGTCCATCGTACTCATTAAAGTCAAACACATCTAACCTATTCCTCTTATTCTCACTCAAATCCTCCCCATTCCTACGAATGAAACCTTCCTCACTCCGCCTTATCCTCTCCTCCCTATTCCTCTTCCTACCAATTTCACTTTCTTCATAAACAGCTAAACCATTACAAACTTGATTCGTTTCGGGCCCAACCCTCCTTCGAGGTGGCATTACTAGCTCATCGCTAGAACCCGAATCACTCATAATCATCCTAGGCCTCTTCTTCTCTTTTTTGGACTCGTAAATCTTTCGGGTCCCAATAGACCCGCCCCCACCCGAACCATCCCCTTTCTTTCTCACAATCAGACATCCTGATTGGCTCCTATTCTTCGCCACAATCCCTGAATGCTCACCAGATCTCATTCGCTCTTCCATCAAAACAAACCAAAACCCTAAATTCTTACTCTTTTCCTCAAATTCATCACAAATTCAAAAAAAAAAAATCCGTTAAAAAGGAATAAAACCTATATCTCTCTCATCCACCAAATATGGAGCGAAAAATTCCCAGAACAAAGAAAGTGAAAACCAAAATGAAAAAAAAAAGCTTTCAGATTTTCAAACGAGATAATATCTTTGGCGAAAAACAATACCTCGCTGTAGATAAAAGGCGATTCCTTTTGGCGGCAATTCACCGGCGATCGCTGACGCAATTTTCCGGCGAAGAAACAAGCGGAGAAAAGAGAGAAACAAAGGGGAAGAGAGAGAAATAAAAAACTTCGGCTTTCTGATTTTTTTTTTTTTTTCGTGTTCTTTTTAGTTGATTGATTAATTAATCTCGTCAACCTTTTTCCCTCCAAGTCTCACTATTACAAGAGTCTGGGCAGGACGACAGGGCACCGTTTAGGCGTACACGTCGGATCGAGTCCACGATTTTCACTGTCGTTTGCTTACGTGACTTAGGTCCGTTTGTTTTTAAGAGTGTAAATGAACGTAGAGTTTGATGAACTATTAATTTGATTTTTGTTTATTTATTAAATTAAATAAATGATTATAAATATAATTTTAAGGTTCGTTTATTAAATAAATCAAACACAAATAAAATTTGTTTAGTTTATTTATATTTACGAACAAATTCGTTTATGGATCATTTAAAATCCGTTTAATAGATTGTTTAAAGCTTGTTTAATATTTGTTTATTGTTCGATTATAATATATTAATAATATTTTATTTACTTATAATTCAATTAATATTATTTAATAACTTAAATTTAATAATTAATTTAATTTAATTATGTTTGTCTTTTATTATTTTATATTTAGTAATAATTTAAAATTGACTTATTCTTTTATTTGTTTGTTAAAATTATTTAGATTTGTTTGTTTATTATTCATGAACATATTTTTAATTGTTCGCGAACATGTTTGATTATATGTTCATGAACAAGGTCATTTATTCTTGAACGTTAAATGAACGAACACGAACACACTCAATTTTAAACGAACAGAACTTGAACACAATTTTAAAATCCTTAACAAACACGAACCGAACACAAACAATATCAAAAATAAATAAACGAACACGAACAGAGACTTAATCGTTCGAGCCCGGTTCATTTACAGCCCTATTTGTTTCATAGAATTTGACTTTCACAAAATATGTTTCACATAAATTGATTTTCAGAAAATATTTTTAAAAAAAATTAAAAATAAAAAATTCAAAAAAGTAGAGATTTTCTAATGTTTAGATAACTTAATGAAAAATGTTTTCTGTTATTTGATTATTTTCTGAAAATTTTACTTTTTTCAAATAGCAATATTGACATAAATATTAATTATTAAAATATTAAAAATTATTTATATTAAAATATTAATATTTAATACTAAAATATTATATTAACATTAAATACTTAAATTAATACTATTTATTATTAAAACATTAATTATATTAATATTTAAAATATTATTTCTATTAAAATAATAATTATTAAAATATTATTTCTATTAATATAATTATTATTAAAATATTATTTTAATTAATATATAGTTATTAAAATTTTATTTATATTAATATAATTATTATAAAATATTATTTTTAATTTTTAAAATAGTAATATTAACATAAATATTAAAATATTAATAAAATATTATTTCTATTTATATAATTGTTATTAAATATTATTTCTACTTTTTTCAAATAGAAATATGACATAAATATTAAAATATTTGTTATTAAAATATTAAAAAATATTAATTATTAAATTACTAATTATTAATATTTCAAATATTAATGTTTTAATGATAATATTTAATAAATATTATATTAATATTAAATACTAAAAATAATATTATTTATTATTGAAACATTAATTATATTAATATTTTAAAATATTTAAAGTATTCTAATAATTAGTAAAATGTTATTTCTATTAATATTTATACTATTAAAATAATAATATTTTTATACTAAAAAACATTTATTATTAAATCTTTATAAAGTATAATTTATATATATTTATTATTAAAATAATAATATAAAACTTTTTTCAATAAAATATTAAAAATACTATTTAAAATATTTATAATGTTACAATTTATTATTAAAATAATAATATTTCTATAATAAATAATATTTTTATTAAAATAATATATTATTTATTATTTATTATTAAAATATAAATATTATATTATATTATTAAAATATAAATATGTAGATTTATTAATATTTAAATAAAATATTACAATATTAAAATATGTTTATATTATATATTAATATATTTTTATAATTAAAAATAAATATTTTTTATTAATATAATAATATTTGGCTCGATTCAAATTAAGTCTCAATCTAAAATATGATGTTCAAATCCTGATTCGAATAGCCCTACTCATGAATAGTTTTTTTTTTTAAATTATCTTTCCCTTTTTAAAAAGAGAAGAAAATTTTCAGAAAAAAAATAAAAAAAAACTTTATTTTTCATTGATTAGTAAGTCATTTTCTGTTGACCAATGCATTTTTCGCCAACCAAACATTAAAAAATGCATAAATTATTTTTCTGAAGTCATTTTATGTGAAACAAACGAACCCTTCTATTTTTGTTAAACTGAATATGAAATATGACAAAAATAATTAAAATATGAATATAATACAAAATATTAAATATGAATATAGTATATTTATTATATATGTTATGTACGACATGAATAGATAAAATTAAAAGCTGCTTCCTTCAATTATTAGATGAGAATAAAATAAAACATTAACGATACGTTTGATTGTACACAAATGGAAGATTGTAACTCTCGGAAAATTCTCAAAAGAAAAAAATTAAATTACGTTTGATTCGTTAAATGAAATAATTATTAAATAAGAATAAATATTATATAGTTTGATTCATTAAATAAAATATATGATTAATATTATTTTATAGTTTGATTCATTAAGACATGTTAAATACTAAGAGGGAAAATGTCCTTGGTCTTTTTTTAGACTACGAAAATAGAAGACTGTAAAGGATACAAGTATGACTGGATAGCAGTCGATATTTGGGATCAATTTATTGACAATGCCTAAAATACTGATGCTAGGAAAAATAAGTCTCGAAAGGCCAAAGGTAATAGAAACACGAAAAAGGATAGAAGCATTACCAAGCACATTGGATGATCAGTTTCTTTTATACTTACAGGTCATAGGATGTTAAGATTTATTTTATTTGCAATTATTGTTAAAAAGTTTTATCTTAGGAAAGATTTGGATATTTTATTTTATTAACATAATTTTGAAATTTCATTAAATGTAGTCACAAGAGTTGAGCGCAATGTGATCTTTCTGAAACTGTTCAACAAAACTCATAAATGTGCGGGAGGGGTTTTGGTGATTATATAGGCAACAAGTCTAAATCTGTTAGTGTAAGTCTTTATCTATATCAATATTATCTATTACATTTTGTGATTTCTATAGCTGAATTGTTTATGTATATGTTGATTACAGTGTCACCTATTAACTATTTATATTTAAACATTTGTAATTGTAGAAAAACTATGTTACTTCTTTGTAGCAAAAATATGGGGATGACACGTCCTCCTATCCAGATTTTGATCCTTAATCCTAATCTCAAGCTATTGGGGGCGTTGTAATTATCCGAACGCATATTTATAGGTTTGGAACAAGACTCAAGACTCAACATGTTTTCCTTTCTGCCAGCAATCACCACAGTTCAGATGCAGCTAGCTACACTCCATGTGATCCTTCGACTTCACAACAACCGTCGGTAGTTTAGCCTGAAGAAGGACAATATGCATTGAAGTCCGATGTTTCACAAATCATTACGCAAATGGAGCAAATAAAGGATGCCTTGTGTAACTTGCAGAGGATGTTCGAACCTTTTCTACAGTCATAACAGCCAACTGGAATTTTTGGTGCTGGAGGTAGTGGTACTGGAGGCAGTGGTGCCGAAAACAGTGGTGCCGAGTGATGCAGACACGATCCATATTTTTTTCTGTTGTTTTTCTTGGATTTTTGCATATTTTGTTTATTTATAATATTAACTATTTTATTTAACCTTATTACAAAATAATTATAATTTTTAATAAATATTATATAAATAAGATAATAAATTAATTTTTTATTTATAAAAATATATTTCCAAAGGAATATTTCGCTTGTAATAAAGTATTTATGATGGAAATTTTTGTCGTTAATACATTTTCCGACGGAATATCCCGTCAGCTCATTTCTTTTTTCGACGGAATTATTCGTCGAAGAAAATGAGATATTCTGTCGAAAAAGAGTATTTTTAACGAAATATTCCATTGGAAATAATCCGTCGAAAATGCTGTATTTTCGACGAAATTCTTATTAATTCCGACAAAAATATTATCATCGACTTCAGTATTTTCGATGAATTTTGACTTTTTTTCAATGAAAAATTCCGTCGAAAAAAAACTTGTCTCTTGTAGTGATTGTACTTATACTTTAAAAATGTGCAATGTGATATCCAAAGTTTCAATCCGTCTATTAATGTACACCAACTCCCTAACACCGTTAAATATGTAGGCTGGCTGCTGACAGTTGACTAATCCTAGTATGACACGTGAACAAAAAATGTCACATGTAAAGTGATTATCACACGTGGACAAATAAAAATTTAAATTATTTTTTTCTTTTTCTTTTTTTTTTTTTCTTTTTCTTTTCTTTCTTTCTTTCTCTCTCCTCCCTTCTTTGTCCGATCTCCACCCTACTCCGGTTGTTTCAGGCCGAATCTGGCCAGTCATCGGTTGAAAACGGCTTGGCATGGTCGAAAATGGTCGATGACTAGCTGGATTTAACTTGAAACAACTGGAGTAGAAGGAGATCGAGAGGGGAAGGGAGAGAGAGAAAGAAAAAGGAAGAAAAAAATTTATTTTTATTTTTTATATTTAAAAAAGACACGTGTCAATCATTAAAAGTTAGCAGTGTTAAGAGACTAAACTACATTAGTAGACGAAAAGAAATTTTATGTATCATATTGTATATTTTTAAATAACAAGTACTACATTTTACAATTTACTATAATTCAGAAACTAAGTCTGACATTAACCTTTTTTAAATTAATAAAATCTCTAGTATATATAAGACAATTTTTTGTACAGACATCTACCCATTTAAAAATACAACTTCTTTTCTTGTAACATTAAGCTTATGTGGCTTGAAGATAAGAATAGAAAACCAAACTCTAACATTGCACATGAAAAGCAATGTATTTCTCATTGCACAATTTACTTTCTTTTTCATGAACATTAATCCCCGTACTTGCTGGCAGCATAGGTTAGCTTGGGAGAACATGACGCGCTAATGATCAAGGATCGGATTATTCATTCGACTTGATAAATTTAAATATATAGGTTTTTTAATTTGGACCGGTCCGATTCGGTCGAATTATTATTTTTTGATTATAAAATTATATAAATATTAATATGAAATAATTTTTTAATATTTTTTAATAATGAAAAGAATTTTTGGGCAAGTCCAATCCGGCACAGATAATGAGTCTAAAAAAATTTAGATCCTAACCTGGTTTAAAGCTACTCTCTCATATCTCTAAACTGTCGGAATTAGTAAGATGTCCGTTTTATTTAAGTGGATTGAGATTGACCGAAACTTTATTAATCTTAAATAAAACGATTTTTAGATAGGACATATCAGTTGAAGTACTTAAATAGTTATTGTATTATAATTAAAAGTGTATTTTAATTTTTATATTATAAAAGTAAATAATTTAATTTTTATACATTTAAAATTGATGAAAAAAATAAAATTGGTAACAGTATTTGAGAAATCATCTAAATGCTCAGACATGGACATGTGAAAGTGATAAAAAAGATTATTTTAAAAAAATGGTGAAGTATCAATTTTTTTTACTCAAGTAAATTTTAAAAAAAAAACATAATTTTTTTTACCTAAATCTCTCTCTTACCCGTAAAAACATATCATCATTTTTTTTAAGTTATCTATTCTGTCAATTTCTAAATTCCACCTGAGTAACAAAATTTATCACTTTATTATTTTTTTTAAGTCATCTATTCTGTCAGTTTCACATGTCTACGTCAGTATCTAGATAGTTTTTCATTAACACTGTTATCAATTTTACTTCTTTATATCAATTTCAAACGTACAAAAATTAAATTACTTACTTCTATAATATAAAGATTAAAATATACTTTTGACTATAATATAAAAACTATTTAGATACTTTAACAGGACATATCTTGCCCTCACTTAAGAGAACATGTAACCTGTTGATATTAGATTTTAATTAATAGCCAAAAAGAAAAAAATCCTTATCGAAAAACTTTTATTATAAAAATTTTAGGATTAATTTGAAAAACATTCATTCAACAATCACTTTATTTTTAAATAATATAATATATTAGAATTATTTAAAAAAGAGAAATGAAAAAGTTAAAAATTGTTAGGAAGAATATTGTAAAAGTAAAATTACCCTTAATAAAAAAATCTCTTTTTCTTCTTATTTTTTAATTTATTTTTTAATTAAAAAATAGATTTTTTGTCTTTAATTTTAAAAAATAACTATTTAACTATATTTATTTTTTAGTTTTTTTAATTAAAAAATTTAAAATAAAAAAAACAATATTTTAAAATTTTTTACTTTTTAAAATTTTTAAAAAAATATTTAAAAATATTTTTAATTAAAATTTAAAAAAAATATTTTTTTAATGAGAGGATTTTTTTTATTAAATATAATTTTATTTTTACAATATTATTTCTAACAATTTTTAATTTATTGAAAAATAATTTTAATATATTAGATATTTTAAAATAAAATAACTATTAAAAGCATGTTTTTCAAATTAACTTCCTATTCTTAGGTTCCTAACTTGCCTCGTACGCGTGCACAAAACGCGCTCTATCTCTCTCTCTCTAAGTTATGGTTAGGGATGGCAATGGAGCGGGGCGGGGGCGGATTTTGTAAAATCCGCCCCCGCCCCGCCAGTGATCTACTCTGCCCCGCCCCCCGCCCCGCTCCACCGTGGATGTTGGATTTTCAATACCACTACCACCTCCATGGATGTCGGTTACGCCCCGCCCCGCCCCGCTCCGCCCCGCTCCATCCGATTTTTATTAGTTATTTCTAATTTTTTTCAAATAATAATTTTTATTAGTTATTTCTAATTTTTTTCAAATAATAAAGTTTTCTTATGCAAGTATAATTATTATGTATTTTGGTATTCATTTACAGTATACTTGATTAACATTTTACAATAATTTTATCATCAAATCTTGCAATAAGCGAAAAAAGTTACATACAATCACCTTTATCAATCGAACATATGAAAGTTCACTGGATCAAGAGACTACATAAGGAGCTATTTCGATTTATTTTTCAGACTTCGTAGCTGACTATATAACCAAGGTCGAAAAAATGTTCCCAGCAAAGAAAATTTTGAAAATTCAAGAAAAAAAAAACTTTATTGTGTTTAATAGGAAGGTGGGGAGATATTCACATAGAACAACAATCAAAAGTGTTAATTTCTTCATCTTTTAGCTCATCAAAACCAGAAAGAAAGTTATACAACTAAAACGCAAAGATCTGACAATATCACATAGGAAAAGATATTAACTTGAGACCAAAACATAGAATCCAAACAATCATGTCCTCTTCTTATTCTCAACCAAGATTGAAGACAAGAACATAAATCAAGAAAACCCAGAGGATTACAAACACCGGATCTAATGAAATCTGACAAAAGTAACTCCAAATCTAAATAATTCGAAAAAAAAAAGAAGTTATTACCTTGTGCAAGTCGTCGAAGTCTTGCATAAGGCTCTGGTGCTTGAACCTCGTCCTTTGGTCCTCATACATAGCATATGGAGAATACTTCATAACAGCAGCAGTAGCAGCAACCCCTTTCATCTTCTTCATGTTTCAGATCACAGGGATCAGATTAAGAGAAGAACCCAAAAGGCCAAAATAAGGAAATCTACGGAGGAAGAGAAAGAGACAAAGGGAAGAAAGAAGAGTATTTGATGAGAAGGAAGAAAGAAAGAGATATGGGCAAGAAACAATAAAAGGAAAGAATAAGTTTTGAGAGAGAGATAAGAGGAAAAAAATGTTTCTTTTGAGAGTTGAGACAGTGATGAAGATGGGATTTTTTTGAGGGGTTGCAGAAGGGTATTTTCGGTAAACATGTTTTTAATTGGTTTTGTGAGGTGGGTTTGGTCGGAGGACATTTGAAGACATCTATCTATCTTCTCTTTTAGGTTTTTAGGGTTGTAGAGATAGAGAAGAAGTAAACATGTTAGGTTTTTAGGGAAGGGTAAAATAGTAATTTTACTAGTCGGGGCGGGGCGGATCAGGTAAATACTGCAACTGCTCCATACACGCCTTTCAAACAAAAAAAAACCGCCCCGCCCCGCATCCATTGTTCAAAAAAAAAAAACTCTCCATTCGGATCGGATCGATTCGAAATCCATCGGTCGGTTCGGGTTTTGCCATCCCTAGTTATGGTCGAGCTCGATTATAAATAAAAGAAAATTTAACTAACAATTTAGTCCCTGTCTTTAGAAAATATCATCATTTTTGTTGCTTCTCACTCTCTCTCTTTTTCTTCTTTTGGCCGACGCAAATGGAGAATAATAATAGCTCCGATGAGAAGCCGACAGTGATGGTGACAAACGACGACGGAATCGACGCCCCAGGCCTCCGAGCTCTCGTCCGCGTCCTCGTTTCCTCCGATCGTTTCCGCGTCCTCGTTTGCGCTCCTGATTCGTACGTAAACTACATTCCTTAAATCCTTTCCACATACATATATATATATATACACAGTTCTGATTCTCGGCTGATCATGCCTTTTGATTTTGAGTTCTTTGTTCTGTTTTATTATCACAACTCACAACTGTTTGATGAAAAGTTAGTGGCAGCTTCTGTAAATAATAGGATCGTCGTGGTCATTGTTGTATAAAATTTTCCTTCTTTTTGTTTTTTTCCCAGGGAGAAATCAGCTGTTAGTCATAGTATCACATGGCGTCACCCTGTTTCTGTAAAGCAAGTAGATATCAATGGAGCAACTGCTTATGCTGTTTCCGGTTTGTTTTTATTTACCTTTTATTCCCTGCCCAAAAAATAATTTTGAGTGCCAATTTTAATTACATATGTTGATGGGGGAAAACGATTCCACATCGACTAGTCAAGTATTGGACTGTGGCTTTATAAAGCAAAGACAACTCTTCCGGCGCCGTTTCTAAAGCGGGCAAAATCGTGAGGATGGTCTTCACCTCCAAAGCGAACAATATCTCATAGTAGACGCGGTCTGAGCTAAGACAGCCACCCCTTAACTATCGAGGCGCCCTTTCTAAAGCGGGCAAAATCGTGAGGACGGTCTTCACCTCCAAAATGAACAATACCTCATTCCTCAAGTGTAAAACAATGCATTACCATTTTTAGTTTACATTGATATTAGTATGTGTTATTTAAAGATGTTAGTCGATTTTTAGTCATAGTTTCAAACTTTCAATTCTTTATGGATTCTCTGCAGGAACCCCAGCTGATTGTACTTCTTTGGGTATCTCAGATGCACTCTTCTCCTCAGTTCCTGATCTGGTAGTAATCTGGCTGTATTGAGTTATATTGTGCTAGAAGTGTTGCATATTAAATTTATGTAGTACTTTAGATAATGTTCTCCATGATTATGCAAATTGAGGACAATGGTGAACTCTATTTAATCCTTTCTCTTTTGAGCCAATGTGGTTTAGTAACTCCTTTTTGGACTAACTCTTGTGTGGCCATGTTACAGAAAGATCGATATCTTTCCCCCCTAAAATTTGTTGTTTATCATGTTTAGATTGTGTTGCTAGTTTTTAACTTTCTCCTGTCCATACACAGGTAATCAGTGGCATAAACATGGGCAGCAACTGTGGTTATCACGTGTTAGTAATCTTGTTTTTTTCTCTATACATAATTACATATATATATTATTTAGCTCCTGATTTCATTGTCATTAGCCATGGATATGTATCATAGTTGTAAATGCTGCAGTTTACGTGGTGGTTCTATGGGAAAAGTCAGTTTTTACTAATTGTGACTGATTTAGCCTATTATTGGAAGCAGTGTCTACTCTGGCACAGTTGCTGGTGCTCGAGAAGCCTTCTTCAATGACATACCTGCTGTCTCTGTATCATATGACTGGTATGTGGATATATTTCCATCAATATGCTTGTATAAAAGGATCTTTTAAACTAGTTTGCAGTTTCTTCTCTACTACAAACAAGCCTTCTTATGTGATTATTCTTGGTATGGAATTTCAGGGTTGGAGGTAAGAGCAGTGTTGATGACTATACACTTGCTGCTGAGGCTTGCCTGCCAATCTTCAGTGCAATACTAGCTGAGATTAAGAATAAAAGTTATCCTCTAAGAGGCTTTTTGAATATAGATCTGCCGACAGATATTACCAACCACAAGGTAAATTTCAAATTAGATTGCCAACATATGTGCAACATATCCTTGAGTATTTTCTGCGTCTATAGTTAACATCTAACCTATTGGCTATCTATTCTGATGTAGTTAATCTGATAGCTGTGTTGTCTAAGGCTAGATTGAAATGTGTTAGATTATTGCTAGCATTTGACAGTGTTGTTTGCTCCAAGCCCTTTTGCCAATATCTGTCTTGATTTTATCTATTTCAGAACATTTTTTTCTCATCAGTCCAGCATTCTGGGCTGGAGTTTCACATTATCTGACAATCTTTCCTCAAATGCTTCATGCTTCATCTTTGCACTTCGCAAATGGGCATATATTCCTCAAATTTGTTTTGCTGTGCTGTAGCTTTGTCAATTAAATTCCTTATTTCCTGTATTATGTCTACTTACTTCAGGGGTCTCAACTTGAAAACCTTTTGGAATTGGTTTAAAAAGTTGCATCTTAAATTTTCTTTTCAAAGGACCTCACTTTTTTAGCGGGCAAAGGGCTAGCTTTGCCTTGTTTTCTTTAGGCTTTCCACTTTCTTGCTGCCACTCAGTTACTTCCAAATTTACTTCATTATCAATTTCTAACCTTGTTCATGGTTGTTGTTGTTGTTGTTTCTGTGCTGAATATATGCAAAATTTTCTCTTAGGTTTCTATAAATTACAATGACTTAACAAATTCTGTACCATGTAAGATGGAAAATACATAGGTAAATGAAAGGGTTAAGGGTTTCATTTCCTGTTTCAGTTCAGAAAGGAAGGGCACAGATAACATATTTGCATGGCAGGCTGATTTTATATCTCAATTGCTTCCCCCCCCCCCCCCCCTCAATGAATTGTTTTTCTTTTTGTCTATCTAGATGACAACGAATATGGGAACAAAAATATTATTGGGTCTATCATCTTTACAACAAGGAGACCAGGCTATATAAAGCCGTTTGCAGAGCTCAAAAGAGGAAAGAAATAAAAATTGAATTCCTATCAATCCTCCTAAATCAGGGATTCCAATAACTAAGGGATATTTCTTTTATTTGCTTCTTAGTATACAGGATATACACGGTTTCCCTAAAATAGGACACCCAAGACTTTCCAACACTTCCCCTCAAGCTGGAGAATAGATGTTATTCATTCCCAGCTTGCCAGTGCTTCTTTGAAATGTATGTCCAGCCAATCCCTTAGTTAAGACATCCGCTAGCTTCCCTTGTTGGAATTTATGGAGTACATATTAAACCACTATCAAGCTTCTCTTTTATGAAGTGTCGGTCAACCTCTACATGCTTTATTCGATCACGCTGAACCGGATTACATGCAATGTTGATGGCAGACTAATTGTCACAATACAGCTTCTTTGGTCCTTCCCATGCAATCTTAAGATCTTAGAATTATCTTGAGCCATAATAACTCACAAATTCCCTGTGCTATAGCACAGAAGTCTGCCTCTGCACTCGATCTAGCCACCACTTGTTGCTTTTCACTCCTCCATGTCACTAGATTTCCTCCTAGAAACGTACAGTATCCCGACGTTGATCTCCTATCCACCACCGACCCTGTATAAGCTTCTAAGCTCAAATTCATTCCCTTTTTGAATAGAACTCCCTGCCTGAATTAGCTTTCAAGTATTGTAAAATCCGGTACACTGCTTGGAGATGTACTTCCTTGGGCTTGTGCATAAACTGACTCACCACACTCACTGCGTATGCAATGTCTGGCTGGGTATGGGACAAGTAAATTAATCTCCCGTCTAATCTCTAATACTTCCTTTGTCTAGCGGTCCATCTTCAGTAGTTTCCCCCAACATATGGTTAGCTTCAATTGGCGTTTCTGCAGGTCTACAACCAGTTTTTCCAGTTTCCTTGAGTAAATCCAACTCATATTTTTGCTGTGAGACAAATATTCCTTCTTTTGACCGTGCCACCGCTATTCCCAAGAAGTATTTCAAGTTGCCCAAGTCCTTTATTTCAAACTCCTTTGCAAGGCGTGTCTTAAGCACTTCTTTTTCCTTCACATTGTTTTTGGTGACAATGATATCATCCACATACACCAATAGAGCAGTTACTCCCCCGAAGCTGAGTGCTTTATGATCAAATTGTGGTCTCCCTGACTTTGTTTGTAGTCCATCGCCAACTTCGCCTTCGCAAATCTTCCAAACCATGCTCTAGGAGATTGCTTTAACCCATAAAATGCTGTCTCGAGTCTACATATTTTGTTTCCTTTTAGAATGGCATTAAAGCCCAGAGGCACCTCCATATAAATCTCCTCCTCAAGGTCTCCATGTAAGAAAGCGTTCTTAACATTAAACTGTTGTAAGCTCCAATAAAGTTGGCTGCCAAAGACCCATGAACCGGTGCGAATGTTTCTTCGTAATCAACCCCGTAAGTTTGCGTGTAACCCTTCACAACTAGTCTGGCCTTGTACCGCTCTAGTGACTCATCTGCCTTATACTTCACCTTGAACACCCATTTGCTTTCCACTAGTTGTTTCCCTCAAAAAGGTAATGATTATTAATTTTCTTTGTTATGCAAATACCTTTTGTTACTGGTATCTACTTCATCATATGAATATTAGTAACTCTACCATTGATTTATTCTGGATGTTTTTATAATGATTATTGTGGCTGTTTCTTCTCCATCAAAAAGGGATATAAGTTGACTAGACAGGGTAAAAGTATATTCAAAATGGGGTGGAGGCAAGTTATTTCTGAAAGGCAAGGAGGAAAGATGTTATCCACAATGGAAATGGAGTCATATTCATCAGCAAAGACAGAAATTGATACATTGACAGTAGGAGGCGGACATCTCTTGTTCAAAAGAGAGGTAATCCCTTATTCTCTTGGTATATTTTTGTTTGTATTATAATATTCTGCTAAGTTGGTTTCCCTTTGATTATACAATGTGCTTTAAACAGTATTGACTGGCTTTCTTCCACATGAAACTATGCATAAGAAGACGGCTACTACGAAGAAAAAGTCAATATCTTCTATTTGAAAGGCTAGAATGTTGGTATGCATTATCAAGTAGGAAAGTCATTTAGCATGTTATCTGAAACGTGGTTCTGCATTACTTGTTGTAAATAAGTTGGTAGCTGAATGCCTCATTTGAAAGTCAGATTGGAAGGGCATTTATCTCCCAAATCTTGCTTGATTTAGAAATTGCTTTTCAATCTTTCTAGGTAAGAGGAGCCCAAGTTGATGATGATGATACAGATAAGCGATCTCTTCAGGAAGGATATGTGGGTATCTCTGCTCAACTTGATGCAACTCTTTTAATTAAATAGCTTGTAATTTACTTGATACTTGAAATTTTGTTTCAGATTACTGTTACTCCTCTTGGAGCCCTCTCTCAGGCAGAGACTGATTACCAGTCTTACTTTAAAGAATGGCTACCAAATGCAGTTCAACGGTTCTCTTCTTCAGCGTTATAATGCGCGTAATATCCCTCTGGTGAGTGAAATAAAACTTATGTTACTCGGACTCAAGTGTGAGTGTCGGATACTGGTACGTTCAATTTTTTCCTAAGATTTCTATGTATTTAGAGGGTCCTTGGAGGATCATATCCTTATACTCATGTCCTGATATGCGTCGGACGGACACGGATGTCGGATACGAGTATTTCAAGAAAAATAAAGAGTCAGAGCAACATAGAATAAAACTGAACATGCCTCATAAGTTACTCTCTCTCTCTCTCTCTCCCATTTTATGATAAGTATTTGACATCTTATTTGTGATCAGAAAATAAATAGCATTTCTATCAATTTCACCTGCACAAATTTTTCCTGTTAGAAATTTTGTCTCCAAGTCTTCTGTTTCGATCATCAAGCTATGAGCAATGCTGTATGAGTGATTAGTGTTCTTTGCTCCACTTTTCCCCTTAGAATGAGAAAAACAGCATAGCATACTTGAAAGGCTTTGCTGAACAGGCTAATCTGATTTAAGATCGTTTCTCTTTGTTCACTTTGATTACACGCGATTTAGTTCTACTTTTATATGCACGTCTATACCAAAATCCAGAACCAAACTAAATATATATATATATATATATATATATATATATATAGAGAGAGAGAGAGAGATCCACTTACACTAGTGTAAAACTAAATTAGTTTTACACACTTTCATAATTTTTTATACGATTTATATTTATTTAATCCGACCATCGTATTTCATGTCCTATTCACGTAGATCATGTACGTTGAGTTTCGAGTAAATTAAAAACGTGAGAGAGAGAGTGAGAGAGAGGGGAATCCACTTACACTAGTGTAAAACTAAATTAGTTTTACACACTTCCATAACTTTTTATACGATTTATATTTATTTAATCCGATCGTCGTATTTCATGTTCTATTCACGTAGATTATGCACGTCGAGTTTCGAGTAAATTAAAAACATCTAACTATTTGTTTGATGTAAAAAACTTTCAACCGTTAAATATATATTGAAAAAAGACAGTATTCTCGATCGATATGATAGAGATATCGGATCGATTCAAAACTTTACATGCACGGCAAGTATAATTATATTGTTAGATTCAACGGTCGGTTTGTTAAAATATAAATCGTATAAACAGTTACAAAAGTGTGTAAAACTAACTTAGTTTTACACTAATGTAATTGGATTCCTTCTCATATATATTAGAACCAAAATAGTCTAATAGATATATTAGAAGTTGTGTTTAAAATAGTATAATTAAATTAGATCCTAAAATCAATGGATGGAATTTAATTACATGGCTTGATGCAAGAATTCCACTATTAGGCAACTTGAGTAATCATATCTAATATCTTCCCTACTTGCTGTTTGGTTGTTTTCAGGAACTTGCTTAGAGGCTGGTTGGACTTTGGAAGGACTTTTTGAACTCAGTATTTCTCAAGTGATTGGTTGGGTTCCCCTCTCAGCATCTAAAAAGCTTTTATGATTATATATTTTGCTTTAGTTGGAGGAAACTCCTCATTTGATAGCCCTAATATCAAAGCTAATTGATTTCCCCTCTCCATTTACTAGTTATTTTAATGTCTTTCCATTAGAAAAGTTTATTAAAATTAGTATGTATGCCCTTTTGGATTGCTATTTAGTATCTACCATGGCTCCTCATGGGATGAAAAAAATGTCAACTTCAAAAAAGAAATGAAAAGAGACTTAATGGAGAATTTACCATGTATGTTTGTTTCGCGGAATTTTTTTTTGGAAAATGATTTTCATATTTTTCAGTGTTTGTGAAAGAATTGAGTTTATTAGGCAGGAATATCTCATCTTAATTTAATATAAGTGTATATATATACAAAGCAAAGAATGAAAACAACCCTAGACATTAAAGACGTGCGCACACGAGTATCAATACAATAATAGGAAACAAATAAATGCAACATTCTATACTCCTTTTCAAGCTGGAGCACGAAGATTTCTGGCTCTTGCTTAAGGCCTTAGTCAATATTAAAAAAAATTGGATCGGGATTTTAATCGGTCATACTTTCGGTTTTTGGTCCAACTGGTTGGATCGATCGGTTTGATAATTTTTTTTTTAATATTTAAATACTAAGTTTAATGTTAAATAAATATTAAATATAGTTAATAATTAACAAAAATATGCAATTGATTATTAATATAAAATTAAAAAGTTAAAGATTCAAATCTCATTAATTACAAATAAAATTTTGAAAAAAATAAAATAAAATACAGGTTCAATCTGATTTTTAATCGATTGAATCGGTTTTTTATCAGTTTGGTAAATACTCGATTTTAATATACTTTTCGGATTGAACAGACCATCGATTTTTGATTCAGTTAGTTCGGCTGGTTGGTTCGGTTCGTTTTTTAAATCAATGACCTTAGTGAACAAGTCAACTTGCTGTGAATGAGAAGCAATGGGCAAGAGATGAAAAATTCTAGCTTGAAGTTTTTCACGAACAACATGACAATCAATCTCTAAATATTTTGTTTGTTCATGGAAAACTGGATTAGCAGCAATATGATGAGTTGCCTGATTGTCACAATAAAGAGAAGTAGGCTAAGATAAGGCAATACCAAGGTCTTGAAGCAAATAATGCAGCCAAACAATTTCACATGTGGTTGTCGCCATAGCACGATACTCGGCTTCAGTTGAGGAATGAGAAACAGTAGTCTGCTTTTTACTTTTCCAAAAAATTGGACTATGACTAAGAAAGATACAATAGCTAGTGGTAGATCTGGCAATTCTTGTATTCGTGTCGTGTTATAATCGTGTTTAAGATATTTTATATTTATATAAATTTTGATACATTGATAATTCGTATTATATAGATTTTGAGACATTCATATATTCGTGTCGTGTTCATGTTTTTTTTTTTTTCGTGTCCAATATTACCAACTCTATCCAGTGACGGATCGACTTGTCATAGGAGAACTAGCCCAATCAGAATCACAAAACAATGTGATAGTAAGAGAGCTAGAGGAAGATAAAAGGATGCCTTGTCTAGGAGTCTTCTTGATGTAACGTAAAAGGCGATGAGCAGCGTCTAAATGTGGATTGCGTGGCTAGTGTACAAATTGACTCAAGAGATTAACTTGAAATGCAATGTCTGGTCGAGTAATAGTAAGAGAAATAAGACGAGCAATCAAGCGACGATATACAGATGGATCAGATAACAAAGGAACATCAGAATCTGTGAGCTTTAAATTTTGCTCCATAGAAGTGTCAACAATTTGAGCAACGGTAAGACCAACATCTTGAACAAATCCAAAGCATATTTCCGTTGATTGAGATAAATGTCATGAGAAGGTCTTTCCACCTCAATACCAAGAAAATATTTAAGCAAACCCAAGTCTTTGATTCTAAAGTGAGTGAAGAGAAACCAGTAATAACCATGTCATCAACATAAAGCAAGATGAAAATTGATGAAGTTGCTTGATGTAAAATGAAGTGGGCTTAAGAAAATTTAGCATACCAATTTCGTGACGCTTGCTTCAACCCATAGAGAGACTTATGGAGGCGATCGACAAACCAAATTGGGTTCCTCTTTTTGTGGGCAAAGACATATAGACTTCTTCATCCAAATCACCATGTAAAAATACATTTTGTACATCCATTTGGTGTAATGGTCATTGTTTTACAACAGCTATATATTGCCAAGAGAACACGATCTGTTACTATTTTTGCTACTGGTGCAAAAATTTCATGGTTCGAGTGAAGCCTTTAGCAACCAGACGTGCTGCTTTGTATCGCTCAATGCTACCATCAGAACGGTGTTTGATTTTGTAAACCCATTTACAAGCTAATCGGCCTCTTATCTCTTGGTAAAGGGACTAAAGGCCAAGTACCAGTGTCTTTGCAAAGCCTTTAATTCTATTTGCATAGCTTGTCTCCACGATCAGGAAATTTAAAAGCTTGATTAAAAGATGCAGGTTCAATATCCTAAGAAAAACATAATGAGATTAAGAAAATCTAGAATAAGATAAATAATTCTCAAGAGGCCGATAAAGTGTACCTTAGGGAGACGAAAGATGATGTGGTTTGAGCACTAGAGAAATAATAATCTTTCTTCCAAGCAAGTGAATGAGTATGTCGTCGTTGAGATCGTCGTAAGACAGGAGCCTTGATCTATAGGTACTTAAGAGGATTCATTAGGTATATATGGTCTGGGATTGTGATTACATTTTGGAAAGAACTAGTGTTTAAGGGATCAAGAAAATGGGACGTAGATGGATCTATCTATATAGGTCATTGGAATCTGGTATTGAAATAGGAAGAACCAAACCATCATAAAATGAATTTGTAAGTGCACATGGAAAATAGTTTCATGGAAGGTGACATCTCTAATGACATAAACCTTTTGAGTTTGACGATAAAAAATCTTGTAACCTTTTTGGGCAAAATGATAACCAATGAAAATACTAGGAGTGGCTCGGGCATCGAACTTATGTTTAATATGAGATTACGACCAAAACATAAACATCCAAAAACACGCAAATGCTTATAAGTGGGTGCTTTGTGGAAGAATAATTGAAAAAGAGTTTTGCCATTAAGAACTTTTGTCGATGTGCGATTGATCAAGTATGCAACTGTGAGAATACATTCACCCCAAAATTTTAAATGAAGTTTAGCTTGGAAGCGCAATGCCCTAGCAACATTCAACAAATGTCTATGTTTTTGTTCAACAATTCCGTTTTTGTTGGAATGTGTCAACACAAGTATCATGCTTATGTAAGATGCCGGGAGAATTAAAAAAAAGGAATGGTTTCATGATTAAAAAATTCAGTTTCATTGCCATCCGAACTCTACTTTATATAATAAAGTAGTGCTACTGACCTCTCCTATTTAATTAGTAGTTATCAGTGCTCCTAAGTTTTCTTATTCTGTGAGACTTAATGCTGAACTAGGGTTTAAGTACTCGTATCATTTTTATACTATAGTGAAAAGAGTAATTTAGTCCCTATACTATAAAAGTGAGTAATTTAGTCCCTACACAATTGAAATATGTGCAAATAAGTAAAATTGATAACGGTATCAATGAAAAACCGTTAAAATGCTGACGTGGACTCGTAAAATCTAACCGATTTAGATATATTCCAAGTCATATTTTATTCCAAGTCATTAATTCTGTTAGATTTTACGAGTCTACGTCAGACTTTTAACGGTTTTTCATTAACACCGTTATCAAATTTACTTATTTGCATCTATTTCAATTGTATAGGGACTAAATTACTCACTTTTACAGTACAGGGATTAAATTACTCTTTTCACTACAGTACATGAACTATGTGGGTACTTAAACTGCTGAACTAGATATCAGATAAGATAGAAAAAACATTTATTAGTAGCAAATCATTTTATTTTTGGGCTTATATGGCAGTTGCATTGGACCTGCTTAAAGGCTGGGCTATCCGTCCGGTTCGACAGAATTCGATTCAAATTGGGTTCGATTTAAGTAAAGTTTTTCGTAATTCAAGTTTATCCGAATTACTATTCATTAAATAAAAAAATTATTTAAATTTAATTATAAAATATATATAAATTTTAATATAAAAATGATTTTTCAATAATTTATGAACAGTAAAACGAGCTTACGAGACGGCCCGGACCCGATCCAAAACGGATTTGAACAAAAAAAAAAATCGAACCGTAGTCTGACTCTCACTAAGTAGCTGATTTATTTACCAGATCATAACATATTTAAAGAATATTGATGAGCATGTAATTCTCAATACAACTTATTATGCAGTGGTAACTAATATGTCAACACTCATCCATTAGTCATACATGAAAACTTGAGGTAAATAGAGAAAATTTGACCTGTTCTTTACTCATTTAAAGAATTTGGATATGAAATTAAAAAATAAAATAAAATCAGCTGTTAGATACTTTGTTCATATGTATGATAATCTGTCCCAAGATTGATGAGCTTTGATTCATAGGATAAAACTAAAATAATATATCTTACTCCTGAACTTTAATCCAAAATTTTAATCTGAAAAGGAGATCTTTGATTGAATTATAATATCTTTACCTTTTTTTTTTTTTTTTTTAAAAGGAAGCTGCAGCTTAAAAATGGGAGAAATAGTTGCAGATGTTGAGATTCGAACTTCAAATCTGTTAAATGTCACCTCTTAAGGATGACGACATGAACCAATGGACCTAAACTTTAGGATCATACTGTATTTCTCTTACCAATTGTTTAAGCGCAAATGAAGACATGAAAAATCATGTAGGTTACCACATCCATTCAAAATTTTCCATAGTCAACTTCATAGGGATATGAAAACAAGAAATAAATTGCCATCCCCCAACAACTGAAAAGTGACAAAGCAACAATAAGAAGCCAAATTTTAAGCAAAGAAAGAACTGCGATATCCTTTCCCCAAAAGCTTCTCAATAATAATCATTAAGTTTAAGGAAATTTTTGGATTAAGGGCCATTTTTCAGAAATTAAATTTGATTAACCTTTTGGGAAAAGTGAATTAAGAAAAAGAATAACTCATATTCTGGTATCGGACACATATTCAAAGCAAAGTTAAGAACAAAAACTGTTTCATAGAGTGTAAAACATTATAAATATATTATGTACAAAGAGTGGAAAACTCTTAAATATTGTTGCTTTAGAAACTTTGCCCCTCAAAAGGGCCTTCACTGTTTAGCTGGTAAGGAAGGTGCATTTGACTCCACCAGTATTGACCATAACACATGCACATCTTCATATGGGCAGGATTTCACATCCTCATACAAAATGTATATCCCTCTTCCTGAAAAATCCAATAATAAAGAAAAAAAAATCAGTTTATGAAGCTAAATTTTGATTAAATTTTTTAATAAGCTTAGTTAAAGAATGTTGGTGTAAGTGAGTAGCTATCATAATTTAAGTATGAAATTGAAAATCATAATGATTCTTGAAACAAATCCCAAGAGTGAAGAATAGGCAAAGAAAAAGATGCATTAAATGGGAGTTTGTTTTAATTTAAAATGTTTTTTCATAAAAATTATAATGGAAATTTCATGAAAAAAAGCTTAGTTAAAGAATGTTGGTGTAAATGAATAGCTTATATAATTTTAGTATGAAATTCAAAACCATAATGATTCTTGAAACAAATCCCAAGAATGAAGAATAGGCAAAGAAAAAGATGCATTAAATGGGAGTTTGTTTTAATTTAAAATACTTTTTCATAAGAATTATAATGAAAATTTCATGAAAAGAAGCTAAATCAAGATTATTGATATATAAAAATGAACAAGCATTGATGCCATGAATAGAAAGAAAGAGAAGAAATCATGAAAATGCAGTGATTGGTAATTGACATACTCTTCTTTTGAGCTGAGTTTAGACGAAACCACAGTTTTTTCAATGGGGAGAGGAGGGATTGCAGCCACCCCATTTGGAGAGGAAGGAGTGGCTCATGTAGGTGAAAAAGTGGGAGCAAAAATAAAGACAAGCCCAAGACAGATACAAAAACTGTAGGTTTGCTTAGACAAGCAGGATGAAAGTCTCCTGTCTATGTCAACAAATATTTTTTTCTCCTTAAACTCGTTTTCCTTTTATTGAAAAGTGATCAGGAATTTAACTAGTTGCCACAACGCGATGTTATGATAGTTATATGTTTTGCGATTTTAATTTTGTTTGCATAGATATTTACCGTAATTGAGGTATAAAAATTATTAGCAATCCGTAACAGTTAAATTCACGATCATAATTTACATATATATAAATTTAATTTATAACTTGTGAATAATTATCATAAATTATTTTAAAAATTATTAAAAAATAATTTTTATAATTATAATTGTTATATTTTATAATAAATTATGCAAAATATAAAAAATTTATAATCGTAATAATTATAATGATCGTGATAATATTTATTACATTTATAACAACAATAAATGCGATATATGCTATATAATTGAAAATACGTCCGCAAGACGAAAACTTTTTACATTCTTGCTTTCCAATCATGCATATCACATTTTGCTATTGGTGCATTGTCATATCAAACCCTTTTTCCCTTGTAGAATAAGAAGCTACCACCCCACCAATCAGCTGTGATTTTCACACTTCTGAAGAACCCTTTTTTGCCCTATTTTTTCACTAACTTTCCTTATGCTTCAAGCCACAAAATTTTCTAGTTTCCTACACTACAATATCAGTACTTTTAGAAAATAAGTTTTTTTTTTGGATAGGCAATACTTTTGCCTTTTCTGGTTCACTTCTTGTGTTTTAAGTAATACTAAAAACTTCACATAAAAATTCTCCTACAAGGTGTCACTCCCATAAGACACCTGTCCTTTTGGGTGCCTTCAAAGGGTCACAGTGGCATGGCTTGCTGACCCAGAAATTGGACTGATCAATCATTATTAGAATTAAAAGAACCAAGAATTGAATTGACTCTTCCCAGCTTGTATTGATTATAATTGTGCTTTAATTTCTTTATTAAATACAATCTCCTTGTCAGCTGGAGGCAGGAGCTTGGTTTGATTATAGTTAAACCTGTTCAAAGGTTAGATAGTTCATCCGATTCGATAAATTCGGCTCGTATTAGTTTGGTTTGGGTAAATTTTTTTTTATTCAAGTTGGCTTGGTCCGACTTAAATCATTGTTCACATAATTAAAAAAATATTTTTATTTAAATTTAATTATAAAATATATAAATATTAATATAAAAATAATTTTTATTATTTTTTAAATAATAAATCGGATTTGGATAAAAAACTTTGAAAAGTTTCGACCCGTGACCGACCTTGGGCAGGTCTATCAAATTTTAGGCATTATTTCTCTCACAAATTTATAATTGGATGATCTCATGCATCATGTTTCAATGCAAAGAGGATATTATATTTTCCAAAAAAAATAATAAAACCATGTCCAATGGCAGTTTAAGCATGTGTCACTTTTTTAGCCTTATTACAAAGCTTTTCACCTTAACGCCAAGTTTAGCTCTTTTCATGATTTTTTTCTTCTAAACTAGTATTTTGTTTTGTTGGCAATTGGCATCATCGAGGCGATAACAAACCATAGAAGCTTCTTTCTTTGAATTTGTTTATATAAGTTTTTTTTTTTTTTTTTCCTTTAAAAAAAATCAAACAATAGATGATTGGTTTAATTCCTATAACATTCATATAAAAATTTTATGTCTATGCTTTTTTCAAAAAAAAAAAATATTTTAACCAAGAAGAAGACTATAAATATCACAACAACCAAAAGGATAAACAATTTATGAAACATCTTGAATCCAAATAAATCTGACAATTCATGTATTTGTGTCATGTTTGTGTATTTTCACGTGTTATAATCGTGTTTAAGGTATTATATATTTATATAAATTTGATACGTTAATAATTCGTGTTATATAGATTTTGACACGTTTGTGTATCTGTGTCGTGTTCATATTATTTTTTCGTGTCGTGTCTTATTTTGTATCTCGTTTTAATTATTTTTTTCGTGTCGTGTAATTTTATCGTGTTCAAAGTTATCAGGTCTAAATCCAAACACCACTAGTTCAATTATTTATTGATCTTAAATTATTTAATGTAATCGAAATAATTTGTTAAAGTTGAGTAATTTTAATCTTTATTGGGTTTTAATAATTGCATTATCTTTTGATATTAAATGGGATGTCACAAATTAATGATATATTGAAGGTCCAATTTCCAAATGGTTTGGGGAAATTTATTGTTTTTTTTAACCATGGGACATGGGTTACTTTTAAATACCAGCCTTTGTTTTGGGTCTAATTTGATTTAGGGTTTCAAATTCTACAGTATTGGTCCACCGGGCTCTCGACTATAGAGACAAGAGAAGGCTGGGCCTTCTCCAAAAAGTAAAGAATCCGGAGATGTTCTTATATTTATTTATATATATATATATATGTATATATATGTATATATATATATATATATATTTCAAGCTATGTTTTCAAATAGTTAGGTGAGAATTAAAAGTGTAATCCTAACCAATGATAAAAAAAATCAGACCGATTCAATCAGTACAATCGAGAATCGACAGGTTTCGCGGTTAAATAACACTCATAGAACCGAAAAAAGTAAAATCAGTATCCGGAAAAATCCAATAAAACTGAAAATATATTTTTTTTATTATTTTTTTTGGGTTTTTTTTTTAACCCAATTGGCTACAAATTAAAAAACCCAAAAATTAGGCTAAAGCTGAAAATAATAACTTGTATTATTTATTTGTGTTTTCTTAATTTTAGAATTTTTTCTTATTTGTTCTGATTTTTCCTTTTTATTTTATTTTATTTTTTCTGATTTTTTAAAATTTTCTTAATTATTTTTAATTTCTGTTTTTTATTTTTCTGCTATAGTTGAACCGGTCGGTTTAACTGAAAATTGGAGGTTCGACCTCTGATTTTGTTTTTTATTCCTTGATCCTAACAAGAATAGAGTATTTGATTTAATGATAAATGTCATAACATGCCAAATACAAATTCAGCATGCTAGACGCAAATTATGGAGTTGCCACTAATCTTTTTTTATCTAAATGTGATTAGCCACCTATAAGAATTTATCCAATTTATATTAATCCTAAGCTTGAAGGCATATAAAAAGGATAGGTCATAGTCTACATTATCAGAACTAAGTTCGGGAGTAAGGTTACGTTTGAGGAAAAATTAGCACCCCACAACGCTTATCTAGAGATAGTACAAAATTAATCAAATATTATCCTAAATTTAGTCTTAATTAATGGTCTTTAATTTCAATATCTTAAATATTGTAAAAATTCTTTAAGTTATTCTCCAATGTTGGTGGAATCTCAAAAAAATTAACCTCAAGAATATTCAAAAGACATCATCTATTCCCATGAAGAGGCTCTGTCGTCAGATTTATTAAATATTTTATGGAAAAAGATACTTGTAAGTCCTAAATTTAAATTATCTTATTATCGTAATATACTCTTATTATTAAAAATAAATTTTGACCAATAATATTGAAAATCATCCTCTAAATTCTCCATCATTGATAGAACTCAGGAAAATCTTTTCTCACTTAAAAATTTCTTAAAAGATCGACCTTCTGCAATCCCCTAGAATTCCATTGTTGGATAATTCTTAATTTATCTTTAATTTGAATTATTACTTAAACATTTAAATATTGAAAAACTTCTAGAATCTTTTCCACCATTCGAGAATAATTCCAGAAATCCACCTCATCTCAGGAATTTTCAATGGAAACCATTCGTTCTTATGAAAATCCGTTGTTGGAATTATGCAAATTCAATATGTCCTAATATTTACCATTTAAAATTTAGAATATTGAAAAAAATTTAGGCAACTTTCTAAAATTTCATCATCGAAAAGTTTTGGTTTATTTTTAATTTAAATTATAAATTTTATGAGTACTAAGTGTAGACACCTAATTTTGTCCGGACCACTAAAACAGGTATGTTTTCTTCCCATATTGATGTTTCCGAATATAAAAAGACTGTTTTCATCCTGCAGATGGTACTCCGAGACTTAGTTTAAGAGGGCGAGCACAAAAAGTCAAACTTGAAAAAGTCAACCCCGAAAAAGTCAACCCCGAAAAAGTCAACCCCGAAAAAGTCAACCCCAGAAAGTCAACTATTGAAAAAGTCAACCCACTTTCACAATCAAGATTTTGAGTTCAATTGAAAAATGGCGAAAGAATTTTGATAATCCGAGGTCTACATTGAAAGATATGGAGTTCGGAAGTTGGGATTTGGAGATTCAGTAGAAAAGAAACCCTAATCCGAGAAATTTGGGGAAAAGTGCTTAAACGATCAAACTGGTCGAAATTGAAGGTTCCAAATGAAAGATAAGCACTGACTACGGGTAATGGAGAAGTCACTTGCAAGAAAAACCGAAAGAAAAGTCAATCCGGGAGAAAACCGAGAATTAGAGTTTTTAGTGGATTTCGGTGAAATCGGGAAGAATCACAGAAATGGCCCGACTTGGTAAGACCAAATCCCTCAATGGATGAATAATGGTTAAAAAGGATGGCCCAAGGCTCAGATTGAAGAAAATCTGAAAATCGGATTTGTTTTGAGCAAAACCGGGTTTCGGAGGTAAAAGGGCAAAATTGGAAAAATTTGGGAAAAATAGCAAATGGACTCCGAAAATTATGGAAAATTTGTCAATCTCATTCTTAAATCATTTGAAGGAGATTGGCGAAAGAAAATCTTGATTCCGAGTTCGTTTGCAAAATGGCCAAATCCCGGGCTTCTTATAGAGTAATTCAAAAAGGAAAATCCCGGAAAAATAGCAAATGGACTCCAAAAATTCTGAAATTTGGAAAATCTCATTTTTAAATTATTTGGAAGAGATTGGCGAAAGAAAATCTTGATTCCGAGTTCATTTGCAAAATGGCCAAATCCCGAGCCTCCTATGCAGTAATTCAAGCCGATAAATCCCGAAAAAATACCAAATGAGCTCCAAAAATTATGAAAACTTCCAGATCACACTTTTTAATTATTTTGAAGAGATTGGTGAAGGAAAATCTTGATTTGGAGCTCGTTTAAAAAATGGTAAAATGTAGGGGCATAAAAGGGCATTTTTGGGAAGAAAAAATCCAAATAAATAGAAAACGGACTCGGATAATTTTGAAAACTTCCAGAACTCAATATTTTATTATTTTGGAAGTATTAAAAAAATAAAAATTGAATTTGGAGTCCGTTTGATATTTACTTGCATCCGGGGGGCAAAATGGTCATTTCACCCAAGCAACCGAAAAGGGCTTTTTTTGGCCCTTCAAAAAATCAGAGTTGGGCTGGAAAAGAGAAGTGCTGGAATGCCCAAGCCCAAGGAAAGGAGGAAGCTTCTAATTATTTTTTTTTTAATCAAGTGGTTAAAAATCAAGAGTTAGTTAACCATTCTCTTTGATCAAGCCATGGTGAGTAAACCACATAGGTTAAGAAAGATGTCAACATTATTTTTACATAGAGAGGGCTGAGATGCTAATCTAAGGGTGGTAATTTCATGACTTTTCATCTTGAATTATTAGCCATTTGATGGAAAATAGGTTACACAAAAATGACAACATCTTTGAGGCTATATAAACATCATTAAGGCCAACCCTAGAGAGGCACATTTTGGTTTTTTTTCTTTTCCATTTTGGCTTATTTCTCTTAGTTTTTCTTAGTTTTTATCTTCTTGGTTGAGAGCAAAAAAAGAAAAGTTTAGAAAAAAAAGGAAAGTTTGAAGAGAAAAGCTTGAAATATTAGCTTCTTGAGGTTGCTCTTGAGCACCAACTCTTGCACTTTCATTTTCTATTCTTGTTTTTTGCTATTTTAATCTCTACTTGGTGAGTTTTCATTTTAGAATAATGTTTTTTTTGTTCTTCCTTCATTTCCTTTCTTAAGTATATTTTATTTACATTTTGTTTTTACAATAAACTCACCATGGCCAAATGGCCTACATTATTTATTTTAAGTTGTTGTGTTGATTCATTTTACCATATTGTTTATGCTATTTTCTTGTTTTTGATGTTTTAAATGTTATGTTATTTCATGTTCTTAAGTTATATTTAATTTGGTTGCTTTATTTGTTGCCATTTATGTCTTAGATTTCATGTTTTTGCCTTTTTAATTTTCTGTTTTCATGTTGTTTAAATTTGAGCATGTTTTAGAGTTAGCATATTAAGTGTTTGTGAAAATGCTTGTGTGATTCTTTGCATGATTCTTGTTTTATATCTTAGTGAGCATGTTTTAGACTTAGTATATTAGGTGTTTGTGAAAATGCTTGTGTGATTTTTGTGTTATGACTTAGTTTTTCATGCTAGTATGCCAAGTGTTTGAGAAAATGCCATGCTTGTTGGAGCTTGAGGCCATTTGGCTACTCCATGTGTTTTGCATTGTGTGTTGCATTTTTTGTCATGCTAGTTGTTAGGTTTTTGCATTTGCATGATATTTGGTTGGATTTTTGAATTAAGCATGCCTTGTGTTTGTAAAAATGCCATGCATGTTTTAGGTCTAGGTTACATTAAATGCCATGCAAGTTCATGTTAGGTCTAGGCCATATTATTTATGTCATGCATTTTCCTTACATTTAGGTTTAGATCCATGCATTATGTTTGCTGCATTATTTCATGCATTTCATATTCATACCACTTGAATAATGACTTGAGCCAATTGATGGTTCAAAGTCATGCTCTCTTGAGCACACTTGTGGAAAATTAAGTTTGTCAAGTTGATTATTCTACCTTTGTGATTTTTTTTTTACTTAGACAATTTTTATCTAACTTTCAAAAAGTCTTAGCTATTGTTTGGAAATCATTTTATGAGTTTCAAATATTTTTACTTTGATTTTTAAATGATTTTATCAAAGACAAAAAAATGTGCTAGCAAAGCAGTTTTTTTTTCCTCCAAAAACTCGTACATCTCTGATTTTTCTGGGAATTCATCTTTGATCATAAAATTAAGCCGATTTTTTATCGTGTAGTTTTACATGTCCTGAGTCTCCAGTAATTGTTTTAGAATTTTTGGAATTTTTAAAAATAGGGTAAAAAATCGTGGATTAAAACTGGACAGTGGAGTCAGAATTGAATTTAAAGAAAAACAAAGCAGTTTTTTCTCCTCAAAAAACTCGTACATCTCTGATTTTTCTGGGAATTCATCTTTGATCATAAAATTAAGCCGATTTTTTATCGTGTAGTTTTACATGTTCTGAGTCTCCAGTAATTTTTTTAGAATTTTTGGAATTTTTAAAAATAGGGTAAAAAATCGTGGATTAAAACTGGACAGTGGAGTCAGAATTGAATTTAAAGAAAAACAAAGCAGTTTTTTCTCCTCCAAAAACTCGTACATCTATGATTTTTCTGGGAATTCATCTTTGATCAGAAAATTAAGCCGATTTGTTTTCGTGTAGTTTTACATGTCCTGAGTCTCCAGTATTTATTTTAGAATTTTTGGAAGTTTTAAAAATTGGGTAAAAAATCGTGGATTAATACTGGACAGTGGAGTCAGAATTGAATTTAAAGAAAAACCATTTTTCTGTTTTGGTTAATTTACTTAGAGTGGGCTGATTAGGAGGGTTAGCTACTGACTTAGGATAATTTATAAGCCTTTTTAAACTCTATAAATGGTTTTTCAAGTCCCGGGTTAAGGGTAGCCAAGTCCGGATTTTTTAAACTTAGGAAATTAGAGCCATTTAAAAAATTCTAGCCCAGTTTTTATTTTTAATTCAAGCTTCTCAAAATTATTTTCAAACAATCACAAAGTATTTTGGTTTTAGAATATTTAATTTGACATATTTTCCTAAGATAGCCGGATATCTTTTTAGATATACGGATTTCCTTAATTAAAGGAAAAAATACATTTCATGCATTGCATTTTTATATTCATGCATTTTTATATAATATGTGATTCTTGTTATAATAATTTCTATGATATTGTTATTATTTTGATTTATATTTTTGATGTTATATGGTTTATCATATGATTTGGAATATTTCATGATATCCCATGCTTTTATTTAGTCATTTTTTTGGTCATATTATTTAGCATATACTATGTTCATGCACTATTATTTCTATTTTTATTTTCATGCATATTATATGGTAGCATTATTTCATATTCCATTTCATTTAATGTATATGCCATATCATTCATGTTTGCCATGTCATTTAGGTTGCATTATATTATTTAGATTTTGCTATGTCATTTTATTTATGTCATGCATATACATGTTCATTTATTTTAAATGTTTTCAAAAAGATAATGGTTTTCAATAAAAATAAAGATATTCCCGAGTTAAAATAATTCATGAGTTCTCTACCGGGTTTGCTGGAGGGAATTTCATCAATTATCATTAATAAAGGAATATCTTTCTTTCAAAAGAAGAATGATTCGGAAAGTTTTCCAAAACTAATAAAAATTTCTATATTTTGCCACGTTTGTTGGGGAATATAGGAAAATTTTGAATTTATAAATTTCGGATCATTTTCAATAAAAAAATGGAATTATTTTTAAATTGGGAATTAACTTGAAATACTAAGTTTAAAACCAACTTTTTACCGAGACTTGAGATAACACACGATTAATAAGGTACCGATTTATACGGGCGTTGTGGGGGTGCTAATCCTTCCCCACACGTAACCGACTCCCGAACCCGCTTCTTTGATTTCTCTGGTTTAAAACGCAGACTTGAAATTGGTTTTTAAAATGTTTTAATTAATTTTTAAAATATTTTATAAAACCGGTTTTAATAGGTGGCCGATCACACCTAGCTAAAAAAGATTGGTGGCGACTCCATGTCTTTTTTAAGGTCATTTTCAAAACCTTCATTTTTCTAGAGGAATTAAGTCGACTTTTCCTCGATTTTTTAATGTCACATCTAACGAATAATAAAGTCTTGCGACTCGTCGTTATTTTTTTTAGGTTGCGACAGCTTGGCGACTCCGCTGGGGACTATTAGAGAGTCAGGCCTAGAATTAGTCGTGTGTTATCAAAGTCTCGATTTTGTTGGTTTAATTGGTATTTAATTTTTATTCCAATATTTCTTTGAAAAAAAAAATAAAAAAAAAAGAGAATTTTGAAAATAAAAAAAAATGTTTTAATATGTCCATATTCATGTGCATTCATATTATTAGTTGTTCCCTGTTAATTTTGTTGCGTATATTTATATGTTTGTTTGAGTGATGCTTTAAATTGTTTATGTTTAGTGGGGTATTTAGAATAAGGGTTGTAGAATAGGTGGTGACAGGTTTGTTTTGTTCCTCCACACACACTACACGTGCATTTGCATAACATGAATCCTCTACCCGGGTTCTGTCCTTTTAAGTGGGAGTAAAGTAACTACGCCTTCGTGATGATCCTCCGTATGGGCTAGTGAAACACTTTCGGAGTATAAAGTACCTAATGCCTTCGTGATAATCCTCCGTACGGGCATAGGAAAATATACTCTAACGAATTGAACCCGCTTTTATCGGGGTGCCTTACTAGCCTTCACCGGCGACAGTGAGGAACAATTCGGAGCCTTAGAACCAATTCACCTTCATATAGTGAACCTAGGCGAAGCCATGCCGGATTTCTGTTAGATACCCGAAGTTTAAGACACATGGAGGAACATTTCCAACCTTTTACCATCTTTCTATATGTTAGATACAAATTGGGTGATGATGAACGAACATCATACCACTCGTATTTTTTATTATTTTGTCCCAAAGGCGTTGTAATGCCGTAGCTCTGTTTAAATTTTGGGACATTTTTTTAAGCATGTTGTTATTTATGTTATATTTGTGAATTCATTTCCTTACTAATCTATTTCTTTCTGTTTTCTTTTCTTTGGCATGCATCATAGACATCATCATATACTTGAAGTTTATTGGCCTCGAGATAGTTATCAACCCAAAGGACTTTCATGGAGGACCAGGTTATTTCAGTGATAGAAGATCATGCAGTAGTCAGGGCACAGTCAGAAAAAAATCAAAGGGAGGATGGAGATTGCCTCGAGAAGGGTTATGTGTCAATATTGCCGGAAAGGGTCAAAGTGGATCTTAGACAGAATAATCTCCGAGGGTTAGCCGACATTTGGAACCAGTGGAATGTATCAGAGAAAGAAGCCTTCACTCAGAAATATGGAGACATAGCACTCTTAATTCCGATTCAGGTCAATAGTGGGTTGATTCAGGCTATGGTACAGTTCTGGAATCCTGCTTATAGATGTTTCACTTTTAACGAGGAGGATATGACACCACTGATCGAAGAATATTCGACACTGTTACGTATTGAATGTCCTAATCCTGATCGGATATATTTGAAGGAAATGAAACCTTCAGGTCTTAAGAAGAAAGTGGCTAGGATCACTGGAATGGATACAACATGGGTTGAGAGTCATGTGGACACGAAGCAGAAAAATGGGTGCATTCCGTGGGAAACTCTCCGACTGTTGATATTGGGTTGTTCTAACAAAGCAAAAGCCAGGGACATCTTCGCTCTAGCCATCTACGGGTTAATCATATTCCCGAAGATATTGGGTCATGTGGATATAGCCGTGTTTGATTTCTTTGAAAAGTTGGAACTAAAGATCAACCCATCTCCGGCCATCATAGCTGAAACTATCCGATCCTTGAATTTTTGTAAAAAGGCCGGACGAGGGAGGATCAAGGGGTGTGTACAACTCCTTTATATTTGGATTCAAAGTCACTTTTGGAAGATAGAAAATGTTTCCTTCAAACCATACATGAAGACTTTAGTTCCGATTAAGGAATTCCTTCAAAATGATTGGCCTAAGGAAGGGAATGAAGAGAAATGGGTCAACATGTTCCGGAATCTAAAAGGGGAGATGGTGACTTGGAGAGCTCCATGGATGGTTCCTGTGCCGATTATGTACAAATGTGGGGACAACCCGGGAGTTCCACTGCTCGGAATTTAGGGGTCTGTGAGTTATGCGCCTCTGTTGGTGCAAAGACAGGTGGAGTCTCGGCAATTCACACCCATGACTCATAATTTAAGATCATCAGAGTTCACTTATGGGGAAGATGGATATTCTGGAAAAGTGCGGGCAGCGATCGAAGCATGGAAGAAAACTCAACGGATAAAAGTGGCCAGATATGCCGACACCGTCACACCTGATTATTTGGTATGGAGGAAATTAAGGGTTAATGATAGACTATTGACATCAGATGGGGAGGAGATCCAGTTCATAAATCCGCCACCGAGGGAAATGCCATCAGAATTAGAAATTACAAGAGCGGAATTTGAAAAAGAAAAGGCCCGGATGAGTAAGGAAATTGCCCGACTGCAAGAAGAGCTTGAAGACATGAAAAAGAGGGAATCAGCTCGGGAAAAAGAGAAGGAACAGATTAAGAGAGAAAGGGACACCGTTAAGGACGACCTTCGAGGATTGCATTTGGAGAACAAGAGATATCGCTTTGAGCTCAGATTTGAGGGGACTCTCAAGACTTCCGGGGAATGGGAACAAGAAGTCAAAAACCTCAAAAAGGAGAAGAATTATTGGGTAGAAAAGGCAAAACACGAGGAAGCCCGAGCAAATCAACTTGAGAAGCAAGCTAGGGAGAGCTTACAGGGTGATGCTTGTGCTAACACGTCTAAGGGCCGTGAACAAGTAGGGATCAGATGGAAGAGCAAGGCAGTTAAAGGAGGACATTGAAGAAGGTCCAGGATCCGAGGGAGTTATTATAGGACTAGTATCTTGTAATAGTTTTTAGGAGAGACAGATTATCATGATCTTTTGTTCCAGGAAATCAATGAAAGACCGTTTGGTTGGAATTATCCCGGGGCCAATACTTTAAATAGTCATCTAAGTTCATACACTTAGTCATTTACTTAGTTGTTCATTCATTAACACTGATTCATTCATTCATTTATTCATTTTTTATAAAATAAAATAAGAATTGTGTCAATAATTTCTAATCCATGGTTTTTTAAAAAAATAAAGGTACAATTGGTCGCACTCAGAAAGAACCAGATTTCCAACACTCTTACAATACTCGGTCTCGAACAAAAGCCATGGAAAATGATCAGCTTGCCAGAGTTGAGAGAATGGAAAGAATCCAGAAAGAACTACAAGAACAGTTGACTAAGTCTCAAGAAGATACACGAGAACAGATGACGAAGCTCATGGAGATGATGGGCAATATGATGAAGCAGAAGTGGCCTGGAGAGAATTCAGCTGCTGGAATGGGGGCAGTAAATCTGGAGGATAGACCAGAAGTGGTACAGAGAAATGGCCAGACATCCCAACCTATGGGAAATGAAATTCCAACTGGGGCAGCATCCTACATCTACATCCAGCCGGCGGCCGAACCACAGAATTTCGGTCCAAAAAGGGGTAACACCGGAGTTGATCCAATTGAGGTTGAGGTTCCAGACTTCGAAGAAATGGCAGAAAAGGAAAGGGCCAAAATGACTAAACTGAAGAGGGTCGAAACTGCTGAATCTGAGAAGAAATATCAGTTGTTGGAAGAAAGGCTAAGGGCAGTGGAAGGAGCAGAGTTGTTTGGCAGCCTAGATGCCAAAGAGATGAGCCTGGTACATGATCTAATAATTCCACCAAAGTTCAAAGTACCAGATTTTGAAAAGTATAATGGGACCACCAACCCATCAGCTCATCTGACTATGTACTGTAGAAGGATGACAGGGCATGAGGATAATGAAAAATTGCTTATTCATTGCTTCCAGGACAGCTTAACAGGGTCAGCCACCCGATGGTACAACCAACTCAGTCGTACCAAGATTCGTTCATGGACGGATCTGGCCAGGGCTTTTATGGAGTATTATAAACACGTTTCTGATATGGTACCAGACAGGCTGTCATTACAGAACATGGAAAAAAGGTCCAATGAGACCTTCAAGGAGTATTCACAGAGGTGGAGGGACCTGGCAACACAAGTGCAACCCCCTTTAACCAACAAAGAAACCACGGTGCTTTTCATCAACACATTGAAGGCACCTTATTATGACAGATTGGTGGGAAATGCTACCAAAGATTTTGCGGATATGGTAATATCTGGAGAAATGATTGAGTCAGCCATTAAGAGTGGAAAGATGGAAGGGGGTGAGTCTGCTACCCCAAAAAGAGCTTTTCCTACAAAGAAAAAGGAAGAAACCCATGCAGTAAGCTTCAACCAATACCCTTACACACCTCCTACACCATACACACCACCGAGGCCTTATACCCCTACCACACCTTATACACCTCCTACACCATACACACCATATCCGGGGTATAATCCTTATTACCCTAATATCAACCACCTTACCCAAAACCCGTTCCCTTATACCAATATACCACAACAGCCATTCCCAACTGGCATATCCCCTCAAATCACCCTTCCTAGAAATACTGTTCCTAACACACAAGGGCCTGCGCGTAATGACCAACGTTCACCAAGGAACGATCAAAGAACCCAATTTGATCCAATTCCCACTACTTACGGTGATCTATATCCAAAACTGTTGCAGGGTCAACTTGTTGCACCTGTGTACCTAAAACCTTTGACACCTCCATATCCAAGATGGTACAATGCAAACACCAACTGTGCATACCATGCGGGAATCCAAGGACATTCAATTGAAGATTGCCTAGCCTTCAAAAGAAAAGTCCAAAGCTTGATTAATTCAGGGGTAGTGAAGTTTGGATCAAAAAATGGGCCGAACGTAGCTGGAAATCCGTTGCCCAATCATGCTGGGAATCAAATGAATGCAATATTGACCGGAGGGGACAGAAGATTAAAGAGGGATATTGGGGAGGTTAAGACTCCGATGATGACAATATGGGCTGAAATGGTCAAGGCAGAATTGGTGGAAGGTACGAAAGATCTGAAAATGGTAGCAAGAAGGGTGCATGATTGGTGCCCGTTCCATAAGAGTGAAGGCCATGACATACAGAACTGTGGGGACTTCCGGGTTAAAATCCAAAGAATGATGGATAATGGGGTAGCCCAATTCTATGAGGAGATAGAAGGGGAAATAGAAGTCATTGAAAATACAAGTGGCTATGGGATAGGAAGACCCCTAATCATCTACTATGATGAACCGGAGGAAAAAGTTATGCCAGCCATGGAAGAAAATGCGCCCAAATTAATCATTGATTTACCTGTTTCCTTTCCATACAAGGAAAACAAGGCTACACCATGGAAATATGACTGCAGTATGGTTATGCCCGGGTCTTCAGGCCAACAGGATATTACAGGTGTGGGGCATTTAACCCGAAGTGGGAGGTGTTATGCTCCGGAGGCCATTGAACAAGGGGTAGCAGGGAAAGACAGAGGAATTGACAAAGGGAAGAAGGTCGTCGAGCCAATCCGCATTGAGAAGGATTTGCCGGAGGAAACAGAGAGGGGATCAGCCCCGATTAATGGAATCAAAGAGCCAGTATGTGAAAAAGAAGCTTGTGAGTTCTTGAAATTTATAAAGCATAGTGAATATAGCGTGGTTGAACAACTGCAACGTCAACCAGCTAGGATTTCAATCTTATCTTTGCTTTTAAATTCAGAACCACACAGAAAGGCTTTATTGAGAGTATTAAATCAAGCGTACGTGGCCAATAATATATCAGTGGAAAAGCTGGATAGGTTGGTGGGAAACATCGCAGCTGATGACTTCATATTCTTCAGCTATGAGGAAATACCACCCAATGGTATTGGATCAACAAAAGCTCTCCATATAACCACTACTTGTAAGGGGCACATATTACCGAGGGTCCTTCTGGACAACGGTTCTTCACTAAATGTGATGCCTTTAGCAACCTTATCCAAGTTACCAGTGGATTTATCCTATATGATACCGAGTTGCACGGTGGTCAGAGCTTTTGACGGAACCAGGAGGGAGGTTATGGGAACCATTGAAGTTCCTTTGGAAATAGGCCCGTGCACATATACAGTGAACTTCCAGGTTATGGATATCAATCCATCTTATAACTGTTTGTTGGGAAGGCCATGGATACATTCAGCTGGGGCTGTACCCTCGTCTCTTCACCAGAAACTAAAATTTGTGATGGAGGGTCGGTTGATTACGGTATCAGGGGAGGAAGACATAATAGCCTCCGCATCCACTGAATCTCCTTATGTGGAGCCGAATGAAGAGGCCGTGGAGTGTTCTTTCCGGTCTTTGGAATTTGTAAATGCAGTTTTTGTCGCTGAAGGACAAAAAATTCCAAAACCAAAGCTGTCCAAGAACACAAGGTTGGGGGTAAAAACCACCGTAGGAAAAGGCTGCAGGGCAGGAAAAGGTCTCGGGAAATATCTTCAGGGGATGGCTCGAGCCATAGAGGTAAAAGGAAAAAAGGACCGATTTGGCTTAGGATATCTTCCAAAGGCCCATGAGAAAAGAAGACAGGTTGAAAAGAATCGACAAAGGAGGATGGCCCGTTTTGCGGGTATGGATATTGAGTGGGAGCCTATGACATTCCCACCTATCCTTCACAACTTCCGCTCAGCTGGTTCTCTGTTCGGAGAAAAGAATTCTGATGATGTACTTGTGATGATAGAGAAAGCCTTCAAGAAATTCCAGGTGAATGGTGATGAACAGATGAATGATGTGGAGATCTGCATGACTGGGAAAGACAGAATTGAAAGAGAAAGTGCTAGCTGGATGGTGCGACCTTGTCCACCAGGATATAGACTAACCAATTGGAGTGCGACTGAGTTGCCCATAGTCTTTAAGTCTATTCCAAAGTAATACTTTTTAAAAAAGCAATCTTAATTATCTTTACCCAGAGATATTAAGTTTTTTTTGTAATGGGCTTTTCAAGCATTTTCATTCAATAAATAACAAGCACAATGCATTATCCATATTGATGTGTCCATATTCTTTCATTTTTGTTATTCATTTTCTTTTCTATATATATATTTTCCTATATTGTTTTTCTCCACCTATTTACAGGTGTACGGATGCAGAATATGAGGACCCTCCTGTCAGTAATTCTGAAATTGATTTTGAAAGACCCATTTGCACGGGTGATTTTGAGGCTAATGAAGATACTGAGGATTATGATCTACCTCCGGATTTATTGAGAAAAATAGAACAAGAGGAGAAGCAAGTACTTCCTCATAAGGAATTATTGGAAACAATAAATTTGGGAAATGATGAAGAGATAAAAGAAATCAGAATTGGAACTTCATTGTCACCATTAATAAAAAGTGAATTGATAGCTTTGCTCCAGGAGCATGTGGATGTATTTGCATGGTCATACCAAGATATGCCAGGGTTAAATCCGGATATTGTGGTTCATAGGCTCCCTTTAAGGCCAGAATGCAAGCCAATTCAGCAAAAGTTGAGAAGAATGAGGCCTGATATGCTGTTAAAGATAAAAGAGGAAGTGAAGAAACAATTTGATGCTGGATTCCTAGAGGTGGCAAAATATCCAGAATGGGTGGCAAATATTGTTCCAGTACCGAAGAAGGATGGCAAGGTGCGGATGTGTGTTGATTATCGAGATTTGAACAAGGCCAGCCCTAAAGATAATTTCCCTTTGCCCCATATTGATACTCTGGTGGATAATACAGCGAAGAGTTCTTTATTTTCTTTTATGGACGGATTCTCAGGATATAATCAAATCAAGATGGCACCGGAAGATATGGAGAAAACCACATTTGTTACAATGTGGGGCACCTTCTGCTACAAAGTAATGCCATTTGGATTGAAGAATGCTGGGGCAACATACCAGAGAGCCATGGTGACCTTGTTTCATGATATGATGCATAAGGGAATTGAGGTCTACGTTGATGATATGATCGCAAAGTCACAAGGAGAAGAGGAGCATATTGCGAATCTTAAGAAGCTCTTTGAACGATTAAGGAAATTTAGACTCAAGCTAAATCCGGCAAAATGCACTTTTGGAGTCACCTCGGGGAAGTTGTTGGGTTTTGTTGTCAGCAAAAGAGGAATTGAGATTGACCCAGATAAAGTGAATGCCATTCAGAATTTGCCACCACCTCGCACTCAAAAGGAAGTAAGAGGCTTTCTAGGGAGATTGAATTACATTGCTCGGTTTATTTCACAGTTGACCGACAAATGTGATCCAATATTTAAGTTACTTCGAAAGCGTGATCCAGGAGAATGGGATGAAGGGTGTCAGATTGCTTTTGAAAAGGTTAAGCATTATTTATCAAACCCACCAGTATTAATGCCGCCGATCCAGGATAAACCAATGATACTGTATTTATCAGTATTTGAAAGTTCCATGGGTTGTGTTTTGGGGCAGCTTGATGAAACGGGAAAGAAAGAACAGGCAGTTTACTATCTCAGCAAAAAGTTCACAGACTATGAGTTGAAATATTCGTCGGTAGAAAAGTTGTGCTGCGCCTTAGCTTGGACTGCTCGAAGACTCAGACAGTATATGTTGTACCACACCACGTGGTTGATTGCCAAGCTAGATCCAATCAAGTACATGTTGGAAGCACCTTCTCTGTCAGGGAGGACGGCAAGATGGCAGGTTTTATTGTCAGAGTACGACATTGTATACGTAAGTCAAAAAGCTATCAAAGGCAGTGCAGTGGCGGAATTCTTAGCAAGTCGGGCAGTGGAAGATTATGAGCCGTTGAACTTTGACTTCCCAGATGAGGATTTGATGTATGTGTCGCAAGCAGATGAGATTCCCCTAAAGAAGAAAGTGTGGAGAATGTACTTCGATGGCGCATCTAATGCCATGGGGCATGGAATCGGGGCAGTGCTTATATCCCCAGAAGAAGACTGTTATCCTTTCACTGCTAGATTGGATTTTGATTGTACAAACAATACTGCTGAGTATGAAGCATGTACTATGGGCCTTCGTGCCGCGGTGGACAGAAAGATCAAAGTATTGGAAGTCTATGGAGACTCAGCCTTGGTAATTTACCAGTTACGAGGAGAATGGGAAACCCGAGATTCAAAGCTAATCCGATACCGAGAACTCATACTGAGTTTATTAGAGGAGTTCGAAGAAGTGAATTTCAATTACTTTCCTCGAGAAGAAAATCGAATGGCGGATGCTCTGGCTACTTTGTCATCGATGTTTAAAGTGAATGAAGGGGCAGAAGTTGTGCCGATCAAGATGAGCATATACGAGTCTCCTGCCCACTGCTTGAGTATCGAAGAAGAAGCAGATGGTCTCCCTTGGTATAACGACATCTTGCAGTACATCAAGAGTCAACAGTATCCAAAACAAGCGACAGAGAATGACAAGAGGACTCTAAGAAGGTTAGCAATGGGTTTTGTTCTAGATGGCGAGATTCTCTACAAGAAAGGGAAAGATCAAGTCTTGTTGAGGTGTGTCGGGTCTGCCGAAGCTCGAAGAATCATAGAAGAGGTCCATGAAGGGATGTGTGGCACCCACGGTAATGGTCACATGCTTGCTAAACAGATTATGAGGACAGGGTACTATTGGCTGACCATGGAAGGTGATTGTATCAGTTATTCCCGGAAGTGTCATAAATGCCAGATTTATGCAGATAAGATTCATGTGTCGCCATCACCTTTACATGTCATGACTGCACCATGGCCTTTTTCAATGTGGGGAATGGATATGATCGGGCCTATTACCCCAAAAGCTTCAAATGGACATCGTTTCATCTTGGTGGCCATAGATTATTTCACAAAGTGGGTAGAAGCTGCGTCTTATGCAAATGTAACGAAGTCGGTGGTATGCAGATTCGTCAAGAAAGAAATCATATGCCGTTATGGGTTGCCAGCAAGAATTATTTCGGATAATGCTCTCAATTTGAACAATAAGATGATGAGAGAAGTGTGTACTCAATTCAAGATCACACATCATAATTCGGCACCTTACCGTCCGAAGATGAACGGCGCAGTAGAAGCAGCTAATAAGAACATCAAGAGGATCGTTGAGAAGATGACCAATGTGTACAAAGATTGGCATGAGATCCTGCCTTTTGCTCTTCATGCATATCGTACTTCGGTCCGCACATCTACAGGGGCAACACCGTTTTCTTTAGTATACGGGATGGAAGCAGTGCTACCTATTGAAGTTGAGATCCCTTCACTTCGGGTTTTGATGGAAGTTGGCCTAGAGGAAGCAGAATGGGTTAAAGCTCGTTATGAACAGTTGAATCTCATTGAGGAGAAAAGATTGAAAGCAATTTGTCACGGGCAGTTGTATCAGAGAAGGATGATTCGAGCCCACAACAAGAAAGTTCGTCCCAGACAGTTCCGAGAGGGGGAGTTGGTATTGAGGAAAATTCTCCCTATAGTGAAGGATCCAAGAGGAAAATGGGCTCCAAATTGGGAAGGACCTTATGTGGTAAAGAGAGCTTTTTCTGGAGGAGCATTGATTCTAACTCGGATGGACGGAGATGATTTTAGACATCCCGTAAATGCTGATGAATTGAAGAAGTATTATGCTTGAAAAAAAAAAAAAAAAAAAAAAAAAAAATTGTGATGCTGTGCACATGAAAATTCGAATGATTCCAAGTGTAAAAATAGAAATTCTATATATCTATTTCCCCTGAGAATTGCTTTTCAAAGAAAATATTTATGCTTGATATGATGAATGGCCGTTTTTCATATTCCTTCCACTAAGAAGAAATTATCCTTAGTCACCCCTTTGAGCCTTAAGAATTATTTCTTTCTTTGAACCTTGATCAAGGATCACCCTCTACACTGGAGGGCAAATGCGAGGAAAGATAATAAAAAATCATGGCAAAAAGAAAGCCATCAAAAAAATCAAAAAAAAAGAGGGGACAGATGTTTCCAGAATGAGTTCTCCTCATGAAGTGATCCTTGATCCCATCACCCTTAAACACATTTTGGGCCTATTTATCCTTCCTTTCTAAAACTAAACCTTGGCCTACATTACATGCTTTGAAAGCCCATTTTGATCAAGCAGGGATATTTAATTTGGAAGATATTTCTCAGAATCCATCCCATCTTTTGGATTGATATTTTTACTGTGGAAGCATTTAGAATTATCAAATGCAGAACCAAAAAAAAAAAAAAAAGGAGAGGTTTAAGCCGAAAACCCCAAAGGGCGACTTAATACCGAACGGAGGAAACTTGAGTTGAAAACCTGTAAAAGGCAGCTTAAGTACTAATCAATGCTCCGTGTAATGGGGAAGAAAGCATCTTACAATCAGAGAAAAGGGGAACAATGCAGTCTGATGTAACTACAGAAGTTAAGAGGTTACCCAAGTGAATTGCTCATTCAAGAGAAATTTCAGATGGTTTGAAAAAGGAGGGGTCCAAGATATTCCGCATCCGGGGCATCTACAGCCTATAACCTTATATTTGTTTCTTATATCCTTGACATTTATTTTTACCATTTTAAAACATTTCTTCAATAAATTCTTGTCATCCTTTTCATGACAATTTTTTATTGATTCATATTCTTTTTCATATACTTTTAGATGCATTATGGTTGTTATTAAATTGAATGATGTTTAGTAATAAAAATCTTTAAGGGATTTCAAAGTATTACTAAGGAATAGATTTAAATCTTGGAAAGGTTTGGAAAGTTCACCAAGAAAAGAAAACAGTGAACGTGGTGGAGACTCCATTGCGTAGTCAGAAAATCTGTGAACTTCAGCAAAAGACAGAAGCTGAGACTATTTGACAAGATATCTTGAGTGAAGGATCCCTCAAGTGGGGCATCAATGAACAGTTGAAGACTCTGTCCTGAAGTCATATAATCTGTGAACCTCAAAGAAACCATGGATTAGAAATTATGGCATAATCATTTGATTGCATTTATTAGGAAGCATACAAGCATTTGCAAAAGCATAGCATTCTCATCATTGCATTTAGTTAACAGTGCAGATATCAGGCAAGCTTGGACTTCCCCAAGAAGAAGCTCGTTTTGCTTCTCAAAAGATTCAGAGTTTGAGATTGCCATCAAGGTATTTTCTTTTGCTTTAAATCGAATTCATTTTGTTTTATCAAATGAGTCGAGCTTTGAGATCATCGTCGAAGTATTTCCTTTTGTTTTAAATCGAATTCATTCTGTTTTATCAAATGAGTCGAGCCTTGAGACCATCGTCGAGGTATTTCCTTTTGTTTTAAATCGAATTCATTCTGTTTCGTCAAATGAGTCGAGCCTTGAGACCATCGTCGAGGTATTTCCTTTTGTTTTAAATCGAATTCATTCTGTTTTATCAAATGAGTCGAGCCTTGAGATCACCATCGAGGTATCTCCTTTTGTTTTAAATCGAATTCATTCTGTTTCGTCAAATGAGTCGAGCCTTGAGACCATCGTCGAGGTATTTCCTTTTGTTTTAAATCGAATTCATTCTGTTTCGTCAAATGAGTCGAGCCTTGAGACCATCGTCGAGGTATTTCCTTTTGTTTTAAATCGAATTCATTCTGTTTCGTCAAATGAGTCGAGCCTTGAGACCATCGTCGAGGTATTTCCTTTTGTTTTAAATCGAATTCATTCTGTTTCGTCAAATGAGTCGAGCCTTGAGACCATCTTCGAGGTATTTCCTTTTGTTTTAAATCGAATTCATTCTGTTTTATCAAATGAGTCGAGCCTTGAGACCATCGTCGAGGTATTTCCTTTTGTTTTAAATCGAATTCATTCTGTTTCGTCAAATGAGTCGAGCCTTGAGACCATCGTCGAGGTATTTCCTTTTGTTTTAAATCGAATTCATTCTGTTTTATCAAATGAGTCGAGCCTTGAGATCACCATCGAGGTATCTCCTTTTGTTTTAAATCGAATTCATTCTGTTTCGTCAAATGAGTCGAGCCTTGAGACCATCGTCGAGGTATTTCCTTTTGTTTTAAATCGAATTCATTCTGTTTCGTCAAATGAGTCGAGCCTTGAGACCATCGTCGAGGTATTTCCTTTTGTTTTAAATCGAATTCATTCTGTTTCGTCAAATGAGTCGAGCCTTGAGACCATCGTCGAGGTATTTCCTTTTGTTTTAAATCGAATTCATTCTGTTTCGTCAAATGAGTCGAGCCTTGAGACCATCGTCGAGGTATTTCCTTTTGTTTTAAATCGAATTCATTCTGTTTCGTCAAATGAGTCGAGCCTTGAGACCATCGTCGAGGTATTTCCTTTTGTTTTAAATCGAATTCATTCTGTTTCGTCAAATGAGTCGAGCCTTGAGACCATCGTCGAGGTATTTCCTTTTGTTTTAAATCGAATTCATTCTGTTTTATCAAATGAGTCGAGCCTTGAGATCACCATCGAGGTATCTCCTTTTGTTTTAAATCGAATTCATTCTGTTTCGTCAAATGAGTCGAGCCTTGAGACCATCGTCGAGGTAGTTCTTTTTGTTTTAAATCGAATTCATTCTGTTTCGTCAAATGAGTCGAGCCTTGAGACCATCGTCGAGGTATTTCCTTTTGTTTTAAATCGAATTCATTCTGTTTTATCAAATGAGTCGAGCCTTGAGACCATCGTTGAGGTAGTTCATTTTGTTTTAAATCGAGCCCATTCTGTTTTATCAAATGAGTCGAGCCTTGAGACCATCGTCGAGGTAGTTCTTTTTGTTTTAAATCGAATTCATTCTGTTTCGTCAAATGAGTCGAGCCTTGAGACCATCGTCGAGGTATTTCCTTTTGTTTTAAATCGAATTCATTCTGTTTTATCAAATGAGTCGAGCCTTGAGACCATCTTCGAGGTATTTCCTTTTGTTTTAAATCGAATTCATTCTGTTTTATCAAATGAGTCGAACCCTGAGACTGTCGTCAATATATTTTCGCTAGTTTTAAAGACCTCCGGGCACCATTTTTCTTTTGAAAATCGAATTCGTTTTCTTAAGACGGATCGAGCCTTGATTAGTCAGGGAATTCAATTTAAGGACAAATCTTCAATTTACAGCTTATTATCAAAACAAAAAAAAAAAAAAAAAAAAAAAAAAACAAAAAAAAAAATGATAGAAAAGAAAACCCCTTTCCCTTTCTTTCATATGTGATATCACTGACCGTACAAAATTAGTGTTGGTTTATCTTTGCCTGATTCCTGATTCTCAGCAATAGCCAAAGAGGGGCAGCTGTAGACACCTAATTTTGTCCGGACCACTAAAACAGGTATGTTTTCTTCCCATATTGATGTTTCCGAATATAAAAAGACTGTTTTCATCCTGCAGATGGTACTCCGAGACTTAGTTTAAGAGGGCGAGCACAAAAAGTCAAACTTGAAAAAGTCAACCCCGAAAAAGTCAACCCCGAAAAAGTCAACCCCGAAAAAGTCAACCCCAGAAAGTCAACTATTGAAAAAGTCAACCCACTTTCACAATCAAGATTTTGAGTTCAATTGAAAAATGGCGAAAGAATTTTGATAATCCGAGGTCTACATTGAAAGATATGGAGTTCGGAAGTTGGGATTTGGAGATTCAGTAGAAAAGAAACCCTAATCCGAGAAATTTGGGGAAAAGTGCTTAAACGATCAAACTGGTCGAAATTGAAGGTTCCAAATGAAAGATAAGCACTGACTACGGGTAATGGAGAAGTCACTTGCAAGAAAAACCGAAAGAAAAGTCAATCCGGGAGAAAACCGAGAATTAGAGTTTTTAGTGGATTTCGGTGAAATCGGGAAGAATCACAGAAATGGCCCGACTTGGTAAGACCAAATCCCTCAATGGATGAATAATGGTTAAAAAGGATGGCCCAAGGCTCAGATTGAAGAAAATCTGAAAATCGGATTTGTTTTGAGCAAAACCGGGTTTCGGAGGTAAAAGGGCAAAATTGGAAAAATTTGGGAAAAATAGCAAATGGACTCCGAAAATTATGGAAAATTTGTCAATCTCATTCTTAAATCATTTGAAGGAGATTGGCGAAAGAAAATCTTGATTCCGAGTTCGTTTGCAAAATGGCCAAATCCCGGGCTTCTTATAGAGTAATTCAAAAAGGAAAATCCCGGAAAAATAGCAAATGGACTCCAAAAATTCTGAAATTTGGAAAATCTCATTTTTAAATTATTTGGAAGAGATTGGCGAAAGAAAATCTTGATTCCGAGTTCATTTGCAAAATGGCCAAATCCCGAGCCTCCTATGCAGTAATTCAAGCCGATAAATCCCGAAAAAATACCAAATGAGCTCCAAAAATTATGAAAACTTCCAGATCACACTTTTTAATTATTTTGAAGAGATTGGTGAAGGAAAATCTTGATTTGGAGCTCGTTTAAAAAATGGTAAAATGTAGGGGCATAAAAGGGCATTTTTGGGAAGAAAAAATCCAAATAAATAGAAAACGGACTCGGATAATTTTGAAAACTTCCAGAACTCAATATTTTATTATTTTGGAAGTATTAAAAAAATAAAAATTGAATTTGGAGTCCGTTTGATATTTACTTGCATCCGGGGGGCAAAATGGTCATTTCACCCAAGCAACCGAAAAGGGCTTTTTTTGGCCCTTCAAAAAATCAGAGTTGGGCTGGAAAAGAGAAGTGCTGGAATGCCCAAGCCCAAGGAAAGGAGGAAGCTTCTAATTATTTTTTTTTTAATCAAGTGGTTAAAAATCAAGAGTTAGTTAACCATTCTCTTTGATCAAGCCATGGTGAGTAAACCACATAGGTTAAGAAAGATGTCAACATTATTTTTACATAGAGAGGGCTGAGATGCTAATCTAAGGGTGGTAATTTCATGACTTTTCATCTTGAATTATTAGCCATTTGATGGAAAATAGGTTACACAAAAATGACAACATCTTTGAGGCTATATAAACATCATTAAGGCCAACCCTAGAGAGGCACATTTTGGTTTTTTTTCTTTTCCATTTTGGCTTATTTCTCTTAGTTTTTCTTAGTTTTTATCTTCTTGGTTGAGAGCAAAAAAAGAAAAGTTTAGAAAAAAAAGGAAAGTTTGAAGAGAAAAGCTTGAAATATTAGCTTCTTGAGGTTGCTCTTGAGCACCAACTCTTGCACTTTCATTTTCTATTCTTGTTTTTTGCTATTTTAATCTCTACTTGGTGAGTTTTCATTTTAGAATAATGTTTTTTTTGTTCTTCCTTCATTTCCTTTCTTAAGTATATTTTATTTACATTTTGTTTTTACAATAAACTCACCATGGCCAAATGGCCTACATTATTTATTTTAAGTTGTTGTGTTGATTCATTTTACCATATTGTTTATGCTATTTTCTTGTTTTTGATGTTTTAAATGTTATGTTATTTCATGTTCTTAAGTTATATTTAATTTGGTTGCTTTATTTGTTGCCATTTATGTCTTAGATTTCATGTTTTTGCCTTTTTAATTTTCTGTTTTCATGTTGTTTAAATTTGAGCATGTTTTAGAGTTAGCATATTAAGTGTTTGTGAAAATGCTTGTGTGATTCTTTGCATGATTCTTGTTTTATATCTTAGTGAGCATGTTTTAGACTTAGTATATTAGGTGTTTGTGAAAATGCTTGTGTGATTTTTGTGTTATGACTTAGTTTTTCATGCTAGTATGCCAAGTGTTTGAGAAAATGCCATGCTTGTTGGAGCTTGAGGCCATTTGGCTACTCCATGTGTTTTGCATTGTGTGTTGCATTTTTTGTCATGCTAGTTGTTAGGTTTTTGCATTTGCATGATATTTGGTTGGATTTTTGAATTAAGCATGCCTTGTGTTTGTAAAAATGCCATGCATGTTTTAGGTCTAGGTTACATTAAATGCCATGCAAGTTCATGTTAGGTCTAGGCCATATTATTTATGTCATGCATTTTCCTTACATTTAGGTTTAGATCCATGCATTATGTTTGCTGCATTATTTCATGCATTTCATATTCATACCACTTGAATAATGACTTGAGCCAATTGATGGTTCAAAGTCATGCTCTCTTGAGCACACTTGTGGAAAATTAAGTTTGTCAAGTTGATTATTCTACCTTTGTGATTTTTTTTTTACTTAGACAATTTTTATCTAACTTTCAAAAAGTCTTAGCTATTGTTTGGAAATCATTTTATGAGTTTCAAATATTTTTACTTTGATTTTTAAATGATTTTATCAAAGACAAAAAAATGTGCTAGCAAAGCAGTTTTTTTTTCCTCCAAAAACTCGTACATCTCTGATTTTTCTGGGAATTCATCTTTGATCATAAAATTAAGCCGATTTTTTATCGTGTAGTTTTACATGTCCTGAGTCTCCAGTAATTGTTTTAGAATTTTTGGAATTTTTAAAAATAGGGTAAAAAATCGTGGATTAAAACTGGACAGTGGAGTCAGAATTGAATTTAAAGAAAAACAAAGCAGTTTTTTCTCCTCAAAAAACTCGTACATCTCTGATTTTTCTGGGAATTCATCTTTGATCATAAAATTAAGCCGATTTTTTATCGTGTAGTTTTACATGTTCTGAGTCTCCAGTAATTTTTTTAGAATTTTTGGAATTTTTAAAAATAGGGTAAAAAATCGTGGATTAAAACTGGACAGTGGAGTCAGAATTGAATTTAAAGAAAAACAAAGCAGTTTTTTCTCCTCCAAAAACTCGTACATCTATGATTTTTCTGGGAATTCATCTTTGATCAGAAAATTAAGCCGATTTGTTTTCGTGTAGTTTTACATGTCCTGAGTCTCCAGTATTTATTTTAGAATTTTTGGAAGTTTTAAAAATTGGGTAAAAAATCGTGGATTAATACTGGACAGTGGAGTCAGAATTGAATTTAAAGAAAAACCATTTTTCTGTTTTGGTTAATTTACTTAGAGTGGGCTGATTAGGAGGGTTAGCTACTGACTTAGGATAATTTATAAGCCTTTTTAAACTCTATAAATGGTTTTTCAAGTCCCGGGTTAAGGGTAGCCAAGTCCGGATTTTTTAAACTTAGGAAATTAGAGCCATTTAAAAAATTCTAGCCCAGTTTTTATTTTTAATTCAAGCTTCTCAAAATTATTTTCAAACAATCACAAAGTATTTTGGTTTTAGAATATTTAATTTGACATATTTTCCTAAGATAGCCGGATATCTTTTTAGATATACGGATTTCCTTAATTAAAGGAAAAAATACATTTCATGCATTGCATTTTTATATTCATGCATTTTTATATAATATGTGATTCTTGTTATAATAATTTCTATGATATTGTTATTATTTTGATTTATATTTTTGATGTTATATGGTTTATCATATGATTTGGAATATTTCATGATATCCCATGCTTTTATTTAGTCATTTTTTTGGTCATATTATTTAGCATATACTATGTTCATGCACTATTATTTCTATTTTTATTTTCATGCATATTATATGGTAGCATTATTTCATATTCCATTTCATTTAATGTATATGCCATATCATTCATGTTTGCCATGTCATTTAGGTTGCATTATATTATTTAGATTTTGCTATGTCATTTTATTTATGTCATGCATATACATGTTCATTTATTTTAAATGTTTTCAAAAAGATAATGGTTTTCAATAAAAATAAAGATATTCCCGAGTTAAAATAATTCATGAGTTCTCTACCGGGTTTGCTGGAGGGAATTTCATCAATTATCATTAATAAAGGAATATCTTTCTTTCAAAAGAAGAATGATTCGGAAAGTTTTCCAAAACTAATAAAAATTTCTATATTTTGCCACGTTTGTTGGGGAATATAGGAAAATTTTGAATTTATAAATTTCGGATCATTTTCAATAAAAAAATGGAATTATTTTTAAATTGGGAATTAACTTGAAATACTAAGTTTAAAACCAACTTTTTACCGAGACTTGAGATAACACACGATTAATAAGGTACCGATTTATACGGGCGTTGTGGGGGTGCTAATCCTTCCCCACACGTAACCGACTCCCGAACCCGCTTCTTTGATTTCTCTGGTTTAAAACGCAGACTTGAAATTGGTTTTTAAAATGTTTTAATTAATTTTTAAAATATTTTATAAAACCGGTTTTAATAGGTGGCCGATCACACCTAGCTAAAAAAGATTGGTGGCGACTCCATGTCTTTTTTAAGGTCATTTTCAAAACCTTCATTTTTCTAGAGGAATTAAGTCGACTTTTCCTCGATTTTTTAATGTCACATCTAACGAATAATAAAGTCTTGCGACTCGTCGTTATTTTTTTTAGGTTGCGACACTAAGATTTAAAGATATAATAATAATAATAATAATAATATTAAAATTCAAAGAAATAAATAATTAGATTTATCAACAAATAAAAACACATTAAATAATTAAATAAAGGAATAATAATAATATGAGACAAAAAATATTAGAAACAACAATATTAAAATAAGCAAATTAAATAACTAAATATAAGAGTATGAGAAATAAATTGACCATTAAAATACATAAATTAAAAAAGAAAAAGAAGAAGAATAAAAAAAAACTATAAAATAATCATATAAAATAAAAACAGAATAATCACTACTCTTTTTCCTTTTTTTGAAATTTTATTCCCCTTCTCCTCAACCACACTTCTTTTCTTCGCAGCACCCTTCACCAAGGCTTTTTTGGTCTCCTCCCTTTTTGTTTGGTTTTTTAGTGATCCCCTTTAACAATGATTCTTCAATATCTTCCAAAGAGCATACATTGCGCGATTTTAATCCAGGAGTTAGAGCAGTAATCGGAGCAGCCAAAGCAACAGAGGAGAGGAGATAGAATAAACATGGTTAGAACTAATGAGGCCAGCTTCATATGTCAAAATTTGAGGCCCAACCGTGTCCATTGCATTCTCACAAACTGGAGAGAAAATTTTTCAACATCCTCACTTGATTCACCTTTACTTTATGTTCAAAGTCAACATAGGCAAAACACAAACGATCTGTTGGGTTGAATTCCTTGATTTTTAATGGAAACATTTTGCCTCCACACTCGACTTCGATAACTTCATGGATTGAGTTAAGGTGTTTAGTCATTATAGAGAAAATACCTGTAGATTGCGTTTGGAATTCGGATTTCAAAAGATAAATTTAGATTTCAAAAATAGTGTAAATTATGTAATAAAATACATATAAATATATAATTGATGATTATCTTTTAAATTCATGGATTTGTTGGATGCCTATTTATTACTGAATTTGAAATACCTATAGTTATTTGTGAATTTGAAATTCATGTTTTTATACCTTTCAAATATATCATCATATTGAATCTTAACTAATTTATACATAATGTATGCATTTCATTCTCATAATTTATATAGCAAATGAAATTCAAATTCAAATTTTCAAATTCATGTTTTCAAACATAGCACTAGTGAAATCACCACTCTTCATTACATAATCCTCCACATAAAGCAAAGTTACACGACTGATTTGAAACCGAAGCAACTAATCCATGCAATTCTAGAATTTGAAACTAAATCGACAGACCAAGGTTTTATGTCAGTGAGCCATTGGTTTAGCCACATCCATTCACTAAGTTTCATACACATCATAATTTCCTCCTCTGAAAATTCAATCAGAAAATGAATGGCAAATAGTTTCTTGGCCTAAAAACACCTTGCGCATGGAAGTTATCTTGCACCCATTCCACCACAAACCGACCTCTAGAATTACCTACAACAAACAGCTCCAAATTGTGTAAAACTTCATTGTCAACAACCACTTTATATGATTTCTTTTGCACTACAAGAACCTCTTCCCTATTATTTATATCCTCGTTAGCCCTTGAAGATACGAGTTTTGAGTTCATTTACTGCCTCTTCATTCAATAAAACTTGCTTGTATGATCTTAGTCTCTTATCATAGTTGCTTTCTCAGAAGATGAGTTATCCTTACCCAGATTTGAAATTATAGCCGGTTTCACCTTCGTCCAGAAAGATGATCTTCTATTGAATCTTGCCATATTAACATCGATTTTATATCTAAAAGTCAGCCCCCATTCAGTTTTTTTATGAATAGATTTCTTCTGCCCCTCTGTGTGTCTTTCCAATAATTTTTTGACATGTATTCAAATAAAAATTATTTGTGTTTAACTGTTTATAAATTAAAAACAACTTTGAACGTTGACCTAGTAAAGTTTCGGGTATATAATAATCCAATATCGACAAAACTTATTTCTCATATTAATCACATGATGGGGTGACGAAAAAAGTTTCACATCCCTATCCAGAAGCATTTTATCAAGAAACATGTGATTTATTGAACACAAATCTTCAAATACAAGGAAATTTGATATTCCTACAACCAATTGTTTGATTTGGTTTCCTGACTGTAATTTTTTTTTTTCTGAATCAATATGAAATATTCATATGATATATTTGTAATTAATTTCAAATTTGATATATAAAAAATGATTATACTATACTACGGCGAACGAAAAGTAAAATTTTGATTACACTGATCAACCATATTTTATTACAAAGATAGATCTTGTGAATCATATATTTTATTACACCCAAAGGGCAGCCCTTTATTATTAGGGCATTTAATTTCCATCAAAGGTCCCAGAACCTGACAGTCAGTTCAGTATCATGCGGTGCAATTAGGCCACCTTAAATGCTTGGGACGTTTGGTTTTCAACACAGGATTATACTCAAAGAAATTAGTTGGTTTGAGCTCAAATCCACCGCTCAATGTTGGCATAACTGGAAAATCTTCCTGGCAAGGGACATGGTGGAACCCCATTGTGTACCATAACACTATGTCCTTGTTCTCAATTCTCCTATTCCTGTTGGTCCAAACAGCTAAAGTATCGTCTCCTCGACTCTGATCGACATATCGCCCACCGGCCCATTTCTCGGACTTGTTATAAGGAGTCACCCACACATTATAATTCGTGAAGGCAGCTCGGATTTGTGGGTAATCATCCGCCGCTAAAAGTGGCCCATTTGCTGATCCTGGAACCAAACGATACCCAACCTTGTTTCCAGGTTTAGTTCTCTTGTTTGGATTCACCACTACAAGCTCTGCTGGATTGAACCCGAGTTTAATCTTTGCATCAGCTTCGGTCTTAGCTGTTTCATGTTCAACGGTCCAATAACTTTTTCTTGGTATGTTTTTGTCTGTGACTCGTTTGGTGACCAAATTAGTCTTCACAAAGGAATTGGCATCACCATCAATGTCAAGATCAAGATGGTATGTTAGGAAGTGATCATGGTGTACACCAATGGTGTTGTCTGCTATTAATGTACCATAGATTTCCTCTTTTATTTGATCAGTGTGGGTGTATGGTACAGACTTCACTTCTAACACTCCGGTTAGCCCTACCTGTGGAAGAGAGCAGATAGAAATATGTATTATTTTGGGTATTTTCTTTTGGATAAGGAATTCGATTTTGGAATTAGAAAATATAACAGTTATGTTTGGTAGTGAGAATGAAAATAGAGAGCCATGTAATATTTTTTTTAATTTAATAATTGAAATTCATAAAAATATCTATTATTTTTTTATAACTTAATTATTAGTTTAATTTTTACAATTATTATTTTTTTCATTCTTGCACTATCTGATTTTGATGTTAAAAAACGTAAACAATTTGCATAAAAAAAGCCAAACAGATAAGGAATGAGGGACTTGATTCGTACAATTATCTTTAAAAATTAATATCTAAAAAGTCCGATGATCATCTCTTTCTTCTTAGATTGCTGCCTCTTTGTTAAAAGAAATTCAAAGAGGTAGGATAGGACAGAATTGTTTATCCTAGAGAGGGAATCTATCTAAAAAAAGGAAATCTATAGATATTTTGGCATATGTTTAACCAGAAAGATATATATGATCTTTGACAATTCTTCCGTACCGGCCCAGAAGCCAACCCTAGTGGCTTCATTTGTTTTTTCTTGTTCATTATTCGTTTTTAATTTATATATTTTATCAACTTAATCTTAATTATGCCTATATTATAAGAAAAATTTGATAATATTAAACACAATAAAAAAAATAATTAAAATAAGATAAAAAAAAACACGAACACAAATACACAAACGTATCAAAATTTATATAATACAAATTATTAACATGTCAAAATTTATACAAATATAAAACACTTTAAACACGATTATGACACCAAAAAAATATACGAACACGACATGAATTATCAGATTTTGAAAAACTGATATTAGATCACACTGGCCAAAATTGTCAAAACACTAGGCATAGACAAGGAAAGTTTTAGCAATCTTAAGCATTCAATGAAGTAACAAATTAAAAGCTGCAAAAACTAACATACCCCAAATTTGATCGATCCACTTGGCTTGAACTCCCAATCAAGCACATAATCATAGTTGCCCACAGTTGCAACCATTCTCACCACAAGGCTAATCTCTGGTCTTACCTCTCTGATCTGCACACATCAAAACTATTAATGTTAGGGATTTAAATAACGATCATAAATGCATTTTCGATCGTATCGTATTTATTGCAGTTGCGGACGTAATGAATGCTATCGTGATCAATTGCAATAAATATCGACCGTAAATATCAACGACGGAGAAAGTCGAAACCGTAAAATAACGACGGTGGCATCGCATTACGATCGTTATTTAAATTCCATTATTAAATCAATTTTCAACAGGAAAAAAAAAAGAAAAGAAATCACTAAAAGAAGAATCAATTAGGAATTGTGAACCTCTTGATCTCGAAGCTCAGCCTCAGTATGTCGCCACATTACATCCCCTGGATGTCTTTCAAATATGCACATTACATCCGATACTTTGACTGGCTTCCCATCTTGGCCTGCGTAGTAACCATCGACGAAAACTGCATTGGATGGACAATCGTTGAGGGGTTCCAATGAAACTGCATAGATACCGAACCCAAATTCGCCACAGTCGAAGAATGTAATATGATACCATTCCTCGGTTGGATCCTGATACGGAACGAACAGCTCGGAGATGAATGATCTATACATCACTTGACGATATTTTTTCTTTTCAGCATCGTAGATGGAAGCTAGAGAGATTACTGGACCAACTCGAGCATCAAACCCTAGGTGGAACTTCCAATTTGCCCAACTGATCAAATAGAAAATTTTCAGTAATCTTTTAGGGAGCAAAAGAGGAAAAAAATAAATAAATTAAAATGCACTTACATTAGTGCAAATTTAAATTAATTTTATACATTTTTATACTTTTTTTATATGATTCATATTTATTTAATCTGACCGTCGTATTTCATGTTTTATTCACGTAGATCATGCATATCGAGTTTTGAGTAAATTAAAAATTTGTAATTATTTGTTCAATGTAAAAAAATTTCAGCCGTTAAATATATATTGAAAAAACAGTATTCTCGATCGATATAATAGAGATATCGGATCGATTTGAAACTTTATGTGCACGACGAGTACAATTATATTGTTAAATCCAACGATCGGTTTGTTAAAATATAAATTGTATAAAAAATTATGAAAATGTGTAAAATTAATTTAATTTTACACGAATCCCTCCTATATATAATTTAATCAGTATTGAGAAGGACGAAATTGAAATAAAATGCAAAACCATTTGCTTAACAAAACAAGATCACTCTTTATCGACAAACCTTTGCTGAAAATGATTAATTAATGATGTTCATGTTTATTTTTGTGTATGATATGAATCAAAGTGCGTGAAGTTTGGACTTTCAAAAGAAAATTTTATGATACCAATTTGAATGAAAAAGGATAGATTTATTTTTATTAAAAAATTAAGTATTGACTATATTAACAACTAGATTTAGAAATATAGCCAAGAAATCCGCAGTCACCCAATAAATAAATAAATACTTACAACTAAGATTTATTATAGTGTTTACTTGAACATTATCTTGTTGCCAGCTAAAGCACAGTTACTATTTTTACATCATATACAGACCAGAAATAGAAACAAATAAAGGACAAAATGAAGAAGATATAATAAAATTAAGGATTGCAACGGATTGAATATTTATTTTTTTTAATATCTGAATTCGCAAGATTGTTTTAAAATTTGAATCCGTTTATTATCCGCATTAAATCCGAATATTATTATCCGAATTCGAATCCGAATTAAATAACATTGTCCGTCGGATATCCGAATTTAGTAAGTCAAAAAAATTTAAATAAAAATATAAAATCAAATAAAAATTAATTTTAAATTCAAATAAACGATAATAGATTCGGATTTATCCGAATCCACAAAAATAAACGGATTCGGATATCCGAATCAATTATCCGTATAAGTAATGCGGATTCGGATAATGGATATCTGATGTTTCATATCCGCATTCGCTCCAAATCCGCTGCGGATAGTAAATATAATATCTGAATTTAAATTTTATCCGAATTCACAATATCCAAATCTACAAAAAAATAAATCGAATACTTATAAATATCCGAATCTACACTATCCATGGTCTTCCTTAAATAAAACTTAGCTGACCAATTAACTTTTGCTAGGGGCATTAATTGTATCATAAGTAGTATCTTGTAATTAAAAGCAAAAAAGTTAATTAGATCTATAGCTAGCTAGTCTCACCTGACAATATTTCCATCAATTTTAAACCCTTTTTGGCCCGGTGGTGTGGGGGGAGCAGCTTTGAAACGTGGACCGAAAGGCCGTTTTAGCTTGGATGCTCGATACTCAGTTCCCTCAGCTTTGGGCAATGGAGCCACAGCTCTGTCAATGTATTCAGATATCTTCATTTTTTCGATATCGACAGACATTGATATCCCTTCTATTGGTCTCAAATACATATTGACAGTCCCATCCAAATAATAACATGCGACTTTCAGCTCTCTTTTGGTCTTCTCTTCACCATACCAACCAATTGTTTGAGTAGAGCAAACAACTTCAGATATATTAAGCCCTCTTTTTCTAATCGATGCTAAAAATGGTTCATGTTTAAGTGCTAAATCGGCTGCAGCTTCTTGTTCCTCAATGGTAAGTAAAGGGTAGCCAAATCCATTGTAGAGTTTATCAGAAATGATGGAACGTTTTGACAAGTCTACTATAAGTTCACGAGTTTGTTGGTTGAGCCTGATAACGACTAAAGCTTGGCGAGGTGGTGGGGGTTTTGTGGTGGGTTTTGATAGCCATGATTTTACAACTGGTTTCTCTGGTTCCTCTAAGCCTACATACTGAAAGGTTAACTTCTGGTTCGAGCTAGGGTAAGACTGGTTCACAATGGCTCGAACCAGGAGGAGCTCGGATGGAGTGAGGGAGTCTAGTGGGTGGGGCTTAGAGCTGATTGGGGATAGAAAGAAGATGGTGAAGATGGAGAAGAACAGTGCTACTTTCAGTGTTGAAGCCATTGTTCAGTGTGGAAAACCTAGAGCTTCTAATTGCCCTTAAATAGCCAAATAATCAATGCAACTTAGTAAAAATTAAAAAAAATAAGTAGATTTACTCTTCCCATTTTTTTTTTAAAGTATCTGAAAAGTCCTTATATTTTATCATCTAATGCAAATTAGTCTTTGCACTTTAAAATTGAGTAATTTAGTCTTTATACTTTTAAAATTAAAGCAAAAAGGTAAAATCACTAACTAGTGTAATAAAAACGATTAAAAAAGATGACGTGGCATTTAATCTTGTGTTTATTTGATGATGTGGCACCAATAAAATATATTATTTTAAGCTGACGTGGACAAAATAATAAACTAAGTTGGCAAAAAATAATTTGATGTGACATTTTTGTCAACTTAGTTTGTTATTTTGTCCACGTCAGCTTAAAATAATATATTTTATTGGTGCCACGTCAGCATTTGACATCCACGTCATCAAATAAACACAAGGTTAAATGCAACGTCAGCTTTTTTAACAGTTTCTGTTAAACTAGTCAGTGATTTTACCTTTTCGCTTCAATTTTAACAGGGACTAAATTACTCAATTTTATAGTAGAGGGATTAATTTGTATTAAATGATATACTACAAAGACTTCTTAGATACTTTGATTTTTTTTTTCAAACATTTTCGACCCATGGTGAATGAGTTTTTTTAGAAAGGAAATTAGTGAATATTTTTTTTATTTGAAATTATGAAAAATTAAAAGTTTATTACTTTATCAATAGAGCACACCATTGACAATGAATATTATTTTAACGAATAAAAAATATTACTTCTTAAATAATTTATAAGAACTTCATCCATACAAAACCAAGTGGGCTAATTAACCCAAACAAAATTTACTCTTGCTCATAGAGGAATAATTAATTTATTATCGAAGACTTGCCTTTATTTCTTTTGGCGAAATGGATTTTTTTTTTTTTTTTTTTAAGAAATGGCAACCTATTTGGAGAATTAAAAATTAGTTGAAATTTGGAATAGTTTTTGAAACAATATATATTTTCTAGCAAGCCAAAGAGATAACGGAAAGAAAATTATCTACAAATTCAATGAATTTGATTATTATGTACAATTATTGAGTCACAACTTTGAGTCACAACTTTGAAAATGATATGTAAGAAGCAATTATATATATATAAAAAGGGAATCAAAATTAAGAGGACCATGTTCTCATCTCTTATAATAGAAAGAACATCACAATTAAATGGATTGTCAGACGCAAAGGCGAAGGCAGGGCTTGGCCCCTACTTAAATTTTTTAAAATAAAATAAAATTATATTTAATCCTTCAAATTTTGTTTAATTTTTCAATTTGGTTCTTTAAATTTTTTAAGACTTTTGAAATAAAGTAAAATTATGTTTGGCCTTTCCAAATTTTATTTAACCCTTCAATTTGGCCCCATTTTATAAAATTTGTTTGATATAATAAATATGGTAACACTTTTAATTTAAAGTTTAAACTCATTCATTATTATTAGCTTAATTCTCTCTATTACCTTTTCAATCAATTAAATAAATAAATTTATAGTAATTATTTATTTAATATTTTTCATTCTATGCTTATAAGAAAAAAATAAAGAAAGAAAGTTAAACAATTACAATATCTAATACGAATTGTGCATTTAACTTATTTATTTATTTTTTTAAATATATGTAATCTTATGATTTTCTTTTATAATATGAAATAATTTAATACATATTTTAATTAGACAATAAAATTTTTTTGATGTTGAGACTTTATTTCTCATTAATTTTTTTCATATGCAACATGAATTATAATATTTAAAATTTTAAAAAATTATGTCATTATAAGAAATTTATATATTGTTAGTAAATTTAATTTCATATATAATATTTAAATTTAATATTTTCATACTAGAGTTGTCCATGGATCGGTCAAGTCAGACTCACATAACAAAAAATTTTACTCGCCTAAGACCCAGCCTGATTTGAGCTGATGGATAACCCTATTTTTAGACAGATTTATTTCATACATGATTTTAATTTTAAATATTTATATATATATATATATATATATATTTCGCCGCTCTATCAATATTTCTAGCTTCGTCTTGATAAGCACCTAATAATTTTACGACCCATGTAAATAAAAATGAGTATAAAACCTCGAAGATATAAAATTTAATATTCATAGTTACAATTTTATCGAGCTTATAAAACTGAATTTGAGCTGTTCGAATAAATTATAAATCGAGTTAGAGTATAAAAAATAAAGTTTGAATATACTTTCGAGCTTCAAATTTTCGAATTTGATCAAACTCGAACCTGGCAATGAACCGATTGGATTACAACCATAATAAAGAGTATTCAAAATTATTTTATCGTTAAAACCTGACGTGAGTTAAATATGAACAACAGTATATACCTTTGTAAGTAATATAGGGCTAGCTTGAGTCCATAGAAATCATGACCCACAAATAATTGCAAAGCGGAAATGTAAAAGACAAAAAGATAGAAAACATGTACACTTGTGAAAGTTTATATCGATATTGCTTTATATCGATATTGATTCTACTCTTTATTTTTTTTTAAATATTCGTATTTAATATTTATATCCAACGCATATTTGAATATGAATATGAAAATATTATATTTTAAGGATTTTCCAAATATATAAAAATTAAAAAAAAATTAAATATACCCGTATCGATCTACACTCAAACCCGAATAATATTGGTTTATATAAATCTCACACGTACATATAAAATTTGCTGTTAATTGCAAGATTTGGTGCATGTGGAAGAGAGTGATTGTTCATGATTTTCTGACGACCGATTGCTTCAGATAATGAGAAAAAAATTTCATTCTCTGTTAAATAAGAAAAATAGTAGTGTCATGCTAACCTGTCAGCTGAATTTTTTAATAATAAACCTAGGCTAGGCGATATAATTAATTATAATTTATAACTGATAAATTAATGAAGTGATACTGTCGAAATGGGGCATATGGCCCATGCAAATTAAAATTCCAAAGCATAGATTTCTTGTGTACAAAGAATTTAATTTTATCGAAATCAACATGTATAAAATAATATTATATATTTATATTGACAAGTAGATCTCAAATTTTTTTTCCTTCCTTAATCCAAATTCGTGTAAATTTGTTTTATTGTTTAAATAATATTAAAATATTAAAAAAATTTATTTTTATATTAATATTTATGTAGTTTTATTATTAAATTTAAATAAAAATAAATTTTATTACATAAGCAATAATTCGAACCGAATCGGTTTTAAAGAATAAAAAAATTTATTTAAATTCGATAAAATACAGATCGAACTCACCTGATTTTTGAGCATGACTATTGACAAGTAAATGACAGCGAATTTTGTAGGGAAAAAAATGATATTGAGTTTCAATTTTGTACGTATTAATTGTCCTAATAATTGATATCAATATGTAATTAATCTATGGATAAAGCTGTGATATGGTGATGCTTTATTGACTTTCCGATTTATTATTATGAAAGATAATTATATTTATTGACATTAAAATTATTAGACTGTACGAAAAAGTTAACATGATGATATGTATTTTTTATTTTAAAGTAAAAAAATAAAAAATTAATTAAAAAAATAAAACATGATAATTTTTTAATTTACTTGTGAAGTTAAAAATTTTGATCAATAATATATAAAAAATGACTTTATTATTATTATTATTATATATTATTTATTTATTTAAATTTCATTAATAATCCTGAATTCTGAGATATGTATAATATATAGGCGACATTATTATTTATTTATTTATTTATATTTCATGTTTCTTTCAAATCTTGATATATGTAAAATATATAGGCTGACTTAACAGGGATAGAATCTAGTGTTCCTTTCAAATCCAGGTTTATAGTATACAACTAGACTTCTTTATGCGCTGGATTGTAGTCCGGATATTTTTTTTTTGTCAAGTTTGTTTCAGGCTGGGCACGGATCGACTTATAAATTCGTTTTATTATTTATAAATTATTAAAATATTAAAACAATTATATTAATAATTTTATATAATTTATAATTAAATTTAAATAAAAAATTATTTAATAAATAACGATATGAATTAAAAAGAAAAACCTTATCCAGTCGGGGCGGGCATGGAGCTCATAACAACTAATTACTTCATTGCTACGTCCACATATCTATAATCAAACTTTTATAAATCAACATATGCATGTCTATAGTTTCAAAGAGATATATAATGGAAAACTAAGTCATCATGAAACCTTTAAATTCAAAGTTTTAATTTTTTTATATGGGAGAAATAAATTCAAATTCAGCTGTTTTAATAGAAGAATACATACAATAACCATTAAATAAGCTGTTCAGACGTAATAAAAATTTGATATTTATTTATCTTCTATACTATATATAATGATAGTGATTGAGTTAGTGTCACGAGTTAAGTGACACCAACTCAATTAAAAAAATTACTTAAAAATTAAAATATAATTAAAACAATAAAATAAAACTAAAGATATTTTAATATTTTAATTTATTTTTACACTTTAAAAAAAAAATTAAAACTACCCACTCTTAAAAAAAAAATTCATATCTAATAAAAAACCACCTATTTAATTTTTGAAAAACACCCACAAAATGAGTGTAACAGATTATAGTATCTACTATCCCCTTTAAACTAATCTAAAAAAGTATAGACATGCTGATTTTTTAATTTCATTTACTAGATCAAAATGTTGCAATTATGAAGGAAATCATTTAAATATAACAAAATTGAATTCGAATAAATCGTTAACTCAAATTAATAATTTAAAACCACTATAGAATATTTAATTACGCCAAGCACACCCAACAAGGGACAAAGAGTATCTTTTATTGCTTCAAAAGGTGGTGTCAGCTTGGAAGCTCGATACTAAGTTCCCTCAGCTTTTGGCAATGGAGCCACAAATCTGTTACTGTATTGAGATATTTTCATCTCTTCAAGATAAACAGCTACTGACATTTCCTTATATCGGCCTCAAGTACATATTAACCGTCCCATCCAAATTAGAACTGTCCAAAAGTCGGTAATTCGTCCGACCTGATAAATTTCATTTGTATTGGATTAGATTTAGATAAATTTTTTTATAATTTGGATCGATCCGAATTATTATTTATTGAATAAAAATAATTTTTATATAAATTTAATTATAAAATATATAAATATTAATATAAAAAATATTTTTTTTAATAATTTATGAATAGTAAAACGGACTTATGGGTCAGCTCGAGCACGATCAAAAATAGATTTGAACCAAAAAAAATAAATCTGGGTCGCGACTCGACCTGACCCATAAACACATGGGATTTTCAGCTCCTTTTAGTTTTGTCTTCTCCAAACCACCCAATGGTCTGAGTTGAGCAAACAACTTCAGAGGCATCGAGGCCTCTCCTTTTTTATGTGATGCTAAAAATGGCTCCTATTTCACAGGGTTAGCTCTGATTCATTAATACTTCATTCATAATGTTCAATTGTTGAAATCCTATGAAAATAAAAAGATGCCGCATATACTACTAGTATAATATTTGATAGGAGTGGATTTAACTAGGACCAACAGAACACACTTGGACTAAGCCCTACCTTATTGGACCACTAGATTATGGCTTAAGAGAAGCACCATTAGGCCCAAGGATCAAGCCCAAAAGCTATTGGGGTCGACCACACAAGGAACTCAACCAATGTTGCTAGGGCCGGCCATACTAGATAATGAAAGAAACCCATAAAGGCCCAATGACCTCATCACATGCTAGGAGCCACGAGATCATGCCACTTTGCATGATCTTGGCCGTGCACTCCCCTTTAAATAAGGGCCACTATTCAAGATTTGACAAGTCCAAACAATTTGTCTTCACCTTTCTCTAAAACTCTTTCTACTTTAAGCCTTTCTCTCTTTATCGAACTACCTTAAGTGGTATTTTGAGGGTCAGAGTGTGCCTTGGAAGATCACCTACGAACACTTTTGATTGTTAGGATTTGACTTCATGCTCGGGTTAATACAAAAAAATTCTTAAAATATGCAACGAAAAGTTGGTGTTTTTCATGTGATCAAAAATACGTATTTAAAACAAACATTTGATTAGAATCGTACATACTCGTAACTTCGAGTGTACATACTTAAAGACTCGCAACTTCGAGTGTACATGCTTAAAGACTCGTAACTTCGAGTGTGCAGTTTCTCAAGATGCAGTAGCAAGTCTGTTTTTGAAAGGATCTTCCAAGGTTAAGAGCGACACAAGTATGCAACCTCCAAGGTTATCCACATAATCAAATTGTTGGAACCTTGTAACTTGTAAGGGTTAGGGATTTACTGGTGCTAGCAGGCAAACCAATTGTCCTAATCAAAAGGTTAATCTCTAGGATATTTCTCTCAATGACGAATCTCACTATGAATTCTTTTGCGGCAATGAAGAACAAAAGAAAAGGAGGAAGCAAAGACTAGCGAAGGGAAAACTATTTTCTGTTTTAGCCAAATTCTGTCTCAAGATTAAGTTATTATGCAAACTACTTTTGCACAATTAACTCACTCTCACTAACCCTATGGCCTACCCTAGCATATGATAAAGTAAGGACTAAGGGTTTGATTCAAAATTAAACATTTAATTTGAAGAGAAACTCTTGTTTCCATATTCGATCATGACACTAACTTTTAGTTTTATTAGCAAAACCTCTCATCAAATGTGTCTAAGTGCATGGCTAGTCATTAGAGATGGCAATGGAGCGGGGCAGCGCGGATTTTGCAGTATCCGCCCCGCCCCGCTCCGCCATAGCACTGCTCTGCCTCGCCCCCGCTCCGCCGTGGATATTGAAATTTCAATACCACTACCACCTACATGGATGTCGATTACATCCATAACCGCCCCGCTCCGCTCCATTTGATATTTATTAATTATTTTTATTTTTTTTCAAATAATAAAGCATTGTAAAAAAATTTAAATATAAATTCAATATAAACATGTTTCTAATATAGGAAGAGAAAAAAAATAAAGTATTAGGTTAAGAAAAAGAAAAATAATAAATTTTATTATTCTTTTAAAAACTAAATATTTAAGGGCAAAATTGTAATTTCAGTATTCGGGGAGGGGCGGTGCGGAGCAGGCAATTAGTTCAACTGCTCCATCCCCGCTTTTCAAACAAAAAAAATCGCACCGCCCAGCTCCGCTTCCATTGTTCAAAAAAAAAAAAACCTCTCAATTCGGATCGAATCGGTTCGAAATCCATCGGTCAGATCGGGTTTTGCCATCCCTACTAGTCATGCTTGAAAGACTTACGGAGTTTGAAGTTTAATTCACAATCAAACACTCTACTTGAACATAAACACCTCCCCTTCAAGCTTCCCTAGTTTGGCTATGACACTAACTTTTAGTGTTCTTAGCTGAACTTTCCCACAAGCATGTCTAAGTATATGGCCAATCATTACAAGTGTATATGTGATAGAGTTTGATTGATATTAAATTCTTAGTCATATTAGCAAGTTTGGCCAACATAAGGAACCAAGAGCAAGACTTTGATTCCTAATCAAACTCCTTGCTTAGGTAAACTCGTCCACTTGCAAGGTTCCTAGTTTCAATCAAACACCATCATACAATGTCTTGGTTGAACCTAGACTTATACTAGGCCATGTTCAGCTAACTAAAGATAGAGAGAGGAATCGTTTGGTTCTTAACCAATCTTTAAATCAAAGAGAAACTCTTTCGCTTTGGACATCCCGTTTTCAACTAAACATTATCCTTTAAGATATGGTCTACATTTAGACAATGCCTTGCCAAGACAAGATATCCTCAATGTAATTAAGACATCCTTAATTAGATTTCAATAAATCTAAATCATGTTCTAATTCAACTAATTGAACTATTCAATTAGGTCTTCCAAAAATAACTTTTTATTCAATTTAGTCTAACTTAATTAAACACCAAATTTAATCCAAAATTTTGATTTATTGTGTGTGTAGCCCATTAGGTTTCCAACATGTTGGCAATGAGCATAAATTAAAATCTATGTTTTTCAACAAAGCTTATAATTTATAAACATAGATCATGAGTGATATCTAGCACTACATCATGACCACCCAAATGTTAAAAAGTCAAGATTACCTCTTAGAAACCTTTTAGTAACCAAGTTATTAGTGTAATTCAGTTCTTTCACCATATATCCGAAAAAGACCATGAGCATGGTGTAGTGTCTACTCATGAAATCAATACATATTAGTTCTTGCAGCTTATGGTTAACTTTATGAATTTAGAGAAACGATTTTCCTAAATTTATTGTGCTTTGGTCAAAGACTTTATCTAGTTAACCTAAGCCAAGAATACAAAAGATATGTCTCCAAATGTCACTTGAAGTTGTGAATCCTCTCTAGATCTCTCATCCAAATTCTTATGCTTCATGCCGCACCCAAAATCACCCTATTTAGGTATCCCTTTTTGGAATCCGTTCAAATAAAATGAAAGCATGACAATTCACACACAAAATGACCTGGTATAACAAGTTTGAGGATTATTTACACAATTGACACGTGAGAACTTTCCATAGACACTTGAGTGAATATACCAAATTGAGTTCTCACCGCAGACCATGTTCGGTGAACTTGTTTAGCTAACAAGCACCTACATGTTATCCTAAGTATCCTTCATACTTCAACTCATGAGATTGGTTGCTTACATCATAAGTAAGAAGGCTTAACATGTACTAGTCTTTGAGCATTGCTAATGCTCTATCTTGGCAATACAATGACCAGAAACAACTTTAGGAACATGGCTTTGATTCATAAGGATCTCACAATTATAACCTTTTATAATTTCTTTGCAAGGCCTTTATGTTCCATGGGTTTCATCTAATTAGTACTTAATAATTGCTTATTATTGTACTACCAAGAAGGAAAACCTTTTATCACTAATGTATAGTGATAGATATGCATTATTAACTGTATATCCCTTGCCCAATCTGATTGGCTCTAAGGCATATACCAACACTGACCTTTCTCTTCTCTCACAGGACCTCACTAGATTACGTGCGAGCATCATTTACTAGTTGGTTCTTCATCCTTCATAGCAAAACACTTAAACTCCATAAGTCTTTCTCATTTGAGTGGAAGTTTGATTTTACTCCATAATATATGATGCTTTCGTTGATAGGAGAGCTTATCCAATACCTCTTAGAAAAAGGATTTTAATCGACGCTGGTTCGAGCCGACCTCCTCATCAAAGTGATACTTCCCCAAGGAGAACTACCTCACCAAGGGTCATCGCAAAAGAGCTTTGACCGGAGCTTAAACAACTCCTCCTCCTTAAAGAGGCTGATATCCAAAAAGAGGTGAATGTTGGCACTCATACCATACACAATGACGAAACTGAGGTTGTAAGCGATCAGGACTTTGAAAAGCTAAAAGACGATGTCTGAAACTTGACTAGGGTGTTCCAAGACTTTATACAAAGGAATCCACCACCATGAGAAACCAATGCGGATGAAAGAGAAGAGGAAAGACCTCGATAGCAGAAGCATGTTCGATCCGAAGTAAGTAGGACGAGCAAGGTTGAGGAAGAGGAAGTAGCGACCCATAATCGGAACACAAGGATACTAAAAAATTAGCAAAATCGATCATATTCCATATCCTGAAGCCCTTTCACACCAATAGAACACCTCTCCAAGAGCAATGGAAACCATTCAAAGAGAAGCATAGGAAATGAAAGATCTAGAAACTCTTTACGTGAGATAAAACACACCTCTGACTTGAGAATAGGCTTAATAGGAGAAGAGAGATCAGAGAGCTCAATAGGAAGCTCAAAGAAAAGAAAAAGAAGGAAGAGATCAACTTGAGAGAGAAATTGGAAGAACAAAGGGAACTAGCGAACTTCGATAAAAAGTGAGAGGATGAAGGCCATGGAAAAGAAGACAATAAACAACAATTTTGTCCATGGTCGACAGGTCGGACGTGCCATCATAAGCTTCTATAGTGGGGAAGCTTGAAGCCTTGGGTAGTAGATCAGCTTATATTTCTTTGATGAACAAAGCGGTCACAAGTGATTCAAAGTCGACTAATGTACTCCCATCATCCGCCACTTTATGATTTACAGCTTCATGATTTACAGCAAACAAAAATGATTGGCTCAAGGCTAGCCTCTTGGATGTAAATCCGGCCTAGCCATCACTTGGATGAAACCAAGATCATCAAGCTCATAATCATTTTTTCCAAAGAGAAAAACAAATGTAAAAAGAGAATGCTCCACAATAAACTCATATTCAGCAAAGTATACACATGATAATGACAAGATATATGAGCAAAAAACATAAACAAGCAAGAAAACAAAGGTTGGCTCAATGTTGCCCCCTTGTATGCTAGATCTGGCCTAACCATCACTTGGACAAAACCAAGATCATCAACCTCAAAACCCTTTTATTTTAAGAAGGAAAACAAAAGAAAAATCACTAACCTACCACAATAGACCAACCCATATCAAATATCAAGGTAAAATATGAAGCAAACAAAGGCACAAAAAGGCCTCTAGGTTCGGCCAACATGGAAAATAAAGGAAAACGTTTTGCAAACTCTGTAGTTTGTAAAAAAGAAAAGAAAAAGAGCATTTGAAAAACCTCTTGAAAACCTAAAAAACTTAACAAGAAAAATGAAGAAATATTAGTGAGAAGAAGAACTTTTTTTGAAAGAAAAATAAAATAGCAAGAAAAGAAGAGCATAAACTACCTTAGTAAAGCTTTAAAAATCCTCAAAGCCCTCCTTTTTTTCCTCCTTTCCTTTCTTTCTTTTCTTTTCTCCTTAGAAAATTTTCAAACTTTTCTCCCTTATTTTGGTGATAGCCGAATGGCTTAAGAAATGAGCGTTCCCTTCTATATATTTCTCCCTTAGCCGAATCCTTGCTAGAAAACCTTTTGGTCATCTTTTTTTTCATGCCAAGTGGTCCCCCCTTCCAAATAGTCCCCCTTTCCTAGTCTTGCGGCCCAAGTATCATTCCTATTTGACCAAAATTCCATGTCATGTGCCTCTTGCTCCCCCTCTCTCCTAGTCATCCACTTATTCACCAAAATGGCATTCTTTTACACTTTTTTAAAAATAGCCTTCATCCTTCCACTTTACTACACTTCTACCTTGGGATATTTCCATATCCTTCTCCAACTTTCATTTATTTCTTATTCATTCATCCATCCTATCCAAACTATTTTTCTTCTCAATTGCACCATTCTCTACAAATCCAAACTTTTAATTTATGCAATTTAGTCCCTCCATTTTCAATTTCTTCCCCAAATGGATTCTCCTCCTATTCTCCTTGCAATTGATCTTTTCAAATCAATTTATTTATTAATTCTCCTTTAAATTGAACTTTCAATCTCTTCCAATTTGAAATTTTCCAGAATTCTCTTTGAAATTAAACTTTTCAATTTGTTCAATTTAGCCGTTCCATATTCAATTCTTCTTCAAATTGATTCCTCCTTTATTATGCTTCAAATTGACCTCTTAAATCCATCCTTTTATTGATTCTTTTTCGAATTGAAGTTTCAATTTCATTCGATTTAACCTTTTCCTTTAATTCCCCTTGAAATTGAACTTTCAATTTAGTCCTTCCAATGTTTCCATCTCCTATTTCTCTATTCTTCAATCCAATTGTCTCAAATTCTATTTCTGTCCTCTTTAATTTGTTCAAATTAGCTAATTTGTCAACTCAATTTTGCTTTTCCCCCTTTAATTTTAACTTTTGATTTCTTTCGATTTAGTCCTTACACTACTTCTCTTTAATCTCAACTTCCAATTTTCCTTTCCGTTTTTTATTGTAGCTCTCCAAATATCAACATTGCTTCATCACCATCCAATCCTCTTTTTAAATCTTGATTTTTTGAAAGTTGACTTTTCTGTTGACTTTGACTTTTGGTCAACTTTGACTTTTTGACTTTTCTCATAACCTTGATCTTACCCATTGTGCCGAATCCAAGTGAAAGGACATTAGACCCCGAAATCGAGGTAAAGTTAGAAATATGGATTTGAAAGAATAATGTACATTGTTTAGGGGTCCGGACAAAATTAGGTGTCTACACCTACATTTTGCAGTAGGGCATTCGAATGCTCGATCTTAGGCATTTGAATGCCACTTTGTTTTCACAAAAAAATTATTTTCCCATAAATGTCATCATTCGGATGCCCCTCAAGAAGCATTCAAATACCCTCACTAGTCTTTGAGCATTGTCAATGCCCCTTCTTGACAATATGATGATCAGGAACAATTTAAGGAACAAGGCTTTGATGCATAAGGATCTTATAATTATAACTCTTTAGAATTCCTTTGCAAGGCCATTATTTTCCATGGGCTTCATTCGATTAGTACTTAATAACTCTTTATTATTGTACTAACATTAAGGAAAACCTTGTATTACTATCTTCATAGTGAAGGGTATGCTTTATTGACTGTGTATCTCAAGCACAATCTGATTAGCTCTAGGGTATACACCAACAGAGAGGAGATGTTAGAACCTGTAATGATGATCATGTTGATGAAGATGGCAAAGTAGACGTTTATCCAGTTGTGGGGGAGTCTTTTGGTTGTTCATAAAGTGATGACAGCCATAACCTCAGATGAAAGGGAGGACTGGAGGCGATAGAGCATTTTTAGGACTCGTGTTCTTTGTGAAGGCAAGGTTTGTAACTTAATTATTGATGGAGGCAACATGGAAAATGTTATTTCTAAGGATGCAGTGGAGAAATTAAAGCTGCAAACTGAAAAAAAAAAATCTTCACCCTTACAAAATCAACTGGGTCAAAAAAGGTAATGAAATTCCAGTTACATCAAGATGTCTTGTCAAGTTTTTCATGGGTCATAACTTAGAAGATGAAGCTCTTTGTGACATTGTGCCTATGGATGTTGCCCATATTTTTTTGGAAAGACCTTGGTTATATTATAATGATGTGGAACATCATGCCAAGCCTAATACCTAATCATTTTATAAAGGGAACAAGAAGATTACACTCCACCCCTTCAAGGAAGACTTGGTTGAAGCTTCTCATTCATCTAAGAGTGGCAAAGTGAAGGGAGTTTTTTCTGCTGCAAAATTTGAAGAAGATAGTAGGGAAATGGGAGTCATGTATGCTTTGGTTAACAAGGTCGTACAAGCTAACCAAGTCAAAAATTTAGATGAGCACCCCCCTGAAATTCAGCAGTCGTTGAAAGAATTTGCAGAATTGGTTGGTATGAATTGCCACAAAGATTACCAACAAAAAGAAGCATCCAACATGCCATTGATTTGGTATCGGGAGCAAGTTTACCGAATCTGCCAGTCTATAAGATGTCGATCGGCATAACAAATTGAGGTGCAAAAACAGGTGGATGAGTTGTTGAATAAAGGTCTGATATGTGAAAGCAAAAGTCCATGTGTTTGTTCAGCTTTGCTTGCTACAAAGAAATACGTTACTTGGAGAATGTGTGTGGATAGCCTAGACATCAATAAGATCACGATTAAATATCACTTTCCTATCCCTCGATTGGAAGAAATGCTTGATCAATTGGCTGGTGCAAAAGTGTTTTCAAAGATTGATCTAAGAAGTGGTTACCACCAAATCAGATTAAGAGAGAAATTAGTGGAAGACTGCTTTCAAAACATCGGATGGACTATATGAGTACTTAGTGATGCCCTTTGGCCTTTCCAATGCACCAAGCACATTCATGCGAGTCATGACTAAGGTAGTGAAGCCTTTTTTAAAGTCATTTGTTGTTGTTTACTTTGACGGTATTTTGGTTTACAGTAGAACCAAAGAAGAACACTTAAGTCATTTGCATAAGGTGTTGGGGACACTCCAAAGTGAGAAGCTCTTTATAAAACCAAAAAAATGTTCTTTCTTGAGCTATGAAGTGGTGTTTTTGGGTTTTATTGTTTCAGCCGAGAAACTTAAACCAGATCTTGGAAAAGTATGTGCCATTAAAGAGTGGCCAGTTCCTCAAACAATCAAAGGTATTCGATGTTTCCATGGACTAGCTTCATTTTACAAGAGATTCATCTTGAATTTTAGTTCTATTATGAGCCTAATTACTGAATGCTTGAACAACAGTAGCTTTACTTGGACAAAATCTACACAAAGAGCCTTTGAACAGATTAACACTCTTATGACAGAAGCACCAGTACTTGTACTGCCAGACTTTAAGAAGTTGTTTGTTGTAGAGTGTGATGTATCCTATCTGGGAATTGGGGCCGTTATTAGTCAAGAAGGAAAACCAATGGAGTTCTTTAGTGAAAAGTTGTTTGATTCTAAGAGCAAGTATTCGACTTATGACTTGGAATTTTAGGCATTAGTGCGGGTCATTCAACACTAGGAGCATTATCAAGCTTATCGGGAGTTTGTTGTTTATTCCAACCACCAAGCATTATGCTATTTGATTTCCAAGAAGAAGCTTAGTGAGCGTCATGCTAAGTCGAGTTCCTTTCTTGATGAGTTCAACTTTACGCTGAAATACAAAACTGGAAAATCTAATGTGGTGGCTGATGCATTAAATAGGTGTTCTCTACTCTTGACTTTCATGAGCACTCAAGTTACCGGTTTTGAATAACTAAAAAATCAGTACCAAACTGATCTTTATTTCTGTCATATAGTGGGAGAATTGTAGGGGTTAATAAGCTCAGAAAAAATTATCTTTTCGGTTACATGACAGATATTTATTTAAAGGCAACAAACTATGCATTCTTGAGGGGTCTTTTTTTGAGAGAGCAGATCATCAAAGAACTCCATGGGAATGGTTTGGAGGACATTTAGGTAGGGATAAAACCATGGGAATGGTGACAAATCGCTATTATTGGCCCAAGATGTTTAAGGATGTGGACAAATTAGTGAAGAGGTGTTCAACTTGTCAATTTGGCAAGGGAAGCTCACAAAATACGGGGTTATATACCTCATTGCCTGAACCAGAAGCATCATGGATCCATTTGAGTATGGATTTTATCTTGGGTCTTCCAAAGATCTCAAATGGGCATGACTCTATTTTTGTTGTGGTAGATCGATTTTCAAAGATGGTACATTTTATACCATGCTCTAAAAATGCTGATGCTTTTCATATTGCTGAATTGTTTTTTCGTGAAGTGGTAAGACTACATGGTGTTCCTACTTCTATTGTTTTCGATAGGGATGTCAAATTCATGGGACATTTTTGGAGATCATTGTGGAGGAAACTTGGGACGCACTTGAAGTATTCCAGCGCTTGCCATCCATAAACTGATGGTCAAACAGAAGTAGTAAATCGGAGTTTGAGAAATTTGTTAAGGTGTCTGTTTGGAAATCATGTAAAGTCTTGGGATTTTGTTATACCAGAGGCAGAATTTGCTTACAACAATTTTGTGAATCAGACCATAAAAAAGGCTCCATTTGAAGCCGCATATGGTCTAAACCCACAACATGTGCTTGAATTAGTACCATTGCCACCAGAAGCTAGAGTGAGTGATGCTGGAGTGGCATTTGCTGAGCATATTCAACAGGTTCATAACGAGGTCAGGGAAGCTTTAAAGACCAGCAATGAGACCTATGCAGCTACTGCTAACCAACACCGTCGAGCAAAGGAATTTGAAGAGGGTGATATGGTGCTTGTGCATTTAAGGCGGGAACGTGTTCCTAAGGGTACTTATCACAAGCTGAAACCCATGAAATTTGGGCCATGTAAAGTACAGAAGAAAATCAGCTCTAATGCTTACCTAATAGAGTTACCTTCTGAATTACAAATCAACCTCATTTTTTATGTAGCAGACTTGTACCCTTTTGAGAGGTTTGATAGGGAAGTAACTCCTGTTGCAGAGTAAGTTGGTAGTTTACACACAATACAACAAGATGTTATTCAGGAAGTGCTTGATGTCAAGGAGGTGAAGCCAAGGCGTGGACACCAGTATCGACGATTTTTAGTTAAATGGTTGGGTAAGCCTGCCACTAAAAGCACTTGGGTGACAGAAGTTGAATTGCAGCAGACTGATCCCGAAATATATGCTGAAGTTTCTAAGATTTTCGCATCAGAAATTGGTCTCTTTCTAAGAGGGGGAGAATGATGCAGAAACAGTTGTTTAATGTTCTCTTCTTTTTGTGTTCTTTTTTTTTTTTGTTCTTAATTTAAAGTGTTTTCTTTGTAATAAGTAGTCACATGACTAGCATGTGACTTTTTAATGAGGCTTAAACTTAAGATTATTTGGGCCTTGAAGATTGGGCTAGGTTTAGTAATATGCTAATGACCCTAGTATAGATAACCCTAGGGATTTGTATTCAGCATTGTTATTATTTTCAGCCGTAATATTATGTTTTCAGATTTGAGAGGTTTCTAAATCTTAGAACCCCTCTTTTATCATTCTACTTCAATCTATCCTACTTCTCAATTTCTGTTATTTGAATTGCCGCTTTACATCTTCTACGGCATCAAACTAGTATCTTGATCAAATCGCACAGAGACGAAGCAAAATTCAATATACAATTACTCAAAGACACTCAAAATACTAAGTGTGGATCTAAGAAGCACGAACACGGACACACAATACGGGTGCGACACGATACAGACACGGTAATACGAGAATTTTTAGAAAATTAAAACACGAGTACGACAGGATACGACAATAATAAATATTTTTTATATAATAATATACAATAAAAATGTAAAATTGATACTTTTCAATCAAATATTAACATGCAAATAGCTTTTTAATTTTTTAAAAATTATTTTTGAATTTAAAAACTCGAACATTTAAAAACCTATTTAAATCAAATTGCTCATTGTTGATCTCATATATGAGAGAAAAATACAAAACAAAAACTTTCATCGCGTGTTTGGAGGTGTCCAATCGTGTCCGGACCCGGCTCTAGGCTCTAGCCAGATTTTTTTCTTCTTTCCTTACCCAGACCCGGCTCTAGGCTGGCCCGCGGGCCCGAAGTTACTGTTCACCATATATAAAAAAAATATATATATATATATTTTATTTTTATAATTAAATTTTAAAAAATAATATTATTTTAATGTGTGAACAGTGATTCAGACCGGGTCGACTTGGATCATAAATATTCCTGCCCAGGCCCGATCCAGTAAGGGTCGGGCCTGTTGGGCAAGGCGGGCTGCCCGACCCATAAGCAGGTCTAGTTCGTGTATTCATGTCGTATTTATATTATTTTTTGTGTTATGTTTTAATTATTTTTTCTATGTTTGTGTGCATGTCGTGTTTCAATCATCTCATATTTTGCATAGTTTGTAATTGTGATTCCATTTAGAGAAAATTTTGTGTTCGTGTCGTGTCTCAATTCATGACATATTTTGCATAATTTGTCATAGTGATTCAATTTAGAGAAAAAACTGTGTTCGTGATGTGTTCGTGTTATTTTTGTGTGTGTTGAAAGTATTATAAATTTATACAAAATTTTTACAATATAGTAATTCGTTTTATATAAATTTTGACAGTTCGTGTATTTGTGTCGTGTTCATTTTATTTTTTGTGTCGTTTTTTAATTATTTTTTCATGTTGTGTTTGTGTCATGTCTCAATTAATTCATCTCATATTTTGTATAATTGTCATAGTGATTCGATTTTAACTCTAACTGTATTTACTTAAGATATTAAAATATAAAAAATTATTTAAATAAATAATAATTATCTAAATGATTCAATTTAAATTTATTTATAATTGTTAATTTAATTAAAAATTTATAAATATCAGCGAAGCCGGAGAATAATTCTAGTACATACATATATTTTAACTACACAACCCTCTCACACACTAACACATGTCAGTTTTTTTTTTGAAAACGAAAGAAAAAAGAAAAAGAAAGAGAAAGGAAAGAGAACAAAGATGATAAAAATTTAAGTGTTTGTATTCGAGTTTTTTTTTTTTTTTGTATTTAAAATATTATAAATTTATATAAATTTTTATACTTTAATAATTTATTTTATATATATTTTGATACGTTCGTGTATTCGTGTAGTGTTCATGTTAAATTTTGTGTTGTATTTTTATTATTTTTTCTATGCTCTGTTCGTGTCGTATATCAATTCATGACATATTTTGTATAATTTGTTATAGTGATTCAATTTAGAAAAAAAAATTGTGTGTTTGTGATGTATTCGTGTTCGTATTTTTTTGTGTTTAAAGTATTATTAATTTATAAAAAATTTTACACGTTAATAATTCATTTATATAGATTTTAACACATTCGTGTATTCGTGTCGTGTTCATGTTATTTTTCGTGTCGTGTCGTATTTTTAATTATTTTTTCATATTGTGTTTGTATCGTATCTCAATTCATCACATATTTTACATATTTTGTCATAGTTAATCGATTTTAACTCTAAATTCATTTATTTACAATATTAAAATATAAAAAATATTTAAATAAATAATAATAATTTATTTATGATTATTAATTTAATTAAAATTTTATAAATATTAAAAAAAATTCCAACAAAGCGAGAGAAGAATTCTAATAATTTTAAAAAGTGTGATACATTTTATTCGTCGTCACCTTAAATATAATAATAAATTTGGACCTCATTCCTTTAATCACTATCAATTGAATTACCAATACAACTAGCAATTTTAAATTTTAAATCAGAATTGTAATTATAGTGGCAAATAATGACATTGGCAACCTATTTCTTCATCACTATAATTTCTAGTATAGTAATTAAAGACCTTAAAATAATAATAGTAATTGCATAAATTATTATCATTATGATAAATAAGATTTTTGTGACGAAAAATAATTGACATTGATGAATTTAAATTACAGCGACCACTAGATCTGCTTATGGATCGGCTTACGGTCTAGAAATTTTTCATTTTCTTTATTCAGGCTTGGTTTTGAATGAGTTTGGATCGGTTTGTCGACCTGATTTACTGTTCAAATAATAATAAAAAATTAAAAAATAATTTTTATATTAATATTTATATATTTTTATAAATAATTTTTTTAATTAGTTAAACAGTAATTCGGACCGGGTCGACCCGAATCAAGAATATCTCTACTTAGACTCAATACGGATCGGACGAGCTACCCGACCCTTGAACAAATCTAGTGACCACCAACAAAAAGCGCTAGAATAAGTGATTTTCTTGTCACTACAAACAATTTGTAGTGCCAAAATTTACTTGTTAGTCGCTAATATACCTTTCTCCTGCCAAAACAAATTGGACTATAAGGCTGCTGCACAAGCAAATAACCATCGACACCTTAAATCTCCAGAGAACAATGATTCAAAGCAATAACACAAAAAGGAAATAAAATATTTTGGTTGACACTAGCTGATCCCCACCAATCAAAAAATCTACACCAGAATTGATAGGTGGTCCAATTACAACCGAAAAAAACATGACTTGCATCTTCCTTTGCATACATTACACCAAGGGCAAAGACAATATTGTGAATCTGCTAAAGGCAATCCTCTACATTTTGAGGAAAGCTTTTGTAGGAATTCTATCAATAATAAGCATCCACAAACCTTAGGTGGAATTTTAAATTTCCACAATTTGCTAAATTCAAAACTATGATTAGAAGTATGGAAGGAAAGTTTTTAATAGAAAAATTACCTTGATAATTATATTCCCAAACTATCTTATCTCTTTTGAAGGGGAGACAATAATGGCACTCAATTTTTTCTTTAATTCATTAAGTAAATCAACTTTCCAACCAAACAAGGGTCTCCTAAAGAAAGCAATACAATTCTGATGTGAAAAAGTAATTATCAGTGTATTCCACTACTTTTGCCAATTTATCAACAGCCAATAAAAAAAGCTTAGGAAAAAGCTCTTTTAATATTTTATCCCCACACCATCTATCCATTCAAAAAAGAATATATTTTGCCCATTACCTATCAAACATCAACAACTTGAATCCCCTATCAACTTTTAGCCTCATTATCTCCTCCCAAATTGACAATATTCTCCTTCCACACAGCAGACATTGGATGTTTTTTTCTTAACACAAGGTAACCATTTTTTTATCATCGACACCATATTTCACAATCAACACTTTTCTACATAAAGATTCAAAGCCCTTTTACATATCTTCACCACCATTTAACTAACAAAGCAGTGTATTTTTATTGCAAGTTAATAATGCCAAGACCCTAGCTTTCTTAGTTGTACACACTCTCAACCAATTAACTTTTGCAAGCTTTTTTTTTGGCAAATCAGCATCCCCATAGAAAAGACCTCCTAAGTTTGTCAATTTTCTTAATCACTCTTTGGTGACATTAAAAAGATACATAAAGTAGATAAGTAATGAGGATGAAATTGAGTTAATCAAGCAAACTTTCCTTCCAAAGGACAAAAATCTTTTTTTTTTCATAATTCCTATTTGTTCATAATCTTTTCAATCACAGGATTCCATGTAGCCAATCTTTTAGGATTAGCACCCAAATGAATTGACTGCGGGATTACACCCATAATAAAGTGTATTCAAAATTATTTTATGGTTAACACGTGACGTGAGTTAAATTAGAACAACAGTAGATACCGTTGTAAGTAATCTAGGGCTTGAATCCTTAGAAATCATGACCCATAGAAAACATGTACACTTTTTTAAAATTTAAATAGATCTCACACGTAAAGTATATAAATTTTACTGTTAATAATAATATTCTTGGGGGAGAAGATTGTTCATGTTTTTCTGACAACAGATTGCTTCAGATAAATAGAAAAAATTCCATTCTCTGTCAAATAAGAAAAATAAGAGTGTCATGTTAAGCATGTGAGCTGAAATTTTTAATAATTGTTGTGCGGAAGCAAATCGAGATTATTAAAATCGATAAAAACACACAAAAGAAACACAGATATTTTACGTGGTTCGGCCAATATGCCTACGTCCACGGGAGGAGGAGCAAAGCTTTGTATTTATCGGAGATGGAGTATTACACGAGATACGTATTACAAGTGCTCTTTCTAGCACACACTCAACACCTCAATACACAAGCTCTACCAGGCAGCTACAGCCTTTAAAGCTTCTCTACACCTCAACCGGGAGGGGCTCTCTCTGGAGCTCTCACATCTCTACCGGGAGGGAGCTCTTGGAGCTCACCTTTGGAGCTCTCCAGCTCTCTGGAGCTCTTGCTCCTTTTTCCTCTGCTCTCAACTTCATGCCAAGGCCAAAGGCCTTTATATAGAAGTTATTGGCTGCCATAAATGTCAACAAAGGTGGCTTGAAAAAATTTGTCCAAAATCGTAGCAAACTTTGCTACAAATTCGGCTCCCACAATTCAAGAAGAGTTTAGAAACCTTTGGCAGCTTTGGTTGACTAAGAGCTTGAGAAATTCAAGCCATATTCTTTTGTGGACTTTGAGCCACAATTCCAACAATCTCCACCTTGGCGAAAATCCACAGAGAGAATTTACTGATCAGAGCTTCCTCCATTCCTCCTTCAGATTTCATACACACCATTATACACATCAGGGCACCTACTGCATTGGCATGATCCATCAATGCACTGAGCCTGAGTCAATTTTTTTTTTGTCTATTCTAATCTCCTTTCCAATAATTTATTGGCTTCTCCAAGATCCTTCATCTCTAACTCTGAGCTCAGTTGAGCCTTCAGCCTGTCGATCTCCACCTTGCCTTTTTCAGCAGATAGACAAATGATCCATCTTGAAGTTTCCGAAAATAAATACAGTGATTAAATTGACTGCGTGTGTACTTTTCATCCTGTCATGAAACTGTCCAACCGTTTGTACAGCTGTCACGGGATTGTTTTAGACCATACAGTGACCGATTCAACTTGCTTTTCTAGTCTTCGCGACTGGGGACTCCAAAACCATCTGGTTGAGTCATATAAATTTCCTCCTCTAATGAACCATGGAGGAATGCAGTTTTTACATCAAGTTGAACTAACTCTAGGTCATACTGTGCTACTAAAGCCAATAAGATCCGAATAGATGCATGCTTAACAACAGGTGAAAATACCTAATTGTAGTCTATTCCTTCTTTTTGAGCGTAGCCTTTGGCTACCAGTCTGGCTTTGTATCTGATGCTGTCTTTGCCGGTAGCACCCTCCTTTTTGGCAAAGACCCATTTGCACCCAATTGATCTTTTGAGTGTTGGAAGTGGAACCAACTTCCAAGTCTGATTCTGATGAAGTGATGTCATCTCTTCATCCATCGCCTTCTTCCACTGGGCATGCTCGGGGCTGTTTACAGCTTCTTTGTAATTGGTCGGAACATCATCGTCAATTACTGGAAGGGCGTATGCCACCATGTCTGTGTACCGAGCAGGTTTTCGAATATGTCTTTTCGGTCTGCTGGTGGCAATAGATTCAGGTTGCTGAAAGATTTCCGGTGATGACTCCTCCACTTCAGTTAAGGTGTCATCAGATTCTGGTTCAGATTCTTCAGAATTTTGACCAGCATCTTCTGATTCAAACTCCACCTGCTTTAGAGAATCATGGTTCACATTCTCTGGAGTTGACAGTTTCAGCATTACAGATTCGTCAAAGGTAACATCTCGGCTTACGATGACTTTCTTTGACTCAGGGTTCCACAGTCGGAATGCCTTTACTCCTTCACTAAAGCCCAAGAAGACAGCTTTCTTGACTCTAGGATCCAGTTAAGCATCCGAAAAAGCAGCCGATCCAGTTTTAAGACTCTACCTCTAAGGATTTTCCAATCCATGCATCCAATGCTGTAGAGGGTAGTCAATTGATACTCTAAGAGGCCAAGCCTCTACTCAAACCTCACTGAGATAACTCGAACTCTATCAACCAAAGTTCTAAACATCCGTCCTGCACCTCCATTCTATCGTGGAGTGCCCGAAGCTTCAAAGTGTCTGATCTTCACTTTGAGGAACGGATAATCGCCAATATCAGATCTCAGTATTTTGAGCTTTTTACTAGTCTGGACGGGATCTCCACCGTCTACTGAACTGGACGGGGTCTTCACCTCCTACTGGACGGGATCTTCACTGTCTACTGAACTAGACTGGACAGGATCTTCACCTCCTACTGGACGGGATCTCCACCGTCTACTGGTCCTTCTCGGACTCACAGGTCCAGTACTTCGCACTGCCACATGCCAAAGTTACGTGGTGCCATCAAATTTCTCCACCTCGAACTTTGCAGTGGTCATCGAGTTCTTTCTGATGTAGAACTTGATGGTGCGCTGCTGGTTGTTTCAGTTGTCTAATGATTCTGCCATGGTAATAAAACAAAATTACCAACTCAGAGTTTTTTCCTTATCTGTATGGAAAAACGGATGCCGCGGTTGAGTCCAGAATAGTCGAAATAGCCAGGAATGGGTCCAACTGTGTAAATTTTGGACACACGGTGAATATTCTGCTGCAGGTGGCTCGAAATGGACTCGGTTTAGCTCAACCGGCTCGGAAAAGTCTCGAAATAGTGTTCTGAAACGGCTCAAAAATGGCCCAAAAAAGTTGGTCGGAGCTACGGCGGCGCGTACGGCGGCGCGTGGGCGCGTGCAAACTGGTGGTGACCGGCGCGTGGGCTTCACGCGCCTTCAACCTCTGGAGCGCATGCGGCGCGTGGGCGAGTGAGGCCCACTCGCGATTCTTCTGGCGGCGTGTGTGGGCGCGTGCGGCCTCCTCTGGTTCTCCGGTTGATTCTGATGCACTCCTCTCGACGACCTCTTCAACCTGGTATTTTCAAAACACAATTTGGAGCACTTTTGAAAAACAGACAAAATCGAACAAACTCGGTTTTACGTAAAAGTTGGCTCTGATACCAATTTGTTGTGCGGAAGCAAATCGAGATTACTAAAACCGATAAAAACACACAAAAGAAACACAGATATTTTACGTGGTTCGGCCAATATGCCTACGTCCACGGGAGGAGGAGCAAAGCTTTGTATTTATCGGAGATGGAGTATTACACGAGATACGTATTACAAGTGCTCTTTCTAGCACACACTCAACACCTCAATACACAAGCTCTACCAGGCAGCTACAGCCTTTAAGGCTTCTCTACACCTCAACCGGGAGGGGCTCTCTCTGGAGCTCTCACATCTCTACCGGGAGGGAGCTCTTGGAGCTCACCTTTGGAGCTCTCCAGCTCTCTGGAGCTCTTGCTCCTTTTTCCTCTGCTCTCAACTTCATGCCAAGGCCAAAGGCCTTTATATAGAAGTTATTGGCTGCCATAAATGTCAACAAAGGTGGCTTGAAAAAATTTGTCCAAAATCGTAGCAAACTTTGCTACAAATTCGGCTCCCACAATTCAAGAAGAGTTTAGAAACCTTTGGCAGCTTTGGTTGACTAAGAGCTTGAGAAATTCAAGCCATATTCTTTTGTGGACTTTGAGCCACAATTCCAACAATAATAAACCTAGGCTAGGTCGTATGATTCAAATTTACCCGTAATAAACAGTCAAAATGGCCAACAACCTCTTTGGTCGAGTGGCCAAGAGATTTGTGAGACATGAAGTCTTAGGTTCAATCTCAAGCAACTCCTCCACTATGCCAAATTTGACATATAACAGTATTTTAAAGTGCTGTAAAAATTAAAAAAAAAAAAAAAAAACTATTGTTGTAAGATAAGACAACATTTATTCATGTACTGTATATGTGACCGCAGCCTTATGTCTTTAGTAGCATTTTTACATATATATATATATATATAATAACACTTATCAAAATACTGCTATTTCTACTTTATAACAGTTTTTCATGACCTTTTGTATACATTTTTCATTTGCTGCAAAAGATCTCAATGATAGCAATTATAAGTGCTACCAAAAGTATTTTTATATGATAAGATTTATAACAGCACATGTCAAATGCTTCTAAACATTTTAAAAATGCTATAATTATTGGCCTTATAATATATAACAACAATATGCAAAATGCTGTCAAAGTGTTGTCTTTGCTATTTTTAACAATATTTGAGAAATACTATAAAAAAAATGCTGTGTAAAACTAATTTTGACGTAGTGACATTGTCTACAATGAATTTAATTTTATCGAAATTAATATATATATATATATAATTTTTTTTTTGTTGAGTTTTGTATGAAAAAATGATAGTGATGTGAACATGTGATGATGCTTTATTGACTTTTCGACTGAAAATTTATAATATTTATTGATATTAAAATTTTTAGATTTCACAAATAAAATTAATAAAATAGTATATTTATTTTATTTTATAATAAACAAATTAAAAAATTTATTAAAAATTGAAACAATTAGTAAATTTTTAATTCGCTTTTGAAGTTAAAAAATTTAATCAATAATGTATAAAAAACGACTCTATTATTATTATATATAAATTATTTATTTATTTATATTTCATGTCCTAATCCTGAATCTTGATATATGTATAATATATAGGCCGACTTACAAGAAAAACCATCTTGGGTCCCTTACAATGATGGCATTAATTCGTTTCGGTGTGTGCTATGCTGGCTTCTCTGGGCGTGTGAGCTGAGGCGTGCTATCAACTCTCTCTACACATTGATTCTTCCTGCTTCCAATGTTGCTTTATTGTTTGCTTTTTTTTATGTGTCCTGAAGGATTTTTTTTTGCTGGTAAGATAAATAATGATGGCTTTTATATGTGTTTGCTTTAGGTGGTGGAGAGAAAGTTGAGGAAACCTATGGTATATCTACTTTTTTTTGGCTAATTCGAGGGTGGTGAGGTAAGTACTTCATGGTTCTAGGTTACTTATTTTTAGAGGTGGCAAAATGAACCCGAACCCGAAAACTCGTCCAGGAAAACTCGAACCCGAACCCGCCCAAACCCGATTTGACCAAAAAGTCAAAAATCCGAACCCGAAAAAACCCGAACCCGAATGGGCCCGAACCCGAATGGACCCGAACCCGAATGGGCCCGAACCCGAATGGACTCGAACCCGAATGGATCCGAACCCGAATGGGCCCGAACCCGAATGAGCCCGAACCCTAATGAGCCCGAACCCGAATGGACCCGAACCCGAGACCGGCCCGAACCCGAACCCGAATTTAATAGTAAAAATAAAAATAATCAAATTGCAATTAATTTTTTTTTTTTTACAAAGCAATAACTTTAATTATTAATTTTATTCTAATTTTTTTTAATAATTTAATTAAAATTTAAAATTTAATATATATATGATGATGAAATTATAATTTTATCAAAAAGTAAATTATATTTTGTACTTATAAGTTATAACTTTAACGTCTCATATCATGATGAATTTACAATCTAAATATTTTAAATTCTTAAAAATTTTAGAGATGTGAAAAAAAATTGACAATAATTCAATTATTCAGGGTAAAAAAATTTGACAATAATTCAATTATTTTGGCCTTTTGGGTTATACTTATACGGTTAGGTTAGGGTGGGTTTAATTGGATTATGACTTTCATGGGATTTTATTTTAGCCGGTGGGTTTAATGGGGTTTTGGGTTTTATGGCCTTTTGGTTTTGGGTATATTTATTATATATTAATAAATAATCATATTAATTATATATTTATTACGTATAATTTAAATATAAATTATATTTTTTAGTACTACTTTATAATTTATACTTTATACTGATAAAAAAAATAAGTACTCGATAGATATATATATATATATCTTGACTATAAGCATAAATTTTTTGCATTTTATAAGTATATAAACGAATAGATGAAGGCCAGAAATTATTTTTAAAAGTTTTTTATTTTATAGTGAATATAAATTATAATATATTTATATTTTGAAATTCGAGTTCATCAAATCAATTATTTTAAATATCAATATGATTAATTTATAATATATCATATTTTTTATAATAAATTATTTCAAAATTTGATTTTATATAACAAATTAATTTCTTATTCTTTTGGTGCTAACAAATATTAATTTTAAAAAATAAATATAATTAAAAATATCATATAATAGCAAAAGTATAAAAATAATAATAAATTAATAATTTGTTTTTTAGATATAAATATTTAAATTACGTAAAAATGATTACATCTAATATAAAATAAAATGATGTAAAACATATCCGAACCCAGACCAAACCCGAACCCAGACCGAACCCGAACCCGAATGGGCCCAAACCCGAATGAGCCCGAACCCGAATGGGCCCAAACCCGAATGAGCCCGAACCCGAATGAGCCCGAACCCGAATGGACCCGAACCCGAATGAGCCCGAACCCGGATGGACCCGAACCCGAATGAGCCCGAACCCGAATCAACCCGAACCTGAATAAACCCGAACCCGAATGAACCCGACCAGAACCCGCCCGAACCCGCCCAATTGCCACCTCTACTTATTTTAGATGTCTTATGGCTACTTGCTTTGATTTAAAAGTGTTTTTGTGATGTTTTGATGGTTGGTTTTTTTTTTATTGTTTTTTTACTATTCCTTTAATGATAGTTGTATCGAGGACTAGTTTAGAATTATTGTTGGAAAAGCTTAGGTTAGAAAAAATTTGGATTAAAAAAAGTGTGTTTAAACTAACATTTGGTTGGTTTGAGTGATAAAGTAGCTCCAACCCTCAATATGAGAACCAATGTTAGAGTCTTGAGAGTCACCAATGTTGGAAGGACTTTACCATCACACTCCAGACCCGATAGGAATTAGGCTTCCATCAACTATAAAATGGAGATGGGAGGACATCATGGGTTTCGACAAAAAAAAAAAGTGTTTTTAAAAAGTATGATGAAAAATTGTGATTTAAGAACTTTTAAGTGTTTAACATGACTGTGAATGGAATTGAAATGTCAAAAAAAAAAAAAACATGTTTAAAATAATAAAAGTTTAGAGATGCGAGAATAATAAAGTCATTTAATCCAAAAATTAATTTCTAAACCGCAAAAACTCCATTTTTTTAGTTTTATGATTTGAGTTGCTAAACCGTGATTTTAATAACAAAAGTCAAAAAAATTTACTAGTTTAACATTGTGTTTGTAATAAAACACAATTTTTGACCTCAAAAATTGTGTAAACAATAATGCTAAACGGGGCCTAAATAATCTCGCAATATTTGTGAGTTTTTGCTTAGTTTTACTTTCAATAAAACTTGGCTTAGAAAACACAAAAAACAGGGATACCATCTCTTGTTCCTTTCAAATCCAGGTTTATACTATAGAACTATATTTAGCTATGAAGTTCAAATTTAATAATGGAGCTGATAACAACTAATTACTTCATTGTTACGTCCACATATCTATAATCAAACTTTTAAATCAACATAAGCATATCCATAATTATAAAACATTTAATTACGCCAAGCACACCCAACAAGAGACAGAGAGTATCTTTTATTGCTTCAAAAGGCTTTTTTTTTTTTTTTCATTCTTGAGCGAATTAAACAAAAGACTGCAACTTAATTTTATTTTTTTTTTATAAAAAAAAAACACTGCAACTCAAATTTAAAATCTTTACTAGAATTCTACCTCTATTAACCCTTGTAACTTGACTGAAGTCCAAGTGATTGGGTAAGAAAGATTAGAACAACAAAGTTTTCTTTATTCAGAAATATTTCAAAACTTGACAGCCGACCGGGGATCATGCGGTGCAATTAGGCCAAGTTGCATGAAAAGGAGGCCTGGTTTTAAGAACAGGACTGTACTCAAAGAAATTAGTTGGTCTGATCTCAAATCCACCGCTCAATGTTGGCATCACCGGAAAATCTTCTTGGCAAGGCACATGGTGAAACCCCATTGTATACCACAAAACTATATCCTTATTCTCAATCTCCCTATTTCTATTGCTCCAAACTCCTAAGCTATCATCTCCTCGACTCTGATCAGCATATAGCCCTCCAGCCCATTTTTCTGACTTGTTATAAGGAGTCACCCACACATTATAATTTGTAAAGGCAGCTCGGATTTGTGGGTAATCATCGGGTGTTAAAAGTGGCCCAGCTGCTGATCCTGGAATCAAACGATACCCAATTTTATTTCCAGGTTTAGTTCTCTTGTTTGGGTTCACTATTACAAGTTCTGATGGACTCGAGCCTAGTTTAATCCTTGCATCAGCTTCAGTTTTAGCTGTTTCGTGTTCGACTGTCCAATAACTTTTTCTTGGTATGTTCTTGCCTGTGACTCGTTTGGTGACCAAATTAGTTTTCACAAGAGAATTGGCATCACCATCGATGTCAAGATCAAGATGGTAGTTTATGAAGTGATCATGGTGTACACCAATAGTATTGTCTGCTATTAAAGTACCATAGACTTCCTCTTTTATTTGATCAGTGTGGGTGTATGGTGCAGCCTTCACTTCTAGCACTCCTGTTAGCCCAACCTGTTGAAGACAGAAATTCGAAAATTTTAATAAAATTGTGTTATTACATGTATATGGACCAATCATAGTTTTTCTTTATTTTTTTGTATTTGTTTTTATATTTAATAGTAAATGTTTATTCAGAATGGTTAAAAAAAATACTGTGAAAACTATAGTAGGAAGAAGGTGATTAATTTATATTATTATATACCCCAAATTTGATGGATCCACTTGGCTTGAATTCCCAGTCAAGGATATAATCATAGTTGCCCACAGTTGCAACCATCCTCACCACAAGGCTAACCTCTGGTCTAACCTCTCTGATCTGCAAAAACACCACAATTAATTATTTAGACCACTTTCCTAGATGAAATCTAAGTAGGATCGCGGATACGTTTTCAGTTACATCGTGTTTAGTGTGGTTGTGGACGCAACGAATGCTAGCTACCGCAGTCAATTGCGATGAATATCAACACTAAATATCGACGACAAAGAGAGCCAAAATCGCAAAATAACGATCATAGCATTGTGTTGCGATCGTTATTCAAATCAGGGATTTAAATAGCGGCCGCAACACGACGTTTTGGCCGTTATTTTGCGGTTTTAGCTCTCTCTGTCGTCGATATTCACGGCCGATATTTACCGCAATTGATCACGATAGCATTCATTATGTCCGCAACCACGATAAATATGACGCGATCGAAAACACCTCTGTAGTCGCAATTAAACCCCTGATTGAAATCGTTAATTCTCTCGTTGGATTAACAATAAAAAAGAGAATAATTACATCTAGATTTGGAATCTCTGCTTCTGTGTGTCTCCACATTATGTCTCCAGGATGTCTCTCGAATATACACATGGCGTCGTCTACTTTGACAGGCTTTCCATCTTGGTCTGCATAGTAACCATCAAGAAAAACTGCATTGGCTGGGCAATCGTTGAGTGGCTCCAATGAAACTGCTGAGAGACCGAACCCAAATTCGCCACAATCGAGAAATGTGATGTGGTACCATTCTTCGGTTGGATCCTGGTAAGGAATGAAGAGTTCGGATACGTATCCTCTATACATTACTTGACGATATTTTGTCTTTTCAGGATCGTAGATGGAAGCTAGGGAAATTACTGCACCAGCTCGAGCATCAAACCCTAGGTGGAACCTCCAATTGCTCCATCTGAATCAAATCCAAACTTTTTAAATATATAGAGCAGGCGTCCACTTGAATAAACAAAGAAATATTATTATTTTGCCTTACACTCCAATTATATGACAACAGCTAAAATAAAAAATAAAAATAAAAAAAAACATTTTCTGTTTATCATGTGAAAATTTATCATTGGCCAAAATTAATGTGAGTATTTAAATAAATAATTATATATATTTATATATTGCTAAAGTACTTGTAGAATGTAGATTGTGTTCATGCACTGTTGTGAGGGAAGAATTTCTTAGCTAAAAGCAGATGAAAATAGAAATCTTTAAATATCCACAAAATCCCATATCAACAACTAAGACCAATAATTGATTATGTGTATATAAAATAATACTACACATATTGTTGATTGGTGCATGAAATTAAATTAAAAGCATGTGGACTTACATATTCAAAAAAGGTTTAGTTGATATAATCTTAGTATTTATATTACTTACCTTTTTATTTTTTCTTACTATTTTGCTATTTACTAGTTTTTAACAATCCTTATAAAACAAAAACAAAAACTAAAAGATAATATCATAATTTGTTTCAAATGAACAAATAGTTATAAATGTAATATCAATTATAATATAATAATGTGTCTATAAAGTAGAATCATACATTTTGTCATCTGAAAAGATTATATATTGTTTATTATTGTTCAATATATATATATATATATATTTGTGTAAATGTGCTTTTTGTAATAAAAAAACATAGATCAATAGTTTGGAGCCTATAAAACACAATAATAAGGCTACATTTCAGTGTGATTTAATATTTTCTAGATGCAATCCCACTGAAATTTGTGTTTAGGTGGCACGGTGGAAACTTGCTGGGCCGGGCAACCAGGCTCGACAGATTCGACTCAATACCAGTCCGATTTAGTTTGGATCACTATTTACTTAATTAAAAAATATTTTTTTTATTTAAATTTAATTATAAAAATATATATAAAAAAATTTATATAGGATGAACAATAAATTTGGACCCGCGGGCCGGCCCGAGCCCACCCAAAGTCGGACTTAGGCAAGGAAGAAGGAAAAAATTCGGAGTGCTATCCGGCCCGGCCCATGAGCAGGTCTAGTTGGAATATCCCATTGTCAATTGAGCCTTTATGTATATTTTCCAATTATACCCACCTTTTTTCTTTTTTAACCTTAAATAGTAATTGAATCTTACCATTTAATTTTTCTTTTTTCAATCTCCTTTTGTTTTTCCATTTTTATTTTTTAAAATTTTTTGAAATTTTTTTATTAATTTAATAATAAATAATTTTTATTATTTTATAATAAAATAATATATAATATTTATTATTATATAATAAAATTTTATAATAAATACATTTTATCATTATATAATAAAGAAATATAATAAATTTTTAATTATTTATTAATTCCATAAATATAAAATAATTTTAAAATTTTATTTTATACAAATTTTAATCTAATGATCATTTTCTTTTCTCACTATAATCTACCTCATCGCCACCGTTATTTTTGCATCCAAACACTGATTTGAATCTTTCCGCTACAGTACCAAATATAACCGCTACAATAATTAATCTCACCGTTATCGTTGTTTTTAGTCTCACTGAAACCAATCTCAACGCCAATCCAAATAGAACCTAAATTCAGTAGCAACTCACAGCTAGACCTGTCCAAAAGGATCGAGCGGGCAGGCCCTGCCTGAATTGATTTGGGTCTAAAATAAATTTTTTACAATCCGAGCTGATACAGATTACTATTTAATTAATAAAAATATTTGTTATTTAAATTTAATTATAAAAATATATAAACATTATTATAAAAATAAATTTTTTTATATTTTTAAATAATAAAACAGATTTTTCGGATCCGACGAACCAGATCGAATTTTGGACAAATAAAATTTTTACTATCCAAACCTAATCCGACCTATGAAGAGCTCTAACAACGGCCCACCCAGCACCCAGGAAAAAGAAAATGGTAGAAGTAAATTACTTACGAACAAGCTTAAGACCTGCTCAAGGGTCGGGCAGCCCGCCCGGCAGGTCCGGCCCGTACTGGACCGGGCCTGGGCAGGAAATTTTGTGATCCGAGTCGGCTCGACCCGGATCATTGTTTAACTATTAAAATAATAATATTTTATTTAATTTTAATTATAAAAATATTAATAAAAAATAATTTTTTAATTTTTTTAAATAAAGTGAACAGTGCTCACGGGCCTGCAGGCCGGTCCGGATACGCCCAAGGTCGAACCTGAGCAAAGAAATTGAAAAAAATTCAGGCCTCGGCTCGGCTCGGCTCGGCCCGGCACATGAGCCTCTAAGCTTAACCATAGTCTTCACTTAGGAACATTTTCTTCATGCAATATTTTTACAACTACTGTTTAGATTTTAGATCAGTACCTAAAGTTAGCAAAATGAACAGTTGCAATGATTCGTTTGTTTAGACCAAATCAGCTTATCTTGTTTATACAGACCAAAAACTGAAAAATAACAGTGGAAAAGAGATAGGAAAAGATAAGAAAGTTTAAATTAAGTAGAGTAAGAACCTGACTGTATTTCCATCCATCTTCAACCTTGTTTTGCCTGGCTGTGATGCAGGAGCACCATTGAGACGTGGGCCGAAAGGTGGTGTCACCTCGGAAGCTCGATACTCCGTTCCCTCAGCTTTCGGCAATGGAGTCACAAATCTGTCACTGTATTGAGATACTTTCATCTCTTCAAGATCAACAGTTATTGATATTCCTTCTATCGGCCTCAAGTACATATTAACCGTCCCATTCAGATAGTAACATGGGATTTTCAGCTCTCTTTTGGTCTTCTCTTCTCCAAACCACCCAATGGTTTGAGTTGAGCAAACAATTTCAGAGGCATTGAGTCCTCTCTTTTTAAGTGATGCTAAAAATGGATCATGTTTAACTGCCAAATCAATGGCAGCTTCTTGTTCTTCAATGGTAAGTAAAGGGTAGCCAAACCCATTGTGGACTTTATCTGAAATGATGGAACGTTTTGACAAGTCTACTACTATTTCATGACTTTGTTTATTGAGCCAGGCAATGACAAAAGCTCGGCGAGGTGGGGTTTTGGAGGTGGGTTTTGATAGCCATGAAAGCACAACTGGTTTGTCTGGCTCCTCTAAGCCTACATAGTGGAAGGTTAGCTTGTACTTTGAGCTGGGGTATTGTTTGTTAACAATGGCTCGAACCTGGAGGAACTCGGTTGGGGTTAGGGAGTCTAGTGGATGAGCATTAGAGCATGTGAATAGAGTAGAGATGATGGAGAAAATGGAGAAGAGTAATGCTACTTTCAATGGTGAAGCCATTTTTGTGTGTGGAAACCCTAGAGCTTTGTTGCCTTTTATAGCCAAATAAGCAAAGCATGGACAATGCAAATTAACAAAGAAAGAGTACATGCTTTTTAATCCGGTTGATTCATACAATCATTTTAAAAAATAATATTCAATAGGTTTAAAATTCGAATATCAATATTTATAGGGTTTATATTTGATTCACTGACAATGTATATATCTATACACTGTGAGTGAACTAGATGATATTACCTCATTAAAAAATTTTAAAAATAAATAAAGATAATTTTATTTTTAATAAGGTAACATAAATACAGATAACTTTATTTTTTAATAAGGTAACATTATTTGGTTCACTAATCATGTATAAATTTATACACTGTGAGTGCATCAAATATAAATTCATTTTTATAATTCATTTTTTTTTTTTTTCAAAATACAATCTCTTTTATATATATATAAATAAAAATAAAAAACAACAAAGTACCACTGCCAACAATAATGTGGTTTATATATATAAAAAAATAAAGTGCAACTCCTTCTCATTATGTGAATGAGCTTTTTGACCAAAGAATATGGTTTTTTTAATTATTTGTGTACATATTACACACATTTCATATGCCCAAAATGTGCTCTCCATCGAACATCAAACAATGATGTAATTATTTAGAGGAATAATTATAACCAAGTCATTTGTTTTTTTAAATTTCCTTTGGCAAAAAGTTATACGTATCTTATTTTGTAGGTGAAAAGTAGGATCGTATGATACCGTTTGAAATAAAACATCTATTAAATCTCCACTTATTATAGTACATCCTCGTTAGAGTTTTTTTAGATCAACTTCAAAATATAATTTAAAAGGTTGGTACATGTACATTTAATATATATTTAAAAATATTAATTATTTAATTATTAAATAAATATGTAACAATCTTTTAAAAAATTTATCAAGTTAAAAAATTTTACTGTGTAAGATAAATTAATTCATAAAATTTACCTAAATCAAAGGCAACCTAATAATGCATCCTAGCGTTTTGCTCAGTAGGTGATGCATTCTCTTTTTATTTAAAGAATATAAGATTTGAATTTCATACTCCAAATTAAAATAAAATGTATAACATAAAAGCAAAGGTGTCCATTGATTGGTCGGTGTTAGACACGGTATCAATACTTTATATATCTACTCAAGTTCAAACCATTTGATTCGATAATTCGGATCTCAAATTTCACCAAGTCGGATCCGCCCAAATAACTTTATTTTTCAAAAAATATAAATAAAAATATAATACTTTTATTTAATTTTTAGTATTTTTATCTTTTTGTTTTATTAAGTTTTAAAATATGAATAATTTAAAATATTTTTTAATATTTATATTAAAATATAATATATATATATATATAATAACATATATTACATATTTGAAAAAAAATCAGTCGGGCATGGTTCAGGCCTTAAATTTTGGAACGAAGGCCCGACTCGATTTTAAAACAAAACTCATTTTTTTCAAACTCTTTCAAATATTTGACGACGGATTGATAACTCGTATAATTATATAGTTTTTAGTTATGTTTTATTATTGTTTTGTGTCAAATACGAGTTATTATTGTTTAGTCTAATTGTGTTTATGATCTTTTATATTTTTATGTAATTTGGTGTTTTTCACAAGTTTCTTTGAGTGATTTCAGATTACTAGAATTAAGGGCAAATCCAGTTCAGTTCCAGTTCCGACACCTTTTGCCATATCAGCTATATCTCGAGTTTCACTGAAGCAATAAGGCTGAACTTTGTATCCCTGCAAAGCTAAGAGGCATATCTATCTTTTTCATGTTTTACACTTCTTGAAACGGAGTCGTTTTCCCTAGCGAAATCGACCATCAAGTTGGCTGATGTGCAATGACGTCTGTTCTGCACCGTTTTGGTATTTTGACCATATCTCCCGATCCACGTGCGCAAATGATCTGATTCCAACGGCTATGGATCCGTAACTGATAGGGGTATATTTTTCTAGAAGACCATTTTATCAGATAGAGCCTCCAACATTGACAAAATCGACCATCAAGCTGGCTGATCAGAATTGTCATACAATATGACGAAAATTGTTAGAAAAATGCACCCACCTATTATACCTACCTTTGAAATTTGTAAAGCTTGTCTCTTGTCATTTAGCCCTCCAAAATGTGTATAAATAGAGGGCCTTGGATGAGTATTGGGATACATTGATACATTGGTAGGATAGCCATTGTAATAAAATTCTCTAAGTTTTCTTTTTCTTTCCTTTCTCTAGTTTTCTTTTTCTTCTTACATTTCTTTTCATTTTATTCATATCTAGTATGTGTTTCTAATCATATTGTTGAGGTGATGAGGTGAAGCTCTTGGTAAATGCTAAGGTTAGTCTCTTAAACATGAGCTAAAATGAATCATCATTTATAAGCACTAGCATAGATAATATTTTCTTTTGGTTTAAAATCATACTTGCAAAGTAGAGATCTTGATTCATTATTGACAATGAAAATGGCACAGTAAATGCTTGGTTTCATAACCTTGATTTGTTGTAGACATATACCTTGGCATAAGGAATGCTTGGACTCTTTTTATGAGTTTTGAGGACACCAAATGAACATAATATCATATGCTATGGACGTTGGACAATTTGGACTGAATTGCTAAACCTTCCGGTTGGAACCTCCCTTATGTGTGGATTTCAATTGTGTAATAAAACAAGATTAATCTTAGCATAACACCAAGAGTGGATTCTCTAACCTCAACATCCTTTCTTATTGTTTTTTATATCTTGTTTAATTGTTTTTATGTTATTTTGTTTATTTTGTTCTCTAATATCTTGTTTATCTTATTTTGTTGTTGATTCCCTAATATCTTGTTTACTTTCTTTGTCTTATATATTTATAAACTTATACTTATTAATACGCTTCCCTGTGGTTCGACCTCGGACACCCGAGAATTTATTACTTGAACATAACCTGCACTTGGGTTTACAACTCTTAATTGAGTCTCCATCAAGTTTTTGGCGCCGTTGCCGGGGAAGCAATACTAAGTATATAAGTTTATAAGTATATTTATTTTTATTGGCTGGTTATACCGCCTAATTTTGTATATATTTGTTTTTATTGGCTGGTTATACCGCCTAATTTAGTATATTTATTTTGTTTGGCTGGTTATACCGCCTAATCTGTATATTAACTTTGTTTTATGCTTGTTTGGCGACGTGATTTTAGATCTCGTCGTTTAGTTAGATTTTATTGTGAAACTTTTTCAGGTAATCTTTCTAATACAACTCCTACCATGGCTGACAATGAAAGTGTTCATGCTGAAGATGAGAACAGACAAGTACGCACCATGCGTGACTACTTGCAACCAACTCGAAGCTCATCACCCTCTTGTTTTATTTTTCCTCTCAATGCAAACAACTTTCGTTTTAAACCAGGTATGATAGCTTTGCTTCCAAATTTCTATGGGTTGGAATCGGAAAGTGCTTACTCGTTTCTAAAAGATTTCGAAGATGTATGTGTCACCTTTAATGACCAACAATGTACAAATGAAATTGTCAAGCTAAAATTATTTCCTTTTTCTTTAAAAGATAAAGCAAAAATTTGGCTTCATAATTTAAAACCAAGGTCAATTGGCACATGGCAAGAATTACAAACTGAGTTTCTAAAGAAATTTTTCCCAGCACATAAAACTACTGCTTTGAAAAGACAGATTCAAAATTTCAATCAAAATCAAAATGAAGCATTTTTTCAGTGCTGGGATCGTTTTAAAGATTTGTTAAGTTCTTGTCCACATCATGGTTTTGAAAAATGGCGTCTTATTAGTTTCTTTTATGAAAGTTTAACTCCCGAAACTAAACAATTTGTTGAAACAATGTGTAACGGTGAGTTTCTAGAAAAAGAACCTGAAGAAGCCTTTGACTACTTAGACCATTTGGCAGATAACTCTCAAGCCTGGCACACAGATAATTCCTCTGAAAGTTCCAATAGATCTAATGTTGTTTCTAACAGAGGAAAATATCATTTTAGTCAAGAAGATGAGATAAAAGCTAAAGTAGCTAATTTGGCTAGAAAGATTGAAGCCATGGAACTTAGAGAAGTAAAAGAAGTCAAAACGGTTAAAAATGAAGAAAGTTGTGGAATTTGTGAAATCATGGGACACCCCACTTCTGAATGTCCAAACATTCCCATTCTTAAAGAAGCGTTGCATGATCAAGTAAATTCCATAAACACATTTAAAAAACCTTTTCCTTCTCCTTACTCTGAAACGTATAACCCTGAATGGAGAAATCATCCCAACTTCAGTTGGCGGAATAATAATCATGTTCAGGTACCACAATCTCAAAAGCCGGGCAACACTTTTTCCTATCAACCTTCACGTGTACAAACCTTGGAAGAGACATTGCAAGCATTCATGCAAACACAAGCAAATGTGAATAGCCGGACTTCACAGGACATCAATGAGATCAAAAACACCTTGTCCACATTGACAGCTTCATTACGCACTCAAGAAAAAGGTAAGTTTCCTGCTCAACCTCAGCCTAACCCTTCTACTCAATGTCTTGTTTCTTGCTCCAATGAAACTCAACAGGAAAATGCCAGTTCTATCACAACTCTTCGAAGTGGAAAGGCAATTGACAAAAAGATTCCATCAAAAGACCAAGATCCTCTTTCCCCTCCGAAAAGTAATGGTAAGGATGATGGTAAGTCTGAACTTCTTGAAAATTTGGACAAAGAAAAAGGTATGCATCCTGCTCCTTTTCCTCAAAGGTTGCAAACAATAAAGAATTTGAATCAAAATGCAGAAATTTATGAACTTTTCAAACAAGTTAAGATTAACATTCCTTTATTGGATGCAATCAAACAAGTTCCATCTTATGCTAAATTTTTGAAGGACATGTGCACAGTTAAAAGGAAACATAATGTACAAAAGAAAGCATTTTTGACGGAAAGTGTGAGCTCAATCATTCAGCACCTTACTCCACCAAAATTCAAAGATCCTGGATGTCCAACAATCTCATGCATCATTGGAAACACTAGAATAGAACGTGCATTGCTTGATCTTGGTGCTAGTGTTAATCTTTTGCCTTTTTCTGTTTATCAACAGTTAGGTTTAGGTGAACTCAAGGAAACACCTGTTACACTTCAACTAGCTGATCGTTCTGTAAAAATTCCTCGAGGGATAGTTGAAGATGTTTTGGTTCAAATTGATAATTTTTACTTCCCTGTTGATTTTATTGTTTTGGACACACATCCTGTTTCAAATCCAAATGTTCAAATTCCTGTTATATTAGGCCGTCCATTTCTTGCAACTTCTAATGCTCTGATAAATTGCAGGAATGGTATGTTGAACATTTCTTTTGGAAATATGACTTTAGAATTAAATGTGTTCAACATTTGCAAGCAACCTGGTGATAATTCAGAAGTACATGAAGTGGATTTCATTGAAGAACTTGTTCATGAACATCTCACCACTACCACATTCCATGATCCTTTAGAAGCTTATTTAATTGAATATGAGTTTGATAATGCTTCAGAAATTTCACACACTGATTCTTTGTTAAAATCTTTTCAGGATAAGCATTGTTGGAAACAAAAGTTTGAGGAACTACCATCACTTACAAATGTCACTGTACCATCAACTATTGAACCACCCAAGCTGGAGTTAAAACCATTGCCATCCGAGCTAAAATATTCCTTTTTGGGTGAGAGTGAAACTTTTCCAGTCATAATTTCTTCACATCTTGATGAACTACAAGAAGGTAAGTTGTTACAACTTTTGAAGATGCACAAAAATGCATTAGGATGGACCTTAGCTGACATAAAGGGAATAAGCCCATTAATCTGCACACATAATATTTATTTAGAGGAAAATGCTAAACCCTCTAGACAAATGCAACGAAGGCTTAATCCTAATATGAAAGAAGTAGTGAGAAATGAAGTCATTAAACTTCTAGATAATGGAATCATTTATCCTATCTCTGATAGCAAATGGGTAAGTCCTACTCAAGTCGTACCTAAGAAATCTGGAGTTACTGTAGTTAAAAATGAAAACAATGAATTAATTCCAGCTAGGACTGTTACTGGTTGGCGCATGTGCATTGACTATAGGAAACTTAACTCAGTGACGAGGAAAGATCATTTCCCTTTGCCTTTCATGGATCAAATCTTAGAAAGAGTTGCAGGGCATGAGTTTTATTGTTTTCTAGATGGATATTCTGGGTATAATCAAATTGCCATTGCACTTGAGGACCAAGAGAAAACCACTTTTACATGTCCTTTTGGTAATTTTGCATATCGTAGAATGCCATTTGGATTATGTAACGCCCCTGCCACATTTCAAAGATGCATGCTTAGCATTTTTAGTGACATGATTGAACGTAATCTTGAGATTTTCATGGATGATTTTTCTGTTTCTGGTGATTCATTTGATGATTGCTTAGCCAATTTGAAAAATGTATTGATTAGGTGTGAAGAAAAAAATCTTGTTCTTAATTGGGAAAAATGTCATTTCATGGTCACTAAAGGTATTGTACTAGGTCACATTGTTTCTGCAAAAGGGATTGAGGTAGACAAGTCAAAACTTGAATTGATTGCTAATCTACCCACACCAAAGACAGTAAAGGACATTAGGTCATTCTTGGGACATGCAGGTTTTTATAGAAGATTCATAAAAGATTTTAGCACGATATCTAAACCTCTATGTAATCTTTTAATGAAAGACACTGCATTTGAATGGACTAAAGATTGTGAAGATGCTTTTGAAAAACTCAAAAATATGCTCACTACTGCTCCTATTATGAGATCTCCTGATTGGTCTTTACCATTTGAAATAATGTGTGATGCTAGTGACTATGCTGTTGGTGCTGTGTTAGGACAAAGGAAAGATAATAAACCACATGTAATTTACTATGCAAGTAAAACTTTAAATAGAGCCCAAATGAATTATTCCACTACAGAAAAGGAATTACTTGCAGTTGTTTTTGCATTGGATAAATTCAGATCTTACCTTGTTGGATCATCAATTGTTGTCTTTAGTGATCATGCAGCTTTAAAATATCTTCTCTCTAAGAAGGATGCAAAACCTAGGTTGCTGAGGTGGATCCTTTTGCTGCAAGAATTTGACATCACCATTCGAGATAAAAAAGGAGTAGAAAATGTGGTGGCTGATCATTTATCAAGACTTGTTTGTGATGAATCTTTTGGAACCTCACCAATAAATGATACTTTTCCTGATGAACAACTTCTAATTGTCTCCACGACACCTTGGTTTGCTGACATTGCTAATTTTCTTGCTACAGGAAAAATTCCTTCTCAATGGAGCACACAAGATAAAAGGAAGTTTCTGAATGAGGTAAAGAAGTTCTATTGGGATGACCCTTACTTGTTCAAATATTGTCCTGATCAGATTTTTCGAAGATGCAATCCCGACAATGAGGTAAGTAGTGTAATTAAGTTTTGTCATTCCGAGGCATGTGGTGGTCATTTTTCATCAAAGAAAACTGCTGCAAAAATTTTACAGTGTGGATTTTACTGGCCAACTTTGTTCAAAGATGCACATAATTTTTGCAAGTCATGTGAAAGTTGTCAAAAATTAGGTTCCATTTCGAAAAGAAACATGATGCCTTTGAACCCAATTCTTGTAATTGAAATTTTTGACTGTTGGGGTATTGATTTCATGGGACCATTTCCACCATCTTTTGGTTTCTTATACATTTTAGTTGCAATAGATTATGTTTCAAAGTGGATAGAGGCAATTCCATGTCGAAATAATGATCACAAAACAGTGATTAAATTTTTAAAAGAAAATATTTTGAGTCGATTTGGAATTCCTCGATCTATCATAAGCGATGGGGGAACACATTTTTGCAACAAGGTTTTTGAAACATTAATGAAGAAATATGCCATTACACACAAAGTTGCAACCCCTTATCACCCGCAGACAAATGGACAGGTAGAATTAGCAAATAGGGAGATTAAACAAATTTTGGAAAAGACAGTTAATCCAAATCGCAAAGATTGGTCTCTTAGACTTAACGATGCATTATGGGCCTATCGAATAGCTTTTAAAACAGCATTGGGCATGTCTCCTTATAGGCTAGTTTATGGAAAACCTTGTCATTTACCTGTGGAACTTGAGCATAAAGCATATTGGGCCATTAAAATGTTCAACTCAAACCTTGATGACGCTTCTAATTTACGAAAATTACAAATAAATGAACTTGAGGAACTCAGAAATGATGCATATGAGAATTCTAAAATTCATAAAGAAAGAACTAAAGCCTTTCATGACAAGTTAATTTCAAGAAAAACATTTAATGTTGGGCAAAAAGTTCTACTTTATAATTCTAGACTTCACATATTTCCTGGTAAGTTGAGATCAAGATGGACTGGCCCATTTGTGGTTAAGCATGTGTATCATTATGGAGCAGTTGACATTGAGAATCCTCAAAATGGTAACGTATTCAAGGTAAATGGACAAAGACTCAAACTCTTTTTGGAAAATCATGTTACTCAAGAAGAGGTTGTTTTTCTTTCTGATCCTTGTTTTGAAAATAACTAGATGTAAATATAATTTTTTTTTTTTACCCCGGTTAAATGGCGGATAACGGTACTCCGTGATTATTTAAGTCGGTTCCATCAGCTACCCACAAAACTGATATTGTATATAAATTTCTCTTTCATTTTATTTTATTTCATTTTTTTTTCAGGATGGATGATATTCTCAAAAGATTGCAGAAACGATTTCCTCCTTTTCCTCGGAATATTTTACTGAAGCTTTACCAAGTTCGATTAGAAAGATTAAGAATGCTTATGAACAAAGGGATTCCTGAAGACATACGTTGGATAATTGAAGCCAAGGTACGTGAAGATGAATATCTTCCTGTTTTGCATTTACCAGGTACAGGTAGAAGCACTTATGCAAAGAAGCGACGAGCAAAGCGCATGAGTTCAAATTGCCACAAGTGTGCACGATGGACGTGTAACGGTAAATGTCGTTCTATTGGGATTCCGTCCTCTAATCGAGATGATAAAATTGAATTCATTAAGGATGGACTGAGTAAGGAGAATTTGGGTAATATCCAACTTTCTCTTGAGACGCATCCTAGTGGAGACGTACAAAGAGAAATTCTTGATTTATGGCCGCAATTCCAAAGGGAATGGCAACATCTTGGGAATCTGATGATAAAAGACTCTGTTTGCCAGCTTGTAAGAAAACTGGATGGGAAGCATATCCTCGACTCATAGAAGGCGTTTAAGCCATTTCTGGACGTAAAACCAGAGGAAGATGCCAAATACACTTTCGGCGACATTATTACTTTTGACTTTTACGGTTGATTTTTCTTCTCTTTTTGATTTTCTTCCTGAAATCACGCAAAAATCTTTTGTTAGGTTAACATTTTCTTCTGACAGGTCAAATACACTTTCGGCGACATTATTACTCTTGTCTGATTCACTACTCAGTCCTCTATATATTACACCATGTACTCATTCTCTTTCAGGCACTCGAAAAAGAAAAAAAAAATGGAAAGCACTTCGTCCCAGCGCATTAAAAAAATTTGTGTCTTTGGAGGTGCTTATCCAGGGAAAAATAACATATTCGCTGATGAAGCCATAAGAGTTGGAGTAATACTTGCCCAACAAAAGATCCACTTGATTTATGGAGGCGGTAGTACGGGTTTAATGGGAGCAGTCGCTACAGCAGCACACACCGGAGGAAGTCCAGTTCTAGGAATCGTGCCAAAACTATTCACAGATTTTTGTGGACCTACCGTGGGTAAGGAAATACAAGTCTGGAGTATCCCTGAACGGATAACAATCATGTACCATTCTGCCGATGCATTCATTGCCTTACCAGGAGGTCTGGGTACATTGGAAGAAATAGCTTGCGTGGCTTCTTGGTCATCTTTGGTCACAAATAAGAAACCCATTGGTTTGCTTAATATTAATGGTTATTTTAGTAATTTACTTTCATATTTAGATAATGCTGTGGATAATGGATTCATGTTTTCAGAGGCAAGGAGAACCATAATTTCTGCTACAACCATTGAAGATTTACTCAAAAAGCTACAAGCTTATGAGTGTTTATCTGCTACGGTTGTTTCGCAAACGCTCGGAAAAAGAAAAAGAGATATGGACGAGCAAGGAGTGGATTGCACTTTGTCTTTGTGACATTATCTAACATTTTGCTTGTTGTGTCTCAGTTATAATAAGTGGTTAGCAACCTCTGCAGGTAATATCTCCTAAATTCTACCTTTAAAATTTGACATTGGGGACAATGTCATATTTTAGTAGGGGGTAAGGGACATATTTTGCTAAAAAAAAAAAACAATTTGTTGTGTTTTAAGACATTTAGAAGTATTCATTCTGAACAAGGTCTGAGTAAGGGAGACTTGAGACATACCTTGTCAGTTTGATTTAATCTTCTTCTTCAAAAAAACAAAAAAAAAAAAACAAAAAAAACAAAAAAAAAAAAAACATGTTTAGACTTAGTGTGTTTTTTTTTTAGTTACTTTCAATACAATGATGAGATATGAATTGCATAAGTCTAAAACAGATTTATTAGTGAGAAGATTTTCATGAGAATTGAGCTTGATGTCAACCTTTTTATGAGCCAATGTTAATATGATATGTTGATTGAGAAAGAAGCATGTTTAGACTTAATCTGACTTGTATAATCATCTTTGTGAGTTTTTGAGCCTATAATGATTGATGCATTATACAAATCAATCTAATTTCTTTCTTGAGTGCTCTTATGATTACATGATTCTCTAGAACTTGCTTTAAACCGTTTGAGACTATATTGATACATGTGACAACATGAATATGATAGAGGCATTAGGATTATAACCAGAGCCAAACAGCCATCCATTATTAATGTTCTACGAGAACATCCCCACTAGTGAGCCAATTTGAGCCTACATTAAATATGATGTTTTATTGGTAACCACAACTTACACCTAGCCTAAATATGCTTATATCCTTACCCTTGTTCTAAAGATGAATTTTATATTTTGAGACATATTGCAAAAAAACAAGGGATATTTTTATTTGAAAATTTGGGTTAGAAACAAAAGATAAGTGTGGGGGAAGAAAAGAAAAGAAAAAGTCAAGAGAAAAAGAAAGGGATCATTGTCAAATACATTCCCATATTAAAAAAAAAAAAAAAAAAAAAAAATCTTCTCTTGAACTTCTAGAAAAAGATGTTACAAAGTTGGTTAGAATGATGCAAAGGCTCAACATGAATATTTAGCCTATGTTATTATGTGCTTTATAAGAGTTTTGAGAAGTTTTATTTGTATGATCTTATTATGTCTCTAAAATCTATGAACTCTTTGGAACCTTTGTGATATCTTTATCCTTTTGTTCTTTAACCACATTATAACCCTTTGGCCCCATTACAACCTTGAATAAAGACCTCTTGATTTATGAAGTTGTATGATCTAAATAGTGGAGAATAGGTGGACAAGCAAGCATATGGTAGAAGTGTTTTCATGAGATTGATTGAGTGTAAACACTTTACCACTACTTTAAAGAGTGAAAATCAAGAGAGTATCCCATGTGAGAAGTTGAGATTAAGTTTGAATATACACTATTTTGATTGAAATATGTTATGTTATTATTGGCTTAACTCAAACTATTTACATTCAAGCAAGATTTTTTGTGAATTTCTTTAAGCTATTGATTAGTTTTTAAGACTTGTCCAATGATTATCTCTGATTTATATTGGAAGGATTAGTTATAATTATTATTTTTAGTTTTTCTTATTTCTTCAATGTTTGTGGGTATCGTCCTAGTAAACCCTCACGAGACTAAACTCGTCCACTAGGGACACCTAGGGGTTTAAAGGCTTGTGTCACATGCTAAGTGCCACCGTGATTTCCTACGAAAATGGATTAGATTAGATTTTCTTATTTTATTTTTATTGAGTCGTTGCTAGGGACTAGCAACAATCTAAGTATGGGGGTGTGATAACTCGTATAATTATATAGTTTTTAGTTATGTTTTATTATTGTTTTGTGTCAAATACGAGTTATTATTGTTTAGTCTAATTGTGTTTATGATCTTTTATATTTTTATGTAATTTGGTGTTTTTCACAAGTTTCTTTGAGTGATTTCAGATTACTAGAATTAAGGGCAAATCCAGTTCAGTTCCAGTTCCGACACCTTTTGCCATATCAGCTATATCTCGAGTTTCACTGAAGCAATAAGGCTGAACTTTGTATCCCTGCAAAGCTAAGAGGCATATCTATCTTTTTCATGTTTTACACTTCTTGAAACGGAGTCGTTTTCCCTAGCGAAATCGACCATCAAGTTGGCTGATGTGCAATGACGTCTGTTCTGCACCGTTTTGGTATTTTGACCATATCTCCCGATCCACGTGCGCAAATGATCTGATTCCAACGGCTATGGATCCGTAACTGATAGGGGTATATTTTTCTAGAAGACCATTTTATCAGATAGAGCCTCCAACATTGACAAAATCGACCATCAAGCTGGCTGATCAGAATTGTCATACAATATGACGAAAATTGTTAGAAAAATGCACCCACCTATTATACCTACCTTTGAAATTTGTAAAGCTTGTCTCTTGTCATTTAGCCCTCCAAAATGTGTATAAATAGAGGGCCTTGGATGAGTATTGGGATACATTGATACATTGGTAGGATAGCCATTGTAATAAAATTCTCTAAGTTTTCTTTTTCTTTCCTTTCTCTAGTTTTCTTTTTCTTCTTACATTTCTTTTCATTTTATTCATATCTAGTATGTGTTTCTAATCATATTGTTGAGGTGATGAGGTGAAGCTCTTGGTAAATGCTAAGGTTAGTCTCTTAAACATGAGCTAAAATGAATCATCATTTATAAGCACTAGCATAGATAATATTTTCTTTTGGTTTAAAATCATACTTGCAAAGTAGAGATCTTGATTCATTATTGACAATGAAAATGGCACAGTAAATGCTTGGTTTCATAACCTTGATTTGTTGTAGACATATACCTTGGCATAAGGAATGCTTGGACTCTTTTTATGAGTTTTGAGGACACCAAATGAACATAATATCATATGCTATGGACGTTGGACAATTTGGACTGAATTGCTAAACCTTCCGGTTGGAACCTCCCTTATGTGTGGATTTCAATTGTGTAATAAAACAAGATTAATCTTAGCATAACACCAAGAGTGGATTCTCTAACCTCAACATCCTTTCTTATTGTTTTTTATATCTTGTTTAATTGTTTTTATGTTATTTTGTTTATTTTGTTCTCTAATATCTTGTTTATCTTATTTTGTTGTTGATTCCCTAATATCTTGTTTACTTTCTTTGTCTTATATATTTATAAACTTATACTTATTAATACGCTTCCCTGTGGTTCGACCTCGGACACCCGAGAATTTATTACTTGAACATAACCTGCACTTGGGTTTACAACTCTTAATTGAGTCTCCATCACGGATATAGACGAATAACTCAACTTTTGGACATGTTTACGATCTTATTTAGCATATAATTTATATTATGTATAATATTATCTTATCAAAAGTTATAAAAATATTTATATGTGAAATATAATATTCCACATAAACATAACCTACATGTACAGAAAGTTTAAGTATTGAAATAAAAAATAAAATAACTATTAAAATGGAAGAAATTCAAATACCTATAATCTATATAATTATAATTGTGCATGACGTTCTTTTATAAAATCAAATTTATCAAACACCAGATCTTAATCAAAAGTTTCAATAATTTCTCTCGTCTCAATATATGCAACAATATTATCCAAAAAAATGCATTTTCTACTTTATTTCGAAGCTTTATTGTAACAATTTTATTGCTAAAAATGCTCTTTCAATAGTTAGAGTAGAAATTGAAAGACTCAACTAAGGACCAATCATTCTGTTAACAAAAATATACACCTTAACTTAATCATTTTTCACAAATCAACTTGAAAAACTAATAAATAAATAAATAAATAAACTTGAACCATATTAGTTATTTTTTTTTTTTAAGTTTTAAGTGATATTTTATATAATAGTATTTATTTAAGATATAAAACAATCATTAAGTGACATTAAAATTATTTCTATAACAATCAAACAAGTACTAAACTAATGTCTTAACATATATAATACATAACATAAATAAAATGATTCCAAGTTACAAACTTATATTAATATAATAAAATAAAAGAATTTCTTTTATTATATAAAACAATATGTAATTTTAGTTTTACTTCTTATGCCAAAAAAAATCTAAGTAGTTTTTACACTTTATTCATATATGTACATTATAAATTTATAATTTACACAATCTTATTATAAAGATTGGTGATTTTTTTTTTCAATTTTAAAATTAAATAAATAAATATATATATATATATAATTTACTATTAATAGTTTTAACCACCAACCATTGCAACCTGATTGTGATGTATTTTCCAAAAGACATGATCTTCAAAATCTTTTTTAATAATTATGGTTATTTGGTGGGTTCCAGTTTATATATTTCATACAGATATTCTTTCAACAAAGATACATACAATTAATTATAAACAAATATTTCATTATTTTAAAAAGAGTTTTAAATTTTTTAAAGTTTTTTTTTTTTTTAAATAACGGAGTCAAAGATTTTATGCATATATATATATATATATATATATATATATATATTAAGGATGGTGCGACTTTGATTAAATATATTGATTAATTAGAACTCTTTTGACCTAATTTCTGAATTTCTATTAATTTGTTTTTAATTCGAATTTAATTCAATTAATTCAAATAATTATTTTTAAAAAATAATATTTAATAAATTTTAATATTTATAGTTTTTTCTTAATTTATCTTAAATTACAATTTTTTTATATAATAAATGTATTTGTATTATGCTTAAAAATCGACTTTTCTCACGTGAATCGTGATTATATTCATTCTGACAATAAAAACCCACTCTGTCGACTGAAAAAGAATTTAGGTTATTTATTAATTTAAACAAGTTCATTCTTTAATAGAAAAAGGATCGTCTTTTTCCTTTCAAAAGGTGACGGGAATTAAAAAATTAATTTTTAAAGGTAAAAACGTGCATTGGAAGCTGCAATATTGGCCCAAAGAAATTGAAAAAACATCATTCGTCGTAATGGAGTAGACAAAAGCAAGAAAATATGATTATAGGTATATATAACAAACTCATAAAAACATAAATTTTATCAATTTATATATAAATAAAATATAAAAAAATAAAATATATCAAATAAATAATTTCACCTAAAATTATGAGCGATATTCTTTTAAGTTTTAATTATGCTATAAGTCCTTATACTGATTGAAAATTTAAAATTTAGTCCATCTACTATAATTTATATAAATTGAATCCTCTTACTATATTGTTTTACAAATTTTGGTCCAATTAATAACAATGTTATTTTTCTTCCGTTAAAAATGCTGACGTTGACTTGCTGACGTGACGTTGACTTTGATGACGTGGCGAGCTTAGCCAGCAAAATTTTTGGCCAATTGATGATGTGGACTTTTTTTGCCACGTGGCTTATTAATAAATGGTGTTATTAGTCCCTATACTTATGCAAAAATGCAGATTTAGTCTCTCTATAATAATTTTAAGAAAATTTTGTACCTATATTTTTCGATATTTCAAATTTCGATCAAATCTTAAAAATATTCACATTAATAAAAAAAATTGTTATTAAAATAATAATATTATTATATTAAATAAAATTTATTATTTAAATAATAAAAGATATTATTTTTTGTTAGTATTAATATTTTTACTTTTTTATAATTAAATTTATATATTTTTATAAAAAAATTATTTTTATTTTTATATTAATATTTATAATTAAATTTAAATATTTTATATTTTATAAAAAAAATATTTTTATATTTTCAAAAGGAATTAGTCCCTTTATAATGATTTAAATTATTTAATTTTATTTATAAAAATATATAAATATTAATATCAAAACAATTCTTTTAATATTTTTTAAACAGTATTTTGAGCTTACAGGCCAGCTTGAGCCGAGCTTGGATAAAAGTTATAAAAAAATTTGGACCGCGGCCCGACCCGGTCCATGAACACCTTTAACGCCAACACATTTAATAGTGAAAAATGAACTTTGTTTAAGGCTTAATCTGTTTCGTAATAAATTATCTTTCATAATTTTTAGAAGAAAAATGTTAACTAGTGCCTAGTGGTACTGGTTAAAGTGATATATATAGAAATAAATGTGTAATTAATGCATCACTTTTTTTTTAATTCAATTAAAGTGATGTATTTAATGCAAAAAAAATTCCTGAAAAAGTAAATAAATAATTTTATAGGCATCGGTTAAGTGAACATTTTTTAGAAAAAACTATAAGGTACTCACCAAACCCATGAGTTTAATTTGATTCGAACCATATCTTGAACATTATTTTTATGCCTGAACTTAACTTGATCCGACATGATATATTATTATGTTAATAAAAAGTACTTTATTAAATTTTAATTAAAAAAAATTTAAAATGTTAAAATAAAAATATTTTAATATTTTAATTTTAAATATGTCTTGAATATTATTAAACATAAATATTTTTATATTTTAATAATAAATATTAATACTAGCAAAAAATAGTATATTTTATTATTTAAATAATAAATACTATTTAATATAATAATAATATTATTTCAATAATAAATTTTTTTATAATACGAATATTTTTAAGATTTGATCGAAATTTGAAATATCGAAAAATATAGGTACAAAATTTTCTTAAAATCATTGTAGAGGGACTAAATCTGTATTTTTGCATAAGTACAGTGACTAATAACACCATTTATTAGTAAGTCACGTGGCAAAAAAAAAGTCACCGTCATCAATTGGCCAAAAATTGTGCTGACTAAGCTCGCCACGTCAGCAAGTCAACGTCCACGTTAGCATTTTTAACGGAAGAAAAATAACATCGTTATTAATTTCAAATTTTTTAAAACAATAGAGTAAGAGGATTCAATTTATATAAATTATAGTAGAAAAACTAAATTTTGAATTTTGAATCAGTACAAGGACTAGTAACATAATTAGTCTTTCTTTTAAAGAAACAAAACCTTTAAGAATTGAATTTGAACTAAATATCTCAGCAATCTTTTAATGAACTTTTAAACAATAACATGGCTTTCAAATTGGTTTACACAATCTTTTAATGAACTATGTGTGAACTTTTTTTATTAATTCGTTTGGTAATTTAAAATTGAAAAAATATATAAATAAATTAATTGTTAAACAATATATTTTTAATCAAAATAATAAAATAAAATACACCTTTAAAATAATGAAATTGAAACTTTGAGATTATAAATTATGGTGTTTTCTAACTTTTTATAAGGTGATCCTAATTTAACTTTGATGTTAAAAAGAATTACAGCACAATAAATAAAATTGAAAAAAAAAATCATAAGTAGTTAAGATAAAATAATATTACATTGTACTATAACAAAACTTAACAAAAATAATATCTCAAATTTTTGACTAAACACAAAAGTTTATATAAACATATATTTTTTTAAAAATAAAATAAAAATCTTAATTAGCAAGAATTTTGTTATTTTTGCTTTCTAAGGATGCTAACAGTAGTGGCAAAAAACAAATGACATTATAATAAAAATAAAAATTAGAGATAAGAGTTAGCATAACTTGTAAAAAAGGATCCATGGGGTCTTTTAGAATGCAAGAGGCAAGTTAAAATCAAAACTAATTAAATTTGAAAAAAAAAAGACAAGTTACAAGAACAACAACCCAAGTGGCAAAGGGGAATTTTTTACTTTTCTTTACTTATGAAAGTTTTGACGGGAAATTTAAAATTTAAAAAGTTAATTTAACTTCACAATATTATGACTTAATATTTATTGATTTTAAGAATTTATGAATAATGATTGATGGGTAATATAAAAAGATAAATAACAATATAATTTTAATCTTTTTAAAATCATAATACATAAAATTAAGTTGTAAAAAAATATATATTTTGGAGAAAATAATAATTTTATTTAATATAAATATATATATATATATATATTAAGGGATATTCAAAAAATTTGGGGGGCCAAGGCCCCCTCTGGCTTGAGCAACGAACCGCCTCTGTGCGCAATAGAACTTCCGATGAGACATGAGCAACATATAAAGCACCAATCTGAAATGAAAATCAATGACAACATGTTTCATGCGAGAGTGAAATACCCGATTTTAATATAAATGTGTAGTTCTTAAAATAGATTAAAGGTGACTGAAGTAGTTGAACATGTAATTCGGTCAAGAAAAAACACACCCAAGTAATTCAGCGGCAACGGCAAGAATTGATCTATATTTGGCCTCTGTAAAGTATTGAGTTGTAGTACGTTACTTCTTTGAACTCCATTAAATGGGATTATGCGACGGCCAAGATAAGCAACATAAGCACCGGTAGAGGAGAAATCATTTTTGTTGCTAGCTTAATCAGCGTCAGAAAGGCATGTAGAGACGATAGAGAGACTCTTGGCAAAGCAAAATGCGATGATCAAAAAGTACCACAAAGATAGTGCAGGAGCGCTTCGGAACAGGCCAATGACCAGTGGTTTGGACGACAATTTGTTTACCCAAAAAACAATGTCTGAAATGGACTCAAATACGACTCATGGAATGTGTAACACAGGGAAATGGACCTTGAATTTCAACAGTGTGAAATTTATACCCAAAAACAACTGTGATAGGGAAAACGGAAAATCATTTTAAAGCAATATTATACTAGAATTTATCAGCTTACAAAAGTGGGGCTGAAATAATGTTTTGTTATATTTTAAAGAAATAATAAGTTAAAAATATAAGTGAATAATGATCTTTTTTAAAAATTAAAAGATATTAAAAATGTGAGTAGCTTTTTAATAAATAATTTTTTTTTTTAAAAAAACTAAATATTTTTATTTTATTTTATTATTATAACTTAAATTTGATTAAAAAAAAAACATTGGAGTTGTATTCCTAAACCAACTGTTCAACATTTTTTCAACTTTTTAACCTGCAACTTTTAGCTTCTTTTTTTCTCTTGGACCATGGCCCATAGCCAGCGTACGACTTTTTATATTTTTGATTAAATATATTTATAATATATATATATAAGCATCAATATAAAAAAATATATATATATTGAACTAACGAAAATAATTATTATTATTCATTATATTTTTAAATTTTCATTATAAATATTTTTATTATTAATAATATTGATATAGTTTATAAGTAAGAAGTTTAATTTCATCAAAACACTTTCGTTAAATGGATAAATTTAATAATAAATAAAAATTAAAAATTTATGTACAGCTGCTTTATCTTAAATTTTTTAATTTTTCACTAATCTTAAAAAGTGAATTAATTTATTTGATATAAATAAAAAATTAAAATTTATATTAATTTTTTTATCTTCATAATTAATTTTGCATTAATATTAAAAATAATATAATAATTTGATATAATTTGTATACGAAACAAATTTTACATGCAAATTTTAGTTAATATACATTCTTATTTTTATTTATTTTTAAAATATATAATTATATATTCAAAAATAAATAAAGAACGAGCATTCACATGCGAATGCATGTGATAACAAATATTAGTATGAACAAAAGGAGATACAAAAGAATCGGTCTTTCATAAATCATAATAAATAAATAAAATAGAAGGAGAAGAAAAAGAAAAAGAAATAGTCGATAACCCGACAATATTAGAAGCAAAAGCCCATCTAGCCAAATTATGAGCAACAAAATTATCAGAAGGGTAAATTTTAACAGAAGACCAGGATACATGTTAAAGGAATAAAAGATTTTAAGTTGTTTATAAATAATATTGATAATTTTCCAGTTACAATTGAAATGAATTAAGAGAAGTAATGACTTCCTCTGCATCACCTTGAATGATAAAGTTGGAAAATCGAATACCATTAAGCATATCCAAGGAAAGATCAATGCTGGAAAGCAATTTAGACATGGCTGCACAAATTTCACCTTGATCATCACAACACAAACTAATTGCCATAGCACCATAATGTCTAACAATAGCATCAAGAAAGAATTTCAGCCAACCAATTAGAAAGAGGCCTTGCCCATTATTTGGAGACCGGTTCATGGACTAGACTGCGATCCGAATTTTTTTTTTTACTTTGACCTGTCGATCCGTCGGTCCAAATCACTGTTTATTATAATAATAAATAATTAAAAAATTTATTTTTTATTAATATTTATATTTTTTATAATTAAAATTTTTAAAAATTATTTTTTATTAGTAACAGTGATTCGGGCCAGGCAAGGTCAGGCCGACCCAATCACAAATTTACTTACCCAAGCCAAACACAATACGGGCATGACTTGCCGGGTCGGACGGGCTACCCGATCTATGGGCAGATATATAAGCAAGGATCAACAACTAGTTTTTGACAAATTAAAATCCAATCTATTACTTTTTTATTCATTATTACATGAGTGTAACAATGGAAGTACTTTTATTTTGATTTTTTTATGTAATTTAAAATCGTCAAAAATTAATTTTACTAACCTTAAAAAGAATAAAAGGAATAAAGAATGTTGGAAAGTTTCTTCAAATTTTTTAAAAGATATACATAAATAATTTCTCATAATCTATAGCTTACTAATAAAAACAATCCCCAGGTTTTAGCTTGACGCATGTCAAGCTCCTTAACTTGACATATGTTAGCTTTTTTTTAATTTTTTTAATTTTAATTTTTTTTATTTTTAAATGATATATTTAAAGAGATTAATCTGCACGATGACTCTCGGATGATTTAAGATTCGTACTCGATTCGCTCGAAAAAAAATTATTTTATTAATTTTTTTTTTTACTTTTACTTTTATTTTACTTTTAAGTTTTTATTTTATTTTAAATAATGTATTTAAAATGGTTGATCTATACGTTGACTCACAGATCGATTTAGAATCTGTACCTGACCCACTTGAGAAAAAAATTAAAAAGTGAAATTTATTTTATTAATTATTTATAAATAATATATTTAAAGGGGTTGGTCCGTACGTTGACTCGTAGGTCGATTTAGGATCCATATTCGATTCTCTCGAAAAAAAAAGTAAAAAAAATGAACTTGTTGCTAGCCAGTGTGAGAAAATCGATCTAACTAGAGAATTAAATATAAACCACCATTTTATTTTAGTTATTTTTTACTTGAAGAATTAAATATGCAAAACAAAATATAAAAATGAGTTAGTAGTTCATTATTTGACAAAAAAGGAAAAAAAAAAAAAAGAACTTGCTGTTAATCTATGTAAAAAAGTCGATCCAACAAAAGAATAAAATACAAACTATAATTTTATTTTTTTATTTTTCATTTATTATTTTTTATCTCCTATAAATAAAAATATATACTATACAATAAGGTCTAAGTATTTTTTAAAAATGCATATAAATAACACTTGAAAATACATTTGTATTACGTAATTTATAAATAAATAATTATCATAAATTTAATTTTTATAATTAATAAAATATTATTATATTAATATTATTATAATTAAAAAATAAAAACAAATAAACAAATATTTATTATCTAATAAATTTTAATTTATTATTAATTAAAAAAATTATAAAAAATTGAAAGAACCCCGGCGAAACGGGAAACTTACTTCTAGTATTATGTAAAAATGTATCCCACTAAAGATTAATCTTGAACCGGTCCTAGAATTAAGAGATTGGGTTACTTCAATCTCCAAGCCTTCGAATCTACGAGGCACAAAATAATTAGAGAGATCTCATGTAGATTTTCTCAAAGATTGGGTAGTCTGTTTGGCTCGACAGATTTGTATTAATCGAGTTTGGATAAAAATATTTTTTTTGAGTTGATCCAGCCCTGTCTGAATCCTTTTTTAATTAATAAAAATATATATTTTTATTTAAATTTAATTATAAAATATTAATATAAAAATATTTTTTAATATTTTTATTATTATTTAAACAGTAAACCAAACAGGCGAATCGACTCAAACCCATCCAAAATCGAGACTGGATAAAAAAAATTAAAAAATTTGGATTATAATCTGACCCGACCCATGAGCAGATCTAATCTCATGTACGAATTGGTATTTAGTATTTTCAATGTGAGAAGATTTTGAGGGTGGGACAGACATTTTTTACTCATAATTTTCTAACGTTTTGCTTCATGTTTATATAGGTGGCAAACAGGCGAGTTCGAATCGGGCTTTTAATGGATTCGGGTTATTTCGGATTCGGATTCATTTTGGGTTTAGATAATTTCGGACTCGAATATTTTTGGATTCGGATAACTTCGTATTCGGATTATTTCGGATTAAAACCAGTTCGAGTTTGGGCCGGCTTAAACGAATTCAAATAATTTTAAAATTTTATAAGCTATAAATATTTTTTTAATTTTGAATGTAATAATTAATTTTACTTTTTTCATAGTGACAAAAATAATAAAATTAAAAAATATTTATATAAATATAAAAATATATAATAATTTTATTTGTACATTGAGTATCAATATTTTGTTTTTGAATATTCTCCATTATTTTTGGTACAATATCTTTTAAGTTCAAATAAAAGTTAAATATATAAGTTCGATATATCTATTATAGTATGAATAAAAAATAATTTATACATTTTGATATTTATTATTATTTTACAATGCTTATATTTATTATTTTTATGTTATTTAGTACTGAATAATGAATATAGTTATAATTAATAATTATATAAGATTTTTTTATTTTATAAGTGAGCTAAAATAAATATAAAGGAACACTATAAAAAGTAATAATCAAAAATCATTGGGCTACATTTGTTAAAAAAATCATTAGAATGAAACAAGTTATAAATAAAACTCACTAAACATTTATATAAATGATTTTTTACTTTTAACCACTCATTGAGCTTAGTCATTTAGTCCAACAAATTATAATATTTAAAATTATTTAATATAAAGTTAATAATAATATATTAATTTAGTTTGTTTAAAAAATAAGATATTTAAATTAATTGTATTAAAATTATTAGTAATATAATATACCTATAAATTATACTTTAATTTAATATTAATAATTAATTTATTTTTTAATAAATATTAATAAATCAATTCAATCAAAATAAATATTAATAAATCAATTAAACTAAATAAAATTATATAAAATTTAGATTTAAATGTGGAATAAGTAAACACGAAGATGAAGTTATATGATATTTTTGTATATTTGAATTATTATTATATTAAAATTTCGATTTAAATGTGGAATAAGTATAATAATATATTGTAAATGATTATTTATAATAGAATCAAATGTCAAATTAATAATATTATTTGTTTTTTTATGTTTAATTATTGTAAATATAATAAGGATAGTATTAAAAGATATTTGATATTTATAGTTAATGTGTTTCAAGTTAAATCCAATTTAAAGATATACAATTAATTATTTTTTTAATAATACATTTTTGATATAATTGTATAATAATTATAAATATAATTTTACAAATTTAAATTTTTTATTTAAAATTTTTATCATTTATATATTTTTTATTTTAATTAAATTATAGTTTAATGTTTTTTTTCAATTATAAATTCGGTTTTTTTACGGGTTTCGAGTCGAATCGATTTCAGACTCGGATCTTAGCGGATTCGGGCTTTTACAGATTCTGATTTTTTCGGATTCGGGCTTTTTCGATTCGGGTTTTCTCAGGTTCGGGCTTTTTCGGATTTGAATTTTTTCGGATTCGGGTAAAATATACTTTTACAAGTTTAAAATTTTTATCAACTGCATGATAGAGGTTTGGTGAGTGCATCCGTTAATTGATTTTTTGATGAGAGATGCACAACATGTAGAGCACCAGTCTGAGCTTGATCTCGGATGAAAGGAAAATCAATGACAATAGGTTTCATGCGAGAGTGAAATATCGAGTTTGAACGTAATTGTGCAGCTCCAACATTGTCACAATAAATTTCAAGTGACGAGGTAGTTGAACATGTAATTCAATCGGGAGCGAACACACTTAAATAATATTAGTAGTAGTGCTAGCAATTGATCTATATTTTGCCTCTGTAGAGGATTGAGCTATAGTACGTTGCTTCTTTAAACTCCATGAAATGGGATTATGACAAAGATAAATAACATAGGCAGTGTAGAGGAGAAATCATCCTTATTGCTAGCCTAATCAGTGTCAAAAATAGGAATGGAGAGACAATGGAGAGTCTCGGTAAAGCAGAATGCTATGATCATAAATACCACAAAGATAGCACAGGAGACGCTTCACTACAGACCAATGGTCAGCGATTGGATGATGCTGTTGAATATTTTCAAAATAATTATGGGATAAAATTCCACGTTGGAAAAAAATAAAAGAAATAATATTCTTTAAATATAAAGAAGTAAATGCACTTAATAGTTGGACATATATGGGTTCAAGTACTAATTGGACCATGGCTAGGCTGTCTAAGCCTTAGATGGTCTAGGAATATATTAATTTAATATTATATATTAATATATATAAAGGCACTTGGTATTTGGACACGTGAAAGGTGCAGCTCATAATTAATTTTTAATTAATTTTAATTTTTTGTTTGTTTTAGACAAACGTGAAAAGCTGCTTGGTCTATTATAAATAATTAGATTTGCTCAGACAAGTTATGTCTGAACAAATAATTATGTCTCTACAAAAGTTGTCTGTTTGTTTCAACGGACAAATTCGTTTCGACAAGCTTTGTCTGTACAAACGAACAAGTAATAGTTTATAAATACTTCTATGGCTTTCTTAAAAAAAAAAAAAAAGATATACTGAAACCTATTCGTTTTTATTCTCCCTCCTTCAAAATACTTCTCAAACTCTTCTATAACGTATTCCTGCAGAAATTCTTTATAGAAGTTTGATAGTTTTGCTACACATTGCTTAGTGCTTAGTAGATTGATTTCGTTAGTTCAAAACACAGTCAATCATTGGGCTTCATTGTATCCTCAAGGTTTAAATGCTGGTAACTCCTTTGCAAACCTACTAAATACTACGGTGGAGGCGAATAAAACCTTAAAGAAAGTGTCATTAATACACGCCTTGAAGCCTTGTTCTTATTGTTCGACTTTTCAGACGTTCTGTTCTAACAATTTTAAGGTTTTATTTCAGTTCAATAATGGCTACTACTGAAAGTGGAACACTAAGGGAGTTAGCTTCCAATTTTGTGAAACTGGATCGATTTGATGGTGGCAATTTTTGAAGATGGCAGAAGAAGATGCATTTTCTACTTTCAACTTTAAAAATTGTTTATGTTCTAGATACTCCCCGAGAAGAAAATGAAAACGAATCTGTTGCTGCAACCAGAGAAAGGCAAAAATGGGACAATGCAGATTACATGTGCATAGGTCATATTTTGAATGTCTGTCAGATAGCTTGTTCGATACTTATCAGAACGAGAGTAATGCACAGGAGTTATGGGACAAATTGGAGACCATGTATATGACAGAAGATGCAACGAGTAAGAAATTTCTTGTAAGTCGTGTCAATAATTATCATATGGTTGATGGTCGATCTGTTATTGAACAACTTCTTGAAATTGAAAAAATAATTAATCAATTTAAACAATATAATATGAATATGGGTGAACTATTATTGTGTCCTCCGTCTTGGAAAGACTTTAAAAGAAGTCTGAAACATAAGAAAGAGGATATCACTCTTGAAACGTTGGCTAATCATCTTTGAATTGAAGAGGAATACAAAAAAGCAAGATCAGAGTTATGATTCTGGAAATGTCAAAGTACATGTTGTGGAGGAAGGACAGACCATTAAATCGCCCTTCATGAAGTATGTATGTAAGTAACCTAGTCTTCATTTCCCTGAGGTGCCGTAATCTTCCCTAAGAGCAAGAAAATTGGTTTCTTCCTCCTTTGCTTTTTCTTGAAGAAGTCCGCCTAGGTTCTTGAAGAGGTGAAGTTTATGAAACCTTATCTACTAGCATAGATCACGGCAAACACTCTATTCTTACCTTGAGAAAGTTTTCTTCATCTCCTGTGCAGGTTACCATTGGAGGCCGAACAATTGAACAGTTTTGATTTGCGACAATCGAGCCTTTATGTACAAGATCAACAACATAACTCTCTTTATTTTGAACCAGGGAGAAAAATCTTGGGGACATTTCTTGTAGTGGTCTGTCACCAATCCATCTATCAAGCCAAAAAAATATTTCTTTTTCATTCCCAACGATCCACCTACAACCACCAAAGCCTACAATTTTGTCCATACCATCCAAACTTTTAACCCCCACTATATTTCTCCAAATATGAGACATGTTCTATTGAAGATCTTACGAAGGTAGCCACTTCATTCACCCTCTTCCATATTTTTCCTCAATCAATCTTCTCCAAATTGCATTTTTTTTCATTTCCATACCTCCACCACCATTTTCCTAGCATGGCAATGTTTTTATTAATAATTTTAGAAATCTCGAGCCCTCCAAACGTCTTAGGTTTACATACAGTAGCTTATTTGACTTTTACCATTTTTCTCCTTTCTAACGTACCACCCTACAAAAAGTTTCTACGTAGTTGTTCCAATTGATTAATGACTCTTTTAGGTGCTCTGAAGATTGAGAGATAGTACATCGAAAGCAAATTAATAACAGATTTAACCAAGGTAACACGGCACCAAATGATAAGTACTTTTTCTACCACACCGCAAGTTTCTCCATCATTTTCTTCAGGATTAGCTCCCATGTGCTAATTCTCTTAGGACTAACCCCTAGCATCACTCCAAGATACATGAAAGGGGTATGATTAAACTCACATCCAATCTGCTCCGCCATCCCCTATGCTTCGTCTTTACTAATACGAATCGGCTACATTTTGGATTTAGAGAAATTAATGCTTAACCCTGACATTAACTGAAAGCACCAAAGAAGCCTTCTCATATTCACACCCTATTCTGGTCCAGCTTCCAAGAAAATGATTGTATCATCCGCAAATTGCAAGTGAGACACACTCAGCCCTGATTCAGCAACCACAATACCTTGGATCAACCCCAATTCTCCAACTTTTTACCATCATTAAATGTAAGGTTTCCACAGCAATGATAAAAAGGAACGGTGACAGGGGATCTCCTTGCCTCAGTTCGCGCGTTGTCGAGAAGTCCACCGTGGGCTAGCCATTTGCTAAAATCGACACTCTAACTGTAGAGATGCATTCATAAATCCACATTCGTCATTGTTGTCCAATAACATCCTTTCCATGATCATTAACAAGAAATTCCAGTCAAGACAATCAAATGCCTTTCAAATTCGAGTTTGAACATAGCCCCACCAAAGTTTCATCTTTTCACCTTCATACTATGCATTACTTCATTAGCCAACAACACGCCATCCATAATTTGACCTCCCCTATAAAAGCACTCTGAGTATCACTAATAATGGAATTTATAACATTTCTCAATCTATTAGCAAGGATTTTGGACACAATTTTATACAAAGAGTTCACCAAACTAATAGGCATATAATCATCCAATGGGGGTGGATTATTGACTTTAGGAATCAATGAGATAAACGATGTATTCAAACCTTTTTCAATCTTTCCATTCAAAAAGAAGTCCTTGACAAACTCCAATAATTCCTCCTTGATTAATTCCCACGAACTTTTGAAAAAATTAAAATTATATCCATCCGGATCTGGGGATTTTGATCCATGACACTCCCAAATAGCTCGCCTCAACTCTTAGTTTGATTTACGAATGATAGAGAATGGTTTTAATTTTGGGAGTTAATCAACAAGCCTTAGTTCGTTTTCAACATCATAGTTGGAGTAAGTTTTGAACCAAGTTTTATCTTTGCACACTTGCCTAGCGGCAACAGAATCAACCCACCACCCTTCAATACCCTCAATCATGTTTACTTTTGTTAACATCACCATGAATGGATCCTCAACCACGTAGACCTGTGGTGTGGTCCTTGTTTCTGGAATTTGCAAACTCTAGCAGTATGCCCAGGTTTGCCACACACATAGCAAGCATTATTTTGTCTGGAAGGGGTTCTTAGTTCTTAGGAGTATGGTTTGGTTGTCGTTTGAATTGGTTCCTTGAATTCTTTTTCTAGTTTTTTTATTGGATTTCAGTCGGGCATTATTTTAAGGTTTGGCTTTTGGGCAAGGTATCATGAGAGGTAACAAAGTTTACCTTAGCAACATTACCATTGTAATCATATCCTCCACGTGCATCCTGATTTCTGGCTTCCGCTTTTATACGGATTCGAGTGATGAGACTCTTTAACTGAAATGTCCTTTTGCTTATGGCGGATCATCTTTCGGAACTCCTTTCAAGAGGATGACAACTTGTCTATAATTTCTACAGCTTCAACATTGTCATCGATGTGTATCCTTTCAGATCGAATCTCTTGGGCTAATTCCAAATCACGGTCGCGGATTCATTGATTGTGGTATCGCGGTTGTGAGTGTCGTAAGCATTACGTAATGTGTCGTCAGGGGTAGATCATAATCCCTTGGCCCCTCCAAAATTTTTTGAAATCGTTTATTATAAATATGTATTTATATTAAATACATTTAAATTGACACCTCCAAAGTAAAATTATTATTTTTAATTTTATGCATTGACAAAATAAATTAAAATAACATTGTTTTTTATTTATTATTTACAAAAACTTAAGATTAATAAATTTGTCACAAATATTAAGTTACAATCATATAAATTTAAGAAAAACCAAATTGATTTTCTAATTTCTCGACATAACTTTTTTATATATATTTTTTAATTTATTTTATATCTTTGTGACCGTTTTCAATGTGTTTTGCTTAGTTATTTGAGTTACCACTTGTCAACCGTTTTTATAAAGCTAAAATTGTTGTTAAGAGTTTTTTTAAATATATGTACATATATTCTTGTCTTCATATGAATAATCTTAAACCTTTTGTGTTTTGTCAAAAATTCAGAATTATTCTTTCTTAATTTCTGTTATAGTGCTATATACATTGACTTGTCTTAACCACTTATGAAAAATTCTTCTTTTACAAAGCTTGATACTTTCGATTATTGAGATTTTATTATGAAAATTAAATTGATAAATTTATGAATTGCTAAAATTTATAAATTTTATGATATTTTTATTTTTTATTAGTATATTATTTGCATATATCTTTTATATTAGAAATTTTATGGGAAACACCTCAAACGAAAATAAGAAAAGTATAATTTTAATTGGCTCTCTCAAAATCAAATGTCAAGATCCGTCACTGTGTGTCGCGGTTGTAATAACCAATTTTCGTCCGGGTCGGATTCGAATCCGACCCGGACCAAGTACGAATCGGGCCTGCTATTCAGCAGGCCCAATCTGTTGTCCAGGCCCATGGGCCCATTTCCGGCCCAAACCCTTCAACCCCCAAATCAGGCCCATAAGCCCGACCCAATCAGCCAAAACCCAAACCAGGCCCATTGGCCCATTTCCCCAAACCCTACCCCTGAAACCCTAAACCAAACCCTAATCCCCTAACCAGCCCTCTGCCACCAGCCTCCCTGCCACCTCTGCCACCCTCACAGCCCTCCCCTGCAACACGCCACCCAACCTACACGCCACCCCCACCAACACGCCAACCACCCCAACAGAAACCCACACACACTCAACCCTCCATAAAAGGAGGCCCAGATTCGAAAAAAGGAGGAGGAGGAGATCCACCGATTCGGAGGCCCCTCACCCGGATTCAGACACCTCCCAAATCGGACCCCCACTGGTTCGGACTCCCTCCCCTAAGCAAAAAAAACAGATCGGCCCCCTCCCCTTCTTTTTTTTCTTTCACCAAAAAGGCCGGATCCGGGGTCCGAAAGCCAGATTCGGACCCCTTCAATCGGCTTCCCCAAACCCTTCTTCAACACAAAAACGCAACCATACAAAAAAAAAAACATCCAGCAACCAAAAAAAAAAGTCGAAGGGTCAAACCTAGATCTACGAAATTCGGTGGGGATCCGGGCTAAACGGAGCCCGGATCCGTAACGAGGGGGTCGAAAACCCCTCGGATGTGAACGGCGGCCGGCGACGGCGTACGACGGCCGGCGCGGTGGCCGGCCGTCGGATTCTGGGTTTCTGGGAGGAGGTTCTGGGCTGAGAGAGAAAAAGAGAGAGAGAGGGAGAGAAGAAAAAAAAAAGAAGAAGAAATGAAGAGAAAAAAAAAGGGGGGCTTATATAGCCCCCCTGAGCCGGGTCAAGGTGACCCGCGCCTGGACCCGCGGGTCGACCCGGGGTCCGCGCGGGTCACCCATTTATTTTTTAAAAAAATTTTAAACGGCGTCAAAACGACGCCGTTTTGGACCCAGGGTCCGCGCGTGGACCCGCGGGTCGACCCGGGGTCCGCGCGCCCGACCCGAAAAAAAAAGAAAAAAGAGAGAAATGCGCCGAAACGGCGCTGTTTTGTAAGCGCCGAAACGGCGCGTGGACCCGCGGGTCGACCCGGGGTCCGCGCGGGTCCCCCTTTGCAAAAAAAAAAAAAAAAAAAAGAAAAAGCTGGGCCAGGCCTGGCCTAGCAGGCCAGGCCAGAACCAGGCCTGGCCCAGCAGGCCAGGCCAGAACCAGGCCTGGCTCAGCAGGCCTGGTTCTGGGCCAAAGAAAAAAGAAAAAAAAAGAAAAAAAGAAAAAAAAAGAAAGAAGAAAAATTAAAATAAAAACTAATAATAATAAATTTAAAATAATAATAAAAATATAAAAAAATATATATACATAAAAAAAATTAAAAATTAAAAAAAATTAAAAAAATCAAAAAAATTAAAAATAAAAAAAAGGGAAAAAAATATAAAAAAATTAAAAAAAATTCACGATTATCGATTTTGAAGTTTTTGACTTTTTTTATTTTTGACATTTTCAGGTGATTTTACGAAGATCAAGTCCGGCATTTTGATTTTTCAGATTCTCGACATTCGTCAAGTATGATTTTCTTATTTATTTTCATTTACTATTTGTATTTATTTATTTTGTCCGGCATTCGATATATTTTTGTTATTCGATTTCGATTTTAAAATATTAAAATAATAATTTTTAATTAATACATGTTTTTTAAAATTATTTTCTAGTAAATAAAATTCTCTAAAAACGGATCTCTTTCTCGGATGGTCGGAGTATCGATCGTTTTTCGAAAAGGTTCGAGTGAGAATAATAATCGAGACACTATCGAAAGTATCGGAGTGATTCGGGAATTACTCTTACATAGATAATTTCTTTTATTTCGGAAATAATTATTAAAAGCATTTTAATTTACCTTTAAAAAAAAAAGTTTTTAATAAATACGAATTACCGACGACGGAATTCGAAGGACGTCACGGTAGTGATTCCTAAGATATCTTGAGGTGAGAGAGTTTCGTTAAATATCACCACGAGTGGTGGGAATATTTGACGACATGCTCGATACGAAAATTCGTTTTCGTTTAAAAAAAATGGAAATAATCAAAATAAAAAATGAATAAATAGCGAATGTTTATTGCGCTCGATATTTTGCCAGGCTCGTGTTTTTAATATTACGATTCGCATGTTTAATTTTATAGTTATATGTTAAGCCGTATGCATTCGATATTTAAATATTCGCATCATACGCATTTAAATAAAAAATGAATGTAAATTGCCGACGACGGAATTCGAAGGATCACGGTTGTGATTCCTAAGATGTCTTGAGGTGAGAAGATCTCGTTAAATACCACCGAGAGTGTCGGGAATATTTAATGAGTATTTTCGATAATAAATTTATGTTCACTTTCGTTTTTTTAAAAAAAAAAAAAAAAAACAGTTCAAGAAAATCCAAAAAAATAATAAACATGTTTTTTAAGAATAATAAATAAAAGATAATTATTTTTAAATACCGATGTTAAATCCATTAAATCGAGATTAAAGATAACACGTGATTAAGTGGTACCGTTTTCTAACGGGCGTTACGGGGGTGCTAATCCTTCCCCGCACGTAACCGACTCCCGAACCCAAATTTGTTTGTCTCTCTGGTTCAAAGCGCAGACTTCGAAATTGGTTTTAAAAAATGTTTTAATTAATTTTAAAATATTTTACTAAAATCGGTTTTAATAGGTGGCCAATCACACCTAGCAAAAAAGATTGGTGGCGACTCCATTTTTTGTGTTTTCATCAAATTCGTCGTAGCGGTCGGAAAAACCGTTATGACAGCTTGGCGACTCCGCTGGGGATCCTTTGAGAGTCGAGCCACAAATTGATCATGTGTTGTTTTAAAATCTCGAATTAATGGATTTAATCGTTATTTAATTTTAATTCTCTTTACTTTCTTTCTTTCTTTATTTTTATTTTGCTTGCAATTACACTTTGATATTCGTTAAATCCTGATTCATATATTTTTTTTTTATGTCGTTTATTTTTTTTTAAATCGTGGAATATTTAGAATAAAGAGTCGTAGACAAATAGTCGAAGGTTTGCTTGTTCCTTCTCACACACGAGCACATACATTTCATACATAAGCTCTATACCCGAGCTTTATCCCTTTAGGTGAAAGTAAAGTACCTACGCTCTCGTGAGGCAATAACCTCCGCATGGGCTAGCGAAACACTTTCGGAGTAATAAAGTACCTACGCTTTCGTGAGGCAATAACCTCCGCATAAGCCTGGAAAATATACTCCAACAAATTGAACCCGTTTTAAATCGGGATGCCTTACTAGCCTTCACGGGCGACAGTAAGGAGCAATTTGGAGCCTTTTAGAACCTAACTCAACCTCATGTAGTGAACTTGAGTAGAGCCATATCGAATTTCCGATCGGATATCCTCGAAATTTGGAAGGAACATGGTGATCTTTCGCTATTTGTTTACATTCCGAACAAGAACTGTAAATCGGGTAATGATGAACGCACATCGTGCTACCCGCAATTCAGTTTCATTTTTCGTTCCGAAGGCATCGTGATGCTTAAATAAGTCGACACTGTCGGAGCAAATGTTTGTTAACTTTTTGAGTTTGTAAATACGAAATTTTTTTCGTACATCTCGTACATTTCATGCATTGATGCACTTGTAAATAAAGCATTTACATTTATAATTGTATTTTTGATTTCACGGTGATAATTATCTCATTTGATAAACCGCATAGACACTTGTTGTTGATTAAGTGAGGATTGCAAACCGGTAGTGTTGAATAAATACTCGGACATTTGTGCCATAATAAGACCCACTACCACAAAAGTTTTCGATAGAAATTGATTGTGAAAATAATACTTTGATTTTTTTTTCTTTTACGAAAAAAAAAAAAAAAGAAAACATTTTTCAAAAACAAAAAATTTGGCGGATTGAATTTGGAGACCAAAGTTTGTGCAATAAAATTGTTGAAATGATCAAGTTCAGTCCAAATCATGAATAGTTTTCTGTATATATTCGTGCGTTAATTTGTTTACTCTTTAGACAAATCAAAATTAGCATCATTTTGCACTCATGACATGCATGGTCATTCATTGTAGAATACATTAGTGACATCCATGATCGTTCTCTGTATATACCAGTACATCATTTTATTTATTCTGCACATGCATCATATCGACATCGTGATTGCATTCATTACAATAAGGTCTTGCATTCGTGACATACATGGTCACTCATTGTACATACTCATGCATTAATTTGTTTATTTCTTTACATGCATCATATGGGCATCGTGTTACATTCACGGCATTCATAGCTCATGCATCATGAAGCACACTTGAGAGGAATAAAAAGAAGTCGGTTTAGCTTTGAAAGGTTTTCTCTTCCAAATCCGAGAATCACTGCGTGCCTCTATGACACAGGCCGGAATCATGGAGGATGAACAAAATAGACTGGATAGAGTGGAAAGAGAACAGAGAGAATTACAAGAACAGTTAGCCAGATCTCAGCAAGAAATACGGGAACAGATCATAAAATCTCGAGAGGAGTCACGTGACCAAATAGACAAGATGATTGAAATGATGACTAGGCTGACTCGAGGAAAATGGGTTGCTGAAGGATCGATCATAGGGGGAGAACCTCGACCTCAAGTAAACAACAATGAAGATCCGATCTTCCTACCAAATCAACAAGGCCGAGGACATTTTCAATTGAACTCGAAACTTCACCCCTCAGACTCAGTTGTTATTCCAAGCCGAGATGGTTCACTAGAACAAGAAAAGCTAAAAAAACATGTGGCAAAGCAAGTGGAAGACACAGAGGTGCAACAGAGGTATGATCTGTTTGAAGAGAGACTCAAAGCCTTAGAAGGAATAGACGTTTTCGGGAATACGGATCCAAATGAGCTCAGCTTGGTCCTGGATTTGTTGATTCCGCCAAAATTCAAGGTCCCTGAATTTGGAAAGTATGACGGATCGAAATGTCCGTCAATTCATATCATGATGTTTTGTCGGAAAATGGCTGGCTACACCAACAATGACAAGCTGTTAATCCACTGCTTCCAAGACAGTCTAACAGGATCGGCTGCGAGATGGTATAATCAGTTGGATCGGGGCTGTATCCGTTCTTGGAAAGATTTGGCAAAAGCTTTCAAGACTCAGTATAAGCACATGATCGACATGGCACCAGATAGGTTGACCTTGCAAAATATGGAGAAAGAGGCCACTGAGAGCTTCAAAGAATATGCTCAGAGGTGGATGGACATGGCCACCCAAGTACGACCGGCTCTGACTCAAAAGGAAATTACTGTCCTTTTTGTGAGTACACTGCACGCTCCGTACTATGATAGACTCGTTGGAAATGCCACAAAGAATTTTGCAGATATAGTGGCCTCAGGAGAGATGATTGAGGATGCTATCAAGAACGGAAAACTCGAAGGAGATGAGACATCCAATGTCGAGGGAAACGAGACACCTGAAGGGAAGGAGGAGCATGTCCAGGCTATGGGAGAATTCACTCCGTATCCCCGGGTCTCTCCATATCAATCGTGTTACTCTACCAATGTCCTTGCAACTATGCCAGTCCTTGCAACTAGGCCTGCTTCCCAGAAACGATCGAGGGGCAACCGAGAGAAGTTTTCGATCCCAATCTCCGACCTGTTGCAATTACTAATGAGGAACCGATACCTCACCCCTGTGCCTTTGAAAACAGCTCCAAACCCATCAGCAAGGAGTTATGACCCGAACAGCAAGTGTGAGTATCACATGGGGGCAATTGGACATTCAACTGAAAAATGCAGACGACTGAAGGAAAAGATTGAAGGTCTTGTCCACAATGGCATTTTGATTCCAGAGCTAGTCGAACAGTGGAAATCCGCATTGCCAGAAATCGGTTTCTTCACCGCGGGTTCTGAGGATGAGAATGGTTACCTTTGAAAGCATGTCAACAAGCATTGAGGAATATGCATGTAGTTCTATGCCTCATCATGAAAGCACTTGTCTTATGTTGGCATCCTCATGAAATAAATAAATTTTGAATTTCAAAAGCTTTGTGTTTATTGTGCTTTAATTTGAATTTGCAAAAACAAACACTAAAGAAATTCTTGATTTTTGAAGAACGCGTTCTTAAAAGAAAAAAATCTTTCTTCACATTAAGAAATGATGGGATGTCTTGAGATTATTGATGATCAATGTTTAGAAATGACCCAACACCCTTCTCCTCTTTTTCGGACTTGCCTATGCTTGAATCCTTTGAGTTTGAAACAGTCAATGCTTCCAGGAATATATTGTTGAATTCCAGAAACCTGTCAGTACAATGAGAAAAATGCGGATCCTAGTTTAGGTTATGAGCAATGGAACAAACTTTTTGAAAAACAAATCCGAGTTTTTAGTGTCTCAAACAAGTGAAACCTCTTTCAAGAATCTAGATCATGGTAAATTGATGTGTGTCAAGGTTATGCCAAAACCATTCACATCCCTTTCCGTAACCACAAAACAAGAGTTGCCAAGACGTCACTTCATGATTAACGTCTCGGGTAACAATGATTAAACCTGATTTTCTCGTGCTCTTAGAAAAAAGTTGTTTTCGAGCCATATTCTTTCTTATCCCTTCAGAGAGCAAAAAGACTCGAGGTATTCCTCGTTATGATACGAAGTCTCATTTGTATGACCAATCAAATGGTGCATCATTTGTAGATACGAAAGACGCGTGGTGGATAAAGATGGAGTAATTTTCGGAGCATGCAAAAAAAAATGAAAAAATGAAAAAAAGAGAAAAATGAAAAATGAGTGTGACATCATGCATTTATGAAATTCAAGATGGTTTCAAGAAAGAAAAAAACATTTTCATTATTTTCCTCTAGGGAATGACTCTTCGATTTACGTGCTTGTGTTCGAGATGAAAAATGGCCATCTTTCATCATCCTTTCACAAAATAGAAAATATCCTTTTGCTACCCTTTTGAGCCTAATGAATATTCGTTCTTTAAACCCCGATCAAGGATCACCCTCCACGCTATGAGGCAAATGCGGGGAAGGATCTCTTCGAAGGTCACAGATAGTGAAGTCTTGGTTCAAAGACGAAAAAAAAAAAAAAAAAAACCGTGAATCAAAGAGAAATTTTGAGCTTCCAAACAACTACGGGCTCACCTGGTCAAAATAGAGATGCAAAAAAAAAAAGAGGAGATAAAAAGAAAGATGAAAGCAAAAACAGAAAAGGAAGAAAAGAACGAATGAAAATCATCGAATAAAGAGAAAAGCTCAGAAAAGACAAGTGTTTCGAAGAGAATCCTCCTCATGAAATGATCCTTGATTTGATCACCTTAAACACATGTTTGGGCCTATCTATCTTTCTTTCAGTACCTCGAACCTCGGCCTACATTACGTACCTGGAAAAGACCATTTCGATCGAGCATGGTCATTTAAATTGATGAGTCTATTCTTAGAGAAATGCATGAGACTTCGGTCTCTTTTCTGGTTAAAAATCTTTTTGGATAAGTCTTGATTTCTTGAATGCATGGTGAAACATTTAAGAAAAAAAAAATGAAATGAAAAATGGAAAGAAGGAGACTCTAGGGTGAAAACCCGACATGGGCAGTCTAGAGTAAAATGGGAGAATTTCGGTGTTGCTTATGGTATCGTCGAGGCCATAACAAAAGAAGAAGTCATTTTGAAGAAGTTAAGGAACATCTGAGAATTCCAAAATATCCCAAAACTGTCGACGCTCGTTTGGAGGTTTGACTTTAAAAGCTGAGACCGTTTTCCTTTCCAGAATCAATTCTCCAGTTTGAATATCCCAGCTAGTCTTGACGTTTGTCAAAATGCCATAATTTGGAAACTAAAAAAAAAAAAAGTTTGAATTTGTTTGAGTCCAAAAAATCATGTTCTATAAAATCTGTTCCACTTGTGAGTCTAGAAAGGATATACATTTTTCCTGTTGTGAAGTCTCCTTGGATCAACCAAAATCTTGTGGTACCAAGCCTTCCGACTCAATTGGAAAAATCCGAATTGACACTCAGAAAAACTTCTAACAGTGATCATCAATCTTCAAGAGATGTGGATATCACGATATCAGACGATGACATTTTCAGCTCAAAAGTTTTCAGTAAATAAGCAAACATTTTTCAAAAAAAAAGAAGCAAGCAAAAGCAGATAAATGAAAATATTTTTGGAAGAAACCATTTCCGATGTTGGCATAAGACGAAGGTTCTTCTGGCCCAGAGGTATGGAACTATTGAGGTAGAAGAAATGAACACTCGGATTCCAGTTGATCTTGAAAAACTATCGGGGCAAAGGGATAGTTCCAAAGTGAAGAAAAAGGTTGATCTCTTACGAGGCACGAGCGTTTCAGGATACATTCTGTTTCGAAGAGGAAAAACGATTTGGAAAAGCTAAACCAAGATCAGGAGAAACAATGGGGAACATTCGCATCATTCATGAACATTCGCATATTTATTAAGTTTTGCATCTACATCGTGTCGTAAAATGTGTACAGTATCCGAAGGTACTTGCACATGCATCATCAGGGGCATACGCATTGACATCGCATGACATTTACATTTCATGCATGGCATTGATTATTTGAAAATTTGACATTTGAATTCGAACATTCAGTGAGATTTTCTTCCAAGATATGATCTTCAGGTATGATTACCAAGACCTCCGGGCACCTCTTTCAAAAAAAACCTCCGGGTTATCTCTTTTAAGTCCTCCGGGCACAGGAAAAGAATTTATTTTCAAAGTTGTGGAGCCTCTGATGAGAGGAGCAATTTATTTTCAAAGTTGTAGAGCCTCTGATTAGAGGAGCAATTTTATTTTTCAAAGTGATAGAAAAGAAAAAAAGAACTCCGGGCACCTCTTTCAAAAAAACCTCCGGGTTATCTCTTTTAAGTCCTCCGGGCACAGGAAAAGAATTTATTTTCAAAGTTGTGGAGCCTCTGATGAGAGGAGCAATTTAAAGTTCAAAGTTGTGGAGCCTCTGATTAGAGGAGCAATTTATTTTTCAAAGTGATAGAAAATTAAAAAAAAAAAGACCTCCGGGCATCTGTTTTAAAACCTTCGGGTTACATTTTTAAGACCTCCGGGCACAGCAAAAGAAAAAGAAAATTAGAAAAAAGAAGTCCTCCGGGCACAGGAAACCAATTTATTTTTCAAAGTTGTAGAGCCTCTGATTAGAGGAGCAATTTATCTTTCAAAGTTGTCGAGCCTCTGATTAGAGGAGCAATTTATTTTCTAAGTGGTGGAGCCTCTGATAAGAGGAGCAATTTATTTTCAAAGTCATGGAGCCTCTGATGAGAGGAGCAATTTAAATTTCAAAGTTGTGGAGCCTCTGATGAGAGGAGCAATTTAAATTTCAAAGTTGTGGAGCCTCTGATTAGAGGAGCAATTTAAATTTCAAAGTTGTGGAGCCTCTGATGAGAGGAGCAATTTAATTTCAAAGTTGTGGAGCCTCTGATGAGAGGAGCAATTTAATTTCTAAGTGGTGGAGCCTCTGATGAGAGGAGCAATTTATTTTCAAAGTCATGGAGCCTCTGATGAGAGGAGCAATTTAAATTTCAAAGTTGTGGAGCCTCTGATGAGAGGAGCAATTTAAATTTCAAAGTTGTGGAGCCTCTGATTAGAGGAGCAATTTAAATTTCAAAGTTGTGGAGCCTCTGATGAGAGGAGCAATTTAATTTCAAAGTTGTGGAGCCTCTGATGAGAGGAGCAATTTAATTTCAAAGTTGTGGAGCCTCTGATGAGAGGAGCAATTTATTTTCAAAGTGATAGAGCCTCTGATTAGAGGAGCAATTTATTTTTCCAAGTGATAGAGCCTCTGATTAGAGGAGCAATTTATTTTTCCAAGTGATAGAGCCTCTGATTAGAGGAGCAATTTATTTTTCCAAGTGATAGAGCCTCTGATTAGAGGAGCAGTTTATTTTTCCAAGTGATAGAGCCTCTGATTAGAGGAGCAGTTTATTTTCCAAGTGATAGAGCCTCTGATTAGAGGAGCAATTTATTTTCCAAATGATAGAGCCTCGCTAAAAATGGATCTCAATAACCGGAAAAAATTGGTTATACTGTCTTTGCCCTATTCCTGATTCTCAGCAATGTGCAAAGAGGGGCAGCTGTAATAACCAATTTTCGTCCGGGTCGGATTCGAATCCGACCTGGACCAAGTACGAATCGGGCCTGCTATTTAGCAGGCCCAATCTGTTGTCCAGGCCCATGGGCCCATTTCCGGCCCAAACCCTTCAACCCCCAAATCAGGCCCATAAGCCCGACCCAATCAGCCAAAACCCAAACCAGGCCCATTGGCCCATTTCCCCAAACCCTACCCCTGAAACCCTAAACCAAACCCTAATCCCCTAACCAGCCCTCTGCCACCAGCCTCCCTGCCACCTCTGCCACCCTCACAGCCCTCCCCTGCAACACGCCACCCAACCTACACGCCACCCCCACCAACACGCCAACCACCCCAACAGAAACCCACACACACTCAACCCTCCATAAAAGGAGGCCCAGATTCGAAAAAAGGAGGAGGAGGAGATCCACCGATTCGGAGGCCCCTCACCCGGATTCAGACACCTCCCAAATCGGACCCCCACTGGTTCGGACTCCCTCCCCTAAGCAAAAAAAACAGATCGGCCCCCTCCCCTTCTTTTTTTTCTTTCACCAAAAAGGCCGGATCCGGGGTCCGAAAGCCAGATTCGGACCCTTTCAATCGGCTTCCCCAAACCCTTCTTCAACACAAAAACGCAACCATACAAAAAAAAAACATCCAGCAACCAAAAAAAAAGTCGAAGGGTCAAACCTAGATCTACGAAATTCGGTGGGGATCCGGGCTAAACGGAGCCCGGATCCGTAACGAGGGGGTCGAAAACCCCTCGGATGTGAGGTTTTGGAGAAAACCGGTCGCCGTTCGACGGCGGCCGGCGACGGCGTACGACGGCCGGCGCGGTGGCCGGCCGTCGGATTCTGGGTTTCTGGGAGGAGGTTCTGGGCTGAGAGAGAAAAAGAGAGAGAGAGGGAGAGAAGAAAAAAAAAAAAAAGAAATGAAGAGAAAAAAAAAAGGGGGGCTTATATAGCCCCCCTGAGCCGGGTCAAGGTGACCCGCGCCTGGACCCGCGGGTCGACCCGGGGTCCGCGCGGGTCACCCATTTTTTTTTTAAAAAAATTTTAAACGGCGTCAAAACGACGCCGTTTTGGACCCAGGGTCCGCGCGTGGACCCGCGGGTCGACCCGGGGTCCGCGCGCCCGACCCGAAAAAAAAAAAAAAAAAAAAAGAAAAAAGAGAGAAATGCGCCGAAACGGCGCCGTTTTGTAAGCGCCGAAACGGCGCTGTTTTGCCCGAGGAGGATCCGCGCCTGGACCCGGATCCGACCCGGGGTCCGCGCGGGTCCCCCTTTGCAAAAAAAAAAAAAAGAAAAAACTGGGCCAGGCCTGGCCTAACTGGCTCAGCAGGCCTGGTTCTGGGCCAAAGAAAAAAGAAAAAAAAGAAAAAAAGAAAAAAAAAAGAAAGAAGAAAAATTAAAATAAAAACTAATAATAATAAATTTAAAATAATAATAAAAATATAAAAAATATATATACATAAAAAAAAATTAAAAATCAAAAAAAAATCAAAAAAATGAAAAAAATTAAAAATAAAAAAAAGGGAAAAAATATAAAAAAATTAAAAAAAATTCACGATTATCGATTTTGAAGTTTTTGACTTTTTTTATTTTTGACATTTTCAGGTGATTTTACGAAGATCAAGTCCGGCATTTTGATTTTTCAGATTCTCGACATTCGTCAAGTATGATTTTCTTATTTATTTTCATTTACTATTTGTATTTATTTATTTTGTCCGGCATTCGATATATTTTTGTTATTCGATTTCGATTTTAAAATATTAAAATAATAATTTTTAATTAATACATGTTTTTTAAAATTATTTTCGGTAAATAAAATTCTCTAAAAACGGATCTCTTTCTCGGATGGTCGGAGTATCGATCGTTTTTCGAAAAGGTTCGAGTGAGAATAATAATCGAGACACTATCAAAAGTATCGGAGTGATTCGGGAATTACTCTTACATAGATAATTTCTTTTATTTCGGAAATAATTATTAAAAGCATTTTAATTTACCTTTCAAAAAAAAAAAGTTTTTAATAAATACGAATTACCGACGACGGAATTCGAAGGACGTCACGGTAGTGATTCCTAAGATATCTTGAGGTGAGAGAGTTTCGTTAAATATCACCACGAGTGGTGGGAATATTTGACGACATGCTCGATACGAAAATTCGTTTTCGTTTAAAAAAATGGAAATAATCAAAATAAAAAATGAATAAATAGCGAATGTTTATTGCGCTCGATATTTTGCCAGGCTCGTGTTTTTAATATTACGATTCGCATGTTTAATTTTATAGTTATATGTTAAGCCGTATGCATTCGATATTTAAATATTCGCATCATACGCATTTAAATAAAAAATGAATGTAAATTGCCGACGACGGAATTCGAAGGATCACGGTTGTGATTCCTAAGATGTCTTGAGGTGAGAAGATCTCGTTAAATACCACCGAGAGTGTCGGGAATATTTAATGAGTATTTTCGATAATAAATTTATGTTCACTTTCGTTTTTTTAAAAAAAAAAAAAAAACAGTTCAAGAAAATCCAAAAAAATAATAAACATGTTTTTTAAGAATAATAAATAAAAGATAATTATTTTTAAATACCGATGTTAAATCCATTAAATCGAGATTAAAGATAACACGTGATTAAGTGGTACCGTTTTCTAACGGGCGTTACGGGGGTGCTAATCCTTCCCCGCACGTAACCGACTCCCGAACCCAAATTTGTTTGTCTCTCTGGTTCAAAGCGCAGACTTCGAAATTGGTTTTAAAAAATGTTTTAATTAATTTTAAAATATTTTACTAAAATCGGTTTTAATAGGTGGCCAATCACACCTAGCAAAAAAGATTGGTGGCGACTCCATTTTTTGTGTTTTCATCAAATTCGTCGTAGCGGTCGGAAAAACCGTTATGACAGCGGTTATCATGGATGTGAATTTGATAGTGTTCAAGGAATTTGATAATGTCGCGGATGTTACATGACGGATAAAATACGATGCGAAAATTTTAATTTCCGTTACGTCACGACCATTACATTTTGTAACGGCCGCATTTTAAAACTATGGATAGCATATGCAACTCTCCAGTTTTTGCAACCACTGATTTATTATCTACCATTTGGAAATGAAGCCATCGACTGCCATCATACATCTTTGCTCTTGCCTCCTCTGTGTCATATTTTTTCTGCAAAGCTTCCTAAATTTCTCTTCCAGTAGTGTAAGAACTTTCAAAATAATCATAAAACTCATCAGAAAGGCAAACGAGTAAAGCATAGATGCAGTCATATTCACCCTTTTCACATTTCTCAATCTTTTCATTATGCAAGGGTTTCTCATCATCATTCATAGTTTCACTAGACAAGCATTTGGGATTCTCTTCAGGAAGGACATAGGCTAAGTTAAACAAATTTAGGTAGTACAAAACCTTTCCTCTTTCCATGTCTTAAAATGTTTACCACTAAACCGAAAAAGCATGTAAAGTTCATTGGTGAGCGAATCAGAGTTTATTCTAGTTGATTCATGCAATTGCCTTTAAAAAGCGATATCCAACAGATCTGGAGTTTGAATCTTAATATCTGCAATCTTTTCTCTTATTTCCAAACTGCAACTTCTTTGTACCAAAAATTTTTTCCTTGGTGAGCTTAGAAGGTTTTTCCCTAGGAAAACTCTTATTTAAAGCAATTAAAATGTCATAAAATTGTTGTTGCTGGTAATCTACTATTATGAAAATTGAGTCCTTAGGGACTCATAGGGAATTCTTAAATTTAGTTAAAGGATTTTGTCGTCTTATTTTGTCATCTTTTATGGTTATTTTTGACTTTTCACAAAGAGTTTTTAGGGATTTAAAGGGTATTTCTTTAAATGTCCAAAAAAAAATTATCCTATTTTGTTTTTTATTTGGAGCAATAGTCTCTTTTTAGGGAAAAAATTAATAAATATATATTCCAAAAAAGTATTTTTTTTTCTTAGGTCGATTTAGGATCTATATCCGACCAGCTTGGGAAAAAATATATATATTTTATTAATTATTTTTTATTTTAATTTAAAATTATGTATTTAAAAGGCTTAGTTCCCACGTTGACTCGCGAGACGATTTAAGATCCGTACTCGATCTGTTCGAAAAAAAAGTTAAAAATGAAATTTATTTTACTAATTATTTTTATTTTAATTTTAAATGATGAATTTAGAGTGGTTGATCCGCACGTTGACTCACGGGTTGGTTTAGGATCCGCACCCGACCCGTTTGGAGAAAAAGTTTTAAAAAATTTATTTTATTAATTATTTTTATTTTAAATGATGTATTTAAAAGAGTTAGTCCTCACGTTGACTCGCGGGACGATTTAAGATCCGTACTCGACCCGCTCAAGAAAAAAATAAAATTTTATTATTATTTTTAGTTTTTTATTTTATTTTTTAATGATGTCTTTAAAGAGGTTGATCCGCACGTTAACTCGCGGGTCGATTTAAGATCCATACCCGACCCGCTTGAGAAAAAAATTATTAATTATATTTAGTTTTTTATTTTATTTTTAAATGATGTATTTAAATAGATTGATCCGCACGTTGACTCACGTGTCAATTTAGAATCCGTATCCGATCGTCTCGAAAAAAATTTTAAAATATATATTTTATTAATTATTTTAATTTTAAATGATATATTTAAAGGGGTTGATCCGCATGTTGACTCGCATGTTAATTTAGGATCCGTACCCGATCCGCTCAAAAAAGAATTAAAAAAGATATTATTTTATTTTATTTTTTTAATTTTAAATGGTGTATTTAAAGGGGTAGGTCCGCATGTTGACTCGCGGGTCGATTTAGGATCCGCGACCCGACCCACTCGAGAAAAAGTAAATAAATAAATTTATTTTATTAATTATTTTAATTTTAAATGATGTATTTAAAAGGGTTGGTCAGCATGTTGACTCGCGATCGATTTAGGATCCATACCTACTCGCTTGGGAACAAAGTTAAAAAAAAAGGAAAAAACGAACTTGCTGCTAACCTATATGAGAAAATTGATCATACGAGAGAATAAAATACAAACCACAATTTTATTTTTTTATTTTTCATTTATTATTTTTTACCTCTTATAAATAAAAATATACACTGTACAATAAAATCTTAATATTTTTCAAAAGTACATATAAATAATATTTGAAAATGCATTTGTATTATGTAATTTATAAATAAAAATTATCATAAATTTAATTTTTATAATTAAAAAAATAATTATATTAATATTATTACAATTTAAAAACATAATATTTAAATAAATTATTATTATTTAATAAAATATAAACTAAAATTAAAATTTTATTATTAATTATTATAAAATTAAAACACCCCAACGAAGCGGGGCTTTTTTCTAATTAAAATAAGAAAATATAGTGAACAAATATTATAACAAAAAATAATTGATAGAAATATTAAAAGAATAAAGTCATCGAAAATAATAAGAGTATTCATTGAGACGTGGGATTGAGTAGATCTGTCCAAGGGTCGGGTTACTCGCCCAAGCTTGAAGGTCTGTCCATATTTGGGAGGGTTTGGACAAAAATATTAGGCCCGAAAAATGGACTTGGGCAAAAAAATTAGGCCCATTTAAAATATGAGTCGGGCCTTGGCTCCAACATTCAAGGACGAGCCCGGCCCGGCTCGTTTTTTAATTAAATAATATATTATTTATATTTATATATATTATGTAATTTATGTCATATAAAAATTAAATATATATATATATAATATTATAGTGTAAACATTAAAAAATATATTAAATTATCCATGTTTAAAAACTTAATAAAAGAAAAAATATAAAATTACTAAAGATTAAATAATAAAAAAAAATAAAAAATTAGAAAAAAATAATATGGGCCGGCCTAAACGGGTTTGGGCTATCCATTTATAAATATGGACGGGCTTGGACAAAATTTGAGATTCATATTTCGGGCCGAGCTTGGACAAACAAATTTAGTATTAATACCATATATTAATCCAACCCGAATCCGACCCGGCCCAACTATGGACACCTCTAGGATTGACCATTCTCTTCAGGATGTTTTGTGGCACTAATATAGCAGCTTGATTGGTCACGATGTTCCCAAGATACAATAACCTAACATTTTTCATTGTAACTTTACAAACATTTCACTATTATAAAGCAAGCTCTACCCAACTACCTTTCTTTGCCCAAGGTAAATAAACGTTAAGATGAAATAATAGTAGTGTTCAAGTCTAAGAGAATAAATGGGAGAGTGATTAATGAAGATGACCAAAGGAAGAGAGAATTGTATCTTTTTGGTGTGTCAATGACAAAATATGGTTGCTTATATATAAGCTTTTAAAACATAACTCTAATCTTAATTTTAATAGCCACGGTTTGTAAAACAAAAGGAGTAAATGAAGCAATTTGAAAGCTGAAGTTAAACTTATGATTTCAACAAATAAAACTTGATAGCCGTGTACCGTGTTGTTCTCATTAAATCTGCTTCGGCTGTCGATTCGATTTATTGTTTAAATAATAATAATAAATTAAAAATTTTATTTTTATTTTTATATTAATATTAATATTTTTATAAATAAATTTAAATAAAAATATTTTTTTATTAGTTAAATAATGATTCGGGTATGACCGGATCGACCTGAATCAAAAATATCTTTGTCCAGGTCCAGTCCAATACGAATTGAGTCTGTCGAATCGGACGAGTTATCCTATCCTTGAATGGGTGTAGTTCTCATTTACAAAATTCAATTGGAAACCAATTCAAAAAAATTTATATCAAAATATCCGACAAGGTGGCCAGCCAGAACTCATCACTCTGGTCACCAACCCACAACTCCTTACCCCACAAAGTGCAATTATTTTCCGGTAATAAACTTGACAACTGAGAGCTAGCAAGTACTTAAAAGATAAGGAGACACCTAATAACACAACAAAATGACTATTGATTTCAAGGGGCTTATGAGGGGCTTTAGGGCCATAATGTCTTCCTACTGTAAGAATGTGAATTCATCATCACCCCCTCAAACCCAATAACCCTTAATAGCTAGCAGATGGTTCTTTGCTTTCATGGTTGGCCTGCAATTTATTGTTTTATATTTGTGTAAATTTTGATGTGCTAATAATTTGTGTTATATAAATTTTGACATGTTCATGTATTCGTGTCGTGTCCATATTTTTTTTAATATCATATTGTATTTTTTTTTTTTTTTTTGTATTTCTAATCATGTCGTGTTCAATCTTAGGATATTCATGTTCATGTAATTGGATTTTGATTTTTCGAAAGCTATAAATGCTGCCGGGCGCCTAAGATTGCTGTCAGCCCAATAGCCATAGCCCATAGGAAAGCTTGTGTCTGGCTGACTTTTCTCCATCCTCCAAAGTATTTCAACGACCAAATATCTCACAACTTTGATAGAAAATCTTATCCAAAAAAAAATATATTATTGATATATTCCCTTTGTACCTTTTTGATTTTTAGGTGTAATAATTAAATTTAGACAAGCATTAATATTGTGTTCCCCGGTTGAGAGGAGACATAATGGAAAAACAAAAAAAACTTTTTATCACTAAAGAAATTTTAAAAAAGAAAATCTACTGATAAACATTAATTTTATTCAAAAGAATGTTTCAAATGTGATAAATTTTTCCCTTAACTTCACAATTTAAAAGAAAAAAATAAAATAAGATTTGTTACACCCGCTTGTTTGTCCACCTGAATCTCTACAAGGAGAATATTTGTCGGATTCATAGTTAATTAGTAACTAAAGAAAAGCAGATATCTAACTTATATCTATCAAGCTAACAAGCACCCAACAAACAGATATATTATAATAGGTAAACGTTGATCCAAGTAAAAGAAAACGAAAACATTCAAACCTGCTTATTCATCTTGAATTCCCTACATTCTCTAAAATATACTGATTTAAGTATCGAAGTGTGTCTCGAAAATCAAATTCCGACGCCTTTTTTAATACCCCTCTCAATGCCTGTAAATCAACAATTCTAACCTCTATCTAATAACCTTCAAAATCTCGTCAGCTCAATCTCCAGAAAGACCTCAACAAAATTCTTTTATAACTTGAATTTAACTCAAAGATATGATGAATTAAGAATTTAAGATCCCATTAGTAAAGTATTTTTCTTTCTTCCTTTAGCCGAAAGTGACTTGGGAAGTGGAACACTTGACGACAAGTCAGAACTTGAAAAGCCAGCCCATTGTTTTTTTTTGCTGGGCTATACTGTAGAGTTCCCTTGGGCCTCAAAATCCAATCTCCGCCAATTGCTTGCTTGTTCTTGGGTTTGAGTTTTCATTAAAAACTTTGGTACATTGAAGTCATGTCAAATTTTAAAAATATAGTAATAATTAATAAAAATATACATTTGATTTAATGGTGTGATCTTTAATATAAAAAATTTATTAATATCTAATGACATTGATTAAAATGATATTTAAAATAATAATAATAATTAATGATTTTCTTAACTTAATAAAATAATAATTAAATAATCTTTAATCAATGTTTATAAATATTAATTAATCAGAGCAACAATTTTTTACTGTTAAAAGAAAGAAAAAAAAAGTATGAAATCTGAAAAGCATGATTAAAACCGGTTTTGATGGAATCTCTTAAAAGTCTACAAAATAAACATAATTACATGGGATTGGGATAATTTACAGTAATTTCTATTTTACTGTAAAAATAGTTTCATAAATAATATCTGAAAAAAATTATTAAATTATTTGGTTAAAATACTAAAAAAAATTATGAATTATGTCATTTTTTTTAAAATAAATTTTTATATTTTTATTGTATTTAAATAAATTTTAATCTTTTTTATTTATATCTAAATAAGTTCTTATTTTAAATGAAAGATTAATTCATATTAAGAGTTTATTTAGGTATAAATTAAAAATAAAGAACTTATTTGAATACATGTTAAAGGTTAAAGATTGATTTGAATACAAATTAAAAATTAAAATCTTATTTGATTATAATAAAAGTATAAGACTTATATAAATAAAGCGTTAAAATTCAAAGATTTTATCATTATTTTAAACAAATTATTTCAAAATTATTACTTTAGAAAGACAAGCAGCCCTAATAAATAAACAGTTTTGTTAACGAGTGTTTTTAGAATATTTTTTAAGATTAGTTCATATATTATTTATATTAATAATATTATATTAAATATAGTAATTGATAATTTTATTTATTATTTTTAATACATTAAATAAAAATATTAATATAAAATTTTACTATATACAGTAATATTTTTATTCAACATATTAAACATAATTAATAAAATTATCAAATACAATCTTTAATATAATATAATATTTTATTTTATAAATAATATATTAATTAATTTTAAAAAATATCTTAAAAAAATTGTTCACAAACTTATTAATATATATGACAATCTTAAATAATACCTATAAACGCTCCTTAACAAAATTCATAAATAAAAAACTCTAAGCCTAGGCTATAGCTAAGCTTGTCACATCGCCAGATGGGAGTGAGATGGGAAGCAACCAAGTTTCTGTTGGCATTTTAAGTTTCCAAAATAAATAAAACTATTTTTAAAAAATTTTATTAACGAATGTTTTAAATATATTTTTTAAGATTATTAAATATAATAATATCTTCAATAATGCATCTGAAATGATAAATAAAATTATTAATTTTTACATTTAATATAATATTATTATTATAAATAATATATTAATAAACTTTAAAAAATATCTAAAAACACTTGTTATTAAAATTTATTTTTTAATGCTAACGTGACAGGACCTTCACGCAAACTCACATGCATATTGCACCTATCCCAAAACCCTCTGATTGGATTGAATGGGGGGGGGGGGCAGTGGCAGCCCACCATCACCGATATCTGGCTGAGGCAGTGGCTGACCCACCCCCTACAATGGTGGGGCGGCGCCACAATCAATAGGGGCCCCTTTGCTTTGAATATGTATTACTCAAATAAATATTTTTTTTATAATAGGATCGAACCATATTTTTAAATTGGATTTTACTAATAAATATTTTTTAAAATTAATTAATATATTATTTATAATAATAATATTGTAATAAATGTAGTAATTTATAATTTTATTCAAAGTTTGATTAATGGGTGTCTAAAAACACCAAATAAAAACTATTTTATTATATCATTTTAGAAACTTTATATTTAATACATTATTTTTATTAAATTTTAAAAAAATAATATATTAAATATATATTTTTTATAAATATTATTTTAATGAGTATCATTGATTAATATTTTTCTTTTATTTATTATTTTTAATATATTGAATAAAAATATTATTATATATAATAATTTTTAAAAAAATCTTAAAACGTTTTCTAACAAAATGTTTTAAAATTTTATCTCGATTTAATTTTTTTAAATAGTTTTAATTAAAGGATATTTATGAATACTAATTAAAATTAATTAAAATATTATTATAAAATATTTATATTTAATAATATTTTAAATAAATTTACTAAAAAATAATACTTTAATTTTTTAAAATATCATTTTAATAAACATCACTAAATACCGATTAACATTTTGTTTTTAAAATGCACTAACTCATATCATGAAAAAGAAAAGAAAAAAAAAATAGAGACAGACAAGACAAGGAAACAGAGATACAGTAGTTGATTTGGTAATCTAACCTACAAGCGTGTGATTGTGTTTTTTTTTTTTTTTTGTATATATATGACTTTCTTTATGGGTTTTTTAGAATTTTTGGAGTTTCTGACAACACACTCGTGGGTGGGACCCTTTCTAGATTTTCTTGATGTATTTTATTATTTCCAATATTTAAAAGTTTTTTAAATATTACTAAATAAATAAAAAGTTGGGCTTTGTGGGGTCAATTGCCACATCATCCTAAATCCTACTCCTATTTGTAATGGTAAATTCAAATCCTACTCCTCTTTGTAATGGTAAGCTTAAAAAATTTTATTTTTGTTTGTTCTGATAAGAGGATAGGATTCAAAAGTTTATTTTATTATTTAAAAATATTAAATATATTTTATAATTAAATTTAAATAAAAAATATTTTTTTATTAAATAAATAATAATTTAGATTGAATTTATTTGAATTACAAAATTTTTTATCCAATTTAATTTGGATTGTACCAAGTGGGTAGCCGGCCCATTAATAGGTATCATTGTAAAATTGACTAAGATAAATCCAAATTTGAAAATCAGTTTCAAAAGAAAATTTCAAACTCAAAGTTGAGTTATTCTTCATTAAGTTTGAATACAGAAATGAGAGGTGATTACATTTTCTCATCTTATAAATTCTTTAACCTTTTTTTCAAGATTTAAATCTAATACCTTCTAAAAATCAAATGATATTTCCATTTAAAGACTCATTATTTAATCATTTGATAAAGTTGGCTATTGAGAGCTTCTTCAAAGGGCAAATAATGTAAGATGAAATTTATTAGATTTCTAATTAAAAGAACATTATATTATATTAGTATCAAATGATTACTTGAAATGTATAACTTCTTTTATAATTCAATAAAGAGAGTACAAACTAGAAAGTGAAATATAGATGAAGGATAATTGAACATTTTATAAAAGCTTAAGCATGAATTAATGAAATGCAAAAGGTTTGAACGAAATAACTTTATCTCAATATCATGATAAAGAGCTATAGGTAAATAATTAATTAACTATATAAAAAAAAAAAAAAAAAAAAGTCAATCAAAAGTAATAAAAGAGAGCGACGGTTCCTCAGAAATTAATAACTATCTAAGCTAAAAAATGTTTTTAAGGTTTCATGCAATGAAGAGAGAACAAAAGAAATTAAACCGATAATGATTCAAACAATTAAATCGATTTTGCAACCATTTTTAAAAGATAATATTCAGTAAATTTGAATTCGAATTTCAATATTTACAACATTTTGTCTATCCTCAAATTACGACCTTCTTTATTAAAAATCATACAAAGAAATTCTTACTACTTACGTAAGATTGAAATTGGGAGATGGAGTAAACTAAAATGTAAAATTACTTTTAGATAACAATGGTTAAAGTTAGGGGGTTGGTGCTTTCCCATGTCATGATTTTTGGAATGTAACTTTACAGCATTTGGTATACATGAGAAAATACTGATTAAAATCCTGAAAAAGTTACAATGAGACTTTTGGTTCACTAAGCATTTTACTAGGAATGTGATGGTAATTTTCGAAATTACCCTCATCAAAAAAATGTAAACTTTATTAATCTTAACATTCTTCAATGATGTTTATTATTAACAAATATTTATATTAAATATTTAAAAAAATATTTATTTTAATTGATAATTTGAGTTATTTTTAAGATAAAAAATATTTGTTAATAATAAAATTTCAAACGTACTCTCATATTGTTAAAAAATTAAAAGACTAAATGTAAATTAAATATTATTTAAATATTTCAATAATATTTATTATTAACAATCATTTATATTAAATATTTAAAAATAATATTTCAATTAATAATTTCAGTTACTTTTAAGATAAAAAATATTTGTTAATAATAAAATTTTGAAGTTATTCTCATGTAGTTGAAAAATTAAAAGACTAAATGCAAATTAAATATTATTTAAATATTTTAATGATATTTATTATTAACAAATATTTATACTAAATATTTAAAAATAATATTTCAATTGGTAATTTAAGTTACTTTTAAGATAAAAAAATATTTGTTAATAATCAAATTTTGAAGTTATTTTCATGTAGTTGAAAAATTAAAAGACTGAATGTAAATTAAATATTATTTAAATATTTCAATGATATTTATTATTAACAAATATTTGTAATAAATATTTAAAAATAAAATTTTAATTGGTAATTTGAGTTACTTTTAGGATAAAAAAAAGTTTGTTAATAATAAATTTTCGAAGTTACTCTCAAGTAATTGAAAAATTAAAAGGCTGAATACAAATCAAATATTATTTAAATATTTTAATAATATTTATTATTAATAAATATTTGTACTAAATATTTTAAAATAATATTTTAAATGATAATTTTAAATCAAATAGGAAAAATGTAATTTTGTATTAACATTTTTTTTAACTTTTCAACTACATGAGAAAGTTACTTTCCCACCACTTCTCATGAGAAACATATTCTAATACTTGTGTGAAGATAACTCTCCAAGAAAAGTTATATTCCCAGAAAAGTGATAGTTTTTAGCATACCAAACATGGGAATCACATTTCAATTAATTAATTTTCATAAAAAATGATTACTTTTCATCATACCAAACGCTCTCTTAAAACTAAGTTATACATATATGGCAGAATACATTAGCATAGCAATTCTTCTTGGATGCAATTTCTTGAGGGTCCATAAATATAAATATTTGGTATGTCAGCTAGCAATTTTGTTATAAAGCTAACATTAAAGCACTAACAATAGCACCAATCTTATAGCTCCACTATTCCATTTTGTTTGTCATGTCTTCTAGAACAAAATTAGGTAGCTTTTGATTCAACAATTAACTCTCTCTTTCTCTTTCCCGTTTAATTTTCTATGATTTAAGTAAGAGAAAAAAAGGGTTTGGGTGATTATAATGGTTCTTTTCATAATGCTTTCTTTAATTAAAAAGGAGGTCATAATTAGTGGATAGAGAAAGAGATTGTAAATGTTGAAATTCGAATTTTAAATCTGCTGAATGTCATTTCTTAAAGTGATTACATGAATCAAGTAAAGTAAATAAATAATACTTTTGCTGCTCATTTTGTTGTGGTCAGCCACCGTTCAAGATGTGATTAGAGATGTTCATGGGTCGGGCCGGGTTCGGGTCTGACCTAAGTATGATATCAACACCACATATATTTGCCCAAGCTCGGTCCAAAATATGGGCCTCAAATTTTGCCCAACCCACCCATATTTGTAAATGGATAGTCCAAATCCGTTTAAGCCAGCCATATTATTTTAAAAAAAATAAATTTAAACAAATATGTTATTTTTTATTTATTTTTTAGTAATTTTATCTCTTTTTTATTAAGTTTTAAAACATGGATAATTTAACATATTTTTAAATATTTACACTATAATATTATATATATTTTTATGATATAAGTTACATAATATATATAAATATAAAAATAATATATTATATAAATAAAAAACGGGTCGGGTCGGGCTCGAGTCTTGATTGTTGGAGCCAAGGCCCAGACCAATTTTTTTGCTCAAATCCATATTTCAAGCCTAATATTTTTGTTCAAAATCTCTCAAATATCGGACGAGCTTTAAAGCTTGGACATGCAACCCAACTCTTGAACAGATCTAAATATGATACATCTTTTTCAAAATTCAAACCTCCATCTTTTGTATCTTCACATGTTGCTAAATATGATTTTTAATTAATTAAATCAAAACTTGGTCCCCAGCAGCCCCCCTAAATACACTCCCTCTCCAAGAGGAAAATTTTATGCATTCATAATCAATATATCCAGACAATTTTCATTAAATATAAAGTATTTTGTTTTGTTTGATTTATAACTTGTTGTATCCTTGAGATGGCATGATTAAATTGTTTGATTTATGAACATTTTAAAGACAATGGTTTTTATTTCATGATTCAGTTAATATTTTTTATAAATTTTTTATTGATGCAAAATTTATTTGACTGCTTTCGTTATGAAATATTGTTTACATTGATGATACGATATCGGCTCTTAAAATTTTGCCTTTTAAAAAAGAACTTTTCGACAAAGAAAAATAACTTACAGTTTAATCTTTGACTATTAACGATGTGAGTTTTTTTTTCTCTCATCATCAACACTCATTTAACAATGTAAATTGTAATTTCTACGAGGGTCGGTATGATTTTTCATAGAAAGTGCAGTTTAAAAATCCTTACATCTATGTTACTTTTTTTTTATATAATAAATTTTTTTATTTTTAATTTATTTTACTTGAAGAAACAACTCTCAAATATATTTATGTGCATTGCAGTCAAGATTAACAAACAAGATGCCTGACATGCATGGCAAGGTATCCTAGCTAGACGTGAGAATAACTGTTCTTTATTTTTCTTATTTTTTGAATTATTTTCCCCAAATCTAATACTCAAAAGATAGATTTATAGTTTATGTATTCGTGTCATATTCGTATTATTTTTTTTATATTATAATTGTGTTTAAAAAATGATATATTTATATAAATTTTACGTTAATAATTTATTTTATATACATTTTGACACATTCGTATATTTTGTATCGTATCGTATTTTAATTATTTTTTTATATTGTATTTATATCATATCCAAAATTATCAGTTATCCTCAAAAGATTAACTTAACCTTAAAAAAAGGGATAATGTTTCCAATAGCCCCTGAAGTTTATCAAATCTTCTATTGTAATCCATGTACTGTAAAAATATTTATTTTGGTACTTAACGTTTTCACTCCGTTTGCTATTGTAGTACCTGTCAGTAACACCGTAAAATATTGATGACGTGACTTTGGTGTATCCAATAAAAACTTGACATGTGGCACCATATAATGATGCCACGTGTATTACCAAAAAAATTTTATTATTTTAATTTAAAAAATAAAATTATATTTTTTTCTTTTACACGGGACACCACACAATGATGCCATGTGTAATAATAAAAAAAATTATTATTTTAATTTTAAACAATATTTTCTTCTTTTTTTTTTCTCTCTCCACCTTTTAATTTTAAGAAATATTTTTAACAAAAATTAAAATATAATTTTAAATATTTGAATTTTTGTACAAAAATTTTTATAAAAAATTTAATTTTTTTTAAAATTTAAAATTATATTTTAAAAAATTAATATCTATTTTTTCAAAAAAAATTATATTAAAAATTTTAAATTATATTTTTAAAAATTAAATATACTTTTTTATTAAAATTATTTTAATATTTAATAAATATTTTTTAAAAAATTAAAACAATAAAATAATTTAATATTATATTTTGATTTTTGTAATTTTTAAAAATTTCAGATATTATAAATTTTTTAAGTAATTTTCAAATATTTTATATTTTAAAAATAATTTTTGTTAAATATTTTATTTTTTAAAATAAATTTTTAAAGAATTTTAAAATTTTTAAAATTTTTAAAATGTTTAAAATTTTAAATTTTTTTAAATTTTTAAATTTTTTTAAATTTTTAAATTTTTTTAAATTTTTAAATAATTTTGTTACAGAAATATATTTAATTTTTAAAAATATAATTTTAATTTTTTATAATTTTTTTTTAAATAGATATTAATTTCTAAAAATATAAATTTAAATATTTTTTATATTTTTAATATAATTTTTTAATTTTTTTTTACAAAAATTCAAATATTAATTTTTAAAAAATCAAATGCTACCACGTGTCATCATCAAATTGATAAATGCTACATCATCATTTATATTTTAACGGTGTTAGATTTAAGTACTACATTGATACACGATTTGATAATTCAAATATCACATTGAACATTTTTAAAATATAGAGATCACAATAGAAGATTTGATAAATTTTAGGGTTTATTGGGATCATTATCCCTTAAAAAAAAGGAAAGTTGAAAATTGCTTTCATTCATTGACCCAATTATTGAATTAAAATAATAAAAGCGAAATTGGTTTTCAAAACTGCTGTAGCCGGTACGGAAGTCATAAATATAGTTAAAACCTGTACAAGCCCTTACTTATTTACTCCAAAATTCCTTTTTGTGGGTAATACTATATTTGGTAATTTGTTTATTTATATCATATTTGTATATTTTATCATGTTATAATCGTATTTAAAATATTTCATATTTATATAAATTTTGATATGTTAATAATTCGTATTATATAGATTTTAAGACATTCATGTATTCGTGTCATATTCATATTATTTTTTCGTATCGTGTAAGATTTTATATCGTGTTTTAATTATTTTTTTCGTATCGTATTCATATCATATCCAATATTATCAAATTTAGATAATATTATGATAAAAAATATGTATTTAATTAAAATAAATATTGACAGATTTCTAGTCTTTTACAAGGACCTTCCTTCCCTTTTCAATTTCAAACAACTTGTCCCATCATTGTTGTTTTGTTTTTGGTTATCCAGTTCCAGTGGGATCATTGATGAATCCCTTGGGACCATTTTCTACAGGAAAAAGAAATGCCCCTTTGGAATTTGGATGTGGACTCACCAGGGCCGAAGGGTCCCTCCATTTTGGGTCACTTTCCTTTCTTGGTGTTGCCCACCACTATTCCTTGCATTAAGCCTTCCTCATTTTTCTCATTTATTTTGGGGCTTCTAAAATTAATTCTTCTTGGAAATTGGAATACCATTAAATTAACAAGGAGTACAATTTTTTTTTTTTTTATTCTCATTCATATTTTGTTTTTGGTTGAAAATATCCATGTTCTTTGTGTATAGGTACATTGATATCAAAAGTTAAAATTTTAGATTTAAAATACATTTCCTTTAACAATGTTAATTTATTTAAATCAATAATTAGATTTAAAGGTGATAGAATAAATCTGAATTCAAAAATTTTGTTTTAAAAAATCAAAGATCTAAACTCAAATAAATTCAACTCAAAATTGACTTATCTAAAACTTGTAATGACTTAAATTCATTACTAAAAATGCAAAATATAATCATCAATTTTATCTTAACTTGAATTTGAAATAATCGAATCTAAAAAAGATCTTATCTTGAAAGCACTCATATTTAGAACGATGAGTCCAAAATAATATGAACCTGTGGCGGAGCCACAGTCAATTCAATGGAATCCTTTGAAATGAAATACATTTCCTTAAAAATCTAAATTGATCACATTGACTTAAAAATATTGAGAGTCAATATGTAATATTAAAAAAAAGTATTAAGAGTTGCAAGGATCATTATAAAAATATCATAATTTAAGAGAAATTTCACAATTTTGATAGATACTGGTAGTGGAATCCACCACATGATTTTCATCTTTGAAATGAAAAGTTCTTTTTACTTTTATTTTTAGTCATATTGAGACAAAGAAATAGCTTGTCCTTTGTACTTTCTCATCAATTTAAAATAAAATAAATATAAAAAAGTTTAGCACTTTCTATGTCAGCATCTTGTTAAGGAAGCTAGAACATTTAAAAATAAAAATAAAAACTGAAGGGGAGAAACACAAGAAAATTCTATAAATCATTAAAAAATAATAATAATAAAATAATGGTGTGAAGATTTATTTTTAGTGTATTTAGATAAGATCAAAAAGGATAAATAATTCTACGCTTGGCTTGAGATGTATATGCAAACTTTTCAAGCCTAATTTTAAATTAAATATTTTTATTTTATTTTTATACTAATAATAGCTTGAATGTTATATTTTTATATTATTATTACTTAAGTTTTATTTGCGTTAAATTGATATAATTCAATCTTTGATATTAAATGTTGGATGTTTGTTGGATTGTTAAATGAACTGAATGTTTGTGAATATAGTAATTTAGTTACATATTAAAAATTTAAATTATATTGATAATTTATTGACATCACTTAACAATATTCTTAATTTTGTCATTGTTTGAACCCTTATTTACCACTTCTAACTATATTGATGGACATGTGATTGAAATTATAATTATACTTATTTAGTATTTATTTATTTATTTTAATATGATTTGGGTAATTGCTAATAATGAAGAAAAACATTGAGTAAGGGTATTATTCCCTCCAATTTTGCCATGTGAGTAATAAAATTAATCCATGTGAGTGGATAATCTTGTGCATGCAAATGTTAGTTAACTTTTTCAACATAAAAAAAGGAAATCCAATTTTTTTAGCCAATCTAAAGTGAACATCTATGTGAACATAGATTGGTTCAGTTAATTACGTATTTATTAATATTTTGACATGTATCATGATTCAAAATTTTCTTACAATCTCATTTAATATGTGATTTTTAAGTATCACTGTTAACATAATCAGATCCAAAGGGAATACGTAAGAGTCTTGATCTCTCTTTGACTCCTCCAAACTTTTTAAGTTTTTAACAATTATCTAACTCAAAAACTAATAAAAATCTATTTTAATCCCTTAAATAATTTATAATTTGATTTTTTATTTCGACCCGAATATAAAATTCTTGACTTCGCATGTGATGTCTTGATCCTAAATCAAAATAGTTTCCCTCACTTAAATTGCTTTTGACCAAAAAAAGTTGACACATATCTTTCTTTCTCTCTCTCTCTTTATGATAACCTAATCTTTCAAAATTTTGCCTTTTTTTTCCCCTTCTTGAAGATAGTAAGGCGGCGTGGGGCATACTCTTTCCATTAATTGATTCTTTTTGTAGGACCCCTTTTGCCAAAAAAAAATAAAAAATAGTGTCTTTTTTCCCTTGTGTATAGTGAAATACTTGCAACCGTCCAAATATATCTGATTATTACCCTTCTGAGCCATTGTCAAATTGATGGGTTAAATTAATCTTATTTTATTAGTATATCCCACTTAAAAAGGTTTTTTCTTTTGCCAAGTGGTTACTTAGAGGTGTCACCAGGTTTATACGTATTATTAATATGAATTTTAAATTTTGTCTAAATTCATTTATATTATAAATGAATAGTTTAAATTCGTTTAAATTCATCTATTTTTTTCTGTTTTTTTAAATATTTTATTTTTTATTTAATCTTTAATAATTTTTTATTTTTTTATTAAATTTTTAAATATCGCCACTTAACATATTAATCTTTACATTATAATATTATATATATTTAATATTTATATGATATAAATTACATAATATATATAAAAATAAAAATATTATATTATATTATATAATTGGAAAACTAGTCGGGCCGGGTTCGGATCTTGAATGTTGGAGCCAAGTCCCGTCCTATTTTTTAAACAGGCCTAATTTTTTTTTTAAGCCCATTTTTTGGACCTAATATTTTTGTCCAACCCCTCTAAATATGGGCGGGCCTTCGGATTTGTGCGGATAACCCAACCCTTGGACAAATCTAGTTGTTACTGGTTAGGACTGTAAATAAATCGAATTCAAATGAATAAATTTTTGTTTATGATCGTTTGTTTATTTTTAAGTTTATTTGTGTTTAATTTATATTTGCTAATTTTTTTTAAAATAATGTTCAAATTCAATTCATTTAAAATTAAGTGTGATTGAACTCAGTTAGTTTAAATTAAATGAATTTATTTAAAAATATTAAACTAACATGTTTATAAATATATAAAAGAATATGTTAGTGAATAATTAAAAATTGTTCATGAATAATAAACAAATTTAAACAAACAAACAAATAATTAAAAATAATAAATAAATATTAAAAATATTAAAAATATCAATAAATATTTTGAAAAATTAATAAAATAATATTAAAATATATTAATATTATTAGTTGTATTATACTAGAATAATAATATAAAAAATCTTTAGCGCTTTTTTAAATCATTTTATAAAAAATCATAAATAAATTTTTAATGAATATAAATAAACTGAACACGTTTTATTAATGAACGGCTCATTTAATAAATTAACCTTAAATCTTATTCAAAATTATTTATTTAATTTGATAAATAAATATAAATAAACAAAAATCAAATTTGTTCGTAAATTATTCGTCCAACAATTTTTTCATTTACAACGTAAAGATGACCCAACTTCCCACTACATCTATGCAAGTTGAACTGAGGAATGAGGATTACTTTTTTTTTCCCTAAAATATTTGTATTTATTTTATTTTATTTATTATAATAATAATAATATTATTATTATAGGTGTAAAAAGAAAAAGGAAAAAGACAATAGGAAAAGGGATGTGAACACGTGTGAAGATGAGAAAAGTCATGCCTACATTAAAGGTTAAGGACATGTCCTACACTTTTTCAGTAGAGTTCTGGAAGTAGGTTTCATTTGAGGGCCAACATTCCCAGCTTTAAAGAAAGTAGGGAAAATGGTAAATTTTTAGAAACCCTGAAATGAAAATCATATATCCTGCAAGTTGCAAAGATATTCTTTTATATTCTATTTTATTTTATCTATCTATATTAATTCAAATTAAATTTTATAATTTTAAACACGATATAATTATATAATATAAATATAAAAAAAAATACAAAAATGATATAAATTAACGAAATATCAAAATTTATATAAATATATATTTTAATTCTAATTATAAAATGAATATTAATATGAACATAAATATATGAAAATATATTCATACGGATTGCTAAGTCTAATTTAAATAAAATGTTACAAGGAAAAAAAATACAAAAGGAAAAAATAATATGAATTAATATTTTTAATATTTATTTATTATTTTATTGTTTTTAAATTTGTTCATTGCTCAAATTGATCCACCTCGTCTACTTTGCCTGCACACAAAAATATCTATCTTTTTTATCATCCAACAGAACAATCAAAATCATCCCAAACCTCTCTCAGAATCTTTCCTTTGCTGCTACTAAAAAGCTTTTAATAAACTACTCCATTTTCTTTGAGCCCAGTAAAAATAAAATATTTGTACACAAATGAATTGAATCAAGACTAATAAAAGTATGGGATCTTGCCAAAAGAGAGATTAATAATTAAAAAAAAAAAATGGAGAGGGTTACTCTTACATGTGCCAGACATTTACATATACACCTTTCAGTTGCATAATATTATGTCAAAAGATTTGTTTACTGATCTATTCTTGAAAATTCAACATCCCCCCCATAAAAAGAACAAGAACCCTCCATTTCAGCCCCAAAAGATGGAAAAGTAGGTGATTCTCTTCCTTGCTTTTCCTCATATATCCCTACCATCTTCTTTTGCCCTATAAAACATATTTGACAACCTTTTTTTTTCCCATCTTCTGCCCATCAAACCAATCAAAATTAACTAGACTTCAGGATCAACCTTGTCAGATTATAAACAAGTGTAAATATATGTTGGATAAACAATGCAAGCACAATCCACAAAGAACAAGTTCCCCAGTGCATTAAACTTTGCAAAATTGTGGGTTGTGCGAGTTCTATGCCACATTATAGCTTTCAATCATCCTCTTCCGTTTTTGCATTTTCTCAAGTCTTGTTTAGGCATGCTGTCATTTCTGGGCAATAAACCAGTGTCCGCTTCATATATCTTCAGTCCCCAATCTAACTAAATCTCTTTTCATTGCTGTACCTTTTTTTCTTGTTCACTATATGGAATATGATGCAAAAGGGACATAATTCTACTCACCAGTAGGTTTTTTCTGCTCTGCTGGTTTTACCTGAACAGCAGCAGGGACAGCATGAACATATGGGAAACCTGGCACAAGATGTTGATGCGGCTTTCCAGAGGACTGTGTAGTTGCAAATTGTGCAGCATGGATAAGTCCCTGCGACGCTAAGCCACCTCCTTTCATATTGCCTGCAGCAGCAGCAGCGACTACTGCCTTTGAAGGGTCAGTGGTGCCACTGTTGCCAAGAGTAACTGGAGAACACAACATTGAAGTTGATGAGCCTGGAGGCTGTGTCAGCTGTTGCTCATTACGGTGTCTTTGAAGATAGTACCCACTTGCAGCTGTTCCATTTGCTGTTGTACTTTGTGAGTGTTGAGCTTGGGCCGGTATGTAAGCATTAGAGAAGAACAACTGCGCTTGATGTAATGCATGCTTTTGCTGCTGCTGTAGCGCTGTCGCTTGGGGCTTGGTTCCCGTATTTGAAGATGAACTGATGTGGGGGTTTCCCAGGACTGATGGCACACTCCTTCCACCAACAGGGGATGACTTCTGACTAGGCACTGATGGTGAGTTTTTGGCCTGCTGAGATGCTAAACTAGATGCTTGGCCACCTTTGTTGCCAGAAGAAGTAGAACCTGCTGTCCTTGGGCTACCACCAGCACTCCTGGAGATTGAAGTTGTGGGAGAGCCAACCATCATTGGAGGAGATGGGGATTGAGTGCTACTAGGAAGCTGACCTTGTGTTGATTTAGGGTTTGCTGCAAAAGAAATCTGGTTGTGGCTTTGCTGTGGCCGGCCTTGTTGCTGGGAAATATTCTTGAGCGATGATGAAGTTGAAGAAGATAGAGATGGAGAAGGAACTTGAGAGGTAGTTGTCCTCACAGAATTCTTCCATTGAGGAGATTGAGCCGGACTGCTGCTGCTGCTGCTTTGGACTAGATTTTGAGGAAATGCAGACAGGGCATTTGGAAACTTGGTGGCCATAGAAGACGAAGGAAGGTGATCAGAATAAGCACTTCCATTACTTGTTGCTGGTGTCTTACTACGAGCAGCAGAAGCAGCCCCAAATTGGTGCGGCTTCTGAAGCTGAAGCATTTGCTGTTGCTGCTGTTGTTGATTCCGCTGAAGCTGCTGCTGAGCATTAGGAGCATTGATGCCACTGATTGAAACTGGCATAACAGAACCTGAAGTTCTGGCAGAAGCAGAGCCAAGATTAATGGTACGGGCAGAACTATCAATGACATTGTTGCCTGGAATAGTGGAAACAGTTGATTCAGACAGATCCGACCTGGAGAAGGCAATGGACTGCCCAACAGTTGCAAAACTCTTTCCGGCCTTGGATTTCCTTTCTTCTTCCACAATAGATGCATCATTAGTTCCACGCTTCCCTTCTTCGGAATCATGATAATTATTCTTCTTCTGTTGTGCTGCTTGGGCAGCTGCAGCAGCTGCCATGATCTGATGATAGCCTTGCCTTGTATTTTGAGCAAAGGAGGAAATATCAAAGCCAGGAGCAGTAGTACCATTAATGGAGGCAAATGACATAGCAAAAGCTTGAGATGTAAGAGGCTCAACTCCAGCCTTCAAGCCTGGCTGTTGTGATGGCTGCTGCATCTGTTGCTTCTTTTCCCCATGGTTACCACCATAACTCATGGAACCGCCCATTGAAGCAGCAGTGATCAAAGCGAAGTTTGGAGGCTGTATGGGCATAGCAAAATTCTGACCATAAATATTCATATTTGCACAAGATACTCGGCTATCAGCAGTTGATGGGCTATCTTCGCCACCTAATTCACCCTCTTGCCGAGTTTGATGAGAAGCATGCTGACTTGGCTGTTGCTGCCGTTGATGAAGCTGTAGGGGATGATGAGACAGATTTTTTGGGGCAGAAAAAACTTGCAAGTTTCCATCGCCACTGCTCACACCACTTCCATGTGGCCTCTGCTGATGGTCCTGCAAATGCTTCGGGGAGGATGATGAACCACTGGACATGCTAGTGTTCTGATGACCTTGTTGGCTTTGCTGTAACTGTGTGGGTGGCTGTTTCTGTTGCTGCTGCTGCTGATGATGATGCTGTTGCTGAAGCTGTGAAGGGTGAAGCATTTGGGAAGAATAGAAAGATCCATGAATATAAGGCATAGACTGAGCAAGATTCCCTTGATATGCAGGTGGTGCCCCAACATGTGCAGGAATTGGAAACGGATAGGCATTATTCTGCAAGATTGCCAAGTACTGGGTTTCATTGCCAGGCATATTTGGGTAGTTGAAGCTCATTGCTGGGGCTGCAGTTGCACCAGCCAGGGTGGCACTCACTGAGGCAGAGTTAGATGTACTCAATGAAGCTGTGCTGCCAGCAGCAGGAGGAGATTTCACAGACCCGGGTCGGACAGATGCAGCAGCCTGTTGCTGGCTCACTGGGAAAATAAAAGCAGGGCCGTGCTGAAATTGGATACACAAAAAGCAATTTTCAAAAAGACCGTCCGGATATAATTGTGCAATTATCACAAACCTGGATTTTATAAATAAATAAAAAATAGAAAAGAAAAAGAGGTTTTATTGGGCAAGAGCATACCAGGATATTACTGGGTGCCCCTGGGGGTAGAGCTTGATGGAGCAGTATTTGCTTTCTCTGTGCAGCATCCACCATATTAGCCTGAGAACCTTTATCTTTGGCAACATGACCAGGAAAAATTGCAAGACCCTGCCCCTTGTCTTGTACAGAATTCACACCTCTCCCAGGAACGTTCCCATTCAATTCCGAAGGCGGTACAACATTTAGATTGCATGCCTTCGGCCCATAGAGTGAATCTGAACCATGTGCTGCTGGCCAGAAAGGATTCATCTTCATAAATTGCTGGTGATAGTGTATATTCCGAGCAATGTAGCAATGAGTTGCACATCTCTTTGGTCTTGGTTGAGCAAAAAGCAAATGTGGAGGCTGCGAAAGTCCAAAATTTTAAGATAAATTAGAACAGAAAAGACGGAAAAGAAATCAAGAGCTGTGAACATAAAGAACACAGCAACATGCCTGAATAGCTGCTGAAGATACAGCGCTCCCATCCATGGATACAACACCTTGTAGTGGAGCCATGTATCTGCTCAGGGAGAAAGAAGAAAAAAAAAGTCATTTCCCCTCCATTATAACACTGGTTTAGATCTGCTAATGCCAAAAAAGCACAAAACCAATATCAAATCAACACAGCTATTTACCCCATTGGAGGAAGTCCACCAGGCCAGCTAGCCATTGACATTGGCAAAGGTAAAGAACCAGATTGTGCTGTAGAAGGGGGGGAAAAAAAACTCCACTTCAGCAAAACAAGGAGAGGGGAAATTTGCCCAGGGAGAAAAAGATGAATTTTACCAGTTTTCTCCATACTGGGTTGTTGATGCTGCTGCAGCTTTTGAACATGGTGGTTGAGCTTGTTTGCACTAACAATACCTGTGCCACTATCTCTATCAGATTTCTCCAAATCAAGCTGAAGACCAATATTCCTTACTTTATTTACAACTGGTTTATGTGATTCAGCTTCTTCAGCAATGGGTTTGGCCTTATTATTATTATCCTCAGCTTCCACATTGACATCTTCCTTTCTGATTTTAACTCTTTTATCATCATCCTTTACCATAGACTTCATCTCCTGCACATGGAAACAAATCAAAAAACCATTAATTTATGACACAAAATCATACCCAAAGCTAGGTGGTAGCTAGGTGACTCACCAATTCCATATCTGTGGCCACTGGTTTAGGATCTGAAGAAACAAAATCAATCTCACCATCCCTTTCCGGAGATGATCTAGAAGGAGGAAGAGACTAAAACCAAAAAAAAAAAAAAATTATTCCATGGTCCAGAAATAAAAAGGGAGAAAAAGCTTGGATCTTTTAACAGACAGACAGGATCCACACCATCAGATCTATCTGGAACTTCTCTTCCCGCTGGCCCTCAATCTCACAGACTGTTGAATTCCTGAAACACCAAAATTTTCCAATTAGGAAAATTTTCAAACCTTCCAGATTTTTAACCTCCAAAAAAAGAAGAAATGGGTAAAAGGAAGTAACGCTCACGCTTTTGTCACTGTTAAATTCTCACGCTCATCATCCAATTGGAGTCCAGCAGAAGGATTATTAGCAGGAGAAGGTGAAGACTCCTTTGGCGATTGAGACTCTTCTTTTTTACTGATACCAATATCTCTACTCTCAGATTCTTCGATCAAAGGCTTAGACTCCGGTACCAAATTGTTCTTCTCTTCCTTCACAGCTTCAGCCTGAACCAGCTCTAATGAAGCTGGTCCAGCTTGTGAAGAATTCACCAAATCATAAGAACTACTACCATTTTCAGCCACGGGTCCTGAATTCTTCTCCAAATTGGGAGAAGTAGCTTCAATTTTAGTTGGTTGATCAATTTCAACCTTAGTTGTAGTAGTAGATGAAATGGAACTGTTCCTAACAGGGAAAATCGTTGTCTCATCCTCGTACTTCACCGGTCTCGGTCTTTTCCTCTTTGGAGCTGTAAAAACAAAACAATACCCAAATCAAAATCAAAATCAAAATATGTTACCTGATTGCTCAAGAAGGCAAAAGATTTTCTTCCATTCTAAGCTGAAAGTTACTAACCAATAGCAGACATTGGAGTAGCAGAGGAGTTAGAATTTGAAGGCAAAATGGAAGATGATTGAGGAAGAGTTGAAGGGGAGTTGTTGATCGGTGAAGAGACTCTTGATTTAGAGTCATTATTGGATTTATTAACTTCTCTTGAATCAAACTTGACCGAATCATTCCCAATGATATCTTGCTTAGATGGGAATGGGACTTGTGGCTGCCTCATTAAACCATATAAAACCTCCGCAATCTCGATCTCAATCTCTTCCTGAGCTGAAGACGAAGATTTCGACGACGATTTCGGTGGCCTTTGTTTTGATCCGTTAGGCTTCTACATCAGAAACCAAACCTTTGTTACTAAATTGAAAGAAAAAAACGAAGCCCCAAAAAACAAAGAATAAAGGAAGATTTTAATTAGAAAACTGACCATCTTCTTCCTCATAGAAGCATTAGAAGAAGATGGACAGGGTAGAGCCGGAGAGGGTGACGTTGACATCCCAGCTACACCTGTCCTCACCGGCGAGGTTGAAGCTTGACGGTGAATTTGTTCTCCGGTAATAACACCAACACCACCGCCACTTGATGCCCATTCATGAGACCTTTTAATAGAAGCTGTCAAAAAATAAAATTAAAAAGGAAAAATACAACAAATCAGTAAATTCAAAAGAAGAGAACTTGCTAACAAAAACAAACAGAATATCGTTAATCTCTTCCACCTCTCTACCTGACCGAGCTTTTCTAGGCACCGACACACCAATCATCTCATCGGCGGCCTTCCACGTAGACGAGGTAGTCATGGTGGTAGTCATAGTCGTTCCCGCCGGTGGTGTCGTTCTAATAACTTTCACGGGCGGTGGAAAGCTCTTCCGATGTTGATGTTGCTGCTGGTGATGGTGATGATTTGACATAGGCAAAGACCCTGAGGTGTTGTTCTGCGGAAGCATCCGAACAGAACCACCACCAACGGTTCCGCAACCGTCTTCTTCATCATCATCTTCGTCATCGCTTACGCTTTCTTCAGAACTATCATCGCCTCCATCTTCTCTGTTGCTTAGCAATCTATCGCCTCTTCTTCTCTTACTCGTTCTACTCGACCGATCTCTTTCCCTTTCTCTCTCTCGCTCTCTGTCTCGCTCTCTATCTCTTTCTCGTTCCCTTTCTCGATCTCGATCCTTCTTTCTATCCCTTAAACGCGCCGTTTCCTGTAACTCCACCGGCCCCTCATCCTCTGCACCAAACAAAAAAACAATCAGAAAATTCAAGAAAACTACACCGTTAGAGAAGTAAAGAAAAGAACAGCCAGATCTGATTCTAAAACCTGGGGAATCTCTGAGAGAGCTACTTCTATGCCGCCGCCGTGAAAGGCCATTTGTGGAGGCGGAAACGGCCATAGTGACTCTCCTCGCTTCTCTGGTTCTATCCATCTCGGTAAATTAACTCGTTTTGCTGGAAATAAATTAGTTGTTATAGAAACGAGACTAATCGCATCACTCATCAGTTAATCGCCTGAAATCTACCATAATTCACCGGGAAATGAGCTCCGGTGATTCTCCGGCGAGAAAACCGATTTCAATAGTTTTCAAAGATCTTGTGTTGAAGCAACCTGTCAGACTTCGAAAGATCTTAGCTTTCTCTTATTTCCCTCTTTCTTTTCCTCTCTTTCCTTTTTTGTGTTGTAATCTCATCTTCTTTGCGCTATTTCACTCTCAACCAAACCCACTCCAAACCCTAATGGACAGCCACGATCCATGACTACAATAAATGCTCAAAATCTTAACCGTCGATTCCTCAATAAATCCAACGGTTTTCATTGGCTTAAACCAACATGGCAAGATCTGGACTGTTGGATAATGGTATCTACACGCTCTTAACCTTTTCTTAACTATACCGCCACGTGTCGTTTTTCCTTCCCTCTCAAGTTTCCGTAGTTTCATTTCACTCACTACCGAATACCGATCTGGTAAAGATAAATAATTAATTTTGTAATAATTATATTTAACTAAAATTAAAATATTAAAAAATAAGAGTGATAAGTATTAGGGTTTGAAGGAACTGTTGTCCACGAATCACGATTAGGGCTGTAATCGAGTCGAGCCGAGCTCGAATACTGAGAAGCTCGAGCTCGAGCTCGATTCGAAACTCGAGGCTCGAAGCTCGGTTCGAGCTCGATCGAGTATCATTTTTTAAGCTCGAGCTCGGCTCGAGATAAAATCGAACTATTCGAGCTCGACTCGATTAGGCTCGTTTATATACTCGAGCTCGAGCTCGAATTAAAGGTTTTTAAGTATGTATATATATATATTAAGGGTAAAATAGTAAATTAATAATAAAAATATTATAAATAAAAAAAGCTCGATTAGGCTCGCGAGCTGCTCGAATCGAGTATTAAGATACTCGAACTCGGCTCGCTCGATAGCTCGAGCTGCTCGAGCTCGAGCTCGGCTCGATAATGACCGAATCGAATTCGAGTTTTTTTCGAGTCGAACTCGAGTAGCTTGCGAGCACAGGTGTCTCGTTTACACCCCTAATCACGATCAACCGAGAGAGATGTCGTGACCGGCTATTACCGGTTGCAAAGACCTTGGTATAAGCAACATGACGATTACAATTTACAAAGAATTTAGGTCACCGCAAAAATTATCGTTCCAACCGGTCAAATTCATTATTTCGGTTCCACGTTTTAGATTGTATATAATATAATAATATAATTTATTTAATAATTACGGCTAATCGAATTTGGAATTTTTTATTTTTATGTTGCCTAAAATTGATGGGATCGGGCCCACTTCAAAACATCCAAATAGGTAATCCACGGACGAGATTGGATGTACCAGTAAAAGCAACTTCGATAGCCCTTGGATTACGATCTGACGTGGCTCTAGCAATCCGAAAGCAGATTCCCAACGAACAAACACGTCCGAGCTGGCACCAAACCAGGGAGGCTCGAGGTTGTCGATCAACGAGCCGAATCTGGACCGTCTGATGGATGGATGGATTCGATGGCTGGGATATCAGGGAGGGAACTCGAGTCACGGTCACGGAACTTCCAAGAATGTGGGCCCCATAATCAGCTGCCGATATATTTCCACCTTCGCGAGATGTTGCAGATTGTGATGACGTGTAAAAGGGTCCCACTTCCAAATATTTAAAAAAACACCCCAAAAAAATCGATAAAAGAAAAAGTCGGAAACCTACTCGCTCGGTCAAATTTCGCCGCGCAGTTAAAAAGGAAATAAAAGCGCCGAGTCCTCGACGCATTTACGCCACGCGCTTCGGGTGGGATTCACATTTCACAGGTCGCGCAAAAGAGAAAAAATTGGGTAAATACGAAAAACATCCTATCAATAAGTAAATAATTATTAAATAATTAATGAATAAAAATTATTTTAAAAAAATAAATAATTAAAAATTGTTATATAAAATATTGTAAAGATAAAATTATTAGTAATGAAAAAATATACTTTTTCTTTCTTATTTATTAAAAAAATATTATTTTTTATAAATTTTAATTAAAATTTAATATAAATATTTAAATATTTATTTTTTAAAATTTAAAAAAATAAATTAAAAAGTTATTTTTTAATATTTTTTATTAAAAAAAGTAAATAATAAATTTTTTTAAATTAAAAAAATTATTTTCAAAAAATTTTATTTTTTAATTAAAAAATAAATAAAAAATAAGAGAAAAAAGAGAAGAATATTTTTTTATAAAGGTAATTTTGTTTTTACAATTTTTTTTAATAAATTTTTATTTTTTATTTCTCTTTTTTAAATAAATTTTACTTATTATATTATTTAATAATTATTTGTTTATTGACGGCATGTTTTTTAAATTTACCCGAAAAATTTTATACTCGGGACGCAATCCGAAATGGCAACGTCGTTTTCATTACGTGTTGGATAATGAAATCGACACGTGGTTTATGTTCTCCGCCTTTTCGTCGCCTCGGATCTTGTTGTTAGCTACCCTTGCAATTTTCATGATCACAAACCGGTAAATAAATATATCTTTATGTAAGAGAAAGGAAAAAAAAATGACTAAGCATATTATTTAGACATGTTAATTTTGATTCGAATTCAAAAAATTTATTTAATTTGTCCTAATTTAAATCTGATTTAACTCATTTGATCAAAAAAAATCAACAACTCGAAACCGACCAATCCGAACTCGAAATGATCCGAATCCAGAATGATCTGAACCCCAAATAACCCAAACAATTAATTCGAAATGACCCGAACTTAAATTAAGTATAATTTTATTTTAAAAATATTGATATAATAAAAATAATACTTATACCATAAGTTATTAATTTATTTTAATTTTATAACTTGTAATTACTATTTTAAAATGTGATAAAATATGCAATTATCATTTTGGTATATATAAATTAATCATATTCCTATATTTGTTCTCTTCTCTATATGTAAAATAGTGTAGTGACTATACATGTACAATACAATTATAGTACAAGATCTATAATTATATTATTATGATAATTTTTTTATCATGTGACTAGTTTAACTTTTTTGAATTGTTATTATAATTTTAAAATATATTATATTATTTGGAATGGAATGGAATGGAATTGAATTGAATTGAATGGAATGGAATTAAATTAAATTGAATTGAATTAATCAACGTTTTGAAGTAAAAACAAATATTTGTTTGAACTTGAAAAAATATTACATCTGAATTTATACGAATAGTCTGACCTGTGAACATATCTATTAAAGTAATTCGCTCTCAATTTAGTTGAAAAAAAACTAAAATTTTTACTTTAAAAAAAGAAATTTGAATCCTAATATTTTAAAATAAAAAAGCTTGCATTAATTATTGAATTAAACGTTCAATGATAATACGTATTATATATATTTAAAATACATATAAAACAGATCACTGAAATGTGTTTTATTATAATGATTTGTATACATTATAACAATACATTATCATATGATATATAATAAATTAATATTTTAACAAACTAACAGTTGGATTTAGAAATATAATTTGTACTCGTCGTGCACATAAAATTTCAAAACGATCCGATATCTCTATCATATCAATCGAAAATACTGACTTTTTCAATATATATTTAACGATTGAATATTTTTTACGTCGAACAAATAATTAGACATTTTTAATTTACTTAAAACTCAACGTGCATGATCTACATGAATAGAACGTGAAATATGACGGTCGGATTGTTAAAATATTAATCGTATAAAAAGTTATGAAAGTGTGTAAACTAATTTAGTTTTATATTAGTGTAAGTGGATTACTCATCTAATAAGAATTATACATTATACAAAAAATTATATATATCAGTACTTCAATACGTTAAAAATTTTACCTTTGCTTATTATAAAAATTTTATTAATTTAATTTTATACATTATGTTTAAAATTTAAAAATGTTTAACATGATTAACTAATTTAATTTCATAACATTTATTATTATATTTTTATTTTGAACAAGTATTTATTATTATATATTTATTACACTTGATAATTAAATTTTTATGTAAAGTTCTTAAATCTAATTTAATTTTAGTAAAAAATTATTTTCACTTCTAAGATTGGTTCACTTGGTAAAACTTTTAATACTAAGGATTACTTATCAAGGTTGGAACGTTTCAACAAACATAAAATTATATATTTTTCAAATAACTAAATAGATTCATTAAACGATTTCAAATACACGATAATATCCTATTTTTATTTTTTTATCTTTAAGAAAATTTTAATAAAATCTAATTCGATCAAATAATCTGTTTAAATTCAATCTGACTCGATATTAAAAATTAATAAATTGAATTCAAATAATCCAAGTTTCAAACCCGAAATGACCCAAACCAGAATGACTCAAACCCGAATAACCCGAGTGTCAATCCCGAAATGACCCGAACCAGAATGACCCGAATCCGATTAACCTGAGTGTCAAACCCGAATAACCCGAATCTGAAATGATCCGAACCCAAGATGACTCGAACCTGATATGAGCCGAATTCGAAATGAGCTGAACCCGAAATGACCCAATTTTTTAAGACCCGAAATAACCCAACCAAAACCCAACTCGACCCGCCCAATTAACAGGTCTAATATTATTTATAACGATTTTGTTAACGAGTGTCTTTTAAGGTATTTTTTAAGATTAGTTAATATATTATTTATAAAAAAAAAATATTATATTAAATGCAGTATTTAATAATTTTATTCAAATTTTTTAATATATTAGATAAAGATATTATTATAAATAATAACCTTAAAAAATATCCTTAAGACACTTGTTAGTAAAATTTATTTATAATTAATGTGCTGCAGTTAATTAATTATAAATTTGAATTGTATAAGGTTTATTAAAATATTATGAGAAATTTATGTTTTTAAGTGGTGAACCTTTACATAATTTTATATTATAATTAGATAATTATAAAATTGTAATAAAAAAATTATAGGTAAAATGCTTTCACGATTAGACGGCAAAGTGTTTCACGCAATTAATGACATGGCAATCGGCAGGTGAACAAACCTTTTTCATTTTCAATTATTAATTAATTTAAATTAAAAAATAATATTAATTATATTTTTTAAGAAAAATATTAATCAATGTCTGGTTAAGGTAATATTTATTTGGGTCCGCTTAATCGATACTTATAGATACCAATTAAAAATTATTTATTTATCATTTTAGAAAATTTTTTTTTGCATTTAATACATTATTTTTACTGAATTCAAAAAAAATAATGCATTGATTACATTTTTTTCCCTATAAATACTACTTTAACATGTGCCACTAAGCACTGGTTAACATTTCCCTATTTATAGATAGTAAACTATAATGAGAAATGTTAATTGGTGCCGAGTGATATTGGTTAAGGTGATATTTAAGAAAAAAATATAATTAATTAATTATTTTTTTATTGAATTCAGTAAAAGTAATGCATTAAATACAAAAAACTTTTCTAAAATAATAATATAATAATTTTTAAACAGTGCTTATAAATACCAGTTAAGCAGGCCCCATTATAATTAATGAATTATTCTCTATTGAATTTCATAAAAATAATATAGTAAATGCAAAAAATACTTTTTTTAAAATGATAATTAAATAAAAATTTTGTTAATGAGTGTCCTAAAAGCGAACGATCTTTTTTTAAAGGTGAAATTTATATAAAAAAAATAATTAATATATTATTTTTTTGAATAATTAAAAATAATGTATTAAATATAAAAAAATTTCCTAAAATAGTAATTAAATAAATTTTAATTGGTGCCTATAGGTACCTAAAGGTGACCAAATGAAATTGAACCCGAAAACCCATAAAAAAAAAACCCAAATTCACCAAAATCCGATTTGACCAAAATTCAAAAACCAGAATCCGAAATGTCCTGTATCCGAAATTATCCAAATCTGAAAGGGTCCAAACCTGAAATGACCTAAACCTGAAAATACCTGAACTCGAAAAGCTTGAACTGGAAAATACCCGAACCCAAAACCGACCAGAACCTGGACCCGAATTTAATACTAAAAATAAATAATCAAATTGTAATTAAATAATTTTTATAAACCAAGAACTTTAATTATCAATTTTATTCTAATCTTTTTTAATAATTTAATTAAAATTAAAATTTTATATATATGATGAAATAATAATTTTATCAAAAAGTAAATTGTATTTTGTACTTATAATTTTAACGTTTCATATCTTAATGAATCCATCATCTAAAAATTCTAAACTCATGAAGATTTTAAAGATGAAAAAAAAAAAATTGACATAAAGTATTACTTGTCATTTGTTTATGTTATTTTATTTTGCATGATAACCTTTTTTTGGTTAGACGTTTTATCATTTTATGGCTTTAAAGCATTTGAATTTCACTAGCAAGATCATATTTTTAAGTACCCTCATGGTCCCTGTACTATAGTGAAAGGAGTAATTTAATCTATGTACTGTGAAAGTGAGTAATTTAGTCTCTTTACAATTGAAATAGGTGCAAATAAGTAAAATTAATAACGGTGTCAATGAAAAACCGTTAAAATGCTGACTTGGACTCGTAAAATCTAATAGATTTAGATATATTCCAAGTCATATTTTATTCCAAATCATTAATTCTATTAGATTTTACGAGTCAAAGTCAGCATTTTAACGGTTTTTCATTAACACCGTTATCAGTTTTACTTATTTGCACCTATTTCAATTGTACAATGGCTAAATTACTCATTTTTACAGTACAAATACTAAATTACTCTTTTCACCACAGTACAAAGACCATGTGGTACTTAAACCCAAGATCATAAGCTATTTTCTTCTTTCAAAAGCAAAAAGACTTATAAACCATGTGATTCACAATTTTGTAGGACAACAATGTGCATATACTTAACTTTTCATTTGTTCTTAAAATAATGCATTTTTTGTGCACATATGATAGTTTACTTTTAAAAGCTTGTTTTCTAGCTTGGTATTTTTTTTTTTTTTTGCTTATAATTAATGTTTTCAATCATTTGCAATAATTGGAACCTCGACAATGGCATCTTAGATAATCAACATTATGCACAATCAAATATGACTAGACAGTTTCTGAACCTACATGTTGAGGTACCAATCTAGAAAAATATACACATTCTCATGTAAGTGTCTAAAAATATTTTTATGGTTGATTAAAAACTATTTAAATTATTGATCCAATGAAATTATTTGAAACAATATTTTATATTAAAATCAATAATTGGTAGTTTAGAGAATGATTTTAAAAAAATATTTTAAGAGCATCCATATAATAGTATATTAAAATTAATTAAGAGCAATTCATTCATTTTAACTTATCTCTAATATAATAGAATTTTCTATATTAGAAATAGATCAAAACTACTTTTAAAAAAAATTGTGTTGCTCTTTGCAATATATATTGTTTTCTTAGGGAGATTATTAGATTAAGTTATCAAATATTGATTTATAAAAATATCACGTGTTTTTGGAATTTAAAATTATTTAACATAATTAACTAATTTAATTTTTTAATTGATTTATTATTTATTTTATTTTGGATAAGTATTTTTAAATTATTATTATATTTCATTACATTTGATATAATTTAATATATAATTTACTTTTAGTAGCATCTCATATCAAAATTCAAGATTGGTTCACTTGGTAATATTCTTAGTAATAAGAGTTGATGTTAGATTCGACTCTTTCATAAGCATCATATTTTTTTGCATTTTACAACTATATAAAAGGATAAATGAATGTCAGGGTTTGTCTCATTTTCTCGTCCCTTATTTTGTAGTAAATATAAATTATAATGTATTTAAATGTTGAAATTCGAGTTTATCAAATTAATTATTTTAATTATCAAAATGATTAATTTATAATAAATCATATTTTTATAATAGATTATTTAAAAAGTTTATTTTATATAACAAATTAATTTTATATTGTTTTGGTGCTAACAAATATTGATTTTAATAAATAAATGTAATTAAAAATATCATATTATAACAAAAGCTTATTTTAAAAAGTAATAATAAATTAATAATTTATTTTTAGATGTAAACATTTAAATTATATAGAAATAGTTCCATATAACATAAAAAAAATAATAATAATTGTAATAACCAATTTTCGTCCGGGTCGGATTCGAATCCGACCCGGACCAAGTACGAATCGGGCCTGCTATTCAGCAGGCCCAATCTGCTGTCCAGGCCTATTGGCCCATTTCGGGCCCAAAACCCTAACACAGGCCCAAGCACCAGACCCAATTTTCAGGCCCAATTTTCGGGCCTGCCCACTGGCTCATCAACCCGGCCCAAACCCATTTCCCTAACCAAACCCTACCCCTGACAGCCCCAACCCCCTCCTGCCAACCCACTCCCTCTGCCAACCCACTCCCTCTGCCACCAGCCTCCCTGCCAGACACGCCACCCTCCCCCACACTCAACCCTCTCCCAACACTCAACCGGCCACCACCACCAACCCCTCAACCCCCCATAAAACCCCCATCACCAGCAAAACAAAAAAAAAAAGAAAAGGGAGGAGGGGACCCCGGATTCGGATCCCCCCAGACTCGAGCCCCCCACAAAAACCCCAGGGGCGAAGCCTCAGCCAAGGAGGAGGCACCAGATCGACCCCCCCGTTCGCCAAAGAACCCAGATCGGGGTCCGAAATCCCGATTCGGACCCCCTTTCTCCACCATCGACCCCCCAAACCGAACCCTGCAAAAACAAACACCAAAAAAACCAACCACAAACAACCAAAAAAACAAAAACAAAAAAAAAACCAAAAAACCAAAAAACCAAAAAACAACAATTTCAAAAACCTAGATCTACGGATCTCAGTGGGGATTCGGGCAAAACGGAGCCCGAATCCGAGAAGAGGAGATCCGGGCGGTTCGGAAAAGGTTACTTTTTAGCACAACGGCCGCCGGCGAGCGGCGGCCGGCGACGGTGGACGGCGGCCGGCGCGGTGGCCAGCCACCGGAATCTGGGTTCGGGGCGGCTGAGAGAGAAAAGGAGAGAGAGAGGGAGAGAAAAAAAAAAAAAAAAAAAAAAGAAATGAGGAGAAAAAAAAAAGGGGGGCTTATATAGCCCCCCTGAGCCGGGTCAAGGTGACCCGCGCCTGGACCCGCGGGTCGACCCGGGGTCCGCGCGGGTCACCCATTTTTTTTTAAAAAATTTTAAACGGCGTCAAAACGACGCCGTTTTGGACCCAGGGTCCGCGCGTGGACCCGCGGGTCGACCCAGGGTCCGCGCGCCCGACCCGGGTCAAAAAAAAAAAAAAAGAGAAAGCGCCGCAACGGTGCCGTTTTGGTGGCACCGAAACGGCGCCGTTTCACGCAAGAGGGGTCCGCGCCTGGACCCGGATCCGACCCGGGTCCGCGCGGGTACCCCTAACCCAAAAAAAAAAAAGAGGCTGGGCCATACCCGGCCCAGCAGGCCAGGCCAGGATCGGACCTGGCCCAGCAGGCCAGGTCTGATCCTGGGCCAGAAAGAGAAAAAAAAGAAGAAAGAAAAGAAGAAAAAAAAAGAAAAGAAAAAAAAACAAAAATAAATAATTTTAAAAAATAAATAAATTGAAAAAGAAAAAATATATATAAAAAGAAAAAATATATAAAAAATGAAAATGAAAAAAAAAAGGGGAAAATTAGAAATTAAATTAAAAGAAAAAAAAATCAAAAAATCAAGAATGATGAATTAAAAAAAAAAATTAAAAAATGAAAATAAAAATAAAAAAATTTTACGATGATCGTTTTTGAAGTTTTGATTTTTATTTTTGACATTTTCAGGTGATTTTACGAAGATCAAGTCCGGTATTTTGATTTTTCGGTTTCTCGACATTTGTCAGGTATGATTTCAATTTTCTTATTTATTGTCATTACTATTTTTGTTTATTATTTTTGTTAAGCATTCGATATATTTTTTTTGTTATTTGATTTCGATTTTAAAATATTAAAATAATAATTTTTAATTAATACATGTCCTTTAAATTTATTTTCGATAAATAAAATTCTCTAAAAACGGATCTTTTTCTCGGATGGTCAGGGTATCGATCGTTCTTCGAAATGGTCCGAGTAAGAATAATAATCGAAACACTATCGAAAGTATCGGAGTGATTCGGGAATTACTCTTACATAGATAATTTCTTTTATTTCGGAAATAATTATTAAAAGCATTTTAATTTACCTTTCAAAAAAAAAAAGATTTTAATAAATACGAATAACCGACGACGGAATTCGAAGGACGTCACGGTAGTGATTCCTAAGATATCTTGAGGTGAGAGAGTTTCGTTAAATATCACCACGAGTGGTGGGAATATTTGGCGACATGCTCGATATAAAAATTCGTTTTCGTTTAAAAAAAAATGGAAATAATCAAAATAAAAAAAAATGAATAAAGAGCGAATGTTTATTGCGCTCGATATTTTGCCATGTTCGTGTTTTTAATATTACGATTCGCATGTTTAATTTTATAGTTATATGTTAAGCCGTATGCATCCGATATTTAAATATTTGCATCATACGCATTTGAATAAAAATGGATGTAAATTGCCGACGACGGAATTCGAAAGATATCACGGTTGTGATTCTTGAGATGTCTTGAGGTGAGAAGATCTCGTTAAATACCACCGAGAGTGTCGGGAATATTTAATGAGTATTTTCGATAATAAATTTATGTTCACTTTCGATTTTTAAAAAATTAAAAACAGTTCAAGAAAATTCAAAAAATAATAAACATGTTTTTTTTAAAATAAAAGAAAAGAAAAGAGAATTTGTTTTAAATACCGATGTTAAATCCATTAAATCGAGATTTAAGATAACACGTGATCAAGTGGTACCGTTTTCTAAACGGGCGTTGCGGGGGTGCTAATCCTTCCCCGCACGTAACTGACTCCCGAACCCGATTTTGTTTTCTCTCTGGTTCAAAGCGCAGACTTCGAAATTGGTTTTACAAAATGTTTTAATTATTTTTAAAATGTTTTACTAAAATCGGTTTTAATAGGTGGCCAATCACACCTAGCAAAAAAGATTGGTGGCGACTCCATTTTTGTGTTTTCATCAAATTCGTCGTAGCGGTCCGAAAAAATCGTTATGACAGCTTGGCGACTCCACTGGGGAACCTTTTGAGAGTCGAGCCACAAATTGATCATGTGTTGTTTTAAAATCTCGAATTAATGGATTTAATCGTCATTTAATTTTAATTCTCTTTACTTTCTTTCTTTCTTTATTTTTATTTTGCTTGCAATTACACTTTGATATTCGTTAAATCCTTATTCATTTTTTTTTTATGTCGTTTATTTTTTTAAATCGTGGAATGTTTAGAATAAAGAGTCGTAGACAAATAGTCGAAGTTTTGCTTTTTCCTTCTCACACACGAGCACGTGCATTTCATACATAAGCTCTATGCCCGAGCTTTATCCCTTTAGGTGAAAGTAAAGTACCTACGCTCTCGTGAGGCAATAACCTCCGCATGGGCTAGCGAAACGCTTTTAGAGAGAAAAAGTACCTACGCTCTCGTGAGGCAATAACCTCCGCATGGGCTAGCGAAAAATCTCTCCAACAAATTGAACCCGTTTTAAATCGGGATGCCTTACTAGCCTTCACGGGCGACAGTAAGGAGCAATTTGGAGCCTTTTAGAACCTAACCCAACCTCATGTAGCGAACTTGAGTAGAGCCATATCGAATTTTCGATCAGATATCCTCAAAATTTGGAAGGAACATGTTGATCTTTCGCTATTTGTTTACATTCCGAACAAGAACTGTAAATTGGGTAATGATGAACGCACATCGTGCTACCCGCAATTCAGTTTCATTTTTCGCTCCGAAGGCATCGTAATGCTTAAATATGTCGATACTGTCGGAGCAAATGTTCGTTAACTTTTTGAGTTTGTAAATACGAATTTTTTTTTTTTTTTCGTACATCTCGTACATTTCATGCATTGATGCACTTGTAAATAAAATATGTACATTTATAGTTGTATTTTTGATTTCACGGTGATAATAATCTCATTTGATAAATAGCATAAGACACTTGTTGTTGATTAAATGAGAATTGCAAACCGGTAGTGTTGGATAAATACTCAGACATTTGTGCCATAATAAGACCCACTACCACAAAAGTTTTTGATAAAAATTGGTTTTTTTTTTTTTTTTTAAATAATATTTTTATTTTTACGAAAAAAATGTTTAAAAAAAAAAAACAAAAAAAAAAAATTTGCGGATTGAATTTGGGGGTAAAGTTTGTGCAGTAAAATTGTTGAATGATCAAGTTCAGTCCAAATCATGAATAGTTTTCTGTATATATTCATGCATTAATTTGTTTATTCTTTACATGCATCATATCGACATCGTGATTGCAGTCATAACAATAAGGTCATGCATTCGTGACATACATGGTCACTCATTGTACATGCTCATGCATTAATTTGTTTATTCTTTACATGCATCATATCGACATCGTGATTGCAGTCATAACAATAAGGTCATGCATTCGTGACATACATGGTCACTCATTGTATATACTCATGCATTAATTTGTTTATTCTTTACATGCATCATATGGGCATCGTGTTACATTCGCGGCATTCATAGCTCATGCATCATGAAGCACACTTGAGGAATAAAAAAAAGAAGTCGGTTTAGTTTTGAAAACTGAAGCATGCAGACAACTGAAGGAAAAGATTGAAGGTTTTTGTCCATGATTGCATTTTGACTCCAGAGTTAGTCGAACAGTGGAAATCCGCATTGTCATAAATCGGTTTCTTCGCCACGGGTTTGGAGGATGAGAATGGTTACCTCTAAAAGCATGTCAACAAGCATCGAGGAATATGCATGTAGTTCTATGCCTCGTCATGAAAGCACTTGTCTTATGTTGGCATCCACATGAAATAAATAAATTTTGAATTTCAAAAGCTTTGTGTTTGTTGTGCTTTAATTTGAATTTGCAAAAATAAACATTAAAGAAATTCTTGATTTTTGAAGAGCGCATTCTTAAAAGAAAAAATCTTTCTTCACGTTAGGAAATGATGAGGAGTCTTGAGATTTTTGATGATCAATGTTAGAAATGACCCAACATTCTTCCATCTCTCTTTCGGACTTGCCCATGCTTGAATCTTTTGAGTTTGGAAAAACCAATGCTTCCAGGAACATATTGTTGAATTTCAGAAACCATAGTCAGTGCAATAAGAAAAATGCAGATCCTAATTTAGATTATGAGCAATGGAACAAACTTTTTGAAAAAAATCGAGCTTTTTGGTGTCTCAAACAAGTGAAACATTTTCAAGAATCTAGATCATGGTAAATTGATGTGTGTCAAGGTTATGCCAAAACCATTCACATCCCTTTCCGTAACCACAAAACAAGAGTTGCCCAGACATCACTTCATGATTAACGTCTCGGGTAACAATGATTAAACCTGATTTTCTCATGTTTCGAAAAAAAAAAAAGCTGTTTTCGAGCCATATTCTTTCTTGTCCCTTCGGAGAGCAAAAAAAAAGACTCGAGGTGTTCCTCGTTATGATAGGAATTCTCATTTGTATGACCAATCAAATGGTGCATCATTTGTAGATACGGAAGACGCGTGGTGGATAAAGATGGAGTAATTTCGGAGCATGCATCAAAAAAAAAGAAAAAAAAAAGAAAAAATGAAAAAAATGAAAAAAAGAGAAAAATGAAAAATGAGTGTGACATCATGCATTTATGAAATTCAAGACGGTTTCAGCAAAGAAAAAAACCTTTTCCTCTAAGGAATGACTCTTCGATTTACGTGCTTGTGTTCGAGATGAAAAATGGCCATCTTTCATCATCCTTTCACAAAATAGAAAATATCCTTTTGCTACCCCTTTTGAGCCTAGTGAATAATTTTGTTCTTTCAACCCCGATCAAGGATCACCCTCCACACTAGGGGGCAAATTCGAGGAAGGATCTTTTCAAAGGTCACAGATAGTGAAGTCTTGGTTCAAAAACGAAAAAGAATGTCGTGAATCAAAGAGAAATCTGAGCTTCCAAATGACTACGGGCTCACCTTGTCAAAATAGAGATGCAAAAAAAAAAAAAGGAGATAAAAAGAAAGATGAAAGCAAAAACAGAAAAGGAAGAAAAGAACGGATGAAAATCATCGAATAAAGAGAAGGCTCAGAAAAGACGAATGTTTTGAAAAGAATCCTCCTCATGAAATGATCCTTGATTTGATCACCTTAAACACATGTTTGGGCCTATTTATCTTTTCTTTCATAACCTCGAACCTTGGCCTACATTACGTACCTGGAAAAGACCATTTCGATCGAGCATGGTCATTTAAATTGATGAGTCTATTCTTAGAGAAATGCATGAGACTTCGATCTCCTTTCTGGTTAAAAATCTTTTTGGATAAGTCTTGATTTCTTGAATGCATGGTGAAACATTTAATGAAAAAAAATGATGAAAAAATGGAAAGAAGGAGACTCTAGGGTGAAAACCCAACACGGGCAGTCTAGAGTAAAATGGGAGAATTTCGGTGCTGCTTATGGTATTATCGAGGCCATAACAAAAGAAGAGGTCATTTTTGAAGAAGTTAAGGAACATCTGAGAATTCCAAAACATCCCAAAACTGTCAACGCTCGTTTGGAGGTTTGACTTTAAAAGCTGAGACCGTTTTCCTTTCTAGAATCAATTCTCCAGTTTGAACATCCCAGCTAGTCTTGACGTTTGTCAAAATGCCATAATTTGGAAACTAAAAGAAGGTTGAATTTGTTTGAGTCCAAAAAATCATGTTCTATAAAATCTGTTCCACTTGTGAGTCTAGAAAGGATATACATTTTTCCTGTTGTGAAGTCTCCTTGGATCAACCAAAATCTTGTGGTACCAAGCCTTCCGACTCAATTTGAAAAATCTGAATTTACACTCAGAAAAAAAAAACTTCTAACAGTGATCATCAATCTTCAAGAGATTTGGATATCACAATATCAGACGATGACATTTTCAGCTCAAGAGTTTTCAGTAAATAAGCAAACATTTTTAAAAAAAAAAAAGCAAGCAAAAGCAGATAAATGAAAATATTTTTGGAAGAAACCATTTTCGATGTTGGCATAAGACGAAGGTTCTTTTGGCCCAGAGGCATGGAACTATTGAGGTAGAAGAAATGAACACTCGGATTCCAGTTGATGTTGAAAAACTATCGGGGCAAAGGGATAGTTCCAAAGTGAAGAAAAATGTTGATCTCTTACGAGGCACGAGCGTTTCAGGATACACTCTGTTTCGAAGAGGAAAAACAATTTGGAAAAGCTAAACCAAGATCAGAAAAAAAAATAATTGGGGGCATTCGCATCATTCATGAACATTCGCATATTTATTAAGTTTTGCATCTACATCGTGTCGTAAAATGTGTACAGTATCCGAAGGTACTTGCACATGCATCATCAGGGGCATACGCATTGACATCGCATGACATTCACATTTCATGCATGGCATTGATTATTTGAAATTTTGACATTTGAATTCGAACATTCAGTGAGATTTTCTTCCAAGATATGATCTTCAGGTATGATTACCAAGACCTCCGGGCACCTCTTTTAAAACCTCCGGGTTTCCTCTTTTAAGTCCTCCGGGCACAGGAAAAGCAATTTAATTTTCAAAGTTGTGGAGCCTCTGATTAGAGGAGCAATTTATTTTCAAAGTTGTGGAGCCTCTGATTAGAGGAGCAATTTATTTTTCAAAGTGATAGAAAATTAAAAAAGATGACCTCCAGGCATCTGTTTTAAAACCTCCGGGTTACATTTTTAAGACCTCCAGGCACAGCAAAAGAAAAAGAAAATTAGAAAAAAGAAGTCCTCCGGGCACAGGAAACCAATTTATTTTTCAAAGTTGTAGAGCCTCTGATGAGAGGAGCAATTTAAAATTTCAAAGTTGTCGAGCCTCTGATTAGAGGAGCAATTTATTTTCAAAGTGATAGAAAATTAAAAAAAAGAAGACCTCCGGGCATCCGTTTTAAAACCTCCGAGTTACATTTTCAAGACCTCCGGGCACAGCAAAAGAGAAAGAAAGTTAGGAAGAAAGAAGACCTTCGGGCACCTATTCTAAGACCTCCGGGCACCTCTTTCAAGACCTCCGGGCACTATTCTCGAAAAGCATGGATAAGACCTCCGGGCACCATTTTCAAAGAAAAGACATTTTTAAAGTCCTCCGGGCACCTGTTTCAAGACCTCCGGGCACTATTCTCAAAAATCACGGATAAGACCTCCGGGCACCATTTTCAAAGAAAAGTCATGTTTTCAAGACCTCGGGGCGTCATTCTCAAAGTCTAGAATAAGACCTCCGGGCACCACTTTCAAAGAAGTAACATTTTCAGACCTCCAAGTATCTGTATCCAAAAACCTCCGGGTAGCATCTTTCAAAATGACATTTTTCAAAACCTCCGGGTACCATTTTCAATTCTTGCGAAGTCAAACAACTCAAAGGTCGAGCCTCGGTATGATTAGTCGAGTGGCGATATCCGAAGAATCTGACAAGGAATTTCAAAACTAAACGAGAAAGAGAGGGGATATCCAGAATGAGTCTTCACTTTCGTAAGACTAAGGTAGTAAGTGAGGTGATGATCTAAGTTGTGTTCAAACTCATTGTCAAAAATTCAAAGTTCATTTAATTTCAAAGTTGTGGAGCCTCTGATGAGAGGAGCAGTTTATTTTTCAAAGTCGTGGAGCCTCTGATTAGAGGAGCAATTTATTTTCAAAGTTGTGGAGCCTCTGATGAGAGGAGCAATTTAAATTTCAAAGTCGTGGAGCCTCTGATTAGAGGAGCAATTTATTTTCAAAGTTGTGGAGCCTCTGATGAGAGGAGCAATTTATTTTCAAAGTTGTGGAGCCTCTGATGAGAGGAGCAATTTAAATTTCAAAGTTGTGGAGCCTCTGATGAGAGGAGCAATTTATTTTCAAAGTTGTAGAGCCTCTGATTAGAGGAGCAATTTATTTTTCCAAGTGATAGAGCCTCTGATTAGAGGAGCAATTTATTTTTCCAAGTGATAGAGCCTCTGATTAGAGGAGCAGTTTATTTTTCCAAGTGATAGAGCCTCTGATTAGAGGAGCAATTTATTTTCCAAGTGATAGAGCCTCTGATTAGAGGAGCAATTTATTTTCCAAATGATAGAGCCTCGCTAAAAAATGGATCTCAATAACCGGAAAAAATTGGTTATACTGTCTTTGCCCTATTCCTGATTCTCAGCAATGTGCAAAGAGAGGCAGCTGTAATAACCAATTTTCGTCCGGGTCGGATTCGAATCCGACCCGGACCAAGTACGAATCGGGCCTGCTATTCAGCAGGCCCAATCTGCTGTCCAGGCCTATTGGCCCATTTCGGGCCCAAAACCCTAACACAGGCCCAAGCACCAGACCCAATTTTCAGGCCCAATTTTCGGGCCTGCCCACTGGCTCATCAACCCGGCCCAAACCCATTTCCCTAACCAAACCCTACCCCTGACAGCCCCAACCCCCTCCTGCCAACCCACTCCCTCTGCCAACCCACTCCCTCTGCCACCAGCCTCCCTGCCAGACACGCCACCCTCCCCCACACTCAACCCTCTCCCAACACTCAACCGGCCACCACCACCAACCCCTCAACCCCCCATAAAACCCCCATCACCAGCAAAAAAAAAAAAAAAGAAAAGGGAGGAGGGGACCCCGGATTCGGATCCCCCCAGACTCGAGCCCCCCACAAAAAGCCCAGGGGCGAAGCCTCAGCCAAGGAGGAGGCCACCAGATCGACCCCCCCGTTCGCCAAAGAACCCAGATCGGGGTCCGAAATCCCGATTCGGACCCCCTTTCTCCACCATCGACCCCCCAAACCGAACCCTGCAAAAACAAACACCAAAAAAACCAACCACAAACAACCAAAAAAACAAAAACAAAAAAAAAAACCAAAAAACCAAAAAACAACAATTTCAAAAACCTAGATCTACGGATCTCAGTGGGGATTCGGGCAAAACGGAGCCCGAATCCGAGAAGAGGAGATCCGGGCGGTTCGGAAAAGGTTACTTTTTAGCACAACGGCCGCCGGCGAGCGGCGGCCGGCGACGGTGGACGGCGGCCGGCGCGGTGGCCAGCCACCGGAATCTGGGTTCGGGGCGGCTGAGAGAGAAAAGGAGAGAGAGAGGGAGAGAAAAAAAAAAAAAAAAAAAAGAAGAAGAAATGAGGAGAAAAAAAAAAGGGGGGGCTTATATAGCCCCCCTGAGCCGGGTCAAGGTGACCCGCGCCTGGACCCGCGGGTCGACCCGGGGTTCGCGCGGGTCACCCATTTTTTTTTAAAAAATTTTAAACGGCGTCAAAACGACGCCGTTTTGGACCCAGGGTCCGCGCGTGGACCCGCGGGTCGACCCAGGGTCCGCGCGCCCGACCCGGGTCAAAAAAAAAAAAAAAAAGAGAAAGCGCCGCAACGGTGCCGTTTTGGTGGCACCGAAACGGCGCCGTTTCACGCAAGAGGGGTCCGCGCCTGGACCCGGATCCGACCCGGGTCCGCGCGGGTACCCCTAACCCAAAAAAAAAAAAAAAAAAAGAGGCTGGGCCATACCCGGCCCAGCAGGCCAGGCCAGGATCGGACCTGGCCCAGCAGGCCAGGTCTGATCCTGGGCCAGAAAGAGAAAAAAAAGAAGAAAGAAAAGAAGAAAAAAAAAGAAAAGAAAAAAAAACAAAAATAAATAATTTTAAAAAATAAATAAATTGAAAAAGAAAAAATATATATAAAAAGAAAAAATATATAAAAAATGAAAATGAAAAAAAAAGGGGAAAATTAGAAATTAAATTAAAAGAAAAAAAAATCAAAAAATCAAGAATGATGAATTAAAAAAAAAAATTAAAAAATGAAAATAAAAATAAAAAAATTTTACGATGATCGTTTTTGAAGTTTTGATTTTTATTTTTGACATTTTCAGGTGATTTTACGAAGATCAAGTCCGGTATTTTGATTTTTCGGTTTCTCGACATTTGTCAGGTATGATTTCAATTTTCTTATTTATTGTCATTACTATTTTTGTTTATTATTTTTGTTAAGCATTCGATATATTTTTTTTGTTATTTGATTTCGATTTTAAAATATTAAAATAATAATTTTTAATTAATACATGTCCTTTAAATTTATTTTCGATAAATAAAATTCTCTAAAAACGGATCTTTTTCTCGGATGGTCAGGGTATCGATCGTTCTTCGAAATGGTCCGAGTAAGAATAATAATCGAAACACTATCGAAAGTATCGGAGTGATTCGGGAATTACTCTTACATAGATAATTTCTTTTATTTCGGAAATAATTATTAAAAGCATTTTAATTTACCTTTAAAAAAAAAAAGATTTTAATAAATACGAATAACCGACGACGGAATTCGAAGGACGTCACGGTAGTGATTCCTAAGATATCTTGAGGTGAGAGAGTTTCGTTAAATATCACCACGAGTGGTGGGAATATTTGGCGACATGCTCGATATAAAAATTCGTTTTCGTTTAAAAAAAAATGGAAATAATCAAAATAAAAAAAAATGAATAAAGAGCGAATGTTTATTGCGCTCGATATTTTGCCATGTTCGTGTTTTTAATATTACGATTCGCATGTTTAATTTTATAGTTATATGTTAAGCCGTATGCATCCGATATTTAAATATTTGCATCATACGCATTTGAATAAAAATGGATGTAAATTGCCGACGACGGAATTCGAAAGATATCACGGTTGTGATTCTTGAGATGTCTTGAGGTGAGAAGATCTCGTTAAATACCACCGAGAGTGTCGGGAATATTTAATGAGTATTTTCGATAATAAATTTATGTTCACTTTCGATTTTTAAAAAATTAAAAACAGTTCAAGAAAATTCAAAAAATAATAAACATGTTTTTTTTAAAATAAAAGAAAAGAAAAGAGAATTTGTTTTAAATACCGATGTTAAATCCATTAAATCGAGATTTAAGATAACACGTGATCAAGTGGTACCGTTTTCTAAACGGGCGTTGCGGGGGTGCTAATCCTTCCCCGCACGTAACTGACTCCCGAACCCGATTTTGTTTTCTCTCTGGTTCAAAGCGCAGACTTCGAAATTGGTTTTACAAAATGTTTTAATTATTTTTAAAATGTTTTACTAAAATCGGTTTTAATAGGTGGCCAATCACACCTAGCAAAAAAGATTGGTGGCGACTCCATTTTTGTGTTTTCATCAAATTCGTCGTAGCGGTCCGAAAAAATCGTTATGACAATAATAATGTAAAACATACCCGAAAAGGTTCGAACCCGAAAAGGTCCAAACCCAAAAAAACCCTACCGAAATCCACCCAATTGCCACATCTAAGGTACCCATTAAATAGATAATTTTTAAAGGAAAAATGTTAACTAGTGCATATTTATAGAATGAATTCGCTTAATTGATGCCTATTTGCAGTAATTAAAGATTATTTATTTATCATTTAATTTTTTTTGTTTTAATAAATTATTTTTACTGAATTAAAAAAAATAATGTATTAATTATGATTTATTTTTTATATATATGACTTTAACCGATATCACCAAACACTTATTAATATTTCAATTCCTTTATATGAAATTAAAAAAAAAATTAAATAATTCTTAATTAATACCTATAACCATCCATTAATCGATTTTTTTTTTTTAAATATCAATTTAATCAATATTATTAGACATTTTAGATCTTCATGTCTTTTTTTTTAAATCAATAGATATTCATCGTCCCCACTTACGACTTCTGAGTGGTGACGGAGGACGTCATTTTTCAGGACCTTAGAGCAAGAAAATAAAAATAAAAACGAAAGAAATTAATTAATTAATTTTTGGGAGACCATTGCGGCCACGTCAGAATCTGGGACCCATCGAGAAAATGGTTGACCCACCATAAACAACGGATCCCTTTCTCCACCTTTTGTCGTTTTGTGAGAGCATACATCCCCCCTCCCTCGCTATCGTGAAATCCCGAAGCTATGCCACGTTTGCAGCCAATATGCTACGTCACCATTCTTACGTGGCAAAGTCTCTGACCGTATGCTTATCTTAATTCTTAACCCTGGCCGTCAACGAACAACAAACAGCCAACCCCGTAACTCGGATATTTAAATTTGGTCCTGAATTTTAAATTTTATTTAAATTCATTTATTTTTGTAAATATATAGTCAAAATTTATTTAAGTTCGTCAATTTTTTTTTAAAAAAATTTAAATAAATATATTATTTTTTATTTACCTTTTAATAATTATTTTTATTAAATTTTAAAACATCGATAACTTAATAAATTTCTCTCTTGATTACACGTTTTTCAAAAAAAAATGTATAATATCAAAATATTTTTTGTTTATTAGTTAACTTTATAATTCTTTCATTTTTTTTGTTATAAATGGAATGGCAGTGTATCAGATATCTATAATTTTTTTAAATATCCGAATATGAATTCGTTTAATTTATCAAAAATTCGAATCTGTTTATTTTTTGCTTACTATCCGAATCCGCATCCGATTTAAAAAGTAATATCCACCGCAATTTTAGTTCGGATAGTGTCGGATATCTATACGTTTAGTTTATATTTATAATTTTTTAAAAACGATTTAATAAACTCGGATATTTAACGAATTCGAATATCCGATATTCAAGAGTCCATATCCGAATCCGTAATATTCGGATAGAATCATAAAAGCTAAAAAAAATTTAAATTTCCTTATTAATAATTATTTATTATAATAACTATAAATTATAAATATTTTTAATTGATCAATCTATTTTATAATTTTTCAAAAAAAATTAAAATAAAAATACAATTGTGGTCTGGGTAAACTAAAACTACAGTATCCCTTAGGGATACTTTTAATATATAGTTTTAGAAGATTAATCTATACTATACAATAAATAAATAAAAGTTTATCGATTAATTTTTTTTACCTTTTTATATATAATAATAATAGAAATTATCTATTTATTTATTATGAATTTATATATTGAAAATGTATTTGAAGAAACTAATTTCAGAGTATACTTACTAAATTAACACACTAAGAACAAATTGTTGCTTAAATTTTCGATAATGGAAATCTTAGATTAAATTGGTATATTCCTTTCATGAATATTTTTAAAATATAAAATAATTTCATTTTTTTTAACTTGATGAATGCAAGATGAACTGCATCAGTATACGTCACACACTCCAAATTTGGTTTGACCTCTTTGTATTTTTATTATAAATAAATAAATAAATAAATTCCGCCACTACGCTCATGAAGTCATGATGTGACCAACTCAAATGATGTTAAATATTTAATTTGGTTGATGCAAACTTAATTAATAGCATATTTGGTTAGTTGAAATAAAGGAAAAAAATAATAATAAGGAGAGAATGAAATAAAGGACAAAATGAAATAAAATTATAATAAATATTATATAGTATGATTAGTTGAATGGAATAGAGTGAAAATTTTATTATTTTGTTTGGTTGGTTAAAATGATATTAAGGAATAAATAATTAATAGATAAAAAAATTATTTTATTTTTAATATAAATAATAATATTTTTATTTAATAAAAACTAAAATTATTATATTAATCTCTTAAATTATATTATATATTAGAATATAAATTATAAAAATATACAAAATTTAATAATAAATCATAAAAATAAATAAATAAAAAATAATAACTTTTATATATCTAATTAAAAATAATATTTAAAATAGTTTTATATATTGTTTATTATTTTTTGTGCGTACAAAGTCAATATTAATTTTTTATTTTATTTTCCTCACTTCTCTCTCTAACTTGTCCTTTCTCTCAAAACCTGTCTTCTTCTATGAACCCCAAATTCTCTCTCTAAAACCTATTTTTCTCTGTGAAAGCCCGACGAGCTTGAGGTCGTGCGCACCAATACCGGCCAGAAGGACAAATGCCTGATATTAGCTATAGCAAACGAAACCAAAGAAGAAAAAAACCCAGTTGTTTTTTTAGTGTCTGTCTACCAATTTGGTTAATTTTTAATTTTTTTTTTGGGTGGGGTTTTCCAGTTTCCTTTATAGTTAAGTTTTTTTTCTCCAGAAAATTCAAGGTATTTTCCAGGAAAAGTTAATATTTTTTTCAAGAATATGAGAAAAACACAAACAACCCAGCTTTTGTTTCTTCCTATCTTGATTTTTTGTTAAGTATCCTCAAATCTTATCTTTGACGTAATCCATTTGATCATTAGAATACCAAAACTTTCAAAATACCCTCCAAAAAAAAAAAAGGAATTATATTGAATTAATAGTTTTGAGGACTTGATTTTGATCCTCTATGAGAAAAATCGAATTTCGTTGGAATCCGATTCTTTTGATCTGAATTGGCTTGAATTGTTTTGTTTTGGTAAAAAAAAAAAAAAGAAAAAAGGATGGCGATGAAAGGTTTGGCATTAGAGCAGTGAAGGGATAATTTGGACAAAATAAAATTTCTTTTTATTATGGGATTGGTTGAATAGCCAATTCAGAGGGGAGGTACTGAATGCATCCATGTCTCATTCAGCAAAAAATTTTAACCAAACATTTGAATGATATGGATCCACCGAATATGGATTACATTGTATTCTCATTACATTGAATCAAAAATAGTGTAAATGTTTTTATTTCTTGATTTTTGTTATTTATTTTTACTTTTCATTTTTATTAAAAATAAAAAATAGCAAAAAAATAAATCGAAAAGAGCCTAATCAAACATCAATATATTCGAAAAATAAAAAAGAGTTATCTATCACTTTTTTACTGTAGCAAATTGGGGGAAAAAGACTTCAAATTAATCATTTTAATAATTAAAATTTTATTTAAAGAAGGTCATCTAAGGTTTTAAATATGTAAAATGGATTGAAGAATAAATAAAATTAAGTAATATGAAAAAGAAGAAAAAAAGAGAAGGAGAGTGGGCAAAAAGGGACGCCACATCGTGGCCTATTTCAAGTTCTTTCTTTGCTGGACTCACCATCTTCTATTAATTAATAGATAAAATAAGATATCACAAGGTTGGGTTTCTTTTATCAATACAAGTGAATAAAAAATTAAATCGGTTAAATTAAAAATTAATGATTTATTTGATTCGGTATTATATATAAAATGGGATTTTATTTTGAATTGGTAGAAAATTGATTTAATCGGTAAAAATTTGATAAAATTTTATTTTTTATTTTTTTTAAGTGATAAGATTTAAATCCTTAACCTCTTGATTTTGATTTAATCGGTAAAAATTTGGTAAAATTTTATTCTTTATTTTTTTGTAAGTGATAAGATTTAAACCCTTAACCTCTTGATTTTATATTAAAAATCATACCACTAAGTCAAATACATATTCTTATTAATTATTTACTATATTTATTGAGTTAATAGCACCAATAATTAATAATTAATAATGGCAAGAATTTGGAGATACCATTCCTCATTCAAGTATATATCAGTAACATTGTTGGTGATAATGCCAACAATTTTTGGGTTTGAAATTCATTAAGACATTTCAGATATTTCATTTTTATTTAAGGAAAAATCCATTCAGTTACTATAAGAGTTATCAAACTTGTTTTATTTTTTAGTCATGTTGAGTGGATAATTGTGAATAATGATAAGTCATTAGTAGGGATGACAATGGAACGAGATGAAGATGGGATTGTCTTATCTATTTCTGCCCAACTCTCGCATGGATATTGAAATATTACTATCACTCCCATCTGCATGAATGTCAGTTACACCCATAACCACTCCATCACTCTCCGTCCCACTTTTATTAATTATTTTCATTTTAATATTGTAGAAAAATATTATAACGTATTCATAAATATAATTTTAGTATATAAATAATATACATATATACACTAAAAGTATTATATATAATATTAGTATATGAGGTACGATCCACTTACATTAGTGTAAAACTAAAGTTGTTTTACACACTTACATAACTTTTTATACGATTTATATTCGTTTAAACCGACCATCTTATTTCATGTTCTATTCACGTAAATCATGCACGTCGAGTTTCGAGTAAATTAAAAATGTCTAACTATTTGTTCGACGTAAAAAACTTTCAACAGTTAAATATAAATTGAAAAAGAAAGTATTCTCAATCGATATGATAGAGATATCGAATCGATTCGAAATTTTACGTGCTCGACTAGTACAATTATATTGTTAAATTCAACGATCAATTTGTACAAATATAAATCGTATAAAAAGTTATGAAAATGTGTAAAATAACTTTAATTTTACACTAGTATAAGTGAATTCTTTCTCTTAGTGTATATATATGATTTTAATATATATATTTAATATACATGTACTAAAAATATAAAAAAATATAAAATATTTCAAAAAATAAATTGATAATTTCAAAAAGTGGGCGAAACAAATGGTGTGGGATTCTTTTGATGGATCGGATGTTGTCATCCCTCATAATGGGAGGAGACCATTGTCTAATTATTTATATGGTAGTATGATGAGGTCACTATTCTTGTTGTTATTTCCATTTTGGTCTAGTGAGGCATGTGATTGATAATACTTTTTATTCTTACCAAATTTAGTCTTTTTTTTTTTTTTTAGTTTTAGGGGGAAAAAAAATATCTGTTGTATCTTTTTTCACAAAAGAAAAAAGTGAGCTTCAGTACCATATTTTTAATTAATATTATAAATATTTAGATCTAATACTTTTAATTGGTTTTGAACCAATTGAAACAAATGCTTAAATGTTATTTTTTTTTTATATATTTTTTTAAGTTGTTTGATAGGATAATTGTTTACAAGGCATAACATTTAAGTAGTGTTTTTCAAGTAAAATTCCTGAAGTAAATAAAAATTCAATTACAAATAGTCAATGAAGGGTGAAAAGATTATGTAGTTTTGAACTAAAAGGAATTAAAAAAAAAAAATTAATAGGTTTAGAATTACCTATTTCAATAACAACTTAATATTAAAAAATAGAAAGTAGAAACAATGCGAAATTGTTTGTTTTTCTCATTTATTTTCAATGAAAGAATACTGGTAGCTCAAATCAACAACAAAAACTCGTTCCGGACTGGCTTACGAGAGACAACAACCTATTGGGTTGTATCTAACAGTACGCCCCATTAGCAGTAAATTTTACAAGAAAAAAAATGAAAGAAAACCAGAAATTTTATTGTGCTTTAATCATTTCTACCCTCACAATGGGGCAGCTTAGGTAAACCCAACGATCAGACATCCTTAACATCAGCCTTGTAGTCATCATCACCCATGAAACTGCTCCAGAACCAATGCTGCTTCCAGACTTTATCAACCATTGAATCAACGGGGATACCTTTGGTCTCTGGCAACAAGAACCAAGTGAAGACTCCCATGATGATAATCCAAGCACCGAAGAAGAAGAAGATTCCAGCTTGCATATGGCATAGCATTGAGAGGAAAGCTTGAGCAATGATGAAAGTACATAACATGTTAGAACTGACTGCAAATGCAAAACCGGTTGTTCTAGTCTCGAGAGGGAAAGTCTCGCTAGGAATTAACCAACCAAGAGGCCCCCATGACCAGGCAAAGCCCATGACAAAGAGACATACGAGGACCACCACAAAAATTGCCTCTCCTTTTCCAAGATTATCACCCGTGGTTTTCAAGTCTTTCAGCAGGACTATACCAATAATAGTCTGCAACACATTAATTAAATACTAACATTTAGTGAAACTACACTTAGTGATGGGCAAAATTAACAGCATCACTGGAATTGAAAATTAGGGGGAGAGATGAGATTTGAAACCTGAGAAATGAACATCTGAACACAAGCTTCAAGTAGCAAAATTCTCCTGCCAGCCTTATCTACTAAATATACTGAGACTATAGTACTAAACACATTGACAATACCAGTAATAACAGATGAAAGCAATGCGGCATCATTCCCAAATCCCACAGTCTGGAAGAGAACGGGAGCATAGAACATGATAGCGTTGATTCCAGTAAATTGCTGGAAAACTTGCAAGAAGATGGCAATGACTAGTGGGGGTCGGCTTGCTGGCTTCATTAGTTTGCGGAAAGGGTCCTTTACGTGCCTTGCCATTTCACAAGCATGTACAATTGAATCATACTCATCCTCAACATTTTCGACACCACGAATCTTCCTGAGAACTTTCCTTCCATTCTCAAATTTGTGACGTTCAATAAGGCTGGTTGGAGTCTCACAAATGAGCAGAGATCCCATGCAGAGCATCAAAGCAGGGATAGCGGCAATGGCAAGAGAAATTCTCCATCCATTAGGATGGATATTTGATGTAAAATAGTTTACCATGTTGGCTATGAAAATTCCAATAGTAATGAAGAGTTGGAAACTAATGTTGAGTGCTCCACGAATCTTAGCTGGAGCTAACTCGGATAAGAAGAGTGGTACAGCCTGAAATAATAAACAATTAATAGTGTAATTCACAGGGATTGATTGATGGATGATTAAGAACATTATTAGCTAGTATAAAAGAGATATGTAAAGGGCAACATTCGTGTGGTGGTTTGTTGGTAGAATACTGGACTAGTGATCAAGATTCAATAAGTAACACTTCTATTTTTATTTAAAAAAAAAAAAAAAAAGACATTTGAAGGTTTCTTACTTGATTGGCAAAACCAACACCACAGCCAAGAAGAATTCTCCCAATAATTAACATTTCAATGTTGAGACCTCCAGCAGTCAAAAGTACACCTGCCAAGAAGAAAACTGATGCGATCTGCATGGTAGGTTTCCTGCCAGCTTTTGAGCAGACCTTTGAAGCTGCAAAACTGGCTATCAAAGCAGCAAGGTACAAGGAAGACGTGAACAACTGGAGGAACTGGTTATCATATTTGCAGTAGTTGCTTTCATGAGCAAGTTGTTTCCTTTCATACACAACCGGAAAGAATTTTTTCAAGAAATCATCCATGGCTGTTACTCCACCTGTCAATCCAAATGAAATCCTTAGCACAAATTTTTTGCCAAAAAAAGAAGAGAAGATTGCCTTAGAACTAATAATATAAATGAAGACATTTATCAAAAAACCTGAAATGCCAATGTCATATCCGAACATCAAGCCTCCAAAGGCTGCTATGATCACACAGACTATGACATAGATTGTAATCCTGCCTTCATATTCTGGAGTGTCGCCAGAGGCACTTACTACAACTGCAGGCATTTTCCACGAAGATGAAGAAGATAAAGATATAGATATAGATAGTACTACTTTCTTTTTTACGAATCAAATTTACAACAATAATAAAAAAATATAGCAGAATCAAGACCAAGACTAATATTTAGTTGTGATAAATAAAAGTTCAATCCTCTTCTTAAAGCTTAGTTTAACACCTTTGCATGGTTTATATACAGGAGTTGAGAATACAACAGAAATCTAAAATTGGCCTTTTTTCGAAACTCAAATCACGAGAAGTTGTCCCGACAGTTTTCCAGCATTTGACCTATTGTTTTTTCTAATTTTAACCTTGACCCGACCTTATTCAGATTTGGAACGAGAAAAATGAGCTTAAACCCGATACCAAACAGATATTCCTGATCCATTATTTTCGATCTTCAAAATTGTTTGAATGAAAAAAAGATTACTTACATTGAACGGTTACTACTTACTAATCCTCCCTAAATTATAGGTTGATTTGGCTACATTTACAGTTCATACTCTGCCATGCCTTATCCTATAATTTTGTTTTATCAACACAACTTTTTTTTTTTTTTTTTTTGCTTTAACGTGTACATCATGTTTAACATTACTTAAAAATCAGATCGTATAACTAAAGATAGACATTATTTACATGGTATTATTTAGTACCAAAAAACTTGTACAATACTTTTTAATTATAAGTTAATAAATAAAATTTATTTCCCATTGTTATAATAATCGTCCATATGGATAGAGGTAATGCACTTTTTTCTTACAACCATATTGCGAGTTAAATTAATTAAAGCAAAGTCCTTATTATTGGATCTCTTAGAATTCATTTTATGTTAAAAATTCCTTCAAAACTATCAATTTTTTTTTTGTATAAAATATTCTATTATATCGTTGATATATATAATAATTTTCTTTGTTTTTTTTTTTTTCAAATTAATATCAATATTTCTCCTTTTTTTTTATTTATTTTTTTTATAAGGAAACATTTCATTGAAAATTTCAAATAACATCAGATATAAGACAGTGTTGGAGGAATGAAGGTCTGTCCTCTAACCACACATTCTCCTCACTCACCGATAATGCATGTGTAGCTAATGTGTGTGCCACAGTGTTCCCCTCCCTTTTTACAAAAGACCATGATAGTGAATGTAAATTACAGGTCAATAAAATAGTTTCTTCTATTAAATGTCCTTCTATGGATGATTTAGCTCCTTCTCCTCTAAGCTCCATATAAGCCTGTAGAGAATCAGTCTCAACGATAAGATCATATATACCAATCTCCAGAGCAAAGAGTAATCCTTCTCTTACTGCCATCACTTCCAATGCAAACACTGAGTAAATAGGACTTGTGTTCTTCGCTAAAGCACCTATAAGCTGACCATCTGAGTCCCGAATAATAGCTCCCAAACCTGCCCGTGTATAGTTCTTTGATTGTGCAGTATCAACATTTAATTTGAACACACTAGTGGGTGGTGGCTTCCATTTGGTAGGTTGCTCTTCTGTTAATCCTCGACTAGTTTCCAGCACCTGTTGCTTGAGCTCATCAACTTCTTTTACAAATTGAGTAATAAAGTTTCCCATCCTTTCCACGTCCCATGGCTGTTTGTCAAACTTAACTTTGTTCCTGCAACTCCATATAGCCCAAATAGCCAAACACCATTTCCTAAAATCTTCCATTCCCATCAACTTGATAGTATTATGAAACCATTCCATGAACGAATCTCCATCCGCTTTTCGCATTAGTAAATTTGAGTCCCATAACTTTCTAACTTCATTGCAATCGCGAAAAACATGCAGCAAGGTTTCATTTCTTCCACCACATAAACAGCAGTTATTTTTCAATGATTGGTTAATAGAACCATGATTAAATTTGATAATTTGTGTATATGTATTCATATCATTCGTGTAAATATAAACACAACTGATATGTTGGTATATACCCCTTAGTCTAGTTTGCTGCTTGCTGTTGCTGGTTTTTGTTATTTGGACATCTTTTTATTGCAATAAAATCATGCTTTTCAAAAAAAAAAAATCCTACACACGAATACGATACTGTATTAAAAGTGTTGTGTTAATATGTTAATCGTGTTTAAACTTATTGTGTTTATTACACTTTTTTCGTATTTATTAAATGTATCCTATTTGTGTCGTATTTTCGTTTTGTGTTCAAAATTATAAAACTTACCCATACACATTGAGTGAGAAGTGAGGATATTTGAACATGCAAAATCCAATATAAATTAAGAGAATAAGAGAGATCCATTAAATACATCAAGCCAATCAGGCACATAAATGCAAAATTACATACTTTTTTCATTATTTTTTTTATGAATATATATATATATATATATAATGCAAAATTTCAGTTAGTGTTGGTTCATCGTGTCTAACCTATCCCTTGGATAAATTTATGCAGAAGAACAACGAATTTTGAACTTTAGGGTCAGAAAATGGTAGAAGCAAAAACGAATTGTATGATCTTGAACCAAAAGGCCATTGAGAATTGAGAGTTGGGCGCTCTCCATCTACATTTGATAATATTGAATACGATACGATTATATCACGAATACGAAATAAAAATAAAAATAATAATTAAAACATGATACGAAATACGACAAGACAAAAAAAAAAAAGGATATGACGTGAATACACGAACATATTAAAATTTATATAACACAAATTATTAACACGTCAAAATTTATATAAATATAAAATATCTTAAATATGATTATAATACGAAAAAAATATACGAATATAATACGAATACACGAATTATTAAATTCTGCATCTGCATTCTCTACCAACAATCTTTTCTCGTGTCGCTGCCTCTGCCATAAAAAAAAAAAAAAAAAATCAATTGGAAGATTAAAAAAGTGAAAGCACATGAAATAATACAGTACTCTGCACACAATTTCAGATTACATGTCCATGTCCATGCCTAGACCTGTTAGTTGGCCGGTTTAGGGTTTAGGGATGAGTTTAGATTGGATTGGATTAATTTGGGTTGGGTCAGTTCTAATTTTAAAATTTTTAGTTTAATTTTGGATTTGGATCATTTTGAGTTCGGATCGTTTTTTTTGGATCGTTTCAGGTTTCAATAATCTCGGGTTCAGATAATTTGGGTTTGATACTCAGATTATTCGGATTCGAGTCATTTCGGATTCAATTTATTAATTTTTGTAATCGAATCAAATTAAATTTAAACAGAGTATTGATCGAGTCAAATTTTATTAAAAATTTATTGAAAGATAAAAATATTTAATATTTAAAAATAAATGGGTATTTTCGTGTACCTGAGAAATGTTCGAACCTTAACAAGCAATTCTTAATATTAACGTCACATTTGGTTCACTGAATGAAATAGAAAAGGAATAAAATAGCTATTCAGTGAAATAGAATAGAGAGTGAATATGTATTACATATTTAAAAATAACATTATATTTAATAATACATTTAAAATATTATTTTTATAAAATACTTAAAATATTTTAATATATTATATTTCATAATATTTTTAAAAATAATATTTTATTATATTATATATAATATTTAGAATTTTATTTAAAAATTAAAATTTTAATATACTATATTAATAAAATTTTTAGAAATATTATATGTAAAATAATATTTATATATTATATTTAATAATATATTAGAAAATAATATTTTAAATACCCTTTTAACATATTATATATAAATAATAATAATATAATATGAGAATAATATTTAAAAAATATGAGAATAATAATAATAATAATATAATATGAGAATAACATTTTTAAACATAATATATAAAAGCCAAAAAAAATCTCATTTTTCCTCTCCCTCTCTCTCTCTAAATTCATCAAATTCTCAACCGAAATTCAAGAAAAACCCAAAAACTATCGCATATGCCCAGATTCTATAGTAGTTGACCGCCGTCCGTCGTCACCAAACATCGTTGGAAATTTGTTAAAATTCATCCAAAATTTTCTCTCAACCCCATCTTTCTTATTTTTCAATTGGTTTTTCTTAAAAAAAAAAAAAAATTTAAAAACCTAGATCTATAAAATTAACCCGCGGCTTCCACCCTCTTTTTGGCTATCCTCCATCGCTCCAAAATCCCCCAATTTTTTTTATATGTTTCTCATTTTCTACTCTTCCTTCCCCCCCAAATTTGGAGTCCCAAAATCCCCTACAACTAACCTAATTACCTAACCCAAAGCTCTAGAGAAAGAAAATTTCTCTATCCAAAAACCCCCCAATTTTTTTTTGGCTACTGTTGTCTCAGGTCAAATTTCTTGTGATTACTAATATTTTGCTACCATTTTTTTTTTGTTGTCTCTGGCGAACTTTTCGATGACGGAAAGTTGTTGGCATCAACCTTTCTCCCTCCTTGAAGTAGGGTCAGTTAGCGGCAGCAAGAGTAAAATGATTCAATACAATTTTGAGGTTATTCCTTGAAGCATAGAATAGCCATTCTGAGATCTATCCTCAAAATGGTTGTTCGAGGAATAGCTCATTTGATTGAATAGCCATCCCGCTTGGAATAGTCCTTGAATGGAATGGCTATTCCATCCAACCAAACATGGCATAAGAATTCTGCCCAGGAATTGTAGACATCATCTGCAATATTACATTATACAAGAGCAGGCCTCCTGATAAACTGATTTGGCACCATAGAAAAGATGGTATGTATTCGGTCAAGAGTGGATACAGAACCATTATGGAAGCTAAGATGGGATTCGGCCCTCAAAGAAATATATGGAAGATAGTATGGGATTTAAATGTGCCTAACAAGGTGAAGGTTTTTGGGTGGAGGCTCTGTCATGGAATTCTCCCAACAGCTGCCAAGATTGCCACTAAAATTGATGGGGTGAACATGGGTTGTTCCAGATGTGGTGCTGAAATGGAAACGAACATTCATGCATTAAAAGACTGCCCTTTATCCAGGGAAGTATTATTCATGTGTAATTTCTCTCACAGTTTAATACAAGATTCTGACGAGAGGAGTGGATTGGTTGGAAAGGGCATCCCGACTTCTAAAGGTATGTGATTTTGAATTCTTTCTAATGATCTTATGGGCTTTGTGGAATGCTCGCAATGCTGAAATTAAGAATCAGGTGTTAGGCAATAAGAGAACTATTGTGAATAAACCAGGCTCTTGTTAACTGAATACCAAAATGCACAGCCAATCCAAACAAGGTCTAATCTTCCTACCTCCAATATTTACTGGAAGGCACCACCTACAAATTGCTATAATGTAAACTTTGATTGAGGTTTCATGGACCATATTAAAACAGGAGGTATTGGTGTCAATGTACCAGATTTTGAATGTTTTGTTCTAAGAGGGGAAGCAATCAGGATAAATAGGATGAGTGAGGCCAGTATATGTGAGGCATTGGCAGCAGTGAAGGCATTGGAAGTTGCAAGTCAAATGGGGTTTACTCGAATTGTTTTGGGAGGAGATTCATTACTGGTGGTTATTAAAATGGTTGGGAACGAAGACCTCTCTAGCATTGGTCCTATTATTGCTGAAGGAAGGGAAAGGATCAAATCTTTTCAAGAATGTCAAGTTTTACACACCAAAAGACAGGGGAACCAAGTGGCATACACCATTGCTTAATTTAGTTTAAATGCAATAGAAGATTTATTGGGGGTGGAGGAATATCCTGATTTCATCCACCAAGAAATAATGTACGATGCTATTAATTTATATATGCAATGAAAGTTTCATGTTTCAAAAAAAAAAAAAAAAACTTTAAATTATTTGTTATTAAAATTAAATTTTTATTCATGAACTTTATTTAAAAGTTTAATTATAATGTGGAATGAAATAAAATAATAAATGCTTATCCAAAATAAAAATATAATAATAAATTAATTATCAAATTAAATTAATTAATTATACTTAATATTTTTAAATTCTAAACATAATGTATGGAATTGAATTAATAAAATTTTTATAGTAAGTAAAAATGCAAGTCTTCACATATTGACGTACTGACATACATGATATTTTTGTATATTGATAAATATATTGTATTAATATATACATATATGATTATATGCGTATGTATATATATCTATTTCTCTTTGTAACTCTGTACAATAGAATAAAAAATTATCTATTTTTATGAATTTAGTAACAAATATCGTCCAATGAACCAATATTATAGCCATTGACCAAGCTAATCTAAATAATATAATAAGAGATTATAAATTTAAAACTAAAAAATAATACATTTATTTTAAATAACATGTATAAGAGATTAATTTATTATATCACATGATAAGATGTTATTATAACGTAAGGTGCAAATTATTATAATAAGATGCACATGTCAATTACTTATTTTATATACTTTTAAAGAATCACATGATAAAACTTAAAAAATTATATATTTGAAATTAAAACAACACATTTATTTCAAAAAATATTTATAATGATAAAAAATTATATAATTTAATTTAAATCAAGAGTTATTATAACGTAACATACTAATCATTAAAATAAAATATACATATCATTATCAATGATTTATTTTATTGATTTTATTTTAAATTGCATGAGAAAAAAATATACTTTTAAAATTAAAAAAATACATTTAGTTTAAATAATATGTATAACGATAAATTATTATATAATTTAATGTAGATCATATGTATACTCATGAAAATTAAAATTTATGATTTATATTAAATCATATTATAAGATTATCATACATAATATAGCATATAATAAATTATTTAAAAATAAATTATATTATAAAATTATCATAAGTAATATAACACATAATTTTTTTGAATTATATTTTTGTTTTAAAACGATTATTATCGATCTATTTAATTATTTAATCAAAGTAAAAAAAAATAAAAAAACTATATTTATAATATATACTAATAAACATAAAAATTAAAAATAAATAATTTCTTTTTTTATTATTTTTTAATTATAATTAAGAAAAATAATATTTTATCAACGAAATTGAAATATTAACATATATCTAATTACAATATATTTTTTAAAAAATCAATATAATAAATAAAAAATATATAATAAAATTTTATCCGTTTATAAAATTTAAAAATTTTAAAACTATATAAAAAATAATGACTCTTGGAGCCAATAAGAGCTGACGTCCTAGTAGAATTGTGACTTAGGAAAATGTCTATATGCTAACAACTAAACGTCACTTGAATCTGATCTGTGGTTTGAGAGAGCGCTTGGAGTCTGGTTTGTCCCTCAAGAAAACGCCCCCACTTAGGTCTAAACAACTTATTAATCAGAACCAAACACCATGAGTTGAATCGTAAAAGTAAATACCCTTTACACATTTATCATGTTGGTGTAAATAAGATATATGCACTCATAAATTATTCGAGTTTGGATCGAATAAAACTTAAATTCGGTTCGATTATTGTCAAACTGAGCTCGAGCTCGAAGAATTCGAGTTATTTAGCGAGCCGAGTTCGAATATTCTAATGTCCGGATTGAGTAACTGATTGAGTAACTCACGAGTTTAATCGATTTTTTTTTTATTTATTTTTAATTAGTAATGAAAAATTTTCAATTCGAGCTCAAGCTCGAACACAAATAATCGAGTATGAGAATCGAGCTCTTTTTTAGTAAAAACGAAGAAAGAATTTTTCTCTCCCATTTACTACGATGAAAAAAAATCAAATTATCACTATATTTATTAAGTAAACGAGTCTAATAGAACAAGTTTAAATAGTTCGATTTTGACCTAAATTGAGTTCGAGTTTAAAAAAAAATCGATCGAATTTGAGCCAAGTTTCAAATTATGAATTTTGAGTCAAGCTCGAACTCAAAATTTTTACTGTTTGAACTCGACTCAACTCAATTACACCATCTTAGGCAATGCACTATCCAAGTTTGAAGTTTGTTTTAATTAATCTGCCCCAAATACAGAAAGTGTGGATGGACTTGACCTGTAGGTGAAGGCCACATGGTGTACCTAACAATTTGGTTTCCTTGTATGTTTGACTTCTGCAATCTACCAGATCGAGAGCCGGTTAAACTTGGAATTTATGGATGCAAGGATTGTTAAGCAATACCGTTACGAGATATTGTCTGCTTTTGAAATTTGATAACTTTCTATCACAGTTTTGTTCTTTGAAAAAAAAAAAAAGATGTCTTCTAAAAAAAAGGTGAATCCTTACTTGTAAGTCACAATCAAATCTTTGATTTATTAAAGATGTAAAATCCTTTCCCCTCAACAAACTCTTCTTGTACGTCTTGCTTCATGTATATTCACATTGTTGACGGGTTTTTGAGCGGGTTGGTGATTTCCTGATGAAATGAGGATCGGAAAACTGTTAAGCAGGACCTAAAATGAAGACAGGAGTCAGAAGGGCATTTGAACTAGTTTTCCGAGACGTGTTCCGATACTTAAGTCAATGAGAATTTAGAGGACAAGAGAGCAGAAAGTCAAAATAGCCAGGAAGAAGGTGATGAAAATGTGATCTTAGGAGTTTTTTGACTTACTTCACGCCTTTTATAGGGGTCATGGAGGATCTTAGGCTGCCCACATGATCTGCCTGTCTGTCAACTATGATAACTGTCTGTCCGCATGTGTCTTGTATGATTAAATTAGTTATGAGCAGGTGTCATTCTCTTTCTTTGGTGGGTACAACTAATGATTCCAGACTAAATGAATCTCAAGTCTGGTTTGGCGTTGGACCTTCGCCCTAGGTAATGTGGGTATAACACATGAAACTGGCACAAACACCTTTTCTTTTATTCTTCTTGATAGCAACAACAATCTTCTCGAGCTTCATTAAGAAAAGAGAATAAAAACTTCCCAAGCTTGTTTTTTTAAGGTTCAAGGATAACTGAATCATTTGCCAAACATATTTTAAAATCTGTATGATTAGTCAATCCTATTGAAAACAGTCTCTGAACCTGCTAAAAGTTCTATTTCCTTATTAAGAATACAACTGTTTATGAGGCAAGAAAATAATTAGAGAGGAGAGGGGATTCTACATTTGTTTTCATTGCATTGATTTCACCAATTACTTCAGAGGAGAGGGATCAGATGTAGTAAGCTCTGCATACATGTTTGAAATTGCTTTTGCAAAATATGCCCTTGCTTGAGGTCTCTTAATCTGTCAACAAAGAAAGAAGAAAAGAGATGAGAATTGTCATGTTCACTTTATTTATTTATTTTTTTTTTTGTGTTTTGCTCCATGCAGACCTAGCAATCCGTCGTGTTATTTGTGTGTGTCATAATCGTGTTTAAGGTGTTATATATTTATATAAATTTTGACACGTTAATAATTCGTTTTATATAAATTTTGACAAATTCTTATTATTTTTTCGTGTCGTGTAATCGTATCGTATTTAAAACTGACAGTTCTATGTCAAGGTTTAAAAGAAAAGAAAAGAAAAGAATAGTCACTTGCCTTAAATGTGGGAGTAAGCAGACCATTTTCCATGGTGAATGGTTCAAGCACTAAAGTCACAGCTTTTGCAAATTCGAAGCCTCTCAGCTGTTCCAAAATCGATCAAATCCAAAATTTAAGGCCCAGAGAAAAAAAAAATCAAGGTGCAATTTAAATTTATGTTATTCAGATTCGGGTGTGAGGGTTGGATACGGGTATGTGTCCGACACGGGTATGTTCAAGGTTTTTTTAAGTTTTTTCATGTATTTGAAGGGTTACATCCCCATATTCATGTCCGAATATGTGTCGGACATGGGTGTTGGACACGAATACTTCAAAAAAAATAAAGAGTCGGAGCAACATAGATTTAAATAACTGGACTAAACAGCGAGTTCATCAAGAAGCATTGCCTGAGCTTCTCTTCCAACAGCATCCATCTCAGCCTGAACAGCAACCCTTGCTCTTGGGTCATTGCACAGTTGTTCTAAATCTTTGTACTGCACTCAATCATTGCCAGATAACAATTAGCTGGTGCTTAAGCAACATAAAACACCAAAATACTATGTTACTTGGATTCGGGTGTAAGTGTCAGAATGGGTATGTGTCCGACACGGGTATGTTCAATTTTTCCAAGTTTTTTCATATATTTGGAGGATCATATCCCCGTACCCATATCCGAATATGCGTTGGGCACGGATACTTCAAGAAAAAGAAAAAGTCGGAGCAACATAGCCAAAATATAGATCACCTTAATGCCTTCAGATGCAGCCCATGCTTTCAAAACATCTTGGTCCACTGAGACAATGGCTACCAATGAAGAATTCAGGCTGTCACCTACCAAGCAAAAACCAACTAAGTGTCAGCAGCTGGAGAGAAAGGAGAGCAGGAAATTATCAACCCTCTCATTGTCTTACCATATATAAAACACTGGGCAATAAATTTGCATTTAGCATATACATTTTCAATTTTTTCTGGAGCAATGTACTCTCCTTGAGCCAGCTTAAAAATGTTCTTCTTCCTGTACCAATACACATATTTTCCAGTAAATATCTAGAAAATACATGTCCCCGAAACACATACACACCCACACTGACAATTTAATTCAGGTAACAGTTTTTATTTTTTATTTTTTATAAAGGAGTTCGCAGTCTAGGAATAGGAGAAGAGATTGCAGATGTTTGGGTTCGAACCCAAAACTTACTGGATGCCACCTTTTAAGGATGACTGCATGAACCAATTGGACTAAGCCCCAGGTTCAGGTAGCAGTTATTTGAATACTCCACCAAAGTACTCCAGAAAGTCAGAGAGAGAAGGACGCGAATGACAAAAAATGGTTAATAATTTTATACTATGTTGCTCCGACTTCTCATTTTTCTTAAAGTATTTATGTCCGACGCAGACCCGGACATGGGTATGAGGATATGACCTTCCAAAGACCCTCCAAATACATGAAAAAACTTATAAAAAATTGAACATACCCGTGTCAGACCCATACCTGTATTTGACACTCACATTCAAGTCCAAGTAACATATATTTTATGTGCCATTCATATGTAAAATAAGGACATAAACATGCTGCCTGTTAGATCCTAGAGATGTTTTAATTTTTAATTAATAAAAACATATGATTTTATGACCTTACCTATCAATAATCTTTAGACGACCTCCAGTAAACCATAGCCCTATATCTCCAGTATGAAGCCATCCATCTTCATCAAGTACTTCTCTCCTGTCCAAATATTGTTACATTTTAGACACATTAATTCAATCTTCAGAATATGAAAGTTTGAACAAGAACAAAAAATGGATCACATGTCAGGAGCCTACGTCTGCACTTCATCTTTGTAATATCCTTGGAAAACAATTGGACCCCTAACACAGATTTCTCCACGAGGATAGGGCTGGTCATCTGATGTATAGTTCATTTCTGGGACATCCACAAGCTTTATTTCTGAAAATAGGAAGGATAATTTGTGAATTCAGTGCAAAAAACTAAAAGAAACCTATGTTGCTCCGACTCTTCATTTTATAGTATGCTAGATTAAAATCTATATTGCTATGACTTTTCATTTTTCTTGAAGTACCCATGTCCGACACCCGTGACCCTCCAAGGCCTCTCCAAATACATGGAAAAATTTAGAAAAAATAAATTGAATATATCCGTATCGGACACGTACCCGCATCCGACACTCTAACCCAAGTCCGAGTAACATAGATTAAAACTGTAATAACTCACCACAAGCTGGATTAGGAGAGCCTACATGGCCAGAAAGAATGTCATTCTCATTCGTACAGCTTATGACACATGAAGTCTCGGTCATTCCATAACCTTCCATTACTTGACCACCAAAGCAGCTGCAGATTCATGACAGAAATATTGATAAGAGAGTTAGGAGATACTAACAACTTCTTGATGAGCATTGAACATGCTAAAACTAATTAACTTACATCTTCAAGAAATCCATGACATCAGGAGACAAGGGTGAAGCACCTGAAGCCATAAAACGAACACGTCCTCCAAGTCTGGCTTTTATTTTGTTGAACACCAATCTGTCCCACATGGGAGAAGGACTCTTTCCTTAAAAAAAAAAGATTATACAACATAATCAATACATATCAATGCAGTAAAGTGGTAACAAAGGGGCATTTTCTTTTATAATATATATGTGGGTGCCTGTAAGTGTACATATGTGTATGTACAGTCGCGTTAGTCCCAAATCCCAATAGCTGGACTTTTAGTGTAAGGCTATGTTGCTCCGGCTTTTTTTTTTTTTTTTTAAAGTATCCGTATCCGACACCCGTATCTGATACATATTCGGATATGGGTATATGGGTATAATCCTTCAAATATATAAAAAAACTTCGAAAAAATTGAGTATACCCATATCGGACATATATCCGTATCCGACACTTATCCCGAGTCCGACTAACATAGGTGCAAGGAACTAACTAAATAGCTAAGGTACAAAAGAACAAATAGCTAAAAGAAAATTCCTTTTGGCATGCCTCACATCAGATGTCAGTCTGGCAGGGTTACTTTAGTTCTTCAAAATGAACTAATAATTTCAATTACACTGTCAAATAATTAGCATTCCATTGGTTAAACAAAATGCATAAAAAAATAGGTGCTATTTGGATGCTAGAGGATTCTTTTCGAGTATAAAAGAGGGTAGATGGAGGATTGCAGCAGAATTTATGGAGTAATTGGATTTTCTGAAAATTTCCAAATCATTTGGGTTGCTGAATTTGTTGAGTGATTACCAGTTTATGAATACCACCTATTCTTCAGGCTTCTTAAGGTAAGATTAAACAGTCAGAAAGAATGCCAGTAAACTGTAAACCTGCAAACCCTTATACTGAATTATGAACCACAACCATAATTGACAAAAGAATCAGTCTTAAGAGCTAATCTTTCCTTGGCCTTTTTTCCTAGTCAATATCTTCCATACAAAATGGACCACAACCTATGTTAGCTAGACTGTTTATTTTCCTTAAAGTACCTGTGACCGACACATATCCGGACATGGATAAGGAGATATGATTCTCCAAATATATGAAAAAACTTAGAAAAAATTGAGCATACCAGTGTGGGACACATCCGTATCCGACACTCACCTCCGAATCCTAGAAAACATAGACTACAACTCCACACCACTTTACATATAAGGCAAAGGACATTCTACACTAACCCTCCAGCAAGGGACAAAAGAAAACACCAATCTAATGATGAAAGTCTTTACCATTCATTATTGCTTGCTTCTTAGAATTGTAGGCAGCATTAAAAAGTCTTTCCTTTAAGGGACCAGATGACTTTACAGCGTTCAGAATACTGCACAAAGGAAGTGTTTGATAAAATGATTGAATTAAAATATCAGCCACAATCAAGTAAACAATCAGAGTAGTACCCTGCGTAAATTCTGTTATACAGTCTAGGGACACTGCAGAATAAAGTGGGTCGTAGCACAGCCATGTCATCCATTAATTTCATGTTATCCTGCATACAAAGATCAAGAACCAGCATTAAAGGCTTCATCTCAAGAACAAAAGAGAGTTTTTTCACATCTACAGAGCATACATAGTTATGTTGCTCCGACTCTTCGTTTTTCTTGAAGTATCCGGGTCCAATGCATATCCGGACATGGGTATGGGGATATGACCCTCCAAATACATGAAAAAACTTTAAAAATTTGAACATACCAGTGTCGGACACCTACCCATATCCGACGCTCACTAGGAACAAAAGAAAGATGAAAAGAGCTTCACTAGATTGAGTTAGACTAGTTAGCTCTTACTTAGAAGGTAACCTTCAACCATCTAAAAATTCCAAAAAGGACAAAATAAAAACCAAACCCACTAAAGAGAAGTAGGATTCACAAAAATAAAGATGCAAATCTAGAAATATGAGAGTCTCAAGTTTTTTTTCTTGTTGAACTTATTTTAAGCAAGAAGCACAGGATTTCATTGAATCAGCAATTTCACAAACGCAGTCAGAATGCGGACCAAATGAATTAAAAAACGATTCCAATTTAAAGGAAAAACATAGAACCAACCAAAGATCATATATGAGAGCAGAAGGTGTATAGGTTTACTCTCATACCCCCTGGTAGAATCCAACTGCAACTCCAAAATACACTAAATTGATCTGATTAGCTCGTTCGTAAATGTGTGCCAAAGGAAGATACGATATGTAACTGAAGAAAGGACAAATATTTCAGCAAGACATAGATTCATCCATAAATACTAACCAAATATATATTATGATTTATATTCATTTAAAACCAATAGAACTTACACGTCTGAGGGGTTAAATTTTGTAGCAATGCAGAATCCAGCAGCATTTGCAATCAAATTTCCATGGGTCAACACAACTCCCTGGCCAAAATTTATGAAGAAGAATAAGTAGGTGAATAAAACAACCTCCATTTACTTAATATCTAGGAAGCACGGATACAAACACGCAATTCGGGTATGACACGACACGGACACGGCCAGACGGGAATTTCTAAAAAATTAGGATACGTACGGCATGATAGGCAATAAAAAATATTTTTAATATAATAATATATAATAAAAATATAAAATTGATACTTTTCAATTAAATATTAACATGCAAATAGCTTTTTAATTTTTTAAAAATTATTTTTGAAGTTAAAAACTTGAACCTTAAAAAACCATTAGAACCAAATTACTCATTGTTGATTCCATATTTGGGAGCAAAATGCAAAATGCAAAAAAAAAACCTTCATTGTGTGTCCGGACGTGTTCAGCCGTGTCTTCACCATGTTTTGACCGTATCCAATTTAATTTTTATTTTTTTAACATGTCCGACACGTATTCCGCTGTGTCCGACACTTGGACACTCCCCTGACAGAAGTGTTCGGGCTTCGTAGCTTAATATGGTTAATTCAGATCTTTTAAAATTCACAGGACTAAGCTATACCTTTGGTGTTCCAGTTGTACCACTAGTGTAGCAAATGGTTGCAACATCATCTGGTTTTGGTGGGCAAAAAGGCTGAAGGTTACTGCGGCCCTAAAGGAACCATTCACATGAGAAACAATTATACCACACAATAGTAGAGCAAAATAAAAATATTGCATATTATCAGATAACCTTGAAGCCAGACTCCAATCAAATAAACTTATGTTGCTTTGACTCTTAATTTTTCTTGAAAATCAAATAAATCTATGTTGCTGTGATTCTTAACTTTTCTTGAAGTACCCGTGTCCGAAGCATATCCGGACATGAGTATGGGGATATGATCTTCCAAAGACCTTCCAAATACATATAAATCTTAGAAAAAATTGAACATACCCGTGTCCGACACTCACACTCGAATTCGAGTAACATAGATCTCGGTAACTTTAGAATGAAGAGTCGGAGCAACATAAACCGAGATGATGTCGTTATAAGCTACTACTGTGATGTAGATGAAAAGGATTTCTAATTACCTGACTTAATAATTTTGAATATGTCACAACCTGAATGCCAGTTGATGATGGCAGTGAAGGCACTTCATTGTCCATTCCTCCAACCACCTGCAGAGTAGAGAAGCAAATAATTATACTCCTCAGAAAATGGCAAATCAGTATGTGCTTTTTATTTTTATTTTTTGTTCAAAGACTAAGTTAGAAGGTTTGGCAAGAAAGATCAGGCAGGTTTATACCACAATCAAACCAACGGATGGAATCTCGGACAAAATGCTCAGCAACTGCAAATTCAAAGTGGAAAGATGAATAAATCTAGTGAAACAAATTCAGAATCCTCAAAGAACCCCGCATAAAACTAAATGACAGAGCCATGACATTTTGATGGTTGTCAACAAATTGACTTTGACTTATAACAAACACCTTTTTTGTATCTTTTGAAGAAAAATTTCCCTTCAATTCATCAAGCAAGTAATTCTAGAGTTTAGACCTTGGAATAATTAGTAACATTTTTCATGCATTAGCTTTTTCTATTTACATTGTGAAAGTAAAAAAGAAAAACCTATATTGCTCCGACTCTTTATTTTTCTTGAAGTACTCGTATTCGACATCCGTGTCCTATATATATTCGGACATGGGTATAGGATATGACCCTCCAAGTACCCTCCAAATACATGGGAAACTTATAAAAGATTGAACATACCCGTTTCGGACACATACCTGTATCCGACACTCACACTCGAATCTGAATAACATAAAAAAAAACCTTTATCCCTCCTCAAAATGGATGTTGCATGTTCAAGGTAATATATATATATATATATATATATATATATATATATATATATAAGTCCCGTTTAAATCACTCAGCGTATCCATCACAGCCACAAATCTAATTACATAGAAAGCAATTAGGAACTGGGAGAGATCTCATCCCAGCATATAAAGAAATCTAGTTGCAGAAGAAAATTAATAATTTAAAGGTTAATTTTTCCTGATCAAGTAGGCGTCTTCTACTTATGTTTAGCCTGAAAAGGAGCACAGACTAAACTTACAGAATTCAATGTTTGAGGCACGCAAAATATAGCTTTCACATCTGCATGATTTACAATGTACTTGACAGCATCTGGACCTGCAAAGAAACAAAAATTTTCCACTTAGCATCTTAACAATAGGCCAAGATGGACAAAACATTGAATTGAAAAGGAGAGAATTTGGGCAGTGGCAAACCTAGAGTGTCATATAAAGGAACTGATACAAGGGAATATGCAGAGCAGGCATGATCAACAATGAGCCACTCTGGTCTATTGATAAAATATAGTCCAACACAAGAGCCCTGGCATAATAAAAGCAGGAGAAACCACATGCTCTACATGAGGAATAATCTATTAACTTAAACTCGGCATGTTACATTATGCTATGTTGCTCCGACTCTTTATTTTTCTTGAAGTATCCGTGTCTGATACATATTCGGACATGGATCCATGGATATGATCCCTAAGGACTCTAAATACATGGAAAAACTTAGAATAAATCAAACATACCCGTATCCGACACTCACATCCGAGTCCGAGTAACATAGGCAAAAAAGTTCTGCAGTAGCTAATATCAAACATATAATTACTGCTGAAATGCTCACCTTTGGTATTCCATGATACATTAGGCCACAACCTAAGGCTGTTCGAGCTGTACCAGCTTCTCCATATGTCATCCACTTGTACCTTGATGAATAAAAAATAAAAGTAAATGAATGAATGAACTTTGACAACAAACTGTGACCATTTTTTCAAAACGAAACTTACTCTCCAAATGTTCCATCAACTCGAACTCTTGTACCAACATATTTGTAATCTCGGAAGGTATCAACAGCATGTCTGAATAAAAAACAAATAAAGAAAAGTGAAGAAACCATCCGTAGCTATGTTACTCAGACTCGGGTGTGAGTGTCGGATATGGGTATGTGTCCGATACGGGTATGTTCAATTTTTTCTAAGTTTTTTCATGTATTTGGAGAGTCTTTGGAGGGTCATATCCCAAATGAAGAGTCGGAGCAACATAGATCCGTAGTACTTCAATATGAAATAGATGATAAAGCATTAATGCACTGCACAACAGCCACACACACTATCAAATTTAAACATGATTCAGCCAGAAAAAAAGAAGAGGCTTACACAAAATTATCGTGCAATGTACTGATATCAGGATGATCAGGAAATCTTGTCACAAGCTTCAATGGAGAGAGAGCAGATCTGCCATAAGGCATAAAAGTAAAATAAATATTGACAAAAGCTGAACAAAGAAGGAACAATGCAGAGCAAAAAATACAAAGGATAGTAGCAGAGTCTTACCTGTATACATTCCATTTTCCTGTCTGCAATTTCTCAGGCAGCACAACACTATAACCCTGTACTGCTCAAAAATCAATATCAACAGATGTTAGTTAAAAACAGATAAATTAGCATACTTTTTTCAAAAACTACTCTATCTAATATCACTTTGACACAAATTAAATTCGACTAAAGTGCTTCTTGGAACCTATAAAAAACTTATCCATTACTTCAAATATCAACAAACTAACCGTGTTGATGGAAAAATGACACTAGAAAACTATCGTAGTACAAATCTTTAAAGGTCTCTCCTCAGCAAAGCCTTCAACTATGATGACAAAATTATTCGAAAGAATTCTATATATTTTCAGATTCCTCAAAATCCTATGATCAAAAAATCTTACTTAACAATCAACTTTATGCTTCCTATGAATAATTCCCAGATCAAAAAAGTAAGAATCTCTTTTCCACTTTCTACATCAGAATAAGAAAGACCAATGAAAAAGATGAAAACTTTATTACATACAAAATTTAAAGAACAAAATCAAAACCAAAAGCCCAGACCCAAAATATACAGTTATTGTACTAATAAAGAGCTACTACTTTTTTTCAGCAAAGGACCATTAACTCCAAAAAGAAGGGAAAAAAAACTTAAAAACAAAACAGACCAACCCAAGCCTATATATCACAGTTTTTTTTTTGGATAATCTATATATCACTGTTGTTCTCAACCATACATATATAAACGTACCAGAGACGAACTCGCCGGCGGTTGGGCTAGCACGGAGGTCAGTATGAGAAACGGCGGAGGCGACGGTGGAGAAAAGGTGACCGTGAATGGTGTTAAGTCGACGTTGAGCTTTGGTGGAATCCATTGACATTGATCCTTTCCTTTGTTTTCCGTTTTCTGTTATGGCACACTTCGAAGATGATGATGATGATATTGTAAGGTTCGTTGAGGTTTGAGATCGTTTTTATTTAAAAATAAAAAGAAAATGAAAGGATAAATATTGGTTTATAAATTTAATATCACTTTTTTGTTTTTATATTGCATGTTATTTTTTATTGGAAATGTTAATATAATTTAGAAGGTGATATTTAAAGAAAAAATATAATTAATGCATAATAATATATAAATAATTAAATAATTTTTAATTAATATTTATAGGCATCAATTAATCGAAATTTTTTATTTATTTGTATGATGTTTTTGGTAACTTAGTTTTGGTGTCGGCACAATAACTGTTTCTTGTCTTCTTGTCCTAATGTTTAGGTACAAAGCTTGTGAACTTTGCTTCTTTTTACTGTCCATGTTTAATTTTCTTTCAAGTTAGTTTGGATTTATTATGGTTAATTTTCTTCCTTAATCTTTGTGTTTTCTACTATTTCTAAGGTTTGTTTATTGGATCCGGTTAATTGGTGTCACTAGTTAAAAATTATTTAATTATTATTTCAAAAAATTATATTTAATGTATTATTTTTATTAAATTAAAAAAATTTATTAATTACATTTTTTTTAAATATCACTTTAATGGTACTTATTAGCATTTTCTTTGTTTATTTCTTTTTAATTAAAAAAAAATTATTTCATACACCGTTAGTAAAATTTTTAGACTCTACAAATGAGATTAGCATGGTGAAAACATACTCCTTAAGATATATTAAAAAAATAATTAAAATTTTTAAATTTATAACAACCTTTTAATTTTTTTGGTGAAATTAAAAAAGTCAAAATTAATTGATGAAACATTTAATGATTTTGTTTATAATTATCTATCTTTACATGAATGAAACATTAGAAAACAAGGTGAGATGAATGAATTATTTGAAATTCAAAAATGTCAACAACTATGTTGATTTTGAACAATATGTTTTTTTTTTTTTAAGGTGATAGGAAATAAGAATAGAAAGTATAGGATAGGATAGGATAGGATGTTTATGGCTAAATCTAACTTTTTCAGTCTTTTTTTTTTTTGTAATAATAGATAGAGTTTTGAACTTTGTCAAATGTTTGGTGAAAGAGAAACGTGGGATGAGAAAAGAAAATCAAAGATAGAGGGCCATGGGGATGCTTTGGCCAATGGTAACTAAGTTGTAATCAATGGCAGTTCTTTTGATTGGATGCAGCTTTTGTTTGTCTTTTGTGATTCATTCGGGCAGCAGGCAGATAGGTGGTAATTCAACAGATTGGGATCCATTTATTAAAAGCATTTTGCTAATGAGTATGGCACATTTTAAGATTATATAATAAAGGTTAGCTTAATCGATTTTTATAAGTATCAGTTAAATATTATTTAATTATTAATTAAAAAAAGTTTTTTTTATTTAATATATTATTTTTATTGAATTAAAAAAAAATTATTAATTACACTTTTCTTTCTATATATATATCACTTTAACTAGTGCTTAGTGAAACTGATTAATATATCTCTATTATATATAGTAATATCTTCATCCAATCTATTGAAAATGATAAATAAAATTATCAACTTCTGCATTTAATATAATGTTATTATTATAAATAGTATATTAACTAACCTTAAAAAGTGTCTTAAAGACACTCATTAGCAAAATCTTTATTAAAATAATTCGAACTAATTCAAAATCTAAGTAATTGAAATTTAAAATGACCAAAATTAGATTTTAGTGATTCGTGTATATGTGTCGTGTCTAGTATCAAATACGACAGAAAATACGATACGAATAAATGAAATACGAACACGATATGAAATATTAAACGTGTCAAAATCTTAAACACGAACATAACACGTTTGTTATATGTGTTACACGCAACACGACTAACACGTTCCATATTCGTGCTTTTATATATATATTATACACGAATGTGGAAAAAATTTTGAACTGACAAAACTGGTCATTGTTATTTACTAAATTTTTAAATTGCCATTCTAAAATTTTTAACTATTAATAATATGAATTTGTTTTTGATACACTGACCGTGAAAACTTTTTAACTCCATAAGCGGGTTAAGAGGTTGTCACATGTTTTATTTTTTTAAAATTATTTTTTTAATGTTTTATTATACACTTGTGTCATCATGTTAACCCTACTTTGGAGTTAAAAACTTCATGGCAGAGATAATTTCTCTAATAATATTTATCCACTTTATAAGGAAGAATTTTAATTTCATTAAAAAGCATCTGTTAAATACATTTATTTGATAATAAATAAAAAGAGTTAAGGTTTTAGGTTTACATAAAATTACTTTATTTTCAAAGTTATAATTTTTCATTAATCTTAAAAGGTAAATATAAATAAATTTATTTGATAAAACAAAAAAGTTAAAACTTACATTAATTTTTTTTATCTTCGTACTTTTAATTTTTCATTAACATTGAAAATAATAAACTTTATATTAATTTGACATAATTTGCACATTGAACAAAGTTTACATGTTAATACAAATTTCGTTAATAAACACTTTATTAATTTTATTTATTTGTAAAATATACAACAATATGTTCAAAAATACATAAAATGACGAGAACTCACATGTGACACACGTGAAAGTCATGATTATAATGGCAAAAAAACATGTCATATAATATTTAAAGAAATGAATGAAAAAAACAAATAAAAATTTATTTGAAAATTTTACCATATCTATTGTATAAATTACTTCAAGAACCTCTCACTTGCTAAAAAAATGAGTATATATATTTCATTCCCAAGCCCAAATAGATTAAAAGAAAAAACTTTACTTGTTAAACCTTTTGAAATAAGAATGAAATTAAAACCAAAGTTACCAACTTATATAGTAGTATTGAGATCTAGTTACTCATTAACTTTAACTTTGCACTTTTTAATGAAATTTAATCAGTTAAAAGTTATCTAAAAAAAGAATTATAAAAAATCTATTCTAATGACATCGTTTTAACATCATTAAAAAAAAAATCTATTAATCTATAAAATAAATTTTAAATTAAAATTATAAATTATAATATAAAAATATAAAAATAATTTTAAATTTTAGAAATTTAATCCTATATATTTGCTATTTGTGTAATACTATTTTTACCCATTAATATCGGTTTGCAATTTAACAATATCTTTTTTATTAATATAGTCGAAAGTAACATTTTTCATATTTTAATACAAAAAAATTACTTATTATTAAATTTTAATACAAAATATCTTACTTATACAAATTAGAAATTTTTAATTTCACATGCATCACACTTTTACATTGAATTTTATTTGATAAATAAAAAAGGATGATTTTAATTTTACATTAATATTAAAATAATAAAATTTATTTTAATTTGATATAATTTGCAACAAAAAAAAAAACAAATTTGACATGTTAATAGAGTTTTTATTGATATACACTTTATTAATTTTATTTGTTTGTAAAATATATAGTTATATATTCAAAGATAAATAAAAATAAATAAATATTCGTGTGAGATGCATGTAAAAACAAATACTAATAACACTAAAATAGTAAATACATAAGAAATACAAACAATTAAAGTAAAAATTATATATGAAAAGAAAAAAGAAAAAATAATATTGAATCGAGCCAAGTACGACTAGACCTGTCCAAAGGATAGGCTATACGTCCAAACTCGAAGCCCGCCCATATTTGGGAGGGCTTGGACAAAAATATTAGGCCTGAAAAATGGGCTTAGGCAAAAACATAAGACCCGTTTAAAAAATGGGCCGAGCCTTGGCTCCAACATTCATGGCCCGAGCTCGACCCGACCCGACCCATTTTCTAATTAAATAATATATTATTTTTATTTATATATATATATACTATGTAATTTATGTCATATAAAGATTAAATATATATAATATTATAATGTAAACATTAAAAAATATGTTAATTTATCCATGAACTTAATAAAAGAAAAAAATATAAAATCACTACAAATTAAATAATAAATATATATTTAAAAAAAATTAGAAAAAAATAATATGAGTAGACCTAAACGGGTTTGGACAATTCATTTACAAATATGAGTGAGTTTTGACAAAATTTGAGGCCCATATTTCGGACCGGGCCAGGCTTGGACAAGCAAATATAGTGTTATTACCATACATGAGCCCGACCTGGCCCGACCCATGGACACCTCTAAATACAACCCAACTCAACCTATTACATGCCGAGCTAAGGGTAGGCTAGGCCAACATGGCTTGGCCGACATTGTGCCTAATACAACAGTACTAGTCGTGCCATCCCAATCTATCCGTTTTATCACTTTTACTTTAGATTTGATAATTTTAAACATGACATAAATACGTACGAAAAAAATAATAAAAATACATCAATTAATCAAAATTATATAACATAAATTATTAATCTATTAAAATTTATATAAATATATAATATCTTAAAAATAATTATAACATTAAAATAATAACAAAATCGGGACACATATATATATATATATATATATATAATGTTATGCTACTTACAAACTATCGAATCTCGAGATAGATCTCATTTGTTCCATTTCGATTAGTTTAAGGTTGTTTTCAATCTTCCAAATATTGGGTCCCACCTGACTAGATCCAGCTAGATAACGTATCGAACCAATCTAGAAGAGATAGAGAAGTAGAAAACTGAAGAGGAAGGCAACGATTACGAGAGTGAAAGGAAGAAAAAAAAAAAAATATATATATATATATATATAATTCTTTTTTTAGTCACCATTTCGTCATGTCATATCAAGCTAACATTAAATGTAACGAGAATTAATTATTCCACTAAAGAAAGAGTTTATCATAATACAAATAAAAAATTTGTATCAATTTATTTGAACATAATAAAAATTTTCTTAACAAAAGTAATAAAGTTCAAAAATTCTATTCAGTATTTTAGTCATTATCTTTTAGATAGACGATGAAGTCGTTTTCTTCCAACACTTTATTCACTAAACTCCCCAAAACCACGTACTTATGAGTTTAGATCGGTCAATTTAATGGGTTGAGTTAATTTCAGATTGGATTAATTTGAATTTTAAAATTTTTGAGTTATTTTTAAAATTGGATCACTTCAAGATCGAATCATTTTGAATTAAAATCATTTTGGATTCGTTACACGAATTTAATATTCAAATCATTTAAATTTGAATCATTCAGATTAGAGTCATTATGAGGCTATGACCCGAAAATCACATATGAGGCTATGACCAAACTCATGGATGAATGAGTAGACATCTTGGATAAATGATCTTATGACTCATGGGTTGGATTTATAATTGTCTATATAGTTAATTGCAAGTGACATGGATCAGATTCAAAAATTGCCTTTTTAGGGTTAATTTAGCATTATTGTTAGAAAAACAAAATTGGATTAAAAACTAAGAGTTGAAAAAAGTGTGTGAGAAAATGTGATTTAAATTTTTTTTAAGTTTTTGATATTGTTATGAAAAAATACTGTGGTGGTAAATTGAAATGTAAAAAAACTATTCATAAAATAATGAAAATTTAAAGATGTGAAAATAATAAAATCATTTTACGTTAAAAACTAGCTTTCAAATCGCAAAAGTATTATTTTTTTGAATTTTCGATTTGGGTTGTCAAAAGCCAAATTTTTTACCAGTTTAGCATTGAGGTTGTGGTGAAACGTAATTTTTGACTTCAAAAGTTGTGTCTATCTCAATACTAAACGGGGTCTTAACAAAGTAGAATTTTTTTTGGGAGTTCTATTATTTAAAGTCACTTTCATTAGAACTGTCAATTCATGTATCATGTATTTGTATTGTGTCGTGTCTCGTATCGGACACAACATAAATAATTGAAATGCTAACACGACAAAAATTAATCCATTTAACATGACACAATAAAATATGATTAACATGACTAACGCAATTATCTATATCTTATCATAATAATTTGTACATTTGATGTGTATGATCTATATGAATAGAGTATGAAATACAACGATCGAATTAAACAAATATAAATCATATAAAACTAAATTAATTTTACACTAATACAAGTGGATCCATCCTCTATAAAATAAGTTATTGATATGTATATCTTATCATAATAATTTATACATTACGTTATAACTTATAATTTAAACTACTAACTTATAACTAAAATGAAGCAGACCAGTACATTATAAAAAAATGAATTAAAGATCTTAATTTTATCTTTATTACTAATAAAACATGTTTCATGAAAAACAAAAATACACTTACTCATCGCAATTTCTATTTGATTTAAAATTAAAGTATAATTTTCTTCCCCATGACCATGAGCTTTGGTCCCTCTTTGTAACAATAAATAAATAAATAATAATACCATAAATTAATTAAAAATATAGTTAAAACATAACACAGATTAAAATACAATTACTTAATTAATCTATATACAAGTAAAAACTAAAACTTTACATTTTATTATCAACAAAAGTTTCACATTTTTACTATAATAATTTTAAAAAATAAAAAATAAAAACAATCAACTTATAAATTTATACATAGTTATATTTGTTTGTAGTACCTACAAATATAAAATAATGAGCTGTTAAATAATTAACTACAATCGTACTAACATTATTATTTATATTGTAGTTATTTAAAATAATTTTTATATAATTATATTAAATATTTAATTAGGTATAAGGTATTATAACTAAAAGTTTTAAATAATCTTTATATGTTTATATTAAATTAAAATCAGTTTAAGTGTGTTAACGGTGTCAATCGTATTTCACATTTTTTATGCATGTTAAACATGTATTCGTGTATTTTACACATAAAACGTGTAAAACACAAATAATATCGTGTCAAAATTCATGTCTGAAAACTAAACACGTGACATTTTTCCAAAACATAATATATGATTTTTCTTGTGTCATATCACTATGTCGTATTTAAAATTATCAGCTATAACCTTCTATATAAACTTGTTCAAGGACCGAGTTAGCCGTCCAAACCCGAACACTCGTCCGATATTTTAGAGGATTTAGATAAAAATATTAAACCCAAAATATGAGTTTGAACAAAAAAATAAAACTCATTTAAAAACTGAGTTGAATCTTGACTCCAACAATCAAAACAATCAAAACCTGAATCCTGCCCAATCTTTTTTCATTTATATTTATATTTATATCATATAAAAAATAAATATATAATATTATAACATAAACATTTAAAAATATGTTTAATATTTTAGAATTTATAATAATAACAAAAAAGAAAGATAAAATTACTAAAAAATAAATATAAATAAAATATTTGTTTAAAATTTTTTAGAAGAAAATAATATGAACAAACCTAAATGAACTTGAACTACCATTTGGACAACCTATTTACAAATATGAACGGACTTAAGCAGAATTTGCAACCCATATTTTGGGTGAGACCGAACTTGAACAAATATATATGATGTTAATACCATATTTAGACCTGATCCGAACCCGACCTGGCCAATGAACAACTCTACTTCCATAGAGGTAACATTAGAAAGAAATGGGAATTTGAGTTTCAAGTAAATGTGGATATTCCATTGCAAATAACAAGTTCATTCATTTCAGATACAAGCGAGGCGAGAGATCCTTTAACCTGTACTTCAGAGACTAAGATTATCTAATGACTACTTCAAACTGCACATATCCTTGCCAAAGATTAAACAGGGAACATAATATACAATAAATCTGATACACCTTGTACGCAAGTGTATCCTATTATGTGTTACCCTTTTAGAACAGCTCCATCAACTGCTGTGAAACATCTGCATCAAACGCCAAATTACATGATTATTCACATTATACTTGATAGATATACAATCAAATAAGAGAGCCTAGAAAACAAGGTGGCAAGCTATGTTACCCGGACTAGGGGTGAGTGTCGGATACGGGTATGTGTCCAACACGGATATGCTCAATTTTTTTAAAGTTTTCCCATATATTCCCATATATTTGGAGGATTATACCTCTATACCCATATCCGAATATGTGTAGGACACAGGTGCCGAACACAGATATTTTAGGAAAAATGAAGAGTCCATGTAACATGGGTGGCAAGCATAATGGCTGTTAGAGATGGCAAATGGATGGGTTCAGACCATTTCGAATTCAGACTATTTTTGGATTAAAATTCGTGCATGACGAAATAAATCCAATGCGATTCTCAAACACTTATGGATACCATAAATAGATTACCTTTGAGAATAGCTGGAGTTGTTTGAAATTCTTGCCAGATATCATGGTAAGAAGCAAGATCAAAAATTAGAAACTTGGCCGCAAGATAAGCAGCTCCAGCAGCAATATGATGGGGTTTAAATTGTAGCCACAATGAGCTCCTGAGCCTGAAAAATAGAAGTCACATTTCACACACTATTCAAATAAAAAAAATGGAGGAAAATTAGAGCAGGACAGTCATCATTGTTTGTCAAATTTGGAGAGTAACATAAACAATTACAAACCAACCATCGAAGCACGAAACAAAGAGGCAATATCTTGTATAACTTTAGCACATATCACCACAGAAACCACACATCAAACACAAATAAATACAAGAGATAATCAAAACATTGATTCGAAGTGCAAAAAAAGACAAATCATTTTTCCTTACCAACTAATGGCACCAACCCAGGTAGAGTTTTTTCGAAGAATCTCTGCACCATGGCTGATAAGAGTACGAAAACTATAGCAAACATGTTATACCCATCTAGAGAACACATCAATTCCAGCCCAATCTGCTGTGGTTTTAACTCCAGTAATATACACAAATCAAACATGAAACAAACAGAGGTAGCAGCGCAATGTAGATTTATGTTGCTCAGACTCTTCATGTTTCTTGAAGTACCCATGTCCGACGCATATCTGGACACGAGTATGGAGATATGAGCCTCAAAGGACCCTCCAAATACATGAAAAAGCTTAGAAAAAATTAAACATACCCGTGTCAGACACATACCCGTATCCGACACTCACACCCAAGTCCGAGTAACATAGATGTAGATTTCAAAGCAAGTTTCTTCAGCTCATCAGTTATCTGAACAGGCTCATCAACAAGCAAGCCTCACTGCTCATGGAGTATGCATGCTACCACAATTATAGAGAACTAAGGCAGGCAAAGATGAAGCTATGAGCAATATTTATTACCTACTCAATATAACATAAGGTACAACACAATGCTGTATTATTAGCGTACATATATAACTCATATAAACCAGTGTAAAATAGTACATAAATAGTAGAAACAGATGCCCTTTGTTAATAAACCAAAGCTCAAAAAAAAAAAAAAAAAGAAGACTAAAATCGAAAAGATAATGGATTAAAAAGAATCAACTTCCTGAAAAAAGTTAAAATGGGGAAAACTAGAGGGTTGCAAACTATGTTGCTCCGACTCTTCATTTTTCTTGAAATACCCATGTCGGACACCCGTGTCCGACGCACATTCGGGCATGGGTATGTGGATATGATCCCCAAGGACCCTCCACATACATGGAAAAACTTAGAATAAATCAAACATACCCGTGTCCGACACTCACACCCGAGTCCGAGTAACATAAGTTGCAAATGCAATGAGGGCAGGGGGGGCACCAACTATAGATATAGTAATAAATAGTTGATGATGGGGTAAAAATACAAAACAAGTGTATACACACACATATACGCATACATAATTTCCATAAATTTATTTTTCTTCATAATTTGGCCTCATAAAGCCTCCAGCTTGGTATGGAAGTGGAAGAACCAACAAGGGCAAGGATAAATAACTTTTGAACACATCTGATGCACATAAATTCTTTCCACAATTATCTTTCTCCTCTTGCTTACTGGAAAAACATTCTTCCACAAAACAGCAGGCAGTGGATGACTATGCCATGTCTTGACCAGCACCATGCATTAAATAATCACAAGACCCAGACCCAACAAGGACCAAGCCCTACCAATATTGCTAGTCCAAGCCTGATAAAGAAATTAAAGAACTCAGGCCGCCTAGTGCTGCACAGCCATTAAGATAGGCTTCATACCGTTTATTCTAGTTAACCGTAAATTCCCAAATGATATGCCCTTTTGGCTAAGCCCATTCTAGTTCACCAGACGAACAGGTTAACATTTTTCAGTACTGATAACTGATTGCTTCATAATGTCAACAACTTTAGTTCAAAAGTTTTGTCATACATCCAGCATTGCCAAGGTGATCTAAGGAATAATGTCATTTAAGCTTATCAAGCATAAGCAATTGCCTCCAAGAAATACAAGATGTAAACTAGCATTTAGAGAAGTTTCTATTTAATTCGCGGACTTCTTTTCAATATCCTTGAAGGACTAGGCATCTTTCATCTTTTTATTTTTCTCAATCTTCTATCAAATAATATATATAATTAAATATATGTATTACAGTATTAGTGTAAGTATTTATATAGTTGTGTAATAGACATAAACATATGTGTAGACTACCCACATAAAGGAGGGTTGACACTGTCTAAAGATAGAATAATTGATAGATGACAAAACCTAAATCTAAATGAAATGACAAAATTCAGTTTGAAACACAAATTCACTGTCTTTAAACTAAAACTAACAACCAAATAATTTCTGTTGAGAGTCAAAGACAGATACTTGGGGAGAATAATACAACTGAAATGTTTCAAAAGGGGGGAAGAAGGAAAGAGAGTAGATGTCAAACCAACAATGTACTCCAAAAACAAGTCATCCAGAAAGCCAAACAAACTCTATATTTATCAATACAAGGAATTCAACCACAAGATATTACTCAATTCAAGGTTTAGACACTGGTCAGAAGGAATGGTTAAACCCTAAATGAGAATCACTGGGTTCTATTCGAACTACGACAAACAGAACTTGAAGATACAAGTTTATGCCTTTTCATTATATTTTGGAATTGGTTGCTCCATGTTATGCTAAAATAAGATATCAATTTATTTTTTGCAACTAACCCATCCCAAATGACTGGTACTGCATGCTAGTTTACAATCCAACAAGTATGCATAGACTCTAAATTTTAAAGGACTGAAGCCTAGACATAGGATACTCATCCAGCTGGTACTGAAATCAAAAAGGAAAACTTTTTAAATAATAAGCAACTGTTGAAAAGAGGTTTTAACTTTCATTAGAAAGACATTGCCATAGGCAAAATCAAACCAGAAGCTCCTCATTTAAAAATCTTTTTAAAAACTAGGCAAATTAGTGAATCAAAATTAGAATTTTGGCAAAATCAAAAACTCCTTTCCTAAGGGGAAGAAGGTAGGCTGATAATGACAAACCATGATTCCACAACTTGGAAAATCATCACCAGATCAACACATTGTTTATATTATCCTTTTTTTTTTTTAAGAAAAAGGAAGGAAAAACCCCACTATTGACCCTTCCAAGTCAATAATTTTTCTTCAGATAAGTGTGGAATGGAAACAAACAGGGAGGCAGCCAGATTTCACAAACTCAAAGTTCGTGCATGGACTCCGGAGGAGTGATTCCAAATAAACTGAAACTCAAAAAAGGAAAGGGTTAAAAGTAAAATAACAAGACTAGTTTCTGTAGGTTCTGTGGCTTTCATAGCCATGACCAAATTGACGGGGTAAAATCATAGGAAAGAGAACCATAAACATCAGCAGTTCAACTTCAGATGTAAAAACAAAACTTTCCATGAACAGCACATCAATCCGCCAGCTAAGAATATCATACAGGCGAGCACACTAATCTTGTAAAGACCCTGCAATTATATGCCATGCCAAAAGAATCAATATGCTATACCAAAATAACTACATAGGAGTAGCTGGGCTAAAGAAGAAAATTATGGAGAGAAGTACACATTTTTGGACGAGATGGAAGAAGATAACCTGCAAAACCTTCTTCATACCCCAACTCATTTTTTCAACCAATTCATAGGGACTACTGGCAACCACCCACCCAAAATCCATTTAAAGTTCAAACCCCGTAAAGTCTGCTGATTCAAGGGATTGGAACACCCACTACTCCAAGTGTATACAACAGCTACTCAATCATAGCCACAAGAACACATCCAAACTATGAGTATTATTCTTAGACTACTGTGGAATAATACAAACATCACAACAAAATAACCAAACCAAAATGGTACCTGAAAAGGCAGAAGGATCATAATCATTGTACATGTAATGTAATAAGACCATTGTGTATTGCATCAAGGTGAAGTTTAAAACGCAGCAGTCAGTTTTATTTCTAAAACTAAGTAAACTAGTTCTTACAAACATATTCCACCTGAAAAATTAACTTCAAATAAAAAATAACTAGTAAAATCGAAGCGTTATAGATAATCTTACCCTTCACTGACCAAGTTTAACGCCAGATTCACCAAGACAGTTTGTGAAAGGCCTAATTTGTTAAGAATGGATGTAAGAGGAGCATATGGATGCTGCACGTTAAGTTCAAAATTTAAAGTAGCCAGAATCATTTGCTCTGCCTCAATCACACGTTCCCGATACTGCTCAAACCAATCCTGTTCAACAAACAACTCATTTAATGTCAGCATTTGAAAACTAACGTCGCAATACTTTCCCTTTTCCTTTTTAATGCAAGTAGAAACAGTAAAATCTTTTTTTATGTATGCCAATACATTTTCCATATCTTGAACCATGATAATAGTGGATTAATTTATAGCTGTCTCTAAATGTTTGAACTGCAAAAGCATGTTTAATGCTTAAATTCCAAGAAGTTGACAAGACTAAATTAAAATTTAGCTGCAACGCATGAATTTTTATTCCAAACTTGCTTCATTACCACTAGCTGCAGTCCAATCATTGCTGAAAACATGCTTTCCATTGATGACAATATGAAAAAGGCTTAAATAGATTTAATGGCATTATATTCACTTTTACCCTACTAAAGAATTAATCCCTTTTACATTTCTTAGCTAGGAAAAATTAGAAGAAGTTCCAAAGGTACTTACAACAGGGAGCAGATAGGATAAGAATGTAATATCCTGCTTATGGGATAGTTCACAAGATGCTCTCAACACATTGTTCAAAGGGCGAGGCGTCTCCTCGGACTTTGCAGCAAGAAAAAGAGCAGCAGTAGCAATCAACTGCAACAGAGCCAAATAAATGGTGATGGAGCTTTTCATTGCAAGTCAACCAGCATATATGGATTTTCTATAATTGAAAAATATTCTCCTTGACGTGATAAAAATGGTGAAAGAACACTTAACCAAACTCAACTTAACCTAAACCTCAACAGCTTCATGACTTAAGAATATTTAACCTCTAACCGAGACATCGAGAAAAATATTCAAACAATAACAACATGGTCAAGCAATTAATAGAATACCAACCTTCCACAAGATTAAGAATTTAGGGTTCTTAGCCCTTTCAGGAATAAAAATACCAAACAACTAAAAACTGCATTAGCTCCAAAAAAGATTAGAAAAGAAAGGAGAGGAGAGGGATGTCTGGAGAATGGAACAGAACTTGAGTCAAGTTACAAAAGCAACAAAAAGTTTTCTCTTACCAATGTATCAACATAATGTTGGAAACATGTTAACTTTTTAACCCCGCTTGTTGAGTTCAAAAACTCCACCAGCAGTGTATAGGATAATTTTCAATAAATAAAAAAAAAAGTAATAAATTCCTTAAGCATGAGTATTTGGAACTCACAAATCTATCATGGCAAGCATGTGATCTTCGGACAAAAAACCTATGGCAGAGAACCATGGCAGTGCCAACAGTAGTTTGCGGCCTGCAAAACACAACATGGATTCGATTACGTCAGAAAAATGCATAAATGATTTAAAGAACAAGGTAAAGGAAATAGCACAACTAAGAAACGCAATCAAGATCGAGAGCTCACAACTCAAGCTGCAAACCGAGATTCTGAATGAAGGCACAATAGGAATAGCGCAGATGTGTTTCGCTTAGGGCATCAATACCATCTTTTCTTGAAGGTGAATCTCTCTCAATCTCGTCCCTAGACATAAAAACAGGTTCATCATCCTCCAATTGTGACCGATCACGTTTACTGCTGACAGATGTAGTGGCTTCAGTATTTGATCTTATAGGAGGTACAAAATTACTGGAGTCCAATGGAGCAGCAGTGTAATGCATGTTTGATGGTGGAAAGTGTCTACCACTATCTCCCCAAGTTGCAGCTGAAAACTTTCTTTTTTTTAAAGGAGCAGAATTCAGCTGTGTATGATTATAACCTCTATTATGCTCCCCAAACTGCCCCAAGAATTCATGGGTGTAGTTAAAATTCCTGGTAGGATTGCTAATCCCATTCCAGTCCCTTTTCCTGTAGTTATTAGAACTGTTATTGTTGTAATTATTTCTATCGAAAGGGTATAGGTAATCATCCTGAAAAATGTCCCCTTGCAGACGGCAATTCCGTGCAAAAGACATTGCTCCTTATTTCTTTTTGAAAGCAAACCTGGAAAAAGGTTAGAGATTCAGCATGAATAAGAATGAAATTGCTACAAAAATATCAGTGTTGGTAAGCTCAAATTGGAAACAATAAAAACTCATTCTTCCAAACAAAATCTAGAAAAATAAGATTATGGCTCTGATTTTCCTGTTTTTCCAGAATTTTAAGCCTGAAATAAAAGTTTGAATATCTAGCTTCAAAATAAGAGTTTAAAAGAAAAAGGTTTGAACTTTTATCAATCAATTTAACATATCCAAGCTAAGTCATTCCCCATATGCTTAACTTTTCTAGATTTCCCTTCTAATGATCAGGTATTTATTAAGTTAATTAGCTCTAATTATACCTTATACTACTAGAAGTACATCCTAATTTGGAATCAATTTAAGGAACAAAAAGGCTCTAAATTAACCAGCAATTCGAATTTATTAATCTCCCCATAGTTAAAAATCCGAATTAAAAACAAATGCAAAGACGAAACTAAAAAAAAAAAAAATCAAATTCCAATACAACAGAAAATAATAAAAATCCTAACATATATATATATATATTAGATCAACGTTAAAAAACTTAAAATAAATCCAAAAATCAACGTTTTCACATCGAATTCCGGAGAAACGGCTGATACATCATCAACAAAACCAATATTTAACGATAAAAATTAATACAATTACCTGAATAAAAGAGAAAAATATCGAGAAAAAAGCCGTGATTTTTTGATGCGATTAAAGCTGAGCGTAAGCAAGGTTAAGATCCGAAACTGATATGAGAATAGGGTTTAGAGGAAAGGAAAGAAAGCGGTGAGAGAGAGAGAGACGTGGTGAAAGAGAACCTTAAAATTGAGAGAAAAGTCCAAAAGAAGGCAAAGAAAAAAAAAAATATATATATATATATTATCTTTCTAAAATTTCAAACAAACGAAGAATAAAAAATATATATAATCTATCCATTATATTAATTATTATTATTAACTATTTATAATTTATTTATATTTATAATTTTATAATTTATACTTATAATCTATCTATACTTCTATTTTAAAAAAATTGAAAGGAATAAATAATTAATAAAAATAATTATTTGAAAATTTTAAAAATATATATTTTTAAAAAATTGTGAGTGATATATCTTTTTTAAAGTTTTTTTTTATTAACTTTGATTATTGTTATGTAAGTAAATAAAATAATAATTTTATTAAGAATAATGAATAAATAAATAAATCATATCAACAATAGTATAATTAATATTAATAAAAATAAAAAATTCAATTAATATTAATTATTAGTATATGAATATTATTTTAAATTATAAGTAATATTTTTTTAAAAACATTCATATTATCTTTAATTATGTAAATAAATAAAATAATACTTTTTATTAAAAGTAATGAATGAATAAAAAATCATATCAATAATAATATAATTAATATGAAATAAAATAAAATAAAAAATTTAATTAATATTAATTATTAGTATATGAATATTATGAACATTATGTATAATGTTATAAATATATATTTTTTTGATATATTACAAATGTTACAAATATAATATTTTTACATATAGTCATTTAAAAAAATGTGAACAAGTATTATACGAATGAATAGTTTGACATGAACATTAATATATTTTTTTAGAACAAGAATATTGATGCACTCAGAATAGTAATTCTTATTAAAACCTTGCACTAATATGATTATCGTTTTAGTATAATAGTAAGCAAGGGTCGAATCCACACGGATTTGTTTTTAATCTATAAGTTATTGATTTATAACTTTAGCATCTAATATAATAAAAAGGGGTTTGAATTGTTTGAAAGTAAAGAAAACAAGAAAAGTAAGATTTAAAAAAATCAAATAAGTGAAAGTATGGTTAAGGGGTTATTCTCTACCACTAAACATAATTGAGAATCAAAATTATCAACACCAATTATCTATTAAAACTATCAACCGTAGATAACAACAAGCTCTACTACTCCAATTATTCCTTAATTCGTCGTTAAATAGAATAAGCTCTCTATTTAATTTCTAACCATCAAATAACCTAGAATAAATTTTCTAGATTCAACTTGACAATAGCTTTATGATAAGAAAGATAGGTTAATTTAAGCAACAAACGCACAAGCTTGGATTGTTCAACTTATGTTATGTTCCACATTGCAATTACTGAAAATTTGACCGCAATCATTAATCACAAACTGCTACTAATGAATAGGAAATCAAGACAATTACACAGATCAAGGTTCCTACTATAGCAATAGGTAATTATCAAGATCCATCTAGTTGTACACTTAAACAAATCAAGACAAACATCATGAACAATTTTAATGGAAGAACATAAGTAAGCTTGATAGAAAATCAATATAGATAAATTCTGATAATCAATTACACAACCATGTCTAGGGCTTTGAAATCACCCTTAACTAAAAGAAAGTTTAGCCTAGTATAGGCATAGATAACATAAACATAAAACTAAAAAGAAAATAAAACAATGGTGAAGAAGAAAAAGAATGATGATGATCAAGACTCCTCTATTTCTCTCCTATTCGGCTCTCCTCAATTCTGTCTAAAAATTGTATGTTCGACTCTCCCCTTAAGTGCTTTATTTATAGGCAACAACTAGGTATTTTTAAAGAAGGATGCGGCTAGGGCTTCTTTAAGTGATTTGCGGCTAGGTCTTTTTAAAGAGAGGAATAAGTTGTCGCTTTGTGTATTTGTAAGGGTTTCAAGTAGTATTCGGCTAGGGCTGGCTTTTAAGAGACGGTTGTTTAGGTTGCCGCTTGGTGTCTTCTTGAGGAAGTGGCAGCAATCCCTTTTGCTTGAAGCTTCAATACTTGTCCAAAATCATTTTTTTCAACTCCAAAGCATTCATTACCTTCTAAAATATCTACAAAACATAAAATACTAGTAAAATATCAAAAACTCCAAAATCAAAGCAAATAGTATAAGAAAATTAGATAAAAAATTAGATGAAATTAAGTACTTATCAAACTCCCATGTACTTAACCTTTGCTCGAGAACCTTTGCTCGTCCTCGAGTAAACTCTAGACAAAAAGAATAAAACAAAACACTAAAAGATTCTTCCAACATTTTATCTTAGAAAATTATAAGAGATCACAACCTTAAATCAAACAAATATTGAATTAAATCCATAGTCACTCAAAATTAATACATCATATAACAATCATACTCAAGTGTGTGTGTGAAATAGCAATGCCAATGATGATAAGTATGTGCTTGCTTTAAACAAGTAAAATCCTCATTAATCTCACAAAAACAATCATCTAATTTCTAATGAAGAGTTAAACATCATATTCTCTTCCTTTGGTACCAATCTCCACTACTTCGAAGGCATCACCTGAAATCAAAAGGTCTTTAGTAAAGGTTGTAATGAGGTCAAGGGGTAGTAATGTGGTTAAAGAATAAAAGGGAAATGATATCACAAAAGTTCCAAAGACTTCATAGAATTTAGAGACATAATAAGATTTATGCAAAGAAAACTTCTCAATTTTCTTAAGAAGCACATAATAACATAGGCCAGATATTTTTATTTTAAGCCTTTGCTTTATTCTAACCAACCTTGTAACATCTTTTCTTTAACCAAAAGTTCAAGAGATGATTGATATATATTTGTTATTCTTTTATTTATATGGGAATGTACTTTGACAATGCTTTTTTTTTCTCTTGATTTTTGCCTTTTTTCCCCTTACACTTATCTTTTGTTTTCAACCCAAATTTTCAACAGATATCCAACTTGTGCAATATGTCTCAAAACATTCTAATTCATCTTTAGAATAAGGGTAAAGATATAAGTATATTTAGGCTAGGTAAGAGATGTGGTTACCAATGAAACAGCTTATTCAATGTAGGTTCAAATTGGCTCACTAGAGGGATGTTCTCTTGGAACATCAATAGGGAACTGTATTATTTGGCTTTGGTGGTAAAAATCCTAATGCCTCTATCATTTTCTAGTTGATACTCGATCAGCCTTTCACCTTGACAGACCTCCGAAAGAGTTCTAATGTCCAACTCCTGCAAGTCAAAATCAAAATAATCATCAAAGTAAGGGTATAAAGATAGACTTGTCTTGGCATGCTTAACTTACACCAAATAACAGAGCTATTGTGCATAAAAAGTTTGAGTATAATCATCATAAAACATATTAACTAAAGAATAACATCAAGATCAAAAACAATACTCATCATTAAACAAAGTCATAACATTAAAGCTCAATTCTCATCATAGTAGCTGGAAGAAATAAGAACTTAAAAAAATAAATAACAACCTAAAAAGAAATCCTAAATCCTTCCCCCCACACCTAATTCTTACATTGTCCTCAATGTATGACTATCACTCCAAATGAAAGAATTATGTGCAAGAGAAACGAACTAAAAACAGAATAATAAAAATAATTAAAGACTCAAAACAAAACAAACTAATAAAACCTAAACAAACTTAAAACACTAAACAAATAATTAACAAAGAAACATAATAAAAAAAAAAGGAAAAGAAAGCAAATTTGAGTATGGCAGGTTGGCAACGCTTTTGTCAATTGGGCTACCTCTCAATTAGCGCTTGATTTAATGTCTTCAACCTAGCCTATACCCCTTCTTAGCTTTTTAAGATCTTTTGGCTTAGGCATGAAACTTCCTGGATCTTTGCATTTTGGAAGAAGCTTTTTTTGTAAAACAGCAGACGCATTCTCTCTCACACTTATTATTTCATCACCCTTTAATTTTTGTTTGGTGGTGCATAGCTCTTTGAGGAATGTTGCATAGCGTGGTACTTGTTTAATGGCATCCAAAAGAGGTGTTTTACTTGTACCTTGCGGAAGGTTTCTATAATTTGTTTTTCGTGTTCCTCCTTCTTAGACTTTGCAAACCTGCTAGGAAAAGGTGGACAAGGAACATAAGTAGAAATAGGAACCTTAAAAGTTACCTTAGATGCCGAAGTACTTTCAATAGGAATTGTGGCTTCATTATCCTCAAGAGTTGAATCCCTCTTTTGTTTTGTTTCATCCTCGGGCTTCCTTGCTCTTTGTGGTGCTTCCTCAAGTTGTTCCCAACTCCTCAAGGTCACGTCATTAGCATTCTCTATCAGGTTAATCACAGTTTGAGAAGGGAGTTTTCCAGATCTTTGTGCTTCCAATCTAGCTATGCTACTAGCCAATTGGCTCATTTGCGTTTCCAAACTCTTAATGGATGTTCTTGGTTCCTATTGAAATTGCGAAGAGTTATTAGCCAAAAATTTAACTATATCCTCAAGAGATGTACCTTGGCTATGATTCATAGGTGGTGACTGAAACTGATCTAATTATTGTGGCCTTGGTTGATTGAAACCAGGTGGACGATTGTAATAGGCATTGGGATCAGCTTGTTGATAATTTTCCAAATAGCTAAAATTAGGATGGTCTCTCTATCCAACATTGTAAGTGTCTAAGAAAGGATCATACTTTTGTCTTTGGAATCCTTGCTGGCCTTGAAACACTCCTAGAGCATAGGCTTGTTCAAAATTATCTTCTCTTAAAGATGGCCACATATTGGTTGGATGATCCACCTGGAAGCATACTCCACACCTCATTGGTTGTTGAACATTACCCATGGCCATTTGTTGAACTAGGGATGTGAGATTGGCTAGTTGGTTCTGAATGTTTGATGTAACACATGTCGTCTCTCCTTGCTCGAATAGAAAAGAAAACCTCGAAAAAAGAAGAAGAAATAATTAAAAATAAAACTAAAAATAGAAAACAAAATCAAGTAACAAATAAATTAAATAAAAAATCCCCGGCAACGGTGCCAAAAATTGATGCACTCAGAATAATGTATCTTATTAAAACCTTGCACTAATATGATTACCGTTTTAGTATAAAAGTAAGCAAGGGTCGAATCCATAGGGATTGTTCTTAATTTATAAGTTATTGATTTATAACTTTAGCATCTAATATAATAAAAGGGGGTTTGAATTGTTTGAAAGTAAAGAAAACAAGAAAAGTAAGATTTAAAGAAATCAAATAAGTGAAAGTATGGTTAAGGGGTTATTCTCCACCGCTAAACACAATTGAGAATCAATATCAGAATTATCAACACCGATTATCTATCAAAACTATCAACCGTAGATAACAACAAGCTCTACTACCCCAATCCTTCCTTAGTTCGTCGTTAAATAGAATAAGCTCTCTATTTAATCTCTAACCATCAAATAACCTAGAATAAGCTCTCTAGATTCAACTTGACAACAGTTTTATGATGAGAAAGATAGGTTGATCTAAGCAACAAACACACAAGCTCGGATTGTTAAACTTATATTATGTTCCACATAGCAATTACTGAAAACTTAACCATAATCATTAATCACAAACAACTACTAATAAATAGGAAATCAAGACAATTACACGGATCAAGATTCCTAATATAGCAATAGGTAATTATCAAGATCTATCTAGTTGTACACCTAAACAAATCAAGACAAATATCATGAACAATTTTAATGGAAGAACATAAGAAATTTTGATAAAAAATCAATATAGATAAATTCTGATAATCAATTACACAACCATGTCTAGGGCTTTGAAATCACCCTTAACCAAAAGAAAGTTTAGACTAGCATAGGCATAAATAACATAAACATAAAACTAAAAAGATGATAAAAAATGGAGAAGAAGAAAAAGAATGATGATCAAGACTCCTCTATTTCTCTCCTATTCGGCTCTCCTCAATTCTGTCTAAATATTGTATATTCGACTCTCCCCTTAAGTCCTCTATTTATAAGCAGTAGCTAAGTCTTTTTAAAGGAGGATGCGACTAGGGCTTCTTTAAGTGATTTGCGACTAGGTTTTTTTTTAAAAGAGGGAGTTGCGGCTAGGTCTTTTTAAAGAGAGGAATAAGTTGTCGCTTGGTGTATTTGTAGGGGTTTCAAGTAGTATTCGGCTAGGGCTTTTAGGAGAGGGTTGTTTAGGTTGCCGCGGGTAGGGCTTTTAGGAGAGGGTTGTTTAGGTTGCCGCTTGGTGTCTTCTTGAGGAGGTGGCATCTAATCCCTTGTGTTAGAAGCTTCAATACTTGTCCAAAATTATTCTTTTTAACTCCAAAACATCCATTACTTTCTAAAATACATACAAAACATAAAACACTAGTAAAATATCAAGAAACTCAAGAATCAAAGCAAATAGTATAAGAAAATTAGATAGAGAATTATATGAAATTAAACACTTATCAAATATCAATATATACACATTAGTTATTAATAAAATTTAAATATTTTAAAAAATAAAAATATATCAATTATGCCTACAAATATGTTCATGATATTAATTATATATTTATGAATAAAAATATTTTCACTGATTTGTTCTTTATTTTTTCAAGCGATTCTTAATTCCTGATTTGTTTCTCCTGATTTATCATGGTGAGAGGATCAGATTTACCTTCGGTAAAGACTTCAGTGGTCCATTTCCCTTCAAGGTTTGTTGAATAAATTTAGAAATTTTGCTCAGACAATTACACAGCCACCTCAGAATATTCTTCAATGATCTTCACAAATAGAGCCGATGAGCAAATCAGTGGCCAGATGTGAGGTCGATTTTGGACCCAGCTTGGAACAAGCACTTGATGAAGGAACCAAACACAAGATAGACTCGGTTCAAGGTGGGAATGGTACCAAAGACATTGGAGGAATCTACTAGTGGAGGAAGATAAGCCTAATGTGCTGGACTTTTTCCTTCCTTTGCATGCAGGTAGCAAAAGCATTGTCAAGCCACCTAGTTTTATTGAGGGTATAAACTCTTGTAGCTCAAGCTTGGTAATCCAATTCCTAAGTAAGCCACCGAATTTCTGTCAAATGGTAACAACAACTAATTTGCTTTTGGGCAGTTATAGGGTTATTGAGATTAAGTCAGTGGCCAATGGAATCTTCTTGCTCAAATTTCTAGCGAGGGAGACATGCTGAAAATCATTTTAAAAACATGTTTTAATGCAAACAAAATGATTGACTCAAGGTTGGCCTCATGGATGTTAATCCGACCTAACTATCACTTGGAAGAACCAAGATCATCAAGCTCATAACCATTTTCAAGGAAAATAAAACAAAGAAGAAAAATATGCAACATTAAGGATGCTCCACAATAAACCATGTTCAGCAAATATGCACATGGGAATGACAAGATATAAGCAAAAATGCATAAATAAACAAAGAAGCAAAGGTTAGCTCAAGGTTGGCCTCTTGGATGTTTAATCCAGCCTAACCATCACTTGGAAAAACCAAGATCATCAAGCTCATAACCTTTCATTCAAAAAGGAAACAAGATGAAAATAATATCAAACAACGCAATAGACCAACAAGCATCATATATCAAAGTAGAAAAGCATGAAGCAACAAGGAAAATATGACCAAAGAAAAGCAAAGATTCGGTCACCTTAAAAGAGAAGAATTTTTTTTAAACTTTGTCTTTTGAAAAAAGGAAGAGGAGAAGAAAAACTCTTTGAAAACATTTTTAAAATCCTTTTCCTTTGAAGGAAAGAAAATGAAAACCACATAGAAAAAAAGAAGAAAATAACTTGAAATGAATGGAAAAGCAATGAAGAAGAAAAGAATGGAAGCTACCTTAGGTAAGCTTCAAAAAGAACCTCTCAACTTTCTCCTTTTTCTCTCTCTCTTTCTTTCCTTTTCTCCTTAGTGACTTTTAGCTACTGCCTAAACCTCAAAAATGAGAGTGAATGAATGAAAAAAAATATCCTCCCCTTTTCCTATAGCCTTGGCCGAAAATGAGCCTTCCACATGCTTCTAGTGTCATCTTCTTTTAGCCACTTGACAACATCACATGCTTTAGCCAATGGAATTCACCCCTTCCTCATTACATTTACCACCCATAGGCTAGCTAATGGTCATCCAACTTAACCTCCAAGAATGGTTCTCATTGGGCAAAAATGCCAACTCATGTACTAATAAGATGACTCATATCCTTACTCTTATCACCTATCCATTTATTTACTATCATGCCATTTTGCCCTTCAAGGACATCCTCCACTCTTCATTTTTACTACAATTTTACCTCATTTATTTACACAATATTCCTACAACTTTTACTTAATCTAAACTCAACCATCTTTCTCTCATCTATTTTTCTACATGGACCTTAAGTTTGGGCCTTCCAACAAAAAAAATCCTACATGGACTTTTAAAGTTGCGCTCTCCATATTGTTTCACACAAATTGGGCTCTTCATTTCCTATCCGTTATCATTCCATTTGATCTTGAAAAATGGGTCATCCTTTTCCACTAAAAATCCTACCACTTAGACATTAAGAATAGGCTTCCATAGTTCCACCAAAATTTCCATTACTTAAGCAAAAAATGGGCTTCCATAGTTCCACCAAAAATTGCCATCCATTTGGAGAAAAATGATAGGCTTCCCCCTTGCTTTAAACACCTTGGTCGAACCCACCTTAAAGCTCTCTACCATTTTTATTCACTTCACTTCCATTTGATCTCATCACTTCAATGTTCAAAATTGACTTTAAAATCATCAAGATTACTTATTTAATCCCAAATTTCCATTTTAATCTTGATTTTCAAAGTAGACTTTTTGACCATTGACTTTGACTTTTGGTCAACTTTGACTTTAAATTTTGGTCAACTTTGACTTTTCAATTCGAAGTATAAAAAATGGCATACCCACTTCACCGAACCCGAATGTTAAGCCACTAAATCACGAAATTGAAGTGAGTTTAGAAAATCAGGTTTGTAGGAAAATGAACCTTGTTTAGGGGCCCGGACAAAATTGGTTCTGCAGCTGCCCCTCTTTGGCTATTGCTGAGAATCATGAATCAGGCAAAGACAAATAGGCAACAATTTTGTCCGATCGTGTAGATCACAGGTGTTGGGAGAAAAGAGAAAGTTTTTTTTTTCATTTTTCCATTATCATTTTAATTTTTTTAAAAACTGTAAATAAAAGGATTTGTCTTAAATTGATTTCCTTGACTAACATACCAAGGCTCGACCCGTCTTAAGGAAACTAGTTCGATTTGCAAGAAAAGAAAATATCTCGACGACATCTCGGGGCTTTATCTCGTCTTGTGCTAACCTTACTGGCGAAACCAGAAATTGAAACAACCTGGGTGGAACCAATAGTTCGTTAATGACCTGGGTGAAGCCAGTAGTCGAAAAGTGATCTGGGTGAAACCAAAAATTGAAACGATCTGGGCGAAACCAAAAGTCAAAAAGTGATCTAGGTGAAGCTAGAAATCGAAATGAAATGACCTTGGCGGAACCAAAAGTCGAGAAGAGATCTGGGTGAAATTAGAAATGTTTTTCACGAGATGACCTGGACGAAATCAGAAGTCGAGAAATGATCTAGGTGAAGCCAGAAATGATTTGAACGAGATGGCCTGGGCGAAACCAATAGTTGAAAAAGATATCTGGGTGAAGCTAGAAATGATTTGAACGAAATGACTTTGGCAAAACTAACAATTGAAAAAAGATCTGGTGAAGCCAAAAAAATTTTGAAAATTGTGCACGGAAGGTCTTGAAAAATGCCATTTTGAAAGATGATACCTGGAGATTTTTAAGAAAAGAGGTGTTCTCTTTGAAAATGATGCCCAAAGGTCTTGAAAAATGCCATTTTGAAAGATGGTACCCGTATCTTCTTTCAAAATGGTGCCTGAAAGTCTTGAAAAATGCCATTTTGAAAGATGATACCCGGAGTTTTTTTTTAAGAAAAATGTGTCCCCTTTGAAAATAGTGCCCGGAGGTCTTGAAAAATGCCATTTTGAAAGAAGATACTCGAAGGTTTTTAAGAAAAAGGTGTCTTCTTTGAAAATGGTGTCCGGAGGCCTTGAAAAATGCCATTTTGAAAGACGATACCCGGAGATTTTTGAAAAAAGGTGCTTGGAGGTCTTGAATAGTTTTTCTATTTGAAAATGGTGCTCGAAGGTCTTGAAAAATGTCATTCTGAAAGATGATATTTGGAGGTTTTGAAAAAAAATGTGCCAACTTTCAAGGCTTAAATCATTTTTGTGCCAGCTTACGTTGTGCTTAATCTCATCTAAATGCCAACTTCACTGGGCTTAAACCATAACTACCAGCTTACATTGGGCTTAATCTCATTTAAAGTGCCAACTTCATTGGGCTTAAGCCATAACTGCCAGCTTATAATGGGTTTAATCTCATCTAAAGTGCCAACTTCACTTGGCTTAAACTATAACTGTCAGCTTACATTGGGCTTAAAAATCCTTTCTTTTGAAAAACTCCTCATTCGAGGCTTCACAACTTTAAAAATTAAAAGCTCCTCTCATAAGAGACTCCACAATTTTAAAAATTAAAATCTCCTCTCGTTAGAGGCTCCATAACTTTAAAAATTTCTTATCCATAAAAGTTTCAACATTTTTGAAAAAAAATGGTTTCCATTTTTTTTGAAAATTTTCATCATTTTGAAATTCTCAAGACTTTTTCAAATTTATCGTCCCAAAAAATTCTCAAGATTTAAATTTTCTCTTTTCAGAAGAACTCTTTTTCCTTTACATTCTTTTGACAAGTTCATACCTTGTCAAGTTCATATCTTTCCTTGAAGAGAGAATTTCGAAATACCCATGATGTCCCTTCCTCACCCACAATTTCTACTATTTTTCTCCTTTTTCGAGGCACAAATGATGATGCCTTAGCCTCATTTTGCCCTCCTCTACGCTTTGATGCAAGATTGGATGTTGTTTGCCTTTAGGCATTTTTTGGGGTTTTCAAGGGTTTAGGATTTTGATATGAATTTGGTATTTTTTTTAAGAGTGAAATCGAGTTAAATCACTCTTGAGAGGTTGGGTTTACAAGAAACTTTGAAGAAATTTGCTGGATTTTGGTGTGGGTGCTGAGATTTTAAAGAGAGAAACTTTAATGGTAAAGAAAAGACATTTGGGGAAAATGGAGAAGGAAAAGGTTCTTAACACGTTCAAGCTTAGGGCATTCGAATTCCCAAGGCTAATTTCCAAACATAATCGAAATGGAATTTAGGGCATTCGAATGCCCCAAAGGCTTTCAAACCCAGATTTGGCATTCTAATTTCCTTAATGGGCTTTCAAATTCCTACCTTCAAAATGTCAAAAATTAATCAAAATTTTTCGACCCAAACTAGCATTCAAGTTCTCCCAAAGGGAATTCGAATTACAAGTCAAATTTACTTTATTTTGCAAATGTAATGCTCCATGAATGTTGAAAATGCTTGATGCATGATTTGTAAATGGGAATAACCATATTCATATATGTCATGTCCTTCTCCACGACTTTATTCCCTTATATTTTCATTTTTCTTAATCACATTTTCAAGCCTTGAGTCTTGATTTCCTAGTCCATTCATTTTCTAATCCAAGCTTATATGATTACCCTTTTTGGTGGATTGATTAATCACACCTTTCAATCTTCACAGGATATAAGATTTCTTCCAAAACAATGGTGAAAACCTTTCATGTTTAAGGTAATGTTTTACCAATTATCATTTGAATTATAATGATGATTATAATGCATGAGGCTTAAATCAAAAGTTAAGGCAATGGGTTTTCAAATGAAAGATTTTATTCAAAAAAAATTTAGCAAAGGGTTGAAAACATAGTGAAAGGTTTAATCGGCATTGTTAGACAATTAATATTTGGACTTTTCGAGTCAGTCTCTCCAAAATTTTCTCTGACAAAACATCCTTCAGCGTTTTTAACCTTCTCAAATGTATTGGGTCGAACCCCCATTCCCCTTTTTGAATCATGCAAGACTGTGACATTGGCTCAACATTTGTCACCTTTCTCAATCAAATATACTTTGCTTAAGCCGTCTTTTCGGGTTTTCAGCTTATGCCTCCCCATTTGGTACGGACTGCCCTCTTGAGTTTTCAAACCATAACTCTTATTTTTCATTTCTTTTTTTTTTTCCTTTTTTGTTTATTTTTATGGACAATAATTATTCACCACATCAGAATTTACCGGGTTTGCCAAGTCCTTCCCATCCATTTTCGTCAGAATCAAAGCCTATCTAGAAAAAAAATTAGTCACATAAGGTCTTTCCTAATTTGGGACCCACTTTCCCCAAGAATCTTGCTGATTAGGGAGAATTCTCTTCAAAACAAATTCCCCCTCTCGAAACTGTCTAGATCGTATCTTCTATTTGTAGGCCCGCATCATTCTCTTTTGGTACATTTGTCCATGACACAGTGCGTTCATCCTTTTCTTCTCGATGAGATTCAATTGCTCATATCAAGCCCTGACCCATTCGGCTTCTTCTATTTGGCCTCCATTAAGACTCGCAATGAAGGGATCTCCTCTTTAATATGCAATACCACTTCCATACTGAAGTACGATATGCGTGAAGAGCAACGAGTAATTTCGCATGCCAATCCTTATACACCTTCGTCATCTTCCCAACAATCCTCTTTATATTTTTATTGGCCGCCTCTATTGCACCATTCATCTTTGCGCGATAGGATGTTGAATTGTGGTGTTTGATCTTGAATTGAGTGCACACCTCTCTCATCAATTTTTTGTTCTTGATAATGCTAGCTTTTCGAAAACATACTTGACCAGATCAAACTTTGCAATCAACCAAGTTGTATGATAGAGCATATATTGCTTGCGTTTTCGAGCAGTCCAAGTCAATGCACAACAAAGATTTTTCAACAGTGAATATCTTGTCTCGTAATCCGTGAACCTCTTGCTGAGATAGTGAACAGCTTGCTCCTCTTTCCAGTTTCATCATGTTGTCCTATTACACAACCCATAAACCTTTCGCGCGTTGCCAGATACAGAATCAAAGGTTTTCCTATAATAGGTGGCACCGGTATGGGTAGATTTAGTAGGTAACCTTTGAATTTATCGAAGACTGCTTGACATTCTTCATTCCATTCTCCCGAATCATGCTTCCGAAGGAGCTTGAAGATTGGATTGTATTTTTCAGTGAGCTACGAGATAAATCTGGAAATGTAATTCAATCTCCCTAAGAACCCCCTTACTTCGAGTACAAGGCGATGGAAGATTCTGAATAGCCTTTATTTTATCAGGGTCTATTTATATTCCGCGCTTGTTTACCACGAACCCTAATAACTTCCCGAAGGTTGCACCAAAATTGAACTTTGCTAGGTTGAGCTTCAATTGGAATTTTCTCAACCTTTCAAAAAGTTTTTTGAGATATGCAACATGATCTTCTTCCTTGCGTGACTTTGCAATCATATCATCCACGTATACTTCTATTTCCTTGTGCATCATGTCATGAAACAAGGTGATTATGTCATGAAATATGGTCTTTTCTTTATCTTCCCTACATAGTCACAATTGGAATTTTCTCAACCTTTCAAAAAGTTTTTTGAGATCTGCAACATGATCTTCTTCCTTGCGTGATTTTGCAATCATATCATCCACATATACTTCTATTTCTTGTGCATCATTTCATGAAACAAGGTGATTATGGCTCTTTGGTAAGTTGCCCCGACATTTTTCAACCCAAAAGGCATTACTTTATAACAAAACGTTCCCTACATAATCACAAATATGATCTTTTATTTATCTTCTAAAGCCATTTTAATTTGATTATACCCTGAAAATCCATCCATTAAGGAGAATAAAAAGCGCCTCGCGGTATTATCCACTAAAGTGTCAATATGTGGCAAGGGAAAATTATCTTTTGGACTTGAGCAGTTTAAATCACGATAATCCATGCACATTTGAAAACCTTCTCATCTTTCTTTAGAACTGAAACTATGTTGGCTACCCACTCCAAGTACTTGGCTACTTAGAGAAATCCTGGACCAAATTGCTTTCTCACTTCCTTTTTTATCTTTAACACCATTTTTTGTCTTATCCTCCTCAAATTCTTTTTGAATCGGCTTACATCCTGTTTTCAGTGGTCCACTATGTTTATATCAAGACCAGGCATATCTTGGTATGACCATGCGAATACATCCACATACTTTTGGAGTAAAGCTATCAAGTCGTGCCTTGTAGATGCTTTCATTAAGGTTCCAATTTTAATCTCTTTCTTCTCATCCTCACTACCCAAGTTAACAACCTCAATGGCTTCCTTATGGGGCAAAATTTACTTTTCCTCCTGCTCTATCAATCTCATCAAGTCAAGTGGTAGAGTACAATACTCAACATCTTCATCAGTAATAAATTCGCTTACACATATGGGTTTATCAAAGTCAACTTGTGGATTATCGACAGAATTGTCTTTATATTCATTGTTTAAATACACGGAAAACGGATATAGAGACAATATTAGGGATGGCAGCGAGTCGGATATCTACATTTTTTGTACTATCCGAATCTGCAAAACTGTTTTAAAATCCGAATCCGTAAATTATCCGCATTTAATCCGCATATTACTATCCGAATCCGAATCCAAATTTAATAACATTATCTGCCGGATATTTGAATCCGCTAAAAATCCGAATTCAATAAATCAATTTTTTTTATAAATAAAAATATAAAATCAAACAAAATTTATATGTTTTACAAATAAGCGGATTCGAATTCGGATATCCGAATCCGCTATCCGAATCCGTAGAAGTAATGTGGATTTGGATAATGGATATTCGAGGTTTCATATCCGTTTTTGCTCCGAATCCGCTGCGGATAGTAATTATAATATTCGAATCAGACTTTTATCCGAATCCGTAAATCCAAATCCGTAAAAAACGAATCGAATATCCACGAATATCCGAATTCGCATTTTAAATTGCCATCCCTAGACAATATAAGCAAGTCTATACGTAACGTGGAAAGTATGAAGAATATGGAATGGACAATTTGACAAATGATTGAAAATGCATTATGTTCATCATTTATTCTAATGATTAAAGGTAAACAAAGCCTATACAAGAAAGATCTCTAATGCTTTTTTTTTTTTTTGCAAAAGGGTGGTTTTTCAGCATTACTTTTGAATTAGTCTCATACACCATGGGGATCTCCTCGTTGTTCCAATTTTTCAATACATATCATGGAGGCCGTGGGCGAACCAAACCATATGTTCGTCTTTCACAGCTGCATCTTCCTCAAAAGCCAAAATAGAAAACTTCTCAAAAGCCTTCTCCAACATCACTAGCACATTCTCTAAAATCAATTTTTTTTTTTTAATTGGGGGTAGATCTGCTCATGGCCGGACAGCCCGCCCGATCCGATCCATATTGGGCCGGACTTGGGCAGGGATTTTAGTGATCCGATCTTGTCTGGATTACTGTTCATCGAATACAAAATATTATTTTTTAAATTTAATTATAAAAATATATAAAAAAAATAAAAAAAATATTTTTTAATATAGATGAACAGTGAATATGAGCTGACGGACCGAGTCTTGGTAAGGAAACTCAAAAAAATTAGGCCGTGGTCCGACTCATGAGCAGTTCTAATTGGGGGAAATGATTAAGTTTAACCCTTTTTTAGTGCATCTGATATGAGACTATTATTTTTCTTCCAAAATACTATTACTTTTGAAAATTTAGTCTTATACACGGTTTAAAGAAAAACATATCACCTATAATTATTGTATTATAACTAATTAATTATAATTTAAAATTATAAAATGTTAACCAGTGCTTAGTGGTACTGGTTAAGGTGATATATATAAAAATAAAAATATAATTAATATTTTTTTTAATTCAATAAAAATAATGTATTAAATACAAAAAAAAATTCAAAATGATAAATAAATAATCTTTAATTGATATCTATAGACACCAGTTAAGCGGACCCTTTAAAATTATGTAAAATTTATTAAAATTTCACATAAAATCTATATACATAAATGTTGAGTTCTTACATAATTTCTTACTATATCTAAAAAATTACAGGATTGTAATAAAAAAATTACGGATGAAATACTCATAACTTAATAGCACCTGAAAGAAAACAATCAAGAAGAAACCAAAAAAAATAAAAAACCAATCTATTCCTCGTTGTCGAATTGTTCTGTTTTTTGACGAAGTAATTAAGGAAAGTGATGCCATGTGACTTGTCTGTCTCTGATTTTATCCAGGATCCTCTTCCTATTAATTGACAACTGAGACTTCTTCATATATTTTTCAATGGTAACATTTCATAGCTAACCAACAAAAACAAAAAAACATTTCATAATAGCTTGTTTAACCGGTTCCCTACGGCTTTGAGTCACTAGATTTTTTTTTTTTTTTAAGCCCGACTGTGAGAATATTTTAATATTAAATATTAATTTTTCAAAAATTATTTTATATATTATCAGCAGAATTTTTAAATTAAATTAAAAAATTAAAATATTATCACATATTTTAAAAAAATTATATTAAAAAAATAAAAAAAATAATGTAAATAAAAAATAAATTACAATCTTTTAACATTATTTGTGAAATTCAAAATTTCTATAAACAATTAGAGTTTATATTTGATGCACTAAGTCAGTGAACCATAAAAAAATACCTTATTAATAAATAAAATGAAAATAATGAAAGACTTATAAATAGATATAAAAAGCAACAAGAACTTTATTAATATTTATTTATAATCCTTTCATTATTTTTTATTTTATTCATTAATAAAATATTTTATTGTAGTTTACTAACAATGTATAAATTTTATATATCATCAGTACATCAAATATGAACTCAAATGAATATATATAAAAAACTGTCAAATAAGCATCAACTTTTAGAATCTCAGAAACTGTCAAAACCTAATCTCCAGCAAATAACTTTCCTCTAAGGCTAAGCATATGGTTTCACTTTGGTTATTGCATTCACCAAAACAGACCCAATTTTTTCCCTTAGTTTATCTCTGAAGTACACAAATTTTATTTGAGTAGGATCTTATACTAGCAAATAAATACATATCATATCCTTTTAATCGGTGTCAATAGGCACCACTTAAAATTTATTTATTTATTATTTCAGATTTTTTTATATTTAATATATTTTTTTATTGAATTCAAAAAAAAATAATTATGTATTAATTATATTTTTTTATATATATTACTTTAATTAGTGTCACTATTAACATTTTCCTAAAAAGAAAAAGTCCCTCTTAGTACCCATGGTAAAATAAATCCCTTCTTAGCATTTATAGTATTAGATTTGAAGTTTATTCTATAATCTTTGGTTTGTAATAATTTCAAATGCAAGACCTAAAAAATATATTACTCTCTCCGTCTCATTTTTTTTATTCTTTTTTTTTTGGATGTCCCAAAATTACATTCTTTTTTTTTTTACATTTAAATCTCTTACTTTTTTATTTTTTAAAATTATTTTTCATGATTTTTTTTTTTTTTTTTTACTTTTGATATTAAAAATTATGAAACATCAAATTTATATAAAATATTAATAACTTTAAAGCACATCTTATTCTGCTTTATAGTGTTGAACTAAATTTTATTTAGAAGAAGATACTATGTTTTATTTTATGAATTTAATTAAAATTTCATGTATTTATACTAGGCCTGGGTTGGGTCGTAGTTCAAAAAATATTTTTTCCCTTATCAATGCTCTGCCCTGGACGGGCGAGCTAGCCCGATTCACTATTTACAATATTAATAAAAAAATAAAAAAATATTTTTATATTAATATTTATATAATTAAATTTAAATAAAAAATAATTTTTTATTAATTAAAAGGTGATTCGTGTCGGACCTGTCGAATCAAACGAGTTACCAGATTTTTGAGTAGATCTAATTTATAAATAATAATTTTCAAAATTTTGAAATAAAAATCCAATTTTTTTTTGCAACAACCAAGGTCCAACAATGGCACTAAGATCAACATGAAAATGTTAAGAACAGGGAGATGATAAGCAAATGTAAAGCCAACATCACAAATTTTTGGATGTTGTGGGACCAATTCCTAAGCCAATAATAACACAACTGTATGGGACCCATTGGGCCATCCTTTGATTACAAAGAGTACTGAAAATATGGCCACAAGTTATTAATTGCTGCCTTTTTCATTTGGTGGTCAGGAAGGATATCCTATATAGAGTCCCGCTGAAACATCGGTGGGACCCTTTCTGGAAGCAGAGTCTTTGGAATCCAAAAAATCTCGAGATCTGAGGGTGATGAGTGATGACTGGTCCATTTCATTTTCTTTGTTCTGGTTTTAGAGCCTTCCTATTAGAATTGTAAACGGTACATTTGTATTTATAAGTTATTTCAGTTAGGTTCGAAAAAAACTTAAATTCAGATTATTGTTGAGCTAAGATCGAGTTCGAGTTTGAGTAGCTCGAATTCGGTTTTAGTTCGAGCACAAATAATCAAATTTAAAATTAAATATAAAAATTAAATTTATTTTTTATTAAGTAAACGAATCTAATTGAACGAATAGAGGGAGAATAATCATTCTTAAATAGGAGCCAAGAATGATTATTCAGTGAATTTGTGGAACAGCTCATTCAGCAGAATGGCTATTCCAGAAATGCTGGTGAACCAAATGATTGAATACATCTAAAGATTGAAATACACCCTGAATAGAATCCTTATTACAGCCAACTAAACGTGCTGTTAATATATAAGTGTAGTTTATTATATTGTTGATGAAGAGATCAATTTAATAATTAATTTGTTAATTTAATTTACAAGCCATTTTTATCATCTAAGACAATATAAGTAGAGCTATCGGTACTGTACCGTTAATGATAATATCGGTTGACATGTACCAGTTTTGAAAAAAATCAGACTACAACATTAGCTTTGTATCATTTCGATTCATTTTTTTTACCGATCGTTCCGACTTGTATAAATTTGTACCAACCGATATCACCTTGTACCGATCGGTACAAGATTTTGATTTTTTTCAAAAAATATTCACTTATTTGATTCTTTTAATCAATTTCTATTGCTTTTTTTTTTCTCATGATCATTTTTATTTTTCATATTTCATTCAAAATAAAAATATGTTCATTAAATTAGGTTATTGGACCTAATTAATAATAATTTATTATATTTTTCTAATATTTTACATTTATTTTATTTATTTGATATTTAAAATTTTAGATATTAAATATTTGAAATTTGAAATTTTGCATATAAACATATATGTATGTAATGGAGGTATATCTGCATGTATATATTATATATTTTATTAGAGAACTTCAAAATAGACTATAATATATATATATATATGAAAAATATTTGAAAAATACAGATAAATCCAAAATAGTATGCCAAAACATACTAGTATCAGTACGTGCAAATATCAGAACAAAAATGATATGCCCATCGATACAGTACTGATTACCTTGATAAGAGTTTTTTAGAAGTTTAGTGTTCAAGCTAATTGGAAATGCTAATCCAATTAAACTTTAAAGAAATTGAACATGTATAAAACTCAGGAAAATGTTAACCAGCATCCAATGACCATGGAATAAAAATTCGGACTAGATCAGCCGATCAAACCGGTTGAACTGAAAATCGGTGATACGTCCAGTTCGGTACTATATATAAAATCGGATCTTCCTTGAACCAGTGAAAAACCGATTTAACCAATAAAAAACTATTTTTTTTTTATTTTTTAAATTGTTTTTTAAAGTGGTGAGATTTAAACCGTTAACCTCTTAATTAGTTTTATAATAAAGGTCATACCACTAAGCCAAATAAATATTCTTATTAATTATTTACTATATTTATTACTTATTTAATATTAAAACCATTTTTTATATATATTTAAATTCATTTTTGTTAAGCCGGTCGCTTCAACTAGTTGAATCAATATTTCCATTTGCCAATGACACTAGTTAAGATAATATTTAAGAAAACAAATATGTAATTAATATATTGTCTATTCTTAAATTTAGTAAAAATAATGCATTAAATGCAAAACCTTTCATTAATTAGTAATTTAACTACCTTTAACCAATACTTTATTGAAATAGTATTTTTTGATAAATAGTATTATTCAATTTATTGAAAATGAAAATTTCAATAATTTAATTATTTCAATGCATCGTATATTCATTTGAGAATTTACTTAAATTGAATATTTAGAATTATGAAAATTGTTAAAAAATGAAATTAGTTGATACTAGTATAATTTAAGGCTTGTAATTCAATTACATAAACCATAATGTTGATAATGAAGTATATATAAATGAATGAGAAAACATACAAATATTAAGAAATTGAATTAGGAATTAAAAATTTGATTATTAATTTTTTATCTCTCTTCACCGACCAATTAATTAATGATACAGCTCTTTGGATATGAAAATTTGGATAATTTTATATAGTACTTACTTGTCGACAATTAGCTGTTGAACATTGAACTTATAAAGAATTATTATTGAAATTTAAATTTAAAATTCCAAAAAGAGAAATTGGAATTTGAAAATTTACTTATTTTCAATTATTTTCAAATCTCATTGCTTATAAAAAAATATTTTTTTAAATAATAAAATAAATATAAAACAAAATTGTTTATCAATTAAATTGGATTTTTATCGTTTCAATAATTTCATATTTTAAATATCATATTGAATAGAACAGGTTTTCGATACTCGATTGAATCGATCCAATATATTAGCTACTCGGATTTAATTTTTTCAATCATGTTAATATATGTAGACATTTAATTTAATTTTTTATAGGTATATTTTGAATAAAAAATAGATAAAATTTAATTAAAAAGGTAAAATGAGGTAGATCAATTTTGATCTTAGATTTAGATTTGTTTAAAAGTACACATTGTGAATCTACGATGAAAGCCGTGGACGTCTCCACATTTGTTAAAATTATATAGGTCGGCTAAGATTACAGCAGGTCATATAAAAGCAAATGACAGCATGCTTCAACACTCAACAGCAAAGGCAGCAGCAAAAAGCCTGGTTTTATGCTGACAAAATTTATTCATTTGCTACGAAGAAAAAGACAAAAAAAAAAAAAAGAAGCTTAAAATTACTTTCAAAACGATTAAGAAATAGACAAATTGGAGTGTAAATTAGACTCGGTAATTTGTGATTTTATATACAATATATATCGTGTTTTATAATATTTTTAATGTTAATTTTATAAATATAAATATGATAAATATTATAAAATATATCAAAATTTTAAATATAAATATTATATATATATTAAATATATTATATTAATCATATATAAAAGTCTCATTTCATTTCATTTCATATTATATTATTTTTATTTTATTATTTTTATATTTATCAAATATTTTATATTTTTGTATATGTTCAAAATTTACGTAATATAATATAATCCTTAAAAAGTCAAATACTAGCTAGATGTTATCAAATAAAAACTATTAAAAAACATAATTTAAAATTCTCAGATGCCACCTAAAATTTCGTGCGAAGTTAATAATAGCAAATCCAAATGGATGTTACAAAAAAAAAAAGTTACACAATAATTTCACCATGCAAACATTTACCTCACGTTCATCTCATACATCAAAAAAATTTCACTCTCTTTTTCAGTCTTTTTTTAGATGCTCAAGATCATGAAACAAAACAAAGAGATAAATCCACAAAATGAAATTAAAAAAAAAAAAAAACAAAAAAACCCTAGTTAGTACTCATGTCACGTTATTTTTTTTATTATTTTTTATTATCTACCAGATTTTTTTCCGTCAAATTTCGTTACTTACTACGGTGGTTTTGTTTTGAAGCAAAGAATTTTTGCAATGAGCAATAGCACCTTGAATTGCACTTTGCAATTCTTCCATTGACGATGAATCTGAATAGTGCATGCCAGCACCAGGACCACCGACCCGACCCGTATTCATGCCCATGGTTGGAAACCCGTTTCGACAATGCACCCCAGAGTGGCTTGGGGAGGACCGTATCGATGATGGGCAGCTTGAAACGCAGCTTCTTCTCCTTCTTGGGTACCTTAAGTTTCCCGAGAAAGAGTGAGAAAATCCACCATTGTTGCTTTCTTTTCTTGCATTTATCTGCTCTATGTCTTTGACAGATCTCTCTGGTTTGATTGAGAATGAAGCTGGACCTGACGTTGTTGATGAAAAAGCTGAAACTACTCCAATTCCACCCATTTTTGGTTGTTGTTTTTGGGATAGTTTCTCGTACAATGGCTTCACTTTCTTCAAATATTTCGTTATAACTTCTTTTGCTGTTGTGCTCATTTTTTTAACTGAAGAAGAAGCTACTGCTATGTTTTCCTGGTCATGATTCTTGTTATTTTCCTTCTTGAACACAGAAGAGAATCTAGACAAAGAAAAATACTTGCTTCTCTTGATCTGGTGATGATTCAACTGGCCCTGAAGACTTGGAAATATTTGATTCCCACTGTTATTAAGCCTTTTAAATTCATCGTCTTCGGTGACAGAGCTGGGCCTGGAGGAGTCACAATCAGCAAGCAAAACAAGATCACTAGCGAAAGATGAGTGGGAGTCGTTGGAACTGCCGTTTGAGTCACGAGAGGCGGTGGCGGAGGAGGAGGTTTCGGAGGAGGAGGAAGTGCTGGAGGAGGAGGCTAAGAGGAGGGTACGGACCATGGAGAGACGAGGAGATAGGTGGAGAGGTAGGAGCTGGCCTTTGTAGAAGAGCTCGTCTGCCGGACATAGGGTGGAAGAGAAGGTGGCGCGTGGGGAAAGAGAGATTGTGAACTCAAAGTCGGAAGAGGAGGAGGAAGAGAAAGAGTGTGAAGGAGATGGGGGTAGTGTTTGAGATCGTGAAGCTATTTTCTCTCTTCTCTTCCCCATTTTTCAAAAGCTTAGCTACATAATTATCAACAACAACAACAACAAAAGCAATCTTATTTTCTTCAAAAATGTATACTACTAGTTTTATATACAAAGAGAGAAGAAAGAGAGAGATGGGGAAGGGCTTTGGTTTTGGGAGCAAAATGCAAGAGAGAGATGAGATTTTTTTTTTTACAAAAGAAGTTACAATCCAAAGGAAAGAGAATAGATTATAAATATTAATATTCAAATTTTAATCGATTCGATGTTATTTTTAAAAATTAAAAATTATTGTATGAATCAATTCAATTATAAATTTCGATAATGAGATTTGATATATATATATATATATATATATTTTATAATGTAGGAGAAGAGAAAGAAAGAGAAAAGGATGGATCATTCTCTCTTTGGGTTATTTTTGGCTTCATGGGAGTGGAACATTAACACTACCGTCACTACGCGCCTCCTCATTTTTATTTAGTATTATACATATTAAATAAAAAAATATGGATTAAATACTTAAATTGCTTAATTCGTTGGTGTATAATTCTTTATATATATTTCGGATCGATGAAAAATCGATTCAATCAATTACAAATCAATAAAAAATTAGATTGAATTGAAAAAAATTAGTTTTATGTATTTTTTTTATAAATGATGAGATTTGAATTTTTAATCTTTTAATTTCATATTAAAAATCATACTATAAAATAAAATATATATTTTTATTAATAATTTACTATATTTATTAATTATTTAATATTAAAATAAGTTTTTTAATTAAATTAATTGATGTAATTAATTAAATGATTAAATAAAAATAAAAAATTTAATTGATTTGACGTTTAATTCAATTTTTTAAACATTGATTTAAGATTAACCAAGGACCACATGGTATTATATAAGCATTAAATTAAGCAAGTCTGAAACGTCTCTCTCCTTTTTCTTTTTTAGTTTTTAATTTAAATAAATTAATTAAGATTCTTGTGTTTCTCTCTCAACGTGTGAGGTTGTGTGACTGTGTGAGTGTGATTGCTTACGCGCAGTTAGATGTCACGTGCCATAGACGTGAAAGGTGGGGTTGGATCATGGGATAGGATTATAGATTACAACGGATTGGATATTTATATTTTTTGTACTATCTGATTTTGAATTCGTAAAATTATTTTAAAATTCGAATTCGTAAATTATCCGCATTTAATCCGCATATTACTATCCGAATCCGACTTAAATAACATTATTCGTCGGATATCTGAATTCGTTAAAAATTTGAATTCAAAAAATCAATTTTTAAAAAAAATAATAAATCAAAAATCAAACAAAATTTATGTATTTTACAAATAAGTGGATTCGAATTTGGATATCTGAATCTGCTATCCGAATCCGCAAAAGTAATGCGGATTAGTATAATGGATATCCGAGATTTCATATCCGCATCCACTCTGAATCCGCTGCGGATAATAATTATAACATTCGAATTCAATTTTGATTCGAATCTACAAATTGAATTCGTAAAAAACAGATTAAATATCCGTAAATATTCAAATCTGCATTTTAAATTGTCATTCTAGATAGGATGGACATCTATCTAGGGTTGGCAGTAGCACTACAGTTGTTTTTCGAGACCACTAGTTGTTTTTCATGATGATTTTAATGAGTTTTGGGTTGTAGTACTTATACAGCTGTTTGTTTAAGCTCTATAAACTTTGGATTTGTTAGTGTTTAATGCTACTGACAAAGTATGGAACAGTATAGATGTTAATTAGTGGATAGTTTGATCCCTACACATACTTTTCAATGCCGCTAAAACTTAATTCATCATCCATTTAGGTAGGGATGGATATGGTTACCTATAAAAAGAAAAATATTAATCGATATTTAGTGACATTAATTAAAGTGATATATATAAAAATAAAATGTAATTAATGATTTATTTTTTTATGAAATCAATAAAAATAATTTATTAAATGTAAATTCTTTTTCTAAATTGATGATTAAATAATTCTTAATTAATATCTTTAGACACCAATTAATTAAGTGAATCCATAAACAAATATTTGTAGTACTACTAATATAATTATGTCAAGACAACTTTATTTTTACTGCTACTATATATGTCTTTACTCTTCAACCTCATTGTGTCAACAGTTAAACTGAGCACCAAGAAAATATATATATATATTAATATAATAAATGTAATTAAATATATTAGGATTATGATACTATATATAAAAATTATGATACGATTATAATATGATATATTAGAGATTACGATATGATATTTTTGTTTGATTCTTTTCTTAATTAGTGAGAATCTTATATATATATATATATATATAGGGCACTCTCGTATAAACTTACACATACAATTCAAAATATAAACAATGTAGTCATTTGGACCTTTTTCCTGTGAATGTAGGCCTGATCCAACCACGTGTTACTTTTATGTTTTTGTGATTATGCCATCTCTCTTACTCTTTTCTATCCACACACAAAATTAAAACTATAAGAAACTCTCATACAAACTTACACATACAATTCAAAATATAAACAATGTAGTCATTTGGATCTTTTTCCTGTGAATATAGGTCACTATGATCTAACCACGTATTACTTTGTGTTTTTGTGATTATGCCTTCTCTCTTACTCTTTTCTATCCACACACAAAATTAAAACTATAAGAACTCTTTTTCTTGAACATAATATCAAAGCTAAAGTTTGCTGTGTTCTCCTACTTGTATTTATTATGTTATTTTTGCCTTATATCCCTTTCCAAGTCTGTCACGTGTTATGTCATTTCAGATTTTCGTGTAACGTGTTACGCCACATTCCTACTAGAGGTGGCAATTGGGCGGGTTCGGGCGGGTTCGGGTCGGGTTTATTCGGGTTCGGGTTTATTCGGGTTCGGGCTCATTCGGGTTCGGGCTCATTCGGGTTCGGGTCCATCCGGGTTCGGGCTCATTCGGGTTCGGGTCCATTCGGGTTCGGGCTCATTCGGGTTCGGGCTCATTCGGGTTCGGGCCCATTCGGGTTCGGGCCCATTCGGGTTCGGGCTCATTCGGGTTCGGGCCCATTCGGGTTCGGGTTCGGGTTCGGTCTGGGTTCGGGTTCGATCTGGGTACGGGTATGTTTTACATTATTTTATTTTATATTAGATGTAATCATTTTTACGTAATTTAAATATTTATATCTAAAAACAAATTATTAATTTATTATTATTATTTTTATTTTTATACTTTTGCTATTATATGATATTTTTAATTATATTTATTTTTTAAAATTAATATTTGTTAGTACCAAAAGAATAAGAAATTAATTTGTTATATAAAATCAAATTTTGAAATAATTTATTATAAAAAATATGATATATTATAAATTAATATATTGATATTTAAAATAATTGATTTGATGAGCTCGAATTTCAAAATATAAATACATTATAATTTATATTCACTATAAAATAAAAAACTTTTAAAAATAAATCCTGGCCTTCATCTATTCGTTTATATACTTATAAAATGCAAAAAATTTATGCTTATAGTCAAGATATATATATATATATATCGAGTACTTATATTTTTTTATCAGTATAAAGTATAAATTATAAAGTAGTACTAAAAAATATAATTTATATTTAAATTATACATAATAAATATATAATTAATATGATTATTTATTAATATATAATAAATATACCCAAAACCAAAAGGCCATAAAACCCAAAACCCCATTAAATCCACCCGCTAAAATAAAATCACATGAAAGCCATAATCCAATTAAACCCACCCTAACCTAACTGCATAAGTATAACTAGAGCTGCTTATGGGCCGGGCCAAGCCGCGGCCCAGTTTTTTTTTATTTTCTCTGCCCAGGCCTGGCCCTGGGTCGGCCCGGCCCACCCGTTTAGGCCCGAAACACTGTTCATTGGAATAAAAAAATAATTTTTTTATTTTTTTTATTTTTTTATAATTAAAATTAAATAAAATAATATTATAATAAAAATTACTGTTCCGGGCCGGGCCGGCCCGGAACACAAAATATCCTGTCCAGGCCCGGCCCGTGAGCAGGTCTAAGTATAACCCAAAAGGCCAAAATAATTGAATTATTGTCAATTTTTTTACCCTTATAGATTAATTGAATTTTGTCAAATTTTTTTTCACATCTTTAAAATTTTCAAGAATTTAAAATATTTAGATTGTAAATTCATCATGATATGAGACGTTAAAGTTACAACTTATAAGTACAAAATATAATTTACTTTTTGATAAAATTATTATTTCATCATATATATATAATATATTAAAATTAAAATTTTAATTAAATTATTAAAAAAAATTAGAATAAAATTAATAATTAAAGTTATTGCTTTGTAAAAAAAAAAATAATTGCAATTTGTTTATTTTTATTTTTAGTATTAAATTCGGGTTCGGGTTCGGGCCGGTCTCGGGTTCGGGTCCATTCGGGTTCGGGCTCATTCGGGTTCGGGCTCATTCGGGTTCGGGCCCATTCGGGTTCGGGCCCATTCGGGTTCGGGCTTTTTCGGGTTCGGGTTTTTGACTTTTTGGTCAAATCGGGTTTGGGCGGGTTCGGGTTTTCCTGGGCGGGTTTTCGGGTTCGGGTTCATTTTGCCACCTCTAATTCCTACTATGTGTTTCGTCGCGTTAGATTTCACATCAGATTTTCCTGCAACATGTTACGTCACATCTTCTTGTCACGTGTAATACCACGTCAGATTTTTCTGCAACGTGTTATGCCACGTCTTCTTGTCTCGTGTTACGCCACATCTTCCCGCCTTGTGTTTTATCAAGTTAAAATTTTCTATTGTGTGTTACGCCACGTCAGATTCTTGTATCTTGTATTTTGCTACATGTTTGTTTGTTAACAAACTCAAGTTGATATTTATAATATCACCTTGAGTTTGAGAAGGCGTTAATATAATACATATAATTAGATATATTAGGGATTAAGATACTATATGTAAGGGATTATGATATGATATGATATGATTACACGATATATTATGAATTAGGATACGATATTTTTGCTTGATAATTCTTTCATAAATTGGTGAGAGCCTTCTATATATATGACACTTTTTTACAAACTTATACATAATTATGAATATCAACAATGTAGTTCTTTGGACTTTTTCCCGTAGATGTAGACCACCATGGAACCACGTATTCATTTGTGTTCTTATGATTTTGTTTTCTCTCTTACTCTTTTCTATACACAAACAATTAAGAATACAAAAACTCATTTTCTTGTAACAATATATATATATATGATAAGGGATCTACTTACATTAAAGTTTTACACGCTTTTATAATTTCGTATACGATTAATATTTTAACAAATCGACTATTGAATTTAATAATATAATCGTACTGGTCGTGTGCGTATAGTTTTGAATCGATTCAATATCTTTATCATATTGATCGAGAATACTGTCTTTTCAATACATATTTAATAGTTGAATTTTTTATATCGAACAAATAGTTAGACATTTTTAATTTACTTGAAATTCAATGTGCATAATTTACATGAATAGAGTATGAAATACAACGATCGGATTCAACAAATATAAATCGTATAAAAATTATGAAAGCGTGTAAAACTGATTTAGTTTTATACTAATGTATATAAATATATTTATAATGACTTCGTTTTTGATACCTTGTCAATAGAGCTTTTAACTTTACAAACGGATTAAAAGATTGTCATATGTCTCATTTCTATTTTTATTTTTTTTAAATGTACCTTAAAAAATATATGTCATTTTATTAATCTCGTTTGTAGAATTTAAAAACTTTATTAACATTGAATAAAATAAAATTTAGTATATAATACCCATTAAAGAAAGAATTATTTCAGCAAATTGTTTAATAGTCGTGTATAAAAATATTGAACTTCAAACACATTTTACCTTTGTCATTATCCCTTTACAATTATCCAACTAAACAAATTCGGGCACTTTAACATTGCCATAAAAAAAAAAAAAAAGAATTTCTTTAAATTGTGGTCCGAACATCTACAGCCTGGCCTACCTTGCCAAGTACCACCATTACAGGGAAATGAGAGTAGATAGATCAATAATTCTCCAGCTTAACTAACTTTCTTTATTTTTTTTTTAAAGAAAAAGTTATCTTTTTAACTTTAAACCACTAAAAGGAAATTTGTTGGCATACGTATAATACAATAATTTTTTTTATTTTTATAATGCGGTCCAAATATTTTTAAATAATTTTATCTAATATAATCTTCTTTTGAATGATGTTAAAGCGCACTCTTCCACGTTGATGTGTTATATTCAGGATTTTACCTTCATATTTTTTTTTTCAAAAATCAAACCATGATCGATGTTTAAAACATTGGATCAAAGGTTAAATCGGTAAGACATTCGGTTATTGATTCAATCGGTCCAATCGATTGGAATCGACCAATTGCATTAATTTTTTTAAAAATATTAAATAAGTAATTTTCATATTAAACAAGTATTAAATATAGTAAATATTTAATAAAAATATTTATTTGGCTAAATGGTATGATTTTTAATATAGATTCGAAGGTTTAAAGACTCAAATCTCATCATATACAATATTTTATTAAATATATTTTTTTAAAAGTTTAAAATCAGTTTTTTTTTTTCTTTTTACCGGTTCGAAAATTTTTCGATTCTATAATATGCACCGAATTGGAGAGGCCACCAGTTCTCGGATCAATCGATTTGACCGACCAATCCGATCTAATTTTTTAACATTGACCATGATTAACAAAAAAGAAAGTTTTTTCTCGTTACCAACTAGATTAATCCTTTTTGGTTGGCATACAAGATTATGATTCACAATGGTATATGGTCCATATTCAAAAGGAAAAGAAGAAAGCAAAAGAAGAGTGTAAAGAAAAAAATATAAAATTTTCGACTAAAATAATTTATGCATTAGAGTGCCTAGGTTCCTATAATTGGTCATCGTGGCACCAGCATCCATGAAAAGTAGTAGTTATAGTTAGCCTATAATCATCTCTTCCATGCTTATAACTGATATTAATTTTATGTTCAGATTGTTCCATCTCTAGATCTTCTTCTCTCATTTCTTAAATAAAATATTTATATTTTTGCTAGTATTTTGGCTATGAAAATTGAATGGCATGAGCCCTCCCTCACATGTTCCTATGGCATTAACTAAGATACTTTGCATGAAAGAAAGACATTTAGTACCATATATTTTTATAATTATGATCCAATTATAATTTTAGCTATTAAAATAATAATAATTAAACAATCTTAGTCTTAAGAAAATTAATCACATTTAAAAAGAGAGAGAAGCATTGAGACTAGTGTAATTACATTTTTCGAAACACTGTTTAACTATATATTATTCATTCATTGATTATAAAGTTTATATTTGAATCTTGGAACAGATAAGATAGGAGATTATCATTATATTTCATTGCGTAGTTTACAATCATATGTATTGAAAATAAATTAGAATTTGATTGAGAATTGCATATTCATAGTTCTTGAGAATACCAAAACCATTTGCTATCTTAATTAGGTCATGTGTCCTTAAGCAGTTCTTGTTGGATATCAATATATTATTTGGTATATAAATACGAAATACGTATTTTAATACGTAGGTTGTCATAAGTAGATACACGGTGCATAATTTATGTACACAATTGATATCATGTTTGAATGAGAAATTAATCTTTTTATACCCACTTGAAGAGGAAGAAAGTTGGTTGATGTTAGTGATTGGTGTGGAACCCCACATAGGATGAACAAAGGCATAAGCTTGTGGTATTTATAAGCCTTGTTTCCATGAGGGGTTGGGCCCCAAGGGGCACCCAAGTTTTGTGGTGGATGAAGACCTACACAACTTGAGCTGGACCACACGCGGGCCGCCGAGCTGGGCTGGGTCGGGTTTGGGTTTGGGCAGTAATTAATTTTTTACTGCCCAACCGATATTTTTATTCAGTCCAAACCGAACCGGTTCAGTATTCTCCAACCAAGAGACTTGTCTGTTTAAGAAGTATCTTTTTGGACCGAACCTTTTTATTTGTTAAAAGTTTTGTCTGTTCGGTTTAAACTAAAAATCTTTTTATTTTCAAAAGCTGTCTGTTTGGCCGAACAGGTTTTATTCCAAATGATGTGTCTGTTCCGAAAAGTCATATGTTTTTCTATATAAACCTGAGCAGTGCCTTCTTTTTAAAAGTACTGAAAATTTCTCCTAATTTTTATATACTGCTCTTGTCTTTTCCCGTGTCTTCTGTGAGAGAGACCGACATTTTTCTGGTTCGCCGTGTTGCTAAAAGTGTGCTCTTGATTGCAACGTAATCGAGGAGACCTGTGAGACGAATTGCGACATACTGTTAGCACCTGAGAGACAGACAATAATCGTCTTAAGGTCAAAGGTCCAACCTTGACTTGATTATCTTTTTTCTGTATTCGGATTAACTTGTAAGTGTTGTCAATTTTCCATTCTGGATTGTTCGTATTTTTTTTTTTATGTTGTTCTGCCGGAATTTCAGATAAGTAATCTGTTCTTTAATCTTTTAATTTATATTTAGTAGTAATGAAATATTGCTTATTACTTACAAGATTGCCAACAGTTCTATATTTCGTTTTATCTATAACAAAAAATTTATTGGCTCAGTTGTTAGTTTTTTATCCTTTTAAATTTTTATTGAAATCTAATTGACTTAATAAAAAAATTGTAACCATAAGAAAAGTGAAACAATACCGTCTTGGACATGATAAAACAAAGAATACGATAAGAAAAGCTTTGGTCGAACTCACATGGGTTAGAGTTAATTTAGTATTACTGTTGAAAAAAGTGTTGTGAAAAATATGATTTAAGAATTTTTAAATGTTTGGTATTTCTGTTAAAAAGTATTGTGATGAATTGAAATGTAAAAAAAAAATATGTTTAAAATAATAAAAGTTTAGAGATATGAGAATAATAAAGTCATCTATCAAATCGCAAAATCTCCATTTTCTTGGCTTTTTGGTTTGGGTTGCCAAACTATGATTTTAATCGCAGAAGATAATTTTTTTTTACTCATTTAGCATTGAAGTTACGGTGAAACGCAACTTTTGACTTAAAAAAACTGTGCCAATAGAAATACTAAACGAGACCTTAGTACAATCACTAAGAAAAGGAGTTTTATTTTTTATTTTAATTTTTTTTACAACCGCGATTCGATTTTTATGAGAAACATTTCATGAGTAAAATTTAGAATGCATTAAATGGATACGAGAGAATGCAGCTTTAAGATATTTTGCAAAGGAAATTAGACCTAAGTTAACAAAAATTAAAATAAACTTGACAGGATTAAAAAATTAAGTTGGTGGCCATGGATGAACATGGACCAATAATACTACAAGTATCGAAGCAAGGATGAATTATGAAGGTGATGAAGTGTTATGCTTTAGTCCACTTTTCCATATTAAAACATCAACTTTTACTGTGGTTTGGGGTAGGAAATCTCCATTATGTTAACTTTATTTCAGTATCTAAAAATCATCCCTAAAGCACTTTGAAACAGCGGAGCGATAAACGATCATGATTTGCATACCCGTGCTTAATTAGTTTATTTTCTTGCTTTGATCACCCTTCTTTTTTATCTGTAGAACATGACAATTAAAAAATGTGGGGAGGATGGGAGGCTGTTTTACCATGGCAATTGGCAAGACAAATTCTCTAATTTTTTTTTTCTTCTCACATTGTTGTGGTTTCAGATCTAATCCAAGCCATGAACTTGTACTGTAAGGACAACCAAAACAACTTTTATATATATATATATATATAGTGTCGATGATTGTCAGCATATTTTTAAAATTATAAATATTTAGAATGACAAATTAAAAATATTGTGAATAACCATACTCATTTTTATCAGTTCAAAAAACTTTTTACATTCGTGTTTTTGTATATATTATAGATTTTTATTGATTCGTCATGGAGTTTAAATTCACCAATACTTATTAATTTTTTTAACTCCGTTGGTAAAAATTTTAAATTAGAAAATAAGTTCTTCCTACAATTTGGATTTTTTTTTATTACAACTAGAAAAATGCCCGCGCTTCGCTGTGGGTATGTGTTGTCAGATTTTACTACGCAAGTGTATGTATCCGAACAAGTAAGAGTGTCGTGCCCACGAGAAATTGTTACTAAATTAGTTAGTTACTAAATTTGTTAAATATTAAAATTAGCACAGCTTAATCTTATCTAAACAACTAATTAAGAATGATAATTAAAACTAATTTAAAAGAAACTAATAAAATCAAGTAAATTAAAAAGATGAATTCAATTAATTAATAAAAGTCTAGGATTACAACTTCCCTCAACACTTCGCTTGAGTCTCTCTCTATTTCTTCACTTGATTAATGATCCTGAGTTGTTAACCTAGAGTTCTATTTTATTTATGAGAATATTCCGATGGTCTCATAAAAATATCCTTCTTAACCAATTAACTATATTCCTATGATAATTGAATTAAAGAAGAACTCATTAAGCTTAGGCTCTAACAATGGTTACACATGACAAGTAAGTGTATTCTTATACCCTACCTGCAGATCAATTCATCCTAATAAATGAATATTAAACATGTGTCATTCAATCCATGTCTAACACTAAACTCCCTTCTCCAAGTTGTATTTAGGTTACCAAATCAATCTAATTGGTGGCCAATCAATTAGAAGCATTAAGAACAAAATTGAACAAACAACTTAAAAACCATTAAATCAAGCTAGAGAGAGAAAGTAAATTCAAACTACATATTGAGTTCCATTGAAATCTTAGTAAAAGAAATTTAGTTCATGATAAGTAATGAAAACAAATATTCAAATAGTTTCACCATCATTAACAACACAAGAAAAATAAAGAAGAGAAAAGAGAAAACTAAGAGTTGTTAGTATTTGAATCTTGAATCTTCCAATCTTTTTGAGAGCTTTTGATGGCAACTATCTTCTTGAGAGAGAATTAGGTTTCTAGGTATCCAATTCTCTTTATTCTGACCTAAAAGTGTCTTATTTAAAGTGTCAAAGGTCTTCTGGAGTCTAAACCTTCGTTCCCAAGCAAACAGGTAAGTTTTTACGTTTTTTTTTTAAGTTTTTTGCGGTTTTTCACCTCCCGAATCGGCGTCGCGACACCAGCTTGTGGTGCCACTGCTACTGCCCTCCGGCGCCACGGCCTGGCGTCGCGGCGCAAACTCTCTGTCTGATTCGGCTGGTCTTGCTATTTTCGCGTACTTTGTTCGCTGTTTTGACTGGGCAAATCTCCTCTGATTTTGACGCGCCTTATACCGTTGAAAAGGTATGGAAGTCAGCTTCAAAAGTTAAGAGATAGTTTTCTCATTTGAAGTCTTTAATATCAAGTTTTTCTTGAAAGAAGCTCTGGAAGTCGAATCTGCCTGCTCATTGGTTCGCACCGTTTTTCATCGTTTTGCACCTCGAAGCTCTAGATCACCTTGGACCTATAAAAACACATAAATAACAACTAAATAACAATTTTAAACATAAAATGGATAAATAAAATAAATATAAAAACATCGAAAACTAGTCAAATCCTAATAAAATTCTCAAGGACTTAACCGATTCAAAAGCATAAAAGGTGGCAAAATAACTATGTTTCCTAGAGTTATCAATATGTTATCGAATTTGAATTGATATTTTGTAATAAATTTGAAAGATAAAAAAGCAAGAGAAGTGAAGATAATTTAGAAAAATAATAACTCATATCATTATACGACACTTGATATAAAATTGAGAGTTATTTGATATGGTCAATTACATTCGGTAATTTTGAACAAAATATAATTATACGATACAATATAACATGAGAAAATAATTAAAATACGACACAACACGAAAATTAAAATGAACATGATACATATGAACGTGTCAAACTCTACATAAAACAAATTATTAACGCGTCAAGATTTATATAAATATATAATAGCTTGAACACGATTATGACATTAAAAATAACACGAACACGACGACATATGACACAAAATTGAAAGTTATTTGATTAGTGGCAGTTAGACTTGACAATTTCGAACACAACATGATTATACGACACGAACAGAACATGAAAAAAAAAATTAAAACACGACACGAAAAATAACATGAACACGACACAAATACAGGAACGTATCAACATCTACATAAAATCAATTATTAACGTGTAAAAATTCATAAAAATTTATAATACTTTAAACACAGGATAAAATAACACAAACATGTTACGAACGTACATTTTTTTCTCTAAATTGAATTATTATGACAAATTATGTAAAATATGAGATGAATTGAGACACGACACGTACAAACAAATTTTTTTATAAATTGAATCACAATGACAAACTATGCAAAATATTTGGATGAATTGAAAACGACACGAATACAATATGAAAAAAATAATTAAAATACTACACGAAGGATAACATGAACACAAAACAAATACACGAACGTCTCAAAATCTACATAAAACGAATTATTAACATGAAAAAATTTATATAAATTTATAATATTTTGAACACACGAAAAAATAACACGAACACGATACGAATTTGTCAAAATCTACATTAAACAAGTTATTAACTTGTAAAAATTATATAAATTTATAATACTTTGAAGACACGAAAAATAACACGAACACGAATACTTTGAACACACGAAAAAATAACATAAATATGACACGAAAAATAACATGAACACGACACAAAATATTTGAAACCGAAAAAATCCGAATCAAAAAAGGTAAGAACCAGAAAAAATCTAAACTCGATATGGCTCGAATCCGAAATAATCCGAGATCGAAAATATTTCATTAGTGTTAATCAAAAGATAAAACAAACAAAAAAATTTAAAATAACCTAATTAATCCATAAATCATATCATAAAAATCCAAATACCATAATTATCCTTCAAACTATAGTTAATGACATGGCTTATGTGGCATATGGATGATGTTTCAAAATCACAAATTCTTTACTCTCATGCATTTGGAGATAATTTATAAATAGTTATAGATTATAGATGTTATGTTATATAAGTCTAGTTCATCCATAATAATAATAATTAATTAGTAACATGCCCTAATTAATCCTAGAATTATGGTTTATGACATTTCTTAGCTGTTAAAAAATTGATGAGTTAATTTTTTAAATTGAAGCATTAAACATGATTTGAGGCTCACGCTTCGCTGATGAATGTTGTCGGATTTGAATTAATATTTTGTAATAAATTTGAAACATAAAAAAGTAAGAGTAATAAAAATAATAATTTAGAAAAATAATAATTCTTATTCTTATATGAATATGGTATAAAATTGAGAGTTATTTGAATATGATCAATTACATCCGGTAATTTCAGATACAACATAATTATATGATACGAACATAACATGAGAAAAATAATTAAAATACGACATGGTACAAAAAATAACATGAACATGACACAAATACACGAACGTGTTCAAATTTACATAAAACAAATTATCGTGTCAAATTTTATATAAATATATAATACCTTGAATACAATTATAACAAGAAAAATAAAACCAAAATGACGACGCGCGACACAAATTTGTGAGTTATTTGAATAGTGTCAATTAGATTCGGCAATTTCGAACACAACATGATTATACGACTCGAACACAACATTAAAAAAATAATTAAAACACGACACGAAAAATAACATGAATACGACATAAATACACGAATGTGTCAAAATCGACATAAAACGAATTATTAACGTGTAAAAATTTATATAAATTTATATTATTTTAAACACACAATAAAATAACATGAACACACAAAATTGAATCATTATAACAAATTATGCAAAATATGAGATGAATTAAGATACGCCACAGACACATATAATTTTCTCTTAATTGGATTACAATGACAAACTATGCAAAATATTTGGATGAATTGAAACACGACACGAACACATTGAAAAAATAATTAAAATATGACATGACACGAAAATAACATGAACACAACATAAATATACGAACGTGTAAAAATCTATATAAAATAAATTATTAACATGTAAAAATTTATATAATAAATTTATAATACTTTGAACATACAAAAAAAACACGAACATAAAAAATAATACGAACACGATACGATCGTACAATTTTTTTTCCTTTCTTTATTTTTTTCCTCTCTTTCTTTATTTTTTTTCAAAAAAAAAAATAATTTGTCGCATGGCAAGTCAAGATGAAGCAATTTCCCCAATTGCAAACAGTTTGGGGGATTGCTTTTATATTATGGTATAGATTTGAAGATTAAATATCGATAAAGATATCTACTTTCAATAAAGGCTGTAGTCTTCGTATATTGTCACATTTATTTCAAATAACCAGTATCTGTATCTCTCTTCTTCGGTCTTTTTAAGCAAAGGTAAAAAATAAAAATAAAATACTCTCCTTCAGTGGGCCTTTGTACTTCAAAAGCCATGAAAATCGACTGTCTAAGCCATGAAGAGCCCAGAATTGATCCGTACAGTAGCCAACCTTTACGCTTCCCAACTGCAACTATGTTACCCCCAAACTCCTGCCTCTTTCTCCCCAGCCAAAACCATCCACTCCCACATGATAACTTCTGGGTTCCACGTGGCCACATTCTCAACTGTCTGATCGATGTCTACTGTAAATCATCAACGATCTTCTACGCTCGGAACCTGTTCGGTAAAATTCCTGACCCGGATATAGTTTCAAGAATGCCTTTGGTCTCAGCTTATTCTTTGTCGGGCAACATTAAAAAAGCAGGGGAAATGTTAGAAGAAACCCCTTTCAGTATCCGGAACAGTGGTTTTTAAAACGCAATAATCACGGGGTACTCGCGTGACGAGGATGGTATTAAACTTTTTCCCCAGATGTTACGCGATGAATTTAGGCCTGATAATTTTACCTTCACCAGTGGGTGGATTGGCGCTTATCGTGGATAGAGAAATGCAGTGTAAGCAAAAGCATTGCATGGTTTTTTTAGTCAGGGACGGGGTTTGTTACTTGGGTTTTGAATGCACTTGTTTCTGTTTATGTTAACTGTGCATTGATGTTTGAAGCTAGGAAGTTGTTTGATGAGATGAATGAGAATGATGAGTTGTCATGGACGACGATGGTTACAGGTTATATTAGAAATGATGAACTTGACACAGCTAGGGAGTCGGTTGATGGGATAAGTGAAAAGCTGTGGCCTGGGAGTTGCTTGGAATGCAATGATCTGTGATCTGTGCATCGCGGACATTATAAAGAAGCTTTAGACATGTTTAGGAATATGTATTTTATGGGAATTAAAATGAATGAATTTACGTATACTAGTATTATTAGTGGTTGTGCTCATGCTGGATTGTTTCAGCTTCGGAAGCAAGTGCTTTGTTATGTTTTAAGGACAGAGGGTAAGCCTAAACCTGATTTTTCATTGCCTGTGAATAATGCATTAGTTACGTTGTATTGGGAATGTGATAAAGTGGATTGGACTCACGAGATTTTTAGTAACATGCCTGTAAGAGACCTTGTTTAATGGAATTTAATCTTAATTGAGTATGTGAATGCTGGCCACATTGATGAAGTTAGGTCGTTTTTTAGGGACATGCCAGAGAGGAATCATTTAACATGGACTGTAATGATATCAGGGTTAGCGCAAAATGGGTTTGGAGAAGAGGGTTTGAAGCTGTTTAACCAGATCAAATCAGAAGGTTTTGTGCCATGTGATTATGCATTTGCAGGAGCAATCACTTCTTGTGCCATGTTAGGAGCACTCAAGAATGGACGCCAACTCCATGCTCAACTTGTCTGGCTGGGTTTTGATTCAAGCCTCTCTGCTGGAAATGCTCTGATTACAATGTATGCAACATGTGCTGCTACGGAGGCTCCGATGCGCTGTTCCTTACAATGCCCTGTGTGGATTCAGTGTCTTGGAATGCCATGATTGCAGCTCTAGGCCAGCATGGACATGGTGTTCAATCATTAGAACTTTTGGAGCAGATGTTGAAGGCAGGCACATTACCTGATCAAATTACTTTCCTCACAATTCTATCTGCTTGTAGCCATGCAGGTCTAGTTAGAGAAGGGCAGTATTATTTCAATCAATGCATAGGCTTAATGGGATAACCCCAGCTGAAGATCATTACAATTTACACCCATCTTGTTGATTTGCTCTGTCGAGCTGGAAAGTTGTTAGAAGCAAAGGATGTGATTACATCAATGCCTTTTGAGCCGGGTGCACCAGTTTGGGAGGCTCTTCTGGCTGGTTGTTGGACTCATGGAAACATCGATTTGGGGATTCAAGCTGCAGAGCCACTCATTGAGCTGATGCCACAACATGATGGAAGCTATGTGCTTTTGTCTAATATATATGCTACTGCTGGACAGTGGGATGATGTGGCAAATGCACGAAAACCGATGAGAAACAGAGGAGTACATAAGGAACCTGGGTGTAGTTGGGTGGAGGTTGAGAACAAAGTCCATGTGTTTTTGGTTGATGACACAGTGCACCCTGAGGTGCAAGCAATTTACAATTACCTTAATCAATTGGTGCTGGAAATGAGAAAAATAGGTTATGTTCCAGACAAAATTTGTGTTACATGATATGGAGACTGACCAGAAATAACGTGTCTTGTCTGCTCAGAGCGAGAAGCTTGCTGTAGCTTTTGCACTCATGAGGCTTCCTCGTGGAGCCACAGTCGGGGTTTTCAAGAACCTTAGGATTTGTGGAGACTGCCATAATGCATTCATGTTTGTGTCAAACTATGTTGTTCCGACTCTTCATTTTTCTTATAATATTCGTGTCCGACACCTGTGTCTGATGCATATCCGGACATGGGTATGGGGATATGACCTTCCAAATACATGAAAAAACTTTTTAAAAAATGAATATATCCGTGTCGGATATATACCCGTACCCAACACTCACACCCGAATCCAAGTAATATAGATGTCAAAAGTGGTGGGAAGAGAGAATGTTGTAAGAGATGCAAGGAGGTTTCACCATTTTAGAGATTTCGAGTTCTCTTGTGGTAGGCAGAATTTTCTTGAAATATGAGATTGGTATACCTGCCATGGTAGTAATGGATTTGGAATAGTACAAGTGGTGACTTATTACATACGTATCTAACTTATGAAATTTTGTATTTTACTCGAAAGAAATTTTCAACTTTGGAACTGAGGATAACTGCATAGGTATGAGAACTGAGAAGATAGCTTCCCTTCTGATTTTTTGTTGGTGGGATTCAACTTATATAAGCCATGGCTGCTTTGGGAGTTATTCAGAGTTTAGGCTTTAGGATTAGATGCTAAGTTTATTTATACTTGATAAATCGCATTTAGTGGATAGCTCCATTGGAGTAGAATAAGCTTCACTCTTTTCCTTATATATATATATATATATATATATATATATATATATATGAAGGATGTACTTATATTAATGTAAAATTAAATTAGTTTTACACACTTTCATAACTTTTTATACGATTTATATTTGTTTAATTCGACCGTCGTATTTTTTGTTCTATTCATGTAGATCGTGCTTGTCGAGTTTTGAGTAAATTAAAAAATGTCCTATTTGTTTAATGTAAAAAACTTTCAACCGTTAAATATATATTGAAAAATATAGTATTATCAATCGATATAGAAATATCGGATCGATTCGAAACTTTACGTGCACAATGAATACAATTATATTGCTAAATTCAACGATTTGTTTGTTAAAATATAAATCATATAAAAAGTAGAGGTGGCAAAATGAATCCGAATCCAAAAACTCACCCGAAACACTCGAATTTGAACATGACCAAACTTTATTTTATCAAAAAAGTCAAAGACCAGAACCCGAGAAAATCTGAACCCAAAATGGCCCGAGCTCGAAATGATCCGAACCCGAAATGATCTGAACCCGAGATCGATCCAATCATAAGCCTTAATATCTCGAATTTAATATTAAAAATAATAATGATCGAATTGTAATTAAATAATTTTTTATAAAACAAAAATTTTAATTATCAATTTTATTCTATTTTTTTAATCAAAAGTTAAATTTTAATAAGATAATCAAATATCAAAATGGTGAGCACCAAGTAAAAAGAGAAAAGAAGGCTGAAAAAAAAAATCAAAAGCAAAAAAAAAAAAAAAAAAAGAGAAATATATATTTTTAAAAATTAACTATATGCATTTCAAATTTTTTTGGTACATGTCAAATTAATCAAACCCATATTAAAATAATAATGTAAGAAATTTTAATTTTTGTGTAGATAATTGGATTGTGAATAATTTTTTTTTTTTTAATTGTGCTTATTTTTAAAAAATAATCTAAAATATTTTTTAAGATAAAATTGAAAATATCTAAATGGTATTTTTTTTATACATCATTGTTCATATATGTGTAATTTTTTTAAAAATAATATACCAAAGTTAGACTATTAAGTGATTAGCTACAAGTCTACAATCATACTAAAAATCATATTTTTAATTTTATATAAGACAATGAAATAAATAAAAAATTTAAGAATTAAAAAACTCAATTATTAGGAGATCCAAAACATGATACTTATATTACTACTAATTGTTTGCTTTTCTTTCATGCCTAAATTTAATTATTTTATTTATATTCCTTATTCTTTTAAAATTCAAAAAAATTCTTCTTAAGTAATTATTTTTTAATCACAACCTAATTAATTAATAAGATATGATATTATCTTATACATCTTGTGACAATCACGTGTCATGTAATCATATTGTGTCTAAATTATCCTGTTTGCAAATCATTATATCATCTCATCTTCATTTGTCAGTATTAGTTAATATTTACTATTCAAATGGTACATTATTAAAATCTTTAGATATATACGATATATATCAAGTAAATTTTAATCATGATTTTTAAAAAAATTTAGTTTTAAGTTAAAATTAGACCATTATGACAAATAATTGAACAATAACTAATATTAATACTTCTTTATGGGATTTGTCTTATTATCTCTTAAATTTTAGTCTTATTTCTTCTTCAAACATAATCATTTATCCATTTTGATTTGACAATCAGTGTGTACAATTATATATATATATGTATGAATAATATAAATCATAATGTATTTATAGCTGAATATTAGAATTTATCGAATCAATTATTTTAAATATCATTATGATAATATATTATATTTTCTATAATAAATTATTTAACAAACTGATTTTATATAACAAATTAATTTTATATCGTTTTTTATGCTAACAAATATTGATATTAATATAAAAATCTATACTATAATTAAAAGTTGTTCCCATTCAATGTGAGGGTTCAATTTCAATTTTAGAGCGCTTTGTATGGGACAACTAAGATTGTATTGGAGAGGTTAATTAAGGTATTGCAAAGCTTTTTTTTCTTTTGATGAAGAAGGAAAGAAAGAAAAAAAAAAGGAAAAAAAAATAAAAGAAAAGAAAGAGGGAAGAAATAAAAGAAAAGAGAAAAAAAAGAGAGGAAAATTTGTATGTTTGTGTCGTGTTTATATTCGTATTATTTTTTCGTGTCATTATCGTATTCGAGATATTTTCGTGTTATTTTTTGGTGTCATTATCGTATTCAAGATATTATAAATTTATATAATTTTTCACACATTAATAATTCGTTTTATGTATATTTTGACGCGTTCGTGTATTCGTGTAGTGTTCGTGTTATTTTTAGTGTCATGTTTTAATTTTTTTTTTTCATGTTTTGTTCGTATTGTGTTTCAATTAATTTCATATTTTGCATAGTTTGTCATAGTGATTCAATTTTAACTTTAAGTTCATTGATTTAAGAATTAGATCATTGCATTTGTCATATATTAATATAAATATCATGTTCAAAACTTTATTCAATTTTTTGTAGTATAATGAGGGCATATTCTAGTAGAATTAAAATATATCATATTATACAAAAGCTTACTTTTTTTTTTAAATAATCATTTTATTTTTGGATTTGAACATTTATATTATGTAAAAAATGATTACATCTAACATAAAATAAAAAATGATATAAGACCTGTTCGAACTAGAAAAAGCTTGATCCAAAAATAACCTGAACCCGAAATTACTTGAACCCGAAAATATCCAACGATCGGTCCGGTGTTTTCAACACTATTTATTTGTGTTTATATACTTTTTTTGTTTATATCTATACTATCAATTAAGGGGCTACTTTAATCAAATTTTTTTGTTATTTGTTAATCTTATAAAAAACCCCAAAAAAATAAAAGTATTTTATTGTTTATTTGATTTTTAATTATTATGTATATATTTGATTTTTATAATTATTTAATTAATTTAATAAAAATAAATAATTTTTACATATTTAATTTTTATAATTAATATAAAATTAATTATCATCCAATTAAGCTTTCAATTCTTTTTTTTTTCTATTTCTTGATTTTTTTTTAAAACAAAAAAAAAATAAAAATGCAATTATTTTATTTGTTTTCTAATTATTATGTAAATATTTCAATTTCTATAATTATTTAATCAATTTAGTAAACAATGATTTAAAAAATTAATGAAAATAAATGATTCTTAGATATTTAATTTTTATTATTAACATAAAATGATTATATTAATATTAAGGATACTTAATACTAAATTTTAATATTTTTTATTTATATTTTTGAAAATTAAAACTTTTAAATGCATTTGTATAATATAATTTATAAATAAATAATTTTACATATTTAATTTTTATAATTAACATAAATTATTATATTAATATTAAGAATAGTTAATACTAAATTATAATTTTCTTTTTTTCTTGGAATCGGTTCAAATATTTTTAGTTACTTAATTGAAGTGAATATATATTACTTTATAAAAACAATCCCAACATAGTAGGGATATCATCCTTGTACTATTTAATGTAAATTATCTTTCAAACACATTCATTAATCACTATTCTACTTGCACGCTTATTTTCATAGTTTTGACACAAAACTTTTAATTGGTGAAAAATTTTAGAAAAAAATAATTGTTTAATTGTGTCTAAAAATGTTCATGAGCTGATCAAATCGATTAAGCTCAATTGACACTTTTAAAATTTTGAAAGCTCGATCTGACTCACCCGATGAGATCGTTTACGTCAATTTAATTTAAGTTTATTATTAAAATATTTTAAATATAAAATATAAATATTTTATATTTAAAAATATTTTTTAAAATTAAAATTAAATAATAAATATTTTCACATGTTTTGAACTTATCAAAAGCTTAGCCTCTGGTTTGACCAAGCTCGAAAATTATCTGATCTATGAGCATGAATATTTGTATCGAACACATATCAAATCAAAGTAAAAAACCATTACTCTAGTTAGAACTCAACAAACTATATATATATATATATATATATATATATATATATATATATATATTTAAACTGCCAAACAATTACAAAGCTGTGGCATGCAGGGTGGCAGCTGAAAAAGGTAGGACCCTGCATTTCTGAGAAGGAGTTATTAAAAAAAAAAATCTCATGTTAACATAAAGTACTCACTGGTCCAACTCCAACTTGAAAAAGATAGGACTTTGCCTGCATTTTGTTTTTTCAATTATTGTAAGATTTTTACATTTTTTTGTACTGCAAATTCAGATGCTTCTCCCTTTATTTCTCTGTAGTTTTCTTTTAGTCAAAATTGAAGGACAGATAATTTCGACCCTGATTCCAAAAGCGCTGGATTTTAAAATAAATTTAAAAAGAAAAAAAAAACAAAAAGTAATGGAAAAAAAGAAGATAAGAGAGAGCATATGAGTTGATGGATATGGGGCAGCAAGGGCTGTATGATTATGCTGAGAATTATTTTCCTTGGTCGACCAAATGTCTACAAATTGCCTTCAAGAAGTGCAACTCCCCTTAGTAGAATTCAAATGCATAGCTAGCCTACAACTTAATTCACTTATTTCATATATATATATATATATATATAATATTACATGTTTACTTGATAAAGTTTGCTGACATAAATGTTTACGTAGATATTTATATTTTCAACGGAGATTAAAAAAAAGACAATGATTTATGAATGATATGATTTTAAGGAAGATTAACCAATAAAACTAAATGTTTATTCTTGTAATCTTATGTAGGATGACTATGGAGACAATATCACTGTTTAAATAGGGCTTATTATTTAGCTTATTTAAATGCTTAAGGATCCATTTGGGTCTTAGTGGAAGGCACTGGTGGGATTCAATCACAAAACGACTCTTCTTAATACGATGGGGTGTTTTCACTGAGAATCCCAATGGACCTTCAATTATTTTTGCTTCAAAGAAAGGACAGAAAACGATAACAGGCAAGAGCTTGTCAAAGACAAAAACATAAATAGGATCAATGACAAAGTTCATTTTTCACGTTGGGATGAAAAAAGAATCAGTTAGTTAAAATATTGTCTAAGACCATTCAGGGGAAAAAGAAAAATCATGATGGATAAAAAGGAACTTCAAGGCTGATGATGACCAAGGCAGCAGTAATATTGAACATGACATAAATGCGATATAAAAAAAAATAATTAAAATACGACATAAAAATAATAATACGAACACGAATATCTCAAAATCTATATAATACGAATTATTAATATATAAAAATTTATATAAATAAAAAATACCTTAAACACAATTATAATATAACAAAATACACAAATATAACACAAATACACAAATTGTTAAGGCCAAGGGGCAAAAGACCCAATGATGCAGTTGGACACTCGGTCTTCTGAGTGTGTCCCATGCCTATTAATTTTTTGGCAAAAAGGAGACTGTAACCTAGAAATAGAAGAATTGGTTAATTACTATATAAATATCATCTTTTAAGAATGACTAGATAAACCAACTAAGCTAAATACCGAATTCAGTCCCATGCCTATTCTTCTTATCCTTTTAAGTGGGTCAATTACTATTCTCTCAAGAGAAATAATTTTAGTTTCACAAAGAAACTTGTCAACAAACTCCAGAGATGATTCAAATGAAGAATATTTAATAAGAGATCAAACGTTTGCCTCAGGTATGAAGCTAGATTTTTTCTCTCTTCTCAGAATATATATATTTTTAAATATTTAAAGTTATCAGCAATTGAACTCTTGTTCTATCGTATTTACAATAAAAATACAATAATTTTAAGATTTTTTAAAAAAAGGTATGTTATTGAAGATAAGGATATTTTATACTTCTTTATTTTTTTCTTTAATTTATAGTTTCATAGTTAATCAAAATTAATTCATATTGTTGAAATAATTTTTAACTCCGACATGACGGAATACGTGTCGAAAATACGAGGACATGTCAAAAAATTTAAAAAAATCGAACACCGTCAAAACATCGTCAAGACACATTTGGACTCGTCCGGACACGTGATGAAGGTTTGTTTTCCGTATTTTTCTCTCAAATATGAAATCAACAATGAGCAATTTGATTCTAATAAGTTTTTTAAGGTTAAGCTTTTAAATTCAAAAATAATTTTAAAAAATTGAAAAGATTTTTGCATATTAATATTTAATTGAAAAATATCAATTTTATATTTTTATTGTAATATAAAAAAATATTTTTATTGTTATGTCCTGCCGTACTTGTGTTCTAATTTTTTAGAAATTTCCATATCGTCGTATCCGTGTCTTGTCATACTCATATTACGTATCCGTATATTTTTTATTATAAATATCATCTTAACCAATAAGTCATTTACTTATAAATAAAAAGTTTACAGCAAAGAAACTCTTAAAAAGAATCTCCCCCCTTTATAGATCACAAATCCATGCATAACTCATCAGACAGAAAAAAACACACCTCACAGGCCAAACTCAAAAACAAAAAAAAGTTTCCACTTATTGTACCCTGCTTGAATCCTAAAGAATGGCCCTGGCAGCTGTTCAATCAACCTCTAGAACTACTATTGAGTCAATTTCAAGTCCCAGGATTTCTTTCTCATCTGCTGATTTCCTTGATGAAAACAACTTCATTACCATCAACCCACATTCTCAACATGAAGAGAAAGATCAAGAGAAGGAGAAAGATAAGGTAAGAGTTGCAGAATTTGAGTTCCTTTCAAGCAATGTTAGTAGCCATTCCATGTTGACTGCGGATGAGCTTTTCTTTGAAGGAAAGCTGCTTCCCTTTTGGCAAATGCAGCAAACCGAGAAGCTCAACAAAATCAGCCTTAAAACAAAAGATATTGCTGAAGAAGAAGAAGAAGTTATAAACAACGAGGAGAATAGGGTAAGTTGGTTTGTCGATGATGACCCATCTCCAAGGCCACCAAAATGTACTGTATTGTGGAAAGAATTGCTGAGGCTGAAGAAGCAACGGGCTTCTTCTTTATCACCATTAGCTTCTTCTTCCTCTTTAATGTCATCATCTTCGAGCTCACAGGCTGACATAGTTACAGCAGAAGAAGCTGGAAAAGAAGGGTCTGGGAATAGAGATAAGCACATGAAGAGGATAAAGAAAGGGTTGGAAAGAAGAAGATCAACCAGCATTAGAATATGGCCAATGATAAATGTGCCTATTTGCACACAAGTGAAAAGCACTGAATTGCCTCCTTTGTTTCCCCTTAAGAAAGGAAGATTAGAGAGGTGAAGGAAACAGATTCATAGTTGAGTTTGATCTGAAATTTAGGCTTGTTTTTAATTTCATTTTCAAAATTTTCTGTTATTTTATGTTCAGATAAATTGACTGGCATTTGTTGGTTAAAATATCATCAAAAATAAGTTTATAAATTAAATTTACTACTACATTTTTTTAGCAGCAAGCAAGAAATTTCATTTTCGTCAGGCTCTAATTGATTAGCAGCTAGAAAGTGATGAGTCATACCACATGCAAGGATGCAGTGTTTCATGAATTTTCAGGGTCCCACTCTGAAAGATCAGCCGAAGGAGTCTTGACTCTTGAATTATTTTTGGAAAAAAAAGAAGAAATCAGTGCATCTGAGCATAGTAGCACCATCACAATTTCAAAAGCAAAATTAATTTGTTTTGATGCCATTTGCTGTGAAGAATTGATGGGTTTTAGAGGTACAAAAGTATTTTGGTGTAAAAGCAAATGAACCTTTACAATCGATGCTGATAGGTAAATAACATTTTCAGATTTTAAAACACTAGACATCATTCTTCTTACCAACAAAAATAGATCTTAATATAGGCACAGAGAATTGGGTGATCATAGTTCTGAATCGCGATTATAGGATTTTGTCGCTGATGTAATTGCGGTATCGTGATTGTGGGTATTGGGGATGTTACGTAATACGTTGCGGTTGTCGCGGACGTAAATTTGATAATGTTTCAAAAAATTTGATAATTTCATGGACGTTACGTAACGGATAAAATATGATACAAAAGTTTTAATTTTCGTTATGTCGTCACCGTTACATTGCATAATGGCCATATTCTAATACTATGAGTGAACTTGAATATATTGACCATTCCAGTCGTGTGAAATTTTGAATGCATGTACAATCTATTTAAGAAGGTGGTGGAGACAAAATTTGATTTCCTCAAGTCCTAAAACAAATTGAAAATTTAACTTAAGCTTCCAGTTTATAGTTTCAAAAAATTTAAAGCTCGAAGTTTGCAAGTTTAGAATGACACGATTAGTGTAAATTTACACTTAGGGTCGTTTGTTATCGTAAAAAAATGATTTTTAAAAAATTAATTATTTTATGAATTACTTTTTCTTTTTTAAAAGTTGATATTTTTTTTATTTGAATGATTTTGTGTAAAATATTTTTTATTGTTTGGTAATTTTTTAAAAAAATCTGCATTGATATAAAAAAATTAATTCATACAATTAAGGGATCTATTCTTTTTTTTTTTTTTTTGCTTTGCTTTAGCTTATATTATTAGGGGATCAATAATTTTTTACTTTACTTCAAGAGATCAATCTTTTTTTTTTTTTTATTTAACTTCAGCTTTCGAAAAATGTTTTACGCTTTAAATTTTTGAAAAACTCAAAAGCATAAGACATTTATCGAAAAAATTATTAATTTTTCGTTGACCAAAAATTCATTTTCTGTTGAACAAATTATTTTTTATAAAACAACACTGAAAATAAAATAAAATATTTTAAAAAAAATATTTCTGCGAAACAAACGCGTCCTTACCTAAAGTCCAGTCCTAGTCTTCTAACAAGGCTATCAGGTATGCGCCCAGTTAGATTGTTGTTTTGCAAGAATCTAGAAGACAAAGAACTAAGTCAGATGCAGAGAATCAATGAAATAACGCTTTCGTATCGACTAACCAGTAAAACAGTATAGATGGAGAGAAATACATAAAAGTAACATACATAGGTGTTGTCATTGATCCATAGTTTTAAAATGCGGTTGTAACGTAACGGTCTCAGTCTCAACGTAACAGAAATTGAAATGTTTGCATCGCATTTTACTCGTTATGTAATACTGCTACACTATCAAATTTTTTGAAATACTATCAAATTCACATCCGCGACAATCGCGACGCGTTACGTAACGCCAGCAACCGCGACACCGCAACCGTATTCATAACGAAATCTGCGACCGCATCTTTTGCAGTATTAATGAAAACCAGGCATCCAACTTGAATCTTATCCATTACGTCTGTAACTGCAATAAACATAAAGCAACCGAAAATACGTCCGTGACTGCAATTTAAATCCTTTAACTGTACATTTGAACCACTACTAACAAGCAACAATTATGATTTAACAACGGAAAATGACTAAAAAATATAGATCTGAATGTCATACAGGATACAAGCACAAATGTTAAGCAAACAATGAAGGACCACAAACTATATGAAATAATAGCTGTTCCTTCCAATATATAGGACGGATCACCTGTCAATCCTGCAGACTCATGCAAGTTATGGCTATATGAACAAGGATATGTAAGATACCATGTGCAATAGACCAAGTACATGGGTCCAATAACAATAAGCTTAGGGGTCAGGTACATGAGAATTGAAGTTCATCAAAAAGGATGATAAGACACAAATTATTAAGGTGCGACCACAATGCTTGCTCATATCTAAAATGATTAAAGAACATTTTCTCTCGATACAAAGTTCTCAAATCAAGTCGCAATTAACGTTTACGTCAAAGCCTTAAATGTAAGTAACTTGGGAAGAAAAAACCAAGTAAATCAAGCTACCCAATGTGCCTCCTAGTGTGATCCTTTTTTTTGTTGTAAACTTAGGATGTCCTCCCATCCCCATTTTATGGTTGATGGAAGCCTAATCTCTGTCGGGCCGGGAGCGTAATGGTAAAACCCTCATAACATTGGAGACTCCCAAGATTCAAACATTGATTCTCATCTAGGGGGTTGGAGCCACTAACAACTCCAATCAACTAGATGTTAGTCCCTTTTGTAATGTCCTAAGCGACAAAATAAAGCTAACGCCTAGAAGCACAACAATCGAAGCTCATGTGCAACTTCATAGAATAAAGGAGTTCGAAATCAAACACAAAAGGAGAAGATGAGGATCATCGCGGTGTGAACTCTCCTTATGTGAAGAAGCTGGGTCAGACGCTCAATGCTACCACAAAGGTCTGACTACAACAAGGGAAAATACTACACACTTGCCAAAAGACACAAAAACCTAGCATGATAAAAAAAAAATCCCAAGTATGAAATAGCTTAAACATGCCGATGCCGACAATGCTAGAAGAACTCGAGTCTTAGGACAAGGTTAAACCAAGGCCCTTGAAGCGACCAAAACGAGTGAAACTGAGCACAATTTACAAGGCACGAACACAACAACTAAAACCATGAGAGAGTGAAGCTAGACCGTAGGTATAGCTCAATTTGTTCAAAGGATGTGATTAATGGAGACATTCAACCCACAATGAAGGATCAAGGCAAAAATAAGCCAACATCTCCGAAGTGGCCATAACAAGCACTGAGCTATGAGAAAGCCATGAGAAAAGAAGCGCAAGTACAAAAGCCAAATCCATGAAAAGAAGCTAAGTGCTCAAGATCTAGCTCAAAATTGCCAAGTAAACTCTCGCGAAGAGCTATATATATCGCCTAGGAAGGGATTCAAGTGCCTCCAAGGCACGACTAGTTCAAATTTCCTTGACACAATTAAGGTAGAAATATCTCAAGAAGTCGTTGGATGTGTCACAAAGCAGGAAGGCAACCAAAGGAAATGACTACTTGGAATTCCCGTTGACATACAAAGGTTGAAACATCTCATGAGGGATTTAAATTGCGGTTGCGGACGCATTTTTGGTCGCATCGTATTTATCGCGGTTGCAGATGTAATAAATGTTATCGCGGTTAATTGCGGTAAATATCGGCTATGAATATCGACGACGAAAAGAGCCAAAATCGTTAAATAACGATCGTAACGTCGCGATGCGACTCCTATTTGAATCCCTGCTCAAGATGTCACCAGATGTGTCACAAAGGAGGAATGCAACAAAAGAAAACGGCTACTTCGAATTTCCCTTGACATACAAAAGGCTAAAACATCTCAAGATGTCGCTGGATGTGTCAAAAAGAAGGACCAAAAAGTTGTTTACGCATCACCCAAGAGGGACGCCACATACGAAAAGAGTGCCTTACAAAACTAAACCATGAAGACTAGACCAACTGAAGCTACACTCACTTGTACAATCGAATCCCAGAGCTTCGATGTCAAACCAAGAGGTTACTCCCAGTCCCTAAAGCTATCAAAAGCTCTTGAGGATAGAGGTCGAAAGTCTAGAAATGGTTTGTTGTCTGCGGTACGTTCGCATGATGCCGGCCAAACTCAAGGAGCCCTTGTTGCCAAATCGAACAAAGATTTGTTAAAAAAATTTATAAAAATGACATTTCCAACGGATTTATGTCCAATTACCGACGCACATCCATGGAAAATGGGTCCATCGGTATTCAAAATCCATCAGAAATAGGTCCTTTTCGACAGAATTTCTTAATTTATGTTATATCCGACGAAATTCTGTCGAAAATGTTAAAGTCAACAACTCCTCTAGAATTCTCTCATCTAGAATTCTCTCCAAACTTTATTATTTCTCTAGGTTTTTCTAAAATTTTCTTAAGTCTTCTTTCTAGAGTTCTCTCTAGATTTTTTATTGTTCTTTCTCTAGAATATTAAACCAACACACTAGAACATTCTAGGTTGGTTTAGTAACCAACATAGAAAGCTATAAATAGGGTGGGATGTAAGTTGTTAGATGAAGAGAAGTGAGTAGAGAGAAAAAGGAAGAAAAAGATATGAGTGAAGGAGTGAAGTTGTGAGTGCATATTAAAAGAGTGTGTCTAGTGTATATTTGGTCTTTTCTCATATTAATAAAAGAGTTGTTTTTCGGAAGTTACTGTAGCATCTCGAGATAAAGTTACTGTAGCAAATCGGTACTGTAGCACAAAACTACAATTGGTACCGAGAGTCAAAAATCAACAAATTGGTATCAGAGCCAGACGATCCTAAGGACCGGAGTATCAGAGTCAGACGATCTTGAGGACCAGAGTATCAGAGTTGGACGATCAGAACGGGACGATCCAGAGGACCAGCGTAAAAAGCGGTATGATCCAGAGGATTGGAATATCAGATCAAGATGGTCAGGGATCGTAGTATGCGCATCGGAGAAAAGACAAGAAGCCAGAAGTTTCTCGAAATCAGATGATCGAGAATTATAATTATCGACGATAGATCGAGTCGCGAAAAGGGCTACTGAAGTAGTGTGAGAGCCATCACGAGAACAGGTGAAAAGGGCTACCTACTTACCTAAAGTAGTGTGAGAGCCATCACAAGAATAGGTGAAAAGGGCTACCTACTGGAGTAGAGTGAGAGCCGTCACAAAGAAGAGGTGAAAAGGGCTACCTACCATCAGAGTGAAAGCCACCGCAAGAAGAAAGAGCTAGACGGTCAGGGACCGGAGTACGCATATCGGAGAAAGACAGTCTGGGACTGTGAAGATTATTGGTCTGGGACCAAGACGATCGAGGATCGTATTCTGTAAAGACGTGGAAATTTTGTTGGTACACAGTCTAGGACTGTGAAGTTCATTGGTCTGGGACCAAGACGATCGATGATCGTAGTCTATAAAGACGTGGAAATTATGTCGGTACACAGTCTGGGACTGTGAAGTAAATTGGTCTGGGACCAAGACGATCAGGGATCGTAGTTCGTGAGGATATAGAAACTGGCAGAATACAACCTTGAGAAAAGTGAGGCACTCTCAAGTCAGAATGGAAGATTTTTCAAGTCCGGTTGGTAAGATTGAGAAGCTCAATAACAGAAATTATAATACGTGGAGTATTCGGATGCAATATTACATGCTCGGGCAAGATTTATGGGATATTGTTAATGGTGAAGCTTCAACACCACCAACTGATGTCGGAGAACTAAGAAAATGGAAGATCAAAGCCGGTAAGGCCATGTACGTGTTATCAGTCACCATTGAGGATGGTTTATTACAACGCATCAAGGATGCAAAGACACCGAAGGAAGCTTGGGACACACTCACAATGTTGTTCGCGAGGAAAAATGATGCTAGGCTCCAACAATTAGAGAATGAACTCCTGTCAATCTCGCAGCAAAATATGCCGGTAAGCGAATATTTCTCTGAAGTTAAAACTCTTTGTGATGAAATTTCAAAATTAGATCCAGAAAATGCCATTACCGAAACGAGGATGAGAAGAATTATCATCCATGGCTTGCGACCTGAATACAACGGGATTGTTACTGCAACTCGTGGATGGAGCAAAGAACCAACTTTAACTGAGTTGGAAAATATCCTAGCCAATCAAGAGACTTTAGATAAACAAATGTCTAAAGTCTCGATAAAAGATGACGAGAAAGCACTCTTTAGTAATAAAAGAGGCTTTATTAAAAGAAGCAAAGTTGTTACAAAGCCAGGCGTGGAAGAAAATAAATTTCGAAGGCAAGAAACATGGCCAAAGCAAGGGGGAAGGAGCTTTCAGCGAGGGGGAGCTCAAATTGTTCGAGATAGAGAAGACAGCGAAAATGTGAGGTCTCATTGTCGAAATATTAAGTGTTTCAAGTGTGGCAAGCTTGGCCACTATGCTCGAGATTGTCGATATAGACAAGTGCAAGGCTATGCAACAGTGTTCTCACGACAGGAGAATAACTATGAAGAAGAATGGGATTTTGAAACTGCATTTACTATTGAAGAATGCGAAGAACTCGTAGCTACTTGCACCACCGAGTTAGAAGAAAATGTTTATGATGACATGGAAGAAGAAATTGATTTTGAGAATACTCTTCGAAGACAAGAGGTAATTGAAGGAACGTCAAAGGAAAAGAACGAGTTGATGTTTCAGTCTTCAGAAAAGACTTTCGAGGAGGAAAGACGGTTTCAAGAAGTCGAGAAGAAGCTTGAAGATGATGTCAACATTGAGAAAGATGACAACGAGGTCATCGACACTGTTAAGACTTACAAAGGCGTGAAAGATATGAAGATCGATTATGAAGTCAACAAATTAATGGTAGTTGACAAAGTCGAGTATGCCAAAGTCAGAGACAGGCTAGCAGAGAGAATCAAGAAGAACGAAGATAGAAATAGTGTTGAAGCAAAGACGGAAGTGAACAAAATCAAGAATCAAAAGAGAAGAGAGCAATCAACGAAAGATGAAGCAGAACTAATGATGCTGATGAATTTTAAGAAGAGAAAGAAAAAGAGAAGATATTTGATGCAAGATTTGATAAGTCCAGAAGACAGTCTGGAATGACAACCAAACCGACATCAAGAGAGTAGTTGTTGAGGGGGAGTGTTAAAGTCAACAACTCCTCTAGAATTCTCTCATCTAGAATTCTCTCCAAACTTTATTATTTCTCTAGGTTTTTCTAAAATTTTCTTAAGTCTTCTTTCTAGAGTTCTCTCTAGATTTTTTATTGTTCTTTCTCTAGAATATTAAACCAACACACTAGAACATTCTAGGTTGGTTTAGTAACCAACATAGAAAGCTATAAATAGGGTGGGATGTAAGTTGTTAGATGAAGAGAAGTGAGTAGAGAGAAAAAGGAAGAAAAAGATATGAGTGAAGGAGTGAAGTTGTGAGTGCATATTAAAAGAGTGTGTCTAGTGTATATTTGGTCTTTTCTCATATTAATAAAAGAGTTGTTTTTCGGAAGTTACTGTAGCATCTCGAGATAAAGTTACTGTAGCAAATCGGTACTGTAGCACAAAACTACAATTGGTACCGAGAGTCAAAAATCAACAGAAAATAGACATATTTCCAATGGATGTAGGAAAATTCAAAATTTTTAAAAATTTTCAGAAATTACTTTTTCGACAGAAAATAAAGCATTTTTGATGAATTTTTCCATCGAAAATACTCAGAATTTTTTACAAAAAGACTTGGGTTTTACCGATGAAATTTTTGTTGAAAAAATCTTTTTAGGATGGAATGAAGACCTTTTTCAACAGAAATTTCGGTAGGAAAAGGTCATTTTCCTTATAATGGGAGTATGATTATGCATAGGAAATGTATTAGCACCTCTATAGCTTCTGTCCAAAAATTGTATCCATTAATCTTGGGTTATCTTTGATCTTGATATAAAATCAATCTTAATTTCAGTATTTAAAAATAATTCCCTTTACACCTTTTATTTCAATTAAAATCTCTTTGTTTTTGAATAAAATCTTTGATTTAGGAATAAAATGAAAATCTTTTGCGACAAATTTTTTTTCATAAATTTTTCAACATCTAGGCAGAATTGAAAGAAAAAAAAAAAAAAAGGCCCCTTCATTTAAGAATTTTCATAATAATCCTCCAAATCAGAGATAGCACTCATTTTGCAAGCAATGATCATTGGGGGACTCTCCAACGTCTGGATAAGATCTTGAGACCATTTTCACAAAGCCATACCATTCTTTTTATTTTATTTCTTAGAAAATTTTAATTTTACAATTATCCACAATTAATGACACTAAAATAAAAACATAAATAAATGCGAAGTAAATAAACGAACAAATAAAGAACTTGAAGCTAAAAAGTAATTAAAAGGCAAAATTTTAAATAACATAAACTAAAAGAGAAATGTAAATAAATGCATATAAAAGTAAATAAATAAAAAATGCAATAAAGTAAAGAGCAAATAAAATAAATAAAAGCGAATAATAAATAAATTACGAATTAAAATAAATAAAAATAAAAAGTTGCATAAGATAAATAACAATAATAAATAGGCAAATTAAAAGATAAGCAAATAAATAACTTAAAAAATAACGAAGATTAAAAATGGGTCCAAGGGAGGGCCGAATGCCTTAGAGAAAATAGTAACTAAATTGAAAAAGTGGATCAGGCATTCGAATGCCATGGAAAGGGCATCTGAATGCCTGTGAGAAAATTTAAATTGTACCAAAAATCGAGGTAAGGCATTCGAATGCCCTTTCTAAAAAGAAAAAAAAAAACATTTTTGGACAAAAATCAAAGTAGCAAAGCCCAAGGTAGGGCATCTAATGTCTTATTGTATTATTTTAGGCAGTTTGAGATTCACGATCGAGCATTTGAATGCTCGTTGCTGCACTTAAAAAAAAATCTCCAGAAACTTTTCAAATCAAGTTAAAATGATTATATTCTTTGATAACAAGCTAATGGCAACTTAGGGGAAGAAATTCTAAGAATCAATAACTCCAAAATGAAGCCTCTTTGTTTTTTTTTTTTTTACAAAACTTTGGTTTTTATTTTTCAACTCTTGCTTCACTGAATAGGAGGGAGGAAGCATTGATTGATTAATCCTTTATGGTTTTAGAAGCTAATCCTCTATCCTTTTGTCATAATAGTTTTTCGACTGGTAGAACTTAAAAGAAAGAAAACTTGTTTAAAAATTTAAAATTAGGAAATCACAAGAGTTGTCACCAATCATATTTGGTTTGGTGTGATTGATCACCTTTAAAAATTCATCTTTTCAAAAATCCAAAAATTTATTAATATTTAATAAAAAGATAATTTTTGGGGTCCACATAAAAATAAAAATCAAAGTGGATCCGATAGCACGGTTATGCGTGGGAAAGTATTAGCCTTGGTTATTGGTATTGTATTGGTACGTACAGGTGGTATTAGTCAGTACATATATGAAAAAATATATATTTGAAAAATGCCGATAAATCCGAAACGATGTGTCGGAACACATCGGAATTAATACGTACCAGTACCAGGGAAAAAACAGTACGTCCGTTGGTACAGTTTTGACTACCTTGGTATTAGCACCCCCACAACATTTGTTTGAAACAATACCTATTAATCATATGTTATCTTTTAACTTTACGAAAAAATGGTTTCAACTTCGATGTTTAAAACAATTCCCTAAATCAATTTTTAAAGTTAACATTTTATTATAAGGACAACAAATCATTTTGTTTGGAAATGAAATAAGAATTCTCCCCAGGATAAAATTTTCCTATATTTTTCAATAATTTGGCGGAATTTAGAAAAGTTTTTTTTTTTTTTCCAATTAAGAATTTTCCTTTCATTCCTTTAAAAGGGTATTCCTTTCTGAAGAATAATTATTGAAATTCCCTACCGCAACCTGGTAGGACTCAAGAATTATTTTCACTTATGTATATTGCCTTATTTTATTTTTCTTAAGAAAAATGACTCTTTACAAAAGTTTGATTTTTCTACAAAATATATTATTAAAACGAATGAAATGAATATGGCAAGAAATAGTCAAATATATATAAAAGATAAATAATTGACAATTGAAATGAAACATTAATACTTAATAAAGAAAGAGACATCATAAATAAATTTTTATTTTAGAAATAACAATTATTTTATTTTTGGTGAAACATTATGAAAACTTCTAATGTCAAAGAATTGTTTAGATTTTGGAGGAACTTAGAAATTTTTTTTTTCCCGAAAATTTCCATAATATTTTGTAAAACACAAATAATGCCTTTTCGTGAAAGGGCCACAAGAACACTCTTCACAAGAAAAATTAATTTTTTCTTTTTTTATTAATTTTCGTTTATCTAAGATTAATATTTATTTAAATTATTTATTTATTAATTTTCATTTATCTTCATATGGCAAGAGATAGTCGAATATATATAAAAGATAAATAAATGGTATTTGAAATAAAACATTAATACTAATTAAATTTTATTTTCAGAAATAATTATTATTTTATTTTTGGTGAAATATTATTAATTTGGAGGAATTTCTTAGATTTTTCAATAATTTGGAGGAACTTAGAAAACTATTCTTCCAAAAAATTTCATAATATTCTATAAAACACGAATAATACCTCTTCGTGAAAGGATCACAAAAAACACTCTACACAAGAAAAATTATTTTTTATTAATTTTCATTTATCTATCTAAGATTAATATTTATTTAAATTATTTTTCTTCTTTTTATTATTTTTCATTTATCATCATATACAATGTAACTTTATCAAAATTTCAATCATAAATTAATTAACTTTAAAAAATAGTAAATTTTTTTTCTATTTTTAAGTAGTTAAAGGATCTTACACACCGAGTAGATTGGCATGTCTAATAAATTAAACCTGATTTTATAGAAGATAAAGTTAAATCTCACTCAATCAAAGTTTAAAGATTAGGCTCAAATTTTTTATTTATTTATTTGTTTTGATTGGTCTATTAACAAGAAAGTAAGATCTCTGCAACAATCATATAGTTCAAGCTAGAAAAAATAACATTGAAATAAATAAATAATTAATTATAATAATTTGACACTAAATAAAAAACCTTGAAATTCATATTAGGAATCATCTTGATATAAAAACAATTTTAATTTCAGTATTTAAAAACATTTCCCTTAACACCCTTTATTGCAATTAATTCTTTGTTTTTTAATAAAATATTTGATTTAGGAATAAAATGAAAAATCTTTTGCGTCAAAAATATTCTCTAAATTTCTCAACGTTTAGACGAAATTAAAAAAGAAAAAAGTTTATTCATATAAGAATTTCCATAATAATCTTCCAAATTAGAGATAACACGCTTTTTGCAAGCAATGATCATTGGGGGACTCTCTAATTTTTAGGCAGGATCTCGAAACTATTTTCACAAAGTCATACCGTTTTTCTTCTTCTTTTTTTTTTTAGAAAATTTTAAAATTTTAATTATCCATAATTAATGACACTAAAATAAAAACATAAATAAATGTGAGGTAAGTAAACGAACAAATAAATAACTTGAAGCAAAAAAAATAATTAAAAGGCAAAATTTTAAATAACAGAAAGTAAAAGAGAGATGTAAATCAATACATATAAAAGTAAATAAACAAAAAATGCAATAAAGTAAAGAGCAAATAAAATAAATAAAAGCGAATAATAAATAAATTATGAATTAAAATAAATAAAAATAGAAATTTGCATAAGATAAATAACAATAATAGATAGGCAAATTAAAGATAAGCAAATAAATAATTTAAAAAATAACGTAGATTAAAAATGGGTCCAAGAGAGAGCCGAATGCATTAGAGAAAATAGCAGCTAAATTAAAAAAGAAAATGCCATGAAAAAGACATCTGAATGCCTATGAGAAAATTTCAAATTGTACCAAAAATCGAAGTAGGGCATTCGAATGTCTTTTTTGAAAAAAAAAATGGACAAAAATCAAAGTAGTAAATAACTTAAAAGATAACGAAGATTAAAAATGGGTCCAAGGGACGACCGAATGCATTAGAGAAAATTTCAAATTGTACCAAAAATCGAGGTAGGGCATTCGAATGCCTTTTTTGAAAAAAAAAAAAAATTGGACAAAAATCAAAGTAGTAAATAACTTAAAAGATAACGAAGATTAAAAATGAGTCCAAGAGACGACCGAATGCATTAGAGAAAATAGCAGCTAAATTAAAAAAAAAAAATGCCATGAAAAGGACATATGAATGCCTGTGAGAAAATTTCAAATTGTACCAAAAATTGAGGTAGGGCATACGAATGCCATTTTTGAAAAAAAAAAAAATTTTGGGCAAAAATCAAAGTAGCATTCGAATGCCCAAGGTAGGGCATCTAATGCCTTAGAATATTTTTTTAAGCAATTTCGAGATTCAAGATCGAGCATCCTAATGCTCGTTGTTGCACTTAAAAAAAATCTCCAACAACTTTTCAAAATCAAGTTAAAATGATGATATTCTCTGATAACAAGCTAATGGCAACTTAGAGGAAGGAAATTCTAAGAATCAATAACTCCAAAATGAAGCCTCTCTTTTTTTTCTTTTTTCTTTTTATTATTATTATTTTTGAAAACTTTGGTTTTTATTTTTCAACTCTTGCTTCATTGACAAAGGCGGAAGGAAGCATTAATTGCTTCGTCCTTTCTTATTTTAGAAGCTAATCCTTTATCCTTTTGTCATAACGTTTTTTTTTTACTGCTAGAATTTAAAAAAAAAAAAAAAAACTCGTTTAAAAAATCAAAATTAAGAAATTACAGAAGTCACCATCAATCATTTTTGGCTTAGTGTGATTGGTCGTCTTTAAAATTTTATCTTTCCAAAAACCCTAAAAGTCATTAATATTTGTTTAAAAGATCATTTTTGGGGTTCACGTAAAAACAAAAATCAGAGTGGGTCAGAGAGCACGGTTATGCGTGGAAAAGATATTAGCCATGGTTATCGACATCGTACTGGTACCAGTGGTATCGGTCGGCACATACCAATTTTGAAGAAAATTGGTACGATACCAGCATTGTACCATTTCGATTTTTGTACCAGCCTGTATCAATCTATACTGATTCGTACTGATCGATACCAAGGTACTAAATTTTGACTTTTTCACTTATTTAATTATTTTAACCAATTCTTAATGTTTTTTTCTCATAATCAATTTTATTTCTTCAAATAATTTAATTTAAAAATAAAATATGTTCATTAAATTAGGCTATTGAACTTGATTAATAATAATTCACTATATTTTTTAATATTTTATACTTAAAATTTTTGGATATTAAATATTTATACTTTTGAAAATTTATATTTACATATAAACATAAATGTATGTAATTGAGCTATATTTGCATTTGTATATGATATATTTTATTAAAGAACTTGAAAACAGGTTATATATATGAAAAACAATATTTGAAAAATGTCGATAAATTCGAAACGGTATGTCGAAACACATCGGTATCGATATGTACCAGTACCAAAGCAAAAATAGTATGTCCGTTGGTACAGTAATGACTATCTTGGTATTAGCATCCCCACAATGTTCGTTCAAAATCAATATCAATTAATCATGTGTTATCTTTTATCTTGATGAGAAAATGCTTTCAACTTCGATGCTTAAAGCAGTTCCCTTAATCAAATTTTCAAGTTCACATTTTATTATAAGAAAAACAAATCGTTTTGTTTGGAAATGAAATGAGAATTCTTCCCACGCTAAAATTTTCTTATATTCTTCAACAATTTGGCGGGATATAAAAAAGTTTTCCGATTAAGAATTTTCCTTTCATTCCTTTAAAAGGGTATAAGAATAATTATTAAAATTTTGTTCGACAATCCAGCAGTAACTCAAGAATTATTTTCACTCAGGTATATTACCTTATTTTATTTTTCTTAAGAAAAATGACTCAATTTTTTTTTACAAAAGTTTAATTTTTCTACAAAATTTATTATTAAAACGAATGAAATGAAAATGGCAAGAAATAGTCGAATATATATATATAAGATAAATAAATGGCAATTGAAATGAAACATTAATACTTAATAAAGAAAGAGGCATCGTAAATAAATTTTTATTTTTAGAAATAACGATTATTTTATTTTTGGTGAAATATTATGAAAACTTCTAGTGTCGAAAAATTGTTTAAATTCTCTAACAATTGGAGGACTTTAAAAAATTATTTTTTTGCTCGAAAATTTTCATAATATTTTATAAAACACGAATAATTCCTTTTCGTGAAAGGACCACAAGTGTTCTCTTCACAAGAAAAATTATTTTCATTTATCTTCATATGGCAAGAGATAGTTGAATATAAAAGATAAATAAATGGCATTTGAAATAAAACATTAATACTAAATAAAGAATGAGACATCCTAAATAAATTTCCAAAAATAATAATTATTTTATTTTTGATAAAATATTATGAAAACTTCTAGGATCGAATTTTTTAGATTTTTCAATATTTTGGAGGAACTTCAAAAATTATTCCCCCAAAAATTTTCATAATATTTTATAAAACACGAATAATGGATCTTCGTGAAACTACACAAGAAAATTATTTTTTATTAAGTTTAATTTATCTATCTAAGATTTTTATTTAAATTATTATTATTTTTTCATTATTTTTTTATTTATCTTCATATACAATGTAACTTTAACAAAACTTCAATCATAAATTAATTAACTTTAAAAAATAGCAAAAATTTTCACTATTTATATTATTTTATTTTGATTGGTCTATTAACAAGAAAGTAAGATCTCTGCAACAATCATATATGTATTGCAAAATGATACCTTGGATAGCAGAGTATAAGTTCAAGCTAGAAATGAAAATAACATTGAAACAAATAAATAATAATAATAATAATAATAATTTGACACTAAACAAAAACCTTGAAATTCATATTAGGAACCATCAACTTTACAAGAAGATATTCTAGATATGCTGTCAAAATCTAAGAAAATAACAGAGGTGTTATCCTTTGTTCGCAGTGTTCTAGCCTCATTCAACAAAACATTTGCAATCTTCTCTGCCAAATTCTCCTTTTCTGTCAAATGTCTCTCCCTCGACTGATTCCAAAGTTTTTTTTTGTCAAAATTATATTTATTAGGTAAAAAGAGAAAATTGGATATCCAGGAAACTGCAATATAATTAATACCTGTGCAACTAACTGAACTGCCTTCTTAATGCTAACAACATCCCAGAATCCGTCGCTGCAATCACAAGGAAAATATGATATTAAAGTATTTTCCATTATAGAGTGGTCCAAAATAGGGGTGTAATCGAGTCAAGCCGAGTTCAAGCACTAAGAAGCTCGAGCTCAACTCGAAATTCAAGACTCGAACCTCGGTTCGAGCTCGATTCGAGATAAAAATCGACCTACTCAAACTTGCTCGATTAGGCTCGTTTACTTAGTAAAAAATGAACTCGATTCCAATATTCAACTTCAAACTCGATTATTTGCGTTCGAGCTTGAATTCGTGTTCATTGAGATATTTTTCAATACTAATTAAAAATAAAAAATATATATATTGAAAATAAAAAAAAAAAACTTGATTAAGCTCGCGAGCTACTCGAGTCAAGTATTAGGATACTTGAATTCGACTCGCTCGATAGCTCGAACTCGAACTCAGCTCGATAATGACCGAACCGAATTCGAGTTTTCTTCGAGCCGAACTCGAGTAGCTTGCAGGCATAGGTGTCTCGTTTACACCCCTAATCCAAAAAGAGAATAATGGATCATATAATACGACCTAAACAAAGAAATGTAGATAAAATTATTTTTTTTAATCACAAATCAACCGAGACAGTCACAATTTGTTTTAGTACGCAAAATTCTAAACAACGAGAAAAGATCGATAGAATCACCTTGCCAGTAGTGCAAATGCCCCACTTGTTTGATCGATATGCACAGCTTTACTTATAAAAGGCTCAGAACTAAAGCGTGAATCTTGCTGTTTCACAAACTTGTCTCCAAGCATCCTAGTGAGGTTCAAACCTGAAACAAGTGGTCAATTACTCAATATGTACCTTATTTTATGATGCTGCTGTGCCGAGTCCCGACTCCGGACTGTAATGACTAGATACAGAAATTTGCACATACCACATAGACGTGTTTCCCCATCTTTTAATGGTTCCCCTATTCCTTCGATGCGGAGTCTTTCAGAATAACTAGTTACTTTATGGTCTTCTGTCATCTTAATCTGCTTACCTTCGACACTGTCACATTAAAAATGTATTTGGTCATAAGTACATCACTAAAGGCATCATTCGGATGAAAATTTTCATTTTAAATAAACGATAACAGGATAAAAAGTTATAGGAAAAACAGAAAAATGATGAGAAAATTCTGCAGGAGGTAGGACAGCAATATGACCGTATGACACTACAAAAGGCAACAGACATTGCATTCACTACAGTGGTCATTATCATAAGCTATGTTACTCGGACTCAGGTATGAGTGTCGGACACTGGTATGTGTCCGACATGGGTATATTTAATTTTTTCCAAGATTTTTATGTATTTGGAGGGTTCTTGGAGGATCATATCCCATATCCATGTCCATATATGTGTCGGACACGGGTACTTCAAAAAAAAAAATGAAGAGTCGGAGCAACATAGATCATAAGTACTTCAATTTCAAGTAATAGTTAGATGAATCAAAGACTTAAATGACACCAATTAGCACAAGTAGCTTCTGACAGATGCCATTAGCTTTCTTCATGAATTGCTGACAACAATTTACCCATATTTTTAACTTACAAATTACAATATTACCGAAGAATCACAGATAATTTCTTAGATATGATTATGAATAGGGCATGATCGAGCGATATTAATCAAAATTATTGTCAAGAGAACCCATATTACCCTGCTTTGCCTAGCAGGGAATCTTTTCAAGACTCCAAGTGATAAGACTTTGATCATAAAATACCCCAATAACCCTAGAGATCCTACTACTTGAAACAATAAGGAGAGGAACACGTACTTCATAAGACAAGCTGAATCCCCAACGTTTGCACATTGTGCAAAGAAATTTTCATCATTATCGGCCCAAACCAGAAGAACCGTTGCAGTACAGCCCTGCAAGGAATTAATTATTATGATATGCAAACCATCAACTTCAATTAAGGGAGAAGAAAGAGATCCAATACACAAAGGATGTTAAGATGAAAAAAAAAAATTAATTCCAACGCACTATGAGAGATTTATCAACTAAACAACGATGAAAATGCCTATAGAAGGAAGAAAAAGAAAAGAAGAAAAATCAGGAGAAGGGAAAAACCTCATAATAGTTATTCATGCACGCTTCTGTTCGAGAGAATGCGTCTCTAAGAACATCTGAGGCATCACATTGTGACAAAACCCTCTCTCTTTTTACAGAATCTGATAAAATGGTAGCAACCATCTCAGGCAGAATCCTGGACATCAAATTCTTGAAACTTTAGTAAAATAGTTAAGTCAAAATCAGCATATCAGCTAAAAAGGGCAGAACTGCTAGTTTTTTGTCAGATAAGAAACCTTAAATCTTGAACTGAAAGCTTCATGTTACAAGAATAATGCAATTCAGGCCTTCAATACGATAATTGCCAGTTTAGAAGAAGCACAAGAAAATAGATAAGACAATGTTTCCTTTTTTTTAAATATATATCTTCATCAACCAAAGAGAACAAAAGAAAACAGAATCTAACTGATATGATGACAATATCCATTATGTGTCGCCATAATCCTTCATCTGTTTGTCACTTGCATTCATACACGAAAGTGGAGAGAAGGCTAGAGAAAGAAAAGGACAGATAAATAAAGAAACACGAAACTTCTCTCTTCCCTTAAATTTATGTCTCCAATAATCCCTTTCAGCGCTCTAAAAAAGGTCGTACCCAGAGCACAAAGCTCCCACTATAAGCAGGGTTTGGGGAAGGTCTCGATGTATGCAGCCTTCCTCTGTTTGCACAGAGAGGCTGTTTCCAGGGTTTGAATCCATGACCAAGCGGATAGCCAGTAGACACTAACCATCGAGCCAGGCATGACCTTCAACCCACTACCGTATTCAATAATTCTTCCTTGCTTTTTTTACTATGTATTCCACTTCCTTTTCCCTGCTCTAACCACTTTCCATGGCAAATACACTGAAAAGTTCACACTGGTAATATTCCGAATTTCCACTTCAGTAAATACTCTAGCACCAATTACAATATTGTTGACCATCCATGACCATATAAACACTTGACTGTCAATTGTTTAATAAAAGGAAAAGAATAAAACAGAAGCATGCAGGCATATGTAGGAAGATGATGGTTGGAAATGTCAGCTATTAAGCAGTCTAGCAATCATGAAAGGAAAGGTATAGAAGAAGAAACAAACCTTTTATGGAGAGTGCTCAAAGTTATACTCTAAAATAAGAGAATTCTCAAAAGCCAATGATCTATCATATAGTTAGAAGGCGTTTAAGAAAAAATTAGCACTTAGACACCTAAATATTTCAGAATCTCTCGAGATATATCTAACATTAATCCAGAAATATAACAGGATACAAGTGAGTGAAAAGTGTTGTGGTTCGATGGCTGGAGTTCGCCTGGTCTGAAATCTTCTTTTAATACTACCCAGTAACTAATATGTCATAACAGTAAAAGGCATTAACAATCAAGTACAAGATTATATGACAATATAAAATGAATAAATCAAGCCAACAATTAGGCTTTGCTTGGTAGGAAGGATAGAAAGGCGTAAAAATGGAAAATTTGTTAATCAAATGATTAAGCTACAAAGTAGAAAGGTACCATTTGATTAACTATTTTTCCATTCTTACTTCTTTCCATCCTTCCTACCTAGCAAAGCCTAAGTCATAGCAATTATCAGATTAGAAGATCATGAAACTCATACTATCTGAATTTAAACAAACACAACAAACACAGATGGGAAAAGATGCATATTACTTTATGACAAGCTTTGAAGACTATGATACACTCTAGTAAGCATGATTGAGCATATATATGCACACAAAAAAAAGGTTTATCTGATAATAATCAAAATATGAGAGGTCTAGGAGTCAACCACAAACCCTGCCAAGGAAGCACACTAAAAGATGAATAGGAATACTAACTTGCTCGCAGATTTGGCAGCCTCAACACCACCATGTCCATCACAGATACCAAACACCCCGAACTGCAATATCAGCATGAATATAAGATTCATCGGTTCTGATAAAAGCAGAAAAATATCAACTAAAAAATTAGTAACTTGAAAACCTGATCAATGCCAGGAAGAGGCCATTGATAATAGCAAACATCTTCCATGGGAAGCTTCTTTCCTCCTCGACGCAACGACATAGGGTCCGAAGTCATACCAACTCCAAAAGGGACCAGGCACTCATTTTGGGATGAAATATGAACCTGTCACAGAAGACAACATGCAATCAATAAAATTAGCTGCAAAACCAAAATTGCCATGCATTACGAACTGAAATGCACATTTTATCATCTGTAATGAGTACATAAGAGAAATTACTTAACAACAATTGTCTACCAAAAAACTAAAGCAGTTACGTGAACAATCATGTCTACAATCCTAACCATATAGGATTTTATCTTATGGACAACAGTCTATCAACTGTTAACTGATGGTGCACCATCAATGTTCAGATCTTCAATTTACCTCAGCACTCGTGAAGGATAGTTATGAACAGAAGTAAATGAGAGTTCCCTGAGAATAAATAAATAATATTGGACAAAAGAAAGAGCACAAAGATTATGTATTTTGAGAATGTCAAAAATGGATGTGGCTTGTGGCATATGACACAATTTCTTAAAAGGTATTTTATATCAGTAGGATGATCCTGACAGTTGAAATAGACAAAAGATGAGTAAGATATCAGTTCTAAACTCATGATCTCAGATTATGACAATCTTATGAGATTGCTGAAAAAAGAAAATGTACCAAAATGCAAATTCTTCAATATCCTGGAGAAGTGAATAAAGAAAAGCTCTTGTTCGTGCAAAATTCAGTATTTATGAACATAATAGAATTTATATAGAAAATTTTGGTATTCAGAAGCAAAAGTGCCAGATTACAAGTAAATAAAAACGCATATAGACTTACATATATGTTTGAGGTTGTGCCAAGTGTTATTGTGTCTCCACTAGCAAGTTCCATTGGGGAACCCCAATGCCTACTTCCAGAATCAGGATGATTAATTGGCCGAGAATTCAATAGTGTTCCATTGAGGCTACCCATGTCTACCAGCTCCCATTTTAATTTCTGCAAGAGTTTGCAAATGTTCGAAACAATTAGTGCACCATATATATAGCATGCAACCAAATGCAAACTACTGTCATATAACTTGTAAGATGTTTACATTTGAATTCCAATTTATCATTGCATGCTTTCCAGAAACCTCTGAATCCTTCAATAATAAATCACTTGGAGAAACTCTTCCAAGGGTCAATGGTAGCCTTGAAGTGCTTGTTGACTGTACAGAACAACGAATTCCACGAGAAGGACCAGATATGACCTCAAGAGAGAGGCAACTTCCTGCACTTCTAACAGAAAGATATAATTACATGCTTCACACATTCAATCTATAGAAAGAGAGCAATATATTAATCTCTTTATAGGAGTGAGAGAAAACAGAAATTACTTTGATCACTGATAGTCTTGGGCACAAACTCTTGTAGGCTATCATTTTCTCCACCAAATTTTAAGTTTTGACTTTGGTTTTCGGGTCTACCAAGTTTTAGCACTTCAACTAGGTGCTCTGTCAGCAATGGACGCTTTAGCGTCTGACCAACCAAAATATCCTCTGAAGGATCAGATATTACATCTAGAACCAGGCTATCACCTGTACAAAGTAAATCATTAGTCTTTGGATTTGCTTAAGCAGGAGAACAGTTAAAGCATAATTATAAAGAGAAAAACAGTAAAAGATGGAAGCAAAAAGTTAATACCCTGAGCCAAATGGGGAGATGCAGAGGGGAGCCGCTGTTTGTGAACAAGTCCCTGAGTACGAGGTGAGCGCAGAAGAGCTTCATTTTGGTGGCATGCTCCCTCTAAATCATAATTTCTTGTCAAATCATTGCTTTGATCTCGAGCGAGATCGACATCATCTGATACAAGAGGCCTCTCAAAGTCACCAACCTACAAATCAATGTAAAGTGTCAAAATATAAGAGGACCACAAGACTTTCAAACAGAAACAAATCCACAAAAGTTTCCAAGTATTCCCCTTGACCGAAACGAAGGAATATAATAAATATGCACAAATGCTATCACAAGTTTTGCATTTAGATAAACAAACACATGCAGGGTTTTAAAGAAAGATCCCAACTCTTGCTTCCATCACATGCATTTAAATCGTATGGGTTGAGAGGGAAAAAGTTAAAGGAAGAGAAACAGAGAGAAATCATTTAAAAGTGAAATTTAATTTCGATATAGTTGTTTGGAGATATGATAGAAGAAACGAAGAAACGAAGAGTAAGATGAGATAATTATATGATACTAGGATTGTTGTTCCACGTTTGGAATAAGTGAATATATTTGGAAAATTAGGCTATTGGTTGGTTTCATTGACCTCCAAATGTGTCACTTACCGAGAGATTGAAAAAGTAATTTATAAGATAAATTATAAATGATAATTAAGTTATCCTCTTTCCTCTTCTCTCCAGATTTTTCCAACCAAAGAAGAGAAATCAACAAAGCTCTTGATGAAGTGCCCTAGGGGCACTTCTTAAAGCTAATGTTCGAAGAAATATTTTCATTCAATGCATTGAACATCAAAAACATTCACCCTCAACCACAACAATGGTTGCATATGTATTTCTAAAAATGGCAGCTTCACAAAGTGTCCTTAGGATAGGGCACTCATTGGCATCTATTCTTAGCAAATATGTGTTAAGTGGTCAATCATTGTTGACTCGCTCAGAATAGATGTCACGAATCCCCAAGCAGATTTCCTACCATATTAAATCCACTAAACTACATGCCATATCCGATATTCATGATTGAAATCCACATTTCAAACAGCTAGTAAAAACAGACTACATACTAAATGCCATATCAGATATTCATGATTCAAATTCACATTTCAAACAGCTAATATAAAACGTAATACATGTTACGCCCGCTATCAGCTTTTGATCCACTACAAAATCAGTTACTCCTCTAGCATCAAAATAAAATCTATGATCCACTAGAAAATCAGTTACTCCTCTATCATCAAAATAAAATCTACTGCCACCACGGAAAAATACCAAAAAAATATTTCAATGAAATGCATCTCTCCAATTTGACGAATCAAGTAAATTTGCACTACATTTCCACTGATTTCAGCAAACTGAAAGCTGAACTACAAATAAAAACTACCTACCATATCAGAGTCCTTTTCTATTTATTCAAAACATCACTAATTAAATTCACCGCATTGATTAATTGCATACAAAATAGAAAATTAAAAAATAATAATAATAATAATAATCTCGAAATCTAAAGTTCTGCAATTAAAAATTAATCACTAATTAAATTCACTAATTAAAAACCTAAAGTTCTGCAATTAAATCAATCTCGAAATCAAAATAGAAAATATAAAAAATAAAAAAATTAAAGCTCGTAATTACCAGAAATCAATAAAATATTTATTAACAAATAAAACCTCAAAAAAGATTCCAGCTCCACCTAAGCTCAAAAGGCAATGATCCGCAATCATAAAATATACAATTAAACCTAAACCAATGCTCGTGAAATAGATTTCTCTTATAATCCAACGAAAATTCTCTAATAAAAAATAAATCAAATCGGGGGAAAAAAAAAAAAAAAAGAGGAAAGAAGATTTGATGAAGGAAACGGAAAGGGGAGGAGATGGTACCTTGAGGGTGCGAGAACGAGAAGAGAATGAGAAGAAGGAGAAAGAGAAGAAACGCCATGGTTTGAAGGCGAAGAGGATGAGGATGATGATAAGGAGCAACATAAGGAGAAGGAGGGTGAAAACGACAATGCTTTCTAGCATCGCCATCGTCGTCTTGCGCTCTCTCTCCTCTCAGAGAAAAATTTCAGATTCGGCTCTTCTTCGCGAGAACCTCGCTTTGAATTGGTCGCTCCTCATTTTCCCCCAATTTTTTTTTTTTTTTTTTGGAATTAATTGTTATTTCCTTAACGTCAACGTATCTATTAAATTTTTGCCAAAATATATTTAAATCATTATACTCTTAGAAAAATTATTAAAAATACTGATACTGTACGTGTACGGGGATTTCTGACATGATAATTTGTATATTCATATTGTATTCATATTTTTTTATATTAAAATTGTGTTTAAAATATTTTATATTTGTATAAATTTTAACGTGTTAATAATTTGTATTATATAGATTTTGAAATATTCGTGTATTTGTATCGTGTTTCTAATTTTTTTTTGTTATATTTTAAATTTTTTTTCATATCGTATTCGTGTCGTGTCTAATATTATCAGATCTGATGCATGCTACGTGGTATGCATGCATGAATTTTTTTTAAACCAAAGCATGATTTTAATATATAAATTCTAATTGAATTTGTATTACCTTCACAAATCAAACGATTTAAATTTAATTAAACATTGACAAAAAAAAATATTATAAAAAGAATTAAATAAAAGATGTATATGTCTAGTCACTAAAAAAACTACCATTTAAATGAAAATTACACTTTTTTTGCATTTTTTTCTAAACTCAATTTTTTTAAAAAAAGAGTTTTTTCACCCGCATAATGGATATGTGAATTTTAATATTTATAACCCTATTGATTGAATTTAATATCATAATTCAAGTGATATTAATTCAGTTAAAAAATACATAAAATTAAATTATAAAACAAACAATATATATTAACTCAATTCTCCTTTTTTTTCTCTATTCTAAAAAAATATAGATGAAGTTATCTCAATTTTTTTTTTCTGATTTTCTTACTTTTTCTCTCTTTTAATTATCTTACTTTTTATATTTAAAAAATAATTTATTTATTTTTAATAATATATTAATAAATATTTATTCATTTATTAATTTCAAATATGCATAAAATTAATATTATTATATGTAAGTGAATCGGTCCAAAAATAAAATTAAAAATGTAAGTGTAACTATAGGGGAATAAGACATGATGATGCATATAACATGAACCGTTTTGGTATTTTAAGACCTTTATGTTTGTTGATTCGATTTTGTCTTAGATTAAGAGGTCTGCACATTTTGAGTGGATTCCGCCAAATTAATCCTAGAATTTAATTTTTATTATCTTTTTCTTAATTATTTTGTTGTTTTATTGGGTAACTATACAAGAGGATCTAAGATTATAATTATTTTCTTGAAATGTTTAAAGTATTTTAAAATTTTAAGATTTAATTTCTTTATAAAAAAAATGCTTCGTTGATAGTATTTATGCCACAAAATACGTTGAAGAAATATACTGTTCTATTTATAAAAAACAAAGTAAAAATTACCTTAAATTGCAACATAAAAGATATTGAATTTTTCTTATGTTAGTAATGTATTAAATGTAAAAAATTTCCTAAAATGATAATAAAATAACGGTTTGGTTAACGGGTGTAAAATAGACACCAGTTAAAAATTATTTAATTATCATTTAAATTTTTTTGTATTTAATATATTATTTTTACTTAATTTAAAAAAATAATACATTAATATATTTTTTTTATAAATGTCACATTAATCAGTATCATTATACATTTATTAACATTTCCCGAAAATAATATTTAATTAGTGCCTATAAGCGCCCGTTAACCGGATCACTCATTAAAAAATTATAAAAAAAATATTAACATATTTTAAACACGTAATTAATTTTTTCTTCCTTTTAAAATTTTCTTTTGTTTTTTTTTTCAAAAAAGGAAGGCAAATTCTAAGAAACGTTTATAAAGAGATTTTCACTTTGGATTTTTTAATTTGATAATTTAATGAGTGTTATATTTGAGTAATTCTTAATCTTTAAGTAAAAATCTTAGTGTTGAAGGATTATCTATCTAACTTTATAACATCAATGATTCTCTCTTTCAATGATTTAGACACCTTTTTGTAAATGTTTCTACAAAAAGATTTATCTTAAATAACAGTTTTCCCCTGCCTTATTATATTCTTATTATTCTTGGGCTAACTGTCAAACAAATACTATCAAATCTCTTCTGGTCAGGCTAGTGCCCTTTCATTTAATGGCAAAGTGTTATTATTATTTTTAGGATTTTGATAATAATACACTTTTTAATATTATTATATAATAATATTTTTATTTAATATATTAAAAATAATAAATAAAATTATTAATTACTACATTTAATATAATATTATAATTATAAATAGTATATTAATTAATTTTAAAAAATATCCTAAAAGCATTCGTTAATAAAATCTTTATTTTTATTAGGGAAATATTAAGCAGTGTCATTAGAAATTGGTTAAAATGATATATATAAAAAGAAAAGTATAATTAATGCATTATTTTTTTGAATTCAGTAAAAATAATGTATTAAATATAAAAAAAATTAAATAATAAATAAATAATTTTTAACCAATATCTATAGAGATTAATTAACTGAACCCTTTTTATTATGCCTTTTTGTGTGACATAAAAGCAAAGATTTGTTAAGTTTCAATTTCAGAATATGCTATGAAGCTAAGCAATCTTTTCTGTTGAAATCAATGGTGTTGGGTGGAGAGTGAGGTAGGTCAATTGAAATTTCAAAGTCTTTAGTGTTAAACAAAAAATCACCTAATCACAATGGTATTTTTTTTTAATATATATATATAATTTAAGAATAGGGGAAAAAATATAGATATTGAGATTTAAACTCTAAATTTTTTAAATATCATTTTTTAAAGATGACTGCATGATTTAATTGAACTAATCCACAAAAATGTTATTTTAGTAAAAACTTAAAAGATGTATACGTAACTTTTTTCTTTTCTTTTTTAAACATAAAGATAGAGAAATATTAACCAGTGTCACTAGATAATAGTATTGATTAAGGTGATATATAGTAAGAAAAATATAATTAATAACTTACTTTTTTTAAAATTCAGTAAAAGTAATATATTAAATGTAAAAAAAATTCCTAAATTAATAATTAAATAATTATTAACTGATGTCTATAGACACCGATTAAGTGGACCTATAAAGATATATAAAAAAACCCGGACATATAAAAGTAAAAATGATAAAAACAAGGGTCAATTTAAAAAACATCCCATAAATAGTAAAATAATTGTTAAATAATTTAATAAAAAAATTTATTTGAAAAAGAGAAATGGAGAAATTAAAAATTATTAGGAAGAAAATTAGAAAGTGTAAACACTTAAATAACCTTAATGAAACATTTAGAATCCCTTCCCCTTAGAGCTGCTCATGGGTTGGGCAATCCGTCCGGCTCGACAGGCCCGGTTTGCTCGGCTTGGGTAACCATTTTGTGAACAGTAATAGAAAAAATTTATTTAAATTTAATTATAAATATTAATATAAAAATAAAAATTGTATTAATATGAACAGTAATTCGGGCCTACAGGTCGACCCGAGCTCGTCCAGGGTCGGACTTGGGCAAGGAAGTTAGAAAATTTCGAAATTAAAGGAGGAAACATGTTATTTCATTAAGAGTATAATGGTATTTACAATTTTTTTCCTAACAATTTTTAAAATTTTTATAAATTATTTAAGTTTATTAGATCACTCAACAATAATTCATACTCGGAAGGCATATTTTTCAAATTCTCCCTTAAAACAATGAGGTAAAAACTATATTTATATTTATACTTTTATTTTTTAAAAACAGTTTTAGTGAGGCCACGTGTCAATTGTGGAGCTGACACATGGATAATTTTTTTAACTTTTTATTTTTTTTAATTCAAAGTTTTTTATTTGATTAAATTTTTTTAACAATAATCCCTTTTGATGTATTCGGACACGTGACATTTTTTTATTTTTTTTTATGCTTTTTTAAATTCAATATTTTTATTCGATTGCTTTTTATATTTTATTTTCTTTAAATTCAATTTTTTATTTGATTTTGTTAGAGAATGAAGAAATCGAAAATTTTGATAAAAAAGTTAGTTATAAAATTCATTTTTTTCTAATAAATATCAATACTTAAAATATTTACAAATCTATATATATAGTAATAATAATCGTATATTATATTTATATACAAATATACACACTACATTTAAAATTCTCAATAAAATTAAAAACAAATCATTTTTTATTAAATAAGATCGATAAATATCGTTTAATATAAAAAGTAAATGGATAATAAAAAGAGGTAAAATAGAATAAGGATAGAAAATAAAATTCAAAAGGAAAATATAAAATATAAAATATAAAAATAATATGAAAATAATATATTTACATTTTCAATGTTAACAATGATCTATTATATTATATTATATTCTATTTAATTTTATATCTTTATAATTAATTAATTGGTATATTGAAGTTGAGCCACGTAAACCGAAGGCCAAACACTAGTGCTTATAATAAATAGGAGAAAAAAAATCGTATTAATAATTTTAAACACTTAAAAAATCATTAAAAAAAATGTTATTTTGTAACTTATATTTTTTTTATCAATAATTTTTTCATCTACCGAATGTAATGCACGGGCCAATAACCTCTTGGCTTAGTGGTCAAAGGCTTCGTGGCATATGTAGCTCGGATTCGAGCAATCCCTCCCCATTCTCCAAACATAAAAAATAAAAATAAAAAACAAAGAATGTAACGCACGGATTTTTAGTTCTCTTATTTTACTTAATTTGTCATGTATTTCTTATTTGAATACACATCGATCGATACGTATACATATATAAAAAATTAAAAAAAAACAATATTAATAAAAAAAATAAATTAATATACACACGTCGACACGTATACATATCAATAAATATATATACACATACTAAAATAAAAATACTTTTATTCATTTTTTTTTAATAATAATAGATTCAAATCTAATTTCTTAACAAAAAGTATATGTATTTATCATTGAATAAAAACTCGATATTAGTTTTTATGCCTTAAAGAAAAAAATATATTAACAGAAATAAAAATTAATATACCTGCTTCTTCTCCATGATGCCTTGGCCAAAAAAAAAAAAAAGGAAGCACCACCAATATTTTGAGACAGGAAAAAAAAAAATCTTGGTTGATTTGTTTCAGATGAAAAATGAAAAAAAAAAAATACTAATCATTATAAAGAGTAATTTCCTAGCATACTTCAATTACTTGGCTTTCTTTTTTTTAGTAAAAAAAAAATTACTTAGCAGGTGAAAAACGAGGACGCACGTAAAAGGTAAGGTAAAACATGAACAAAACGGATGCGCGCAGCAGGGATTTCAGTGGCATTAATTGATATACTATATTTACCAGAGAAAACGGAAAGTCAAAAGATTCAAAATTACATTGTGTCATAACTCATATTTAATTTTGTTTTATATGGAAATGATATTAATGGAGATGATTCATATTTCATTCCTACTTTTATATAGGATACTGTTTAATTACTTTTTTTGGTTATGTCTTTAATTATAACTTATCCAAAAAAAAAATTATAATTATATTCATTAAGGATTATATATAATAAAATACGAGGCTTAATTTAATTGGTTCATACAATTATTTTTAAGAGATGATATTCAACAAGTTTAGAGTTCGAATCTCAACATATGCATCCTTTTTCCCTTTCCTTAAACTATGGCCTCTTTTATACAAAAAAAAAAAATTATATATTATATATAATAAATTAATTAAATTAAAATAGACAAATCAATCAACAAATGAATAATCATATAGCTAGATAAATTTAATATAAAATTGGACTAAACTACACGTGATGAGATTTGAATTTGAGATTTCAAGATTTCAGAACCTCTTCTTTATTACTAAGCCAAGATCACAATGATCTTCGGATCGATCAGAAAATCCTTTCAGTTGACTAGAATCCGTTACTTGAATGAAATTAGATATTGTAGAATCATATTAAATAGTTGATGATACATTCAATATCTTACTAAAGAACCGATCGTTGTTTACCAACCATATATTGTCTAACCAAATCCAATTCTCTTTCGATGTGTTCCTCAAAAAATCTAATTCGTGCAATTTTTCCCCCCAACTAACGAAGAGATCTTGATAGAACTACCACATATGAAATTAAGCACAACTTTGCAAAAAAATAGCCACTTGCCTCTCGAAAAGAGTTGGGAAACATGCTCAATATTATTTGATTGAATAGTGGACCCAGTCATTCACTTTGCTATCTTATTTAACAAAAATGGTGATATTGTTCCTCCATTGATCAAGAATTTTGGTTTTAAAAAGTATTATGATCGTCCAATAAGAAAGATTTCAACTTTTTTTTTTTCTTTCGAATGAACGATTTGAAGACCTATTGATTCTAACAATGAATTTACAGAGTTGATCATTTGGACCTTTCAATTCATAGATGTGAATCTCAGATCTATGAATGGGGATATTCCCGAAACTCACAAAGAAAAAATGAAGTGAGCTAGACAAAAAAAAAAAAAAAAAAAAAAGAACAACTTCGACAAAAAGAAACGCAATGACTCAGACAAATCTTTTTTGTCGATAACCTCAGACCAATAAATCGAATAGTGATTTATACGTTTTTATTTCATCTATTCCATGGCTAGAACAGGAGATACACGTTACACCACGATTTTAATCAGAGGAGAAATTTCAAAAAGTTGCAAATCTATTCATTCTATCAATAATCGAGCCAGATCTAGTGCATCATAAGGGATTTGCCTTTTCTATTGATTCCTATGGATTAGATCAAAAACAATTCTTGAATGAGGTATTCAAGTTCTAAGATGAATTGAAAAAGAAATCTTTATCAGTTCTACCTCTTATTTTTTTATGAAAAAAATGAATCTTTTTAACGATGGATAAAAAAAGTGGTCTGAATCTCTTGTGGGAATGATTTGGAAGATCCATCGATGGGCCAAGGGACAATTTTAGGTAGACAATTTCTATGGGGTGTAAGCCTCCCAAAGGTAATGGACGCATGCAAAAGTTTTCTCGGGCTAGGTGGAGATTGCCCATTGAGTGCAAAGGCAGAAGGGAGCTTGACTACAAGATCCACCAATCGAGCAGGGACGAAAGTCCCGCCTTAGTGATCCGACGGTGCCGAGTGGAAGGGTAGTCGCTCAACAAACAAAAGTTACTCTAGAGATAATAGACTAATCTTTCCCACGAGCTCACATCGATCAGGAACGTTTGGCACCTCGATGTCAACTCTTCACCACCTGGGACTGCAGTATGTTCCAAAAGTTGGGTTGTTCACTCATTAAAACCTGTATTTATTATATAATATATATTATATGAGGAGGTATAAAGAGAAAATGGGAATTTCAAATCTCAAACCCCAATCTAATTAAAAAGGTAACAACTGTTAAATCAAGTCTAAGTTGTTTTCATGTTTGCATCCAATCATTCTGGATATATTTACGAGATAAATATCTTTTAAATGAAATAAATTTACATAATTATTTCTCGTGTCAACTACGGTACAAACTTTTGTGGTGCAAGCGGTGCGCTTCTTTTAAATTATGTTCGTTAGATGAAATGCTAGTGAGACTACGAGAACTTCAAGGAAAAGAATGAATTTATTTTGGAGGAATTACAAAACAAGGAAAAAAGATAAAATAATTTAGTATTTACACCAATTAACATGAAATGTTTATTATAAAGAAATAAAATTTTAAAAATGATTAAAAAGGAAATGAAAGGGAAAATTCCTGTTTTGACCTTTCTGGAAGAGGAAATAGGAGTTTTTTTTATCAAAGAATTGTGATTTAAAGTTTTATTTCTCAAAATCTTGTAGTTTTAAGTTTAAATGCATATGAAAGTTGATCTTTTTAATAATAAAACAAGGTAATATTTTCGAGTTAAAATAATTCATGAGTATTTTGCCGGGTCAGTTGGCAAGAATTTTATCAATTATCATTAACAACAAAACATCCTTTTTAGGAAAAGATAATGATGCGGATGATTTTAAAATAAAGAAAATTCTATATTTTGCCCGGTTTGTCGGGGAATATAGAAAATTTTGTAGTAATAAATTCTAAACCATTCTTAAATAATATGAATGTTTTTAAGGAAATTATTTTAAAATACCAAAACCAACTTTCATCGAGACTTAAGATAACACATGATTAATAACGTACCGTTTTATACGGGCGTTATGGGGGTGCTAATACCTTCCTCGCACGTAACCGATTCCCAAACCCGCAATTGTTTTTCTCTGGTTTCAATCGTGGATTTTAAAATTGGTTTTAAAAAAGATTTTAATTAATTAATTTTTTTTTTTTTTACAAAAACAGGTTTTAATAGGTGACCAATCACACCTAGCCAAAAAGTTTGGTTGCGACTCCATTTTTTGAGGTTTTTCAAAACCCACTATTATTATCGAGGACCTAATCTTTTTGACCCCCCAACGTCATTAGCGGTCACGAGATCGTTATGACACTTGAGATTATGAGATATTGAGTAGATATGATCTGAATCATATGTATGATAAATTAATTTTATTTAATTTTGAAACCCATGTATATCACGATCTAAAGATCCTGAGGGATCCGGCTGTTTTTTTTTGTATTAAATTTCCACTGCGTTTACTATTAATTATCTATTTTTTCTTAAAACATCTTTGAGCATGAGGTCAGATTTCCCTTCAACATTGCAAGAAGAACAAAACTAAAGTTAAGTGCTTTAACTGTGGCAAGAAGGGTCACTTTTACTCGTGAATGCACCGAGCCAAAGAATGTACAAACCCTTAAAGCATTTTCAAATGATATGAATATTATCAAAAGTAGTACATTTGTTCCTAGTACTATATTATTGACTGAATCTCATCCTTTGTAGACTGTAGACATAGGGGTCACAGACCATGTAGCATTAGACTGGAATGTGTTCATGGATTTCTGTCGAATTCCATGTGGGAAAAAATGTATTTATGTAGGAAACAACATAAAGGTTGAAGCACAGAGAATTGGCACCTGCAAGTTAAGTATGCATGTTGGAAGATCCCTAATCCTGCATGATTTTTATTTGCTCTCGAAATACAACGGAATATGCTCTGTGATTAATCTTCTTAAATATGGTTTTAACTTGAACTTCTCTGGTACTAGTGTTTATTTGTTCTTAGAAACAAATTATTATGGATCTAGATATTTAACGAATGATTTTATTGTATTGGATGTTGACTACACTTCATGCAGTAATCTTAATTATGTTATTTTTTCCTTAATTACATCTTCTGATGATGCAAATATTGATGTGAATATTTGGCATACTAGACTAGGTCATATTGGACAACATAGATTGGATAGATTATCCAAAGAGGGATTATTAGGTCTTATTGAGAAAGTTAATCTATCAATATGTGAAAATTGTCTAGTAGAAAAAATGACAAGAGAACCATTTGGTAAAGGGACAAGAGCTGAATTTTAGTTGCAATTGATGCATTTCGATATTTGTGGCCCAATGAATGTAAGGGTACGAAATGGAGCAATATATTCCATCACATTCATCGATCATTACAACGTTTCGGGTTAGTCTATTTGATTTCGCACAAGCCTAAAGCTTTAGAGTACTTTAGAAAATATTTAATTTCAGTGGAAAATCAATTAGATAATATTAAGGCATTAAAAACGAACCGAGGACATGAGTATTTGTTTGATCATTATGTGATGAAAAATGAATAGATAAGCATCTAACTCTATCGAGGACTCCACAACAAAACAGTGTTTTAGAGAGAAGAAATAAAACTCATTTGGAAATAGTTAGGTCTATGATGACCCAGGCAAATTTGCCTATCACTTTTTGGGGTGATGCTTATTAACAACTGCTTATGTATTGAATATAGTACCCTCCAAATCAGTTACATCCACCCCCTATGAATTATGGACAAATAGAAAACCCGATCTTAGTAATCTGAGACCTTAGGGTTGTGTTGCCTATATACATGAGCCCGCTGATCAACATGGCAAGTTAGGTCCAAAAGGCAAAAGAGTATATTTGTAAGATACTTTGAGAATTCAAAGAGATATGTGTTCATTGGTGAACAAGTAAGTGGGAGTGCAACTTAATTTGAATCTTAGGATGCCATTTTTCTAGAAAATGGTTTTCCAGGTAAGGATAAGATTAATCAGGACATATCTCTTTATGTGATGGAAGATCCTGACGATTTGATTATTGCAAATTGATTGGAGCATATACCTGATAATGCACCAACTATATCTCATCCAAGTGGGAGCATGACAAAAGATGATGAATTTGTTTCTCAAAAATCATAAGTCAGACGTAGAAATCGTGGAAATGTTCCTTGATGTCATTTTGACATAGAGGGAAAAGCCTTCATGATTACCCCAAAAGATAAGAAGAGCCAAGAAATGTTAAATAAGCTTTTTCTTCTAATGCAAAAGAAAAGTTGATGAAGACAATGGAAGAAGAGATGGAGTATACGAGATCAAACAATGTTTGGGAATTGGTTGATCTACCAAAAGTACGCAAAGCAATTGGGAACAAATTGATTCCCAAGATTAAGCATATGTCTGATGGGACTATTGAAAGATATAAGGCACGCCTTTAGCTTGGGAGGGGTATACTCAACAAGAGGGAATTGATTATGAAGAAACCTTTTGTCCTATTATAAAAGTTACCTCTATACACTTAACTCTGGCCATAGTAGCAAGTTTAGATTTGGAGTTGCATCAAATGAATGTAAAAACTACAATTCTAAACGGAGAACTAGAAGAAGAAATCTACATGGAACAACCTATAAGTTTCATCGACAAAGATCAAGAGCACAAAGTGTGCAAGTTATTAAGATCAATTTATAGTCTTAAACAATCTTCCAGGCAGTGATATATTAGATTTCATCAAGCAATCATTTCGTATAATTTTATCAAGATTTATGAAGACCACTGTGTATGTCAAAAGAACCAAAGACAAGTTTGTGATCTTGTCACTTTATGTGGATGACATATTGTTGGCCGAAAATGATAAGGAGTATATCATAATGGTGAAAAATTGGTTATCTTCAAATTTTGGGATGGAGGACATGGGTGAAAAAGTTTACATTCTTGGAGTGAAAATCACTCGGAATCGTTTTAAGAAATTAGTTGCTTTTTCACAAAAATCATATATTAAGAAAGTTCTTGAATGATACCAAATACAAGACTATAAGCCAACTGATACTCCTATTGCAAAAGGCGAAGGCCCGAGTCAAAGAATGTGTCCTAAGATTCAACAAGAAAAGGAACAAATGGCAAGAGTTCCTTCTCCAGATATGTGGGAAGCCTTATGTATGCAATGATATGCACAAGACCAAATACTTTTTACGCAATTAGACTCGTAAGTATATATCAAACGAATCCAGGTCAACCCGATTAGAACGCAGTTAAAAGGATATTGATGTATCTAAAAGGCACTACGGACTATTCCTTATGCTATCAAGGAAGTGATCTACATCTAATCGAGTATACGGACGCCGATTAGGAAGGAGATTTAGATGAAAGAAAATATACCTCCGGATATGTTTTCTTACTTAATAATTGATCGATCTCTTGGAGTAGTAAGAAACAAACTTGTATAGCATTGTTCACAATTGAAGCTGAATTTGTGGCATTTTCAGCAGCAATGCAAGAGATCGTTTGTCTTAAGAGATTTTTGAATCAGTTGGGATTTAATGAAGATGTATCAAACTCAATATTGGTGAATTGCGATAGTGAAGCTGCAATCGCATTCACAAAAAATCCTAAACATCATTCAAGGACCAAACACATAGATACCAAGAATAATTTTGTGAGAAACATGGTTGCACATAAGGAAGTCAACGAGTAGTACATATTTACGCACAAGATGATTGCAGATCCATCTACGAAACTGATGGCTGAGTAAAGGGGATGATTTTAGATCTAAGCAATTTGATGAATTACTTTTAAAAGTTCATATCAAAATAATACTAGTTGATGAGAGTTACTTCGAAAAAAAAAAAGTAAAGTCGCATTTTTTTGGGTTATTTTCTCAATTCCAATAAAACACAACTAGATCTAATATGTATGAGTTGGCGATCAGAATCTATATGGATAGAATTTATTGTGGGTTCTCGAAAAACAAGCAATTTCTGCTGGGCCTTTATCCTTTTTTTGGTTCATTAGGTTTCTTATTAGTTGGAACTTCTAGTTATCTTGGTAGGAATTTGATATCTTTATTTCTGTCTCAGCAAATAGTTTTTTTTCCACAAGGAATCGTGATGTCTTTCTATGGGATCGTAGGTCTCTTTATTAGTTCCTATTTGTGGTGCACAATTTTTTGGAATATAGGTAGTGGTTATGATCGACTCAATAGAAATGAGGGAATATTATGTATTTTTTGTTGGGGTTTCTCTGGAAAAAATCGTCGCATCTTTATACGATTCCTTGTGAAAGATATTCAGTCCATCAGAATAGAAGTTAAAGAGGGTATTTATACTCATCGTTTCCTTTATATGGAAATCAAAGGCCAGGGGGGCGTTCCTTTGACTTAAACTGATGAGAATTTGACTCCGCGAGAAATTGAGCAAAAAGCTGCTGAATTGGCCTATTTTTTGCATGTATCGATTGAAGTCTTTTGAAATGAATTGCAAAATAAATGCTTTCTCATCAAGAGTAAAAAACTCAAGCCAAGAATCCTCTTTTTTCTATAGCGGAACTAAATTGAAGTTTCTTCATAATGCCCATTCGAACCAAAGTAGACGTATACGGAATAGTCATAACATAAAAACAAAAAACAAAATTGTTTTTTTTGTCCACAAAAATTGTTTTTTATGCGTCTGTAAATGTAAAACCACTCAACTTAATTCAGTAACAAAACAAGCAAGAAATCGAAATAATGGATTCATTGCATATATCAAAATATTTCGAAATAAAGACTTTCACTTTTTATTTTCAATATTTGGAGTTGATAAGTTAGATACAGATAGATCATATCTTGTAAATTTTCTCTACTTTCCTTTTGTCAATCGACCCCTCCCTTTTTATCCTTTCTTTTGTGCTCCTTAAGAACTAAACAAGTAGATTTCTTTCTTATAACATAATGATAAACGTCATGATAACTTTTCTGTCTTTTTTTGTCACTCATTTTTTATTTTGATCAGCATAATATTTTTCGTAATTTTTTTTTTCAATTATTCCTGGACTCTAGATGATATATAGTTTAGATAACCAGCAAATTTTTTTTGACATATTTGATTGCTATCTTGATATAGACAGGGCGCTCATTCGTCTCAAAATCTGAATAGAATAATTTTTATTATTTGAAGCGGCTTTTTCGGGCAGTTATCGAAAGAGGGCAATTGCTTCGAATTTGATCAATTGAGATATCTGGAAACAATATCAATATAACAATAATATATATTTCATATTTCATTCGAACATTCAAATTCAAAGTGGATTCTTATTTTCTATTTTTGTATTTTTTTTAGATTCAAGGCCTAAGCACTGAATAAAAAAAACAGAGAGTAGATTCATGGGCCCCTACCTTATAATATAATGAAAGTCATGCTTGATAGAAAGATTAGATCACATAAAGTCAACGAATGAGGTGGGTTCATTAACAATTCACAGATGAAAAAATGACAAAAAAGAAAGCATTCATTCCCTTTATATATCTTGCATCTATAGTATTTTTGTCCTGGTGGATCTCTCTCTCATTTAATAAAAGTCTGAAATCTTGGATTACTAATTGGTGGAATACTAGGCAATCCGAAACTTTTTTTGAATGATATTCAAGAAAATAGTATTCTAGAACAATTCATAGAAGTAAAGGAACTCTTCTTGTTGGACGAAATGATAAAAGAATACCCGGAAACACATCTACAAAACCTTCGTATAGGAATCCACAAAGAAATGATCCAATTGATCAAGATGCACAATGAGGATCGTATCCATACGATTTTGCACTTCTTAACAAATCTAATCTGTTTCGTTATTATAAGTGATTATTCTATTTTGGGGAATGAAGAACTTGTTATTCTTAACTCTAGGGGTTCAAGAATTCCTATATAATTTAAGCGACATAATAAAAGCTTTTTCTATTCTTTTATTAACTGATTTATGTATCGGATTTCATTCGCCCCACGGTTGGGAACTAATGATTGGCTATATCTACAAAGATTTTGGATTTTCTCATAATGATCAAATTATATCTGGTCTTGTTTATACCTTTCCAGTAATTCTAGATACAATTTTTAAATATTGGATATTTCGTCATTTAAATCGTGTATCTCTGTCACTTGTAGTTATTTATCATTCGATGAATGATTGAAAAATGATTCACAGATTCAATTATAATCTTTCTTACTTTTTATATAAGCAAAGCATGCAAAGTCGTACTTACTTTACTCTTTCTACCCATCAGGAGAAACAATTTATCCTCTATTTCAGTAATTTCTTTTCAGTAAAAGTAAAAAGCAGAATCATGGATAGGGAACCATACTAGTGACCTACCTAATTTTATTGTAGAAATTTTCGGGATCAATGATTGGACCATGCAAACTAAAAATACTTTTTCTTGGATAGAGGCAGAGATTACTCGATCCATTTCCGTATTTCTCATGATCTATATAATAACCGGGGGATCCATTTCAAATGCATATCCCATTTTTGAGCAGCAGGGGTATGAAAACCCACGAGAAGCAACTGGGCGTATTGTATGTGCCGATTTCCATTTAGCTAATAAACCCGTGGATATTGAGGTTTCACAAGCGGTACTTCCTGATACTGTATTTGAAGCGGTTGTTAGAAGGCCTTATGATATGCAACTGAAATAAGTTCTTGGTAATGGTAAGAAAAGGGCTTTGAATGTGGGTATTGTTCTTATTTTTTCAAAAGGGTTTGAGTTAGCCCCAATTGATCGTATTTCACCCGAGATGAAAGAAAAGAAAGGCAATCTATCTTTTCAAAACTACTGCCCCACGAAGAAAAATATTCTTTTGATAGGTCCTTTTTTTGGTCAAAAATATAGTGAAATCACCTTTCCTATTAAAATATCCTATATACGTAGGTGAAAATAGGGGAAGGGGCCAGATTTATCCCGACGGGAACAAAAGTAAGAATACAGTTTATAATGCTATGGCAACAGGTATAGTAAGCAAAATCATACGAAAAGAAAAAGGGGGTACCTAGAGATGTGTATAATGGACATGTTAGATCTCCAGGATTACATAGGGTTTGATATACATGCTAAGTTGTTCAAAATGAACAACTTGTAATATTTCTCTCTTAAGTTTGACATTGACAGACATTGATATCTATTATTAATGCATACTAAAGTTTAGTACTTTGTTTCATGAAAACATACGCACGTGTATATATTTTTTAAGTACATATATAAGATTAAAGGCATGTCAGACAGATGTTTAGCCTTTTCACACAGGAAATCACCTCTAAGGCTTAGTGTCGGGTAGAGATGAGATTAGTTTTAAGCTTTAAAATTATAGAGTTTTACGAGAGCTCGAGCTTAAAATGGAATGCCTTGATAAGGAATCAAGACGATGTCATATAGGAATGAGTTTACGATCAAAAGTGAATGTCCCCACAATTCACTTTATCTATCTATGTATGCTTGGTGGAAGTCATGTTATTGAATTTATCGAAAAAGTAGAATTGTGGACTCAGGTTAGATACTGGTGTATCTGAACTATCACCTGTACGATGTTGATATTATGATAAAGACATACGCTCCAAGGGAAAATGAGAGTAATACCGAAGCATGTTTTTCATACCACATGTGCATTATTAGACCAAAATGGGTAACAGAAGAATTAATCTCTACTTCTAAGTAGTGTGAGACCCATGAGATCAACTAGAGATCTCCATAAGTACCCTTATGACCTTTGACTATTTCTTAAAGTTTCAATTGAATGTTTACTATCTTAGAATGTTGCCAATCATCATGAATGATTCGATCTAATGAGACATACCTAGAGAGCAGTTGAATTGGAATGGAAAGATTCAAGAAAAAGGGGAGATCATTTTATTGTCACATTCGATAGTATGCACTAGTGCACCAATTATGTTTTATATTGCAAACACAATTGTGAATACAAAAGTTTATTATATCACTGATATAAAAGAGATCATGAGGAACTGAAAATATGACTAAATGAAACTAGGGTGATGCATGCTTACTCTACTTAAACACTTGAGCTGCTATATATACTAATAGTTGTATAGCAGTCAGCTCTCGACATTATGAAGTATGTTGGTGGCACGACCTATTTTCTTGTATCAATTTTTGCAGAGAGAAGAGATATAGTTCTCTTGAAATTGATTATGAGAGTATGATGCTCATTATGTGAGAGTAGGAGATGATGGATCAGGGTCCACCCATATTGGGTGGAACTCGATCCAGTTGATCCAACCGGATCAAATAAATTGCCAAAAGAAAATTTATAATTTTTTTATTCCAAACGGCAAATAACTACTTGGGATTCAAACACATGTTTGAATCCCGGATAGTTACATTATAAAAGGAAGTATAAGTTCCATTTTTCAATCGATCCGTCAGAAGATTAGCTCAAAAAAAAAAGGCAAAACATTTTTCTCATCTCTCAAACTCTATGAAAAAACAAAAGGAAGAACTTAGTGCTTGGAAGTAGAACAATTTGCGGTTGGTGATCTTGTTCTTGATCAGTGAAACAAACCGTTCATCTTCAACCGATCTTATAAGTATTAATTTCGCATCTTTTATATAGATTATATTGATTTTAGTCATCAAAAATAATTGATTCGATGAACTCTAATATTCAACATGTGAATACATTTTTATTTATATTATGCATACATATAAATATAATCGTACACACTAATAATTAAATAAAAATGGGTTCAATTTAGTTAAGAAAAGAAATTTGTGAATTCTAAAAAAATAAGGAGTATGAATAAACTAATTAAGTCCAGATATGAAAGAAAAGCAAACAATTAGTAGTAATATAAGCATCATGCTTTAGATCTCATACTAATTGAGTTTTTGATTTCTTAATTTTTTTATTCATTCATTGTCTTATATAAAATTAGTAGTATGATTGTTAGTGTTATTGTCGGTTTGTAGCTCATTAGTTAATAGTATGACTTTTAATATATTCTCTTAAACAACTTTTAGACATATCACATACGTAAATATATGGAAGAAAATAAATAAAACGTAAAATTTAAGAACAATGAAATATTTTATAAAAAAAAAAAATCATCATTTAAGATATGTTCAACTTTATCCTAAAAGATCTTTTTTAAATGATTTTACAAAAATAATAGCATGTTCCAAACCAAGGGAAAGGGTGATGGGGTACAAATAGGCAATTTCTGTACTTTAATAAAAATGTTTATATGAAATGAAACAAAGAGAATAAATATATCTTTAGTTCTTCACGGGAAAAAATAAAATTTTATTTAACCCAAACATTTTATATAGTTTTTTACTTTATAATATGAAAATTCTCGTCTATATCATAATTTGCTTACCCCTTTTGAATTTGAAACACCAAGTTGTTTTGATAATTTATGTTACCTGAACTTTAAAACATCAACTTAGTTTGATGATTTATATTATAAGAATTTATTGAATAACAATGAATATTTAATTCAAATTAAGAGCTTTTCAATAAAAGTTCTAATGATATTTTACTTAAAATTTAAAGTTATACTTTAAAAGAATTAACTTGAAAGTTGTTTTCAAATTTAACAAGAAATTAAATAATATATACAAATTAAATTTAACTAAAACTATTAAGAAAGTATCAAGTGTGTTTGTTGATCTTGACATAAATATAAGCTTTTTAAAATATTTGAAGTGATTTTAATGATTTGTTTATACAAATCAAATTATTTTATACTCATATAATTTAATATCTTTACAAGTTACACGTACAAAATACAATTGACTTTTTTGTGATAAAATTATTATTTGCCTTATAAATATTAAATTTTAACTTTTGATTAAAAATTAAAAAGAGATTAGAAAAAAAATTGATAATTAAATATTTTGTTTTATAAAAAATTATTTAATAACAAGTCGATCATTTTTTAATTTTAAATTCAGGGTTATTACTGGTTTATAATTGATTCAGTCATGGTTCTGATCATTTCGGCTTTGGGTCATCTAGGGTTTTGGACTATTTCGAGATTAGATCATTTCGGGTTCGGATCATTTTGGGTTCAAGTTTTCTCGAGTTCAGATCTTTGACTTTTTTGTCAAATCGAGTTGAGCAGGTTTGGATTCAGGTTTTTTTTAGCGAGTTTTAGGGTTCGAGTTCATTTTACCGCCTCTGCTGCAAAGCAGATTCGGTGCATGAAATTAAGTTTATAATTTTTTTTTTCTTTTTGATAAATCAAAATATATGATATTTTGAAGGATTTTTAAAAAGTTATGAAATTAACATGTTATAAGCAGATCAAATAGCTCGAACTCAAGTTATTTCATCTGCATGCCTTGGGCTTATTATCACATATCCTCCATCTTAGAGTAAGTAGAAGCATAGCAATTAGCATGCCTAACTTAGGGTTCAATCAGCTTCAAATTTCTTTGGACCAGAAATAGGAAATATACAAGAGATTCTTATTAGATATTCTTGGAGAACAATTAATGAAAATTTTGAATTCGTATACCAGATCAATACATGGATGAATTATGATGGCTTTGACCTCATGCTCAAACAATAAACACTTGAAATAAAAGTAAATTAATTTACTTAAATCCTAATCTAATTAGGATTTATTGAATTAAAACATTTCATTTAATAAAACAATTTAATTAGGTTCCTAACATTTTAGGAAACTTATCTCAATTAGGACATTTTATGAAACATGACAATTTGCTAAAATCAATTTGAAAACCAAGGATTTACTTTCCATTTTCATAAAATCCGCTTACCATATTTGTAACAAAAGATTTTTGGAAACTTTACAAAATTAAATTTTGTTTTAAGAAAAGTTTAGGTGTTCCCCTAACTTTTAGGAATTCAAGGTTGACTTGGAAACAATTTCTAAAAGTCAAAATTTCCAAAAACATGAGGTGTTGCCTTAGGTGCAATCCTAATTCACATTATATTCACTACAGTCGCATGCCTCTATGCATGTTGTCTACGCAATTCGGCAACCCTATGTTGGGACAACTCTTGCCTCCAGTAGCCGCCCCATATGGTGGCTAAGTGGTGGTTTATTTCCACACTTTATTCTTTGATTTTGAGCCAAGATCACCCACCAAACCTGAATCAAATTCAATTCATCAAAGAGATAGTCAAATCCTTCAAGATCATACTTGTAAACTTTTAATGTCATTAAGCAATTGTATAACAAACATAGGATTAAGAATCATACATTAACTATAGATATCATAATCTAGAGTTCATAACAGGCCATGTATCCTTGAACACTGAAAAGGATTTTTTGTAGTTGAGCCACCCAAGTATTTTGCCTCCAATGGTGATCCATACAACCACTTGCCAAGATCTTCTCCAAGGTAGGGAACTCCTTTGTGTTAGCAAAGTGACTCAAGGTCATAATCAAAAGCTTTTATGCTTCCTTAACTCTTTTTAGCCCAAATCTCTCTTATGAGAACAAATTCTCTTTAGGTTAACATCATATGCGGCATAGCTAAGGAAGTCATGGTGGCTACTATCACATAGTTCCTTAACTCTTTTTTTTCTTTCACTCTAGGCCATATGCTTAAAGGGAGAAACATTTTCTCTCTAGCAACTCTCTAAGTGGCTAGGAGGAAGAAATAGTAAGGAGGCACACCACTTACAACCCATTAAGATGTGCAGCTAGAGGTTTAAAAACTGTTTTTTACCTACTACACTTGTAAGATGCGGTTATGGCCTTGGCCAAAAACCCTAGGCTAGGATTTCTCTAAATCCTATTTTAGCCCCTTCCATTTTAGTTTTTGTTCAATTAAGTCATACTTAATTGAATCCCAATTTTAATCCTGCAATATGATTTAATGTGTGTGATCCATTAAGCTTCTAATATGTTGGCAATGAATATAAATTATACTCTAAGATTAAAAAAGATCAAATAATTTATATTCTAAATCATGAGTGGCATCTAGTAAGGCATCATGACCACCCCAAAATTGGAAAGTCAAGATAATCTCAACAAAGCCTTTTAGTGTCCAGTCTATCAACATAATTTAATCCTTTCACCATATACCCAGAAAGACCATTAGCATGGTGCAGTGTCTTCTCATGAAATCTTTTCATATTAGTTCCTGCAATTTATAGTTAACCTTCTGAACTTACTCCTAAATTCATCTTGATTTGGCTAGAGACTTCATCTAGTTTACTTAAGCCAAGAACAAATGAGATATGTCTCATTATCATCACTTAGAGTGGTGAATCCTCTCTGAGCTACTCATTTATCTTTGCATGCTTCATGTCATACCCAAAAGTACCCTACTTAGGCATCCTTTATTAAGACCCGTTCAAATGAAATCAAAGTATGACAGTTCATATATAAGATAACCTGGCATCACAAGCCAGGACTACTTATACGACTGACACATGAGAACATTTCCATAGACACTTAAGTGAGCTACCAAATAGAGTTCTCATAGCGGTCTATGTTCAGTGAACTTATTCTCACAACAAGCATCACATGCTATCCTTTAGTATCCCCACACTTCAACCTATGAGATTGGTTGCTTACTTCACAAGTAAGGAGGCTTAACATGTACTATTTTTTTAGCATTGTCAATGCTTTGTCTTGACAATACAATGACCAGGAACAGTTTTTGGAACATTTCTTTTATGCATAAGTATCTCATAATTATAAATCTTTATAATTCTTTTGCAAAATCTTTATATTCCACGAGTTTCATCCAATTAGTACATAATAACTCTTTATTTTGTTTGCTAATGATAAGGAAAAACATTTACCTCTCCTTGTATAAATGATTAGTTGCATTGTTGGCAGTATATCCTTATCCAATCCAATTGGCTGTAGGACATACTCTAACAAATTAATACAATTCAAAGTATGATGTTCTGATGTATCTCTTGCCTAATAAAAGAGAGGAGAGTGCTAATACACTTTCTAAAAATACATAAGTTTAGCAATAACTTAAAAAAACCCCTCATATAATCTTAAATTTTCAAAATATATTTTAATCTTTATTATATGTTTTTAAGAAGTCTATAAATCATTTTTCAAACAGTAATATTCTTTTCTCCTCTTCCGAAGGGATGAATCAAATAATTTTTTAGTGGAAAGTGGAAATAGCATGAAACATAAGTCATGGCTCAGTTAACATATAGAACTTGAATGTTTGCTAAAGGGTTTAAAATAGATAAAATCAATACAAGAATTTTTATGTCATGCTAGTAAATTATCAAGGCAAATACTACCTTGAATTTTCTTTTTTGGGCAAGTAATTGTTTGTTTGTTGCTTTATATATATTTTTGTATATAAGCTACTTACCCTTCAAATTTTGTGCTTTAAATATATTAAGACCGAATGCTTTGGGTTTGAGCCACTGATAGACATGCTCATGAGTTGGGCTGGACAAAAACTATAAAATGCTGTATCGCCCGTTCCTGTTTTGTACAAGTTATAGTTTCAACAAAAATTCAGAGAAAAAAAAAAGTGATATTTTTGTTTGAATCCCTCCGTCAAAAAAACTGCTTATATTATATTTATTTTGCTGAACAACAAGGGCATGATACAGCAGGAAGGTTATACTGCCATGCTACTCAATTCATATGTATACATTATTGGGCACCATTCTCACCAAAAATAAAATACAGCTATGTTGCTCCGACTCTTCATTTTGAAGTATTTGTTCTGACACCCCTGTCCGACGTATATCCGGATATGGATTTGGAGATACGATCCTTCAAGGACCCTCCAAATACATGGAAATCATAGAAAAAGTTGAACATACCCGTGTCGGACACATACCCGTATCCAACACTCACATCCGAGTCCGAGTAACATAGGAATACAGAAATGAACAGTGCCAATGGAATGGTATGATTTTCTTTTCCATTAGGCACTAACACAAGTGGAGATAAGTTACATACATTTACATGCCAGGAAATGCAAACCGTATTTATTCTCTTTGTCGAATTAGAAACTTATCCTTTGGAGATGATGTCTTCCCGCCAACAACTGCCTGGCGCAACATCTCTGCAATAAACATTTTGCTTGTTATACGTCTGAAAGGGATTAACTTATCTGAACGCATATGTTTAACTATCCAAACATGATTAAATCATGGACAAACATAATTGAATTGGATCCATTCCAAATACACAAGAACTAAATCATTATGCACTCATGATTCCCTTATTCATTACCTCACCATGCTATGTTGCTCTGACTCTTCATTTTTTTTGAAATACTCGTGTCCGACACTCGTGTCTGACACATATCCGCACATGGGTATGGGGATATGATCCTCCAAGGACCCTCCAAATACATAGAAATCTTGAAAAAAATTGAACATACCCGTATCTAACACTCACATCCGAGTCCGAGTAACATAGCTACCATGTATGATGCAAAGAATTGAGAAAGAGCTCAATTCAGTTTCAAGTTTCAAACAGAGTAACAACATATTTTAATAAGCTTAAATGAGTTTAAAATAAAGAGTAGAAAAACAGAGCATGCCTCGCTTCCTTTCAAGCTCTTGATCAAGCTCTTCTTTCCATCTCCTTTGTCTCTCAGAAAAGCTCATGCTGCAATGTCATTCTCAAGATTAGCAAATGGGACAGAAACATTTTTTACAAGCGGAGATAAGCTAAAGCAGACGTCAAAGAAGTAATAACAAACCTAGGACTAATCGTCTCCTGCTGGGCATTGAGCCCTTTCCATTCCCCAACAGAAGGTGGCTGAATTTCTTGTAAAGTCCGATCGTGAACAACAGCAGCCTTTGACAAATGATTGGTATGACTCTTTGGGCTAGCTATGTTGGCAGCATCAGCAACTGCAGAGAATCTTCTGCTAGGCAGCCGCTTAGGTGACTTGCTTTTAGGAGGTAAGCTCAAAAAGTTTTCAGCATTTGCAGTTCCAACAGGAGTTAGAAGACTGCCATTCAATGTGTTGTAAAACTCTTCATACAGAGGAGATTGCAGCTTCTTCAGTTCTAGAGCCTGGTTAAATGATAATACAGAATTAGCTTCTGTCATACAAGACCTTGTGGAAAAAAAAATTTCAAAGATGATCCTGTCACTCATCCATAAAAGAAAGAAAATCATTGTATTTGTAAAACAAATCATACCTTTTCATCCAGGAAGGCTCTAATTCTTGACTCTGTAACTTCTTCATCATCATCACCTGCTGGCGGTCCACATGGAAGAGTGAAATCATTCTCCTCCTTACCAGACATTCCAGGACTGCCAGCAGCTTCCACTGTTTCACCCGAAGACAAGTTTACTCCACTTCGGCTTAGCTCAGAACTTTGATCAAATTTGCATGGCCAGTCTTCGGTGGGCTCACACATGGGATTAAAACTCTGATGCAAATAAATAATTAAGCAATTTTATTTAAGCCAATTATAAACATATGGACAAGAATAGGGACTTCCAAGAACAGTTGATTACTTTATTCAATTCAGCTGATGCTAAAACAGAGTTGAACTTTACTGAAGCACCAAACTCAAGATCATATTTGTCATCTATCTGACACATGCCATCATCACAACTGCTTGCCCTCCAATAGGATCCTGGTTCTGATAATTTCCCAAGATATACTGTAGAGCACCTCACACTACTCATTTCACAAACATCCTTTAAACCTGTGCAGGTTGACCTGATCTCAGAATTTATGCTGTGACATCAATATAATTTCTAGCATTAAATTAAACCCAAATATAGAAAAAATAAATAAACTTAATCCATGAATTTTAGACACATACGAGCTCCTCAGGTTTACCCCAGATGCCATCACCAGATTTTCAGGTTCCTGATAGATTGATCAAGGAAGGTCAAAAGAATAGAAAGATCAAACTAAAAAAGCTAAATGCAATCAGACTTACCATAATTGAGCTACGAAACACTGCATGAGGTTCCTGATAGTTCCCAGTGACAAAAGGGTGCTGCATTTATTTAGATAAAGACAATAAATTACAAGTGAGCAGAATACTACATATGTAATCATATCCATGGCTAAATGCATGTACTATATAACCGGTCTATGACTATTCTAAGAAGAATTCAGGCGAAAAATGGCCAATGATTTCAAATTACCTGCAGCAAGTCTGATGCACTAGGTCTCAATCCTGGTTCCCTGGCACCAAAAATTATGAGTATAAGAGTTAATCATAACAAAATTGAAACTATTAGAAAAACTCTTGCAGTTTATATATCAGAAAATTTATTCATGATTCAACTATTTTATTGCCCTTTTTAAGAAACATAGAATGGATAAAGAAAACACGAAACTATAACAACACAAGAAAAATAGAAAACAAGAATGTACTTCTGTAGGCATTTTAACAAAAGGTCCTTAGCCTCAAAGGAGAGATGCTCAGGGATTGGTGGGTGAGATTTAGTTGTCCCAATATGGAAGAGAGCAGCAACCTGAAAGGAACACCAGTTAGTCTTTAAACTATGGAAAAATTACAAGCCAAATCCAGTCTACAATTAGATTATTCTAATAAATCATACTTGTGAAGGCTTTCTAGCAGCTCTCAGTACATACCTCCTGATACTGTTGGCTCCATGGGGGCTTTCCAGTAGCCATCTCAATCACTGTACAGCCGAAACTCCATATATCAGCAGAGCTAAGAAAGTGAAGACCGAAATAAATAAGCTCCTAATATCAGATAGCAAGGACTACAAGCATGAAATTTTAGTTTATTCTAAGCAAGCATATGCTGCACAACTATATATCTTAGATTAGGAGATTTTTGTAATGATTTATCTTAAGCTGCTTATATTGTTTACCCATTTTTGTTTTTAAAAAAGAAAGAATTTTGCAATACATGACAAAGATTCTAGCAGCTGATCTGGAAATCTCAAAGGAAAACTTTTTTAGAGGGTAAAAACAAAGGATCATGATTATAGAAATTTAACCATCCTAATCCAGTCTCAAGACAAATTTGAAAAGTGTGATCATCTATAAGCATAAAGTTACATGATTTTCTTACAAGCTATGCCCAGTTTGGAGAATAACTTCAGGAGCCATCCAATACGGAGTTCCCTTCATTGATTTGGCTCCATTCATTGTAGCCTGAAGAAGCAGAAAGCCATCACTCTAAATGAAACAAAATAAAAAACTTTTAGGATGTGGATGGAAAAGAAAGAAAAATAGTTTTCTTACCAACTCGACAACTTTCTTGGATGCACCAAAGTCTGCAAGTTTGATGCACCCCTTGTTATCCACAAGAATGTTTGCCCCCTATATATAAAGCACAACATCAAATTAGACAGATGTGTGCAAACACGCAACAGTTTTCAATGAGAAACAATGAAGTACCTTGATGTCCCTATGCACAATTCTGTTCTTGTGAAGATATTCCAATCCCAACAAAAGTTGTTTTGTATACATTCTTACAACCTGTTTTCAAGCAAATAAATAAGTAAAATAAGATCATCATGGGCTCACTGAAAAGGGGAAACACCAAACATTCTAAAATTTGAGCACAAAACAGTAACTTACAGACTCAGGGAAAGATCCAAACTTTCCCAAAAGTGAGGAAATGGATCCACCCGGTACAAACTCCAATAGAATATTCAACGACTCGTCCTCTCTTGCAGTGCCCAAATATCTCTAATACACAAAAAATAGTAAATAATAGTTTATGAATTACCCACATCAAAATTCAAATAAAAGTACAGAAACCCATACTTACAACTATGTTTGGATGTGATAGATTCTGTAGTAGCTTCACTTCTTCTTCAAGCTCTCTAATATGAGCCTATCCAAAATCAATTCAATTAAATATAAAAAAATAGTGACTGTTTTCTTATTAAATTTATTAGTTCACTTTCAAGAGAATTAAAATAAAAAAAAAATCATTTTTTACCTGTGTTTTCTCCTTTGAAGCATTTGCCGCAATCAAAACCTGCATCAACAAAAATATAATGAATATAAAATAAAATTTAAAAACAAAAGCAAAACGATTGCGCTCTCAATTGACAGTAACTCACCTGTTTAACTGCTAGTAACTCGCCCGAGTCAAGATTCATCCCCATATAAACGCGACCAAACGCGCCACAACCAATCAACTCGCCCTTCCGCCACCGGATAAGCGGAAAATCCGTTTTTTTAACAGGAGGAAGAGCGGGCGGCGGCTTAGCGAACAAGCCGATTCGCGATCTGCGAATGCTGGCTCCGATCTTCTCAACAAAGCATCCAAGTCCTCCACCGCCATCGTCGCCGGACGTCGAAGACCTAAAGATTAAGGATCGGCGAACCGATCCAACAAAGTCCTGCATTTAGAGTTAAAGAATCTTTGTTTTTTCCTTTAGATTTGTTTGTTCAAAGATTTCGATGTTTTAGGGATTGAGAGGGAGAAAGAGTGAGGAATTTGAAAGGAGAGGGAAAAGGAAGAGAGGGAAGACTTTTTTTTTTTGAAAAATAAAGATATGGGTAAAATGATGGGTTTGGGTTGAACTCTTGCAGATTTTTTTTTTTCAAAATTTTCGGGTTAATGGCTTTTTTTTTTAAATGTTATTGACCGTTGTATTTGGTGGTTGTAGCCTTGTAGGGAAAAAGAGACGGACTATTTTTTTTGGGCAGAAGAGATGGACTATTTTAACGTTTCGTTAAACAAACCATATTAATTGCTTATTATAAAAATTATCCCTAAAATGTATTGGAGAAGGATTTTAAATTTATACTTAATTGATAATTAAGTATGGGTATTAAGAGAGTTGGGATTAGTTTGGATATTTTTAATTTTTTTTATTAAGAAGGGAAGAAAGAAAAAAAATGAAAGGAAAAAAAAAAGTTTTTATGTTGTTTTTGTGTGTTCAAAATATTATAAATTTATATAATTTTTACATGTTAATAATTCATTTTATGTAGATTTTGACACGTTCGGATATTCTTTCGTGTTCATATTATTTTTTGTGTCGTGCTCGTGTTATTTTTTCGTATGTTTAAAGTATTATAAATTTATATAAACTTTTACATATTAATAATTTATTTTATGTGAATTTTGAGACGTTTATGTATTTATGTTGTGTTCATGTTATTTTCGTGTCGTGTCGTATCGTATTTTAATTATTTTTTTCATGTGTTCGTGTCATGTTTCAATTCATCCAAATATTTTGCATTGTTTGTCATGGTGATTCAATTTAGAGAAAATTGTGTGTTCATGTCGTGTCTCATTTCATCTCATATTTTGCATAATTTGTTATAATGATTTAATTTAGAGAAAAATTTGTATGTTCGTAACATGTTCGTGTTATTTTATATTGTGTTTAAAGTATTATAAATTTATATAAATTTTTACACGTTAATAATTTGTTTTATGTAGATTTTGAAACGTTTATGTATTTTTTCGTGTTCATATTATTTTTTGTATCGTATTTTAATTATTTTTTTCATGTTGTGTTCGTGTCGTACAATCATGATGTGTCCGAAATTGTCAAGTCTAATTGACATTATTCAAATAACTCCCAAATTATGTCGCTCATCGTCATTTTTGTATTGTTTTCCTTGTTATAATCGTATTCAGGGTATTATATATTTATATAAATTTTGACACGTTATTATTCGTTTTATGTAGATTTTGAAACGTTCGTGTATTTGTGTCGTGTTCATGTTATTTTTGTGTCATGTTGTGTTTTAATTATTTTTTCATGTTATGTTTGTATCGTATAATTATGTTGTGTCTGAAATTGCTGGATGTAATTAACTATATTCAAATAACTCTCACTTTATACCGGGTGTCTTATAAGAATAAGAATTATTTTTTTTTAAAATTATTATATTTACTACTTTTGCTTTTTTACTTTCAAATTTATTACAAAATATTAATTCAAATTCGATAATATTCCGTAACGAAATGCGAACATTATTTAGTATATAGTATTTTTGAAACTTACTTCTTTGGATTTCACGGGGTGGGCGGCCCAATTAGGGAATTATATTTATTATTATCTATCTATATGTTATCTATACTATTATAAATCTATACTATTATAAAAAATATATGATTGAATTGATGTCATAAGTCAAATGATACCAACTCAATTGGTAAAAACACAAAACAATCAAATAAAATTAAAAAAAATAAATAAAGATAATTATATCTTTTAATATCTTATATAATTTTTTTAATAAAAAAGTATCTATTTACTTTTAGAAAACCATCAAATCTTCTAAAAAACTATCTACTTAAAAAAAAAAAAAACTACCATATTTTAACCCATTCTTCTAAAAAACTACTCACTTAAAAAGATTACCCACTTTTTTATATTTAATTTTTTCAACATAATTTATTTATTTTTAAAATATATTTTCACTCACAAAGTGAGTGCGGGGAATTCTAGTCTATACTATTACAATGTGATTGATTGTCAAGTGACACCAAATTAATTAAAAAATTACATAAAAATGAAATAATCTAGAATTTATCACACCCGCTGTGAGTGAAAAAATGTTTTTAAAAGAAAATTATTAAGATTTTTAGTGATTAGTTATTTTTTAAAGTTAAAAGATATTAAAAAGGGTAAGTAGTTTTTAGTGGGTAGTTATTTTAAAAAATTATAAGACTTAAATATCCTTAATTTAATTTTATTAATATAATTTTAATTTGATTTTTATGTAATTTTTTAACTGAGTTAGTGTCAATTGACTTAGTGACACCATACTCAGTCAGCCACATTATAATAGTACTAAATATGGCACACCCACAATGTGGGTAAAAATGTGATTTTTTTGAAAAATATGTTTTAAAATTTCATTTAAAATTTATTAGATTATGTCATACCCACTCTGTGAATGAAAAAAAAAAAAAATCTTGTGTAAAATATATATATAAGAATTTTTTTTAATAGAGTGGTAGTTTTGTAAGGGAAAGATAGTTTTTTAAGAGAATGTAGTTTTTAAGTGAGTTGTAATTTTTTAAGAGAATGTTTGTTTTTTAAGGGGTGGTAATTTTTTTAAAGAAAGTGGATAAGTTTTTTTAAAATATATTATATTAAAAATTTAAAAGATATAAATATCCTTACAATATTATTATTTGATTTATTAAATATTTAATTTTTCAGTTATTTTTTTAACTGAGTGTCACTTGACTCGTGACACCAACTCAGCTACTCTTTTTTACTTTTATAATAGTATAGATTTTAAAAAAGATATGGTAACTTTTAAGATGAATAAAAAGTTACATGAGTGAAAATAGGTAACATTTTAAGAGTGGGTAGTTTTTGTTTTAAATGTTTATATATTTAAAAAAAAAAAGTTAAAAGACATTAATATTCATAATTATATTATCGTTTTATAGTTTTATTTTGATTTTTATATCAATTTTTCAACTGAGTTCGTGTCACTTGATCAGTCAAAGATTTTATAATAAGTATAGATCAATTAGTGTGTTGTCTCGTTTTGCGTGATGACATTTATATTTTAAGAATAAATTATGATAATAGAGAATTATAAGATTATTTAAAACTACTATTCACAATTATAGATAAAACAAATAGGTATATAATATAGTTGAATAAAAATCATATTCGAATATCAAATCAAAACGAAATCGCATTCTGAATTCATATAAAAAAATATCATATATATACTTTGCATGCTTAACCCGATTTAACAAACCAAGGGATAAAACATTATATATATTATGTACAAAATTGAAGTATGTCGAGGTTGATTTTTAGGGTGTCAAAACGTCGAAGGGATATCAAGTCACTTACTTGAACTCATTAAACTGAAATTAAGAAACAAAGAATTCAAATCCTCTCGAATTTCCTTCTTTCCAATAACTTAGCTCTTATCTAAAATAGTCAAAAATCTATTCGTAATCATATAAGCAAATAAAAACTAATCATGCTCTTGAAAGGCCATTTATATTATAAAATCATCCAAAATATCTCAAAACCTTCTAAATATCAAATCTGCCAACTTGTGTAGCACTTACTAAATTAATCATCTCTTAAGCTACAAAATTCGAAATCATGTTCCGTTTGAAGATTTAGAAACTAGACTTAATATGCTTTCATCCATATAAATCTCAAATCATAACTCACCATAAACATATTGCATAAAAATTTCGAAATTACCCCTGGTGCTGTTTCTAAGCAGGCTGAACAGTATTTACTAAAAATAAGATATCTCAATTTAGAAAACTCGGATTTCAGTTCCGTTAAGTCCATTAAAAATTAGACTTGATAAGCTTTTCAACCGTATAAGGCTCAACTCATAATGCTTTTTTGGATAAAATGCAGTAATTTTCGTAATTCATCTATGCTATTGCTTCCAAACAACATGCATATCTCTTGGTAAAATTTGATTATCTTTTCGTAAGAAACTCAGAATTAACTTTCTTTTATCACGTTAGAAAGTAAATTCAAATAGCTTTTCAAACATATATAATAATCATAGTGAAAATTGATAGATTCATACAGAATATCTCTTTGATCTACAACTGTAGACAATACTTTCATTCAAAATAGAATTTCTCATTCTTTTATATTCATAACAATTTGAGTTCTTGATTTACCAGCTCTTAAATCCAATCAAAAATCATGTTTATCTCTTAATCAATGATAAAATAAAACCCAATAACTTTATCCAAATCAATCAAGAAGAACTATGAGAATTTCATAGATTTTCTAGGTTTTTTTCCCAAAACATTTCACCCAAATTCTAACAATCTAACAAAACATTTATTTTGCAAATAAAAAAAAGAGCTTTTACTTACCTTAATCTTTCAATTTAAAGACAAAAACTTCAATTTTCATCATTTCTCTTTTTCCTTGGGTTTCTCTTCTTTTTCTCAATTTTCTATTTGACATGCTTCCCCTCCTTTCTTTTCCTTTTATTTAAACCATAATATTTTAATAATTCTTGATTTGCTTGAATGACAAGTTCTTTAAAGAGATTTGGCTCTTATTTTTGGATTGGTATTACAATTTGAACTTTTAATCTCTTAATTTTTATATTAAAGACCATATCATTAAGTCAAATGCATATTTTTATTAATTATTAACTATATTTAATATTATTTAATATTAAACTTAGTGTTTAAATATTAAAAAAATATATATTAAATTGATCGATTCAACCGGTTAGACCGAAAATAAAAAATTTGATCAGTTCGACTTCCGATTCAATTTTTTTTAACCTGGTTGAATGAAAGGCGCAATGCAATGGTGAAGGCACTTGGAAGAAAAAGAAGTATTTGAAATGCAAGTCCGAACTATATCGATACTTGGAAGACAGTTGTGTGAAAGTGGATTTTAACTTTGATATCATATCATGGTACTGGGAAACAAATAGCAACAAATAAAACTTTTTTCGAAACTTGCTAAAGATGTTTTCAGCATTCTCGCCTCTCTAGTAGCTTCAGAGTCATCCTTTAATGCTAGAGACCTTTTAATCGACCAATTTCATAGCTCTTTAACTCCGAAGCTAGCTTTGTGGAGAGTTTGATTTGTGTACAAGACTGGTTAAGAGCTTCCCCTTAGTGATTGAAGTTGCAGAAGACTTGCAAGGGATAGAAAAGCTTGAATTAATCTAGTAATCATTTCTTAATAATTTTTGTATTAATGTTTGACTTTGTCATTTTTCAGGTATCATCGAAAACGTGAAGATCGAAGCCGCTTCACCTCTTCAAGAAATGACTTGCAATAATATTTTTGTTAATGAGATTGTAAATTAGCTTGGGGAAAAAGACTAGATTGGTCGAGACTGAAAATACTGTCTAGTTTTCAATATTACTTTTTTTTTTTTTTGAGTTGATGATTCCTTGTCTAGTTGTTTAAATCGATTAGCAGATGATTGAAGAGAAATTAGACTTGTCATTTGAGCAGGTCAAGTTAGGTTTGGATTGAGTTAATTTGGGTTTTAAAAAATTTAAGTCAATTTCGAATTTAGATTGTTTCGGGTTCGGGTCAATTTCACGTTCGGGTTCAGGTTATTCGGGTTTGATATTCGGGTTCGGGTCATTCTGGTTCGGGTCATTTCGAGTTCGATTCATTCGGGTTTGACACTCGGGTTATTCGGGTTGGGTCATTCGTGTTCGAATTTCGGGTTTGACACTCGAATTATTCGGATTCGGATCATTTTGGATTTAATTTATTAATTTTTAAAATCGAATTAGATTAAATTTAAACAGATTATTCAATTGAATTAGATTTTGTTAGAACTTTATTGAAAGATACAAAAATAAATAAGATATTATCATGAATCTGAAATTGTTACCTGAATCTATTTAGATATTTATAAAATATGTAAAATTTTATATTTGTTGAAAAGTTCGACCATTGATAAGTAACCTTTAATACTAAAAGTTTTATCAAGTGAACCAATCTTAAAACTTGAAATGATTTGCTACTAAAATTAAATTAGATTTAACAAGTTCACTTAAAAGTTTAATTATCAAGTATAATAAAATATAATAATAAATGCTTATTCAAAATAAAAATATAATAATAAATTAAATATGAAATTAAATTAGTTATTATGATAAATATTTTGAATATTATATTATTTTTATATTTTATATATTAAGTAATTTATATAATATAAAAAATAAATATATATAATATTATAATGTAAACATTTAAAAACTGCTAAGTTATCCATGTCTTAGAACTTAATAAATAAAAAAAAAAGATAAAATTACTAAATAATAAAAAATATTTGTTTACATTTTTTAGAAAAAAATAATATAGGTGGACCTAAACGGGTTTGGACTATCCATTTACAAATATGGACGAATTTGGGCAGAATTTGAGACTCATATTTAGGGCTAGGTCGGGCTTGAACAAGTATATATGGTGTTGATACCATACCTATGCCCGACCCATGAGCACCTCTAATCATAAGTAATATAACATATAGTTTTATTGAATTATTATTGAATTATTATTTTTATTTTAAAATAATTATTATCGATCTATTTAATTATTTTATCAAATTAAAAAAATAAAATAAAGAATTTTATTTATAATATAAACTAATAAACATAAAAATTAAAATTAAATAATAATAATAATAATAATTTTTTTAATTATAATTAAAAAAAGATAATATTAGAAAAGATATAAAATTATATAGTAAAGAAAAAAAAATTTAAAAGATAATTTAAAGTTATAAAATTAAATTTATTTCGGTTCGAATCAATTTGGGTTCGAGTTATTTTAGGTCTAGGTTATTTTAGGTTAAAGTCATTTCGTGTTCGGGTTGGGCAGGCTCGGGTTGTTGACATTTTATGGTCAAATCAGATTGGATCGGGTTCGAGTCGATCGGGTTGTTTTTCGGGTTCGGCTCAGAATTGACTGATATCATTAATCAATATTAATTTAAAAAAAAAAAAAAACTTGAAATTGAAATTGTAAAATGCACTTAAACACTTGGTTTGTGAAGAGAATGTTGTTCTAGGGGGTATGATACCCGTTGGTACTAGATTCAAAGGATTAGTGCACGGGTCAGGATTCAAAGAATATATTCGAGGGAGAAATGAGAGAGATTTTCTTTCACCATAGAAAATTATTTGACTCCTGCATTTCAAACAATTTACATGATACATCAAGTCGGATACATCAATTCGTTCTTTTATAGATATAGTATTTAATGATTCTTAAAATAAGAGAAGTGGATTCGTCCTTTCAAGTATTTATTTTGTTGTGGTCATTTGATTTGTTAATTTGTTAATAGTAAAAAGGAAAAAAACGAATAGAAAGTAATGGTTCGGCTCGTGGATAAACGACCAATCCCCGGTAGAAGAGAAGGTTCCATACCAACTATTATTTATTTCAGAGTGTCTTCTCTCTCTTTTTTTTAAGTAAAAAAAAAATCATTAATCAATATTAAAATATTTTTAAAAAATAATGTTTAAATAAAAAAGTTTCAAAAATATTATAATTTTTTAATAAAAAAGGAAATAAAAAAAAAAAATTTATGACCCAACTCGATATGATCCTGATCCTATATAATCGGATTGGATCCAAATAGAGATGGGTCTATCACATAATCCGACTGAAGCCACTTGGATCGGGTCCAAAAACAACCCGAGAAAACCGATCCAAGTTGCACCTCTAGAATCTTTGAGGGAACCAAATTCCTCCCTGCTCTAAGTCTAATATCTAAATTACAGGCTGCGGACTATGCTCAAGGAAAGCCTCAGTTCTGCTTGGTTTGCATAGTTGAACTCAATTTGTCAGCCTACGGCTGACTGAGGGCTTAGACTTCAGCCAAACAAACAATTTGGGGTACAGCCCTGCTTCCTTCCTAGTTCCTCCAATATTATATACTTTTTTGTCACTTTCAATTATCACAAAGGAGAAAAAATAAATAAAAATTTCTCTTTGGTTGCTAAAACAGAGATGGAAAAGGGAAAATGCATTTCCAAACTTAGTAACAAGACGACGACAACAACAACATGCAAGGGAAAAAGAGACTGTGTAGTCCTTTCTAAAATGGTAATATGATTGACAACATCATATATCAAACTACAAAAGGACTGGATTCATTTGTCTAAAGAAAGTGCGTATGTTAAAACAATGGAATATGGTCCTTTTCTTACCCTCTGCAAATGAATAACAGTGCCGTAAACAAAAGATAGGTGCTTACAACAAGTAGAAAGCAGCCATCAGCAGGAATAGCAGGCGATAAATTAGACCGATCTCAGAAACCAAACTAGCTGCACTAGTAGCCGGAGAATAGCTTCCTTCAGGTGTGCCTGTTGTCAGAACGACAACTATCCAGTTTCCATCTGAACCGATCCCAGCTCCTGTATACTTGGTGTCATTGAGATTTTCAGAGTACTGAGACTGTGTAAAGTTAGTGAGCACAATACTTGGAACCAGGTTTGGAACACAAGCAGGCATTACTGCTCCATCCCTTGTGTTGGAGACATTCAAATGACATTTGGCTAAAAGGTTCGGATAGTTGGCAAACTGCGGTTCAGTGCCCGGAACTGTGTTGGCACCGGTGGAGTTTGTGCAAGGTTGGTTCTTAAATTGATCAGCTAGTTCATCAGCAAGGCACTCGGCGTTGTCATTTTTCATCAGGATCGTCAAGTTTAATGAAGCCCGATAATTGTTGATGCCTTTAAGAAGATTATCCTCCTCATCTGTAGATGGTCAAGATGAAATCCAGTGATTAGATATATAGCAGAAGGACAAGAAAGTATTCTCCATTCTATAACAAATATTGTTTGACTGCCATTTCGGTTTTGAAAGAACAAACAAATAAGTTCTATTTCAGGTGTCAATGAATATGCAAAGAAAATCAATTTTCTTACTCTCTTGAGGGGGGAAAAAAACCATAGCTACATGGCAGAAATTTTCCAGCAAAATAAGTTTATTATCCTTACTGTGTAGCTAAAATTACTGAACTAAATGTAAGAAAGATACAGTGCAAATCATGAAGTTACTCAAAAATCAAACCAATTAATCCATACCAAGGCCAACTAGCCAAACCTCATCAGTCAACTTAGGGTATCAGAGAAAAACATTTCTTAATTACAAGTCATGCGACTTCACAGACACTTCCTTCATGAATGACATTTCAGAATATGGGAACTAGTGATCTTTTTCTACGGTCAGAGAGTAATAGGAAAGCTTCTGGTTCCAGAGAGATAAGTGTAGGGGCTAATCGAACCCGGATTCTAGTGATATAGCTGCACAGCATACTTTATGAGAATCAAGAGATTGTAATTGAGAGAATAATAATAGCACAAACAAGCTTCGGACTTACAGCAATTATGTTAAAAAATAACTTGAGGAGGATTTATGGTCTGGAACTCTGAAATATTACTACATTGCCAACTGGTAATTCCTAGTTTGATCTAGGAGATCTCCTCTAGATCCTCCAAGCGGAGCCTATTTGAACTCCCACCTAGTTCAAATTTGTTGGTTCATATGAGCCTAGTTCTTGGGTAGGTTGACAACAAGGTAGGCTGATCAATCTCAAAGCAGATCGAATATTTACGAGCTTGGGCAATAACTTTAAGGGAAAGGTTAACATTTTGGTTGGTAAATAATTCTCTTAGCTTGGAATCTCAGACAAGTTGGTGTTTAGCAGGTGGTTGCTTCATCATCACTCTCAAACAATATATTTGGACATATGTAGATTATCAAGAGCTACAATCTGTCTAGAAATACACATTGCTACTTCAATATCAACAAAATAGAAAAGCTGTTAAGATGTTGACAACTACCTCACAGTTGATATTCTGTACGATCTTCTCAACAACAAATATTGCCTATGTTACTCGGACTCGGACTCGGGTGTAAGTGTCGGATACTGGTATATGCCCGACACGGGCATGTTCAATTTTTTCTAAGTTTTTTCATATATTTGGAGAGTCATATTCTCATACCCATGTCCGAATATGCGTCAAACACGGGTGTCTGACAGGAGTACTTCAAGAAAAATGAAGAGTCGGAGCAACATAGCACATTGCTACTTCAATATCAAACAAAATAGAAAAGCTGTTAAGATGTTGACAACTACCTCACAGCTGTTTTAATTAGTTACTTTGATGTTCTGTACGATCTTCTCAACAACCAAAGATACCAAATAGGCATTATACTTATAAAATTTTTAGTATGGCAGTTTTCTGGATCCATTGGCTAGGTCACACAACCAGAGGTAACCTTCTTCTCCCATCTCTTTGCCAACCCCGTCTGAATGTTAAGACTTGAACCTATTACCACAATCTTCTTTAGGGATGAAGATAAGACTAGGTTGAAATGATCATTGTGAACTTGTAAAAGATGCTAAACTAGTAAATTTCTAAGAAGCTTCTGAGGGCATATATCACACCAGGAATCACCTTTTAGATACAATGAAGACATTGTTAGCATACTAGCATAATGAGATGGGAATGGCATCGGGTTTCCCCAAGAAAAGGATGGATTAGGGATGGCAATGGATAGTAAAATATCGAATATCTACCATCATCCGATCCGTTTTCTGCGGACTTGTATGCTGCGGATTTGGATAATTTTTGAATTCAGATATTAGATTTACTATCTACAACAGATTCGAATATGAACCATTGGGTATCCTTATCCGAATCCGCTTTGGTTTTGATGCGGATAGTATCGAATATCAGAATCCACTTTATTTATACGGATAACGGATTCGCATATCCGAATCCGATATTTGTTTAAATATTTAATTCTTGTTTAATTTTATATTTTTATCTTTAAAAAAGTTGATTTAATAAATTTGGGTATTTAACGGATTTGGATATCCAACGGATATTGCTATCTAAATCAGATGTGGATTTGGATAGTAAGCGGATAATAAACAGATTCGGATTCGGATATTTTAAAAATTGTAGATATTCGATCCGCTATCATCCCTAGGCCGGAATCATTATTGGGAAATCAAATTGTCAAATAATTTTCTCTTCTTACTCGATCAAGAACAAGAAATAAGGAATGACAGGTAGGATCAACTGCAACTATCCACAAGTAAAAGAATCTATGATGTTCAAACTTCAAAGACTCTAAAATACTACAACAGAACACCATTTTCAAACACATTTAAGTTAATAATTAGCAAAATCATATTAAAAAATTCTACTAGATGCATCCAATTGAATTCTAAAATGGGTTCATAAATATGGATGTATCAATAAAAGCACTGTCCATCCAAAATACCTGTAGATCTTTTGTATAAGTAAAAATATCAAACTTTCAATAACCATTTACCAATGAAAAAAATACACAGATTTCAGACAAATCAACAAGGTCAATGGTCAAACAACATTGCTTTAAGCAAACAAAGAAAATACCCAGATCCAGAAGTTCAAAAAAAAAAAAAAAAGTGACTAAAAAGGAAAGAAAGGTTACCAGAGTCAGAGAAGACAGGGGAGTTGAGGAAGATAATGGAAAGAAGGAGCAATGAGAAGAAAAGAGAGAGCTTTGAAAATGCCATTGTTTGTTTGAGCGTGATGATGGGAGTTGTTGTTGTCTGAAAGGAGAGTTGAGTTAAATAAGGAGAAGAATTGAAGAGAAGAGTTTGGAAGATTGTAGCTTTCGTTGCACTCACTGTTGATCTACCGGTAAGATTTGGTAGCATTTCTTTAATTAGGAAAAGTTAGACGTCTGAAAGCGTCGTTTCACCAAGAGGGACCGACACAGATCGCAACAGAGCTTTACTAACGGCGTCGTTTTGTTTTGTTGTTCTTTTAGGTTTGAAAACTTGAATTTTGTGTAATAAAATCATGTAAATATAATATTGATGATTATTTTTCAAATCTATAGATTTGTTGGATGCCTATTTAGTGGTAAATTTGAAATATCTATACCTATATTTATTTTTGAAATTTAAATTTTTATACATTTCAAATATATAATCATATTGAATCTTAATTAATTTATACATAATGTATGCATTTCATTCTCACAATTTATATAACAAATGAAATCCAAATTCAAATTTTTAAATTCATGTTTCCAAACATAGCATTACGAGTTTGTTTTAGTCCTATCACTAGTTTGTTACTCGTGCGATGCACGAATTAAATTTATTTATTTAAATATATATATATATATAAAAACTATATAAGATTCTAGCTTATATATTAATAATATTTATTAATATTATTAATATAATAAAATTATTTTAAAATAACCCATGATTATATATTCATAATTAAAAATTATGATCATCCGTACGCGATTTTAGTTTTATGAATATGTCTGAATTTTATTTTATTTTATTTTTATATTATATAAATTTTAATTTATTTTTTACATATGTTAAAATTATTTTCTACATAATTTTGAAAAAATAAAATCTTTAATTGTTGTAATTTGTAAATCAAATCTTAATTAATTTGAACAATCTTAAAATTCAAGCACTAAAATAAACATTTAATCTTATATTTTTTAAGATTTAATTTTTAATTTTACAATAAGGATAACACATACAATATGTTAATATAACCCGTGATAATAGATAAAGTTTTTAGTATTTATAGACACGGGTTATATTAGTATTCAAAAATACAATTTTTTTAGTATTTATAGACAACCCTAAAATAAGGATAATAGATCAAATTTATTAAATATAATCCTTTACAGTTTTGATAGTTTTTTAAATTTAAGATAAGATTTTTGAAAGAATTAAAATGTTTTGTTTGTAATTTAAAATACAATATATATTTGAAGATTAAGTGAATAGATAAGATAGTTAAATATAAAATTGAAAAACTTAGATAAATATTTTTTGAGAAATTTAATTTTAAAATTGAATATAATAATAATTAAAAGTCAGCTTGTCTTACGTGTCATTAAGAGAAGATATTCACGTAATCTGTCATATATATGGACACGTCTGTACAATTGGATAAATTTAGATTTTAAAATTTTTTGTTTCGAGTTCGAGTTATTTTGGATTCAAATTATTTTGGGTTTGGATTATTTCGAGTTCGGATCAATTCAGTTTAATACTTATGTTATTCGGGTTCGAGTCAATCGGGTTTGACACTCGGATTATTCAAGTTCAATTTATTAATTTTATAATGAAATCAGATCAAATTTAAACAAATTATTTGGTCGAATCATATTTAATTAGAATTTTATTGAATATAAAAATTAAATAATATTTAAAATTAAATAGAAAATTTTTAATTTAAAATTAAATATTTATTTGATCCAACTTTTCGGATTCAGGCATAATCGGGTAATTTTTCGAATTCGAGTATCAGTTTTACTTAAACGGATATTATCGTATACCTGAAATCGTTATCTCAATCCATTTACATATTTATAAATGTATTACTATAACGTAATGTACAAATCATTATAATAACATACATATATCAATGACCTATTTTATATAATTTTAAAAAATCGCATGATATTACTTAAGAGATTACATACATTTAAAATTAAAAACAACACATTCACCCTAAAATAACATTTATAAGTATAACGATAAGAAATTATATAATTTGATCTAAATTACATGATAAAATATTATTATAACGTAACGTACAAATCATTATAATAAAATACACGTATCATTATTAATAACCTATTTTATGTATTTTATTTTAAATTACATGAGAATAGATTATATTTTTAAAATAAAAATAATATTTTTATTTTAAACAATATGTATAATGATAAAAATTGTTATAAGATTATCAAAATAATATCAATGGCAATTAAAATATATAATATATTTTAAATCTTATTATAAGAGTATCATAATTGATATAACATTTTATTAATTTATTTAAGAGATTATTATGCATTTAAAAGACTATTTTAACATGTAATCAGAGTTTATTTCTATTTTTTCTATTCCAAATCCTCCAATTTATCGGTGGAAGATTTATATGTTAGTGAAATATTTTTTGTTTGTTTAAGAATTATTGACACGACCTTTAAAAAAAATCATTTAAGCAAGAGTCATATGAAATGAACATTCATTGACAAACCTCAATGTAATATCTCTTCAAGTTCATATAAAAATTTGTTCTTGCTCCCATACATTGATCAAAGTATCGAAAATAGTTGAAAATAATTTGTTTTAACAATATTTGCCTTTTGTTACCAAACCAATTTCTTTTTTTTTACTAAAGAACGATAACAATTCAAAAAAATTCTAACTAATCACATGGTAAAAGAATTGTCATAACAATATAATTATAGATTTTGTACTGTACTTGTACATGTATAGTTACTGTACAATTTTACATACAGAGAAAAAAACAAATTTAGGATCAATTTATACCTACCAAATGATAATTGCATTCTTTCTTATGCTCCAAAATAATAATTACAAGTTATAAAATTAAAATTAAAATGAGGGTATCGATATAGTAAGTGGGGAAGAGTGTCATGGTCTGGTATCGGCATGCATTGGTGCTACCATGACTACCCCGTTGTAGAGCGGAGGATGAGACCTTGTCCAAGGGATCAGTGATCCCTGATGGTGCCAAGAGTGGCACTGACCCTGGAAGCAAACCATTAGGTTGTAAATGAATGTAAAGACATAATATATTCAGTTAGCAAACTGAGTAGATTTACAAGTACTCTTAGAAAGGATACTGGAAGACCATTGTGAGGGTACTTAGATATTTAAGGTACGCCTCAAGTTATGGACTGCACTATTCAAGATATCCAGATGCAAAATGGATATTCGATACTAAAGATTTCAAATCCACTAATTTTTATGATCCGAGCCAGCTCGACTCGGATCACTGTTCACATATATAAAATAATTTTTTATTTAAATTTAATTATATAAATATATAAATATTAATATAAAAATAAAAATAAATTTTTTTATTTTTTATTAATTTGTGAACAGCAATCCGAGCCGGCTGGCCGGTTCGAGCCCACCCAGGACAAGGCTTGGGCAATGGAAATGAAAAATTTTCAAGCCGCGACCTGGCCTATGAGCATGTCTAGCTTGTGTTATGAATCTCAACCATTAGATTATAAAATTTTGGTTAAAATATTAAAAAAATCCTGAATTATTCCACTTTTCTTACGTAAGCCTCTATACTTATTGCACCAAAATAAGCTTTTATATATTCATTGATTTGTACTTAAATAAGTTTTTTTTTCAAATAAAAAATTTATTTATGTTAAGGGCTTTTTTATGTATATATAAATTAAAGGTTAATGGCTTATTTGAGTACAAATTAAAAGTAAATCATTTATTTGGATTTAAATTAAAAATTATGCGTTTATTTTGATGCAATAAAAATATAATTAAAAACTTACTTAGATAAAATAATAAAATTCAAATTCTTTTATTATTTTAACCTAAAATTTTTCATTTTTCTTCCTTTCATCCTCCCTACTATACATAGCATAAGACTTAAACAGTTTATCATGGTCTAATAGGGAACCATTTAGTAAGATTTAGCATTCTGCATGGGCTGCAACCACCATGGTGCCTTTTTAAAGCACTTTGTTCATTTTTTTTCCTTTTCTCATAAAAGGAGTCATATAATTAAGTGTTTTTTTTTAAATATCTTTTAACACAAATCTCTCATGCCAATATACACACTTTGTTATATTTCCTTTCCTTAGCCTGATATTGGTAAAAAAAAAAAGATTTGATTCTAATTACATATTATAGAATGAACTAAGAACCTTTACAAACTGTATCTGTTAATTAGTTGGGGCAACTTTTCTAAGTGAAATATAAGCTTAATTTCTGACCTAATTATAAAGTACATGCAATTGCAATGGCAGCTCCAAAAAAAAAAAAAAAAAACTAATTAGGTAGAGGAATCAAGCCAAACTAAAAATTGTTATGATTATATATTTACAGAAATAAAAATTGTTAAAGTATAAGTTTCTGCCATTGCTGAAAAATTCCATTAAAGGGTTTTTTTCTTCTTCTTTTAATTGTGTGAAAAGGAGATGGATGCATAATTAATTAGAATCGAAAACACACATAAAATTAATAAGTAAAAAATCTTTTCTGCAAGTGCCACAAGGTAATAATGAGGAAAGAACAAATTAGTTAAACAATAGGATACACCTAAAGAGCAATGGAGAACATACATAAAATGAAAAACCCAAAAATTAATGACAGAAGTTAAGTTTATTAATTAATAATTTATAGGTCCAAAATTTTCTCAAATAGTTATAAAAAAATTTTATTACAAAGCTCTGAAAAAAAAAATCATCAATAATAAGCAAAGGAAGGGGAAAAAAAAGACAGCCAAAACTCAATAAAATAATTTCATGTACAACAGTAATAACAAAAAATCATCAGACTTGCAATATATTCCCAGCAGTGCATCTTATGTAAGAGAAAAGCTGCTTAATTACAAAGCTCTGAAAACTACCATAGTCTTTTTTTTTTCTTTTTTTTGTCAATATGAAAATTATTTAAAAGAAAAAGGAAAGAACCAGAAGAGAAGAGAGTAAAGAGGGATAAGAAGCCCCAAATATCCAAGAAACAAGAGCCAACTATCTCATCATATTTCTCTTTTTGGAACATAAATTTTAAAGCATTATATATTTTAAAATATATATATATATATATGTTTTACAACTTGGATCATAGCCCAAACCCTAATAATATTATCAAATACTATTAAACAGTTTTTTTCAACTTCAAAAGAGAACAATATTTCTTTTCTTTTTTTTTATTTATGAGAAAATAAGTAATGATCAGTTCACTTCACCTTCATTGTTCAAAGCTGGTAAAGTTTATATCATCATGAACATATAATAGATGATTGGTAGATAGCTCTTGCTTGTAATTTTTATTGATGGAAAATTGATTCAATTTGGAACAATATTTAGCCATTTATTGCCGCTGCAGCATCATCAAGATTCGCAATATATATTCAAAGGGCTGATTGGTATAGTGAAGCAAAGGATGACCTGACCTCCACCATTGAGATTAATAGCCCTAAAAAGTTTTTGTGAATCTTGATAATGCTGCAGCAGCAAACAGTGACTCTCCTATCATTACATCTTCGTCATCATCATATCAACCCAAGCAAAAAAAAATAAAGAGAACAGAGGTAAAAACCCTAACCCTAATTAAACCTAAACCTTAATTATCCCGAGTGAAACCAAAAAAAAAAAGGAAAGTAAAAAGAAAAAGTTCGAACCCCATCTTTGGATATGTGAAATAAGGAAGGCTCAGTAGAAATTAAAAAAAAAAAAAAAAAAAAAGCGCTACTTATTTGATTGATCGTTCTCTTCTCTTTTCTCTCTATGCATTATTAAAAAAAAAAAAAAAGAAAGTGAAGAACATGAAGCAAATTTTACAAAAACAAAAGAACTAAGAGAGAAAAAAAAAGATGTTTGAGGACTGTTGAGGGATAATGGAGATAGGTGGATAGAAATATATATAGAGAGGAAGATAGGAAGAAAAGAAGAAAAACAAAACAGTAATGAATAAATAGGATTGGTTGGTGTAGAACAGTCCACGGGCCCAGCATAAGCCTGACTCAAATTGGATCAGATTTAAAATAAATTTTTGTAATCCGAGTCGAATTAGTTCGATTTGATCCGAATTATTATTTAAATAATAAAAATATTTTTATTCAAATTTAATTATAAAAATATATAAATATTAATATAAAATAAATTTTTAATATTTTAAACCGTAAAACGAGTTTTCAAGCTAGATTCAAGTTAAACCTAGATAAACAAATTTTTTGTATTTAAATTCAACTCAATCATGAACACGTCAAAAAAAGATAAAGAGAGACGGATCAGTACCTAGTACCCACAACAGTTGAACATTTGTATTAATCCAAGGCACCAACCATATTTACAAAAACTTCTTTTACTCTATTCTGTAACTCAGTTTTTTTCTCCTTTTTTCACTTTAGATATCGACAGAAATATGAATTGGAAAAAAAAGAAAAAATAAAAATTTACCCATTAATATTTTTCATCAAGTGGGATGGGTGGAATTGACAGGGACCTGACTTCGCCCAGCCAAATTATATGTAGGGTTTCCTCAGTATGTTCCTTCCTTGTTTTTGATCCATCACTTGCATTTTTGGTTCCTTTATTTTCGATCTGAGTTTTACAAGTTCTATACCCTTTTACGTATACCTATCAATTCAGATTTAAATCCGAAAATTTCATTTAATTTATCCAAATTAAAACTCGATCTAATTCGATTTGATTATAAAAAGTTAATAATTCTAATCCGTCCAATCTGAACCCAAATTCATCCAAAACAATTTCACCCAAAGTTAAATGACTCGAAACATTAACCCGAAATTACTCGAACTTAAATTAATTATAATTTTATTTTTAAAATATTTATTTAATAAAAATAAAAATAAATATAACATAACATAACATAAAATTATTATTTTATTTTAATTTTATAACTTTAAATTATCTTTAAAATATTTTTTTACTATTACAATTTTATATATTTTTTAATATTATCTTTCTTAATTATAATTAAAAATAATAAAATATAAATTAATTCTATTATTATAACCAACTTTTAATTTTTATGTTTATAAATAAAGTTTTTTTTTACTTTGATAAAATAATTAAATAAATTAATAATAATCATTTACAAAAATTTAATAAATTATATGTTATATTACTTATGATAATCTTATAATATGATTTAATATAGGTTATATATTTTAATTCTCATGGCCCATGGGTATACATATGATTTATAATAAATTATATAATCTTTTATAGTTATACATATTATTTAAAATAAATATATTATTTTTTAATTTTAAAAGTATAATCTCTGTTTTTTTATCAGAATATAGCCAAAAAAAATTTTATTTACCGAAATACCGTTGTTTTCAGATTAATTCCCAAAATCCACTCGTTTTAAAGCAGCTGGGAAATCGCCATCCCCCATGGCAATTTCTCAGCGTGTATTTGAAATTTTTTTAAAAAATACTAAGGAAAATCGCCATCGGGATTAGCGCTTTCCCTTCTTTTAAAAAAAAAATTATTAAATTATATAATAAAAAAATGATTTCCCTTCTTTTCTTTTTTTTTAATTATTAAATAATATAATTTTAAAAAATAAAAATAAAAATTTAATAACATTTATAATTTAAATAATAAAGTTATAAAAATAACAATTTATAAAAAATTTAAAAATTATATTCGTAATATCAATTAGATTCTTTCAACTTGTATTCATAATAAATGGACCTCCGGGAGAAAGACCAACCAAAGCGTTGTGGATTATGCAGGAATAAAGGTCATAGCTAGACCTATCTACGGGTCGGGTAACCCGCCCAGCCCGATAAGCTCGGATCATATTTGGGGCAAGCTTGGACAAGTGTTTTTGTAATTCGGGCCGACCGGCTTAGCCCGAATTATTATTTATTAAATAAAAATATTTTTTATTTAACTTTAATTATAAAAATATATATATAAGTATAAAAATGTATTTTTAATATTTATATAAAATACCAGATTGATTTTTAATATTTATCGGATCGGGCTGAGGCCCGAAATTTTTTATTTCCTTTGCCTAAGCCCGAAAATAAAAATTATATAATTTATAATTTTAAAAAATTGAAAATTAAAAAATTGTAAAATTTAAATAAAAAATTTAAATAATAAAAATTTTAAAAATTATATAAATACGATTCGGGTTTACCGAGCTGAACTTACCACCATATTGACCTGTCCAAGGACCGGGCTACCCGGTCAAGCCCTAAGGTCCGCCCATATTTGGGAGGGCTTGGACAAAAATATTATGCCCGAAAAATGGATTTGGGCAAAAAAATTAGGCCCGTTTAAAATATGGGCCGGGCCTTGGCTCCAACATTCAAGGCCCGAGCCGGGCTTGGTCCAGCCGGTTTTCTAATTAAATAATATATTATGTAATTTATGTCATATAAAAATTAAATATATATAATATTATGGTGTAAACATTAAAGAATATATTAAGTTGTCCATGTTTAACAACTTAATAAAAGAAAAAAATATAAAATTATTAGAGATTAAATAATAATAAAATATATATTTTAAAAAAAATATATGGGCAGGCCTAAACGGGTTTGGGCTATCCATTTACAAATATATATTATATTAAAAGAAAATATATATATATATATTAAAAAAATTAAAATTAAAATTAAAAGAATAAAAAAAAAGAAGAAGAAACAAACCGGTTTTGTTTCTTTATAATTAAAAGAAAAAAAATTGAATGAATTCACCTTGGGAAATCGCCACCGTGAAAAAAAATAAAAAATAAATAAAATTAAGTTGGGAAATCGCCATGGGCCATTGCGATTTCCCAACTGGTTAAAAAAAAAAAAAAAGTGAATTTTGAGAAATAATTTGAAAATAACGGTATTTTGGTAAATAAAAAAAAATCAGCTATATTAAGATAAAAAAACCTATAATCTCTTCTCATACAATTTACAATAAAATACATAAAATAGGTTTTGATAATAATATGTATATTTTATCTTAATAAGTGGTACATTACATTATAATAATCTCTTATCATATGATTTAAATAAAATTATATAATCTCTTATAGTATACATGTTTTTTTTCAATAGATGTGTTATTTTTAATTTCAAATATATAATCTTTTAAGTCTTATCATGTAATTTTTAAAAGTATATAAAATAGGTCATTGATATATGTATCTTATTAATGATTTGTACGTTACGTTATAAAAATACCTTATCATGTGATATATAATAAATTAATCTCTTATTGTTATACATGTTTTTTTAGAATAAATGTATTATTTTTAGTTTTTAATCTCTTTTCATATGATTTAGATTAGCTTAGTTAATGGTTATAATATTGGTCCATTAAATGATGCTTACTATTAACTTCAAAAAAATAGATAAATTTTTTTATTCTAATATAAAGAGTTATATATATATATATATATATACACGTAGATAATCATATATGTATATATTAATATCATAAAATTTATACATTACAAAAAATATCATGTATGTCAGTACATAAATGTGTTAAGTATCGCATTTTTACTTATTATGAAATTTTTATGTTTATAATTTAGAAATATTAAGTATAATTAATTAATTTAATTTTGTAATTAATTTATTATTATATTTTTATTTTGGATTAGCATTTATTGTTATATTTTATTACACTTGAAAATTAAGCTTTAGTAGCAAATCATTTCATGTTTTAAGATTGGTTCACTTAGTAAAACTCTTACTATTAACTATTAACTATTAATGGTTGCTTGTCAAGGTTCAAACATTACAACAAGTATAATAATTTACATATTTTACAAATATGTAAATGAATTTAAGTAATAGTTTTAGGTACACGATAATACTCGTTTATTTTTAAATATTTTTTATTTTTATCTTTCAATAAATTCAATAAAATTTTATTTGATCAAATAATTTATTTAAATTTAATCTAATTTGATTTTAAAAATTAATAAATTAAATCCGAAATAACCTAACCCGAATAATCTGAACTAAAAATTACTTGAACTCGAAGCGAACCGAACCAGAAGGGACTTAAACTCGAAATTATCCGAATCCGAAACAATTCAAACCCAAAATTAATCTGAATTTTTTAAAATTCAAATTGATCCGACTTGAATTGATCAAATCCAAATCCAACCTGTTCAATTAACAGGTCTACTTTTATATCACTTTTTTAACTTTTCAATTTCGATGTTATAGTTTATGGCTTTAAGCATAAACAGTAAATTATACTTTAATTAGAAGCTTCTATTTGTTTCCTCATTTATATATGCCCTTGAGAGGTTGTAAAGGTGAAACAATAAGCTTTGGGGCCATGATGAATTATTCACTTTTTTATTTTCTGATTTCAAACTGTTATTTATGACTGGTAGATATTCTTAAAGATGTGCAAACATATGGAGATCAATTCATTTTCTAAATAAAGGTACAATTATTATATAATTAATTACCAATACTCAATTGTTTTCCTTCATATTCACAATTGCATGTACTTACAACCAGCTGGCTATGCTTTTATTTCCACACGTTAATTAAGCTTCTAACATGTCAATCTTGTATTTTTCCCTCTTTGCTTATTAATTAACGTGTGGAATATTGTTTCGAGATTTTTTAAGCCTCTTGATGAAGATTTAATTATTTAGCTGATTTTTTAAGCTTCCTACATGCATTTAAATGTGTAAAGCAAACTAATAAGATAATATATATATATATATATGATTTCTCAAATAAGTGTAAATTTTCCATGATTTAGGATATTCATCTCCATCTTGATAAAGGGAGATGTAGGAAATGAATGACTCATCCAAATTCCAACTTCACCAATTGACAAGTTGCAAAGACACCTCACTAGAAAGTGAATTGCATTTAGCTCCTTCTTGGGCAATATTGATGATAAATATTTGCATGAAAACATAAAAATTTTCAAGAAACAAACTTTTCATATTTGATTCCTTTCAGAAGTCAAATGTTTTTTTTTTTATAAAAAAAAAATCACAATTTCAGTATAGAGAAAAAAGTTGCAGATATTAAGATTCGAATTTCAAATCTATTAAATATCACTGTTTAAAAGTGATCACATGAATTAACTGAATCAAGGATTAGTTTAGCATTGATGTTGAAAAAAATTTGAGTTAAAAAAAGCTTGAGTTGAAAAAATGTAGTATAAGAATTTTTAAGTGTTTTGTATTGTTGTAAAAAAATGTTGTTAAAAATTAAAATGTTAAAATAAATCATATGTTTAAAATATTAAAATTTTAAAAGATGTAAAGATAATAAAATTATTTTACTCAAAAGTTAGTTTACAAACCACAAAACACCATTTTTGTAGTTTCTGATTTGAATTGTAAAACCATAATTTTAAACCAAAAAAAATTACCTATTCAACATTGCGATTACAATAAAATATAATTTTTTACTTTAAAAATTTTATCAACAATAATATTATACGAAATTTAAACCGAATTCTAAAAATCAAATACTGTGTTGCTTTTCGAATGTACAGGTACTTAAAAGAGAGTTTTTCGAAGTTCCAAAATTTCAAAATCCAACCCTTCAAATAAAGAAAATGATGGGATGTTGATTTGATTAAATGTTGTACGGACGAAAGAAATAGAGAAACAAAGACAAGCGTCGAACACGGAGAAGTGAGTAAATTTGCTTCACAAATTACTACACATCATCGTACTACGGACAAACAAAACTATTGTTTCTTATCTTCAGTTACTGTTATGCAAAAAAATTTAAAAAAAAAAAAAAGTTTAATAACTAAGTCCTTTATTATTGGAGAGAAAGTAATAAAAGCCAAGTACTAGGTCTTTTTATTTCTTCTCAACTACATATATGCCAATTAATTGTGTATAATTCTAAATTACTCCTTTGGTTCTATAAATATTATTTTTTAAATTGTTGAAAAATATTTTTTTTATAAAATTTAACAAATAATGATTTATAAATAAAACAGAGAGCTTCTAGGATTAGCTCCATATGGTGAGCTTCCCTTTAGCTCCTAACGTGGCATGATAATAATCATGCCATATCATTGTTTTGGTTATGATTTATAATCAATAATCATTTTTTTTAAAATAATAAATATTATTATAATTACATACATTTTTTATATAGTTACATAATATATTATAATAAGGTAATACAAAATAGTATTACAATTTTAATTATATTTACATAATTTATTTGTTAAATTACATAATTTATTCTCTAAAGTTTCCGTTTAGTGCCTCTCAAACTTTATCATTTTTCATTTGAGCTCCGATTCTGGATTTTTATTCTCCAATACCTTCCATAAAATATAAAACTTAGATCTCAAAAGTTTTCATAATTTTCCAAGCTCGGTTTCTATTTTTTTTTTTTGAAATTTTTCTTGGAATTTCGGATTAGTGGATCCGAACTTTGTATTTTTTCATTTGAGCTTCGATTCCAGATTTTTCTTCTCCAATACCTTTCATAAAATATAAAACTCAGATCTGAAATTTTTCATAATTTTTCGAGCTCGTTTTCTATTTTTCCCGCAATTTTCTCTTGGAATTTCGGATTAGTGGACCCGAACTTAGTCTTTTTTCGTTTGAGCCCAGATTCTGAATTTTTTTCTTCTCCAATCCCTTCCATCTAATATAAAATTCAGATCTGAAAGTTTTCGTAATTTTCTGAGTTCGGATTCTACTTTTTTCGAATTTTTCAAAATTACCCTTTAAACCCTGAAACCTCGGTTTTACTCAAAACGGGCCCAATTTTCATATTTTCTTTTTCCACTGCCTTTGTTATATATTGAATTGGAGTTGGTCCGAAAATGCCCAATTTTTACATCCGAATTCCTCTCCCATTTAGTTTTCCCCTTTTCTCAATATTGAAAATTTTCTCGTTTTTTCGTTTTTCCTCAAACCGGCTCTTCCTTGGGATCCACTTCAAATTGGAAATTGGGATATTTTTATTTATTTATCCTTTATTTAACTGGGGGCTTCAATTTCACCAAATCGGACCATCTCTGCAGTTTTTCCCAAATTTTTTGAATTTCCTATTTATTTATTAAGTCTTTATTTTCCTTTTTCTCTTCAAACCAATTTTTCCTTCAACTCTGCTTCAAAATTGGACTTTCCAATATTCAGTTTTATTGATCTTATTCCATTTCGAACCTCCAATTTCGTCCAATTTGATCGTTTACGCATTTTTTTCCAAATTTGCAAAATTAGGTATTTCTCTACACTGAATTTCTGCAACCTATCTTTCAAAATCTCTATCTTTCGTTGTAGACCTTCGATTATCAAAATTCCTTCACCATTGTTCAATTCAACCTCGAATCTTGATTTTGAATGAGAGTTGACTTTTTTAGTGGTTGACTTTTTTGGTGTTGACTTTTTTCAAGTTGACTTTGTGTGTGGACCTCCGAAACAAAGTCTTGGAGACCCACCTGAGGAATGGTGGAAGTCTCTTCGCATTCCGGGAAGTTGAAAAGAGAACTTGTCCTGTTTAGGGGGTCCAGACAAATTTAAGTGTCTACAATTACACTACATTATAATATAGTTATGTAATGAAAACTTAAATCATTTTTCTTTTCATGTTACATAGTTCGTTAAGGAATTACAACATATATTATATACCAAGGTAATATATGTTGTAATTTTCTTACACTTCTAGAAGTACATTTTTTTTTATGAAATTACTTGATTTTATTACATATTACTGAAATTATTACAGTAAATGATAAGAAATTTATGTAATTTATATTTACACTTTTTTCTGAATTACAATATTTTTTTTATATAAAAATTACAAGATATATTACGTGTAAAGATAATATATGTTGTAATTTAGTTTCAGTTAGCAGTTAAGAAGAATTACAAACATTATCATTTTGCGTAAATTTGTTAGCGATTACGTAAATTTTTACAATATGTTAAAACATAATTATGTAAAGAAACCAAAAGCATTATCTTTTTAAGTTACGTAATTTATTAAGGAATTACATTATATATTATTTACAAAAATAATATTTGTTGTAACTTTGTTACACTTCTAAAAGAATTAAAACTATTTTTTTATAAAATTACTTGAAATTTTACATATTGCTGGAATTATAACAATACAAGATAACAAAATTATGTAATATGACTTTAAATTTTTATCATTATTATAATTCTTTTAGAAATTACATGATATATTATGTATAAAGATAATATAGGTTGCAATTTAGTTTCAATTGTGTGTTAAGAAGAATTACATTTTTTTTATCTAATTAAGTAAATTTATTAGCGATGACGTAATTTTTTACACTATGTTATAACATAATTATGTAATTAAAACTTAAATCATTTTGTCACAGTTATAATTTTTTTCAAAAATTACAGGATATATTATGTGTAAAGATAATATATGTTGTAATTTACTTTTAGTTGACGATTAAAAAGAATTACATATTTTTTATATAATTACATAAATATGGTAAGGATTACGTAATTTTTTTATATTTTCTATAACATAATTATGTAATGAAAACTTAAATATTTTTTTTTCATGTTACATAGTTTATTAAAAAATTACAACATATATTATATAGAAAGGTAATATTTATTTTAACTTTCTTACACTTCTAGAAGAATTACAACTTTTATTATTTGATGACTTGATTTTGTTACATATTATTGAATTTATTACAGTACATGATAACAAAATTATGTAATCTGACTTTAAACTTTTTATCATTATTACAGTTTCTTTTTACAAAATTACATGATATATTATGTGTAAAGATAATATATGTTGTAATTTAGTTTGGTTAAGGAGAATTACATCTTTTTTTTTATCTAATTACGCAAATTTATTAGCGATTATGTAATTTTTTACACTACGTTATAACATAATTAGGTATTGAAAATTTTAATCATTTTTCTTTCCATGCTACATAGTTTGTTAATGAATTACAACATATATTATATACCAAGGTCATATATGTTGTAATTTTTTTACACTTCTAGAAGAATTACAACTTTTTTATGTGATTACTTGATTTTGTTATATATTACTAAATTTATTACAGTACATGATAACAAAATTAAATAATTTCTTTACAATTTTTTTCATTATTACATTTTTTTTAGAAATTACTACAAAATTTGGAGGCTTTGGGGACGACTTAAAATCGTTCCTAAAAGCTTGCAAATCGTCTCCAGAAATTTTAGAGACGACGTAAATCGTCCCCAACGGTCATGCTCTAAGACTGTGTTTCTGAAAAGTTTTGGGGACTATTATCAATAATCGTACCTATAATTAAGGACGACTTTCGTCTCCAAAGCTCATCTCAAAATTCATAAAAGAATACCAAAATATTTAAGGACGTTTTTCGTATCTAAATGAAATTTTTTGGAGACGACTATTATCCCTAAAAATAATATATTGGGAGACAAGCCTAATCTTTCAAATGAATTAGTTTTTAAAGACGAATGTCGTCCCCAATGTATATTAGGAACGAATGACGTTCCCAAATATTTATCTCAAATTCATTTTTGAGGACATTTGACGTCCTCCATATCTATTAGGGACGACTGACGTCCTTAATGTCCTAATCTTAATTTTTATTTAGCAATGCATTATTATAAATTTAAATCTAATAATACAAATCCAAAAACAAAAAAAAAATTAATTATCTTCATTTAAAATAATAAGAGAATAAACATAAATTAAAATCCATAAAATTAGAGTATTAAATTCTATTAAAATTTAATATTATTACAAGTATTCATAATAATGTTTATGAAGTCATTCTCTGTTTATAACAAAATAAAATTTTTGAAGATGTCTATGTGATCAGGATCACCTGTATCCTACAAATTCAAATAAAAAATTGAAATTGAGTAGATGAAGCAAGCACAAGAGAGGATCCCTTTCCTAAGCAAAAATTTCATAATCTGCTGTCCAGTCTGTCAATATAACCAAATGAAATGTTACTTTCAAAAACGAAAGGAATCAATGCCTAATTAGTATGATTTTGGAGTTAATTTTTTGGAACCTCTTGCACTGTTTCCTTAGCAGATTGGGCAGCATTGGCAACCCCGTCCATCATGCTGCTAGCCTTTTCCTGAAATAATAAACATGAAATTAATACTGCACCCATATAAATCTAAATTGCTAAATACTAAATAGGATAATTCAATGATTCAAATTTTGGAAATTAAAGTGTGGAACTATATTCAATTGAGACAAATGGATGCAAAAAAGTTTTTTGTTTTTTTTTTTTAGTTTAAAGACGGTAGGAGTTTGAGAATAGAAGTAAAGGGTTGCAGATACTGCAATTCGAGTTTCAAACATATTGGATGCTATTTTTTAAAAGTGATTACATGAACCAACTTAATTAAACACCGAATTCAAAGAAAAAAATGGAGTAAATGAAGCAAGCAGGTGGATGGGACAAAAAGAGAAGTAAGGAATAAAGAAAAACAGTAAACTGGTATGGAAGTAAAAAGATCTAGACGATAACATACAAAAGTACCATCAAGCTTATCAAGCATCCAATGCCTAGGGGCATTGAGCCTCTTCAAATGTTTCAATTCAACCCTCTAGCCTGTAAGTAACGCACCACAAAGAAAATAAATATTTGTAAATGAAACTTAAATGTATCGGAGTTAAACAGTCTAGCCTTTTAAGATAACAGAACAAGGAATCAATAGCAGAGAATTAATCTAAGGTTCCATTCAAGTCCTTCCTAGATCTGCTCATGATCGGACAGTCCGTCCGATTCGATCCGTACTAGGTCGGACCTAGATAGGATATTTTTAATTCCGGCCGACCCGATCCGAAACAGTATTTTTTAAATTAAAATAATATTATTTTATTTAATTTTAATTATAAAAATATATAAAATATATTTTTTTAATATTATAAACAGTAAATTTTGACCTGTCGGACCGACCCTGGCGGACCCAAAGCCGAGCTTAAATAAAAATTCTAAAAAACAATGGGGCCGCAGGTCTATCCTTCCTTCCTTCCTATCAGTCAAAATCACCATTTCATATCAAATAGTAGTAGGATACACATAGATGTTCTACATGAACGCAAATCGTCTGCCCCTTGTGTCTGCCTCCCTTTGTATCCCAGCGTTTATCAAGCTACACGTGTTTTTATCTTAACATTCATGTAAGACCTTGTTTGATTTTAAACTTTGAGTAAACAAAACAACAAATAAGAAATGAAAAGTCTCTAAACGAAGCACAATAAAATAAATAAATCAATCTAAATGTTTTTTCATTTCTTCACTTTTGATTTTTTTTTTTCATTTAAATTTTTTACCTTTCTTTGATTAAAACAACAAGAAATTTTTTTTTAACAAAAAGAATACTTGCTCTCTTGATTTGAAAAACATCATTTTATCTCTTAAAATATGATAAAAATATGCTAATCATCTAGAGATGTTAATTATTAAATTAAATTTAAATGAATATATATATATATATACTGAAGTGTAATAGTGGTTTTTAAACTTATTTATAATTGAATATTATTAGGGTTTAGAAAATAATTGGATTAAAAATATATTTAATTTGTATTAAATTAAATTAAATTAAAATATAATATAATTATAATTTAATTTGATAATAATTAATCATAATTTTAAAATTTTTTTATTTAAAGATAAAAAATTAATAATTAACAAAAGATATATTTGTCTTGAAATTAAATTTAACTTAGGATAAATAAATGTTTTCATATAAATTTAACTTAGCATATTTTTACCAAACCTAAAAAAAAATAAGAAAGTATTTTTTCGATCTAAAAGGTATGTATTTTTTTTATTAAACTTCAAAGGTAAAAGAATTTTTCTTTTTTTTAACAAAACAAGTTAAAATTTTGAAATTTAAAAAAAAAAAAAAATTCAAAACTGAAAAGGAATTAGAAAACATCTTGATTAATTTTTTTCTCATTGTTCTTCGATTAGAATTTTTTTAATTTTACCTAAAACCAAATAAAACCTTATCTATATTTTAGACTAGGGACACGTGTAGTAACATGAACAATGGGGCACAAAAGGAGGCAATGAAATGGGGCAGGGATTTGCGTTCGTTCTACATATCCATGTGTTAAGACATTGAAACACAATGATATAAAACTTTTCCTAGGTGTTAAGAGCATGGTGATCCGTTTTGGTATGGGTGGTATCGGTCGAAATATTTCATTTTTCAATTAAATTGATACACTCAATTTTAATTCCGTTCCGGTTGTGGTTTCGTCCTGTACCACCAATACCGGTAGATATCGGTTTGTACAGGTCTATATCGGTCAATACCGATCTGTACTGGTCAATATCGATCTGTACCGGTTGGTACAAGATTTTTTTTTTTTTTAAATTCACTTATTTGATTTTTTAAACCAGTTTTAATATTTTTTGTCATGAAATACCGGTAGATATCGGTTTGTACAGGTCTATATCGGTCAATACCGGTCTGTACTGGTCAATATCGATCTGTACCGGTTGGTACAAGATTTTTTTTTTTTTAAATTCACTTATTTGATTTTTTAAACCAGTTTTAATATTTTTTGTCATGATCATTTTTATTTTTTTTATAATTATATTTAAAAATAAAACATGTTCATTAAATTAGGTTAGTGAACATAATTAATAATAATTTACTATATTTTTTAACATTTTACCTATTTAATGTTTAAAAATTTTAGATATTAAATATTTAAAATTTATATTTGCATAAAAACATATATATGCATGTAATTGATGTATATAATATATATTTTATTAAAATTTTTGAAAATATGTTATACATATAGATATATGAAAAAATATTTGAAAAATATCGATAAATCCGAAACGATACATTAAAATACACCGGTATCTATACGTATCACTACCAATATAAAAATAATACGTCTACCGATACGAAATTGACTACCTTAATTAAGACATTGAATGTATCTTAGCAAAATAAGAAGCAATCATTACTGATAAATAAAACAAACCTTAGATGGAAGACAAATTATTTAGAAATTGCATATGCTTAGTTTGGTGCAAAACATTGCTGCTCATACAATTAATTAAACATTGCATATCTTTTTTTTTTTTTAATTTTGTTTGTGAAATTAAAATATCTTACTGACAATATACAGAATAATAATATTTTTTCCAAACACCCACAAAGTCAAACCATTTGCAAGCTTCAACAGGATATCTAAAAACCTAATCCCTTCCCCCTTTTTGGTGTCTTCAAAAATGAAAATTGAGAAAAAGAGAAAACTGAGAATAAAGAAAACAAAAATAAAAATGTATTTTTAAATTTGTGCTACATGTGATGTCAATTGACGTCATGTGTGATATATATATATATGTCATCAACGTGACGTTAACTGCTATTTACCGTCAATTTAGACATTCACATATGAAAGAATTAAAATAAGATTATTTTAGACAATTAGAGATCCAATTAAAAAAATTTGAAGATTGGAGATCAAAATAAAATTTGATCCAAAATTTTGGAACCAAGAGTACTACTATTAACTCTTTAGTCTTAAGTTTCATCCACTTCAACCTGTTCTTGGAAACTAATGCCAATTATCATAAGGACAACTAATGTAAATCTACAATTTTCCAGATATTAATTGATAAACTACCCTAAGTAGCGGCTAATAGACCTGTTCATGGATTGGACCACGATTCATTTTTTTTTTTTTTTATCCAAGTTCAGGTCGGATCGGATTCGGATTGGTTCGAAAATTTGTTTCACTATTCAAAAAATATTAAAAAAATATTTATATATTTTATAATTAAAAAATATATTTTTATTCATAAATAATAATTTGGGTCAAACCAGCCCGAATTAAAGAAAACTAAATTCATATTCGACCCAATACGAACCGAACCTTTAGAATCGAACCAGTAACCTTTTTCTTAAACAGATCTATTGGCTACTTGTATTACTTTTTATTCTTTTTATTTACAAAGTAATCAAAGTTTACGAGAAAAGAGAAAAAAAATTATTAAAAAAAGCAAAAAGTCATTCCATCAGGCTATCAGTTATACCATCTGAATATCACAAATAGATTTGATAATTCATGTACTCGTGTTATTTTTTCGTATCATAATCATGTTTAAAATATTATACATATATATATATATTAAATATATAAATTTTAACACGTTCTCATATTCATGTCGTGTTCGTATAATTTTTTTTTGTCGTATCGTATTTTTATCATATTTCAATTATTTTTCTGTACCATATTCATATTGAAATTATCAAATCTAAATACAAGGCACCTGCATTAGTGCTTAGGAAAATTCTAAGGAAAACTCCTTAAAATGAGCTTCCCGTAAGCTCCAAATAGGGATGGCAATTTAAAATGCAGATTTGGATATCCGCGGATATCCGATCCGTTTTTTGCGGATTCGAATTTGGGGATTCAGATAAAAATAGGATTCGGATATCATAATTACTATCCGCAGAGAATGCGGATATAATATCTCGGATATCCATTATCCGAATTCGCATTACTTCTGTGGATTCGGATAGCGGATTCGAATATCCGAATCCGAATCCGCTTATTTTTAAAACATATAAATTTTGTTTGATTTTATATTTTTATTTATAAAAAGAAATTGATTTATTGAATTTAGATTTTTAGTAGATTCGGATATCCGACGGATAATGTTATTTAATTCGGATTCGGATAGTAATATGCGAATTAAATGCTAATAATTTGCGGATTCAGATTTTAAAACAATTTTGCGAATTCGGATAGTACAAAAAATGCAGATACCCGACCAGCTGTCATCCCTAACTCCAAAACATATATAATTTGTCATGTTTATATGTAATTTGTGTCATATTTATATGTAAAAAAAAATTACATATATACATGACAACTTTCAATTTACATAAATACATGACATATTTGTCATGTTTATATGTAATTGTTATATTTATATGTAATTTATCATGTTTATATGTAAAAAAAAAAAATTACATAAATATATAATAACTTTATGTAATTTATCATGTTTATATATACTTTTATCATATTTATATGTAATAGAGCTTATTTTAAACTCACCTTAAAGAGTTTACAACTCCCCACAGTGTTTACCAGTTACCAGTAGCTATCTATTTTTGATTCATTGTATACTACAATTACAATTTTTTTACCAATGAATATGTGAGATAATCACAACAGAATACCCAATGTGTAAAATTCTTACAGCTTTATTCCCACAGGTAGAATCCGTGCCCACTGACTGCCCTAAAAATGAGGCTCCCTTGAATCAATATCATCTACCTAGCCACAAGAAATGGTTTCCTTCATAATCTAACACTGCCAAAATCATAGACCATTATTTATGCTTACCCAAGAACTATGGCAAAATTCATGTCATTTTGTCTTTGTGTAAAAGTCCGAGTAATTTTTTTTTGGTACAAAGGAGGCCGCAGCCTAAGGATAAAGAAAGGGGTTGCAGATATTGAAATTCGAATCTTAGACCTGCTAAATGTCACCTCTTAAGGGTGACTGCAAGAACCAGATGAGCTAAGCTCCAAATTCGAAATCCGAGACATTTCTGTGCATAGAACTGCTATCTTTCGTATAGGTTTGTAAATTAGAGGCTTCATCCTCAATCAAACCTGTGCTTCATATGCTGATGTGTTGAATGTATGATTAATATAATTCTTAAGGAACAAGGCGTAGAGTAGCTCATTCCATGCATCAGGCACTCCGGGTAGACACCAATGACTGCAATCCTGCCGATGAATTGGCGCAGGGCTTTCCTTGGAACCCAAATAGTAAAGAGATGAATGGCCGTCTTTCCTTCGTGCTGTCATACGAGTAACATTTAATATGTTAAATTTTGTTCCTTCTGATGCATTTGAGTAAGCTGATAACACATCACTGACTATTTTGAATTGTTCCCAAGTTTCAGATGGCACCAATGATGTACCAAGCTCTGGCAGTGTCTCCAAATGGCAGCTTCCCCCAGTTTTCCAATCTCCTCCTCTGCTAAGTTATAGAAACTTTAGCTACTAATGCACAATTTTGCCTATAAAACCTACTCAACAAACGCGAAAATAAGGTTCTTTTTTTTCTCTTCCTCGGACAGTCTTGAGGAGTTTATTTAGATGCATAACAAGTGGGATTAATGCAGGCATGCTGAACTATGTGCATATTAGAAGAGAGACCAAACAGTAGTTTCATAGTTGGATCAAGAAAATAAAAATTGTGTCCTAAACTTCAGGATCAATTTTCTACCTTAAATATTTGATGGTTAAACAAGGCCTTGAATGCAGAAGGAATGCAGCATAGAATTAATTCATCAATCAAATGCACATGTTGCTCCAACTCTTCATTTTTCTTGAAGTACCTATGTCGGACGCATATCCGGATATGGGTATGGGGATATGATCCAAAAACCCTCCAAATACATGGAAAAACTTAAAAAAAATTAAACATACCCGTGTCGGACACATACCCATATCCGACACTCACACCTGAGTCCGAGTAACATAGCTTTTAATAGAGGTCCAACTCAGATCCCTCCCACAGCCTTAAATTTCTCACAGGTCTTTCTCTGAGGTCTCTACCTCTGCGAATTCTTTCCAGGAGACCAAAATACTAAAAATGATGTCCAGAGAATGTAATATAGATACGAAGAGGTCTAAACGAGCAGCATCCAATAGATATTAGCAGTAAAACAACTATAAAATTAAAACAAACCTGAAATGTATAGGTGCAAATGTGCGGAAGAAGACCTTGGTCTTGCTTGTATTCACCTCATTATGTATCCACTGCATTACAGTCTCTATGGATCTTTGATATGCATGTTCTACTGTCATTTCCATTTTGACTTTTTTCTCTTCTTGAAAGTAACATCCCCTGACCGAAAAAATGGAAATTTAAGATCAGATTATGGTAGTTCCACCCAGTTCAAGCATATATGATTACTGCTAGCACTAACTCTCAAATTCTATTGACAATTGGCCTTCTCTTTCAGACTTCCCCCCCCCCCTTGCACGTATAAGAAACAAAATCCAAATCATTGGATTTATATGCAATCCAAATCACAAATGAGAAAATGTAGGGTCCATTGTTGTTAAATGTTGAAATATCATTAAATCAAAACCCATGCATGCCACAAATTACCTTCTCTGTTTAGTCACATTTAAAATATAGATGGGACCCTCTTAGATATCAAATTGGCAGCTAAATTCTTTACCCAACAGCGCTTTGCATTTGAAATCATATAAAGAGAGAGAGAGAGAGAAGGTCCTACTAAGAGAGAAACAGAGTTCATGATTGCAAACTATGTTGCTCCGACTCTTTTTTTTTTTAAGTACCCGTGTCCGACACATATTCGAACATGTGTATGGGGATATGACCCTCCAAATATATGGAAAAACTTAAAAAAAATTGAACATGTCCGTGTTGGACACATATCCATATCCGACACTCATACTCAAACCCGAATAACATAGATTGCAAATTCTGAAGCAAAGTTGTTCACATCAATGAGTTATTCTTCAAATCATCGAAATAATAAAATAAAATAAAAAGGATACAGAAAGAAGCTCTTTTCAAAAGTAAAGTTGTTGAGCTGTCACAGGACCACATCCTATCATTCAATTATCAACCCTAAATTTCTCATTATGATTATCAACCATAAGGGCCCTCCATTATCCTAATCTTCAAAATCTGCAGCTAGGGGTCATTGATATGTTAGGAAGGTGATCTAGACTCTAGTATTCCTTCCAGGAGGCCATTCAGTCATTCAGTTTCTGTTTTCTTGGGACACCATATAGCATGCTTGAAAAAGACTCATCTTTAATAAGCCACTTATCTTCTCTTTTCTTTTTACCATAGATATAATACTATTACAAAATAAATTATAAACCAATACCAACCCAAACATGTTTTGATTTAATGAAATTTTTATAGTATCCAAAGCTAACCCGGTCTAAGCTCATCAACTTGGCATAAAAATCAACAATATAGACATGATGATAAGGAATATTAAGAAGAAGAAAAGAATAGTTTACCCTCTAATGGTCTTCTCATAATTCCACCAATGTCCGGTATTGAAGACCAACAAATCTGTGTCTTTCCACCTAATAGAATTCCAATCCATTTGATCCAATTTAAGTGTTGTCTTGATCTTTTGTGGAGATCCAGCAGGAGGCCGGCTCTGCAGGACAAGAAAAGGAGCTCTGTAGTACTCCACGGTGCAATTATAATCCTTGAACTTGAATACCAAGAAGCCTTTATGCTTAGTAATCGGTCTGCCATTCACTTCATATATTGAATCTTTATTAGGAACTGCAGAAGCAAGCATGCAGAGGAGTGATTCCCATTGATTTCTTCCAATTGAATCACCAACAAAAACCAATCGCTTGTTTCGCAACTTCTCCAACATCACTTTTCCATCAAATCTGTTTTATAAATGAAAGTAAAACAAATAAATGAACAAACAACAAACATAATCAAGTATTCTCAAATCCTTATATTTTCCATTGCCAATTGCCAAGTAATGCTAGAATGATGAAAAGGATCAAGATAAGTTAGCAACCATGAATAAAAGAAGGATCAGAAGCCTTGAAGGGTATAGAAGTAAGAAATTAAACTTAGAATTTAAAAGAATGCCATCAAAGAGCGGCAGTAAAATATGATACTCACACAACTAACCAGTAACTTGTAATAACGCAAGAAGTGCAGTATTAAAGCAATTTTTGATATATTGGAGAAAGGTAATTTACCAAGTCAAATTGACAATAAGAACCTAGCTAATATTAGAAAACAGGCTTATAGATCAAACCAATTTCAATTACTACAAAGAGAAAGCCAAAGGAACAGAAACAGAAATGAACAATGATGAAATTGACAGGAAAGAAAAGACAATTTTAATAAATCACGGGAAACCACACTCAAATTGGCACCAAGTCCAACCATTACTGAATCAATTTGCTTCATAAATCTACTTGGAGAAAAGGTGAAATTATTTAGGAACCAAAAGAAAATTGAACAGGCTGCCATTTTCATTGGACAGAGAATTTCTAAAGCTTTATGATTAAGCCTAAGAGGACATACGGAAAAAAACAAAGAAAAAATGGTTGCTTGTCAACAAGTATGGAAAAATTGTTGCCAATGGAAAGACCACAAGTAGACTAAACCAACCAAAATTAATAAAAATAAAACATATCAAAATCGCTCAATCTTCATAGCTTCTTTTGCTTCTCTTTCCAGGTCAGTAAAAAGGCTTTAAAACTTTCCGTAAATCAGGTTCTAATAATAATCAAAATTTGACTGATCTCTAAAAGTGTAAGAATATGAAAGAAATAAAATAATCAAGAAAAACAAGAACCTGGGAAGGTTGCAATGCTTAGGCTGCCATCTCCATTTGGTGTAGAACAAATCTGGCCGTCCATTTTCAGTACACCTAAACCCTTCATCAAGAAAGCTGCAATCTCTGGATTCATAAAGAGGATAAGTTTCATCCCAAACCCAATCACCATCAAACACATCACACCCTTTACCTTCCTGGCTCAAGAAATCAACTTGTTTTATCTCACTTGAAGAAGACCCATCTAGTTTAAGCCACATAAATCTCTGTGACTGACTAGGAACTCTATACCCTTTAGCCACAGCTCTGTAATCTAAGTAAAAGAAACAACAAATCACACAAAAAGCAACAAAGAAGAAGCCAAGAACCCCTAAAGATGGCTCAAAGAGTCTCAAACGCTTGAACCTTTTAAAAACTTCAATAGTTGGCATGGTTTCATGGTCTCGTTGAAGTGGACCTTTACACATTTGAAACTTAATAACAAAAAACAAAATTTGGAATCTGGGTATTTGTTCTTTTCTAAAACTGATGAAAACCCTGAGAAAGAAACAACAAAAAAAAGGAAGGGAAGGGGCTAAGGTGTACAGAATATAAAGGTGTGCTTTTCAAGCAAAATAGCATTCATGGCCAATGGTGGTGAACCATGTTTTTGCTTTTGGCTTCTATGCTTGGTAGGTCAGATTTTAAGTTATTATGAGTGATGGGTAACAAAGAGAAAGTGAAGAACAGGAAAAAACAAAAGGGTTTCAAGGAAGCAAGGCAGCATTCATGGTGGACTTATATACTTTCTTCTCTTATCTTTTTCAGTTTTCTTTATTAGAGTGGAAAAAGCAAAAGAAAAACAGATTTGAATTTGGTAAATTGAATAATGGTAATAATAATTTGCAAGTAAGCTACTGGTAAAATGGATTGATTTCAAATTCAAGAATAAGAAACAACAAAAAAAATTCATAAGAACTTCAAAGTTCAATAGAGAAAAGAGAAAGAGTTGGAAAACATGGGTCTAAGGGAGTTCAGTTTTATGTTTTTTAGGCGTTTAATGGGGGAGAGGGGGGGGATTGATTTGCTTAAGTAAGGGTAAGAGATAGGATCAAATCCCACTTCTATTGAGCACGTGGAAACACCATTTCTATTGAGAACATTTTCTCATGATTTTCTAAACATTTTCTAATTGGTTCGTGGATATCACGTGCAGTGAAGGAGGGTGAGATGCTAATCAGTTAATTACAGTAGACTCAGATAACAACGTTGGCATGGAAAGCAAAAATTAAGATTAGTTGCTAAATCTTGTCTATTGATTATCAAAGATTTAGATACCCTTGGCCTGAAATTAACGCTGAGAAAATCTAATTCGCCTCAAGCTTATTAATTTGACTTTTTAGAGCATAATCCAAAGCCAGCATTAAAAATGTTTTCATTGTTTATTAGAATTTAACACACCATCATGTGGTGAAAAAAACAATATATAAAAAGGATGGGTAATTTTTTTGACCATCCACTATGTGGATGTTTTGAAAAAAATTGTTTTTAAAAAAAAAAGTTATTTGAGTAAAAATGAAATAATATTTTAAGAGATGTTAGTTTTTATGTAATTTAAAAAAAAAATAAAAGGCATAAATAATCTTAAATTTTATTTTATTATTAAAATTTTATTTGAATTTTCAAATAAATTTTTAATTGAGTTCATGTAAAAAAAAAAAAAAAAATGGATGGCCGTTCTTCCGATTGAAAGTCATGCTGTTGATGTTGTAATGACTGTCGCCCTTTGCTTGGTCGTAGCAGGCCCAACATCAAGTGGAGGAGTTTTTTTTTTTTTTTTTTTTAAATTAAGGATGTTTTTTATTTTTATGATTGATTGATTAAAAATTAATTTTTATTCGAATTAAAAAATGTGATAATAAAATCTTTTTAATATTGGTAATTTTCAACATTCGAACTTTTATCTTCATCTTAAAGGTTAAAATCGCGAACAAGCTTTCACGCTTACTTAGGGTTGCCAATGGGAAGATACAAGGATTTGATAAATGAGTCCAATGAAATCTCCCCAGCTCCACAAAATTGATTGGCTGAATGTCACCTATTATTTTATGCCATAGGCTGAAATTAGTTTGTGAAATCAACAATGAGCGATATGAAACTCAAAATTTAACTCAATTGATATATAATTATTTTTATGAAATGGCATCCAATTAATTTAAAATTTAAACTCCAATATTTACAATCTCTTTTCCTATTTCAAAGCTGCAACCTCCTTTATAAAAAAAAATTGAGTCATATGTTGTCAAGATATTAAAACATGATTTTGGTAACTTACGTTTTCATTGATCAGATTAGCTTACTTCTGTTCATTAAGAAAGATAGTTCTTTTCGTAATTTTCCATGTCTGTTAATGGGATTGATTAATTATTAAAACCTCTTACTCGTTTATCATGCACTCTAAACATTTACTTATTTGATAAAGGGTCTGCTTAACCGGTGTTTATAGACATTGATTAGAGGTGCTCATCGGCCGGATCGGGTCAAGATTCGAAATTTTTTAAGATCCTTACCCGGATCGGCCCGTGAGCACTGTTCGTTAAATTTAAAAAATAATAAAAAATTATTATTAATATTTTTATATTTTTATAATTAAAATTAAAATTAAATAAAATAATATTATTTTAATACCTAAAATACTGTTCTGGGCTGGCCCGGAACAAGAATTCCCTGCCCAGACCCTATCCGATACGGATCTGGCCTGCCGGGTGGGCTGCCCGACCCGTGAGCAGGTCTAGCACTGGTTAATGATTATTTATTTACCATTTAAGAAAATTTTTTTATATTTAATACATTACTTTTACTGAATTAAAAAAAAATACATTTATTACACTTTTCTTTCTATAAATATCATTTTAACCAGTGTCATTAGGCACTGATTAATATTTTCCATTCATAAATTATAAGATAGTGAAAAATAAAAAAAAAATTCTTACAAAATATGTGCAAGCAATTAGCACTTGCAATGCCTCAGTTTAACTCTCTCTTCATCACTCCCTCTAGAATAAAAGCCTTTCCCTCATTGCATTTTTTTTAATCCAATTTTGATATTGCTTGCATTTTAGCCAAAATTACTAATTTTTAAAAGTAATATATATATATATATATATATATATCTCCCGCAGCTAAGCACAAATAAAATTTCAAATAAAATTTTAAAGAAAGTTGCATTGACATGATAATGCAATGTTTCTAATCAAGTTTTAAACAAACATAATTTGCAAAACTTTAAAACTGCTTCATGTGGACAATATGGTACAATCTATGTTTATGATAATGCTCAAAGGATATTGATAAACCATTTGATTTGAAGGGACGCTTTGAAAAGATTGGCAATGTTTGTTCATTAATTAATTGTGAGTTGTGACCATATTTAACCGTTACTGTTTTTCAAATAAAACTATCATGTGAATTGACATTAGGCTTTTCATCAACCTTGTGAATTTGGTTTAATTTGGATTGAATTTTGGATAAAATTTTACATTTGATTCAAAATATTATTCTATTGAAAAAATATTTTTATTTAATTTTATATTTATAATATCGTTAAAATAAAGATTAAACATTTTAGATAACAGGGAGGGTGTCCACGTGGCACCATCTTTTTTTTTAGTTTTAGTTTTATTTTTTTTTATAATTATTTTAAAGTTAAATTTTAGTTATTTTATTAAAAATTAAAAGAATAAAAAAATATGATGCAGATAAATGAAGAAGTTGGTGGAAAGTTGGTAAGAAAATTTAAGTAATTTCAAAAATAATTCGTGTATTTATGTCGTGTTCGTGTATTTTCATATGTTATAATTGTATTTAAGGTATTATATTTTTGTATAACTTTTGATATGTTATATAATTCATTTTATATGAATTTTGATATGTTCGTTTATTCATGAGTATTCGTATTATTTTTTCGTTTCGTGTTTTAGTTATTTTGTTGTGTTTCTTTTTTTATTATTTTAAATTTAAGTTTTAGTTATTTTATTAAATATTTAAAAAATAAAAAATAAAATGTGATAGAGATAAATGGAGGAGTTGTTGAGAAAATTTAAGCTCTTTTAGATTTGGTAATTCTATATTCATGTCGTGTTCGTATATTTTCATGTGTCATAATCGTGTTTAAAATATTATATATTTATATAATTTTTGATATGTTAATTATTTGTTTTATATGAATTTTGACATGATCGTGTATTTGTGTCGTGTTCATGATATTTTGGAGGCCATGGAAGGTGTCCACGTGGCACCACCCTTGCTTTTTTTTTTTTTTTTACATTTGGGTTTTAGCTTTTTTTAATTATTTTAAATTAAAATTATAGGTATTTTATTAAAGCTTACAAAAAAAATGTGATGGAGATAAATAAAGGCGTTGGTGGGAAGTTGATAAGAAAATTTAAGTTATTTCAGAGGAAATTCAAGTATTTATGTCGTGTTCGTTTATTTTCATGTATTATAATCGTATTTAAGTTATTATCTATTTATATAAATTTTGATACGATAATAATTCGTTTTATATGGATTTTGACATGTTGTATTCGTGTCATGTTCATGTTATTTTTTTGTTCCGTGTCGTGCTTTAGTTATTTTTTTCGTGTCGTGTAATTATATCGTATTCAAAGTTATCGGATCTAAATTATTTTATTACAAATTAAAAAAATAAAAATAATAAAAATAAACAAATAAAGTTACTATCATATATTTAATATTGGTTGCTTTTCCTAGTTAAACGGACTTTAATAAGGACACTGGAATCTGAATCTTGAACAAGTTTTTAGATATGTCAACATGAACACCTTTACTTGCAAGGGACATCGAATTCTAACGTTATTGATCAAAACTCTAGGTTACAATTAATTGAAATTAGTCTAAGTCATACGTGCAAATATTATATTGAACTCTTTGGGATAATTCATCCACGATAGTCAGCTTTTAGCAAAAACTAGAAAAAATTTCAGTTTTGTCGGGGTATTTTTAATTTTTTTAATAAAATTTTTAATTAATATTAATATTAAATTTTAATTTTAAATTATATTTTATTAAATAATAATTCTTTATTTAATTTTATAAATTTTTAAATTTAAATTGCAATAATATTTATATAATTATATTTTGTTAATTATGAAAATTAAATTTATAATAATTATTTATTTATAAATTACGTAATATAAATATATTTTCAAATGTTATTTACATATTTTTTAAAATTATTTAGATTTTATTGTATACTGTATATTTTTATTTAGGGTTTTGCTAACAAGTATTCTTAGAACACTCTTTAAAGTTAGTTAATATACTATTTATAGTAATAGTATTGTATTAATTGCAAAAGTTGATAATTTTATTCAACATTTTCAATGCATTGGATAAAGATATTATCACATATAATAACCTTAAAGAGTGTCTTTAGAGCATTTGTTAGCAAAATTCTTTTATTTATAGGAGATAAAAAATAATAAATAAGAAAATAAATTTGTGGTTTGTATTTTATTCTCTAGTATAATCGATTTTCTCACATAAGTTAGCAGTATAAGTTCATTTTTTCCTTTTTTTTTTAACTTTTTGTTCCCGACTGGATCAGGTAAAGATCCTAAATCGACCCACAACTCAACGTGCAGACCTATCCCTTTAAATACATCATTAAAATTAAAATAAAATAAATTAATTAATTAATAAAATATATATTTTTTAACTTTTCCCCCGGTCGAGTACGGATCATAAATCGACCCGTGAGTCAACGTGCCGACCACCCTTTTAAATATATCATTTAAAATTTTAAAATAAATTTATTTCTTAACTTTTTTTGAACGGGTCGGGTCATGCATCCTAAATCGATCCGCAAGTCAACGTGCAGACCAACTTATTTAAATACACCATTTAAAATTAAAATTAAAATATTTAATAAAATATTTTTATTTTTTCTGAGCGGATCAGGTACGGATCCTAAATTGACCCGTGAGTCAACGTGCAGACCAACCCCTTTAAATACATCATTTAAAATTAAAATAAAATAATTAATAAAATAATTTTTTTTAATATTTTTTTTCCCAAGACGATCGGGTACGGATTCTAAATCGATCCGCGAGTCAACGTGTGGACCAACTTCTTTAAATACATCATTTAAAAATAATATAAAAAGCTAAAAGCAATTAATAAAATAAATTTCATTTTTTAATTTTTTTTCCAGCAAATCGGGTATGGATCCTAAATCGACCCACGAGTCAATGTGCTAACCAACCCTTTTTAATACATCATTTAAAATAAATAAAAAAATCTTTTTAAAAAAAAATTTTCAGAGACGGACGGGTACGGCGTGCGGACCAACCTATTTAAATACATCATTTAAAAATAAAAAACTAAAAACCATTCATAAAATAAATTTAATTTTTCATTTTTTCCTGAGTCAGGTACGGGATCCTAAATCGACTCGCGAGTTAACGTGCGGACCAACCCCTTTAAATACATCATTTAAAATTAAAATAATAAAAAAAATTTAACTTTTTTCCGTACAGGTCCAGTATGGATCCTAAAGCGATCCGCGAATCAACATACAGACCAACCCTTTTAAATACATGATTAAAAATAAAATAAAATTAAAATTAAAAGAAACTAAAAATAATTAATAAAATAAATTTATTTTTAAAATTTTTTTCCTGAACGGATCGTGTACGGATCTTAAATCGCTAACTCTTTTAAAATACATCATTTAAAAATAAAATAAACTAAACTAAAAAACTATAAATAAATAAAAAAACCATTATTTTTTTATGTTATATATATATATTAGGACAAAATTGTCCTAAGTCTATTTCAAAAACTCAAAAATAATATAGTAGATTTCAAAGAAAAATACTTAATTTTTATCTTGGTGATTTAACTATTAAATTCAATCATAATTGTTATATGAGAAAAAGGATAACACTACAAGAAAACTCATTTTTATTGGCATTTGTAAGTGCCAGTAAAAGATCACAAAACTGCCCCTATTCATATCACTTGAAGTTCTTTGACCGCCGATGAAAATTTTTCGGAGGGCTCGATACCTATGTCGGAATAGCACATGTATTTGCTGATATGAGTTTTTTCGACACTTTTAACTGTCGTTATATGTAAAAATATATATATATATTTTCAAGCATTTTAAAGTATCTGCAAAAATCACATTTGCATTAAATATAAATATTAATTTATATATTTTTTGTATGAGTTATGTGGACATTTAAAACTGTCCATACAAGTTATTAATTTTTAAAGCCAATTTAAATTGCCGTTAAAAATAATAATTTAGTTAAGTATTATAAAATTATTTTATGAACTTTTTTGGACACTTTAAATTGTCCTTAGAAGTATTGTTTATCAATTTTTTTTGCAAATTGAATTTAAAAAGCAAAAAAAAAAATTGAATTTCAAGTTATTGGTTGTCAACTTAAAATGGTTTTTTGTACTCATGTATTAAAAGGTGGTTTACAAAAAATAACTTTATAAAAAAGTATAACATCTTAATTTTCATAAGAGAACCTTAAAATATATATATATATATATTTATATATATTTTTTAAATTCATAAATATATATGTTTTAAATATTTTAAATTCATAAAAGTATAACATCTTAATTTTCATAAGAGAACCTTAAGAAATATATTATGTAGAATTAGATAGGAGACATCGGCTCGAATTACTATTCAATAATTAAAAAATATTTTTTTATTTAAATTTAATTATAAAATATATAAAAATATTAGTATAAAAATATTTTTTAAGGTTCAGGCCGGGCTTGGATAAGAATATTTGTAATTCGAACCGGCTCGAATTATTATTCAACAATTAAAGAATTTTTTTTTATTTAAATTTAATTATAAAATATATAAAAATATTAGTATAAAAATATTTTTTTAATATTTTAATAATTTATGAATAATGAAATAGGTTTATGGACTTATGGACCGGTCCGAATCCGACCCGAAACGAACTTGGACAAAAAAAATATTTTTAGATCCAGCAGAGTTTAAATCACCAACATAATCAGAAATATATATATATATATATATATATATATATATATATATATATATATAGAGAGAGAGAGAGAGAGAGAGAGAGAGAGAGAGAGAGAGAAGGAACAATAAAGCTTACCGTGTTACCCACTGCTGGAGAATTATTGCTTGACAATGTTATCTGATTTCCTCTACTTAAAGAGTTGCCAGCTCCAGTCAGGGCACTTAAGAATTGGGCCCTGAAATCTGTAATAATTAAGATAACAATATCTTTATTTCGTGTATATCTTCATTAAGGGTCACATACAATAAAGTGAGATTAAGAGCTTAAATTGGATTGAACGTAATTGATAAAATTAATAATTTATCAATAAAAATTTAATTAAATGAAAGAATTTATATGTAATTACACAAGAATTATGTTTTACCTATATGTCTATAAATACCTTTATGCTAGCCGCCCCTATATATGAGAAAGAAGTTGCGACAAAATCTTATATCCCAAATCTTGTATATCGCAAACTTCAAAAAACCGAAGAAAAGTTATTTTCTTCTCCTATATTTCTCGAGTGATATTTGGCCTTTACTTCTCGTATTAAGGTGGGATTTATGAAATATAATCTACTAGTATAGAATTCGGTTAGCATATCGATCCTATTTTAATGAAGGATCTCTATATCACCTGTGTAGATTATCATTAGAGATTGGACACTTTTACGACTTTGATTTGCGACAACTAGGCCTTTGCTGTATAAGCGGTGGAGATTGTGATCGTGGATTTCGAGAATCCTAATTCTTGGTGTAATATTCCATCCCTTGTGTGCTTAAATTCTTGACCAATTGATTGTTGGATATCAATATATTATTTGGTGTATAAATAGTCGTAAGTAGATATACGATACATAATTTATGTACACAATTGATATCATGTTTGAATAAGAAATTAATCTCTTTGTACCCACTTGAAGAGGAAGAAAGTTGGTTGATGTTAGTGATTGGTGTGGAACCCCACATGGATGAACAAAGGCATAAGCTTGTGTTATTTATAAGCCTTGTTTCCATGAGGGGTTGGGCCCTAAGGAGTACCCAAATTTTGTGGTGGGTGAGGAACTACACAAACTGGGCTGGACCACACGCGCGCCGTCGCCACCGAGTTGGGTTGGGCCGGGTCGGGTTTGGGTCAGTAATTAATTTTTTACTGCCCAACCGATATATTTATTCGGTCCAAACCGATTCAGCATTCTCCAACCAAGAGACTTGTATGTTTAAGAAGAGTCTTTTCGGACCGAACCTTTTTGTTTGTTAAAAGTTTTGTCTGTTCGGTTTAAACAAATAACCTTTTTATTTTCAAAAGCTGCCTGTTTGGCCAAACAGGTTTTGTTCCAAATGATGTGTTCGTTCCGAAAAGTTATCTGTTTTTTTATATAAACCTGAGCAGTGCCTGTCATTTTAAAGTACTGAAAATTTCTCCTAATTTTTCTATACTGCTCTTGTCTTTTCCTGTGTCTTCTGTGAGAGAGATCGACATTTTTTTTGGTTCGCTGTGTTGCTAAAAGTGTGCTCTTGATTGCAACGTAATCGAGGAGACTTGGGAGACTAATTGCGACATTATGTTAGCACCTGAGAGACAGGCAATAATCGTCTTAAGGTCAGAGGTCCAACCTTGACTCGATTATCCTTTTTCTGTATTCGGATTAACCTGTAAGTGTTGTCAATTTTTCATTCTGGATTGTTCGTATTTTTTATATGCTGTTCTGCCGGAATTACAGATAAGTAATCTGTTCTTTAATCTTTTAATTTATATTTAATAGTAATGAAATATTGCTAGTTGCTTATAAGATTGCCAACATTGATATGACAAATAAATTGATTCTTTGGTGGACTCGGTTTTCTTTGCTTATACTTCTGCTGCACTTTGATTTTATGTTTATTATGCTTTTGTTTATCAAAACTAACATGTTTGAATCCTTCAATGTGTTTTGTGTTGACCTGATAAAAATATCAAGCTTTAATAGAGGGAGATTGTAAAGTCCCAAATCTCAAATTGAAAAATTGTAAAAATCCGTAATGATATAATGTAAAGGATCAAACTCATGCAACGTCTTTTGTTTGACAAAAAAATTTGTGTAAAAACAATTCTCCCCTCTAGGATAAAGTCTCACCAGAGAAAATCCTCTCTCATTGCAAGTTTGATCGGAGATCAAAACGTTCTTGAAACATCCAAACAAAAAAAAATCTAAAATCACTTTGCATCAGACTTAAAAAAATAAAAGATCGATAAACAGATTTAATTAAAATAAAATTAATTTTGTAGTTTAATTCAACTAATTTTTATTATCCACAGATAATGCCTTATTGTAGGTTTTCATCGAGTGAATGAACCCTTCATTTTTTATCATATCTATTTTCATTTTGCGCTTTTTATAATCTTCTTGTTTTACCAGCCGTGTCTACGGAAAATTTTGTAACCATTGTTATGGCCTCTTATCGGGTACAAAATGTATAAATGTCTATTATTAACTTAAAGGAAATTTGTTTTCATCTTTTCAATTATGTCTTCTTTGCAACTCTGCTGTAAAAATATTATGGGTTATTCTGCTTGCTGTATTTGGAAATTTGGGACTCTCAAACAAACTTTTATTAGACTAGAAGTTGATGCTGACAAGCTGTACAAAGGACGAAGCTGGAGCAAAAGCTAGTCTTAAAGAGCAAACATAAAGCTACAAATAGTCAACACTCTGGTATTCACATGGAGACTGATGCATTTGCCTTTCATTTGCACCAACATAAACTCCACTCTTTTGATTTTCCCAACGGATAGATTTCGATACAGAGTAGGAGAAAGATCTACTCTGTGGCTGCAACAACTGCTGGCCCTTCCACCTGAAATTCCAAATCACCAAACAAAACATTAAGTAATGATAGACTAAAAATATTTTGTGGTTGAAGAGATTCTTTACAGCTGGTTGAAATGGACATTGGAACCACAAACAACAATCATGTCTCTTGAACAAATAGAAACATGATTTATCTGTTAGGGGCCCCTTTATATTTATATCAATAGGATATCATTCTTCTTCTCCCGTCAACAGGTAAGAAGTTTTAAACCAGATTTGTTGTGAATGAATTTCACTTGGCATCTCATATCATGCTTTAGAGGTCTGATATTGAAAAGATTAGTCATTGCAACCTATGTTACTCGGACTCGAATTTGAATGTCGAACAAAAATATGTGTCTGACACGAGTATGTTCAATTTTTTTTTCAAGATTTTCATGTATTTGGAGGGTCGTTGAATATATTCTTATATCCATATCCAAATATAAATCGAACACGAATACTTTAAGAAAAATAAAAATCAGAGCAACGCTATCATCACGTACAAAGTATGAAACTCCTAATATAAATTGGGGAACAAAATTCAATCACAAATGAAGTTGAAAAGTATGTATTAGCTAAACAATCATGTTACCTTAAATGTAGCACCCCATATCTCCTCTTCTTCAGCAGGAACAGCAGTGATCTTGTTCTTAGGATTCTCATAGCTTCTTAGTTCTCCAACTGCTGTGGAGAAGAAACAGCCTGTAGAAATGAATAGAAAGCTTGTCAAGCAAGTGATAAGGGAATTTAAGTTAACAAAGTCCAATGAAAAAAAAAAAAAAACCTGCACACTGTTTTAGTGAACCCACCTTGAGGGAAAGAAGCAAGAGATTTGCCACAGGCACCTTTAAGCAATTCAGCATTATCAGCAAAGGCCACATATCCATCGGCCGTGATTCCCCAGTAGAGAGGAACTTTACCAAATTGATCCTGTCAAAATCATATCACCCCACTTGTTGTCAGACACCAACCAAGCAAGCAATTAAACTTCACCAAAAGACATTTAAGGTTAAGTAGGTGAGACAAATAATTAACTTACAGAAGCCACAAACAAGGTGGAGGTGGATTTGTCAAAGACAATGAAAGCAAACCTCCCAATTAGATGGCCAACCACATGGTTAGGAGGGTAAGGTGCTCTGTCACGAAGAGCCTTGTAAGCTTCAATAACCAATATCACCTCATTTGCTGACTTAGCAAGTCCATATTGCTGCTTTAAACTCCCCAAGTTATCAAGGGCACCCTCAAACAAGCTGAATATTTCATCTTTCACAGCAAATGATCTGCCATTTATCAAAACACCAAGAAAAAAAAATTAGCAGCCATACAACTTAAGATGGATAGTAATATATCATATCAAAGTGTTTTCTTCCATTAATTATTTTAATTAGTTTATGTTAAAAATCAACTACTTCTATTTTCATATCATCAACAACCTAGGATAATCAGTCAAATGTAATTAACAAGAGACCACTAATGTTTCAATGAATTAGTAAAGCACATCAATCAACAGGATGACAAGAAATCCCATTTCCATAAAAAATAAGAAAAATAATTTGTCAAACCCATTTTTGTAACTAAAACAAAGACTCCAAAAAAAATTTATATAAGAAGTCCAACAGCATGAGAATAAAAAAAAATGCAAAAATTAAAATTCGAATCTCAAAAATAATAAATACTATTTTTTAAAAATAATTATATAAATTAATCAAATTAAAAACCCAAATTTTCTAATAAAGCTTTTGATTAATGGACAAAACTGATTTCCAAAATAAGATGATAACCAAGGCAAGAACAGACAGCCAATTAGAAACCATGACTTTTTCCAGGTTCAATCCCCTCAGACCTAAACCCATCCAAGCTTACGACTATTGGGGGGACAAACGTGGGTCCCAATCCTAATTATGCAATCCTTATCACAGAAATCCACCGCCCTAACTCACTTTGAAAGATGGGTTATAAAAGGAGACCCCACCTAATCTAGTCATGTAATAATAGAGGTTTACTTTATCAAAAGTTAGTGATAAGAAAAAATAAATAGATAAACAACATCAACAATAACGACAATTTCTTTGTTTCCATCAAATATAAATCCAAAAAGACCGATTATGTAAAGAATCATCTGGCCGTCCACGTGTCAATAGCAACTTGACTTATCAGTTACAACGCATTTCATGGATTTAGACACGTGTGTGGTTAAAAGCAAGAAGGGCCGTCTGATTGATGTGCAGGCACGCACGAATCACCTGACCCCACCGAAAAAATCAAAACGACTTACATCGGTTGGAATCATCTGCTCTCGTCCGAACGTCAACGTGATTGTGAAATCATGGCCATTGAATCTCCTCTCCCTTTCCATTTTTTAATATAAATATTAATAAAAATGTTTTAATAAGAAAAAACAATAATTACAAATTTTTAAAATCATTATAATTATTAATCGCTAATTAAGTTTTCAAACCCTTTATTTATAGATAAAAGAAATTAAATCCTTAAATAGTTAATCTCACGTAATTTATTTTATCGGTTCTTATCTTTTTCTCATCTGAACAATCATCAGCCATAAATCATTAATCCGATTAAATTAATTACAGTAATTCCCTCCGTTCGTTCGAAGACACTCGTTTAATCTACTCAAGTTTGATTTTATAATTAATAATTATTATAGCTATTCAAATTAAAGTTTTAAATTCGAATCATTTTTCTCTTAAACTTATATCAACGGTTGAGATCCAGCAGCCAAACGTTATAGACAGAAACGACATCGTAGAAGCTTTTATTTTATTTTATTTTACCTTGGCTGCAAAGCGGACTCGTTATGGTGTGAATAAGCGAATTGGACATGGTCTCCGATCTGCATGGACACAGCGGAGGAGTTTGTCTCAAGGAACCTTTTCACCAGAGCGTACGCCGTTATCTTAGGCGACGGAGTTCTACAACCGGCCGCCACCAGCTCGTCTGGTGGAGACACTATCGCACTGCTAAACACTCCCAACATTTCCTCTCCCAACAAAATCTTCAACTTTTTTTCTTTTCTTTTTCTTTGATCGGAACTAAAGAGCTCGAATATAGGAATGGATAAATGCAACGGGACGCAATTCCATTTATAGGGAAAAAAACATATGACGAGGGCATTATGGTAAATCTAAATTTTGTGATTCTGTTTTCTTTGTAATTTTTTTCACTTTTTTCTTCTGTCGTTTTGTGAGTATTAAATGGGGGGATAAATTAATAATCCAATAAAGGACGACGTGGCACGTGATGGAGGGTCCCACCAGATGGGCGAGGATTTTTGAGTTTAGACGCAAACGTCGTGAGACGAAGCTGTGGGGTCCACGGTAAGGTCATCTTTGTAATTAGTAGCTGATTATTTTGATTTAAACATTTAACAGCGGTGAAAAGCATTTACTAATTAAAATAATATAGTACTAAAAAAATAGATTTTCTTGATAAGATCTAGTTAATTAAAATAGGATTATTATCTGGTACACCGTCAGTGGATTTTTTTAATTCCACAAGCAGTGTTCACATGCATCCGTAATCTTATATACGATTTCTATTTTTACAAAGCGACCGTCGGATTTAACAATATAATCGTACTCGTCGTGCACGTAAATTTTTGAATCAATCCGATATCCCTATCATATCGATCGAGAATACTGTCTTTTTCAATATATATTTAACGGTTGAAATTTTTTTATGTCGAAACAAATAGTTAAACATTTTTTATTTATTCGAAACTCGACGTGCATGATCTACGCGAATAGAACATGAAATACGATGATCGGATTAAAAAAATATAAATCGGATGAAAGGTTACGTAAACGTGTAAACACCGCTTGTGGAGTTAAAAAAAGTCCACTGACGGTGTACCTGATAATAATCCATTAAAATATAATAAAGATTCAGTTACATTATAGTAAAATTAAATTAATTTTACATATTTTTATAATTTTATATATAATTTATATTTTAACAAATTAATCATTAAATTTAATAATATAATTATACTCTTCATGCACGTAAAATTTCGAATTGATCTGATATTTCTGTTATATCAATCGAGAATACTGTTTTTTAATATTTATTTAATAATTAAATTTTTTTATATTGAATAAAATAGTTAGATATTATTAATTTACTCAAAACTCGACGTGCATGATTTACGTTAATAAAATATAAAATACGACAATCAAATTAAATAAATATAAATCATATAAAATTATAAATTTAATTTAATTTTAAACTAATATAAATGAATTATCCCCATTAAAATGTAAATACTTTTATTATAGCAACTTATAAAGTTCAACTTTCCAGCTTCATGAATTTATTTAATTGCATGTCAATTTTATGACATCTCAATGCGTTTTTATAAAACAGATAAAATGCATATCAATGTTTTTTTATTAAATTATTAATATGAGAAATTATAATTATTTTAAAATGTTAAATAGAAAAAATTAATAAATTATATTAAATAGACAAACAAATTAACGATCAAAATAAGATATAATTGAATAAATCTATCAAAAAGTTGGACCAAACTCAAAACAAAAAAAATGAGATTTAAATCTAAGATTTTAAATTTCCAAAACTTTCTCCTAGTAATTAAACCAAAGTTCATTGGCATTGATCTTGAGCATTTACATTATAAGCATTTCATTAAAAACTTGTAGTCCATAGCACTTTCTTGATTTTATTTGAATTTTAGTAAATATTTAATTTTTAACGAAAATAAGTTTTCATAAAAAGTTTTTAATTTATATTTTAAACTCTATTATTAAGAATAAAAATTGAGATATTTATGAATAGAGTAAGAATTCTCTCAATAAATTGATTTAAAAGTAATCAAAACAATTTTCATGTATTTTACTAAACATTTATAAAAAACATAAAAATTAGTTTTTTTTTTTATAAAAGGTCAAGGGTATCCTAAGTTTTGTTTAGTCGTAAGGATTAATTCAGTTGATAAAAAAAAAAACTTTTTTTTCTTATCAACAAAAATATATCAGGATGATTTGAAAATAACCTTTGTTAGGAGAACTTCGAAAATAAAATCTTAAATGTATCATGATGATGTGAAAAAAACAATACTCTTAAACCCACCAAGGAATTAACCTTAGATAACAACGTAGAAATACCTCTAACTATATTATAAAAAAAATAAAAAGTTTTATTTTAAAGAAAGAACCAAACAAGTTGTGTCTAAAATTAGTATAAACTTAAAGGATAAATTACAAGATTGGTCACCTAATTTTGGATGACTTTTTATTTTGGACACTCAATGACGAAATTTAACATTTTAGTCATAACTAGACCTATTCAAGGATCGAGCAGCCCGTCTAATCCGTCTTGGGCCAAGTCTGGACAGGTATTTTAGTGATCAAGACAGGCTCGGTCTGGCCCAGATCACTGTTCACATAATAAATTTTAAAATCTAATTATAAAAATATATATAAATAAATAATTTTTTAAAATATGTGAACAATAAATATGGTTCGACGAGCAGGGTCTTGGTAAATAAAAAATTAAAAAATTTCGAACCGCAACCCGATCCAACCCATAAACAGATCTAGTCATAACGTTTGGATAAATTTTTATTTTGATCACCCCATCTTTAATCTCTAATGAATGTTGATAGGGCACAACACGTATGATGCCAATAGTCACATTACATGCCCAACCCACACATAAAAAATGGCATGCTACAGTGCTGACATGGCATAAGAATTATTTTTTTTTTAAAGAAAGAATTGGGTTTGACTTAAAACCCCAAAAATAAAGAATCGAAAGAAAAATTACTATCTTGCCCAACAAAGACCATAGATAAAAACTTGTAATTTTAAATTGGTTAAATACTAAATTTAAGATTAAATCTATTATTATTTGAGTGAATCAGAGTTAAATCTTTCTTTGAGTTTATTAAGAATATAACCTTTTTGAATTATGACAATTAAGAACGTTTGACAACTAAAAGATACGTTTGAAGAGAACACGCCTAATTTATGAGCAATGAATGTTGATATGTAATTGTTTTGTACACGTGAAAGTTGAAAAATAAGAAAAAAAACTCAATAAATAAAAAAAATGAATTTTATTTATTTTTGAAAAAAAAAATCTGAAACCCAAAAACCTAAATCCCTAATTGAAGAAACCTTTATTTCAATCTAAAACCCTAAAATCATTCTTATTTTCATTAAAAACTCAAAAATTGAAATCTTAAGTTTGAATGCCGACTGAATCTATTGTATAATTTTTTTGTTATCATTTGAGCCACAAATTCTTTTTTATTAAAATCTGAAATCCCTATTTCAAAGCTATGAGATTTGTGTTCGGGAATCATTAAAAATCGAAATCAGAATTACAATATAGATAAATTTTGATTATTTGAATGTGTTTTCAATTAAATTTCTAAAGGTCAATATTAATTTGGGTAAACCTCCAATTTTATAAATGGGGTTCATAATTTGAGAATTTCAAAGGTGGCTGTGTATTTTGAATGAAATCCTTTGAGTATTTGTTCGAAAATTATAATTAAAAAAATTAAGACTAAGAATTGAAACTTCTGAATTTCAAATGCCACTTAAGATGTCATAATCATCGGAAAATATCAATTTAGCTTTAAAAGTGTTTGGGTTAAAGGGTTATTTGTCATCACTATAGTTTATTTTAATTGATATTTGCATTTTACTTTAAGGTTACAGACAAATTTATCATTCTACTTTTATTTGATTGAATTTTGCGACTAAACTTTGATTTTTTATTGAATTTTGTCACTCAATTTTGATTTTTGATTGAATTTTACCATTCAACATTGATTTTGGATGATTTGAAGACAAAATTTAACAAAAAAAATATTCCTTTAATATTTCCTAATTAACAACAATAAATTAATTTATAAAAAATCAAAAATTAAAAAATTAACATAGAATTTTTATTTTATGAAAGAAAGACTTGAAACAATAAAAAAAAACCAAAAAAAGAGAAAAATTAATTTTAGTTTGTTATAAAATAAGCATTCTAAGTTAATTTTTTTATTTTAAATAATTTTTATTAATTAATTCTTTATTTTAATTCTTAAAATAAAATATTGAAAGAAAAAAATTTATTTAAATTTTGTCTTCAAGTCATTAAAAATTAAAGTTGCGTGCCAAAATTCAATCAAAAATCAAAATTTAGTAGCAAAATTCAATCAAACAAAAGTAAAGTGACAAAATTCAATATTGAGTTAAAGTATAGTTGTAAATTAAGGGTTAATCTCAAAAATAAAATGATAAATATCAATCAAAGTAAAATAAACTGTCAAATTTTAATATCCAACTATAATATGATAGCAAATTTATCTTATAACTCAAAGTGTTTTTAAATAAAAGATTATTTGGCTAAAATATTGCAACAGATCTCAACTATTTATAAACCATCGAATAAATCCTATGATTAATCACTACTTTTTTAAAAATTATTTTTATAGTATATATTTCTAATTGATAGATTTACTTTTTCAATATTTTGTCAAAAAATATATAAGTGCCATCTAAAAATTATATAGATTGATATATGCAAGACAAGAATATTACTAGCATTCAGTTTTAAAAATAATCCAAGATATTCTTCCCCGTTAATGATCTGAATTAGAAGGTATTAAATAAATTTTAATTATAGATTTTTTTTATAAAAAAACATGAAATAGAACGGGTCCAAGCTTCTAACATGGCGAAACTGTGGATGAAGCCATTGTTTCCTGTGTTCTGATGGCAACTTGAACCTAAATTAATTGCTCACAAATTGTTGTTTGGTAGGGTCAAGAATCAATATGCCTTTCTTTGCAACATTTTAATTAATTAATTTTTTTTATGATAATGACATGTTAATTTTAAAACACAATCAAACATTTTTTATGGCTTGAGAGTAAATTTAATAATTTTGGATAGAAATACAAGTTTAATAAATATGAAAATAATATAATAAATACGATACGATATATTTAAATAAAATTAATATGATACGTTTAATATACATATTATATTATATTTAAAATTTTAATATATTTATTTTTATATTTATACTATTGATAAAAAAATATATGAAACAGAATAAATTTACACAAATTAGCAGATCTGTCGGAGGGACAGGAAGGCCCAGATTCTCTTATCTGTCTGTTATCATCTGAGTTTTCTTAGTGCTTTTCCTAGTCATCCCTTATTTATTTATTTATTTATCTTGTTCTAGAATATTTTTGTTAAAGCATTTTTAAATAGAATAAAGATTCCTAAATTTGAGTATCTCCTTTTAATAAAGTGAAAAATAAAATAAGGAAAAGCACTATATTAATAGTTTGATTACGGTGTTAACTATGAATTATTACTATTATAAAATCATTAAATTAGAGTGAAGTAAAATATAAGAGTAAAGAAGGATGTTTTTAATTAATTAATTTTATGGAGAAAAACTTATGTGCGTTACTCACATGGAAGATTAACATGTGAATGAATGTGGGGTCTCTGGATTGATTGATCATGATTAAACAAGTTGGTGATGTGATAAAAAAAAATATTGGATGGATGAGGAGAGGGGTCCACTGGAATTGGTGGATTAGGTTGAAACTTTTGGTTATTTAACTTGTATAAGAAAATTCAATTCTTACCTGCAAATGGAAACAAAATTGAAAAAAAAAAAAAAGGAAAGAATCTCCAATTTGTGGATATATATAAGGAGGGGGACAAGATTGACAACCCTACCCATTGTTTTTGCTTTTAGCCCATCGTTTAGGTCCCAAACTCCCAATCTCATTTGATATTTTCTTTCTTTCTCTTTCTCTCTCTCTTTTTTTTCCTTAATATCTAAAAAATTAATTTCAAATTTTTTATAAAAATTAATTTCTTACTGTTTTTAAGAAATATATTTTTATTTTTTATTTTTTTAACACTAAAATTTTAAATTTTGTGAAATATATTCAAAATTATATTATTTTTCAAAAATAAAAAATTATTTTTTAGAATTTAAAAAAAAAATTCCAAACAATAAAATTTAAACTGTTGAGAAAATAAGGAAAATAGAATAAAATTGTAAAATATTTCCAAAAAAAATCTATTTTTTAAAATAAAAATGTTTTATAAATTTTATTTTTTTATTTTTCAAAATATATAAGTAGTTTTTTAAATACTTTCAATTTTCACTTTTTAAATAAAAGGTTTTAAATATTTTTCTTTTCTTTACTTTTTAAAATTTTCTATTATTTATTTTTTAAAAATAAATTTTTATTTTTTTCATATTTGAAAAAATTAAGACACATGACAATCACACGTGTGGTTCGAAAACAAGTTGACATAATTTTTATAGGTTTTATATTTGATGTATCGTTAATATATATATTTATACGTGAATCTTACGATGATACCTCATTAATAAATAAACTCTAAATATTAAACTACTAAATCCTAAACTTTAATCTTAAACCCTAAATCTAACTTTTAACAAGTATTATCGTAAAATTTATTATCAGTGTATAAATATATATACTGACAATTCATTAAATATAAATCTATTTTTTATAACTGTTGGGGCAAATATTACGACAAATGTCATCATCGGATTGGCCGTTAAGAATGTAATACTCTTCACGGTGTCAATGATTAAACTAGATTGACATACGAAAGAATAGTATCGATATCATATTGCAAGTTTTAAAAATATATGTACCATTTTGAATTTTTTTAAAACGCAGGATCAAATATGAAATTATCCTTGTGAATAAGGGAATCAGTGATCCATTCTGTAATACCTATCTTTTACAAGCACCAGAATTAAGACCTCGTTTCACTAGGGTTTTTTTAAAAATAATTTGTAATTTTTTTAATTAATTAACAAAAAAATAAATTTTATTAAATAATAATAATTTATTTAATTTTTTAATATTAATATAATTATATTTTTTAATTATAAAAATTAAATTTATGATAATTATTTATTTATAAATTATGTAATACATATGTATTTTAAATTGTTATTTATATGTATTTTTTAAACATATTTAAAACTTATTGTATAATGTATACTTTTTTATATATAAGAGGTAAGAAATATTTATAATAAAAAATTAATTTTAAATTAAATTTTATTAAATAATAATAATTTTTTAATAATATTAATATAATTATATTTTGTTAATTACGAAAATTAAATTTATGATAATTGTTTATTTATAAATTATGTAATACAAATGCACTTTCAATTGTTATTTATATGCACTTTTAAAACATATTTAGATCTTATTGTATAAAGTATATTTTCTTTATAGGAAGTAAAAAATAATAAATGAAAAATAACAAAATAAAATTATAGTTTGTATTTTATTCTCTCGTTGGGTCGACTTTCTCACATAACTTAGCAGCAAGTTCGTTTTTTTTTTTTTTTTTTTGTTAAATTAATGGACTACTAACTAATTTTTATATTTTATTTTGCATATTTAACTATTCAAATAAAAAAGAACTAAAATAAAATTTTGATTTATATTTAACTCGATTGATCAGCTTTCTCACTCTAGTTAGTAGTAAGTTCATTTTTTTTTTAAAAACAATTTCGAGTGAGTCGAGTACGAATCCTAAATCAACTTGCGAGTCAACGTTCGGACCAATCTCTTTAAATATACCATTTAAGAATAAAATAAATTAATATAAACTAAAAAAACTAAAACTATAAAAACTAAAACTAAAAAAAACTAAAACTAAAACTCTAAAAAAAAAACTTTGCCTCATGTCCATTAGGGGATTTTTTCGGTTTTCTCACACTGGTTAGAAACAAATTATTTTTCTTATTATTTTTTTTTCGAGTGGGTCGGGTACGGATCCTAAACCGATTCGTGAATCAACATGCAGGCCGATCTCTTTAAATACATCCTTTAAAAATAATATAAACTAAAAATATATTAAAAAAAAACTAAATTTATAAATAAATAAAAAATTGTCCACTAACCCTATTAGGGGATTTTTTTTTTAATGGATAGGTATAGATACTTCTTTATTTGGTAATTTTTTGTTAATTAAGATTTTTTGTTCCAAAGATATATGTGGGCTTACAATTTTGCTATGTTGAAAAATAAATTTGTTATATTGAGGAATATGCCTAATTATTCTCTTAGAAAATAAGGTTATACGCCGAAAGCGTGTTATACTGTGCATAATTTCATTAGGTTGAAAGTTGTAAAAATGAATTGTTTGAAGATAGTGAAAGAGAAAACGTCCAAGAATTTGATGACACAGTGACAGAAGCAACTTCGTCTGATTCAAACAATGAGTATATTACATTTGATATGTCACAAACAACTGAAATGACTCAAGTTAGAGAAGAGATTGTTACGACTTTAAGGATTAATTATAGACAAAATTGATAATTCAAAAAACATATTACTTAGGAGGTAATATTAGTTGTTCGTAATGAAGTACATTTGATTATTTTTCTTTTATTAACAATCAGAATTATTTATTTTGCTTTATTTGATCACTTGTGTTTATTTAATCGCATTTTACTTTTATTATTTTAACAACATTTTTCTTTTTTTATCATAAAAATATATTTTAATTTAATTATTTAGTAATTATTTTTTATTTGTTCTATTTTGAAAAAATAGATACCAAACATGTTTTCACTATTTTCATTTTTGAAAACAGATTTTCATTTTTATTTACCAAAAGTGTTTTTTAATTTTCAAAAAATAAAAAATAAAATTTATTTTCTAAAAATAAAAATATAAAATATTTTCTCGAACCAAATGGAGTCTAAGTTTGTGAATACACATAAAGAAGATTAAGTCATTATTCAATATTAAAAAATATAAAAAAAGAAAAAGATTTAACATATGAGCCAATCCAATCCTATGTAATCGAATTGGGTCGGGTTGGATCCAAATAAAGGTAAGTTTGTCATACAACCAATTTTGTGTTGACTCAAACCATTTCAGTCAGGTCCAAACCCGACCCAACTCGAGAAAATCAACCCACTATCACTAACCTTTTAAATTAAATTTTTTTCTTCACTTAAGTTTAGTTGGAGAGGTAAAAGTGAGGTGAGGTTTAAGTAGAGGGGGCAATTGGGCAGGTTCGGGCGAGTTTGGGTCGGGTCATTTTGGGTTTGGGTAATATCGAGTTAAGGCTTTTTCAGGTTTGGGGTTTTTTTGGGTTTGGGCCTATTGGGTTTTATTTCATTTTTTATTTTATGTTAGATGTAATCATTATTACATAATTTAAATGTTTAAATTCAAAATAAATTATTATTATTTTTTTAAATAAGTTTTTATATAATATGATATTTGTAATTACATTTATATATTATGATCAATATTTGTTAACACCAAAAGGATATAAAATAAATTTGTTATATAAAATCAATTTGTTACATAATTGATTATAGAAAATATGTTATCATATTGATATTTAAAACAATTGATTCGATGAATTCGAATATTCAACATACATATTATGATTTACATCATACACACATATCAATATAATTATACACACTAATAATTAAATCAAAATGAGCAAATGGCTATATTTGAAGAAAAAATAAGATTAAGGTTTAAGAGCTGGTAAGGCAATGCAAAAAAAAAAAAAAGTTGTTGCTCAATTATTTGTCTTAATGATCTAAGCTTAATTTAAAACTAATTTTTTTAAGAAATTATGATTAAAAAATTACTTGATATATAGTATATATTTAAATATTTTAATAATTGACAATTTGATTAGTAAATATTAAATAGTATTAATCAATGAAAATGAGATGATATAATGATTTGTAAACTTGATAATTTTAGACATGATACGATTATATGACACGTGAATAACACGGGATATATATAAGATAATATCATGATCTTATTAATTAATTAGGTTGTAATTAAAGGAAAAATAATTACTTAAAAAAAATTTATGAATTCTAAAAGAATATGGAGTACGATAATAAACTAATTAAGTCTAGGCATGAAAGAAAAGCAAACAATTATTGATATAACTATATAAGTATCATGTTTTGGATTCATTCAAATTAAGTTTTTGATTTCTTAATTTTTTATTTATTTCATTATCTTATATAAAATTAGTAGTATGATTATTTATAGGTTTGTAACTCATTATTTAATAGTATAACTTTTAATATATTATTTTAAACAACTTTTAGACATATCATATATGCAAATATATAAGAGAAATAAATAAATAAATAAAACGTTACATTAAAATTTAAGAACAATGAAATATATAAAAATAATAATTACAATTTTAGATACTTTCAACTTTATCATAAAAAAATCTGTTTTAGATTTTTTTTTTTATAAAAATAATCACCATTTTATTCTTTACAGTTATAAGAAAAAACATTTATCTTTTGTTCACAGCTCAATTATCTACACATAAATTAATTTTTCTTATGTTTTGAATTAATTATTGACAATTAGACAATAGACATATTCATTTAGATGATGGATTCACCAAGACATGGGAGGTTAAAATTACAAGTAAAAAATACAATGTTTTGATAAAATTATTATTTTAATATATATTAATTATTATTTTTAAATAAATCAATAAAAAATAAATTATAATAAAATTGATAATAAATTTTTTTGTATTATAAAAACTTATTTAATTACAGTTCGATCATTCTTATTTTTAGTATTAAATTCGGGTTTATGATTGGGTTGGTCTCGGATTCGGATCTTATCGGGCTCGGGTTTTTTCAGGTTTGTGTTTTTTTTAGTTCAGATCATTTTTGGTTCAGGCCATTTCAGTCTCAAGTCATTTCGGGTTCAGGTTTTTTTGGTTTCGAATTTTTAACTTTTTTGATCAAATCGGATTTGAATGGATTTATATTCAAATTTTTTCGAACGAATTTTTAAATTCGAATTCATTTTACTACTTCCAAATTTAAATAGAGATAATAGTTGGAAACGTAGCTTTTTTATTTATAAAACGAATGTACTTTCTTTTTATTTTAAATTTGCACAAAGTGAAAATTGGGATATTTTTTGTAAAGGCAAGACTTGCAAGTTTTATCAGCCTTAGACTTTACTTGGATTTCACTACATTTCTAGCACTGGAATTCAAGAAGTCAAAAAATTTTGAATAGGACATTGAAGGGACAATGATCCAGTTAAAAATTGAACCTCCGGTGGGAATAAAACTCCCACCTTTGTCCTTTGTTTTTTTTTTTTTTAACAATTTTTTTTCATTTTATTAATTTTTTATTTATAAAAGTTTTAAATTATTTATTTTTGTTAATTATCTCATTTTTATTTTTTAATTATTTATTTAAAGGCTTTTAAATTATTTATTCATTTAATATAATAAATAAAATCATATAATTATATAACAATTAGTTAATTAATTAAAATATTTAAATAAATATATAAAATAATATTTTAAAATAAATTTGAATGTTAAATATTATAAAATATATATAAAAATAATTTATTTACACTCTTAAATTAATGTATTTAATGGTTAATTTTTATTTTCTATCATTATTTTAATATCCAAACACATATCTTAACTTTACTACTAAAATATCTAATTTAATCGTCACAATTATTTTTAATTTCACCAACGTACGCTTAAACTATCCTTTCAAGAAACTGTCGGCTTGAAGAGAGATGAAGCATTCTTGATTTCCAATACAATGAGAATGGTTATGCGTTGGTGGGGAATCCTAGGAAAGTCTTATGGCTGATGTTTACAAGTAATTTGCAGGAATCCAAACAAAACAAAGTTGGGTTTTAATGACAAAAAATCAACTCTACCAAGGAAAAAGGGTTAAAGCACAACCACTAGTACCAACGATTAAGACTATTATTGCTAAATAAACATCAAAAACATTTTGGGATTGAAGGGAAATTGACAGCCTCATTTTTTCTTCATTTCTCCTTTGACCTATTGGATACCCTTCCAAACTTGAAAAAACAACTTTGAGAAGGTGGCATTGTGAAAAGATCCTTTCAATTCCCAAGTGGCCTGCTGTTTTTTCTGTAATTGTGACCCCACGTGAAAACAGCTATAGTGTGACCACTAAGACATCCCATTTGTATGGAACATAAATAAAAGTTTTATCACTAATATCTAATTTCATAAGATTATATATATATATATATGAAGAGGTATCGATTTAGATTGCTGTAAAATTAATTAATTTTACACGTTTTTATAATTTCATGTATGATTAATATTTTAACAAACTTACGGCTAGATTTAGTCATATGATTATACTTGTCGTGCAAGTAAAATTTCGAATCGGTCCGATATCTATATCATATCAATCGAGTATATATATATATATTTTGTATATTTAACGGTTTATTTTTTTTTTATATCAAAACAATTAGTTAGACATTTTTAACTTACTCAAAATTTGACGAGCTCGATCTATATGAATAAAGCATGAAATTCAACGGTTAGATTAAATAAATATAAATTGTATAAAAATTATGAAAGCTTGTAAAATTAAATTAATTTTATATTAATGTAAGTGAATCCTTACTTTATATATATTAATATCAAGGATCGAGAAAGAGTTTCGTGTGTTGGGATTTAAATCCCAAATTTATTGAATGCAATATCTATATATATCTATTTATATGTCAATCTATTGTTCATTTTCCACGGCCATTTGAAATGTTTTGTGTTGCCTTTATGATAGACCTGCTCATAGGTCGGGTCGCAGCCCGATTTTTTTCACCTTATTGAGGCTCCGCTTTAGGCAGGTCCGGTGATTGACTCGCCAGCCCGGGTTACTTTTCATATAATATTAAAAAATAAAAATAATTATTTTTATATTAATATTTTTATATTTTTATAATTAAATTTGATAATTTTTTTTTTTATTACATGAATATTGATCCAGGCCAGCCTAGATCATACAATATCCTGCTCAGACTCGACCTAGTACGGGTTAAACGGATTGTCCAATCCATAAGCAGGTCTACTTTATGAAATATGTATCATTTAAATTAAAGGTTCCATAGTGACAATAGCTTAACAAGAATCCTAGCACAATTTGCTTTACCATTTACACGGATTTTGTCAGTGAATCTTAAAAATCTAAGGAATTGATTCGATCAATTTCCATTTAGATTTTCTTATATAATAGATTCGTTTTCAAATTCTTTAATATACTAAATATATCTTTAACTTATGTTTTTAAGTTTTTTGCTTTTATGACATATTAAGAAAAACATATAAGCAAATTTCAATGCTGAGGAATCGAGGGTCAATTAGTTAATGCAATAATTTTTAAAATTGGTATCAAGTAAATTTGAGATTCAAATTCAATATATATAATCCCTTATTTATTTTCAAATTGCTAACTCTCTCGTACCAAAAAAAATAATTAATGCTTAGGGAAAACGTCTGAACACCTTAAAATTGTAAGTTCAAGTTTCATTATGTATAACGGAGATTTTATACTAATATTGATTAAAAAAAATTAAATTAGGGTTGATTTGTTTTTATTTACCAAAATATGCTATTTTTAGAATTGTTAAAAAATCGCCATGACCGAAGGCGATTTTCATTCATGTTTTTGTAATTTATTTTTTAAATAGATGTATGAAAGCCGCCCTCGTCGAGGGCGACTTTCATACATATTTTTAAAAAAATATAAATAAATAACAGTAAAAAAGCTGCACTGTATGAGGGCGACTTTCATGCTCTTATTTAAAAAATATATATATTTTATTGTATGGAAGCCGTCCCTCCATGAAGGTGGCTTCCATACTTCAAATAAGAAAAAAAAAATTTATGAAAATGTTACCCTACGTCAGCATATATCTCTTCCATTCATATCATGTCATATAATCAGATTGTTAGAAAAAATCAACTATTTATTATAAGAATAATTAATGAATTGCTGAAATAAATATTTATCATTTAATTATTACATGAATAAATAATAAATAATTAATTTTTTTAATAATCTAATTACGTGATATAATATAAAAATATATATATATATATTAACGTAAAATAATCATTTCATATTATCTTTTCTATTTCAAATAAAAGCCTCACACGGCTACCGAAGCCCAAGTTAAATATGGTGGGTCTGCTTCAAAGCCACAGCGCATCATCAAACTTGGCAAAACTCCTGACGATAACGTCAAAAAGGTCCTCTTTTTTAGCTTCTTCAATTGTTTTAGGCGGATTTTATATGCTACTATTATAAAAATTTAGTCCTCAAGACTCGTAAGAAAATTTTGAATTTTATCAAAGGGTTTAGTTATCTTATTTTGTCTTCTTTTATGATTATTTTTGACTTTTCACAAAGAGTTTTTAAAGATTTAAATGGTATTTCTTTAAATGTCCAATTTTTTTTTATTCTATTTTGTTTTTTATTTGAAGCAAAAGTCTATTTTAAGGGGAAAAAATTAATACATATATATTCCAAAAAAATATTTTTTTCTTAGGTCGATTTAGGATTCATATCCGATCCGCTTGAAAGAAAAAATTTATTTTATTAATTATTTTTTATTTTAATTTAAAATGTTGTATTTAAAAAAGTTAGTTCACACGTTGACTCACTAAACGATTTAAGATAAAAAAGTTAAAAATGAAATTTATTTTACTAATTATTTTTATTTTAAATGATGAATTTAGAATGGTTAATCCGTTGACTTACGGGTTGATTTAGGATCTGCACCCGAACCGTTTGGAGAAAAAGTTTAAAAAAATTATTTTATTAATTATTTTTATTTTTATTTTAAATGATGTATTTAAAAGAGTTAGTTCGCACGTTGACTTGTGGAGCGATTTAAGATCCCGTACTCGATAAAATAAAATTTTATTAATTATTTTTAATTTTTAATTTATTTTTAAATGATGTATTTAAAGAGGTTGGTCCACACATTGACTCGTGGGTCAATTTAAGATCCGTACCCGACCCGCTCAAGAAAAAAGTAAAAAATTTTATTAATTATATTTAGTTTTTTATTTTATTTTTAAAAGATGTATTTAAATAGATTGCTCCGCACATTGACTCACGTGTCAATTTAGGATCCGTACCCAATCGTCTCGGAAAAAAAATTAAAAAAGAAATTTATTTTATTAATTATTTTAATTTTAAATGATATATTTGAAGGGGTTGATCCGCACATTAACTCGCAGGTCGATTTAAGATCTGTACCCGATCCGCTCGGAAAAAAAAATTAAAAAATATATTATTTTATTAATTATTTTCTTTTAATTTTAAATGGTGTATTTAAAGGGGTAGGTCCTCACGTTGACTCACGAGTCGATTTAGGATTCGTGACCCGACCCACTCGAGAAAAAGTAAATAAATAAATTTATATTATTAATTATTTTTTTAATTTTAAATGATGTATTTAAAAGGGTTAGTCAGCATGTTGACTCGCGGTTGATTTAGGATCCATACCTGATTCGCTTGGGAAAAAATGTTAAAAAAAAAAGGAAAAAAACGAACTTGCTGTTAACCTATATAAGAAAATCGATCATACGAGAGAATAAAATACAAATCATATTTTTATTTATTTATTTATTTATTTTACCTCCTATAAATAAAAATATACACTGTACTATAAAATCTAAATATTTTTCAAAAATACATATAAATAACATTTGAAAATGCATTTGTATTATGTAATTTTTAGATAAAAATTATCATAAATTTAATTTTTATAATTACAAAAATAATTATATTAATATTATTACAATTTAAAATCATAATATTTTAAAAAATAATAATTATTTAATAAAATATAAAATATAAACTAAAATTAAAATTTTATTATTAATTAAAAAATTAAAATACCCCGGCGAAGCGGGGCTTTTTTCTAGTATCCTACTAAAACGAAGTTCAATTTTTCTGGGTTTTTTTTTTTAAGTTTTCAGTAAGATTATTCCTTTTGCATAGTACTAGGGAAGTGGCAGCAGTTGTTTAACGCTTCATTCTTTTTTTGTGAGGGGTTTTTAAGTCCCTAAGAGCTGAATTTTTCTATTCCTAGTTATAGCTAAAGCATAATTTTGCTTTAACATTTGGTTTGTTTATTGCTTAGATAGAAAGATCTTTCCTTTTTTGTTGAGCTCTATCTCCATTATAATGACCAGTGGCGGATCTTGACATTTAATTTTGGGGGAGCCAATTAAAAAATTAAATCTATATATATTTCATTTGAGGTATGTCATAAATAATTAAGGCAAATCAATATAATATTATACTATAACAAAAATTAATTAAAAAAATCAAATTTTTGACTAATTACAAAAGTTTTAACATTATTCATGCATATAAACAATAAAATCATATAAACATATATTTTAAAAAATAAAATAACAATCTTAACAAGAATCTTATTATTTTTGCTTTGTAAAGAAGTCGACAGTGACAGAAAAATTAGATTTATAATAGAAATTTTAAAAATGAAGATAAAAGTTAGAATAACTACTAACTAATAAAAGAAGATTTTTGAAAATCTTAGCATGATCTTAATTTTTAAACTTGATGACTTAAACGACAAGCATTAAGTTACAAACAAAATTGATTGAATTTGAAGCTAAAAAATAGAAGAAGAAAAGCTACAGGGGGTAACAGTAACATTCAGTAAAAGAAAAAAAATATGACTTTACAGTTTACAATATTTTGTTGAAGTCTTGTTGAGAAAGCTAACATTTAGAAAATTAATTTAAGTTCATATTATTATGACTTAATATATATAACAAATCAATTAATTTGAAGAGTTATGAATAATAATTAGTGGATAAAATAAAAAAAAATAACAATATAATTTTAACTTTCTAAAATTATAATGCATAAAATTAAGTTGTAAACAAAAATAAAACACTAAATAAATATAAATTTTATTTTGAGAGAATTAATTTTATTTTATTTAATATATAAATACATATAAATATATATATATTTAAAAATTTTCAAAATTCTTGGGGGCCAAGGCCCCTGGCTCTCACGGCGGTCCGCCGTTGATAATGACATTATTTGTTGTGTTTTCTGATAACTTGTAGAGTACAAACAGGAAAGTTAAAGATATTGAAATTTGTGTTCCAATTGTATATGGCGACTTTGGAGAGTTAAACGAACAACCTCCCCCAAGCTACACGAGCACACTTTCCATACAAGAATATATATATATATATAAACATATATATATATATATATATATATATATTTAAAAATAATAGCGTGAAAGTCGTCCTCATGGAGAGCGACGTCCGTACTGTTTTTATTTTTTATTAAAAATATATATATTAAAGTTGTTTTCGTCGAGGGAGGTTTTCATACATCTACTTGAAATAAATAAATAAAAACAAATCATCCTAATTTAAAAAATAATTTTTCAATCAATATTAGTATAAAAAAGCTTATGTATAACATTCATTTTTTATCAAAATCTTTTTTCAACTGTAAAACTTGGTTTAATAGGAATGGTCTTGAAGATGAATTTTTTTTTCAAAGAATTCTAATACCAACACTTAGCATTTACCTTTCCTAATGACTTTGGCCCCTTCTATCAAAGAATAATTATTTTCAGTTATATACTAGTTACATTATTATTCTACTGAAAGTAATAATCGTGTTTATAAACAAAGTTATAATTGTGTAATTTCTATTAAAAAAAAGTAGTCATAAAAGAAAAAAGATTTAAACAGATTTAATTCGGTTTGGTTCAATAGTGACAAGAGAATAAATCTAGGGTGAAGGTTGTTTGACTGCTTAAGCAAAGATTTAATAGGTTTATTGCTTACTTCATCATTGTTTTTTGATTACTTTAGAAAATAAATATATAAAAAAAAACAGTAAAAAAAAAAAAATTTTAAATAGGCACACAAGAAAGAGAAACAGAAAGCGTTTCTAGCTTCTTGCAATGAATTCAGGGTGTTTTGGAAGGTGAATTGTTGTCCTAAGGCTTTTGGAGCTTCATACATGTCCCTTTACTCATTTCAATCATCTGCCGCTTGTTTGTTGCTAAGCAAAACTAATTGTATGCTAAAGTAATAATTATTTTTATTAAGAGTTTTTCATTAAATGCAATTAAGAATTAGGTTTGAGAGTCCAAGTGTCTGCTGGACAGCTATGACTTATGCTACGCAGTGGGTAAAGAACTAGTAAAAAAAAAAAAATACCGGAGTTTATTTTTTTATTAGATATTATTTGAATCCAAAATCATTTAAAATATCTACATTATTAAGTTGGTGTTACTAATTAATCAGACACCAATTAAGTCAGAAAAATACTTAAAAAGCTATTTAAAATGATAATATTATGGGTAATTACATATTTTTTATTTAAAAAAAATACTCGTATATATTTAAAAAACTATCTAATTTTTAAAAAATTATCATATTTATCATAAATTACTCAATTTTTTTCTCCCTCCAAAGATATTTTTTTCACATCATTTTTTTCCTTTTGTACAATATTTTTTTCCACCCACATAGTGGGTGTACATATTTTTAGTATATTAGAAAGTGGCTCACTGAGTTTGATGTTATTGAATCAAGTGACATTAATTCACTTAGTGAAATAACACAAAAACCTGAATTAAATTATAATAAATTTATAAAATAAAGGATAAAAATATCATTTAACATAAAATTTTAATATTTTAAATTAAATTTATTATTAAAATATTTACACATGAAAAAAAATTACCCACTACTTTAGGTCAATGATTAAAAAATTGGACCAAACCGATCGGTTCAATCGGGAATCGGTTGGTCCGATGGTTCAATAACATTCATAGAATCAGGAAAATGTCGAATTGATAAGAAATCGAAAATCTGGAACCGAAAAACTGGGAAAAAACCAATAAAACTGAAAATAATCTTTCTTTCTTTTTTTTTTTTTTTGATTTTTTTAACCCAATTGATTACAAATTAAAAGGTCAAAAATTAGGCTAAAACCAAAAGTAATACCTTGTACTATTTATTTGTGTGTGTGCGTGTTTTTTTTTTTTTTAATTTTAGATTTTTTTTTAAAAAAAAATCTTATTTTTTGTTAGAGTTGAATCAAAATCGAAATTTCAATCGACCTCCGGTCCGATTTTTATTCCTTGCTTTAGGTATTTTCTTTTTTCTTTTTTCAGAATTTTTTCCTTTCTCCCATGTAATGGGTGTGTCAAAATCTAGTGATAACAAATAATCTTTTATCATTAATTGAGTCAGTTCACTGTTTCCTTTATACGTGCTATGGGAATTTAAATTTAATAGTTGGACATTTTTTATCAGTTTAAGTTTTTAAGATAATTGGTCACCTAATTTAACATGGTATTAGAGCTCTCGAGTTCGAATTTTGATAATCACTTTTCCCTTTAATATTTTTGCACCTATCTTATTATCTATCGGCTTGTGCGTTACTGCTCTAATCTTTCTTCAGCTTGCGTCTTTCTTCTACATTTGGATCCACATGAAAGTTCATTAATCATTCATCCAGCTTGCACGTGAGGGGTCGTGTTGGAACTTAAATATATTAATTGGACCCTTTCCTATCAATTTAAACTTTTAGAATAATTGGTCACCCAATTTAACACATGCATCTTAATAATTATATTAATTTTTTAAAATAATTAATAATTATTTTTAGTTGTTAAAAAGATAATTTATTTTAATTATAATCTGATTAAACTCGATTTCATAAAAAAATCAATAACCTGAATCTCAAACCTAGGGGCATAGTTAAAGGAGGAAGGCAGGGGTTTTGACCCCCTCCAAAATTTTCAAGTTTTGAGGTATTGTATTCTTATTTGAAAATAAGATAAAATTATATTTGGCCTTTTAAATTTTTTAAAACTTTTGAAGTACCTTTGTATTCTTACTTAAAAATAAGGTAAAATTATATTTGGTCCCTTAAAAAAATTTCAATTTGGTCCCTTGTAAAATTTGTAATTTGATATGATAAATTTAGTAACATTTTTAATTTATACATCATTCATTATTATTAATTTAATTCTTTCTACTTTTTCAATCAATCAAATATATACATTTACTTTAATTATTTTATTAATATTTTTCATTCTATGCTCATAATAAAATAAAAAAAAAGTTAAACTATGAAATATTTAATAAAAATTATACATTACGTATTTTACTTTTTTTTAAATGTATGTAATATTATATTTTTATTTTGTAATATTAAATAATTCTATGCATATTTGAATTGGATTATAAATTTTTTGATATCGAAACTTCAATTCTTATTAAATTTTTTACATATGCAATATGATTTATAATATTTGAAAATTAAATTTTTTTATTTTTTTATAAGATTTTTATATATTGTTTGTAATTTTAATATTATATATAATATTTATATCTAATGTTTTAATTATAAAGATGTTCATGGTTCGAATCAGATCAAACTCGGATAGTAAAAAATTTTGCTTGCCTAACCTAGCCCAGTCCATCGGGCATTTGATGCCCTTTTTTAATATTAAAAAATTACTTTTTATATTTTATTTTTAAAAATATTTTATAATTAAAATTAAATTAAAATATTTTTAAATTAAAAAATAAATCCAAGTCGGACTCAAAGTTTAAAAATCTATTCGAGTTGGGACATCGAACTAGACGGATAATCTAGCTTTTGGATAAGTCTATTTCATAACAATTTATTTTTATTTTTACTTTAAATTTATATATATATATATATATATATATATATATATATATATATATATATATATTTCGACCATCTCTTAACAATATTTCTGATTTCGCCACTGTTCAAACCAAACCTAAAACGATTTAAATTCGAATTAATCTGAATTTAAAATATCAAAATTCAAAAATATAAAAAACTAATTCAAATCACTTAAAATTAAATTAATTAAATTGATTTGATTTGATTTGATTTTATTACTTATCAATTTAAACTTAAAAATAACACGAATCTAATAATCTAAACTGAAATAAGATAGGTGTTAGAACCTGAAAATTTGAAAAAAAAAAATAACTTGAACATTTCAAATCTTTTTCAATCCAGAATGATTTTAGAACAAACCCGATATAATCCGTCAAATCGCCACCCATTCGATGATCAATAGCCGTGAAAATTCATAATTCATTCCTCGTATTAATTAATGGGCCCATTAGGTCATTAGGCGTCGCCACCTCCAAAAAAAGAGGTCCACCAATGTGGGCCCAAAATAAGTCCATTTCAATGGTCTTTCGCTTTGGATGGTCTTTAATTACTTGGGCAATTACGTGTACGTAGTGTTTATTAAACTCTCATTACATTCCATAATTAATGGATAGCAACCTTCTATTTTATTATTATATTTATTATTATTATATTTATAAACAAATAAAAATTATAATAATCATAATCAAATATTTTTTAACATTATATATAACATACTTATTATATTCAAAATAAAAATTGATAAACAAATTAAACTATTTAATTGGTAGTAGGATATGAGTGAAATTTGTTATTTAAATTTCATTTGGATTTCACTGTATCGTGAGACACATTTAGATTGCACTTCAAGGTGCTATTGCATCCATTGCCTCTCCAGTGGAACAGCGGAGGGCAAGGGTCCATTGGGTTTCACCCTTTTTTAAACAATATTTTTTAAAAATTGTAAATTAATTTTTTATTTTTATTTAAAAATTTAAATTTTTTTATTCATTTAATTTAATAAATAAATTTATATATTTATACAAAAATTAGTTAATTAATTAAAATATTTAAATAAATATATAAAATAATATATGTTTAAAATTTAAATATTATTAAAATATATAAAGATAATTTATCAATACACTCTTATATTAATATCTTTAATAGTAATTTTTATTCTCATCTTACCATCATTGCTACTTTTGCATTCAAACATATATTTCATTTCTAATTTGAATCTTACATACCCAATCTCATTATTATAATAATTAATTTCATTATTATCTTTATTTTCAATTTCATCGGTATCAATCTTATTCGTCATCTAAATGATGGATGCTTAGTTAAGCACTAGTATTTTCTGGACTCCACCATCTGTTAACCAGCTCTTTCTCCTATGATAGGAGTCATATAATGTCAAATCTAAATCATTCTAAAATCAATTGACACTTTGACGTTCTTAACAGGAAAAATACTAATGTTGATTAAATCACACGTCATAATATACTATAATAATGTTTAATTTCTAAAAAGATTTATCGAAAAGATTTGCAATAAAATTAGAAATTTTGATTTTGTTTTTTAATAAAAAGAGCACATATAGGTTTATAATTCCATTTTAGCTTGTTGCAAGTTAAAACCTAATTGACCCTAGTACCATTGGCAGCCATGCAGATTCGATTTTCTGTATTACTTTTTTCACTTAATAAATCCAGGTTTATAATTAGCATTAATTATATATTGAAGTAATAAATAATAAGTCATAACAATGCAAATTTGAGATCCATGTTCTGAAAACTCTTGATCAAGCTCAAGATCTTTCTCATAATGGCATGGCTCAATCCTGCTTTCATGATTCCCTATCTATCCACAAAAGAAAATCACCTTCCAAAAGCCAAGGAGTGGCTAAGAATATTGGTGTCAGGAGAGGAGGTGGAACTATAAGCAGCTGGGTCTTTGAGACGAAGAAATCGATACATAAGAGCACCTGTAACAGCTCCAATTACAGGGGCCGTCAGATATATCCATATTCTTTCGAAATTCCTTGAAACAATTGCAGGTCCCAATGACCTTGCAGGATTAAGTGATCCTCCTGAGATAGGCCTGCGGGGATTAGAAAATACAAGGAAGATTAAGTCTTGGAAATTATATATAAATGTTGTTGATTAGATTCAGCAACAGGCCAATAAAAAAAAAAAAAAAAGAGTTAGTATATATGCACCCTGTGATAAGGACTGCAAGCCCAATGGCCATTCCAATAACCAATCCAGACACTGGGCCAACCTGCATAAATTCAGGGTCATGGATTCCGATTTGTTTCAAATTGTTTAATTTGACATACTAGCTATGTTACTCGGACTCGGATGTGAGTGTAGGACACAGGTATGTTTGATTTGTTTTAAGTTTTTTCATGTATTTGGAGGGTCCTTAGATGATCATATCCCCATATGCATATCCGAATATGCGTTGGACACAAATGTCGGATACCAATACTTCAAGAAAAAATGAAAAGTCGGAGCAACATAGCATACTAGAACAAAGTAAGTCTATATCCCTAGAATATCAATCCACTGGAGGCCTGTAACAGATGATTTACACTTGAATAAAACTAAAATATGGCAGTTGCCTTACAGAATGTGATTGTTGTGTCACCGCTGCAACTACAAACACGACGATGAAATTGGCAATGAGTTCCACCCAGAAGGCGGCTTGGCAGCCTTGGCTTGGCCTGGTTGTCATAACATCTGATTTTATGCCATAGATAAACTCTCCCATTAATGTTGCCAGAACAGAACCCAGAATTTGTGCCAATATGTAAAGTGGTACCTGTTAAAAAAAAGCAAAAAGCAAAGAAGAATTTCATGTTTTGGTACCTAAATTGGTGAAACTCTTTCATTAGTAAACAAACGGATTAGTAAAGCACCCTGGACCAAGGAAAATAGCCAAATGCTGCAAAGGCAATCGTGACTGCAGGGTTAACATGAGCACCAGATATGGATCCAATGGAGAAAATCAGAACAACAATTGTTAACCCTGCCGTGGTGGCATATTCTAGCAGAGCTGCTCCTCCACCTCCAGTTAGTTTAGTGCTTGCTATGATCCCGCATATGCAAAACATTAAAATAAAACTCCCCAGCATCTCAGCCAAAATCTGCATATGTTTCAACCAAATTCAGTTTCTGAATGGTACTACTAGTACAGCATTTTGATGCAAGCTATAAAGCCTAGAACCCATAATTAATAGCATTTGAAACCTTGTAAAGGTAGGAAGGAAAAAGAGATTAACATGATTTTTTTTTTTTGCATAGCAATGCTAGTTACAACTGTTGCTTACTTCCAGGGTTTATAGAAGCAATTAAGATAAAGTTTATACTGGATTATTGGACAACAAAATTGAAGGAGCTGAAGAAGCCAATTGGTAAATTGTAATGTAAACAAAAAGTTGTTCGTTCTTACCGCCCGGGCAGGATTTAGATATTTGCCATGCAGAAAGCAGTGAAAACCAGAGTTTTGGATCAAGATATCTCCATTTCCTGACATAATAGTACTTGAGCCCCTCTCTTGAACATCTCTAGACAGGTCCCCAATAGATTCATTGTTGGAAATATCAGGCAATGAATTCTGTTTGAAAATATGTTTCATTTTCAGGAGCAAAGCTTTCATGACAAGAGACTTGATGAGAAAGATAAATAGGTGTCTTATTGTACATCTATAAAACTATATAAAGCCCAAAGCCAAGGTGTAAAGAACATGTATAGTAGAAAACCTGAATTAATTGGTTTCTTGTGTAAAAGGAAAGGGTCATTGATATAGCAAGGGAGAATTTTAATGTGGTTGAGTTGTTTGTTGTTCACGCAGTTTCAGCTGATAAAGTGGATGGTGAAAGTTTGAGAAGAAATTGAGAGAATTGTGAATGTTCAACACAATTCATGTGATACTCAGATCGAAGAGTAATTTGTTCCCTTCAAAAGATTAACAAGTTTCTCTCCATCAAATTTAAGAGGTTAAATTTTGTTTAATGCTAACTCGTTTCTCATACTGCTTTTTATTAGGCAAAATTAGAGCTCCCGAGCTTTTGTTATCAAGTAGCATTGCTATCTTAAAGATTGTCTCAACGATCTCATCAGACATAAAATATAAAAACAAATAAAAGACGACTTTTCAAATTTTGTTTGTTTTGTCGTTTGAAAATAATGATACATCCCTTTTTGAAAATAAAACCAGAAAATAAAAAATTAAAGGAGTAACCACCAATTATTTTTTATTAGGTGTGATTGGTCACTTATAAAAAATCCATCTTTCTAAATTTTTTAAAATTAATTAAAAAATTTTAAAAAGATAATTTTTTTAAGGTATACGAATAAAATTAGAGAAAACTAATGTGGGTTCGAGAGTGCGGTTATGCGTGAAAATATATTAGTATCCTCACAACGACTATTCAAAAACGGTACCGATTAATCATATGTTATATTTAATTTTGACAAAAAATTGGTTTTGATATTGACATTTAAAAATAATTCCCTTAACACTTTTTATTTAAAAACATATATACTTTTAAGATTTTTTATTTAGGGATAAAATGAAGATCTTCAACGTCAAAAAATTTCCTTAAATTTCCCAATGCTTATGCGGAATCCAGAAGAAAAAAAACCCTTTCCATGTAAACTATTTCATGAAAAGCCCCTAAAATGGAGATAATATTCTTTTTTAAACGGTGGCTATCAGAAACTCTCCAATGTATAGGCAGAGTACAGAGAATCATTTTTACTCGAGGTATTACCTTTCATTTTTAATGAAATTTTTTGTGAAAACATCAAATTCTTTATTTTTAGAGGACATGCAAAAAATAATTAATCAAGACATAAATAATAAATTAATCATAAATAATTCAAAAATATGGTAAATAAACAAAAAGATAAATTTATTTCATTGATTTTCAGAAAAACCTTTTTATTATTCGGGAATGAGATAAAAGTTTCCGAGATGCTCCCTTAATTTTTTCAACGTCTAGGGTTTAGTTGGGAAATAGTAACCTTCGTTCATGGAACATTTATATCAATCTTAAAGTCAAGGACAAATACTTCCCATGAAAATATGAAACTAGGATTCCTCCAATGTCTAGGCAGGATCCTAAGATCATTCCCGACAATGTCTTATCATTCTTTTTATTTCTTACGAAAATTTCGATTTTTATATCATCTCAATTAAAGTGAAATATAAATAAATGCAATGAAATTAAATTAAATAGTAAAAAGTGCAAGCAAAATTATAAATGGGACGAAAATTTAAATAACAAAAAAGTAAATAAAAAATATAAAAATGCATATAAAGTAATTAAATAAATAAATAAAAGGTGCAAGAAAAGTAAATAAAATGTGATAAAATAAATTGCAAGTAAAGTAAAAATGTGAAATAAATAAAATGCAAGGCAAAAGTAAATAATTGCGAAAAATAAATAACAACCGTAAAATAAGCAATTAAATGGCAAATAAATAAAGCAATTAAAAGAGAAATAAATAAAATAAAATAAATAAACTACAAATAAATAAATAAGATAAATAAATAGAAAATAAATAAATCAAGTAAATAAAATAAAAATAAATAAATAAATGAACGATTAAATTAAAAAGGGTATAATATTGAGCATTCGCATGCCTTAAGAAGGGCATTCGAACACTCATTCTGAAAAATGCATTTTTTTTTCTTTAGAATTAGGGCATTCGAATACCTATAGTGGAGGTATCTGAATAACTTAGAGAAAATGTCAATAAAATTGAAAAAAAATAGGCATCCAAATGCCACAAGAAAGGCATTCAAATGCTTGATATGAGCAAATGATTTAGTTTGAAATCAAGGGGGCATTTAGATGTTGTTGGAGGGGCATCCTTGCCCAAGAAGGATTTTGAAATAGGTTGAAAACAAATTTTGGGCATTCAAACGCCATGGAGAGGAGAGAGCATCCAAATGCATTCTTGGAAAAAGTTTTTGGTTGAAAAAACAAAAGGACATCCAAATGCCCTAGTGTAAAATCTAGGAAATTTTGTTTCAAAAGTAGGGCATCCGAATGCCATGGAAGAGGCATTCAAATACCCTCAATCTTGCCATAAAAACAAATTAAAATCTTATTTCAAAATCATTTTAAAATCAAGTTATGAGTAAAATAAAACAAAGACCGAACATTTATTTGTTTTGAAACCAAAACCAACTTTTATTCCCTCAAATTTAGGAAAAACATGTTAAAAATTCTACTCTTATTTTGAAAAGAGGATGAACAGGGTGTTGTTCATCCTTAAGTTCCAGAAATAAAAAAATTTAGCCCAGCTTTCAAATTTTCCAATTTGTTTAGACTTTATTGCCCCTCTAGCTATATTGAAAATTAGTTTTGACCAAGGATCAATAAGTTTGATCTTGGCCAAAACTAACCAGGGGCTTTTTGAAAGCAGTTTTGAAAGATAGTTGACTAGTTCAAGGGTGGCCATGATTCAAACCGGCATCACCCATCACCATTGTAGACACTTAATTTTGTCCAGGCCCCTAAACAAGGTAAGTTTCTTCCAACAAATTCGTCTTTCTAAATTCACTCCATTTTCTTGGTTTAGTGGCCCTAACATTTGAGTTCGTCAAAGTGGACAAGACCAAAATCAAGATCAAAGTAAAAGTTGATCAAAAGTCAAAGTCAACAGATAAAAAGTCAACTTTGAAAAATCAAGATCAAAAAGAAAAATTGGATTTAAAGAGGCAATCTTGATAATTGGAGAAGCCACAATTGAAAATTAAAGGCGAAGCTGAATGAGGAGATTAAGGAGAAGTGGTAGAGGGACTAAATCAAAAAAATCAAAAAGTCGAAACTAAAGGTGGAAAAGCAAATTTGAGATGACAAAGAGGCTAATTTGAACAAATTAAAGATGATGGAGAAGAAATTTGAGACAATCGAAATGAAGAAAGGCGAGATGGGAGATTGAAGTGGTAAAAGGGCTAAATTGAATAAATTGAAAGTTCAATTTCAAGAAGAATTATAAGAAATGGTTAAATTGAAAGAAATTGAAAGTTCACCTTGAAGAAGAATCATTAAAGGGAGGTATTTAAAAGATTAATTTGAAGGAGAATAAAGGGAGGAATCGATTTGAGGAAGAATTGAATATGGAAGGACTAAACTGAAAGTTCAATTTCAAAGAGAATTATAAGAAATGGTTAAATTGAAAGAAATTGAAAGTTCACTTTGAAGAAGAATCGTTAAAGGGAGGTATTTAAAAGATCAATTTGAAGAGAAATAAAGAGTGGAATCAATTTGAGGAAGAACTGGATATGGAAAGACTGAATTGAAAAAATTGAAAGTTCAATTTCAAGGAGAATTATAAAGAACTGTTTAAATTGGAAGAAATTGAAAGTTCAATTTAAAGAAGAATTAAACAGAAATGGGATTGAAAAGCTCAATTGCATGGAGAATACGAGGAGAACTAGTTTGGAGAAGAAATTAGAAAAGTATGAATTAAATTGCACAAATTAAAAGTTTAGATTTGTAGAGAAGTGTGCAATTGAAAGAATATTAATTTGAAAATGATGGAGGGATGAATAAGAGACAATTGGAAAGTTAGAGGGAAATATGGAATTATCCTAAGGTATAAGTGGAAGGATGAAGTCCATTTTTGGAAGAGTGCTAAATGGCATTTTGGTGAATAAATGGATGAGTAAGAGAGAGAGGGAGCAAGAGGTACATGACATCGCAAGCCTTGACCAATAGGATTGCTACTCAGGGAGCAAGAATAGGAATAGGAGACTATGAGAAAGGGGGACCACTTGAAAAATGAAATTTTGGAAAGAGAGACCATTTGGAAATGAAAAAAACATAATTTTGGCCATTTGAAGGGGTATTCGGCCATCAATTAGAAAATCAAATTATTCGACTAAATCAAATGTATATACTATATACTTAATAACAAAATTTTCTTAAATCATTCTAATTTTTTTTTTTTTTCAGAGTATTATAAGACATAAAAAAGAACAGTGAAAAATTAAAATTTTGAAAAAAAAAATCCAAACTTATTTCATTTTATTTTATTTTCTTTTTCAATTTTTCTTATTCTTTCAGTTTTTTTTTTCTTCTTATCTTATCTTATCTTCTCTCCTTTTTTTTTCCGACCAGCAAGGGGGCTAGCACTGGCACATCACGAGCGACGTGTGTGGGGGAAGCCGCCATCACAACACTGATCCAGCGCGGCGGACCAAATGGCCATGGGCCTTCTTGCCGAGCCATCTCTTTCTCCTACGATCGACGTCCACTTATTATTTTTTTTTTGTCACAATAAAATTGAAAAGGTAAAGAGTGATGAAAATGTTGAGCTTTAGATAAGCAAAAAATTCATTGTATTAGTAATACTAATATACCCTTTTAGAAAAGTTATAGAAATCAAGAATCAATCGTGCCAAGGATTCATTTCTTTTTCTTTTCTAACTTCATCGTTCCACTATATCTCTAATTACTATTTTTTTTTATAAAAATGATTGATAAATAAATACAAAAACACAAGTTTTCAATTTGTTCTTCGACTGAAACACTTTAGCTCATCCTCGTCTCTTTCAATAGTTAAATGAAACTGGTGGTGAACAAATTTTTTTATTTATAAAAAAATTGCAGTCTAATATTTTTTTATTGACATTTTAAATATGTTAAATGTCATATTTTATAGATGGATGCATGAACAGCTTTGATATATATATATATATATATATATATATCTTATTTCAATTTTAAGCCTTTAACTAAAAATTAGTCTTCTCAATTCTAGTCCGAACTCAAAAATTTGATCAATTCATCGAACTCAAACCCTATTCAATCCAATTTTATCAAAAAAGTCAACAACTCGAACCTCATCCCACTTGAATCCGAAAAATGATCATAATCCAAAATGATCCGAATTCAAATTGACCAAAACTTGAAATGACCGAATCCAAATTGACCCGAACCTGATCCAACCTGAATCCGAAAAATGATCCTAACCCGAAATGACCCGAATTCAAATTGACCCAAACTCGAAATGACCATAATCTGAATTGACCCGAACGATTAACCCGACAAGACACGAACTTAAATTAAGTATAAATTTATTTTAAAGCCATTAATTTAATAAAAATAATAACTATAACATGAATTATTAATTTATTTTAAATTTATAACTTATAATTATCATTTTTGAGTATGATAAAGCATGCACTATGCGAACAGTGGCTGTTATTAAAATTTTAAAAAAGAAAAATGCTTGATGTTATTACTATATAATGTTAGGATATTAGGAATTAAGATTTTAATCAATCGATTGTAAATCAATCTTAATATCTTTATTTTAAATCAAACTGTTAGATTGGATAAATAGTAAATTTGTTATATTTTTTTTGTAAATAGGTTTGTTATATTATTATCATAATAACTATATTAAATTAATCGTTCAAGACTTCAAGATAATTGTTCAAAAACTAAAATTTTCTTTTAAATATATAATAATCTCTTAAACAAATAATAACATGTTATATCAATTATGATAATTTTATAATAATATTTAAAATAAATTATATATTTTAATTATTATGGATATACTTATGATAATCTTATAACATTCTTTTATTATTATACATATCATTTAAAATAAATGTTTTATTTTTATTTTAAAAATATAATCAATTTTCATGTAATTTAGAATAAAATACATAAAATAGATCGTTAATAATGATACGTGTATTTTATTATAATGATTTGTACATTATATTATAATAATATCTTATTATGTAATTTAAATCAAATTATATAATCTCTTATCATTATACATGTGATTTTTAAGGTAAATGTGTTTTTTTTTTTAATTTTAAATATATAATCTATTGAGTAGACCTGCTCATGGGCCGGGCCGGGCCGCGGCCCGTTTTTTTTTCAAAATCCCGACCCTGGGTCGAGCCGGGCCGACCCGACAAGCCTGAATTCACTGTTCATAATATTAAAAAAATATTTTTATAATTAAAATTAAATAAAATAATATTATTATAATTAAAAAACACTGTTCAGGGCCAGGCCGGCCCAAATTAAAAATATCCTGCCCAGGCCCAGCCCAATACGGGCCGAGCCGAGTGGGCTGCCCGGCCCATGAGCAGGTCTACTATTGAGTTTTATCATGTGATTTTCTAAAAGTATATAAAAAAGGTTATCGATATGTGTATTGTATTATAATGATTTGTACACTGCATTATAATAATATGTTTACAAATATGTAAATGAATTGAGATAACGATTTCAGGTAACAATAGTACTCGTTTAAGTAAACAAATACTCGAATTTGAAAACTTACTAGATTATACTCGAACCCAAAAAAATTACAAATTACAATGTTTATATTTATTTTTAAATATTATTTATTACTTATCTTCTATATTTCAATAAAATTCTAATTAAATATGACTCGATCAAATAATTTATTTAAATTTGATATGATTTGATTGTAAAATTAAAAAACTGAACCCGAATAACCAGAGTACCAAACCCGAATGACACAAACCCGAAATGACCCGAAGCCGAATGACCTGAACCCAAATAACTCGAGTGCCAAACCTAAATGACCTGAATCTAAAATGACCCAAACCCGAAATAATCCGAACTCCAAATGACCTGAACTCGAAGTGACACGAACCTGAAATGATGTGAACTTGAAAATAACTTGAAAATTTTGTGACTCGAATTAATTCAATCCGAAATAATCTGATTCGAAACCAACCCGATCTGCCCAATTAATATGTCTACTAAAAACTAATACTCTTTTTTTTTTTTTTCACAAACAAAATAAAGAGAAAAAAGTTCTCCACTAAAAGTATAACAAAAAGAAACATCAATTCTTTTGTATTCCAATTTCCAACTATATGCCTACAAATAATGTTGAAAAATCGGATTAAAAATTGAATCGATGAAACTTTCAATTCTTGATTCAATCGATCGGTCGATTAAATTGTTAAATTAAATTATTAAAATTTAATTTTTGTAATATTAAATAAATATTAAATGTAATAAATATTTAACAAAAATATACACTTCCAATGATTAAGTCCTTAAATACAAGGAATCAAGAATTCTATTTTTTTTTTTTGTAAACTCAGGATGTCCCTGACACCCCCAGTTTATGATTGATAGAAGATTAATCCCTGTCGGGCCGGGAATGTAATGGTAAAGCCCTCCCAACATAGGAAACTCTCAGGATTCGAACCTTGGTTCTCATCAAATGAGTTGGAGCCACTTAACCACTCCAACCAACCAAATGTTGGTATCGAGAATTCTAATTTCATTATTTGCACAAAAAATTGAAATTTAAAATAATAAAAAAATCTTAATACCGATTCAACATCGAACCAATCCAATCTAATCCGATTCAATAGGGTATTTGACCAATTCATTGTTTTTCCGATTTTATGTATGTTACCGGATCAAAAAAATCACAAGTTTTTTATTCGACCGACCGGTCCAATTTTTTATTCACTTATCTACAACGAATATTTGGAGAGAAAAAAATTACTATAAATACTTTTGCTAATTGGTACTTTTTGTACAAGATGAAAATTAGGGGGCTGAACAAGGTTTTTGTGTTCCTTTTTATCAGCTCCTACCAGAGTAAACTATATTAAATTTTTCTTCACCTCCTACCATCAGTACAAAAGAATGCTGTCGACAAAATGACCAAATAACTACCTAAATACCCTAATGAAATGGTAGAAGTCTAAGAATTATATTACACTTGAGGCAGTGTATCTTATAATGAAGGATAACATCCGTAGATAATGGAGCTGGATTTACACTGAGGCATTGACATGATGAAGTTGTTGAACTTTTTTGTCAGAAAAAAAAAAAAATGCAGTGCATCAAAAAAAGAGAAGTTGATAGTAGAACCTGTGCCTTAATCCTGTAAAAATTGGAAGGCTGGATTCTCAATAAGTTGTGCAGCAGGTTTTACATCTGAAAATTCTTTTACTCGCATGGATCGTGTAATGTCCTCGACTGAGAAAGGAATGCTACATTCAGAGACGATAATCGATTAGGACTTTAAGCCATTAACCTTCAATATTAGAGGAACTAAAAAGTTACTCTCGCTTTCTCCTTTTCCGACTTTCCCTTCAGTTATCTTACCTGGAATCATCGTCCAACAGAAAGGAGCTGCCACCATCATCTTCAGAATCATCTGTCATAAGAAGTTTCATGCTGGAAATGACCTGTACAATTGAAGAGGGTGTCAATAAAATTTTGGGAGAGAAAGAGAAGTGTCTACAATTCGTCGGTGGTGACTTACATCTGGTGAAACACTTTGAGTGTTGTAGTTGTCATCCCTGTAAAGTGTACATACCCTATAAAGTTGTTGAACGCTCAGAACCTGGTGAAGGACACACAATGTAAGAGAAAGAAGAGAAAATATCTCGAAACATTTCCGAGCAATACAGATACAAGTACAAACACATGTATTTACCAAAGAGCAAAAAGAAATTTATTGTTTATATCTTGGATTCTTTAGTTTCACATGATAAGTCTGGGTTACAGTTTATATAACATTGACAACCTAATTGGTTATTCAAATGCCCGTTTCCCCATAATATGAATCACATAGTTTTGAAATTCTGAAGAAGTTCATATTTTACGAAAAAGGATTCCATGGTGAAAACCAAATTCATTTATCCCCCTTGCTTTTATCATTTTCACTTTCAGGAGGAACATGTTATTCAGATACCATAAATGCATGCCTTTTCATCATGACTACTCAGTTTTTCTTCACAAGAACGATAGTGACTCGCACTAGCTCTTTAAAGGACCTTTTCTTATTGATTTATTAAATGGAATGTTCTATGAAACCATATTTTCCACCATGCCCCATCATCAGGGGGATTGCCGAAGAAAGAAAGAAAAAGAGACTTACAGTACAAAGTTCATTTGTTATTTCATCGTAGGATATTCTGGATTTTTGATGTATAACCTGACAAGACAAGAGCAGTTGTTCAAATTGGTGAAATGAAAGAAAACAGAATAATTAAAACATGAAACAAAGAGCAAGGACTAGTGGTTACTTCATTGCATTCCTTTTCATACTCAACTAAAACCAGAATTTGACAGTAAACTGATAAAAATATTTGCAAAAGAACTGCTAAATACCAAAATTACATTTCTTTGAAGCAATGGAAACAAAAATTGTCACGGGTTAGAGGGTAACTATCAAGATTAAGACTCAGAAGTCGATAGTTTACCACAAACTCAATGGATGTAGCAAATTTTAAGATTTCAAATCCCCATTATATATATTATTGATTTCAGCCAGAGACCGCATTCCAAACAAATTGAATACAAAAATCAAAGACTTCAGAAAATTCAATCTTATGCCAACAGGTACGGATGGCTTGAAGAGCAGTTCTTGGCAAAGATATCAGGAAGATTTTCCATTAAGACTCTATTTGTTCCACTATAAACTTTAAAATGTGCTTGTGTGTGTGCTGGATCTTCTACAAAATTAGGTGGAACATATACTTCTTTATGCTGAAGGGCTAAAGTAGTTGGATATAACTCATAACTCAAAACTCAAAACATCTTTCATCAGTTTTTTTCCAAGTTGAGAAAATGAGTCCTAAAGATAACTGCCAAATCTTAATAGAAGCATTATGCATATGTGCAAGGCCATACGGTAGGCATACAACTGTCTTTATACTACTGACTCAAATCTCTCACCATTAAAGCACTTAACAATTCTTAGTACATTAAGCAACCAAATTCACATTTTCATTAAGTAAAACGAACAGCATTGCTACTGTTGCCTCTTCTAAACAACAGGGGGAAAAGTTATAAAGAAATGGACCAAATATTATGAGTCCAGTAGGTGTTCAAAGGGTCCAATCTACTCAGGTTTAGTGACTTATTCTTGATTTGTGGGGTATGAGCCATGGTATCCTATCCTACATTGCAGAAGGAAAGTTACAAGATACCGACATCTTTAGTTTTGTTTATGCAAAAAATAAGCTAAGGCCATATCAAACCCCAACTTATCAAGCCCTGAAATTCAAGAACAGATCATCTGTTTTAAATTCCACAACATACCAACCCTAAAACTCTATTTTAACATCCAAAAGAGATTGAGGCCATTTTATACCCTTCTAACGCACAATTGCCACTCCAAATAACAAAGTCAAAGTGGCATGACCTTATCAAGGAAGGAAGAAAAAAAGTAGTACATAGCTTGCAAGTTTCATTCAATTTCATAACCCATTTGTGATTAATAACCAGGCACACAAGATTTTAAAAAAATTAAAAATTAAAAATTAAAAAAAAAAAGAGAAAAAAAAACATTGGATGAGAATGACATGTACACCTGCATCAAACCACAAGAGTAAAAGTTATGCAACTCAACAAAATTCTAACCTAGTAAAATGAACAGAAGAAACGTACCAAGAATCCAACAGCTTGCCTCGTGTGTTTGAGTTCATCCCATGATGTGCCTGCATACTGTAATTAGAGGAATCACCAAAGACAACCATCTACTCTTAATATGGAATTTAAATGCAATAAGGTGCCACAAATAAAACCCAGAAAGGAAAAATCTTCATTGGTGGCATGTTCAAACTTCAAACAATGTGAAGATGCCACCTTCAACAGTCTTTAGTTGGAATTAAAGAAATTACCTCTTCTTTCGCTTGGGCACACCATAGTTCCAATTCAGCTAAGCCAGACTTCACATACTCCCCATTGCTAAATGTGCAGCACTCTCGACGGAGGAGAAGGCTGTAGCAGAGTATATTAACATCATATTTTGTAATTTATTCTTATTATATTATCTACAGTAACAGGAATATAAAGACGAAACAGTGATTTACCTATTAAAGAGCTGCGTATTTATATATGCAAATATTTGAGTGAAAATCTTCTGAACAAGTATTGGAGGCACCTGAAAAGAATTCGTAACCATAAGTTCATGGTTCATCAAAATGATGGTAATACTCCACTTTAATATCATCAAAACAGCAAATTCTATACAAAATTTTCTTTTAATGTGCACAGCAGCTTGTTCAGGGACTCAATAATGCTTTGCCAGTGACTAGCTGGAGAACTATCGCCTTGTGACTCTTCAGACGTTTTAAAAGCAGTTCCCTTTGATGTCCTAGGTACCTGACATGTAGGGTAATGCATTAGCATCAAAAAGAAATGAAGAAATTGCAATTCCAAGATAAACCTAGTGGCACCATGCATATAAGCCAGCCTAGGATTGCAATTCCAAGATAGGAAATTAATCAAGAATGGCACTTTTCCTCTATCTATTAACACAACTTTAAAAAGAAACAATAGACAACTGAAGCTCATGTAAGAATAATCCTAAACTGTTGCACAGCACACAAATCCATACAACTTAGAAAGCAATTCAATCTACTTATACAGAAAGATTAGCTATATCCTCAGGTAGAACCTAAATATGTAGAAAATGGGATAATAAGCTTAACAAGTAGAAGGGTCTCTCTACAAAATTAATTATCAATTAACTTTCCGTCATTCAAACAATAAATAAGTCACTTTGAGAATTTTAAACCAAGCAGGCAGCAAGAAGTAAATTGCAGGGGCATCGAGGGATAAGAGCTTGTGATAGTTCCACATGTATAGAGCAACCAACAATAAAAGACATGGTGTTCACAAGAATAATTTAAATGTGTAGAAACTTATATTACCCAGACTCGAGGGTGAGTGTTGAATACAGGTATGTGTCGGACACGGATACTTTAGAGAAAATGAAGAGTCCGGGTAACGTACCAGAAAAAGGAAATAAGCAATCAACATATATATATATATATATATATGTATGTATGTATGAAACCAAGATGAAATTAATTAAGATCATAACATTGCAATGTTGAAATTAAAACACAGCAATATTTTTCAGTTGATCATATAACAAATCACACATTCTACAAGTTCAAACAAAGCAGCACAGCAAACTTATAGTGCCATAGGCACTATAGAAGGTGGGGAGATGGTTTCAAAAATAAGCCTCAGAAAGGCCACAAAGCTTTCTCCTGTACATAGCAATTAACATAATTTTGAAAGTTAATAAAATAAGTCACTGGAATGATTCGGCATAGCTCCTAATACCTGGATACAACAAGAAATAAGCGGTGACAAGTCCTTTTTCAAGTTGTCTCTAATGATTCCATAGATCTTTTCTACATATGCTGTGAGCTGCTGCTTAAAAAGAAGAGCTGGATACTTGGCCTCAACCTGGCGTACTACACCAACTGGAAGATTGGCAGAAGATGAACGAAAACTCTGAGAAAGAACAATATAATATCACATAAGCTCTAGAATCATTCAACAATACATTGATAATATCATATCACAAGATTTTAAAAGACGAACTAGAGTTTTTTTTTTGTTGTTCTTTCTTTCCTTTTCCAGGATCTATTAAAGAAGCGTTCAGAGATATTTAAATCATGACCACTTCATGCAAACAATTTTAGAGACGTTGTAAATGAATTATCTTAATACTTGGGTCATCCTTGAAAAAAATGATGTTGGAGCAGGAGGTTTCTGTGCTGCACTTGAACCAGAGGCTTTCAAACTACTTTGAAGCAAAAACAACAATGCAGATGTGTTTGACAGCCAATAAGCCATGTGATCATTGTTGTCCTGATCCTGCAAAACATCAAATGAGATCATGAATGTTATATTTGATTTATTTACCCTCATTTTTTCAATTGCTTAAACCTGCTCAATCATAGAAACATAATTTAAGAATCAGTTAAATTAATGAGACACAAGTCCCTAGCAAAGAGAGCAATTCCATATTCCCTCCCAGTCTTCATATCTAAATAATTGCTTTCCAGCAAAATAGAAAAGCATAATTGTATCTGTTGGAAAACAGATTTGCAGAATTACATTGACTGCAGTAACTGCTGACTGTTAGCAGTAACTGCTGATTCTTAGGCAGATATTACTGCTGATTTTTAGGAGAATATTTTCTTTTATTGTTGTGCTTGATTTATTCCCTAATTACAGGGATAGTTTTTTTTCCTGGTTTAATTCCTAGTTGTAGAGTTGACTTACTTGATTCTTTTGGCTTATAAAAGGCCTTCTGATGTACATAAAACAGATAAGAAATACAGAAATACTATTTCTTCTTTTCCTTCAACATGGTATCAGAGCTTTAGGTATTCTTTAAATCATTTCTCTTTGTGGCAGCCTTTATCCTCGGTTCCTCAATTTTTTTTTAGTTCTTTTCCTATTTGTTCTTGATTTCAAAAAAACAATTAGAATGTCAGAAGTTTCACAAATCACCCATTCTGAAGAGACTGCAGTAAGTCAGATTCATGGGGAATTACAAAATATCCAAGCGACGTACAGGCTGAATGGAAAAAATTATTTGAAGTGGTCGCAATTTGTGAAAACCTTTCTTAAAGGAAAAGGGAAACTCAACCAGATTCTCGGGACTGGACATGAATTGGGAGATCCGAAATTTGCTGCTTGATGAAGAAGATTCATGGTCATGTCTTGGCTGTGGAATGCCATGGTGCCCGAAATAAGTGACACCTGTATGTTCTTAACCACTGCCAAAGAGATATGGGATGCTATTCGTCAAACATATTCAAAGAAGCATGATGCTGCACAAATCTTTGAGATCAAGACAAAAATCTCTGCTACGAAACAAGGAAATCAATCAGTCACGAAGTATGCCAATCTTTTGAAGAATTTATGGCAGGAGATGGATCATTACCGGTGCATTGAAATGAAGAACAGTGAGGATGTGGTCATTTTAAAAAATTTCATAGAGAAGGATAGAACCTATGATTTCTTGGCTGGCCTCAATGCTGAGTTTGATCTAGTACGGGTACAAATCTTAGGAAAGGAAGATATGCCTTCATTGAATGAAGCAATATCTATTATCCGGGCTGAAGAAAGCAGGAGGGGAGTCATGCTTGCTGTTCAACCAGTAGAAGGATCAGCGTTGCTCACAACTGAACTGGTTTCAGGAAAATCTGCTGCAGCAAATGCGGACAGCAGAAAATCAGATTCAAGAAACACGAGTAAAGGGAATTTGATGTGTAACCACTGCAAGAAGCCTGGACACACAAAGGAAAACTGCTGGAAACTTCATGGGAGGACACAGAACTCTAACCGAAAATGGCAATAGAGGGGGCAAGCACATTCTGCTCAAGCCAACATCACCAGTAATCTCACTGATTAAACTACTCCAAGTGATAGAGAATTCAATAAAGATGATATTGATCGACTGAGATTGCTCCTTGACTCACTAGAAAAACCTTCAGGTGCATGTTCATTAGCACTCTCAGGTAAGTTTCCTTCTCCATGTGCTCTTAGTGTCTCAAAACCTAACTCATTTGACTCTTGGATCATTGACTCCGAAGCAACCGACCACATGACCTACTCCTCCCACAATTTTTCCACTTACAGCCCATGTCCTAGCAATAAAAAAATTACTATAGCTAATGGTTCCTTAGTAACAGTAGCTGGCCAAGGAGACATTCATATAGGACAATCCTTAATCTTGAAAAATGTCTTACATGTGCCAAAACTATCTACCAACCTTGTATCTGTCAAACAAATTACAAAAGATCTAAATTGTAACTTGTTTTTTTTGCCTACACATTGTGTGTTTCAGGACCAAGTTACGGGGAAGACGATTGGGTGTGCTAAGGAAAGCAATGGACTTTACTATCTTGAGTTCCCAGATGGCTATGTGAACACTGGGGCTGGTTACTCATCCATGCTCATGTCTGAAACAAGTACTCAAAATAAAACCAAATTTGGCTTCGACATTTTCAACTTGGTCACCCACCTTTTAGAGTTCTTAGGATGATGTTTCCTTCTCTATTCAGAAATATTGATATCCAACAGTTTCATTGTGATATTTGTGAGTTTGCTAAACACAAAAGAATTTCCTTTCCTTTGAGCAATAAAAAATCTTCATTTCCTTTTCAATTGATTCACAGTGACATTTGGGGTCCATCAAGGGTAGCTAATATTTCTGGGGCTCGGTGGTTTGTTACATTTATTGACGATTGTACTCGTCTATCGTGGGTCTTTCTCTTGAAACAAAAATCTGATGTGATTAAAGTTTTTCAAAATTTTCACAACATGATAACAAATCAATTTGGTGTGAGGATAAAAAGATTGCGAACTGATAATGTTAGGGAATATTTTAATCAAGTGTTATCCCCATTTCTTCAAAAGGAAGGAATTATTCATGAATCCTCCTGTGTTGATACACCCCAACAAAATGGAGTGGCAGAAAGGAAAAATGGTCACCTTCTTGACACAGTCCGTGCCCTCCTTTTCCAGAGAAAAGTTCCAAAACAATTTTGGGGAGAAGCTGTACTTACAGCCACTCATCTCATTAATAGAGTTCCCTCTCGGGTTTTAGGCTTTAAGAGTCCTTGGGAAGTGTTCTCAATTTTTTTTCCAGATTTTCCTATTCCTAATCGCCTGACTCCTCGAGTTTTTGGGTGTGTCTCATTTGTCCATGTTCATGCTCATAAACGAAGCAAGCTTGATCCTAAAGCAATCAAATGTGTGTTTGTGGGATATTCTTCCACTCAAAAGGGGTATAAGTGCTATCATCCTCCGACCCGTAAAACATATGTCTCCATCGATGTCACATTTGTGGAGTCTGAGAGTTACTTTCATCCTTCTCTTCAGGGGGAGACACCTACTCATGAAGAGAAGGATGATTTCTTTCATCTACCTAGTCTTATTACCCATTCACCTATGCCCAACTCCATGCCTAATTCTGCCCAAAACAGTAACCCCAAACCTGCCCAAAACAGTGAAACCAAACCTGATCATGCCATAGACAGTCAAGAGGATCCAGTATTCACAAAGCCATTGCAAGTTTACTCAAGAAAGAAAAGGATCCATTGCTAATCCAGAACATGTCCAAAGGTCAGAACCAATGCTTGGAAGTGAAGCAAATTGTGAGGTAAATACTTCTACTGATGTTACTTTTAATCATGATCTACATCTACCAATTGCAGTAAGAAAAGCTACTAGAAAATGCACACAACATCCAATTTCTCACTTTGTGTCTTTTGAAAAAACCTCACCTTCACATAAGGCCTTCCTCACTCACCTAAATTCCATAGCCATCCCTCAAACCCTATCTGAGGCACTAAATAGTGAAGAATGGAAACAAGCAATGAGAGTGGAGATGGATGCACTTGAGAAAAACATAACATGGGAGATTGTTGAATTACCAAAAGAGAAGAAACCCGTGGGATGTAGATGGATTTTTTCAGTGAAATATAATGCAGATGGGTCCCTTGAACGATATAAGGCAAGATTGGTGGCCAAGGGGTATACACAAACTTATGGTGTGGACTATCAAGAAACCTTCGCACCAGTAGCAAAGATGAATACTGTAAGGGTACTACTGAGTCTTGCAGCAAACTTTGACTGGACACTACAGCAGTTTGATGTAAAAAATGCTTTTTTGCATGGTGATCTTGAAGAAGAAATTTACATGGAAATTCCTCCAGGATTTAATGCAGACAGAAATGGTAGGGTGTGTCGACTGAAGAAAGCATTATATGGGTTGAAACAATCTCCAAGAGCGTGGTTTGGACGGTTTACTAAGGTCATGTTAGCTCTAAAGTATAAACAGAGCCAAGGAGATCACACCTTGTTTATTAAGCATTCTGCATCAGGGGGAGTTACTGCACTCATTGTGTACGGTGATGATATTATTGTCACTGGTAATGATCACCAAGAACGAGAAGCTCTTAAAGCTAGGTTAGCAAAAGAGTTTGAAATAAAAGATCTTGGCAAGCTAAAATACTTCTTGGGTATTGAAGTGGCTAGGTCAAAAAGGGGAATCTTTATCTCACAGCAGAAGTATGTAACAGATTTACTTAAGGAGACAGGGAAGATTGGTTGTAAACCTGCAGAGACACCCATAGATCAGAATCACAAACTGGGAGATGCAGCTAAAGATGAACCTGTGGATAAGGGAATGTATCAAAGACTAGTTGGGAGGTTGATTTATCTATCACACACTAGACCTGACATAGCATATGCAGTGAGTGTAGTAAGTCAATTTATGCATGATCCAAAAGAAGTCCATCTCCAGGCAGTATATCGAATATTGCAGTACTTAAAGGCTAACATAGGTAGAGGAATTCTCTTTAGGAAAAGTTCAAGTCTGTGTTTGGAAGTATATACAGATGCAGATTATGCAGGCTCAGTCATAGATAGGAGATCAACTTCTGGCTATTGCACTTTTCTGGGAGGCAATTTGGTTACTTGGAGAAGCAAAAAACAACCAGTAGTGGCTAAATCGAGTGCAGAAGCAGAGTTTCGAGCCATGGCACTAGGAGTGTGTGAACTACTATGGCTAAAAATGATCATAAATGATTTGAATATTACAATAGAGAGTCCGATGAAGTTATATTGTGACAACAAGTCAGCTATCAACATTGCTCATAATCCAGTGCAACATGATCGCACCAAACATGTGGAAGTAGATCGACACTTCATAAAGGAGAAGATTGAGAGTAGGTTGATATGTACACCTTATGTCCCTACTGGAGATCAATTAGCAGATTTCCTAACAAAGGGATTAACTAGTCCTACATTTCAAAGACTTGTGAGTAAGCTAGGAAAATATTTACTTCCCAGCTTGAGGGGGAGTGTTGGAAAACAAATTTGCAGAATTACATTGACTGCAGTAACTGCTGACTGTTAGCAGTAACTGCTGATTCTTAGGCAGATATTACTACTGATTTTTAGGAGAATATTTTCTTTTATTGTTGTGCTTGATTTATTCCCTAATTACAGGGATAGTTTTTTTTCCTGGTTTAATTCCTAGTTGTAGAGTTGACTTACTTGATTCTTTTGGCTTATAAAAGGCCTTCTGATGTACATAAAACATATAAGAAATACAAAAATACTATTTCTTCTTTTCCTTCAACAGTATCTTCTAAATCCAACAAAAAAGAGATATAAGTAAGGCTCCATAGGCTAATCGCTTTTGATACTTATTTCTTGCTGTCAAAAGCAAAAAGCAAAAAGTGAATTTGGGTGCAATAGAAAAAAATAAAAATGATAATAACAATAACAACAACATTTTGAAATAAAACAAAATTAAGAGTTCTTGGATAACAAAAAGAACATCTAGCTGGAATCTTTATATTTGAATCAGTGTTTTAGTCATTTCTCATTTTCAACCAAATATGATATTGTCTTTACAATTTGTGTTTGCTTTTATAGATAAAAACTTACAAAAGTAAAATGCAAGTAGCAAAAGCAAAATTGAAACTTATATTTTTGCCCCATTTTTCCAAATACTGCTCTGGAGTACTTGAAATAACTTTCATCCATTTGCATAGAGAAAGCAGTAAACAAATACATATTACCAGTTTTCTTAAGCTAATGACCTACAAGGCAATTTCCTTCTTAAGCTAACAACTACAGCGCAATTTCCAAATGTAGTTTGAACAAACTACAAATTACAAATTGCTACAATAGCTTTTTGTAGAAAATCAAGATTCTTAGGCAGGATTCTTAGGGATTTGTAAGATATCCAATAAATCTGGTTGTTAGCAAAATCTGATCCAAATCATGTAGTTAAGATAAGTCCTAAAATTAAGGAGATTTATGCAGATTTGTAGGTCTGTTAAATTTTAAATTTCCTCTATTTATAATCCTTGTAATTCCTGTTTTAATAATAAGAAGTAATTCTATCTTTTCTCTCTCTTTTCACTGCTGCGCTCATGGTATCAGAGCTTTGTAAAAAATCCTGATGGTTAAAATAGCCATGACTGGAGAAAGAAGTTCATCATCCTCGGGTGTCAACACCAATGGAGCTTCGGTAAATACTATTGTGCAAATAAATGGATTTGATAATCCATCTCTCCAATTAATCCTTCACAAATTGAATGGTAAGAACTATCTAGAATGGGCACAGTCAATCAAACTAATGATTGACGACAAGGGAAAACTTGGCCACTTGACGGGCGAGACAAAGAAACCTACCGAAGATGATCCTTTGTTCAAAATATGGAGGTCAGAAAATTCATTAGTTACTGTCTGGCTTGTTAATTCCATGGAGCCAACAATTGGAAAAACATATATATTTTTGCCAACTGCAAAAGATGTTTGAGATAGTGTTCGTGAAATGTACTCAAACTTGGAAAAACCTTCCCAAATTTATGAAGACGAAGTTGTGACACTCCAAACAGGGTGATCGTGATGTGACTGAATATTACAACGAATAAGGGGACTTTGGCAAGAGCTGGACTTATGTTACAATTACATGTGGGAGAATGCGAATGATCATGTAAAATATATGAAAAGAATAGAGAATGACAGAGTTTACCTATTTCTGACAGGTTTGAACAGGAGTTTGGACGAGGCCGTGTACTTGGAAAACAGCCGCTGCCATCTCTTCATGAAGTGTTTGCTGAAGTTAGAAGAGAAGCAGGTAGAAGAAAAGTAATGTTAGGAGACAGCAACCAATCTCCTACCAAAGCCTCTGCACTTGTTATTAAAGGCAACCATAATAACCCTCGATAATCCAGAAAATGAGAAAAACTGTGGTGAGATCATTGCAACAAACCACGCCACACACGGGAGACATGTTGGGAGTTACATGGGAAGCCTCCGAATTGGAAACCACGATCATTCAACCATGACTCAAAGGCATTTCAAACAAGCACTACAGAGCAAAAGGCTCCGAATGGTTCAGGAGGAATTAACGAGACATCTTTCAATAAGGAACAGTTAGACCAACTATATAAACTATTTCAATCCACACAGTTTTCAAATGTGTCTTCCTCTTGTTCCCTAGCCCAAAAAGGTAATTATCTTCAAGCCATAGCACTCAATGTGTCTGTTAACTCTAGTTACCCATGGGTCATTGATTCAGATGCAACTGATCATATGACAAGATGTTCTAAGTTGTTTTCCTCTTATAGTCCGTGTTCAGGTAACCAGAAAATTAAAATTGCTGATGGTTCTCTTTCAACAATTGCTGGAAAAGGATCTGTAGCCATCTCAAAAACTTTTGTCATTCATAATGTCCTTCATGTTCCAAATCTCTCTTGCAATTTGTTATCTATCAGTAAGCTAACTCATGACCTAAACTGTTGTGCTAAATTTTTTCCAAACCAGTGTGAATTTCAGGTACTGGATTCGGGGAAGACGATTGCCAATGCTAGGGAAAGTGATGGACTCTATTATTTTGAAGATGAAAGTTCCATACGTGGACAAGCTCAAATACCTGGTCTTCTGTCAGTTTCTATTTCTAGTAACGATGAAGTAATGTTATGGCACTTTAGATTAGGCCATCCAAACTTTCAATATTTGAAGTACTTGTTTCCAAACTTATTCAAGAATAAAAATCCATCTTCATTTCAGTGTGATATCTGTCAAATTGCTAAACATCATCGTGTTCCTTTTCCAATGCAATCTTATAAGTCTTCTAAACTTTTTGCTCTCATTCATAGTGATGTGTGGAGTCCTTGTAAAACTGCAACAATTTTTGGTAAAAAATGGTTTCTAACCTTTATTGATGATCACACTTGTATTTGTTGGGTTTATTTACTAAAAGAAAAGTCAGATGCAAGAAACATTTTTAAAAAATTTTACAATATGGTTGAGACTCAATTTCAAGAAAAAATTCAAGTTTTTCAAAGTGACAATGGAAAAAAGTACTTTAATCACCTTCTGGGCAACTATTTTTTGGAAAAAGGAATTGTTCATCAAAGCTCTTGTATTGATACACCACAACAAAATGGAGTGGCAGAGAGAAAAAATAAACATCTCTTAGAAGTGGCTAGGTCCTTAATGTTTACAACTAAAGTACCTAAATACTTATGGGGGGAAGCTATTCTCACTGCTACATATCTAATAAATAGAATGCCATCAAGAGTTTTGAGTTTTCAAACTCCAAAAAACAGATTTAATGAGTTTTTCCCTTTGACAAGACTGATTTCTAACTTACCTCTGAAAGTGTTTGGTTGTGTCGCGTTTGTACATATCCATAATCATAACCGTAGTAAGTTAGACCCACGAGCTTTAAAATGTGTTTTTCTTGGTTGCTCTCCAACACAAAAAGGGTATAGGTGTTTTGATCCTCAAACAAAGAAAAAAAATTTGTAACTATGGATGTCACATTTTTTGAATCCCAAAGTTTTTTTGACACTCCTCTTCAGGGGGAGAATAGGTATGAAGACTCGTTAATTGAACTCGGACTTGGAAAAAATGAAAATGTATGTTGTGAACTTGAGCAAAAATCATATCTACCCACTGATTTTAACATCTTGGTACAGCCTGTCAATAATAACTTGGATAGTTTAGAATCAAGTAAGTCACCTATGAAAGAAAGGCAACCTACTTTAATGCCACAACAGGACATTGAAACTAGACCAGAAACTGGAAAAAATTCTGAGCTTCGTGTCAACTCACGGAAAAACCAAATTCAAACTAAGGGAGCATTCATAACTGTGCAAAACCAGAAGTCCATCCCGAATCCAGAACCGAAAGTCATTGATTCTCCAAATTCAGGTATTCCATCCGAGTTGTGTCCCTTACAAATTGACAATTTTGATTCTCTTAATATTCCCATTGCACTTAGGAAAGGTGTCAGAAGTTGTACTAAACATCCATTATCAAAATATGTGTCTTATTAAAAATTGTCACCCTCTTTCTTTGCTTTTACCTCATAATTGTCTAGTGTGGATGTTCCAAAGAATATACAGGAAGCTCTAAAAGTTCCCGAATGGAAGGAGGCAGTCTTTGAGGAGATGAAAGCATTGGAAAAAATGGCATATGGGAAAAAGTCCATTTACCCAAAGGGAAGACACCTGTGGGATGCAAGTGGGTGTTTACAATAAAGTTCAAGTCAGATGGAACTCTAGAACGTTACAAGGCCAGACTGGTTGCAAAAGGCTTTACACAAACCTATGGGATAGATTACCAGGAGACGTTTGCACCTGTGGCAAAGCTAAACACAATGAGAGTACTTTTGTCTTTAGCTGTGAATCTTGAGTGGCCTCTACACCAACTAAATGTTAAGAATGCCTTTCTTAACGGAGATTTAGAAGAAGAAGTTTTCATGGATGCTCCTCCAGGATTTGAAGATCAGTTCAGAACTAAAGTGTGTAAGCTAAAAAGGTCACTATACGGATTGAAACAGTCTCCAAGAGCTTGGTTTGAACGATTCACAAGGTCAGTAAAAAATCAAGGCTATAGTAGGCACAAACTGATCATACAATGTTCATGAAACATACAAGTGCAGGGAAGATGGCCATTTTGATTGTCTATGTTGATGATATAATTCTTACTGGAAGTGATGATGATGAGTTGGCTAGATTGAAGAAATGTCTTGCCGCTGAATTTGAGATCAAAGATTTGGGGTCCTTACGATATTTCTTGGGAATGGAGGTTGGAAGATCAAAAAAGGGCATTGTAGTATCTCAAAGGAAGTATGTCTTAGATTTGCTAAGAGAAACTGGAATGAGTGGATGTAAGCCTAGTGACACACGAATGGATACTAATCAAAAGCTTGGAGAAAAGACAGAAGGAGTACCAGTGGAAAAAAGGGATGTATCAGCGTCTCGTTGGGAAACTGATTTATCTGTCCCACACAAGACCCGACATTGCCTTTGCAGTCAGTGTGGTAAGTCAGTTTACGCATTTACCATATGAAGAACATTTAGAAGCTGTCTACCGAATTCTCAGGTACTTAAAAGGTACACCTGGAAAAGGATTGTGGTTCAAGAAAGGGGAATCAAGAACAATGGAGATATTCACAGATGCAAATTGGGCAGGATCAATCACTGACAGAAGATCCACCTCTGGCTACTGTGTATTCCTATGGGGAAACTTAGTAACATGGAGGAGCAAGAAGCAAAATGTGGTTGCTCGAAGCAGTGCAGAGGCTGAATTTCGAGCTATGGCTAATGGGGTATGCGAAATAATGTGGCTGAAGAGAGTGCTTGAAAAACTAAAGCTAAGTTCAGTATCTCTTATGAAATTGTTTTGTGATAATAAAGCAACTATCTGCATAGCTAACAATCCGGTTCAACATGACCGGACAAAACTTATCGAGATTGACAGACATTTCATTAAGGAAAAACTAGAAAGTAGATTATTGTGTATGCCATTTATAACCACAGATCAACAGTTTGCTGATGGTCTGACTAAGAGCTTGTCTAGAACCAATTTTGAGACACTAGTCAGCAAGTTGGGCATGATTGACATTTATGCGCCAACTTGAGGGGTAGTGTAGAAAATCAGGATTCTTAGGCAGGATTCTTAGGGATTTGTAAGATATCCAATAAATCTGGTTGTTAGCAGAATCTGATTCAAATCATGTAGTTAAGATAAGTCCTAGAATTAAGGAGATTTATGCAGATTTGTAGGTCTGTTAAGTTTTAAATTTCCTCTATTTATAATCCTTGTAATTCCTGTTTTAATAATAAGTAATTCTATCTTTTCTCTCTCTTTTCACTGCTGCGCTCACTTTTATTATAGACAATAGTACAGGAATATAATCTGTATCAGCAACAAAAGGCAGTTAATATTGATGAGAAGGATTTGAGATTATACTAAAATGAGCTTTCTGTGATAAATAAGTTACCTCTAGTGCAGAGCCAATCATCTGAATAAGACGATCAAATACACTTGTCCTTTCTGCTTCAAATGATCTCCAGTGAACAAGGCATTTGTATATTGTAAATGCTGCAACAGGCTTTTCTTGACTAAATCCAAGATACTGTGTCATACATTTTATTAGAGAATCTACACTCTCCTGTGCCATAGGTGATACATACAACAAAAATTAATCCCTAGAAACTTCATCAAATACAAATTCTTGAAAACACACAAAAGGAGAAAAGGGAAAATCAATTCCATTTCATTTGAGTTCATACTTGTTGCCTTTCAATATTGGATCTCCTCATTTTACTATCTTCTCTACCAAACCTTTTTGATGGACCAGAACTCAGTTGTGCCTGTCAGAAAGAGCTTTCTATCTCAGGATCATAGAAGCAACAAGGAACCAAGTATGCAGATATATCTGATAAACTGAAGAGAAAGGCAATTATACAGTCTCTGCATTCTTCACTTACATGATGACCATTTTCCAGAGGCTGCAAAGTGAAAATAAGGACCAACAAGGAAAAATAAGAAAAGTGAAATAATCACAACCAACAAACCAACTCAAGAAAGATAAGAACAGCATGTTTAAACATAGCTTACTGCAGATGTTGCATTTGACAAATGCTCTGACATTTTTCTACTAGGTGCACTCAGCAATGCTTGCTGTCTCAAAATCTGGTCCTCGGTTTCCATGTCCAAAATCTTCTCTTCTAGCCTGTTAAAAGATGTAGACGATTATTTGGATGAAAGAAAAGCAGCACAAGTCAAAGAGTGAAAAATCCAATTGATTAAACATTCATGCTAACATAAACATCAAACACATATTATCACAGTTAAAATAGGGATAAAACCTCTGCATTGCAGTTTTTAGCTCAATTATCTTCGACTCTGCCTCCAAAGCCTGCTTTAGCCGCTCCTCACTAAGCTTGTTTGTTTCTTCATATTTCCTCTCTGTTTCATCAATTTTCTGTTCTAGTGAACTTACCAGAGCCTACAATGGCATTGTGGCAAACAAGATGTCAAGAAACATAAAGGCAAAATTACTAAATTTAAAAAAGACATCAAGCAAGCCTTTAGTCAAAGTAAGGTCTTATTCAGAAGCAAAAAATGTCTAATAATACCTTCAGCTGTTCATTTTCAGCAGTAAGTTTATTCATCAATTCATCATCAATTACAGGGACCTCCTGAATGACAGGAACTTGTTCAGCAATGTTCTTTGCGGATTCACGTTCCTTGATTAGCAACTCTTTTGTTTCCTGAAACTCAAGTTGCATCTTATGCAAACTAGATTGCAACCTTGCATTTTCCTGGTTTTTGGATTCCTCAAGGTCAACCTGCCCTAACAAATGAATCAGTTAGAAACAAGAAAAAACCAAATTGCACTAATTTTATAAAGTAGATTTAAAAGATAATCAATAATTCTCCTACTAGCTGTTACTCTTAGCATTATTATTAGCCTTCTAAATGAAGCAAGAAAAAAAAAATTCTGTTATTGAAGGATAACAGTTTAATGAATCATCCAGAACTTTAATGAATAGGAAAGCATGACATTCACCATATAGAAATTCACATCATAGTTGATCACAAGTTTTACACCAAACGGATATTGAAGATATTAACGAATTGACAGATAATTTTATGCCATCTATACAGAAATGTTATAAACCCATCTACTTATAATAATGACATGATTATTATCAAGAAAAGATCTACCCTCATTCGTTTCTCCAGCTGCAAGCGCCATGTAAGTTCTTCAACTTGCTTTTCCAGCTTACTTTTGGCTTCTTGGAGGGCACCAGTTTCCTTGGCAGCCTGTAGACAGACAGGGAGAATCAATTGAAACAATCATGCACATACTATCACCTCATAGGTGAACCTAACAGAAGATCACATCAAACAGGTGAAAAGTTTTCTTTCAGCAGGAATGAAAAAAAAAAAAAAAAAAACTGAGATTACAAGAGATGACAATTTCAACTGATGCAAGCAACGTATGCACAAAAGAGAAAATTATTATTCCATTTCTCAATAGATAGCTGTTAGCAGGGATTGATGCTAGATATTCCTTCATTCTTCCATAATTAATAAAAAATGAGCAGAAAATAACATTAATATTCACATAGCAATAGAGTACATTAGGCAATACCATCATCTATTAAGAACTTGTTGAAACAAAAATTGAGAACATGCCCATGCAAGAGGAGATCATGAGCTTAAACTAATTCAAGAAATAAAAGAAATAGAGACATGAAGAATCACCATTTTTAGCTTCTGTAATTCTCTACGTGCAACTTTTGCTCTCCAGGCACATTGTGTGGTAATTGCTGCTTTCTTTAACCTTAAATAATGAAGGCTGGCCAAGAATCGTCGACATTGACTCTGTAACAGACATGAACTCACATGGTATCGGTATGCTGATGTACAAATTATAACAGAAATAGCAACCAGAAGTTGCAAAAACAAAAAGCATCAGCATTATTTCTTTTGATGAACTAACCAGCATCAAGGTTTATTTCAACACAACTATGATAAATACCTCAAAGCAAGACTAGGCCTTTTTTTCTATCCGTAAAAGTTGAACCCAGAACCTCCCTGAGTGCAATCCCACTCTTTACAACCTAGGGCACACCAGAGACTGCTTATGCTCTTTACAATTACAACTAGTCAGAGGGCAGAGTAGACTTTTTCTCCCTTTTAATTTTATTTTACTGGCAAAACCCAGGTTCTACTTGAGAATGCACTCAGTACAATTTGATCTAAAACGAAGGAAATGCTTGACTAAAGTAAAGAGAATTCTAAATAACATACATTCTTTTTTCTAAAGCCTACTAATTTAGATATTAGGGGCAAAAACACTAACACTTGGTTGAAGAAAAATACAAATTCCTAGAAAGAAAGAGTAAAACCAGAAATAAAAGGAAAGCTAGTAGCTATTAATATTTCATTAATTGAAAGAAAGTTTTATTTTTACCTGAATTACTGTTGCAGCTCTCGTCTGCATCCTGAACAAAAGTTCATTACGAGCAGTCATCCCACGCATTCCTGCTTGAATGAAAACAGCTGAGATGTACAAATTCTTATATGCTTTCCTTGCAAGAAACTTGCGTGAATGTTTTTGAATATTCAGACAAGCAGCTGCTCTTCTCATCCTCTCATACTGATGGCGTGCCACTTGTCCTGCAACCAGGTTAGAGAAAACAACAGGGAAAATAAATAAGTCAATAGCTATAGGGCAGCAATTCCAACTAATGATACTATCACAAATGGCCCTATATTAATGCTTATTACCTCTACACAAGGCTTGAATTTTTATGGAAGATAACCGCAACAAGATAAAGTGTTTGCGACCCAAATATGTACGGACTTTTCTCTGAATAACACTTGCCGCTCTTCCTAAAACCTCAGTTCGACGTGCATCTAGTTCAGCCATCTGACCAGCCCTCAGAAAAACTTTTGTTTTACCAACCTGCAATAGCAGCAAATCTATAAGGTACAGTATTAAATGGTGGATGAGCTTAGCGGAAGTAACAATATCAAAATACAATAGACGCAAAAACTGATGCAATCAACCAGAAAGCAAGAGGTGTGGACATACATGATATACATGAACTACTTAAGAAATACATGGAATGAAAAAAACTGTCCCAAAGTTATTTTAAGAAAATCCATAGATACAAGATGTACCTGATAACCATTGAGGTTACTCTTCTCCAGAATCCTCTTGCTAGCAGTAACCTCATTATAGCTACCACTGAATAAGTAACAGATAAAGAGAGTAATGCACCTCACAGGTAACTCATGGATTCTAGTAACATAATTCTAAAGAATAAAAGACACACCTAAACAAAAGTAATAATTTTGAACTACAAGAGAAAATCTTGGAAAAGCTACCTCCCATGGAGAACCTCTGGAGCCAATATGGCAAACCGACCTATAAATTCACGAAACACCTTTCGAGAGGGAAATCCAGCACAACTAATTCTAATTGCTTCCATCACTCCCTAGAATAAAAAATGTACCAAACCATCACACAAGGACATACAGACAGGATGCTTATCAGCAGCAAAAGCAAGGATTGACCAAAATATGAAAACTCACCCCGCATCGGAGTTGTTGTAGTACGTTATCGTTTTCAAATATTGAAGGCTTAAGAGCATTATTTGGCTTTACACAACGAATGTAGTGCGGTTCAATGGCACTCAAAGTCTCAAGCAAAGCTTGGAGTTGTTGCTGTATAAAGCAGATGGTATGAGTGAAAATGAAAGAAAATAGATGAAGCAAATAATCTGCCTTTGACATGCACACTGGAGCAGAAACCGACCTTGAAGCGGGAAGCTATTGAGGAAAATTTTGATGATTTGGAAGATTCCTCAGGTAAAGGAGGAAACAAGCTTGAAACAAAAGAGCATTTGGAAGCACCCAACAGAGCTTGATGCTCTGGAACAACATAATCTTTGTTCTTATCCAGGAAGAACTCGGTCTGGTAAGTCACCTATAGCAGAAATCACTTCACAGTGAATATTAAGCAATTGTCTATTTAGATTTTCCAAAAGTAGATTTGAGGATCATATCTGATGTGACTATTTCTAGCTAATATTGAGACCATTTTAGGTTTATTTAAGTTCCAATGTCACCAGTTTAATTACTTACAAAACAAAACAATGCTATCAGTTTATGTTATTTAATTTTTTGAATCCAGGTTTTTAGGAGATTCCACATTTGCTAAACATGGGTTGTTATGCGTGTAGTTTGAGTAGAATTAGCTAATTGGGTCCTTGTTTAATCTTGACCGGTTTACAGCTCTGTTTGTTAGTCAAGTTTAACTTCTCTTTTCCAAGCTGGACATCATCATGTCTGCTGGTATAAGGAGAGTCATAAGCAGCCAAATACCCTATATAACCTAAATTTAGTGGAGCAGAACAGATATTTCCAGCAGCCTTATCTTTTAGCTTAACATTAAGTGCCTCCCAAATGTGGTTCCTAAGGATGCCTTAGCATAAAGATACTCACATCGCCAGCGTAATGACAAATGGTGAAGTCAGTGCGTGCCAACTTAGGCTTACTGAAGCGTTTATTGTCTTTAAAAGTCTGATAAAGCTTTTGAGCAAATGTCTCATGTGTTGATCTGGGAAACATACTATGAAAAGTAACAGGAGTTATTGTTACAATTTGACAAGTGAGTAATGCAAAAGAAAATTAAAATTAGATAAACCAAATTTCTTAAATGGAAATGGTGGTTTATCATTGTTATGTATTCTGATACCTACCAAGCCTCGTCAAGAAGAGCAACGATGCCACCAGGTTTCTATAAGCAGAAAAGTAAACATTAGCAGATAAAAATTCTATTACTCATCATGACAAATGAATCCCCCCCCCCCCCCCCCGTTTGTTTCGAAAGTTCACAAACATCAACAAAATAAAAAATTTGTCAACCTTATAATCTTATTCCAAAGTCTAACAGGATATATATTTTTCAATTCTATTAATCTTGATATTTGATTAAAAAGAAAGTTCAAAAAGGGGCAGCGGCAAACATTTTTGACATGGATGGAGTATTTCTTTCATTAAATTAATAAATTTCTGATAAAAGAATAAACAGATAAAACTTAAATATAGGCGAAGAATGTATGGTAAAGATAATTATTTTCTATCACAAGTAACTAAAATACAGTTTAGGCAATACTAGGAAACATGACAAATACTAAAGCATAGTCTAAAACCTCCAGTTAACAAGATACATGGAAATTTTCGTTTAGATTTTTTTTTTTTTTTAAAGAGTAGAAAAAATTATAATAGCAATATCCAGCAGACAATTAAAATATGGGTAAATTACACCTACACCCCCTCTGGTTTCAACTTTTCCCTCATAACATCTTGTGATTTTCTTTCCCAATTAGCACCCTGTGATTAAGATATATTCCCAAAGGGGGTTACACCGTTAATTTCATCCAGGAAAATTTCCAAAATACCCTCCATTCAAAAGTTATCTTATTCTGGCCAAAAGAAAAGTCATCTTATTTGTTTACAGTTAAGGGTATTTACATAATTTTCTAAGGTAAAATTAACGGCTTAAACGCTATGAGAATGGTACTTATTCACAGGATGCTAATTGAGAAAAAAAAAAAAATCAGAGTGCTATGTGGGAAAAATTGAAACCACAGCGGGGAGTTTACCCTTAAAATTTTCATGATTTTACCTTCTAATATAAATTTTCTAAAAAAATTATGATCAACATCAAGCAGACAATAGACGTTCATGATTTTAGCTTCTAATGTATGAAACCAACATCATCCAAGTTTTATATAATCTTAGTCATCAGACAGCATCATTTAGAGTTCCTCATACTTTTTAAAAAGGCTTACATATCCATACTAATTTCAGAAAACCTACCCCCCCCCCCTCCCTAATAAATTTTTTTAAAAAGATTAGTTAAAACTATTATATAAGGCAATTAATAACACCATAAGCTAATAAAAGTGACTTATGGAGGCCAAGCTCTTTGTCTAAAAATTTGTGCAGACCAACCACTCAGCTTAACAAGTGCATTTTTAATCCAAAAACATGGGCTTAAATTGCCATTATTTGAAAATAAATAAAATAATTAAGGCTGTGTAAGGATCAAAATAATTAATTAAACACACTATATCCCCAAATAAATAAAGACCAAGATGTAAAGATATCAAATTTATTCACCAAAGATATTCATGACAGAAATGTAGATCTCTTCCACAAACAAAGCATTATAGCATAAGTCAGATTTCTGGTGAAAAAATCAGATCACTCTATGATGCAGAAGAGGAACTTTTGACTATGTTGCTCCGACTCTTCATTTTTCTTGAAGTACCCTTATCCGACACATATATGGACATAGGTATGGGGATATTATCCTCCAAGGAACCTCCAAATACATGGAAATCTTGGAAAATTTTGAACATACACGTGTTGGACACATACCCGTATCCGACACTCACACCCGAGTCCGAGTAACATAGACCTTTTAATCATAACAAAATCAGTCTTTTCCGGGCATAATAATAAACATATTATCCATCAACCAAGGTACCAATTGAGTCCAGATAGAGACAAAGCCCCCTGCCCCCAAAAATCAACAAGCAAAATGGATTGATAATACAAACATGGTAAATGCATAAGTATACACAGACAAACACATTCAAGACATATATATACATATATATCCGTAGAGTTTGTCATATAAATTGCATATTGCAAGTGAGATACTGGTCATAAAAACGACAAAATAAAATCGAAGTGGTGGTGTACCTTTTCAATAAGATCAAGAATTTCTTGATTATCAATGAACTCTATATAACTCCAGTCAATTTCTTCCTTTTTATATTCCTCCTGCTCCATCTTAAAAACGTGCTGGCAAATGACAGCATTGGTTATGTTAAGCATTGCTTTAAAAGCATAAAAGATGAAAATACCCTAAAGACACTAGCATCAATCTAATGTATAAACCTGATTAAAATGCTGCTGCAGCTTTTCATTTGTCAAATTGATGCAAAATTGCTCAAAACTGCATACAACGAAAATTTCGAGAATTATGTAAGTATTGACAGAGCCAAACAAAGGAACATGGTAAACAGTTGTGCACACTGTAAAACTTGAATAACAGACACAACATGCAGGCAGGATGAGACCACACTGTTAAGTGGGGTTATCCCACATCTATTAAGTCTTGAGTTTCCTGTGGTCTTATATTCAAGTTGGGCCTCTCCACCTATTGCCAATTGGTTTTAGGTTGGATGCTTAACATGGTATCAGAGCTCAGGTGTGTTCTGTTCTTCCTGCCTAACCCCAGTGAGGTTGGACATCCCTTGTGAGGTTGTCCACGGGAAGGCTCTTGTTGAGCTACAAGTGAGGGGGAGTGTTAAGTGGGGTTATCCCACATCTATTAAGTCTTGAGTTTCCTGTGGTCTTATATTCAAGTTGGGCCTCTCCACCTATTGCCAATTGGTTTTAGGTTGGATGCTTAACACACACTAGCCAAGAAAGAGCAGTAGTACTACCCATAAATTTAATCAACAATAGAGACCCTGCATAATCTTTAAGTGAATCTTTTAACTTGGCCTTAAAATATTGAATTACCCTGTCTAGACATCCCATGAAAAAAGTACAGGGATGTCATGAAAGAAATTGATTTCTGTAAATGACGAAAACAAAGCATACCGGTTAAGCACCTGTTTGTCTTGAAACTCTCAAATCCATAAATATCCAGAACACCAATCAAGAATTTTGATTCCGGATCTTGACTAATAGAAATATTTATCTTCTCCACAAGCCTGGGAAACCAGAGTGCAAAATGTTAAGAAAAAACTATATATAAGATGTGTTTAGCATGTCTATCTGTGTGTGTGTCCCTCCAGAATTAATCCATCTGGTACATAGAAAGTTACCAGTCAAATAATTTTGAATAAACAATTTTGGCCAAAGCATCTCTGCTGACAGTTGCAGCATCTGGATCAAGCGATTTTGTAATGTTCTCATCACGAGTCACAATAACACGTTTACATAAGGAGTCTTCAAGAGACTTCTCATCACACCTAAACAAGAGAGGCATATTAGTGTTTTTCTGTTCAAATCTACACATAAGGACAATGACATGGATGTCTAAGGATAACAGTAGCAATGACAATTACATGAATAGATCCGCAGCAGTTTTTAGATGGAACCGAGATTTATCATCCTTAGGTTCAGCAGCATCTGATTCCTGTCCCTTTGCAAACTCAACATTTCCTAAATGTAGAATTGCAGCCACAACTCGGAATATTGCATCCTGAGATAGTAACAGTCAAGCAGAGATTTAAAAGAAAAAACAAAGTCAAATATTCCAACTAAAATAACGATCAAGATCCATTACCTGCTCCGCCTGACTGATCCCAACAACATCCATAGCTCTCCTAGTTGCAAGATACTCTTTAGAATCATCTATTGCATCCAGCTCATAACAATTTGACTGATTCAAATAATGAAAAGTTCGTGGATTTCCCAATTTGTACTTCTCAACATCCTGATGACATGTATTAGGAAATAAAACCAGAAAAGTCTTAGATGCCTCTTTGGTAACAAAAAAACCATTCAACAGAGGCAAAAATGATGCCCTGATGTTAGAATAATAGAGTTGGCTCTTTTACCACGAGAGGTATCAGGAGGGCTAAAAATGTTTTATTCCAATGTTGCATTAACCATATCCTTTGCAAACCTAGATCATGGAGCTCTAAACATCGCTGCTATAACACATTTTGGCGTGGGAAAAAAAAAATCGAAATAACATAACCAGAATTTGATAACCCCCTAGCCCATAGAGCTTGAAAGTGCTACAAGCTATATTACTAGAGACCTTTTTAAGCAACTTTAAGATCAGCCCTTTGCTTCTACACTACATTTCAGTCTAAAAGAATAATCCAATCCAATTATTGAGGGATCATTTGTTTTAAGGAAAACTATATCTAAACAACAAAACAAGCTTAAGTGAGAACATGACTTCTACTTTGATTTTTCTTAATTAGCATTACAAAATAAAACCTGAGTTTCTCTGTGAAGCCCAAAACCAAACCAACAAGCCTTAATCCTAATATATTTGGGGTCAGCTACAAGAACCAAGACATAGAAACATTTATGCCAGTTACACGAATCCTCCTCCTCCAATCATTCCTACCCACCACCATACTCTCTTCAAATTCTAATAGTTTCATATCATTATTTATCACCTCCAACCATTTTTTTTGTCTCCCTTTCAACCTTTTATCCTGTGCAATGTCAATTTGCTCCATCGTTCTAACAAATGCATCCCTCAATCGCGCCCTATGTGGCCAAACCACCGTAAACAATTTTCTCTCATATTAATCTTTATAAGAGTTATTCTAATTTGGAGACGAATATCCTCCTTTCTAACTTTGTCCTTCCTAGTCTTACTACACATCCATCTTAACATCCGCATGTCAGCTACACTTATTTTTTGTATATGTTGCTTCTTGTTAGCCCAACACTCCGTACCATATAGCAAAGCAAGTCTGATAGTCGTCCTATAGAACTTCCCCTTCAAACTCAAAGGTATATTACGATCACATAAAACTCCTATCGCACTTCTCCACTAAAGCCACCCAGCCTTGATCCTACGGTTAACATCTCCATCAATATCCCCGTCATTCTTATCGCCCTAGGTACTTAAAGCACTCCGCTACTGATATCACTTGAACATCGAGTGTGATCACATCTTGATCGTTATTCCTTTTTTACTAAACATACACTTCATATAATCAGTCTTCGATCTGCTCAACCTAAATCCCGAGCTTTTAGTGTTTGTCTCCACAACTCTAATTTGAGATTAACCACTTCTTTAGTCTCATCAACAAATACAATATCATCTACAAATAGCATACACCAAGGTATTTCATCTTGAATGCCTTTCGTTATCTCATCCATTACTATGGCAAAGAGAAAAGGACTCGGCATCAATCCTTGGTCGCACCTCTATTGTAATTGGAAACTCATTCGTCAATCCACCACAAGTTCTTACGTTCGTAACTATTCTCTCGTACATATGCGATATTATATTGACATATTTGAGAGGATTTGTCTTCTTGTTCAAAGCACACCAAAAAACTCCTCTAGGTACTCTATCATAAGGTTTCTCTAAATCAATAAAAATCATGCGCAAATCTCGTCATGACGCAGTAAACCTCTCAATAAGTTGTAGCAAGAGATGAATCGCTTCCATAGTGGATCTCCTGGCATGAAACCAAATTGATTTTACGCAAACTTAGCATGTTATCATTAAACATTGCTCAATAACCCTTTCCCAAAGTTTCATAGTATGACTCATAAGTTTTATTCCTCTATAATTTGAGCAATCCTGAATGTCGCCTTTGTTTTAATAAAGGCACCAAGGTACTCTTCCTCCACTCATCAAGCATCTTATTACTTCACCAAATCTTCTTACATAAGTTCGTCAACCACCCAACCCCAACATCACCGAGGCATTTCTAAATCTCCATAGGAATTACGTCCGAACCTACTGCCTTTCTAGTCTTCATTCGGCACAAGGCCTTTTTGACCTCCAAAAGGCCTTATCCGCATAAAATCGCACTTTAGGTCCTTTAACAATATAGCCAGGTCATCCACATCTTGAGAGTAATTACCATTGAAGAGCTTATCAAAATATTCCGTCCATCTCTCTTTAATCTCCTCATCCTTCACCAAACCATATGATTATTATCCTTAATACACCTAATAGTTCCCAAATCCCTAGTTTTCTTCTCCCTCATCCAAGCAAGCCTATAGATATACTTCTCAACATCTTTTAAGTCCAATCTATCGGAATTATCTTTATAGACTCTCACTCTAGTCTCCTTATAGCTTTCTTGGCCACCTTTGCTTGCTTATATTTCTCAAAACTCTCTATATCCCTACTATTTCCTAAGTTTCTATAGTAATTTGTTTGTTCTTAATAGCTGCATTTACTTCCACGTTCCACCATGATGTGTCCTTACATGGCAACGCCATGCCCTTTGATTCACCAAGTTTTTCCTTAACCACTTGTTAATACAATCGCCCATCTTATTCCACATCACACTAGTGTCGACCTCGTCTTCCCAATTAACCTCTTTGGTTAGTCTATCCATGAAAGATGCTTGTGCATCCCCCTTCAACCTCCCCCATTTGATCCTAGGGTCTAGGACATGTTTCGCTTTCTTATACGTCTTTCCAAGACAAACATCTAAAACTAGAAGCCAAATCAGAAAACTCAAAGACACCATTACCTCTGGCGGTGCAGCACAAAGCATATAAAAGCAATGATAGTTTCTCTCTGGATCAGACACTTGGCAAACACGAGATCGTTCTAGCAAATAAGTCCTTATTGCAGCTCCAGAAATTCTCCCCCTTTGATCGAACTGAATTTCCACAAACTTGCCAAAGCGACTGCAATTACATCATATTCAACCAGGGGCAGTCTTTCATCAAATAAAACAAGAGACTTGACACAAACATGAGGAATAAATTATGAAAAAGATTTCCTACCTTGAATTATTGTTTCTGACAGTCTTCGCATTGCCAAATGCTTCCAGAACAGGATTAGACTACAAATATAAGAACAAAAAAATTATGAAAAAGTTTTTTTTTTTTTTATTCAAAGAATCTCATTTTCTAAGAAGGGGGAGGGGGAGCCTCACATCCAAAAATGCAACATCAAATTGAACAATTTCACATATTGCAAAACTGAATAAGTTAAGGAGTTTGAGCTACCTCCAAGACCTTCTGCTCCACAGACCGTTCCTCTGCCTTGTTATCTCTCCCTCCCATATAGGCTAGATAGCGCATAAGCATCTTTGTACTTTCTGTTTTACCAGCTCCACTTTCCCCACTTACCAAAATTGCTTGGCTTATTCCCTCATTGATCATCTGTCTGTTCACAACATTTATTACACCAATGATGCAAACCAAGAATGCAGAAGAACTTTATGATTGATAAGGAGAAGCATAAAAACAAGCTACCTATAGGCAGAATCTGCAATAGCAAACGGATGTGGACTCAGTTCACCCAAAGCTGCCCCTTTGTATTGTTCCATCATGTGATTGTCGTATAAATGTGGCAGCCTTCGAAAAGGATTTACAGCAACCAATATATTTCCTGTGTAGGTCTGGAATAAACATCAGCATATTTAGCTTCACACAACAATACATATCTCTAGAAAAAATGAAACTGCCATGCAGCAAATTAAAGCCACATATTCACACTTGGCCATCATAAACCACGCACAAAAGGACTGCAATATGTGAAACAGAATGTGAAATAACTAATCTGAGCAAGCATTGCCATAACTTCATATTAAATCAAACAAGACAGAAAGGAATGTCATATGACAAACATGCTATGGAACAAATAATCTGAGTACCCCCTGCCAACTTTAAACTAAGTAACAATAAAAGGTAAAGGGATGCAAATCAGCTGTTAATACTTACATATATTTCATTAATATCATATCGACATCTTAAATTCTGCAAAACTCCAGGTTCATGCAAATATGCTAGCTTCGTCATATCATCAACACCACATGAAGGAAATTCAGGGTCCTTTGGATAGACATTAGATGTCTTGGCCACAACCTACACAACATGAAAGGAATACAAAAGCCACAAACCTTTCAAACTCCAATTTCATGCATATATAATAGTGAAGGAAAATTAGAGTTTAAACAAATGAAAAATGTCGTTCAATGAAGTGATGAACCATGTCCATAATCTAAAGAAAATAAGTTTTACCGTTGAAAGATCTACATAGTACACATATAAGTTGAACAAGAAGTTTTAAACCAGCAGCTTCAATAAAGCACGACTTCCCAGAAGAAAGTCAGAAAGAACAGTAATTTCCACAACTTCCCTGGCATCAGAAAGCTGTTTTACTTCAACAGTCAAATAACCTCAACATACTTTTATCAGACACATCGTGCACCTTGAATGCATGTGATGACTCTTGGATCCTAAATATAAGAAAAATCCACAATTGAAACCTTTTGTTGTCTTTACCAGATTATACCCTAGTAGAATCCTGAGCCCTAAAATATTTCCCAAAGTTATTGTTGAACTAAAGATCTTGCATCCCGCTCCCCATTACCTTACCTTATTAGTGACTACAACTGGTCCTTCTTCAGAACATAAAACATATCTAGGATTAGTTTGCTTATTGCAGTATTTTGAATGAATGGAAAGCCTCTTTTCTTTATTTATTTTTTTGCATGGAATGAAGAGTTGAAGATCTGCATAGCCAACATGAAGAGGTAATGGAACAAGAGCTATGAAATGAACTTCCTAGTGCATATTTTAGCACTAATAATACATTGTCAGCATATATTTCTGTCGTTGTATCACTTTTTTTGTTCAAGAAAAAACCCCATATTATTCTCTTGTGTAGCTTCATACATTTAAATAATTTCAGTTTCTCATTATTTGCACATATTTTAAAATAAAAATTGCATTTTGATTTCTAACCCAACAACCATGCATAAGCAATATGCCATATTTGAAAGGTTTGCATACCACCCCCACAATTTGATTCATAATGCTAACACCTCCTTGCACTTCCAACTACAAAAAAATTGACAACCTACATTATATGACTTAGCAAAGGAGCCCCTCTATCAAGCCACAATCCATAACATTAGGTAATATGATGGCATTACATATGAATAAAAAACTCATCAGGAGAACATTAGGTGGGTGTAAAAGAACTTATACTATCAGCATTAGCATAATGGTCTCAGACTAATTTTGAGCAGCAATCTACTCCTAATTCAGAAGTTAGAAGTTTTCATTTCCAATTTCTCTAGATGAGCTTATATCTCATTTTACCTAAAAGTATCCTATCAACAAGGTCAAAAGAATTCCCAGCTTAACCTCAAATTCCACCAACTTCTGCTGTAACATCTTCCAAGTTCTCCAAACCATCAGTAACCAAGTACTAAAGAACCACTACCATTTCCTTCCACGCTTGCTATAGCTGTATTTGTTGTTTAGAATAACATATAGTTTTGCCATAGTCTCTAGATATTCACAAAACATAATTAAAATCATATCATCTCATCAAGGAAATTCAGTAATTTAAATTAAATACTTCCAAGTTCATTAAACTAGGGATGGTGGTGATGTCACGTACAGCCATTGTTCAAATTCCAGTTTAATACACATATACATGTTTCATGACTGCAAGAAAATCCTTCATGAAAGAGTAAATCATTTGGTTTGCAACTAAACTGTTTTTGGGTTAAAATTTAACATATTTTGATAATAAAAAGTAACCAAAAATATTTTTGTTTTGGTTCTTGAATAACAAGAATTAAAGGGGGGGAAAAAGCAAAACAAGCACTCACCGTCTTCTCTGATGTACAGTTTATTGTAATCTCTTCCCCATTAACTTCTTTAACTTCCCCATCTATCCAAGCTACCTCTGGGTCCTCCACCCAAACAAGAGATCCAGGAATAATATTGGATGGAGCAACCTGTGAGGCCATGTCAAATCATCAGCATATCTATGTGAAAGAATAGAGACTCATCTCAAACAATGAAACATAAAAATAAGTTGTATTTGTGCAATTAGATATGTAGGCTAGCAAAAGGGTTGTACAGTGCATTCTGTAACCACCATCAGATGCCACATTGGAGAAACTATACTTTGGTTTTTTTGCATCTCACCCTACAATTCTGTAAAACAATTTTATAACATCCGTCTATTAACAAGTAAAAAATTATTAAATTTGTGACTTGTAAATCACATATTCGAGTCAACAAACACGATCTCTTAAAAGAACAGGGTAAGACTGTGAACATCCAACCCTCTCCGAGCTGCCATTAGTTCTAGTAAGCTAGCGACTTCACAAAAGGCTAGTATATTATGCTCATACTGCTGTAGAAAAATTATTGATTGAATTTCATTAAGCAAATTGCGATAGAGCTATTTGTCAATTGGTTTCAAATAAAGGTTCTTAACTATCCATTAAGAATCCTGCCTACCAAGAAATAGAGAAATGCAGCTCTAGAAACTGGAATTAGTTAAACAGGATTAAATTTTCTCATAAAAAAGGTAATTAAAATGGATTGTTAAAAAATAAATAGCCCAAAACCCAATAATTCACATTTAAATTATGCACATTTCTAAATCAATCCAACAGCAAAACGGAGGAAGCAAACAACGCTCAGAAAAAAGAAGAAAAAAAAGTAAATATAATTTTTAATTTTAATTAGTTCATTGGAGCTAAATGACCTCTTCATTCACGAAACTGAATTCAAAATTAACAGAACAATTAACGATACATTTAACTATAAAGCAAATACAGGAAAAGAGAAATAAACTTGAAAACAAATAAAATCGCAGGGGAAACAAATGCAGACCATTGTTTCAGATTAGATTCAGATCCGAGGCAGAGCCAATAAACCCTAGATCCTTCAACACACCAATGTGAAACGAATCGTCATCCAAAATTTTCCTCCAAATCTCTGCCTCTAATCAACCAAGAAACACGACTTTCACACTCCTCGCTTCCCTCTCTATCTCCTTGCTCTAACCGTACCAAATGTATCTCTTCCTTCTCTCTATAATAGCAGAGAATTCGTATCGCAATGTCCTTTTTTTCCCCTTGTTTTAAATTTATTTCGTTTTCATAGGAAATGAAGGGATGAAGGGGAGGTCACATTGAAGGAACGTGCCGTTGCAGAAATAAAAAGCTATACAATGGCAGACCTTTAAACACCTTTTCGCCAATGCAAACATCAAAGATAGCCAAACACTCCCTCGTCTCTGCACCTTTCTTCTTCTTCTTCTTCTTCTTTTTTTTTTTTCCCTTTCGTTTTCCCTCTGGCTTTCTTTTTCCGCTTCTTTTCTCCCTCTCGATTTTGGTTTTCCTCAACGACGTGAACTCAACATCAACAATCGAGAAATTCCTAATTTATCCTTAAGTTTGGAGGATATTTGCTGATAGTACCATGCTTTAAGTTACTTTTCTATACGTACTTTTTTACGGATCTTTAATTGGGAACTAATTAAACCAATCCGTTTATGATTGCGGGTTGTTGGCAACCCGAGTTTATTTAATACCAAAGGCCTTTTTTTTAGTCCAATCATTGTTTAATTTACAATTTTTTTATATTAAAAAATAATATAAAATCAAATTAAATTAAATTAAAGATAATGATTATTTATATTTTTTTAAAAAAATCAAAACTTCGTTTTTGTCTATACTTTGTGTTAGGAGAGAAATTTTGGGTGGATGACGTGGTGAAAGAAGTGTTCATGGGTCAGGTCGAGTCAAGTTGAGCTTGGGCCAGACTTAAAAATGGTATCAACATCACATATACTTACCCAAGTCCGATCCGTTCCAAAATATGGGTCTCAAATTCTGCTCAAGCCCGCACATATTTGTAAATGGGTAGTTCAAACTCGTTTAGACTCGTCTATATATTTTTTTTTAAATTATTTAAATATGTTATTTTTTATTTAATGTTTAACAATTTCATCTTTTTTTCTTTTATTAAATTTTAAAATATTGATAACTTAACATATTTTTAAATGTTTACACTATAATATTATATATTTATTTTTATATGATATAAATTACATAATATATAAAAATAGTATATTATATAAATGAAAACTAGACCGGGCTCAGGCCATGATTGTTAGAGCCAAGGCTTGGCCCATTTTCTAACGAGTCTTACTTTTTGCCCAAACTCAAATTTTGGGCCTAATATTTTTGTACAAACCCTTCCAAGTATCGAGCGGGTCTTTGGACTTGGGCGTGTTAGTATATATATGCCTTAGAGCCAATCAGATTGGACAAGAGATATACAGTTAATAATGCAAACCAATCATTATACTTAAGTGATACTAGGTTTTTCTTCATGTTAGTACAAAAATAAAGAGTTATTAAAGTACTAATTGGATGAAGCTCATGGAATATAAATGCCTTGCAAAGGAATTATAAAGAGTTATAATTGTGAGATCTTTATGCATCAAAGTCATGTTCCTAAAACTGTTCTTGGTCATCGTATTGCCAAGATGGGGCATTGTCAATTCTCAAAGATTAGTACATGTTAAGCCTTCTTACTTGTGAAGTAAGTAACCGATCTCATGGGTTGAAGTATGAGGGATACTTGGGATAACATGTAGATGCTAATCTGTTGAACAAGTTCACTGAACATGGCTCGCTCTGAGAACTCCATTTGGTATTGTCACTCTAGTCTTTATGGAACTGTTCTCACGTGCCAGTCGTGTAAGTAATCCTATGACTTGTGATACCATGTCATCTTATATGGGGAGTGTCATACTTTGATTTCATCACGAACGGTCCCAAGAAAGGATGCTTATGGTAGGGTGATTTGGGTATAACATGAACCATGCGAAGATGACTGAGTGATCCATAGAGGATTCACCACTCTAAGTGACATCAGAGATCTATCTTATCTGTTCTTGGCTTGGGTTAACTAAATTAGGTTTTTGGCCAAAGCATGATGGATTTAGGAAAAATTGTTTATCTAAGTTCATAATGTTAACCATAAGCTGCAAGAACTAATATGGATTGAAAATGAGTAGACATTGTACCATGCTCATGGTCTTTTCGGGATATTTGGTGAAAGGACTGAATTACACTGAAAGACTGGTTACTGAAAGGTTTCTAAAAGGTCACATTGACTTCACAATATTTGAGTGGTCATGATGGGTTGCTAAATCCCAATCTTGATATATGAGTATAAGTTAATGAGATTAACTTATATTCATTGCCAACATATTGGGAACCTAAAGGGCCACACATAATAGGACAATAATATATGGATGAAACATAGGATTCAATTGAGGTAAAACTTAATTGAATAAAAAGTCTATCTATGAGGTCTTAATTGAAGTGTTCAATTAAGGTGAATTAATACATAATTGTAATTTGAGAAATCCAAGTATGATGTCTTAATATAACAAGAAGAATGAACTAGTCTTGAGAAGACAAGTTTAGGTGATTTGCTTATGAGATAATCAAAGGTATTCGAATACTATGCAATAGCTTGGTTTAATGTCATGTGATGACATTGATTGATCAAAAACAAGAATTGTTCTTCATGAGCAAGTAATTTAATTGAGAATTAAATTTCTAGTCATGGGTCTTGATCTAGCCGATATACATGATATTAGAATTGGTTTATAAGGCTATTCTAATTAATTTGGTTAACTAAGGATGATTGGCCCAACATAGAGTGTTAAGTTAAATAGTCCCAATAACACTAATTGTTAGAGGCATAGACCTATTGATCCATCTTGATATTAAAAGAGTTTAACTTCAAGTTGAATGGACGAAAGACTTAGACTCCAAGTAAGCTAAGTGATCGACCAACCTTAGTGTGTGTATGCTAGGGTTATAACTTGAATATATATGATATATTGAGGACCTAGCCGAAAAAGAGAGACGCCTAAGATTCCTTAAATGTTCTGATTTATTTGAGAGAAAAAGTTTTTTTTTGCAAAAGAACATCATTCTCATAGTGAAACACTGCTATCACCACCTCCTTGTGAGAACCCTTCTTGCTGCTAGCCTCTTGCATTTTTGTGTAGTTCTTACCGCACCACCCTTGAATCTTAGTGGTCTCGGCATAAAGAGAAAACCATAAAGAAATAGATCTTTTGATTGTGATCCGAGGATCAACTTACTAGCACAAGTGAATCACTATACCTTGTTGAAAGATCCATCAACTGTTCGTGTGGATTAGCTTTGGAGGAAGGACAATTGTGTTTCTCGTGATCTTTGTGGAACTCATAGCAGATCCAGAGCCTGGTCAAGGTCGGCCTAATAAATTTCAAGAGAAAAAGAGAGCCGAATATAAATGGCAACCCCTTGCTAAATCACACCAAACTGACAGTCAATGCTCTCGGCGATGATAAGCTTCCAAGTGTGGATAATGTTGCATCCCCGTTAAGGCGTGTCTTTGACGTCTTAGTTAATGCTGATATGCTTCATTCTGTACTGGCACACTTGAGCACACATCATGTAGAGCATGACCCTACCAAAACATGCAAGTATCACATGGGGGCCATAGGCCACTCCATCCAAGAATGTGCCGATTTTCGATGAGAATTGCAAAGGCTGATGAACTCCTCTCAGGTGGGGTTATGAAGATTGTAGGGAAAGTGAAATAAGCACTGCAATTGAAGAACCTTCATCGAGAGCACCCGTCAGGATCAAGCTAGTTACAATCTACTACGATGAGAGGTTGAAACTCACTCCTGTTACCAAGCCTATTGTTACAGTCAATGTTTTAGCCCCTTTTCCTTATCATGACAACAAAGCAGTGCCATGAAAGTATGATTGCAAAGTCATAACCTCAGCCGCTGAGCCAAGCCTACGCTGTTCAGGGACCACAGACTTAGCACACATAACGGGTGTAGGGGGCATGACCAGGAGTGGGCGATGTTACTCTCCTGAGATGTTAGAGAAAACTAGAAAAGAGAAAGTGACAGAAAGTGAACCAGGAAGCGAGAAAGACCCAATAAAAATCCCAGATGCAGAATACCAGAAATTCCTGATGCATATCAAACATAGTGAATACAGTGTATTGGAACAATTGAACAAGACGCCAGCACGAATTACTTTTTTGTCCCTGTTGCTAAACTCTGAGCCCCATAGAAATGCCTTGATGAAAGTGTTGAATCAAGCTACGTGGCTCACGATATTTCCATTGAGAATGTGAGCCATATCGCGGGAAATTTGGTGGCTTTCGAGTACATAGCTTTTAATAATGATGAGGTTCCCCCTAATGGTCGAGGTAGTACTAAGGCTTTGCACATCACAACAAGTTGCAAAATCATACGATGGCAAAGGTACTTATGGACTATGGATCCTCGATCAACATCATACCCATGAGCACGTTGGTCAAATTGCATGTGGATACGTCTCACATAAAAACAAGTAATATGGTGGTGAGGGCTTTTTATGGCACCCGCAGAGAAGTGCTAGGGGATATGGAAATCCTTATACAAGTTTGTCCCTGCACCTTCAATGTCAAATTCCAAGTGATGGATGTCGCAACCTCTTAAAAGGGGTCCGAAATTATCTTGCCCCCGTCGCGGGGACAACCCGGCCTCCGTTTAAGGAGGGTAACATTGGAAAAAATAAAGGAAAAGACGACTTAATTCCTCTTGAAATAAAGGTTGAGGGTATGAAAACGACCTCAAAAAAGAAATGGAGTCGCCATCAATATTTTTTGGCAAGGTGTGATCTGCCACCTATTAAAATCGATTTTTATAAAAATATTTTAAAATTAATTAAAATATTTTTTTAAAACCAATTTTGAAGTCTGCGCTTTGAACCAGAGAAAAAAAGTGTGGGTTCGGGAGTCAGTTACGTGCGGGGAAGGATTAGCACCCCCACAATGCCCGTATAAAACGGTACCTTATTAGTCGTGTGTTATCTCGAGTTTCAGTGAAAAGTTGATTTTAGATTTGGTGTTTTAAAATAATTTCCTTAAAAATCCATATGTTATTTGAAAATGATCTAGAATTTATTAGCATAAAATTTCCCATATTTTCCGACAAACTCGGCAAAACATGGAATTTTTCCTTGATTTTTAAATTCTCTGAATCACTCTCGTTTTTGGAAAAAAGATATTCCGTCGTTAATGATAATTGATGATATCTTCCCCAGCAGACCTAGCAGAGAACTCATGAATTATTTTAACTCGGGAATAATCTTTATTTATAAACAATATCATTAATAATTTTTCATGCATTTTAAAATCATAGAAAATGATCATGAATATGCAAAAATGCATATTTATCATGGCGTGACAAACATTTTATTATGACATGGTAAAAGAATTAATGATATGGCATGCTTGACATGGCAAAAATTTAAATGACATGGCATACTCTAAATGCACATGGCACATGATTAAATGTCATGGCATATGAATGAATTATATGACATACTTGACATGGCAAAATCCAAATGACATAGCACATGAATGAATGTCATGACAAATGAATGAATGATAAGACATGTTTGACATGGCAAAATCCAAATGACATGGCCAAAAGAATTCGTGACATAGCATGCTTGACATGGCATAATCTAAATGGCATGGCACATGAATGAATGACATGGCATAATCTAAATGACATGATATGTGAATGAATGACATGGCATATGAATGAATACTTATTTAATATTTAAATTCATTTTTTAATGCAACCCGTCGGTTCAACCGTTCCAACCAAAAGTCTTATCGGTTTGATCTTCGGTCTGATTTTTAAACATTGATTCTACCGTTTCAAGTGCACCTTGCACTCTTGACAACACTGATATATTTAAAATTCGTTGCATTGCTTGAAAATGTAAAGGTAGGAACGGTGAAAAACCAATTCTATTTTAGATTCATTAATAATATGCTTAGAGGATGGCAAAAAAAAAAAAAAAAACCAATAATATGCTTAGAAAATATCTTTCTAGAACCAGAATGCGTTATGTCATATGCTAATTTTACCCTCTAGGTTACTTTACTCGTTGTGAAGAATTAACCAAGATCTGATAAATCACACCATGACTCTGGCACATGAGATTAGACTTAAGTATTGATTAAAAAATCGGACCGGTCGGTTGAATTAAAATCAGTGGCCTGTTCGGTTTTGACAAAATATATTAAAATCGAATATTTATCAAATCGGTAAAAAATCAGATTGAATCGGTAAAAACTGATTTTATATGTATTTTTTATTTTTTTTCAAAATTTTATTTGTAATTAATGAAATTTAAACCTTTAACTTCTTAGATTTTATATTAACGACCATACCATTAAGCCAAATGTATATTTTTGTTAATTATTAACTATATTTAATACTAAATTTAATGTTTAAATATATAAAAAAAAAGTTTTATCAAACCGGCCAGTCCAATCGGTCAACTGATTGGACCAAAAATTGAAAGTTTGACCGAGTCGACCTTCGATCCGGTTATTTTTACCTTGGACTTAAAGAGGGATTAGAGGCATACCCATATGAGCTTAACATAACAAATTTGAACATATATCCGGTATAAATATGTTCAACTTCATCTAGATTGCATTTGAAAACCTGAATTTTAAAAAATAGATTTGAATTTAAAAAATAGTTTAAATTGTGTAACAAAACACATGTAAAAGTAACATTGATGATTATTTTTTAAATCTATGAATTTGTTAAATGCCTATTTAATGATAAATTTGAAATACCTATAGTTATTTGTGAATTTGAAATTCATATTTTTATACTTTTCAAATATATAATCATATTGAATCTTAATTAATTTATACATAATATATACATTTCATTTTCACAGTTTTTATAACAAATAAAATACAAATACAAATTTAAATTTTCAAATTCATGTTCTCAATTTTTTTTCTTTTTATATAGCAGACAACAAAAAAGGGAGCTTCTACATTTATTTGTCATGAAAAGTGCAGAACCATGAAATTTTGTGACAATCACAACAAGCCAAGTGACAGGCACCTCTTAGTTTCTAACACATCAATGAACATTCCTGGGATTGCTGTAAGAGTGTAATAATGTTTGTAACCTATGTTAACTAGATTTCGATAAGTGTCAAATACGAATAACTGTCTCATATAGATACATTCAATTTTTTTTTTAAGTTTCCATATATTTGACACATCATAACTCCTACTCATGTCTAAACATGTATCAAACATAAATATCTAAAATAAATAATTTAAAAGATAAAGAGTCCAAAATAAAGAACCCGAATAACATAATTTGTAACACATTCAAAAGTCACACATGTTTCTATTTTAAGACCAAATATTAGATATCAATCAACTTATTTTCTTAATCAAAATGCTTATGTTCAGAATAAATAACAGAACTTATTTCAGGTACAAAAAGGAGGGATACAACAAAAAACATCATAGTTACAGCCCAAGTTGGGGGGAAACGGTATTACCTTTACTTAATAAAGAATGAGAACATAAGTCGAAATAACTTCATAAGTTAAAAGTTCACTTTTCCTTTTCCTCAGATTCTGTAACTTCACATATCTTATATCTTCTTGCCATTAATCTGGACCAGAAAACCATGAGGTGAAGAACAGTAGGCACTATTTAATCTATTCTTTCATATTAGTTCTATAAATTTGAAATCATAGCTAAGCTTGTAGTTTGTCTGATCTTCTTTAACCAGCACTGCTGGAGCACGGATAAGATCACTTCACCCGATTACTACTAGTTCCCGATTAATAAATTCTTACCAGCATTTAGTTAGCCATTGGGAGACGATATTAGGTCAAATACCAATGACTTCCAGATCCACCTTGAGCAGCAGCAACTTTCCTAGCCATGTACTGGGGCTTTGGCTGCAAACCATTTGAACCTTCAACTACTTCATCTTCTCCCCTATCATTTTTACAAGATGGATTTCTTCGTGGATATGAACAGTTTGTGGCAGTATATTGAGTTCGACCTGTTGGGTTCCGAACCATTCTTAGCTGTTCAAGAGTCTCAGCTGCTGCTGCCCCACAATTGTTGTAACGCGATACTGATCCAACTACTTTCCCAGGTCTGGCAGCACCTGCTGCATTAATTATCATCAGTTGATAGTGTAAGATAGTACAAGGTGTTCGCAGCAGATGCAGTATTTCGAAGACGGAACAGTAGAGAGATGAGCAGTTCCTAGTAAATTAGTAGAATATTTACTTTCTTCCCATCTGTCATTTTAATGCATGTACTTGTACTCTTATAATAAACAAAATTATGCCTTAAATGTTACATTTCAGGGTTGTAACAATCATATTTATGTTGCAACTTTTTACCGGTTGTCAGCCTTAAGGAGGGGAGGAGTCTTTTTAAATGTTACATTTCAGATTTAGATGAAATAAAGATAAGATGGCCTCTAAAATGAGAAGCAAGACAGTGCTTGTAACCATTAACCAATATCAGTGAAACACAAGCATACCAATAAATATTGAGGAAGAGATATGAACTTAGAGAAAAACAAAGACAAAAATTTGAGGAATGATAACCCAATCTGTATCTATTGAGAAAAACATTCATACCTTGGATTCTTTGAGGAACTTGAAGGGGAAGCCTTGACATAGGAATCCCACAGCTTCTCTCTGTTTGGGGTTTCTCAGTCTCCTTGATGCAACATTTAGATAAGTTATCCGTCACATCTGTTGGATTTTGTACTGAATCATCCGAATATAATACACATGGCCTGCATGCAAACATTTTCGTCAGGGAGTCAGTATAAAAATTGACCAGGTGGCATAATGGTGAAAATGTATATTTTTCTTCCTACGAAGGTTATTGGGGTTATAGTTTTGGATGGATTGGTTTTGATGGGTGTTTTATTTTACTTCCTATAAGGGCTTGTGTACTTATTTCTCCTATTAATAAAATTATCTCGGCTTTCAAAAAAATGGTGAAAATGTATAGTTTTAAGACCTGGGAGGCATCCCAGGACATGGCAAGCAGCATGCCAAACTAATGTTTGATAAGAGTACCTTGGCAAAGATGCATGCTGTCTCTCAGGTGGAGCTGCAGTTGTACCATTTCTATAGTGCTCCTCGAGGAAAGCAAACTGCTTTTTGAAATGGTCAACCACACTGCATTCAGAAACAAACATACGAGTAACAGTCTATTCAGTTACGAGATTCAGAATTGCAAGTCAAGAGGGAATAAAAGATCTGAGAAATCAGGAGGCAACATTTGGCTGCATAACATATTAACATCATATATTCATATCTTTTGAACTAGATGCATTAAATCAACACAGCAGTTGCACAAAGTCTCTGATTTCTAGCAACCATTAATTAAGGTTCTTTAATTGTTTCATGCGTATAATGGCTAAAGTTCTCTTTTAAAGAGAATCATATATCATGCAACAAAAATCCTCTCAACACTAAAGGACATAGGAAATACTGCATCCAAAGTGGAACAAATAAATTAAGGCTGGTAGGAAAAAAGATATCAAGGATAGAACCCAATGATTTGATACGATGACATATAGTTAAAGATGCCAGAAAAATAAAAGTTAATTAAGAAGAATACCTTGGATACATGAAGCCAGTTGGCTCTGATCCTTCCAAATACTCTTTCAACATTTTAGGATGGTACTCAAGAATTTCACGGTATATGAGCTCCCTAACATCTTCCTTTGTAATCCTACGTCTCTCAAACTCAAATTCCATCTTGGTAACTGGTTGAGCAGAAGGCTCCCTTTCAACTTTGGCCAAGCCCTTAAAATATGGATCAGTAAGGGCCTGACAGCAAGGAACAAGATATCCATGTTAGGAGACTATACATTGTAAAGAGTTGATGAAAAGTAACAAACATATACCTCTTCAGCAGTAGGTCGATCCTTGGGTTCAAAGGCAAGCATTCTTTCTAACAAACGAAATGCAAGAGGATCTGCATTAGGGAACTTCTGGGAGAATGGAATGGGCTTTTTCTTTCGCATGCTGCTCAAGTATCTGCGAGCTTTCTCATTACGTACCTGCTCAGATGATATCCATATTTTAGCAAAGAACTGATTCTGAATGGCTATGACTTCAATAGAACACTGCAAACAAATGAAAAATGAAAGAACAAGTTTATAACAGGAAACATACCCTAGCAATGGCTTCAGCAGATGGCGTTCCCAAAAGATCAGTCATCAGATCCAATTGATGGACAACGTTTTTTCCAGGAAACAGAGGTTTCCCTGTTAAAAGTTCTGCAAAGATGCACCCAATGCTCCATATATCTATTGCTGGGGTATACTGAAAACAGAAAAAAATAAAACTGGAAATGAATATAAGCATACAAGTTTATGGGCACATTTAAACAGGGTAAAAGGCCATTTGATGGTAATAGACTCTTGAAATGTGCAACTAGAGAAATAAAATAAGAGGAAAAAATTCCTGTGGCCGGAACATCGGCAGCAGGCCAACTACTGCTTGTTGCACAAAGAACAAATAGTATTAAAACCATAGCTTCGGCTAAAGTGAGTGGTCAGACTGCCAAATTGTGCTTCGATGGGAAACACACAAACACACCCAATGATGTATTCACAGGAGAGACCACATATGTGTCTCTGCCTGAAGTTTTCTTTTATAAAAATCAACAGAATACAGTGTCATATGCACATCTTAGATTTATCTATAAAGTGCTTTGCTACCAGGCTGCATGACCTATTAACTAGAGAACTGCTCCTCTTACTAATAAGAGGTGCTAAAACCCACTCTCTATATGGCAACCATACAAACTAAATTGCAGAATGCATCTCCAACACCAGAGTAGCAGGTTTTTATTTCCCTGTGCAGGGGGGGGGGGGGAGGGGGAAGAGGAAACTGAACACCCATTTAGAAAATAAAAGAACTCACATAAACCAACCAGAATAAGGATCATGATAAAAGAGAGAGAAAAAAAAGCCAGCTACTTTCAATCAAATAAAATTGCACAAATAATTTTTGCACCTTTGAGAAAAAGGATCCACACAATTCAGGAGCCCTGTACCATCTTGTCGCAATGTAGTCCTGAGAAAGGAAGCAGTGGAAAATATCAATTCCGAACCAATTCTGCAAATTATATATAAACTATTTCCTGAACGCAGCATCATGAAAAGAGAACATACTGTCCAGAATATCGCAGTGGGGGTATCATTAAAAGCTACTCTTGCAAGACCAAAGTCACAGATCTTCAGTTTGCAATCAGCATTGGCTAAGATATTTTTGGGCTTCAGATCCCGGTGAAAAACATTTGCTACAGGAACAAAAACGATTAAAAGAAGAATCATCAGAAATGAAACAATCAACAAGAACTTGAAATTGCACCAATACGAATGTAACTTTAAAAATGTTATCTATGTTCCAAAAAGTGGATCAAATCACATTCTATAGTTGAAACTATTATAAGAGAATAACCTGTGTGAATGTATTTCAGGCTTCTAAGAAGCTGGTAAAGAAAAAACTGGTAGTGTTCTGGGGTCAAATCATCATTTGCTTTGATAACCTGGTGTAAATCAGATTCCATAAGTTCAAATACCACGTATATATCTTTAAATTCCCTTCTCGAAGGAGGCAACAAGATGTGCTTGATCTCAACAATGTCTGGATGATGTAGGAGTCTGAGAAGTTTAATCTCTCGGAGGATCCGGGTGGCATCAGATACATGTTCAAATATATCATTGATTTTCTTAATTGCAACCTTTTCTCCAGTATGTGTATCACATGCAGAACAAACAACACCATAGCTTCCTTTACCAATTACTTCCTCTATTCTATACCTGCTCCCCTCACCATATTCAGTGAAAAAATCTACATCCACAGCTGACTGCATAGTAAAGGCAAAGCATACTGCATATCAATGTTACAACCAAGGTTTACATCTTATAAATAACAGGTTCCACATAAACACAAAATCATGAAGGTTCAGTAGTGTTTTATGCCAACGTAGTGGGACTACAACAGATAAACATGATTGCTAACTCAATTGAGAATAAGAGTACAATTCCACACACCTGCCCATTTGGCAATCAATTAAGGCCATATGATAAAAACACTGTGTTATCCCTCGTAAAAAGCGTGCAACTTTATCCCAAGTTAATCAAATACATATATATTACAATTATTATTTATTCCTCTATGTCCTATACCAAAAACAACGAATAAATCAAAAGTCCAAAAAAAAAAAAAAAGGAAAATTAACATCAGAAGTTTTGCCCCAGATAAGGTGAAATTGACACATTCAATCTGAAAGCAGTCAAAATTAATGCAAAAAAATAGAACTGAATCAATCACAATAATGACATGATGGATTATTGCAAGGAACATCAAAATTATTGCCTTGCAAGAAATTTTGTTTCTACCATCAACTTGTGGTAGTCAACCTCCAGAGCATTAAAGCAAGTAACCAACCACCATAAGTGGTAGCTCCAACATCAACAACAAATAACAATAATCCTAAGCCATCTATAACGTCCAAAATTAAATAGGGAGACAAGAGACAATCAGTTTACAAGACAGGCATTGTTTAAGTGGGACATCCCATAAACTTGCAAACTTGGGACAGAAGCATGTGGCTTAGAAGATGAGACATGAAACATGACAAGCTGTTCCTTTTCCATCCAGATACAGATACCGGCAATCAAGACAACCATTCAATAAGTACAGAAATTAGAATGATCATAAGGAACAGATTCATTTACTAATAATCCAAGCAAGCCAGATATAATTGATTCCAATTAACACAAAACAGGATACTATTCAAAAACAAAATAAAATCTCACTTCTTTAGATCTTACATGCACCATATTCATACAAGTAAATATAAATTTTTTTAAAAAAATACCTTTCTTCTCTGAGCAGGCTGCATCTTAGCATCAAAACCTTGGGAAGAAAACAATTGGCAAACAGGGAGCTCCAAAAGTAAAAGGAGAAACCAATTTCACTTTGCACTAAAACCCAAATCAAAAGATCACAGAAAAACAAAATTACAGTAATGCCAAGAGCAAATACCCAGAAAAAAAAAATACCCAGATTTTAAATCTGTTCAAAAAAGGAAAAACTTTCACCAAAATATCAAGATCACAATCAAAACAATTTTACCAAAAACCGAAAGAAATGGTTTGAAAGAAAAGGTTTAAGTTCAAAAGCAACAGCCAAAGTTAGCTAGTTAAAGTTTTTGAGGCTAAAGTTAACAACTTTTTGGTAACAACGTAGAAAAAAAAAATTGAAAAACAAAAAATTTGGTTGCTTTTGTAAAGGCAAGAAACACAATAAGGCCAAAAGGTTTTAGCTTTTGGCGGATGAGCCAAAAAAAATGGAGCTGGAAAATGAGACTCTCTTGGAGAATCTATATAAGGTGTTCACAAACATTATAAAAACAAGAAGAAGAAATTTATTAGGTTAAATTTGAAAAACATACCCTTTACAATACAATAATTATTAAATAATATAACGAGTAAAAATTATTTAAAAAATATATATATAAAATTTATAAAGATAAAATTACTCTTGATAAAAAAAAATATTTTTTTCTCTTTTTCTCTTATTTTTAAATTTATTTTTTAATTAAAAAATATTTTTTTAAAATTTTTTTTATTTTAAAACATATTTTTTTATTTACTTTTTTAATTAAAAATTTTAAAAAATAATAAATAATACAAATAATATTTCTAAAATTACATTTTTTTATCTTTTAAATTTAATAAATATATATTTAAATATTTTATTTTATTTTTTAAATTTATTTTTAATTAAATTTTTTAATAAAAATATTTTTTTAATGGAAGGAAAAAGAAAAACGAAGTTTTTTCATTAAGAACAAATTTGTCTATACAATATCCTTCATAACAATTTTTAACTCTTCATTTATCTTTTTCAAATAACTCTTAACTATTATACTATTTAACAATTATTTAATTATTGAGGGCATGTTTTTCATATTTATCCAAAGGGCTCTAAATGAACCGAGCTTGAACGAACAGGCCTCTGTTCGTGTTCGTTTATTTATTTTTGAGCTTGTTTGTGTTCGGTTCGGTGTTCGTTAAGGATTTTAAAATTGTGTTCAAGCTCTGTTCGTTTAAAATTGAGGGTGTTTGTATTCGTTCATTTAATGTTCACGACAAGTTCATTTAAATTAAATGAACTTGTTCGTGAACATTAAATGAAAATGTTCATGAACATATAATCGAACATGTTCGCGAATAATTAAAAATATGTTCATGAACAATAAACAAACAAATCTAAACAATTTTAACAAACAAACAAATAAAAAATAGTCAATTTTTAAATTATTATTAAATATAAAATAATAAAATATAAAATAAAATAAAATAAATTTATTATTAAATTGAAGTTATTAAATAATATTAATTATATTATAAGTAAATAAAATAAAATACAAATAATAATAATAATATTATTATCGAACAATAAACGAACATAAATGAGTTTTAAACAAACTAATAAACGAGCTTTAAACGAATCTTAAACGAATTTGTTCGTGAACATAAACGAACCAAACACACATCTGTTTGAATTCGGTTCGTTTAATAAATGAACATTAAAAGTATGTTCATAATCGTTTATTTAACTTAATAAACGAACATAAACGAACAAAAATCAAACTATTCACAAACGATTCGTCGAACGTTTTATTGATTTACACCCCTAAATTGATTATGGTTATAGAAGATAGATAAAGATTGGGTTTTTCTTTTTTATTTTGAAAGGTGGAATAAAAAGGCTTTATGGAAAGGCCAAAGAAGAGGAAATGGAAATCAATTCATAAAGTAGTGTGCTTCACTTTTTATATGTAAGAAAGAGAAGGGTCCAAATGAAATTTAATTAATTTGAAAATACATAACCAAGGAATTTAAAGTGGCATTGAAAAGGATAACATAATCATTTTAAATTAAATGACATTTTTGCCACTCAAAATTAGTTCATATTTTCCATGAACTTTTTTTTCTTCATAATTTTTAATTAATTGTTTTTTTTCTTTTTTATAATTGCTAAGGTAAAGTACACGAATGGTCTTTTTATTCAAATATTGATGTTTTTTTTTTCTTTTTCAAATTGTCAATTATTCCATTTTATTTACCGAAATGCTTTTGTTTTAGATTGTATTTGGAAATCGCCATCATTGATGACGATTTTCAAACACAAATACAAAATTAAAAAAAAAAATAAAATAAATGGAGAAGTCGCTCCGACTTCTCCACATAAAATTTTAATTTTTTTTAATAAGGGGAACTCGTCCTCCGTGAGGGTGACTTCCCATCATTTTTTTTTATTTTTTTTAAATATTAAGTAACAAAATTTAAATAAAAATTATATAATTTTTAATTTAAAAAAATAAAAAGTTAATAAAATTTTAAATTTAAATAACAATTTTAAAAATTTTAAAAATTATATAAAATTTGTTTTATACAATTTTTGTATTTTTTTTAACTGTATGTATACAATTTATATTTTTTTCAACTGTATGTATAACAGTATTATTGTTGATGCGAACTCTCTCCCGATGTACTAGATTGATAAGGACATTTTCGACTGCTATGACTAGAGGTGTCCATGGGCCGAGCCGAGGCCCGAAGATTTTTTATTTTCCTTGCCCAAGCCCATTTCGAGCCTGGTCCGGGCTTGCCCGAAAGCCCATTTCACTATTCAAAAAATATTAAAATATTAAAAATATTAAAATTTATATATATTATAGTTAAATTTAAATAAAAAATATTTTTATTAATAAATAGTAATTCGGACCGAACGGGCCCAATTACAAAAACACTTGTCCAAAGCCCCACCCAATACGATCCAAGCTTATCGGGCCGGGCAGGCCACCCAGCCCGTAGACAGGTCTAACTATGACCTTCTTTCCTGCACAATCCATAACGCTTTGGTTGGCCTTTCTCCCGAAAGTCCATTTCATTACAAATACAAGTTGAAAAAATCCAATTGACATTACGAATACGACTATAATTTTTAAAATTTTTGTAAATTGTTATTTTTTTATTTTTAAAATTATAAATTATATCATTTTTAGTTAAATTTTGTTATTTAAAATTTTTTTAAAAATAAAAAATGATGGGAAATCGCCCACCTAAAAAAAATTAAAAATTTATGTAGAGAAGTCGCCACCATGGGGGGCGACTTCTCCATGTATTCTTTTAAAAATATTATTTATTTATATTTGAAAATCGCCATGAGTGATGGCGATTTTAAAACACGATCTAAAATTATCGCAGTTTGGTATATAAAATAAAATGATGGGTAATTTGGGAAAAAAAAAACCCTACACAAATCCCATCTTAATAGAAAATACACTCACCTTTATAATTTAAAAATATACCAAATTATCCTTCCTGAATTTTGATTAAAAAAAAATACACTAACACTTGAGATTTATTTGCTAAATGAATTTTAAATTAAAAAAAAATAATCTTTATTAATTATTTATTCTTCTATTTAATTTTTTTCTTTCTTTTTTATCCAATATTTTTTTAACTACAAAATAATGAATTTTTAATTATATTTAAATACTATTAAATTAATTCTAGTTAAATTATATTCTAATGCAAGTATATGTTAATTATTTTAAACTTATCTTTAATTCAATATATTAACTTTGAGATAAATGTAGGGCTGTAAACGAACAAAGCGTTCGACGAACCGTTCATGAACAGTTCGATTTTTGTTCGTTTATATTCGTTTATTAAGCTAAATAAACGAATATTAACACAATTGTAATGTTCCTTTATTAAACGAACCGAGTTCAAACAGATGTGTGTTCGGTTCGTTTATGTTCACGAACAAACTCGTTTATGATTTGTTTCAAGCTCGTTTATTAGTTTGTTTAAAGCTCGTTTATGTTCTTTTATTGTTCGTATATAATATAATATAGTTAATATTATTATTATTTGTATTTTATTTTATTTATTTATAATATAATTAATATTATTTAATAACTTAAATTTAATAATTTAGTAATAAATTAAATTTAATTATGTTTGTATTTTATTATTTTATATTTAATAATAATATAAAATTGACTTATTTTATATTTGTTTGTTTATTTGTTGTTCATGAACATATTTTTAATTGTTCGCGAACATGTTCGATTATATGTTCATGAACATGTTCATTTAATATTCACGAACAAGTTCATTTAAATGAACTTGTTCGTGAGCATTAAATGAACGAAAACGAACACACTCAATTTTAAACGAACATAGCTTGAACGCAATTTGAAAATCCTGAACGAACACGAACCGAACATTAACAAGCTCAAAAATAAATAAACGAACACGAACAAAGACTTGTTCGTTCAAGCTCGGTTCATTTACAGCCTTAGATAAATGTATTATATTTTTTATTTGAAATAAATTAATAAAATTATTTTTAAAAAATTAGTGATGAAAAAAATTGATTAAAAAAATGAAGGAACGAAAATAAATAAAATGAGGAGACTTAATATTTAAAGTAAAATTTAAATAAATATAAATTTAATTAATGAAACCCTAATTTTAGTTATTTTTTAAGGAGATAAAATGTACTTTTCAAGTTAATATATGTAAATTTATTTTTAATAAAATCTTATGGATGATAATTTTTTTTCTTCTCCTTTATTTCTCTCTTTCTTTTCTTTTTAATAAATTTTTATGCAAGAACATGTTAAATATTTTAAATTTATCTTTAATTCAATTATAAATTAACTTTGAGATGAATTCATTAAATTATTTTTATTTAAAATAAATAAATTAAACTTTTTCTAAAAAATTTAGTGATAAAAAAATTAATTAAAACAAAAAAGAGAAAATAAATAAAATGAGGGTATTTTTAATATTTAAAGTAAAATTTGAATAAATATTAGTTTGATTACTAAAATCCTAATATTAATTATTTTTCTTGAGAGATAAAATATAGTTTTCAAACTAATAGAGATACGTTTATTTTTAATAAAATCTCATAGATGATAGTTATATTTTTATTTTTATTTTTTTCTTTTTACTTTTTAATTTTAATCAAATTCTTTGTCATTAAAACTTTTTAAAATAATGATAATTAATTTATTTTAAATTAAAAAAAATTTAATGAATTCATCACAAAGTTAATATATAATTGAGTTAAAGATAAATTTAAAATATTTAACATTAACTTGAATTAGAATATAATTTAATTAGAATATAATTTTATAATAATTAAAAATAATTTAAAACTAATTAAATTCTTATTATTTTATAATTAAAAAAATAAAAATCAATAGAAAATAATGATTGATAATTAATAAGAGTATAACTTTTTTTTTAATTTATTTAATAAATAAATTTTAATTGGTTAATGTATTTTTCATTAAACCTCAAGAGATAAGTAGATATTTTTTAAATTATAAGATAAGTGTATTTTCTATTACTATGTTTTACTTTAGTGAATATTGACACGTTTTTCTTTGATTATTTAAAAATAATAATGATTAATAGTTGATGGTACGATTAACGGCTAAAGATATAGCTGAAAAATGTTTTTAACTAAAAGTTCATATGTTACTATAAAAGTCTAAAACATTCTTTTTTTTTTATGATTCTGGAGGAACTCAAATTTAGAAGTTCTTAATTTTGCATCCTTTTTTATTCACTATTTCTCTTAAAAATCAATACAATTAAAAGAAAAAACAGTTTCAATTATAATATTTAAGAGTGGTTGTATGAATCAACAATACTAAATCTCAAATTTTACTACATCCCTTTCTTATTAATTTGTATTAAAATATGCCCTCGCAACGTATTGGAAAACTGGATTAAAGTTTTGAACATGATATTTATATTAATGTATGCTAGATACAATGATCTAATTCTTAAGTTAATTGAATCATTATGGCAAATTATGCAAAATATCATATGAATTGAGACACGACACAAACACAACATGAAAAAAATAATTAAAATACGAACGAAAAATAACATGAACACAACATGAATACACGAACTTATTAAAATCTATATAAAACGAATTATTAAAGTGTCAAAATTTATATAAATTTATAATTTAAATATGATAACGACACAAAAAATATCACTGAGTACACAAAAAAAAAAATCATTTTTTTTCATTTCTTCCCTCTTTCTTTCTTTTCTATTTCTTCTTTAAAAAAAAAAAAAAAAAACTTAATAGTACCTAATTAATCACTCAAACACAACTAATATTCATGTTTAATTGTTCCCAAATTAAAATTGAACACTCTCTTTGATTGGGATAATTTTTAAAATAGGTATAGATGTGATAACAAATCTCTTTATCCGAAACTTTATAAATTATGGCTGATTACGTATAAATAACTTGATCAATAATGATTTGATAAATCTAGTATAATAAGTTGATTAACTAGTATGGGCTTTTCACTGTCAAAGTTTAAGATTGGTCGCTGAGCTATCTCACTTTGAAATAGATTTGTCAAATTGGACAGGTTAGATTGGGTTTGGATCGGTCAATTTGATCTTAAAAAAATTAGATCCCTTTTTTATTCAGGTTATTTTGAATTCAAATCATTTTGAGTCTTGGTCGTTTTTTGTTTGGATCATTTTGGATTCGGATCATTTTAAGTTCAGATCATTCGAATTTTATACTCGGGTTATTCGGGTTCAGGTCATTTCGAATTCAATTTATTAATTTTTAAAATCGAATCAATTTAAATTTAAACATATTATTTGATCAAGTCAGATTTTATTATAATTTTATTGAAAGATAAAAATATTTAAAAATAAACAGAGTATTATCGTGTATCTGATATCGTTACTTGGATCCATTTACATATTTGTAAAATGGCCATGGCGATTTCCCTTCATCAATTTAAAAAAAAAAAAAATCAAACTAATACAAGGGAAATTGTCATGGCCCATGACGATTTACCTTTATGTTTTATAAAAAAAAATTAAATTTACATGTTAGGAAATTGCCATGGCCCATGGCGATTTCCCAACAATTTCTTTTTTACTTTTTTCTTTAAAAAATTAAATAACAAAATTAAAAATAAAAATTATATAATTTAAAAAATAATAATGTAATAACTTTTAAATAACAAGAAAAACAATTTACAAAAAATATAATTATATAACATGTACTGATAAATAAAAAAGAAACTTGCATAACATGAAATGCAAAACATGTAAATTTATAAAAAATTATACAAAAATACACTATTCTCGTTATATTATACAAAAGTATATTTATTCTAATTATTTATGGAGGAGCTATCGTATCGCGTGGTGTTGAGCAACAGTGTAGAGCTTTCCTATTACGTGGTGGTTGCACCCGTCGTTCAACCTCATCAGTGGCACGTATTCGCAGTCGACCACGACCTCTTGCTGTAACCGCCACTAGTTCTGGTTGTATGTCATCCGCATACTCATGGACAGTGCTGTAATGACCCACATCAGTCGATGGAAATGCACTACTAGAGGGACTCATTTCTTCTGTATCAAAAATTTGAAACCCACTGCTGGAGGAGCCAACACTTACTCCACCCATAAAGGGAACCTGACTACTAGATGGACCCACAAATGGTGTACCACCAAATGCTGACACAGGGATTCCAAACTGATATAATGTACTTAGATATGCTAAACCTGGAATTGGGGTGAGGAGCTGGTCATCTAACCTTGTTATTGGCAGTGATGGTCGGTAACACTCATCAACATCAAATCCGAGGTGACTGATGAAATAACGATGACTGGATGGTACTCCATGATCCTGTTCAGGTTCAGGATGATTAAATGACATCCTCGGTGCAGTGAACTCCGCTGCATGTGATGAGGCTGGTTGACGCGTCCGTCCACGTTGTTGGCTAGGTCTAGGAACTTCCATTTCCTGTGTAGAAGGGACTGGATTTGAAGTTCGTCCGGAAAATGGCATACTCCTAACATCCTCAAACTCCGACAGTGGAGAAACAAAAGGTCGGCCTTCATTTTTATACCATCTTATGTAATCATCAGATGGGTTAAAATTATTACCAACAATGGGATAACATGTCGGAATTCGTTCAGAACGTATATCCCACCACTGGATCATTGTTGATGCTTCGTAGGCGAGAGTTCTTCATGACGCCCACGCATGTCAATCTTGTGAACCTTATCAAGGTTCACCGGTGGCTGCGGAATTGGTTGTTGCATCCCAAATTGTCGCAACACCCTGTCAGTGTGGTGCCACTCCACATATGTAAAGCATATCAATGTTGTATTTGCTTTCCATAAATGACAATTATTGTAGGCATCCGATGGGAGGCATGCCATAATTTCATTTGAAAAATATGGCATCCACACAAACTGCGAATAATTATTACAAATTATTAGTTTCATATGGATTAAATACAAAAATATTTGAATGTAACAATCGAAACATTTACCTTATCATATCCTAGTTGATCTAGTCGTAATCTTATACTTGCAAGGTCGGTCGGAATATCGGTATGATCTTTACGATGACTCCACCTGTTAAAATGTGTATAAAATCTTAATAGACCAATTAAAAATACAAGTTCGTACAAAATTAATAAAATAGTAAATATTATTACCTGCTTGCAAGGGGGTATACAGGCGGAATATTCACGCGTGGAGCAAGAAATAGCAGCCGATACCAAGCCCATGACTGTAGAAGCACTAAACATCCACCTATGTCATGGCTCTTTGGAACTATAGCCCTGCACAGTTTTCTATACAAAATCCCCAAACACGCAGAATCCCAACTATAATTTGTTGCATGCTCTAAATTGCGAAGTAATGGAAGATACATTAAATGTATCCGACTGCTTGATTTGTCAGGCATTAGCATTCCTCCAATCAAACGTAAAATATATGCTCTAGCAGCATATTTTATCTCTTCTTCACGTGCGTGTTCGGAAAGATTTTGAAAGGACTTCAACCAAGTTAGTTTCACCGTTGAGCCATATACATACTCTTCTGGAGGAACAACGTCCAATAAATTTTGACACTCTTCATTCAAATGTAGAAAGCTTGCGCCTATAGCTGTATCGCCATGCGCCGGAAGTCCATGTTGAAGCGCAATATCTTTTAGAGTGACCGTGCATTTACCACACGAAAAACAAAAAATATGTGTCTCGGGTCTCCATCGTTCAATCAACGCACTGATTAAGTCGGGTTGAAGTAGAAATCGTCGAATTTGAGTTGCATAATAAAATCCGGCTCTCTTTAAGTGGTCAATAATATATGGATGCCCGTCCTCAAAAGAAATTTTCCTCGAACGTAAGACGCGACGAGTATCCTGTTGATAATTAATTAAATAATTATAAAATTATAAAAATTAATAATGCAATACAGATAATATTACAAAAAAATACTTACCTCTTGAAATACAAGTGAGGATATGTGATTCTCTTGTAACCTCAACAATATACCTGCTCACAGGCCAGGCAGCCCGTCCGGCTCGACAGGTCCGGCCCGGATTACTGTTCACAAAATAAAATAATAATATTTTTAAAAATTTAATTATAAAAATATATAAAAAAATAATAAAAAAATACATTTTTTTTCTATTTTTTATATAGGATTTATTGTTCATCTAGGCCCGCCCAGGGCCGAGTCTGGGTAGAGAAGTAAAAAAAATTTCAGGCCGTGGCCCGCTCTAGAGGTGATCATGGGCCGGGCCGGGTTCGGGCCGGGCTCAGACTATATGCTAAGAGTTTTTATGTCTGCCCAGGCCTGGCCCGGCCCGAAATATGGGCTATTTTTTTGTCCAAGCCCGGCCCATATTATTATTACAATATCCAGGCCCGGCCTGCCAATTTTTTTTTTTCTAAACCAAAAAAATTTATTAAAGAAATCGAGAGATTACCGAACAAGCCTAAAGCTAAACAAGCAAAGAACAACGTTCAAAACATAATCTGGCAAAAACATCAAAATCATACAAAGAAACAAAACTCCCAAAAGATATTATTACTCCACTCCCTAAAACAAACATGAACGTATAACTGTTTGTAAAACAGATACTCATCTGTCAACATTTGAAACATCTTCCAACTTGGAAAATTGCTTGCCATATATGTAATTTTCTTCATTACCAAACTATCTGTTTTCGTGGGTTTTTCAAGCTCATTACTCTAATATCTTCAATTAGACGGTCCAAATTACTATAAGAAGACCCACCAACACTAACAGATTCATTGGTTAGCTTAGCCATTTTAGCTGCTGATTTCATGAATTCCTCCCTTCTATCCACCATCAAATCATTCACCATTTTTTCCACCACCTTCCTATCGCATACATCTTTCATATCCAACCCAGTGAAAATCATATATTTTGAAAAATTACTAGAATAAAAATAAAATAAAAAAACTTACAGCCTTACAGGACAAAGAGAAACAAACTGAACAAACTGAAGAGCTGAAAGATGGGAGCCGGTGAGATGAGAGTCGAGATTTGAGGGGTGAGATGAGAGTCGAGATTTGAGGGGTGAGATATGCGGCTGAGTTGTTGTATGCGGTTGAGATAGGGGAATGAGAAGAGAGTTTAGGGCTTTAGGGAAAAAAAGGGTTTTTATTGTTAAGGTTAATAAAGTAATTTAATATTATAAATTATTTAATTATTAAATATAAAATATATTTATTTTTTATTAATACTATTCGGGCCGGGCCAGGCCCGGGCCTAATTTTTTTTGCCCAAGGCCCGGCCCGTATAGAAAACGGGCCTAAAATTTTGTCCAGGCCCATTTTTCGGGCCTAGTATTTTTGTCCAATCCCTCCCAAATATCGGGCGGGCTTCGGGTTTGGACGGGTAGCCCGGCCCATGAGCAGGTCTAGCCCGGTCCATGTGCACATATACTCAACAACGATGATGAAGCTAATTTTAAATCAACGCTAAGAGATTTTGTATGGAACAATGAAGAACTTGTAAGAAATTTTAAATTTTTTTGTATGAAATAAGAAGAAGAAATTTGAGTGTATGAATTAAGTTGGAAGAAAGAATGAAGTAGAGGGAATATTTATAGAGATAGTTGGGGTTGGGGGTTGGGGATTTTGAAGGCAACGATCACTTGACTGTTTTTAAACGGTTTAAATTTGGAAATAATTTTTTTTAAAAACATAGTTGGGAAATCGCCATGAGCCATGGCGATTTCCCAACAAGAATAAAAAAAGTGGATTTTGATAATTAAAAATAAAGTATCGATAATTTGAGATATAAAAAATAAAACAGCTATATTGAGATAAAAAAATCGAAAATGTAAGTAAAAACTATCTTAAAAGTCCCCAACTAAATATTTATTGATCCGACTTAAAACATAACTAAATCTTAAGTAAGATTTAGTTTGAATTAATAATCTTGTTAAAAACTAGATTTTTTATCCAATTTTCTCCACAAGTATAAGCCCAAAATTTCTTTTTCAATATTTTATAGTCAAATAGATTAATATTAAAAGAGTCCACAATTCAAGTCAAATATATAGTCTAAAATATGGTACTAACAATAGGATCTCTAACATCATCAACAATGTTTTTTTGGCCAATGCATCATTAATATAAAATAAACGTTTAAAAAACCCCAAAGCAAAATTTAGCAATTTTTTTTTCTTATACAGATCATAAATATCTCCGGTTGAAATTATGTTGATCTTACTTAATGATATTATAATGACCTAAGCTGTTAAAAAGTAAGTTTAGATCAGTTTAGACAAAGTGATAAAATTTTGCCTATCTTTTAAAAATAATTTATCAAGAAGAAAAAATAACAATTCAGTCAACAACATAAAAGTTAATAAAAAAACAAATAAGAAACCTTACTTGTATTTCAGCCAAAATGATAAAAGGTGTCAATTGGGGACAATTCTCCACTTTCAACTCTTGCAAAGATGGCAGCGTGAGCACAATATCATTTCCACCCCTTCCTTTTAGTTGAGGCAAATTCATCAAGCGAACCTTTTTCAGTTGTGGACTATGGTGTTCCGACTCTTCATTTTTCTTGAAGTATCCGTGTTTTGCACCTGTGTCCGATGCATTTCTGAAAATAGGTATGGGGATATGATCCTCCAAGGACCCTCAAAATACATGGAAGTCTTAAAAAAATTGAACATATCCATGTTAGACACATATCCGTATCCGACACTCATATTCGAATTCGAGTAACTTAGGTTGTGAAGACCTTCAGGCATTGAGATTGGAAAAGTATATTCCAATCGAAAGCAATCGCGAATCACAAGTGCTTTCAAAATTTCCAAACTTTGACCATGTTGTCAAGTTATTTCATTCTTTTACATGTACTTTCTTTAAACTTTAGAGACTTATATATGACACTTCCGTTGCTTGGATTATTTCTTCCAATTCCAAGCAGCTTTTTTATCTTTAGTGTTTCCAGTTGCCCAAGGCTATTAGCAACGGACATTGAAAAGAGATATCTCAATTTATGTATCACCCCAATCCCACATTAGGAAAATTCTGAGGATTCGCTATGATATTTATGTAAAAATTTAAACCAATACTTGTAAGACCCCTTTTGTGGGACAAAACGGTGAGATTTTCGGGGTGAAACGAACAATACCTCATATGTTGGGTGCGGGTCTCCACAAATGGTATCAGTGCAATCACCCCATAGAATATGGGAGCTAAGTCCTACACTGTAGGAGCCACCTCTAGAATCCCAACGCTTGATGTGATCCTAGTTCTGACAATATCTCGCATGTTGGATACGGATCTCCACAATTTATTGCAGCAGGATATTTCTACAACCTTCAGACTTTGGAGGCTTAAAGACGACTAGACCCATGTTGTATGCTCCTTAATTCAGCAATTTGAAACAACACTTGCATCTTATCACAAGATTTAACCGTAAGCTTTTCAAGATTTTGTAGAATTGGAATTGCACAAATCATTTCCTTGCAATTAAAAATCAACAAGGTTTTTAAATTTTTGTAAAAACCCTTGCGGCAGGCGACCATTGCAGAACTCTTCCAAACCAAGCATATCTCTTAATGATAAGTTTACCAAATTAGAGAATGCAATGGTTAACGTCTTTTGCTTTGATGTATCAATGAGGCATTTCATATACTCGCAACTCTGAAGATCTAGAGAAGTCAGCTTATTGAATCCCCTTTGGTCCAACTCCAACTCCAAGCTTGGAACAAGGTTTTAGCAATCAACCAATTTTTTCAGATCAAGAGATTCTGTATCCTCAAATAATTGCTTGCATGCATCTACGGACACCTCAATTTTTAAGGACCTTGAGATTGGGCAGTTTTCAAAGTCCCTTTTAAAGTACCTTGCTCTTCGTATACCAATGCAAACATCATATTTTTATAATTTACAAAACAGGAAGATGTTCAGAATAAATGTCTAAAGGTAGTACGATCAAGTTTGACAATGATTTCAGCTCCAATAAGCTTGCATAGCTTTCTGCTCGAGTTGTGTTCTCAATCGCCCAATTTATTAAATAACAACATCCAAGTATAGTTCTTCTAAATTAGACAATCTTTGTATTAAATGAGGAAGGACTCTCTGTAGGTTTTCATAATTTGACAAATCCAACAATCTTAGATTTTCTAAATCACCAATTCCTTCCGGCAATTCAATGATATCAAACATACTAAAAGAAAGAACCTGAAGTGTTTCCTAAGTATTGAGATGTTGAAGAGTTTGCACCTTTTCAAATGCAAAGTTCGAAGGTTTGTTTGAAATTGAAATGCAGCTTGAGATATCAATATGTTGTCTAAAGCACAAACTTTTAATGCTTTCATTCCCTCAAAGAATTCACTTGAAGTTGTCATGTGACGGTCATATTTTCCACCGAGTAAAATTATTTTGAGATTTGGGAAAACCAATTTTCAGCAAGTTTAGCGATTTGACTAGTTTTGAAGGAGATTGCTGTGTAATGCTCGAAACCTTCACCCTTCGGCCACATTTCAACAACCTCAGATTTTATCACAAAAGAAATCTCCTTTTCTGGAACAGGCTATCCATAAAGCAACCTCACGAATCGTGTCATGCATTTTAACATGCCTTTCTCCGTAATCTAAGAGTTCTTGAGGATGTCAATCGCTACAAGCACTTTACTTTGAGTCAATGCCTTTATACAACTCAACTAAACTTTTTCGTAAATCGTGTCGTGATTCAATTTATTTTATTTTTTATTCAAATTTGGTTCGAGTTTGACCCAGATTGACCCAAAAACTCATTTTATTGTTTAAAAAAATATTAAAAGAATTATTCTTATATTAATATTTATATATTATATAATTAAATTTAGATAAAAAAATATTTTTTATTTAATAAATAGTAATTCAGATCAGACCAAATCGATTCGAATTATGAAAATCTTTACACAAACCCAATCTTTAAACAAGTCTATGACCACCCAGTTTAGGAGATATCATAAATTTTCATTTTCATTTTTCAACTTTATTAAGTTGTACTTGTTGAGCTTGGTTGATGATTCCATCAATCGCTTTTGAATGTTAATATTTACTTCGTGTTTTTTTGTTGTGTTTTTTTTTTTTTTTTTTTCCTTCTTTATTGTAAGGAGTTGTATTTTTTTTCTCCATCCAATAAAAAGGAAAAGAGAAAAAAAAAAGATTTTTTTTTTAAAAAATTGTTTTTTGTCATGTCAGCTTTCGGGTAGACTGGTAATTTTGGACATAATATGAAAATATGACACGAACACGACACGTTTAATAAACACGAAAACAGTGTAATAAATATGACACAACATGTTTAAACACGATTAACACGATATATTTAATACACATATTATAATCGTGTTTAAAATTTTGACATGTTTAATTATTTGTGTCGTGTTCATGTTTACACAGTTGACACACACAAAAATGAGACATGACACACATATATGAATTGTCAAATCTATTTTTTGACCATTATGCCACATCAGTTTACACAATGAAATTTTGTTTCGACAGTTGGCATTAGACGTTACAACAGTTAATCTTTTCACTGATCTAAGTACAAATTAAAACATAAGAACTTATTTAGTTATAATAAAAATATAAAAATTTACCCAAAAAAAATTCAAAACCCTTTTTAACATTTTAGCCCGAAACAAAAGGCTAAAATACTAAAACAATCCCTATATTTTTTTAAATTTCTCAAACAAGTCATTATCCTTTTATTGTATCTAATTGAACTTTTAAAGTATTATTTTTATTTAATTATGCCCTTATTTTGCATGAAAACAATTAAAATTTATTAGAAAAACGGAGGTTTACTTAAATTCAAAGGATACTTTAAGAATCTAATTAAACAAAAATAATAATTTAAGGATTTAATTGGGTACAATATAATGATAAAGACTTATCAAAATAATTTTAAAAAAATATAAGGATTTTTTTAATATTTCAACCAAAACAATTAAACCTAATGATATTTTAGATGAACAATATAATCATATGTTTATTGGACCATTACAATATTTAGGGCTCAATCCATAATTTTGGAAGTACACTACTTTATATTTAAATAAAAAATAAATAAAAGAACCACACACTAATTAAACTCTAATCCATAGTTAGATTCTAACCTCGCGTGGCAAGAGGCTTTTGTTAGTTTAGAATTTACAGGTGAAGAATGAGAGTGTGGAAATTGAAATGCAAATAATCCTATATATTAATTAAGAATTTTATTTTCAAAAAAAAAAAAATCTAATTTCAAATTTATTTGATGAAATGATATGCATCGTTACTGTTTATATAACTAATTGGACTATCGAATTCATGGTTTAGTCCAATTAATTTAAGAGGTGGCATCCGGCAAGTCTGAAATTCGAACTCCAGTATCTGCAATCTTTTCCTCTATTCCCAGGCTGCGACCTCTTTTGTAACCAAAAAATAAACTAGCTGGACTATCATGGTTTAACCTGTTGATTCATTTCTCTATTTTCAAACTGCGACTTCCTTTGCACCAAAAAAAAAAAAAAAAACTAGCTGAACTATCTTCCCGGTATTGTTTTATTTCTGGCCAACAGAATTAGCATCATACAACACCACTGTAGCCAGGAGATTTCTTCATTCTTTGACTTTGCATTACTCTCCTTACAGATAATACATCTTCCCACCTCCCTGCATCTGCATACAAATTGGACAAAAGAACCTTACCCCCACCATGAGATGGTTCCAACCTTGCCAAATTCTCTGCAGCCTTTTCTCCTATATCCACATTTCCATGTGTTCTACATGCTGCCAATAACGTGCCCCAAATAACAACATCTGCCTTCATAGGCATGCTCCTAATAGTTTTCTCGGCTTCTTCGAGACGTCCAGCCCGGCCCAAGAGATCTACCATACAACCATAATGCTTGATACCAGGATCTATGTTATATACACTCTTCATACTCTTGAAATACCTCTCCCCAAGTTCTACCAGCCCAGCATGGCAACATGCAGTAAGGACCCCGATGAATGTTATCGAATTTTGCTTGATATGATGCCTCGTTTCCAAGTCGGAATATATTTCAAGTGATAAATTGGCATGTCCATGCATGGCCAAGCCACAGATCATTGCATTCCATGGTGAGACAGTAGAGGCCTTGTCTCGGATTTGACAAAAAACTTCCAAGGCAGCATTGATGCTCCCACATTTTGCATACATATCAATGATAGCAGCACTTAAGTTGTCGTTAAGAGGGATGCAGTTATTGTGTACATATTCATGAGCCCATCTCCCTTCATTCAATATGCCTAATGAGGCAATCGCAGAGAAAACACTTGCCATTGTTATTTGGTTTGGCTGCATACCACTAGCTATCATTTCATGGAAGAGCTCTAAAGCCATGTTAGGTTGCTCACTCTGCACGTAACCTGCAATCATGGAGCTCCATGAAGAAACATCTCTTTCAGGCATCTCACTGAATAACTGTCTCGCCTGTTCAACCATTCCATTTCTTATAAATCCTGCAATAAGGGCATTTCTAGAAGCAAGATGATCCTTAACGCCCACTTCAAACTGCAAATAAGCAAGATCAACCCTCCCACAGGCTGCATAAAAATGAATGATAGTTGCTTGTACAAAATCATAACAATCAAAACCTGCCTTCACAATCCTACCATTAAGCTGAAAACCCTCTTGGATTGCACCGACTCGCGCACATGCTGAAACTAAATCCACAATCATAACGTCACTTGCCTCGACTCCCTCACGTAACATAGCACAAAACATTATTAAAGCTTCACTTAACAAATCCACTTGAACATAAGCATCAACCATCGTGCCCCAAGAAACAACATCTTTTTCCTTCACAGGAATCTTCTCAAACAACTCTCTGGCAAACTCAACATCCCCAGCTTTCGCATATCCATTTAACATCACATTCCAAGAAACAACATTCCTCTCCGGCATCTCATTAAACAAATCCCTCCCATCCCTTAAACTCCCACAAACACAGTACATGTGCAACAAATTGGTTGAAACAATAACAAACTCGTCAAGCAACATCTTAACCGCCAAACCATGTAAAATCTTGCAAATGAAAATCCCTCCGAAACCCGAACAAGCAGAAATCAAACTTGCCAACGTAACCTCATTAGGCAAAATACCCTCATATCTCATTTCCTTAAAAATCCCAATTGCTTCTCTCCAATAACCCTTTGAAGCAAATCCCATTATCATGGTAGTATAAGAAACGCAACCCTTTTTAGGCATTTGATCAAACAGGTTCCGTGCTTCATTAAATCGACCAGATTTTACATACCCAGAAATCATAATGTTGTAAGAAACAGGGTCCAAATTAGAACAAGAAGTGAACAAGCGTTCAGCCTCTTGAATGAAGTGGCATTTGGCGTACATGTTAAGTAAGGTGTTTTGGATAAAGGGGTTGGAAATGAAGCCTGATTTGATAACGAGGCAATGGGTTTTTTGGCCTTGAGAAATGGAGAAATGGGTTGCAGCGGATTTTAAAGAAGAGATGAGAATGAGGTCGTAGTCGTGGGGTTTTGGGTGGGTTCTGGAAGAGGTTGCTGAAGTGGAGAGGCATTTGAGAGAACGTTGGAGCGATGGTTTTGGTTTGAGAGAATTGAACATGAGATTGAGAGATTACCTTGAGAGCCGTTCTTGCAGATGAGTGTGTTTGCTTTTGAAAAGCAAAAGCAAAAATGGTGTGCGTTTAGCGTTATTAGTAGAGTTCAAGTAACAGTTGGTTTTGGAGGGAAAGAAGGGTTTCTCTTCTCTTCCTCCATTTGGATCAATGGTCAACCGCGCAACATAATTCGTGTATTCGTATCGTGTTCTTATATTTATGACATGATATTTTATATTATATAAATTTTAACATGCTAATAATTTGTGTTATATCACATTCATATCATATCTTTATTTTTTTTATATTGTATTATATTTTAATTATTTTTTTCGTCAAGTATTTATATTGTTTCATATCCGATAATGATAGGTCTATATAATCTGCATTTATTACTTTCATATTGTAAAAATTTATGAGTAGTAATAGTAGGACAAATAACATTACTTTTACTTTTCTTCTAATCTAATTCTTTTTTTTCTAATCTTTTGTTTGAATCTATATTTTATCTAAAACGTAATATTTCATTCAAAATTTTACTTTTGAAATGCTCTTTACAAATATCAACTGATAAAGAAAAAATAATAATTTTCTTACCAACCAAATTAACTTTTTGTAAGGGTTACTGTCTATACTATCGACTTTCACAATTCATATAAATACAATAATTGTACACACTAATCAAAACCTTAAAAAAATAGTAATTTTCTTACCAACCAAAAAATAATAATAGATCTTATACATATAAATAGTGTTAATGAATATATTAAAAATTAATGAAGGAGAATCCAATCTCTCTTATAAATACATTCAATTAGTAGAATGCACCTATGCACCAAGCCCGTGCAATAGTGCATCCATGAGCGACACTCAAAAACCCGATAGCAAACTATTCTGATGAACTATCCCCATAAAAAAAACAATAATTATAATTTAATATTATGTGAACTAATTATCTGATTCATGTATCAAATATTAAAATTAAATTGAAATAAGATTGCCAAATCTCTATAATTTTATTTTATTTATAATAGATGGAAAGGCTAACATTGATAAACAATTATATAATAAATGTTTATTAAAATGGCTACCTAAACAGTACCAATTTTAAATAAAATATCCATTTAGCATCCAATGTTATTTTATTCAAAATAAAAGTTTGTATATCCTTCCACAAATGAGACAATATCCAACAAAAGGTTCAAGAAATGGCACCCGGAATACATATAATATAGCATAAAAACATTTCTTCTCATCAAAGTAAAGCCTTCCAGAAAGGAGAAAAAAGCTTTAAAGATCAACCTGGTAAAAGGTTGGAATATATAAAGCAAAGGAGGATTCCGGTGACTGACCGATCATCGATAATTAGCGGCGATGATCTCCGTTTTGTGCCAAGCTGGCTAGAGCCCTACAAAATCCGGTACTCAGCCTTAATCACATCGATTTACATAAATGGGGAAAAAAGAATCAAATCCATCTATCAGAAATTGTAATTCAAAGTCTTTGTCAAGAGAAGTGCAGACCACATAAGAATTGTAACAAAATAAATTAAATGTTATAAGAAGTGGCAGATAATAATACATGAAACCAATAAACTGAAGGGAAAACAAAATTCACTGTTCATTAATCACTGCTATATAACAGCAGAAACAGCCTAAATTCTTCGGCTGTCCGATTAAATGCATTAAACCATCCTTTTGGATTCACAAAATAATGAGACATTCATTTTCGAATTATTCATTTACGAATACTATAAACTCACTTATGAATTATAACTATGAGCACATCTCCATATTTTTGGATAAGTGGAAGGGTATTTCTGCGAAATAATGGCAAGCAGAAACCTCATAAAAATTTGTTTATATTTGAGCTTATAAAGTGGGAGAGGAAAGGAACTAATAGCAGTCATTGCTTCAAAACCAGCCAGACACAATCAAAAGATATCCAACAAAAGCTAATGAGAAAAACATAGTTGAGAAATACCATTAAAACCACTAGGGTTACCTTGTCATCAAGAGAACTACCCTTTCTCAGCTTTGAAATTTAATTCCATGCTATGGGGCCTGGGGCTATCCTTTTTTGAAAACTAGGCTACATAAAATATTCTCAGTAACAGTATAGCCGAAAAGGGGATGAAGATGATGTCCCTGATTAGTGTTAAAACTTAACATGTAGAGTTCCTATGGCCATTCACTCAACCAGGCAATGTGGTAGAAAACTTCACAAAAGTACATCCACTAATGGTTTACCTCCAACATAAAAAAGACAAGCTCATCCAGAATAATTGGTAATAAGTCCGATAAGATCTTTTCCCTGCTACACTTTTCCTTGAAAAGAAGGGAGCTGAGCAGACCATATTTCCATAATGCCAAACTCGAGCACTTACCACACGATTATGCATGGTCATTGATAGTTTATTATGCCCGAAATAGCTTCCATCTTATCTAAAGACCAAGACAGTAGCACATCATATCCTGATCCATCCTCCAAAATGAAATGCCCAAAATGCCAAGCCAAATGGATGCCCCCAAGGAAGAAATTACATTGTCAACAAACGCAAAAGGCACAAACAGCTCCAATTGAGGATCATAATTAATGTGGATGCTAAGATTAAATCTTACAGTTTCCATTACTTAAAGGGACATATCACCAATATGCTTGGTTCCTGTTAGTTTTCCCTAATTGATGCAGAGACAATGAAGGCAACCTTTTGGCTGGCATGTTAGAAATTTCTATCATTTTATTTGCTAAACTAACTAAAGCTACCAGAAACAGCATTCTATTGGACTTCGAAACAATGTTAAGGTACCATTAAGGTACCACACAAAAGGATAACAGCAACATACTCAGGGGGGTGCATTAGCAACAAGTTTACCAATGATCTCAATGTTCAAATACAATGGGATGACTTGCTTGTAAATGTTGCAAACTAAAGAAGTTAAACTTCAAGCATAAGCAGACCTCACAACATAGTATCGGAACAACAGAAATGCAAGAGGTTAAAAATTATCCTAACAAAAGAACAAATAATCAAATACCTCAATTAGCTAGTGATTCCACACTACAGAATCCTTGACTAAATGCAACTTATGCAAGTATTTGTTTTTACAGACTCCAAAAATAACTCTAACATTATTTTTCTAAAGTTCCTCACTTGAATATGATGAACTCATTCTTCATAAATCTCAACAAAGTTATTAATTATAAATGCTGCCGACAAAGATGACAAACCAAAACACAATATGTTTTTGCACTTGTCATTTAAACACATTTGGCAGATCAAATAATTAACAATGAGAAACTTTTCACATCCTAGTGTTTTTCATCCCAATGCATGGATGAAAATCTGACAATTATACACAATTCTTCTCTAATAATGAGAAAGAGTAACCAAAGTGAACAAATATGCTAAGTTGAAAACCAATCAAAGCCCTTGCAAATTCTACACTGGGGACAAGCCCAGAAAACATATCATGATGGTGAAAATCGAACAATTAAACATGAAGATCTCTCTTTCAAGATACCATCAATGCTTAAAAAGAATGCATAAACTTGCCTATATGCAAACAAATTGATCAATCCCAGAAAAAAACATGATTTTGTTTAGTGATCAGCATCAAAACTACAGTCCAGAAAATTGCAGAAATGAGCCAGTTCCACTATAGGTATATGTACAAGTCAATTACCGCCTATACTAAAATCTGAAATCTTTAAAACCCAGAAACACCCCAAAATTATAACAATCTCTCAAAGCAGTTGCAATTCAACAAAAAGAAAAGAAAAAACAAAATTCTGCAAGGCATCCAAAACAGAGCAGCCTAATGAAAATGCTAAAAAAAATGACTTTCTACTAAAATCCTTCAATAAGCAAAACCCAGAGATTAAATCCCAGACACAACCCCAAAATATAATCAATCAATAAATCAACCAAAGAAAAACCCAAATCTCCCGAAACCCATCAAAATAAACCCAAAAAAGGACTTACTTTTTATGGCGTCTCCCTCTCTTAGGACCCCAACCTTCAAGCTTAGCAATAGGGCAACCACAGCGAGTCTGAAAAAGCAAAACAGCTCGTCCATTAGGCGGTGCCATCTTCCTTAACTCAGCCCTCAAACACTCATAATCAGGGTTCCCTTCACTTCCACCTTTCCAAGGCAAACAATCAATCTCCTTTGATCCATTTTTCGCACAATCCTCCGTTTGTAACTGCAAATCAAACTCCAAAGCCTTTTTCAGCCCTTTACAGCCAGGTTTTTCACATTTCCGGGACCGCGAACCGCAGCAGAACTCGATGGAAATAAGGGTTGTGGCAAAGAAAAGAGTGCAACCTAAAAGGTAGGAAAGGAAAGGGAGAGAAAAGGAAGCGCTGTAGGTGGAGAGGAGAGGCGAAAGGAGAAGGGAAAGGGAATGGAAGAGGTAGAAGAAGTAAGAGGATAGAAGGAAAGTGCCTGAGAAAAGGACTAGAATTAGGATCAGGAGGTCTAGGGTGGCTGATGGAGAGTGTTTGCAAAGGAGGAGAGGGGAGTGGGAGTGGTGGTGGCCGGAAAGTTTGGTGGCGGAAGCGACGGTGGATGAGGCGGTGGAAGTGGGTTTTGAAGAAGGGGGCATGATGAGGAAATGGAGCATTATAAAACTTAAAAATGTAGATTTTGTGGGGGAGGGGGAGGTTTTTAATGGAATTTTACAGGTAAGAAGGGTGTATTGTAGGTAATAATACCTATATGTATAGGTTTTGATTTTTAATTTTTAATTTTTTTTAAAATTGTATTTAGTTATTTTTATTTTTTAATTTAAGGAGATAAACAAAATATATTTTTTGCTTTAGGTTTACTTTGGATTCCGAGGTTAAACATGTTTAAGGATCGAACTATTCGTCTAATATTTGAAAGAATTTGCACAAAAATATTAGGTTTGAAATATGAGTTTGGATAAAAAAAATTAAACCAATTTAGAAAATAGATCGAATCTCCACTCTAAAAGGGCGTTTGGTATGATGGAAAGTGATCACTTTCCATGGAAAGTAATTAGTGGGAATGTGATTCCCATGTTTGGTATACTAAAAACTGTTTACTTTCCTGGGAATTTAACTTTCCTTGGAGAGTTACTTTCCCACAAGCATTGGAATGTGATTCCCATGAGAAGTGGTGGGAAAGTAACTTTCCCATGTAGTTGGAAAGTTAAAGACAACATTATCCTTTTTCTATTTGAGTTAAAATTATCAATTAAAATATTATTTTAAAATATTTCGTACAAATATTTATTAATAATAAATATTATTGAAATATTTAAATAATATTTAATTTGCATTTTGCTTTTTAATTTTTTAATTACTTGAGAGTACCTTAAAAATTTATTATTAACAAACATTTTTTATCATAAAAGTAACTCAAACTACCAATTGAAATATTATTTTTAAATATTTAGTACAAATATTTGTTAATAATAAATATCATTGAAATATTTAAATAATATTTAATTTTTATACAGCCTTTTAACTTTGAAACTACATAAAAGTAATTTAAAAATTTTATTATTAACAAATATTTTTTATCATAAAAATAACTCAAATTACCAATTAAAATATTATTTTTAAATATTTGGTACAAATATTTGTTAATAATAAATATCATTAAAATATTTAAATAATATTTAATTTGCATATAGTCTTTTAATTTTTTAACTACATGCGAGTAATTTCAAATTTTATTATTAACAAATATTTTTTATCATAAAAATAACTCAAATTACCAATTAAAATATTATTTTTAAATATTTAGTACAAATATTTGTCAATAATAAATATCATTAAAATATTTAAATAATATTTAATTTGCATCCAGCCTTTTAATTTTTTAACTACATGAGAGTAATTTCAAAATTTTATTATTAATAAATATTTTTTATCCTAAAAGTAACTCAAATTTAAAATATTATTTTTAAATATTTAGTATAAATATTTTTTTAATAATAAATATCATTGAAAAATTTTAAAATTAATAAAATTTACATTTTTTTATAAGGGTAATTTCGGAAATTATCATCACATTCTCAGGATTTTAATTAGCACTTTCCTATGTATACCAAACGCTGGAAAGTTACATTCCTAGGAATCACATTCCCAAGAATCACATTCTCAGGAATCACAGGGAAGGTACCAAACGCCCCCTAACAATCAAGATCTGAATCCAATTCGATCCATTTTTCATTTATATAATATAATATATTATTTTATATTTATATATTATATTATATAATTTATATCATATAAAAAATAAATATATATAATATTATAATATAAATATTTAAAAATATGTTAAATTATTCATATTTTAAATTTTAATAAACAAAAATTAAATTATTAAAAATTAAATAAAAAATAATATATTTGTTTAAATTTTTTTACAACCTATTTACAAATATATATGAACACGTGTTTTGACGATCTATTTATAAATATGAACGAATTAAAACATAATTTAAAATTTATATTTTAAATTAAATCAAATTTTTAATAAATATATATAATATTAATATCATATTTAAATTTGATTGAATCGATCCGATCATGAATACGTATAATTTTAGTGCACTTTCTATGCGTAAAATCCAAAAAGTTATTGGCATTAAATGCGGCGTGTATTTGAAGTTTGAATACCACCTACGCTACGATGCTTTAAACTCCATTGAGGACAGGAGGGGCAAGTAGCCAAGCTCAATGTAGCACTTGGGGTTGATAAATTAATCCCACTTTTTTACATTTTTTTTTATTTTCAATATTTTTTACTTAAAATTTTAAATTATTTTATAACTCTCTTATTTTTATTTTATAGTTCACTTAAAAATTTATTTTATATTTAATATAATAAATAAATTTGTATAATTATATAATAATTAGTTAATTTATTAAAATATTTAAATAAATATATAAATTAATACATGTTAAATTTTTAAATGTTAAGTATTAGTAAAATATATAAAAATAATTTATCAATAAATTCTTAGATTAATGTCTTTAATTATATATATATATTTTTTATTCTCATCGCCAGTCCATCACTTTGTTTTGTTATCTTATCTAAACACATATCCCACAATTAATTTTAATTTTATAGTTACAATAATTAATTTTACCGTTACTGTTATTTTTAATCTAATTAAAACCAATCTTATTATCATTTATTTATAATTTATTTTCTCATTGGGTTGGGTAAGTAATCCTCTTGAAATTGGATGGCATGGCAATTTTTTTTTTTTTTCTGTTTAATGAAAAATGAAAAAGAAGTTAAATGGATGCTTCTTTAAATCTAACGTGCTAGGATTTTGAGAATAATTTTTCCTTTTTCAAAATAATAAGATTTTGTATGAAATAGTAATAGTATATTAAATTAGTGTACATATAATCATGTGATCTTGTTGATAAAATATTGGACTCGACCAAAGTTCAATCCATATCAAATACCAAAAAAAAAATTTAATTTAATGAGAAAATATAATCTTCCTTTATGAAATAAAATCCTAAGAAATTACAAAATGAATGAGTTTGAGTGACTTTAATCTTGAATTTTCTTTCTGTTTACTTGAATTACATTAGGATGACAACATTTTCCATTTGAAACAAAAAAATGTATGCTATTTTTTAACAAAGAATTTTTGGGTTTTATCTTCTTCTTTTAAAAAAAAAAAAAAATTATTTTTCATTTTAATTTGGAGTTATAATACGGTTGGTTGGACATCTCGATCTAGAGATAATGAAGCATTTTTAGGTGAGAGAAGATTATCCCAGTTTAGGATCAAAACATGCCACAAACTTCAAAGAGAGATAAGAGTGGGATTGCTAGTGAGACTCGAACTCTGGTGCTTGTCAAATCGTTAATGAGTATTCAACCAACTGAACCAACACGTTGGCAATTGATGGGATGATTTTAGTAGTAATAGAACTCTAAGAATGTCGGGTTTTGCTATACTATTTTTTCAATTTTGAAAATGAGAAGTTATCACATTCACTGTAAGTGAAAATTTTAAAATTTTAAAGTAGGATTAGTAAGGCGACTATTTTTAGATATATTTAAAAATAAAATAAATTGAATATGTGATAATTTTTTAATCTCATTTGTAGAGTTAAAAAACTCAACAAACTCTTTTGGAAATAATGTTTACATAAAGATTTTATTTTCTATACATCTATTAAACTCTAACAAAGCGGTTAAAAAACTCATAAATGTTTTTTATATTAATTTTTTTAAATAAAAATATCATCTTGTTAAACCTGTTAATAAAGTTTTTAAATTTGACGGTATTTAAGATAATTTTCCTTTCATTAATCCTTTTTACAAAATTAGCATCATAAAAAGACAAAGTTCTTTTATCTTAAGGTGAAGTTGGTTAGAGACTCAAAGAATGTGATAATTAATGATATACTTTCCTTCACTAAATGCAATAAATTGATTCTTTTCTTTTACATCTACCGCAAAATATTTTTTTTTGTTACAAAAGAGGTTGCAATTAGATCTGTTCAAGAGTTGGATTACTCATCTAATCCGACAAGTTCGATCCATATTAGATTGAACTTGAATATAAATTTTTATAATTCAGGCTAGCCCAAATCAACCCGAAGTACTGTTTATTAATAAAAATATATATATTTTTAATTATAAAAATATTAAAAAAAAAATTTAACAGTAAAACAAGCCTTCGGGTCGAGCATGGGTAGGGAGTTTAAAAAAAATCGAGCAGCGACCTGACCCAGCCCATGAACATCTCTAGCTGCATCTTGAGATAAAAAAAGAGTTGTAGATATTAAAATTTGAATTCAGACCAGCAGGATATTACATATTAAAAGTAGCTGCATAAATAGAAAATTTGAGAAAAAAATAAAACAGGAAAAAATAAATAAAACAGGCAAGAGCTACAAATATAAAAGCCCAATAGGTAAGAATTAATTCTATATCATCTATACATGAGGAATTTAGGATACAATAAACCATCAATCCTGGCCTCACTTTCTAAAACGATCAGTTTCCTATAAAAGGAAGGAAAGAAAGCAGAACATTGATAATTCCAAGAAATACACTATTACTCGACTATTCAGATGCTAATAGCTTCTGGATGGCTAGACAAGCTACTGAGATAAAACCTAGTACCTTTGGTCAGGGAAAATCAAAGGTGCCACAACAAGGGTCCAATCATAGAGTGCAGCAGTGACCCATTCGGTGCGGATTCGAACCCAAGACGGATGTCCAGCCAACATTTACAACATCTGAGATCTCAGATAAGCTGGTCCATCCTAAAAGAAGGATAGCAGAGTACATGCTTGCCAAGGCAAAGGTCAAGTGGAAGAATGAACAAGAATCAGGGATTTAAATCACGATTTCGGACGTAATAAATACTATTGCAGTCGTGATGAATATCGGCAGTGAATATTAATGAAAAAAAAAAGCTGAAACAGCAAAATAACGGGGTCGAGCTTCTATCTCCTTCATTTCCTTCCCTTCTTCCACATCTTCCCCTTCTAAAAGTGGTTTCTTACTACCTGCACCACAATGTTTTCAATTCACTTGTTTAAATTGAATGGAAAGACTCTACCTTGCCAAATGAATGAAAGCTATTCTCCCAACAAGAAAAAGAACACCAACTATATATGATGACATTTTAAAGGGGTTTTGAAATGCAGATGAAGCTTATCAAATGACAGTCAAAACTTAAAGCCCAGTTTAGAAAGTATTATCAAGAGGCAGCAGGGACCTTGTTATTTACTAACTCATTTTGATAACATGGTGGAATCTAGCTACATTCGTGGCACTTGAATAAATACTCTAGTTACCATATTTACTGATAATTACAAATTTACAAGAAGCAGCAGATGTAAATTAACAAATAATAAAAGTTTAATAACCTGTAGAAATTACCAGCCACTTTGTTTAGATGAAATTGCATCAAATACCACAAGAAAATCTTAGCAAAACAGCTGGGATTAAAAAAAAAAACTTGACCAAAAATGATCCATGGAGTGTCCCAGATTAGCGAGTTCAGCTGCCACTTTATTTTCTTGCCTCAATACATGATGAACTGTAGCATAAGGCATGCCATGCACAATGGGCAATGAAAAGATCCTTTTCCAGACTAAATAGCGGTGTACTAAGTTGCTCTGACTCTTTTTTTTTAAAGTACTCATGTTCAACGCATATTCGAACATAAAAGTCCCTGCAAATACATGAAAATCTAGGAAAAAATCGAATATACCCATGTCGGACACATACCCGTGTCCGACACTCATACCCGAGTCCAAGTAACATAGGCGGTGTAACCTTATTCTCTCGTCTGCTTCTAAGTATCTTGATATTTCTTCTAAGGGAATAGCAAACAAAACATTAACAGACAATAAAAGTGAATCATGTAACAAAGATATAATGCAATAGCTTAGACATTGAAGATGTTAGCAGAAAAACTTCAAGAATTATATGGAAAACTTATATAGCTATCTTCAATTTATGAGTTTCAAAGAATTTAATGAAATGATAGGAAGTATCACATTATTGGAGTACCTGCTTTTGGGGAAGATGGCGGAGATAAAAAATATTGTTGATGATCTAGCACGGAGGGCTGAATAGAGAACTGTTGTAAGCATCCCAAGAATAAGAGTAATAGCGGAAATAGCTGAGGATTTATTACGGAAACCAGAGATTTAAATAGTGTCCGCAAAGTGATATTACGATCGTTATTTTACGGTTTTGACTTTTTTCGTCATCGATATTCACAGCCGATATATATCGTAATTGATCGCGATAGCATTCATTACATCAACAACCGCGATAAACACGACGAAATCGAAAACGCGTCCCTGATGGAGACCATTGCATACATAATCTCGAGGTTCACTGGAGAGACCGTGTAACACACATAAGCACAGTAAACTGATATCACAGAAGCAGGCAAGAGGCTGCCCTTCACCTGTGTAAAATTTTCAATTTCAATTACGATGTCAGCTGCAAAATATATCTAAAATATATTCATTAATTCATTAGAACCTAAGTTTACAAGCCTGCCACATTCCAAGGTCATCAACACATAGCACACTTTTTCGTGTCTTATACGAAGATGCACTTTTTCCAACAGAAGGTATATGTTGCATGGTTTCCTATTTATGGCATGAATTATCCCTATGAATGCATGATAAAGCAAAGGCCTTGAGAAAACTGGGACTTGGAAGTTTGACCAAGAAGATTTAAGCTCCTATTGCATAAAATTATAAAAGATATCAAGTTTTAAACACTGGGTAAACTAGCAGATGGCGTAAGGAGCCAACCAGATACATTACCCAGTCTTCTACCATTTAGTGGTGTTAGGCCCGTAAGATACATCAACCAGATTCACCAATTTCATGGTCCAATTCAACATGCCCAACAAACTAGGCCGGCTTCTCAGAGATTATGTCGCCTGACAATTCAAAAATCACGTGAGACTCCAATTGTTATGGCGAGGTCGCTCATATCTTTGACCACCAAACCTCAGCCAGTAAAAGACAAATGGCGCACGTCTAGTCGCCCAAACAGATACAAATAGCCTGGGGGCTGACCAACGGTACACATTCTTCCTTGACCTTTCTCCTCCTCTATAGGACTTCAAACCACCAGAACAATCACCTCGCCCTCGAAGGAAATAACAAGTGGTGATCTAACACTTTAGTTGATTTGAAAATACATAGAATAATATATATTCGGATTATGCAACTCAAATTATTTGCAACAGGTCGGCCTGATTATGGAAAAGCAATAAAAGGGAAAACGAGCGTAACCTTACCGCTGGATGCAACGCTATATTTCCAAAAGAAAAAGCTAGAACTAATGTCTTGACAATAAATAAGATATTGAGACCGCAGTCATGACCAGAAGGGTTGAACCATATAAACAAAATTCCAGAGATTACAAATGCCGCAAGATAGCGACCAACTGATACAGCAAATAAAGCAATATACCTGAAGGAACAGAACTTAAAGGTTAGAAATCAATTAAAAAAAAACAATGAAAAACTACAGGAAGTTGAGCCAACCATTTTTGTTCATTTTTTTTAACCCAGGCATCATTCCATGAGTGTGTGAAAAGTCAAGTAATATAATCACTTGAACCAATAAAAACAGCCCTGCACTAATTTTCGATAAAGTTCCTCAAAGTAAAGCAAGTTTGCATTATTAAAAATTATCTAATTTTTATTTTATATCTTTGTTTTCAGTATTACATTATCCTTACCAGATTACTAGATTTTTAAATGTTATTATAATATATTTTATAATTTCGTTTACGTTTTGGGTTTTAGATTTTACTAATTTTTCTATTAAATTATTTGATTTTTTTATGAGTTTCCTAAACATATTAGAATGGGTGATAAGAAAATAATAACTTTTATTTTACATATTTTTCTTTATAAATTATATATTATTCTTACCAGATTACAAAATTATAAATTCTTTTAAATTACTTGATTATATTATGAGTTTACTAAATATATTAGAATAAGTGATACGAAAATTATGTAATTTTTGATTTTACATCTTTTCTTTCTAAATTATTTATTATTCTTATCAGATTATAATATTTGTTAAATGTTTTGATAATAAATCTTGTAAACTTTTTCACCTTTTGGGATTAGGATTTTACTACTTTTTCTATTAAACTACTTGATTTTATTATAAGTTTACTAAATATATTAGAATAGATGATAAGAAAATTATGTAATTTTTATTTTACATCTTTTTCTTTCTAAAATACATATTTTTCTTACGAGATTATAAGAATTGTTAAATGTTTTGATAATAAATCTTGTAATTTCTTTTACCTTTTGGGATTAGAATTTTACTATTTTTTTCTTAAATTGGTTTATTTTTATTATGAGTTTACAATATATTAGAATAGGTGATAAGAAAATTATGTAATTTTCATTTTACATATTTTTCTTTCTAAATTACATATTATTCTTATCAGATTACAAGATTTGTTAAATATTTTGATAACATATATTGTAATTTTGTTTACTTTTGACTTAGGATTTTACTATTTTTTTTTATTAAATTACTTGATTTTGTTATGAATTTACTAAATATTAGAATAGGTGATAAGAAAATCATATAATTTTAATTTTAAATATTTTCCGTATTACATATTATTCTTACCAGATTATTAAATTTTTTAAATGCTATGATAATATATTTTATAATTTCGTTTACCTTTTGAGTTTAAGATTTTATTACTTTTTTAATTAAATTACTTGATTTTATTTCGAGTTTACTAAATATATTACAATAGGTAATAAGAAAATTATGTAATTTTCATTTTACATATTTTTCTTTCTAATTATATATTCTTACCAGATTACAAGATTTATTAAATGTTTTGAATAAATCATTAATTTCGTTTATCTTTTGGGTTTTAAGATTTTACTAATTTTTCTATTAAATTATTTGATTTTATTATGAGTTTACTAAATATATTAGAATAGGTGATAAAAAAATTATGTAATTTTCACTTTACATATTATTTTTGTTTAGAATTTTACTAGTTTTTCTATTAAGTTACTTGATTTTGTTATGAGTTTACTAAAGATGTAAGAAAATCATATAATTTTCATTTTACATCTTTTTTTTTTGACATTACATAGACATGTCCAAGGGTTAGGCTACTCGCTCAAACCCGAAGGCTCGCCCGATATATGGGAGGGTTTGAACAAAAATATTAGACCTGAAAAATGGGCTTAGACAAGAAAATGAAGCCCGTTTAAGAAATGGACCGAGCCTTGGCTCCAACATTCAAGGCCTGAGTCCGACCCGGGCCAGCCCATTTTTCAATTAAATGATATATTATTTTTATTTTTATATATATTATATAATTTATGTCATATAAAGCATTAAATATATATGATATTATAATATAAAACATTAAAAAATAAGTTAAATTGTCTATGTTAAAAACTTAATAAAAAAATATAAAATTACTAAAGATTAAATAAAAAATAACATATTTTTTTAGAAAAAAAAATTATCATAACGATCTCGCGACCGCTAAATAACGTTAAGGTTAAAATTTAGATTTGTTCCTCATAAATATTATGATGGTTTTGAAAAACCAAAAAAATGAGTCGCCACTGATTTTTTTGACTAAATCTTTTTTGACTAGATATGATCAGTCACCTATTAAAATCGATTTTTGTAAAACATTTTAAAAAATCAATTTTAAGACCCACGTTAAACCAAAGAAAATCAAAATGCAGGTTCAAGACTCGGTTACGTCACGGGGAAGGTATTAACACCCCACAATGCCTGTATAAAATGATACCTTATTAACCGTGTGTTATCATGAAGTCTCGATGAATGTCGATTTTATATTTGGTATTAAAAATAATTCCATTTCTAAAAAAAATAGTCATACTATTTTGAGAATGATTCAGAGTTTATTATTATAAAATTTTTTATATTCCTAGACAAACCGGCAAAACATAAAATTTTTATTATTTTGAAATGCTCCGTATCATTCTCTTTTTGAAGGGTATTCTTTAGTTAATAATAATTGATGAAAACTCTCCGACAACCAAACGGATGATTCATGACTTATTTTAACTCAGAGATATTGCCTTATTTATTATTAAAACAGCAATATTCAAACATTCAAATTTATTTATTATGAATATGAGTTTGCAAACATTATTAATGTGCAACGTGAGAGAAATAATGTGAACCTAATTATCTCATGGAATAAATTAACATGGCACTAATTCATGACAAGGCATACATTTTATCATGACATGACAAATAATTCATGACATGACATACATTTTATTATGACATGGCATCAATTCATAACATGGCGTACATGACATGGTAAATAATTCATGACATGGCGTATATGACATGGTAAATAATTCATCATGATATGACATACATTTTATTCTGACATGGCATGCATTTTATTATGGCAAGACAAAATTCATCATGACATGGCATACATTTTATTATGACATTGCATGTAAAAAGATCATATACATATCAATCATCAAGTGACATGATCAAAATAACAACATGGACATGAATTATTGAATGACATAATTATAGAATATACACATCACTCAAAATATTATGAACAAGACAACAATACGAACATCAATTATTTAATGACATAATTATAGAATATGCACATTAATGAACATAGAATATGCACACAACGTTATTAGAAAATCTAATTCATGTATTTTTCTTGTGAAATTATATAAATAACATGTGTCGAAAATAAACCATACTCTCCAAAAAATCCGACAACATTTGAAAAAATATTTCTTTGATATAACATTTATATAATTTCGAGTAAAACAAAAATAATATTTCTTAATTTCGTAAGTAAGCGTTGAAGCATTACTAACATCCCTAGCTACCCGACAAAATTTAGGAAATAACTCTCACCAAATACTCACGAAATTAAAAAAAAAAAAAAAAACGCGTTCTTACGATAAAAATTTTAAGAAAAAAAAAAAAAAAAACAGTTTTTAATATGCAATGCAAGAAAGCACCTACTCAATCTCAGTTGTCCTTATTGAATGATGATGGTGTATTAACCAGGGAGCCAATAGCTATTCTAGACAGGAGGATGGGTAAGAAAAAGAACAGGACAGGGACTGAAGTTTTAGTCCGGTGGAGCAATTGCTTTCCGGAAGACGCCACATGGGAGTGCCTGTACGATCTCCAGCAAAAGTTTCCAGCATTCCATCCTTGTTTCGAGGGGATGGCAATCAAGGCCCATAGGCCAGTTTTATAGCAATATTATAGTCCAACGTTTAACTCATTTAAGTTTGTTTAAAAATTAGTTAATCCATTGTTATGTTTTGTTAGCTGATGCTGTTGACTCAGCATTCTGTTATGCAGCACGAAAATATATGGAATGTCAGAAATGAAATGGGCAGTGGGATTCCCATTACCTTCACACTTTTCTCTCTCTCTTCTCCCTTACTGTTCTATAATTCTTCTTCTTCTGGTGTGTTTGCTATTAACATTGCAGGCTGATATCACATTGTTAGAGGCCGCCAAGACCAGTCACCCTCCAAGATGGCCGGCAGCTCCTCCTCAGGTGGCGGCGTCGCTGCCGATTACGAAGGACCCATCAAGGGCAAGAACCAGTTCCGTGGTGTGCTCTGCAAGTATGGGGCTAAGCCCATTCAGGTTCGTTCAATTCTGCATTTTGAATCTTATCTTAATTGGGTATCTTTGATGGTTTGAATTTGAGTTAAGGGTCAGCTTTTCTTGTGGAATTGGTGAGAATTTTTATGATGGGGAGTTTCCAATTTGATTCATTCATGGTCTAGATTGAGGTTGAAGGGAATTTTTATTGTTTCATTTGAGTTGATGAAGGAGTTTAAATTGTTGATTTTTAGGGTTAATTATTATTACTTTTTGATGTAAATGATGAGTGAGTGGTAATAGTTATTTGGATATTTTGTTGCTCTGGAGTGGTAATTCTAGCTTTGAGTGTAAAAAGGTTTCTTGCTCTACTATGATAATTTTAGCTGGAGTTATACAGCTACTTGATTCTCAACATTGAGAAGATTCATAATGATTTTGGTGGTTTAATTTCCACTATATTCATTTTGAGAGAGCATGTTGTGATCTATTCTAGTTACTAGTTAGCCGTTTATTGAAGCATACCGTGTCGTCAATCGCAATGAACTACACAATTGAACACATTGAAGATATATCTTTTGGTCTAGCTTTTTTATCCAGTGAATATAGGGACAACTTGATTGTCCTGGACTTTAATTCAGCATGTTGGTGGTATTTAAAGTGGTTGCAATATGTCATTCATTTTTTAATAGTTAAATTTAGCAGGTGTTTTTAGGTTGCAGGTCATATTTGCAATCAATAATGGGGGACTCGTTTTATGCCGTTTAACAACAGTTGTCATTCCTTTGATAGCTTTAGTTTAACACTTAAAACTGTAAATTCTACATGGTTTATAAGAAGTTGTTTTTAGTGAAATGTCAAATTGTCTCAATGATGATACTATTTAGCTGGATTTAGCCGGTGAATTGAAAGGTCTTATTAGTTTGGCTTCTTGGTATACTAATGTTGGAACATTACTGACAAGCAGGCATATTTTGCATGTATGGTATGATTTTCAGATTACTGGATGAAAATGTGGAGTTATTGGTTAGTCTTGTTATCTATGGATCAGTTGGATGACAAGCAGACATTTTTATTTTGCAAAGTTGTAAATAAAGTCTCTCTTGGCAAATTGAGAAGTGAGATAAATCCTAGGAATGACTTCTAGGAAGGGGCAAACCTTTTTGGTTTGACGAAAGTATATAAGAGAGATTGAACATATGAGATCAACGTTTTTCTATTACATGATTGGGTCTTGTGATTCTTAATTGTAACTTTCTTTTTTCTGGTTTTCAGGTACTTGAAACCTCTTGCAATTGCTTTGGATAATGAGAAATGGTCACTTGTTCAACTACTTATGTCATCTTCATATACTGGATATGGCACCTCCAGCTTGCAACAAGTAAGACATGTTTTCTAAGTAGACATTGATGATTCTGCATGAATCTAGGTTCTCTTCTTTTTCATTATTGTTTCATTCATTTTGACATGAGTTGGGTAAAGACCTGGTCTATCTGTGTTAAATATTTATTTCACAATGATGCCATTCTGAAAAGACTGTGACATCCAACTTTTGATAAACTGCTTGTCTTACATGGAGAGAAGGGCTTAGCTTACGAATTTTTTCCCCTTCCAACATTTAGAATTCTTAATGACAACCTTGGATCTTTGAAAATACTCTTCAAGTTATAACTTTGTTTTTAATGAATATAGGATTTATTATCATTATTACATAATTTGTTAATTTTCACTTATCAAAGGCATTGGAGTGGATATTTCAGATTGGACTTTCTACCTTAATGGCCATGCTGCTGTATCAACGTTGACATGAAGCCATTCAGTCATCCTAAAGTTTCAGTACCTTTCCCCCCTTTACATGGAAAAATTTCCAGTAATATTATATCTTTGATTTGATGGAACAGATCTTGTGTTCATTCAAGTTTCCTTAATAGCTTTTAGTAAATTTCACAAGTTGATGTTAGAAAAAACTTGTTTTAGGGGATTCATCTTCAGATTTGAACATCATGCCTTCATATTGAATTTTTCTAAAATGTTGCTCATAAAATTATATCAAGATACTTCACCAATTTTCTCTGGACCATCTAAGACTTAATTTCGAAAATGTTGCAAGAATAGTGAGCTAACTAAGCTAGTTGCTTACTTTCTTGGTTCTTCCCTTCTTTTTTGGCTGGAGGAAAGAAATATTTATTGTGTTTCAGATGTTGGCTATTTAAATCCTGCCAATGTTTTCAATAACTAAGCTGATTTAACCTTCTGGCCAAAATTTTATGGTTTGAAACTTTTCATATTTTCATGATTTCATAATATTTTGGCAGTTGAGCTTGAAACAAGTGTGTGTACCTTGGTTGTATCTGTTCCTTGCTATGTTTCTCAAACTTCACGATATTTTGCTCCTTATTTAAGATGTTCTTGCACCATATGTCTTGAAGGGTGCCATGGAGATTTGATCAGCTTATCAGTTATCTAATCAACAAAGAAAATTCTGCTGGTATGGTCCTACTTGTTCATAGCAAGCTGTCAGGTAGCTGCTGATTTTGTGTTAAATTTGTTCCATATCCAAAGTTTGTTTGACTGCTTATCTATGGCATTTTCTGAGGAAATAAGGTTAATATTTTGTTTGTTTGCGCATGAATCTAGGATATTGTGCATTACATGCCCACAAATGCAGCTTGTTCCCGAGCAGTCTGTGCTGCCATTTTGCAGGTAGCTGCTATTCACTTTGATCGACATTTTGTTCTTTATATACTTTATCTGCAGCTTATGTACTTTACAATAGAGATGGTGTGACAAAGGGATTTTTGTTAGTCTGTTACCATGATCATTTAAGGAGAAATCCTGCTGAGATTCACTTTTTGATAGTTTGAAGTAGAGGAACCTCTATACTATTCTGACGTATCATTTATGGAAATTAATTGACATTTCTATGGTTTTTGACTAATATGTGCATATTTTAGTCCAGAAGAATATGTTAGTACCATGAAACGACGGTGACTTACTTTATTATTGCCTAGTGCAAAAAAAAAATTCTTCCAATTCCCTACATATTGATTCACTTGCAGCTTTGGTCATATTACCAATTTGAATGTTCAGGCTCTAGTTAGTGATCGAGAATACAGAGCAACTCTTCTTGAAGCAGCTGCTATTATTGACTTGACTTCAAGCATGAGAAAGGAAGGTCGGGGTCCAGAGTTAATGCCTAAGGAAGCAGATCCATCTTCAACTATAACTGCCTATAGGTTGGTATCCTGTCTTTCATCTTGGAATGATCACATGCTTTTATTTATTCCTCATTTTTCAAAACTGATTAAAAATCCCCCTTTTACCAATAAAGTCTCTATCAATGTTGTCAAGGGCATAAGGTGCATTCTAGGCGCTATAACCCTTATATTGCCTGAGGCGCAAAAAAAGCGCTCGCCTAAGTGAAGTAAGGCGCAATATGTATATGTGCGTGTTCTGTATGTGTGTCTTTGTATATATATAAAATAAGCTTAAGATATTTAGTTATGATAATAAACTCTAAAGAGTGGTCTCATTTATCCTATAAAAATGCAAAATTTTCTTTTTCTTTTGTTGGCCAATATGCATGATTTTTGTATGGTACCATGTTTGTTGTTAAAAACTCGAAAAATAGAGAGTTATTATCCTCTTTCTTATTAGTAAAGGTACAACTAATGAAAAAATTTAGAAATTAAAGAGAACTTAATCAGACGAGCTTTTTTTGCGTCTATTGACTTATAAAAAAGCGCTTCTAGACACACTAGACGTGTGCCTAATCAAATGCACCTCGTCCGAAAGGGTCTGTCGCTCTTTTGTTGTCTGATGCTGAGGCGCAACACCTAGACGCGCCTAGGCGAACGGCTTAACAAAACTTGTCTCTATCTGTCTACATGTAATTTATTCTCCATACAAATTTAACAGTATGGTGACTGATATATTCATATACCTAATGAGATCAAGAAACTATTGGATATTTTTACAGAAAACTCTAGGTCACACTCTTTCTTGTGATTGATTTTACTCCATGATCTTTTTTTCAGCTTTTATGCTACTGCTTTCCTTTTTTTCCTTATTGAGAATTCTAGTGCCTTGCAGATATAACTCCCTTTGTGTCTGCATGGGGGATGATGACATTTTCAGTTCCAACCTTAATGACGACCAGCTTAGAATGAGACTTGGACACATGGCTAACACTCCTTGCCAGGTACCATACACGGACCTGGCAATATTTGACACGACATGATTACACAACACGGAAAAAATAACTAAAAAACGACACGAAAACATAACATGAACACGACACGAATACACGAATGTTTCAAAATCTATATAATACAAATTATTAACGTATCAAAATTTATATAAAATATAAAATACCTTAAACACGATTATGACATGACAAAATACACGAACACGACACAGATACACGAAGTGCCAAGTCCACCTTTCCTATTTTTGTACTCATAGTAGCTGATGTTGGTAATGTTCATTACAATGTGAGACAAATCCATAAACATCATAACTCATAATCTTGGGGAACCAGCCATTTTTTCTTTGTGGTATAACATTCTCTTTCTCCTTTGGAATCGGTTTATGACATTTATCGTAGCGTTTTCTTAATAACTAGGACTCTCAGTGGTACAAGTTCAATAATTTAAAGCTTGCATATGTGATCTATGTTGTTTCGACTGTTGATTTTTTTTTAAGTACCCGTGTCCGACTCATATCCGGGGACATGGGTATGGGAATCTAATCCTCCAAGAACCCTCCAAATATATGAAAATCTAGAGGGAAAAAATGAACATACCCGTGTCCGATACTCACATCCGAATCCGAGTAATATAGTATGTGATGGTTTTCTTTCAGGTTTTCTTTTCTTTTCCATGGATGATGAATATGTGCCAGAATATGTTGATAAGAAAGCATTGGTTGAAAGGTGAGAACCGAAACCCACTTCCAGTTAATGTTTCTCATGCAACATTTTTGCATTCAATTCAGCATCCTATTAGTAACATCTCATTATTGCATGCAAGTGTGTGCATATCTTTGTATGAGACAGAGATAGGCAGACAGTTGTTCCTTATCGGATCAAATGATCAGGTTGGTCATTCAATTCAGCTTATCCTGTTTATAATCTCTCTTTATTGCATGCATGTTTATGCGTGTTTGTATGTGTCTGTGTGAAAGAGAGTTTGCTGATCTTATAAATGATCATGTTGATTTGTAAACTCCTGCAGATTGTGCAGAGCTATGGGTGGTGCAGAGAAAGTTGAAATTGAATATGGGAATTGTTATATCCACATTGCATAGGGCTAAGGCCCAATACCAAATCAGGCCCAAGAGGCCCATTAGTCTGGACCACCAGTCGTACTCTCCAAAGGAAATTACACCTGTCCATAACTAACCTGGTCACACAAGACATATGCGGACAAGCAGTTATCATAGCTGGCAGACGGACAGACTAGGCAGGCAACCCTAGATTCTCTATGACCCCAGATATAAAAGGCGTGAAGTAAGCAAAAAAACCCCAAATTCACCTCTCATCATCTTCTTCCTTACTATTTTACTCTTTGCTCTCTTGTCTTCAGAACTCTTGTTGACTTAAGCATCGGAATGCGTCCCGAAAACAAACTCCTGCGCCCTTCTTTCTCCATTTCAGGTCATGCTCGTCAGCTTCCCAACCTGCATTTCCACAAAGGGATCACCGTCGAGCTCAAAAACCCATCAATTGGAATCACTCCCTTTCTAACAGAGTCCATGAAAGCTGTGCAGGCAATTATTGACTCTGTTAGAAGAGGACCCAAAGGCTGGGAGGGATGATCCATGGAGCTAATGCTTTGATATTTTATACTCTGATTTTCTCTTTGATATTTTGTATTTTTTTTCTTACTCTCTCCATTCTCTATTAATTCATCATTTTCATTCTTAAACATGCTCAGTGATTTTGATTTTTCATAATCTATTTAACACAAGAAAAATCTTCTAAGATGATTATTTTCAGCTCATACTTTCTTTGCTTATGACATTGGTAGTGGAACTAGATGAAAATCACAGATTTCTTGAGAAAGATCAGTAAGGGGCTGCTGCCAGCCAATTATGTTATTCAGATTTTTTATTTTTTCAAATTATATACGACATATATTAGGATATGAGTATGACGTATGATTTTTTATTTTTTTCAAAGTATCCGTATTCGACATATATTTGGATATGAATATGACGTATGATCTTTTAAATATATGAAAAAAATTAAATATATTCGTATTTAATATATTTATATTTTATACTCAACTTGAATCGGAATAACATAACTAGGACAGCTGTTTTCAATCAGTCATATTTTTACCTAAACCACCAACAAAATAAGTTATCAGCTGTTTTCAATCAGTCATATTTTTACCTAAACCACCAACAAAATTCCAACATTGAACAAAGCTTTTTTGACTTTTCAGTTTTCAGAATTTAAAGCCACCAATGTTTTCACTTTTTATGGGCTACTGATTGAAGCAAAGGAGTTGGTTCCTAATTGTGGTGGGTGGTGGGTTGGTAACTTCCCAATAATGGCGCATGCATTTTTCCTTTGCTTAATGTAAACCTCAATGTTGGATTTGCTAATGCATTTTTGTCTTTGCTGATGCATCATCTTATACAAATTCAAGGTTTACCATTCCATGTAGACCTTCGTTCGAATTTTTTTTATTTTCTTTACTCATGCCTGGTTCTGAGTTGATTCGAGATGATCCATCGGCTTGGTTTATTATTTAAATAATAATAAAAAATTAAAAAATATATATTTTTATAATTAAATTTGAATTTAATTAAAAATATTTTTTTATTAGTTAAACAGTGATTGGATCAAGTCAACTCGAATAAAAAAAATCTCTGTCCAGGCTCAACTCAATATGAATCGAACCTGTCGAATCGGACGAGCTACCCGACCCTTAAGCAGGTTTAATGCTTTTAAATAATTATTGTTTTTTTTTTTTTTGAAAATTGATATATATATATATATATTTGCATTATTTACGTATCTAAAAAGTGTTATAGACAGCAAAAAATGCTTTCCCGCTGTTGAAACAAAGATAAATCAGACTAATTTTTTTATTACTCAATTCTCTTATTGTTATTCGATGTGTAATTCAATTATTAGATTTTTTATTTATTTTACCAAACGAAATATTAAAAAAATTTGAAAGATTGTTGTATACTTTATCATAAGATTTCTAAAAAATTTAACTGTTTGACTATTCATAAATAAAATATTATAAAATTATTATTTATTATACTCATATCTTTGGTAAGTAATCGACCAAACGAAAATTAAAAAAATATATATTACCATACTTAGGAATATCAGTTAAATTTAACAATACGTTTATTCGTTTCATTTTCGTATTATTTTTATATATTATAATCGTGTTTAAAGTATTATGTAATTAAAAAAATCTAACATATTTATATTCGTGTTATATAAATTTTGATATATTCATATATTTCTATCGTGTTCATATTATTTTTTTATTATGATATATTTTAATATTTTATTTATATTGTATAATTATTTTGTATCCAAAATTATTAAATTTAATAACAGTTAAGAGGTGAGGTTTTTTTTTTTTTAGATAAAAGAGAAAGAAAAAGGAAATAGATCCATAAACAGCTGTTGGGCAAAGAAATGAGCTGTGGCAGCTTCACACATTTCAAGTTTTCAACCATATTTTCAACTTTATTTCTGCTCCATTCAATTGGCAATTCAATCATAATGGTCCACCATTATATTATATTAAACCCCAAAAAAGAAAAATCCTCCCACGTGCAAAGCACATGCCTTTTCTCTACAGCCTGCTCCTATGTAAAAAGATTTTATTGAGTGTTTTAAAAATATTTTTTAAATTTATTTTATATAATAATATCTTCATCTAATTAAAAATAATAATGGAACGAGACGAGAGCAAAAATTATTTTATTTATCTTCGTTTCACTTTTGCATGGATGTTGAAAACATCCATTTTCATGAATGTCGATTATATATTTATATCCATAACCGTTTCACGATGTTCGACCTTATTTTTTCACTAATTTTTTTAATTTAATATTATAAAATATATATTCTAGTTTATTCATTAACATAATTTTAATATATATAATTTTTAATTTATATAATATATATAATATTAGTATATATCTAATATATATTAAAAATTTAAAAGGGATATATAGAATTTTTAAAAAGTAAAATAATAATTTTAAAAAGCAGGACAGTGCAAGCATTTATCGAGATAGTTTCGCTCCATTCCACTTCACTTTTCAAAAAAAAAAAACTTTTGTCATTCTAAATAGATCGATACGAAATTCATGAAACAGATCGAATTTTATTATCCTTACGTCTATTACATTAAAAATAATTAATAAAATTATAAATTATTATATTTAATATAATATTATTATTATAAAATTAAAAAGTATCTTAAAAATACTAATTAGCAAAACTCTATATAAAACTATCAAAACTGAAAATGAAAAGGCAGCCAGCTGAGCTAAAGTGATGTTATTTGGGAAGAAAAGAAAGGATGTGAAGAGAATCTGTGACAATGGCCCTTTGCTTGGCTGTATTGACAGGTGTTTGATGAAATTCAGTCCTTTAGTCTAAAAAGCGAATGAAATCTTTTTTAAGCCTATTTTCTCCCAAAAGAAGAAGCTATTGTTTATGTTTAATTTGGACAGATTTTGTCTCCATTGGCATGGGAGAGTGACATTTGCTTAAATTATATTCTCAACTCCAATATCATCTTTTCCATGAAAACGTATTCCTCACTCCATCTCATTTTAACTTTTAAGTGTCCATCTATTTTTGGATGTTTCAATTTTTTTTTTTAAATACTTTATATTCTTATTTTTATGTTTTTTTTTTTCAGTATTTTACTTTTTAATTAATAATAAAAAAATATGATATATCAATATTATAAAAAATTAGATTTATAATATTATTAATTAAATAAATAAAAATCAAAACTTCTTTCTTAAAGTGTGGTACATTTAGGGATGGCAAAACTCAAATCGTCCAATGAATTTCGAATCGATCTGTTTTGAATGGAGAGGATTTTTTTTTTAGATAGTTGAAGCGAAATGAGGCGGGACGGTTTTTTTTGTTTGAAAGGTGGAGATAGAACAGTTCTGGTAATTACCTGCTTCGCTCCGCCTCACATCGAATATTAAAATTACTATTTTACCCTTAAATATTTAGCTTTAAAAAGGATAATAAAATAATACAACTAAACTTATTATTTTTATTTTTCTTTTTAAAAACTTAAATCTAATACTTTTTTTTCTCTCCCTAAACTAGAAATCCGTTTATGTTGAATATATATTTAAATTTTTTGTACAAATACTTTATTATTTAAAATTTTTAAAAATAATTAATAAATATCGAATGAAATGAAACGAAACGATTATAAATGTAATCGACATTTATAAAAATGATAAAGATATCCATCCGGCTCCGTTCCATTACAATATCCCTAAGTACATCAAGTCACTACCGAGCCCAAGCCAGATCCGGCGTCCTTATGCCAAAATTTGCCTAAAGCAGATTAGAGCAACCATGCCTTTTGATGCAAATTCGTCCTGTTTCAAGCCAATTCTATTCAGGTCGTTCTGACATAAGAGGAGAAGGAGAGGGGAGAGTTGAAAACAAGAGAAAAAAAGAAAGCAATAAAATTTTTAATTTTTTTATTATTCAAAAAATAACTTTTTTTATTTATTTTAAATAACACATGCTATCCACGTGTGCAAATTGTGCTAATCATATTTGGAGATGTGATCAAACAAAAAAACCCCCCAAAAGCACTAATTTCAATACCCTATATAACCTTTTTTTGCACATAACATACAACCTTTTGGCAAAAAATCACACTCACAATTTTAATCCTCTACAAGAGTGGTCACATGAACTTTAACCTCATCATGTGATTTTCAAGAGATACCATTATTTCTTTTGAAGTGATTCTGTCTTCGGAATTATTTTGTATCTTATGAAAAAGTTTTAATTTAACTTTCAAAGTTTCATTATTCTTACTATTTTATCACCTTTTAAAAAATTCATATTTTATTTTATTTGAGAAATAAACATCGATGTCTTAACATTGAAATGTTTTTTTTAAAATTTTCCATCATTCTGGAGAATCTTGAAATAATTTTCTTACTTAAAATTTTTTTAGAATCATTCATTCGTAACCCTTTAGAATTTTATATTCGAAAAGATCTTAATTTATTTTTTGATTTCATTGATTTTTAATTATGTAAAAATAAAATACATTGTGAGAATTGATTTCTATTTTAAATATCCTACATCTCCATAAATTTTATTACTATTTCCTAAAATATTATTAAAGAATTGTAATCAAAGTAAGATTTCTGGTAGTCCACTTTCTCAGCAATTTGGATGACCAATTTTACCCGTTTTGAACAAGTAATATACGGTTGAAAAGGTCTAAAAGTCAGCTTCAAAAGTCAAGAAGAAAGTTTTCTTAAATAAGGAATCTAAAATTAGTTTTCCTATCAACAAGTTCTAGAAATCAAATCTGTCTGTTTCTTGAACTTTAAGAATCAATATTTGTATCTAAGAATTTGATCTTTTTGACTCCAACATAGACCTGCTCATGGGTCGGCCGGATTCGGGCCGGGCCTAAACAGTATAATAAGAGCATTTGTGTCTGCCCAGACCCGGTCCGGCCCGAAATATGTCAAAAAATTTTTGACCAAGCTCAAACCATCTATGAGAATATATAAAAGCAATCCCACTCAATTTGAGAGGAAATGGGCAACCCAAAAAAAAAAAAATTGATGAAAAAAGATAAAAGATAAATATTTGTATATTTGTATCATATTCGTGTTATTTTTTTCATGTCATGATCGTATTCAATATATTATATATTTATATAAATTTAGACACGTTAATAATTCGTTTTATATAGATTTTGTATGTTCATGTATTCGTGTCGTGTTCATGTTATTTTTCGTGTCGTGTCGTATTTTAATTTTTTTTATGTTGTGTTCGTGTCGTATAATTATGTTATGTTCAAATTTGTCATTTCTAATTGACACTATTCAAATAACTCTTAATTTTGTGTCACATGTCACCGTGTTCATGTTACTTTATCATGTCATAATCATATTCAAAGTATTATATATTTATACTAACTATAAAAGTTATCTCCAAAATCATGAGAATGCTTAATTTGAAATGAGGAGACATGGCTTAGGGGACAACTAAGCTTGGAGATTAATTAGGATTTGGAGGGTACTTAGGGTATTGAGTTGCTATTTTTTATTTCTTTTTTGTGAAGAAAGAGAGAAAGAGAAGACAAGAAAGAAGGAAATAAAGGAAAGGAATTTTTTTTTTTTTTGTATTTGTGTTATTTTTTGTATCATAATAGTGTTTAATGTATTATATATTTATATAAATTTTGACACGTTTATAATTCGTTTTATATAGACTTTGGCACATTCATGTATTCGTGTCGTGTTCATGTTATTTTTCGTATCATGTTTTAATTATTTTTCTCATGTTGTATTCGTGTCGTATAATCATGTTGTATCTGAAATTGTGAGGTCTAATTGACACTATTCAAATAACTACCAATTTTGTGTCACGTGTCATCGTGTTCGTATTACTTTTTTCATGTCATAATAATTATAGGTATTATATATTTATATAAATTTTGACACGTTAGTAATTCGTTTTATGTAGATTTGACACGTTCGTATATTCGTGTTGTATTTTAATTATTTTTTCAATATTGTGTTCGTGTCGTATAATATGTTGTGTCCAAAATTGCCAGATCTAATTGACACTATTCAAATAACTCACAATTTTGTGTCAAGTGTCGTATAATGATTGGATTTATTGTTGGTCTATATTAATCTATAATAATCTTTTCCTTTATACCTATCTATCTGTAACAATACTTAAAATTGTCCCAAAGCAAAGAGAATGCCCAATTTCAATTTTGGGTGCTCTTGCTTCGGGACAACTAAACTTTGGTATTAAGGATGTTGGAGGGTTAGTTAGGGTATTTTTAAGTTTTTTTTTTTTTTTTTTATGAAAAAAAAAGAAAGGAAAGAGAAAAAATTATGTTCATGTTATTTTTCGTGTGTTTAAAATATTATAAATTTATATAATTTTTACATGTTAATAGTTCATTTTATGTAGATTTTAACACGTTTATTTATTCGTGTCGTGTTCATGTTATTTTTTGTGTTGTATTCGTGTTCGTGTTCTTTTTCGTGTGTTCAAAATATTATAAATTTATATAATTTTTACAAGTTAATAATTTATTTTATGTAGATTTTGACACATCCGTATCGTGTTCATGTTATTTTATGTGTTGTGTTCATGTTATTTTTTCGTATGTTCAAAGTTTTATAAATTTATATACATATTAATAATTCGTTTTATGTAAATTTTGACACGTTCGTGTATTTATGTCATGTTCATGTTATATTTTGTATTGTTCGTGTTTTAATTATTTTTTTCATGTTATGTTCGTATCTTATAATTATGTTGTGTTCGAAATTACTGGATCTAATTGATTATATTCAAATAACTCTCAATTTTATATCAGGTGTCGTATAATGATGAGAGTTATTATTTTTTTAAATTATCTTTACTCCTCTTACTTTTTTATCTTTTAATTTTATTATAAAATATCAATTCAAATTCGATAACATGTCCGTAATGAAGTGCAGGCATATATCTAGTGTTATTAAAATATTCCCAAGCCCGGCCGGCCCGCCCAGATTTGCTTTGCTTTATTGATCAATTTTCCAAACCAGATACAGGTTCAGGAAGGGTGATGCACCAATTGCTTTGTTGATTCTGAGAATTATTCCATTTCCAAAATTTATTTATACATTACAAACTAATAGATCTTCCATCAAAACTTCATAATAATAACTACTGATATTGAGATGCTTCTGTTATGGCTATGAAGTCATATACGTCGGTCAAAGCAAGCAAACATCAAGTGGGGATATGGCTAGACCTGCTCATGGGTCGGGCAGCCCATTCGGTCCGGCAAATTCAATTTGTATTGGGTCGGATCTGAACAGGATATTTTTTAATCTGGACCGGCCCGGCCCGAAACAGTATTTTTTTAATTATAATAATATTATTTTATTTGATTTTAATTTTAATTATAAAAATATATAAAAAAATAAAAAATATATATTTTTAATATTATAAACAGTAAATTCGGGCCTGGGTAAAGATTTTGAAAAAGACCGGGCCACGATCCGGCCCATGAGCAGGTCTAGCTATGGCTATAGCTAACCAATTATAATCCTATCTACTTTATTTATTATTATATAATAGCATCCGGGTCCAGTCTTAAAATTTTTTGCTCAAGACTCAGTCCATTTAAAAAATTGGCTTAAAATTTTGTCCAAAATATTTTTGTCTAAGCCCTCTCAAATATTAAGTGAATAGCTCGTTCCATGAGCAAATTTACTCCAACATCTTCTTTCATCTTAAAATTGTGATTTATAAGTTTTTTGACATTCTAATTGACATATTTTTTTTTCATCTTTTTAAATAAAGTCGAATTTGAAAAATAACATAAATAATCAAAATAAATATAGAAAACATAATGACATACTAAAAAAGAGGTATAAAATATGTAATTTTGGAACCTATCAAATATGCGAGATTTATGGGGTTAAATTTCAACTATAGCTTCTAATCTGTAGTTTTTTTTTCGAATTCATTTTAATCCTTTAACTTTTGAATTTCTAACTTTTGAAAATGGTTTAATTTTGTTTCTTTCATCAAATTGTTCCGTTAAAATTGATGTAATGTTCATGTTATGATTTACGTGGTAATTTTCTTAATTATTAACAAAATAATGTAACAACATGATAAAAATGAAGTCATTTTAAAATGTTAAAAAACTCAAATGAAGTAATTCAAAAGTTTAAAACAAAGTGAAACTAGAATTAAAGAAGTACTAATATTGTTTTTCTATAAGTTAAAAAAAAATACTAATTAAATTGTTGCATAATCAAAATTTTATCCTTGAAGTTGGTATATTTACATACTCTATTTTGTTTGTCCTTTTTTTTTTTTTTTCCCAGACCGATGGTTTTCAAACAATTTAGCATATTTCTTCATTTCATTACAGTTTTCAAATGAAAATAAAGAGATGTTCTTTTCAAGTTGAATAAAATCTACAACATCTCCCGACCAAAAGGTCGCCATAATTTTTTCCTTAAAAAAACTATGCATCCTTTATTTTCCTTCAAAAAAAAAAAAACATATAAATAAAAAATATTGTAGATTTGAAGTATACCTTTCCAAGGTTTGTACCAGTTTGAATCAAATTGAGTCGAATTTGGCCAAAGATTTTAGTAATTCGAATAGGTTCGAATTATTATTCATTAAATAAAAAATATTTTAATTTAAATTTAATTATAAAATATAAAAATAAAAATTTAATATTTTAATAAACAGTAAAATGAGTTTGCGGGTTGACTCAGACCCGAACCAACTCGGGGTTAGATAAAAAAATAAAAAAAAATCGAATCGCGGCTCGGAAAGATCTAATCTGGAGTCCTTATTAGACTTGATAAAATATATATATATTTATATCGTGTTCGTTTCATAATAGTATTTAAAATATTATACATTTATATAAAATTTAAAATATTAATAATTCATATTATATAATTTTTAATACATTTATATATTTATATTATTTTTTATATCGTATCTTATTTTTTATTTATTTTTTTATATCATATTTGTATATAAAATTAATTTAGTTAATCTCATCCCTCTACAATCATGACCCACATAATAATTCAACGTGCAACCATTCCTTAGATACTGTTTGGAAAGACAGCCCTTTTGTCCTTTGTGTATGTCCCAACATCCCTCTCCAATTTAATAACATGGTGAATTGACATTAATGCCCTCCTTACCCCACTCACCGACGCCATTCCCAATCTAAAGGCCGTGTCTCTTTGCCGTGTCGGTGCCGTATTGGGCGTTTCTAGATTATGAACTTCACTGGCATTCCAGTGAAAGAGAAGGGTATTATCGCCAACACGTAAATTTGAAAGTTCTATACTCCTGTACTTCTGTTGGTTTCATTAGGATTTTCTCCTCCCGTCGTTCTCTTCTCTATAGTAGTAATTTTTTTTAAAAGGCATTTTCAGTAAAATTTATTGATTAAAATTTGAAATTAATAAATTAATAAAATTCAAAAGATTGGGTTAATGAATGCTTATAAACAACTAAATATTTTTTATTACTATTTAAAAAATGTTAATCAATGTATAATAACATTAATTAAGATGATATTTAAAAAAAATGTAATTAATAATTTTTTAATTCAGTAAAAATAATACATCAAGTATATTTTTTTTTTAAATAAAAATTAATAATATTTAATTAGTGTTTATAAATATCGGTTAACTAAACTCATAAAATTTTAAGAAAGAATATTATTTTTAATGTATTATTTTTACTGAATTAAAAATATAATATATTAATTACGTTTTTTTTTTATAATTATCATCTTAATCAATGTTATTAGACATCAATTAACATTTCTCATAAATTAATAATAGGAAAAATTAATCAATAATTATAGTAAAAATTTTACAATCATAGCAATTAAAATATCAATAAATGAAACATTAAATTATGCTAGTATTATTTACATTTTTAAAAGTATAATTTATTCCATATGTTTTACTAGCCTATCAATTTTTAATTTTTATTTTAATAAACTTCATGAATTTAATTCAATAAAATTTTTCTAAATTTATTTGTAATGAAAATATTTTCACGTTAAAAAAATTATCTTATCCACTATTAATAAAATTTAAAAATTTCATCAAAAAAATTAATATTTAAAAATTTATCAAATGTTCCATTATAGTATATTTTAAAAAATAATAATTGTATATAAACAGGACCCCTCCTCTTAAGATCGAAAAATAGAACTACTTTGAGAAAAGCCGTACACATAATAAAAAATATGATAATATATTTGTTAGGAATATTAGTTAGGAATAATAATATTATTAATTAAAGCAAAAGTATTAATTATTATTGTTTTTTTTTCAAAAAGAAAAGTCATTCCACAGGGAATCCCATGAAAAGAGGACAAATGTTTTTCTTTAAAGAAAATAATTTTTAAAAATTAAATTATTATACTAAATAAATGCAAAGAAAAGAAGGAAACCAAGTTCAAGTGAATCTAGGACGCCTCTTTGGATTTGTTCTCTTTTTTCTATATATTTAGAGAAACCAGGGCAGGATTTTCTTTGATTCCATAAGCCATCTCTTAAAGCAGAAGTACTTTTTTTTTTTCTTTGATTTCATAAGCCATCTCTCAAAGCAGAAGTATAATTTTTTTTATCCGGCAATATTTACATTGGATGAACTAGACCTAAAAAAAGAAATAAGCTCTTTAAACAAATTCTTCTTCTAGGTTGAAGCATATTCAGTAAGTACATTACAGATTTACAGCTGTTTTTTTTTTTCTTCTTTTTTTTTATTGGTATTCTTTTACTATATATTTTTCCTTGATAAATCAAAAGTTTTGTGCTTTGAAAAACTTTTCTTGGAATGTGCTATGTCGTCAAATTATATTCTTTCTTGATTCTGGAGTATTTTGAATAAAGAAAGGTTCCATTTTTCTTGCTTGGTGGTGAAAAGAAAAGGGTTTTTTTTTTCTTTCTTTTTTTTCTGGCTATTTACTTTGTTTTAGCTTTGGTTTTTATGGTGTTTGGTTTTATTTTCAGATGCCAGAGAAAGGAGGGAACTTTCTTCCACTACCATTCAATGCATGGATGCTTCGTTCAAGTCCAGTGCATCAATGGCGTTTTGGTTTGTTAACAGCTTTGGTTCTTGTTGGTATGGTGGTAGTTTGGAGCATAGATGGTTGCACTATCAAGAATTTTATCCAGTCATGGCAGATTAAACAAGATTACATTACCTTGAAAGTTAACTCCTTGGCTAATCTAAACGAAACTTACCAAAATCTAACACATTCTCTTCCAAATCTTACTTTCAGTCCCACTTTAAACACTACCCATTTCCCCCTTTTAAGTCTAAACTCTAGTTTTCCTCCGGTTAATTCTTCCCTCGAAAGCAAAAACGTTACCCAGTTTACTTCCAGGGAAATAGCCAACTTTTCTGGTGTGGAAAAAGCTGATGAGAATTCAACAAAGTCTAATGATTTGTCAAGTTTTAATTGGGTTTCAGCTGAGCTTGAGCAGAACTTTACAGCAAATCTGTTAGCCAGATGGTTGGCTCCAGGAGGAGGAAAGCCTTGTAAGGAGTCTCAGACTGTGGAAATCAAGATTCCTGGTTTGGATATTGGAGAGAGTTTGGTGGAGTTATCAGCTGGTGAAATCCATGATTTCATGTTTCAAGCGGTTGATGAGTCTGGGAATGGTCGTTGTTTAGGTGGGGATTACTTTGAGTTTGATCTTTCAGGACACTCATGGAAATCTAGGCCTCTGGTCAAAGATTTTGGCAACGGATCTTACTCGGTTTCCCTTCAGGTTCATCCTGATTTTGCTGGTGAATATAATCTCACTGTTATTTTGCTTTTTAGACATTTTCAAGGTCTTAAATTTTCACCTGCAAGGTTTGCTTATGATAGACAGTTACGCCATATAGGGATCAGGTTTTTTAGGACTAAAGCTCAATTGCCAGAGCTGCAAATTTGTCAAAAATCTGATTTTAATACAGATGTTTGGTCTGGGAGGTGGACAAGACATGGAAAGAATGATGGTTGTAAAATTAGTAATGATGGTAGATATCGATGCCTAGCACCGGATTTTCCATGTCGAAATCCTTGGTGTAATGGTTCATTAGGACTTTTAGAGAGTAATGGGTGGGTATACTCGAGCCATTGTTCGTTTCAGTTGTTTTCGGCTGATTCTGCTTGGGGTTGCTTGAAGAATAGGTGGATTTTCTTCTGGGGTGATTCGAATCATGTTGATACCATAAGGAATATGCTTAATTTTGTCTTAGGTTTGTCTGAGATAAAATCAGTACCGAGAAGGTTCGACATGAAGTTTTCAAACCCGAAAGATCCCTCTCAGACGGTTCGGATCACTAGCATTTTCAATGGTCACTGGAATGGAACCCAGAATTACCTTGGTTTGGATTCTTTGAAAGATGAAGGGTTCAGGAATTTGTTAAAGAAGTACTTCTCAGAGGACAAAGTCCCAGACACTATCATCATGAACTCTGGCTTGCATGATGGTGTTCACTGGTCTAATATTAGAGCATTTTCTCATGGGGCAGAATATGCGTCATCATTCTGGAAAGAAGTTATCGAGTCGGTGAGGCAGAGAGGGTTAATCGTGCCACAAATCATTTTCCGGACCACAATTGCAACTGGCGGGTATGCAAGATCACTGGCATTCAATCCTAACAAGATGGAGGCGTTCAATGGGGTGTTTTTAGAGAAATTGAGGCGAGCTGGGCTGGTTTCTAGTGTGATTGATAACTTCGATATGACATTTTCATGGCATTTCGACAACAGGTGCAACGATGGGGTACATTATGGGAGGGCTCCCTTGAAGATGAAGTGGAGAGATGGCGAGATTGGACACCAGTACTTTGTTGATCTCATGTTATGTCATGTGCTGCTTAATGCTCTATGTGCAAGATAGTAGAGAAAGTGATAGGAGGCTTACTCGGTGTTTTCGGGGTGGAGAGCCCTCCGAAAACTGCATATGTGACACCTTAAGTGTAAGGATGGAAAAACCCAATCAGTTTCACGGATTATGTACCGATCCGATCCGACTGCAGGTAGAGACAGCTTAAGTTGTGCTTGGAGGCAAATTTATGAGGCAGTGAGTTCCATACACTACGTTTCATATTGGTCTTTGAGTTGAATAGAGTCGGCATTCATTATTTGTTTATTGATTTATTATTACCATATATAGTTGCTTCACTTGTAGATCATTAGAAGCCCTTGAGTTTTGAAGGGTCGATTTTTATATATTGATTATCATATGGAATTGCAGTCGTTCTCGTGTCTGGTAAAGTTCAAACATCATGATTGTTAAGCCATTTTTCTAACTTTTGAAAATTCTGCTTTAGTTCATGTAAAACAGTGATTTTCATGGTATCTTTTGGCCACAATACGCAGCAGCTGCATTGGCCATTTATAGGTCTATATATAATGTTGCATATATCTAGAGATTGTGGAACTTGTATTTGAATTTTGAGTGGAAATAAAAGTAGACCAGTGTTAAAAAACCGGGACTGGTTGAATCGAGAATCGGTGGTCTGTCTGGTTCGGTACATATCATAAAATTGGGAATTATCTAAATCGGTTAAACCGGTAAAAAATTGAAAAAATCGGTTTTAAATTTTTTCTTTTAAAGTTTTTTATTTTTTTTTGAAAAAATTTTATTGTATATGATGAGAATTGAACTTTTAATCTTTTAAAAATCTTCAATCTATATAAAAAATCATATCATACCAATTAATTAATTAAATACATATATATTGTATATTTATTATATTTAATCTTTATTTAGTTTTTTTTTTAATGTCTCATCTATTTAACTTTAGGTTTGATCTTTTTAACACTATAGTAGACATTGTGAACTCAATTTTTTTTTCTGCTGTCAGAGAAATAAGTAGGAAAGTTGGGTAATTTTGATTGAGTCGTTCTGAAATTTTCTTCAATTTCATCCAAAAAAAAAAAAAAATACAATAATAAGCTTAGGGTATTTATCGTTCCATTCAACTTTGGCATAATTTTTGGTGGGCTCAATCATTTGTGGAAAGTGTCTTTTTTTTTTGGGGTACAAGTGAAAGTTAAATTTTGAAGCATGCATCATAATGACTAGCATTAGGCCATTAGTTGAACTAACTAGGTTATCTTCACAGATACGTTAGCTTCAATTTGAACTTTGACCACTGCGATGGACTTTTCTTTGAAATCATAAAAATTAATCTAATTTCATGGTTGAAAAAAATTAGATTGAATGGGTAATTAAAAATCGAAAGTTTATCCTATTCGATATGATGCATAGAATTGGTTATTGGTTGAACCGATAAAAAAACGATTAAATCGATTAAAAAACAATAATTGATTATTTTTTTGAATTTTGAATTTTTTTAATTTTATATTAAAAATCATATGTATTATTAAATCAAATACATATTTTTATTTAATATTTAATATTTTTTAATTAAATAAACCAATCTAAACAATTGGATCCGGGTTTAAACTTTAAACAAAGTCTCTACACGAGGAACAGCTTTGCATATCAGTTTGGTTGTTCTGATGGATATGGATATGGGAGGAAATGGGTTTCTGTTTTGGGTTCATTACTTTGCATTAAGTTGGGAAAGAAAAAAACTAACCCTAAATAAATAGGTTTTAGTTGGGCTTGGAATGCAATTTTGGGCTTATGAATCAGTTTGTTCTTGAAGCATCAATTGCTTCTTTTGGCAGCTTTTGCTACACCAAGAGTAAAGCAGTAACAACTCCAATATTATTTATGTATAAAATTAAATAAAATAGTAATCTCAATTATATTGGTAAAATTTAAATGGAAATTTATCTTAAAATCAATTAGTAATAAATCGAGTTGTATTTTTGTGCCCATAACTAATGTGAATTTTTTTACATTTTATCACCACTTTAATACTCCTTATCACATATAAGATAGATCTGTTCAAGGGTCAAGCTACCTGCCTAACCCGACAAGTTCGACCCATATTGAATCAGATTGGAATAACTATATTTAAATTCAGATCGGCCAAGCCCGAATTGCTATTTATTAATAAAAAATTTTAAATTTAATTATAAAATATATAAATATTAATATAAAAATAAATTTTTTAATACTTTTTAAATAGTGATTCGGATCCGAATTGCTTTAATATATATATATATATATATATATTCATACTATGATATGATAAAGAAGGAGAAAGAATCTGTTATGAAATTTTCTTGCATATAATTCATTAGATTATTTCCTTTTTTTAATTGATCGGATGCATTATATTTATTTTTAGAGAATATATTTAATTGATGCCACCAGCAGCACTCACCCTTTGCCTTGAAATGGATTCAGGATTATCTTTTGTTTTATACTCCAAAACGAGTTGCTTTACTTGCTTTGCTGCATATTACAACCATCTGACCATACATGTAGCCATATTATAAAATTCCATAAAATCCCCAGTTGAATCCTCATTTTTGTCTTAGCAACAATTAAATAAAAAAAGTAAAATCATACGTGATTTAAGTAAGTTGATTTATATAAATATTTTTAAAATATAATTTAAATTTAAATTTAAATTTTAACATCTGTATTTTTTTTATTTTTAAATTACCATATTTTTTATACTAAAAAAAATTATTTTTCTTATTGATTTGTTTATATATTTATATTTGAAACGATGATTAGTAGTGGTGCTTCTAGGTTTGGCATCCTGTCACATCCAAAATAAAAAATTATTTGGATGTTTCATATTAATAATTGAATTTTGTAAGGGGAATGTTTTAAGAATATTTTTTTAAATTATTATATATAATTAATAATTTTATTTAATGTATTAAAAATGATGAATAAAATATTAATTTTTATATTTAATATAATATTATTACTATAAATAGTATATTAATTAATCTTAAAAAGTATTTTAAGAACACTTATTAATAAAATCCTTAATAATTTTAGCAATAACAAACAAACTAATTTCTTTTTATATATTCAAAGCTGCAGGCTTTGATCAATTAAGGATGGTAATTGAACGAAGCGAGGTGGAGTTGTCTTATTCATTTTTATCTTGTTCTTATAAGGATGTTGAAATATTATTATCACTCTCACTTCTATATATGTCAGTTATATATATAATTACTAAACATTGTTCCACATCATTTTTATTAATTATTTTTAATTTAATGCTATAAAAAAGTATTATTATTTACTCATGAACATAAATTTTAGTATATATATATATATATCTATTATATATACTAAAAATATAAAAAGTATTATTATAAATAGAAAATTTTTTTTATTTTACTTTGAAACATGTGACGGTTTTTTTATTGAGATATAGCCAAAAAAAAAAAAAACCAAAATACCGTTGTTTTTGGATTAATTCCCAAAATTCCTTTTTTTTTTTCTAGCTGGGAAATCGCCATCCAGTGTAAAAATTTCAAAATTTGTAAAAAACACCAAGGGAAATCGCCATGGGGGGTGGCGATTTCCCTTGGTGTATTTTGCAAAATTAACCAAGGGAAATCGCCACCCCCATGGCGATTTCCTTTGGTTAAATTTGCAAAACTTGCAAATTTGATGAAGGAAAATCGTGATGGGGGTGGCGATTTCCCTTCATGTATAATTTATTATTATTTTTAAATTAATAAACAAATTTTAAATTTATTTTTTAATTTGTAAATTTTATTTTTTTAATTTTAAAAATTATAAATTAAATTAAAATATTTTTTTATAGGTTTGGTTATTTATTTTTTTAAAATATATATTAAAAATGTAATTTAATTTATTATTACAATTTTATAAAAAATAAAAATATATTTCTTATTAAAATTTAAAAAGAAGATTATATTTTTTATTAAATTTTTATATCAAAAATTGTATTTTTTATAATTTTGTAATATTATAAAAAGCAAAATTTAATTTATATCAAAAATAATTTAATGATGTAAAATGTAAATAATTTTTTTTTTTAAAGAAATTTATCGAGTAACTTTTTTAAATAAAGAAGTTATTTTTAAGTTGGTATCGTAAAATAATTTTTTTAATTTGATTATTTTTTTTGAGTTGGTATTCGATTAACTCGTGACATCAATTTAATCATTGTTTTTAATAATAGTATAGATTGTTACAGTTTAAAACTGGATATTTGATAAAATAATTTTAATTTAATTTATGATTAAAATTTTATTTCTTATTAAAATTTAAAAAAGAAAATTAAATTAAAATGAAAAAAAGAAAATCAACTTATCATGTAATTTGGATTATTATATTAAAATTAAATAACAACATTAAGATATAAATTAAAATAAAATATAACAATTAATTTCCAAACAAATTTAAAATAAATAACATGAAATGCAAAACATATAAATTTATATATTAGAAATTTAAAACACATTATTCTCGTTATATTAATAAAAGTACATTTATTCTAATTATTGCGTGGTGTAGAGCAACAGTGTCGAGCTCTTCTAGTGTGTGGTGGTTGCACCCGTCGTTTACATTTTTTTTTTTGTTTTTTTTTATCTAATTTGTTTTAATATTTTAACAAAATAAAAAAAAAAATTAATAAATTTAAAATCATAAAATATACCTTACGAATTTTTATATATTTTTTTAATTATAAAAAAAAATTAATTTAATTTATAATTTTTAAAATTAAAAAATAAAATTTACAAATTAAAAAATAAATTTAAAATTTGTTTATTATTTTAAAAAAAAATTATACATGAAGGGAAATCGCCACCCCCATGGCGATTTCCCAGCTAAAAAAAAAGAGGAGATTTTGGAAATTAATCCAAAAATAACGGTATTTTGATTTTTTTTTTGGGCTATATCTCAATAAAAAAAAAAATCACATGTGACAACTCTATTGTTTATAAAATATTTAATCTGAATCTCTAACTAAACAATTAAGTGTATGTGGTTAAAACTATTTTAGCCTATTCAAATTTTAAAACAAAAAATATATATATAGAAATCGAAGAGAATCTGTTTCTTATCTCTACCAAACGAAATCGTGTGAAAGTTTTTTTAATCTAAATTTGTCCAAAATTAAGGGTTTGATTTTCTTGAAATCTAAAAAATTAAATAGAAATAAAAAACAAAAACAAAGAAAATTCCTTGTTTCCCTTTTAAATTTTGTTTTCAATCTGATTGCTTTCTTCTTCAAGCCTGTTTCATCTTCTTAAAAAAACAAAACTAACCTACCCAAGTTCATTAGATATTTCTTTCTCAATAAAATGGCCAAAAAGCCCGTCAAATATTATGTGGTAATTATCTCTGTCTCTGTCTCTTCGTTGTTAAGTAGATTGCCTTAGAGTGAGTTTTAAAGTTTTGAATCTTGAGCAGGTTGACGCGTTTATGAGTTGGCTTTCAAAGGAAACCCAGTAGCAGTTTGTTTGAATTCTAGCAAAATTTTAAATATATATATATATATATTTACTTTGAAACAGTAAAACAAAAAAATAAAAATAAAGTTTCTGTTGATGTGTTTATCCAAGTCAGTAATATTTTCCCATGTTATTGTATCACTTAATTTCCACGTCAATATGAAATATCAACTAGTTCAAAAAATAACATGAGTTTTCTTTCGGATAAAATTAAAGGTTTTCATACGTAGAAATTAAAGAATAAATACCTAATTAAGTACAATAAAAGCATAAAAGTTTATTCAAATAAAGTGTACTAATTCAAGAGTTTTTTTTTTTTTTTTTTAATATATTAGCCTTATTTATATTAAGTTTAATATTAAATATAGTTAATAATTAATAAAAATATACATTTGGCTTAATGATATATCTTTATTATAAAACTAAAAGGTTAAATGTTCAAATCTCATTAATTACAAATAAAATTTAAAAAAATAAAAAATACATATTAAACTGGTGTTTTACTAGTTCAATCCTGTGTTATACTTGTTTGATAAATTCTCAATTTTAATATACTCGTCGAATCGGACAGACCACCGATTTAATCCGTCAAATCTTGTTTTTTAAGTAAAAAAGGAATTATAAATGGGTTAATTAGTAAATTAATTAAAACATTGAAATTATGAAGGAAAAAAATCTTAAAAAAACAAATTTATATAATTTATTTAGGGTAAATTTGAAAAAGATCCCTTTTATTGAGAATAATTATTTAATGATCTAGTTGATAAGAATAATTAAAAAAAATGGAAAAGTTTAAAATTATTAGAAAGGAACTTGTCTGGACCAATATAACCTTAATGAAATAAAAAGTGTTTCTTTTTTCTCTCATCTTCCCTCTTTCCCGTTCTCCCGTTATTCCCTAGTTTCTCATAGGTTATCATTTTGACCTATTTGTGGAGAGTAAGGCTTTCAAACCTTTTGATATTTACAGATTAGTGAGATAATAAGGTTGATAAAATCATTGCCTTAAAAGTTGGCTATTTATTGTTTTTATGCAGCCATCGCAAGATATTTAAGGGCACGAAACTGAAATGTCAAGAAGGCAACTAAAATGTTGAAAGAAATCTTAAAATAGAGAACAGAATACAAATCAAAAGAAATTCGTTGGGTAGGTTACAAACCAAAACCGATGGATTTTTTCTTTTTTCGAAGTGTTAATAAATAATTAAAAAGTAGAAATCCAATTCAAAGTCTGCCAAAAAAAAAACGTAAAAGCTAAGGTTAAATTTGTCTTTTCTGTTTCCTTGTTAATAATTTAAAAATTAAATTTTTTTTTCATACTTTTTTTTATTCATTATATCATTTAATAGATTACCTTTTTTACACGACATTTTTTTTTACATTTTTCTCATTTATCTATATGTATACAGGAATCTCGTGAGATTTCGTACTTTGGCTGACAGTCTGACACTATAAATTGGAAAAAACTTATAGGATTCTTGGCTGACAAGTGTTAGTCAAGGGATTCTCATGATTTTTTTTTTCATTTTTTTTATTTTTTATTTTAGGGATAATTTTTTTTTTAATTTTATATTCTATTGTTTTAAAATTAATTATAGATAAATATTTTCAAAAAAAATTACAAAAAATTAACAAATATAACCTAACTAACTTTTTTCATTATTTATTTATTTCATTTTTCTTAGCTGGATTTGAACATTAAGTTAAATAAATTTATTATTTATTTGATATTAAAATTATTTATTTAATATTTTAAAAAATTTTAATTGAATCCGAAAATTTTATTGATTTAATTTTTAATTCACTTTTTTCAATCTTAATATCAGATCTCTTCAACTCGATCGACCCTTAACAAAAAAAATTGACCGATCACCAAACTCCCCCTCTCTTTTTTCTCATAATTTTCTCTCTCATTTGAAGGGTGTTCTAGGAAAATACAAAATGATGTAGCATTTTATGGTATTAAAAAATATATGGTAAAATAATGGCTTTCTTTTATACTTTTCGTGTAAAACTTTCGTGCGCTAATTAGAACAACTTTCCTTGGTTCCTTTATATTAAATCGGCTTAAAATCACACGCAGTAAAATCTTCAACTCCCCAATTTAACCACTCCTTTTTTTGTGTGTAAATGTTCGATAGATTTTTTGGGTAAATTTTTAACTACTCCTTTTTTAGGACCATAATGGAGGTAGGGGCGAAATTCTTTTATCCATTAATATATATAATTTTTAGTATATATAATATATATAATAAAAGTATATATAAAATATTACTATATATATTATTTTAATATTATAAAAAAATAAAATAATAATTTTAAAAAATAGACAAAATAAAATAAATATTTAACAAAACCACCCACTTCATTTCGCACCTACTTTAAAAAAAAAAAACAAATATGTCCATTGAAACATATCGGCTTGAAATCAATTGGATGAATCGACATCTTATTTTTTCCCCAAATAAACATGTACTTAATAGACAAAATTACAGTATTAATTTTCTAAAAGAAATTTTCTAAGAAAAACTAATTTATTTACCCACAATCAAACAAAATATAATAGAGATGAAAAAAAAACGATGCTTCCTACACACTTGCAAAGCCTACCCGAAATCCAAATCAATTTTAACTTTTTCAATACCCAACACACCAAAAAACAATTGAAATAAAAGCAATCAGACAAATACCCAGAAATCTAAGTGTTTGTTGGGCTAAAACCGCAAAGGAAAAACCAAACACAAAGCTAAAAGATCCCAGTACATTTTTGTTGTTTCCTTTAACTTTCAAAATCTGGCAACCATAGAAGGATTGAGGGCACGTTCATCGTTGAAACAAGCGATCTTCGATAATAACAACGACGACGAAGAGTGTAGGCCTTGGCGTCGTAGGTTGTCAATGGCTTTCACCTGGGGCTCTACTCTCAGGATCACTCTTCTTCTTCTTCTCCTTGCTGCTGTTGTTTATGCTTGTTTCACCCTCCCCGTTGAAAAGGTTTGGTTTTCATAGCTTTTTACACATTTTCTTGATCTGGGTGAATTTTATTTTTTTATTCATAATTTTGTTTTTTTTTTTTTTTTTTGGGTTTTCGCATCTGGGTATTTGTTGTTTTATCTTTTTTACTGATAATTTGCTTTATTTTGTTAATTTTGTGGCTTTTTTTTCTTTTCAATCCGAGTAATTATCTTCTTTCTTTTTTATTGATCTTTCTTGTTTCTATGATTTATTTTTTTGGTTTTTCTATTCTGGGTTTTTCTTGTTTTCACTTTTTGGTTGATAAATTGTGGATTTTTCGGTGTTTGTATTGATTGAAGATTTGAAATGTGGGTTTTTCTAGTCCAATGAGTTACCTCTGTGGCGTAGTTTGGGAGCTGTTTGTATATGATTTCCAATCTCTTTACTTTTAGCACATGAGATCATAAGTGCAAATTTGTGATTTTGTTCATAGGTTTCTGGATTAATTTGCAACAAGCCTGTACTTTGAACCCAATATATTTACCTAATTGTATCCCGTTGCTGAAATTAATACAAAGTGCAAAGTTGTGAGTATAGAAGGCAAGAGTTATGAGGTGGAATACAAAATTAACTACTAGGGTAATGAATTCTTAGGGATTCCGATTCTCCCCCAGCTTTCCAAATGTTAACTGTTAGTGTTTAAATTAAGCCGGTTGTTATTTTGCTACAATCTGTGTGTCGATGAAAATAAGTTTTTTCTTGCAGATTCTGAAGGATTTTTTGTTATGGGTTGAAAAGGATCTTGGACCCCAAGGTCCACTTGTGCTGTAAGTGATTTGAAATCCCCCTAATTTCTTTTTGCTTTCCATTAGCACCTATTGTTTTGTTTGCTTAATGCAATGCAATTTTTTGGTAATATATCAATCTAATAAATGTAACATAAATTGTTCATCATTGTTGAGACATTGTCAAACTGAGTTGAAAGTTTGTCACTTTGCTTTGTTCTTATAGTCTTAAGCAATATGTTTGTGTACACATAAACAGAAAGTGGATCATCTTCTTTATGTGAAACATGGGAGAATGTAACTGTATATGTTCTGTAGCATTGGATGAATAGAATGCCCCTCAATGAGTATTAATCTTAGCCTCTCATTGTTATGTAGAGTACCTCTAAATTTGAAGTTTTGGTGTGGATAATTGCCCAGTTTGCTGGTGAATTGATTAGCTGTAAATGACATAATTGTGAATTATTGGAATTTTTTGCCTTTCAAGTCATATTTCCTTGTTGATGTGCAGGGCTGTTGCTTATATTCCTTTGACAGTCTTGGCCGTTCCAGCTTCAGTGCTTACTGTAAGCATTAAACACCTGTACTGATGCTTCAGTATAGCCAAATTTATTATCATGCAATTTTTTTTCTTGTTCATTTTGCCTTTTTAACTTATCATTGGTGTTTCCCTCCTTGTGGGATCTGGTTTGCATTCCTTCTTAGTGGTTGTCTTATGTTGAGTAGGCATGGTGTCCATGCCAGTGGAACTTGCCTTTATCTACTATTTTGGATGTAAAATCCAGTCAATGCTTGATGCAGATTATTGTGCATGGCTCTTTTAGGAGCTGTCAGTCAACCCTATATAGAATAGTTAATTATCTGTTAATAAACCTAGAATTAGTTTTTATAGATGAGTTGGTAGCCCTGTCTAAGTATCTGAAGGTTCCCTTGCAACAACTAGTGTTGATAATAGTAAGCACAAACATCTAGAGTAATGATATGGTAAATTGTGGTTCTTGTTAACTTGACACTTGTTGGTAAAATTCTATGCTGCCTATTGGAAAATTAAAAGCAAAACAAACCATTTCTTACCCTAAAATTTTGTTTCTCATATACTGGAAGAAAGTAATCTATGATTGACTTGCATTCTTACAGTTAATGTAATATTAAACTAACCCTATGCTCTTTTAACTTCTTGTTTTCTTATTTTTCTGTGACCTGTCTAATTCAATTTCTTGTTGTTATGTGACATATTTCACTCTGCAATGCACAGTTGTAGATTGAAACCTCCTTCCAAACATTAAATCAGAAATGAATAAATCTTAAACTTACCAGGTATTGTGTTTCATCTTTCAGCTTGGTGGTGGTTATCTTTTTGGATTGCCTGTGGGCTTCATTGCAGATTCTATTGGTGCAACTGTTGGTGCAGGAGCAGCATTCCTTCTTGGCAGAACAGTATGTTAATTGATTTCTTATGAAACTTTTAATGTTATGCCTTACCGCTTTACCGTTCATTGACAAAAGCTACTTATTGATGTATTGGATATCTCTTTTCACTAAACTTAATCTCGTGCTTTATATTTACTTCCATTTCTTATTTATTTCTTGCGTGTCTCATTCAATTTTCGTCTTACTATGTTGTTCTTGTACAGATTGGGAGATCATTTGTTGTTTCTAAGTTGAAAGATTATCCTCAGTTTCGGTCAGTAGCAATTGCAATACGGAGATCTGGCTTTAAGGTTTGTAAGCTTCATGTTAATTTCTAAAGGATGACATCATGGTTTGTAAGATATATCTATCTCTAAGGCCTTGTTTCAGAACATCACATAGCATTTATTAAATTTATGTTATTTGGTGGCCTTTGGCATGAATCATTCTTAATGCATTGGAATGAGTTAAGAAATGTGATGGTATTACGACTTCATGAAAAATGCTAATAGCCACATAGTGGAATAACAAAATGTCTTCTTTTCTTCAGAAGTTTGAGAAGTTCAAAGGACATTGAATTAATAAAAAAAATTGTCTTTTCAGGCTTTCAGTGAGTGATGTTTTGGATTATCTAGATAAAAATGTCACTTGTTATTTCTATCCTTGAGGGCATGTTTGCCAACACCATGCAGTATCTCTTTCATTACCCTTTTTTTAGGCCCATGTGTCAGTCATGCTTATGATCATTTTTAAAAAAAGGTGCTAGTCTTGTAAATTTGTGGAAAATGCTATTTATACCTACTTCAATGAATATGTCATTTTCAACCTATCACAATGTTAGATTAAAAATATCTTTTCTTTATGGCTCTGAATTCTGATCAGATCTTATGTACATTTGGTAATCCTAATTTCACATCGTTGATACATGTATTATTTAAAGTGTCCGTGGAGGAAAAATAGTTCTCTTATAAAGCATTGGTATCTATCACATGCTACATTCAAGTGTTTTTGTTCATTGAATCCTTTTTGTATGGTTTTGAATCTGGATACATGTTCTATTTATGTTTGGTTACTTTGGTATTTGGTAATTCTAATTTGTTAACATGAAATTCCTTGCAATATCCGCAAAAATTTAAACTTTGCCTGATGGTTTCTGTGGCAACACTGCATATTAGTTTATATCAATTAATGTTTAATTCAGAAAATGGATAATAAACATTAGAACTCCCCAAGGTAAGCAGTGCGGTCATTTGATTCTACTGTTTTATTTATTGATCAAAACTCTCTTTGTCAGATTTCTAAATTTTCTTCTGTTGTTGGACAGATTGTTTTGCTGCTTCGACTTGTACCCTTACTCCCATTCAACATGTTGAATTATCTGTTGTCTGTGACCCCCGTCCCAATTGGAGAATACATGCTGGCCTCCTGGTTAGGGATGATGGTATTTGCATCTCTATTGAACTATGTTACTCCAACTCTTCATTTTTCTTGAAATACCCTTGTCCGACACATATTCGGACATGAGTATGGGAATATGACCCTCCAAGGACTCTCCAAATACATGGAAAAACTTAAAAAAAATTGAACATACCCATGTCGGACACATACCTGTATCCGAAACTCACACCCGAGTCCGAGTAACATAGCTATTGAACTATCACCTTCCAGTTATTCTTTCCAAGAATTTCAGCTTGCTATTTGTACGTGTTTCAGTTTTTGGTGGTTTTGTTATACTTGGGATTTAACATTGAGAATGGTGTTTGTTACAGCCAATAACCCTTGCTTTGGTTTATGTTGGAACAACTCTTAAAGATCTTTCTGATGTGACACATGGATGGAGTGAGTTTTCAACTGCTCGTTGGGTAAGTCATGTTATTCTTTATATGTTTGATTGTTTTCAGTTTATTTAGTATTTGTATTTTAAATGATCAGGCCTGATGAATTTAGGACAATAAAGATGCTTTACTTGCTTCATCTCATTTCTGTCTTGTATTCTTACCCATGTTTGCTTTATGAATGCAGGCATTTCTCATATTGGGCCTTTCTGTGTCTGGTAAGTTGCAATCATTTGTGAATGCATGGAAACAACTGAATAAGTGATATTTTGCCTCTCTCTCTCTCCCTCTTATTTTTTTAAGTGTTTGTTTTCTTGCAATACATCTCTGTTTGAGAATACCAAACCTTCACCACTTCAAATAGTATTTATAAGTTATAATTTTTTAAGCATGTGATAGAAGATGATAGAAATAAATTAGTGCAAGGTTCTTATTAAGCGTCTAACCTAAAACCAATTGGCAATAGATGGAGAGGTCCAACTTGAATATAAGACCACAGGAAATCAAAGACTTAATAGATGTGGAATAACATCACTTAACACTCTCCCTCACGTGTAGCTCAACAAGGGCTTATACGTGGACAACCTCACAAGGGGTTATCAATCTCGCATGGGATTAGATAGGAAGTATAGAACACACCTGGTATCTGATACCATGTTAAGCGTCCAACTTAAAACTAATTGGCAATAGCTGGAGAGGCCCAACTTGAATATAAAGATCATAGAAAATTCAAGACTTAATAGATGTGAGATAACACCACTTAATAGTTCTCTTTCTCTCAAATTTTATTTATATGACTCAGTTGACAAGTGGACAAATTCAAATAATGTATAGCACTCAACATGTTTATTTGCCTACTTGTAGTAGAAACAAACTTCAATTATTACAAGCTTGACTATTAAGAGCTACCTTTGGTAACGCCTTGTCTTTTTCTGTTTTTAATCTAATGTTTTTACTTTTGAGTCGGGTTTAATGTAATAAATTCCAGGTTAAAATATAATGTCATCATCATAATCAAATGGGACAAAGAATTAATGGAACAAGATGGTGTCTTATGTGAAAAGAATATTTTGGATGAACTATGTTACCCGGACTCAGGTGGGTGTCGGATACGGTATGTGTCCGACACGGGTATACTCTATTTTTTTTTAAAAGTTTTTTCATATATTTGGAGGATCATACCTCCATACCCATGTTCGAATGTGTGTCAGACACAGGTGTCGGACACGGGTATTTTAGGAAAAATGAAGAGTTCGGATAACATAATAAAGAAAGATAGGATCTGCTTGAGGATTCATGAAAATTTAGGATTTTCTCACCACTAATTACATAATTGAATTATAATCCTTGTTTTTACTGTTTGCAACTTTTTTGACCTCGGTATTATTCATTTTTATGCAGTGGTTTTAATGGTTTGTGTAACTAAAGTTGCCAAATCAGCTCTGGAAAAAGCCTTGGCTGAAAATGAGGATAATATAGATAGCATTGTGGGTTCCCCACAGTTGCCCATTGTGGGTGAAGCACCTGGGGATCTCCACCAGCCTCTTATAATTAAGATAGAACCTGCTGATGACACTCATGAAAAATGAAGTAAAATTACTTGTAAATTCTTCCTCTACCTTCTTCATAAAGCTTCTCATATGTGATTTGTACAGATTGCCTTATTGACAAGTTTAGTTCTCCATAGAAATAGCTGATTATACAATTGAGATATTGTTGAGAATATGTCATTGTTGTGTAGTTTGCTGATTGAAAATCAATGAAAAGCTGATAATTTGCTACAAGAATGGGTGGGGGAGGTCTAGAATTTGGTAAGCAGTAGCTTTCATTGTTTGCGAGTGATTACTGCAGTCTAGAATGGGTGTAGTTTAGAGATGGCAAAATCCGATCTTACCGATGAATTTCGCATCGATCCGGAAATGTTTTTTTTTTGAAAAGCAAGTGTGGGGTGGAATGGGGTGGTTTTGGTAAATGTTTGTTCTATTTCGCTTTTTGAAATTACTATCTTACCCCTTAAAATATTTTGATATTTTTCCTTATATTTTTAGTATATATATATTTTTTAGTATATATATGTATATTATTTATATTAAAAAATTTTATATACTATAATTATGTTCATGAATAAATTATAACAAAATTTTTTACAACATTAAGTTCAAAATAATTAATAAAAATTAGGGTGTAGCGGAACGAAGCATTGTAGAGCGGTTATAGATGTGGATAAGATAATTTTCGGTTTTTGTTCCGCTCTATTGTCATTCCTACTAGTTTCAATTTTTTTTACATGTTAAGCATTATTTATTTTTTAACTTATAATTCTAAATAATTTTGATTATTAGTTAAATTTTAAAAATTAAAAACCAAATTTATAATATCAAAAGAAACAAAACACAAAAATTAAATACTTTTGTAGGGTTCATTGAAGCCTATTACTCCATGTTATGTTAACTATTTTCAAAATTTGTTAAATTGTAAATTCTAATATTTTATTTTTAAAAAAAAATCCTTATTCTATTATTACTCTAGACTTGTTTATGGTCGAGTCTCGATCCAATCTTTTTTAACTTTTTACCTAGGTTCGGGTCATGTTCGGTTCAGATCAACTTGAAAATTCGTTTTACTATTCATAAAATATTAAAAAATATTTTATATTAATTTTTATAATTAAAAAATATTTTTTTACTCATAAACAATAATTCAAATAAGATTGGCTTGAAATAAAAAAAAAAAAACTTATATTCAGACCCGATTCATATATGGCTCGAACCTGTCGACCCGTCTAAATTACTCTAACTCCTCTCTTTTTATCCCAACCCAAATCCTAGTAGTTTCTTGTAGTTGACTAGTTGTTGAAAAAGTTGGTTTTGCATCATTCACAGAGATTTAGAAAAAAAAAAAAAATAGATAGAAATAAAAGATAGTTTGGTTTGTTGAAGTTGACTAAGGAGATACAACAATTTGATAAAAATTAGTAACAATGAACCCAGAAACGATGAAGAAGAATCTGGAAATAGCAGAGTAAAAAAGAGAAAAAGTGTGTAAATACTCAATTTTGTCTCAGCTTTTTTAAAATCAATTCTTAATTCGGGTCCCGACTTAGTTTTTAGATAAATTTATGATTACAAATTACAATTCTGATTTTTTAGAAGATTTAAATTTTACGCTTCATATTTTAGGAGATTTAAATTTTACACATCGCATTTTTTATATGCAAAGTTTGTAATTTTTTTTTTTTTTTGTGCTTTAAAGCTTTGTGGATAAAAAGATTTTAAAAATTGATTTTTTTTCCTTTTTTTTCTTTTCATTTCTCTCTTCTTCTTCTTCTTATTTTTCTTTTTCCAAATAATTTCTAACAAAAAAAATTATCAACTTTTCAATCTATTTGTATTATTTTGGAAAAATATAAAAAGAAATGTAGGTGGCATAAATAAAAAAAATAAAAAGATTTAATTTTTAAAGGGTTTGATAAAGAATTAAAAATTTTAATATTTAATATTTAATTTATTCAAATTATCAAATAACATCATTTCAAACTTGTTCGAATATTTACAAATTAAACGAACTTAGAACTTGTGGAGAGGTAATATCATTGACACTTCAAATCTGTAATTTGCCCAACATATATTTATCTTTCAAATTTTTTTGAGCAAAAAAAGTTTAATCAAAATTAAACTAGACCAAAACAAAAATTAAAACTTGGAGAATTACTATTTATCTATTTAAAGATTGGATTATTCATCTTATTTAAATTGAATCGAGTTTGAATAATTTTTTTTTTTAAAATTCAAATCAAATCAATTCGATTCGATTCAAATTATTATTATTTAAATAAAAAATATTTTTTATTTAAATTTAATTAAAAATATATAAATATTAATATAAAAATAAATTTAAATATTTTCTGGAAATTTTTTTTTGGGATTATGGTTCATGAACAGATATGATGATATAAAAAAAAAAAAAAAGAAATGTATAGTGAACATTTCTTTCTTCACGAACAGACAAACAAAGATTTCAACAACTATTGTCATTTACATCCAACAAATAAATAAATAAATAAAACTCTATTAATAAGCTTTCCATTTTCTTGGAACTTTTTTCTCTTTCACTTTCCCTCTCTCCAAACATGGGTATCTCATGGAGCAGCACAAGCAACAGCAACAGGAGGAGAAACCAAAGTTACCTCTATGCCCCTCCACCTCCTCCACCTTTCTATTACCCCCAAGAACCCACTTCTCTTCCTCCTCCGCCACCTCCTCCTCCACCTTCAACTAGCCACCCTTATTCGGCGCATCCCCAAAACCCTTATCCTACGCACCCTCAACCCCCAGCGCCCCCAATTCACAACAATTACTACTGTTCCCCACCCTTCAATTCCTGCAGTTACTCAAACCCCATGATGGGTCGTTACCCTATGCATTACAATCCATATCACGCCAACCAGACTAGTGGGTGGCCCACGATTCGTGCTCATGCCGTGGCAGCGCCGCCGCAGCCACCGCCTCCTTATGTGGATCACCAGAATGCTAAGAAAGTGAGGAATGATGTGAACGTGCATAAGGATACGTTGAAGCTCGAAGTAGACGAGCAAAACCCTGATTATCAGTTGGTTTCTTTCGTTTTTGATGCCTTGTTTGATGGCAGGTAAAAATGATCCCTTTTCATTTTTTTTTTCTTGATTAAATTTGGGGTCTGGTTAAAGTTTTTTTTGAGGAAATTTTGGAGATGGGTTTAGTTTAAGGTTTATTATTTTATTTTTAGATGAAAAATTTTCAAAGAAATGAAACTGAAATCTTTATTCAAAGTTTTTTGAGACGACCATGATTAGATAACTAATGGAGAAAAAAGTAATCCAAATCAAACCCAAAGTTGGTGTAGCTGGTTTGATGTGACAAAATAAATTGAAATGATGGAAATTGTTTTTTGGACTAAAGAAAGATAGAAAATTAGGTTATGATTCATTCGCATCGTGTTCGTATTATTTTTTCGTGTCATAATTGTGTTTAAGATGTTATATATTTATATAAATTTTAATACGTTAATAATTCATGTTATATAGATTTTGACAAATTTGTGTATTTGTGTCGTGTAAGTATTATTTTTTTTAGTTATTTTTTTCTTTCTTCATGTCGTTCCAAATTTGTGAAGTCTAGATTATGGAATAGGATTTGGATGTTATATGGATTTTAGGCTAGTTCTTGTTACTTCATTGCATTCTAAAGCGATGCCGTAAACTGATCAAATCTGAAGGATTAAGAATCTTAATGAAGCTATTTCCTGAAACTTCCTGTCTGGCTGAGCAATAGTTAGTCATTACACTAGTTAGAAGCATTGGTGTTAAAAGGACTTGCAATCTACCGTGAGGCATGATGCAAACCACATTTTATAAGCAGATGAGCTTTCTTAGAATTGGGAATTGTGTATTAGGTGACTGCTTTTCTAACTTAACTAATCAAACTATGAGTACCATATAATCATTAGGAACTGTGAAGGCTATATTAGTGAATGTGGATTGTAATTGGAAGGCTTGCACTTGAAGTTCCCTTAGAAGATGCAAAGGTTCTCTTCATCCTTAGGGCTTTTAATGGCAATTGAAATGTATAAACCGGTATAGGAGAGAAAAGTAAATACTGCCTTTATTTCAGAACGTTAATCAAATGGATGAATTACAGCCCTTTAAATAAACTCTGGATGCCGAACATAATCCACTAAACTAGGAACAACCTTACTAATCTGAATTCAAACTTTAAAACAATAATAAAAAAATGGTTCAGGATAAGACCCTTAAACCTCCTAACAACCTGCCTAAAATAAGAAATAACTTGATAAAAAAAAAAGATAACCATCCGGATAAGATTGTAAGGATCTAATCCAGATAAGATCTCTAGAATCTAAATTCTGCTAAAATCATCAGAATCTGAATTATGCTACACTCCCCCTCAAGTTGGGCTAAAAACATTGAACATTCCGAGCTTGTCCACTAGCTTCTCGAATGCTGGTCTAGCAAGTCCTTTTTTAAGTAGATCAGCAGTTTGTTCGGATGTAGGCACATAATCCATGCAAATAGTACCCTCTTCTATTTTCTCCTTGATAAAGTGCCGATCCACTTCGACATGCTTTGTTCGATCATGATGCACAGGATTATCTGAGATACTAATGGCCAGGGACTCAAATAGCGGTGGCGTAGCGGTATAGCGGCCGCTATTTAGCGGTAGCTCCACCCTCCGCCACCGCTATTCAAGAAAAAACGAGTGAGAATTTCGTTCAAGTTGGTAGCGGTGCATAGCGGCCGCGAGAAATCGGTATAACGGTTATTGCCGCTATTCCGTTTTCAGTCCAGAATTTTTAAATTAAAAAAAATATTGGGGTTAAAATTTTAACCAATTCAGCAAAGAAAAACAAAACAAAAAAAAAACATAAAAGCAACGCTAGATATACATTCATTCAATCAAATTCAGCCTCAATCAAACTCAATCAAGATTCAAGAACAAGTAAGGAAGGTATTATAAAACTTAAAATTACCTTATTTTCTATTGAAAAAATTTAGGCAAATTTGTTTTGCAGCTAACTCTCAGGTACCCAACGAGAGAGGATCTCGGGTTGTTCTTCTTTTTTGGGTTTTTGGGACTGGTGAGAGGATTTCGGGTTGTTCTTCTTTTTGGGGTTTTTGGGACTGTTGAGAAGAATGATAACAAAGCAAGGACTGGTGTTGACGCCAACGTTGACCATATACAGTGTTAAAAGAAAGATTCAGAAATGTGAGGTTCATTTCCGCCATGGTCAACGTTGCTCTGCCTTTTTTTTAACAATTAGAGTTTTTGAGAGAGGCGTCTTGTAGAAAGGAAGAAAAAGTAGGAGATAATAGATAAATGACAGAGTTCCTAAACTCTTACAAAAAATACACCGTTTGAGTATCGGGTTAGAGTTTAGGGCTTTAATTAGGAATTGGGTTTTGGCCGTCATGGTATATTCAATGGATCCTATAATTTAAATTAATTTCATTTACTCATATAATTGGTTTTTTTGGTATTTATATTGTTAAATTTTTTGTATTAGATTATTTTTTTATAATTAAATAATAATTAAAAATGTCATTCATTATATAATAAATTAAAAATAATTTGTGATAAAAATCTTAATTGATGTGTCAAAAAAAATTAACTTACTTAATTGAGTATATATCAATATTTGTAGTGGATGTAATTTTAAATTGTTATATTTTAAAGTTTGTAATGTTATTAAATATGAAAGCTTGACATTTAATATATCAACTTGGTTAATTATTCATATTCATAGAAATTCATAGGTATAAGAATGTGTAATTTTTTGAATTTTCTCAATATGTATATTTTCTTATAATATTAAAAAATTATGAATATTTTTTCTTTTATAAATAAAATATCATAAAATGTCATAAACTATTTTAAAATTATTAAAAAAGAGTTTTTATAATTATAATTATGTTTTACAATAAATTGTGTAAAACGAAAAAAAATTCACGACCTTGATGACCGCAATGACCGCGAAAGCATCTGTTATGTCCGCAACCGCGATAAATGCAACGCAACTGAAAACGCATCCGCTACCGCAATTTAAATCTCTGCTAATGGCAGCCTTATTATCACAATAAAGCTTCATAGGTTGACTCTTCTTGACTTTCAATTCTTCAAGTAACATTTTCAACCATAGTAACTCGCAAATTCCTTGAGCCACCGCTCTAAACTCGGCTTCTGCACTGCTTCAGGCCACAACTGTTTGTTTTTTACTCCTTTAGACCACTAGATTACCCCAAACAAGCGTACGGTAACCAGAGGTTGACCTTCTATCATCAATAGAATCAGCTCAGTCAGCATCTGTAAATGCTTCAGCACTCTTGGCTCCATTTTTTTTCTAAAGAATGAACTCTTTCCAGGAGTCCCTTGAGATGCTTCAAGATTCTATAAACAACTTCCATGTGTTCCTTGCAGGGAGTGTGCATGAACTGACTAACAACACTAACTGCGAAGGTAATATCAAGCCAAGTGTGGGATAAATAAATGAGCTTTCCCACTAGACTCTGGTATCTTCCTTTATCAACCGAACTATCATTCAGTTGACCTCCCAAATTTGAATTTGGATCAATTGGTTTGCAATCTAGCATTCCAGTCTCCTTCAAAAGATCCAAGTTATACTTTTGTTGAGAAACAAATATACCTCTCTTGTTCCTTGCAACCTCCATTCCTAGGTATCAATTCAGTAGCAAGTGATTGTTTTAGCCTCAACATCTCTGTTGTATCATCTCCCGTTAATATTATATCATCAACGTAGACAATAAGAACAACAAGCTTACCATCTTTATGTCTATAGAACAAGGTATGATCAATGTGTGTTTGGTTGTATCCTTGCTGCCAAATGGCCCTAGTAAATCTATCAAACTAGGCTCGTGGGGACTGCTTTAATCCATATAGAGATTTTTTCAACCTACTGACTCTTCCGTTTCTTCCATCTTCATCGAACCCCTACGGTAGGTCCATGTACACCTCTTCCTCCAGATCTCCATTAAGAAATGCATTCTTAACATCCAATTGATGAAGCTTCCAGTCAAGATTGGTAGCCAAGGATAGAAGAACTTGAACTATATTCAGCTTGGCTAACGAGAGCAAAAGTTTCTTGATAGTCAATGCCATATATTTGGGTAAAACCTTTTGCCACCAACCTCGTTTTGTATCGGTCAATGGATCCATCAGCCTTATATTTTACTGTGAAGACCCACTTGCATCCTACTGAAGTTTTTCCCTCAGGTTTCCTCACCAATTCCCATGTCCCATTTTTCTCAAGAGCCTGCTTTTCTTCCATAATAGCTTTTCTCCATTTTGGAATCCTCAAAGCTTCTTGGATAATCCTTGGAATCTCTTCACGTGAAAGATTAGTAACAAATGCTCGAAAACTGGGTGACAAGTGTTCATATGCCAAAAAATTGGAGATGGGGTGATGGGTACATGATCTTACCCCTTTTCTCAAAGCTATAGGATATCGAGATCAAGTGATCAACCATTTTAGGTTCAGAGGTTCGAACTTGTATACCTGGATCTGGTTCGGACTCTTGACAAGGCTGAGGGTTCACAAGGGGTTTTACTTTTCTTGAATTATTTCTCCATGAGTAAACACGAAGCTCTGGTTGCTTTTGTAAATCTCCCCTTGTCGTAGAGTTTTTATTGTTGCTTGTAGGCATCATTGGCTCTGAGGATCAGGTTGAGTTTCCATTGGCGGTTGAGTTTTTGTTGGCTCAGGCTAACTGGGAGTTGGTGGACTCGGGTTTGATGAGTTAATGGGAGTTGGTGGACTTGGGTCTGGTGAGGTAGGACGCATGGGAGTAGGTAGACTCGGGTTAGGTAGAATGGCTGGCAATGAGACTTCCCAAAACGGTCTTCTCTACCATTTTCCTACCCCTGAAGGGAATTTTTGGTGTAGAAGGGATGTTTTCGAAAAAGGTAACATCCATGGAGATGAAATACTTGCGTTTTTTTTTTTTTTTAAAGAATAGCATTTATATCGCTTTTGAGTTGCTGAGTAGCCAAGAAAAATACATTTTAGGGCTTTTGGATCCAACTTGCTTTGAGCTATACATGTATATGAACAAATGATTTACACCAAAGATTTTTAAATGTATGGCTTAAAGGATAAAGGTTGGAAAAAATGTTGAGTGGAGTCCGATATTGGAGAACCCAAGTAGGTATACGGTTTATTAGGTAGCAAGCTGTGAGTATGGTGTCCCTCTAGAAGTGTTTTGGAAATTGGATGTGAACATGAGAGATCTAGCTACTTCAAGGAGATGACAGTTTTTTTCTTTTAGCAATACCACCTTTTGTTGAGGGGTATTTATACATGTATTTTGGTGTATGATTCCCTTTTATGATAAAAAATCCCCAAGAATAGAGTTAAAATATTCATTGCCAGTATCAGTATGAAAATTTGAATATTGGTGTTATACTGATTTTGGATTATAGAATGAAAGTTTTTGAATGTTTTTGTGGCTTCGGTTTTTTCTTTTAGGAGATAAACCCAACACACGCACGTATGGTCATATATGAACGTAATAAACCATTTGTCCTGTGAGATGGTGGACATGAGATAGACCCTAGATATTGCTGTGAATTAATGCAAAATGTTGAGAAGCTGTGTATGGTTTTGCGGGAAAATGTGAACGCATATGCTTAGCCAATTGACACACTTCACACTCAAACACTGTTGAAGGAAAAGAAGAAATAGTAAATCTGTATTTCTTATCTGTTTTATGTACATCAGAAGGTCTTTTATAAGCTAAATTAAACCAGAAAAAAATAATCCCTGTAATTAGGGAATAAATCAAGCACAACAATAAAATATTCTCCTAAAAATCAGCAGCAATATCTGCCTAAGAATCAGCAGTTACTGCAGTCAGCATTTACTGCTAACAGTCAGCAGATACTGCAGTCAACATTTACTGCAAATCTGACAGTCAGCATTTACTGCTAACAGTCAGTAGATACTGCAGTCAACATTTACTGCAAATCTGTTTTTCAACTCTCCCCCTCAAGCTGGGAAGTAAATATTTTCCATTCCTAGCTTGCTCACAAGTCTTTGAAATGTAGGACTAGTTAATCCCTTTGTTAGGAAATCTGCTAATTGATCTCCAGTAGGGACATAAGGTGTACATATCAACCCACTCTCAATCTTCTCCTTTATGAAGTGTCGATCTACTTCCACATGTTTGGTGCGATCATGTTGCACTGGATTATGAGCAATGTTGATAGCTGACTTGTTGTCACAATATAACTTCATCGGACTCTCTATTGTAATCTTCAAATCATTTATGATCATTTTTAGCCATAGTAGTTCACACACTCCTAGTGCCATGGCTCGAAACTCTGCTTCTGCACTCGATCTAGCCACTACTGGTTGTTTTTTGCTTCTCCAAGTAACCAAATTGCCTCCCAGAAAAGTGCAATAGCCAGAAGTTGATCTCCTATCTATGACTGAGCCTGCATAATCTGCATCTGTATATACTTCCAAACACAGACTTGAACTTTTCCTGAAGAGAATTCCTCTACCTATGTTAGCCTTTAAGTACTGCAATATTCGATATACTGCCTGGAGATGGGCTTCTTTTGGATCATGCATAAATTGACTTACTACACTCACTGCATATGCTATGTCAGGTCTAGTGTGTGATAGATAAATCAACCTCCCAACTAGTCTTTGATACATTCCCTTATCCACAGGTTCATCTTTAGCTGCATCTCCCAGTTTGTGATTCTGATCTATGGGTGTCTCTGCAGGTTTACAACCAGTCTTCCCTGTCTCCTTAAGTAAATCTGTTACATACTTCTGCTGTGAGATAAAGATTCCCCTTTTTGACCTAGCCACTTCAATACCCAAGAAGTATTTTAGCTTGCCAAGATCTTTTATTTCAAACTCTTTTGCTAACTTAGCTTTAAGAGCTTCTCGTTCTTGGTGATCATTACCAGTGACAATAATATCATCAACGTACACAATGAGTGCAGTAACTCCCCCTGATGCAGAGTGCTTAATAAACAAGGTGTGATCTCCTTGGCTCTGTTTATACTTCAGAGCTAACATGACCTTAGTAAACCGTCCAAACCATGCTCTTGGAGATTGTTTCAACCCATATAATGCTTTCTTCAGTCGACACACCCTACCATTTCTGTCTGCATTAAATCCTGGAGGAATTTCCATGTAAATTTCTTCTTCAAGATCACCATGCAAAAAAGCATTTTTTACATCAAACTGCTGTAGTGTCCAGTCAAATTTTGCTGCAAGACTCAGTAGTACCCTTACAGTATTCATCTTTGCTACTGGTGCGAAGGTTTCTTGATAGTCCACACCATAAGTTTGTGTATACCCCTTGGCCACCAATCTTGCCTTATATTGTTCAAGGGACCCATCTGCATTATATTTCACTGAAAAAATCCATCTACATCCCACGGGTTTCTTTTCTTTTGGTAATTCAACAATCTCCCATGTTTTGTTTTTCTCAAGTGCATCCATCTCCACTCTCATTGCTTGTTTCCATTCTTCACTATTTAGTGCCTCAGATAGGGTTTGAGGGATGGCTATGGAATTTAGGTGAGTGAGGAAGGCCTTATGTGAAGGTGAGGTTTTTTCAAAAGACACAAAGTGAGAAATTGGATGTTGTGTGCATTTTCTAGTAGCTTTTCTTACTGCAATGGGTAGATGTAGATCATCATTAAAAGTAACATCAGTAGAAGTATTTACCTCACAATTTGCTTCACTTCCAAGCATTGGTTCTGACCTTTGGACATGTTCTGGATTAGCAATGGATCCTTTCTTTCTTGAGTAAACTTGCAATGGCTTTGTGAATACTGGATCCTCTTGGCTGTCTGTGGCATGATCAGGTTTGGTTTCACTGTTTTGGGCAGGTTTGGGGTTACTGTTTTGGGCAGAATTAGGCATGGCAGAATTAGGCATGGAGTCGGGCATAGGTGAATGGGTAATAAGACTAGGTAGATGAAGGAAATCATCCTTCTCTTCATGAGTAGGTGTCTCCCCCTGAAGAGAAGGATGAAAGTAACTCTCAGACTCCACAAATGTGACATCGATGGAGACATATGTTTTACGGGTCGGAGGATGATAGCACTTATACCCCTTTTGAGTGGAAGAATATCCCACAAACACACATTTGATTGCTCTAGGATCAAGCTTGCTTCGATTATGAGCATGAACATGGACAAATGAGACACACCCAAAAACACGAGGATTCAGGCGATTAGGAATAGGAAAATCTGGAAAAAAATTTGAGAACACTTCCCAAGGACTCTTAAAGCCTAAAACCCGAGAGGGAACTCTATTAATGAGATGAGTGGCTGTAAGTACAGCTTCTCCCCAAAATTGTTTTGGAACTTTTCTCTGGAAAAGGAGGGCACGGACTGTGTCAAGAAGGTGACCATTTTTCCTTTCTGCCACTCCATTTTGTTGGGGTGTATCAACACAGGAGGATTCATGAATAATTCCTTCCTTTTGAAGAAATGGGGATAACACTTGATTAAAATATTCCCTAGCATTATCAGTTCGCAATCTTTTTATCCTCACACCAAATTGATTTGTTATCATGTTGTGAAAATTTTGAAAAACTTTAATCACATCAGATTTTTGTTTCAAGAGAAAGACCCACGATAGACGAGTACAATCGTCAATGAATGCAACAAACCACCGAGCCCCAGAAATATTAGCTACCCTTGATGGACCCCAAATGTCACTGTGAATCAATTGAAAAGGAAATGAAGATTTTTTATTGTTCAAAGGAAAGGAAATTCTTTTGTGTTTAGCAAACTCACAAATATCACAATGAAACTGTTGGATATCAATATTTCTGAATAGAGAAGGAAACATCATCCTAAGAACTCTAAAAGGTGGGTGACCAAGTTGAAAATGTCGAAGCCAAATTTGGTCTTTATTTTGAGTACTTGTTTCAGACATGAGCATGGATGAGTAACCAGCCCCAGTGTTCACATAGCCATCTGGGAACTCAAGATAGTAAAGTCCATTGCTTTCCTTAGCACGCCCAATCGTCTTCCCCGTAACTTGGTCCTGAAACACACAATGTGTAGGCAAAAAAAACAAGTTACAATTTAGATCTTTTGTAATTTGTTTGACAGATACAAGGTTGGTAGACAGTTTTGGCACATGTAAGACATTTTTCAAGATTAAGGATTGTCCTATATGAATGTCTCCTTGGCCAGCTACTGTTACTAAGGAACCATTAGCTATAGTAATTTTTTTATTGCTAGGACATGGGTTGTAAGTGGAAAAATTGTGGGAGGAGTAGGTCATGTGGTCGGTTGCTCCGGAGTCAATGATCCAAGAGTCAAGTGAGTTAGGTTTTGAGACACTAAGAGCACATGGAGGAGGAAACTTACCTGAGAGTGCTAATGAACATGCACCTGAAGTTTTTTCTAGTGAGTCAAGGAGCAATCTCAGTCGATCAATATCATCTTTATTGAATTCTCTATCACTTGGAGTAGTCTGATCAGTGAGATTACTGGTGATGTTGGCTTGAGCAGAATGTGCTTGTCCCCTCTGTTGCCATTTTCGGTTAGAGTTCTGTGGCCTCCCATGAAGTTTCCAGCAGTTTTCCCTTGTGTGTCCAGGCTTCTTGCAGTGGTTACACATCAAATTCCCTTTACTCATGTTTCTTGAATCTGATTTTCTGCTGTCCGCATTTGCTGCAGCAGATTTTCCTGAAACCAATTCAGTTGTGAGCAACGCTGATCCTTCTACTGGTTGAACAGCAAGCATGACTCCCCTCCTGCTTTCTTCAGCCCGGATAATAGATATTGCTTCATTCAATGAAGGCATATCTTCCTTTCCTAAGATTTGTACCCGAACTAGATCAAACTCAGCATTGAGGCCAGCCAAGAAATCATAGGTTCTATCCTTTTCTATGAAATTTTTTAAAATGACCACATCCTCACTGTTCTTCATTTCAATGCACCGGTAATGATCCATCTCCTGCCATAAATTCTTCAAAAGATTGGCATACTCCGTGACTGATTGATTTCCTTGTTTTGTAGTAGAGATTTTTGTTTTGATCTCAAAGATTTGTGCAGCATCATGCTTCTTTGAATATTTTTGACGAATAGCATCTCATATCTCTTTGGCAGTGGTTAAGAACATACAGGTGTCACTTATTTCGGGCACCATGGCATTCCACAGCCAAGACATGACCATGGAATCTTCTTCATCCCAAGCAGCAAATTTCGGATCTCCCAATTCAGGTCCAGTTCCGAGAATGTGGTTGAGTTTCCCTTTTCCTTTAAGAAAGGTTTTTACAAATTGCGACCACTTCAAATAATTTTTTCCATTCAGCCTGTACGTCGCTTGGATATTTTGTAATTCCCCATGAATCTGACTTACTGCAGTCTCTTCAGAATGGGTGATTTGTGAAACTTCTGACATTCTAAAAAAAATAGGAAAAGAACCAAAAAAAAAAATTGAGGAACCGAGGATAAAGGCTGCCACAAAGAGAAATGATTTAAAGAATACCTAAAGCTCTGATACCATGTTGAAGGAAAAGAAGAAATAGTAAATCTGTATTTCTTATCTGTTTTATGTACATCAGAAGGCCTTTTATAAGCTAAATTAAACCAGAAAAAAACAATCCCTGTAATTAGGGAATAAATCAAGCACAACAATAAAATATTCTCCTAAAAATCAGCAGCAATATCTGCTTAAGAATCAGCAGTTACTGCAGTCAGCATTTACTGCTAACAGTCAGCAGATACTGCAGTCAACATTTACTGCAAATCTGACAGTCAGCATTTACTGCTAACAGTCAGTAGATACTGCAGTCAACATTTACTGCAAATCTGTTTTTCAACAAACACATCTTTATTTTTAAACAAGGAAATAGCTTTTTTAGATAGGGAAAACTAGGACATGTCCTAGCCTACGATGCCTCATCATTATTGTTTGTTCTCTAGACGAAGAGAAAATTCACAATTAGCGGTTTGAGCTTGTTTATTCATGGAGATACTCTTCTTGAAGAAGTATAGTCCCTAGTGTTCCCTAGCACTGCCAAGTACCAATCCTCCTCCCCGAAATCCGGTCCTGAAAATCACAAGAAGATTGTGAGAAACTCGCAATACAGTTCTGGTCCCTGGTTAGTTTGCTATTGAAATTTGATTGCAAGACAGTTTTGGGACGTGGAAAACTGAATTAAGAACTAGATTGGGACGAATTTCTATAGAACTTGTGTCCGCTACTCTGGAAAGAGACTATTTGTTATTTTCACCTTAAGATTTCCTGGACTAGGAGTATAGGAAGAGAATAATTTAGCACAACCTGTCATGTGGTTTCTTGCCCCCAGAATCTATGATCCAGGGTTCTGGTTCTTTAGTGACACCGCTTAATGTAGTCAAGTACCTTTCTGTGCTAGGAGCGAGGAACTAGTTGGCTCGGGTCTCCTTCCAATTGGCTGATTTGACGTGACGTTTCCAATAGGTCTACCGAGTGTGATTTGTTTGTTGGCAATGATCACACTAGAGATTTCCTCTTCGTGGATTCTAAGTGTCACCTTTTGTTGAAAGTGTCTAGACCACGTGTTACTTAGGCAGAGTAATCAACAGAGGTAAAAGGCTTAGATTCACCAAGCATCACAAGCTTCCGGCTCTCCTCCCTTCTAACCTTGGCAAAGACTTCTTCAATAGGAGGTAGCAGCTTCAATCCAAGCAACCATCCTCGTACCTCATCAAGATCATTATTAAGGCCAGTTCAAAATCATAAATCCACTCCTTATTACCATCTTTCTGTACCTTTGAGAATCATTTGGACGGCTCCATTGGCAATTATTAAAAATATCTAATTCCTGCCAAAGTTTTGTGAGAGAATTGAAGTATTGTGTCACATCCGATGCATTCGTGTCATTTTTTGAGTCTTATTCCTCAATTCAAACGTTAGAAGAATTTTCCAGATCTGAGTATGCTGTTTGACAGCCTCCTAAAGGTTTTCCACTATTGTATGGTAGAGGTAATTCTTTCCGATATCATCATCCATTGAATTCACAAACCACGCCATCACCATTGAATTTTGAACGATCCATGTCGAATATTTAGGATCAGATTCATCTGGTTTCGTGGCTGTACCATCGAGATAGCCCAACCGGCCTCTTCCTTGGGATCACCGTTTGAACGGAGCGTGACCATTGAAGATAGTTTTTTCTGTTGAGTTTATGAACAGTGATTTGGAGAGATGAGTTTTCTGAAACTACAGTGGGAGCAATTGTAGAGGTAGGCTGTGAGGTGACCTCAGAATCATGGCCTCTTCTTCTCCATTCATGGCTGTTTTGGCCATGGTTTCTCTCAACTAAGCCAAGCTCTGATACAATATAAACCTGTATAGGAGAGAAAACTAAACACTGCCTTTATTTCAGAACGTTAATCAAATGGATGAATTACAGCCCTTTAAATAAACTCTGGATGCTGAATAGAATCCACTAAACTAGGAACAACCTAACTAATCTGAATTCAAACTTTAAAACAATAATAAAAAAACGGTTCAGGATAAGACCCTTAAATCACCTAACAGCCTGCCTAAATAACGAAGTAACTTGATAACAGAAAAAGGTAGTCATCTGGATAAGATTTCAAGGATCTTAAACCATATAAGATCTCCAGAATCTAAATTCTGACAAGATTATCAGAATCTGAGTTCTGCAAAATGTTTATAAAAAAGGCTTTGGAATTGAACCTGGGAACTTAACAGTGAAGAGCTTTGGTTAACAGAGAGAGCTCTCCAGTTAAGTATGCACATAGTTGTCCTTGTGTGAAGCAAAGCCCACTTGGGTGTTACTGGCTAGTTCAGTTTTCAGGAGGACTATAACTGTGATGCATCTCTTTATCCATTACGATGCTGTTCAAGCCTTACAGTTAGATCATGTCTTGCTGATATGGGCACTCACCTTTTTCATCACCTTTGACTTTTTAAGCTTCACAGAAATATAGGGTACGCCCACATTATAAGCTCCTGTTTTCCAGGAATGTATTATTGGTTAAAGTTTGCTAGCTAAACAGCAGATCATAGTGCTATTATGCTGTCGCTTGTGAAGTGAATGATTTGAAGTTCCAAACTTTTTAACTTGCATAGTTTGTGCCATACAAGCTGAATGACTCTTTAGGTAACCTCCATTGGCTGACCTATACGTAGATAGAATTTTGTTAAAGAACTACTCCCTTATGGTCTGCTACTGCTTGTAAGTTCAAATGATTTTGACAAATGTTGGCACACTTAAGTTAGATGCCTTCAATCTCTTCTTTTCACCGTCTTTGAGTTTCTTTACTCTCCTAGACACAGCTATCTATAACCTTCATAAGAACTATTGAGTGTACTGCATCATTTGCTGAACACTGTTGATAAGAAGAGGTGGGGTTAGGATGGTGGCAGTGAGTATTGCAAATTTTCATCCTAGAATTCAAAAGAATGTGAGAATGTGAGAATGTTCTTATGTTGATTATCGCTTTTAGTTTTTTTATTTTTATCATTCTTTTCAGAAAGTCCTTCATTTTAAAAATCTGCTCTTCGTCATTGAAGTTTTTACTATACCTAGATAAAGAACGGGATGTTGATAATTTGCTTCTTGGAAGTTATCTAGTTTACTATTTTAAAATAAATCATTCTTGTAGCTTCGGAGTTTACCAAAATGGACATCTGTTTGTCAATCTTCCCACCTGTGTTAGTTGCAGCTATATTTACTTTTTGTTCCTACATAATTAGATTTACTACCTGTAATTGCTTCCTTTTGTTTTTTTTTTTTTTATGATTATTATTTTAATTAGAATTAAGGAGTTCACATGATGTGATTTTTACAGTTTTGGTAGGCATGTTTTAAGATTTCTTATGGTTGTGAGCCAAACATGTCACAACCAACTGACTCAAGTTTGTTCATGGCTTTTTAAGCTGCCATTATTTTTCAAGGAAGTGTAAGAGTTCTTCATTTCTTTTGTTTTCAGGCATGTTTGATTTGATGTTTTGAGGGGTTCAGTGGCACATTGATTTCATCACTGCTATTTTGTCATCACTGCTATTTTGTTTGGGGTTGTGATAAATGCCGTCTGGTTTTTTATTACGAAATTCTTTCTTGCTTTTGAAGCATAATTTGTAATGTGAATATACAGTTGATACCAAAAAGCCTTTGTTATAGAGATTGTTTAGGTTAAGGGTTCTCAAAGTTGTATGGTAGAAAGTTTCTTAAAATTGGATATAAAATAATTTTTGTTAAGCTGTAGACATGGATATCCTGATTTCAAAGGAATAATAATCAATTCTTTATTTGGATTAGTTTGTTCATCTTGTTTAATAAGTTCAGACCTTAACTTAGTAGAGTATTTGTCAGTTAGTGGGAGTTCTTGATCTCATAGAATTTTATTAGTTAATGGTGTTTTTACATTTTTTATTAGTTAATTATTTCCATATGAAGCAAAGGTGAACTGTCAGTTATACTAATTCACTCCCTTGCCAAGCAAGTAATATGACATCAAAGAAATTGGTTTGTTAAAGCAAGTAATATGAGCTAGTTAAAACAGTTGTTCTTTGTGGAAAAAGAAAATTTGGCATTTGCTAAAGCCAATTATGCTCCCAAATATCACAGAATCCTAGTTCAGGTGTCCCAATGATGATTCTTTGTTCATAAGAAGGAACTAAGTTGTTGACTCAATTATGCAAGAAAGTGATTCAGTTATTCTAGGGTGGTAGATGTAAAGCTTTCTAGGTAATTAAATGATTAATGTTTGTTAGTTGTCTGATAAGGTATGCAAACTCCATGGAATACTTTTATCTAATTGTGTTTTCTAATTTACAGTATCACCATTTTCTACTTTGCCAAGGAAGAGTCGAACTGTAGGTTTGTTCCTCTATTTCCTGAAGCCTATGAGCCTGTGAGAGTCCCATTTCAGAAGGGACTTGGCCAAAGATTTCAGCAGCCTTCAGGAACAGGAATTGACTTAGGTTTCTTTGAGTTGGATGATCTCTCAAAACCATCACCAGGAGAAGATGTTTTCCCTCTTGTAATTTGTGCTGAAACATGTATGCCGCCTCATTCATCCGATAAACATATTGATGCTCCTGCGCAAAATACATCAGCCCACATGCAAATTACTCAAGCTATTCTGGAAAAGAACAATGGTAACTCTTTCCAAGTGAAAGTGATAAGGCAGATATTATGGGTTGATGGAGTTCGCTATGAACTACGTGAGATATATGGAATAGGAAGCTCGGCAGCAGCGGAAGGCTTTGATGATAGTGACCCAGGGAAAGAGTGTGTTATCTGCATGACTGAACCTAAGGATACTGCTGTCCTACCTTGCCGCCACATGGTAAGAATTCCCCATATTCCTTTTATATAATGCATGCTGATAATCAATCTGATATAATAGTTTGAAGTTGGTGCTTATGAACTCATGTGGAATGGTGTGATTAAGAACGATAAGGACTAAGGAGGCAGGCTCAAGCATGGGTGTTTGGCAACTTGGATGTTGTAGGAACTGGCATATCATTTACTTAAGTAATCTGGTTATCATTCTGCTATAAGTCAAGTGGGTTCCACATGGCACTCACTCTACCATCTTATCCTCTAACATGATCATCTTTTATGGTTGGTGCACATATGCATTCTAGCTATGAGAAAGAGTGGTGATGATTGGTGATTGAATAATTTACTCTGATTTTGCCTGTAATTTGGATCTTTGTTTCTTTATCTTTTGTGACTTGGTTGTTGCAATCTATGTTACTCGGACTCGGGTATGTGTCCGACACATGTATGTTTGATTTATTCTAAGTTTTTTCATGTATTTGGAGGGTCCTTGGGGGATCATATCCGCATACCTATGTCCGGATATACGTCGGACACGGGTACTTAAGAAAAATGAAGAGTCGGAGTAACATAGGTTGCAATGCCTGCTCAGACACATTCTTATTGGTACCAAGGAAAATATCAGAACTAAAACCTGAGACCTACCTTTTCTTTGATCCCAGCCTTACCCACAACCAAGCCAAGTGGCTGGAGACTTACTGTCTTTGTTGGTAGGAATATTGACAAGATTTTAAATCTAGAATAGAGAATTTTTATATCTGTTGTTACTAATTGAAATTGTCTAAAATTATCTATGTTGTTCCGCCTCTTCATTTTTTTTGAAGTACCTGTGTCCGACATCCGTGTCTGACGCATATCCGGACATGGGTATGGGATATGATCCTTCATGGACCCTCCAACTACATGGAAATTTTGAAAAAAATTTAACATACCTGTATCAGACACATACCCCACTCATACCCGAGTCTGAGTAACATAGAAAATTATTGCTAGATTGCTTTTTTTTTTTTTTTTAACAAACTTAGCAATAGTGAAAAAAACTTGATTAATGTGTATTCCTTGGAAACTTCTAAAGCTTTGTATGATTAGAAGCGAGGATAACTTTGTTTTTCTATTGTTCTCAAATTATACTTTTTCAAACGCTGTTAAATCATTCTCAAGTGAGATGTTTTGTTTCAGTGTATGTGCAGTGAATGTGCTAAAGCATTGAGGCTTCAGTCAAATAAATGTCCCATATGCCGTCAACCTATCGAGGAACTTATAGAAATCAAGATAAATAGCAATCGTTAAAAGTTTTCTTCTTGCAAAGTTCGATTGTACGGTATGACAATTTCTTTTTCTTTGTAATCTGTCTTTGTCTGATTCACTTGTTTCACAATTATTTTGTATATTTTCATCTTATTATCTTTTTTTCTTTCTTTCTACCCACAAAAGAAATTCATGGCCATCCATCTTGGTTCTGACAATACATGTTTTAGGGATGGAATTGTTAGCCATCTTCACATTCTTCCAAGTCTTGGTATGGGCACTTGTGGGCTCTTTTTTTTTTTTTTTTTTAAAGAAAGTCACAGCTTGAGGATAAGGGAAGGGGTTGCAAATGTGGAATTCGAATCCCAAACTTGTTAGATGGGGGATTTGAATCCCTCCTCGCCCAAACCGGACCTTTCCCTCTGGAGGTAGGAAAATCATGATCGGGATAGCGGACCACTTCTTAAGAGTAGATGCATAAACTGAGTTAAATCTCGGGTTTCACTTGTGGGCTCTTTCTGAAGTACAGTTTCTAGATATCATTTAGTTAATTATGTAAAGCTTGCATCTGTTGGAAGTAAACTCTTTCTTTTCTTTTTTGTTTTTTTGGTTTTCCCCTTTCGGAAGCAATGTATATTAGTGAGGTGAATAATCATTTTTCCAGTTTGCTGCTTGATGAAGTTTGAAGTTTTCAAAGAATATATGACAAGCATGTAAAGTATTCAAACTCTTCGCTTTATTCTTTGTTCTTACTCTTTTTTTGAGTATGTTCTTAAACTGCAGCCCTCCTTGTTTGAAGTTAATCTATTATCTATTCCCATGTTTACTGTCTTTTTAAAAGGCTAGAAAAGATGTAGGGCTATTGTATGGGATGAACATTCTAGGCCAGTTGAGCTTTAACATCTAAAAAAGAAATGCTGGGAAATATCTGCCATCTAAAGTTAGAATTAAGGGGACAAAGAAAAAATTCTCTAAAGCTTTGGGAGTAGACCTGTCTAAGGGACAGGTCTAATTCGAAGTTTTTCAATTCGGGTCGATACGGTTTTGCTCGAATAATTGTTCATTCAATAAAAAATATTTTTTTATTTAAATTTAATTATAAAATATATAAAAATTAATATAAAAATTAATGTTTTTAATATTTTTAATAGTAAAATGGGTTTACGGTTCGGGTCGAGTCGGGCTTGGATAAGAAAAGAAAACAAATTCGAGTCTTGACTCGGTACGGTCCATGAACAGGTTTATTTGGGAGTGTCAACTTTGAAGATGGATATGAGAGTTGTGCTAATATATATATTTTTTTGTTTAAAAGATATCGTAACTTGAGAATAACATAAGCGGTTGTAAATGTTGAAATTCGAATTTTAAATTTATTGGATATTATTTTTTAAAAGTGATTGTATGAATCGTGTTAAACCTCAAATTTTGTGCTAATTATATTTTGTATGTTACTATAACGCTCTTTGGGCGATTTGGTGGCTGTGGAAGGATAAACAATATATCCTTTATATTCCCATTCACATTTCGGAATTGCAAAAACTACCCTTACTAAATTAGTATTAAATTGTGAAATAATATAAAAATAAATGTTAATTGTATAAGAAGATTAGAATATTGAAAAAAGAAAACATATTAAAACTCTAAGTAGTAAAAGAAAATGAAATATTGATTAAGAAAAACAAAATATATAAATATGTTTATTTAATTTTACTAAATTATTATTGTAAATAATTTAAGTGTTAAATAAGGTGTGATATTAATTAGACAATTTATTAGCAATATCTGCATAATAATCAATTTATCATCCAATGAAACCTCCACCACTTGTTAATCACTATTTTTGATCTTATCTTGCAATTATTTCACCTCAATCGTTACTTTCAATTATTCTACCTTCGATTGTTATTTTCAATCTTACCATTATTTTAGCACGTAAAATGTTATATACACTTTTTAAAATATTTTTAAAAAATACATATGTTTTGTAACAATTTAAAAAAACTTATCATATGATCTTAAATTTTCAAAACAAATTTGTTTTTAATACATTGACAATGAATTTTTTTAATTTCACAAGTGGGTTAAATATTATTACGTGTTTTATTTTTAAAATTAATTTTTTACTTTTTAAATATATCTTAATCATTTTATTAATTTGGAGTTTAAAAACTTCATTGGCTACAAATGAGAGAACTTTTTCTAAAAAAATTTCTTTAAATCTTCTTTACGTGTTTTTAAAAATGTATAAATCATTTTCAATTTAGCATAATGTTTTAATCTCACTTTTACAAATCTCATCAATATCACAGCGCAGAAGCAAACGAACTTGTCCATGGCCCGGGTTGCTGTTTAATTTTTTTTCTTTATTTAATTTATTTCAGGTCTGGCTCGGATCGGACTGAAAGCTCATTTTATTGTTAACAAATATTAAAATATTACTTTTATATATTTTATAATTAAATTTAAATAAAAAAAATATATTTTTTAATGAATAATAATTTTGATCAGACCGAATCTGTTCGAATTATAAAAAATCTTAATCAGGTCCGGTCTAATTCGAGCCGGTCAGTCAGGTCTAAGCAGGCCTAACAAATTGGCTTTGCTGACCTTTTTATCCCATGCCAGCAGGGTCAGGTCTCAAGTCTCAAACTGTTGAAAGCTGCTGCATAATCTATTATTTCAAGTTGTATGCATATCTATTTTTCAGCTTGGGGGAAGATTATTTGTGGGTAGATTTTGTATTTCTCAGCCCCACTTGACTGCAAGTTGATCACTCTTCATTCATTATTTCAATTCATGTAAAAACTGACAAACTCACCAATTTGAACCCTATGGAAAAACTGTGATGAGCCATCACAGGCAAAGCATTTAATTTAGGTGAAGCTTGGATAATAAAGCTCTCTTGTAATTAAGCATGAGATTTCAGCAACGGTGTTAACAACCCTGTCATCTGCCATTAAACATTACACTTACATTCATGTCATAATAGCTTTCTTCAGCAGAAAAGATTGCTTAAAGTGGGAAATGTTAGGTTTAACCTAGTTGGATTATGCAATTACTTTTAAAAAGAGACATCCAATGTATTTGGAATTCAAATTTCAGTATCTGCAATCCTTTTTCCCATCCTCCATGGTTGAAAAAATCGGATCAGACCGGCCGATCGAATCGGTTCAATAGGGAACCAGAGTTCTGTCCAGTCTGGTGCTATATAGAGAACCGGGGATCACTTGAACTAGTCTAAAACCGGTTCAATCGGTAAAAAATCGAGAATCACTTGAACTAGTCTAAAACTGGTTCAACCAGTAAAAAATCGAGAAAAAATTATTTTTTTTATTTTTGTAATTATTTTTTTCCAAAAACATTTATATAAGTGATAAGATTTGAATCATAACCTCTTAAAGTTATACTAAAAATCATACCACTAAGTCAAATGTATATTTTTATTAATTATTTAACATTAATTTTTTAAAAAATATTTAAAATCTTATTTAAATGAATTGACCGATCCAACCGATTGGATCGGAAATCGGAAGTCACATCGTTTGACTTTCGATTCGATTTTCTTAACCTTATCATCCTCAAACTATAACCTCTTTTGTACCCCAAAAAAAATTAAAAAATATTATAAAAATGGTGTGATATACCTAGAAATTATGCATCTATAACTCTCTTTTTTAACTGTGCAGGTTTTCTTTTGATTTTCCCAGAGTTTGGTGCACTTGAGTTTAACCTGTTGGAAAGCTACAAGGAAACGTAACTACGAAAACAAATTAAGGGTATTGCAAAATGAGAATCGATGTCAAAGAAAAGTCATTGAAGCTTTTGGTTTTCCAGGTTTCCCTGAGTAGTCAGAACACTCTTATTAAACATCTCCATCTCTCCCATTATTATTTTTCCAAGACTCAAAATCACCCAAAAATCTAGAGCTAGAACAGAGGGAAGATTGTATTGGACTGAATGCATCGCCTATCTGATCAATCATGTGGTGTTCATGTGATGCCCCCTGGTTTATAAATGGCAATGACCTAAGCTGGGATGCCCTCAGCATTCCCTTTAAGAAACATAGACAAATTATGTGATGTCATGTTCAAAACTTGTTTTGGCACTTCCTATAATGTTTTTAGGGAAAAAAATGAATTTGACTTTGGGATTTTACTCGGATTCGGATAAGTGTCGAATATATGTATGTACCCGACGAGAAATGATTGTATGAAACGGTTACTCCACGTCATCATATATCCCTTTCATTCAAATCATGCCATGTAATCAGATTTTTGAAAAAAGTCAACCATTTATTACCCATTACATGTAATAATTAAATAATAAATATTTATTTCAGCAATTTATTAATGATATGGTAATAAATATTTGACTTTTTAAAAAAAATTTGATTACGTGGCATGATTTGAATGGAAGGGATATATGCTTACGTGGAGTAACCGTTTCATACAATCATTTCTCATGTCCGACATGAACATACTCAATTTTTTCAGAATCCGTGTTATCAAAAGATTTCCTGTGATTATTTTTAGTATGGAATGAGTTAATCATCCACTTTGGTATCTTGTTAAACAAAAATGGTGATATTGTTCCTCTATTGATCAAGAATTTCAGTTTTTGAGAAGTATTATGATCATCCAATAAGAAATGTTTCAATTTTTTCAAATAAACAATTTGAAAATCTATTGGTTTTAACAATTGATTGCAAAGTTGATCATTCAGACCTTTCAATTCATAGATGTTGATCTTAAATCTATGAATGAGAATATTCCTGAAACTCACAAGGAAAAAAAAAAGGGAGTTAGACAAAAAGAGAAGTTTTTTCGTATATTTAAAAGATCATATTCGAATATGTGTCAAACATAAATATTTTTAAGAAAAATGAAGAATCCAAATATGTTCTAATTTCGATTATTTTTACTTGGACTACTTGATAAAAAGAGTTAGCTCAATTTGTAAACATTTGAGACACGAAATTATTATGTTTGCTAATGTTTTTTCACTATGGAATACCAAAGAATCATATCAATATATGCAGCAAATCAGGCTAAAGTTAAAGTTTTAAGAGTAAAGAAAATTGTCGCATTGTTTTAATTAATGGAGAGAAACCCATTTTCCATTAGGTATTTTGCCACGATTCAATGCCATTTTACAAGTAAAGTGACATCTTCAAAGTTCAAAGGGAGGAAAAGAAAAAACAAAAAGACAATAAAGCAGGAGGGTTTCATCATGGTTTTAGGCTTTTGAGAAGAAAAAAAAACATCAATAATTTGCGTAAAAAAGAAGGGTTCAAAATTCAAACTTAGAGAAAATAAGGCTAGAAACGTGATTTATCTTGCATCATAGCATAGGGCTAGTTTTCGTGTAGCTTTCATTGTTGCTAAAGTAAGCCATGATTAAACCATTGAAGCTTTATTAGTTAATAACTTAATATTAACCTGACCAGAGACCTTTGCCCACCTCCTTTTCACAACTCCATAACTACACCAAACAACTAAGAAATATTTTCTTTTCTTTTTTAAGAAGAAAGAAATAACTTGTGAATAGTAATTAAAATGGTTAATATGTAAATTGACTCTCAAATTATATATTTTTTAATGATTTGATATTTAAAGATAAAAAATTCATAATTAGGTATCCGAATTTTATTTCAATCAAGCAAGTTAATTCAATGGGCTAACATCGTTACGTAAAACGTTGACGTTGCTTAGTTAACCAATATTAAGTTGTCACGTGTCATATCAACACCACGTCAGTATTTAAAAGATATTTGACCTGACATGTAGAAACTTAGTATTGGTCAACCATGTCACGTCGGCATTTTATGTAACGGTATTAGTCCATTGAGATAATCTGCTGATAGAATACAGATCCAAATACCTGATTGTAAATTTTTTTTTAGATACCAAATCATTAAAAGATGTATAGTTCATGATCAATTTACATATTAGCTTTAGCTAAAATATTGGATACATACCTCTATCTTTTCCATGTTACATGAAATTGAACGTCGAACAGAAACATGCGTTTGATTTGACAATTTTTTACTTTAATTCTAAATATTCAAACAATGTAATTTTATGATTTTAATTTAAAATGTTCAAAAAATATATGAATAGGTTAAAATAAAATGAAAATCACATATAACATAGTATTGTTATAATTTTTCTTCTTGTTGAGACTCTTTAAGAGATAGAGGACAAGGAGGATTTTTAAGAGAACATGGCATTGCTTGAATGGAAAAAGCCAAATGTAAAACAAAAATCTTATGAAGCTGTGGAATTGGCTGGACAAGCTCCTCTTCTCCATATATATCAATATTTTCCCTCATAAAATGAATAATGCAATCTCTCATTGCACCAAGTTTTAGCCATGTTAGGCAACTTTACCATTTTTGAAACAAAGTTGCTATTAGTTGATAGCAAACTATAGAACTGTAACTTGAACTGTATAATTTACCTTTGGCATCGATTTGTCAACAGATAAGACTAAAGAGAAATAAATAAATAAATAAATAAAAACTTCATGGATCGGAGAAAATGACCATTCTCCTCTGTCAACTAGATTGCCCTATCCGAAGTGGGCTAGATTTGGATAAAGATTTTATCATTCGAGTCGATTCTATCCGAATTATTAAATAAAAAATATTTTTATTTAAATTTAATTATAATATATATATAAATTTTGATATAAAAATATTTTTTTTTATATTTTTGAATAATGAAACGAATTTTCGAATCAGTCTGATTCGATTCATGAACAGGTCAACTCAACCCCCTAAGGGATATTCATGGAAGGTCTCATGATCAGTCATGCTTAATTAACTAAACAGTCCTCCATACTCCATTTAGTAAAGTTTGCACTTTTTTTTGTCCTCTAATTCTCGTCATAAAACAAAAGTAAAAATAAAAAAAAATAGATCGAAGATTAAATTGGTAAAATTTTCGATTCAATCAGTTGGATCGCTCAGCTCAATTAAAACAATTTAAAATATTAAAAAATAATTTTAATATTAAATATTTATTAAATGTAATAAATAATTAATAAAAATATACATTTAACTTAATAGTATAATTTTTAATAAAAAATTTAAAAGTTTAAATATCATCGTTTACAATTTTTTTAAAAATAATATATATAATCGATGTTTTAAAAGTTAAATAGATTTTTTACCGCTTCAATAAATTTTCAGTTTCATACATCATATTGAACCGAACAATTTTTCAATTTTTAATTGAACTGATCCAATCTACTGATCCGATCTATTTTTTCATCCTTGCATAAAACCAGGCATGCGATCATGAGTTTGAATTTCCTTCTTATACCAATACCTCCGACAAGGAAAAGGAGGCTTAATCTCTTACCTTTCAAAAAAAAAAAATCAAAGCAATAGTATTCTCAATAATTTAGTTGGTATATAGTATTTTAGTGGTTAATGTAAAGAATTTAGAATTAGATCCCACATTCATCAAAATGGGGAAGAATAAAGGAGAAAGATGGTCATCGTGTAATACGGATGACAACATTTTAGACATCTATAATTTTTTAAATATTTGAATTCATTTAATTTATCCAAAATCTGAATTTATTTATTATCTGTTTACTATCCGAATAATACTATTCGAATCCGCATCCGATTTAAAAAGTAATATCTGTTGGATACCGAATCCGTTAAATATTCGAATTTATTAAATCAATTTTTTAAAAATAAAAATATAAAATTAAGTAAGAACTAAATATGTAAATGGATATCGAATTCGGATATCCGAATCCGTTATCTGTATAAATATAGCGGATAACGGATATCCAAAGATTTATATCCGAATCCGCTGCAGATAGTAAATCTAATACCCGAATCCGTAAAAACGAATCAGATAATGTCAAATATCTAATTTTTACTATCCATTACCATCCTATGAATAAACCAAGCTAATCAACCAAAAAATAATTGATAGTAGCACTCATAGTCTTTATTTCTAGGAATGCCAAGTCTAGAAACTTTGATAATTATTCTTTCTTTTTTCCAATATTAACCATAGTCATAGAGCATTTCAAGGATTTTTCTATAGTTTGAAAATACTACAATTAGATTTCAGCTCATGCATTTACTGCCAAAGATTAATGGTTAACTGCTCTTTTACCAACTATTTTGTTCTACATAAGTAAATTGATTAGTTGAAACACATTATTTACATCTCTTGCAAAACCATTCATTTAAATAAATACTTCTTAAATATATCCATCTACCCATGACGGCTCTAAGGATGGCCACGGGTCGGGTAGGGTATATTTTGGTCCCATCACGTCCATCTAGGGATGGCAATGGAGCGGGGCGGGGGCGGATTTTGCAGTATCCGCCCCCGCCCCGCCATAGCACTGCTCTGCTCCGCCCCCGCCCCGCTCCACCGTGGATGTTGAAATTTCAATACCACTACCGCCTCCATGGATGTCGGTTACATCCATAACCGCCCCGCCCCGCTCCGCCCCATTTGATATTTATTAATTATTTTTATTTTTTTCAAATAATAAAGAATTATAAACTTTTTTTAATATAAATTCAATATAAACATGTTTCTAATCTAGAAAGAAAAAAAATAAAGTATTAGGATTAAGTTTTTAAAAAGAAAAATAAAAATAATAAGTTTAATTATATTATTTTATTATTCTTTTAAAAGCTAAATATTTAAGGGTAAAATTGTAATTTCAGTATTCGGGGCGGGGCGGTGCGGAGCAGGCAATTACCACAACTGCTCCATCCCCGCCTTTCAAACAAAAAAAACCGCACCGCCCCGCTCCGCCTCCATTGTTCAAAAAAAAAAAAAACTCTCCATTCGGATCGGATCGATTCGAAATCCATCGGTCGGATCGGGTTTTGCCATCCCTACGTCCATCCCATATTAACCTGATTTGGTTTTATATATTTTTAAATTTATTTTGACCCGACCCCCGACTTTGGATTTTTTTTTAATACTCGATCCCAACCGAATTATATATATAATCCGCATTTTACTCGATCCACTCGAAATTTATATTTATATATTTATAATGTATTTTTTGTGATTTTTTTTATTTTTTGATATAAATTATATTATTAAGTTTTGAATGGGTTGTATTATTAAGTTAATCACTTTAATTAGTATTAAATAATAAATTTATTAATATACATATACATACTATTTAATAATATAAAACTAAAAATATCTTATTTTATATATATCCAAGTCAAGTTGGAGGATTCTAAACCCTAATCCGATCCGACCATAAATTTTTTTAACTTGACTCATTTTCCGATTTTAAAAAAAATCAAAACAAAACCATTTTTATTAGGTTGGGTGGATCAAAACTAGATCTGTTCATGGATTGGGTTGAGCCGCTGTCCGGGAATTTTTTTTCTTACTCAAGTCCGTTTTGGGTCGGCCTGCAAGTCCATTTCACTATTCTTCAAGTATTAAAATATTAAAAAAATTGTTATTATATTAATATTTATATATTTTTATAATTAAATTTAAATAAAAAAAATTTATTACACAAACAGTAATTCGGGTCGGATCAAATAAAAATTATCCTACTCAAACCTGACTCGACCTGAACGGATAACTTAATCCTTAAACAAGTCTTATCAGAACTCGTCGAGATTGGCTATTTTGCAATCCCTACACCCATCACTTAAAATATAAGTAAAGATTCGTTTCATCTCTTAATTTATCCTATATCTCTCTATCCAGACATAATTTTTGGACTCAACATATCTTAATTGTTCCTAAATTTTAGTGGAAAAGGGGGAAAAAAGAGGAATAGTTTCAATGATTAAATCTATCTTATATAGATGAAATAAATTGCAGGTGATGAGTCAATTTTCTATGACTATTAATTCAAGTCAAATCCTATATAGACCCATCTTTCATTTAATTTGTTAGTTAATCCAACTTTATAGTATGGAAAATAACATGAATCTCAAAAGCAAATAATGTGTTGAACTGCAAATAATGTATTAGGCTGATTATTCATTTATTTTTTATAAAAAAGCTAAATTATTTCACAATGAAAAATGTCATTGAATCAAGATTATTATAAATTTAGAATAGAAATTTATTAGAGCAACAAAACCATTTTCCTTCATCAAGCCAAGCCATTATTTTTTTAATTTTTATTTTTATAAGAAAAAAGTGTCCAATATTAAAATATATAAGAAAATAAAAGGCAGAAAATAATAGGGCTGTAATCGAGTCGAGTCGAGCTCGAATATTGAGCTGCTCGAGCTCGAGCTCGACTCGAAACTCGCTGCTCGAAACTCGGCTCGAGCTCGATCGAATACCATTTTTTAAGCTCGAGCTCGGCTCGAAATATAATCGAACTATTTGAGCTCAGCTCGATAAAGCTCGTTTACTCAATTTATGTACTCAAGCTCGAGCTCGTTTCATATACAATTTTTTCACATTTACATAATAATTTTTTTCTAAAATGGCGAACCCAAGCCTGCCTTATTCAAACAAAGCTATCAGAAAAACCAACAACCAAACAATGTCAAGAACCAGTAGTATACGCCAGAAATCAGCTTAGGCTCTTTGAATCGAGCTCGAGCTCGAGCTCGTTTCATATACAATTTTTTCACATTTACATAATAAATTTTTTCTAAAATGGCGAACCCAAGCATGCCTTATTCAAACAAAGCTATCAGAAAAACCAACAACCAAACAATGTCAAGAACCAGTAGTATACGCCAGAAATCAGCTTAGGCTCTTTTCTACCAAATCTTTTCTCCTAATTATGCAGAATTAAGACAAACCCAACCACCGTTCATTACTCAAGGAAAGTGTCACTATTGTGATTATCATCAGCTTCAGCTACAGCTACAGTCAACTTAAACATGAAGGAGGCATTAAGTTCCTTTGAGACTTATGCCTGGATTATGCTCAACAATAATGCATTAAAAAGATTAAAAGAACAGACGATAAATATAAGAAACTTTGAAAACCTGAAGTAGTTCATTAGATATATGCTATATACACTGGAAGGTCCATTAAATTCAGATGCCAAAACATTAGAGCAATAAAGAGTAAAGACCCTATATATGTAGTCTATATAACAATCTGACATTGAAACGGAGTTCCTCTGTTTCCTCTTTTTTTTTTTTTTCATATATTTACCTTTAAACTTGAGAAGAATAATTCAGCTAGAAAGAGCTGAGAAACAACTCTCAGATTGATAATAGTTTTCGCTATTATTCAAAGGCTTTAGCAGCAATTCTAGTTTTCGCTTATCAATTATAGTTTTTGCTAGTATTCAAAGGCTTTAGCAGCAATTCCACATTCTGTTGAGAATATAAACTATAGCTAAACCTAGTATCGGTTGTTTCATCTGATTTAATCATATATGATAGCTTAGCATCCAGGATTAAAACTCAGATTCAATCCTTCATGGATCTATATTAAAAAAAAAAATCTGTTTCTTACCAAAACTTAAGAACTAAACAGCTAGTCAACAATTTTCACACGCTATAAAGCCTGGCTTTTGAAGAAACACCTGGCTTTTGAAGAAATCCTTGTCGAAGTTTGCTTTCTAACCACTGTTAATTACTGAGATCTGAAAGAAAAAAAATAGATTGAAGGAAACGGCAGAGAAAGAAAGAAAAATTAGGGTTATGGGTTTTAAGGGGTATATATATATATATATATATATATATATTAAGGGTAGAATTGTAAATTAATATTAAAATATTAAAAATATGTATTATAAAATAAAAAGCTCGATTAGGCTCACGAGCCACTCGAATCGAGTATTGAGATACTCGAATTCGGCTCGCTCGATAGCTCGAGCTCGGCTCGATAATGACCGAATCGAATTCGAGTTTTTTTCGAACCGAACTCGAGTAGCTTGCGAGCACATGTGTCTCATTTACACCCCTAGAAAATAACAAATGAAACTGAATTTGGATACAAGGGTCCAAGAAGCAATTATAGTAGGTGGATTGGGCAAGTTTTTTTAGCTTAGCCCAATACCCCAATAGTATAAAGGTAATTTATGGTGGATGTAGGTAATAAGTTTTTGATATCCTACCGGTAAATTTTTTTTTTAATTTTATAAGTGGTTAAAGATTATCATATATTTTATTTTTTTAATTAATTTTTTTTATTATATCCTAAAAGTATGATATGTGTCATTCTACTAATCCAAAAATGCGTCTAGTGAGATATGCAACAAACTCGCTTATATGCCTAAAAACCTTTCATTTTTTTTTCCCGATGTTGAATTAATGCACCCTGCCTACTAAGCTTTAGAGCGTTTTGTATCATTTTTATTATGACCATGGTAATCTATCTAATCAACGAGATGATCTCATTACTAGGATGATTTTATTATTCGTGACTTGTGATCACTTTGTTTAATTAATAATCGTTAATTTTTGAAAATTAAAAATCACTGTGTTTGGTATTACTAAAAACCAAATATTATTTTGTTCAAAAGTACCAAAATAATCACGCATATTGTAAAAATTACACAAGTTAATTATTTTAATGTTATTTAAAAATAATAGTTTGTAAAATATTAGTAATCTTTTATTTACTTTATAATTAGGTATAACTAAATTATAAAATTAACAAATATATTTATTGATATTTATAATATAAATTATGTAAAAAATATATATATATTTGAAATAGAAAATAACACTTATATCTATTAAAATCATAATTAAAAAAAAACAAAAATAAAAAAATAAAAAAAGTTAAAAGAAATTAGCATTAAGTTTACTTTTTTGAATTTGGTAAAATGAATATTAGTGTGAAAATATAAAAATTTATAATATAGAGAGAAAGTAAGTTTTTAATTCTCATATTAAATGGATAATATTGACTATACTTGATTTTACATATCACTTCACTTTGGTGATAAAAGTTTTTCATCATTTTAGATGAGAATTAGATCACCCTTCAAGGCAGTGATCTGATCACCGAGAGTGATCAGATCACTACCACATAAGATTACTAAGTACTTACCAAACATAGTGGTCTATTCATCGTGTGTAGATCACCATAACTTTTAGACTGATCACCCCATACTAAACATCACTTATAGGCAAATGTGCAATGTGATATCAATGAAAGTAATGCATTAAATGTTTATCAATATTATTGATTAAGAAAATATTTTAAAAAATAAATTTATAATTAATACGTTATTTTTTATTGAATTTAATAAAAGTAATTTATTAAATTTAAAATTTTTCTTGAAATAACATTTTAACTAACCCTAAATAACATCTATAGACTAGACATGTCCATAGGCCAGGTCGCCTGTCCGGTTGGGTCGGATCTAGGCATGGTTTTTTATGATCCGGGTCGGGCCGGCCCGGATCACTGTTTAAATATTAAAATATTATTTTTTATTTAAATTTAATTATAAAATATATAAATATTAATAAAAAATATTTTTTTAATATTTTAATATATTTAAATAGTGAAACGGGCTTATATGGGCCTGCCCGAACCGGTTCGAATGGACTTGGGCAAGGAAGAAGAAAAAGTTTCGGGCCACAGCCCGGCTCATGGACAGATCTACTATAGACATCGTTACTCGTTAATCAAACTCGTGTAATTTTTACAAATATTTTATTAACTAATTATCTAAAGGCTTCATTAAATTTATTATATATAATAATATTTTCATTTAATATAATAAAAATAATAAATAAAATTATTAATTATGATATTTAATATAATATTAATATTATAAATAATATATTAATTAATAAATTTTAAAAAATATCCAAAATACTCTGTTAACAAAGCCTTTTGACAGTACCAATTCCATTTAATGTCATAAATATTGTACCACACTAAAGGTGAGGAAATCTGACAAGGGTTCATTCACGCATCTGCTGATAACAATTATCAAAGATTAAAAAACCAAATCTGAGGAAAACAACTCTCTCTCTCTCCACACCAAAATTCAAATTATATTCAATAATTTTATTATATAATATAAATATAATATAAAAATAACATAAAAAATATAAATATATTAAAATTTATATAACATAAATTATTAATATATCAAAATTTATATTTATATCTAATCTGTTAAAAAAGTCCTTTAAGAGGGTGAAAGTTTGACACATGTCAAGCTTTCTTATGTGTCAAGTTTTTTTTTTTTTTAATTTTAGTTTTTTAGTTTTTTTTTTTGGTTTTTTATTTATATTAATTTATTAATTAATTTATTTTATTTTCAAATGATGTATTTAAAAGTATCGGTCCGCACGTTGACCCACGGATCGATTTAAGATTCGTATCCGACTCACTCGCAAAATAATTTAAAAAAAATGAATTTGCTCTTAACCAACGAAAAATTCTCTAATTTTCACATGACAATTTTTTTAATACTTTTTTTAGTTTTAAGTTTTTTTTTTTTTTTTTTTTTAGTTTTAGTTTTTTAAATTTATATTATATTATTTTATTTTTTTTATTTTATTTTTAAATGATATATTTAAAGGGATTGGTTTAAATGTTGACTCGCAAGTAGATTTAAGATTCATACCTGATACCCTCGAAAAAAAAGTTAAAAAAAAGAAATACTGTTAGCTAGAGTGAGAAAACTGATCAATCGAGAGAATTAATTATAAACCATAATTTTATTTTAGTTATTTTATTTGAATAATTAAATATAAAAAATAAAATATAAAAATGAGTTAGTAGTTCATTAATTTAAAAAAGAAAAAGAAAAATAAAAAAAAATTGCTGCTAATCTATTTGAGAAGGTCGACCCAACGAGAGAATAAATACAAACTACAATTTTATTTTGGTATTTATTATTTTTACCTCCTATAAATAAATATATACAATAAAATCTAAATATGTTTTAAAATACATATAAATAATAATTGAAAATGCATTTGTATTACTTAATTTATAAATAAATAATTATCATAAATTTAATTTTTATAATTAAAAAATATAATTATATTAATATAATTAAAATTTATAAATAATTAAATAAATAATTATTATTAGTTAATAAAATTTAATTTAAAATTAATTTTTTATTAATATTTATTAATTTTTTATTTTTTACCTCCTATATATAAAAATATACACTATATAATAAGATCTAAATATATTTAAAAATATATATAAATAACAATTAAAAATAAATTTGTATTATGTAATTCATAAAAAAATAATTATAATAATTTAATTTCATAATTAAAAAAACAATTATATTAATATTATTAAAAATTTTTTTAAAAAATTATTATTTAATAAAATTTATTTTAAAATTGTATTATTAATTAATTAAAAAAATTACAATTTTTTTTATAAAAATTCTCTTTAATTTTAATAAATATATAATATTTTAAATACAATAATAATAAAAGATATGATTATACAAATTGCTAAATTTAATCCAAATCCCACAGTGAAAAGAATAAAAGGGTCAAAAAGATTTTCATAGAAGCCAAAGTCAAGTCTATTAAAAAAAAATTAAAAAAGAAATATGACGTTTCGAGCCAAGCCAAAAACCCAATTGGCTAAAATTAGCTATGGCTAATAGAGTTAAAAAAAAACAAAAAAAGCCATAAAGTTTTGTTGAAGTTTCACACTTTGAGAATACTATTTACTGTATGATATTGAAAGTGTTTATAAGAAAACAATGTTAACCCAAGCAACCAACCAGGTAATATATATATGAATAAATAAAGGGTCCAACAGATAGAGTTGAAGCCTTGCAATTGCCAGCGCACTCACTCCCTCATACAGTCCTCTTTGCTTTGCTTAACATATTTTCTCTCTTTATTGCCCTGAAATATAGAGGAAGCAGCAGGCTTACTGCCTGTGGATATCGCTCTCTTTGTTCAAAACTCAGCCTTTGTTGTTGTTATTTCTTTTGTTCAGAAAGTGAGAGAAAAACTGAGACCACCCCATTTGTTTTTGCTCTCATTTTTCTTCTTCTGTTAGAAAACCCCCAAAAGAAAGACCAAAAATTACCCCTTTTTCTGGGGATTTGTTGTAAGTTCATCTTCTTCTTCTGTTTTTTCTTCAGATCTATTTCCAACCCTTTTTTTCCCCCTTTCTTTCTGTTTCCCCTATTGTACTCTTCTGTTTGTTGTTTTTGAGCTTAAGAGAGAAAATGAGTAAAGAAGAGTTTATGAAGATCCAGGTATTAACTCTCTTTTTCTCTCTCTCTCTCTCTCTCATTTTCTTTTGCTTGCTTCAAGTTTGTACCTTTACTTCATTTCTACTCAAATCTTTTATTGTCTGTTGTTTTCTTCTTTGCAGACTTGTGTTCTCAAAGTTAACATACACTGTGATGGATGCAAGCACAAAGTGAAGAAAATCTTACAAAAAATTGATGGTATTTCTTCTAAAAATTTACTCTCTTTTTTTCTTCATTTTTGCACCTTGTTTAGAAACATAGTTACCAGAACAGAAGAACTGTTCATTTGTTTTCATTTCTTAGACTTGCAAGTTCAGCTTTTTATATATGTTTCTCTAATTTGAGCTCTTGGGCTGTCTTGTTTTTGGCAGGGGTTTACAAAACCAGCATAGATTCTGAGCAAGGTAAGGTAACAGTCTCAGGAAATGTAAACCCAGATGTTCTCATCAAGAAGCTTGCAAAATCAGGGAAACATGCAGAGCTTTGGGGGGCTCCAAAAGCTAATAACAACAACAACCAAAGTCACCTTGCCAACCAGTTCAAGAACATGCAGCTTGATAATGGCAAAGGTGGAAACAACAACAACAACAACAAAGAAGGCAAAAAAGGTAACAATAACCAGCCCAAAGGAGGGCAGCCAACCCCTCAACAGCTGCAGCAGCTTCAACAAATGAAAGGGTTACAAGATCTGAAAGGAGGGCAGCCAACCCCTCAACAGCTGCAGCTACTTCAACAGCTTCAACAAATGAAAGGGTTACAAGATCTGAAAGGAGGCCAGCCAACCCCTCAACAGCTGCAGCAATTTCAACAGCTTCAACAAATGAACGGGTTACAAGATCTGAAGCTACCTCAATTGAAAGACATGAAAATGCCTCCTAATTTCAACCAAAACAACAATCAGAAAGCTGTCAAGTTTGCTGAAGAGGAAGATTTTAGTGATGATGATTATGATGACTTAGATGATGATTATGATCTTGATGATGATGATGAGTTGGATGATGATCCTCACCATCCTCTTAACAAGATGAAGCCCATGATGATGGGAAATGCCCCTAAAGGAGTGCCCAACATGATGATGCTGAATGGCATGATGAATGGTAATCATGCTCAGCTGATGAATGCCCAAAAGGGAGGCCAAAGTGGTGGTGCTGCAAATGCTGGAGGCAATGGTAAAAAAGGAGGTAACGGTGGAGGTGCTGGTGGCAATGTTGTGCCTGTTCAGGTTCTTACTGGCGGTGGTAACAATGAGGGTAAAAATGGAAGTGGAGGAAAAAAAGGTGGTGCTGCTGGTGGAGGAAATCAAAATCAAGGTGGTGGTGGTCCTAAAAACGGTGGTAAAAATGGCGGTGGTTTACCTCAGGAGGTAAACAAGAATGGTGGTGCAAATGGTGGCAATGGGGGCAAAAAGGGAAATAATGTTGCTCCTAATGGTATTTCTGATGGGTTCCCTAGCATGGGTGGCCCCAATGGTGGTAACATGGGTCATCAGAGGGCTAACATGAACATGCCTATGGGCCAAATGGGCATGTTACCTATGAGCCAAATGGGTCAAATGGGTAACATCCCAGCAGTACAAGGCTTACCGGCAGCTGCTGCCATGAACGGTGGTGGTGGTGGTGGCGGAGGCGGCTACTTCCAAGGGGCTGGTCCAGATGTAATGCCCGGTAACCCATACCATCAACAGCAGTATTTGGCAGCTATGATGAACCAACAACGTGCAATTGGAGGAAATGAGAGGTTTCAGCCCATGATGTATGCTAGGCCACCTCCAGCAGTCAATTACATGCCCCCATACCCATACCCGTACCCGCCTCCCCAACCCGACCCATATACCCACTTCTTTAGTGATGAGAATACCTCAAGCTGCAATGTGATGTGAAGATTTGGATTTTAATTTATAAAAAAAAAAAAAAAATTTGTATTTAGGTCAACAAGTTTGATCAAGGTACCAATGGAAATGGGTTCAAGAACTGCAAGTTTGATGCCATAATATACATGGAAATGGGTTTTTATTTTAGTTTAATTTTCTCCACGTTTTTTTTAATCCTTTTCAATTTTCTTCTCTTTTTATCCTAAGTTTAATTAGGGTTTTAATTATCATAGGGGGAATTTATAGATAATATTTTTATTAAAGTTTTAGGAGGAGAGGATGATGAGATGTAAGTGGGAGTTAGTGATGGGCTTTCCCTTTTTATGAGAATGTTTATATATATATATATATATATATATGTATGTATATGTATATGTATGTATGTGTGTGTTGCAAAATAAATAAGATAAAAAAGAGGTTGAGAATGTATTTAAATAAGATAAATAAGATAAAAATGTCTCTTTTCTTATATATGTATTTTAAATAATATGTTCTAATTTCAGCATATTTATGTGTAAATTTGATAATTTTTTATTTTTATTTTACGAATATGATATAAAAATAATTAAAATATAATATAAAAAAAATAACATAAATAAAATATTAGTATATAAATATAATAATTTATATAATATAAATTATTAATATATCAAAATTTATATAAATATAATATTTTAAACATAATTACAATAATTAAAAAAAAAAAAACCAATTGTGCTTGAAATGGTGGAGTCTTGTGATAGTGTGGGCCTGACTCACGGAGTTGGGTGTTTTTGGAGAATTGGACCCACCATTCTTCAACACCGTGTTTTATTGACGAGTTTGTCCCTACTCTCAAACCAAAAAATCTTTTCAAGTGATTAAAATTAGGTAACCACTATTAACTTTTACTTTCTCAAATTCCACTTTTCGTTTGCAAAATATAGCAAGAGTTCATTGTTTGTTTCTTCAAGTATGCGAATACTTGATTGTGTAGTTTTGAATTATGGGGGTTATATATATATATATATATATATATATATATATATATATATATATGAGAGAAGGGATCCATTTACATTATTGTAAAATTAAATTAGTTTTACACATTTTCATAACTTTTTATATGATTTATATTTGTTTAATCCGACTATCGTATTTCATGTTTTATTCACGTAGATCATGCACGTTGAGTTTCGAGTAAATTAAAAATGTTTAATTATTTATTCAATATAAAAAAATTTCAACCGTTAAATATATATTGAAAAAGACAGTATTCTCAACCAATATGATAGAGATATATGATCGATTCAAAAATTTACGTGCATGATGAGTACAATTATATTGTTAAATCCAACAGTCGATTTGTTAAAATATAAATCATATAAAAAATTATGAAAGTGTGTAAAACTAAGTTAGTTTTACACTAATGTAAGTGGACCCTTAATATATATATATATATATATATATATATATGATTTTGGATTTTAGAATAGAAGGCTAATAGTCCTTTTTTATGTGATAAATTCCTATTCCTTTTGTATGAATATTCGAATCTGAAATTTTCAATTAAAATTTTTAGTTCTAATTTATGTTACATGGATTTAAATTCGGATGTCCGATATGAGTATGTATTTAAAGGTTCAATTCGTCATTTGATCAAAGTTTTTGACATGCGAATTCGTTTAAGGAGTGTCCATAAATAGAATACAAATACGAGGTTACGTTACTTAAAAATGTCACAAAAATATATTAATACAATCTCTTATGTAAATAATTTTCTCTTTCTATTTCCTTTTTCAAAAATCACAAAAAAATTTGTTGGAGTATACCCTAAAGCCAATCGAATTGGTCAAGGTTATACTACCAATTATTCATACTAATCACTCATCCAATATGTGATTAAATGTTTTCCTTCATCATTAGTAAACAAAAATAAGAGAACTAAGTACTAATTGGATGAAACTCATGGAACATATAAGGCCTCGCAAAAGAATTATAAAGGATTATAATTATGAGATCCTTATGCATCAAAGCCATGTTCCTAAAACAGTTCCTGGTCATTGTATTGTTAAGACAGGGCATTGACAATGCTCAAAGACTGGTATATGTTAAGCCTCCTTACTTATGAAATAAATAATCGATCTCATAGACTGAAGTATAGGGATACTTAGGAATGACATTTAGGTGCTTGTTATGAGAACAAGTTCACTGAACATGACCCGTTATGAGAATTTCATTTGGTATCTCACTCAAGTGTCTATGAAAAATTCTCATGTGTCAGTTGCGTAACTAGTTCTTTGACTTGTGACGCCATGTTATCTTGTATGTGAATTGTCATGCTTTGATTTCATTTGAACGGGTTCCAAGAAATCTTGCTTATGGTAGGGTGATTTTGGATATGACATGAAGCATGCGAAAGTAAATGAGTAGTCTAGAGAGGATTCATCACTCCAAATGATTTAGAAGAGATATATCTCACTTGTTCTTGGCTTAAGTTAATAAAGTCTTTGGCCAAAGCATGATGAATTTAAGATGTTATAAACATTCTAGAATTCACTTAGACTAACTAAGAGCTGCAAGAACTAATATGGAGGGATTGCATAAGTAGGCACTACACCATGTTTATGGTCTCTCTGGGATATTTGGTGAAATGACTAAATTACACTAATAGACTGATCACTAAAAGGTTAAGTCAAAATCACAAGTGACTTTCTAACATTTGGGTGACCATGACGCCTTTTTAGATTCTGCTCATGATCTTAAATATAAATTATTTGATCTTTGCTAAAATTTTGATTGTAGTTTATATTTAATTGTCAGCATGTTAGAAACCTAATGGGTCACACATTAATCATAAAGCAAGATTAAAATTGAGATTCAATTAAGTGAGACTTAATTGAACAAAAGCAAAAGAATAAGGGATTTAATTAAAGTGTTTAATTGAATCACGGGACAAGAAAATGATTTTATGGAATCCTAGTAACAAGGGGGCATACCCTAGGGGTATATAAATCCTATATGCCCCACCCCACATATGATTTTAAGCTTCGATAAGTTGTTATCATATTTGCTACCCTAGCCTTCTTGTTTTCTATCTACCTTAGCCACCAAAAGAGAATTGTTTTTCAAGAAAAGACTAGCCTAAAGAGAAAACACAAGAACTTTATTCTTGATTCACCTTTGCCGTAAATCATAAAAGAAAAGAAGGAGAAAAAGTTCTTGATATGGACCTTTGGAGAACCACACCCCAAAAGCTAGCTATTAGGGTGAAAGAGCCTAGGTCCATATAAACCCCACAAGAAAATCTCATACTTTCCAATATGAGATTGAAGTCTCATACCTTGCAATTAGACACATAACAATCCACCACGCTTTGCAGTCTCGGCGCCCATGCGGGTTGATTTTGCGCTAGCTTAATCTAACCCCGGACGAACACTGCAGTACCGATGTCACCACCCGCCCCGCATGATTGCAGCTAAGAAATATGGTGGCTGACTCTGATACCAATTGATATGGAGGTTTGGAAAATCACACCCCAAAAGCTAGCATATTAGGGTAGGAGAGCCTAGATCCATATAAACCTCACAAAGAAATCTCATATTTTCCAATGTGGGATTCAAGTTCATACCTTACAATTAGCTATGTAACAGTTCTTCAAGGAGTTTTGGCACATAAGGAGATAGCTTTTTCTTTGGAATTTTGTCATCTTGCTAGTACAAAATTGTATCTACCTTGGGAAGGTCCTTACTTGCAATTGTGTGGATCACCATTGGAGGCCTAAGACTTGAGAGGCTTTGGTGACTTGACGAAGACTTTCTTGGTGATCAAGATTCGGGCAAGCCTTTGGGGAATCAACTTGTGATTACTATATCTCAAGTAGGTATGTTTCTGGAATCACTTGTATGCCTTATCATTTGTCTTTAATAACACTAAAGATTGTAAGTATAATTTTTGGAGGATTCGGGTATTGTTTGTTTAAAAAAATTATGTTTTTGCTGCATATCTCTAATATATGATATTAGAAGTTTTAAATATTATGCTTGTTCTTGCTTGAGCATGTAACCAAATTTCTTCAAATCTTTTTTTTTTTAAATACTTAAGTTTATTTTTTTCTTACAATTAATATTATTTTTAAGTATTAAATATTTTGTTTTAGTAACCTTAAATCTTACAAATTTTGATATTGGACATCAAGTAAAAGCTTAAAATATAAAAAAGCCTAAGATCCTTTTTATCTTTTTGGGCCGGATTATGATTTTTAGTTTCTTTTCTTCTTCTTCTTTTTTCCTTTTCTTTTCTTCTTCTCCTACCCTCCCCTAAATGCACCATACATGCATCCTATGGTGCACACATAAAGTCAACATTTTTTTTCTTCATTTCTCTCTTACCTTTGAACTTTATCTTTACAAAACAGATAGTGTCCAAAAAACCCAAGATTCGATGTCAAATCCAGATTCAGGTGCTGAACCGTCGCGCCTGTCGTCAGTCACCGTTATCTGCTGCCTCCGATTGACGTTGAATTTTCACCCACAGATTCCCTTTTGTCTCCTCTTTCCATTTCTCCAATTAGATTTTTGAAAAAACCTACAAAAAGCTTAGATCTAGAATCAAAATCCGCGGTAACTACCCCAAAACACCTTATTCTGCCGCTCCAAACGGTTTTAACTTTTAGTATGTTCTTCTCCAACACTTGCTCTTTCTCCCCACTGCTTTTGAAGCCCGAAAACACCCCTCGTTATGTGAACCAACACTATCAATGCCATTGGCTGCTACCTCTCACAGCTCCAATTTCACGAAATTCATTCGAACCCAAATTTGAAAAATCTATTCGAATTCAAATTTTATTCAACTCGATTTGATAAAAAATCGACATTTTAAATTCGAAATAACTTAAATTCGAATTAATTTGAATTCTAAATAATTCAAACCCGAACGACACAAAAGATTAACTTGAAATGATCTAAAATTAAATTGATTTGATTTTAAAACTCACAAATCTAAATTCGAAATGATTCAAATTCGAATAATCATTGACAAACTTGAATTTAAAATGCCCGAATTTTTTTTGACCGAAAATGAATCTACTCATCCAATTGCCGACTCTAGTTCAAGGGGGCAATTGGTCCAATTCAAGACAAATCAATTGGTTTGGTCATTTCAAATTCGAATAATTTTGAGTTCAAGTAATTTGGATTGACGATTAGATTTATTCAAACTCAAATAATTGAGTTTTTATTATTTAAGATTAATTCATTTTATTTTAAAATCAAATCAATTTAAATTCAGTTAATTTTTAAATTATTAATATTTCAAATCGAATTAAATTGATTTTGAATTCAAACTGATTGGACAAGTTGTTCGGATAAACTTCAGCGGCATTATCGCATAGCTTAAAATGGAACATTTTTTGATGACAGGAAATCCATTGTCGTTGGTGTAAGTAAAATTTTTGGTATAATTGTTTGTATCATTCTAACCCTTCCCAATCTTCCTTATCCCATTGCGGTATGGTATTTGTATGATTATATACTACTGTTTAAATTTTCTGATGCTTCAGTTCTAGATTGTACGGACCGTTGAGCAAGATATTAAAATAGTTATATTATGTACATATCAAAATAAAAGTGTTTGTACAGCATATGGTTGAAATTAAGGGACAAGTTTTAGAGTCTGAAAAGTGTGCAAAAGTAAATCAAATTTTGATTAGAGATTCAACGTTTGATTCAAATTTTTTCTTATCGATTCAGATCATAAAAAATTTTATTTGATTCGGTTTCATTATTTTCCATTTGATTTTTTATATATTTATAAGATAAGATTTTTTATTTATTTATAAATTTAAAATAATATTAAAAAATATAGATTTTGAAATTTAAAAAATTGATGTCGAATCGATTTGAATTTGTGAAATTTGGTTAGAGGTCAATTAAAATTTTAGGCTAATTAGGTTCGCTTTAAAAAAAATTCAATTCATTAACCCAATTTTGTTTTTTGAAATCAAATTGAGCCCAATTAAATAATTATCTATTATTATTCAATATTTTAATTTTTATTGATAATTTATCAATACAATAATTTTTTATTCAATACTATAAAAATCAAAAAATTAATATGACTTTATTTTTCAAACAAAATAAAGAACCAATCATTATATAATACGTGACACAAAATTAAAAGTTTTTTTGAATAGTGTCACATACGAACATGACATGAAAAAATAACTAAAATGTGACACGAGAAAAAAAAAATAACATGACCACGACGTGAATACACAAACGTGTCAAAATTATATAAAACGAACTTGACACAAAATTGAGAATTATTTGAATAGTGCCAATTAGACCTGAAAATTTCAGGCAAGAAACGAACATGAAAAAATAACTAAAACACAATGCAATATGAAAAAATAACACTAACACAACACGAAAGCACGAAGTTGTTAAAATCTATCAAGAGGACCAAAAAAAAACAAAATAACGTGACACAAAATCGAAAGTTATTTGAATAGTTTAATTAGACTTGACAATTGTAGACTCGACACGAACACGAAAAAATAACTAAAACATAACACAACACGAAAAAATAACACTAACACAATACGAATGCATGAATGTGTCAAAATTTATACATAACGTGTCAAAATTCAATGTTATTTTTTCGTGTTATAATCGTATTAAAGGTATTATATACATAAATTTTGACACGTTATGTATAGATTTTGACACATTCGTGCATTCGTGTTGTGTTAATATTATTTTTCATGTTATATTGTGTTTTAATTATTTTTTCGTGTTTGTGTCGTATCCGAAATTGTTAGGTCTAATTAGCACTTGTCAAATAACTTCCAATTTTGTGTCACGTTATTTTTTTTGTGTCGCGTTGATAGATTTTGACACATTCGTGCATTCGTGTTGTGTTAGTGTTATTTTTTCGTATTGTATTGTGTTTTAGTTATTTTTCATGTTCGTTTCGTGTCCGAAATTTCTATGTCTAATTGGCACTATTCAAATAATTCTCAATTTTTTGCCAAGTTCGTTTTATATAAATTTCGACACATTCATGTATTCATGTCGTGGTTATGCTATTTTTCCTTGTCGTATTTTAGTTATTTTTTCATGTCATGTTCGTGTGTGATACTATTTAAATAACTCCTAATTTTGTGTCACGTGTTGTATAATGGTTGGTTTTTTTTTTATAAATAAAGTCATATTAATTTTTTAATTTTATATTATTGAATAAATATTTATTGTATTGATAAATTTTCGGTAAAAAATAAAATATTGTATCATAATATGAGATGGGTTGATGTAAGTAAATTTTTTTCAAAACTTTTGGTGTTGAATCAAAAGAAAAAAATATTATGATGATTAAATAGTAAAAAAAAGTATGTTAAATGATGCTATAAGTTATGAGTTATTGTATGATAGTTATTAGGTTTATATTTTTTATTTTATTTTTTAATATGAGTAGAAATGATGGATATCAATATAATCTAAATGAATTAAATTTTGATATCCATCCTAATTTTTTTACATATAATGTACATATAATGAATTAGATTCATGTATTTATGTTGTATTTGTGTGTCATCAAGTTGGACTATTTTGCATAGTTTATCATAGTAATTCAATTTTAACTCTAAATTCATGTTATTTTTTGTGTCATAATCGTATTCAATATATTATCAATGACAGTAAAACCGAACCAATACAAGAATTCAAACACTAGTTCAAAATCATTTGAATCCCTAGTCAGTTTATGGACATTGGAACAAATAACAAATTACTTTAGGCAATTATTTGGTCTCTGGTATCATGGAATTGAATCCAATATTTTCAACATCTTCCACTCACATATAATGGGTACAATACTCTTTCAATGAATTCCAAAACAATGATATCTCTTCTCTCTGCAAAGTTCATACATATTTTATAATCTCGAGAACTCGTTATTATACAATTGTTAGGTATGTATCACAACTCAAATATTTAAGAAGGGTAAGTATGAAGCACCCCAAATTCATTTAGTCACATTTCAAGTTCCTCGTGATCTTCTTTATATCAATTTATAATAAATTTTTGTATCCACAATTATGTTTACCATATAAAACATAATTGGTCGACCAATGAATATAATCAAATATGACACTGAAATGGTGTTCCCTTCTTCTCAAATCTCTCTATTTCAATTTTAATTGCTCTCCAGATATGTCCAATTAAATCGAATCATTCAGAATCATAAGCAACATTTCAAGATAACTAACATTGAATTGAAACTTTAAGAAACAGTTGAAGGTTATAAGGGTACTAAATTGAGATATTTTCGATCTCATCACACAACTTAGAAGCAAAGATCAATTAATCTATCACCCTTATTGCTTGAATACTGCACATATGGTCTGAAACACATATTACGGTATCAATCTCATTTTCCCATGGAACGTATGTCTTTAACAAATTTGTAATATCGTACAAGTGATAGTTCAAATACACTCAATATCTAACTAGAGTCCACAACTCTACTTTCTCAATAAATTCAATAACTAGACCTACACCTGACATACATAGATAGACAAAGTGAATTTTTGGGAATATTCACTTTCGATCATAAATATCATTATTATATGACTTCATCTTGATTCGTTTCATAAATCTCATTATTATATGATCTTATCTTGATTCATTATCAAGGCAAATCGTTTCATAAATCTCATCTCTGTACGACACTAAACTTTAGAGACGATCGCCTATTTGAGAAGACCAATATTCTATTTGATATACCTTTAATATCACATATATACTTAATATACTTAATATATATATATATATATATATTTTATGAAACAAAGTCCTAAACTTAAACAGCATTATCATTGTCATCCAACATTTGGGAAAACAATTATAAAATGTTTAGCACGAACTTATTAATAAGTACATCACATGCTATGCAATCGTAAAGATTTAATATGATCATTATACACCTCTCTAGATATTGACTTTGTAAATAAATTTACAATCATAATGCGTAAATATGTACTATGTGAATCATGCAAGAGGACACGTAGAAGGAGAGTTAAGGAGGAGTTTGAGGAATCACGTGGGGATAGGGTTTGGGTGTTGTCGGCTTTGTTAGGATGCATTGGAAAAGCAAAATCACACAAAACGTAACCTAACAGCGTTGCGCTGTTTTGCATGTGTTTGCTTCAATAAACAGACTTTACTCAAACTCTTGTTCTTCTTTACAGTCCTTCCTGTCAAACAAATATATATATATATATATATAAAAGAAGGATGTATTTACATTAATTTAAAATTGAATTAATTTTACACATTTTTATAATTTTTTATACAATTTATATTTGTTTAATCCGATCGTCGTATTTCATGTTCTACTCACATAAATCATGCACGTCGAGTTTCGAGTAAATTAAAAATGTCTAACTATTTGTTCGATTAAAAAACTTTCAACCGTTAAATATATATTAAAAAAACAGTATTCTTTATCGATATGATAGAGATATCTGATCGATTCGAAACTTTACGTGCACGACAAGTACAATTATATTGTTAAATCCAACGATCTGTTTGTTAAAATATAAATCGTACAAAAAGTTATGAAAATATGTAAAACTAATTTAATTTTACACATTTTCATAATTTTTTATACGATTTATATTTGTTTAATCCGACTGTCGTATTTCATGTTCTATTCACGTAGATCATGCACGTCAAGCAAAATTATATCGTTAAATCCAACAGTCGATTTGTTAAAATATAAATCGTATAAAAAGTTACGAAAGTGTGTAAAACTAACTTAGTTTTACACTAATGTAAGTGAATCATTTATATATATATATATATATATATATCTTCTTTTTGGTCTGTTTTACTCCGTATTAATTTATCAACAAAGCAAAGCATAGTTATTTGGATTTATAAAAAAATAATCTTTCATGATTCATTAGAAAAAACGAAATTCGGTTTTCGAAGCTTAAAATATTATAATTATTTTTTATATATTTATTATTATGTGTAAATTAAAATAATTAATTTTAACTTTTAGAGAAAATACCAATTTACTTTTTAAGACTTTCAATAATTATGTATAAAAAGAAAATGCTTTAATGCTTAATATAATATTTTGAAAGTTTGCATGCTTCCTTACGTAATTCGGTATTTTGGACTTTAAATGATATTATATTTTCATAAAAAAAAAAAGTTATAATCAATTTGGTTTGAAATTCAACTTTATTTTTTAACAAACGGATCGTTTGATTTTGCGAATTTAATCACTTTCCTATCATATTTCGGATCGTTCGATCCAATTCGTAATTCACAATTAGTTAACCGAATTATGTAACTCTAAAGCAAAGTAATTAGACATGGCAAAATTTGATTTGTTCCACGGATTTTGTTGTCGGATTTATCATGAAAGTGCACGTATAGTTAACAAGTAATAAAGTAAAAAATAGAGTATCGATCTCACGAAAATTTGTTACCAAATTCGTTAATTACTAAAACTTAAACAACTCAATCTTATCCAAACATTTGATTAAAGGTTGTTAATTGAAAACTAAATTAAAAAAATAATAATAATAAACAAAGAAGGTAAATTAAAATTTAGATTAATCACTTGAGAAAAGCCTAATATTACAATTTCCTTCAACACTTCGTTTGAACCTCTCCTACTCTCTTAACTTGATTAATGACATTGAGTTGTTAACTAGAGTTCTAATTTATTTATATGTATCTTCCGATGGTCTTATAAAAATATCCCTCTTAACCAATTAACTATATTCCTATGAAAATTAAATTAAAAAAAAAAAACTCATTAAGCTTAGACTCTAAAATTGGTTACACATGACATGCAAGCATATTTCTACCCTACATGCAACTAAATTCATCATAATAAATGAATCTGAAACATATATTATTCAATTTATATTTAACACTAAACTCCATTTTCCAAGTTGGTTTAGATTATCAAATTAATCTAATTAGTGATCAAGCAATTAGAAGTATTAAGTACAAGATTGAATAAATAACTCAAATATCATTAAATCAAACAAGAGATCAGTTAAATAATTCAAACTACATGCATGTTGAATTCCATTGCAATTCTAGAAAAAATAAATTAGTTCATGCTAATTATTGAAAACATAAAACAAAGGAAAAGAGAAAATTAAGTTCTGCCGGGACTTCAGGCTTCAAATCCTCAAAATTTCCTTAACTCCTTGCAAACTTTTGGTGACTACTCTTCTCTTAAGAAAAATAGGTTTATGAAAACTAAAAGATTGTTATTTAGGTTCTAAAAGTTCCTATTTATAAAACTCCAAAAGTCCGAAATCAAAAACTTCGCGTGCAAGCAACATGTGAGTCTTTCCTTTCTTTTTTCATTTTTTTTTCTTTCCAAAACTGCAGGTGTTGGAGTCGTGATGCTACTGCTTGACTGCTTCCTCCTCGCTTAGTTGCTACACGTTGCTCTCCCTTCTTCTCGTACTTTCTCAATTGATTTGGATGGTCAAATCTTATGAGATTTGGACAAATAATATACCTTTGGAAAGATCTGAAAATAAGAAAGTCAAGAAGGAAGTGTTTTTGAATAAAAACTTTAAGATCATGTTTTCCTAACAACAAGCTGCGAAGATCAAATCTGTGCACGCTGACTCTACCATTTTCTTGCACTTTCTCAGCTGATTTGGATGGCTAAATCTATGCGATTTGGGCAAGTAATATACCGTTAGAAAGCTCTAAGAAGCACCTTCAAAAGTCAAGAGGAAGGTATCTTGAATAAAGACGTTAAGATCATGTTTTTCTAAAAATAAGCTCCAGAGGTCAAATCTGTCCTTACTTTGCTTTACATATTTTTTCATCTTTTCGCACCTCAAAACTCCTTCTCGCTTTGAACCTATAAAAATACACACTAAATTAATAACTAATTTAAACATGAAATAAATAAAATTAATCTAAAAATAATTAATTCTGAATAAAATTTCAAGAATTTAGCCGATTTGAATGTATAAAATGTGGTAAATTAACTCTATTTCATAGAGTTATCAGATTTCACACCATCTGTCTCAAATGGGTGAATTTTTTTTTTTTGAAAAATGGGGACGGACATATTTTTTTTGAAAGGCGGGCGGGGTGGTTGTGGTAAATGCCCACTTCGTCCCACCCTCGTTCCGTCTATAAATTTATCATTTTAACCTTCTATATTTTTTATACTTTTATATATCTTTATATATTATATGTAAAATAAAAACTTGTAGTAATTTATTTTAAGATGAGTTAAATAAATTTTTATTGATAATTTATTTTAAAAAATAATATTCATAATAATATTATTATTTTTAAAAAATTAATCGCAATAAGGTGAAGCGGGACTGAATAGAACGGTTATAAATGTAAACATCTATGAAGACAGGGTAAAATTTATATTTCAACATTCGGGACGGAGCGGGACGGGAGGCGAGACGGGTATGGCAAAATCAGTCTTCGCCTCGCTCTATTATTATCTCTAAACAAATAAATTTTTTTCAATTACTTGAAATATAAATTTATTTTTTAGATTATTATCTTATATATATTGACTATAATATTTTTTAAACCTATACAAGTGAACTTTTAGAATCGTAACATGTTCAATAAATTATAAACAAAAAATTAATAAATCAAACAAAATAACTTAAGAAAACATGTTAATTTATAAATTTATTTATAAGATTTAAAAAATTTACCATGGATGTATCTTTGTTTTTTTAAAGTTGGATCATGGATATACACTTAAACTTCAGCTGTCTTTATTTTTACAAGAACAAGCATATACATTTAGTGAACCAAGTACTAATAATTATTGATGTGGATTTGATATCTTGTGTATTCGTATCGTGTCGTATATTTTTACGTGTTATAATCGTGTTTAAATTATTATATATTTATATAAATTTTGATACGTTAATATTTCGTGTTATATAAATTTTAACAAATTCGTTTCTTTTTTTTATATCATGTTTTATGTTTTATGTTGTATTTTTTTTTTCCTATTCATATTTTAGAATCATATCTGAATTCCTCTCAGCTTTTGTGCAAACTTAAAACTTTAACCTTATTTTGGGGAGGAGAACCGGGGGGGGGGGGGGGGGTTGAGGGAAAGTGAATAAGTGATGTTAGGAAATAGGAAACAGAAGAGAAAGAAAAGAAAGGCAGTCTAAGGGTAGAGCAAATATAAAGGAAAAGAAAAGGAAGTTTGCCAATCATGACTAACATGACAGTAGTATGAGATTTTAAAAAAAAAAAATCCCTTTTGCTTTCTTTCGGGGACCTCTAATTTTGACTTAAGGGAAAGAATTTTTTTTTTTTTTTTGATAATTGGGTAAGGGGAGGGGTTGCTTGGGTTTGAACCCAAGACTTCATGCCCCCAAGACTCTTAGCCACTCAGCCAAGAACTTGTTGGCTGGAAAGAATTGAAAATTACTGAACCTTCAAATGGCATTCCATATTTCCATTGGCTCTACTTGATTGAGCTACCAATCCAATTTTGCCATATAAAAAAACTCAAAACCTGGAAAAAAAACAAAAAACGAAAGCAAACAGGAACAGCCAAACACCATCTAATACCGAAATTTAATTTAATTGATTCATATAATAATTTTTAAAAATTAATATTCAATAATTTTGAATTTAAATTTTAATATTTGTAATTTTTTTTTCTTATCTCAATATTACTACTTTTATAGCATAAAAAAAATACCATCTAATCAGATCTAATTATCTCAAAATCCAAACCATAAAGTCTCGTCGCAAAAGATTATTTTGAAAAAAATTCTAACTTCTCTTTCAAATAACCATCATTTTCTTTTTTTCTTTTTTTTTTTTTTTTATGAAAAGTAATGCCCAAGGCCACGGTTTAAATGCCCAAAAACAACCATTGGAAAAAGCGTGTTGGAATTTTGGGCATGGTTAGAATTTTGGGCCCTTGTATTGTATGCGTGTTTCTCGTACATGTGAAGTAATTCGACAATCTCGTGACATACAAGTTAGGTATGATAACGGGTAGATATTTATTTTTTTATAATATTTGAATTTGAATTTGTAAAATTATTTTAAAAATTGAATTCGTTTATGATGTGAACCCTAGGGGTTAAACCCTTTGAACCCACTAACAAATTGAAATACCTAACCCAGAAAAGCCAAGATTCAGGCAAAGAAAACTTAAACCCTTAAAAGCCTGTTTCAAAGAACCTAGATTAAGCATGTAATCTAAACCCTAAGAACTCTTGTTTCAAGAACCTAAGTTTGATAGGTTGAACGCCACAAAGAAAGAATTCTTTGATAAGTTCCTAAGTTCTTTCAAGAACTAAAAAGAGAAAACTCTCACTGAATAAAATCAGACTTAATTGATCAAAAGATTAAACCCTTTGAACCCACTAACAAATTGAAATACCTAACCCGGAAAAGCCAAGATTCAGGCAAAGAAAACTTAAACCCTTAAAAGCCTGTTTCAAAGAACCGCCACAAAGAAAGAATTCTTTGATAAGTTCCTAAGTTCTTTCAAGAACTAAAAAGAGAAAACTCTCACTGAATAAAATCAGACTTAATTGATCAAAAGATAATTGAAGTAGGCGGCTAAGACATATATTTATAGCCTCCCTACAATAACCCTAATCTACTAATTAATAATATGTAAAATATTGGCTGAACATACTCAAGCCCAAACCTAAATAATTAAAAGATGTTCAACAAGTTTAATAAAGATAGACCCCTTAAGCCTAATGGACATAATACATAAATCAAGCCCAAAAGCCTAAGTAATTAAAAAATTAAAATAAGCCCTCTCTTAATGTGCCACCTTGTGTTCTTGAATCACATGGACCAAACTTGGATGCAAGCCCATCTTGCATGTTAAAGCCTTTCCTGAATAACTTGTAACATGGCCCAAGTGAAATCCAGCCATTCTTGCCATGTTTCCTAGATCTTCTTGGATCTTGGCCCATATAGAAATTGCCATGGGATTGGGTCATCTTGGATCCTATCAGTTTATTATCCGTATTAAATTCAAATATTATTATCAGAATCTAAATCTAAATTAAATAATATTAACCGTCGGATATCTGAATTCGTTAAATATCTGAATTTAGTAAGTAAAAAAAATTAAATAAAAATATAAAATCAAACAAAAAATAATTTTAAATTCAAATAAACAGATAATTGATTCGAATATCCGAATCTGAATCCGCAAAAGTAAGCGAATTCAGATAGCGGATATCCAAATCCGTTATCCATATAAATAATACGAATTTCGATAATGAATATCCGATATCTCATATCTGCATCCTCTCCGAATCAACTACGGATAGTAATTATAATATTCGAATTCAATTTTATTCGAATTCGTAATATCCAAATTTACAAAAAAAAAAATCAAATAATTATAAATATCCGAATTCGCATTATTCATTATGGTCCCTACACAAGGTGGTCAATTTGTCATAAATAAAAAGAAAAATGTATAGGCTTGTACGTTAAGCACGTGCCTCGGTGAAACACATGAAAATTACATTCTTTGTATAAAAACTCTATAAAGTATTATGGTAAAGGTATCCATGGGTTGAGTCGGATTTGTGTTAGGTTTATGTATGGTATTAACATCATATATGTTTGTTCAAGTTCGGTTCAATCCAAAATATGGGCTTCAAATTTTGCCCAAATCTGCCCATATTTGTAAATGGATAGCCTAAGCCCGTTTAAGCCCGTCCATTTTTTTTCTAATTTTTTTTTAAAAAAATATATTATTTTTATTTAATCTTTAATAATTTTATATTTTTTTTCTTTTATTAAGTTTTTAAACATGAACAACTTAACATATTTTTTAATATTTACACTATAATATTATATATATTTAATCTTTATATGATATAAATAACATAATATATATATATATAAATAAAAATAAAAAATTATTTAATTAGAAAATAGGTCGGACCGGGCTCGGGCCTTGAATGTTAGAGCCAATGCCTGGCCCATTTTTAAATGGGCCCATTTTTTTGCCCACGCCCCTTTTTTGGGCCTAATATTTTTGTCTAAACCCTCCTAAATATGAGCGGGCATTCGAGCTTGGACAGGTAGCTCGGTTATTGGACATGTCTAATTATGTTTAGGAAGATAGAATTTGAAAAAGTAATTTTGTATTTAAGTACATTTGTTTCACTAAATAAGATTTTTGAAAAACATTTTCGTATTTTTTATGTTTGTTTTAAAAAATTAACTTGATAAAGGGAAATTAATACATTTTTTTGAAAAATATCTTATGTTTTTTAAAAGCATAAGATATTTTTTGAAAACTGAAACAAAACAAAAAGGATCGATATTTAAGTATAGATTGATCTCTTCTTGAAGCAAAACAAAAAATGATCAATCTTTTACTTATAGGGATCGATCCCATAAGAACAAAAGCTAAAATAAAGCAAAAAAGGACGGAGCTCCTAAATGTAGGGATATATATATTTTTAAATCAATGTAAAATTTTCAGAAAACAACCGAATAACAAAAAAATATTTTATACAAAATCATCCAAACAACATAAATATAAACTTTTTCAGAAAATAAATCAATTTTTCAGAAATCATTTTCTAAAGTCATTTTCTAAGAAACAAATGAACCCTTAATTTGCTATATAAATTGTAAAAATGAAAAGCACGTATTATGTATATATTAGTTGAGATTTATTATACTTATATACTTGATTAGGTATAAAAAAATAAAAATAAAAAATTAATATTTTTATAATTAAAATTAAATGAAATAATGTTATTTTAATACTTAAAACACTGTTCCGGACCGGGCCGGGCTGGCCCGAAACAAGAATTCCCTCCCCAGGCCCGACCCAATACGGGCAAAGCCTGTCGGGCAGGGCGGGCTACCGGGCCCGTGAGCAGGTCTAATATGGTAATATTGGATACTATAAAAAAATACATATAAACACAACACATTTAATAAATACAAAAATTGTGTAATAAATACGATACGTTTATGCACATATTTTATTTGTGTTTAAGATTTTGACGTATTTAAAATTTTTTGTTGTATTATATCTATATGACGGATATGAAAAAAAACACATACACAAAATACACATACACAAATTATCAAGTGTAATACGATAACAACCACGTCTTACTCTTAAAAAAAAAAATGTTAATGTGTCAACTTTTTCCTCTTTTATTGATCATGGTTATTCACATACAATAATGCGATCAAATCATTTAAATATTTTTTCATACATGCATGTTGTTGATATAGAGAAAAGATTGTATGAAATAGTTAATTCACGTTATTATATATTTCGTCCATTCAAATCATGTCACGTAATAAAATTTAAAAAAAAAGTCAACTATTTATTACATAATACATGTAATAATTAAATGATAAATATTTATTTCAATAATTTAATAATGACTCTTATAACAAATAATTGATTTTTTTTAATAAAAAATTAATTATTATATATTGATATAAAATAATCGTTATATATATATATTTTTATATATTTATATAAAAGATACGCTTGATTGATCCCCTTTATCTTTACACTAAAATGAAGTAGGTTATTGTAGACACCTAATTTTGTCCGGACCACTAAACAGGTATGTTTTCCTCCCATATTGATGTTTCCGAGTATAAAAAGACTGTTTTCATCCTGCAGGTGGTACTCCGAGACTTAGTTTAAGAGGGCGAGCACAAAAAGTCAAACTTAAAAAAAAAAAGTCAACCCCGAAAAAGTCAAACCCGAAAAAGTCAACCCTAGAAAGTCAACTACTGAAAAAGTCAACCCACTTTCAAAATCAAGATTTTAAGTTCAATTGAAAAATGGAGAAAGAATTTTGATAATCCGAGGTCTACATTGAAAGATATGGACTTCGGAAGTTGGGATTTGGAGATTCAGTAGAAAAGAAACCCTAATCCGAGAAATTTGGGGAAAAGTGCTTAAACGATCAAACTGGTCGAAATTGAAGGTTCCAAATGAAAGATAAGCACTGACTACGGGTAATGGAGAAGTCACTTGCAAGAAAAACCGAGAGAAAAGTCAATCCGGGAGAAAACCGAGAATTAGGGTTTTAGTGGATTTCGGTGAAATCAGGAAGAATCACAGAAATGGCCCGACTTGGTAAGACCAAAGCCCCCAATGGATGAGGAATGATTAAAAAGGATGGCCCAAGGCTCAGATTGAAGAAAATCTGAAAATCGGACTTGTTTTGAGCAAAACCGGGTTTCGGAGGTTAAAGGGCAAAATTGGAAAATTTTGGGAAAAATAGCAAATGGACTCCGAAAATTATGGAAAATTTGTCAATCTCATTCTTAAATCATTTGAAAGAGATTGGCGAAAGAAAAACTTGATTCCGAGTTCGTTTGCAAAATGGCCAAATCCCGGGCCTCATATGCAGTAATTCAAGCCGATAAATCCCGAAAAAATACCAAATGAGCTCCAAAAATTATGAAAACTTCCAGATCACACTTTTTAATTATTTTGAAGAGATTGGTGAAGAAAAATCTTGATTTGGAGCACGTTTAAAAAATGGTAAAAAGTAGGGGCATAAAAGGACATTTTGGGAAGAAAAAATCCAAATAAATAGCAAACGGACTCGGATAATTTTGAAAACTTTCAGAACTCAATATTTTATTATTTTGGAAGTATTAAAAAAAGAAAAATTGAATTTGGAGCCCGTTTGATATTTATTTTGCATCCGGGGGGCAAAATGGTCGTTTCACCCAAGCAACCGAAAAGGGCTTCTTTGGGCCTTTCAAAAATCAGAGCTGGGCTGGAAAAGAGAAGTGCTGGCCTGCCCAAGCCCAAAGGAAGGAGGAAGCTTAGGATTTTTTCAATCAAGTGATTAAAAATCAAGAGTTAAGTTAGAGATTTTCATTTTTGAGCATAAGTCTCAATCCCACATCCCTTTGTAATGTCAAGCCAAGGAGGTGCTCACCTTATAAATAAGGGGTCTTGGCCTTTGGTTGAAATCACCCACTACCCCTTGTGAGATAGTCTATACACTTGTATTAGGATTATCCGGGTGGTGAGTCATAGTGTTTTTGTTGAGAGGGTTTGTAGCTTAATCCGTTCAAAAGCTACTCTGAGGGTTTGTAGCTTAATCCGTTCAAAAGATACTTTGAGGGTTTGTAGCTTAATCCGTTCAAAAGCTACTCTGAGGGTTTATAGCTTAATCCGTTCAAAAGCTACTTGTGAGAGGGTTTGTGGCTTAATCCGTTCAAAAGCTACTCTGAGGGTTTATAGCTTAATCTGTTCAAAAGCTACTTGGTGAGTTTTCATTTTAAAATAATGTTTCTTGTTCTTCCTTCATTTCCTTTCTTAAGTATATTTTTCTTACATTTTGTTTTTACAATAAACTCACCATGGCCAAATGGCCTACATTATTTATTTTAAGTTGTTGTTTTTGATTCATTTTACCATGTTGTTTATGCTATTTTCTTTATTTTTGATGTTTTAAATATTATGTTATTTCATGTTCTTAAGTTATATTTAATTTGGTTGCTTTGTTTGTTGCCATTTATGTCTTAGATATCATGTTTTTGCATTTTTAATTTTCTGTTTTTATGTTGTTTAAATTTGAGCATGTTTTAGAGTTAGCATATTAAGTGTTTGTGAAAATGCTTGTGTGATTCTTTGCATGATTCTTGTTTTATATCTTAGTGAGCATGTTTTAGATTTGGTATATTAGGTGTTTGTGAAAATGCTTGTGTGATTTTTGTGTTATGACTTAGTTTTTCATGCTAGCATACCAAGTGTTTGTGAAAATGCCATGCTTGTTGAAGCTTGGAGCCATTTGGCTACTCCATGTGTTTTGCATTGTGTGTTGTATTTTTGTCATGCTAGTTGTTAGGTTTTTGCATTTGCATGATATTTGGTTGGATTTTTGAATTAAGCATGCCTTGTGTTTGTGAAAATGCCATGCATGTCTTAGGTCTAGGTTACATTAAATGTCATGCAAGTTCATGTTAGGTCTAGGCCATATTATTTGTGTCATGCATTTTTCTTACATTTAGGTTTAGATCCATGCATTTCATGCATTATGTTTGCTGCATTGTTTCATGCATTTCATGTTCATGCCACTTGAATAATGACTTGAGCCAATTGATGGTTCAAAGTCATGCTCTCTTGAGCACACTTGTGGAAAATTAAGTTTGTCAAATTGATTATTCTACCTTTGTGATTTTTTTACTTAGCCAATTTTTATCTAACTTTCAAAAAGTCCTAGCTAATGTCTTCAAGTCATTCTATGGGTTTCAAATATTTTTATTTTGGTTTTTAAATGATTTTATCAAAGACAAAAAAAAAATGTGTTGGCAAAGCAGTTTTTTTTTCCACCCAAAACTCGTACATCTCCGATTTTTCTGGGAATTCATCTTTGATCAGAAAATTAAGTCGATTTTTTCCCGTGTATTTTTACATGTCCTGAGTCTCCAATAATGTTTTCAGAATTTTTGGAATTTTTAAAAATAGGATAAAAAATCGTGGATTAAAATTGGACAGTGGAGTCAGAATTGAATTTAAAGAAAAACAAAGCAGTTTTTTTTTTCACCCAAAACTCGTACATCTCCGATTTTTCTGGGAATTCATCTTTGATCAGAAAATTAAGTCGATTTTTTCCCGTGTATTTTTACATGTCCTGAGTCTCCAATAATTTTTTCAGAATTTTTGGAATTTTTAAAAATAGGATAAAAAATCGTGGATTAAAACTGGACAGTGGAGTCAGAATTGAATTTAAAGAAAAACAAAGCAGTTTTTTTCTCCTCCAAAAACTCGTACATCTCTGGTTTTTCTGGGAATTCATCTTTGATAAAAAACTTAAGTCGATTTTTTCTCGTGTAGTTTTACATGTCCTGAGTTTCCAGTATTTGTTTTAGAATTTTTGGAATTTTTAAAAATAGGATAAAAAATCGTGGATTAAAACTGGACAGTGGAGTCAGAATTGAATTTAAAGAAAAACCAATTTTCTGATTTGGTTAATTTACTTAGAGTGGGCTGATTAGGAGGGTTAGCTACTGACTTAGGGTGGTTTCTAAGCCTTTTCAAACTCTAAAAATGGTTTTTCAAGTCTCGGGTTAAGGGTAGTAAAATCCGGATTTTTAAACTTAGGAAATTAGAGTCATTTTAAAAATTTTAGCCCAGTTTTTATTTTTAATTCAAGCTTTTCAAAATTGTTTTCAAACAATCACAAAGTATTTTGGTTTTAGAATATTTAATTTGACATATTTTCCTAAGGTAGCCGGATATCTTTTTAGATATACGGATTTCCTTAATTAAAGGAAAAAATACATTTCATGCATTGCATTTTTATATTCATGCATTTTATATAATATGTGATTCTTGCCATAATAATGTCTATGTGTCATGACATTTAGGTTGCATTATATTATTTAGATTTTGCTATGTCATTTTATTTATGTCATGCCTATACATATTCATTTCTTTTAAATGTTTTCAAAAAAGATAATGGTTTTCAATAAAAATAAAGATATTCCCGATTTAAAATAATTCATGAGTTCTCTACCGGGTTTGTTGGAGGGAATATCATCAATTATTATTAATAAAGGAATATCTTTCTTTCAAAAAAGAGAATGATTCGGAAAGTTTTTCAAAAATTTAGAAAAATTTCTATATTTTGCCACGTTTGTTGGGGAATATAGGAAAATTTTGAATTTATAAATTTCGGATCATTGTCAATAAAAAATGAAATTATTTTTCTTTAAATTGGGAATTAATTTGAAATATTAAATTTAAAACCAACTTTTACCGAGATTTGAGATAACACACGATTAATAAGGTACCGATTTATACGGGCGTTGTGGGGGTGCTAATCCTTCCCCACACGTAACCGACTCCCGAACCCGCTTCTTTGATTTCTCTGGTTTAAAACGCAGACTTGAAATTGGTTTTTAAAATGTTTTAATTAATTTTTAAAATATTTTATAAAACCGGTTTTAATAGGTGGCCGATCACACCTAGCTAAAAAAGATTGGTGGCGACTCCATGTTTTTTTTAAGGTCATTTTCAAAACCTTCATTTTTAGAGGAATTAAGTCGACTTTTCCTCGTTTTTTTTTTAATGTCACGCCTAACAAATAATAAAGTCTTGCGATGAGACTCGTCGTTATTTTTTTAGGTTGCGACAGTTATGAACTCTAATTTATATTGAGATAATAGAATTAAAAGTTATTATTTTATACATCTATGGTGAAGTTAAAGATTATCATGGTTGAATCGTAATTATTAAAATTAAAAATTTTACACTATTAATAAATGATAGGTTCCTGACTGAGATTTATGATTTCGATTATTTATTCTCCTTGAATTTTGTTATTTTTATAATAAAAAAAAATGTAAGATACTTTTTTGACCTAAATTGAAAATTTTCAAAATTATTAATGTAATAAATTAGGAGATTATGGGCTATTTAGTAATTTCACTAAACTAATAGATCCAAGAATTTCCGAAGGTCGAGATGTAGTGGGCCCCACTTTTTACTTTGTTTGGTCTCCTCATCAAAGCAAAGCCATCCCATTGGGTCCCGCTTTGTTTCTCAAAAAAGTCCAAATTTCACCGTTTAAAATACCAAGTCAGTCACCCCTAACGGTACCGACAAACGCCGTCGAGCAAAATAACTACGAATTTACAAAGGTGTTTAAAATAAGAGTAATTATTTGATATATTGACAGTTGAAATTTTTTAATTTTTATATTAATTAAAAAATTATCATAAATTTATTTTTTTTTATTTTAAAGGTTGTGAAATTTAAAAATTTCACCCATAGTGTATAAAATAATTACTTTTAAAATAAAATAATAGTTAGAAAAAATTAATGAATAAAAAAATTAAATTAAAAGTTAAATCAATGAGATTATCAATTTAATTAATTCAATCGATCGATTAAATTAAAAAATATATTAAATATATAATTTTAATATTTAATAAATATTAAATATAATTAATAATTTATTATAATTAATAATTAATAAAAAATATATTTAACGTGGATATGATGTTTAATATAAAATTAAAAATTTGTTATTATCAAAATTAATAAAAAATCAAAATAAAATCAATTTCTGATTTAATTTAATATTTAATCAATTTTTAATCTATTCACTGAAAATTTAATCGATTACATCGAATAAATTATCAATTTTTATTCAATCATCCGTTAATTTTTTATTCTCCCAAAAAATCGATTAAAAGAGGGAAAACGTGTTGATGTAAATTCATACCATTGAAAAAATTAAAATAAATCTGTCCACCATCCATTGAAGGGCGGTGAGATGTATCACACGTGTTCATGTTGACTGTTTTGAAAATTTAAAAAAAAATATTAACGAATGCTTTAAGGATATTTTTTAAAGTTATCATATATAATAATATTTTCATTCAATGCATTGAAAATGATAAATAAAATTATCAATTACTGTATTTAATATAATTTTATTATTATAAAAAATATATTAATTAAACTTAACGAGTGTCCTTAGGGAACTCGTTAGTAAAACCGTTTAAAAAAATATTTTAAAAGGAAAGAGTAAATTATGTTAAAGAAAAATGTGAGTTTTTTTAGGTTAAAGAAGAATGTGATAGTTTTTTTAGGTGTATTTTTATTTTAGAAAATTGAATAATATATATTTTTAATTTTACATATATTATTATTATTATTTTTTGTCTATTCACTCATTGAATTGGTGTCACTTGACTCGTGACACTAACTCAATCAAGAATTTTATATATAGCATTAGATTTTGATACATCTATTTTGTAGGTGAAAAAAATAAGTACAAAAAAAAAAAAAGGTGAGAAAATAGGTAAAAGAAAGAAGTAGTTAAGCAACTATACATGTTATTTTTCAAATAGTGGATGAGTAAAGCACCTCAATTTTCGTCTATCACAACTTTTAAAAGGAAAATGTTCAATTTGGGTGAGAATATTTTCTTAATCATTGCGAAAGTTATCATCTCATGAAACCTTTGGTACTTTATACCTTAAGAGTGTTTCACTAGCCCATACAAAAATTATTACCTCACGATAGCGTAAATACTTTACCCTTCTTAAAAGGAACGAGCTTATAATATGCTTTCTGTAATGTGTGCGAAAGAACATAAAAGACTTTTGACTTTTTTCACACCATATACAAGAAAGGTAAATATAAGTTGTTAGCAGAATACAAAGTTAAAATTTAAATAAGATAAGAAAAAACTAACCATTTTTAAAATCAAATATTAGGACGTAAGGTATCACAAGACTAATCTATGGCCCGACTCTCTAATATTCTTAGTGGAGTCGCCAAACTGCCATAATGTATCAAATCCTAAGACCTAACAGCTAAACACAAATAGGAGTCGCTACTAATCTTTTTTGCTAGGTGTGATTAGTCACCTATATGAATCTATTCTTTTTAACGTAATCTTAAGCTTAAGGCACCCTAAAAATAATAGGTTCTGGTCTACTTCTTAGAACTAAGTTCGGGAGTTCGGCTATAAGTGGGGAAGGATTAGCATCCCCACAACACCTATCCAAAAGATAATACCTAATTAATCTTGTTTTACCTTAAACTGGTCTCTAATAAATAGTATTCTTTTTTATCTCAACTTTATTTTAACTTGTTTAAGTTTTATTGAAAAGATTTTTTAGGCTTCCCTTCCACTATTTTGGAGAGATTGCTAAAAAAAATTCCTCAACTCGAAAGTATTAAAGAAAAACCATTCTTTCCCTTGAAAAAGTTCCGTCGTCGAAATATTTAAATTTTATGGAAAAAAAAACACATACGCCTAATCTTCAAAATTGTTCACATATTTATCATTTTAAAAAACGTCATATTTTATTTTGTTCAAAATATAAATCTCGATCTTTTAATATTGAAAATTTTCTCTCAAAATCCTTTGACCATTATGGAGACTTTTGAGAGAGTTTTTTCACCGAAAAATTTCTCAGAAATCATCCATTCATGACTCGTTCGAATTTCATCCTATGAAAGATCTTAATTTATTCCTTGATTTAATTAACCATCAATTATTTAAAAATCCAGCAATAAAAATAAAAGTTACCTAGCTCAATTTCAATTTGCCTAAAAGAAATAGATAATAAATAAGTAATAGTAATTTACACAAAATTTAAAAATTAAGTAAATCAAGTAATAAATTAGTCATAAAAAAATTCACAAAAATTAAGCAAACAATAATTAATTAGGAATTAAAAAAATAAGAGTTAATAATAAATAAGAATTAATAAAAATTAATAAATTAATAAACAATAAAAAATTAAACAACTAGAAACTAATAACAATAATATCAAATATCAAGTAATAAAATATAAAATAACGAAGATAATATAAAAAATAATTAAAATAACAATACAAACTAAACAAAGAAATAAAAAAACATAAAATGAAAACGAAAATGAAAACGAAAACGAAAAATATAAAAGAAATAAAAAGAGAAAAGCTACATCTAGGTCGGGTCCAAGCGCAGGTCCTACGGACCGGCCAAGATGTTGCCTTTAAATGGTCAATTTTTTAAATCAGTTTCTATACCTTTAAAAAAAACCTTCTTTTTTATGAATTTCTCTCTCTTCCCAAACGCCTGTCGATCAAAAATGCAAAACCCGGTATCGCGCCATCGCGTGTCACCGTGTGTCGATGTCAGAGAATTTGAACGATCGCCAGAAAGATCACGAATCCAAAATTCGATGACCAAAAACTTCAACCTTTGCATGGCAACAAGCACTTCCAGAGAAACAGTGTAACAAAATGTGGAGAATGACTTTCTATGCAACTATTTGATCTATTTGATTGCATAGGAATGATATTGTTTTTAATGGGAAAATTGTTGACTTATGGCAATTACTGGATGCTATAAAACTCAGACTGGCCCTTTGGTATAAAGCAAGATGGCCTAATGCACAAGGGAATGTCACTGAACTCATGAATGCTCTAGCATCATTTCATCCATAGCCAAAGGAAAAGAAAAAATGTTCTGCCGCTATGTGGAAGATGCCTCTGCTGGATTTCTTAAGTTCAACACCGATCGGTCGGCTTTGGATAAACCAGAGCCTATCGGTATTGGGGGCATACTTAGAGATGAACAAGGTTTGGTCAAGTTACAATCGATTGGTCAAGCCGACTCAAACTTCGCAGAACTATTCAACTATAATATGATGACAAATTTGCCCTTTTAACTCATTTATCATAAACTTTAATTCAAATGAAAAAAAAAAAAAAAATCATCAAATATACTATTGCAATCAATTGGATAAAGAATCAAATGTAAGATATGGTAGCTTATACATCTCTTTATTATCATTAATTAGTAGCATTTAACTTTTTAAGACAAAAAAAACCTTAAATTATTCTGTCTTAATATAAAAACAAATTTATTAAAGTAATGTGAATCTCATATCATTTAAATTAATAATATTCTGATAAATAAATATAATAATCTTTTTATTTATTATTAATTGATTTTAGATTAAATATTCATATAAAATTTTATATTTTTCATTGTTAATTCCTTTGTGATAAGTGTGTTATGGTTACAATGTGATATACAAACCTAAGTTCAGGTCCATTATCTCTACAATGTCGTTTATATCATATGATAGGTCCATTATCTCTTTTTTTTTTTTTTTTTTATCTTTGACTTTCATGTATATTTAAAAATTTTGACTTTGTGTATTTAATTTATAATAAAAATTATTTTATTATATTGATGTATCATACTTTTTATTATCAAAAAATTAAAAAAAATAATTTTAAATATAAAAATAAAAAATAACTTCATAAATATTACAAAATCCTTCCCACTTACTATCAATTTATTTTAAATTGAATGTCATATAAAATTGAATAAAATTTTTAGAGATCAACCGTACAAGAAATTTAAGTGCGGTGATTGTTTTGCACGAGGTTAAGGCAGGCAGGGCGGATTCATTGCAGCTTTACAGTGTAAAATTTAAAAAGACAGATTCTAGTCGTGCTCATAATGATTGCTTTGAGTAAGATATGTCAATTAAAAGGGTCGTTTTGGGTTTAGATCAATGGTATATAAAAATTTAGATTAATTTTGAGTTTGAATTATTTTTTATTTGGATTATTTTATATTTCAATTCGGGTCTGATATTTATGTTATTTGAGTTAGGATCGTTCAAATTTTTATATTTGAAATTAAATTTATTAATATATATAATTAAATTTAAATTAAATAAATTATTTAATCAAATCAAATTTTATTATAACTAGTTAGTTTGATCCACTTTATCAAAGTAATCATTTTTGTTATAAATCAAAGTAATCATTGTACTATTACATTGGCATGTGAAGTAACATTACAAATTAACCTGGAAAAGTTCTTTTAGACAACTTTAATTGATGGCTAAATTAAAGGTCAATTAAAGTTGAATTAGCCTATTACTTGTCACATTTGTGGCACGTTTTTTTTTTTTTTTTCATTTTAATGAGAAATAAAGAAAGAAGGAAAAGAAAGAGGAAGAGAAAGAAAAAAAAAAAAAAAAAAAGAAAAAAAATGAAGAAATAAATAATAAAATTAATTATTTGATTTTTAAAAAATATATTTAAAAAAAAATTGTAAGTGATATTTAAAAAAAAAAATCTTATTAACTTTGATTATGTAAGTAAATAAAATAATTAATAAATAAATGAATAAAGAAATAAATAATTATATCAATAATAATAAAATTAATATGAATAAAACTAAAATAAACATATTCAATTAATATTAATATTAGTATATGAATATTATGAACATTATTTTAAATCTTATATATGTTATGTATAATGTTACAAATATATACTTTTTGATATATTACACTGTTACAAATATAATATACTTGCATATAGTCATTTAAAAAAATGTAAACAGAATATGATACGAATGAATGATTTGACATAATTATTAATATATTTTTTGAGAACAAGAATATAAATATACACACATTAGTTATTAATTAAATTTAAGCATTTAAAAAAAATAAAAATATATCAATATGTCTACAAGCATATTCATGATATTAATCATGTAGTTTATGAATAATCACTTTCAATATATTTGATTTTTAATTTATAACTAAAATTATCATTATTAATAGAATTGTCGATATTAATGAAATATAATTATATTGATATTCGCATATATTAAAATTTACATAATAATATATTTTTTTCAAAACTTATTTTTGTTAAATTATATTTTTAATAAATTAAAATTTATTTAAATAAAAAATTTAAATCTTTTTATGTAATGTTTAAAAGAAGGACAGCAGATTCATGAGATTAGTTTGGAGATGAAATTTTTATTTGATGGTTCGATTCATTTTAACAAAGCTATTATGAGTATATCTATAATATATAATATATATATAAAGGCACGAATGTGAAGAATCTTTTAAATTAACGAAAATAATCATCTTGTTCACTATATTTCTAAATTGTCATTATAAATATTTTTATTATTAATAAGATTTATCTAATTTATAAGTAAAGAAGTTTAATTTCATTAAAACACTTTCATTAAATGGATTAATTTGATAATAAATAAAAAATAAAAAAAAATAATGTAGAATTGCTTTATTAGCTTTAAATTTTCACTAATCTTAAAAATTGAATTGAATTATTTATTTGATATAAATAAAATTTTAAAATTTACATTATTTTTTTATTTCATAATTAATTTTGTATTAATATTAAAATAATGTAATAATTTAATATAATTTGTACATGAAACAAATTATACATGCAAAATTTAGTTAATATGCATTTTATTATTTTTAAAATATACAATTATATATTAAAAAAATAAATCAACAAGCATTCACATGCGAATGCATGTGATAACAAATACTAGTATATATAAAAGCACGAATATGAAGAATCTTTTGAACTGACGAAAATAGTTATTGTTGTTCACTATATTTCTAAATTGCCATTATAAATATTTTTTTATTAATAATAAAATTTATCTAATTTATGAGTAAAAAGTTTAATTTCATTAAAACACTTTTATTAAATAGATTGATTTGATAATAAATAAAAAGAATTAAAATTTTATATGAAATTGCTTTATCTTAAAAATTTTAATTTTTTTACTAATCTTAAAATGTAAGTCTATTTATTTGGTAAAATAAAAAATAATTAAAATTTACATTGATTTTTTTTATTTGATATAATTAATTTTATATTAATATTAAAATAATAAACTTTATAATAGTTTGATATCATTTGCATATAAACAAATTTTTTATGTTAATGCAAATTTTAGTTAATTTACACTTTATTTATTTTATTTATTTTAATATACAATTATATAATAAAAAATAAATAAATCGACGAGCATTCACGTGCGAACGCATGTGGCAACAAATACTAGTATATTTTAAATATGAAAAAAAAATTAAAAATTGTTGAGATTTTTGATGAAATTACTTATTCAGATATATTCTCATGGATTAAAAGGGTAGAAGCTGCTTTTGATGGTTAAGAGGCTTTAGGATTGTTTAATAGTTTATGCTGAAAATATTTTGTTGAGTTCATTTAAATTCATCTCATGTTGTATAGTTTATCATAATGATTCAATTTAAATTATAGATTTATTGACTTAGGATTTGAATCATTGCATCTGCCATAATCAAACATGTGATCTATATATCATGTTCAAAACTTATACAAATAATTAAATCAAATATGTAAACCCAATAAATCAAACATGTAAACTCGTTGCGTAACTCGAGCATTTTTCTAGTATATATTGTTAGGTACCAGAGTGACGGAATAGTGTCTCACAACTAAAATAAGAGATGAGAAAATAGGAACTGAACACACAAAAGAAACACAGATATTTTACGTGGTTCGGCCAATATACCTACGTCCACGGGAGGAGGAGCAAAGCTTTGTATTTAATCGGAGATGGAGTACAAACCGGATACAAACCGGCTACATATTACAAGTGCTCTTTCTAGCACACACTCAACACCTCAATACACAAGCATCTAACAAGCAGCTACTGCCTCTAAACTCTCTCATCACCTCTACCGGGAGGGGCTCCCTCTGGAGCTCTCACTATGCCTCAACCGGGAGGGAGCTCATGGAGCTCACCTTTGGAGCTCTAGCTCATTTCTCCTCTGCTCCTATCATTCCAAGCTCTCAACCTCATGCCTATTTATAGGCAAGGCTTATGGTGTGAATACACCATAGCCACCATGCCACCATGTTGTTGTTTCAACAAAGGCTGCCAATGTCTCTTTTGTTTCAACAATTTCAACAGCAGCCATACACTTTCAACAAAGGCTGCTTCAACAATTTCAAAGGCTGCCATAAATTTCAACAAAGGTGGCTAAGGAACTTTGTGGATTGGAGCCACAATTCTAACAATCTCCCACTTGAAGATTTGATTAAACCAATCATATCTTCACACCACTCTTTCTGTCTTGCCATTCCATGTTGCTTACGTTTCTGATAGACCATAGGAGGATCGACACCAAATAAACTTGTCAGTGTTGATTGGCTTTGTCATAACATCTGCTAGGTTGTCTTTGGTGTGAATCTTTTGCATATCCACACTTCCTTCTTCTACTACTTCTCGAACAAAGTGATACTGTATACCTATATGCTTTGTCCTGGAATGAAAGGCTGGATTCCTTGCAATGTGCAAGGCACTCTGACTGTCACAATACACAATAATCTTCTGCTGCTTGTGCCCGAGTTCTTCCATTAACCTTTGTATCCATATTGCTTCCTTGCATGCTTGGGTAGCTGCCATGTACTCAGCTTCTGTAGTAGACAAAGCTACAACAGTCTGTAACTTAGATAACCAGCTTACCGCTCCTCCTGCAAGTGTGAACACATAGCCAGTAGTGGATTTCCTTTTATTAAGATCACCTGCAAAATCTGAATCAACATAACCCCTGACAACAAGTTCTGATCCTCCAAAACATAATGCAACATCTGAGGTTCCTTTAATGTATCTAAGGATCCTCTTAACAACATTCCAATGCTCTCTACCAGGATCTGCCATAAATCGACTGACCGCTCCCACTGCTTGTGCAATGTCTGGTCTTGTACATATCATAGCATACATAAGGCTTCCCACCGCTGATGCATACGGTACTCGAGACATTTCCATCCTCTCTGCTTCATTGCTAGGACTCATACCTGAGGATAATTTACAATTGACAGGAAGTGGGGTAGATATTGGCTTACAGTCTTGCATGTTGAAGCGTCGCAAGACCTTCCTCAGATAATTCTTTTGAGAAAGCCAAATTTTCCTGTCTTTTCTGTCTCGGTGAATTTGCATCCCTAAAATCTTGTTTGCGGGTCCCAAGTCCTTCATATCGAACTCCCTAGCCAACTGTGCCTTCAAATCTTGGATTCGATCTTTGTTGGGGCCTACCACCAACATGTCATCCACATACAACAGCAAAATAATGAAATCATTATCATCAAACCTCTTGTAGTACGTACAATGGTCTGAACTCAGTCTGTTGTATTCAAGGCTAATTATGAAAGAATCAAATCTCTTGTACCAACATCTGGGCGCCTGCTTTAGACCGTACAGAGATTTGGTCAACCTGCAAACCAAGTTCTCTTTGCCTGTTTCAACAAAACCTTCTGGTTGGAGCATATAAATTTCTTCTTCAAGCTCTCCATGTAGAAAAGCCGTCTTTACATCTAGTTGTTCAAGATGTAAATCAAATGCAGCACACATAGCCAACACTACTCTGATAGTAGTAAGTCTGACAACTGGAGAAAATATCTCGTTGAAGTCAATACCTTCTTTCTGAGCATATCCTTTTACAACCAATCTAGCACGATATCGTTCTACTTGATCATTGCTATCCCGCTTGATCTTGTAGACCCATTTGTTACCAATGGCTTTTCTGCCACGTGGTAATTCCACCAGTTCCCATGTCTCGTTCTTGTGAAGAGCTTCAATTTCTTCCTGCATTGCTGTCATCCACAGAGAAGCATCTGGGCTACTAGTAGCTTCATGAAAAGTTGATGGCTCTCCATCCTCTGTTAAAAGACAGTATGCAACATTGCTCTTCATAACATACTCCGTGTGCCAATTTGGAGGCCTTCTCTCACGAGTTGACCGTCGAACTTCTACAGCCTCGGACTCAACTGGTTCTGGTACCTCATGCTCTGGTTCTGCTTTAGAAGAATCATCTTCTTGAGAATTTCTAGCCATCTGCACTGTAGCAGTCTCTTTTGAAGTGTTGTCATTTGTTTGCTCACTTTGCAGTTCATTTTCTGCAAAAACTACATCTCTGCTGACAACAACCTTGCGGGCAGTGGGGTCCCACAGGCGATACCCCTTAACACCGTCAGCATAACCCAAGAATATACATTTTCTGGATTTTGGATCCAGCTTTGTTCTTTCTTGGGAGTTGTACATCACGTACACAGGACATCCAAACACATGTAGAGAAGAATAATCAGCTGGCTTTCCTTTCCACATCTCCATAGGCGTCTTCAAACCAATCGCCGTTGATGGTGATCGATTTATCACATAACAGGTGGTTTTGACTGCTTCTGCCAGAAAGATTTGGCCAATCCCGCTGTTCTCAGCATGGCTCTTGTTCTATCTAGGAGAGTTCTGTTCATCCGCTCTGCTACACCATTCTGTTGAGGCGTATGTGCAACCGTGAATTGTCTCATAATACCCTCTTTCTTACAGAATGCTAGAAAGTTACCGTCTACATATTCTCCTCCATTGTCTGTCCTCAAGCACTTGATTCTTTTCCCAGTTTCAAGCTCTACTTGTGCTTTGAACTCCTTGAATACTGGAAACACATCTGACTTCTTCTTGATTGGGTATGATAACTCGTATAATTATATAGTTTTTAGTTATGTTTTATTATTGTTTTGTGTCAAATACGAGTTATTATTGTTTAGTCTAATTGTGTTTATGATCTTTTATATTTTTATGTAATTTGGTGTTTTTCACAAGTTTCTTTGAGTGATTTCAGATTACTAGAATTAAGGGCAAATCCAGTTCAGTTCCAGTTCCGACACCGTTTGCCATATCAGCTATATCTCGAGTTTCACTGAAGCAATAAGGCTGAAAGTTTTAGCCGTGCAAAGCTAAGAGGCATATCTATCTTTTTCATGTTTTACACTTCTTGAAACGGAGTCGTTTTCCCTAGCGAAATCGACCATCAAGTTGGCTGATGTGCAATGACGTCTGTGCTGACCTGTTTTCGTATTTTGCCCATATCTTCTTAGCCACATCAGCAAATGAGCTGATTCCAACGGCTATGGATCCGTAACTGATAGGGGTATATTTTTCTAGAAGACAATTTTATCAGATCGAGCCTCCAACATTGACAAAATTGACCATCAAGCTGGCTGATCAGAATTGTCATACAATATGACGAAAATTGTTAGAAAAATGCACCCACCTATTATACCTACCTTTGAAATTTGTAAAGCTTGTCTCTTGTCATTTAGCCCTCCAAAATGTGTATAAATAGAGGGCCTTGGATGAGTATTGGGATACATTGATACATTGGTAGGATAGCCATTGTAATAAAATTCTCTAAGTTTTCTTTTTCTTTCCTTTCTCTAGTTTTCTTTTTCTTCTTACATTTCTTTTCATTTTATTCATATCTAGTATGTGTTTCTAATCATATTGTTGAGGTGATGAGGTGAAGCTCTTGGTAAATGCTAAGGTTAGTCTCTTAAACATGAGCTAAAATGAATCATCATTTATAAGCACTAGCATAGATAATATTTTCTTTTGGTTTAAAATCATACTTGCAAAGTAGAGATCTTGATTCATTATTGACAATGAAAATGGCACAGTAAATGTTTGGTTTCATAACCTTGATTTGTTGTAGACATATACCTTGGCATAAGGAATGCTTGGACTCTTTTTATGAGTTTTGAGGACACCAAATGAACATAATATCATATGCTATGGACGTTGGACAATTTGGACTGAATTGCTAAACCTTCCGATTGGAACCTCCCTTATGTGTGAATTTCAATTGTGTAATAAAACAAGATTAATCTTAGCATAACACCAAGAGTGGATTCTCTAACCTCAACATCCTTTCTTATTGTTTTTTATATTTTGTTTAATTTCTTTTATGTTATTTTATTTATTTTGTTCTCTAATATCTTGTTTATTTTGTTTTGTTGTTGATTCCCTAATATCTTGTTTACTTTCTTTTTCTTATATATTTATAAACTTATACTTACTAATACGCTTCCCTGTGGTTCGACCTCGGACACCCGAGAATTTATTACTTGAACATAACCTGCACTTGGGTTTACAACTCTTAATTGAGTTTCCATCAAGTTTTTGGCGCCGTTGCCGGGGAAGCAATACTAAGTATATAAGTTTATAAGTATATTTATTTTTATTGGCTGGTTATACCGCCTATATTTATTTTTATTGGCTGGTTATACCGCCTAATTTTTTTATATATTTATATTTATATTGTAAATTAACTTTGTTTTATGTTTGTTGGCTGGTTATACCGCCTAATTTGTATATTAACTTTGTTTTATGCTTGTTTGGCGACGTGATTTTAGATCTCGTCGTTTAGTTAGATTTTATTGTGAAACTTTTTCAGGTAATCTTTCTAATACAACTCCTACCATGGCTGACAATGAAAGTGTTCATGCTGAAGATGAGAACAGACAAGTACGCACCATGCGTGACTACTTGCAACCAACTCGAAGCTCATCACCCTCTTGTTTTATTTTTCCTCTCAATGCAAACAACTTTCGTTTTAAACTAGGTATGATAGCTTTGCTTCCAAATTTCCATGGGTTAGAATCGGAAAGTGCTTACTCGTTTCTAAAAGACTTCGAAGATGTATGTGTCACCTTTAATGACCAACAATGTACAAATGAGATTGTCAAGCTAAAATTATTTCCTTTTTCTTTAAAAGATAAAGCAAAAATTTGGCTTCATAATTTAAAACCAAGGTCAATTGGCACATGGCAAGAATTACAAACTGAGTTTCTAAAGAAATTTTTCCCAGCACATAAAACTACTGCTTTGAAAAGACAGATTCAAAATTTCAATCAAAATCAAAATGAAGCATTTTTTCAGTGCTGGGAGCGTTTTAAAGATTTGTTAAGTTCTTGTCCACATCATGGTTTTGAAAAATGGCGTCTTATTAGTTTCTTTTATGAAAGTTTAACTCCCGAAACCAAACAATTTGTTGAAACAATGTGTAACGGTGAGTTTCTAGAAAAAGAACCTGAAGAAGCCTTTGACTACCTAGACCATTTGGCAGATAACTCTCAAGCCTGGCACACAGATAATTCCCCTGAAAGTTCCAATAGATCTAATCTTTTTTCTAACAGAGGAAAATATCATTTTAGTCAAGAAGATGAGATAAAAGCTAAAGTAGCTAATTTGGCTAGAAAGATTGAAGCCATGGAACTTAGAGAAGTAAAAGAAGTCAAAACGGTTAAAAATGAAGAAAGTTGTGGAATTTGTGAAATCATGGGACACCCCACTTCTGAATGTCCAAACATTCCCATTCTTAAAGAAGCGTTGCATGATCAAGTAAATTCCATAAACACATTTAAAAAGCCTTTTCCTTCTCCTTACTCTGAAACGTATAACCCTGAATGGAGAAATCATCCCAACTTCAGTTGGCGGAATAATAATCATGTTCAGGTACCACAATCTCAAAAGCCAGGCAACATTTTTTCCTATCAACCTTCACGTGTACAAACCTTGGAAGAGACATTGCAAGCATTCATGCAAACACAAGCAAATGTGAATAACCGGACTTCACAGGACATCAATGAGATCAAAAACACCTTGTCCACATTGACAGCTTCATTACGCACTCAAGAAAAAGGTAAGTTTCCTGCTCAACCTCAGCCTAACCCTTCTACTCAATGTCTTGTTTCTTGCTCCAATGAAACTCAACAGGAAAATGCCAGTTCTATCACAACTCTTCGAAGTGGAAAGGCAATTGACAAAAACATTCCATCAAAAGACCAAGATCCTCCTTCCCCTCCGAAAAGTAATGGTAAGAATGATGGTAAGTCTGAACTTCTTGAAAATTTGGACAAAGAAAAAGGTATGCATCCTGCTCCTTTTCCTCAAAGGTTGCAAACAATAAAGAATTTGAATCAAAATGCAGAAATTTATGAACTTTTCAAACAAGTTAAGATTAACATTCTTTTATTGGATGCAATCAAACAAGTTCCATCTTATGCTAAATTTTTGAAGGACATGTGCACAGTTAAAAGGAAACATAATGTACAAAAGAAAGCATTTTTGACGGAAAGTGTGAGCTCAATCATTCAGCACCTTACTCCACCAAAATTCAAAGATCCTGGATGTCCAACAATCTCATGCATCATTGGAAACACTAGAATAGAACGTGCATTGCTTGATCTTGGTGCTAGTGTTAATCTTTTGCCTTTTTCTGTTTATCAACAGTTAGGTGTAGGTGAACTCAAGGAAACACCTGTTACACTTCAACTAGCTGATCGTTCTGTAAAAATTCCTCGAGGGATAGTTGAAGATGTTTTGGTTCAAATTGATAATTTTTACTTCCCTGTTGATTTTATTGTTTTGGACACACATCCTGTTTCAAATCCAAATGTTCAAATTCCTGTTATATTAGGCCGTCCATTTCTTGCAACTTCTAATGCTCTGATAAATTGCAGGAATGGTATTTTGAACATTTCTTTTGGAAATATGACTTTAGAATTAAATGTGTTCAACACTTGCAAGCAACCTGGTGATGATTCAGAAGTACATGAAGTGGATTTCATTGAAGAACTTGTTCATGAACATCTCACCACTACCACATTCCATGATCCTTTAGAAGCTTATTTAATTGAATGTGAGTTTGATAATGCTTCAGAAATTTCACACACTGATTCTTTGTTAAATTCTTTTCAGGTTAAGCATTGTTGGAAACAAAAACTTGAGGAACTCAGAAATGATGCATATGAGAATTCTAAAATTCATAAAGAAAGAACTAAAGCCTTTCATGACAAGTTAATTTCAAGAAAAACATTTGATGTTGGGCAAAAAGTTCTACTTTATAATTCTAGACTTCACATATTTCCTGGTAAGTTGAGATCAAGATGGACTGGCCCATTTGTGGTTAAGCATGTGTATCATTATGGAGCAGTTGACATTGAGAATCCTCAAAATGGTAACGTATTCAAGGTAAATGGACAAAGACTCAAACTCTTTTTGGAAAATCATGTTACTCAAGAAGAGGTTGTTTTTCTTTCTGATCCTTGTTTTGAAAATAACTAGATGTAAATATAATTTTTACTAATCTTCAAAAAAAAAAAAAAAAAAGAAAGAAAAAATACATTTTTTTTAACCCCGGTTAAATGGCGGATAACGGTACTCCGTGATTATTTAACTCGGTTCCATCAGCTACCCACAAAACTGATATTGTATATAAATTTCTCTTTCAATTTCTTTTTCATTTTTTTTTCAAGATGGATGATATTCTCACAAGATTGCAGAAACGATTTCCTCCTTTTCCTCGAAATATTTTACTGAAGCTTTACCAAGTTCGATTTGAAAGATTAAGAATGCTTATGCACAAAGGGATTCCTGAAGACATACGTTGGATAATTGAAGCCAAGGTACGTGAAGATGAATATCTTCCTGTTTTGCATTTACCAGGTACAGGTAGAAGCACTTTTGCAAAGAAGCGACGAGCAAAGCGCATGAGTTCAAATTGCCACAAATGTGCACGATGGACGTGTAACGGTAAATGTCGTTCTATTGGGATTCCGTCCTCTAATCGAGATGATAAAATTGAATTCATTAAGGATGGACTGAGTAAGGAGAATTTGGGTAATATCCAACTTTCTCTTGAGACGCATCCTAGTGGAGACGTACAAAGAGAAATTCTTGATTTATGGCCGCAATTCCAAAGGGAATGGCAACATCTTGGGAATCTGATGTTAAAAGACCCTGTTTGCCAGCTTGTAAGAAAACTGGATGGGAAGCATATCCTCGACTCATAGAAGGCGTTTAAGCCGTTTCTGGACGTAAAACCAGAGGAAGATGTGAGCCACAATCACAACTACAATAAATGACTTCTCAGCTTTTGGTTTGATTTGCAATAATTTCATTTCGGTTTAATTTACGTGTTGTTCGATTTGTGTAATTATTCTCGTATTTTTTGCATTGGTCTTTTACGTTTGATTTTTCTTCTCTTTTTGATTTTCTTCCTGAAATCACGCAAAAATCTTTTGTTAGGTTAACATTTTCTTCTGACAGGTCAAATACACTTTCGGCGACATTATCTAACATTTTGTTTGTTGTGTCTCAGTTATAATAAGTGGTTAGCAACCTCTGAAGGTAATATCTCCTAAATTCTACCTTTAAAATTTGACATTGGGGACAATGTCATATTTTAGTAGGGGGTAAGGGACATATTTTGCTAATTTAAAAAAAAAAAAAAATTGTTGTGTTTTAAGCAATTTAGAAGTATTCATTCTGAACAAGGTCTGAGTAAGAGAGACTTGAGACATACCTTGTCAGTTTGATTTAATCTTCTTCTTCTTCAAAAAAAAAAAAAGCATGTTTAGACTTAGTGTGTTTTTTTAGTTACTTTCAATACTATAATGAGATATGAATTGCATAAGTCTAAAACAGATTTATTAGTGAGAAGATTTTCATGAGAATTGAGCTTGATGTCAACCTTTTTATGAGCCAATGTTAATATGATATGTTGATTGAGAAAGAAGCATGTTTAGACTTAATCTGACTTGTATAATCATCCTTGTGAGTTTTTGAGCCTATAATGATTGATGCATTATACAAATCAATCTAATTTCTTTCATGAGTGCTCTTATGATTACATGATTCTCTAGAACTTGCTTTAAACCGTTTGAGACTATATTGATACATGTGACAACATGAATATGATAGAGGCATTAGGATTATAACCAGAGCCAAACAGCCATCCATTATTAATGTTCTTAGAGAACATCCCCACTAGTGAGCCAATTTGAGCCTACATTAAATATGCTGTTTTATTGGTAACCATAACTTACACCTAGCCTAAATATACTTATATCCTTACCCTTGTTCTAAAGATGGATTTTTTTGAGACATATAAAAAAAAAAATAAGGGATATTTTTAGTTGAAAATTTGGGTTAGAAACAAAAGATAAGTGTGGGGGAAGAAAAGAAAAGAAAAAGTCAAGAGAAAAAGAAAGGGATCATTGTTAAATACATTCCCATATTCAAAAAAAAAAAAAATCTTCTCTTGAACTTCTAGTTAAAGTAAAGAAAAAGATGTTACAAAGTTGGTTAGAATGATGCAAAGGCTCAACATGAATATTTAGCCTATGTTATTATGTGCTTTATAAGAGTTTTGAGAAGTTTTATTTGTATGATCTTTTTATGTCTCTAAACTCTATGAACTCTTTGGAACCTTTGTGATATCTTTATCCTTTTGTTCTTTAACCACATTATAACCCTTTGGCCCCATTACAACCTTGAATAAAGACCTCTTGATTTATGAAGTTGTATGATCTAAATAGTGGAGAATAGGTGGAAAAGCAAGCATATGGTAGAAGTGTTTTCATGAGATTGATTGAGTGTAAACACTTTACCACTACTTTAAAGAGTGAAAATCAAGAGAGTATCCCATGTGAGAAGTTGAGATTAAGTTTGAATATGCACTATTTTGATTGAAATATGTTATGTTAATATTGGCTTAACTTATTTATTTACATTCAAGCATGAATTTTTGTGAAATTCTTTGAGCTATTGATTAGTTTATAAGACTTGTTCAAAGATTGTCTCTAATTTATATTGAAAGGATTAGGAGTAAATATTTTTAGTGTATGTAGTTTACTTATATTTTAGTTTTTCAATGTTTGTGGGTATCGTTCTAGCAAACCCTCACGAGACTAAACTCGTCCACTAGGGACACCTAGGGGTTTAAAGGCTTGTGTCACATGCTAAGTGCCACCGTGATTTCCTACGAAAATGGATTAGATTAGATTTTCTTATTTTATTTTTATTGAGTCGTTGCTAGGGACTAGCAACAGGGTACACCCATAATCTCCTGGAATAGTCATCAATGAATGATACAAAATACTTTGCTCCACCCAGGGATATTTCTGGTGACTCCCACACATCAGAATGGATTAAGTCCAGTATGTGTTTGCTTCTTGTAGTTACTTTAGCAAACTTCAATATATGCTGCTTGCTTATCACACAGTGCTCACAGAAAGGTAAATTGACCATCTTGAGCCCGGGCAGGAGATTGCGTTCTGCAAGGACTTTCAAGCCTCGCTCTGACATATGGCCTAATCTGCGATGCCACATCATCGTCGTTTCTTCTTGGCTGGCTGCTGCAACTGATGCATCTGCCTCTTGCAACGTCTCTCCCAAAAGCATGTATAGATTGCTTGTGATCTTCTCTGCTTTCATCACCACAAGGTTTCCTTTCACTACTTTCAATATTCCACAAGGAGAAATTTCTCCCACTGAACTTCTCTATCTCGAATTTTGCTGCCATGGTTGTACACGAACTGAAGCGAGTTACACTATTTCACCGTGAATAGTACCGTATACGTGAACAGTATTGTACGTATGTCGTACACTAGAACAAATCCAGTATACGTTAACAATTACTGCAAAAGTATACAACCACACGTATGAATAGTAACCGTATACGTGAATAGTGACCGTATACTGGAACAGTGACGTAGCCCGTGAATAGTGCACCAGGTAGGTTCCCAGGAAAGAGAGGTGGGTCACTGATAGACACACTTAAATACCAAGTCTTTCCTAGCCAGAACTTCCCTAGACACTTTCACACTACCACACTTTATTTCCAGCAACAAGAATAATTCTTTTCTGATGTGGAAGATCAGACAATACTGCAACCACAGAGCATACTAAGAACCAACACTTTCACTGCAGCGGAATAAGGACCACGAACCAATGGCTCTGATACCACTGTTAGGTACCAGAGTGACGGAATAGTGTCTCACAACTAAAATAAGAGATGAGAAAATAGGAACTGAACACACAAAAGAAACACAGATATTTTACGTGGTTCGGCCAATATACCTACGTCCACGGGAGGAGGAGCAAAGCTTTGTATTTAATCGGAGATGGAGTACAAACCGGATACAAACCGGCTACATATTACAAGTGCTCTTTCTAGCACACACTCAACACCTCAATACACAAGCATCTAACAAGCAGCTACTGCCTCTAAACTCTCTCATCACCTCTACCGGGAGGGGCTCCCTCTGGAGCTCTCACTATGCCTCAACCGGGAGGGAGCTCATGGAGCTCACCTTTGGAGCTCTAGCTCATTTCTCCTCTGCTCCTATCATTCCAAGCTCTCAACCTCATGCCTATTTATAGGCAAGGCTTATGGTGTGAATACACATAGCCACCATGCCACCATGTTGTTGTTTCAACAAAGGCTGCCAATGTCTCTTTTGTTTCAACAATTTCAACAGCAGCCATACACTTTCAACAAAGGCTGCTTCAACAATTTCAAAGGCTGCCATAAATTTCAACAAAGGTGGCTAAGGAACTTTGTGGATTGGAGCCACAATTCTAACATATATAAGGTGAGCTTTACTATTTTTTATAGGATGGCCAAGAGCAATTTTAAGTTTCTTTTCTATTTATTTATTTTTGACAATATTAAGGAAGCTTTTCAACTTATCGCTATGATGCATTTAAAATTTTATTTTAAAATATTTTTTTACAAAATTCGGATCTTGATCGACAAAAAAATTTCCCATACCAATTAAACCAACCTTATGAATGTCATGAGCTTAACATATTAATTAAAACAGTTTAAAATTTATTACATTATTTAATTACATGATAAGTACATATATTCTTTCTGTGAATACCCGAATTCAGTCCTACTTCTTTCAATAAAAAATAATTGAAGTTTGAATAATGTAAAAACAGGAAAAGAAAAGAAAAAATTGATTATATCAAAGATTTCAAATGAGAGTGAGAGAGGACTAAAATGATTCCTTTATATACAAGCATTATCAGTTTCTTCATAAGAATAATTTTTTAAGGATCAATATCAAAGGTTGAAATATTTCAATAGATTAAAAAAATTTGCATCAAGACTATAATTATGAAATCAATTATTGCACTATAGTTAATAATTAAAATTATTTTCTATTTATATATAAAGCATCAATTTTCTTACATAAATATTTTACTAATTCTTATAAATAGACTAAATATATAGGTGAATTGAGAGAGAGGAAATAGATAAAATTAATAAGATGATTTCAACAACTAATAAAGAGATTTTGTAGGTTGGGTTGGTAGGGGGGGTGGGGTAAGATCGATGGTGCATGAATAATGCTCCATATGGGAGCGTTGTTGGGGGCATCGCACTTGGATCGGGCCGTGGTCTGAATTTTTTATTTTATTTTTTTTACTCAAGCTTTGTTCTAGGCGGATCTGGTCCGTCGGCTCGTTTTGTTGTTTAAATATTATTAAGAAATTTAAAAATCATTTTTTATAAACAATGATTCAGACTAAGTCGAACCGATTCGAAATGAAAAAAACTCTACTTAGGTCCAACTCAATATTGACCGGACCTGTCGAATTAAGCGAACTACCCAACCTTTAAACAGGTCTAATCTCATTGCAAAGGATATCTCCCATCATGCTCTCAAATGGAGTATAAATAAAGATTATGCAATGTGGGAGATCGACAGTGTATAATGTAATGGATTGAATTTGAGAGAGACTTTTAGTTATCAACATGATTGAACCAACATCTAAACAGTGGCTTTAGTGGCCAGCACCAATTTAATTACTAATTTTTAGGTTGCTTGAATTTAATATGTAACACTGCTTTTATTAATGTCCAAAATCTTCCTTTCATATATCATATTATAATCTTTATGCATATAAAAAAACTCCCAAAACGAATAATTGGATAACATAAACAAAATAAAGGACATAACCCCATTATTCAAAGCACTTTATCACTAATTAATTGGTCATCCATCTTTCTATCTATTTTTTTTTTAATCCGAATATTTGATTCAAATGATGAGTGCATGTATCTTCTTACTCAAAAAGTCGAGATTGAGTCATTTTCCTCGAATAAAAAAAATATAAAAATGAAAGAAATGGAAAATTTCAAATGTTATAGTATTATTCAATTTTCTAGTACTCCAAGTGAAATTATAAGAAGTTGCATTTAGAGGTGTTCATGGTCGGGCGGGTCACGGTTCGGATTTTTTCTACATTTTTATTCAAGTCCGGGCTGATCTATAAGCCTGAATTACTGTTCAAAAAATATTAAAATATTAAAAAATATTTGTATAATATATATTTTATAATTAAATTTAAATAAAAAATATTTTTTATTAATAAATAATAATTTGAGCCGAACTGGGCCAGTTCGAATTGAAAAATGACTTACCCAAACCGATACAATACGAATCGAGCCTGTCAGATTGAGCGGGTAATTCAAGTCTGTCGGATCGAGCGAGTAATCCAACCTTTAAACAGATCTATTTCCATGATAGTTATTGAACATAGGGTTGAATTTGAGCTTGAAAGTCACAATAAAAAACAAAGGGATTCAATTATACATTCAATTAATAAAAAAGAGTAGGTTTTTTGAATCATGCAAACTGCTCAATTATTTAGTAGAAAGTGATTGAGTGCATTATCTATTCAGAAGAAGATTTATAACTTTTGGATGAATTTAATATATATATATATATATATATATATATAGGTGCTTTTAAAGTTTGATTGGGTTCTAAGAAAGTGAAAAGATAAACATGTTGCTTGGTTTTCTGGCTAAGATTGAGGATAGTGTTTTGTTAAGATACATGATTGAAGGGATAAAATAATAAATTTTCTAAAGTTTTGTAAATTAATTTTATGGAGATTCCGGCTCCACTTGATAAATGTTTTTACTTTTGTTTTTTTTTTTTTTTTTTAAATTACCTTTGGATACAAAATTTAAAATTTAAACTTTAAAGTTTATTTCCAAATCTCATGAGATGATATTTAAAAAAATAAATTGGATTCTTCAATACATTTATCTTTTAATAAATTAAATACCAATAAATAAAGAAAAAAAAAAGGTATATATATTCGGTAGTTTAACATTCCTTAGTGCATTTATCTTTTATTATGTAGAAATTAATTATTGTTAATAAATAATTTTCTGTTTCTAACAAAGAATAGAAAATTATTGTGTTTCTATTTCTCTTGTGATTTTATGGTTGGGTAAGTTTCAAGTGCCAATGGTCGGAAGGAGGAGTAGTCTGACTAGATTATGAAAACGTGGCTAAATTATTATGGCTGTAAAATGATACTGAAAATATTAATCAATATTTTAGAAATATAAAATAATATCTAATGATATCGATTAAAGTGATATATATAAAAAATAAATTGATTTTTTTAAAATTTAATAAAAATAATATATTAAGTATAAAAAAATTTTGATGCACCAAAAGAGTGTATCTTAATTAAAACCTTGCACTAAAAAAAAATCAGTTGTAAAATATAATAGAATCAAGGGTAGAATCTTCAAGGATTGAGTTTTAATTTAAGAATTATCAGTTTATAATTAAATTCGAAAAAAATAAAGAAAAAATGAGGTTTTGAAATAATTTTAAAACTAAAATAAACAGGAAAACAAAAAGCAAGCAAGTAAATAAATAAAGAGAGATAATCAAATATGAGAAAGTATGGTTAACATTTCATTCTCCACCACTAGACAATGTTAAGAATCAATTTCAGACCTATCAATATCAATGATTTATCAAAGTTAACAACCGCAGATAACAACCTCCCGTGTTACTCCAATCATTCCTTAGTTCGTCGTCAAGCTGGACAAACGCCACTACTTAATCCCTATCAAATAACCTAAGATAAACATCTATAGTTTCAAAGTGACAGCAGCTTTAAGATGAGAAAACTAGATTGATCTAAGCAACAACACATAAACATAGATTCATTCAACTTAGGTTATGTTCCACTTTGCAATTAGCGAAAACTTTAACATAATCATTAACTACAAATTGCCACTATTGAATACAAATCAAGATAAGCTACGTATCAAAACTCCTAAACTAGTAGTAGATAATCATCAAGATCTATCTAGTTGCGCATCTAAACAAATTAAGACAAAAACCGTGAACAATTCATAAGGAAGAACATAAACAACTTTGATAGAAAATCAATATATGATAAGGTCTAAAAATCAATTACAAAACATGTCTAGGGTTTTGAAATCACCCTTAACCAAGAAGGAGTTTAGCCTTGCATAGGCATAGTTAACATAGACATAAAACTTAAGAAAATCAAGAAAAAGAAAACTAAAAGAATGAAGAAGAAGGAGAAGAAGAAGAAGAATATTGATAATAATCAAGGCATAGCTAGATTGTGGCTCAAAAGATGGTATTTATAGAGCTTTAAAATCCTGAAAACCCTTTCTTACTGCACAAGTCAGTTCAAGAGGTAATATTTTTCTATTTTAGGCAATTTTAGGGTTTGGGCCAGCGCTCCAGCGCTAGCTCACAACATGTTTGGGGCACTGCGGCGCCAGACACTGGCACCGCGGCGCTGGTCACTGATTTTTCTAATAAATTTTCTCGCACTTTTTCGGCTGATTTGGATGATCATTTCTTGTCCAATTTGGATGTGTAAACTACCGTTAGAAAGGTATTCAAGTCAGTTTCAAAAGTTAATAAGGAAGTTTCTTCAAATAAATACTTTAACATCATGTTTTTCTAGCAACAAGCTCCGGAGGTCAAATCTGCCTTCTTGCTTTACAACCAGAAATTGATCTTTTTGACTCCCAAGTCTTCTTCCATCTTGTAATTATGATTTTGTAAGCACTTTACCATCATTATTGACATTTTTTCACTTCATTCTCCTAAATATACCTAAAATTCAAAAACATAATATATGTAATCAAAATAAGGATAAAAAATATAACTAAAACTAAGAATAGAACGGGCATAAAATGTGTATTTTGTGAGCTTATCAAATACCTCCCACGCGTAGCTTTTTGCTAGTCCGCGAGCAAAAAAAAAAAAATTAAGAAAATCTAATCTAATCCACTTTCGTAGAAAATCACGGTGGCACTTAGCATGTGACACAAGCCTTTAAACCCATAGGTGTCTCTAGTGGACGAGTTTAGTCTCGTGAAGGTTTACTAGAATGATACCCATAAACATTAAAAACAAAAAAAAATATTAAAATATACTAATTAAAAATTCCTAATCCTTTCAATATAAATTAGAGAAAATCATTGGACAAGTCTTATAAACTAATCAATAGCTCAAAGAATTTCATAAAGAATTATGCTTGATAGTAAATGGTTTGAGTTAAGCCAATATTAACATAACATATTTCAATCAAAATAGTGCATATTCAAACTTAATCTCAACTCCTCACATGGGATACTCTCATGATTTTCACTCTTTAAAGTAGTGGTAAAGTGTTTACACTCAATCAATCTCATGAAAACAATTCTACCATATGCTTTCTTGTTTGCCTCTTCTCCACTATTTAGATCATGCAACTTAATGAATCAAGAGGTCTTTATTCAAGGTTGTAATGGGGCCAAGGGATAGTAATATGGTTAAAGAATAAAAAGGAAAGGATATCACAAAGGTTTCAAAGACTTTATAGAATTTAGAGACACAATAAGATTATGCAAAGAAAAACTTCTCAATACTCTTTAGAAGCACATAATAACATAAGCTAAATTTTTAGCCTTTGCTTCATTCTAACCAACCTTGTAACATCTTTTCTTTAACCAACGGTTCAAGAGATTATTGATTTTTTTCCTTTTTTTTTTCAATATGGGAATGTATTTTGACAATGATCCCTTTCTTTTTCTCCTGACTTTTAACCAACGGTTCAAGAGATTATCGATTTTTTTCCTTTTTTTTTCAATACGGGAATGTATTTTGACAATGATCCCTTTCTTTTTCTCCTAACTTTTGCCTTTCTCCCTCCATACTTATCTTTTGTTTCCAACCTAACTTTTCAATAGATATCCCTTGCTTATGCAATATGTCTGAAAACATGTAATCCATCTTTAGAACAAGGGTAAGGATATAATTACATTTAGGCTAGGTATAAGATGTAGTTACCAATAAAATAGCTTATTCAATGTAGGCTCAAATTGGTTCACTAAGGAGGATGTTCTCTTGGAACATCAATAAGGGATGGTTGATTTGGCCTTAGTTATAATCCTAATGCCTCTATCATATTCATGTTGTCACATGCATCAATAGAGTCTCAAAATAGTTTAAAGCAAGTTCTAGAGAAACATGTAATCATAAGAGCAATCAAGCAAGAAATTAGATTGATATGTATAATGCATCAATCATATAGGCTCAAAAACTCACAAGGATGATTATACAAGTCAATATTAAGTCTAAACATGCTTCTTTCTCAATCAACATATCATATTAACATTGGCTCATGAAAAATAGTATTCAAGCTCAATTCTCATGAAAAATCTTCTCACTAATAAACCAGTTTTAGACCTACACAATTCATGTCTCATCATTGTATTAAAAGGAACTAAAAACACACTAAAAGACTCACACACAAAAATCTAACATAAAAATCGTAAGTTCTTCCCCCACACTTAATTCTTACATTGACCTCAATGTAATACTATCACCCCACATGCAAGAATTATATGTAAGAGAAAAGAACTAATAAGAAAAACAAACTAAAGAAAAATAATAAAAGATAGAATGATGGAGAGTAAGGAATAGAAAATCTGATTATATTGTGTGCTCTCCATCCTTTTGGGTTACCTCCCAATAAGCGCTTGATTTATTGTCTTCAGCCCGACTTAGACTCATGCTATCATCCACATCGTATCCTTGAGTATTTCAAATGCTTCAGTGGTGGTTTAAGTCCAATGTTGATGCCTGCAAAAGAGATGGTAGTAGTTTCTCATTAGATAAAGGAAGATTAATAATTGAAACATCAAACCTTTTATTACAAGGTGGCAACACTTGCAAAGTTGCCAATGCTTCCTCCACATGTTCACTTAAAACGGGTTCATCTTTTGAGGTCTCCATGCCAAGGTGTTTGTTAATGTTTATGTCTTTTCCACTTAACTTAAAAGCTGGCTGCACTAAAGAGTCAAATGTATCAATTGCATAAACGGAATGTATATCACTAGGGTATCTCATGGCTTCAAAGATATTGAAACGGATCACATTGCCATCAAATTTCATAGTGAGTGTGCCATCATGAACATTATTATTGTCTTGGTTGTTTTTAAGAATGGTCTTCCTAATAAAATAGGTATTGGATTGGAAGACATCTCATCTTCCATGTCAAGCACATAAAAGTCAGCTGGAAAGATTAATTCATTAACTTGCACAAGAACATTCTCTACAACTCCTTTTGGATAAGCAATTGAACGATTAGCGAGTTGTAAAATAACACCGGTTTCTTTTAATGGTCCTAGTTTTAAAAAAGCATAAATTGAATATGGCATAACATTGATAGATGCTCCTGAGTCTAGCATAGCATGTGCAAACCTGGTGTAACCTATCTTACAAGGAATGAAGAACATACCTAGATCCTTTCATTTAGGTGGGAGTTTCTTTTGAAGAACAGCTGGGAGATTCTCTCCCATACTTACCTTCTCATTACTTTTCAACTTCCATTTAGAAGTGCACAATTCTTTTAGAAACTTAGCATATCTTGGCACTTGCTTAATAACATCTAGAAAAGGAATGTTCACCTCTATTTTTCGAAAGGTTTCCAAAATTTAATTCTCTTGCTCCTCCTTCTTGAACTTTTCTAATCTGCTGGGAAAAGGTGGAGGAGTTATATAAGAAGGAAAAGATGGTTTAGGAGTTAACTTTTCTAGTGGCTCATTGGGATGTGAAGATGGTGCCATGGTGTTGTCTTCCCTTTGAACGCTATCCTTTTGTGGTGTCTCAAGTTGTTTCCCACTTCTTAGAGTTATGACATTCACATGTTCTCTAGGATTCACTATAGTTTGAGAAGGTACTTTTTTGGAATCCCTTGCTTGTAATTGGCTTATCGCTGTTGCCATTTGTCCCATTTGAGTCTCTAATTGACTCATCCTTGTTGGCATTTGTCTGTTTGTTCTCTTGTTTCTTGTTGCATTTGCATGTTTGTTTCCCTTATGTCATATTGCATTTGAAATTGGTTAGTAGCAAAGGATTTGACAAGATCTGCTAGAGACTCACCTGAATTTTATGGTGGTGGCACTTGCTCTCGGGTTTGATATGGTTGTTGCGTTCTTTTCTGGAAACCCGATGGTTGATTGTCAAAGAGTGGTGGAGCAACTTGTGATCGATTCCCTCCATAATTGAAATTGGGATGATCCCTCCATCCTGGATTGTAAGTGTTTGAGTAGGAATCATACTTTCGAGGTTGGCCCAAAAATCTACCCATAGCATTAACATGTTCATTAGGATCATCATGAAGTGTTGGGCATATATCAGTTTGGTGCTCCATGTTTGAACATATACCACAAGTCTTGATTTGATGCATCTGTCCTGCAGCTATTTGTTGTACAAGAAAAGTAAGTTTATCAAATTTTTGTTCAAGGAATGATGTACTTACCTCATTTACTTGCTTTGGATGTGGTGGTGGTTCATCTCTCATAGAGAATTATTGTGAGTTGGCTGCCATGTTGGAGATGAGAAGTCTAGCAGCTTCAGGAGTCTTATCAACCAGAGCTCCCTCACTTGTTGTGTCTATCATACGTCTCTCCATGGGCAAAAGACCTTCATAGAAGTATTGGATGAGAAGTTGTTCACTTATCTGATGGTGTGGGTAGCTTGCACAAAGCTTTTTGAATCTCTCGCAATACTCATACAAGGATTCTCCATTGTATTGCCGAATCCCACATATCTCTTTTCTAATGTTGGCAGCCTTAGATGCTGGGAAATACCTTTCCAAGAATGCTTTATTTATTGCATTCCATGTAGTGATGGTCCCGGATGGTAGATAATAGAGTCATTCCTTTGCTGAGTCAGCTAGAGAGAATGGAAAGGCTCTCATCTTAATTCGCTCTTCCGAGATCCCAGTTGGTCTCATGCTTGAGCATACTACATGGAAATCCTTGAGGTGCTTATTTGGATCCTCTCCTGCAAAACCATGAAACGTTGGGAGAAGATGAATTAAACTAGATTTGAGTTCAAAAGCTACCTCAAGTTCAGGATATGTTATGCATAAGGGTTGTTGATCCAAATTTGGAGTGGCTAGCTCCTTAAGAGTTCGGTTGTTTGTTGCCTTCTCTTGTTGCTCCTCTTGGATAGTTTGGATCAACTCTTCGTTTGTTCTATGATGGGAAGTTATGAATTCCCGAATTCTCCTAAGTCCTAAGTGAGGTTCTTCTTCTTTGGGAGATTGGGACATTCATTGAAAAAGAAAACAAGAAAATAAACTAATTAAAACAGAAAATAAGAATAAACCAAATAACTAATAAACTAAATAAAGCAATCCCGGGCAATGACGCCAAAAATTTGATGCACCCAAAAGAGTGTATCTTAATTAAAATCTTGCACTAAAAAGAAAATCAGTTGTAAAATATAATAGAAGCAAGGGTCGAATCCTCAGGGATTAGGTTTTAATTTAAGAATTATCAATTTATAATTTTAAATTCAAGAAAAACAAAGGAAAAATGGGGTTTTGAAATAATTTTAAAACTAAAATAAACAAGAAAACAAAAGGCAAGCAAGTAAATAAAGAGAGATAATCAAATATGAGAAAGTATGGTTAAGGTTTCATTCTCCACACTAGGCAATATTAAGAATCAATTTCAGACCTATCAATATCAATGATCTATCAAAGTTATCAATCGTAGATAACAACCTCCCGTGTTACCCCAATCCTTCCTTAGTTTGTCGTTAAGCAGGACATACGCCAATACTTAATTCCTAACTATCAAATAACCTAAGATAAACATCTATAGATTCAAAGTGATAGCAGCTTTAAGATGAGAAAAATAGATTGATCTAAGCAACAAACACATAAACATGGATTCATTCAACTTAGGTTATGTTTCACTTTGCAATTAGCGAAAACTTTAACATAATCATTAACCTTAAATTGCCACTATTGAATAGAAATCAAGATAAGCTACGTATCAAAACTCCTAAACTAGCAGTAGATAATCATCAAGATCTATCTAGTTGCGCACCTAAACAAATCAAGACAAAAATCATGAACAATTCTTATGGAAGAACATAAACAACTTTGATAGAAAATCAATATATGATAAGGTCTAAAAATCAATTACAAAACATGTCTAGGGCTTTGAAATCACCCTTAACCAAGAAGAAGTTTAGCCTTGCATAAGCATAGTTAACATAGACATAAAACTTAAGAAAATTAAAAAAAAAAAAAAAAAAACTAAAAGAATGAAAAAGGAGAAGAAGAATATTGATAATAATCAAGGCATAGCTAGATTGTGGCTCAAAAGATGGTATTTATAGAGTTTTAAAATCCTGAAAATCCTTTCTTACCGCACAAGTTAGTTCAAGAGGCAAATTTGCATTTTTGTTCTATTTTAGGCAATTTTAGGGTTCGGGCCAGCGCTGCAGCGCTGGCTCTCGACATGTTTGGGGCGTTGCGGCGCCAGACACCGGCGTCGCGACGCTGGTCGTTGATTTTTCTGATGCACTTTCTCCCACTTCTTCGGCTGATTTAGATGATCATTTCTTGTCCGATTTGAGCGTGTAAACTACCGTTGAAAAGGTATTCAAGTCAGATTCAAAAGTCAAGAAGAAAGTTTCTTCAAATAAAAACTTTAACATCATGTTTTCCTTGCAACAAGTTTCGGAGGTCAAATTTGTCGTCTTGTTTTGCAACCAGAAATTGATATTTTTGACTCCCAAGTCTTCTTTCATCTTGTGATTATGATTTTGTAAGCACTTTACTATTATTATTGACATTTTTCACTTCATTCTCCTAAATATACCTAAAATTCAAAAACATAATATAAGTAATCAAAATAATGATAAAAAAACATAATTAAAACTAAGAATAGAAAGAGCATAAAATGTGTATTTTATGAATTTATCAAAAAATTTCTTACAATAGTAATTAAATAAAAATTTTACTAACGAGAGTCTAAACGTACTCTTTAAAGTTATTATGTATAATAATATTTTCACTTAATATTTTTAAAATAATAAATAAATTATCGAATATTTTATTTAAATAATATTAATATTATAAATAATATATTAAAAAAATTTAAATAATATCTCTAAACCGAATCCAAAAGATATTTCTAGCAGAGAGCATCACAATTTTGGCATTCAAAATTCGAGCAAGCTGTTTCAGTGCAGCCACAATTACTGACTCTCTGCACCCTACTTCCTACTAAAAAAAACTAGTAGTAGTACTAGTAAAAATTCATTAATTAAAAAAACCCCATAAAAAATTAGTATCTTAAATATATAATTTAAACAAAGAATTATAGTCCAGCAGCTAGTAGTATTAAAGAAATAGTGATCCAATAGAATGAATAGAAGTCAAAGTGAGGAATTCTACATTGAATTCAATGCACAAGGACCAAGGAAACTTTAGCAGTAAATCACATGCAAGCCAAGGTGAAGCCCTGAAGGATCATGAAAGAAATGGGCAAATGCATGCCATATATGGCTGATGGCTCCCTCACATCAGATACGCTCTCTTGATCTTGGATTGCCAAATTCTTCTGTATTATTAGGTCAATTTTCTCTCTCTCTCTCTCTCTCTCTCTCTCTCTCTACACAGTTTGCTTAATTTTTCCAGATTAAAAAATCGAATCAAAAGTCAAATTTATCAAATTTTCGATTTTTGATTCCATCAATTTTATCGATTGAATCAATTAATTTGATCAAAATATTTTTAAAATATATAAAAAAAATAATTTTAATATCACATAAATAATTAATAAAAATATGTTTTTGATTTAGTGGTATGATCTTGAATATAAAAGCAAGAAATTAAGGATTCAAATCTCATCACTTATAAAAAAAAATTGAAAAAAAAAATATTTTTTTACTGATTTTATCCAATTTTTTACTGATTAAATCGATTTTTTATTAATTTAAAAAATTTTAATTTTATATATAATATCGGACCGAACAAACTATCAATTTTCAATTCAACCGATTCAATTAGCTTTTTTAAGCACTGTAATTTTCTAAGGAGTACTACTATACTAGGCTCCTCCCTAGTTGTTTATTCACTGTCCTTTTCATAGGACAGATTTTTTAGGGGAAGAAAAATTGAATTGAATTGAATAATAACTTATCTTTCAGAATAATCAGAAGCTAGCTTACAATGGAGAGGGGGAGGAGGTGAATAAAAATACTAGGTTTTATAATATAATAAGTTGTTATACATGAATGTAACATCAAATAATGGAGTAGATGATCTCAAGCAGTACTTTCCTTGTTCATAGCTAGCTAAAATTATTATGCATGCTCTAGTTTTGGATTAGATCTGCTCATAGATCGAGTCGGATCGCAATTCGATTTTTTTTTATTTTACGTAGATTCGATCCGAATTACTGTTTATATAATATTAAAAAAATTATTTTTTATATTTTTATTTTTATAATTAAATTTAAATAAATTTTTTTTTATTACTTAAACAATGATCTGGGCCTGGTCGGACTAGCCCTATCACAAAATATCATGCCCAAACCAACCCAATACGGACCGGACTTATCAGGTCGGGCGGGCTACCCGACCCATGAACAAGTCTATTTTGATCCTACCAGGTCAGGATTTTTATTTATTTTTTATTTTTTGGTTGGTTAGGGGGTTGATAAACATGTCTCATAGTTTAATTTCAAGGGTGCAAAATCAGTAAATCACCCAATAAAACTATATGAAATTTGAAGTAGTGGAAGAGATTTAACCTTGAAAAATTGGAGAATATCTTTATCTAGTTGTTTTAGGTGGTTAAGAACATATTTCTCTACTCATTCCACATAGCATTAAACACTCCATTGTTCATGAAGCAAATTGGCATCTAATTTTACTTACTTCTTCTATTTTGTGTTTTTCATCTTTGTGACTAATTGGAAAAGAAATGTGTAAACACCAAATTTTGTTTGAATAATTTAAAATGATTTTCAAATAATGTAACTTGATTAGAATTAGGGCGTCAATTTCCTTTTTAATTTTGAACAAATATGCTTTATTTGGGTTTATCTTGAGTGGGTTGGACATGTTTAAATTAAGTCAAGTTAACTTGATTGGGCTTGATTATCCGGATTCATGTTAAATGAACTTATTGGACTCAAATCCAAGGTAGTCAGTATTGGTGGACATACTATTTTTGTTCTGATATTGGTACGCATCGGTATCGGTGTGTTTCAGTGTATCGTTTTGAGTTTACTAATATTTTTCATATATATATATATATAACTTATTTTCAAATTCCCTAATAAAATATATATTATATACATATGCAAACATACATCCATTATATATATATATATATATATGTTTATAAGCAAATATAAAATTGTAAATTGTAAATTTAATTTGTTTTGCATCATTATGTTTTTGTTTGCATCATGTGCATGTGTTTATCACAAAGGTAAATGTGAATCCTCAAGGATAAGATTTTAAGCAAGTACTCCAAGTAATAGTTCCTAAGAAATCCCTGAGTGATAAAAAGTTCTCTAAATGTTGTCAAAATATTGTAGTGTTTAGAGGGTTTTTAAATACACAAGGGTCTCATTTATTCTCAAAATTAAATAAAAAGTGAATTTCTTTTAATATAAAAAATAGGGAAATAAATTTGTAAAAATTATATAATGTGCATCATAATTTATCATAAAAGTTAATGTGAATCTCCGAGTAGTGATTCCTAAAAAATCCCTAGCTGAGAAAATTTTCCTAAATACTGCCCAAGTATTGAGGTATTTAGAGAGTTTTTCAATACAAAAAGTTCCCATTTATTGTTTTTTAAAAGAAATAAATTATGGATTTTTTTTTTAAAAAAAAAAAAAGAAAGAAAGGGGATTGAAATAAATTGGTAAAAGAAAACAAAATTCTTTTTGAAATAAAATAAATTAAGAGAATTATTTTTTAAATATTAAAATCAAAGACATTTTTATCAAGGTTAATGGTAACACATGATTAATTGGTTTTTTTTTTTTTTTTTTTGCGAGCGTTCTGAGAGTGCTAATACATTTCCTACGCGTAACCGAATTATCGAACTCAAACTCTTTTTTTCTTAGACAAAAAAAAGTTATTCTTTTTTATAAATCTTAATTAATTTTAAAACATTTATTAAAGAATTATTTTTTTAAAGAGAGCAATCATATTTAGTCAAAAAAATTTGATAACAATTTTCATTTTTTTTTAATTATCTAACTATTGAGTATTGAGTCATCGCAATAAGTCTCGATATGACATAATATAATATCTATATATAGATATAATTTCAGATTTCATCTATTGTTTCTATTCATATTAAACAAACATGATTAGGGATTATACTTAAATGGTTTCGTTTAACTGGTGTCTATATACACTATCAGTTAAGGATTATTTAATTATTAATTTAAATTTTTTTATATTTAATATATTATTTTTATTAAATTTTTAAAAAAATTATTATATATATATATATAACCAATGGTTAATGAACTGATTAGCATTTCCCTACTTAAATTAAAAGCAATGGTCATTGGGATGGGGAAAACTAAAACTAAGCTTAAACTGTTTGACCTATCATAATCATAGTACTATGGTTGAATTACAACATTTTGTTGATAATGCTGCTAACTACTAAAGTAAAGCAAGTTTTTAGGGCAAAGAAGGGGCCGAGGCCGACACAGCTCCCTGGATTCATGGTCTATGCATTTAATTAGACAATTAATTCATTACTGAAATCTAAATTTTAACCTTAATATATCCCACTTCATAGCCTATAATATTCAGCATTAGATTTTACATGTTACTACTAATAATAAAAATGTTAACCAGCAGCTAGTGATACTAATTAAGGTGATATTTAAGAGAAAAAAATATAATTAATAAATTACTTTTTTTGAATTCAATAAAATTAATATATTAAATGTAATAAATTTTCTTAAAATAATAAATAAATAATCTTTAGCTGATACTTATAGACACCAATTAAGCGGATCCTAATAATAATAGTGCATGACTTCTTGTAAAGAATCCCATTTTGGAGTTATGTAATTTTTTATTTATTTTTTGTTTTTAGTTCTTTTGAGTATTAAAGTTATTGTGATGTAACTTTAATGTTGTAAGGATTGCGATAAAATTAGTTATTGTAATAATAAGATTAAAATTAGTGATGAATATATGTTTGGATAACAAAATAGTTGTGACGATGGGATGAGAATGAAAAATAATCATTAAAAATATTATTTTAAAAATATATTCACAAATTATTTTTTTATATATTTTAATATTTTTTAAAATCTTAAAATTTTTGTTCAATCAAAATATTATTACATATAATTTATTTATTAGTTTACTATATAATAATTTTTATTTTTTTAAAAAATTAATTTTATAATAGTACAGTTTATTTATTATATTAAATAAACAAGTAATTTTAAAATAAAAAATAAGGCATAAATACAAATTTGGCCCTCGAAATATGCAACTTAAATCATTTTGACCCTCATTATTTTTTTGAGTCAATTTGGCTCTCAATCTATTATTTTTGTCGATATCGTATAAATTTAACGAAAATTGATAACGTGCAAGTATGAGACTAACAATTTCGTTAAATTTAGGCTATTTTTATAAGAAATTGATAAATAAAAAAAAATATAAAAAAAACAAAAAATTGATAAAAAATTTAACGTTTTCATTAATTTTAGACAAAATTGACTGAAAATAATAGCATGAGGGTTAAAGTGATTCAAATAAAATAATAAATGTCAAAATGATTTAAGTTGTATACTCGAAAGTCAAATTTGTATTTATGTTCACACAAAAAAAAGGTTAAACGGTATGAATATTTTTATCCAATCATTATAATGTCAAGGGTAAAAAATAAAAATAAAATAAAAGGCATAATTGAAAAAAGGGTGCGATGAAGGCAAAAATTTCAACCGTACCTAATGAGCAAATAGGCTGTATCACGGAGAAGGACTACATCGTGCCACTATAATATTACCAAACACCATTTATTAAAAAATTGAATTAGATTCGTCAATCCAATCGAAAATCGATGATTTATTAAATTTAAATAATATATTTAAATTGGACATTAATTAAATCAAAATAAAAATGATTTAATGAGTTAAAATTTGTATTGAATTGATAAAAAATCAATTACATATATATTTTTTATTTTCTTAAAAAAAATTATTTATAATTAATGAGATTTAAACTTTTAATTTTATATTAAAAATCATATCATAACTAAATGTATATTTTTGTTAATTATTAATTATAATTAATATTTATTTAATATCAAATTTAATATTTAAATAAAAAATATATATCAAATCAATCGATCTAATCGATTAAATCGATTGAACTAAAAATTAAAGATTGATCGGTTCGACATTTTTTTTTAACCTTACCGAACACCATTTTTTATGCAATTGTATCAAAAAATTAATCCAATCACAAAAAAAAAAAAAGAAAAAAAAAAAAAAAAAGTACTACGTTTCATACAAAGCCTGAATGAATGACATACCACGTTTTGGGTTTGATTTTCTACATAAACTTGTAAACGTACAATTGTTGATCCGCAAGATTCTATGCAGTATTTTTGCAGGCTTCTTATGGAATTAGGTTTATTTATTTTTATTTTTATTTATTATATTCAAATAAGTAGTTTCCTTTCCTAAAGGCAGTCAAGGGTAATTTTTGTTATAAAGATAAATCTAATAATTTTAAATATAATATAAAAATACGATATAAATTTGACACATTTAATAAATATAAAAATAATATAATAACTATGATACGAGTATTTAAAATTTTAACATGTTTAATAATTTATTATGTTCATATTTACATAATTAACACGAAAAAAACATATAACACGCATAGATGAATTTTCAAATCTAAATACAATATAGGATATCTTAGGATAGGTAGAAAGATTTTTTTTCTTTAGTAAAAAAAAATCTTATCAAAGATTTTTTTTTTTTTTTTAATAAAGAAGATCGTAAATAGAGAAAGGAGTTGCATATTTTTTACTTATGAATTTAAAGTATATTTCTATTTTTTTTTTGGCAAAATAAATAAATATCTTCAAAGGATTCCATCGGTCTCTACTAGATTGTCAATTGGACGAGTCAGGTCAATTCAAGTCTTAAAAAAATTGGGTCAGTTTCGGGTTCGGATCATTTGTGTTCGGGTTATTTCGGATTCGGGTCATTTCGGGTTCGGGTCATCTTGGATTCGGATCATTTCGGATTCGGGTTATTCGAGTTTGACACTCGAGTTAATCGGGTTTGGGTCATTTTGGGTTTGACACTCGGGTTATTTGGGTTTGAGTCATTTTGGTTTAGATCATTTCAGGTTTGACACCTGGTTATTTGAATTCAATTTATTAATTTTTAAAATCGAATCAGATAGAATTTAAACAGATTATTTGATTGAATCAGATTTTATTAAAATTTTCTTAAAGATAAATATAAAAAAATAAATTATATTTAAAAATAAAATGGATATTATCGTTTATCTGAAATCGTTAAATGAATCTATTTGGTTATTTGAAAAATATATAATTTTATGTTTGTTGAAACGTTCGAATCTTGATAAATATTCCTTAGTACTAAAAGTTTTACCAAGTGAACCAATCTTAGAAATTGAAATAATTTTCTACTAAAATTAAATTAGATTTAAGAACTTTACATTAAAGTTTAATTATCAAGTGTAATGAAATATAATAATAAATGTTATGAAATTAAATTAGTTAATCATGCTAAATATTTTTAAAATTTAAACATAATGTATAAAATTAAATTAATAAAAATTTTATAATAAGCAAAGGTGCAATTCTTAACATATTGAAGTACTGATATATATATATATATAATATAATTCTTATTAGAGGAGAGATCCACTTACATTAGTATAAAATTAAATTAGTTTACACACTTTCATAACTTTTTATACGATTAATATTTTGACAATCCAACCGTCATATTTCATGTTCTATTCACGTAGATCATGCACACCGAGTTTTAAGTAAATTAAAAATGTCTAACTATTTGTTCGATGTAAAAAAATTCAATCGTTAAATATATATTGAAAAAGACAGTATTCTCGACCGACACGATAGAGATATCGGATCGTTTCGAAACTTTACGTGCACGACGAGTACAATTATATTTCTAAGTCCAACGGTCAGTTTGTTAAAATATTAATCGTATAAAAAGTTATGAAAGTGTGTAAAATTAATTTTGTTTTATCCTAGTGTAAAACTAAATTAGTTTACACACTTTCATAATTTTTTATACGAATAATATTTTAACAATCCAACCATCATATTTCATGTTCTATTCACGTCGATCATGCACATCGAGTTTTGAGTAAATTAAAAATGTCTAACTATTTGTTCGATGTAAAAAACTTTCAACCGTTAAATATATATTGAAAAAGACAGTATTCTCGATCGATATAATAGAGATATCGGATCGTTTCAAAATTTTATGTGCACTACGAGTATAATTATATTGCTAAATCCAAGTGTAAAACAAAATTAGTTTTACACACTTTCATAACTTTTTATACAATTAATATTTTAACAATCTGATCGTCATGTTTCATGTTCTATTCGAGTATTATTATAATAAAACACATTAATTTATTATATATCACATGATAAAATATTATTATAATGTATACAAATCATTATAATAAACACATTTCAGTGATCTATTTTATATGTATTTTAAATATATATATATATAATACGCATTATCATTGAATATTTAATTCAATAATTAAAGCATTTTTTTTTAAAAAAAATATTAGGATTCAAATTTATTTTTTTCAAGTAAAAATTTTAGTTTTTTTCCCAACTAAATTGAGAGTGAATTACTTTAACTCTGTTCACAGGTCAGACTATTCGTACAAATTCAGATGTAATATTTTTTCAAGTTCAAACAAATATTTGTTTTTACTTCCCGACGTTGATTGAAAAATTCAATTCAATTTCATTCCAAATAATATAATATATTTTAAAATTATAATAACAATTCAAAATAGTTAAACTAATCACATGATTAAAAAATTATCATAATAGTATAATTATAGATCTTGTACTATACTTGTATTGTATATGTATAGTCACAACATTATTTTACATATAGAGAAGAGAACAAATATATGAATATGATCAATTTATACATACCAAATGATAATTGCATATTTTATCACATTTCAAAATGGTAATTACAAGTTATAAAATTAAAACAAATTAATAATTTGTGTTATAGGTATTATTTTTATTAAATTAAATTTTCAAAATAAAATTATACTTAATTTAAGTTCAGATCTTTTCGGGTTAATTGTTCATTTTGGGTTCGGGTCATTTCGGGTGCAGGTCATTTCTGGTTCGGGTTGGTCATTTCGGTTGTTGACTTTTTCTGATCAAATCGGATTGGGTCGAGTTTGGATTCAGATGAGTTAGACGAATTTTTCGGGTTCGGGTCAGAATTGACATCTCTACCCATTTTTTGCGTTTAAATGTGCAAAATTATAATTTAATGAAGTATTAAAATCAAGTTTAATGAAATTTACACTCGATGGAACTTTATCTTTGAATTTAAAAGTTTAAAGAATTTATTATTATTAATTAAAATTTTGTAATTGTATTCAACTAATCAGTATCATTTGACTCACCACACTAAAATCACGTATTAAATTTTATATATATTAGTACTTATTATAAAATATTTGATTGAATTAGTGTTACGAGATAAATGATGTTAATTCAGTCAAAAATTTTAATAAAATGCTCAAATAAAATTTTAGCAATAAAATAAAAATTAGGATTATATATATTTTAATTTTTATAAAAAAAACATATTAAAAATTACTTACTTAAAAAAAAAAACAATTCCACTTTTACTTAGATACTTCTTTATTTTAAAAATTAATTGTGTTTTCAAAACACTGGATGGCTAAAAATCAATTCACCCTTTTTTACATATTAAAATTTTTAAAACATAATACTTTTTTCACCCACAAAGTGAGTTGTTAAATTCTAATTATATATATAATATTTGATTGAGTTGGTGTCACGAGTTAAGTGATGCCAACTCAATAAAGATAATTACAAAAAAATATTATAAATATATAAAAATAAAAATATGTTTTAATTTAAAAAATAACTATTTGTTTAAAAAAAAAAATTACGTGTTCTTTACTTTTAAAACATAATAATTGTACATTTAAAAAATTATTTATATTTTTAAAAAAATTAATCTTTTTAAAATTTAATTTCTTTTTTTTTTTTAATATTTTTCACCAAAGACTGAGTGTACAATTCTAGTTAACAGTACAAATAAATAAATTAACTTGAAGTTGTCAAAATTTAATTTTTTAATAATTAAGCGTTCTACTAATAAATCACAGGACGATTGCTGACGTAATTTCCAATTTCATCTTAGATTATTGAACCAATAAATAAAGAGCTTAATAGGAAGAGTCATTAGCCGGAGAATTCGAGCTGAGCCGAGCCGAGCCATTTAAATGAAACAGTAAAACGGTGAAAACCGTTAAAAAAGAACAAAAGACAGGGTAAAAAATAATATAATAATAAAGGTGAAGATTGAAACGGAAGGAAGAAGAAAAAGATAACGGAAGCTGATAAACGGCGAAATTTGTCGGTTAGCCTGCGAAGAAGAGCGCGGGAATCTTTTTTTTTTTTTTTTGTTTTATATTTTATTTTTAAGGCTCAAGGCCAAAGGGTAGTACGGATGGCCTTAAAGGGAAGATTGGGTCCCACCAAACAACAATCCAGTACGCATCCACGCTTCATTATTATTACACCCCTCTTATCGCCGCTGCCTCCCCACCCCCCTTTTTTTCTTTTGTTGTTTGAATATATATATATATATATATATATATATATATATATATATTATATACTAAACTTATTCATGCGTCGTATTGTGTCACAGCCCAAATTTTTTTTATTTAGATTCAAATTGAATTGGGTTTAAATCATCCAAAAATTTATTTTATTATTTATAAAATATTAAATATTAAAAATTTATTTTTATATATTTTATAATTAAATTTTTTTTTATTCATAAATATTAATTCGAGTTAGACTGTGCTGACTCGAATTAAAAAAATTTATGTTCAAACCCGAATGGATACTGTCCAAATCTACTCGCCTGATCCTTAGACAGATCTATGATAAAACCACCAAAATAAAATTATTTTCTCAAGTAAAAGTTTAAGGATTATTATTCTTTACACTAGCGGTGGATATTTTTAACTTCACAAGCGAGGCTTACACATTTTCATAACTTTTCATACGATTTATTTTTCGTTAATCCGACTATCGTATTTCATGTTCTATTCGCGTAGATCATGCACGTCGAGTTTTGAGTAAATTAAAAATGTTTAATTATTTGTTCCAATGTAAAAAAAATTCAACTGTTAAATATATATTGAAAAGACAATTTTCTCGATCCATATGATAGAAATATTGGATCGATTCAAAACTTTACGTGCACGACGAGTACGATTATATTGTTAAATCTGACTGTCAGTTTGTACAAATATAAATTGTATAAAAAGTTACAAAAACGTGTAAATTTCGCTTGTGAAGTTAAAAATGTGTATAGCCAGTGTACGTGATAATAATCCAAAGTTTAAACTAATATTATTAATATTTTTATTTTTGAAATTGTCAAAGATGAATTCACTATTGAAATAAAAATTTTAATATTTTATTAATAGATCACACGAATAGAGTTGTGCATGGATTGGACCAAGTGGGATAGTAAAAAAATTTGTTTGTCCAAAATCTCATCTAACCCAAAAAACTATTTTATTATTTAAAAATATTAAAAAAATATTTTTATATTAATATTTATAATAAATTTAAATAAAAATATTTTTTTATTTATTAAATAGTAACTTAGACCGAATCAAACTAATCTAAATTGAAAAATTTTATTTCAAATTCGATCCAATTTAAGTTGAACCCGACTTTTGGTCAAGATTATTGACAAACTAATATTATCATTCATTATCAAGACGGATGAATTTATCAATTAAACTTTGTATTTGTTAGTATCCAACTAATTGAAAATATATATTCAAGGTATGGATCCAAATATTGAAAATGTTAATTAAAATGAATCTCAAAATATTTTTTTTTATATTTTTTTTTATTAAGAATACATATGTTATGAATATGTGTATCTATGATTAAGGAGAAAAAAAATAAAAAGGTCGGGTTTGTCACTTTTTTATGTAGCATGATTTGCATGAGTGGGGTTAGGATGGTCAAATTTTTTGGCTTTGTATGATTGTATTGGATGGTTAGACTATTATTAAGTTTTTGTTTGTGTTTCTATTGGCTTGGTTGTCCAAATGAATAAGATCAATTTAGATTTTAGATATTTCTCTCTTAATTTTTACCTTTTAAATTTATATATATATATATATATATACATCTTTCTTGTGATTGAAAATTGACTAATAATTAAAAAATATTATTTTATGTATTTGTGGTAGAGTTTTTAAAATGCATAAACATGGTTAAGATTGATAAATGTCTTTATTAAAAATTTTAAAAATAATTAATTATTAAAATAATCAAGTATTAACTCTCTATTTCACTTTTAATTTTTAAAAATTCCACAACGATCTATAAAATAATAATCTAGTAATTAATTTATTTTCAAAATTGGTTTTGTGTCATATATTTGTAGTTCCACTTACTTTGTGACATCAAATTACAATTTCTAATTTTAGTAATTTCCTATCAAATTCAAACTATATTATATTTTTGTGACTGGAAATCGGGAATTGATAAATATTGGAAAATGATGAAGTGTTTGTGGATTAAATATCGTCTTTATAAAAAAATTAGTTGCATTTAGGAGAAAAGAAATTAATTTAATCTATATCATGTAGGTTAAGCATTTAGAAAAAAAAAATAATTCAAAAAATTAGTTGCCTCTAGGTTACATGAATGTCAAAAAAGTGGTTTATTAACAATGATTGATTGAATTTTTATATATAAAAAATCAATGATTGATTGAAACAAAGACAAATTAAACATTGGTGAATGTCAAAGCAATAGTTTCATCTCTACATTCTTAGGCAAAGCCAATAATTGGGGCTATAATCGGCCTAGTTTATTGGTTAAGCTTTGTTGAAATTATGCCTCATTTTGCTTATCTTTATTATTATTATAAAATTTTTAATTGAATTTTATATTATAAGTTAAGTGATATCAATTTAATTATAAAAATAAAAAATTAAAAAAAATCAAATCAAATTATATAATAATGATATTTATATCTTTTAATTTTTTTTAATATATTTTTAAAATTACTTAATTATTTCTTAAAAAACTACCAACTTTTTAAAAAAAATTTCATAAATATATATTCTTTACATTCACAAAATTATTTTTTCCACTCATAATGTAATTATACAATTTTGTAGTAACAATAAATTAATTAATCACTTATTCAAGAACCCATCACAAGATTCTCAAAAGCTTGTAGAAATTGACAACTTGGCTGGTTTATCAAAGAAAAAAATGGTAATTAAAAGTGACTGTTTACACTGACTCAGTTGTTGTGAATTGTGATCTTTACCTTTTGAAAACTATTAGAAAAATGTATATGTTATCGAATTTGAATTGATATTTTATAATAAATTTAAAAGATAAAAAATAAAAAATAAAAAAGTGAAGATAATTTAGAAAAAATAATAACTTCTATTATTATAGGAAACCTAATATAAAATTGAGAGTTATTTAATATGGTCAATTAGATCCGATAATTTTGGATAAAACATATTATACGATACAAATATAACATGATAAAATAATTAAAACACGACACAACACGAAAAATAAAATGAACATGATACAAACATATGAACGTGTCAAAATCTACATAAAATGAATTATTAACGTGTCAAGATTTATATAAATATATAATAGCTTGAACACGATTATGACAGAAAAAATAACACGAATACGACGACATGTGACACAAACTTGAAAGTTAATTAGTATCAATTAGACTTGACAATTTTGGACATAACATGATTATACGACACGAACAGAACATGAAAAAAAAATTAAAACACGACACAAAAAATAACATGAACACGACACAAATACAGGAACGTATCAAAATCTACATAAAATCAATAATTAACGTGTAAAAATTTATATAAATTTATAATACTTTAAATACAAGATAAAATAACACAAACACGTTACGAACATACATTTTTTTCTTTCTAAATTGAATTATTATTACAAAATATGTAAATATGGGATGAATTGAGACGTGACACGTACACACAAAAAATTTTCTAAATTGAATCACAATGACAAATTATGCAAAATATTTGGATGAATTGAAAACGACACGAATACAACATGAAAAAAATAATTAAAATACGACATGGAGGAAATACAACATGAAGGATAACATGAACACAAAACAAATACACGAACGTCTCAAAATCTACATAAAAAGAATTATTAACATGTAAAAATTTATAATACTTTGAACACACGAAAAAATAACACGAACACGACACGAATGTGTCAAAATCTACATTAAACAAATTATTAACTTGTAAAAATTATATAAATTTATAATACTTTGAACACACGAAAAATAACACGAACATGAATAGTTTGAACACACGAAAAAATAACACAAATATGACACGAAAATTAAAATGAACACGACATAAAATATTTGAAATCGAAATGATTTGAAACCGAAAAAATCCAAATAAAAAAAGGTACGAACCCGAAAAGATCTAAACTAGATATGACCTGAACCCGAAATAATCCGAGATTCAAAATATCTCATTAGTATTAATCAAAAGATAAAACAAACAAACAAAAATTTCTAAAATATCCCAATTAATCCATAAATCTTATGACAAAAATTCAAATACCATAATTATCCTTTAAACTATAATTAATGACATGGCTTATGTGGTATATGGATGATGTTTTTAAAATCACAAATTCTCTACTCTCATGCATTTGAGGATAGTTTATAGTTTATAGATAGTTATAAATTATAAATATAGATGTTATGTATAAGTCTAGTTCATCCATAATAATAATAATTAATTAATAACATGTCCTAATTAACTCTACAATTATGGTTTATGATATTTTTTAGGAGTTTTTTACTACAATATAGCAACAACAAAAAAATCCCCAAATTACCGTTGGTTTCGGATTAATTCCCAAAATATGGCTTTTTTTTTTCCAAGCTGGGAAATCGCCATCCCCCATGACGATTTCCCAACGTTAAAATTTAAAAATTTGTAAAAAATACCAAGGGAAATCGCCATGGGGGGTGGCGATTTCCCTTGGTGTTTTTTGCAAATTTTGCAAAAAAATACCAAGGAAAATCGCCACCCCCATGGCGATTTCCCTTGATATTTTTAGCCAAATTTGCTAAAAACATGAAGGGAAATCGCCATGGGGGGTGGCGATTTCCCTTCATGTATATTTTTTTTTCAATTCTTAGTAAAATTTAAAAAACATGACTCAATAGTGAATTTATTGTGAAATAGTATAATGAATAAAAGTTATTTGAAAAAGAGAAATGAATAATTAGAAATTATTATAAAGGATATTATAAAGACAAAATTACCCTTAATGAAAAAACTTATTTTTTTTTCTTTCATTAAGGAAATATTATTTTTTAAAAATTTTAATTGAAAATAAATTTAAAAAATAAAATATTTAAATAAAAAAAAGTAAATAAAAAATTTAAATTTTTTTTAAAATTAAAAAGTTTTTATTTTCAGAATATTTATTTTTTAATTAAAAATTAAATTAAAAAATAAAAGAAAAAGGGAAGAGAAGAGAAGGTTTTTTTTATCAAGGATAATTTTGTCTTTACAATATCCTTTATAGAGGTGCTCATGGGCCGGGCCGCGGCCCGTATTTTTTTTTTATTCTGCCCAGGCCCTGGCCTAGGTCGCCCAGGCCCGCCCGTTTAAGCCCGAATCACTGTTCATTGGAATAAATTTTTTTTTTTATTTTTTTAATTAAAATTAAATAAAATAATATTATTATAATAAAAATCACTGTTCCGGGCCGGGCCGTCCCGGAACATAAATTATCCTGCCGGGCTGCCCGGCCCGTGAGCAGGTCTAATCCTTTATAATAATTTCTAATTATTCATTTCTCTTTTTCAAATAACTTTTATTCATTATACCATTTCACAATAAATTCACTATTGAGTCATGTTTTTTAAATTTTCCTAAGAATTGAAAAAAAAATATATACATGAAGGGAAATCGCCACCCCCATGGCGATTTCCCTTCATGCTTTTAGCAAATTTGGCTAAAAATACCAAGGGAAATCGCCATGGGGGGTGGCGATTTCCCTTGGTATTTTTTTGCAAAATTTGCAAAAAACACCAAGGGAAATCGCCACCCCCATGGCGATTTCCCTTGGTATTTTTTACAAATTTTCAAATTTTAACGCTGGGAAATCGCCATGGGGGATGGCGATTTCCCAGCTTGAAAAAAAAAGCTGTATTTTGGGAATTAATCCGAAACCAATGGTAATTTGGGAATTTTTTTTGTGTGGCTATATTGTAGTAAAAAACCCCAGCTATTGATGAGTTAATTTTTTAAATTGAAGCATTAAACATGATTTGGGACCTACTCTTCGCTGCGGAATGTTACGGATTTGAATTAATATTTTGTAATAAATTTGAAAGACAAAAAAGTAAGAGTAGTAAAGATAATAATTTAGACAAATAATAATTCTTATTCTTATACGACATATGGTATAAAATTAAGAGTTATTTGAATATGATCAATTACATCCGATGATTTCAGATACAACATAATTATACGATACAAACATAACATGAGAAAAATAATTAAAACACGACATGACACAAAAAATAACATGAACACGACACAAATACACGAACGTGTTCAAATCTACATAAAACAAATTATTAACGTGTCAAATTTTATATAAATATATAATACCTTGAATACGATTATAACAGAAAAAATAACATGAATATGATGACGCGTGACACAAATTTGTGAGTTATTTGAATAATGTCAATTAGACTCAGCAATTTCAGACACAACATGATTATACGACTCGAACAGAACATGAAAAAAATAATTAAAATACGACACGAAAAAAATATGAACAAGACATAGATACACGAACGTGTCAAAACCAATATAAAATAAATTATTAACGTTTAAAAATTTATATAAATTTATAATATTTTAAACACGCAATAAAATAACACGAACACACAAAATTGAATCATTATAACAAATTATGCAAAATATGAGATAAATTGAGACACAACACAGACACACATAACTTCTCTTAATTGGATCACCATGACAAACTATGCAAAATATTTGGATCAATTGAAACACGACACGAACACATGAAAAACATAATTAAAATACGACACGACACGAAAATAACATGAACACAACATAAATATACAAACGTATAAAAATCTATATAAAATAAATTATTAACATGTAAAAATTTATATAATAAATTTATAATGCTTTGAACAAAAAAAAAACACAAACATAAAAAATAATACGAACACGACACAAACGCACATGTGTTTCTTTCTGTTTTCCCCTTTCTTTCTTCTTTCTCTTTCTTCTTTTTTTTTTTTTTTTTTCCAAAAAATAAAAGAGAAAAGTTTGGCTTGCCGTGGCAAGCCAAGATGAACCAATTCCCCCAATTGGAAATAATAAATTGGGGGATAACTTTTAAGTATTTTATAGATAATTAATATATACACGATGATTAATTTATAGTGCTGTAAAATTAATTAGTTTTAATAATTTTTTATATGATTGATATTTTAATAAATTGACTGTTGAATTTAGTAATATAATCGTATTTGTCGAACACGTAAATTTTCAAATTCATTTGATATCTATATCATATCGATCGAAAATATTGATTTTTGATATATATATTTACATATATATCGGTTGGAATTTTTTACATCAAACAAATAGTTAAACATTTTTAATTTATTCAAAATTTGACATGCATAATTTATATAAATAAAATATAAAATACAACGATCGAATTAAATAAATATAAACTATACATTCGTTTGGGTTTCATTAACTTGTTTTCTTACTTCATTAAGGTCTATTATGAGCCTGAAAGTCTGAAACCAACCTGAAATTAGGTTCAGTCTCCAAAGTGAAAGACAGCCGAGGGATAGCCTGATTTATATGGGTTTTGGGCCAGCAACTAGCTATTTTTTTTTTTTTTTTACCCAACAGCCCCAATTCAAGTCCAATCCAAAGCAATCGGCACTTTATTTGAGAGAGATCATCTTCAATAGTATTCTCATATATGGCTGTATTTTTCAACAGTTTAAAACTTGTTGACAGAGAAAACGATCCACATCAATTAGTTATGAATTGAATTATGATTTTATAAAATAATGACGTATTTTTTAAAAAGATAAAACTATGAGGACGGTCTTTAGATCTCAGATAATATTTTATAGCGGGCTCAATCTAATAATGATATAAATAAGTCATTGATTTTTAATTTGTATCCAAGAAACTCTTTTAACATTTAATTTATACCTAAATAGATGCTTAACATAAATCAAATTTTCATTTGAAATAAAAACTTATTTAGGTACAAATTAAAAGATAAAAGCTTATTTGGATATAATAAAAATATAGAAACTTAGGGTGTGTTTGATAATGCATTGAAAAAGAAAATTTTCATCAGTTTAATTTTTTCAATATGTTTGATAATTCATATTAAATGTTACTTAATAGAAAAATTTCAACAAAAAAATATTGAATGAGATGAGTAGGTAGAGAGTTACTTATCACTTAATGTAGAATATGTTAAATCAATTTTATTTATAAAAAAAAAAATATTTAACCTAAATTATCTCCTTTTTAGTTACAAAATATGAAATATTTAAATTATACTTTTAATTTTTATCCAAAACTATCCAGAATAACATAAAATGTTATGTTAATAAATTTTAAAATTGCGAAATTGATAATTTTCAAAATTCAGCATTTACAGTTATCAAATAATATAATTGTATTCAGTACTTAAATTTCAGTAACATACCAAACCGTTTTTATAATAAAAATTAAGCGCTTATAAATTCAGTACTTAATGTTTAAGTACTTAATTTTTCAATTTATCAAACAATATCTTACTTAAAAATGTGGAATAATTCATAAGTTTTTTTAAAAAAAAAATATTTTAACCTTAGTTTTTCTATACTAGTTTAGAATCTATCGTTTGAAAGAAACTAGTAATTTTTTATAGTTGTTTTAAATTAGAAAAGGTGGAATGAAGGAATATCAAAGGTAAATCCGTGTAATGCATCAAAAAAAGGAAGATAAAATAAATGTTAGGCTTGTATTTAGGTGATTTGAATTTGTGTAATCAAGCTGCTTTTTTGGTATTAATTGCTATTCAAACTTTTAAGGTATATTTTAGGCTTATGCAGACTTTAAAAAAAAAAATAATAATAAAATTGGAACGTCTTTGTATATAGGTTATTACTTCTCTATACTCCAAAATATAATCTGACTCTTCAACATTCATTAAGATAACTTGTTGTTGAGAATAAGAAGGAGAATAATATTATCTATCTATTTATATATATGAGTTCGTTTTTGATATATTGATAGTGTAAATTTTATATTTCACAAACGTAATTAAGAGACTGTTATATGTTTTATTTCTTTTCTAATTTTTTATTTATTTATTTTTTAAATATACTCAAAAAGGTATGTATCACCATCCTAATCCCGTTTGTAAAATCTAAAAATTTTACTGACAGTAAAAGTGAATGAGATAATTCTCTCTATATATATTAGAACTTGATTTGAAAAATCTTCAAATTGATTAGATCTGCAATACATAATTTATTAAATGATATTTTTTCACAATTTCAAGAATGAATATTGTGTAATGTGTCATTAAATAATTAATAGATTGATGACCTAAAAAAATATAAAAAAAATTCACCACTAATAATTCAAACAGGGTTGCACTTAATTTTTAGTGTTTGAAAATTGAAAGTTCAACTGTAAATCATGGGAGAGTTTTTAGATCTTAATCGACCTTGGAATTCTTGAAGCCAAATTGAGTATAAATCTAGCAAGCTACTCAGATTTATGATCATATACATATGAATTTTATAGCTATAAGTAATTATTAGTTAATTTTGAAAAAGGTTGAACTGATTAATAATGTGGCTTAAAAATAAAGAGAAGGGTATAACCTTCTTAACGGATGAGGGAAAGTGTTATATTTTTTTTCTCTTCAATTTTGCTTGTCTTTATTTGACTTTTATGTAATAAATAATTTTGATTTTAGTATATTTTATATAATTTTTTTTTATAAAGAATATGTATCATGCTTTTTAACATCAAAAAGTAAAAAAATAAAAAATAATTCTAAAATATTAAAAAGTAAAAAAAAAATTATGTATTAAAAAAAAACATAAATTTAGGATATTCAAAAAAATATAAATAAAAAATGGGATCCTAACCTCGATATTTGATGTGACATTGAATTTAATTTTTTGTTAATTAAAGCCTAATGCAAAAATAAACCATTATAGGAATCCGAAGTTTAATCTAATTAATTTTAGAAGTTACTTTAAAAAAAATGAAATTCAACAAATCTAGGTTCGAATATTATGAACAAGGAGAATGAATAAAATTAAAATCTCAACTTCAAGTATATTAAACTGTCCCTCTACGGATAACGGAAAAAGTGGATAAGATGATAATTTGCCATATTCATATTTATGTTAGCTGTAATTGTGTTTAAACCAAAAGAGAAATGAAATTATATATGTTTCATTTCCTATATGCATATAAAAACAACCATGAAAACATGAAAGTTATAAACTATGAAAAACTACATCTCATTTAGAAAAACAGGCTCTGAGAAGAAGCTTTGCTGAACTTCAACAGCAAGTTCCTCCAAGCTCAGCTGACATTCTAGACCAATCTGCCAAAAAAGAAGACATTATAAAATAAGATAAGGGCTTCATATATATTTGGAAATTAATAAATCATTTTATACTTGAACTAGAATTTTCTGTATAAAACATGGCTTTCTATGGTGAAAATAGAAAGTAATTCTCTAAAAAAATTTCCCGTTATGTCATGTACATTATTTAGTAAGAAGAAAATGAGTAAGGGTTAAAAAACTGGTAGTGCTTGATCCAGAAATACTTGTTCAAAGTATTAACTTAATTACTATTTTCAGTGATTTAGTTGGGTGCCCTAGTTCTGATGTGTTCCCATGCTTACATCTTGCTTGATGGGTATAACTATGTTACACGGATTCAGAGTGAGTTTGGATACGAGTATGTACTTGATACGGGTATGCTCAATATTTTTTAAGTTTTTTCATATATTTGGAGGATCATACTCCCATACCCTTGTTCGAATATGTGTCAGACATGGGTGTTGAGCACGGGTGCTTCAGGGAAAATAAAAAGTCAGAGTAACATAGGGTACAATGTCAAGCCATGATTTTTTTCCTACTTGAGAATGCTTTGCTTTCAGGTATTTGCAATGAAATCTGCTTCAAATGAACATGATTAGAAGCAAAATAAATGCATATTGGAAAGTAAAATCTCTCATTATTTAGTCCCCAGAATCAGATTAGTAATTTAATAGTTGTTTGTGATTGATTAATCGAATATCCAATTGATTCTCTCTATCTAATTAATATTTGGGTTTTAGCTTTACTTAATTAGTTAGAGTTGAAACAGACTTATGATCATATATTATATACCTTTATGACAAAGGAGTATAAAACAGTGTCTTCCATGCTGCTGATATTGAGGTGAAGAACCTCAAATGAAAATTTCTCGAGCACAGCTATTATCTTCAGAATTTGACCCGGTATTCGTCGGGAAATGATTTTCAGGATCACGTTGGGTCCTGAGATCCTTGCCTCAACATCTGCAAGTGATGAGTTGCAACATGCCCCTACTTCTCCCACACTTTCGAACCCAAAGGGGCTATGATCATGTTGTGTAGCAGGCAGCTGTGGTGGTGGCCTTGGAGTACTTGGACCAGAGCTAGGTCTAGGGCTTAAACTCTTCCTTTGTTTCTTCGACTCCAAAGCTTGTAAAACTTGTTGCAACTCCTTGATGAACTCTATCACACCGCCTATGATCGATGCTTGGTCACCCTAAAACGTCATTTAAAAAAATTAAAGAAGACAACAACTGTGATCTCTTGATAGAATGCTGAACTTTTAATTTGAACAATTAGGGTTAAATCCCCAACCATCTTCAATATCAAAAAAGAAAAAAAAAAAAGAAAAGAAAGTAGAATTACCCTCTTAATGTAGAAACAAGGGGTTAAAGAACGCAAAACTTTGAGATGCTCATTCATTTGCCTTCTCCTATTTCTCTCCACAGCTATATGAGACATGTTATAATGATTTTAATTTCTATTAGCTAGGTTTTTCTTATAGATATATATGACTGATCTTTACTTGTAATGTTTTAACATGAAGTAGTGTGTTTTGCCCCCTATCTATAGGGTATATATAGTTGGGAAAGTGGTGGCTGATGACTTAGTTGGGAAATAAATGCTGGGGGTTGCACTCTCGTGAGGTTCTTGGTTTACTCTTAGAAATTATTGTTATTACGTAGAGCTCACGTTTATTATCTTGGAACAATTACATGCCCCCCGCAACATGAGTTAAAACAAAGGCCACAGACAAGACTTAATTTTGCTCATCTTTTAACTGCCTTTACCTATTTTTCATGCACTTTCCCCTCCTTCTACTATATATATGTCATTCATGCATGCATAGTCTACATAAGGAATAAATAAATTGTCCAATACTAAAAAGAAAAAGAAAAAAAAAGAAAAAGAATGAAGAAAAAGCCATGAATATAATCTCTATGTACCGTGGGTACATAGACATTAATTTATATTAATAAGTTGTTATATATAAGTATTATTGTATGATGGTATGTGTTTAAGTTCATTTATGTTTCCTTGCATGGAGTTTTTGGGGTCCTAATTATATATTATGGGCAGAAATTAGGGTTCATGAAACAAGCACAAGGGTTTTGTTTTTTTAGTAGATTATTTAAAGAAGTAATGTTTGTAATTGGTGCATGATCCTATTTTTGAATCTTCTTTAAGCACATCGTAGCCAGATTTTACACTCATAATTATAAATGACGGTCACGAATTTAATTGCAAATGTGAATTGTTATTTAAAATTTATATTTTTAAAAAATAATATATTTATACATTTTAATATTATATTTTATTGTTTTAATACTCATGATGATTTTATATGGGTTTTATTTGACTTATAAGAATAAAATTCTCTTAAAAACATGATAATTGTTAGATTTTTTTTTTTTATTGTTTTATTTTTTTATATTTGTGTGAGGCAACCTGTTTTTATGACATGACTTGATAAAGATTGTCATGGATTTGAAAAGGGATTTTTTGGGAGGCTTACTCTGTGGAGCGGGGGTGAGGGTCGATAAGCTTGAACTCGAGTCTTTATGGGGTCCGGTGGCAGCGCCCTCGGAAAAAATTTTTGAGGCCTTTTTTTTTTATATTATTATTTCTCTTAATTGGCCCCGGTTTGTGGGTTATAAATTGTACCTATGATTTCGTAGCATTTGTTGTAACCTTTAAGTAATGGATTTAATGGAGACCAAATGATCAAAAAATTGCACAATCTGATGCGACATCTGAATGCCCTTGAAGAGGCATCCAAATTTCCTAGAGAAAAATTTATCAAGAATGGCAAAGGAAGGGTGACATTTGAATGCACTAAGAGTGACATCCGAATCTCATTCTCGGGAATGGTGTTCTTGACCAAAATAGGATGACATTCAAATGCTCAAGACAGAGCATCCGAATGCCATGAAGGAATTTTGAAAAAAATGACTTATACTCGTTATGCTGCGACGTTATGTCGCTTTTTTACTTCTGTCGCGATTATTATGTAATGTGTTTCGACCGTGACAGTCATGAATCAATTTTTCAAAAGCGTAACTCAAAATTGCGATTAAGAAGCTTCAATTTTTGTTAGTACTATGTTTGCTCACTACAAGAGAAAGATTTTTAAGCGACGGAATAATTCCTTCGAAAATACAAATTTTTTCGATGGAATTCGCATATTTTCGTCGAAATTTCCGTCTGAAAAAGTTAAGACTTTTAGCGACGGATTGTTTGGCTTTTAGAGATGAAAATTGATTATTTGCAATGAAATTTTTGCTACAGAATTTTTCTATCACTAGATTCTGTCGCTAAAAAAGTTCAATTATTTTTTTTAGCCCAAACGATGAAATTTTTTGTCGAAAATACTATTTTCGACGAAATTTTGTCAGAAAAATCAATTCCATCGGAAAAACAAATTGAGTTTTCGACGAAATTTTGTTTAAGATATATATTTTTAAAAAACATAATACATATTTATTGATGGAAAAACTATTTTCGATGAAAATTCTGTTGGAAATATATTTTTTGTAAAAAAATTAAAAATAAAATTTATTGATGAAAAAAGTATTTTTGTCGAAAATTTCGTTGAAAATATATTTTTTGAAAAAAAATTAAAATAAATGTTTATTGATGGGAAAAGTATTTCCTACAGAAAATCTATTGAAAAAAGGTATTTCCTGCAAAAATTCCTTTGGAAATACTTATTTTCGACGGAATTCTGTTGGAAATAAGTATTTTCGAGAAATTCTGTTGAAAATATATTTTTTGTAAAAAAATTAAAAATAAATAGTTATTGATGAAAAAAGTATTTCAGACGAAATTTTAGTCGAAAAAAGTTTAGGCGGAAAATTAAAAAGTCTTGCTTTTTGGCAAAAAATTAAAATTTTCAAAAAATTTTAACGACGGAATTTTCGTTGAAAAAAGTCAAAAATTCCATCTCTAAAAATTGAGTCAGACTTATTTAACTCATTTCATTCTTTTTTTCTTTCACTTTTTCCTTCTCTCTCCGATCGACCCATTTCCCTTTGGCCCCTACCTCCCTTCCCTCTCCCCCTAGCCTCCAGCCCCCAGCCGCCCACGCCGAAACCCCCTCGCCCCAGTGCCCTAGCACCCCAACCTTCCTCGCCCTAGCCCTCAGCCCCAGCCCTCCCTCCCTATCCTAGCCCCCACTCCCTTTCTCTAATTTCTTTTCTTTTTTAATTTTAATTTTAATTTTAATAATAATAATAATTAATTAAATTATTATAATTTAAATTTAATATATAATTATATATATAATTACTTAATTTAAAATCACTAATAAAATTTTAATTATTATATTACCCATGAAAAAATTGACCATATAATTATATAAATAAAATTATAAATAACTATTATTATAATTATATAAAAAACATTACCAATAGATTTATCTATCGGAGATAACAATTTGCGACGGAATAATTAATTTGGCATAAATTTAATTCTGTCGCAAATAGTATACTGACGGAATATTCAGTTGGTTATTTCAATTCCGACGAAATCTTATGCCACCCATTATTTTGGACGAAATTTTTATTTTTGACAAAAAACTATAAGCAACTTGAGTCTTTCCGACAAATTTTTCCATCAATAATACTCATTTCCGAAGGCTTTTTATGACGAAATTTTCCGTTGGAAAAAGTCCGATCTCTTGTAATGGCTATATATATTGTCCATTAGTAGCAAATGACCATATTAATCTATCCTTCCCACCCTGGGAACTTAAAGGGATTTTTTTGGATAGCCATCTTAGCTCCATCTCTGATCCAATTACCAATCCCAATCTCCCACCTCTTTATTTGTCCATTCCACCACCCTTTCAGTGATATAATTGTCCGCAGTACAAAAAGGCTCCAAAAATTCCCCATGTAAATTGGGAAAGCAATGATCTTGCCAAATTAAAATTGATTCCCCATTTCTGATTTGCCAAATAGCTTTTTCATTAATCAAATCCCTTCCTTCTAGCAGGCTGCTCCACCCCCAAGATGAACGAGCCCCTTTCATGGCTTAAAAAAATAGCAGCTGATGAATTCTCAGTTAACCTCCAATTAGACTCCTCAATTGGACGGGTCGGGTTGATTTTGGATCGAGTCAATTCGGGTTGGATCAATTCGGGTTTTAAAATTTTTGGGTTATTTTCAGATTCGGATCGTTTCAGGTTCGAGTCATTTCGGGTTTAGGTCATTCTAGATTCGGATCATTTCGAGTTCTGGTAATTTGGGTTTGACACTTGGGTTATTCGGGTTTGGATCATTCGAGTTCAAGTCATTTTGAGTTCAAGTCAATCGGGTTTGACACTCAGATTATTCGGGTTCGAGTCATTCGAGTTCAATTTATTAATTTTATAGTCAAATCAGATCAAATTTAAAAAAAATTATTTGATCGAGTCAGATTTAATTATAATTTTATTGAAATATAGAAAATAAGTAATAAATAATAAATAATATTTAAAAATAAATATAAACATTGTAATTTTTAATTTTAAAAGAAATATCTATCTGACCTGATTTTTCAGATTTGAGCCTAATCATGTAATTTTTTGAATTCGAGTATCCGTTTTACTTAAACGGGTATTATCGTATACCTGAAACTAGAGGTGGCAATTGGACGGGTTCAGGCCTTTTCGGATTCGGATCTTATCGGGTTCGAACTTTTTCGGGTTCGCAACTTATCAGGTTCTGGCCTTTTCGGGTTCAGATTGTTTCAAGTTCGGGCCTTTTCGGGTTCGGATATGTTTTACATCACTTTTATTTTATTTAGATGTAATCATTTCTACGTAATTTAAATGTTTACATCTAAATATAATTTATTAATTTATTAATATTTTTTAAAGTAAGCTTTTGTTATAATATAATATTTATAATTACATTTATTTATTAAAATCAATATTTGTTATCACCAAAAGAATATAAAATTAATTTGTTATATAAAATCAATTTTTTAAATAGTTTATTATAAAAAATATGATATATTATAAATTAATCATATTGATATTTAAAATAATTAATTTGATAAACTGAATTTCAACATGTAAATACATTGTAATTTATATTATTACAAAATAAGATACTTTTAGAACCAAGAAAATGGGACGAACCCTGACATTCATCTACATTTATATATTTGTAAAATGCAAAAATTTGATGCTTATGGAGAGAGTCGAACCTAACATCAACTCTTATTATTAAGGATTTTACCAAGTGAACCAATCTTAAACTTTTATATTATATGCTACTAAAAATAAATTATATCTTAAATTATATCAAGTGTAATGAAATATAATAATTTAAAAAATACTTATCCAAAATAAAATAAATAATAAATCAATTACAAAATTAAACTAGCCAATTATGTTAAATAATTTTATGTTTTAGAATATATGATATTTTTAAAAACAATATTTGATGAATTAATCTAATAATTTGCCTAAGAAAATAATATATATGTTGCAAAGAGCAACACAAATTCTTTTAAAAGTAGTTTTGATCTATTTTTTAATATAGAAAATACTATTATAGTAGAGATAAGTTAAAATGAATGAATTGCTATTAATTAATTTTAATATATAGGAAATACTATTATATTATTATACGGGTGCTCTTAAATTTTTTTTAAATATTCTCTAAACTACCAATTATTGATTTTAATATAAAATATTATTTCAAATAATTTCATTGGACCAATAATTTAAATAGATTTTAATCAATCTTAAAAAACATTTTTAGACACTTACATGAGGATGTGTATATAGCACCTCAACATGTAGGTTCAGAAGTTGTCTGGTCATGTTTGATTGTGCATAATGTTGACTATCTAAGATGCCACTGTCGAGGTTTCAATTGTTGCAAATGATTGAAAACATTAATTATAAGAAGAAGAAAAATGTATCTAGCTAGAAAACAAGCTTCTAAGGGTAAACTATGTGCACCAAAAGTGCATTCTTTTAAGAAGAAAATGGAAAGTTAAATATATGCATATTGCTGTTCTATAGGGTTGTGAATCACATGGTCTATAGGTATTTTTGCTTTTGAAAGAAGACAATAGTTTATGATATTGATAGTGAGATTTCAAATACTTTAATGTCATAAAATGATAAAAAGCCTAACAAAAAAAAAAGATTATCATGCAAAATAAATAAAATAACATAAACAAATGACAAGTAATACTTTATGTCAATTTTTTTTTTCATCTCTAAAATCTTCATGAATTTAGAATCTTTAGATGGTGAATTCATCAATATATGAGACGTTAAAGTTATAAGTACAAAATACAATTTACTTTTTGATAAAATTATTATTTAGTCATATATATTAAATTTTAATTAAATTAAAAAAGATTAGAATAAAAATTGGTAATTAAAGTTTTTGCTTTACAAAAAATTATTTAATTACAATTTGATCATTTTTACTTTTAGTATTAAATTCGGGTTAGGGTCGGTCTCAGGTTTGGGTTTTTTCGGGTTCAAGTTTTTTCGGGTTTGGGTTTTTGACTTTTTGATCAAATCGGGTTTGGGCGGGTTCGGGTTCATTTTGCCACCTCTACCTGAAACCATTATCTCAATCCATTTACATATTTGTAAATTTATTATTATAACATAAGATACAAATAATTATAATATACACATACCAATAACCTATTTATATATTTTTAGAAATTCACATGATAAAGCTTAAGAGTTTATACATTTAAAATTAAAAACAACACATTTACCCTAAAACAACATGTATAAGCATAAAGATAAAACATTATATAATTTGATCTAAATTATATGATAAGAGATTATTATAATGTAATGTACAAATCATTATGATAAAATACGCGTATCATTATTAACAACCTATTTTATGTACTTTATTCTAAATTACATGAGAATAAATTATACTTTTAAAATAAAAATAATATTTTTATTTTAAATAATATATATAACGATAAAAGATATTATAAGATTATCAGAAGTATATCCATGACAATTATCAGAAGTATTTTAAATGTTATTATAAGATTATCATAATTGATATAACATTTTATTAATTTATTTAAGAAATTACTATATATTTAAAAGACTATTTTAACGTGTGGTCAGAGTTTATTTCTATTTTTCTATTCCAAGTCCTCCAATTTACTAGTGGAAGATTGACATGTTAATGTAATATTCTTTATTTGTTTAAGAATTATTGACATCGATCTTTAGAAAAAAAAAATCATTTGAGCTAAATGAACATCCATTGATAAACACTAATGTAATATCTCTTCAAGTTAATATAAGGATTTGTTCTTACTCTCATGCATTGACCAAAGTATCGAAAATGATTAAACATAATCCTTTTAATAATATTTGCCTTTCGTTACCAAACAACAAAAAAAGTACTAAAGAATAATAACAATTAAAAAAATTCCAACTAATTACATGGTAAAAGAGTTGTCATAACAGTATAATCATAGATCTTTAGTTGTACCTTTACATAAATAGTCACTGCATTATTTTACATACAGAGAATAGAACAAATATAGAATCAATTTATACATACCAAATGGTAATTGTATACTTTATCATACTCCAAAACGGTAATTGCAAGTTATAAAATTAAAATAAATTAACAATTTATGTTATAATTATTATTTTTATTAAATTAATGTTTTTTAAAATAAAATTATACTTAATTTAAGTTCGGATAATTTTGGGTTTATTGTTTGGGTCATTTCAGGTTCGGGACAATTCGGTTTCGGGTCAATTTGTGTTCTCAGGTTCAAGTCATTTTCAAGTTCGGGTCACTTTTGTGTTCGGGTTGGAGTTGACTTTTTCTTATCAAATCAGGCTTGATCGGGTTCGGGTGAATTTGTCAGATTTTTCAATCGGGATAGAATTGACAAGTCTACCTCCAACATTGCTTAGGCAGCAAAGCATTATTAGAAGTATTCAGCTCCTTGAAGCCCATACCAGTGCTAACTTAGCTTTAGACATGTGGTTCTAGTTCTTCCATATTTCTAAATTGTGATTGCGGTAGTGGGTGTCGCAGACGTTACGTAATGCGTCGCGATTGTCGAAAACGTGAATTTTTGTTCAAAAATCACATTTTCTTCAAGAACAATTTATTTATATATATTTTTTGGTATCATATTCCATTATTCTAATATTCATAATGATTTTATATGAGTTTTATATGGTACCATGAACCATAAGCAACTTCAAAGAGTTCGAAGACAAGTTTGTGAGCCACTTGATGCACTCAAAAGAGTGTATTCGAAGACAAGTTTGTGAGCCACTTGATGCACTCAAAAGAGTGTATCTTAATTAAAACCTTACACTAAAAAGAAAATCAGTTGTAAAATATAGTAGAAGCAAGGGTCAAATCCTCAGCGGTTGGGTTTTAATTTAAGAATTATCAGTTTATAATTAAATTCAAGAAAAGCAAAGGAAAAAAGGGATTTTGAAATAATTTTAAAACTAAAATAAACAAGAAAATAAAAAGCAAGCAAGTAAATAAATAAAGAGAGGTAATCAATTATGAGAAAGTATGGTTAAGGTTTCATTCTCCACCACTAGACAATGTTAACTATCAATTTCAGACCTATCAATATCAATGATCTATCAAAGTTAACAACCGTAGATAACAACCTCCCGTGTTACCCCAATCTTTCCTTAATTAGTCGTTAAGCAGGACAAACGCCACTACTTAATCCCTAACTATCAAATATCCTAAGATAAATATCTATAGATTCAAAGTGATAGCAGCTTTAAGATGAGAAAGATAGGTTGATCTAAGTAACAAACACATAAACATGGATTCATTCAACTTAGGTTATGTTCTACTTTGCAATTAGTGAAACTTTAACATAATCATTAACCACAAATTGCCACTATCGAATAGAAATCAAGATAAGCTATGTATAAAAACTCTTAAACTAGCAGTAGATAATCATTAAGATTTATCTAGTTGCGCACCTAAACAAATCAAGACAAAAATCATGAACAATTCTTATGGAAGAACATAAACAACTTTGATAGAAAATCAATATATGATAAGGTCTAAAAAGCAATTACAAAACATGTCTAGGGCATTTAAATCACACTTAACCAAAAAGGAGTTTAGCCTTGCATAGGCATAGTTAACATAAACATGAATATTAAAAAGAAACTAAGAAGAAAACTAAAATAAAACTAAGAGAATGGAGAATGGAGAAGAAGATTAATGATGATCCTTGAGTCTCCTAAAAAGATATCTAGTTTGTGGCTCAAAAGATGGTATTTATAGAGCTTTAAAACTCTGAGAACAAGCCCTTGCCGCACAAGTAAGGTTAGGGGGGCAAAATTTGCGTTTTTTTGGCAGATTTGAGGTCTTTTCCCGAATCTCGGGCTCCACGACGCTGAGCTACTGCCTACCATTTTTCTAACGCTTCTTCTTGCACTTCCTCGCCTGATTTGGATGACCATTTCTTGTTTGATTTAGCCTTGTAAACTACCGTTGCAAAGGTATTCAAGTCAACTTCAAAAGTCAAGAAGGAAGTTTCTTCAAATAAGGAATTTAACATCATGTTTTCCTTGCAACAAGCTCCGAAGGTCAAATCTGCCTTTTGCTTTGCAATCAGAAATTGATCTTTTTTACTCCAAGTCTTCTTCCATCTTATAATTATGATATTGTAAGCTCTTTACCATCATTATTGACATCTTTTCACTTTATTCTCTTAAATATACCTAGAATTCAAAAATATAACATAATTAATCAAGATAAAGATAAAAAAACATAACTAAAACTAAGAATATAAAGGGTATAAAATGTGTATTTTATGAGCTTATCAAATACTCTCACACTTAGCTTTTTGCTAGTACTCGAGCAAAACAAAATAAAAATAAAATAAGAAAATCTAATCTAATCCACTTTCTAGGAAATCACGGTGGCACTAACCCCTAGGTATCCCTAGTGGACGAGTTTAGTCTCGTGAGGGAATCGATCACCTTCGACCCCGAAGACATTGAGGGAATCCATACCCCACATGACGATGCTCTAGTGATTATGGCCACAATGTGCAACCATATTGTGAAGAGAGTTCTCTTCGACAACGGCAGTGCAAGCGATGTCTTATTCTATGATGTATTGCAAAAGCATGGAATCTCAAACGATCAACTCAAATCTTTTCCTGCTCTTGTAGACACCTAATTTTGTCCGGACCCTTAAACAAGGTACGTTCTTCCTTTAAATTCGTATTCCTAACTTTACCTCAATTTCATGGCCTAATATCCTTACACTTGGATTCGGCACAATGGACAAGATCAAAGTCAAGAGAAAAGCCAAAGTTGACTAAAAGTCAAAGTCAAAGGGTAAAAAAGTCAACTTTTGAAAATCAAGATTTCAAAGGAAAATTGGATGATTATGAGGCAATCTTGATAATTTGAGAGCTACAATTGAAAATGGAAAGGAAAAATTGAAAGTTGAGATTAAAGAGAAGTGATAGAGGGACTAAATAAAAAAAAAAAATCAAAAGTTGAAATTAAAGGTGGAAAAGCAAAATCGAGTTGACAAAGTGGCTAATTTGAACAAATTAAAAATGATGGAAAAGGAATTTGAGACAATTGGAATGAAGAAATGTGAGATTTAGAGATTGAAATGCTAGAGGGACTAAATTGAACAAATTAAAGTTCAATTTCAAGGAGAATTATAGGAAAGATTAAATTAAAAGAAATTAAAATTTCAATTTGAGAAGGAAATAATATAAGAATGGGATTTAAAAGCTCAATTTGAAAAGAATAAGGGGAGGAATCAATTTGAAGAAAGATTGAAAATGAAAGGAATAAATTGAGTAAATTGAAAGTTCAATTTCAAGTTCAATTTCGAGAAAGATTGTAGAAAAGGTTAAATTGAAAGTTCAATTTGAAGAATAATCAATAAAGGAATAGGTTTGAAAAGCTCAATTACAAAGAAAATGAGAGGAGGAATTGATGTGAAGAAGAATTGAAAATGGAGGGACTAAATTGCACAAATTAAAAGTTTGGATTTGTAGAGAGGGTTGCAATCGAAAAGGAAAATAGTTTGGGAAATGACAGAGGGATGAATAAGATACAAATGAAAGGTTTGAGGGAAAACATAGAAATATCCCAAGGTAAAAGTGTAGTAAAATTGAAGAAAAAATGTCATTTTGGGAAAAATCGAAGATGGCATTTTGGTATATAAGTGGATGAGTAGGAGAGAGAAGGAGTAAGAGGTATATGAATTGGCAAGGCTTGGCCAATAGGATTGCTACTTGGTGAGCAAGAATAAAAAAGGGGGACCATTGAAAAGGGAGACCATGAGAGGGGGACCACTTGGAAAATGAAAAAAGAAAAAGATGAACGAAGGGTTTAGGGGGTATTAGGCCAAGCAAAGTTAAAAGGAAGACAGCCCTCACATACACCATTTGGCCACTCTTGTTTTCACTAATGGAGAAAGGAGTTTAGGGAGCAAAAATTTCACTAAGGAAGAAAAGGAAAGGAAGAGAGAAAAAGGAAAAAAAGGAAGGGTTTTAAGTTTTTTTTTTTTTTTTTAAGTTTCACTAAGGTAGCTTGCTATTTTTTTCTTCTAAATTTTTATCTTGAAGGTTTCTTCTTTCTTTTTTCATGTCATATTTCTTTTCTTAAAGGTTTCAAGGTTTTTTAAAAAGATTTTAAAAGCTTCTCTTTTTCTTCTCTTCTCTTTTTCAACAAACTACAAAGTCTTTGCAAAGTGTTCTTTTGTTTCATGTGCATGCCGCCACCTTTGGCTTCTATTTGCTAAGTTTTGCTTCATGTTTTCTTTTGATATTTGGTGTATTGAGGTCTATTGTGGTTGATTGATGAGCTTTACTTTGGTTTCTTTCATAAAATAAAAGGTTTTGAGCTTGATGATCTTGATTTCTTCCAAGTGATAGTTATGCTGAATTAACATCCAATGGGTCAACCTTGAGCCAACCTTTGTTAATTTGTTTATCTATGATTTCTTGTTTATATTTTGTCATTTTCATGTGCATATTTGCTAAATATGGGTTTATTGTGGAGCATTCTTCATGTTGCATATTGCTTCTTCTCTTTGGCAAAGTGATTATGAGCTTGATGACCTTAGGTTCCTCCAAGAGATGGTTAGGTCGGATTAACATCCAATAGGCCAACCTTGGACCAATAATTTTGTTTTCATTAAAACACGTTTTTAAAATGATTTTCAATGGACTTTGGTTGGGATCAATCAATGGTCCCTAGCCAAAATCTTGTTTTCCAAAATGTTGGAAAAATCAATGTTTTAAAGGTTGGATGTGAGATTTTGGGCAATATGAGTCTAGGCATATTTTAAAATATATATATATATATATTAATCCCATTTAATACACCCTTGGCTGAACCTACGGGTGAAATTTCAGATTTTTTCGAGTTTTTCGTAAAGGTCTAAAAAATAGTTTTGACAAAATCGATTTTGGAAGTTAAAACGAGCTTTAAAACGAATCAAAGTTAAAACTTTTTCCGCATTCTGAGGGGGCTGGTCGAACCTATAGGCGACGGTTGTAAAGTTATTTTGTTAAAAAATAGGTTTTGAAAAAACTAGGTCATGGGTAATGCTGATTGCTTGAGAGAAGGCTATTCATCATAAATTCGGAAGATAATAAGAATCTGTCTAACCTGCAATAAGTTGGTTATGCCTGATTGTTGGTCCATGTGAATTTTTTGCAAATTCAGCGGCAAGTCCATCAGGTTCGCCTAATTGATGAAATCTAAGAATTGATACATTGGTTGATGATTGAAGAAGAGCCCCAATTTCTCATCAGGACTTTTAATAACATTGAAATCCCCACCTAAGCACCATGGAATTTAAAATTTTTGCATCACACCCAGAAGATCTTCCCAAAAACTAGCCCTTTCACCATTGTCATTAAGAGCGTAGACGTTACCGAACCCACATCTCAATTTACCCGATTTCATAATACCCACCAGTAAAATAAAACGATGAGATATAATTTTTGATTCCAAGGAAAAAAAATCCTCACTCCAGAACGTTATCAAACCTCTAGCAGCGCCATCAGATCCCGATAACTCCATCTCGCAGGGAACCCGACCCCAAACTGATCTGGTGATTTTTAGGTCGATCGACTGCAGCTTCTATTCCTGGATAAACATCATCTCTGGCCTTCATTTATGCACCAATTTTTTCACCGACCTTTTTTTCTCTCTGCTGCCTAAGCCCCTTACATTCCATATCAAAATATTCATAAGAAACCATAAACTCCTAAATCCTGGAATTGATGGGGAAAGAATCAAACATTCTCCCCACGATCCACCATTTCTAAATGTGCAAAAACATTAGTCATCTCCTGTTTGTTACCTTCAAAAGAAATACCCAATTTTGTGCTCACAATCCATGTTGCTTCTGCCTCCCTCATTATTTGTGCATTCCTTTTCATGATATCACTGTCTGAAACAGAAAGTTCAAAGTTATTAAGATCAGCATTCCTATCTCCATCAAGGATTTCTCTTATTTCCTTCCTAATTTGCTTTCTTTTCCTGCCTGCCGAGATTGTTATTTTTTTTTACTGGCATCTTTGTTTTTTGGCATGGGTTTGACTTTTTTCCCCCTTTTTTTCAAACACTTGTGAGCACATCTTCCATTTACATGTTCCATAGCTTGAGATGAAGTTGGGCTAGGTGGTAGCCCATTGGTTGAAGGATATTGACTAGAAGCTTGATCAGTTGTATTTTCAACAAATTGCTGGCCCACCTCATTGTTTGCAATTATTTGTAATGGCTCGAGGGTCCCACGGTCAGCCCCATTATGAGACACAAAGAGCCCCTCTTCAGCTTCCAAGTTTGAATCTTCAACATAGGTACCTTGGGCTGAAACTTTTCTCAATCTAGGGCTGTTGGTGGACTCATACCTAGGATGATGGACCGAGGTAGCAGCCAGGCGGCCCAGGCCACTGGTTTGCACATTAAACAAGGGAATTGTACTCGTCCCATCGTTTGACTTTTGGGGTTCTGTGAGTGACAGACAACGAAGAGTCAAATTTTTGTTTAAGCCTTTACCCACAATCTCCTCTCCCCAACTTATGACGTCATCTTCACCGTCGCATTCTGAAGCTGATGAATTGGACGGAGTCTTCTTTGGGGATATGTCTTCCTCGACCCTCGAGCTAAAACTTCTTCATAAACGTCCTTGATGGATATCAGTATTTTAAATGCACAATCCCTTACGTTTACTGTCACAGAAGTTGGGACATTCATTTTACTTTCTTCCATGATTAGCATTCTGGCTGCATCAAGCCTTCTCCTATTACTTGTGTTCTCATCTAATCTGATAAAAGAACCCCATCTATCCCCAAGCGATTTGAAAAATATTTCATGCCATTCCTGAAGCGGGACTTCCTCCAAAATCACCCATACTGCAATTTCACGTTGTGAGATCGAGTCGTTCCAAGGCACAATAGACTCAAACCAAGGAGTTAAACATTCGCTTCGATCATTTGGAACAAACTCCATTTGGTCTCTGGTTTCAAACGTGACAAGGACAGAAACTCCTCCCATGGGACAAACTTGACATTGAATTCCATCCAGCCATAATGACTCCTGGACTATTGCAAAATTGACCTTCGAGATCAGACTTCCTTTTGCACTTCTGGATAGTCACTCCATATCTCCCTTAGGGATCTCCAGATTGTAGTTACATTCTTCCATAGACCCATTTACCACATTTTCTGTTGATACATTATTCCTTGTCTCCAAATGGATATTTTCTTTCAGACCAGTGTTGTTTTCTTCCGTATGACCTACGCCAGCCAAGGCTTCTTTGTATGATCTGTTATCTCTGCATGAGCCAACTTTCTTTACTGGTGATTCTCTGACTCCCTTCTTTATGCCTGGTGCTTCAATAGAAAAATCTCTTATACTCTCCTTCCATCCATATGATGCTTTATTGACTTTGATTATTAGACCGTCAATTCTCCTGTTATTCCCATTCCTGATTGCTTTTTCCATATCATACTGAAACTTGTATCTTACGAAAGTAAAGGTTGCAGGCCTGTTCGTATTTTTACGAGATATATATAAGTAGACCACTTTTCCATACACATTGAAGCCTCCCACAGGGCTTCTCTCGAGACTCTGCTGCTCAAGTTCCCGACAAAAATGTTGTATAACCTATCTCTCCAATCGTGCCCCAGAAAATTCACCCCCCTAAGCTGTAATCGACGCCTGGACAGAAAGCTCCTATTAATATCTTGCAGATGATTTTCGTGATTTCTTGTTGGCTGGAATCTCCATTGTCTGTTGATGTGATCTCCGTACCTTTGGTGTGTTTTTGATTGAATCCAAAACGTCTCATCTCTCGGGCACAGGGATTTAAATAACGGTCACAACGCTATGTTACGGTTGTTATTTAGCGGTTGCGGCTCTCTCCGCTGCCGATATTTACCGCAATTGACCGCTATAACGCTCATTACTTCCGCAACCGCGATAAATACAACGCGAATAAAAACGCGTCCGCGACCGCAATTTAAATCCCTGCTCGGGCAACCTTTCATGTTCTCTCTCCGTTGTCTTTATGAGTACTCTTAACTACTTGTTTGATTCTTGCGCTATTTGTACTACTACTTGTGAGTATTTTATCTCTTAATATTGTTTCATCTTTATTGTATAATATGTATATTATTGATTGTATAATATGTGTTTATGTATAAATTTTATTGTGTGATTTATGTAATATTTGAGATATATGTGCATGAGAATATATATATATATATATATATATATATGTGTGTGTGTGTGCTTGTGTTAATTAATTTGATGTCTTTGAATATATATATATATATGTGTGTGTACGCGCGCGCTTGAGAATATATATTGGATTATGGGTCAAGAATATATTTGTATTAATAATTGTGTAATGTTGTTAATTTGCTATATTTGAATTTGGCTTAATAGATGTTACGTACATGCAAACTAACTTTTTATGCAATCACGTGATGTAGTTGGAACTTTTGTTGTAGGAGGCAATGGTGCAGGAGGATTCGATCACGATCTGAGAGTTTGAAAGATATTTTTGTGTACAATATTTTAAAACAATTTTTAATAATTTTTTATTCGAATACTAATACATTTTTTTATTTATGAAATTTTATTTAATTATCGTATTAATTATGTCATTTATTTTAATTACAAAATAATCATTATTATTATTAAATTAAATATTATATTATATATAAAATTGATTATTATAAATATATACATAAATATATATAAATTGATTATTATAATTATGTATAGATAATAAATATAATTAATTATTATAACTAATTTTCGTTGCAAATAGTTATTAACAATATAATTTTTCATCGCTAATAAAAATATTACCGATTAAATTTTCAGTCGCTAATAACTATTTTCAACGAAATTTCACCATATTCCAATTTCCGTTGCAAATTATTAGCGACGAAAAATTTCCTCACTATAATTACTAGTGATGGAATTTCACAACAATTACAATTTTCATCGTAAATAGTTGTTAGCGACGAAAAATTTTATTGGTAATAATTTTAATTGAGATAAAATTTTGCGACGGAATTTTATGCCACCTCACTTCTTTCCGATGAATTTTTTCGTTGAAAAAAACACCAAATCCGTTGAAAATTAAAATGGTTTTTGAAAAGGTTGTCTTTTTTTTTTTTTTATATATATAAAAAGGGAGAAAGAAGATTTTGAAAGGAGGCAAAATTTTGAAAATTCTGAATTTTTTGAGTTTTTGGGAAAAACTTGATTTTTTTCAATCATCGAAAAAGTAATACTATGAACTTTTTGGTGATCAGTAACTGGGTTTGAAAAAAAGTATGGGTTTTATTAATTTTTCGACCACCGAAAATAGGAAATGTGAATTTTCCGACGCTGAAAGCTAGTCTTAAAACAGGTGGTCGGAGGATTTTTTATGAAAAGGAGATTTTTTTTTTTTTTTTAAGAAGAAGTTGAAATGAAGGAAAAAATTGCAAGCAAATAAAGGCGCGGCTCCGAGTCAGCAGGGTCCGCGCATCGGCCCGGATCCACACCAAGTTTCCTTTTCCATTTTTTATTTGATTTCATATTTTACTTTATTTATTAATATTTAATTAATTTATTTGTTTTGTTATTTATTTATTATGTTTTATTTATTTTCCTTTATTTGCTTTATATCTTTCAATTATTTATTTCATATGATTTCTCTTTATTATTTTGGGTATTATTTAAGTGCTCTTAGTTTTCCTTTTTGAATAGTAAGTTAATAGATTTTAGGAAAGATAAAAATTATAAAAATAATTATATCCTTGTATAATATTTTTTATAAATTAAAAAATAAATTAATACCTTTCCGATGATAAAATTCTAAAGGGATTGCAAGTGATTGATTCCTAAGAAATTTTTAGGTGAGAAAAATTTTCTTAAATTTCGTGAGCACGATAGAGAGTTTGGGAGAAAATCTCAATATTATTGGTCAAATTTTATTTTTCAAGTCATCTAATAATAATAAAATATAAAAATAAATAATTAGAAATTAAAACTTTGATTTCGAACACATAAATCTTTTTTTTTTTTTTTTATAAAATACTAAAATAAATCTGATGACGGAGTCTCTTCAGGAGAACAAATGATTTTTCTTGAATACTTTCGAGGTGAGAAAGTTTATTTTTGAAATTTCGCCAGCATGATAGAGAATATCTTAAGGAATTTTTCCGATATTTAAATATTAAATTAAGAAATAAAGACCATTTATTTAAGATCAATTTAAGATAACATCAGGTTAATTAGGTATTATCCTTAGGATAGGCATTATGTGGTGCTAATCTTTCTCATACATAATAAAACATAGACCAAAACCTATTCTTTTAGGGTGTCTTAGTCAAGATTAAAATTATTTTACAAGGACAGATTCGTAAAAATGACTAATCACACCTAATAAAAAAGATTAGTAGCAATTTCTTTTTATGTCTAGCGGTCAAATTCTAGGATTTGCACGTTATGAGACACATTAAACTTAGATAAGTTATTTTAAACTTTTGTTGTGACTATAATACCCTTGAATGATTTTGGATTGGATACAGGTACCTTGACACTAGTTAAGAATAGTTAAAAGGTAAATGTTAACATGTGCTTGTGTCGTTAAGAAACATTAAAAAGGAGTCATCAAATTTTGGAAATTGATCATGTAAGCGCAACGAAATTTGAAAAAAAATTAACTCCCAAAAATAAGGATCATACTTTGATTTCATTAAACACAACAATACAAAGCAATCAGGTAAGGCAGAAATTGTATATCTTGATCTCTAAGTCATGGCAAACACAAGAACCACCAAGAAACAAGAGCTAGGTTTCGTAAACCTTGAGCTATCAAAGCATCCAACCTTTAATGATAGCCCATAGGAACAAAAGGTGAAAGAATCTACTTAGAGAAAGGGATGAAGCTTGGCCGAATTTCAATGCTAGTATTTTAGGGTTTCCTCAACACATGAGACTATTGAATGAATTGTATAGACAGGGGATGCCATGTTTTCTTTAAACAGAGTGTTTGGCCAACACCTATTTTTAATAGATTTTTTGTTATTTAATTATTCCCTTGGACTTTTAAATTATTTAATTTAGTTCTTTAAGTTTCTAACTTCTTTAATTATGTCCAACTTAATTATCCCAATTTAATCTTTCACTTCCAACGTTCTTTATGTGTGTAACCTATTAGATCCTTCACATGTTGACAATAAAAATAAATATTGTAATCTTTATTAATTAGGATTATATGAATCAATATTTTAAATTCATAATTAATTTTTCAATTAATTAATTGAAATTTATAGATTACGGTTGGCATTTAGGAATGTATCACGACCACCCAATTGTTAAGAAAAGTCAAAGAGATTTGACCAACCAATCCATGTTCAACTTTTCAGTATAATAATATCCTTCATCATCGGTTTAACATTGAACATGGATTAGCATCTACTCAATTGTTTTAACCATGGTAGGTCTTGGGATAGACTATTAGCTCTTTAAATAAGTTTTAGAACTATTCCAAAACGTTATTCCATTTTGGTCAATAATTTATTGAGTTAATTCTTACCAAAATCAATGAGATATTTTCTCAATCATTTAAGGTGATGAATTCTATCTTGATTACTCGTGTATCTTGATATGTCTCATATTATACCGAACATGACCCGAGTAGGATATTCATTATTAGGGCCATAAGTAAGATAATATCAAAGTATAACAATGCTCATATAAGATCTATATTAATCTCAAGTCAATGGATCAGTTATACAACTATCACATGAGAATGATGTCACATACGCTAAGTAATTTACCAAATGACATTCTCACATTGGATCATGTTCAATGAACATGTTCTTGTAACAAGAATCCACATGCTAGGTCAAGTTTATCCAAATTTCAACATATGAGATTTGTTGCTTATCTCACAAGTAAGAGCATAACATGTGCCCGTCTCAACAATTTTATCAAAGTCCTATGTTGATAAAGCATTGACTATGAATATTGAAGAAATCTAATTTTGATTAATGATGATCTCATAATTTCAACTCTTTGTAATTCTATTGTAAAACTTGTTTATTCAAAAGACATTATTAATTCATAGATAAATAAAAGGCTTTAATTAGATATAAAATTCACAACATAACAAAAATTATTTTAGAAAAATTCAATTGGCCTTTAGAATATACACTAACATTAAATACATAAACTTAATTACATCTACAATTGATGATACATAGATGTCTAGAAATTTTCTAACTAAATTATTTAGATTACTAAAACACCCTTTTTAGTCTTTTTTTTTTACATCAAAGTTTAGGTGAGATAGACTATTCCAATTCAGGGTCAGGGTAGCCACAGACCTCAGAAAGAGCTAATAGACCCATCAAATGGGACTGTTGGTGAAACTCGAACCTGATACTTGCCAAGACGCTAATGAGTACTCAACCAATTGAACCAACCCATGTTAGCCCTTTTTTAATCTTCCACTGTTGAATTCATTCATTATGCCCTTTCTTCTACAGTTTATTTTAAAATTGACTTAAATTTTATTTTATTTTATATAAATTAAATTTATTTTATTTGTAATCATAGAATTTTATGGTAATGATTAACCATGTTCATGGGTCGGACCGGACCGCGGCCTAGATTTTTTGCAACTTCTTTGCCCAGGCCCGGCCCGACCCCCGGGCCTGAAAACACTGTTCATCATATATACAAAAATAATTTTTTTAATTAAATTTAAATAAAATAATATTATTTTAATATATAAACAGTAATCCGGGCTGGGCGCAAAAATGCCTACCCAGGCCTGGCCCAATACGGGTAGGGCCTGGGCAGGGAATTCTTGTTCCGAGCAGGCCCGGCCCGGCCCGGAACAATGTTTTAGGTATTAAAATAATATTATTTTATTTAATTTTAATTATTAAAATATTAATAAAAAAAATATTTTTATTTTTTAAATAGGATGAACAGTGCTCACGAGCCAGAGAGCCCGCCCAGGGTCGAACTTAGACAAAAATCTTGAAAAAATTTTGGATCTCAGCCTGGCCCGACCCATGAGCACCTCTTAATTCAATCTCAAAATATTTTAGATTTATTTTTATTTTGCGATTCGATTTGGTATATATTTTAGGATGTGGTGGATATGGTGAAGGGCTGTCTTCTTCCTAGGGCCCCCGCCATTAAGAGCTTAAGCAAAAGCCAACTTTAGCGGCCATGAAAATTACTTTCTTCCTCTCGAATTACTTTGAATCCATTGGCAACCAACCACATGTTTCCTCTTTTTCCAAATATAGCTTACATAGATACGCATTTGAGGAAACCGTTGAATATTTTATGCTACCAAATATTTAGGTAAATACAAAACAATTTTTAAATCTTTCTGTCATAAAATAAGCAAAATACGTTATCTTTATTAAGGTATCTTTTACATCAAAATTGCAATAACTAGTTAATAGTTATAGCCTTGGATGCAAACAATCTTCGACTCTGAACCACTACTTTTTTCCACGTGGAAATTCTAAATTTTATGAACAAATCAAGTATATTATTTTGTTTCATAAAAAAATAATTATTTAAGATTTTATATTTAGCATTTTAAAAAAATAAAATGGCATATACAATAATTAATTTTTTATTTTTTTTAAGTTCGTAATTTACCCATAACTCTCAACCTCTTATCTAATTAACTCACTTGAAAAGAACATTATGCGTCTAACCCCTTTTGAATCCACAACTTCCAGGAATCTGTTAGCCAGCAACATCATGCCATCTAAATTAGTACTCAATTGGCACAATAATTTAAAGGTTGGTACAATAATTTAAAGGTTGATTTTTGATACACTTACAGTAAATTTTTTTAACTTTACAAGCAGGGTTAAAAAATTGTCATATGTTTATTTTCTTTTTTTACTGTACCCTTAAGAGATATATATATCATCTTTTTAACACTGTTTCTGAAATCTAAAAACTCCACCAACACTGTATTAAATAATTTCTCATAATTTAAACAAAATTTTAAATTGATTTTTCATGAAATTTTTAAGCTTGGTTTGTTATAAGACTTAAAAGCAAATAAAGAGACAATTACTTTATTATAGTTTTAAAAAAGAAAATTATCTCGGAACTTTTAAATTTTACAAATAGGATTAGAGGATTGACATGTGTTCAATTAGTGTATCTTTATATATTAATATTAATAAGATAATTAATTATTAAATGAATATTTTATATTTTTTTATTGAATTTAAAAATCCATCACTAATGTATAAAATAATTATTTTAAAATTCATGTTCTTTTTATTTTGCTTAAATAAAATTGAAAAATATAAAAGAAAAAAGATTTGTTTTTGTTTAAAAAGACTAAACGATTTAGTACTATATTTTTTTAGTTTAATATAATTTATAATTTATAATGCTATATAATATTATAATTTTAAAAACTGAAAAGTGAAAAAGATTTGATGTGTCATATTATAATTTGTCAAGTAAAAGAGTTGGTAAATGAAAAGAATATAAGTAAAACTTGGAAATTGAAATTTTACTGGCTGTGCAAGTCACTTAATCACCTCTTGAAAATTTTATGGCTTAACGTTGACGAAAGTAAAACCTTTTCCACATCCTATGGAAGTTCTGTATTTAAAAAAAAAAAAAAGTTTTTTAACAGATATTAAAAAAAAAATCTTTAAGTTTGCAGAGCTTTATGTATAAGAATTAAAAGAATTTTTAAAATTTATAAACAAAATTAATAAATAATATATATCTTTTAAGGTATATTACAAAATAAAAATTAATTTATAAAAAATAAGATATATGACAATCTCTTGATTTCGCTTGTGAAATTAAAAAATTCATATATCAAAAATGAATTTTTAAAACTAATAACCCAAACATACTTATAAAATTATAAACATAATATATTTTTACCAAAATACCCTTGATTTTATATTTTTTTTAGTATAGAAGAAGTCAATGTATGAGGATAGAAAAAGAAATTATAGATGCTAGATTCGAATTTCAGATCTGTTGTTTTAAAAGTGATTATCAATATCACTTTTTAAAACTGATTACATAAATCAACTGAAATGAAACCGAATTCTCTTGAGTTCATTATTCAGGCAATCACTTGGGAATAGATTTCCTCTATTCCTTTGGGTAAATATGAAAAACATGCTGTGAATAGTTAAATTATTGTTGAATGATATAATGGATAAAAATTATTTGAAAAAGAGAAATGAACAATTAAAAATTATTATAAAGGATATTGTAAAGACAAAATTACCCTTAATGAAAAATTATACTTTTTCTTTCTCCTCTATTAAGAAAATATTATTTTTTAAAAATTTTAATTAAAAATAAATTTAAAAAATAAAATATTTATTTTTTTAAAATTTAAAAAAAATAAAAGAAAAAATAATTTTAGAAAAAATAATGTTATTTTTTTAAAAAAATTAATTAAAAAAAGTAAATAAAATTTTAAAAAATATTTTTTCAAATTAAAAAAAAAATTCAGAAAACTTTATTTTTTAATTAAAAATAAATTAAAAAATAAGAGAAAAAGGAAGGAGAATTTTTTTTATCAAGGGTAATTTTGTCTTTACAATTTCCTTCTTAATAATTTTTAATTGTTCATTTCTCTTTTTCAAATAATTTTTACTCATTATACCATTTAACAATAATTTATTATTAACAGCATGTTTTGTAAATTTACCCTATTTCTTTTTGGTGTTTTTTAATATTTTTTTTAACACGTATCCAAATAAAAACTATTAATATTTAATTATTTATAATAAAAAAATTAAAAATGTGTCAAAACAAATATGGAAAAGACACCAAAAAGCACCAAAGAGGAGTAGAGGAAATCTCTGTATCACGTGGAGCCCAATGCTCCTCAATTTTGTCGATAAATATGAGCCCCTCTCCGCTGCATTTCTGCCCTTTTCTCCCCTTCCTACTTTCCCCATATTTATTTTTACAAGCTTTTGTTTTTTTGTTATTATCATTATTATTATTATTATTAATGCCATGATGTCCACTGTTCCGGCCATTTTTTCCTCAGAACCAATGCTCGACAACGATCCATTTCTGGCTTCCGAAAGCGACTTCATGCAGTGGGATTGCTCGGAATTTTTTCCCAATACCCAATCAATAGGAGCCGCAAGGTCAGGCTTTGGTTCAGATGAACCACAACAAAATCTCACCAACACGAACTCCGGCTCGAATGAACCAAATCAACTGGTTCCCATCATCGACGAACGAAAGAGAAGACGTATGATATCAAACAGGGAATCAGCTAGGAGGTCACGGATGCGTAAGCGGAACCATTTAGAAAACCTAAGGAAGGAGGTGAACCAGCTTAGAATCGAGAACCAAGAACTAAACAACCAGTTGAGGTCCGTTTCGAACCAGTATCATCGTCTAAGGTTCGACAACGATCGGGTCCGGTCTGAGTATAGTATGCTGCAGCAAGAATTATTGGACATGCGTCGAGTTTTGCTGTTCAAGCAATGGCAGCAGTTTTCATCTGCATGGCCATGAAATAACGTTGCTGTCTAATACGTGACTCATGTTTGAACTTCGAATAAACCCCACCATTAATTACTTAATATATTTACTTATATATATATATATATATCATCATAAAAATTCTATCTAGCTAATGCGAGAACAAATTTAGTCTTAGCTGGTTATCTTTGTTTCTCTTTCTGTAAATTAAGAAGGTGGCTGTACCACATAGGCTTTTTTATTGCAATATAGCCAAAAAAAAAAAAAATATATCAAATTACCGTTACTTTTTGATTATTTCCCAAAATACGCCTTTTTTTTTTCAGCTGGGAAATCGCCATCCCCCCATGGCGATTTCCCAGCGTGTTTTTTTGCAAATTTGCAAAAAAATACCAAGGGAAATCGCCACCCCCCATGGCGATTTCCCTTGGTAATTTTAGCCAATTTTGCTAAAACCATGAAGGGAAATCGCCATGGGGGGTGGCGATTTCCCTTCATGTATATATATTTTTTTAATTAATAAACAAAAATTATATTAAAACAATATTTTATTTTAATTTGATAAATTTATTTTTAAAAATTATAAATTAAATTAAAATATTTTTTTTATAGGTTTGGTTATTTATTTTTTTAAAATATATATTAAAAATGTAATTTAATTTATTATTACAATTTTATAAAAAATAAAAATATATTTCTTATTAAAATTTAAAAAGAAGATTATATAATTTGGATTAAAACTGGATATTTGATAAAAAAAATTTAATTTAATTTCTGATTAAATTTTTTTTTCTTATTATAATTTAAAAAGAAAATTAAATTAAAATGAAAAAAAGAAAAGCAACTTATCATGTAATTTGGATTATTATATTAAAATTAAATAACAACATTAAGATATAAATGAAAATAAAATATAACAATGAATTTCCGAACAAATTACATGAAATGTAAAACATATAAATTTATATTAGAAATTTAAAACACATTACAATTATTCTAATTATTGCGTGGTGTAGAGCAACAGTGTCGAGTTCTTCTAGTGCGTGGTGGTTGCACCCGTCGTTCAACCTCGTCAGTGGCACGTATTCGCGGTCCACCACGACCTCTTGCTATAACCGCCACTGGTTCCGGTTGTATGTCATCAGTCGTTTCATCCGTATCAAAAATTTGAAACCCACTGCTGGATGAGCCAACACCTAGTTCACCCATAACGGGAACCTGACTACTAGATGCACCCATAAATGATGTAGCATCAAATGCTGACGAAGGGGTTCCAAACTGATACATGGATGTTAAATATGCTGAACTTGGACTTAGGACGGGGAGCTGGTCATCTAACCTCGTTCTTGGCGGTGATGGTCGGTAACATTCATCAACGTCATATCCGGGGTGACTTACGGAATAACGATGGCTGGATGGTACTCCATGATCCCGTTCAGGTTCAGGATGATCAAATGACATCCTCGGTGCTGTGAACTCCGATGAGGTCGGTTGACGCCTTCGCCCACGTTGTCGGCGAGGTCTAGGAGCATCCATATCCTGTGTAGGAGGGACTGGAGCTGAAGTTTGTCCGGTAAATGGCATACTCCTAACATCCTCGTGCATCGACGGTGGACAAACGAAAGGCCGACCTTTATTTCTATACCATCTTATGTAATCAGCAGACGGGTTGAAATTATTACCAACAATCGGGTAACCTGTCGGAATTCGTTCAAAACGTATGTTCCACCATTGGATCCAACGTTCATGCTTCGCAGGCCAGAATTCATCATTACGACCACGCATGTCGACCTTGTGAAGCTTATCAAGGTTCATCGGGGCTGCAGGAATTGGTTGTTGCATCCCAAATTGTCGCAACACCCGGTCAGTTTGGTGCCACTCTACATATGAAAAGCATATCAATGCTGTGTTTGCTTTCCATATATTGAAATTATTGTAGGCATCCGATGGGAGGCATGCCATAATTTCACTCGAGGAATATGGCATCCACAGAAACTGCGAATAATTATTACAAATTATTAGTTTCATAAGGATTAAATAAAAAAAAAAACTTCAATGTAACAATCGAAATATTTACCTTATCATATCCTAGTCGATCTAGTCGTAGTCTTATACTTGCAAGATCGCTCGGAGTCTCTGTAAAATCTCTACCCGTACTCCTACTCCACCTATTAAAATGCATATAATATCTTAATGACCTATAAAAATACAATTTCGTACAAAATTAATAAAATAGTAAAGATTATTACCTGCTTGCAAGGGGGTATACAGCCGAAATATCCACGCGCGGAGCAAGAAATGGTAGCCGATACCAAGCCCATGATTGTAGAAGCACTAGACATCCACCTATGTCATGGTTTTTTGGAACTGTAGCTCGGCAAAGTTCTCTATACAAAACTGCCAAACACGCAGAACCCCAACTATAATTTGCTGCTTCCTCTAAATCACGTAGCAATGGAAGATACATTAAATGTACCCGACTGCTCGATTTGTCAGGCATCAGTAATCCTCCAATCAAACGTAAAATATATGCTCTAGCAGCATATTGTATTTGTTGTTCGGTTGCATGTAATGGCAGATTTTGAAACGTTTTCAACCAAGTCAGTCTCACCGTTGAGCCAGATACGACGTCTTCTGGAGGTACCTCACCCAATAGATCTTCACACAGTTCATTCCAATTTAGCAGGCTTCCGCCTGTAACTGCATCGCCATGGATCGGAAGTCCAAGTTGCAGCGCAACATCTTCGAGACTGACCGTGCATTCACCACATGGAAAATGAAAAGTGTGCGTCTCGGGTCTCCATCGTTTGACCAACGCAGAGATTAAATCGGGTTGTATCACAAGTCGTCGAATTTGACTTGCGTGATAAAATCCGGCTCTTCTTAAGTGGTCGATAATATAAGGATGCGGGTCCTCCAATGTAAATTTCCTCGAACGTAATACGCGACGAGTTTCCTGTTATAATAATAAAAATTAATATATTATAAAACTATAACAATTAAAAAGTAATAAATAAAACTATAAAATAACAAAATAATAATATAATATAATATAATATAATATAAACAATAATAATATAATATAATATAAAACAATAATAATATAATATAATATAATATAATATAATATAAACAATAATAATATAATATAATATAAAACAATAATAATATAATATAAAACAATAATTTCGTATAAAAAAACAATAATAATATAATATAAAAAAATAATAATAATATAATATAAAAAACAATAATAATATAATATAATATAAATAATAATAATATAATATAATATAAAACAATAATAATATAAAAAATTATAATAATATAATATAAAACAATAATAATATAAAAAACAATAATAAAATAATATAAAACAATAATAATATAAAAAACAATAATAATATAATATAAAACAATAATAATATAAAAAACAATAATAATATAATATAAAACAATAATAATATATAAAACAATAATAATATAATATAATATAAAACAATAATAATATATAAAACAATAATAATATAATATAATATAAAACAATAATAATATAAAAAACTATAATAATAAATTTATAAAACAATAATAATATAAAAAACAATAATAATATAATATAAAACAATAATAATATAAAAAATAATAATAATATAATATAACACAATAATAATATAAAAAACAATAATAATATAAAAAACAATAATAATATAAAAAACAATAATAATATAATAATATAAAAAACAATAATATTATAAAAAACAATAATAATATAAAAAACAATAATAATATAACAATTTACTTACCTCGTTAAATATAACCTCCGAGATGTGATTTTCTTGTAACCTCAATAGTGAAGCCATTTCAAAATATTGTTGTAGAAAAAAAAAATTTGTAGAAAGAAATTTTTTTTGGTAGAAAAATGAAAAAATTTTGAAAGAAAATGAAAATTTGAATGAGAGAATGAAAATTTGAAGAAGAGGAGGGGGGTATTTATAGAAGGTGGGGGTGTGGGGGGGAGGGGGGACGTGGGGGGTGGGGGGAGGGGGATGGGGGCAACGGTCATATGACCGTTGCCCCTTTGAATTTTTTTTTTTTTTTATTTTTTTTTTCATTTGAAATTTAAAATTTAAAAAAAAAATTCAAAATATTAAATTATAAAAAAACCTAAAATATATTTTACGAATTTTTAAATTTTTTTAAATTATAAAAAAAATATTTTAATTTAATTTATAATTTTTAAAAATAAATTTATCAAATTAAAATAAAATATTGTATTAATATATTTTTTTTTATTAATTAAAAAAAAATATACATGAAGGGAAATCGCCACCCCCCATGGCGATTTCCCTTCATGGTTTTAGCAAATTTTGCTAAAATTACCAAGGGAAATCGCCATGGGGGGTGGCGATTTCCCTTGGTATTTTTTTGCAAATTTGCAAAAAAACACGCTGGGAAATCGCCATGGGGGATGGCGATTTCCCAGCTGAAAAAAAAAAAAGCGTATTTTGGGAAATAATCAAAAAATAACGGTAATTTGATAATTTTTTTTTTTTTTGGCTATATTGCAATAAAAAAGCCTACCACATAGCTTTTAGTGAGAAATATGAATCAAAGGAATCAGGGTTGGGAGGGGACACCTCGAGTCCGGACACACTTTTTGAACTTTTGTAAGCAGTTGAGCGTATGTGGGCCTAATTAAGGTGGATGAAATGAATCATGTTTGTGTACATTTTGCTGTTGAATTGGGTAGCTATGATTCTCGTAGTCATACTTCTAAATCGTGATCGCGAATTTTATCGCGAATGCAATTATGATATCGTGATTACGGGTATTGTGAATTTTACGTAATGCGTCACGATTATCATAGACGTAAATTTAATAATATTTCAAATTTTTTAATAATGTCGTAAGTATTACGTAACAAGTAAAATACGATGCAAAATATTAATTTACGTTACGTCGCGACCGTTATGGTGAGATTTTTATTTGGGGGAATTAATATTTTCGCAAAGAGGATGATGAAAAGGAATTTTTTTTTTATTTAGAAATCTGAGTTATTGTTGTGAGTCAGTGTTACCGTATGGTTTTATTAAAGTTTTTTTTTTTTTTCTTGTTGGTTGGGATCGAAAATTTGTCTTAAGTTTTAAGCTCCCACTTTACATTTTACTTTATATAATTTTGGGCCACTCTAGTGCAAGAACCAAATCATTCAAACTAATTGCTTTTATCATACATCTATTACATCTATTACATTATATTAAATTAAGCCTTCAATTGTTTGGATTCTGATGGCTTTTCACGTGTGTAACAAGTAATCACTTTATTTTGTTTTTTTACAAGTTTTTATTTTTTTATGAAAAAAAAGAGAAAGAAAAAGAAAGAGGGAAAGAGAGAAAGAGAGAGAAAAAAAGAGAAAGATTCATGTATTCGCATCATGTTCGTATTATTTTTTTTATATTATAATCGTATTTAATGTATTATGTATTTATAAAAATTTTGACACAATAATTCGTTTTATATGAAAGTTATCCCTTTAATTGAAGGAGAATTGAAGGAAATTGCTTTTTTTTTTAGTTGAAAGAAAGAGGGTGAGAAAGAAAGAGAAAAAAAAAAAGAGAGAGAGAAAAATAAATGATAAAATTTTATAACAATAAATTAAAATTATTTTGGCATTATTTACATAACTTTCAATTTTGTGTCACGTTTCACACAATAATTGGTTCTTTATTAATTGTTTAAAAAATATATATAATCATATTTTATTTGGATCCAGATTTAATCAAACTCACATAGTTTTGGACAGGTTTAGCCTAATTTTGATAAATTTTAAATTTTATTTATTTTCTTTACTTACTTCATTTAATTTTTCATTCATATTTAAAATTTTGTAGATTAAATACATGTTTTAATTAATTTAATTGGTAAATATACAAATTAAAAAATGAAGAAAATATAACTTTGTAAGATTAGATAATTAGAAATATAGTTTTTTATTATAATTATTTTATCATATAATTTTAATAAGATTTAGTATAAGTGGAAGTTTAACCAATGATGGATTTAAAAAAAACTGTGGGCATGTTATTATCATTTAATTATATTATGATTCTTAATTTTATATTCTTATAATTAATTGATATGCAAAAATTACCCATATTCGTGAGACGCAGGTAAAATATTTATCTCAATCTTATTTAACTCAATCATTTTTTTAATGTTTTATGTTATATATTAATTAAAAATTATATATTGAATAGTGCTAGAAAAATAATAACCCGCAACAAAGTGCGGGTTGCATACTAGTATAATCTAAATGAGTCTAAATTATACATTCTAAATGAATTTAAATTATATTTTTTTAGGATTCCACTTAAAATATGTCATGCCATATTTTGTCAAAAGTAGAAATAGTAATTGGACGGATTTGGCCGGGTTTGAATAGGCCATTTCAGGTTTGGATTATATCGGATTCATGTTTTTTCGAGTTCGGACCATTTTCGATTCAGGTTCTTTCAAGTTTACCTCAAGTTCGATTTTGGGTGAATTTTACCCTTTTTTTATTTTATTTTATGTTAAATGTAATCATTTCTACATAATTTAAATGTTCAAATCCAAAAATAAATTATTATTGTTTTTAAGTAAATTTTTGTATATAATAAGATTTTTTTTAATTATATTTGTATATTAATATCAATATCTGTTAGCATAAAAAAGATATAAAATAAATTTGTCATATAAAATAAATTTGTAAAATAACTGATTATAGAAAATATGATATATTATCATTTTGATATTTAAAACAATTGATTCGATGAACTCTAATATTAAACATGTAAATACATTATTGTTTATATTATGCATACATATAAATATAATTGTACACACTAATAATTAAATAAAAAATGGGCAAATGACTATATTTAAAAAAGAAATAATATTAAGATTTAAGACATGGTTAAAACGCCAAAAAGAAGTACTACTATTAGTTAATTGCTCAATTATTTGTCATAATGGTCTAATTTTAACTTAAAACTAAATTTTCTATGAAATAAATATTAAAAATACTTGATATATATAGTATATATCTAAATATTTTAATAATTTACTATTTTAATAGTAAATATTAAATAATAATAGCGAATGAAGATGAAATGACATAATAATTTGTAGACATGATAATTTTAGGCACAATACAATTACACAACACAGATATATAAGATAATATCATGATTTTATTAAATAATTAGGTTATGATTAAAGAAAAATATAATTACTTAAGAAAATAAATTTGTGAATTTTAAAAGAATAGGGAGTATGAATATAAACTAATTAGGTTTAGGCCTAAAAGAAAAGCAAACAATTAGTAGTATATATAAGCATATGTTTTAGATCTCATACTAATTGAGTTTTTGATTTCTTAATTTTTTAAATTTATTTCATTGTCTTAAACAAAATTAGTAGTATGATTGTAGGCTTGTATCTCAATAATTAATGGTATGACTTTTAATATATAATTTTAAACAACTTTTAGACATTAAATAAATGAGTTAATAGCACCAATGGTCCCCAAATTATATGACATATTTTATATTGGTCCCTAAACTTCAAAACGTATCAAATTGGTCTTTGATTACAAGTATCATAATAAATTGGTCATTTCCGTTACCTTTACTGTAGCAATCAGCTAGTGACACGTGTCACCAGCTGATTGCTCCAACTTGCCTCTTCATTTTTTTTTCCTTTTCCTTTTCCTTTTGTTTTATTTCTTTTTTATTTTTTCTTTGATGTCTTTTTATAAATAAATACAAAGAAAAAATAATCCATATTATAAATTAAAATAATTTTTTAAAAAATATAATTAATTTTAAAATATGAAATATTTATTTACTTTAATTTTATAAAAACTATTTTTCATTTCTTCCTTTTTTTGTTGCTTTTCTCTTCTTTATAAATAAATTTTAAAAACTAAATAATATTTTACATTATAATTTAAATTAATATTGTAATAATCAAATAATTGAAAAAAATATAAAACTATTTATTTACATTAATTTTATAAAAATATTTTTTTATTCTTTTTCCCTTTCTTCTTTTTTCTCTTCTTTATAAACAAATACAATATATATAAGTATATTATATTATATTTTAAATTAAATTAAATTAACTTTCTAAAAATTAAATAATTTATAAATATGAAATATTTATTTTATATTTATAAGTTTTTTATTTTTTCCTTTCTTATCTTTTCCTTTTTTCTCTTGTTTGTAAATAAATATAAATAAATAATAATTCATACTATAATTTAAACTAATTTTTAAAATATAAAATATTTTATTTACATTAATTTTATAAGAAAAGAGGAAAAAAAAAGGAAAGGAAAAAGAAAGAAAGAAAAGGAAAATAAAAAAGTAAAAAATATATTTTTAATAAATGAATGTAAATAAATATTTTATATTTTATAATTATAAATTATTTAATTTTTACGAAATTAATTTATTTATAAAAAGAAAAAAAGAAAGAAAGAAGAAAAAGAAAAAATATTTTTTTATAAAATTAATGTAAATAAATATTTATATTTAATAAATTATTTAATTATTAAGAAATTAATTTAAATTATTATTTATCTTTTGTATTTAATAATGTTTTCATTTTCACTTTTTCTTTATTATTCTTTATAAATAATACAAAAGATAAATAATAATTTAAATTAATTTTTTAATAATTAAATAATTTATAAAATATAAACATTTATTTACATTAATTATATAAAAAATATTTATTTACATTTATTTATTAAAAAATATCAAAGAAAAAATAATAAAGAAATAAAGAAAAAAAAAATGAAGAGAAATGTGGTGCAATCAACTGGTGACACGTGTCACTAAGCTGATTGCTACAGTAAAGGTAACAGAAAAGCTAACGGAAGTGACCAATTTGTTATGATACTTGTAAGTAAGGACTAATTTGATACGTTTTGAAATTTAGGGACCAATATAAAATATGCCATATAATTTGGGGACCATTGGTGCTATTAACTTTAAATAAATACATAAAACATTATATTAAAATTTAAGAACAATGAAATATATAAAAAATAATCACAAATTTAGATACTTTCAATTTTATCCTAAAAAAAATTCTTTTAGATGATTTTACAAAAATAATTACCATTTTATTATACACAGATCTAAAAAAACACTTCTCTTTTGCTTACAAACCAATTATCTACACATAAATTAATTTTTCTATCTTATTATCTTACATGGGTTTAATTAATTTTACATGTACCAAAAATAAATAGGCAAGCATATTGTAAAAGTGACTTTAAATAAATGAAATTATACCTCCCAAAGCCTTTGGATTGAGCCTTAAACAATGAACTACACAACCCAACAACGAAGAAAATGGTCTCTTGGTCAAGTCAAATTTTAGGTAGAGTTCTTCTACTCTTGTCTTCTTGCTTTTATGAGATAAATAAATATGTAAATATGTTCTTAATATGAAAGATAAAAGAAATATTGTAAAAAGAAATATGGTATGTGTTTTAGTTTTACAGTTTGGACAAATTAAGCTGTTCAAAATCAATGGAAAGGGTGATAGGACCACTTGTATTTTGATAGAAATGTTTATATGAAATGAATCTAGCTTTAGTTTTTCATGGAAAAAATAAAATTTCATTTAATCCAAACATTTTATATAGTTTTTAACTTTATAATATGAAAATTCTCATCTATATTATAATTTGTTTGCTCCTTTTGAATTTGAAACATCAACTTGTTTTGATAATTTATGTTACTTGAATTTTAAAACATCAACACATCAACTTATTTTGATGATTTATATTATAAAAATTTGTAGAATAAGAGTTCTTCAATGAAAGTTCTAATGATATTTTGGTTAAACTTTAAAGTTGTACTTTGAAAGAATTAACTTGAAAGTTATTTTCGAATTTAACAAGAAATTAAATAATATATACGAAATTAAATTTAACTATAATTATTAAGAAAGTATCAAGTGTGTTTGTTGATCCTGACATAATTTAAGCTTTTTAAAATGTTTGAAGTGATTTCAATGATTTGTTTGTATAATTCAAATTATTTTATATTCATATAGTTTCAATATCTTTACAACTTACAAGTTTTTGTTGTGATAAAGTTATTATTTTACCTTATATATATATATATATATATATATATATATTAAACTTTAACTTTTGAATAAAAAAAAAAAAAATTAAAATAAAATTGATAATTAAAGTTTTTGTTTTATAGAAAAGGTAAATTGAAACAGACTAGTTTGGTGTCATTTTTATATCCCAAGACACTCAATTATATCCTAACTTGCAATTCTTGATCGACTGCCTACTAAAGACAGAATGCGCTTTTAGGGAATTAGCGAGTCTTTGCAGATTGCTTGTTCTGCAACAGTGTGGAGGGGACTAGGGACCACATGTTCTTCAACTGCGAATTTAAAGCAGCTGTGGCTTAGATTGTTCTCTGCTTGTGTTAAGAGCTTAGGGGTAAAGCTTTGAGTTCAGTGATCTTGAGACTAGCTTGGAATACAAGCATATACTATATTTGGCAGGAGAGGAATAAAAGGTTTAATTTTTTTTTTTTTTTCTAAGCCAAGATTTTATTTATATAAACATCTGATACGAACACCCAAGAAAAACATCAAAAGCTAACAGATCGCAGAAACAACATATCAGTTATACTATAGATCCTCCTAGTAGTAGCAAACAGAAACCTCAGAAAGCAAACACAAAATTGCATCAGTCTATATACGACCTATAAGAAGACCACCCTGGAACAGACTCTTTTACCACCATGCTGCATACATCTCAAAATTTTCAACTCCAGCTTTTGGTAAAGAATCCGCTAATAAACTATTTGCTTCCCTAAGACCAATGAATAAAAAATCGGACCGGATCGGTAAGTATGAGAAAATAGGATTTGATCGAATCGGTCAAAAATCGGTTCAATCGGTAAAAAATTGATAAAAAAGGGGAAAATTTTATTTATTTATTTAATTATTTTTTTCAAAAATATTTTTGTAATTGATGAGATTCGAACCCATAACCTCTTAGAAATATATTAAAAATCATACCACTAAGCTAAATACTTATTTTTAATTATTATTTACTATATTTAATATTTATTTAACATTAAAAATATTTAAAAATTTTATTTAAAGTGTTCAACCGGTCCAACCAGTTCAACCGATTGAATCGATTGAACCGAAAATCGGAAGTCACACCGATTTAACTTTCTGTTTAGGACCGTTTTCAAACGAGATAGCACCAATACCAGAAATCAGTGTCCATTTCAATAAACATGTCCCATAGAATCCATGGTCTGTCACCCCTATTCTTTATCCAACTGACTGCGACTGTTGAACCCGATTCCACAATAAGATCAGATTTTTCGTTCCATTCTGATTTAATAAACATGTCCATGGCTTGTTTGATAGCGAGGAGTTCCACCACATTTGAGTCAAGACTCCCTAACAGCTCTCTTGCCGATCCATCCACGTTAAATTTGAGCATCTTAGATTTTTACCAATTCCCCTCACTTCCAACAAAGCAACCTCATCATGAAAACAATTCAAACTAGAGTTATTGGTATCGTACCGGTACCGGCCGTACCGACCAATACGTATCATTTTTAAGGTAAACCGAAACGGTACTAGTCTCGTTCCGTTCCGGTTTTGGTACCGGTACGTACCGGTCTGTATCGGTTAGTACAAGATTTTATTTTTTTAATTTTTTATTTAAAAATTCACTTATTTGAATTTTTAAATCAATTTCAATATTTTTTGTGTCATGATCATTTTTATTTTTTTCATAATTATATTTAAAATATATATATATGTTCATTAAATTAGGTTATTGGACATAATTAATAATAATTTACTATATTTTTTTAACATTTTAACATTTATTTTACCTATTTGATGTTTAAAATTTTTAGATATTAAATATATAAAATTAATATTTGTATAAAAACATATATATGTATATAATGGATATATATTTATATGTGTAAATAATATATATTTTATTAAAAAACTTAAAAATAGACTATACATATAGATATATAAAAAAAAATATTAAAAAATATCGGTAAATCCGAAACGGTACGTCGAAACACACCGGTACTAGTACGTACCAGTACCAGAATAAAAACGATACGCTCACCGGTACGATACTGATTACCTTGATTCAAACACCACAAAAATGAAAGAAAAAAAAAGATAATAGACACCTAGAATTAACCAACAAATTAACCTGACACTTCCTAGAATTACCTTCGAAATTAGGATACTCACCTTAAGTCTCTATTTTCCAAACTTCTCATTTTTTTAACGATAAATTCCTCTTCATAGTTTGCAGTAAGTCCAATTGCTTTTCCCATATTCCACGTGTCTCTAGCCTTCTCAGTCAAAGTCTTCTCGCTACGAGTCTCGTTACACGCATGGATTATGCTTGAGAATCACCACCTTGGAGAGATTTTCCTATCTCTTTACAACTTCGACTTCTCCTGTTTTCCCCTTGATTTTTTCTTCCGTTGCATCCTTTCTTTTTGTTTTTTGTTTTTTTTTTTTCCTTTTCTAGTGCTTCTTCAAAATCCTCCAAGTTCCCCGGTCTTCTTGATTGTCTTCTTCTTTCCTTCAAACGCTGTGTAGAAGGTTTCATGGTGGACAAGACAGATCAGAGCAAGCATTTTTCAATCTAATTGTCAGCAATGTAAGGGATAGATTAGTTGAAATTACGAATTTTGGGAATAATATTCTGTAAATGGAACACTTATAGACACATGGGGGCTTAGTACAGATGTATAAGGGAAGGGTATGATACTACAATTGTACATACTTGAAACAGTAGCAGGATTCCTGTTTTTTTGGATAAATAAACACACTGCTTATCCAAAAATAAAAAATAAAAAACTCCCAATTAAAGAATCAACAAGTGCTAAAATTCCAAAATGAAAACAAATAAAGAAAATTGGTTTTATAGACTTGTAGTTAGATCGAGATTAATGTTCATTCGTTGACCTGGAAATTCTGGGAATTTCTGCTAATGAAACAGAATCGAGAGGTAAATGCCTTGAAAAAATCATAACATCAGAGTAGTGTCCAATGAAGGATAAAAGGAATTGGCATGTCAGTTATTTGTAAATTTTCACTTCAATTAGTTACTGGGCACTTAACCGAGTTGTTTAGTTTGGGATTCCATATTTCAATTAGTTGAAGGCTTTTGCTGGTAGATATGTAGATGTTCAAAGCTCGGACTATTCTTTATGCTTGCAAATTTGGTTAAATTGGGGGTGAGATTTTTTATTTTTTGTTAAGCCAAAGTTTTATTAAGATTCCACAACGAATACAAAGATAAAAGCTAGCAACAAGGGTAGCAAAAGTACACAACAAACCACTACAAGAACAGAAACACCTATTTAACATACCACCTAAATATAGAAGAAAGATCACACAAGCCTTCACTCAATAACTCTTAATTTGGATAAATTAAACCAAAATTAAAACATTGAAAGCAAAGCATCCATTGTCACACAGAATATCCTAAAAGAAAACACAAAGACACCTAACTAGCAGAATTTTCAGCAAATTAACACAAGGAAATCGCCATGTTGCTGCCAAAACAACAGTTTGCTTTTATGATCTGGAAAGTAGGAAACACCAAAGAATTTTTCCATCAAGCTCATCTTGAAACCAATGAATTTTCCATCAAGCTCATATTGACAACGTTGAAAGCTTCCAAAAAATGAATCCAATATTCAACACTCCAAAACGTTATCACCTTTCACTATAAACTCGAGACTTGCAAAGAACGAAAACAAAATTTATCAAAACAGTGATAAGAGTGAATTGCCAAATCAAAAACCAGATACCTCAAAGCAACCAGTAATAACAACCTTCAACCCGAACCACGACCTGTAACCATTAGGCCAACACATTGCCTCTCTGTCAATACCCTACCTATGACAAAGCGCCAACCGTCCCATTGGGCTATTCTCAACCTTACAACATTAATCCTAAGATAGTGCCCAGTTCCATCATAAACCAGCACAAGTACCCATTATTTTCCAATTTTCTTTATTAACTTGTTAAAAGAGAACCAGCAACCCAATACCTTCAAAGGTCTTGGCCTTCATTTGACAAAATCAAAGTAAACTAAGAAATGACAATGGTTTGAAATCGACCATTCCAAACCCCTTTGGTCCAAATCTTTAAAAGCAACTAACTACTTAGAAGATAATAAAACCAATCCAGTCGACACCTCCAATTTCCATCGTCGAACCAAGAGAACTTTTTCCCATTAAGAGACATATCAAGTAGCTAAGCACTGAAAATGAGTTCATTGAATTTAGCAATCCCAACCCAACACCCCATGATGGCAACCCTTCCCTTTAAAACAAGACCTCACTGTGTAAAATTTCCAGCCACACACCAACTACCATTAGTCTCATTTTTAGGATTAAGATTTCATATCACAAGGGATTTTTTGCAATAGACTAATAGGCTGAATAAAAAAACATAGGAAATCACAATGAATCTATCTCCCTATAACACCCAACATTCTGTTCCAACTCAAAACTATCCTCCAAACATAAGCAACTTTTATCCCATACCATCATAATCCACCCAAATGACCACTTGGAGGGGAAAACCACTCAAATTCCCATCCCCTCATAAATTAAGAGCTTGTTTTTTTTTTATGCTTCCAACATAGATTCTTGAATTAAAACCATATCCACCCGATAAAGTAATAAAATTTTCTTAAAATTCTCCTCATTGAGACATTACCAATACCTCTAATAATCCAACAAAACATCAACGTAATGACAAAACCTTCAAAAGAACACACACATCACAACTATATGCAAACGAAAAAACACTAACCAACTACCTGAGGCAAGAGCAGTTAACGCCTAGCCTCTAGTTCCATTAACCTTTTAACAATCAAATCATCATCACAATCAGCAGAAAGGCCTAGCAATTTACCCAATTTCCATGTTTCTTGAGCTTCCTCTCTGATGACTTTACATCTGTTTGTGAAGTCTTCGTCTAAGAGTCTGATGACTTTACATCTGTTTGTGAAGTCTTCGTCTAAGAGTGATTCATTGGCATATCTCCCTTCCCTATTCTTCAACTTCTTAACCTGAATTTTCTTTGTCTTTCTCCCTCTCCTTTTTTCCTTTTTTGCGATCTTACCGAAAATGGCTTCTTCACTTCATCCAGGGATTTACTTTACGGTTTAATCAAATTTTACATTAATAAATAATATATATTTAATCAAATTTTGAGGATTATGAGTGCATTTAATTTGGGACTAAAATGAGTGTTATCCACTCCACTCCGAAAAAAAGTGGTTTTTTTATTTAAATATAGCCAAAAAAAAAATTCTCAAAATACCGTTCATTTTAGATTATTTTCCAAAATCCACTTGTTTTAACACTAGTTGGAAAATCGCCACCCCCATGGCGATCTCCCAGCGTAAAAAAACACATTTTGGCTAAAAATATCAAGGGAAATCACCATGGGGGATGGCGATTTCCCTTCATGTATAATTTTTTTTAATTAATAAACAAATTTTAATTTTTTTTTTAATTTGTAAATTTTATTTTTTAATTTTAAAAATTATAAATTAAATTAAATTTCTTATTAAATTTAAATATGGAAAAAAAAATTCTTATAAAAATTTAAAAAACAAAATAATATTTCTTCTTAAATTTGTATATCAAAAATTTTATTTGTAAGTTTTGTTTTAATTTTAAAAATTTGTAAGTTTTGTTTTTTTAATTTTAAAAATTATAAATTAAAAGAAAATAATTTTTTTATAATTAAAAAAAAAAGAAATTTCGTAAGGTATATTTTATTATTTAAAATTTATGAACAAATTTTTTTAAATTTTGTTAATTGATTTGTATTAGATAAAAACAAAAAACAAAAAACAAAAAAACTTGCATTACATTTTCCCTTATATGTACAATAATAATCCAAAGTACATGATAAGTTGACAAAAACATGTAATTCATTTATTGTTGATGCGAAGTCTCCCCCAATGTGCCAGATCGATGCGGACAATTTCGACGGTTATGACCTTCATTTCTGCATAATCCACAACGTTTTGGTTGGCCTTTTATCCCTGAGGTCCATTTCATTACGAATACGACTTGATTTTGGCCGACCATGTGGATTTCTCCGCATTTCTTGATTGGGACACACTTCTGGACCATCATATTGAGGCCAGTAACCTTCATTTCCAACAGCTTCGAACTCATGTCTATAAACATTCAATATAGTTTCCAGTCTATAGACTTTGTCCACATATTGCATGCAATCTACATGGACATGTGCACATGCAGCAACTACATGTGAACAAGGGAACCTTTGTGCTTGAAACTTTCCACAATCACACCATATGTCACTAAGGTTGACTTTGTACTTCATTGCAGAAACACCCTCTTGTGGATCAACTAACTCTTCAACCAGAAAAGATTGATTTGCTCGCGTAAAATTACGAACAATGTGGGAGTTAGCTTTCCTGCGATTTTCTTGCATAGCCTGTGTGACTGTTTCACAATATGTGTGCCCTCCCTTGATCATGGCAATTTGCTTGTTCCCCATCTTAACAAAAAGTGTAGCCAACCTATAATATGTTGATTGCACTAAAGCAGTAATGGGAAGATGGCGCGTTCCCTTCAACACCGAATTGATAGATTCAGCTAGGTTGGTTGTCATATGGCCATAACGTCTTCCTTGATCATATGACTGCGCCCACTTCTCCTTGGGGATCCTATCAAGCCAATTATCCGCCTCTGCATTTTCTCCACGAAGATTGTCATACATGAAATGAAAATTCGGTCGCCTCAACTCGTATCCTAATAAATTTTAAAACAAAAAACTTGTGAATTTCAGTATTATTTTATATGCTAAACGAAATATAAGAGATAAAATAACTATGATTTGATTCCATACCCATGTTAACAATTTGTCGACGCAATTCCTTATTGTTAAACTTTTTCATAAAGTTCGCTGCAATGTCGAATGCAGTACACTGAATATGCATGTGGAGGATTCCATCCACCATCGCGTCTAATCGCAGCTTTGATGGCTTCATGTCGATCAGACATCAAGCAAATGCCAGGCTGTTTTGTCACGTGTCTGCGCAAGTTACTGAGAAAGAATGACCAAGCCTTTGTTGTCTCACCCTCCACAATGGTAAAGGCAATTGGCAGTATGTTTCGGTTGCCATCTTGTGCAATAGCTAACAATAATGTGCCTTTGTATTTTCCATATAGGAAAGTACCGTCTATTTGCACAATAGGTTTACAATACGGATACCCTTCAATGCACGACTTAAATATCCAAAATAGTCGATGGAATATTCTCTTACCCTGGACCAGTCGATCACCGTGATATGCAGGTACCGTTTGCAATTCCACAATTGTACCAGGCACGAAATGGTGCATTGCACCTAACCATTTAGGTAGCTCATTGTACGATCTTTCCCAATCGCCAAATACTCGAACAATTGCCTTTTGCTTTGCTTGCCATGTTTTCTTGTAGGAGGTGATGTATCCATACCGGATTCGCATCTCAGCGATCAAAACTGAAACGGAAATCTCCGGATTTGCTTGGACCAATGACAAAATGCATGAACAGATCATGTTACAATCTAACTTGCAATGATCTTGTGAAATCCTCCCCGATGTGCAAGTATGAGGCCCTTCATATTTTCTAATCTTCCATAGCTGTTTCTTCTTCATAAAAGTTGCCCTTATTCTCCAATTACACTCATTCCCATACATTACGCACTTGGCATAATATTTCGTCCGCTCAGATTCAATTACTCTGTAATCTACAGAGTTTTTGATGTTATAGTGCTTGATAGCTGAAAGCACAACCTTTTTCGTTGGGAATTGTAACCCAACACATAGATCAACTGCAGATGGATCAAATGTCAGAGGCATAGCTAATGTATGAGCATACTCTGGAAATTCCGACACATGCATTGCCTCCAGATCCAGTGTATGCATATGGGATGCAGCCTCATATGGGGGAATATCTCCATGAGTGTTGATATCTCCATGAGTGTTGATATCTCTATGAGTGTTGATCTCAGCAGGGACGACGTCTGGGTCAGAATCAGTATTGTCATCACTTGCGAAATCAGCATCCTCTTCCTGCTCAATAAATTCACCAACATCTTCACCATGGACTCCACGTGGACGAACAGGATCAACACCAGCTGGCTCATCTTCGAGGGTAGTAGGAATTAGGGTTTGTGAGACTAATGAAGTCTGAAAAGTTGTAGCTTGAGATAAGGGCACGACTTATTCTGTGGGAACGTCGTATGTAGTGTGAACATAGAACGACCCATAATCATAATCTTCTATGAGAAAGTTTTCTGTTGTGCGAACATTTGAAGGGCCGCAATCATCGTCAACATCATCTATGTCAGCATATAACTCAAGTACACCAACATTTGCAAATGTCTCATGAGCATAAAACATGCATCTGACATCATCATCATCTTCAAATGGAAATGTTCTATATCGGACACATCCTTCACCAATAGAAAGAGGATGCCTGTACTTAACCTCTGAAACTCTTTTTCTATTTCCAGCTTTAATTTTTGTATGAATTTGCAGCTTCAGTTCCTCTAATGTGACGTCGTCTTCAACACGAAAACTTTTTGGACGTTCACAATCAAAGGTAGCACCTTCGTCAGTATTATGAATTTGGCCATTATAGTAAACCAATGCGATCACTCTATTGCTCATTTTGTGTAGTAATGAAACTAAGAAAGATGAGAATGTAGGTATTATCACTCCGCAAAAGAAAGAAGAAATATAGAAGGATGAGAATGAGGAGGTTTTAGCACTCAGGAAAAATCTGATTGAAAAACTGTTGTAGGGGGTATTGTAAACCTTCATAAGTATTATGAATTTATAATGGTTCATTATGTTGTACCAGATGACAAATTCCATCATTTGTATAGGATGGAATCTGATTCTGATATTCTGCGTAGAACTATTTGACTGAAAAAGTTATAACTTATTCAATGCAAAATGTGATTGATAAATCCCATCATTTGTCTCATCCATTGCAGAAAGAATCAAATTCCAATATTTTCTAGCAGCATTTGATGGACTGAAAAATAGCTGAAACCTGTCTAAAACCCTAAATCATCAGTCTTATCCATTGCAGAAAGAATCCAATTCCAATATTTTCTGCAGCATTTGATGGACTGAAAAATAGCTGAAACCTGTCTAAAACCCTAAATCATCAGTCTTATCCATTGCAGAAAGAATCAAATTCCAATATTTTCTGCAGCATTTGATGGACTGGAAAATAGCTGAAACCTGTCTAAAACCCTAAATCATCAGTCTTATCCATTGCAGAAAGAATCAAATTCCAATATTTTCTGCAGCATTTGATGGACTGAAATATAGCTGAAATCTGTCTAAAACCCTAAATCATCAGTCTTATCCATTGCAGAAAGAATCCAATTCCAATATTTTCTGCAGCATTTGATGGATTGAAAAATAGCTGAAACCTGTCTAAAACCCTAAATCATCAGTCTTATCCATTGCAGAAAGAATCAAATTCCAATATTTTTTGCAGCATTTGATGGACTGAAATATAGCTGAAACCTGTCTAAAACCCTAAATCATCAGTCTTATCCATTGCAGAAAGAATCAAATTCCAATATTTTCTGCAGCATTTGATGGACTGAAAAATAGCTGAAACCTGTCTAAAACCCTAAATCATCAGTCTTATCCATTGCAGAAGGAATCCAATTCCAATATTTTCTGCAGCATTTGATGGACTGAAATAAAATTTTCTTTTTTTAAATTTTAATAAGAAATAAAATTGTATTTTTTTTAAAATTTTAATCATAAATTAAATTAAAATTATTTTATCAAATATCCAGTTTTAAACTGTAACAATCTATACTATTATTAAAAACAATTATTAAATTGATGTCACGAGTTAATCGAATACCAACTCAATAAAAAAAATCAAATTAAAAAAATTATTTTACGATACCAACTTAAAAATAACTTCTTTATTTAAAAAAGTAACTCGATAAATTTCTTTAAAAAAAATTTTGTTTACATTTTACATCATTAAAATATTTTTGATATAAATTAAATTTTGCTTTTTATAATATTACAAAATTATAAAAAATACAATTTTCGATATAAATATTTAATAATCAATATAATCTTCTTTTTTAAATTTTAATAAGAAATATATTTTTATTTTTTATAAAAATTTAATAATAAATTAAATTACATTTTTAATATATATTTAAAAAAATTAAATAACCAAACCTAAAAAATATTTTAATTTAATTTATAATTTTTAAAATTAAAAAATAAAATGTACAAATTAAAAAAAAATTAAAATTTGTTTATTAATTAAAAAAAAAATTATACATGAAGGGAAATCGCCACCCCCCCATGGCGATTTCCCTTCATCTTTTTTGCAAATTTGACTAAAAATACCAAGGGAAATCGCCATACCAAGGGAAATCGCCATGGGGGGTGGCGATTTCCCTTGGTATTTTTAGCCAAATTTGCAAAAAACACCAAGGGAAATCGCCACCCCCCATGGCGATTTCCCTTGGTATTTTTAGCCAAAATGTGTTTTTTTACGCTGGGAAATCGCCATGGGGGTGGCGATTTCCCAGCTAGTGTTAAAACAAGCGGATTTTGGGAAATAATCTAAAATGAACGGTATTTTGGGAATTTTTTTTTTGGCTATATTTAAATAAAAAAACCGAAAAAAAGTCTTATGTTTATATATAAAAATTATCTGATACAGTACTAGTCACAGCAAGTTTAGTAGGGTAACTACCAGTTTGTGTCGGTTATATAAAATTTATTAAAAAATTATTGTAAAATTTAAAACTTCCACTGAAATTATGTATAAAAAAAAGACACATCTATATATAATCAAAGACGGAAAAAAAATTTCTGTCTCTTTTTTATACCTCTTTTGAGTGTTTTTTTAGTGTCTTTTTGACACGTGTCCACCTCCCAATTAAAGCCAAGAATTAAGGAACTAAATTTTGTAAATAATATTATACTTATAACAAGGATCATTGCAGAGTTCACTGCAAAAATAATATATTCATTGCATTTTCTTTTACTATTGACCTGTTCAATTACAGGAATTAATTATCATCTAATTTCCCAACTTCCCACTATAGAATATATGAAATATATGGAGAGTTTTTCAAAAAGGATAACCTGTTTTCAATTCAACCATTGATTAAAAAAACTTGAAAATCCTTAAGCTGACACTATAAATTGAGTTTATAAGGCATGCCATGTCTCATCAATCCAGAAAAAAACATTAAGAATCAGATCAAATGGCTGAAGTGAAGCTGCTTGCAACATGGCCTAGTCCTTTTTATTATAGGGTCGTTTGGGCCCTGAAATTGAAAGGTATAGCATATGAATTCATAGAAGAAGATCTAACCAACAAAAGTCCCCTACTTCTTCACTATAATCCAGTTCACAAGAAAATACCAGTACTCATCCATGGTGGAAACCCAATTTGTGAGTCTATGATTATTCTTGAATATATCGAAGAGAATTGGCCACAAAAATATTCCTTGCTGCCAAGTGATCCATATGATAAAGCCATTGCTCGTTTTTGGATCAAATTTGCCGACAATAAGGTAAATCTTTTGGCTTTCAGACATGCATGGTTTTGCAGCCTGCTTTCTTAATTTTAATTCCATTAGTTAATCTCCAATATTGCATCTTCGATTCTTACAGATTCCAGCAATCTGGATGGTTTTTTGGACCAATGGTGAAGAACAAGAGAAGGCTGTTAAGGATAGCTTGGAAATGCTAAAAACCATTGAAGAACATGGCCTTGGAGAGAAGACATTTTTTGGGGGAGACAAGATTGACATGGTGGATTTAGCTTTTGGTCAACTTGGCCAGTGGTTACAAGTCATTGAAAATGTAACAGGAGTGAAGCTATTTGAAGCTACCAAGTTCCCTCGTTTGCAAAGATGGATCAAAAATTTCGAACAAGTTTCTATAATCAAAGAAAACCTCCCTGATTGTGACCAGATGTTTGCTTTGTTCAAGGGTCGCAGAGAGATGCTATTTTCATCCAAATGACACCATTGTTTTTGTATTTTTGTGATCTAGAACTCATATTGTTGATCTTTCCTATGGAAATAACATGTAGAAATCATGTCTTAGGCCTTAGCACCATGCTATGTTGTTTCGACTCTTCATTTTTCTTTAAGTACTCGTATTCGACACCCATGTCCAATACATATCCGGACATGAGTATGAGGATATAATCCCCCAAGGACCCTCCAAACACATGAAAAAACTTAAAATAAATCAAATATATCCATGTCGGACACATACCCGTGTCCGACACTCACACCCGAGTCGAAGTAACATAGGCACCATGTTCAGTTTAGTTTTCTTTGGACAAGTCCTCTTAGAGCTTTGGATCCTAGTAAAGAATGGAACCTATAGGCAAGGTAGTCAATACCATATCGATACGATGCCAACTACATTACATATAATGTAATGAATGAGCATCCCCTCTCATACCGACTGGTTAGTGTGCCAAATAACACCTTAAATACTATTTTACTTTACAAATTAAGCAATGTAATAAAAAAAATCAATAAATGAAATTTATTTATCCAGAAGAAAGCAATGTAATTAATTAGTAGTTTGTCTCTAGATTTTATTCATAATACCCTCGTGTTATATTTGAAAAGATGAATTTGAAAGAGTGAGTTTAGATTTAATTTGTATGTAAATTGTGAGATGAAATATACATATTATATACAAATTAGTTAAAATTTCATATATTATATATTTAAAAGGATATAAAAATATGAATTTCAAATCTCAAATATATAAGAGTATTTCAAATTCACCAATTAATAAACATTTAACGAATCCATAAATTTGACTTTGTATTCCTAAAGTAAACATCCTAATGGCATTGTTTTACTTTTAGGCCTATTTCGTTGGGTGCAAAATTATTTATTCTTTAGTAAAAGAGTTTAAATTTGATTGTGTCCTTCCAGAATTTATCTTCCAAATAAATTAAACAACACTAAAAATTTGGAACTGCTAGAGGGAATAATGGTTAATGCCAGTGAATAAAAAATAACTGAATCGGTCAATCGAATTAGTTGAATCCGAAATTAGTGATTTATCTAATTTGATATTATATATAAAATCGAGTTTTCTTTGAACCAGTTTAACAGGTAAAAAACCGGATAAAATCTGTAAAAAAAAAAAAAAAAAAAATTCAATTTTTTTTAAGTGATAAGATTTAAACTTTTGACCTCTTTGTCTTATATTAAAGATCATATCACTAAATCAAATATATATTCTTATTAATTATTTACTATATTTATTATTTATTTAACATTAAATTTATTTTTTTAATATATTTAAAAGTATTTTAATCAAACCGATCAATTCAATCGATTGAATCAATTAGATCAAAAATCGAAATTTTGATCCATTCAATTTCTGATCCGATTTTTTAAATTTTGGTTAACGCTCTTTAGTTTTTATATTCGAATATTCAATTTTGATATCATCACTTTAATTAGCGTACCATTTGTTTTATCTTGTGTCATGCATGATGTATCTAAATTGACGGAGTCGAGTCAAAGAGAAATTTTGGCAAGGATTAGAAAATCTCTACTTGTGCATGTTAGGATTAGAAAATCTCGAGATAGGCCCATTCTCCATATTAAGGATTAGTTTTTAGTGTCCCATTATGTGATTTAATGATTAATATATATAATTTTCTGTCCTCAAAAACAAATTCGAATCTCCCATTCTTTGAATAAGAAAAAAAAAAGTTTATTTCATAGTTATCAAATTCGAATCGGATAATGACTCGTTTAGAGTTTCGAGTTTCGAATCAATTGATTCAACTGTTGGATCATTGAAATTATTATTGAATTAATAATAATATTTTAAAATATTATAAATAAAATTATAAATTATATAAACATTTTACTTAATTGTATGCTAGAGTATCGTAGATATTTGATTTTGGTTACTAACATATTATTTTTTCGAAGTTCAATAAAGTTGCTTTAAAGGAAATTACATCGTTACATACAATAGTGAAGATAGTCCAGGACAGGTAAATAAGGTCGCTTCACTTGAAGTTGCTTCACTGAAAGTTTTTTCACAGAAAAGCTTCTAAAAAAAGAAAAGCTCTTATTTATAACAACTCCTGTTCAAAATAGGCCATTTTTAGAAAAACTCTCATTTTCAGAAAAGCTCATTTACAAAAAAGCTTGTGAACGCCTAATTTTGTCCGAGACCTTAAACAAGGTACGTTTTCCTATAAACCCGAGTTTTTAAATTTACCTTATTTTCATGGTTTAGTAGCTTAATATTTGGGTTCGGCAAGGTGAGCATGTTGAATACTTTGACATGGAAAAGTCAACATTTGAAAAGTCAAAATAAGGAGAGTCAAATTGAAAAAGTCAAAGTTGGCAAAATCAAAGTTGACCAAGGTCAAAGTCAAAGGATAAAAAGTCAACTTTGAAAATCAAGATTAAAAAAGGAAAATTGGATATTAAAGAGGTAATCTTGATGATTAAAAAGCCAACTTTGAATATTGGAGGGGTAAGAATAAATGGAATTGAAGTTGAATAAAAATGGTGAAAAACACTTAGTGAAAGATGAAAGACCATTAATTTTATCCAAGTGGTTGGAATTTTTGGTGGAAGATGAAAGACCATTATTCTTATCCAAGTGGATGGGAATTTTTGGTAAAATATGGAAGCCCATTATTTTTATTCAAGTGGTAGGAAAAAATGGTGAAAGATGGAAGCCCACATTTTAAGGTTCCAAATGGTAGGAAGTTGTATAGAAAGATGGGAGAGCCCAACTTTGTAAAAATGGTGGAAGGCCCAACGTTAAAATATAAGAAGAAAAGAAAATGGTGGAAGGCCCAAAGTTAAAGTCAATGAAGGAAAATGGATGAGAAGAAGAAGGGTGGAATTAAAAACAAATACAAGGTTGTTGGGAAAATGTAGGAACAAGTGTAAGGTAAAGTTGTAATAAAATGGAAAAGTGGAGGATGCTCTTAGAAGGCTAAGTGGCAACTTAGTAAATAAGTGAATGAGTCATTAGAAAAAGTACATGATTCATCAAATTAGTACATGAGTCATCTATTAAAAGAGGAAGATCATTGGTGGGTAAAGGAAGAGGTGACAAGTGGTTAAAAAATGGAGAACCTAGAAGAAACTAGAGGAAGCTAGAAGGAAAAAAGAAGAGTAGATCTATGGGAGAGCTAAGGAAGTGGCGGCAATACTAGGGGCTGCCAAGGGAGCATTCGGTCATCTTGAAAAAACAGCAAAGGGAGAAGAAAAAAAGAGGAAGAGGAAGAGAGGAAAAAAAAAAGGGAAAAAAGTGAGGATTCTTGCTAGGAAAGCTAGACTAAGGTAGTCTCTACTTCTTATTCTCCATGGGTTTTCTTTTCTTCTTCTCCTTCATGTTCTTTGCACTTTCTTTTCTTAAAGCTTTAAGGTTTTCAAGAGGTTTTTTTTTTTTTTTCAAAGAGCTTCTCTTCTTCTTCTCTTCTCTTTTTAAAAAAATTAAAGTTTGCAAAAGGTTTTTCTTTTCCTTTTAAAGTGGCGCAAGCCTTGTTTTTTTTTGCTATGTTTCTTTTGTTCATCTTGCTTTGATATATGATTATTGTGGTCTATTGTGGTCATTTGATGATCTCTTTTTGTTTTCTTTTTGAAAATGAAGAAGTTATGAGCTTGATGATCTTATATTTTTCTAAGTGATGGTTAGACCGGATTAATCATCCATGTGGCCAATTTTGAGCCAACTTCTTGTTTTTAAAAAAATCATTCTCTACTATTTCTTATTATCATTTTTGTTATCTTTGATGATTGCATATTGTTTACTATGGTTTATTGTGGAGCATTCTTGATGTTGCATATTTTTCTTCTCTTTGAAAAAGTGTGTTATGGCTTGATGATCTTGAGCATTTTTGCTCTAAGTGATGGTTAGGTCGGATTAACCATCCATGAGGTCAACCTTGAGCCAATCACTTTATTTTCATTAAAACATGTTTTAAAAATAATTTCCAATTGATTTTGATTAGGATTAATCAATAGTCCATAGCCAAAGTCTTGTTTTTCAAAGTGTTGGGAAAATCAATATTTTAAAGGTTGGATATAGAGATTGTGGGCAACATGTGTCAAATGCATTTATTTTGAAATAAAAAAACTGTTTTAATCCCATTTAAAACACCCTTAGCCGAACCTACTAGGGTAGTTTTCAAAGTCATTTTGTTGGTTTTTAAAGGTTTATAAATGATGTTTTAAGAAAATTGAGCTTTGGAAGTTAAAAACGAGCTTTAAAACGAATCAAAGTTTGTATTTTGTCTTAGAAAGAGAGGGGGCTGGCCGAAACCTTTAGAAGGCCCAAAATTTGTTTTTTGGGTCTTTTTCAAAGTATACTAACTAGGTCTTGATAAAACGAGCTATGGGCAGCTAAAACGAGCTTAAAAAATGAGTTAAAATTCGATTTCTACACTAGAGGGCATTCGGCCAAGCTTTCCTTTTAAAAAAAATGAATCTTTTGTTTTCTTCAGTTTTAGAAAGAAAAAAAAAAAACATTCCATTAAGGTTAATCGAGGAGCATTCGGATGTCCAAACAATGGCATTCAAATGCCTCTTTTTTTTCTTCAAGTTAATTAACCTAAACTTGCTTCGAGGCTATCCAAATACCTTTTCCATAAGTATTCGGATTTCCCCTTTAATCCGAATAAAAATCCCTGCCCAAAAATCCGTCTTTGTCTAAGTCCAGTTTAAGTTTCTTTCAAAGGTATTCGGCTACCTCCATAGGTATTCAGATGCCCTCTCTTTAAGAGAGAAAAACATTCCGATAATGGTCCTGTTTTAGTGCATTTCATATTTTCAAAAATATGTTTTCCAAATTTGTCATAAAAAATGTGCTTTCTCGGTTACATAAACATTTGGCAAGAATACTTTCTTAGTCTTTGTTCGGTTTTTCGGGGAGGTTAGGAAATTCTTCAACGCAAGTGTTTATGAAATCATAAAGTATGATTTTCATTTTACTCGAAATTACGTACGTGCTAAGTGAGAGAATATTTTTCCAAACTTTGTCGGGTCTGCTGGGGAGTTCGATTAAATTTTCTGACGTTATGTAATTTCAAACAAATAAATACATAAAAAAAAGAATTTTTAAAATATGGTTGTATGCATATTCTTGTTTATATTCTTTAATAATTGTGGTTTATACTATGTTAATGATTATGTTATTTGATGGTTAATATTTATATGATTTTTGTTTATGATATTTAATGATTGATTTTCGTGTTAATCTCATGTTCATGATATTTGTTAATTAATGTCCATATGATTTTTTGTTTATGATATGATCTTGATTATCCCATGTGATAATTGTTGCTTAGGTTAATTTCTTGTTTATGCCATGTGATAGTCAATGTCCATATTACTTTGCTTATATTGCATATTAATATTTGTTTTGCATATTCATATCTATTTAAATGAATTTGAATGCATATAAAAAGCGACGTTTTAATAATAAACGAGGCAATATTCTCGAGTTAAAATAATTCATGAGTTCTTTGTTGGGTCTTCCGAGGAGGATGTCATCAATTATCATTGACAACGGAATATCCTTTTAAAAAAGGAGTATGATGCGAAGGATTTTAAAACGAGAAAAATCCTATGTTTTGTCGAGTCTGCCGGGAAATATAGAAAATTTTATGATAATAAATTTCGAATCATTCTCAAATAATATGATTATTTTCTAAGAGAATTATCTTTAAATACTGAATTCAAAACCAACTTTTATCGAGACTAATGATAACACATGATTAATAAAGTATTGTTTTATATGAGCGTTGTGAGGGTGCTAATACATTTCCCGCACGTAACCGACTCCCAAACCCGTCATTGTTTTTTCTCTAGTTTAAAACGCGGACTTTAAAATTTGTTTTAAAAAGGATTTTAATTAGTTTTAAATTTCTTTATAAAAACCAGTTTTAATAAGTGGCTAATCACACCTTGCCAAAAAAGATTGGTGGCGACTCCCTTTTTTTAGGTTTTTCAAAACCCGTATTATTTATGAGGACCTAGTATCTTTTTCATCCCGAATGTCATTTAGCGGTCGAGAGATCGTTATGACAGCTTGACGACTCCGTTGGGGATTTTTTAGAGAGTCAGGCCTAAAATTAATCATTTGTTATCAAAAGTCTCAGTCTATTGATTTTAATCGGTGTTTCAGTATAATTCCCATATATTTTCTTAAATAAAGAGGATTTCTAAAAAATAATAATTTTTTTATAAATATGTTCATTCACATGCATATTATTATTGCTCTCTGGTTAATAATTGCGTTACATTATTTGATTTTTTTTAATAAACTTTCTGGATATTTGGAATAAAGGGTTGTAGAATAGGTGGTGAAAGATTTGTTTTGTTCCTCCTCACACACTACACTTGCATTTGCATAACATGAGCTTTATACACGGGCTTTGTCCTTTTTAAATGGAAGTAAAGTAAACTACGTCTTCATGACTAACAATCTGCATGGGCTAGTGAAACACTTCCGGAGTATAATATACCTACGCCTTCGTGATTAACAATCTGCATGGGTTAGAGAAATATGCTCATTTTTTTTGCCCAAACCCATATTTTGAGCCTAATATTTTTGTCCAAACCCTCCAAAATATGGGCAAACCTTCGTGCTTGGACGGATAACTCGACCCTTGAGCAAATCTAATTGGCCGCTAATTTATGAGTTTTTCTCTCGTAAAGATTGCTTTTCTTTCTTAAAGCATTACATTTTCTTTCTTTGTTTTGTATATTATGTTTTAGGTTTTATTTCCAATTCAAAATAAATGTTTGTTATACACATTACTCACCTAAGTCAGATGCGACACACGTGTTAAGTTTCTTTACTTGACGGCGAGTTTTTTTTACTTTTAGTTTTTTTTATTAATTTTTTAGTTTTAGTTTTAAATCGACCCAACGAGAGAATAAAATACAAACCTCAATTTTATTTGTTATTTTTTTACCTCCTATAAATAAAAATATACACTATACAATAAGATCTAAATATTTTTTTAAAATGCATATAAAAATAACATTTGAAAATGTATTTATATTATATAATTTTAAATAAATAATTTTCATAAATTTAATTTTCATAATTAACAAAATATTATTATATTAATATTATTATAATTTAAAAATAAATAATATAAATAAATGATTATTATTTATAAAATTTAATTCATTATAAAAATTATAAAAAAATTAAAAGAACCCCAAACGAGACTTAATTCTAGTACAATATTAAAAAATGGGTCTCATTCTCCTATGTAGAAAAGGAAGATGGGCAGATTAGTTATTTACACGTCACGTGATATTTTTCAATTTTTCAATCTTTTTTTTTTAAATGTAAATTATATATTTAAAAAATAAAAGTAAAAATATATATTTTATTATTATTAATTATATAAAAAATTAGGGTTGGATGGATATTAATATTTTGGTTTTTATATTGAAAATTTTAAAAATTATTATATTCATAAATGGTTGTAAAAATTAAAAATATTGAATAATAACATAAGTTGATGTAAGTGATTTTTTTTTTAAAAAAAAATTTAAGAATTAAATCAAAAGAAAAATATAATAATGGTTAAATGGTGAAAAAACTATATTAAATGAGATTATTTTATAATAGTTGTTGGGTTCTTTTTTTATAATTCTCGATATAAATTATGGATATCAATATAGTTTAAATGAATTAAGTTTGGAGATAAAAGACTAATTTACCATTATATTATAGATGAATATTGAATTTTGTCATTCTATTTTGATTTTATTGAATTTTGTCTACTTTCATTTGTAGTGGTTTTTTAACTAAACCTAATGAAAATAGAATATTCTGTTAATGCTCAAAACGTGTTGGACCAGCTCTCTTAATGCTCACTTTGTTCATGTTGTGGATCTTCTTGGTGATCCATGAAAGTAAATCAATTTCTTTCGCTTTTCTTTTCTTTCTTTCATTTTTTAAACTTTTTTGTATCTTTTGTGTGATCGATCTAGCTAGAGACGGATGAATCCGGTTATAAGTTTTAGTTTTTTATTTTGGTTTTGGGGCTTATAGTTAATTATAGGACATGTAGCGATTTTTCACGACTATCCATATGTCAAAAAATAGGTAATCCACAATTTTTTTTTTTTTTTTTTTTTTTTTGTTCAGGAAGACTTGAGTTTTCTATATTTATACAAGATTGATGGTTTGTAAATTCTAACAAATAAGATGTGAAAGAAGAGCCCACAAATAAACTTCCAAGCTTGATGGAAAGGCATTGTTAGAGTAAAATTGTGTGATTTTGGTGAAGTTGACCCATTCCATGCATTGCAAGCCAAGAAGTAATCTTTGTCTGATTCTCATGTATTCTTTCCATTTCCAAAAAAAGTAAACGTAACTACAAAGATCCTTCATTTTTGGCTCCTCCAAATCATATAAATTATAAATTCTATCATATTAATTTACTTTCATAAATAAAAAATAAAAAAAGAGCCTATTAAAATATATTAATCATGTCTAAAGTAGGAAGAGGTAACTTCATGATTCTGATTTTGATCCTAGTAATCTCGAGCATGGCTGAAGCAGGAATAGGTAATTTCTTTAAGAATGCGAGATTCCATGTTCATTTACTCAACCGGGTGAGAAGCAATGCTCACCCAGTAATGGTTCATGTCAGGTCGCAAGACGATAATTTAGGGGAGCATGCTGTTTGGAGAAATGGTGATTTTCAGTTCAGCTTCAATCTCAACTTTTGGGATAGCACTCTTTTCTATTGTGAGTTTAAACATGGTAACAAGACCAAGACGTTTGATATTTTTGTTGATGGTGATTATGAAACTAGGGTTTGCTTTAGGCCTCAGAAGACTGTTTATTGGAAGGTCAAAGATGAAGGTTTTTACCGCAGTTGTGATGATAAAAAGTATGTGAAGATACATGATTGGGGTAAATGGTAAACGATGATCAGCATCATTCCCTCTTTTTCTTTTTCGTTCTCTTTGCCTTGCCTTGCCTATATATATAAATAAATGAAAAACTTTACAGTTTTTTAATCTCGCTTGTGGAGTTAAAAAACTCCACACGAGTTTTCATATATATGAAATGTAGATGCCTTATGGCTCTTTTCAAATAAATAAAAAATAATTAATGACAAATCATGAATGTGTATCTTGGATTTATCCATATACATTTTGTTCTATATATTTGAGAATTGATACTATTTTTTTTTTTTGGATACTAAGAATTGGTACTATCATCTGAGTGAAAGATAAGTCCTTAATTGGTACTATCATCTGAGTGAAAGATAAGCGTTTCCTTAACCCGAATGGATTTATCCATATATGAACAAATAATGTTTAGGACTCTCGACGTTGGGATAATTGTTTAATCTATTTGCTCAAGAAGGTTTCGCCTAGACTTGCAAGAAATAGGGATTTTGGAGGTTTTCTCTATGATGTTTAAGGTTTCGTATGGTTTTAAACGAAGTGTCAGCGAGATAAAATTGGGGCCAATTGTGCCATTAATGCTGTTTGGAGAGCAGAAAGAGAAAATGTGAGACCGTGTTGTCTCCCTCTTCTTCTACTAGAGCTTGAAGCGCTAGTAGAGATAAAGACACTCCAGTGGGGGGCCTTTTTCTATTTTACCTTCCACGTTAACTTTCACTTGACTTTTTTGTTTTTAATATAATTTTTTTATTATATAATAAATAATAATAAATTTATTATTATATAATAAGTTAGCAAATATATAAATTTTATTATTGTATAAATCTAATAAATATAAATATTAAATATAATTAATATGAATTAATTAATTAAAAATAAATAATTACAAAAATAATACAAAAATGTTATTTGATATATTTTTATTATTTTTATTTTTATTATCTATTAATAAAATTATTATTTGATATGAATATAATTTTAATAAATTTTAATTATTTATTAATTTCATAATATCAAATAATCTAAAATTTTCATATGTATTCACACATTTTAATCTAATGTTCTTAATAATAATTTTTTCATCTTAATATAATTCATCATATTGCCGCTGCTATTTTTCCATTCAAACATATATCATTCTATTAACTTTAATCTCATTATTATAATAATAAATCTCACTATTACAATAACTAATTTTATTTTAAACGAATAATGGAGAAAGAGTGTACATTTTGTGCGCATTATCTATCTTACTATAAAAGAATAACGGTTGTCAAGAGATATTCAATTTTATCTTTTTCAAAGTAAGTGACGTCTGCTCTAATTAAAAATTATGTGGACTGAACGCGTCCTCTCATATGAACCAAGTGAGCTTTTTAGATGTTTGGGTTTGATAATCGTGTTCGTGTATTTTTATATGTCATAAATATGTTTAAGGTATTATATATTTATGTAAATTTTAATAAGTTAATAATTCATGTTATAAAGATTTTAACATGTTCGTGTATCCTTGTCATGTTTGTGTTACTTTTTCGTGTGGTGTTATTTTTAGTTATTTTCCATGTCGAATTCGTATTGTGTAATCGTATTATGTACAAAGTTATCAGGTCCTAATTAGTGTAATAGTTCATAACTCACTCAATTACTCATGAATTATGTAATCACTTTAATGTCCCACTGTCATAACGATCTCGCGATCACTAAATAACGTTAGGGGTGGAAAAGATAATTTGGTCCTCGTAAATACTATTATATTGGTTTAGAAAAACCTTAAAAAAAAAGAGTTGCTACCAATCTTTTTGGCTAGGCGTGATCGATTAACTATTAAAACCGGTTTTTGTAAAAAAATTTAAAATTAATTAAAATCCTTTTTAAAACCAATCTTAAAGTCCGCGTTTAAAACCAGAGAAAAACAAAAGCGGGTTCGTGAGTCGGTTATGTGCGGAGAAAGTATCAGCACTCCCATAACGCCCGTATAAAAAGGTACCTTATTAATCACGTGTTATCATTGATCTCGATAAAATTTGATTTTAGATTCCGTATTTTAAAATAATTCCTTTAAAAACAATCACATTAGTTAAGAATGATTACGGTATTTATTATAATCACAAAACTTTCTATATTCCCCGGCAAACCTAGCAAAAGATAAAAAAATTCTTCGTTTTGAAATCATTCAGGTCATTCTCTCTTTTTTTTTTTAAAGGATGTTCTATTGTTAATGATAATTAATGACGTCCTTCCCGACAAACCCAGTAGAGAACTCATGAATTATTTTAACTCGGGAACTTTGCCTCGTTTTATTAAAGCGTTAGTTTTTAAGTGCATTAAAACTCACTTATTATAAACATGAATATGCAAAGCATTATTAATGTAGACACCTAATTTTGTCCGAGCCCCCTAAACCAGGTAAGTTCCTCTTTGTACTTCTCAGAAGCAAAGAAACTCCCTTTATCCCACATATGGTTCTCCAATACTTGTGATTCGGAGTTCAACACGAAAAGTCAATCTGAAAAAGTCAACTCTAAAAAAGTCAACCCCAAAAATTCAACTACTAAAAAAATCAACACTTAGTCAAAATCAAGATTTAAGGATTAATTGAATAATGGTGAAAGAATTTTGATAATCCGAGGTCTACAACGAAAAATATAGAGTTCGAAAAATGGGTTACGAAAATTCAGTGTAGGGGAATACCTAATTCGGCAAATTTGGAGAAAACTGCAGAGATGACCCGATTCGGTAAAATTGAAGCTCCCAGTTGATGAAGAATGAATAAACAAAAATAGCCCAAGGTTCAGTTTGAAGTGGATCCCAAGGAAGAGTCGGTTAGAAGAAAAAACGAAAAACGAGAAAATTCTCGATATTGAAAAAAAAAAGGAACAACCAAATCGGAGAGAAATTTGATTGTAAAAATTGGGCTTTTTGGAATAACTCCAATTCAATATATAACAAAGGAAGTGGAAAAAGAAAATCCGAAAATCGGATCCATTTTGAGTAAAACCGAGATTTCGAGGGTTAAAGGGTAATCTTGGAAAATCCGAAAAAATAGAATCCGAGCTCGAAAAATTACGAAAACTTTCAGATCTGAATTTTATATTATATGGAAGATATTGGAGAAAGAAAATCAGGGATGATTTTGATTTAAATTAATTCCTTAATGGAGTTTTAATTTGAGTTAAATATATTATATTTGAACTTTACAATTTTAATTGGATTTTAAAGCCCAATGTTACTTTTGGATCTAAGGACAATTTGAGCCTTATCCATCTTTTTTTTTTTAATTTTTCTTTTTCTATTTTTCTATTTTTTTTTTTTAATTCTCGAAAAATAAGAACTGGAAAAAAAATGAAAAATCAAAGAAAATAAAAAAAAAAAAAAAAAAAAGAGAAAGGAAAAAAAAAAAAAAAGTTGAACCAGACTCCCAGTCTAAAAGTTGAACCATATATTTGAGAAAACCTCTAATATCCCTATTTTTTTGCAAGTTTTGGCAAACCCTTCTTGAGCAAACAGATTTAACCGATATCCCAACCTGGAGAATCCTAATAATGTTCGCCCCTTTTGCTTTTAGGGTTAAGGAAACACTTACCTTTTCACTTAGATGACACTATCAATTCTGAAATATATGGAACAAAATATGGATAAATCCAAGATACACACATCCATGATTTGTCATTAATTATTGTTTATTTATTTCAAATGAGCCACATCATACGGCATCTACATTTCATATGAAAAACTCCAATTTTGAAGAACAAGATTTAATTTCTTCAAAGAAAGAATTAGGTAATAAAATAAAATAAATATTTATTACATATTAGCAAAGAGAAAGATGGAATAATGCTGATCATCATTTACCAGTTAGCCCAATCATGCATCTTCACATAGTTTTTATCATCACAACTGCGATAAAAACCACTATCTTTGACCTTCCAATAAACAGTCTTTCGAGGCTTATTGCAAACCGTACTTTCAGATTTAGGTAAACCATATACAAAAATATCGAACGCCTTGGTCTTGTTACCATATTTAAACTCAGAATAAAACAGAGTGGTTTCCCAAAAGTTGATTTTGAAACTGAACTGAAAATCACCATTTTTCCAAACAGCATGCTCCCCAAGATTATTGTCTCCCGACTTGACATGAACAATTAGCGGCTTAGCATCGCTTCTCATTCGGTTGAGTAAATGAACATGGAATCTCCAATCCCAGTAGAAACCTAATCCTGGTTGAGCCATGCTCGAGATTACTAGGATCGAAATCAGAATCATGAAGCTACTTCTTCTAACTTTAGACATGATTAATTGCAGTATATATTGTTAATGGGGTTTTTCTTTTTATTTATTATTTATGAAAGTAAATTAATATGATAGAATTTATATGATTTCGAGGAGCCAAAAATGGAGGGTCTTTGTAGTTACGTTTACCTTTTTTTTTTTTTGAAATGGAAAGAATACATGAGAATCGGACAAAGATTACTTCTTGGCTTGCCATGCATGGAATGGGTCAACTTCACCAAAATCACACAATCTTACTCTAAAAATGCCTTTCCTTCAAGCAGTGAAGTTTATTTGTGCTGCAAAAGTGGCTTTTCTCTCGCATGTTATTTGTTAGAATTTGCAAACCATCAGTTTTGTATAAATATAGAAAAGTTAAAAGTCTTTGTAAAAAAATAAAAAATCGGATAGTCTTGAAATTTTGCTACATGTCCTCTAATTAATTACTTTGATTTAATTTGATTTAAATTTAAAATATATTTAAATAATAAATTATATTTCTTTCTTTTCTATTTTCAAAATAATTTTTTACAATTATTATATTTATGTGGGACTTAGTTAATTTGATAGTATTACTTTAGAATCTTTTAAATATTTAAAAATATTTTTTAAACAATAATATACAATAAAAATATAAAATTAATACTTTTAATCAAATATTAACATGCAAATAGTTTTTCAATTTTTTTTTAAAATCAATTTCGAATTTAAAAATTTAAACTTTAAAAAACATATTAAGACCAAATAGCTTAAACTCAAAAACAAAAAGGCTCTAAATCATCATACTCTAAATTATTCAATAAGAGAATTCTTTTCATATTTGTCTCTTTTGTACCGCCTCTCTCTTTTTTCTCTTTCGTTCTCAATTCCTGTAACATATTTAAATTGATATTTTGCTTTCTACTCTCATTCTTTTCAGCATTTAACTCTCTATTCTTGTTGTTTATCTATGTTTTTTTCTTTATAAATTTCAAGCATTTGACTTTTTTAGGATATGGGTTTTTACTCATTGTTGATTCCATATTTGGAAGAAAATGAAAAGAAAAAAAAAAAAAACCTTCACCTCGTGTCCAGTCGTGTCTGAACGTGTCCAAACGTGTCTTGATCATATTTTGACCGTATCCGATAAATTTTTTTTTTTGCGTGTTCTCGTATGTCCAACACGTATTCTACTTTATCGAAACCGTGCTCATATCAAACAAGTATCCCATACTTGGACACTCTCCTACACAGAATGTCTGTGTTTCATAACCTACGAGCATACAAATTTCAATTAGTTGTCAATCAAAACTTAGCAAAATCCTAGCCTTAGATGACTTTATATACTACTACAACCCATGAAAGTCAAAGAGATATGAGTTCAGTTCTCAACAAAATATATATTTTTTCTCAATCGTTTCTCGTTTTTCTTTCATGGTTCAATCGAAATATTCTTTTATGATGGTTGTGCTTTCTTTTTTCACTCTATAATCTCAATTTTTTTCAATTTATTATTACTGCTATAATTATCTTGAGATGTGAAATTAGTTATTTTGTCGTTTTAAATTGATGTATGCTATTGGTTGATTTATGTTCTCATAAGTTATATTTTTATCGAGAAAAGAATCTGAAGCAAGTTTAAAAATTAGATTACTCATCAATTTAATTTTCGATGTTACTATTTTTTTTATAGATTTTTTATTTATTTATTCATGATTCTAAAGCTTCATAGTTTGTAATTTTACCTTCCGATTACTTGAAAAATTAACCATTTGAAAATGGTAACCATAATTGCAATATGACAGCTTTCATGGTTTGTCTTCTTGCAACGAGCTTATATGTTTATATGCCTTTTATATATGTGTTTGAGATCTTGCACCTAGAACTGTTCAAGGTCGGATAATTCGTCTGATCCGATAGGTCCAACTATATTGTGTTAGGTTTGGATAAAAATATTTTTGATTTGGGCTGGTCCGGTTTAGTTCGAATCACTGTTAACTAATAAAAAATTATTTAAATTTAATTATAAAAATATAAAAATATTAATATAAAAATAATTTTGTTCAATTTTTTATTATTATTTAAACAATAAACTAAATCGACTTGAATAAAAAAATAAAAAAAATTCGAGCTGTGACCCGACTCAACCTATAAGTAGATCTACTTACACGGAGTTCATATCTTCCATCAAGTGGCAACCTTAAACTATAAATACATTTTATAAGTGTTTGAAATCCTGTAATGAGTTTATATTATTTGTACATTTTATTCGTTGGTATAAACATAAGAAAAACTTTTACTGGTGCAGCATACTTAATTCAGCTTAAACACAATTTATTCGAATCTCAAGTCGTTTTTCATTTCTGATTAAACTTTGCAATTCAATCTTATCTTTATTATGACTTTTTCTTTTTGTTACTTGGTTGGCCATAGATAGGGATGACAAAATCCGATTCGATTGATAGATTTCGAACCGATCCAATTCGAATGGAGAGGTTTTTTTTTATTTGAACAATGGAGGCGGAGCGGGGCGGTGCGATTTTTTTCGTTTGAAAGGCGGGGATGGAGCAGTTGTGGTAATTGCCTGCTCCGCACCGCCTCGTCCCGAATACTGAAATTACAATTTTATCCTTAAATATTTAACTTTTAAAATAATAATAAAATAATATAATATAATTAAACTTATTCTTTTTCTTTTTAAAAACCTAAACCTAATACTTTATTTTTTTCTCTTCCTAGATTAGAAACATGTTTATATTGAATTTATATTTAAATTTTTTTACAATGCTTTATTATTTGAAAAAAATAAAAATAATTAATAAATATCGAATGGGGCGGAGCAGGGCGGGACGGTTATGGATATAAACAACATCCATGGAGGTGGTAGTAGTATTGAAATTTCAACATCCACGGCGGAGCGGGGCGGGGCAGAGCAGTACTATGGCTGGGGGTTGGCGGATACTGCAAAATCCGCACCCGCCCCGCTCCATTGCCATCCCTAGCCATAGAGGTGCTCATGGGCAAAGTCGGGTTGGGTTTAGGTATGGTATCAACATCATATACATTTGTTCAAATCCGACCTGACTCGAAATATAGGTCTCAAATTCTGCCCAAACCCGTCCGTATTTGTAAATGGGTATCTCAAACCCGTTTAGACCCGCCCATATTATTTTTTTCCTAAAAACATTTAAGCAAATATTTTTTTATTATTTAATTTTTAATAATTTTATCTTTTTTTTTTATTAAGTTCCAAAACATTAATAACTTAGCATATTTTTAAATATTTATACTATAATATTATTTTTTATATGATATAAATTGCATAATATATAAAATTTAAAATTTAAATATTATATATTATATAAATGAAAAACAGGCCGGGTCGGACTGGGTCGGGCTCGGGCCTTGATGTTGGAGTCAAGGCCCGATCCATTTTCTAAATGGGCCTCATTTTTTTTTTTGCCCAAACCTATATTTTGAGCTTAATATTTTTGTCCAAATCTTTCAAAATATGAATAGACTTTCGTGCTTGGACGGATAGCCCGACCTTTGAGCAAATCTAGTTAGCCGTTAATTTATGAGTTTTTTTCTCGTAAAGATTGCTTTTCTTTCTTAAAGCATTATCTTTTCTTTCTTTGTTTTGTATATTATGTTTTAGGTTTTTTTTCAATTCAAAATAAATGTTTTTTATACCTATTACTCACCTAAGTAAGATGCGACACACGTGTTAAGCTTCTTTACGGCGATTTTTTTTACTTTTAGTTTTTTTATTAATTTTTTAGTTTTAGTTTTAAGTCGACTCAACGAGAGAATAAAATACAAATATCAATTTTATTTGTTTTTTTTTTTTACCTCCTATAAATAAAAATATACACTATACAATAAGATCTAAATATTTTTTAAAAATGCATGCATTTATATTACGTAATTTTAAATAAATAATTTTCATAAATTTAATTTTCATAATTAATAAAATATTATTATATTAATATTATGATTTTTAAATAATATAAATAAATTATTATTATTTAATAAAATTTAATTTATAATTAATTTATAATTATTAATTAATTATAAAAATTATAAAAAAAATTAAAAGAACCCCAACGTAAGGACGAGACTTAATTCTAGTACAATATTAAAAAAGGGTCTCATTCTCCTATGCAGAAAAGGAAGATGGGCAGATTAGTTATTTACACCTCACGTGATATTTTTCAAAATTTCAATCTTTTAAAAAAAAATTAAATTATATATTTAAAAAATAAAAAAATATATTATTATTAATAATTATATAAAAAATTAGCGTTGGGTGGATATTAATATTTTGGTTTTTATATTGAAAATTTTAAAAATTATTATATTCATAAATGGTTGTAAAAATTAAAAATATTGAATAATAACATAAGTTGATGTAAGTGATTTTTTTTTTTTTTAATTTTAGGAATTAAATCAAAAGAAAAATATAATAATGGTTAAATAGTGAAAAAAACTATGTTAAATGAGAGTATTTTATAATAGTTGTTGGGTTCTTTTTTTATAATTCTCGATATAAATTATGAATATCAATATAGTTTAAATGAATTAAGTTTGAAGATAAAAGATTAATTTACCATTATATTATAGATGAATATTGAATTTTGTCATTCTATTTTGATTTTATTGAATTTTGTCTACTTTCATTTGTAGTGGTTTTTTTTAACTAAACCTAATGAAAATAGAATATTTTGTTAATACATTTACCATAAATTTTGAATAAAACGTAAAATATGATATGAATATTCCATATGTAGTCACATTCGAACCAGTTATTATTTATTTTTTATTAAATTTTATATTAAAATAAATACTTTTCAAATATTAAACTGAAAATAAACTAATTTAAATTTATCAAATAGAATAAAATCCCAAAAAAATAAAAAATAAAAGAGTGAGAAAGTAATTGGGTTTTATAAAAAAAACCCCAAGAACGTAATTAAATTTGGTAAAAAAATATTGACGTTACTTTTACCAAACTCAGTTACTTTCGTTTTTTTTGATCCGACTTCTTTTTATTTGATAAACTAAAATTAATTTTTTTTTAAATATATTTTTAAATTAAACATTTAAAAAATATTTATTTAATTTAAAATTTAAAATTTATAAATAAATAATAAATTCTTCTAACGTGATACGTCACAATGTATATTTTTTCTACATGTGAAATATACTCATCATATTTTATGTTTTATTCAAAACATATTTTAAATATATTAATAGAATATTTTAAAAATATTTTATTTTCCATTAGTTTTTCCGAAGATTACTAAAAATAAAAATACAATGGTGAAATTTAAATAAAAATTAAAAGTAAAGTAAAAAAATTCAATAAAATTAAATAGTGTGGCTAATTCAAATATTCATCTATATTGTACTGACAAATTTGTTCTTTATCCCTTAAATATGATATCATTTTTTTTTTTACATATAAAATACATACTAAATTTTAAAATGCATTTAAATCTCAAATGTCGATAATATTTAATTATATTATGATTTTTAATTTTATATTTATGTAATTTATTGATATACAAAATTAACCCTACTAAACTATTTTCAAAATCTACTCTATACTATATAAAAAAATCTAATTGAATTAATATCACAAATCAAATAACACTAACTCAGTTAATAAAATTACAAAAAATAAAAAATCAATAAAACTAATTATATCATTCAATATTTTATATAATAATTTTTTTTTTATAAAAAATTACCTATTTTTTACTTCTAAAAGTCCTACTGACTTTTTTAAAAACTACTATTTTTTTATATTTAATTTTTTAAAACACGACTTTTATTTCAAAATATTTTTCACTCACATAGTGAATGAATGTATAAAATTTTAGTAAATATAAAAATAAAGAAAAACCAACAAAAAATTTACTCAATTGATAAGGAAACGAGCTCTTTATTGTTTTTTTTTTTTTCAATACAAAAAAAATTCCCAAACTAAAGATAAAAAAAAAATTGCAAATGTTAATATTTGAATTTTAAACTTACTAAATGTCATTTATTGACATTTATTAAGAATGACTACCGTATAAATCAACTAAATTAAACCTCAAATTTAGCTCTCTTTTATTGTTAATCATGTTCAATCCTTGTGAGAATAATTAAAATCTTGATTTGGATCTCGAAAAAGAAAATTAGATCACACAAAGTCTGAAAATACCCTAACCATAATTAAAAAAAAAAAAATAGAGCAAATTTCTTACAATCGTAATTTTAGACTCATTTCTTTCCTTATCAATATTTCCTTCAAGAACAAACAAGCGAATAGAAAATAAAGTCTCAAAACCACTTGAATTTAGATATTCATTGAATTTATTTCAATCACGAGTAAACAGTACTAAAAGCATAAACAGTAAACAAATCATTCTATAATTTATAACAGCAAAAAGAATGTTAATAACTAAAAAAATCAGCTCAAAAATAATCCTCCAATAAGTTGTTAAAACTTTTATTAGGTAAACAAACATGAAGAGCAGAACCTTACCTGTTATCCCACCAATGGGATAGGGATATTGGGATGGCTTTCCTTTCCTGCTATGTTTTGCTGGCAGTGGCAAATGGTAGCCTTCACTTCCCACAACATTTCCATGGAAATTACTTTAACAAAAAGGGTCTTCCTTAACAGTTTCAGATTATGAGGAAGATGATCTAGAAGATAAAGAAATAATGATCAAATCCGATAATACTCTCAATACAGAAATAAGTTTCTTTCCAATTTTTTTTTTTTTTATTTAGCTTAATGTGAACAAGGCCAAGGAACATAAAAAGGCTTGCATGAACAGAAAACAGACCAATTCTGGACAAAGAGTTGACAGAAAGGTATCACCAAACTTCAGGACGGAGCTCGCCAGTTGCAGGGGGCATCCATCTCCCAGAATTGTATACATTTTCACCTACTTTCCAACCTGGCACATCCTTCATCACGTCGGCCTCATACTCGAGATACTTCTTCCACTCTTTGACAAATCTAAAGAAAGAAAGAAAGAAAGAAAGCAAACATGGAAATACTCAACACACTTCAGCTATGGAAATCAATAAAGTAGTCTGAATAGTTAAAATACCGTTCATCTTCTTCAGCTTGAAGCACTGGCAGTATCGCTCTGCGTGCAGCATACTTTTCTTCCTTCAGTGCCCTACAAGATGTAAATATTTCAGTCCTCTTTTCTAAAATGAAAAAATAAATAAATAAATAAAAACAAAAGTGGCATTTGGCATATGTATTCAATTTAGTTTTCCATAATAGAAACTAAATCATGGCAAAAAAATGGAAATAAAGCAGCACTAGTGTATGGGATATCCAAAATAAAAAATCAATAAACACAACTGTCAATCAAGCTTATTTAGATTTGAAACATGCATTTCAGAAAAGGGTACTTAAAATGAAGAGAAAAGCAATCATTTTCTTTAGGGGGAGCATGAGAGAAGACTGCCCTACTCCTGTACTATGTTGCTCCGACCCTTCATTTTTCTTGAAGTATCCTTGTCTGACGCATATTTGGACATGGATATGGGGATATGACCCTCCAAGGACACTCTAAATACATGGAAAAACTTAATGCAGCTTTAAGAGCAAAAGATACAATAGGGTTTGCTTGATAAGAGCAAAAGATACAATAGGGTTTGCTTGATAAGAGCAAAAGATACAATGCAACCAACCTATAATTACACAAAACTTAATGCAGCTTTAAGTATCAACTTTTATCCAGTGTTGTCAAGGCGTGCACCTACGCCTTAGCGCTAGATAACAAAAGCGCCTCAGACCCTTTCGGGCAAGACGCATTTGATCAGGCATATGCCTAGTGCGTCTAGGCGCGTTTTTTTGTAAAGCAATAGCCGTAAAAAAAGCCCGCCTGATTGAAGTTCTCTTTAATTTTTTTAATTTTAGCTTTTTTCTTTTTCATTAGATGTACCTTTATTAGTAAGAAAGGGGATAGTATCAAACTCTCTACTTCTCAATATTTGAATATTCGACAACAGACTTGGGACCATACGGAAATCATGCATATTGGCCAACAAAAAATTTGCATGTTTTGTAAATAAATTGAACCACTCTTTAGAGTTTATTATCATAATTATATATCTTAAGCTTATTATATATATATATATATATATATATATATATACACACACACACACACACACACACACAGAGACACACATACAAAAACACACATATATACATATTGTGTTTTACTTCACTCAGGCGAACGATTTTTTTTGCGCCTTTCGTCTAAGACAATATAAGGGTTCTAACGCCTTGTGCCCTAGACAACACTACTTTTATTTGTACCTTCATTCATCTCACGCTATGATAGTTAAACTATGTATCCTCAAAACAGACCTGAGCTTATTCCATTTGTTTTATTTATTTATTTATTGCATGCTATTTCATTATGCCTTTTTATCACAAAGATCAACTAAATTAATGTAGAGAGAATCTCAAACATATCAATACAGGAAAGATAAAAGCAATGCATGGCTACCTAATTGGAATACATAAACCATCTTGCCTACCACCCATTAAATTAAGAAGCTAAGTGCCTCAGCCGGATAAGATACTACACGTAATGGCTAACTACATTTTCACTTTTCCAACCCTTTAACATAAAAAGGAAAAGACGGATAGTTCATGCTTCAATCTAGAAGCCTTATTTCCTAGTGAGTCTAAGATGGTCAGAAGCTAAGAAAATACAGAAACCCCATCAAATATATAGCTTTGAGATCAATTATACAATTTAATTACTGCCTGATATTATCAATATTCGTACCTGCACTAGTGCAGTTGGAAAATCACCTTAAAGTCTCTATGCTCAATACAACATATAATGTGGATTAAAGCAGTTTTAAGAATCACTAAATCTGCAAATGAATCCTTCACAAAACAATTAAGTAAGCATTAGAATCAATCTATGAAGCACGGACACAAGGGAAAGCCCCTTATACTGGTGTCGTACACGCCACCAACATGGCAGGATACATATGGGACTCGCCGGGGCACAAAAAAATAAAAACCAAATTGGACACAGTCCTGACACGGTCAAGACACACATGGACATGGGAAGGACACGGTTATAGGACCTAGGGTTTAAAAAATGGGAAACAAAGGAGAGAGAAACCTAGGGTTTCGGTTTGGTGGGTTAAAGGGGGCTTTAGGACCTGAAAATAGGTGGGGAGGAACCGAGGGAGAACAAAGGACGGTAAGCAACATACAAAGAGCGGGGCTTGATTAGAGCGGCGGAAATGGCTTTTTCGAAGGGTGGCAGCTGTGAGTTTGGGTTTTAGATTTAGGAGATTCCAAGGCTTTTAAGAAAAAAACTAAGTTGGGAAAAGGAAAGGAGGCTGAGGGGAGTTTTTCGGTGTATTTTGAGCCGATTACGATGACGGCGGAAGGCAGCAAGCGGCAGCAGCGGCTATGACAGACGGTGGCCGAAAATTGCCTGGAAGGGGTAGAGAGAGAGGAAAAAATGAAGTGAAAAAAATGGCTTTTATAAAGAAGCAAAACGCTGCATTTTGCTGCAGCGTAAGAAAGAAAGAAAGAAAGAAAAAAAAAAAAAAAAAAAAAAAAGGAAGAAAAAAGCAGAAGAAAGAATTAAAAGAAAAAAAGAAAAGGGAAAGGGAAAAAATCAAGAGGAAGTCTGCCTATGACATATTTTGTGTAATGACAAAAGAAAAAGATTATATCTTGAACTTTTAACTAACTAATAATTATATGTGTTTGAGTCTTAAGATAATTTAAAAAATATCTAATTGATTTTTGATGAAATAAAACTACTTAAAATCAACACTAATAATAAACAATTAGTTTGATTGCTTAAAATATTTTAAAAGGGAATGATTTTGATAAAAATAAATAAAAATTAAGATCACATATGGAATTGATTAATTAACATATATTTTCAATTGTCGTATCCTTGTCGTGTCATGTCCTAATTTTTTTCTAAATTACCGTATCGCTATGTCCATGTCCGTGTTTCATAGGAATCAATACTTGGCCAAAAAAAAAAGCAATAGAATCAATAAACAACCATTTGAATAACCATTCAGGCATTCATGCATTCACACTCATTACCAGGGGACCGACAATTAGAAGATCAATAGATCATCAACCCACAAAAACAAGACCATGTTCAAATTCAATCTCTTCAATATTAAATGCACATGCCTCTACAATCCTTGCTACAATTGTCAGTCTAAATGCAACAAAACGTATGGATAGATGAAAGACACCTACTTGACTCACTAACTACTTGTTTTGCCCTGAGAAAGGCCAACGAATTACTAAAATCATCACATAGGCAGGCTCATGAAATTCTTATACATTGTCTATATGTCAGAACCAAATAATAGCATTGTCAGCAAATTGTAATATCTCATCTTTGTCTTCCCTTTTCCCCCTCCTCTCAACTTCTTCATAGGTTATATACTAAAAGCCATTTGAAAACCAGCAATCCTGATCACCGCAATATACATAAGAAAATCAAAAGTGAACACCAACATCCTTCGACAATCATAATAATCCAGACCCAAAACAGCTGTTTAATTGAACAAAAACCAATAATATGCTACTTGAGAACATACATAATAAGGACACCAAACTAAGAAGAGTACTAAACTAAAGGAATTGCCCCACCTCATCAGTTCACTCCCCAAAACAACTAAATCTTTTCCATCCAAAAAAAAAAAAAAACCAATGAAAATGAAAATGAAAACAAAATAATTACAGTTAATAACCCCCAATATCCTCTGTTCCTCTGCTAGTTACTAGATTAAAAAAAAAAACAGAAGTTTTGTGCCAACAAGACCCTCAAGGGCACAAAAAATTATCCTACTAATCAGTAGAATCCTCCACATTTCCAAAGCTAATTTGAAAAAAATCAAAACCCAAATGCCAACAATAAATAAAAAAAAAAAAAAAAAATCTATCTTTAAATTCCAAAAAAAAACCACAAACAAAGATCTCGATATAAGTTAAACAACAGGACAAGATGTAACCCCAAGTTCCATAAAAAGGCTTCAAATCCATCGAAAGCTTTTTAATAAAAGAGATAAAAGCAACCAAAATTATCATAATTTAAGTTCATAACAATAATTTCAAGCAACACCCAATAAAACCCAATCAAAAAACAGCTTAAATATCCACACACACCCAAAAAAAAACGTGTAAATTAAAAAGAAACAAAACCCAGATTAGAAAATCAAGAAAAGAAGAGAAATTTAAGGGTTTTCCAGAGAGAATAAAAGCAAGGACCTGCGGATCTTGTTGCCTTGGCCGACCTGGTACATCCCATAAGAGAAGGCACCAAAAGTAGCTAGAAAGATAGCAATAGCACTTGGTCCCTTGTTGGGTATCCGACGGGCGTATCGGACCGGGGCGAACCCACCCGGAGGAGGCCCATCTTGGAGAACCGGCATGTCCTTCACACTTGCCATTCCTGGCTTATTCCTTATCACTGACTCCGTCATTTTCCCTTCTTCTTCTTTAGTTGTCGATCGGCGACAGATAGAGAGTACAGAGAATGAACAGTCTTCGGTTTTGTTGGGGTTATAGAGGGGGTGTTTGTTTGAGCTTGGCTACGTTTTGGTCTATGCCACGTGGTGGCTTAGTTTGGAGTTGGGATGGCTTTTGTCACCTAACTGTAAGTATACCATTGCTCTTCTAAAATTTCAAACAAGAAAAGAGATAATTTGGGTTTTTCATATTTTAATGAATAAATAATCTTGATTTTAGGATTTAAATTGAAAATAACGGTGACGATGAGATTAATTAATGTAGTTGTGAGATTTAATATTGTAATTATGAGATTAAAATCAATGATTAAATATGTATTTTTATTACATCTGTTCATGGATCAGGTTGGATCATGTCTTAGATTTTTTTTCTTAGACGAGTCCAGGATAACCTGTTTCACTGTTAAAAAAAATAAATAAAAATTTATATTAATATTAATATTAATATTAATATTAATATTTATAATTAAATTTAAAGAAAAATATTTTTTAACGGTTAAACAGTAATCCGGATCGATTCGAATCATCAAAATTCTTGTACAAACCCAACCCATGAGTAAATTTAGTTTCGACCATGAAATGATAATGAAAATAATTATTAAATATATTAATAAAAAATATATTGATAAATTATCTTTATATATATTAATAATATTAAATATTTAAAATTTTAACATATATTACTTTATATATTTATTTAAATATTTAAATTAATTTTTATTAAATACATAAATTTATTTATTATATTAAATAAATAAATAATTTAATAAACTAAAATAAAAATTTATTTAAAAAATACTTAAATATAAAAAAAAAATTTAAACTAAAATTAAATAATCATTCAAGTACCTATCGTTTTAATACAATCAATTACACTCTCAAATATCTGTTGTCATCCAATTGAACTTTTGATTGGATAAAAATTTGTTAAAAATTATCATCAATTTTTGTCCAATAAAAAGCTCAATTATATAAAAATAAATATTTGAAGGTTCAAATTATAAAAATAAATGTTTAAGTGTTTAAATAGATAAAAATAAATATTTCAAAACTCAATTAATTAAAATAAAATAATAAAAATTTAAATAATTATTTAATTTTAATTCCGGATTTTTTTATATATTTAAACCTTTAAAAAATAAAAAGCGCTGCAATGGAAATTTCATCACTCAAGTCCAGTGGAATTCACTGTACCTTGCCCCTCCAGGTGCAGTTAAAAAAAAAAAAAAAAACTTCTTAGATCCCATCCAAATGAAGCTTAGTATACTTCTTCTTTGTAATTCTTTTAACTAATGTGAAATTTTTTAAATTTTAAAGTATACCAAAACTGGGCGATGTTGTTGTTCTTTTCTTCATTCTCACGTTGTAAAGGCTGAAAAAAGCTTGCATCTTTAGAAGGCTTCTGGGCTGGGGTAGTCAAGTAGTGCACTTTTCTATTTTTGCTTTGCCCTCACTCCTCACTCAGCTCCAAATGCTCTCACTCTCTCAATCTTCTTCCTTTTTAGTTTAGCATCGCTTTAACTCCCACTTCTTCTCATCATAGATCTTTCATTTTCAGCTTCGACCCAATGGAGAAACCTCTTGAACTAGCACGTTCCAAGGACCCAAAGGACCGAGGAATCGGGGCAGAGCTTCTTCATTCTCTTCTCCAGTCTTCCACCCAACCCTTGTCTTCCTCTGACGTCGAATCTCTCGTGTCAACTTGTCTTGACCTTCTCAATGACCCATCTAACTTAAACGCCTCTTTGGGAGCTCTACAGTGTCTAGCATCTGCTGCCGTGCTCTCAGCTGACCATTTGAAGCTGCATTTTGATGGGGTTTTGCCTGCTATTGTGGAGAGTTTAGGGGATGACAAGCAGCCTTTACGTGATGCAGCTAGAGGGTTGTTGTTGACTTTCATGGAGGTTTGTTGGTTTCTTTTCTTTTCTGTTATAACTATTGATTTGAAATGCAATTAGGTTTTTAATACCTTGGAGTTTTCTGGGGCTTGTGGTGATTCCTCTAAGCGCAGTTCTTTTTAGCTTTTTAAGGTTTTACTATTCTTTTTCCTTTTGAATTATGGATTTTTGTTATTTTTTGTTTTTCTCTGGTTGATGAATACTTGATTTGGTCAATTTAGTTTGTCACATTTATACCAGTCTTTATCAATTACTTTATTTATTTATTTATTTATTTTTCTTTTTCAACTAGTCCCTTGTCTTATGAGTTTCTGGTCTTGTTTGATGATCAGGTTTTATGTTGTGTTATTAATCTTTTGAAAGTGAATTTATAGTCTTTAATTTTATCAATTCAGTTATCTACCCTTTACCTGAATTTTCATTTGGCTTTATGATTTTCCATTTGGGCATTGTTTTTTATTCTTGCGGAGTTGCTGGTTGCTGTAGGTTGATTTGTTCTACTTTTAGCATAATTATGGATAATAGGCTTCAATTTGATCTAATCCATTACTTTTTGTTTTGTGCATTAATTTGTTCAGTATGTTGCTTTGTGTGTGTAGGATGTTAACAAACGAACTTGATGTTGAGGGCTGAATTTTGCTTAAGCAGCTTTTATTACATTCTTATGAGTTCTGTACCTTGTTTTCGATAATATATCAAGCCATTTTTATAAAGGGTCTGATTCCAAGATTTATATTTTACTGTACTATGATTGAACTCTGGTTTATACATTTGACAGCTATGTTGCTCCGACTTTTCATTTTTCTTGAAATACTCGTGTCCGACACCCGTGTCCCACATATATATCGGACATGGGTATGGAGATATGACCCTCCAAGGAACCTCCAAATACATGGAAAACTTAGAGAAAATTGAACATACCCGTATCCTACACTCACAACCGAGTCCAAGTAATATAGTTTTACAGAACCCCCACTCTTACTCTCTATACCATTCTCTCCCCCCTCCCAACCACTTTTTTCTTCTCCTTCGATAAAGCTTCATTAAATTGGGTTTGGAAGAGTTATAAATGAAATAGGTGGACCTGATTGCTTGTAATTAATTATTAATCCTGTAGGTTTCTTCTCCAACTATCATTGTTGACAAAGTTGGGCCTGCCACCTGGGCACATAACAGCTTGAGAGTTCGTGAAGAGTTTGTGAGGATTGTCACTTCTGCTTTCACTGTTTTTGCATCTACGGAGTTCATGAAGGCTATTCTTCCTCCTGTATGTCCATGGGATGGACTGGTGGCTTAGGAACAAATAACTTTCAGGTATCATTTTTTTCCGAAAAATATGTTCTTTTTACACTCATTACGGGTTTTTTTTCTCCAGATTTTACTGATGTTGAATGACTCAACTCAGAGCATTAGAGAAGCAGCTACGTTGTGCATTGAGGTAATTGCCATTATGAGTTCAGGCAGTTCTCTTATAATTGGCCAAATAGTTTTTATTATAGCAAATGCAAAATGACACTTTTTTCTCTTTAATATAGGTGTAGTCAGATCTTTTTTCTTCTTTCTCTGAAATTGCAGCTATGCATAAGAAAACCCCTACTTATTATTCTTCTGTGTGTTGTTATGTGCATGAGTGTGCCTATATACTCATACATACATAAATCTATATATGTGTGTGTCTCTGTGTGTGTTATGATTCTTTCCAAGACCTATCTACCTTTTCAACTACAGTTGTGGTTAGTTGTCCCCAATCACCTCTGGCTCCATTGTTCTACCCCAGATCAAGTAATTAGCTTAATACGAACTTCTCTTTTCCTCTTTTATTTTATTTTGTTTTGATTTTTTTTTTTTTAAATAAGAAAGATGAGAATGTCCTGTTGAAATACTTCTTAGTGTTTTTGGGAGTAAGTAAGATGAATAAGGCATTTCTACATTATGCTACCAAAGTTCCTAGTTGTTAAGTGGTGTTATCCCACATCTATTAAGTCTTGGGTTTCTTGTGATCTTATATTGAAGTTTTAGGTTGGACGCTTAACATGGTATGGGAGCCCGGGTGTGTTATGTTCTTCTTGCGTAACCCCATGTGAGGTTGACCACCCCTTGTGAGGATGTCCACGTGTAGGCCCTTGTTGAGCTACACGTGAGTGGGAGTGTTAAGTGGTGTTCTTCTTGCGTAACCGAGTGTTAAGTGGTGTTATCCCACATTTGTCAAGTCTTGAGTTTCTTGTAGTCTTATATTCAAGTTGTGCCTCTCCATCTATTATCCAATTGGTTTTAGGTTGGATGCTTAACATGTAGACCTGTCCATGGGCAGGGCTGCGGCCCGGAAATTTTTTTAATTTCATGCCCAAGCCCATTCGGGACGGGCCCAGGCCGGCCCGTATAAGCCCGTTTCACTATTCAAATATAGTAAAATATTAAAAAATTATTTTTTTATTAATATTTTTATATTTTTTATAATTAAATTTAAATAAAAAATAATATTTTAATACTTAAACAGTGATTCGGGTCGGGCCGGGCGAGCTACTCGGCCCATGGACAGGTCTATTAACATGGTATTGAAGCCCATGTGTGTTTTATTCTTCCTGCCTAACCCTAGTGAGGTTGACCACCCCTTGTGAGGTTGTTCACGTGTAGGCCCTTGTTGAGCTACACGTGAAGGTAGTGTTAAGTGGTGTTATTCCATATTTATTACCACATCTATTAAGTCTTGGGTTTCTTGTGGTATTATATTATTACCAATTTGTTTTAGGTTGGACACTTAATACTAGTTGCATGTTTCATATGACTCATTTTACTTTTTGCTGTCTATGTTTTTCATTTTACTTTTTGCTGTCTATGTTTTCTTCTTTGATGTAGATAGATAATACATTTTAGCTCCCTAGTCCTCCAGGATCATACAATGCAAAGCATGAGGCAAGTTACTTTAATTAATTAATTAATTGATTATTTTCAGGAAATGTACATGCAGTTTGGGCCTCAATTTCTTGTTGAACTACAGCGAAACAATCTTCCTTCATCAGTGGTAATATTATGCAATATTGCTCTTGGCTATTTCTTCGTTTTTTCTAAGCACTATTATGGTGATGATAATAATTTTTGTGGTCACTTTAAGTTTGACTCTCACCTTGAGTTGGGTGTTTTCTGAAGTTGATTAGGGGCTTCTGGATCACTAACACCATTCTTTTTTATTTAAACGGATTTGATTGACTTTTATACATTGTCTATTTTCCTCTTTGTACATGTCATAATTACATCGTAGGTTAGAACCAACGTTGAGTAGTTGGAAACAGTGTTGTCAAGGCGTGCGCCTAGGCGCGCCTACGCCTTGCGCCTTAGCGTTAGATAACAAAAGCGCCTAGGCACGCTTTTTTTGTAAGGCGATAGGTGTAAAAAAAGCTCGCCTGATTGAAGTTCTCTTTAATTTCTTTTCTTTTAACTTTTTTCGTTAGATGTACCTTTACTAGTAAGAAAGGAGATAGTATCAAACTCTCCACTTCTCAATATTTGAGTATTCAACAACAGATATGGGACCATAAAGAAATCATGCATATTAGGCAAAAAATAAATTGCATGTTTTGTAGATAAACTGGACCACATATATCTTAAGCTTATTATATATATACATACATAGACACACATATAAATATTGCGCCTTACTTCACTCAGGCGAGCGCTTTTTTTGCGCCTTGCGCCTAAGGCAATATAAGGGTTCTAACGCCTAGAGTATGCCTTGCGCCCTTGACAACACTGGTTGGAAAAATGTTCTGCTAACTATTTGGCAGTTTCCTGTGATTATCATTCTCATAAAGTGCAATCCTTCACTATAGTTAGGAGATATTAATATCAGACTGCAGCAGATAGAGCCGAAGGTTTTCAGTTCCAACGGACTCGTGTGCTGTACTTCTCCTGATGGAGTTGAATTGGTCAAGAGGAACCAAGCAGAGAGCAGTCCTAAGACAAAGGGTTCTGTTAAAGATATATCTGTTTCTGGAGGTCAGTATGCATATAGCTCAATTCATACACAATGCCACAATATGGTGCAGTGTTTGAATTTTCTGCTAATGTTTTCATATGATTTCATCAGGAAGTTGGCCAAAATTTCCCTAAATATGGTGATTATGCCATTAGAGATAAAGTTGTTAGGATTTCTTTTTTCTTTCTGTTTTGATTTAATAAATAAAACAAAGTGCTATGACTATTAGTGGTTTGGGCTACAGTTCCACTTCAAAATTGATTCATGGAGTATTAAAACAAAGTACTGTAGGTTATCCTGTGATTCCTTTTGTTATAATTCTTATTTACCTTAGTTTTGAGCACTTTCTGTAGTGTCTTGCTGTCAAATTAATTAGGCTACAGTGGCATGACTCACTAATATGCTTATATAATGTGTTATATAGGAAAGATTGACTTAACAGATAAACCGGTAGTTCCAGTTACTTTATACTCTGAAAAGGAGCTAATAAGAGAAATGGAGAAGATTGCAAGTATGCTTATAGCGGAAAATGATTGGTCTGTTCGTATAGCTGCCATGCAGCAAGTTGAAGCTCTTGTCATTGGAGGTTCGTGTTATCTATCACTTTGTTTGTCTTCTCTCTAGCTTCCTCAAGCTCAGCTTGTTTGAGCTTGATCATGCTCAACTCAAGCTTGAATTTGTAATTTTTGAGCTCATTTATTTACTACATTGTTGACCTAGTGCTTGAGTCGTATACTTCCACTAGTTGAGTTCATGCTTGTTTCTGGACTGAGATCCTGAGGTTGTTTACGAACTTAAGCTTGTTTACCAGCTCAAATCAAGATAATTTACTTGATAATAAAAAAATATTGTTTTCATTAGAAGATTGAACAAAAATGCCCAACTGAAAACAAAGATATCCCAAATGTTAATACTAAATAAGAGCTAATTAAGCCTTAATCCATTATGTGGGGTTTGGCTATATGGGTCCTATTATGCCTTTCTGCTTTATTTGGAAACATGGCCTCTAGAAGTACATGAAAGATCCCTTTTGACAGCCTATTCGTGTTTCACCAGGCTTAATGCCTAAGAGCTAAATTTTGAAATGGGTGCTTTTGACTGCATGATAACTTTGAAATTAATATTTTTGTGTTTGACAGCGTGTGTCTTTGAACTTGAAAAATTGGAAATTGGTTTTCGATAGTCGTGATAGTGTGGGGCTTACAATGAATGTTAAGTATTGAATTCTTTATTTTTTTCTGTTAGGTGCTGTTGATTATCCATGCTTTCATGCTCTCTTGAAGCAACTTGTTGCACCTCTTTGCGCACAGTTATCTGATCGAAGGTCTAGCATTGTAAAGCAGGTTTGTTGAACTTGCCTACAAGGACTGATGACTCAGTAATTAGCAATTGTGCTGTCATTGATAGGGTTTCTTCTGCTGGTTGCCATTGAAAGTCATAAATCCTGCCTTGGCCTGAAAAACCCTCTCTGCATTTAATGATATTTTGCATCATGCATTAGCAATTTCTTCATGTCCAAGATTTGTCTTTTTATAATTGTATTTTACCAATATTCTTCAATTAGTTAAATTGATTTAGAATCTTAGTGGATGCCATGCTTACTTGCTTTTGCAAATGTCTGAGCTTCTAATTTCATATTTCCTGCTGCTTGCCCCATCTATCACAAGCATAGAATACCCTTTACCTATATCTAGATAGCCTACAGAACACAGAAGGCTATCAGTTAATCTTGATTATAGAAAAGATACTACTGCAAATGATCAATCAAATCTTATGGCACAGGTTGAGATATAAGACAAGTTTTAAATAACAACTGATGCTATGTTATAAACAGCCAAACATATTACTGTTTCATGCTAACAGATTCTTAATTTGTTCCATGCACGAAGTATTGGACCTTCATTTAGCAAATCAAATAATATCAGTAAATAGGAATAGACATACGCAGATTGGGATTTAAAAATACAAAGACAGAATTATGTATCTTGGAGCAAATTACAGAACTTGTTTATTCTTCAAAATGAGTGTTGTTCTCAAATCCTTGTTGCCCTCAGGCCTGTCATCTCTTAAGTTTCTTGTCGAAAGAGCTGTTGGGAGATTTTGAAGCTTGTTCAGAAATGTTCATTCCGGTAAGAATGTTTTCTTGTCTGATAAAAATACTAGTAAATATAGTAGCTTTAGCCTGTCATAACATCCTCAATATGATGCTTACACATTTTTTTCTTTTAACCTTATGGCTCCTTTTGAGTTCCGACTTTATTATTGATACCCTTCTTAGGTCCTTTTCAAGCTGGTTGTGATAACTGTTCTTATAATTGCTGAATCCGCGGACACCTGCATCAAAACAGTATGTGCAGACAATATGAAAATCTCTATAACTTTTTTCTGTTTTTACCTGGATGCTTGTATTGATGCATATCTATACTGTCCAGATGCTGCGTAATTGCAAAGTTTCCCGTGTACTTCCTCAAATAGTTAATCATGCAAAACATGACCGTAATGCAGTACTCCGTGCTAGGTATTTTATTCATTCCTTAATTACATATGCATGATAAGTATGGATCCTCTCACAACTCTCATTCACAACTACAGATGCTGTGAGTACTCACTTCTGATGCTAGAGCACTGGGCTGATGCGCCAGAAATACAGAGATCAGCTGATCTTTACGAGGATCTCATAAAATGCTGTATAGCAGATGCAATGAGTGAGGTATTGCTTTGATAATTGTTTTCTTGTCAAGGAGGCAACTAGACTCTGATATATTAGCTTTGTATTTATAATTATATATCTCATCTTGTACATCAACCTCTTTTCATTTTTGTTATTACATATACTAATTTTCAGTTTCAATCATCATTTTGTGACATCTCCTAAATCACTTTGCCCTTTTGGGCAGTTTGAATGGTATGAAGAAGTGAAGCTACCTCTCACACTTCTGGTTGACTATTATGTCTAGAGAGTTGAACATAGATCTTTTGATATGATGACATAATGACATATATTTTGGTTTTAATCAAAGAATGTCAGTACAGCTGGAAAAATGTAGCAACTATGGTTCATTTTCGTTTCTTTCCTCTTTTCACTGAGAACTCTTATCTTCATTATCTGTTCATGCATTCTCTTTAAACTTGGGTACATGCTACCTTGTCTTTTAAAACAGTTCCTAGAAGTCTCATGCTGCAATTCCTATAGGCAATCATAACCCTCTATAGTTAGTTTTAATTGATCCAAAAGGAGTTTTAGATTGAAAGAGACAGTAAAGTGGGTAAGAATAAGGAAAGGAAGTTGATGCAGGTACTAACTACAAAAAGCAGCTATTTTCTGTTGCCATGGATTATTGCACAAGGTTGTGGCAGTTAGAATACATCATGAAACGGTAATGTAATTGAAATTTACTTTTAGGATTAGGATTAGGCTAATAGTTTGGTTATTTTTGTTATAAAGAGTTATTTACACTGCATGGACTAGGTGAGAAATTTGTTTCATTATTTATTTTCCTTTTTTTTTCTTTTTTTTTTTTTTTTGAAGTTTTACTTCTTAATCTTTCTTTTCCTTTTTCTAATGTGTTTCAGGTTGATTTTAACTGTCACTCTTCTTCTTCCTTTTTTTTAATTGCTTTTTTGTGGGGGAAGGGGTAAATGCTGTCATTCTTCTTTGGTTGTTAGGTTTCATGCCCTAGCACACAGAGCATTTACCATATATTTGTTGGTTCTGCATTATATATATACTTATATTTATATATACTATAGAAATTATGCTCAATGATGTGGTTTATCTTCAATATTCTTGGAAAATGAAAGGTACGGTCAAATGCTCGACGTTGCTACAGAATGTTCAAGAAAACTTGGCCAGAACGTTCTCAGCAACTATTTCTGTCCTTTGATTCTGTCATCCAAAGGGTATAAACTTCTTTTTTTATGTTTTTGAATTGCTACTTTTGATTGACGGATTGGGTAAATTATATAGTTTATTTATCGAACAGATGATAAATGATGAAGATGGGGCCACGCATAGACGCCATCCTTCTCCTTCAGTTCGAGTAAGGGATATCCGTAAATCCCATAAGGCTTTTCAAGCACCTACTTCTACAAATTTACCTGGACCTGGAATTTCTATAGTTACCACAATGGATCGGAGTAGGGCTGTACCAGTAGGCATTCCTCTATCCTCTGGCCCATTTTTCTCAGAAGTAAAGTCACATGGAAATGGTATTGAAAGAAGTTTTGAGAACATGCCACGTGCAAACAAACCGAGGGTGCCTGCCATTCAAAACGTGCTTGCTGGTTTAGATATATCTGAGAAACACAGTTTTCAAAAGAAGCGGTCAGCTAGCTTGGATTTAGGTATATGCTAATTAGCTAAATAAATCCATTGGGAGCTTTCAATACCTGTCACACTAATGGAGCAAGTGTTTCCTTTGTTACTAATATGTTCCTTAATGTGGATGAAAATTTGCTTTCTGGTTCCTAGTGCAGGAGTTGACCCTCCTTCAGCTTATGGCATCCCATTTCTCCCTACTGTCACTGCTTCAGCTGTTCCTACAAATGCTATTTTCACCGACTCAACTGCATCAACTGTTAAAGGTAGGAGTTCTGTTGTCAGTTTTATATGCAATTCTTCTGACCTCATTCAAGGTTGGAGAGATTTTGATTAGACTATTTTCTCACTGCTCTAATCTAACCGTTGAATCTTTTTTAGCTTTTTTGTCTTCGAATTCAGGAAAGCAAGCTTCTGAGAAACTGCGAGGTGGTTTTATGGAAGAGCACTCTGATGAAAGGTTTGCCAGGAAATCAGCAAATAAGCTTATTGACAGACAGTATGTAGAGACATCTTCTAAGGATGCCAATTTTAGGGACTCCCAGGGTAATATTATTCCTAACTTCCAGAGGCCGCTTTTAAGAAAGAACATAGCTGGTCGAGTTTCTGGAAACAGTAGAAGCTGTCTCGACGATAATCAGATATTACTTGGTGAAATGTCAAACTATGTGGATGGTCCAGCATCACTCCAGGAGGCTCTGACAGAGGGTCTCAGTCCAAATTCTAATTGGTCTGCTAGGGTTGCTGCTTTTAATTATGTCAGAAGTCTGCTGCAGCAGGACCAAAAAGGTATCCAAGAAGTTACACAGAATTTTGAGAAAGTCATGAAGTTGTTTTTCCAACACTTGGATGATCCCCACCATAAAGTTGCACATGCTGCTCTCTCAGCCCTTGCAGATATAATTCCAGCATGTAGAAAACCTTTTGAAAGCTACTTGGATCGAATCTTATACCATGTGTTTTCAAGGTTAATTGATCCCAAGGAATTAGTTCGGCAGCTTTCTGTAATGAATTTGGAAGTTGTGAGCAAAGCCTATGGTATAGATTCTCTTTTACCTGCTTTGCTCCGTGCATTAGATGAAGAGAGATCACCAAAGGCAAAAGTGGCTGTTATAGAATATGCTATTGCTTCCTTCAAGAAAAATGCTATGAATTCTGAAGGTGCTGCTAATAGTGGCATTCTAAAGCTGTGGCTTGCTAAATTGATACCTTTGATCTATGATAAAAACACAAAATTAAAAGAAGCAGCCATTTCTTGCATTGTATCTGTACATACTCACTACGACTCGACTGGTGTTATAAACTACATCATGTGTATGTCAGTTGAAGAGCAAAATTCTCTAAGGCGAATTCTTAGGCAGCAAACTCCTCGAATTGAAATGGATCTTATGAACTTCTTGCAGAACAAGAGAGAAAGGCCGCGTCCTAGAAATATTCATGAGCCATCATCTGATGTTGGACTTTCTCCTGATGATGAATATACTGGTGCATTGAAGAAAGCTTACTATTTTGGAAGGTATTCTTCAGGTTCTAGTGATATTGATAGCAGCAAGAAGTTGTTCTCCATACAAGAACCAATGCAAATTTTAGAACCTATTGCTCAAAAAGTATCCTGTGAAGCTCACAAACACTTACATCGGAATCTTGAAGGCGGCTCTAATAACGTCTTTATTCACAGTACTACTGGTGCTGATGAAAATGTGGAATCCCCTATGAGCCGCCCTAATGGTGTTGATTATGAAAATGTTATGAATAATTACTTGCCTTCGTCATGTTTTGACATGAATATGGTGACAAGCTCTAATCATCTTGGAGTAAGCAGTTCCAATGTCGGTAGTGACACTTTTGTTGATGTCAATCATAGCCGTGAGAATTCCAGCAATACTAAGATTTGCTCTTCTCTAAAATCGCGTATCATCATTCCTCAAATTCTTCACCAGGTGAACTATGAATGTTAAAGGTCCCCTTTGTTAGCCCCCTCCCCCCATTTTACTTGTCCCTTTCTCTGGAAAGCATATTTTATCAGAGTAATTTTGTTTTTGTTTTTGTTTTTCTGCTATTGTCTAGAAAGAAACCAATAAACTCATTGCCTTCCTACTCTTGGCTTTTTCTAGATTTCTAACAATAAGGAGAGTGCAACCGATAGACAGCAAGCACTTCAGCAACTCATAAAGGCTTCCATGGATACTAACTATTCCATATGGACAAAGGTATAATCTAATTGAAATTAATGATCCACTCATTTCCTCCCAAGAGCAAGCATAGAGCTATAACCTAAACAGTTTGTAAGCTACTATGTTTTAAAATCTCCACTATCGGTGATGTGCTTGTCCAACACATATACACATGCATGGGCATAAAAACATAAACAGTTTGTTCATTTCCATTTATGTTTATGAGGAATTTGATTTTCCGACACATCGAGCAAGAATCACTTTTCAAATCTTCTAACATGCCTGGCATGAACATATATGCGAAGAGTTAATATAGTTGTAATGGCATGCATGAGGGGACTGAATTTTTTTGTATGATGGATGGAATCTTAATTAGTAACATGTCAAAGGGAGTGTTATAAAGTTTTAGCAGCAATATGCTGATGCTGGTGGATGATTATTTATTTGCAGCATTTCAATCAGATTCTGAAAGTTGTTGTTGAGGTGTTGGATGATCCTGATTCTTCAACCAGGGAATTCACCTTGCAGTTAGTAGCTGACATGGTGAACAAACAGGTTTTTGGAACTAAAACTAACATTCTATCCATCAAATGAAGTTCTGAATAGTTTTATTCTCCAAAATTTTCTTTGCACCTATGTTTTTATTATTTTCTAATGTGTTTTCAATCTATGTTTTGTGAATCCAGAAAGATGAGATGGAAGATTCTATTGAAATTGTAATAGAAAAGTTACTTCATATTGCAAAGGATGCAGTTTCCAAGGTGCCATTGTTTTCATCAGTTGTTTAATACAGACTAAGACCTAATATTACCTCTGAACCTAATACATTCAGATTCTGTTTCAGGATTCAATTGAAGCAGAGAAATGTTTATCTATTATTTTATCAGAATATGATCCTTTCAGATGTCTGAGTGTATGTTTACCCAACTTTCATGAGGCTTTTTTGCAATAATGTTGAATTTTTCTGACATAATTTTGTTTCAATTGCTGAGTTGCAGGTTATTGTAGCCCTGTTAATCACTGAAGATGAGAAAACTCTTATTATTTGCATCAAGACATTAACAAAGGTATTCCATATCCTTATAATGTCTTTGCGTGGTGAAGTTTAATGATGAAAAATGGTTTATTGAAGCTAAAGGTGCAAAACATTGGAGCTTTTTTTTTTGGAGGGGGGGAAATGGGAGGGGTGAGATCAACAGTGGTTAAGCGGTATCATCTAGTTGTAACCTTATATTCACATTGGATGCATAACATTATATTAAAGCCCAAGTAGTTTGTTACCCTTATTTCATTGTCACATAATAGACTCATTTTTTCTGCCTTTACAAGCTTTTGCGCCGGCTTTCTCAAGAGGAACTACTGGCTCAGCTACCTTCATTTTTACCCGTTCTTTTTTGTGCATTCAGCAATCAGAGTGCTGAAGTTCGCAAGGTAAAACTTTTTGCTTGTTGGTACATATGGTGCGGATGTTTTCTGTTTTCAGATAGCTCTAGAAGTGCGATTTGAACTTAGAGCCCTTTTGATTGCCAAAAAAAAACCTTAAAATCAAGGTTAAAAAAACGGACCGAAAGTCAAACCAGTGTGACCTCCGGTTCCCTTTCCAATCGGTTTGACCGGCCGGTCCGGTCCCCTTTTTTCAACCATAACCCTTTTTGGTGTAGGGACATGTGCTGCAGATATGTTCTTTGTTTTGGATAGCTCTAGGAGTTGGATTTGAACTTAGATCCCTCATATTCATAGAATGGTATAGCCACCAATCACCAATTAGGTTACACCTTAGCCGTAACTTTCTTCAAATCCATCTTGTTGCAATCCATTTGTGGACGCTGATATTTAGAACTGATCTGTCAGAGTTGCATATTAAAATTAGGGAAATGTTAACCGGTGTCTAGTGGCATTGGTTAAAGTAATATATATATATATAGAAAGAAAAGTGTAACTAATATATTACTTTTTCTTGAATTCAATAAAAATAATATGTTAAATGCAAAAAACCTTCTTAAAATGGTAATAAAATAATCCTTAACTGGTGCTTATAGGCACCAGTTAAGCGGACCCTTAAAAATATTATTGTATTTTACTTTTCGTTCGTGGTGAATATGCTAGGTTATATATCTGAAATGACATTTAAGTCTTAGGGATCTGAATGCTAAAATAATTTTTAGTTTCAGACAATAAAAGAATGCAGAAAGGCTGCATTTGGCTATTCATCCAAGTGCCTAATTACCAATATTGATTGTGTGAATAACCAGTTAAACTAATACTTGATCACTGCTTGTTTAGGTTTCTCCTTGACTGGTATTAATTGATCAATCATGCTCACTATTTTCAATTATCTGTTTGTCCATGCTGGTAACAGACTGTTGTTTTCTGCCTGGTCGACATTTATGTCATGCTTGGGAAGGCGTTCCTGCCGTACTTGCAGGATCTCAACGGTGCCCAGTTGCGTCTGGTGACTCTTTATGCCAACAGAATTTCACAGGCCAGACAAGGAACTTGTGTTGAAGCAATCAATTTGCCAGCAGTATGAATCTATGAACCAGGGTTTTCAGTGTATTGTTTATTTAATTAATTAATTTGCATTTTCATGTATCTATCTTTGGTGTTCTTATGCTTCTGAGTTGCTATAGAAGGGTGAATTGTGAATTGGAATGGGAGAACTGGAGCAAATTGTAGGTTTCAAGGCTTTGTTGGAGTTGACCTTTTGCCTTCTAGTACAAGAAAGTGTTCTTTGGCTTGAATCTAGGTTAGGGATATAATCACGTTGAGTCGAGCTCAAGTTGTAAGAAGCTTGAGTTCGAGCTCGAGACTCGAAGCTCGGTACGAGTTAGATCGAGTTTCACTTTTAAAACTCGAAATTATTCGAGATAAAAATTGAACTGCTCGAGCTTGCTCGATTAGACTTGTTTATCTAGTAAAAAATGAGCTCGATTCACATGCTCAACTTCAAACTCGATTATTTGTACTCGAGTTCGAATTGAAATTTTTTAATACTAATATATATATATAGAATAAAAAACCTCGATTAGATTCGCAAGCTACTCGAGTCAAGTATTAGAATATTCGAATTCGGTTCCCTCGATAGTTCGAGCTCAACTCGTCAATGATTGAGTCGAATTCGAGTTTTTATTGAATCGAACCTGAATAGCTTGCTAGCACAGGTATCTCTTTTACATCTCTAATCTAGGTTACTGTCCGGACTTTCCAGAGTAGGAATTTTAGTTGTGTATTGCAACTAATTTTCATGCCTTTGCCTATTAAATTGAGTTGGTTAAGTTTATACAAATCTTTCATTTCTTCAAAAGGAAAAATATATTACTTACACATTTGATATTCTAATTATAATCAAATCTGGATACTTAAAAGTTGAAAAATTATAATTAAATATTTGAATCCTACTTTCGTTCAACTATTGGCGTTTAATACTAAGATTGTTAGTCAAATGGATGACATGTCAAAAATGAATCAATAAAAACAAGTCACATGTGTCTCAAATGCCACATGTAACAATTCCATTGGATGTTGGGAAAACATAACTCACTTGATTAATAGTGTTATGATTAATGGTGTTAATCTCGTGTGTAAATTGATGAACGGATACAAATTTCAAATACTTAATTATAAATTTTTTAGATTTTAAGTACTAAATCGAGAATTTAACTATAATTTAGATACAAATGTATAATTAATAAAAAAAAAAAAAAAAAAACTAAACCCATGAATCATGATGAAACAATACCATCCCTCATGGATGCATTCTCAATGTAAAATGCAATCATGCGAATGAAAGAAAAAAAAGTTCAAAAAGTAACAAGTTTATCAAAGCAAATTTGTAGTACATTTTCTTTGTTAAAACGTGCATATGCACAATTTTCCTTCGCAATTCGGCAAATCAATATTGTGGTTAAATGTGATCAACTCAATCATTTATTAGGGCATGAAAATGTCGGAAGGGTAGAGCTGTCACCACTCTTAACATTGCTTATTAGTGAATTTGCAGAACATATTTCAAGATTATCAACAGATGTGTTACATGCATATAGTATATAGTTCACGCTCAGGTAGCTCGAACCTTCCAAAACATGAGACTAAAAAAAGATATTACAAATGTTAAGATTCGAATTTCAAATTCAAAAAAAAAAATGCAAAGAGGGCTGGTACAGACCTTGGTCCCCCTCGACTCCTCAAAACTCATTTGATTTTAAATATTTTTTTTTCATTCAAAAAATAGTAAAACCAATTTTGGCCTTTCAAAAAGTTATAATTTAACCATCTTTTATTCCGGCCTCGTAACATCAAATTCTTGGTTTTGTCCTTGCTCAGACATTCTGAATGTCCTTAATCAAAAATTCTTCAAAACTTATATTTACTAAGTTGAAGGCTCTTCTCAAATCTCGCCACGTGTATCTCTCAATTTGGATACCATTCACTAAAAATATTGAATGTGAAGCCGATAACGTCCATGATCTCTTAAAATTTAGGACTGCGAAGATTAGAAAGAAACTCAAAAAGATTAAAATGATTAAGTTAGCATGCTTGACATTCGGCCAATATCGTAACATTTAAAGCTTGAAATTCCCAAACTTTACTTTCCTAGCATGCCTTAATTTTCTATTGTCTTAGTTTTTTCTTAAACCGTGAGCCTGAACTAACATAACTTCGTTGGTCATATGATACTTAGGTCCTGTTTGGCATCGTTATTGGCATAGTTTTTCAAGTTAAAAATTATGTTTTATCGCAAACGCAATGTTAAATTGATAAAAAAAATTTTGATTTTTGCGGTTAAAATCATAGTTTGACAACTCAAACCAAAAAGTCAAAAAAATAAAGTTTTTGCGGTTTAGAAATTGGCTTTTGAATAAAATGATTTATTATTCTCATATCTCTAAATTTTTATTATTTTAAACATATATTTTCTTTTACATTTCAATTCCTCACAGTGCTTTCTCATAATAATGTCAAACACTTAAAAGTTCTTAAATCACATTTTTTTCATCATACTTGTTAACACACTTTTTTCAATCCAAAATTTTCAAATCCAAATTTTTTCCAACAGTAATTGTGGAATATCAATAAGTCTAGCACAATGACTCTTTAGCATTCTTTGTCTATGTTGTATAATTTGATCGATTGATTTCTAAATTAAAACTATAAAAAGTTAATTATCTAAACTCATGCATTACTTTTCTTACTATTAACATAATTAACATTACTTAAACGGGTTATGCAAGTTATATTCATTTTACGCCATTTAATATAATTAAAGCACGATTTTTTTTTTTTATCATAAATGAGTTGATACAAATACAATTTTATATTAAACTAGAAAACACTTTAAATCTATTTAAGTAAATGACAAAGTGGTAAATAATTAAATAACTTTATTATATTGTAACGTTTAAATAGGTTAATTAAGATAATTAATATATTATAATGTTTAACATATAATTTATCATAAAATTAAATGTGCAATAATATTATTATGAATAGGATATTTTAAAGTGGAAGTTATCATTCTATAGATGTTAAATATCTATATTATATCATCTACTTGAATATTCAATTTATATCTTCATTAAGAAATAATTATTTTAACATGAATGAAATAAGAATTATATTCTCTATTAATCTTTAATTATTTTTTTGTAAAATTAGTTTAAATTTTCAATTAAAAATTACTCAAGTTCTTAATGTAAATTTTGTATAGAGTATGTTATCGTATTCTTATAATAATATATATTATCTAATTATATTTATAAGTTTTTATAGTAAAAAATTTGATAATTTCAAAAGTTTAGACGTAATTTTCATTAATAGAAAAATGTGTAAATTGAAGTTACGTTACGTATATAGATGCTATAAATTTGTTTTGTTTTTGACATTTTTATCTCAAATAAGCATGGTGTGATTAAAAATAATATATTTAGTTACCCAAAATCAATTGATTATTCAAGATAATAAAAAAGAAATAAAAAATCATTAAAAAAAAGATTCAATACTTAAAATATAATTCCCAAACAACGCATCAAAGAAACAAAAACAATAAAACATACCAAAAAGAGAAATGAACCAATGTGTTTTTATATTCAACGTAAAAATAAATTAAAAAAATAGAAAAAAAATTATTTGTAATCAAAGAAAAGAGCAATATACATGAAAATAGTAAGATTAATTAAGAAGAAATTTCAAGTTTAAAATATCAAGCCACCTCAATTTTGAGTCCCACACACTCTCGCTTAGACGTGCTCATAGCCGGGCCGGGCCGTGACCCGATTTTTTTTTATATTCTTTGTCCAGCCCGGTAGGTTCGAATTTCTTTTCATATGATTAATTTTTTTTATATATTTTTATAATTAAAATTAAATAAAATAATATTATTTTAATTAAAAAATACTGTTCCAGACCAGGCCGGCCCGTAAAAAAAAATCCTGTCTAGGCCCGGCCTAATACGAACCAGGCCGGACTGGCCAGGCAGGCTGGCAGATCATGAACAGGTCTACTCCCGCTCCATGAAACCACATATTTGAAAATTAGCTATTGACCATCAAAAACAGGAAAAAAAATTTCAAGTAGTTTGAAAAGTTAAAAGGTTGTTAAGTTCTCCATATGTCATAGGAATCCTGTAGAATAACATGAAAATGGGGTTAAATAGAGATTGAAGAGCAAAGACCAAATCTTTTGAAGTAAATAAAAAAAAAAAAAAAGTATGAAATATCTAATCAAACTGAAATATACGCGAGTGAGGGAACAACCAAACATTGATGATTTTATATAAGTTGGCATGTCATCAGAACCTGCAAAATTTTAAATAAATCATCAAATATTGACAAAATAACAGAGAAAAAGGAGGATTCATGTTATGTTATGTTAGTATAGCTGAAAAATTATGGAGCCTAAATTTGTGAATAGGAACTGAAGACAAACCTTCAAGTGCATGCTTTCAAGGCGCAAATCTTCTTCTAAAAATGGACATTGAAATTTCAAACATCATTTTAAAGATTAAAAAAGAAAAATAAAAACCACTTTTTAATTACTTATAATAGAATTCTTTGTAATTTATATAATGTAATAATAATTTAGCATGTATTAACTTCAGCTTAAAATTTAAGTTAACATATTCAAAAAAATGAACAAAGAAAATAAAAAAATTAATGAAAAAAAAATGCATAAATCATTTTAATTTGTATTTTGTTACGCAAATCTTCTTTCTCATTTACTACTACAAAACGTACCTTTCACTATCACATATATATATATATATATATATATATATATATATATATATATACCTTTGGTGTATTCCTGTGTGATGTTTGAATGGATTATATATATATATATATATATATAAGAGATAATATGCCTAAAGCATGAAAAAATATAAAACCCATTAAAAATATATGCTACTAACCTCATTGTAGAGACAGAAGTCCAAAAAAAAAAGGAGAAAATTTGCTATAAGACTATATTTTTTTATATATAAGTTAAAAATATATAAGTTAAAAGACTATATTAACCCTATTTATTCTAGATGGGAGCTGAAAATACTATATTATATAGATTTATATCAATTTAATTACGTATAGTATCGTGTCTAAATCAATATTGAAAAAACTGAATCGAAAATTAAATCGATGAGACTTTCAATTTTCAATCGATTGGACCGATCGATTCAAATTAAAATAATTTTGATGCTAAATAAGTAATAAATATAATAAATAATAGGTTTAATGGTATGCATTTTAGTAAACAATTAAGAGAATAAAGGTTTAAATCTCATTACTTACAAAAATTCATAAAAAAAAAATTAAACCGATTTAATTGGTTTTATCGATTTTAAACCAATTGAATCGATTTTGCACCAATTCGATAGATTTTCAATTTTACAATACATATCAGACCGGACAAATTATCTATTCTCAATTGAACCAGCCTGACCTGTCAATCCAGTCTGAACCATAGTTTAAATTTGATAAAACACACCTTAATCAAATAATGCTATTTTACAAACTAAATTTCTAAATCAACTTACAAGAACATCTATCTTCAATTTCACTTCTTTTGGTAAATAGGAATCTTGAATCATGATGATAAGATTTATTTTCAAAGGTCCCATTGCCACTAATTTTTTTTTTTTTTACTGAGGTAGGATTGAGCAAAAAGATTGATAAAATAAAATTTTGATTCGAACTGTAGTGTTCGATTTAAATTTTGTTATTTTTGATACAAGTTTTATTATATTCAATTCCGATCATAAAAATACTTATTTGGTTCAGTTTTATTTTCGATTCATAGTGGGAAAATCGAAATTATTTGAACAGGACCAAATTATTTTATTAACCTTTTTATTATTTTTATATATTTTATAAAATAAAATATATTTTTATTCATAAACTTAAGTAAATCAATTAAAAATAATGTCTAAAAATAGAAAATCAAATAATCGAATCCATAAAATTGGATTCGATTTTTGTACCTATTCAATTTGGTTTTTTAAAATAAATATTGCTCATTAACCAAATTTTTTTTCAAAATTGAATCTAGCAAAACCGTTGTCACCCTAATAACAAAAGGAATATGGGAGATGAAGGAAAAGGTTGCTTGGGTTCGAATAATGCTTAAATATATCTCACAAAGGTTTCATTGGCAATAGGCCAAGGCTGCATTTGGATTTTTCTGAACATCCAGTGGAAAAAATCCAATGCATCAACTGGGGTTAAACGCATCACAGGGTGCATTTAGGTAACACTTTACGTTGTAAATATTTCAATTTTTCTTCCCGTTGGTAATTGGAGGAGGCAAGGTCCAATGGCTTTCACTGGACCTGCATGGGGTATTTTTTTTACCCCCTTTGTCTTTTCAATTTCTTTTTTATTTATTTATTTCAATATTTTGTATTTTATTAATTTTTTTCATTTTAAAATTTGTAATTATTTCAAAAAATATATTTATATTTTATTTTATTTAATATAATAAATAAATAAATTTATATAATTATATAATAATTAGTTAATTAATTAAAATATTTAAATAAATATATAAAATAACATGTATTAAAATTTCAAATATTAATATTACTTATATATATATATAAATAATTTATCAATATAATTTTACATAAATGTCTTTATTAGTCATTTTTATTCTCATCTCACAGCCACCGTTATTTTTGTATCCAAACACATATTTTCACCACTGATTTTAATCTCACCACTACAGTACCCACCACCATCGTTGTTTTTAATTTTACTGAAATCAATCTAATCATCCATCCAAATGGATCCAAAAGTGAAAAGCTAAACATACCTAATTCAATGTTTGTGTCAAAAAAAATTCCTCCAACTTTGAATTAAAACCATTGCAATCCATTTTAGGCCCACCCAAAAAAATGAGTCGGGTTCATTATAAATCCGAGAAAAATGAGGATCTGATAATCTTTATATTTATATCATATTTATGTTATTTTTTATAATAATTATATTTAAGTATTATATATTATTTATATAATTTTGATATATTAGTAATTCATTTTATATAAATTTTAACATATTTATATATTTATATTATTTTTTAATTATTTTTTTCATATCTCTTTCGCGTTTATATCATGGTAATCGATAATATACCGATATCGATAGTACCGGTTGGTATGTATCGATTTTGAAGAAAAATGAAACGGTATCAACATTGTACCCTTTCGATTTTTATACTGATCGTACCAATCAGTACCGACTTGTATCGATTTGTACTGACTTGTACCGATACATATCAACTCTTACAAGTTGGTACAATATTTTAATTTTTATAAAAAAATTTACTTATTTTTTTAATCAATTCTTAATACTTTTTATTCATAATAATTTTTTATTTTTTATAATTTTATTCAAAAAATATTTATTAAGCTAGGGTATTGAATTTAATTAATAATAATTAATTATATATTTTTAATATTTGTTTTATTTATTTATAATTAAAAGATTTAGATATTAAATATTTATAATTTTATATTGATATATAAATATATATATAATTGAAATATATTTGTACATATATACAATATATATTTTATTAAAAATATTTTAAAAAATCGATAAATTTAAAATAGTATATCAAAACATACCCATATCATTATGTATCAATAAAAAAACGCGGTACCGATTATTTTGGTCTATATCTGTCAAAGAGTTCGTGAAGTGAAGTAGTGAACAAACCTTACCCCACCTTAAAACCAAAGTTAAGTTCTGGAAAAAAAAAAAAAACATTGTTTGAAAGTTAAAGAAACAGTAAAAAGACGGACATAAAACCCTGAACCCTAAACAAGAACGAAAGGGAAAAAAAGGTTTAGCAACTAGAAACTGCTGTGCTGGGAAGGCTGCTGTTACTAAGCCCTTCTTCTTTTCCTCCTCTTTCTGGGTTTCTCTCTCTTTAAAAACACTACCCCAAATCCTCCCATTGTCTTTCTTGTCTCCCCAAAACTCTCTCATTTCCTCTCTCTGTCACTTTCTAAAGCTTTCCTCCCAAAAAAACCATGTATCGTTTCGCTTCAAGCCTCGCTTCTAAAGCTAGGTACTACTTTGAAGACATTAATTCGTTAATCATTTTTTAAGTTTCATTTTTGTTCCTTTAAAATAAACTAATTTTTTGTCTCTCTGTCTCTGTATATGTATTTTAATCTTTGGTTTCAGGATTGCTAGGAACGCTACACATCAGGTAGTTGATTTCTAGTAGTTACTATCTTCTTTTTTTTTTTTTTTTTTGAGGTTGATTTGATATTTTTATTGATTTCTATTCTTTGGGTATGTGTTAGATTGGTAGTAGATTAAGTTGGAATAGGAACTATGCAGCAAAAGATATAAAATTTGGGGTAGAAGCTCGAGCTTTGATGCTTAAAGGTGTTGAAGAGCTTTCTGATGCTGTTAAAGTTACCATGGGTCCTAAGGTAAATCCAATATTCCCTATTTTCATTGCTATGAATCTTTTCTTTTTGTCTTCGGTTCACAGTTTCAAGGTTAATCATTGATAGAAACAGCTTATGCTTTTTTCTTCTCTATTGGATAAGAAGTAGGGACTTAGAATTTATGGGTAGGAATATTGATGAAAGGAAGAAATGATGTTATGTATTTGTAGTTGTGATGAAACTTTTGTTAATGTTTTTCTCTTCTTTTTTTTTTTGTTGGAAGGGAAGGAATGTGGTTATTGAACAAAGCTATGGTGCTCCAAAAGTGACTAAAGATGGTGTAACTGTTGCAAAGAGCATTGAATTCAAGGATAAAGTCAAGAATGTTGGTGCTAGTCTTGTGAAACAGGTTGCAAATGCCACCAATGATGTAGCTGGTGATGGTAAGGCACAAGCACTTAAATCTAATAGATTCTTTTGAAGTCTTTTAACTCTGTTTTAGATGCTTTCTTGTAGTTATTGGTCTTTAACTCTGTTTTAGATGCTTTCTTGTAGTTATTGGTCTTTAACTCTATTGTAGATACATCCTTTTTGCTTGTACTAACTTGGTCAGCCTAGACATTCAGGTTCCGAATACGCATGCATGTTTATATGTAGAGAGCTGAGTCATGAGAGTTTTCGACATTTTTGCAGGGACTACATGTGCAACAGTGCTTACACAAGCAATATTTACAGAAGGATGCAAGTCAGTTGCTGCAGGAATGAATGCAATGGACCTGAGGCGTGGCATAACAATGGCAGTTGATACCGTTGTAACAAACTTGAAAAGCCGGGCACGGATGATTAGCACATCTGAAGAGATAGCTCAGGTTGGTTTACTTATTCAAATTTTTTCGGTCAAAAGCATATTGCAGTCTGAGTGATGGCTGTGATGCAGTATTTTTGAACCAAAACCAAAATGGTAGTGAACTTTAAATTTACTAAGGCTTCAATGTAAATATTTTGTAATAGGTTGGAACAATATCAGCTAACGGAGAGAGGGAAATTGGTGAGTTAATTGCAAAAGCCATGGAGAAGGTTGGAAAAGAAGGGGTGATCACAATTCAGGTAAGTTTTGATGCCTTCATGGTATTTTTGCTTGTTCATAATCTTTTTTCTTCCAATTTCAAGTTTTGGTTGCTCATGCTTGTCATATACTAAATCTCTTGCTTTTTTTTACACATGATATGACGTCTTACCGAGGGTTAAATCTTTGCAGGATGGGAAAACATTATTTAATGAGTTGGAAGTTGTTGAGGGCATGAAGCTTGACAGGGGCTACATATCCCCATATTTCATCACCAATACGAAAAACCAAAAATGTGTAAGTAACTCGTTTCTCTTCTGACTGGACTCCTGGCATATCTCTTGAGTCTTGACAATGCGATGATGCTTATTCAATTCATTGTTTTATGGCAGGAATTAGATGATCCTCTTATCCTAATCCATGAAAAGAAAATATCTAGCTTAAATGCTGTGGTAAAAGTACTAGAGTTAGCTTTAAAGGTAAGCAAATTTTGGTCAATGCATGCATTCAGACCATTCTACCTGACAACATTTTGGTTAATCATCAATCATCGAGAACTTCTTTTTCTCACAAAAACTGTCTTAAACTTCTTATTCTTTATTTTATGTGTAACATTAATAAGTTCTATGCTATATTTGTTCAGAGACAAAGGCCCTTGTTGATTGTATCTGAAGATGTAGAGAGTGAAGCACTTGCAACACTCATTCTTAACAAGCTTCGTGCTGGAATCAAGGTTTGATTTTCAGTCTGAATGAAAAATTTCCCCTTTTTTCTGTGTAATTGTCCTCATTTTTAGGAAGGCTTGCTAATCCAATGTGGATTATGTATTATGCAGGTCTGTGCCATCAAAGCCCCTGGTTTTGGAGAGAACAGGAAGTCTAATCTGCATGATCTTGCTGTCCTTACAGGAGGAGAGGTGAGTCAACTTTCTGCTATATGAGATTGTCTGGTTCATAGCACACAGTTCCATTGACATGAATTTGCTTGACCTCTTGATGAATGATATCTGTTACTTCTCTACTGTAGGTTATAACTGAAGAACTTGGCATGAACCTTGAAAAGGTGGATCTGAACATGCTTGGCACTTGCAAAAAGGTATGATATTTATTGTTTGGACATGAAATTCTCTGCCTGATGTGATTTTCTGTCAGTTTCCTATAACAAGGAAGTTCTTGAGTTTGGTAAAAACAGAACTATTTAATCCCTTATTTGTATATGTATAGACATCTATTTTGATGCATGGTTCTTTTTCTTTTGGCTGTTATAGGTTACTGTCTCAAAGGATGACACTGTTATTCTTGATGGGGATGGTGACAAGAAAGCCATTGAAGAAAGATGCGAACAGGTCTTTTTGCTTTTGATAAACAAACTTTTAGCCATCTTTTGATTCTTGAACTCTATGCCATTTCCTTAATAATTCAGATTATAACGTTTATCCTTCATAATAACAGATTAGGTCAGCAATTGAATTGAGCACCTCTGATTATGATAAGGAGAAGTTGCAAGAAAGATTGGCAAAGCTTTCTGGTGGTGTTGCTGTCTTGAAGGTATAGTAACTTATAGTTACTGGCATTTAACTTGTAAACTTAGAAATGCAGTAGCTGCTTTCTTTCCTTTTTGTTGCTGCTTGAATGGAGGTAATGAAGCTCGGAATTTGCTGGATATTGCAGATTGGAGGAGCTAGTGAAGCTGAAGTTAGTGAGAAGAAGGATAGAGTAACGGATGCATTAAATGCCACAAAGGCAGCTGTAGAAGAGGGTATTGTGCCAGGTAAAAACTTTCAAGTCTTAGTGGTTGGTTTTTAATGAGGTTTCAATTAAACTTGGAATTCGTGGAAACATTACTTAAGGAGATCTCCACTGTCTAGGTGGTGGTGTCGCTCTTCTGTATGCATCGAAAGAGTTGGACAAGCTACCTACAGCAAACTTTGACCAGAAGATTGGTGTTCAAGTTATACAGAATGCTTTAAAGGTTTGTAAATCTTTTCTGCATGCCAGATGGATCAACTTCTGAAAATTCCTTAAAATCTTTTCTAGATGTACTGTTGAAAAGTTTAGACAGCTCTTCCACTGTAAAGTTTCAAAATGCTGGTAATCTTGATTTGTGAAGTTTCACTCTTCCTTATAAATGAAATTCTCTCTCTGTTGCAGACACCTGTGTACACAATTGCTTCAAATGCAGGAGTGGAGGGAGCTGTTGTTGTCGGTAAGCTGTTGGAGCAGGATAACCCTGATCTTGGGTATGATGCTGCCAAAGGTCAGTGAATGACTTAGAAGTTTCTTTCATTGCATATGTTACTCGGACTCGGGTGTGAGTGTTGGACACGGGTATGTGTCCGACATGGGTATATTCAATTTTTTTCAAGATTTCCATATATTTGGAGGGTCATATCTCCATACGCATATAGGATACGGATACTTCAAGAAAAATGAAAAATTGGAGCAACATAAAACTAACACAGCTTATACTTCATTTTGTTCAAATACCAGGTGAATACGTCGATATGGTAAAGGCTGGTATTATTGACCCATTGAAAGTAATTAGAACTGCTTTGGTTGATGCTGCAAGGTAAGGCTGTAAATCTCTTTCTAGGTTATATGCATGCATTATTGCTCGGCTTTGCCTTTATAATAATTTGTTAAAACTAACAAAGCCGAGTATGTTGCCTTTGTGATGCAGTGTGTCATCATTGATGACAACTACTGAAGCTGTTGTAGTTGAACTTCCCAAGGATGAAAAGGATGTTCCGGCAATGCCCGGCGGTATGGGTGGCATGGATTATTAAGGTTATTTCCTAACTAATACGCTGCTCGAAATTGACTCGATCTAATCTCTGTTCTCTCTCCTCCCTAACATCTCATAAAGAAAAAGAATATCGGAACTTGTAGTTGTTTGTCTTTCGTTGTTTCAGTCGGAAGGCATCCAATGTAATCGTAAGGAGAGAGAAAGAGCAAGTTGAGTTAGTTTTGGTGATCAAGGTAAAAACTGTCTGATTGTTGTTGCTAGGAAGAATTGGTTTATCAGGAACCATGTTTTCTGGAAATAAAAAAAAAAAAAAAAACCATTTTCCTTCCATTTTTGACATTGATTGACTATGAATTCTTACAAAAATTCTTTTGATTGTTCTTATGTTCCTGGCTGGTACTATGCGGGAGCTAAAGACTGTTAATTTTGTGCATTGCATTTCAGTATATCTGTTAATTTTGGACAGTTTTTAGAACAACATAGTTTTTAATAAACGTGAAAATAATATAATAAATACAGTATGATATATTTAAACAAGATAATATGAAGCAATACGTTTAATATACTTATTATATTCATATTTAAAATTTTGATACATTTAAAATTTATGGATTTGCTTAAGTGCTTATAAATACTGGTAAAGATTGTTTAATTACTAATTAAAATATTTTTTTTGCATTTAATGTATTAATTTGCCTAAATTTAAAAAAAAAAAAAAAGTAATTTATTAGTTATATGTTTCTTTTTATAAATATCATTTTAATTATGGTGATGACTAGGTAAGAACATTTACCCTGAGAACCGTGAGAACGTCTGAATAATGAACCAAATTTAAAAGAATTACAAAAAAGGTTAATGATCAAAAATATTTTGTGTTATTAGTACAACAAAAACTTTATTAAGAATGAAATGAAATATTAAAATTGATTAAATAAGATATTCTCATTAGATTTATTTATGGATTTAGCTAATTTGAGAATAAATTTGTTAGGCTCGAACCAATTTATAACATTATTTTATTAAAAAATATTTTTATTTTAATAAACTTATCATATGTATGTCTAGTAATTCGTGTATTTATATCGTATTCGTGTTATTTCATGTATCACAATTGTGTTTATGCTGTTGTATGTTTATATAAATTTTGGTATGTTAATCATTCGTGTTCTATTGATTTTTACACGTTCGTGCATTTGTGTCATGTTTTTGTATTTTTTTATGTGTCGTGTTGTATTTTGTATCGCATTTTAATTGTTTTTCTCGTGTTGTGTCCAACATTGTCAACATGTTGATTTCAATGAATAAATTTTTAAAATTTAACCCATTTATTTTAATGGTAAAACTATAAAAATATATATATTTTTTTGTCAGGCAGGCGAGATTCATATTGAACCTAGACATGATATCAATGCTTTACATGTTTGTTCAAGCCTGACCCGACCAAAATTGAGACTCAAAATTTTGTCTAGGCCAATCATATTTGTCAGGCAGGCGAGATTCATATTGAACCTAGACCCGACCAAAATTGAGACTCAAAATTTTGTCTAGGCCAATCAAATACTAGGCCTATCAAATATTACTAAATGCCACAATTTAGACCTATTCACGGGTCGGGTTATTCGTCCAAGCCCGAAAGCTCGTTCGAGATTTGAGTGAGCTTGGACAAAAATATTAAGTCCAAAAAATGAGTTTGGACAAAAAATAAAGCCCATTTAAAAAACAGATAGAGCTTTGTCTTCAACACTCAAGGCTCGAGCTTGGCTTGGTCCGACTCATTTTTCAATTATATAAAATATATTATTTTAATATTTATATCATATAAAAAGAACATATTTATAATATTATATTGTAAACATAAAAAAATATTATAGGTCTAAAAAAAACTGAAAATTTAAAAATTATTTTTTTACGGATAAAGAAAAGATAATTTTTAGACACATTCAATTACAGAATAAAATTTTTTCCGAATTAAAAGGGGAGACAGACCATGGAACCTACGGAACTCTTCTATTGATTTGATGTTCTCGTATCTAGAATTGGTGCTGTCTCATTTATAAATGTTTTTCAAGAAAGCGAATGGTCTATAGCGGATTTGGCACAATATGGAATTGAGTAAACTGAGATGTAAGAGGCAGTGAGGTAAAAAAAAACTTACCCACAAGAGAAGTTTTGAACAAAAGTTTTTAGTTTTGAACTCAACTTATATATTATTATATTTATAAATAAGAATTTTACTAATAAATATTTTAAAAGTAACATATAATAATATATTCATTTAAGGCATTGAAAATAATGAATAAAGTTATCAGTTATTGCATTTAATGCAAAATTATTCTTATAAATAGTAGAGGAGAAATGTTAACCAATGTTTAATGACATTGGTTAAGGTGATATATATATATAAAAAAAAATATAATAAATGCATCACTTTTTTAACTAATCTTAATTAGTGCCTTGAAAGCACTCGTTAACAAAATCCTACAAATAATTATTTTAATTAATTTTATTTTAAAAATATATTTAAAAATATTAACATTCAACTAGTTTTATATTTTAAATAATACTTTTGCAATATTAAAAATATTTAATATTAATATGCACTTATTTTTTAATATTTTAAATAGTACTATTATTAAAAAAATTAATATTATTATTGTAAATATTATACAATATGAGTACTTAATCTCATAACTAATAATAGATTAATTTTTTAAGATAATTTTAATATAATTTTAATTATTTTTAAAATATTCAAGTTTTATTTCATTTTTAATAAAATCTTTTGTCATGAATCTCATGATGTATAATTAGTAAATAAGTTTTAGTTGTTAACTTTTTTTGTAATTATCTCATATTTTCATATGAGAATCTGAAAAAATACTGCTGACAAAAAAAAATGATATACGGTTGGCAGAAAAAAGATGTGGCTAAGATTGATTATATGAAATTAGTTGTCACCTTTAATTATGCCATTAAATATTAATTAATATTTTTCATAATTCATATGAGTTTGTTTAATTGATGTTAATAAAATCAGTTAAGAATTATTTGATTATCAATTTAAAAAAAAAATTATATTTAATATATTATTTTTATTAAATTTAATAAAAATGAAAAATGAAAAATTAAAAATAAATTATATTTTTATATATATTATTTTAATCAATATCTGATGATACAAATTAATATTTATATTTACACAATTAATATTTAAAAAATACAAATCACGATAATATAGACACGAATGATCATATCGTTACGATCGAGGACAAATCAAAGATTTAAAATAATTTCGAAAATATCTCTCCGTTAACCTACGTGTCATAATCCCATTGGTTCAATGACGTGGGATTTTGGAGCTTATTTATTGGCATTGAAGCATCGTTAAAGTCGTCGATAGTTAGGGCAGGCCCTTGTGTATGCGGCCCGCCCCATGTCTTTTTTTAATAGTTTAACTCTTCGCCAGAGAAAGAAGGCAATAAAAGAAAGGAAAAAAAAAAAAGAAATTCAATTTATTTCCAATAATACCTCAATCTTTCCCTATATTTACATTCATGTCCCTCTTTAATTAATAATGGAAAGCTCACGTGAAATTATATATTTTGATAAAAAATAAATCTTATATAAAAGATATTTATGAGTTATTATGGTTATAGTTGTACTTTCTATCAAAAAAAAATTTATAGTTGTACTTTAATTTTTTTAGAAAAATATTAATTAATTTTTAATGATATTGATTAAGGATATATATATATAAGTGTAAGTAATAATTTTTTTTTGAATTCAATAAAATTAATATATTAAATATTAAATTTTTTTTTAAAATAATAAATAAATAATCGTTAACCAACCGAATATTTAAACGAATTAAAAGTTGAGTGAGAATTATGTTTTAAAAATCTATTTTTACTTTTTCTTTTCATTTTAAAAACTTACATGATAATTTTTTATTTTATTTTTTTTAAGTTTTAAGATAATTATAAATTTATTTATTTTTTAATTTTATTTAAATAATCAAAAATTTTATTTATTTCGCTCGTGGACATAAGACTATTACTATTATAAAGATGTTACATTTAATGTTACATCAGTTTAATTAGAAATTTAATAAAATAATTGAAAAAAATATAAGTATTAATAAATTATAATAATAGGTTTTTTTTTAAAATAAAAGTAAAAATTCATATTTTAAAATTTGCTTCTGCTTACTTATTTTTCATTTAAAAAATATTGCATACAGTTAATTCATTTTTTTTCTCTTTTATATTTAAAAATAATTATAATTTTTTTCTTTTTAATATTAATATAAATAATCAATTTTTTTTAGTTAACTAAAAACTGCTGGAAATATATATTTAATAACGTTCACCATAATTACACTGAACCTCCCTCTATCCACTCCTTGATTACCGTTAATCAGGCCCCACTTTCAGATATCCAAATGAAAATCAATCTTTAAAGATTCATCAAACGGTCCTGATTTCAAGAAAAGGTAAAAAGGATGTGGGCCATATTTACAGACAAGCATTATTCACCACCATTATAAGCAAAAATTAAAACTGAAAAAATAAATAAATAAAAGAGCCCTAAAAAATTGACATCCCCTCGTTTTCCATTAAAACAATAAAAAGAAAGGTTTCATCTTGTTCTTTGTTCTTCTTGTTTACCTTTTGTTTGAGAAGGAAATGGAAGCTTTTGACATGGCGGCTGGTTTCGAGGACAACTTATTGGACTTTGGTTCCGACGTCGGAGAGGAAGAGGAAGATGAAGAACACAACAAGAAGCCATCAAAGATGAACTCTTCTTCTTCTTCTTCTCTTAACCCTAACCATTGTTTTTCTGTAAGTGTTTTTCTTTCATGGATTTATGCTCTTTTAATAAATATTTTGGGTTATGTATTCTGAAAGGGGACTGAACTCGGCCGAGTTTTGGTGCTAACTCGGCCGAATCTTTGCAGTTTGGTAGGTATGGATTGAGTCAAACTCGGACGATTTTCCCGAGTCTAAACTGAAAATGACTCGGGTCGGGTCAAAGCCGACGGCATTGAATTGAACAGCACTTTGTCACATGGTTTTTTTTTTTTTTTTTAATTATTTTTCCTGAACGGATGGCTTATAATTAGTGGAAACTGATTCTTGAATTCCTTTTATTGATTGGCCCGAAGATATTTTTGTTAGGACAAATTTACCCATCATGTTATTCACACTATTGAATAAGACCGCGTAATATGGACATCATGTTGAGGGTAGTTTTGGTATTGTAATATTTCAAAGTGGGAAATATCAATTATTGATATGAGCTGTCGCTCACCAGGCTTAATAAATGTCCAGCGAGGTTTCCATTTTCGCTTTTCTCAAAATTAAAAAATGAAATTGATACGAGCACTCAATTATAATTTTTATAATTCCACTCACTACGAAAAGTCGATTTTGTCCAACTTTCAGACATTCTTTTTTTACTTGTCGCACGTGAATCCTACAAGACTTAGTTTTGTCTTTTTCCTCCCCAACTAAAGTGCCCCATGATAAAAAAAATAATAATAATAAAAAGAAAAGAAAAGAGAAGAGAAGAGAAGAACCACTTGTTAAACAATTTTAACTCGTTCGAGTTCACTGAGTTAACCAGGTGAGTTAAAAAGCTTTTATTTTTTACGATTTGCAGGAATTTGCAGAGGAAGAACTAGAATGGTTATCAAACAAGGATGCATTTCCAGCTGTGGAAACGTCATTCGTCGATATTTTAGGGACGGCTACAAAGCACCAGAGCTCAGTGTCCAGCAATAGTTCCGGTAGCACAACGTTAACCAATGGTAACATTGTAATGTATTGTTTTGGAAACGTTAAGGTACCCGTAAAAGCGCGGTCCAAGGGTCTCCGCAGATGTAGGGACCTGAGGAACCACGAAAAGGGCTGGTGGGTTCAGGAGAATGTGAAGAATGCCAATGCCACTGCGAAGGGGGCTGCTGGTTGGAGGACTATAGGAAGGAAATGCCAGCATTGTGGGGAAGAAAAGACACCGCAATGGAGGGCAGGGCCGCTTGGGCCTAAAACGCTTTGCAATGCTTGTGGAGTGAGGTATAAATCCGGGCGTCTGGTGCCTGAGTATCGGCCAGCAAGTAGCCCTACGTTTTCCAGTAAGTTGCACTCGAATTCCCACAGGAAGATATTGGAAATGAGGGGACATAAGCAGTTGGGATTTTCTGCAATGAAGTCTATGGATAAAGGGTAGTGTTCTGGTGAGCTGAGCACTGCCTTTTTTTTTCCCCTCTTTTTTCTCTCTCTCTCTCTCTCTCTCTTAAAATTTTGGGTCTTTTTTTTTTTTTTAATTTTTAAGTTAGTGTAGTTACTTTAGGAGTGAATTAGGAGTTTGGTTGTAATGGTTTAGATTGGGTTAGTGAAAGTTACTATTTTTACTTTTGTTTTTTATGAAGTTGAAAATCCATTAGGGAAAATTTGACTTTAGTGTGTTTTGGTTGGTTGGTTGGATTATGTTTTCTAAATACTAGAAAAAAGGAATAGTGTTTAATTGGTTTTGTCCAATTCTTGAATCATTTTGGCTTTTGGTTTTGGTCAAAATGTGGATTGCAATGAAGAATGAGGGTTTTTGTTGATTTCTATATTTGGGTTGTAATGAGCTCATGTTTGATTATTTTCAGCTAACTTATTTGTTATAGATAGTGGGAAAGTTGCCATTGGTGAGCTAGCCTCCAAGGCTGTAACACAATTCAGGTTCAGTTTTATTTCCATGAATGTATCAAATACACTAAAAGCATTTTAAACTGTAAACTGGGGAATCTTATGGCTGCAATCCACAGAATTGCTTTCTCTTGTAGCTTCTTCATATGTTTTCTTCATGTATTGATTCTACCTCTGGGAAAGGCTGGTAAAATTTTGTACATATCCTTGGATTTTTGGTGCATAAATTATCAATTCAGTAGATTACAGGAGAATTCATGGCTGGATTTGTCGACATGATTGATTCGAATTGGTAACATGAGGACAAACATTCCTAACTCATTGTAGCATGTAGATAATGAGTGATTGCATGAAAAGGACAAGTCAATGTGTTTTACTTTGTTTATGAGCTTGTGTAAATGGAACTCTGTGGTCATGTAGAGTAACCTAAAATTTCTTGTTCAAATGGGATGATTCGATGGATTTTGTTTTACAGAGGCTATAAGACCAAAATTATTATATCTATGGAAAGTACAGAAGGAATACCGACTTGAAATTTTGCTTGCAAGGTCTGGCTGGCTGTTTGTAAATAGTTGATTGCAGCCAGAAACTATCAAGCTGAATAAGATTCCTGAATTACTTTGTTTATGTTATGCACATTGGTTTAATTTTGTTTTCATGCTGGGCTGGCCATAGTTGCACATGGCAGCATGCAAGTTGTGATCTTGGGAAAATATCAAGTAATTGAGTTGTTTTGCATATAAAAAATTTCTGGATAGGTACATATATGGATGGAAGAAGTTATGTCCTTAATTGCAGTGATGAAATTTTGTCAATGTATATGTGTGTGGGGGCTTGTTTTTTCTGCTTCCCCCCCCCCCTTCTTTTTTATGGGTCAAAAGAGATGGGATGTGGTTATTGAACAAAGCTAGCGTGCCACAAATGTGACAAAACATGGTGCAACTGTTGCAAAGAGCATTGACTTCAAGGAGAAAGTTAAGAATGTTGGTGCTGGCCTTGTGAAACATGTGAAAAATGCCACCTATGATGTAGCTTGGTAAGGCATAATCCTTTTCATAAGTCTAATAGTGTTATTTTAAGTCTTTAACACTGTTTTAGAGGCTTTATATTTGTCAAGTCTTTTGATTTTCAGTTATAATATACGTACTTTCTGCATGTATCGACTTGTTTGGCCCAAGAAATCATGTCTACATAATGCACACTTTCGAAAATCATATGGAGCTGAGCAGTGGAAATTATTTAGTGTGTTTGCAGGGACTACTTGTGCAGTCATCCTTACAAAAGGTTGGCAAAGAGTGAGTGATTATCATTCAGGTAAAGTTCGGGTGCCTTCATTATAATTTTGCTTGTTCATTTTCTTTTTTCCTCTAATTTAAGGTTTGATTGATCATATTTGTTCTGTTAAATCTTTCGCATTTAATTTTTTGCAGATAGTAATGAGGTCTTACCTCAAGTTAAAACTCTATCAGGTTTGTTTAATAAGCTGGAAGTTGTTGAGGGTTGAACCTTAACAGGGACTACATAGAAGTTCCCCCATCTAGGTGGTGGAGTTGCTTTTCTGTTGCACTGAAAGAGTTAAACAAGTTACTAGCTACCTATTGCCAAGTTCGACTTGAAGATTGGTGTTATGAGCTGTTACTCGGACTCGGATGTGTCGGAAATGGGTATGTGTCCGACACGGGTATGTTTAATTTTTTTTTTTATTTTAAGATTTTCATGTATTTGGAGTGTTCTTGGAGAATCATATCCTCATACTCATATATGCATAGAACACGAGTATCGGACACGGGTACTTTAAGAATAATGAAGAGTCCGAGCAACATAAATTATGATTATTCAGAATGCTGTCAACTTTAAAAGTTTGTAAATCCTTTTTGCCTCTGCCATCTTCTGCACATGGCAGAGGATCAACTTCTGAAAACCAATGCCTGGCAGGAAAGGTACATGGATTAATTAAAGTCCTCTGATCTAAATTGCCTTGACCTAATCTTGGTCTATATTTTTCTCCACCTCCCAAGATCTGGTAAGTCGTAAGGAAAAGAATTTCAAGGCTTTTAGTTGATTTTAAGTCTTTAATTGTTTCAATTGGAAGACATCTATGCAATCACAATGATAGAGCACCTTGTTAGCTATGGAAAGAATTGGTTTTGTGGAACACAGCTTTTTGTAAATGAAAAGAAAAAGGCAATCCTCCTTAAGCTTTTAACTTTTTGGCTTAAAAATTATCAATATTTATTTCATTTTTTCCTATGTATACTTCAAGTTATATTTACATACTCATTTGCTATTATGTTTAATATAGTAAACATTAAATTTAGTTTTCTGAATTTTAAACGGTCACTTACACTATCGAATTCCCAAAATGTGGACTACCACATGTCCATATTATTCTCTGGCTTCACTCTGAAGATAAATGTTTTGTTTCAAGTGATATTGATCAAATCATTTCAGTTGAAATTCTAGATAAAGTTTCTGATCCACTTGCATAAGAAGCTGTGACAAATTTTATGATGCATGGACCATGTGGCATTGCAAATCCTCAAGCACCATGTATGGTAAAAGGAAAATGCTCAAAATATTTTTCGAAGCAATTTCAATCTGAAACTATAATCGAGGATGGATTTCCCGTATACAGAAGAAGAGAAATGACGAGCAATTCAAATGTCACGAGCAGAACTGGAATCGAATTAGATAATAGGTTCGTCATTCATTCCTCACAACGTCGATTTAGTTCTTAAATATCAAGCTAATGTCAATGTCGAGGTATGCAGCAAGACTAGAGCTATAAAGTACTTATTTAAGTACATAAGGACTTGGATAGAATAAAGATTGTATTAGAGAATGCTCAATCAAGTTCAGATAACAGTCAGCCTACTCAAAGCAACAATGAGAAAAATCAGTAGCAAGGGTTGCATAAAATTGATGAGATTAAACAGTATCTTGATTGTAGATATTTATCAGTTTATGAAGTCTGCTGGAGGTTATTTGGGTTGGGATACATCTGCTGTTCAAAGATTATTGGTTCATTTGCTAAATAAACAAACAATATACTTCAATGACCAAGAAGATATGTCTAGGATAATTCAAAGACCTCAGATAGAAAAGACAATGTTCAGTCAATAGATTCATGAATAAGTCAAGCATTTGTTGTACAGTGATTTCCCAACAAAATGGGTTTGGAATAAAACTAAAAAAAATGGCAACCAAGATAACGAGGAAATACAATCGGGATAATTATTTACATGCATCCTGCATCACGGGAATTGTACTTTTTGAGAAAACATTAAATGTGGTCAAAGGTCCAATGAACTATGAAGAAATAAGGACAGTAGAAGAAATAACTCATCCTACATTCCAAGCTGCTTGTTATGCATTAGGATTACTAGGAGATGATCCAGAATTTCTCCAACAAGAAGTCCAACACTGACATAAGTATTAACGTAAAATTAGCAACTCATTTAACAGTAATTACATTATAGCAAAAATAGGTCTAGAAGATAAACCTCAAAGAAGCAGTTGCAATTTCATAAAAATATATATATATATATATATATATGGTAGATATCGCAGATCAGAAGAGATGAAGATTCATGTGTTTGTGCATGCAAGTCCTATCTTCAAAAGAAGCCCTCATTGTGAGGTCTCTCACATGGGGTCCGGCTCCTATCCAGTAAGATCCAGTACCGTTTTAGATTATAACACCTAGATTATTTGTCTTTAACGGTTAAGATTAAAACATCCATCTTTCAAGACATTATCGTCATTACATTCAAGTTGTTTTTCGCCTCAACAATTCCAAAAATCACTGCCAACTTTGTGAACAGGTTGATTGCTTTGTAACCCCATGATAATTAATTTGTCATTTTTTTTTTTTTTTGTAGTTTTTCAATCTTCATTGAGCATGGCTTGCAATTAAATTAAGTTCTCATTAAGAGATTGGCGGTTTATTCACTTGAAAAGGGCTATAAAAGAATTAATTTATCATGAGTAGTAAAAGGGGAATCAGGGGAAACGAAATTTAATACAATAAAAAATATAAGCAGCACTAGTTTAACTGTTCCAACAATCCAAGCATTGTCTTGAGAAACAAAGAAAAAAAAAATAACGTTGAAAGTTGTAAGCCAATGCCTTTAGACTCATGAAAGATGGATGTTTTAATCTCAACTGTTAAAAAGAAATAATGCAAATGTCGTGATCTAAGGTAATATTGGATATTACTGGATTGGAGTTTCAATGAAAAAGAGCCGGACTCCTTTAGGATGTCCATTACATTCATTGCCGAAATTGATTAATTATCTACCGTTATTGAGAAAAATCCATACGTCATGAAGCATGTTTCCTCCTGATTATATCTTTATATGAAAGATTAAATTACTATAATTAATATAAAGAATCTGTAAAAATTAACCAATACTCATGGTAAATCTAATAAGGGGAAGGCTTCAATAGTTGTGCATGTAGATGAAAAATTAATAGCAGATTGTACTCAACTACACTATGTAGAAATCTATCCAATGAAACAAAATTCATCAATGGTCGAAGCAGTGGGAACAGCAGGAGCAGTTGTAGGGGCAGCTGTAATAGATGAGCAAAAGATGAAAAATAAATTCCAGTTATAAGGGATAAATGCAATCGCATCAACAAGAATCCAATCTTAGCTCCTCAAAACTAGGAGTTTTATTCCACACAATCACATGAAACTCCAACCAGTAATTTCATCTGAATTGAGTAAAGAAAAGTCAAAATTGAAAACAAGACTACTTCAAAACTGTCTTTTATGTTTTAATTTAAAACTGTCATGTACATTTATTTAAAATTGTCACTAGTACATAAACTATAGCAAAAGTTTAGGTCCCGGAAAAATAACTATAAACATATAAATGGTTTAAATCCATTCTGCAAGAAATATACATTTTACAGATTAAAAAAAAAAAATACACTAAAACCTACCAGATGAAAGAAAAAAATGAAATGGAATGCGAAGCAATAGAGCACATCAAACTTAATACTTGGACGACTAAGAAATTTACATTTTGCAGGGTGTTTGTTTAAGACAAAAAGACCACTGCATCAACTAATGTTCATATTCGATGAGAAATAAAGACACCAGATTCCTCATGAAAGACAACTACGATCATATCCGGGTAATGCCATTGGAACATAAAAACCATGGAATTTCATACCTGAAAATGAACTACGTGGATCAAATTCATCAAAAGCCTCCACATTTTGATTTGAGGGAGATGCTGAATTACCAAAATCAGAGGTTGCTTGGTTAGGATTATTGGTAGCAGGAGGAGAAGAAGCCTTGGGAGGCAGCTGCTACTGAAGTTTTTCCATCCCTATCATCAAAAGATCTTTTCAGTATGCAACAACTAGAAAAACACAATTGCAAACCACATGCCTCAGAAAACTTAAGGTACAAAGAAATACCTTTCACTATTGACAGGACCCTGAGTTTCACTTACTGCTTCTTCGTAACTAGGAGGAGCACCAATATTTTGTTCAGAAAACTTCCGCTCAAGCTGCCTTTACAAAAATGATTTTCGGAAAATTTTAGAAACAAGAAAGCAATAATTGTTGTCTAATAATATAATAATTTTTTACAAAAAAATACATATTTATTTTTAAAAAAAACTACCCACTTATAAAAATTATCCATTTATAAAAAATATACATTTTTTATATTTATTTTTTAAAAATACAATTTATTATTATTTTTTAAAATATATTTTCACTAATTAAGTATACAAGTTTCAGTGTCTTATATTTTTAGATAAGTTTGAAATTCGAATATCAACATTTATAATTCATTTCTCATATCTCAAGCTACGACATTTTTCGTACCCAAAAAAATAAAAATAAAACAAGTTAATGAGGAGCTTGCAGCCATAGTTGCCTTTCGAAAACTATTTAGGGTGTCAAATCATTGACTTAAGCATGTAGTTTTCACTTTTCACCCTTTTAGGCAGTCAAACGAATCAGATTTAAGTGATGGAGACGGCCTGTGTTTGAACCATGACCTAAGCGTCTGCTGCGAGTTGCTGATTATCATCAAACTATGAAAGTTGTTTAGTACCCTGTTCTTCCTGGTTTCATTCGATCCATGCCATTTGTAGTTTATTCAATCCCTTAAGTCATAAAACCCAGTTAAATCTTACTGCAGTTGTTCCTTTATTTAACCTAGATGAACCAGAACTTAATGCCATTGTTGAGCTGAAAGCCAGAAACCTGAAAAGGAGAATTCACAGTGTTACATCCATATAGTACAAAGCTAAGATTGAATGCCAAGTCAGACCCAAGAGGTCCATTAACCTGGGACCATAAGCTACACCCTCCAAAAGAAATGACACTTGCTCCTACATAATCTGGTCATACAAGATACATGCGGGTAGAGAGTTACAAAAGTTGGCAGGCAGACACAACAGTCGGCCAATTTCAGATTCTCCTTGACCTTAGGTATAAAAGGTGTGAGGTAAGCAAAAAAAAAATTAATTCTGTTTTGCTCATCTTCTTCCTTGCTCTCTGCTCCATTAGAATCCTTGTTGACTTAAGCACGTCTAGAAGTCATAACTCCAGCAACTCTCTATTTTAGGTCCTATTCTACAACCTTCCAGCTCCTCTTCCACCAAAAGTCATCCTCCAACCTAAAACACCATCAACCCACAGAGCTGTTTCAACAAGACTCTTGTAATTCAGATAAACTTACTGGTTCAATCTTAGGAAGCCAGTGTCTTTTTTTTTATCAAATGAGATAATAAAGAAAAGGTCATCAAGTTGGTTAATGCACCAAAAGTGCACTCTAAACCTCGGTCTTAACTCTTTAACTTGATACTTGAACCCTCAACATTGTTTTACCAAAGAGAGCTAGTCTCTGTTTAAAACTTATCTAAATAGAACAATTTTCGCTTTCAAAGCTTCGATGTGAATCAACACTCTAAACCAGCGTTAAAATAATCAGACCGAATCGATTGGTCGAATCAACTGAATAGAGAACCGATAGCCTCTTCGATGCATATTATAAAATCGAAAATTCTCCAAATATGTAAAATACTGGTTGAACCAATAAAAACCCGGAAAAACAGAAAAAAATCAATTTTAAACTTATTTTTATTTTTTAAAATTTTATTATATGTCATGAAATTTGAACTTTTAACCTCTTGAATCTATATTAAATATCATACCATTTATCCAAATACATATCTTTATTAAATATTTAATATTAAAATTATTTTTTAATGCAACCGGTCGGTCCAACCAGTCAGAGCGATTGAACCGGTAATTGAAGATCTCATTGATTTGACTTCCGATCCGATACCGATTGAATCGGTAATTAGAGATCTCACTAATTTAACCTCCGATTCGATTTTTTAAACATGGCTCTAAACAATGGAAGAATTTATTTATAGTCTGGATAAAGCTCTTAAACAAAAAACAAGCATCCAAATCGCTATATAGCAAAGCTAAAATCGTTAGACAAAAGTTCCTAATAAAGGGATACAAACAAAGAAGCATGAAAATGATAACAGCATGATCATGCGGGCATAAAACGTTAGCTTTCGAATTAAGGCTATACAAATGCACTAGCATAGCTTCCCAGCAACAACAACAAAAAAAACATTTATCGTGATCTGCCTTTACGACGATTTTTCGGAGCTGCACAATCTGAACAATACCATTTCCCTCTCGGCTGTTCTTTCAGACCAACACAGCCAAAGTGAAACCATTCTATCTTGCACTGATAAAATGAGCAAAGAGTTTTATCAGATCAAAAATAGGGAGTGCAAACAATAATAGTTTCAGACTATGTTACTCGGACTCGGGTGTGAGTGTCGGATACGGGTATGTTCAATTTTTTCCAAGATTTTCATGTATTTGGAGAGTTCTTGAAGGATCATATCCCTATACCTATATCCGAATATGCGTCGGACATAGGAGTCGGGCACGGATACTTCAAGAAAAATTAAGAGTCGGAGCAACATAGGTTTCAGAGAAAGATATATAAAGAACTTAGTTACATACATCAGGGTTATCACATGCCACCATCTCTCCATAGCTAACTTGGTTGCACAAACAGTAAGTGGGCTCATTAGGATCCACTGGCAAGTCTAATTCCATACCAGTAGGATTTGCTGCCGCTGCTGCCACTTCTGTTGCTGCAGCTGCTGCTGCTGTTGCCAGACGTGTTCTGCAGAAATATGTGGTTCAAATAATATCATGTATCTAACTAGTGAAACATTTGTTGCATGTAATGAAAGGAATTTGAGATTCTTTCCTCAGTATGATTATTTCCATACTCAAAATCCAGTAAAATTAGATCAACATAAATAATATTCAGAAAAGAGCTTCCTCAGAAGCAGGAATCACAACTGGATGACCATTGAACAGCCTACAAGGAAATAAATGAGCTTATGTATGATAGGTGCATACTTTTTACGCCCTCCTCTTCCACTTTCACTAGGCCTTCCAGATTTAGTGGTACCATCAGGACTTGGAGCAGGCGATGCAGTAGCAGCAGCATTCTCTCTTTCTGTTGATACAGAGTACGGATTACAAATGCGACACAGGTGGAGGGGCTTAAAGGCAAACAAGAGATACACTAAATAGTGGTGGAAGTGGAAAATCAGCAACATACCACGCCGTAGCTCTTCATCAGACTTTTTCAAATATTGATCAAGTTGCTGTATATGTGAATCAACCTGAACATATTACATCATAAACGGAAATAAGTGATAAGGATGCAAAAATAGTTCCATCCAGCTTTTAAATCTTAATATGCTTTCTGTTAAAGCTAATATCAATCTACCAATCACATTAAAAACAAAACCAATCAACATTGATTTGTTTTCCACATAGGAATGATACAAATATTTTCTTCATGAAAAGAAAACCATCCACCATGTTATTCATATGACTTCGTATTTGTAACTCTTAGGTCCTATGTTGCTCTGACTCTTCATTTTTCTTGAAGTACTCGTGTCCAACGCATATCCGGATATGGGTATGGAAATAAGATCCTCCAAGAACCCTCCAAATACATGAAAATCTTGAAAAAAGTTGAACATACGAGTGTCGGGCACATACCCCTGTCCGACACTCACACTCAAGTCTGAGTAACATAGCTTAGGTCACTGGTCCATGTAACAGAGTAGGACCATACAGGAAACACCATATCCGGAGACTTTTAAGTTTTAACATAAAAAACACGCACCCATTTAAAAGATTATAGAAACACCACCTCTCTCCTAAGGTAGCCAATGCTAAAAGAATCTAACAGCATTTTCTACATTAAAACACTGCCTTAGAATAGCACCAACACCAACCAAGAATCAAAAAGCAATCAGATTTCTCAATCATATTTATTGCATATGAATCACATAAATACATGCAGGGATCAAATGTCAAAGTTGTGACGAAAACCACGCACCAAATCATATGTCTGAATTGCCAAGGCAACCTTTTCATCCGCAATCCTAATGCTATGCTTTTGTTCGTCAAGTGCCTCGTTGGAGAATCTAATAAGTGAAGTATCTGGTGTAATGTTTCCAGCCCTCACGCCTCGTTTTATATCCTCTATTTCTTGTTCACAACGTTGTTCATTTTGCCTCACTATTTCTGTTCATATAAAACAACAAAAGGTAGCATTTCGAACGAAATGAAAAAAAAAAAAGAAAAGAAAAGGGATTTCATTGCTTTTATTGATTTTGAATTTACTATCTTTGTTGGATTGTTAGCAAAGTAAAATTATAAATTAAGTTTAAAGGGAATACCTTGTAAACTTTTGTCAAGATCACGCATCAATGCATACTTTTTCTGAAGAATATTGGGCAGTGCTTCCAAATCTGTGAAATTTCATAGCAGAAATTGATTAGCATGTCATTATCATAGCAGAAAATCTTGAATTAGGGTTAATATTTTTTTGAATTTAGAATATAAAAGGTAGAAATAAGAACCCAAACAAATTAATTTAGAAAGAAAATTAAAAAAAAAAAAAAAAAGAGAAGGGAAAAGGTGAAATTACCGGCTTGAAATTCATCGATGAAGGACATTTTAGGAATTTAGGGTTTTTAAGTTTCGCAGTTGAATTTCGATAGGAAATTTCCTTGATATCTTCCCGCCACTGGGGTAACGAACTTGAAGCCCTAAAAAGCTGAAACTGGATTACTTTCATCCGCCGAATGACATATTTAGCCTTTCAGTCTTCAAAAAATTACAAACGTTGGCGTTTCATATGGTAGAAAATAGATCAGTCAATTTTAATCCGAACTTGAAAAATTCGTTCAATTCATCCGAATTAGAACTCGATCTAATCCAATTTGACTATAAAAATTCAACAACATGCACTCAAAAACAACCCAAACCGAAACGATCCGGACCCAAAATGATCCGAACTCGAAATGATCAGAATTCGAATTGATTCGAATCCAAAATGACTTGATCTCGAAATGACTCGAACTTAAATTAACTATAATTTTATTTTAAAAATATTTATTTAATAACAATGAATAATATGATATAAATTATTAAATTATTTTAATTTGAAACTTTAAATGATCATTTAATTTTTTTTTCTTTACTATTACAATTTTATATATTTTAATAATATCTTTCTTAATTATAATTTAAAAAATTATTTTATTATTATTATAATAATTATAATTATAATTTAATTTTTATGTTGTTTATTATATATTATAAATAAAGTTTTTTATTTTTTACTTTGATAAAATAATTAAATAGATCGATAATAATTATTTTAGAAAAATATTTAATAGTAATTCAATAAAATTATATGTTATATTACTTATAATAATAATATAATTTAATTTCAAATAAATTAATATATGTTATATTACTTATGATAATCTTGTAATATGATTTAATATAAATTATATAATCTTTTATCATTATACATATAATTAGAAATAAATGTATTATTTTTAATTTTAAAAGTATAATATTTTCTCATGCAATGTAGAATAAAATAGGTAATTGATAATAATATGTTATTTTATCTTAATGATTGGTAAGTTGAGTTATAATAATCTCTTAGCATGTTACTTAAATTAAATTATATAAAATTTTATCATTATACATGTTTTTGGAATAAATGTGTTGTTTTTAATTTCAAATGTATAATCTTGTAAGTCTTATCATGTGATTTTTTAAAAGTATATAAAATAAGTCATTAATATGTGTATTTTATTATAATGATTTGTATACATTATAATAATACATTATTATATGATATATAATAAATTAAGGATTATTATCCTGTACACTAGCGGTGAAAAATTTTAACTTCACAAGCGGAGCTTACACCATTCCATAACTTTTCATATGATTTATATTTTTTTAATCAGGCCGTTGTATTTTGTGTTCTATTCACGTAGATCATGTACGTCGAGTTTCGAGTAAGTTAAAAATGTTTAACTATTTGTTCCAATGTAAAAAACTTTCAATCGTTAAATATATATTGAAAAAGACAGTATTCTCGATCAATTTGATAGGGATATCGGATCGATTTGAAACTTTACGTGCACGACGAGTACGATTATATTGTTAAATCCGACGGTCAGTTTGTAAAAATATAAATCGTACAAAAAGTTACGAAAGCGTGTAAGCCCCGATTGTGGAGTTAAAAATATCATCCGCTAGTGTACAAGATAATAATCCATAAATTAATATCTTATCGTTATACTTATACATGTTATTTAGAATAAATATGTTATTTTTAATCTCAAATTTATAATTCTTGTCATATGATTTAAAATAGTTTGGTCAATAGCCATAATATTAGTCTGTTGGACGATACTTGTTACTAAGTTCATAAAAAATAAATAATTTTTTATTCTATTGTAAAGAGTTATAAAGAAAAATATAATAATCCATAAATTAATATCTTATCGTTATACTTATACATGTTATTTAGAATAAATATGTTATTTTTAATCTCAAATTTATAATTCTTGTCATATGATTTAAAATAGTTTGGTCAATAGCCATAATATTAGTCTGTTGGACGATACTTGTTACTAAGTTCATAAAAAATAAATAATTTTTTATTCTATTGTAAAGAGTTATAAAGAAAAATATACGAATATAATCATATATTTATTAATATGATAAGATTTATATATTATATAAAAATATCATGCATGTTGGTACGTCAATGTTTTAAGAATTGCATCTTTACTTACTATAAATTTTTTATTAATTTATTTTTATACATTATGTTTAGATTTTATAAATATTAAACATAATTAACTAATTTAATTTCATAATTAATTTATTATTATATTTTGTATTTTGGATAAACTTTTATTGTTATATTTCATTACACTTCGTAACTAAATTTTTAAGTAAAGTTTTTAAATACAATTTAATTTTAGTAGCAAATCATTTTAATTTTTAAGATTGGTTAAAACTCTCAGTATTAAGATTTGTTTATCAAGTTCTGAATCTTTCAACAAGCATAAAATTTTAGATATATTACAAATATTTAAATGGATTCAAGTAACGGTTCAAGTACACGACAATTCTCCATTTACTTTTAAACATTATTTATTTTTATTTTTTATCTTTCAATAAAATTTTTAATAAAATATGACTCAATCAAATAATCTGTTTAAATTTAATCTGATTTGAATTTAAAAATTAATAAATTTAACCTGAAATGATCTGAACTCGAATGATCTGAATTTGAATAATCCGAATGTCAAATTTGAATTATCCGAATTTAAAATAATTCAAACCCAAAATGAACCTAACCAAAGACGACTTGGGCTCAAAACGGTCAAAACCTAAAATTGATCCAATTTTTTAAGAATCGAATTGATTGGGCTCATCAATTGACAGGTGTAGTAGAAAAAGAATAGCTTGCACTAAAGGAAATTTGGTTTTGTTAATTTTAATTTTATATAATTATTAAAAAGGATAACAAAAGAATAAGAGGTAAGCTTTCAAAAACTCCCCATTAACAAACTTGAAAAGCACATGTACTAATAATCCACACTATATTGCACATGGGAGAAATTTAAGAAAGTGATGACAAATAAAGGGATACATATATTTTTAAGCAACTAAATAAAATCCACCAGTTCTAATAGGGGCAATTGCTGATGGAATTAGAATGTAGATGCATTTTCACAAATTCCTATATTATATAATTTTATTTAGGCACATGACTTGCAACCTATGATAATGGAAACAAAGTATAGATATCCTAAAAGGAAATAGATAAAAGTTTGAAGTTTTCATGATTCAAATAACAATGATATGACCCAAATTGACGAGAGAAACATGAAATTTCACATGGAAAATTCTGAAATGATACAACATAACGGAATAGTATTATATTATTTTTATTTTTTTACAAATTATTGATGAAAAATCCCGTCAATAGAAAATTTCGTTGATAACAAAATTCAGTGACAGATTTTTTTATGGAATTTTATCGAAAATGTCATAATTTTCGATGAAAAATTAAAATAAAAGAAACTTTTATATATATACTTAATCGAAAAACAAATTTTTGATGGAATTAATGAGCATTTTCGATAAAAATTTATAGAAGAAATACTTATACAATTTTCGACAGAATAGTGTTATCGGCCTCAATTTTTTCGACAAAAACTGTCAATTTTTATTTGTCGAAAAAATACTTTTTCGGCAATTCGTAAAATTATATTTAAATAAACTATTAATCTTTCATTTATACTCAAATAAAATATTATTTTAAAGAGAAGATTGACTTTTGTTTACATTTAATACTAGTTGGATTTTTTTGACGACATGAAAGATGGCGTGGCTTGATGACATGGTCTAAGATTGAAAATTGATTTTTTTTTTTCTTTTAATTTCAGTTTTATCCGGTCATCATGTCATGTCAAAAATATATATTTTTAATTTTTATTTACGTCATCATATCTTCAAAATGGGCAAAAAATCCAGTTACTTTTGATTGTAACAAAGTCAATTTTTTTTTTTTTTAATAAAAGATTTTTTGGATACGAAAGTTAAAAATTTATTTAGATATAATAAAATTTTTAAAATATAAAAATTTATTTAAGAAAAATGACAATCAATAATTTTTTTGTTATTTTAATCTAGATTTTTCTTAAGCAAGGATTCTTGGCACTTCCATACTAATCTCTCATTTTGAGGTAGAAGGGATAGATTAAAGTAACATGGCTTTAACTAGGAGAGAGCATTCTATCAGTTCAATTTTGAAATTTTAAAATCGAATAAACCAAACATACATGAATAATCAACCGACCATGTATGGAGAATTGAAATAACCGAATCAAAATAAGTCGATCAATTCATTTCCGAATCAAAATAAGTCGATCAATTCGGTCAGTTAATTTGATTTGAACACAAAATTTCAAAAGGCTAAAGGGTTGATCCCTTTAACAGAGGATCGATCCTTATTTTCATTTTAAAAGCTAGCGGATCGATCCCTTTGAACTTGACTTTTTAAACTATAGTCGATTTGTTCGGTTAGTTCAGTTATCAAATCTTAAACTCGATAATTCATCGAACTAAAGGCTTAAACCCAAAAAGTTAACCGATTAATACTTAAAACTGATCAAATCAAATCGAATTAACCGAATGAAGTTGGTTCAATTGTTTTAGTCGGTTATAACCGACTAATGCTCACCTCTAGCTTCAACCAATATAACTTGCTGTAGCGTCTTAATTAAGGGTGTTGAGTTTAAATTCATCTTGTTTTGTTTCATTTTATTTCACCTTTTTCAAAAGGATATGTCTTTCGACATTGATTTTTTTTTTTTTTTGAAATTCATTTTTTAACTTCTATTTAATTAACTCAAAGAAGACATTACACGCTTAAACCCTCTCGAATCCACAATCTCTAAAAATATATCAACAGCATCATGCCATCTGAACTAGTACTCAGTTGGGCGATACTGAATTCTTGTTTTAATTATTAGTACTTGTAGGAACAATAACCTTATTATAACATTGAACCAAATATACGGTAATACAAGATTGGAAGATCAAAGTTTCCCCTTTGGCCACCAATCACTCTAATAACCTAACTGCAAAATAGAATACCGTTGAACCAAATGGCTTGAGTTAACAATAGTATGAGAAATCAATAACTACCAATTCACCTTGGCGATCTTGAATCTTTGCAATGCAATTTTCCTTCCTTTGAACTTCTCTAATTCCTCATAAGCTTTTATTAACATTGGATAAAGTGGAGACCGATTATAAGCTGTCGTTTGTCCTTAAGAGGTCAAAAAATCTAAGAAGTTTTTGTATTTTACCATCTAATACAAATTAGTTTTTCTACTATAAAACTGAATAATTTAGTCTTTATATTTTTAAAATTAACGCAAAAAAGTAAATTTATTGACTAGTGTAACAGAAACTGCTAAAAAAGCTGACGTGACATTTAATCTTGTATTTATTTGATGAAGTGGATGTCAAATACTGATGTGACACCAATAAAATATATTATTTTAAGCTGACGTGAACAAAGTAACAAACTAAGTTGGTAAGAATGCTACATCAAATTAGTTTTTGTCAACTTAATTTGTTATTTTGTCCACGTCAGCTTAAAATAATATATTTTATTGGTGCCACATCATCAAATAAATACAAGGTTAAATGTCACGTCAATTTTTTTAACAGTTTTCATTACACTAGTTAGTGATTTTACTTTTTTTGCTTTAATTTTAAAAGTACATGGACTAAATTACTTAGTTTTATAGTTGAGGGACTAATTTTGCATTAGATGATATAATATAAGGACTTCCCAAGTACTTTGACCTCCTTAGGACAACCAATAACGTTTTGCCCACGCCTAAACAGTTATCCCTATATTTTGTTATTATTATTATTTTTTGATAGTTTGGAGGATGGGGGGATTCGAATCCTGTTCTTTTTGAGCAGAGAGCATGCACCAACCATCGAGCCAAATGCTCGGGTGCATCCTTTCATTTTTACTAATTTATTATTTAAACGGTTATTATATATTTAAAAGATTATTTTAATATTTGAACAATTATGTTGAAGTATTGAATATTTTAATTTAAGAAGATTATTATGGTAATAATACAACAGATTTACTTATAAAAAAAATACAACAAATTTATTATTTATCAAATCCAACGATTTGACTTAAAACAAAGATATTATGATTGATTTATAATTGTTTGATTAAAATTTTAAATCTTAATACCCTAGCCTAATACTATATATAAGAACAACAAGCTTCTTCCTCATTTTTTATTTTTCTCCACGACCGTTGCCTGCATAATGCATACCGTATCATATTCCAAAATGATAGTTGTAAGTTATAAAATTAAAATAAATTAATAATTTATATTATAGTTATTGTTTTTATTAATTTAATGCTTTTAAAATAAAATTATACTTAATTTAAGTTCGGTCAATTCGTGTTCGAATCATTTTCAGGTTCGGTTCATTTGAGGGTTCGAGTTGGGTCGAGTTCGGGTCATTTTCTAGTTCGAGTTGTTGTTGACTTTTCTAATCAAATAGAATTAGATTGGGTTTGAATTCTGATAAACTGATCATATTTTTCGGATTCGAGTCATAATTGACAGGTTTATAATATATTGATAAAATTTATCTTTATCCTAAGATTTTTAATACGGGTCAACGTTTTGGAAGAATGGTAATGGGCCCAATTTTATTCAGGTTAATTCGAGAGCCATAGATTCCTAGACCGCACCTATCAACAAAACTGGGCCACGGCCCAAGAACATGAACGAGTTTCTTTTCGTACAGTCTCAAGAGAGTCTCTCAAGTCTCAACCCTCATCAGTCATCATCATCATCAAAAAGCAGCTGAATTTGGAGGAGAAATGGGTGACGCTTTGTTTGAGCTTGAACAGAATCTCAGGTCCAGAAAGGTACCCTTCATTTCATTTCCTTTTTTATTTTTTATTTTTATTTATATGGCTTCTAATTCTTCATTTCCGCTCACTTGTTGATCTTTTAAGTACCTTTCACTTTTCAATCCCGGAAGCAATTTCTTTGCTTTGGGGATCCATGAGAACGGAAAAATGAACAAAGGGGCTTTATTCCCAAAATTACCAATTAAAACGCTACCTGCGAAGCAATACAAGTTGTTTCTAAACTATTAATTTGTGTAGAAATTGTCTGGTAATACTAAAAATTGGTTGGTAATACTAAAAATTGGTTGGTCATGGCATCAGTTATTTGTGCAGCCTTCCCCTGTTTTGTAGATGTTTTCAGGGTATGAAAGCGTGATCAAGCGGATAGCAAGTAGAGATTTGACCATGGCGTCAGACACGACCTTCAATTTCTTTAACATTATCACCTGAAAATATGTGTTCTTTTCTTAGGAGCAATTGACCCCGCGAGAGGAAAATATTTTTCAAAGATGTAAGTCCCAGGCACTTAATCAGTTCACGGCTGGTGTAATTGCTGGAGGTGGTCTTGTTTGGGCAGGTATCTATGTTTTCACGCACATTATTACTGGTTCTTTGTATTTGAATGCACATCCGTAGATATGGGTTTTAATATACAGAGCATAAGCTCAAGCATGATTGGGTTGGATGTATCTGTTGGCTATTTTACTCGGACTTGGGTTTGAGGGTCGGATACGGGTATGTTCAAGTTTTTCTAAGTTTTTCCATGTATTTGGAGGGTTCTTGGAGGGTCATATCCCATACCCATGTCCGAGTATGGGTCGAACATGGGTGTCGGACATGGGTACTTCAAAAAAAATGAAGAGTCGGAGCAACACAGTCTGCTGGTGCTTCAAGATACTTGGCCCCTTTTTTTCCTTTTAATAATTAAAAGACTATGTCTTCTGCAATGAATGATGTTCTGTTTAGTATCGTTTGAATTGATCTTTTTCCTTTTTTCAACTTAAATTTTTAGAAAGTGGCTTTTTAAAATTTGAAATTTTGTTGCATGTATGAATTCATTCTAGATTCATAATACTGGGTCTTCGAATCTTGAAGTTTCTCTTACTATGGTAGTCTGTGCTCTCAAGAGTCGAGATTGAACATGACGTATTCTCTGTAGCATCTATTGGGTCCTTAGTGTTTTTTTTTTTTGTTATATGAAGCTGCTGAACCTTACAAAACTATGATAGTATTTAATTCCTTTTGGCTACTGGACATAATTAAAAGGATATCGCTGACACAATTGACTTACATGCAAATGTTATTTTTTAAAACTTTTTCATACCAATTTTTCATTGTAAGCACTATTCGGGGTTATATGACTTTGACTTCATCCTTTATGGTTACATACAAATTTGAATAAGCTTGCTTGGTTTGGCTAAGGATTTTAATTTGATCATGATTCTATTTTGAAGATGCAATTGCTTTGTCAAAAGTGTTTTCTTGTCCAAGCTTTAACTAGATTGGTTAGTAAGTACTTGTCTACAAGTTGGTCTTTTCCTGACTGTTGTCTAGCAGACCTTTCAATTCTTTAATAAATCTTCCATTGGATAGTAAAATACTTATGAAGGTAAGTTCTTTGTTGACTCCATACTCTTGCAGTATATTTTCCCTTTGATATTGATGCTGCTGCTCTATTTTGATGTGTTACTCATTTTCTTAAGATTATTTCAATAATTCTCAAATCATTTTGGTAATAACCACGTTTTTGTTTTTTTCAACTTATTCTAACAACTATGTTGGATATTCTATTTTTAGGATTTTCTGATGATTTTTTATCCTTTCTGGCAGCAACATGGAAGCTGAATAGGTTACTTCGGATAAACCTCTCAGGCGGTAACTCTCACTCTCTCTGGCTTCATGCTCACCCACAGACATGCATGAACATGCAGAAGCACTCATTACAACTATTGTTTTTAATGACAATTGAGTCTTAACTTTATGCAGGAGCTGCCATAATACTTGGATTTTGGAGATTTGGTAGTTCCCTTGATTCGAGTGTCGACAATGTTCTTGCATTAGATGGAACTCGGATGCAGAGAGAATTAGCAAATATGTATGTATCATTTGCTATTTTGTGTTTAAATTTTCCTGTTAAAGTAATATGAAAAATAATGATGTTTTAAGGGATTCATAGACATATCAGAAATATGGTGACTAAAAACACATGCTTGGTCCCTTGGATCCTCCAGGCTTAACTTCCCTTGGATTTTATTGTTCATATGTTGCCTTTAAAGTTGAAATAACAGGATATATGTCTGTAATTTGCATTCTGAAATTCTGGAGACTTATAAGGTTCAGATCAATAATAAGTATAAATTCTACAAGCATTAAATCAACAAGTAAACTAAATGTCATTTTCTTGGATTTATCATTATACATGCTTCATGGATTTGGGTGTATATTTCTTTAGGTGAACAAAAAGCTTTCTTGGGTAGGTCATTTGCATTCTTAAAGCTAATATTGATAATTGCATTGATATCAGGAAATAATCTTTGGAAAATTTTGTTATCAGGTAAAGATGATTTGCTTATTTGTACTTGAATTTTTTTTTTTTAAATGTTACTTGAATTTTTTTCTTGTCTATCAGATATGTAAATATGGGTGCTGATGTTCTGGTAGTATCAGCTGATGGTTATTTCTGGTTTACACAATGTTTTGTGCTTATACCACATTTTCTATTTTTTAAAACTTTTGTTTTCTTTAGGGGATGAAGGTTTCAAACTTAAATTTAAATAGTATCTGCCACATGATGGCTACAAATTCTCCATCAGATGGAGACCCGAACCTTTCCTCTTCGTTTTGTTCATATTTTCTTCAAGTTAATCACAAAGTTAGTGTCAGATTAAACAAATGCTGATTCAAGTTATGTAACTTTTTTTTTAAACAGTCAATGGTTCTTTCTCTACTATGTTCTTGGCATCTGCTTATACGTTCTACCTGTGCATGTTAATAGATATCCGTATACAGTTACTTTTGCTAAAGTTTCCTATTCATAAGCTGAAAGTCAAATAACAGAGTAGTGAAGAAATATCGGCATGATCCTTGGAAGATGCAACTTATCTCTAAACATTTCTATTTAGAGGAAGTGTTTGATGATTCAACATCAGAGCCAAGGTTAAGGTGGCGTTATCGAAATTTCTTTAGTGATAATATCGATCAGGATCAAGGAACTCATAATGATTCCCAGGATGTCTCCCATAATGCCAACCCCAGTGATATCCACAATAACTTTGACGGAAAAAGGACTGATTTGAGGTCTGAGCAAATTCCTGTAAGTGCTCTAAGTTTCTTTCACATTGTTAGAACATTGTTTTAACCTTATATGAAAGTTGTACAAGAAAGTGCATTTAGATGTAGAACAGAGACTTTTAGACCTATTTTTATTTTTATTGAGCACTATGTTACTCGGATTCGGGTGTGAGTGTCGGACACAGGTATGTGTCCGATATGAGTATGTTCAATTTTTTCCGAGATTTTCATGTATTTGGAGGGTCCTTGGAGAATCATACCCTTAAATCCATGTCCGGATATGCGTCGGATATGGGTGTGGGACACGGGTACTTCAAGAAAAATGAAGAATCGGAGCAACATAAGAGGGTTCTTGGAAGATCATATCCCCATACCCATGTATGGATATGCGTTGGATACGGGTGACGGACACGAGTACTTCAAGAAAAATGAAGAGTCAGAGCAACATAGTGCACATTTAATGAACTCGGCTCTTTCCATTTGTTTTGCTTGCTAGTTATGACATTCAAAATTCGATGTTTGGTTATTATCCTGTATGATCTGTCAATGCAATGTAGCAGATATTGACTCGGAATAAATTTCTCCGACTTCTTTTTGCGTTATTCGTCAATTAATCAGGTCTATAACGATTACATTATGTCTCACCAAAAACAGTATTTGACAGGTTTTCTGACTGTCTTGTTATTCCAGGTGAACTCTGGTACTGATCTGATGGCAGACCCGCTAGATTGTGTTTTTGGTACGGCTACATCAGAGGAGATTCATCACTCTACCCCCTCAAGTATGTCAAGCAGAGCGCAGAGTCGTGCCCATAAGAGAGCTAACCGGAGGCGTCGATTGCATCATCAGGAGGGTTCATTGGGCTCTCATGAATCATGATAGTAAGCATTCCAAGTTGGATGTAATGTGAAATTAAGTCAATTTTTAGTAAAATAAAAGTTTGGAAGGAGTTTACCTAAAAGTGTTTTTAATTAATAAAGAAGAAGGATGTTGATTCATATCTATGTTACTCTGATTTGAGTGTGAGTGTCGGATAACAGTATGTGTTTGTCATGAGTATATTCAATTTTTTTTAAAGTTTTTTCATGTATTTAGAGGGTCTTTGAAAATTCATATCGTCATATCCATGTTCGAATATATGTGTGTCGAACATAAATACTTAAAAAAAAAAAAATAATGTCGGAGCAATATAATTTCATATCGTTTACATATACGAGTTCCATCAACAATTTATATAGATGACTTTCATAAAGATTAACCGTAAGAAAGTGTACATTACATATATATCCTTATAATAAAGATTGAACATTTTGGAGGTTAAATTGAACATTTTGGAGGTTAGGGAAGGTGTCCACGTGGCATCAATTTTTTTTTTAACATTTAAGTTTTAGTTTTTGTTTTCTAAAATTATTTTAAATTTAAATTTTAGTTATTTTATTATAGATTAAAAAAATGTGACATTTAAGTTTTATTTTGTTTCTAAAATTATTTTAAATTTAAATTTTAGTTATTTTATTATAGATTAAAAAAATGTGATAGAGATAAATGAAAAAATTGGTGGAAAGTTGGTGAAAAAATTTAAGTTATTTTAGGGATAATTCGTGTATTTATATCGTATTCAAATATTTTTATGTATTATAATCGTATTTAAGGTATTATATATTTATATAAATTTTGATATGTTCATAATTCATTTTATATGAATTTTGACATGTTTGTATATTTGTGTCGTGTTTGTTTTAATTTTTTGTTTCTTGTCGTATTTTAGTTATTTTTTCGTGTCGTGCTCGTGTTATTTTTTCGTTTCATGTCGTGTTTTAATTTTTTTTTTTTGGTGTAATTGTATTGTATTCAAAGTTATCAGATCTAATTTTTTTTTATTAAAAATAAAAAATATATAATGTTGTCAGTTGAACACCTGCGATAACGCGCAAATGGCTTTTCCTAATACTATATAAAAATTGAAGAAAAAAAGTTATGAAGCATCTTTCTTTGGGCCCTTTCCTCATGCTTCTTCTTTCTTCTTCCATTCTATCTTGTGCATAATTAGGCTGGCAGTTGCTCCTTCCTTAGGAGAACAGCATGGGTAGTATCCCCCATAGCCATGTCTCCCCATGAAGGAGCTTCCCAGCTGCAGCAATACAAAAGTTATTTGTGGTTAAAACACGTGATAAATTTCTACACATGCAATTAGTGTTTGCGTGTTATGTTTTATATTTTTTTCATATTAATCATGTCAATATAAACACAATAAAAATGATTAAATATGTCAAAATCTTAAACACAAATATGAGACTTGTATTAAACGTGTGTCGTCTTATTCGTGTTTAAATGTGTTGTATTTATTATATTATTTTTATGTTTATTAAACGTGTCATGTCCGTATCATGTTTTTATATTGATTCTAAAATTACTAGGTCTACAAATTATATATAGTAATTAGTATTATGTAATTTTTATATGTGATTAATTCACAACACACGATGAAAGAAGACTCTTTTTCATCCCATAAATTTCATTCTACCTATTTTAAGATTCGAATTCGAGACTTTCAAAATAAATTTTCAATTTCTAACTATTGAGAACATATGTATGTAAATATATATAAAGTTATTATTACTAGTAATTATTATTTTTTGACTGATTCTACTTAGGCTGATGTACTAATTAACAAAGAATAAATCCTAATACTGCATTAATACTGACAGAAATTAGGTTTGAGAATGGCACCCTGATGAGGAACAACAGCAGCTGTAAAAGAGAAGAGAAATATGATGGCTACAAAAACAATCATCGACTTTGCTTGCAGGACTTAGTTAAAGCCATTTTATACCACCTTCATATTTGACTTAGTTAAAGCCATTTCAAGATACATATTCCATTAATAAGATGACCAAACGACCAACACATTACACTGATTAATAAATCCCAACGCCACTACAGCAATTTTGGGTTTTAGTGGCATTTTACTGGCGGCGTTTTCCTTAAAAACGCCGGCAGGTACCGTGTTTTTGTAAAGGGAGCGGCGTTTCTACCCTAAATGCCGCTAGAAATTAATTTAGCGGCGTTTGTAAGGAAGAAACGCCGCTAAATAAGATCAATTACTGGCGTTTAGAACAAAAAACGCCGCTAAATATTTCACAAATTACGCGGGTTTTTTTTTACCGCTAAAAAATCACCCGCCATTTCTATTAAAAAAAACGCAGCGTTTTTATTAGTGTATTTAGCGGCGTTTGTTGTAAGAAACGCCACTAAATGTTCTCATATAGCGGCGTTTCTCAAACAAACGCCGCTAAATGTATGACAATGAAAAATCAGAGGAAAACATTTAGCGGCGTTTGTCTCCATAAACGCCGCTAAATTGACGCCGCTAAATGTTGCAATTTAGCGGCGTTTCTCTCCATAAACGCCGCTAATGTTGCAATTTAGCGGCGTTTGTCTGAGAAACGCCGCTAAATGTATGATATTTCAAAAAAAATCAGATGAGAACATTTAGCGGCGTTTGTCTACATAAACACCGCTAAATGTTGCAATTTAGCGGCGTTTGTCTCCATAAACGCCGCTAATGTTGCAATTTAGCGGCGTTTGTCTGAGAAACGCCGCTAAATGTATGATATTTCAAAAAAATCAGATGAGAACATTTAGCGGCGTTTGTCTACATAAACGCCGCTAAATGTTGCAATTTAGCGGCGTTTGTCTCCATAAACGCCGCTAAATGATTCAATTTAGCGGCGTTTGTCTTAGAAACGCCGCTAATGTTGCAATTTAGCGGCGTTTGTATGAGAAACGCCGCTAAATGTATGATATTTCAAAAAAATCAGATGAGAACATTTAGCGGCGTTTGTCGCCATAAACGCCGCTAAATATTAAAAAAATTGAGCGGCAAAATTTACCGCTTTTTTTTAAAGGAGATGAATAAATTTACAATTTAGCGGCGTTTGTCGAAACAAACGCCGCTATTTGCTGAAAATTTAATCAGTCTCAGACCCCTTTTCCTCTTTACCCAAAATACAAAGCTCATTTTTTCTCCCTCTCTCTGTCCATCCTCTCACACCTACCAGCTTTTAGGTCAAAGATTTAAGCAAAATTTTGTTAATCTCTTTCCATTCCTAGAAGATTATTGTTTGAAGGTAACAATTTTATGTTTTTGCATTTTGTAAATTGGAGATTTTAATTTAAGTTTTTGCATTTTTTTTTTCAGGTTCTAAACATTGAATTAGAAGAGGCATTTTGACAGATGATGAACCTTGGAGGTCAATTCTTTTACTTTTGCTTTCATTAACTCTAATCATTGGTTGTTTTACAAATTTGGAAAAAAATTGTAATAACTTGTAATGTTAGTGCAGGATTGGCAATAAGAGTTTTGGTCCTTGCAATTGTTATATATTTACAGGTACAAATTAAATTTTATACTACCTTGTCTTGTCTTGTTTAATTTAAATTATATTTCAATTGTTATATGTTGATTATTTTGTGTTTTCTTAATAGAATTGCTGTATAATGATACTTTATAATATACTATTAAATTTTAATATATTTCTGTTATGTATTGATTGTAAACTATAATGTAAATTTATTGAATAATATTATTAATTATAATTTTTAAATAAAAGAAATTATATTTTTTTTTACAAATTCTGGAAATTTAGCGGCGTTTTTATAACACAAACGCCGCTATATTTGTGAATATTAAAGAACGAAATTCTAAAATTAGTGGCGTTTCTCGAGACAAACGCCACTAAATGTTTCAATTTAGCGGCGTTTTTTATCTACAAACGTCGCTAATTTATTCTCAAATACCATCCGCTGCAGTCCTACGCTGGCGTTTATAAACGCCGACAAATATCCCTACAAACGCCGCTACATTAGCGGCGCTTTTGTTTAAAACGCCGGGAAAATTCCCGACGTCGTTTTTCTCGACACTTTTAGCGACGTTTTTCAAAAATGCCGCTAAATGTTTAGCGGCATTTAAAAACGCCGCTATTATTAAAAAAAAACGCCACTAAAGACCTGTTCTGCTGTAGTGGCAAATAAACAAAATGCCGCCAAGACCAGAAACATCAAAACAAACAAAGCATTAGAACAAAGCATCAAAACATACATCAAAGCAAACATAAACAGCATGTGTTTACAACTTAAAACATCAAAGCAAACAGGACAACCAGATCATCACCATGCCATAAGACACTGATATTGTTCAAACCCCTTTCTTAGCAAGTGAGTCGGCTAGATCATTTGATCCTCTGAAAATGTTTATCAATTCCACATTGACAATTTCGCCAATCAGAGAATTTTACAGCAAAGATCCCAATGTTTTCACGATCTTGATTCAACCTGCTTGCACCAAGATACTGCGTTTTTGGAGTCTGACTCGATGATAAGACTCTTTTGATGCCTCCATTCCGATTGAGCAAAGAGTTCCAATGCCATTTTTATTGCCATTAGCTTCGCATAATTTGAGTCTTGAATCCCCAACGGGTCGGAGAAAACTTCTAAAAAACCTCCGAACCAACACCTTCGTTGATAAAACCATTTTCTTTCTTCTGTAGACCGAGTGGTATTGAAATCCGCAGCTAAACATCATTCCCCTTTCCACTCTTCTTTCAGGCTTAATTTCTCATCCCATAATTTCTTCTTTTCCACATTATAACAAGGCGCATACCCATTGCATATACAACATTCAAAATTATGATCCAACTAGCTACCTCTGATCAACACAAAGTTATCACTCACCAGACTACTTTCCAAATTGAAGATGGACTTATCCAAAACAATCAATAGACCCCTGATTTCCTTTGGGGACAGAGAGAATCCACTTATAATTAACATCCATCCAGATATTTTGAATGAACAAATCATCAATCTTTTCCGCCTTCGTTTCCTAAGAAGTCGTTCAATGGCCTCCGCTCTTTGCATCCAGCTCCATGATTTTTTGAATTACAGGTTCCTCATCACCGTCCACAGAAAGCCCAAGCATTTTCCCAATTTTGGAAATCCCCATCAGATAAGGAATCGTTAACGATTCTCAAATCATCCATTCCTTTTTTATTGGTCTTTCAGTTTTTCCTCGCTTTCCTTCCTCTTGCCATCACCTTTTTGGACAATTGATTGTGAAGCACAGACTCAATGTCATCTAGAGTTCTCACGCCTCTTTTCCTGCTTCTCCTAGTTGAAACCTTGTTAATCAAAGATAAGCTTCGTGGGTCCCCAGGAGAAGGTGCAATAGGCCTCTGATCATTATCAATACTGTTAGAAATTCTTTGGCCCGAACAAGATGGGTTTACTACGTTCTTATCATGTGTGTCCTTATGGAGGCCCACATTTTTACCCAAAATATCACTTGGAACGAGTTGCTTAGTGCACTCACCTATACCAATAGGACTTGGACAAGAAGAACCACAAGAGTTATTATCACAGTCTTCCTCGTGTCTCACACCGTTTATCTTTTGCCATGCAATCCCCTTCGGCTTCGGTTCCCACCCCAGCCGCCAACACTTGCATCTCTTGTCCAAGTTTGGTTGATAATTCCTCAGACAAATTTATCTCTTCTCCACCATTCACTGTGCTGTTTTCAAGATTTCTGTCTGCCAAGTCAGATTCTGACGACAGCTTTGCCTTGCCCATTTGGATACGCTTTTCAGCTTCCCTGTTAACAGCCTGTTCATCTTCCATGTTGCTATCTTCATACCTGAAAACCAGAACTCCAGGATACATTTTTGTGTTGCTGATCTACTTCATAAAAACCATGGGACGGATTACACATGCGATCACAAATTGGAAAAGATATTTCCCTGTCAACTTCCACAACCCTCACTTGAGACAAATGATCACCAGAGGCTAAATTGATGATTTCATCAATTTTGTTAAGGGTATTTGTTCTTATAAACATAACCCCTTTGCTAAAGTCGTTGAACCTTAAGGTCTCTTCATCCAATGATAACATCTCTCCCCCAAGATTTGCAATTTGAGTGAAAGTATTGGAGTTCCAAACATGCAGAGGTACGCCATAACAATACAACCAAATATTTCTCCATTGACAGTTAAAACCTTGAGACCATACCTCACAGTCCACTAGCCATTGTTTCAGCCAATTCCATCCATCGTTTTTCAACCTTAAGAATCTTTCCTCGTTCTCAAATAAAATAAGAAAATGAAAGCCACACAGTTTCTTCACCTGAACATCATAGACTCCTTCGGTCTTAAAATTCTCCAGTAACCATTCTGCATCAAAGCAACCCCTAGCTTTACCGATCACGCTCCTTCCTAACATTTGGATTGTCTGTTCCTCATTTACGACCTTTATTGTACTTACCTGTTGTTTGGTATTAATCTTCTGGGAGACCCCATTGAATTTGATAACTATGCAAGAAACAAGCGATAAAGAAAGAGAGGGAACAAAGCAAGAGGGTTGAGGGAGAATGCTGGTCGCAGCTTTGGTATTTATAGACGAAAAAAAAATATGGCTTTCAGCAGTAAACACTACTTTAGTTACTTGGTGGCTGCTGGTTATCAGCTTATTTATCCGGTCCGATTCGGTTCGAATTGAAACGAGTTTGAGACTTCTTTTTGTTCTTAGCACAAGGAATCCAATTAAGACAATTTGGAGCATATTTAATCTCAACCAATCGACGCCATAAGGAGTTTGGATCATATGCACCACCATTTTGCAAGCAAAACACAGGTTTTAGATGCAAACTAGTGACACCCAGGCCCCCAAGCATTTTGGTTTACAAAAATTTAACCATTTGACCTTCGCCCAGCTTCTTTTGAGAATCACAGCCACCACATAAAAACACTCTTCTAAAGTTTTCAGATTTGACATCCTTCTTTTCAAAAAAAAAAAAAAGAATGTTCAAAGCTTTAATATTTAATAAAAAACATATACTGATAAATTATAAAAGAGTAATGCGAGTAAAACCAGATGCAAAAGCAAGTATGGAGCTTGTAAATGGACACAAACCAAAGCAAACAGCATACGTACGTCTTTATTTCTTAATTACAAAGGAAAAACAAACAACATGGCTAAGTGCATGCAGTACTATAGCACTAATTAGGGTTCCACTTGAAACAATCAGTCTTATTGTTATCAGTATTAAACCTACAAGGACCATCTGGTTTTATACTCCATTTACAAACATGGCAATAAGGGTAATCTCTGTTTGCATAGAAAATGTCGAACCAACGGAATGCACCTTTCCATGCCATGCTGCAATAGTACTGTGTCGTGCTCCAAAAATTAGGTCGAAACTGAAATTCCCAAGTGTTTTGATAGGGAATTACATGAATTCCAAGATCGTCGTTTTTCGATTTGCAATGAACTGTAAGGTCCAAGCCTTTGCTTATATTGTTGGAGATTTGGACGTGGACTTTATGTTCCTGAAGAATTGAGTCACCCCAAGTTACTAGGAGCAGAAAAAAAATCAGCACTGATGAGAAACCTCTGGTAAAAGAATCCATGACTCAGTAATCTACTTTTGCTGCTATGTGGAGTTTGTCTGTTACCCTTTCTTCTTCTTCTTCTTGTTTTATAGAGGATGGAATTGAACAGATTGATCTTAGTATTACACTTACCATGTTAAGAACGTCTTTGTAAATTGTAACGTAAGCTGTCATGTATGTTTTAAAAGGAATATATATATATATCAAATTAGGATTTGCTTTAAGTTTGGTAAAGCATTAATGAATTATATCCTTCTATATTATATGTCAAAATTATTGCTAATCATTCTATATATATCTTTTTTTTTTCCGCTAAATTGAATCTCAGGTTTTCAAAAAAAGAGAGGGAAAATCTCACAAGGACTTAGCCCAGTTGGTAAGGGGAGGAGTTTCCTTTTTTGTCAATCTGAATTCGATCTTTGTTGAGAGCACTCCAAATGTATAATCTTTGGTTGAGTGTTTGATTAATCCATGAATTCGTCATTAATTAATTTTTTCCTATCCACACTCCAGGAGTTAATTTATTTTTATATATCTATATAATATAGTCTTTTCATCTCTTAATAGAAATAAATAGGATCAAAATAGACCTTTTAAAGTTGTTTTTACTTTTTTTCTCATATATTTATTGTTTTGTATTTTCCTCCTATTTAGATTGAAATTAACTATATTTTCCTAATAGGAGTAAATACTATATAAAGTTTTTTTTTTTCATGTATTTATTATTTTGTATTTTTCTCCTATTTAGGTTGAAATTAAGTATCTATATATAATATAGTATTTTCAGCTCCTAATAGAAATAAACAGGGTCAAAATAGACCTTTTAAATAAAGTTGCTTTTACTTTTTTTCTCATGTATTTGTTGTTTTGTATTTTCCTCCTATTTAGATCGAAATTAACTATATTTTCCTAATAGGAGTAAATACTATATAAAATTGTTTTTATTTTTTTCATGTATTTATTGTTTTGTATTTTTCTCCTATTTAGTTTGAAATTAAGTATCTATATATAATTTAATATTTCCAGCTCCTAATAGGAATAAATAGGGTCAAAATAGACTTTTTTAATAAAATTGTTTTTACTTTTTTTTTTCTCTCATGTATTTATTGTTTTGTACTTTCCTCCTATTTAGATCGAAATTAACTATATTTTCCTAATAGGAGTAAATACTATATAAAGTTGTTTTTATTTTTTTCATGTATTTATTGTTTTGTATTTTTCTCCTGTTTAGGTTGAAATAGTAATTAACTATATTTTCAACTCCTAATAAGAGTAAATACTATATTTTCATCTCCTAATAGGAGTAAATAAGGTCAAAATAGACCTTTTAAATAAAATTGTTTTTACTCTTTTTTCATTGTATTTATTGTTTTGTATTTTCCTCCTATTTAGGTTGAAATCTATATAATATAGTATTTTCCACTCCCTTTTGATTAAATAGGGGTAATTTGGGAATAAAAAATTAAATTTTTAATATTTGGTCTTATTGAAATATTAATTTTATAACATTAGTTTTTATTGAAATTTTTTGGAGGTTATGGTTTTCTTTAAATTGTTTTCAATTTATGGGACTTTAATTTGATTTCAATTTGTGGTGGCTTTAATTTGATTTGGAAGTTACAATTTTCTTTTATAATAAGAGTTATTTTTAATTGAAATTTTTTGGAGGTTATGTTTTCTTTAAATTGTTTTCAATTTATGGTGACTTTAATTTGATATTGAAGTTATATTTTTCTTTCATAATAGGAATGGGAAATAAGGAGTGAAAAATACATTTATTTAGATTTGAATTAATTTGAGAAATTATATTTTTATTTTGAATTTTGAGAATGTGATTTAATTCTATTTATATGTAATATTTATTATATGTTTTATGCATTAAAAATTTGCTGTTACATTTTTCTATGATAAGTAGACATTACATTCTATTTTAATTGTGTTTATCTTTCAGTTACAGTTTTTAAACTATATATATATATATATATATATATATATGTATTACTACCTAGAAGCAACCTTTTGTTTCTCTGGATGCTGAAGAAATGGAGGCACCAATTGTTCATGAGGAAAAAGATTTGTTTTTGTTAGTTATTATTAAAGATAAAATAATTATTGTGTAAAATAAGCATCCATTAAAAATTGTGTTCAGCTTTTTTTTTTTTTTTTTTTTTCTAGAAAGTTTGGTTGACAAGGAATGCAGTTGTGTTTCGAATAGACTGATAACAATGATTGTGAAAAAATGAGGAGAATCTTTTCGCTGAAGAGGAGTCGTGTGGAAAAGTAGGAGAATCTTTCCGCTGAAAAAGAGCCGTGTGAAAAAAGTAGGAGAATCTTTCCGCTGAAGAGGAGTCGTGTGAAAAAAGTAGGAGAATCTTTTCGCTGAAGAGGAGTCGTGAGGGAGTCAATTTTCAAACCCGTCAATCACAGACGCTTTTAATGTTAATGCTGCTTTTGTTATTTGTACTGTAACATATGTGATTTCTTATTCCCCAAGTTATGAAAGCTCCTTTTATGAAGAAAAAAAAAATGTTACAATTAAAAGATTTATGAGATAAATAAAAATATGATTTGTCAAATTAATTCAAAACTAAAGTGCTAATATGTACTCATAATAAGAGTTGAAATTTTATGTATTTCCCACTCTTATGAAAGAAAAATATAACTTCAAAATCAATTTAAAATCACTATAGATTGAAAACAATTTAAAGAAAACATAACCTCCAAAAAGTTTTAATTAAAAATAACTCTTATTATAAAATAAAATTGTAACTTCCAAATCAAATTAAAACCACCATAAATTGAAATCAAATTAAAGTCCCATAAATTGAAAACAATTTTAAAAAAAAAACCATAACCTCCAAAAAATGTAAATAAAAAATAATGTAATAAAAATAATATTTCAATAAGAGCAAATATTAAAAACCTAATTTTTGCATTCTCAAAGTACCCCTATTTACTCAAAAGGGAGTGGGAAATACTCTATTATATATATATATATATATATATATATAACCAGCAAAAAGAAGGTGCTTTATTATAAATTATAAAACAATAATTAATTATTCATTTGGGTGGCACATATTATATATGAAGGAAAATATTAATCAAAACCAGATTTTGATGTTTACTAAAATATTTGGTAAACCATGATAATTTCTTATTTAGTAGTTGTTAACAATGATCCAATTATCTCTTTCTTATAGAAATTTGGAATAGTATAATAATTAAAATATGGAAAAGTTTATTTGTCCATTAACTATTCATATTGCTTTTTTTTTCTTCTCCCAAATCCATATATATATATATATATATAACAAGATAAAAGTTTTCCATGAAGTTTGAGCAAATGTGGTTATTTAAGATTCCTATGCAAACTCTCACTTGAATCAAGCCCAAACAACTAACAAAAATATTTATTATGTTATATATATATATGTATATATATATATGGTTCTTTTATTTAATATATAGTTATCTTAAAGAAATGCTATATATGTAAATATAAGTAAGTCACTTTTACACAAAAGCATTTCAGTAAAATTAAGCCACTTTTATGTTGCAATTGCAATGACACTCTCTGTCAATTGTTCCCTGTAAGTCAATGTGCTTAGAGGTGAGGCTTTTAAAGATTGCAAAAAGATGTTTTTTCACTAATATTTGGTTGGTTGGAGTGGTAAAGTGGCTCCAACCCTCAATTTGAATCTTAGGAGTCACTAATGTTGAGAGGGCTTTATTATTATAGGCCCCGATAGGTATTAGTCTTCCTTCAACCATAAATGAGATGGAAGGAACACCCTGGGTTTAGAACCATTTTTTTTTTCGCATTTGCGAAGTTTTGAAGTGAAATAATAGATGTTTTTGGTTTGGATTAGTCTCAATGATGTTTTTTTTTTTTTTTTTGTTTTACTGTATTGTATGGACTCTTTACGATGTTGTGGAAATCTGAGGATTTTTTTTTTTTTCAATGTCAAGTCTGTTCTAGCATCGTTTTTCCTTTATAGTAGTCTTTTGCAGTTGTAGCCCTTAATTGGTGTCGTGAGTCTCTGACTAGCTTTGCTGGTTTGTAGTATGAACTTTGTACTTTGACTTTTGAATAAATGACTCTTGACTAGACTTGGTATTTTGTATTCGTATGATGTTCGTGTATTTTGTTGTATCATAATTATATTTAAGATATTTTATATTTATATAAATTTTGATATATATATATTTTTTGGATAAGTAAGATTTTTATTTATCAAAAAAACAAAGTTTTGCTACATTTTCAACTTCCTGCAGCATATAGCCTGCAGCCCACAGATTTTAGCTTAGCATTGTTAGACTAAGCCCCCAAGCATTACAAAGTTGCTGATTTACAGGATTATTAGTAATAGTCCTAAGACCTGTCAACCTGTCTCGCATGACACTAAGAATCAGATTGAATAACTCTTGTTCCCCTCTTGCTGGTCCTCCATGAAGTCTCCTGTTTTGCTCTGCCAGAGAAAATAGATATAGGCATTCCAAGCAAGTCTCAAGATAGCTGAAATTAATGCCCTTTAATCTTCTAATTTATATATTAAGCATGAATTTTTTATTTATTATCAAATTTTTTTTAATTTATTATAAAAAAATTATGAGGAACAACAGCAGCTGCAAAAGAGATGAGAAATATGATGGCTACAAAACAATCATCGACTTTGCTTGCAGGACTTAGTTAAAGCCATTTTATCCCACCTTCATATTTGATAACTATGCAAGAAATAAGCGATAAAGAAAGAGAGGGAACAAAGCTAGAGGGTTGAGGGAGAATGCTGGTCGCAGCTTTGGTATTTATAGACGAAAAAAGAATCATGGCTTTCAGCAGTAAAAACTACTTCAGTTACTTGGTGCTGCTGGTTACGACTTGTTTAAGGATCAGGCTATTCATCCGATCCGTTTCGAATTGAAACGAGTTTGAGACTTTTTTTTGTTCTTAGCACAAGGAATCCAATTAAGACAATTTGGACCATATTTAATCTCAACCAATCGACGCCATAAGGTGTTTTGGATCATACGCATATCTCCACTACCCATAGTTGTAAAATGTAAAATGTGGCCGTTTATGTAATAACGGTCGGCGACATAACAAAAACTAAAATTTTTGTATCATATTTTATTTGTTACATAAAACTTGCGACTCTATCAAATTTTTTGAAACATTATCAAATTTATGTCCGCTCAAGTTTCTTGAAATATTATCAAATTCACATCCGCTCAATTTTTTTGAAACATTATCAAATTTATGTATGCGACAACCGTGATATATTACATAACACCTGTGACACCACAATCGTAACAAAATTTGCAACTGCGATTTAGAACTATGCCACCACCATCATTTTGCAAGCAAAACACAGTTTTTGGATGCAAGTTAATCAGTGACACCGAGCCCCCCAAGCATTTTGGTTGACAAAAATTTAACCATTTGACCTTCGCCAGCTTCTTTTGAGAATCACATCCACCCCATAAAAACACTCTTCTAAGGTAGTAAATGGACACAACCAAAGCAAGTATATATGGAAAATTATAAAAGAATAATGCGAGTGAATTACTAGATTCAGGAGCAAGTATGGAGCTTGTATAAATGGACACAAACCAAAGCAAACAGCATACGTACGTCTTTATTTCTTAATTACAAAGGAAAAACAAACAACGTGGCTAAGTACATGCAGTAGTACTATAGCACTAATTAGGGTTCCACTTGAAACAATCAGTCTTATTGTTATCAGTGTTGAACCTACATGGACCATCTGGTTTTATACTCCATTTACAAACATGGCAATAAGGGTAATCTCTGTTTGCATAGAAAATGTCGAACCAACGGAATGCACCTTTCCATGCCATGCTGCAATAGTACTGCGTCGTGCTCCAAAAATTTGGTCGAAACTGAAATTGCCAAGTATTTTGATAGGGAATTACATGGCTTCCAAGATCGTCGTTTTTCGATTTGCAATGAACTGTAAGGTCCAAGCCTTTGCTTATATTGTTGGAGATTTGGACGAGGACTTTATGTTCTTGAAGAATTGAGTCACCCCAAGTTACTAGGAGCAGAAAAAAGATCAGAACTAATGAGAAACGTTTGGTAAAACAATCCATGACTCAATAATCTCTACTTTTGCTGCTATGGGGAGTTTTTTCTTGTTTTATAGAGGATGGAAATCAATAGATTGATCTTAGTTATTACACTTACCATGTTAAGAATGTCTTTGTAAATTCTAACATAAGCTGTCATGTATGTTTTAAAAGGAAAATATATATAGTATTCAAATAAGGATTTGCTTAAGTTTGGTAAAGCATTAATGAATTATATCCTCTTATATTATATGTTAAAATTATTGCTAATCATTCTATATATTTTCTTTTCCCCATAATTGAATCTCAGGTTTTCAGAAAAAGATATAAGAAATCTCATCAGAGTTTAGTCTTGTTGGTAAGGAGAGAAGTTTTCTTTTTTGTCAATCTGGATTCAATCTTTTCCGAGAGCATTCCAAAAGTATAATCTTGAATGCATTAAATTAAAATGGAAAAAATGTGCCCTCAAATCATCGAAGAAGAAAATTAAATTAAATTAAACTAAAATAAAATATAAAATATCTTGATCGTATTAGTAAAAAAAAATAGATGAGAAAAAGCAAAGTAGCATAGGAGCTCACTTTACTATTATTTTTGAATCTTTAAATGAGTTTTGGGCATGGAATTGCTAGTAAAACAAACATGAATTTATCAGGAGATGGTGCATCACTCCGGAAATTATCATCCATAATTTATGAGTCTTGCTTATTTGATCAACATTAACATACATGTTTTATATAAATATATAAAAGTCAAAATCTTTAATAAAAAATAATATATATCCAATGTGCATGGATAGTTCATTCTATTGATACGTGTTCAATCTTAAATAAATAAATTTATTTAATTAGTTACATTTCAAATGAATGTATCAAATTTAATTTGTATAAGAAAATAATGAAAAGTGAATTGAATATGCAAGTAATTATAAATATATCCTTCCTTTTTTATCCAAATTATATTAATGATTATACAACTATTTAAAATTTCTTCTGTCAAGCATTAATTTACGTGTATCAAAATATTTTGTCAACTTTTTACTACCAGATTTCTTTCCACCATTACAATATATATTTAATGCTTTTACATCTAAGGAAAAAATCTCTAAGGTAAACAAGTTTTTTTTTTTTTTTAATATTAGAATCTAAAATCATACCACATGAATAGTCATTACGATATTGATTTCATTGTCTTATTTTAAACATGTTTGATATAATATAATTGACTATTACTGCTATATTAATTTTGAGTATTAACCATCCATGTTTTAAGACATTAATGTTTGAGAAAAAATATTTTGTTTCCACTTTTGGATATTAAGCATATATGATATACCTTTTACATACCTTAATTCCATCCAAAATTGCACATAGCTTTTACTTCACGATATTATTATCATTTTTTCTTAAATAATTGATTTTTCTTAAATTAATTACTTAATTTATTGCCCATATATATTTCTCTTAATCAATTAGTTTTTAGAATTATTATCTTGTACATTGAGAGTGAAGTTTTTTAACTTCACAAGCGGGGTTAAAAAATTGTTACATGTCCCATTTTTTTTTTATAAATATAATCTAAAGATATATGACAGTTTTTTAACCTCGCTTGTAGAGTTAAAAAACTCCACTGTCAGTGTACAAGATAATAATCCTAGTTTTTATTTTTTTATCACCAACATTTTTGAAAAAAAAAATCATATATGAATCTTATATATCAAAAGATAGCTTTTTTTTTTTTAATAATAAAAAGTCAATAAAATATAAAATTTAACTTGATTATTTCAAATAATTTGAGATAATATATAAAAGTTAAAGCCGGTAGAAAAAAGAATTTTTTTTATACGTGGACGGTTTATTCCCTTGATATGTGTACATAGTCTTGAATAAATATCATGTGTCTTACATTTAACTATTTTTATTTGATTTAATTTAAATTTTAAAATATTTCATATAATAAATTATATGTATTTGTTTTTACATTTTTATTTGACTTACCTTTTACATAAATGTGAATAAATAAGAGATTAATTTTTTCATATCTCGCAAAAGACATTAATTTAAATTCTATACTAAACGCCAACCTTTTTCTTAGGTGATAATTGATATCGAACTTTCGATGGTATGATTTAAACATGTTTCAAAGTATTAAATATTCTTCCATATTTAAATACGTTAAAAATTTAAAATAAAATAATAGATAAAATAAAATAAAGGATTGTAAAAAATACGACCGGGCCAATTTCACTTTCAAGGCCCAACGTCAAATTTCAAGCCCACTTAACGATTTGAATTAAATGATATTTGAATATTTGATCCGAATTAAGATTGATTTTTCGAAGGGAAATAATTTATTAATCAAATACGGTTTAACTTTATTTATGCTTTAAAAACTTTGGACAAAATTGAATGTCTACAGTATTTAACGAACTCTATACCATACACCTTGACAAAATTTTCACGTGTTTCTTTCTCGTGTAAAAAAAAAAAAAAAAGAAAAATTGATACCCTTTTAAGCATTGAAAGGTGAAAAAAATAGATACCCATATCTTTCTGGCAAGTAATAATATTTTTCCCAACTCTTTTCTGTCTTTTAGTATGTATAGATATATAGGATTTAAATAGAGATTGCAATATGATTTTATAGTTGTTATTTTGAGATTTTGATTTTTCTATTATTGATATTTATTGTAATTGAGGTGTGATTGGTTAGTGTACGTACCGATTAAACTCACGGTCATGCATTACATTTATATAGATTTAATTTAAAATTATTGAATTTTTTTTTATAAATAAAAAATCATAAAATATCATAAACTATTTTAAAAATTATTATTATTTTTTTATAATTATAATTATTATGTTTTACCCATAAGTTATGCAAAATGAAAAAAAAATTAGGACCACAATAACATCCGTTATATCTATAACTATAATAAACATGATACGATCAGAAACACATCTTCAAGTGTAACACTGATTAGATTTACAATGAACTGCTGGGTACTATGTAAATGCGATCTCCAACCAAGATTCAAATGGAGGTCCAACATTGTTGTTCTCGGATTTACTATGAATTCGAAATTTGGTCCTTGGTTAGACTTCACCAAGGCTACCCTTGAAACAACAATTAACCGAAAAAAACTCAAAGCTTAACTCAGTTGGTTCATGCAGTCGCTTTTAAGAGGTAGTATCAGCTGTAACCCATTTCTCCTATTTCCAAACTGAGACTTCCTTTATACAAAAAAAAAAAAAAATCGAAAAAAGTAAAATAAAAAAAAAAGATTTTTTTTTTTTTTTTTTGTAATTGAAGTTGTCAGATATTGAACTCCAATCATTGAATTTAAAAGTTCAGCACTATATCAATTAGAGATGTCCATGAGCCAATTCGGGTCAAGTTCGAAAATTTTTATTTTTCCTTGCTCAAGCTCGAGCTGGGCACAAAAACTCATTTTATTATTTAAAAATATTAAAAAAGTATTTTTATTTTTATATTAATATATTTTTATAATTAAATTTGAATAAAAATAATTTTTTATTAAATAAATAGTAATACAGGTCGAACTTGATCGGGTTGATTCGGATTACAAAAATTCTTATTCAAACTTGACTCAATTCGAACAAAATAAATAACTCGATCCGTGAACAAATTTAATACCAATAGACTACACAACTGTTGACAAAAAAAATTTTTATTTGTTCAACTTCTCATTTTGAGTTTTGCTTGTAATTTAATGATGTAGAAGAATTTAATTCTGACTGTTTATTCACACCATCCAATCAAGTATTGCGAAGTCATCTATTTCACCTTTTAAAAATAGGTTACAATCCATACAATCGTCTCAAATGCTCTCTCAAGATTTTCAAAATTAGGCATGTTTTTCTACCAACAATAATACTATAATAACACTAAAATCTCAGCACTTTCGTCTTTTTATTTATTTATTTATTTATTTTTATTTATTTTTTTATCAATTTCAATTCTCTTGTTCAAATAAATTATTCATTATTCATTATTCATAATTCACCATTATCTTTTTTAATTCGTTTTTATTCTCTCTTACTTAAATTGAAATGATTAATTTTTTAAATTTTTTTATTTTTTATAAATAGTTCTATTTTTTTTCTTTTGAATATAATCTTTATCTTTTTTGTTTTCACTTCTCTTGGTTTTATTCCCCAATTGCTCTTGCATTTAGTCTCTATGCTCTATTTTCATGTTCTCTGAAGAAAAACTGGAGAGAGAGAGAGTTGGTGAAATCTTGATTTGAACTTGTGAAATATGTTAAAAGCATTTCAAGAAGAAGACAAATAAAACAATATATAAGTAATTAAGATGTGGAAATTTTTTAAGATTTCTATAGATTATTGTGTTTCATACAACTTAATATAAAAATAAAAAAAATGTGATGTGACATTGTATGATCGGATGGTTTAAATATAGAGTTTTATAGGCAATCCTCGTAGAACAAAAACTCTATAAGCTCTGCTTTCTACCATGCTTGCTAAAACCAGTATCTCCATTTTCAAATTCCTTTTAATCCTAAAACCATTAGTAAGAACCCTACTTAAAAACTTATCTCCAAATAAAACTTTTATTTTTTAAATTTGATTAATTTCTCTTCCTTCCTTGATTTTTTTTTTTTTTTGGGTACAAATAAGATTACGGCCTGAAAATATAAGAGAGCATAGAGTTGTCTCCCATGGATTGTTGTAGACAAAGAAATCTCATGGATTGTACCTTTCTCTTGGTTTTTGTAATGATTTCTAGTAATTGCAAGAAGACTTTTGAACAATAATTTGAAACCATCAAATCATATTTCATCAATTAGATTACTCCAAAATCCTTAAAATTTTCAAAATCTACCTTTACCAAATTTTCGATCTACATTATCAGCATTCGAAATTCAGTGTTTGGATGAGAAATTTTAAAAGTTTGAAGAATTTTGAAATATTAGCATTTTAAAATGCATCAATTCAAAATATTAGCATTTATAATTATTTGTTTGGATAAATATTTTTTATAAAAAAATTTTAAATATTGAAATTTTATGAGATAAAAAAAAATATTAGAGACAAAATAATAAAAATATTGATAAAAATATGCAATATGGGTGTCATTAGATTTGTAAAAATATTTAAATATTATTAATAACATAGAAAAAATGATTTTTGAAATGATTTTTTGTAGTTAGAATTGAAAACAAATAAAAATTGCGTAAAAAAAAAACATAATAAATGTTAATATCTTATTAAAAAATAAAAAAAAATTCATAAATTCCACCTCTAGAGGTGAAATTTGAAATGAGAATTTGAACCTTCTAAAATTCCTCTTTCAAATTTCAAGAATTTTGACAATTCTAGATTTTATTTTACCAAACAAAGTAATTTAATTTTAAAATTTTGAAAGTTTTTCTACAAATAAAATTCCTTCTTAAAATCTTTCATCCAAACACACCCTTAATTCTCCTATTGTCACAAGATTCCAATTGATCTCCCTAAACTCGATCCAAGTTAATCTTGCCATAAAACGCTGCTAGATCCTTTAACTTCTCAAGGACTTTTTCAATCTTACCAAACATATAAAAAACAAAACAAACTCCATAAGCTCATCACTTATCAACGCATAAAAATTAACCAGGATACATTCAAAATCATAAAGAGTCCATCTTCCTTTGATCATAAAAAAAATCTCTCCTTAACCACCACCGATCTTAATGAAAGCATTTCTTTTATATATTAATGAAAGCATTTTAATCCCATATAATCATTAATTTTTTCAGATCGCCAACTATTGGAATAAATTCCCACCTATAATTATCAGAGGGCCAAATTCTTACAATCAACCTATAATCTCAAGAACCTAGCTTGACCTCCTGCAATAGAACCATCTCTACATTCAATTTGCAAATTAACCTCCTCAAAAAACAAAAAACAAAAAATCCTTCGTTCTATTTGACAAAACTCTAATATTTCATGAAATCATCCTCATTTTTACTCCCAGTAGAAATTACCTACAATAACATCAAATTGAACATGCAACAAAACCACCCCTTTGCAAATTTTATGTTTTATTAAGGTCTTGGAGAGGCTTGTGTGTGTTTACTTAATTTGATCTGGTGTTTAGTCAAAGGGGGCTTTAATTGGTGTTGGTTGTTATCCTTATGTGAATTGGAATGCAAATTCCTTGTTTTTGGGCGGTGGAGAGTGTGGTGAATTCTTCATGGCAAGTTGACATAGGTTTTAACAATATTTCTCCTGTCCTGAGGTAGTTGATTGCTGCATTACTTTTTATCAATTCATTACGCCAAAATTAGTTTTAGATAGTATTTTTTTATAACATTTTTCATATGTTGTTAAAAATAGCATAGACAACACTTTGACAGCATTTTGCATATTACTGTTATATATTATAATGGCCAATAACTACAGCATTTTTACAAATTTTAAAAGTATTAGACATGTGCTGTTATAAATATATCATATAAAAACACTTTTGGTAACACTTATAATTGCTATCATTGAGATCTTTTGCAGCAAATGAAAAATGCATGCAAAAGGTCATGAAAAGCTGTTATAAAGTAGAAATAGCAGTATTTTGATAAGTATTATTATACATATGTAAAAATGCTACTAAAGACATAAGGTTGCGATCACATATATAGCACATGAATAAATGCTGTCTTCTCTTATAGTAACAGTTTTTTCAGTTTTCACAGCACTTCAAAATGCTGTTATATGTCAAATTTGGGGTAGTGGTTGTTTCCTCAAAGGATTTAAATAGCAGCCGCAACGTGACGTTACAATCGCTATTTTACGATTTCGGCTTCTTCCATCATCGATATTCACGGCCGATATTTACTGCAATTGATCGTGCTAGCATTTATTACGTCCGCAACCGCAATAAATATGATACCACCGAAAATGCATCCGCAACCGCAATTCAAATCCCTGATTCCTTCTAAGTCATGGTGCTTAAAGGTGAGGCTTTTAAATTGCAAAAAAAATGCTTTTCACATTTGAAGAGTTGGAGTGGAAAAGTTGATGTTTCTGGTTTGGATTAGTATCAATGATGTGCTTTGTATTGTATGGACTCTTTATGCTATTGTGGAAATCTGAGGATGTTTCTTATTTTTTTATTTTTAATGTCAAGTCTGTTTTAGCATCGTTTTTTCTTTTATAGTAGTCTTTTGCAGTTGTGGTACTTAATTGGTGCCGTTAGTCTCTGATTAGCTTTGCTGGTTTGTAGTATGAACTTTGTACTTTGACTTTTGAATAAACGACTTTTGGATAGACTGGTATTCCTGTATTCCTATGGTATTTGTGTATTTTGTCGTATTATAATAGTGTTTAAGATATTTTATATTTATATAAATTTTGATATATTAATAATTCATATTATATAGATTTTGAGACATTCGTATTTTCGTATCGTATTCATATTGTTTTTTCATATCGTATCATATTTTATATTGTATTTTAGTTTTTTTTTTTGGTCTCAGTCTACAATATTACCAAGTTTACTCTTGGCTTACCTAAAACAAACCTAAACCACCCCTTCACAAACCTAAAACTTGGGAAAAGCAATCACCACAACATGCATCAGCTTTCTCACCCAATTAATCCAATCAGAGGAAATACAAATAGATCTAACAAATTCAGAAGAAAACCTGCTTTTACACCCTCTTACCTTCCAAGCTTTTCAATTTTCTATCATAATTTGCTCGTCGCATAATGAAACTAAACCTAACTACTGTTTAAATTTTCCAAATGGTCTTTGCTTCCTTCGAGATAGCTCTACTTTATATCTTCCTTTCAAATAACTCTAAATCTATTCAAAAAGTCCTCATCGAAAATAGACCCATTCGCGATCAGACTCTCCCCCTTCGAACTATTGCTATTTGGTGCTCTCTTTCTAATTTTCTCAAATATCTTTTTGTGATCTTTTTCCCCTTCTTGTTCACTTTAGCCACCAATTTCTCTTTAATCTCTTCACAGTATCTCCACTTTTTAGCCTTAGACAAAGGAATAAGATTTTCATTCATCTTCCTACACTCTTCTGTCTCCGATACAAAGGAGGAAAAAGAGTTGCTCTGGACATTACATCTAAAATCCTCTTCTGGATTAAAATATTACTTTGTCACTTGATTTTGGATTTTATGACACGAAGAAAATATTGGAATTAAATCCGATTCCACTTCTGAGACTCTAATGGAATAAACAGTACTACCCACTTGTAACTGGACTATGTCTTCAATCTTGGATAAAAAATTTGTAACAATTTGTATATTTCCTTTGAAAAAAGATTGAAATTTTAGTGTTTCACCATCCATACATATAAAATCTTCCTATCCTCTAGCAATATTTTGGAAAGTTTCCAAATTTCATGCATGAATTGGAATCTATGTTACTCGAATTCGGGTGTGAGTGTCGGACACGGGTATGTGTCATACACAAGTATGTGTCAGACACGGGTATGTGTCAGACACGGGTATGTGTGTATGTTTGATTTATTTTAAGTTTTCCATATATTTGGACTTTAGAGGGTCCTTAATTAGAGGATCATAGCCGCATACCCATGTCCGAATATGTGTCGGACACGAATATCGGACACGAATACTTTAAAAAAAATGAAAAATCGGAACAACATAGATTGGAATTCCATAAACAGAAATCCAAGTTTTTCGACTATTAACCATCGTATTCTCTGACCATACTTCAACTTTCTCAAACCATCTGTTCAGCAAGACCCAGTTCTCTTCCTTCCTTCCTTCTTTCAAACATCTCATTCTCTTTAAAAGTAATAAGGAAGAATTTCCCAAAGATTCTTCTAATGGACAAACCATTCACACCTTCCTTTCTCAATTTTCTGAAATCCTATCCACCTCTCTAAATCCTTTACACTGACCTACTAAACTTCTTTCAAGCCAATGCAATTTTTCAACATCAACCGATCCTAAACACAACTTTCCACCATTTATCCCAGCACCCTCCTCACTTAAGTCATTTGTTTTTCCACTATCGGTTTCTTTCGTTAACACCCATAGTTCTAAATCATGGTCGCGGATTTCGTCACGGATGCGGTTACAGTGTGACGGTTGAGAGTGTCGCGAGCGTTACGTAACGTATCACGTGTTTCAATGAATTTAACAATGTCACAGACGTTAAGTAAAGAATAAAATGTGATACAGAAGTTTCAATTTCCATTACGCTGCGTAATGATCGCATTTTCGAACTATGTTAACTCCTTAAGATAAGATCTTTGTGCGTGACCTTCTTTCTCAGCTTGTACTTCTTTCTGATCTCAACTTTTTCCATGGCTCCTTCTTACATATCCAAATCAACTTCCACTTTCTTCTCCCCTGTTTTTCTCCAATATGAAATTCTAGAACTATGCCTTGCTAGGTTTGCACTAATCTTATGATCCAAAAACCATACCCCATTGAAATTCCACACAGCCCTCATTGCTTCCACCATAGTAGTAAACCTCACAAAACCTATTTTTCTTCCCCTTTTACTTCTCTTTAGGGGAACGAAAACATCCAGTACCTCACCAAATCTTTCACAAACCTTCTCCAACCATTTCCAATGAACACGTTTGAGGAAAATATTGTTACTGTCAAGCAGAATGGTGAAAATTTGAAGTTGACCCTTATAGAATTTGTAACATGATTGTCCTTTACTCTTTTCTGAAACTATGTTATTCATATGGTAGGGACACCCTCAAGCTTTGTCAGGCATATTCCCTTCCCAAACAATCTTAAAGACGCACATCCTCGTATCGATCCGATATATTCAAGATTCCGTTTTCGAAATGTTTTTCGCAAGCAGATTTGTCCATGGATCGAGTCAGGTCTCGATACCAAACAAATTTGTTTGTCAAGGTCCAGCCCAAACTGTCAAATCCAAAGAGCTCGTTTTATTGTTCAAATATATATTAAAATATTAAAAATTATTTTATATTAATATTTATATATTTCATAATTAAATTTAAATAAATTTTTTTTTTATTGATTAAATAGTCATCTAGGTTGGATCGATCTAAATCTAAAATATCCTATCCCAAATCCGATTCAGTTTGGATCAAACGATAACTCGAGTCTTCAACAGATCTACCCAAATATCAAACCCTAATTGATAAGAAAATAGAACTAATTTCATTACCAACTAGATTAACCATGTGACTCGTAAATTAATTAGATATTAGAAAAAGACCCCGCATTATCAGGGTACTTGTAATTTTTTTTATAATTTTTATAATTAATTAATTAATAATAATAATTTAATTTTAATTTTATTAAATAATAATTATTTATTTAAATATTTTATTTTTAAATTGTAATAATATTAATGTAATAATATTTTTTTTAATTATGAAAATTAAATTTATGATAATTGTTTATTTATAAATTACATAATAAAAATGCATTTTCAAATTTTATTTAGATGTATTTTTGAAAAATATTTAAACCTTATTTTACAATGTATATTTTTATTATAAGAAATAAAAAATAAGAAAATAAAATAATAATTTGTATTTTATTCTCTTGTAAGATCGAATTTCTCACATAGGTTAGCAGCAATTTCATTTTTTCCTTTTTTTTAAACTTTTTCCTGAGCGAGTCGGGTACGAATCCTAAATCGATCTGCGAGTCAACGTGCAGATCAACCACTTTAAATTCATCATTTAAAATAAAAATAAAAATAAATAGTAAAATATTTTTTTTTAACTTTTTTTCCGAGCGGGTCGAGCATGGATCCTAAACCGATCTGCGAGTCAACGTGCAAACTAATCCATTTAAATACATCATTTAAATTAAATTAAAAATAATTAATAAAATAATTTTTTTTACCCGAACAGATCAGGTACAAATCCTAAATCGACTTAAGAAATTTTTTTTTTCTAGAATATATATTCATTAATAATAATATATTTATTAATTTTTTGTCAAAAAATATTTTTGCCCCAAATAAAAAACAAAATAGAATAAATAAATCTTGAATATTTAAAGAAATATCTTTTGGATCCCTAAAGATTTTTTGTAAAAAATCAAAAATACCCATAAAAGATGATAAAATAAGACAATAAAACCCTTTAACTAAATTCAAATTTTTTTTTTTATGAGTCCTTAAGGACTCAATTTTCATTATAGTAGATAATGAACTCTATCCATCTTTTTTTTTTTTTTTTTTTTTTTTTAATACAATGCTAGAATGATGCCCGCTAAATGTAAAGTCTTTTAAAAAATTATATAAAAAAACTAATCTTAAATAGAATAATATCATAAGAATAATAATATTTATTAAAAATAATAATAGTAATAGTAATAACAAAATTAAGATAATCATTTTAAAATATTATTTTTTTAAACTAAAAGTAATAATATTTAATTTTTATTATTTAATTTATTCAATTAATCATTTTATTATTTTTATTCCTAACATTTTTAAAATTAATTTAATAAATTTAATTCATGTACAAAATTATAAATTAAATAAACAAAAAAGAAAAAAAGAAAAAATAGAAAATATTTAATTGTTATTGAGTTGGACCCAAATTTGTTAGCCCATGATTGTTTCAAATTAAGCTTAACTTATTATACCTGTTAATTGGGTGGGTCGGATTAGTTTCGAGTTGGATTAATTCGAGTTTTAAAATTTTTGAGTTTCGGTCATTTGAGTTCGGATCATTTTAGGTTCAGATAATTTTGAATTCGGGTTTGACACTTGAATTGTTCGGGTTCGGCTCATTTCGAGTTCTTATCATTCGGGTTTGACACTCGAGTTATTCGGGTTCAATTTTTTAATTTTAAAATCAAATCAAATAAGATCAAATTTAAATAAATTATTTGATCGAGTCAGATTTAATTAGAATTTTATTGAAATATAGAAAATAAGAAATAAATAATATTTAAAAATAAATATAGACATTGTAATTTTTAATTTAAAAATAAATATCTATCTAGCCCGATTTTTTTTGAATTCGAGTATAATCCGGTAATTTTTTAAATTTGAGTATCTGTTTAAATAAAAGAGTATTATTGTATACCTGAAATCATTAACCCAATCCATTTATATATTTGTAAATGTATTGTTATAACGCAATGTGCAAATTATTATAATGCAATACACATATCAATGACCTATTTTATATATTTTTTAAAAATCACATGATAAAACTTAAGAAATTATACATTTAGAACAAAAACAACACATTTACCCTAAAAATGACATGTATAACGATAAGAGATTATATAATCTGATCTAAATTACACGATAAAATATTACTATAACATAGTATATAAATCATTATGATAAAATACACGTATCATTATTAACAACCTATTTTATGTACTTTATTATAAATTATATGAGAATGAATTATACTTTTAAAATAAAAATAATACCTCTATTTTAAATAAAATGTACAAAGATAAAGATTATTATGAGATTATCATATGTATGTTCATGATAATTAAAATATATAATTTATTTTTAATCTTATTTTAAATTATCATAATTGATATACCATTTTATTATTTATTTAAGAGATTACTATATATTTAAAAGACTATTTTAGTTTTTGAATAATTAAAGATTACTATATATTCATTTAAGAATGTTATTAATTATGATAATAATATAACAAACTTACTTATAAAACATACAACCAACTTACTATTTATCAAATCCAACGATTTGATTTCAAATAAAAATATTAAGATTGATTTATAACCGATTGATTAAAATTTTAATTCCTAATACCCTAACACTATATATAATAATATCAAGGTTTTTTTTTTTCCAAAATTTTTCCACAACCATTGACTGCATGATGCATACTTTATCATATTAAAAAAATGATAATTATAAATTATAAAATTAAAATAAATGAATAAAATTTTTTATAGTTATTATTTTTATTAGATTAATGTTTTAAAATAAAATTATACTTAATTTAAGTTCAGGTTATTTGGGGTTTGTTGTTTGAGTCAATTCAAGTTGAGGTCAATTTGGATTCGGGTCATTTCGAGTTTGGGTCATTTTCGGTTTCGGATTGGATCGAGTTCGGATTGTTGACTTTTCTGATCAAATCAAGTCGAATCGGGTTTAGATTCGAATAAATTGATCGAATTTTTCGAGCGGATCAAAATTGACCGGTCTACTCTCCATCACTACTTTTCCTTTCTTTGTCATTGCCTCTAATGGTTTAAATAAACCTAAAATCACCACTTTCTTATCTCATATATATCTTTTTTATTATGGTCTTTGATCTTCAATTTTAAAGAAAAATTGAAATTTTATAATCGTAGTTTTATTGTTTAAAAAAATTTTACTTTTCGTTTTGTGTGTGTGATTTTGTAATGATTTTTGAAATTTTTTATGATTTTTTAAATTTTATTGTTATATTTTGTAACTTTTACCATTTTTAATTTTTTTTATATTGTTTGTAACTATTAGACTTTTCTATAAATTTTAAATTTCTGAACAGTTATTTTAAAACAAAAAAGAGAATCGAAATTAATTTGGTTTAAATTTTTTGGGTATTTTTTAATGAGAATGATCCACTTATACTAGTGTAAAACTAAATTAATTTCAAACTCGTTTATAATTTTTTATACGATTAATATTTTAACAAATCGACCAATTGATTTAACAATATAATTTTACTCATAGTGCACGTAAAGTTTTGAATCGATATCTCTATCATATCGATCGAGAATAATGTCTTTTTGAATATATATTTAACGGTTGAAAGTTTTTTACATCGAACAAATAGTTATACATTTTTAATTTACTCAAAACTCGACATGCATGATCTACGTAAATAGAACATGAAACATGACGGTCGGATTGTTAAAATATAATTAATTGTATAAAAATTTATGAAAGTGTGTAAAATTAATTTAGTTTTACACTAATATAAATTAATTTTTTTAAAATATTATATAGATAAGCCTATCTATGATACCATCACCTGAAAAAAATAGCCATAATGAATTTCAAAAGGTAAAGACATGAAGGCATGCATAGAAACAATGGAATCCGATTATTATAAGAAAGGATTAATTTATTCTTAATTATCCCTTCAGGAAAGAAACAGAAGCTGAAACTAGAAAACTTTTACAATAATCTGTTTAACTAGTTCTACCATGGATACTCATTAGTCCAGGTAGAATTATTGTTGCTGAAATAAATCCCATCATCCCTCACTGACCACATGCAAGAGTTATGATACTTTCGGCATCTTCCCTCATCTCTGCTGGCCTTGAAAGCATCAAAATATTGCTGCTTCCCTTCCGAGTCCGACCATGCACGGCAGAAGAAAAGGGTGGTTTTCCAATAGTTTATTTTTAAATCCCAAGTATAATCCTGATGCTGCAAAATGGCCTTCTCGCCAAGATCATCGTCTTTCGACTTGCAATGCAGATATAATGAAGGGACATTGGGTGGCAAATCCGTAGGCAAATCGTTGATTATGTGGATATGGTAGTTGATAAACATCATATCTTCACTCACTGCAAATGCCAAAGGGTACAAGATGCAAAGTGCCAGCATTGGCAGGAAAATTTCTTTGAGGTTAGCCATGGTGTGAGAAGATATATGTATCACAATAGGGTTGTTGATTTTTATAGTATGATTTTGAAGCATAGTATAACTAGGTTACTGAATACGAGACTTAGTCCAGTTAATTTATGTGATGACTCTTAAAAGATTGAATCTCAACATATGCAATCTATTTCTCTTATACTCAAACTACGATTTTTTTATACAAAGAAAAAAAGATAATTAATACATTTATGGCATGAACACTGTGACTTTCTATATAAAAGTAGTTAGGATGTCTTCTGCAATAAATTCTTTACTTTTCTTGATTCTCATATGCCAAAGCCAGCAAATTAGTCTTACTATATGACACTTGTAAAGTTTAGTTGTTAATATATATATATATATTTATTTATTTAAGAAGGCATTTATAAAAAAATTGAATTAAAATATTATTCCAGAATACATTGTGTTAAATGGTCCAAAATTCGAAAAATAAATCGTAAATGAACAGAGCATTCGATAAATAGTTTGTAAATATATAGGTTCGATTTTTGTTCGTTTATATTCGTTTATCAAATTAAACAAATGATTTTGAACAAGATTTTAAGGCTCATTTATTAAACGAGCCGAACTGGAATAAGGCGTGTTCAGTTTATTTATATTCACAAATAAACTCGTTTATGACTCGCTTTTAAGATCGTTTAAAACTAGTTCAATGATCATTTATTGTTTGAATATAATATAATTAATAATGTTATTTGTCTCTTTGTTTATTTGTTTAAATTTATTTATTGTTTATGAATAAGTTTTTAATTATTAGTGAACATGTTTGATTACATATTCATTAACATTTTCGTTTAATATTCCCGAATAAATTTATTTAAATTAAATGAACCAAGCCGAACTTGATCACACCCAATTTCAAATGATCCGAACTCGAACACTATTTTAAAATCTTTAACAAACATGAATCAAATACAAACAAACTAAAAAATAAACGAATGAATACGAAAAAAAATCTATTGTATAACTGAAATCATTGACCCAATTCATTTACAAATATGTTAATATTGTTACAACGAAATGTACAAATCATTATAATACAATACACATATCAATGATCTATTATATACTTTTAGAAAATCACATGATAAAACTTAAGAAATTATACATTTAAAATAAAAACAACACATTTACCCTAAAAATCATATAAAACGATAAAAGGTTATATAATTTGATCAAGTTACATGATAAGATATTATTATAAATAACGTATAAATCATTATGATGAAATATACGTATTATTATTAACAATCTATTTTATGTACTTTGTTCTAAATTATATGACAATGAATTATACTTTTAAAATAAAAAATAATACCTTTATTTTAAATAATATGTATAACAATAAAAAAATGTTATGAGATTATTATAAGTATATTCATGATAATTAAAATATATAATTTATTTTAAATCTTATTATAAAATTATCATAATTGATATAACATTTTATTATTTATTTAAGAGATTACTATATATTTAAAAGACTATTTAATCTTTGAACAATTAATTTAAGAAGGTTATTATGGTAATAATATAACAAATTTATTTGTAAAAAATACAACAAACTTACTATTTATCCAATCCAACTATTTGATTTAAAATAAAATATTAAGATTGATTTATAACCAATTGATTAAAATTTTAATTTCTAATACCCTAGCACTATATATGATAATATCAATTTTTTTTTTTTTCATTTTCAAATTTTTCCATAGTCATTGACTGTATGATGCATACTTTATCATATTAAAAAAAATGATAATTACAAGTTATAAAATTAAAATAAATCAATAATTTATGTTATACTTATTATTTTTATTAAATAAATGTTTTTAAAATAAAATTATAATTAATTTGAGTTCGAGTCATTTTGGATCAATTCGGGTCATTTTGGATCCGGGTCATTTCAGATTCAGATCATTTTCGATTTTGGGTTGGATCGGATCTGGGTTGTTAACTTTTCTAATCAAATTATATTTGAATTCGGATGATTTGGTCGAGTTTTTCGGGTTCGGGTCAAGAAGGCATAATGACATGAAGGCTTGTAGATTACTGGGAAAATAGCCATAATGAATTTCAAAAGGTAAAAACATGAAGGCATGCATAGAAACAATGGAATCCGATTATTATAAGAAAGGATTTATTTATTCTTAATTATCCCTTCTGGAAGAAAAAAAAAAAAAGAAAAGAAGAAGCTGAAACTAGAAAACTTTTACAATAATCTGTTTCACTAGTTCTACCATGGATACTCATTATTCCAGGTAGAATTATCGTTGCTGAAATAAATCCCATCATCCCTCACCGACCACATGCAAGAGTTATGATACTCTCGGCATCGATGTTCATCTCTCCTGGCCTTGAAAGCCTCAAAATGTCGCTGCTTCCCTTCCCACCGTACACGGCAGAAGAAAAGGGTTGTTGCGAAATAGTTTACTTTTGTATCCCATGTGTAATCCTGATGCTGCAACATGGCCTTCTCACCAAGATCCTTGTCTTTCGACTTGCAATGCAGATATAATGAAGGGACATTGGGTGGCAAATCCGATGGCAAATCGTTGATTATGTGGATATGGTAGTTGATAAACATCATATCTTCACTCACTGCAAATGCCAAAGGGTACAAGATGCAAAGTGCCAGCATTGGCAAGAAAATTTCTTTGAGGTCAGCCATGGTGTGAGAAGATATATGTATGACAATAGGGTTGTTGATTTTTATAGTATGATTTTGAAGCTTAATAACCAAGTTACTGAATTCGGTGTTTATTTCAATTGGTTCATGTAGTTACCTTGATGAGGTAGCATCTAATAGATTTGGAATTCAAATATCAACATCTGCAATTCATTTTCCCGCTCAGACTACGGTCTTTTTATACCAAAAAAATATAATTTTGAAGCTTTATATAGGGTTTAGAGTTTAAGATTTAGGATCTCTTTTCTATCAACATCTGCAATTCAATAGGGTTGTTGATTTTTATAGTATGATTTTGAAGCTTACTATAACTAGGTTATTAAATCCGGGATTTAGTCCAATTGATTCATGTGATCAATCTTAAGAGGTGACATTCAGTAAATTTGAAATTCAAATCTCAACATCTGCAATCCATTTCTCTTATACTCAAACTATGATCTCTTTAATACTAATATATATATATATATATATATATATATATATATATAATTAAGCTAATTTTACATATATGGCTTGAATACTATGACTTTCTATATAAAAGTAGTATGTCTTTTGCAATAAATTCTTTACTTTTCTTGATTCTCATATGCCAAAACCAGCAAATTAGTCTTATTGTATGACACACTATGCCAAAATTAGTTTTAGACAATATTTTTTTTATAGCATTTCTCAAATGTTGTTAAAAATAGTAAAGGCAACATTTTGACAGCATTTTACATATTGCTGTTATATATTATAATGGCCAATAATTACAGCATTTTTAAAAATTTTAGAAGCATTTGACATGAACTATTATAAATCTTATCATATAAAAATACTTTTGGTAGCACTTATAATTGCTATCATTGAGATCTTTTGCAGCAAATGAAAAATACATGCAAAAGGTCATGAAAAGCTGTTATAATTAAAAATAACAGCATTTTAATAAGTGTTATTATACATATGTAAAAATGTTACTAAAGACATAAGGCTGCGGCCACATATACAACACATGAATAAATGCTGTCTTATCTTACAGCAACAGTTTTTTTAGTTTTTACAGCACTTCAAAATGCTGTTATATGTCTAATTTGACGTAATGACACTTGTAAAGTTTAACTAATACTCATTAGTTGTTAATATTTTTCTTTTTTGGAAAGGCATTTAAAAGGAAATTATTTAATTAAAATATCATTCCTAAATACACTGTGTTAAATGATTCAAAATTCAAAAGAAAAATCGCAATTGAACAGAGCATTCGATAAATAGTTTATAAATATATAGGTTTGATTTTTATTCGTTTATCAAGTTAAACAAATTATTTTGAACAATATTTTAAGACTTATTAAACTAGACGAACTCGAACAAGATGTGTTTAGTTTATTTATATTCACGAATAAGCTCGTTTATGACTCGCTTTTAAGATCGTTTAAAACTAATTCAATGATCGTTTATTATTTGAATATAATATAATTAAATTTATTATAATAATTATATATTATAATAATAATAAATTTTATTTAAGATTAATATTAATGCATGAATTTTGGATAATTTTAAATTTAATTTTGATTTGAAATGGATAATTTTATCTATTTAATTATTTTAAATTTAAATTGGCTGAAATAAATAATATAGAAACAACAAATAAAAATTTTAAAATCAAGATTTTGTGGTAAAAGAATCACCTCAACAGATATAATTCAAAATTGAATTAACACTTTTGATAAAAATAATAAAGAGGTGATAATGTTAAATTTTATTTTTGAATTTTATTTTCTTGCTTGTCTTATGTGCCATTAAAAAATACGTCCACGTAGGCATCCATGTCAACAGAGCTTACACAGTCAGCATGTACTTTATTATTATTATTATATAAATATATATATGTGATATCAAGCTTTTTTTCATTTTCAATTTTTTTCACAGCAATTGACTGCATGATACATACTTTATCATATTAAAAAATGATAATTACAAGTTATAAAATTAAAATAAATTAAAATTTTATTTTATAGTTATTATTTTTATTAAATTAATATTTTAAAATAAAATTATACTTAATTTAAGTTTGGGTCATTTCGGGTTCGGTCATTTTCAGTTTCTTGTTGGATCTGGTTCAGGTTGTTGACTTTTCTAATCAAATCGAATTAAATCGGGTTTGAATTCGGATGAGTTGATCGACTTTTTCAGATTTAGTTCATAATTGACAGATCTACTCTCCATCATTACTTTTCCTTTTTTTGCCATTGCCACTAATGGTTTAAACCTAAAATTACCACTTTCTATCTAATAAATATATATATATATATATATATATATTACGCTCTTTGATCTTCAATTTTAAAGAAAGTTTCAAATTTTATAATCCTAGTTTTATTGTTTAAAAAAGTTTTTACTTCTCTTTTGTGTGTGTGATATTGTAATAATTTTTTATGATTTTTGAAATTTTATATTGCTTTATTTACTAACATTTATCAATTTTTAAAAATTGTTTATATTGTTTGTAATTATTAGATTTTTCTATAAATTTTAAAATTTTGAATAATTAAAATTTTAAACAATAGTGGTGTCGCGACCGCTATTTCGCGGTAGCGGCACCGTTCGCCACCGCTAAAAACCTTAATAGTTGTGTGAAAAGAATTTACACCAATAGCGGCTGGTCGCAGCCGCAGAAAGCGATGTAACGGAAAATAACGGCTGTAACGTTTCGCTATTTCTGCTACACCGTTACAAATTGAAAAAAAAAATCTTGTTCTAACCTAAAACAAAGTAACAGAGAGAGGGTGGGAGATAAAGTACAAGAAGGCATAAACAATTATTGGTGTATGCCCTAGAGCCAATCAAATTGAGCTTGGGATACACAGTCAATAAAGCATACCCTTCCACTATGAAGATAGTGATACAAGGTTTTCCTTCATGTTAGTACAATAATAAGGAGTTATTAAGTATTAATCGGATGAAGCCCATGGAACATAATGGTCGTGCAAAGGAATTATAAAGAGTTATAATTATGAGATTTTTATGCATCAAAGCCTTGTTCCTAAAACTGTTCTTGGTCATCGTATTGCCAAGACGAGGCATTGGCAATGCTCAAAAACTAGTATATGTTAAGCCTTTTTACTTATGAAGTAAGCAACCGATCTCATTCAGGCTGAAGTATGGGATACTTGGGATAACATATAGGTGCTTGTCTGTTGAACAAGTTCACTGAACATGGCCCGCCAAGAGAACCTCATTTGGTAATATCACTCCAGTGTCTATGCTAATGTTCTCTTAGTAGCAGTCGTGTAAATAGTCCTCAGACTTGTGATACGAGGTCATCTTGTATGGAAAGTATCATACTTAGATTCCATCACGAACGGGTCCCAAACACGAGGATGCTTATAGTAGGTGTTATTGGGTATGACATGAACCATACGAAGATGAATGAGTGATCCAGAGAGGATTCACCACTCCCTGTGATATTGGAGACATATCTCATTTGTTCTTGATTAAGTCTTTGGCCAAAGCATTATGGATTTAAGAGAAAGTTATTTCTCTAAATTCATAAGGTTAATTAGAAGTTGCGAAGAACTAATATGGATTAAACATGAGTAGAGACTGCACCATGCTCATGTGCTATCCGAGATATATGGTGACAGGATTGTATTACACTGACAGACAGGTTGTTGAAAGGTTCTAAAAGGTCACGCTAACTTCACAATATTTGGATGGTCATGATGGGTTGCTAGATCCCGCTCTTGATCTATGAAAAACAATTTAATGAGATTAATTTATGTTCATTGCCAACATATTGGAACCTAGAGGGTCACACACATAAGAACAGATATTTATGGATTAAACATTGTATTCTATTAAGGTAAAACTTATTAGAATAAAAGATGTATATTGAGGACTTAATTGAAGAAGTTCAATTGAGAGAGATTAAGACATAATTGAAATTTGAGAAATCCAAGGACAATGTCTTAATGAGATAAGAGGAATCAAGAAATCTTATCTAGTATAGTCGACTTTTGCATAGTGATGTACAAGGTGAATTTCGAATGACTATGCTATATTGGAATAATGTCATGAAATGATATTAATAGATTAATGTCATGAATTGTTCATTAGGAGAAAGAAATTTAATTGAGAATTAAATTACTTTCGTTTAAAAATTATTATCCAATAAATAAGCATGATAAATTAGAATGGGTCAAAAGTGACTATTCTGATTTATGACTGTCCACTAAGGATGGTTGGCCCAACTTAAGGCATTAAGATTGATGGACCATTATCATTATTAGATAATATAATGGGCCTATTGATCCATCATAGATTTAAATAGTTTAAGTCCAAATGGATTAATGAAAATCTTGTGCAACAAGCTACAGGGACTGGCCAAGCTTAGGGAGAGAGGGGTCAGGGTTTGCGCCTACTTATATATCAGATATAGAGGCTGTAGCCGCAACCTAAGCTTGTAATTCTACTTGATATATTCTGATTTTTGCTTGAGAGAAAGTTGGTTTCAAGAAGAGAATCCTAGCCTAGCAAAAATAGCATATCGCCACCTCCCTACAGAATTTGTGCTTGCCGTAATTCCTCTTCCTCTTTGTGTTTTTCTTGTCGCTTCTCTTCCTTTTTGAGTGAAATTGATTTAGGGAGAAAAAAAATAAGAGACAGATCTTTTGATTGTGATCTTAGGATCAACTTGCTAGCTCAAGTGAATCACCATACTTTAGAGAATGATCCTTCAGCTATTCGTGTGGACTAGCTCTAGAGGAAGGACAATTGTGTGTGATCTTATTCGAATTGGATCTTGGACTTGAGAGCAACTTGGGATTTGGATATGCAACTTAAGATTACGATATCTTAAATAGATAACTTCTGAATCGTATGGGTGATTTAATTTGTTTTGAATGTTATAAACCTATGCCAAACACAAACCTAAGATCTTGTTGTACTTCAGGTGCTTCTTTGTTTATTTCCGCTGCACTTTAATTATTATGTTTAAGCATGAGCCCGAGGTAAAGTAAACCCAACAACAATAGCATTTTTACTCCAGCACCACAAGTACAAAGAAACAGACAAACACTCACAATCACAAGTAAAATAAGTAAACATACATTGAATTACTTTTTTAGTGTATTGTGAGCTCTGGCTGTCAAACTTGAAGGCAGGGAGAAGCCAAGAAGGAAAGGGGGCTGTCGGGATGGGGGCCTCAGGGCTGGGCAGTTGAGTTGTGTCGTTGTGTGAGGTAGTGAGGTGAGGGGCAAGGGCTGGCTGAGGCATTGTGGTTTGAAGGGGGCGTCGGGATTGCATGGCAGAGCAGAGAGGAAGAAGCTGCAGAAGGTAGCACAGCAGCAACCACCGTGAGACGTGAGCCAAGCACGCATGTTGCAGAGAAGAAGAAAGTATTTGGTTGAGTGTCTAAGTCGCTAGGTGGGTGTGGGCTGTGAGTCTTGGGTAGGGATGGCAAAACCCGATCCGACCGATGGATTTCGCACCGATCCGCTCCGAATGGAGAGGTTTTTTTTTTGGAGCGGGGTGGAGCGGAGTGGTTTTGGTAAATGCTTGCTCCACTCCGCCCCGCCCCGACTTTTGAAATTACTATTTTATCCTTTAAAATATTTTATATTTTTCCTTATATTTTTAATATATATTAGATATATATACTAAAATCATATATATACTAATATTTTATATCTATACTTTTAGTATATATGTATTATGTATATTATATTAAAGATTTTTATATACTAAAATTATGTTCATGAATAAATTATAATATAATTTTTTATAATATTAAGTTAAAAATAATTAATATAAATTGGGGTGTAATGGAGTGGAGCACCGTGGAGCGGTTATGGATGTAACCGACATCCATGGATGTGGATGTTTCCAACATCCATGCAAGAGTGGGGTGGAGGTGGATAAGGCAATATCCGCCCCCGCCCCGCTCCATTGCCATCCCTAATCTTGGGCCATTTTGCCATTTTGGGGAATTGGTTGGAGGAATTTGGAATTTGAGAATTTGGGTGAGAAGAGAGGTTCGGGTCTGTTGTGGGTTCTTTGAATTTTACATTGTTGGCATATATATTTTATATAAGATACTTGTTTATTCTTCGATTAGCGTATTTGTTTAGGTTAAGTATTATATATATTGTGTTTGATTTAATCAAATTTGGTTTTTTTTTTTTTTGAATATTAAGTTGTAATTGTTTTTTGCTTAATAATTAATTATTTTATTTTGACTTAATATTTGTAGTTAATGAAATTTTAAATTATTATATATATTTAAGTTTTGTAATAATATTAAATATGAATGCTTAATATTTATGTTTATATTTTGTTAATTATTAATATTTTAAAATTTTATATATTAAAATGAATACATTTTTAAATATTAATTTATTACTATAATGATGAAAAATTATAAATAATTTTTTTTCACATAAATAAAATTTATAAAATATCATAAAATACTTTTAAAAGCATTAAAATGAAATTTATATGCTTATAATTATAATTTTTATGTTTTTAAATAAGGTGTGCAAATTTGAAAAAAAACCATGATCGTGATAACCGCAATAGCATCCGTTATGTTCGTAACCGCGAAAAACGCAGCGCGACCGAAAACGCGACCGGCGACCACACTTTAAATCCTTGATAATTATAGTTTTGTTTTTTTTTTTTAAAAAAAGAGAATTGAAATTAATTTGGTTTAAATTTTTTGGGTATCTTTTAATAGTTTATAGATAATCCTATCTATGATACCATCACTTGAAAAAAAAAAAAATAGCCATAACGAATTTCAAAAGCTAAAGACCATGCATAGAAACAATGAGATTCGATTATTATAAGAAAGGATTAATTTATTCTTAATTATCCCTTCATGAAAAAAAAAAAAGCTGAAACTAAAAAACTTTTACAATAATCTGTTTTACTAGATCTACCATGGATACTCATTAGTCCAGGTAGAATTATCGTTGCTGAAATAAATCCCATCATCCCTAACTGACCACATGCAAGAGTTATGATACTCTCGGCATCGATCTTCATCTCTGCCGGCCCTGAAAGCATCAAAATATTGCTGCTTATCTTTCACGTCCCACCATGCACGGCAGAAGAACAGGGTGGTTTTGAAATAGTTTATTTTAAAATCCCAAGTATAATCCTGATGCTGCACCATGGCCTCCTCGCCAAGATCGTCGTCTTTCGACTTGCAATGCAGATATAATAAAGGGACATTGGGTGGCAAATCCGAAGGCAAATCGCTGATTATGTGGATATGGTAGTTGATAAACAGCATATCTTCACTCACTGCAAATGCCAAAGGGAACAAGATGCAAAGTGCCAGCATTGGCAGGAAAATATTTTTGAGGTCAGCCATGGTGTGAGAAGATATATGTATCACAATAGGGTTGTTGATTTTTATAGTATGATTTTGAAGCTTAATATAATTAGATTATTGTATCCGAGGTTTAGTTCAGTTAATTCATATGGTCACCCAAGTGACATTCAATAAATTTAAAATTCGAATCTCAACATTTACAATCCGTTTCTCTTATACTCAAACTACAATGTCTTTTATAGAAAAGAAAAAAAAAAAAGATAATTAAGCTACTTTTACATTTATGGCATGAACACTGTGACTTTTCATATAAAAGTAGTAGGATGTCTTCTGCAATAAATTCTTTAGTTTTCTTGATTCTCATAGGCCAAAGCCAGCAAATTAGTATTACTATGTGACAGTTTTAAAGTTTAATTAGTATTCCTTAGTTGTTAATATTTTTCTTTATTTAGTAAGGCATTTATAAAGAAATTTAATTAACTATTATTATTTTTGAGTCCTTAGGACATAAGGTACTTTTTTCAAATTTGTTAAGGATAATTTTGTCAATTCTATATATTATATATAAAAAAAACTAATGGGTTGTTTTTTTTTTTTTTTTTTAAGATTTTTAGATTTTTAAATGTATTTTTTTTTATTTTTTTAAAATGATGTACTAAAAGAGGTTGGTCCGCACGTTGACTCGCAGGTCGATTTAGGATCTGTACCCGACCTTTTGTTTTTAAAAAAATTAAAAAAATTTTATTAATAATTTTTTTAGTTTCTTTTATTTTTTTAGTTTTTTTTAAATCATGTATTTAAAGTGGTTGGTCCGCACGTTTACGCGCAGGTCGATTTAAGATCCGTACTCCACCCGTATGAAAAAATTAAAATTTTTTATTATTTTAGTTTTAAATGATGTATTTAAAGGGGTTGTTCCGCACGTTAACTCGCGAGTCGGTTTAGGATCTGTACCCGACCTGTTCGTAAAAAAACATTAGAAAAAAATTTATTTTATTAATTATTTTTAGTTTTTTATTTTATTTTATTTTAAATAATGTATTTTAAGAGGTTGGTTCGCACGTTGACTCAAATGTCGATTTAAGATCCGTACCCAACCGTCTTGGAAAACAAATTAAAATAATTATTTTTATTTTAAATGATGTATTTAAAGGAGTTGGTGGTTTTTTTATTTAAATATAGCTAAAAAAAATTATTTACCAAAATACCGTTCTTTTTAGATTAATTCTCAAAATCCGCTTTTTTTTAACCAGTTGGGAAATCGCCATGGGCCATGACGATTTTCCAACTACAAATTTTCAAAATTTTTTTTTCCCTTTGGGGGAATTCACATTTTTGTGAATTCCCCTTGGGAAATCGCCACCCACGGTGGCGATTTCCCAAGGTAAGTATCTTTTTTTTTAATTCTTTTAATAAATAATAAAAATTATATAATTTTAAATTTTAAAAAATAAAAATTTAATAATTTTAATATATAATTTTTATCTTATTGTGGTAGAAGTGTTCATGGGTCGAGTCGGACCCATGTTTGGTATCAACGCCACATTTGCTTGCCCAAGCCACGGTGGCAATTTTTCAATCTTTATTTATTTATTTTTTTAATTTCATAAAATAATAAAAATTATATAATTTTTAATTTTAAAAAATAAAAATATAACAATTTACCAAAATTTAAAAAATTATATTCGTAATCTGTTCATGGGTCGGGCCGCGACCCAAAAATTTTCAATTTCCTTGCCAAGGCCCGACTCGCGGGCCTGAATTTAATTATTTTAATATATAAATAGTGATCCGGGCCTGGCCGGAAGGGCTGCCCAGCCTATGAGCAGGTCTATTCGTAATATCAATCGAATTCTTTCAACTTGTATTCGTAATAAATGGACCTCCGGGAGAAAGGCCAACCAGAGTGTCGTATTAGTCCGGGCTTTGACAAGTGTTTTTGTAATTTTATTAAATAATAAATTTTAAATAAAAATTATATAATTTTTAATTAAAAAAATTAAATAAAAAAATTCAAAAAATTATAAAATATATTTTTAATAGTGAAATGGGCTTTCGGATCGGCACGACTCGAAATGGGCTTGGGCAAGGAAATTGAAAAATTTCGGGTCTCGGCCCGGCCCATGAACAGGTCTAATTACGAATATAATTTTTTAATTTTTGGTAAATTGTTATATTTTTATTTTTATTTTTTAAAATTAAAAATTATATAATTTTTATTATTTTATGAAATTAAAAAAATAATAAATAAAGATTGAAAAATTGCCACCGCGGCTTGGACAAGCAAATGTGGTGTTGATACCATACATGGGCCCGACCCGACCCATGAACACTTCTACCACAATAAGATAAAAATTATATATTAAAATTATTAATTTTTTATTTTTTAAAATTATATAATTTTTATTATTTATTAAAAGAATTAAAAAAAAAAAGATACTTACCTTGGGAAAAAAATTTTGAAAATTTGTAGTTGGGAAATCGCCATGGGCCATGGCGATTTCCCAACTGATTAAAAAAACGGATTTTGGGAATTAATCTGAAAAGAGCGGTATTTTGATAAATAATTTTTTTTGGCTATATTAATATAAAAAGACCAGGAGTTGGTTCGTACATGACTCACGAGTCAATCTAGGATCCGTACCCGATCAGTCGGAAAATAATTATTTTATTAATTATTTGTAGTTTTTATTTTATTTTTAAATGATGTATTTAAAGAGGTTGGTCCGCACGTTGACTCGCGGATCGATTTAGGATCCGTACCCGACCGTCTTGGAAAAAAATGAAAAAGAATTTATTTTATTAATTATTTTTATTTTAATTTTAAATGATGTATTTAAAGTGGTTGGTCCGCACGTTGACTCGCGACTCGATTTAGGATCTGTACCCGATCCGTTTGGGAAAAAATTATAAAAAAATTTATTTTTCTTTAATTTTAAATGATGTATTTAAAGGAGTTGGTCCGCATGTTAACTCGATGGTCAATTTATGATCTGTACCTAACCGGCTCGAGGAAAAAGTTAAAAAAATATTTTATTAATTATTTTTATTCTAATTTTAAATGATGTATTTAAAGGGGTAGATCCACACGTTGAGTCGTGGGTCGATTTAGGATCCGTACCCGATCCACTCGAGAACAAAAAGTAAAAAAAATGCAAAACGAACTTGTTGCTAAACATAAGTGAGAAAATCCATCGTACGAAAGAATAAAATAAAAACCATAATTCTATTTTTTTATTTATTATTTTTTACCTCCTATAAATAAAAATATACAAAATACAATAAAATCTAAATATTTTTAAATATATATATAAATAAAATTTGAAAATGTATTTATATTACGTAATTTATAAATAAACAATTATAAAAAATTTAATTTTCATAATTAACAAAATATTATTATATAAATATTATTATAATTTAAAAATTAAAATTATTATTATTTTTAATAAATTATAAATTAATTTATTATTATTAATTAATTAAAAAATTTATAAAAAAAATAAAATACCCCGGCAAGACGAGGTCTTTTTCTAGTTAAAATATTATTCCTGAATACATTGTGGTAAATGGCCCAAAATTCGAAAAATAAACCATAAATGAAAAAAAGCAATTGACAAATAGTTTATAAATATATTGATCGATTTTTGTTCGTTTATATTCGTTTATCAAGTAAAACAAATGATTATGAACAAGATTTAAGGCTCATTTATTAAATGAGCCGAACTCGAATAAGATATGTTCAATTTATTTATGTTAACGAATGAACTCGTTTATGACTCACTTTAAATCGTTTAAAATTAGTTCAATGATCGTTTATTGTTTGAATATAATATAATTAATAATGTTAATGCAGGTATTGTGTTACATTATAAAAGTAAACAATTTACTTTGACGACAAAATGTTGGACAATAGCTAATATTTTTTTTTTGCGTAGTTGATAATGATAGGTGACGCAAAACTCGAGGTCATACCATATTAAAGGAGTTATGGGCACTACCTCTTGATGAATGTATTGTTGTTTCAGGAAACAATGACCAACAGCCAATTGGTCTGGAAGCACAACTACTGGTTGGCTTTCTAGGCATGATTGTTCGAAATGGGATGAAGTTGCCAATTCATTTTGAAACATGGCGTGATGTGCCTAATAATGTCAAGATCGAGGTTTTAAACTTTATTGAGGTAATAATATAAGCAACTTAAATAGTAATGCATTCCAATATCATTTGTTCTGAAGTCATTGGGGAAAAAATGGAAAGAGTATAAGCATGACTTGAAAGCATGACTTGAATAAAAAGTATTTTGATCGAGATACTGATCCTGCTGTCATATTATTAAACCTACTGCGTGTTGTGGTTAGGTGGCAGTATGAGAAATTAGTTGCATTCTGATTTTCAAAAAAGGAGAGGTATCAGTTATAATTTATTTTTTTCATACAGTTTTAGTATAATTGTATGGAACATGTATATCATAATAATGTTTTTGCCCAATATACAGGATCGAGAATGGATAAGGGTTTCTAATAGAAAGCAATGGAAATACAGTCACACAAGTGTATCAAAAAGTTTTGCTAGAAAAGCTAATGAAAAAGTAAGTTTTTCGTTCATAATTTATTATTATTTTAGTGTTAAGTACATTTGGTCTCATAACAAGACAAAATTGTCAAACAGTGCGTTCACAACACTTTATGCACACTGCTCGATTCTTTTATATTATAATTGCTCAAATGTTAAAATTTTTGTGATGATTGATTATGTGACGTAAACTTTGTGTTTTGATATGTTTTAAGCATATTTAGTCCCGTAACAAGAAAAAATTGTCAAACAGTCCATTCACAACACTTTATGCATGTAAATAGCTCGATTCTTTTATATTATAATTGCTTAAATGCTAAATTTATTGTGATAATTGCTTATGTGACGTAAACTTTGTGTTTTGATATGTTTTAAGCATATTTAGCCTCGTGACACGTGAAAATTGTTAAACAATCCATTCACTACACTTTATGCATGTAATTAGCTCGATTCTTTTATATTATACTTGTTGAAATGCTGAAGTTTTCATAATGCTTGTTTTGTCAGATATTTATTGTTTTGAACTTTTTTAATACAAATTTCGTATTTATTATTATTATTATTTTGTAGGAAGCTGAGTATAAGAAAGAAGAAGATATCAGCAACTGCAGTTACAGTTTGATTCGTTGATAAATTTAGTGCAACAAAAGTTCTCAGAAGGCAATGCAACGAGTTCACAAAATCCGTCATCTCAAGTAATATCATATCTTCGTGCTTCACTGTCTTATTTTTTTAACTTAATATCTTATATATTAATTACATATGTTAACTTTTTTAAATAAGATTTCATAACGAACGTGATACAGAAAAACGTTCATCTGACGGCTACCCTTAAACTTTTAACATTTGTAACTTTCATACTTTTTAAAATTATAACTTCATTTGAAGTGTTATGCAACAGATTTATTGTATAATGATATTTTATAATTGTTAAGATATTTTTATATTATGGTTTTTTTATAATTTCTGTTATGCGTTAATTGTAAACTATAATGTAAATATTGTTGCAGATATTATTATTAAATACAATATTTTAGCATAAATTATATTTTTATAAAAACAAATTCTGAAAATTTATCGACGTTTTTAGAACAAAAATGCCGCTAAATTTTTAACATTTATACAAACAAATTATAAATATTAGCAGCGTTTCTAGAACAGACAGCGTTTCTAGAACAGACACGCCACTATATAAACTTAATTAACGGCGTTTCCTGGCGAAAAATTTAAAGAAAAATCAAAACTTTCTTATCTCATATATATCTTCTTTTTATGGTCTTTGATCTTCAATTTTGAAGAAAAATGAAATTTTATAATCGTATTTTTATTGTTTAAAACAGTTTTTACTTCTCTTTTTGTGTGTGACTTTGTAATAATTTTTGAAAATTTTATGATTTTTGAAATTTTATTGCTTTATTTTATAACTTTTACCATTTTTTAAAAATTGTTTTTATTGTTTGTAATTATTATATTTTTCTATAAATTTTAAATTTTTGAATAATTATATATATGTTTTAAATGAGAATCGAAATTAATTTGGTATAAATTTTTGGGTATTTTTTAAGAGTAGGATCCACTTACACAAGTGTAAAATTAATTTTAGTTTTACACTCTTTCATAACTTTTTATATGATTAATGTTTTAACAAATCGACCGTTGAATTTAACAATATAAATGTACTCGTCGTGCACGTAAAGTTTCGAATCGATCCGATATCTATTTCATATCGATTGAAATATTATTTTTTTCAATAAGTATTTAACGGTTGAAAGTTTTTTACATCGAACAAATAGTTAAACATTTTTAATTTACTCAAAACTCGACGTGTATGATATACGTGAATAGAACATGAAATGTGACGGTCGGATTGTTAAAATATTAATCGTATACAAAATATTAAAGTGCATAAAACTAATTTAATTTTATACTAAAGTGACTGAATTTCTCTATTTTTTAATAGTATATAGATAATCCTATCTAGGATACCATCACTTGAAAAAAAAATAGCGATAATGAATTTCAAAAGCTAAAGACCTTGCTGATGCATAGAAACAATGGGATTCGATTATTATAAGAAAGGATTAATTTATTCTTAATTATCCCTTCAGGAAAGAAACAGAAGCTTAAACCAAAAAACTTTTACTATAATCATTTGTCCAGGTAGAATTATCATTGCTGAAATAAATCCCATCATCCCTCACCGACCACATGCAAGAGTTATGATACTCTCGGCACCGACATTCATCTCTGCTGGTCTTGAAAGCCTCAAAATATAGCTGCTTCCCTTCCCACCATGCATTGCAGAAGAAAAGGGTGGTTCTGAAATAGTTTATTTTTGAATCCCAAGTATAATCCTGATGCTGCAACATGGCCTTCCCGCCAAGATCCTTGTCTTTCGACTTGATGCTGCAACGTCTCGTGGTGAGACGTCTCTGGGTTATGCAGTCAGTTAGTATTTGTATCAGTTTTTTAATCCATATGTTTTTGTAATGTGTTATGGATATGGCCTATTGATTTCTCTTCAATGATATATTATTTTGATTGAGCAAAAAAAATATGCAGATATATAAAGGCACTTTGGGTGGCAAATCCGATGGCAAATCGTTGATTATGTGGATATGGTATTCGATAAACAGAAGATCTTCACTCACTGCAAATGCCAAAGGGTACAAGATGCAAAGTGCCAGCATTGGCAAGAAAATTTCTTTGAGGTCTGCCATGGTGTGAGAAGATATATGTATGACAATAGGGTTGTCGATTTTTATAGTATGATTTTGAAGCTTAATATAACTAAGTTACTGAATTCGAGTTTATTTCAGTTGGTTCATATAATAACCATTAAGAGATAACATTTCGTAAATTTAAAAATCGAATCCCAATATTTATAATCCATTTCTCCTAAGCTCAAACTACTTTCTATTTTATATAAAAAAAAATATAATTAAGCTACTTTTACATTTATGGCTTGAACACTATGACTTTCTATATAAAAATAATACGATGTCTTCTGCAATAAATTCTTTACTTTTCTTGATTCTCATATGCCAAAGCCAGCAAATTAGTCTTACTATATGACACTTGTAAAGTATAACTAATACTCATTAGTTGTTACTATTTTTCTTTACTTAGGTAGGCATTAATAAAGAAATTTAATTAAAATATTTTTCCTGAATACATTGTGTTAAATGGTCCAAAATTTGAAAAATAAACTTAAATGAACATAGCATTCGACAAATAGTTTGTAAATATATAGGTTTAATTTTTGTTTGTTTATATTCGTTTATTAAATTAAATAAATGATTTTGAATAAAATTTTAAGGCTCATTTATTAAACGAGTCGAACTCAAACAAAGTGTGCTTAGTTTATTTATGTTCACGAATAAATCTATTTATAATCCGCTTTTAAAATCATTTAAAACTAGTTCAATGATCGTTTATTATTTGAATATAATATAGTTAATAATGTTAATATATTTTAGTATTATTTCATTTATTTATCAAGATATTCATTAGTATTTTAAATTTTTATTTATTGTTTTACTGTTTTTACTTGTTTGTCTATTTGTTTATTGTTCATGAACAAGTTTTTAATTGTTAGCTAAAATATTTGATTATATCTTTATTAACATATTCGTTTAATGTTCGCGAACAAATTCATTTAATTTAAACGAATCGAACTTGAACCGAACTCGATCACACCCAATTTTAAATGATTCGAACTCAAAACTATTTTAAAATTTTAGCAAACACGAATCAAATACAAATAAACTAAAAAATAAACAAACAAATACAAACAAAAATCTATTCGTTCAAACTCATTGGTTTACAGGTTAAAAGTAAAATCATGCCAATATGTACAAATAATGGAGACTTTAAAAGTTAAAATTTTATGCTGCTTACTTGAACTTTTCGAATCACTATTCGAATTCTTTATCAATTATCATTTTCTTTTATAAAATTGTTTTTATTCACTTCATCAAAAGTACCCACCAAAACAATGACTTAGAGCTTTGTACGTATATAAGTTATCATTGGTGAGCAATTTGGGCAATGGAATGGCAAATTCGCCATACAAATGTCACATATGCAATACAAATATACAATTGATGCTGCTAAATTAATAAGAAATAGAACATGTAAGAGAAAAGTGTGGTCTACCAATTGTTTATGGTCGGATCAGGTTAAGTTTGGATAACGAAAAATTTATTATTCAAGGTTGATTCGACTATTCAAAAATTAATTTCACTGTTTAAAATATATTTAAATATTAAAATATATTTTTTATATTATAATTTATATATTTTTATAATTAAATTTAGTAATCCAAATCAAATTTAAATCGTAAAATATTATGTCCAAAATCTAAATTGAGTCAAACTCATATAATACCAGACGAATAACTCAATCTTGAATAGGTGGCTACTCTCGTAATGAGAAAACCATTCATATGGATATGAATTGAAAGAGACAAATCATCAACGCCTAGCACAAAGAGTCCAACAAAAGTCCTGGACCATTCCCTAAGTTAATGAATAAAAAATCATATTGAAAATCAAATCGGTCACGTGTAACTTTCGAATCATCAATTCAATCGGTTCAATCGAAATATTTAATTAAAAATTAATTAAATATGTGATATTAAATAAGTATTAAATGTAATAATTAATTAATAAAAATAAGTATTTGTCTTAATGGTATGTAAGGTTTTGAATGAATCAGGTTTGAACGAACAGGCTATGTTCGTGTTCGTTTATTTATTTTTGAGCTTGTTTGTGTTCGGTTCGTGTTCGTTAATGATTTTAAAATTATGTTCAAACTCTGTTCGTTTAAAATTGAGTGTGTTCGTGTTCATTTATTTAATGTTCATGAACATATAATCGAACATGTTTGCGAACAATTAAGATTATGTTCATGAACAATAAACAAATAAATCTAAACAATTTTAACAAACAAACAAATAAAAAAAATCAATTTTAAATTTTAAATTATTAATATTAAATATAAAATAATAAAATACAAACGTAATTAAATTTATTATTGAATTATTAAATTTAAGTTATTAAATAATATTAATTATATTATAAGTAAATAAAATAAAATAATTATTTTATGGCTCGTTCTACAATTCGCACCCCAGAGTCATAAAATCTTTGCTTTTGATTTCTTAGTATGAAAAAAATTAGGTTAACTTTACTTGAGACAAGACAAATATTTATTTTTTTAAATAAAATAATAATAAAAATTATTAATTATATAAATAAAAGACAAAATAATAATATTATTATTAAATTATAAACGAACATAAACGAGCTTTAAACAAACTAATAAACGAGCTTTAAACGAACCATAAACGAGCTTGTTCGTGAACATAAACGAACCGAACACACATCTGTTCGAACTCGGTTCGTTTAATAAACGAGCATTAAAATTATGCTCATAATCGTTTATTTAGCTTAATAAACGAATATAAACGAACAGAAATCGAACTGTTCACGAACGGTTTGTCGAACGCTCTGTTCATTTACAGCCCTAATGGTATGGTCTTTAATAAATGATTAAGAGGCTAAAAGTTCAATTCTCATTATGTTCAAAAACAATTTTAATAAAAAAAACAATTAAAAAAATTTAAAAATCATTTTTTACCCTTTTTTTGTTGATTTTTTATCGATTGAACCGGTTTTTTACCGGTTCATTAAATCCTTAGTTAATTGATATGTATCGAACCGGATAAATTATCGATTCCCGATTAAACTGATCCGATCGACCAATCTAATCCAATTTTTTCAACACTATACTAACTTCAATGCAAAAGGCCTGTAAAACCATCATTTTTTTTTTAACAAATTAGACTAAAATCTAAAAATAATAAAGAAAGAGAGAACTTGTACATGATGGGTTCAAACTAAAAAAGGTGAGTGAATCATCATTATATATCCACTTCTTCCCACATTATACCCAAATTTTTCCTAAAAAAATATCGGTTATTATAAGAAAGGGTTATCATTATTTATTCCTAATTATCCCTTCAGAAAAAAAAGCTGAAACTAGCTAGAAACTTTTACAATAATCTCTTTTCACTAGATCTTCCATGAATACTCATTAGTCCAGGTAGAATTATCGTTACTGAAATAAATCCCATCATCCCTCACCGACCACAGGCAAGAGTTATGATACTGTCGGCATCGATGTTCATCTCTGCTGGCCATGAAAGCATCAAAATATCCTTGCTTCCCCTCGCACCAGGCATGGCAGAAGAAAAGGGTTGTTGCGAATAAGTTTATTTTTGAATCCCAAGTATAATCCTGATGCCGCAACATGGCCTTCTCGCCAAGATCCTTGTCTTTCGACTTGCAATGGAGATATAATGAAGGGACATTGGGTGGCAAATCCGAAGGCAAATCGTTGATTATGTGGATATGGTAGTTGATAAACAGAATATCTTCACTCGCTGCAAATGCCAAAGGGTACAAGATGCAAAGTGCCAGCATTGGCAAGAAAATTTCTTTGAGGTCAGCCATGGTGTGAGAAGATATATGTATGACAACAGGGTTGTTGATTTTTATAGTATGATTTTGAAGCTTAATATAATTAGGTTATTGAATTCGAGGTTTAATTTAGTTGGTTAATATGTTCACCCAAGTGACATTCAATAGATTTAAAACTCGAATCTCAACATTTACAATCCGTTTTTCTTATACTCGAACTACGAAAAATAATAATAATTAAGCTGCTTTTACATTTATGACATGAACACTGTGACTTTCTATATAAAAGTAATAGGATGTAAAGTATAATTAATATTCATTAGTTGTTAATATTTCTCTATTTTATACCAACAAATTCTTTATTTTTCTTGATTCTCAAAGGCCAAAGCCAGCAAATTAGTATTACTACGTGACAGTTGTAAAGTTTAATTAATATTCATTAGTTGTTAATATTTTTTCTTTATTTAGGAATTAGGAAGGCATTTATAAAGGAATTTAATTAAAATATTATTCCTGAATTGGTTGTGCTAAAATCTAAATGGTCCAAAACCCCAAAAGTAAAAACAAATAATTTAAATCATGTCCATATGTATCAATAATTAGATTTAGTAATTTGTAAATGTGTGTTGCATTTTGTGTTTTTTTTTATCAGCTACATGTAAGATGCTCCAGAGTCGAGAATCCAACATTTATCATGGTGAGACCTTTGAATATTGTTGGCCATGGCTGTGGTAGGTGGCGAATTCTTGTTGTAGTAACACTGCTTAGCTTTGTGGCCAAACTTATCACAAAGTTGACATTGAGGCCTTTTCTGTTTTGAATGAAAGGATGATGCAAATACTTGAGGACGAGGTGGCCTGTAGTTGTTTCAAGGAGGATGTTTTGGTTTGTAGGTGGTAGTCCTTGTTCCATGTCTATGAGTGAAATTAGCAGTGACTATATGTGACGCAGGATTCCCATCTTATTGCTGATAACAGTTTCAAAGTCTACCAGTTTGTCGTGCAATTCCTCAAATGTAATGGGTGTATCACGTGCTCTTATTGTTGTTGCAATATCCTTGAATGAGGCATCAAGTTCATTGAGGACATGGACAACCAAATATTTTTCACTCAAAGGTGAGTTGGCGAGGACTAAATCATCAGAAATTGATTTTATGGCTTGTAGATATTCTGAGACTGACCTGTTGTCTTGGCTAATTTTTGCCAGCCTTGAGAAAAATGACTCTGAAGCGAGTTTTACTTGCGTACACCCGTGTGAGTTTTGTCCAGGCTTCCTCTGCAGTCTTGGCTACAGCAATGAAGGAAAGCACCTGCTTAGAGACGGAGGATACAATGGCATGAAGGAGTAGTTTGTCTTGACGACACCAGATTGCAAAGTCAGGATTGGTAATAAGATGAGTGCCTTGAGTAATGTTTGGGTAGGGCACGATTTAGTGCCATCTACAAAGCCTAAAAGGTCATATCCAAAGAGAATGCATGAAACTGTGTGTGCCATGATGCAAAGTTGAAGGGGGTTAGCTTTACTGGTATTTAGGATGCAGCATTAATAGAGATAAGTCCATTTGGTAAAATGGATGTTGAAGAGATGACAATGACTGGTTGGACAATTGAAGTTTCTATGGTTGTATCAGCCATTTGAAGGGAAAAAAAAAAAAAGAGGAGAGGAGAACTGGTAATGCGGTTAAGCTTACCGAGGCTCTTGATACCATGTAAGATTCAACAGCGTTTCTATTTTTCATTCTTGTCTTAGTTGAGTACAGTAATATATATTTATATATATAAGTTATTCATCAGATAACTATACATTTAAATGTTAAGATAAAATAAACAAAGTATTACTTTAAATTTTGAATAGCCTTGAACTGAACTTTTATCTCTTGGATACTTATCACTATATAAATACAATATAAATTATTAAATGTATCAAAAATTTAAAATCTTAAACACGAATACGATACGTATATTAAACTTGTCATGTTAATAGTGTTTAAGCTAGACCTATCCAAGGGTCGAGCTATCCACCCGACCCGTAGGCCTGACCCAAACTGAACCGGCTTGAACATGAGGTTTTGTAATTCATGCCAATCCGGATTACTATTCATTTAATAAAAAAAATAATTTAAATTTAATAATAAAAATACATAAATATTAATATAAAAATAACTTTTTAATATTTTTGAATAGTAATACAGGCTTTGGGGCCCGAGCCGGACTTGGACAAGCAAAATGGAAAAAAATCAAACAGCGGCCCTACCCATGGACAAGTCTAGTTTAACGTATCGTATCATGTTTATTACATTGTTTTCGTGTTTGTGTTATGTTTTAATGTGGGAAATGTTTACTAATATCTAGTGGCATTGGTTAAGATCATATTTATAAGAAAAAAAGTGTAACTAATGTATAACATTTTATTGAATTCGATAAAAGTAATATATTAAATGAAAAATAATTTTTAAAAGATAATTAAATAATCCTTATTAATATCCATAAGACATGTTAATTAGACCCTTTTAAGGTTGTCCAAATTATCAGATTTATAAATAATGGGGACTTAAAAAATAAAAATTTTATGCGGCTTACTTGAACTTTTCGAATCACTATAATTTTGGTGAGCAAATACGCCAGCAAATGTCACGTATGTTGTTGAAATAATAAGAAACATAACTAGTTGAAGTAATTTTGAACTGGACACGAAAAAATAATTTAAAAACGATATAAAATATAATATAATATCAAAAAAATAACATAAATATTATACGAATATATAAATATATCAAAATTTATATAAAATAAATTATTAACAGATCAAAATTTATATAAATATATAATATTTTAAATATAATTATTATAAAAAATATGATATAAATATATAAATTATCATATTAAAAAAAAAGTATTTTACCCTACTCTTGTAACGAGAAAAACCACATGCATATGATTTGAAAAAGACAAATCATCAAGGCCCAAGAAAAGCCCTTGAGACCATTCCCTCACTTCATTGCAAAAGGCCTGAAAAACCATCATTTTTTTAGACTAGAGTAAAAAAAAAAAATTGGAGAAAGAGAGAATTTGTAAATGTTTGATCAAACTAAAAAAAGTGAGTGAACCACCATATTTATTTTGCCTATATATCCACTTCTTCCCACGTTATACTAGAGGTACTTATAGGTCAGATCGGATCGAATTTAGATCGGGTTTAAATATGATATCAACACCATATGCATTTGTTCAAGTCGATCCGAAATATGGACTTCAAATTCTGCCTAAGTCCATCCATATTTGTGAACGGAGTAGTCCAAACCCATTTAAGCCCGTCCATATTATTGTTTTTCCTTAAAAAATTAAATAGATATTTTTTTATTTAACTTTTAGTAATTTTTTTTCTTTTATTAAGTTCTAAAACATGAATAACTTAACATATTTTTAAATGTTTACACTATAATATTATATATATTTATTTTTTATATGATAGAAATTACATAATATATAAAATATAAAAATAATATATTATATAAATAAAAACGGGCCGGGCCTAGCCGAGCCAAGCTCGGACCTTGTTGTTGGAATCAAGGCCCGGTCCATTTTCTAAATGCACCTCATTTTTTTGCCTAAACTTATATTTCGGACATAATATTTTTGTCCAAACCCTTCAAAATATGAACGGACCTTCGAATTTAGACGTATAACCCGGTTCTTGAGCAAGTCTACGTTATACCCAAATTTTTCTTAAAAATCTGACCGGATTTTTCTTTCTTTTCCCTTTTTTTTTTCTCACCAACAAAACCAATTAAAGAGAGGCTACCGGGTTTATCAAAGGGATCTAAAAAACTTACAAGCTTCACATGCATAAACCATTCCACCAAACTGGACATGATGAGAATTTCACATGCCTCATGCAATTATAGTTAACAATTGAAGTCAATGATTTAGACAGACGTTGATATAAATTTTTTGTAAGAAAAAATTGGATTTTGAAAAAAAAAAATTATAAATGTTAAAATTCAAATTTTAAATTTTAAATTTATTGGATGTGATTTCTTGATTAAATTTTTATTTTTGGGACAATAATTAGTGCATCAGAAAACACTGAGGCATCCATGACATTAATTTCTATTCATTCTTTGAATTATTTGCAATATATATATATATATATATATATATGTCAATCTTGTTAAACAAAATAAAGAAAGAAATATTGTGTTAAATTGTGCATGACTTGTGAAGAAACAAAACCTTTTTGCCTTGTCTTGCTTTTCCTTCTCCTCCGACTCTAATAATAATGGCTAAAATATTTTTAAAAATCTTAAATATTTCATTTTTATTAAACAAATCTATATACTTTTATTAAATTCAGATAAACTCTTATCATTTTTTTGTATTTAAATAAATTCTTATTTTAAACGAAAATTTGATTTATGTTAAAGCATATTTTGGTATAAATTAAAGGTTAAAAACATATTTGGATACAAATTAAAAGTTAATGATTTATTTAGATACAAATTAAAAGTTTGAGACTTATTTGAGTATAATAAAAATATAAAATTTTACTTAGATAAAATAATAAAATTTATAAGATTTTTTTTTTTGTTGTTATTTTAACCTATAATAATTAAATATCTGAGCCTGTCAAAGAGAGTTTTAGAGTAGAGATTGTAAGTGGATTTTACTTGTAGAGATACTAGGGGTGTAATCAATCGAGCCGAACTCAAGCTATAAGAAGTTCGAGCTCAACTCGAAATTCGAGGCTCGAAGTTCGGCTCGAACTCGATCGAGTTGTACTTTTAAAGCTCGAACTCGATTCGAAATAAAAATCGAATTGCTCGAACTCGCTCGATTAGACTCGTTTACCTAGTAAAAAATTAGCTTGATTTCAATACTCGACTTCAAATTCGGTTATTTAAGCTCCAGCTCGAACTCGAGTTCGAATTGAGATTTTTCAATACTAATTAAAAATAATATATATTAAAAATAAAAAAGCTCGATTAGGTTCGCGAACTACTCGAGTCAAGTATTAAGATACTCGAATTTGGCTCGCTCGAGCTGCTTGAGTTTGAGCTCGACTCGACAATGATCGAGTCGAATTCGAATTTTTTTCAAGTAGAACACGAGTAGTTTGCGAGCAAAAATGTCTCGTTTACACCCATAAGAGATATGATGCCAATTGAATGCTGTAGAAAAAGAAAACCTTTTAAATAATAATAGCAGTTACATAACATAGCCATGCTAGCTAGAAATCACCTTCATGGCTATCAAAAACTTTAAGGAATCTTTTTCACCTGAAGAATTTAATTTTATCAGAATAATTATCTGAAGCAATAACAGATAACAATTCATCATGAATTGTATCAAAGTTACAATATTCTGAACAAATAAACCTCGATCGATTAAACACCTGAGTAAATTGGATTAGACCAAAGCAGTTCGTCAATGAATCAGTTTTAAGTTTTTTTTTTTTTAAAAAAAAATTTATTGCATTTAATACTTATTTAATATTTAAAAAAATAAAAATTAAAGTTTTCAATTTTTAATCAGACCAGCCAATTGAATTTGGAATTGGAAGTTTCATAAATTCAATCCCTAACTAAGTTTCACTCAGTTTTCCATTCAGAATTTGTAACTGTAAATTGTAATACCCCCTCCCAAAATTTTGTTATGTTATTTAGTTATATTATAATGAATAATTTTCGAGTGTTTTATTTTTGTATATTATCGGATGAGTTTATAAGAGGGATTAAATTGCACAAGTTCAATTATTGGATAAAATTGCTAAAGACGGATCTTTTTGTTTCGCTACAAACGATTTTCGGAATTTTCCCATATTTGTTTAAGGAAAAAGAAGCTGGTCTGTAAAAAAATTTACGACCCTTGTTTAACGTAAAAATGTCTTCCCCTTTTTGAAAAGGGGAAGACATTTTGCAAAGCCAAAATACCAAATCCTTATTTGCCTGTTTTGCATTCGACCTATCAAAGGAAAATCGCCGTTGCTCCATTCTCTCACCGACGACATCAATGGTAATTTGTTTGTTCTTTCTTCTTTCACCCCTTTATTTTCTTCTCACCGTTTTTTATTATTTATTTAAAAAAAAAAAAAAATAGATCTCAATCATCAGTTTAGAACTAAACCAATGGCTACTGCTATTGGGTAGATGCAACCAAATGTAAGGAACATGAGATGCAAGGTGAATAGAACCAACTTAATATACGATCACAGACAATTCGAGATTTAATCGATATAAGATAATATCATTTTTAATAAATATCATTCTAAGCAAGAGTAACATGCAAGAACAATAAAATAAAATCTAAACTCAGATACCATATTAAATATCTAACCTAAATCAATTAACAATATGTAAAGAATAAAGATGTCCAACTTAAATATAACACAACAGTATGTCAGGCCTCTAGATTGTGCTAATTGAGAACTTCTAAATTGTGCATTGCTGTTTTAGTTTATATGTAATTTTTAATTGTCCTTCAATGTGGAGTTGGGGACTGGAATTTTTGCGTATTTTTAACGGTTGGGATTAATTTTCCAGTATTATCATGGTCCTGTCAATTGGCCCATTTGCCTTTTCTCGGGCCTGTCAGTTATAGGTTTAATTTAAAACTAGTCTTCAACGGTTTTTTTATTCAGATATAGCCAAAAAAAAATATCAAAATATCGTTGTTTTCGGATTAATTTTCAAAATTCGCTTTTTTTTTTAGCTGGGAAATCGCCACCCACCATGGCGATTTCCCTTGGTTAAATTTGCAAAATTTGCAAATTCAATGAAGGATGACGATTTCCCTTCATGTATTTTTTTTTTTTAAATTAATAAACAAATTTTAAATTTATTTTTTAATTTGTAAATTTTGTTTTTTAATTTTAAAAATTATAAATTAAATTAAAATATTTTTTAGGTTTGGTTATTTATTTTTTTTAAATATATATTAAAAATGTAATTTAATTTATTATTACAATTTTATAAAAAATAAAAATATATTTCTTATTAAAATTTAAAAAGAAGATTATATTTTTTATTAAATTTTTATATCAAAAATTGTATTTTTTATAATATTATCGAGTAACTTTTTTAAATAAAGAAGTTATTTTTAAGTTGGTATCGTAAAATAATTTTTTTAATTTGATTATTTTTTTTGAGTTGGTATTCGATTAACTCGTGACATCAATTTAATCATTGTTTTTAATAATAGTATAGATTGTTACAGTTTAAAACTGGATATTTGATAAAATAATTTTAATTTAATTTATGATTAAATTTTATTTCTTATTAAAATTAAAAAAAGAAAATTAAATTAAAATGAAATGAAAAAAAGAAAATCAGCTTATCATGTAATTTGGATTATTATATTAAAATTAAATAACAACATTAAGATATAAATTAAAATAAAATATAACAATTAATTTCCGAACAAATTTAAAATAAATAACATGAAATACAAAACATATAAATTTATATATTAGAAATTTAAAACACATTATTCTCGTTATATTGATAAAAGTACATTTATTCTAATTATTGCGTGGTGTAGAGCAACAGTGTCGAGCTCTTCTAGTGCGTGGTGGTTGCACCCGTCGTTCAACCTCGTTAGTGGCACGTATTCGCGGTCCACCACGACCTCTTGCTATAACCGGCACTGGATCCGGTTGTATGTCATCAGTCATTTCTTCCGTATCAAAAATTTGAAACCCACTGCTGGATGAGCCAACACCTAGTTCACCCATAACGGGAACCTGACTACTAGATGCACCCGTCGTTCAACCTCGTTAGTGGCACGAAAAAATAACACACGATACAAATACACGTACATATCAAAATCTATATAACACGAATTATTAATGTGTCAAAATTTATATAAATATAAAATACTTTAAACCAATGTAGTCAATACCGTACCGGTGGGAGTACCGTTTTTGTTCTGGTACTGGTACGTACCGTACCGGTATGTTTCGGCGTACCGTTTTGAGTTTACTGGCATTTTTTTAAAAAAATTTCATATATCTATATATATAATTTATTTTCAAATTTTTTAATAAAATATATATTATATACACATGCAAATATAAATCCATTACAAACATATATATGTTTTTATACAAATATAAATTTTAAATATTTAATATCTTAATTTTTAAACATCAAATAGATAAAATAAATGTTAAAATGTTAAAAAAAAAATATAGTAAATTATTATTAATTATGTCCAATAACCTAATTTAATGAACATATATATATTTTAAATATAATTATAAAAAAATAAAAATATCATGACACAAAAAAAATTGAAATTAATTTAAAAATTCAAGTAAGTGAATTTTTAAATAAAAAAAAAATTTAAAAAAATCAAAATCTTATATCAACCGGTACGAACTGATACGTACCGATAATGACTAATATTGACAGGTATAAGCCGGTACGACCGGTACGGGCCGATGCCAAAATCAAAACGGTATAATACTGGTACCGTTTCGATTTACTTTGAAAACGGTACGTACCAACCGATACCGATACGATACAAATAACTCTACTTTAAACACAATTATAACACAAAAAATAACACAAACACGATACGAATACACAGATTATCAAATCTAATCATGCAACTCCTTAATAGGAAAAAAGACTAACTGGCCATCTTGCATCAAGTTTGTTAATAGGATGCAAGGAAACTGAGGTACAATTCCTCATTTTCGAATTTTTTCTTTTCAGGAGGTACACATCCTCAAATCCTTAATACAACCAACCACCAAAGTAATTAAACAGTTAAGCTATCAATAATCATTGAATTTTAGAAATCAGTACTATTTCTTATGGAAAATATATAATAAAGAAAAACACAAGTGAAACACCAGCAAGAAAGCTTTGTACATACATGTCCTATAACACCTGAGAAATGGTACCATGCCTGGCAAAATTAAAATTGCCGAAGCAAACGAGTAATTGACAAGAAAGGAAGGAATATTTTTACCTTCTTAGAACTCGTTTCATTAGCATCCATTCATTGCTATGCTTCCTATACAATATGAATTCAGCAATCCAATACTTGTCAAGTCCTAGAGCTTGAATCTCAACCCGTGACACATGCAAAGAGCTTAAATGACGACTTAACCACTGCCATTAAGAACAAGCAAGTGAGAAATCACATTTTCAAGCTTAGAAAAGTGAGTCAAGAACTTGTCATGAAGTTCAGCAGACTCTATGTGATTCGGTTGCCACTGGGTAAGACTGTCACTAATAACTTTCAAGCCATCTTGCAACAGTTCAACTCCCTTGTTAATTCCATCAGGAAGTTTCCTTCTCTTGTTTGATTGGTTTTCATCATCAATCTCCATGCTATCACATCTTGCAGCATTTATATTGATATTTGAGACCTTCCGAACCTTTTCTTTTAGAATTAAACCTTCCTCAAGAAGTAGCCCCTGTTGCTCAGAGCTGGCTATAACAGCAGGAAGAGCCATTTCTTTCTCAAGAAAAGCCTTAAACTCGGACATAAATCTTTCTTCATTCGCATCATTTCCTGACACTAGATCATATGAAAGTGCTGCATCTTGGGGCACAAATCTCCATAGCTGATTGCAATTAGTACGAGCAGCAAAATATCCAAATGCTGCAATGCTTAGATGAACAAATGCCCAGTGTCGCTCTCTCAAAAGCATGTGATACAACTCCCATACAGCAGAGCTTTTAGCACAATTATCACTTTCCGACATCCCCATGTTACCAAGTCCAGCCAAGAAAAATGCCAATCCAGGTTTGCATTGATACAACAGAGTATCCGAAGCTGCTGGCCCTGAAACAAATAGATTGTGAAGCTCCAAGATGATCTCCTCCATTTCTTCAGATGCATATAGGTGACTCAAATTTGAGATAATCCCTAACGTTTGAATCAAAAGCTTACAACAAACCTCCTTCTTTAATTTGTCCACAGAATTCCTATAACCACAAACAATAGCAACTAGGAACTTCAAGGTCTTCATGTCCATGTCAGATATGGTAACCTGGCTGCATGAAATAGTAATTTCATTCAGTATTGTAACTCACAAATCAATTTTACATGTCAAAAATAGAATCAAAATGTTGTTAGAAGAAAAAAATTTGGACAGATCTTTATGGGAGAAATGAAAGAAGACTATATTAGCATGTCAAATGAGTGGACACAGAATTCTTTATCTGAGAAAATCACAGTACTTGCACTTACAGTGAAATATGTGTTTTTATTCGGTTTGCAGGAAAAGAATTAGGAACTTCTACAAAACACTGCTACTTCTATTTTCAATTTGAATAAAACTGTTAGCAAATCATTACTGAATAAACAGAGTGCCAGCACTTACAGTGACTGCAACAAAGCAGATAGTGCAAAAACTGGAACCCCAAATTCAGAACTGGAGACAGTCAATGATTTGTCATCAAAACTATCAATGAAACCAAAATAGTCAGAAATGATTTTTTCTTTAGCAATACTTCTCAAGTTTTGTGATAGCAAGTTTATCGGAAAGCCTTCCAAAAGCAAGGCTGCATATAAAACTGATGATAACTGAGAGCTATCATCACCCACCACAGAACTATAAACACAATCCACCACCGATGTGCTGCTGAACGAGAGAAGCTTGCAGACTGATCTCGCCATTTTTCTGAGATTAGAATCTGGAAGAAAAACTGATTCTGGAGATGCTACTAATTTCATTAATGCACATAGCTCAACAATGATGCCATTCACCAACTCCATCTCAGCATGCCGAACCAAAAAGCACCAAAGTTCCATTATGATTTCTGAACAAAGAAAATGAGGATGCAAGAAATTCTTAACCAGGAAAGACCCCAACTCCTCCCAAGCTAAAGTTGAAGATACCACTATCATGAAGGTTTTTAAGGCATGCAAAAGAGCTGAAAACATGGGCTCCCAAGTTAACTCCACAGTTTTTCCAGAAACATACAATACCGGAATCTGGGAAACAAGAATGGAAGAATAAACCTCTTCATCAATTATTATATTCATAAACCAACCAAGCTTTCTGGCGATCAGAAGTTTTACATCTTCCTCAAGATCAAAGGAGTATCTCAGAAAACTGGAAAAAAGTGCCACTTGACCAAGCAACAATTCTCTTGACCTAGGCATAGCTTCACAGCTCACTGAAAAGATCTCAAGCATTGAAGTCATCCTACATTTACTAACTGGATTTTCATTATCAGCATCTGACCAGCAGTCATCAACGAATAACCAATCTAGAAGTTCATATTTGAATTCCTGCTTCACATCAGTTGAATTTAGCAAAGAACTAAGCAAATCCAAGGATGTTTTCTCCAAAATTTCAGCCATAACTTCACTGACATTTTTCATAAGTTGTTCATGGCTCACTAATAATTTAAAGGTTGAGATCATCAAGACACAGAGTGTTAAGTCTCTATAAACCATATATGCCTGGCACGGATATAGGGAAGATATTTTTACTGCATTAATCAGGTAAAACTTTATTGGAACAAATATCCTTCTAGCTTCAGTTACAGAAACAGTCTCCTTCGGAGAAGAAGACCAAGCCTCAGCTGCACATTTCAGAGAACCATTGACGAGTGAAATTAAAGTCACAATGATATCTGCTACCTTCACTTTTAATGGCAATTTGCCCTTGGCTAGCTGAAGCAAGGTAACCAAACCTTTCCATGACACATTAAGAATGGCTACGAGACTTCCACCGTCATTTGCAGCAAGAATGCCCAATTCAAACAGCTTTTCTACTGTAACTGTTGTTATGTTCATGATATGATTCGTAATACATGCCTGTTCACAGTCCATGCCATTCTCATTATTTTCAAGTTCTGCACCAGAAAACTCCCAATTAATTACTTGGGAATACTCCTTGCAGAGTCTTATGACAGCATCAATGACTGCTTGTGCAGCCTTTAAAACCTTAGCACCAATTGAGTCAATATTCTGTTTGAAAAAATTTCAAAACTTCAGCAGCAGATGATGCCAACTAGATTCTTCAGATAACAGAAAGCAGACAGGAAGCAATTCAATTTACTCATAAAAAATGCTTTCAGACATGAAATAGCTCCACCCTACATGTTTTGATATTTAATTAAATTGTACAAATACCATTTCCACAAATTTAGAAAGGAAAAAAAAGATATGATATATATTGAGAGATTGAGAGACAACAATACAAAGAAGAGAAATTGCTGTTGTTGAAATTTGCCATCCCAAAGTGAATAACCATGACAGCAAGTGAGGAAGTGCTAAAGCTTTAACCAATTGACTAGTAAAGAGATAAAAGTTCAGGTTAACTTACAAGATTGAAAGACACCTTAAACAAAAATTCCACCTCACCTTGAGCTTGATTTTCTAAATGTATGTTTAAAAACTTTATTAAGGTATGTTTATCAACTTTATTAAGGAAAAGGACAGAAATCAAAACTAACATTGGACTATTCTTTGTAAGATTTATAACTAAAGTAGAAAGAAATGGGAAGCAGTTAAACAATCCACTTTTCTTATTTCTATAAATTTCCCTATATTTACTAAGTGAACCACATTAACCACATTTAGACTACAGTGTTCACACATTGAGACCACTAATGCCGAAGCCTAAAGTTGAATCTCAATGTTGGCACATATGATAATTAACTCTGATTCTTTTCCGAAAGCCTGACATTTTGCATTCAACAATGGTTTTTTAATCTAAAGTCTAACTGAAGGTTGTGCAATTGTCACCTAGCTATTGCCGTATATGCAGCAAATTCTAGTATCCAATAATGCATGCTTCAAATACTAACAAACTTTTAAGATGATGCAATAGCAAATCTTTTGGTTGCCGGATTAACAGGGCAACTAAGGGATGGTGGGATAATTCTCTTACCACAAAACAACAGCAAGAAATTTTAAAAGCCATTAAAAAGGATAATAAAGGAAAATACATCCTTGATGAACAAGGGAGACAGCTGAGCAAATACAAATAAATGTCTTAACAAAAGATCAAGAATTTATGATTGAAGACTTGAAGTTATTGATAAGATTCAAGATTCAGATCTTAAAAAAGAATATCTTCAAAAATTAAATATATATATATATATTTATATTGGATAAAACAAACTTTTAAGATGTTATAGCAGCTCAGCTCCCCTATGTGAACGATCAATGATGATTAATGAAAAAGAAAAGAAAAAGCAAGAATTAGGTACCTTAATTTCAGATATTGCATCTTTTGTTAGATTCAACTGTTCTAGAATGAATTTTTCAACAACCTCCATTGATGCCTTATCAGTCATAATTGAGTATCTTGTCATAGATGAAAAGCTAGAAGCAGAGAAGCTCAAAAAATTCAGTAGCAGCTGCAAAATTAAGTTTACCAAGTCAAACAGAAAAGTTATAAGATAATATGAGACATAAAAGCAGTGAATAGACTATCATACCCAGGAAAGATGACTCTGGAGTTTCAGAATCAAAGAAAACACAAAAATTTCATATTAGAAGACCAACACAAGTTTCTCAACAGTCAACGCTAAAGGCAAAACTCTTAAATTTTTCCTCTAAAAAGAAATGACATTTGTTATGGAAAGAGAGAAATCGTTAACTCTCAAGCAACAGAGAGATAGACTCAAGAAGTGTAAATGAAGTTGCTTAGCATGATATGCATGCTCAAATAGGAGTAACCCTTAGGTGCCTCAAAGCACTTTCTAATACATCATTATGATATTCACACTCTACCTTGGGCTGACTGCCTTCTAGCAACGAAACAAATAGAACCTTTACTGTGGCTTGACATTATTAGGCCATCAGATTCAGGCATGCTAGTTAATTATACAATGTAAGCAGAACCTATGCTTAACTTCATGTTGGGTACTATTTAAATGAAATCATAAATCACAAAGCCTGCCTTCAACATGAAATAAGAAAAATATAGCATGAATGATTTGAATTCAGGAAGTCAGCAACAATCATAAAAATCTAAGACACTACCATGCAAGTAATCATCTCAAGACTAACAAAATTTGAAAATAAAAAGTCATTGGTAGAAGATAGGAAAAAAAAAACAAATGACAGCATTCATACTAGCAAATTTTGCAAAGATGAACCCTTGTTTATTTGATCAAGAAGAAAAAATGCAGAGACAACTAACAACTTTTCTTAACAAGAAAATGATGCCTCAAACCATCAAGTATCATGTACCTGGTAAAAGAGGCTGCAATGTTCTTCTTCTGGAGATTCCTCAGTTGACATAACAGTCATTTTAAGATGCTTCCCACACCATATGCTTGCCTAGAACAAACATAAGTCAACATGCATAAGAAACTGCCATTGGCACAGTGAGAATTCTAACATATAAATCAAATAGAAATAAACATACCTTTGTTCCAAGTAAAAGAAACTGTAATAAACATCCGGAAATATCTGAATCAAGATATTTTGCAGCCACATGCAAAACAGTCTTGTTTAATATGCACTGTGACACATCCAAGCAAGTATAATCTTCCCAGAATGTCCATTCTCTTGTCAAGGAAAGAAAAATAACATGCCATGCCAAGGAGACAGTCAAATCTTATTCAAGAAGAACTCTACTTAAATCGCCGTAACTTAAAATCCTTCTCATAATTCTTCATCTCTAGATGTAAATATTTGGGGAAAATTTTACATAATTGAAATAGAAAAACAAAATTATGTACCCAAAAAATTGGAAAAAAAAAAAAACTAATTATAAGAAAACTGCAATAAAGTGGATACTATTAGGGATTCAACAAGAGATTTCACATCAGATTGCTCAGATAAATGTAAATCTGCCAATTTGGCAATCAGTTCAGCTCGGCCTTCAACCACCTGCAATGTACAATATTTATTTTATTTTTCATTTAACAATTTCTCAGGAACCAAACAGAACATTACTATTTCCATAACTGCAAGAAAGACGGAGAACGATCGAAGGATAACAAGTTTTTTTTCCTCACCTAATTAACCATAGCTAATTTCTTGAATTACTAAAGAAAAACTAAAAAAAAGGGAAATGAAATGGAAGGTAGATTTAGAAAGAAAAAAAAAAGTTTACCTCTGAAATTTTTATGGCTTCTATGAGCTTCTGCAACTCGCTGCTCGAGCTCTCCATCTCTATCTGTATCTCTATCTCTCTTTCTATTTTTTTTTTCTTTTTTCAATTTTTCAGGTTTTGAGGACTGTTTGGATTTTCGATTTTTCCCGCTTTTATTTTTGCGTATTGCTATTTTCAGTTTTCCCGCCCTTGGTGAGGAAAATAGAAATTTAGACTTCGCCCCTCAAAATTTTTATATTTTCGTGATGTCGCCCAATGTTTATATTTCTTTAGATTTTTGTCATTTTGAAAATTGAAATCAACGAAATAGAGTGACATATTAGAGGCAGCGAAACGGGCGGACTAGGTGAGCACGGCACAACCCATATTTATTAGGGGCAAGTCCATCATACTCGGTGGCTCTAATATGAGCTCTGTCGGTTGGGCTATGTCAAGCCCGGCCCAATAATATTTTTATTTCTTATTATATATTTAATTGTTATTTTTTTTTACGTATCATAATTATGAAAATAATTTATATTATTTAAGATTTGACTTAAAATGTCTACATTCAAGAAAAATTAAAAAAAATCTCTATTAATAAATAAATTTTACAAACATTAATTTACTTAAAAGATAATAAATTTTAGTATAAATAACAATTAACATATATCATGTATTGCAAGATTTTTTGTGACTTGATCATATTTTTACCATTAAATTTAATTGAAAATTAAACGGATTTAACCCGACACGCAGTGGATTAGGTTGGGCTATGTCAAGCCCGGTCCAATAATATTTTATCTTATTTTATATGTTTTTTAATTGTTAGTTTTTCTTACGTATATATTATTTTAGTATCATAATTATGACAAAAATAAATATATTATTTAAGTAATTTGACTTAAAATGTCTAAATTCAAGAGAAATAGCGAAAATTTTCTATATTAATAAATAAATTTTACAAACATTAATTAACTTAAAAGATAATAAATTTCAGTATAAATAACAATTAACATATATCATGTATTGCAAGAATTTTTGTGACTTGATCGTATTTTTACCCCACACATATATATATATATATATATATTTACTTTAAGAGGGCGTTTGGTATGATGGAAAGTGATCACTTTCCATGAAAAGTAATTGGTGGGAATGTGATTCTCATGTTTGGTATGCTAAAAACTGCTCACTTTCCTGGGAATGTAACTTTCCTTGGAGAGTTACTTTCCCACAAGCATTGGAATGTGATTCCCATGAGAAGTGGTGGGAAAGTAACTTTCCCATGTAGTTGTAAAGTTAAAAAAATGTTAGAGGGCGTTTGGTATGATGGAAAGTGATCACTTTCCATGGAAAGTAATTGGTGGGAATGTGATTCCCATGTTTGGTATGCTAAAAACTGCTCACTTTCCTGGGAATGTAACTTTCCTTGGAGAGTTACTTTCCCACAAGCATTGGAATGTGATTCCCATGAGAAGTGGTGGGAAAGTAACTTTCCCATGTAGTTGGAAAGTTAAAAAAATGTTAAAGACAACATTATCCTCTTTCTATTTGAGTTAAAATTATCAATTGAAATATTATTTTAAAATATTTCGTACAAATATTTATTAATAATAAATATTACTGAAATATTTAAATAATATTTAATTTGCATTCTGCTTTTTAATTTTTCAATTACTTGAGAATAACTTCGAAAATTTATTATTAACAAACATTTTTTTATCATAAAAATAACTCAAATTACCAATTGAAATATTATTTTTAAATATTTAGTACAAATGTTTGTTAATAATAAATATCATTGAAATATTTAAATAATATTTAATTTTTATACAACCTTTTAACTTTAAAACTACATGAAAGTAATTTCAAAATTTTATTATTAACAAATATTTTTTATCATAAAAATAACTCAAATTATCAATTAAAATATTATTTTTAAATATTTAGTACAAATATTTGTTAATAATAAATATCATTAAAATATTTAAATAATATTTAATTTGCATATAGTCTTTTAATTTTTTAACTACATGTGAGTAATTTCAAAATTTATTATTAACAAATATTTTTTATCATAAAAATAACTCAAATTACCAATTAAAATATTACTTTTAAATATTTAGTACAAATATTTGTTAATAATAAATATCATTAAAATATTTAAATAATATTTAATTTGTATCCAGCCTTTAAATTTTTTAACTACATGAGAGTAATTTCAAGATTTTATTATTAATAAATATTTTTTATCCTAAAAGTAACTCAATTTTAAATATTATTTTTAAATATTTAGTATAAATATTTTTTAATAATAAATATCATTGAAAAATTTTAAAATTAATAAAATTTACATTTTTTTTATAAGGGTAGTTTCAGAAATTATCATCACATTCCCAGGATTTTAATTAGCACTTTCCCATGTATACCAAACGCTAGAAAGTTACATTCCCAAGAATCACATTCCTAAGAATCACATTCTCAGGAATCACATTCCATGGAATGTGATTCCTGAGAAGGTACCAAACGCTCCCTAAGGGGAGAGGATTCAAATTTGACTTTTTAGCAAAGTGGTATTTGACATAAAAAAATGAAAGTTGTAGATATATATTTTATGAAATTATATTTGATGCGTTGATAGGGCACAAGTGCTATATACTGTCAATGAACCACAACAAAATATCTCATTAATAAGTAAAACAAAAAATAGTGAAGGTCTTAAAAATAAATTATTAATAAATTTATTTAAGTTTAATTAAATATTAATTACAATTTTCCTCTCTCCTCTCTTTTTTTGGATAATTTTTAGGAAGCCATGATTTAGTTACCGAAATATTCCGTCAGTAATACTTTGACGGGAACGAATTAGCTTCCCGCCAAAGTATTACCGACGGATTAAGTGTTTTTACAGTCGGAATTATCCGTCGATAAAAATAAAAGCGTTTTTTCTTAAAATTAAAAATTAAAAAATAGAAAAAGAAAAGAAATTTTATTTCAAAAAGATAATAATAGAAATTAATGGGAAAGACTTATTACCGACGAAATTTTCGTCTGTAATAATAAATTCCGTCGGTAATACATTGGAGACGAAAAATTTCGTTGGTAATGTATTACCGACGGAATCTTATTACTGACGAAAATTCCGTCGGTAATAAGTCTTCACCGACGGAATCTCAATTCAAAAATTGAGGCATTTTTTTACCGACGGAATTCCGTCTATAAAGATTGAATCCGTCGATAAAAGTCTAAGGCATAATTTATTATGCTCGAGACTTTCCTTTCTCCCTTCTTTTTTTTTCTTCTCTTCTCTCTTTCCTCTTTCCCCCATCGATCTCTCTCCCCTACCGACGGACTTCCCGACCGAACCCAAGCCACCCGACGTTTTTCTTATCTTCTCTCTTATTTCTTATTTTCATTAATAATTTTTTTTTAACAAATTATGGCACATAAACTGTATATTATCTCCATCAATTTCTATTTATGATTGTAGGAATTTTGGTAACATCATCTTCATCAATTTCTCAATGTAAGTTTATGTTTGAAATTTTTGGTAATTTAAAATTTTCGAAAATATTATTATATTTAAAATATATATATATATTTGTTAAATTGTTTAATTAATGTTGTTATTATGTTTAGTTTAAAAATATATATTTGTTAAATTGTGTAATTAATGTTGTTATTGTGTTTAGTTAAAAATATATATTTGTTAAATTGTGTAATTAATGTTGTTATTGTGTTTAGTTAAAAGATATATATTTGTTAAATTATGTAATTATTTTAGTTATTGTTAGGAATGTCGACGTAGACAGTGAAGCCGATGACAGCAGTACCAGTAATGACAGCATGTGTTTCATATTGAGTTCAACATTTGAATATTATTTTTATTAATAATATTTTAATTTATTAAAATAATTTTACGGATTTTAGTTTATTTTTCATGGTATAATAATATATTTTGATATTTTTTATATAATTTTAATTAATAATTTATTTATTCTTTGCAAATTGCTAATTACCGACGGAATATTCTATCAATAAAACTTCGTCGGTAATACTATTACCGACGAAAATTTTTTCTCGACGAAAAGAATATCACCGACGAAATTTTTCGTTAATAATACCCTTTACCGACGGAATATGAATTTTTACGGACGAAATTTTCCGTCGGTAAAAATCCGTTCTCCTGTAGTGTTGGATAGGTTTGAATAATTAATTTTTATAATCAAATCAGATTAGATCAGATTGATTGAGCAGATTTTTCAAGCTAGGATCAGCTTTGCACATTTTACTAATGCCATATTTATTAGTACTATGTTAAAAATTATAAATAAAAAAAAAAAAAAACCTATATACACTCATCTAATGCACTAATTTAACAGACTCACAAAATATATAAATTTTCAAAATTTTATTATAGTTCATAAAAAGTTTGGCATATCTAATTATTTTGTTTTATTCATAAAACAAAGCATATGCTTGTGCATAGACAAGCTATAACAACTTGATTAACACTTCACAAGCAATAACAAACACATAAGTTCACACAAAGTAGCAACTACAAGTCCATAACAGGTTTAAAGATATATAGCTAGAAAGCAAACACAAACACAAACACAAATTCACTCTAGACTACACTCTTTAGAGAATAACTCCTTAGGAAAACTTAGAACTTTTATTGCTTATTGAAGCTTACTACTTGATGATTTACAAATGCAAGGGAGGGGGGTATTTATACAATACCAAGACAAACACAAGCCACACAAATATAAAATCTAAATAAATTACAACCACCCATTGTTGTTTAATAACAACCACACATTTAAATCACACAACTACAACCACACATTAAACCACACAATTGCAACCACACATTGTTGTTTAATAACAACCACACATTTAAATCACACAACTACAACCACACATTAAACCACACAATTGCAACCACACATTGTTAGGCTTTTATTTTTTTCCTTGGGCTGGTAATGGACAATTTAACACTCCCCCTCAATACCAGCTCTTCCTCTTTGCACCATGTTGAGTTGACGACGAAACATTTCAAATTTGTTGATACTCAAACCTTTTGTGAATAAATCTGCCATTTGATCATCTGTCTTGATCTGCTTCATCTCAATCTCTTCTTGTAAATCCTTTTCTCTGATAAAGTGATAATGCACTTCTATATGTTTGGTTCTTGCGTGAAAGACTGGATTTTCTGCCAAACGAATTGCTGACTGGTTGTCGCAATACAATGAAACTGCATAATCTACTGGTTGATGTAGATCACTCATTAGTTGTATCAGCCACGTACACTCTTGAGCTGCCATTGCTGCTGCTCGATACTCAGCTTCGGTAGTTGACAATGATACCGTTGGTTGTCTCTTACTGCACCAAGAAATTGTTCCAGAACCAAGTTTAAACATGTACCCAGTTGTTGATCTCCTGGTGTCATGATCTCCTGCATAGTCAGCATCACAATAACCAACTAACTTACAGTCTTCACCTTTCTTGTACAAAAGACCATAATCTATTGTACTTTTCACATATCTCAGTATTCGTCGAACTGCTTCTAAATGAGGCTTCTTCGGATTTTGCATATACCGACTCATCACACCAACTGTATAAGAAATGTCAGGTCGAGTCAAGGTTAAGTAGATCAGGCTACCTACCAATTGTCGATACATAGTTGCATCTTCCAAGTCTTTGCCTTCAAGTGCACACATCTTGCCATTTGGTTCCATCGGTGTTGAAATTTGCTTGCTCTCGAGCATTCCAAACCTTTTTAGCAAATCTTTAGAATATTTTTGTTGACAGAGAAATATTCCTTCTTGTATGTTATCAACCTCTAGACCAAGAAAGTGCTTGAGTTGTCCAAGTTCTTTCATTTGGAAACGAACTGATAAATTCTCCTTGGTTTGAAGAATTTCTGCCTCATAATCACCAGTTATGATTAAATCATCCACATATATCAATACGATAGCTAGTTTTCCTCCATTAGCTTTGACAAACAAGCTGGAATCTGCAGGTGTCACTGAATAACCACTATGAGTTAAAAATTCAGCAATCTTACCATACCATGCTCTAGGTGCTTGTTTCAATCCGTAAAGTGCCTTTCGCAGCTTACACACATGCTCAGGATGATTTTGGTTTTGAAATCCCAATGGTTGAATCATGTAGATTTCTCGATCTAGCTCTCCATGAAGGAATGCATTCTTCACATCCATCTGCCACAAGTTCCAGTCTTTGTTGGCTGCAAGGGCAAGTAGGACTCGTACGGTTGTAAGTCTTGCCACCGGACTAAACGTTTCATCATAGTCTAGCTCATACTTCTGAGAGAAACCACGAGCCACCAACCGTGCCTTGTACCTTTCAATCGACCCATCTGGATGATGTTTTATCTTGTAAACCCACTTGCAGGATATGGGTTTCACATCTCTTGGTTTTGGCACTAGATCCCAAGTCTGATTCTGCTCAAGCGCAGTGATCTCTTTTTTCATAGCCATAATCCACTCAGAACTCTGTGATGCTTCTTCAAACGTCTCAGGTTCTGTTGCAATTGGTTCTTCCACTATGGCTGCATTAACATATTTGGGATTTGGCTTCCGTGCTCTTGTTGTCCTTCGGATTTGTGATTGTGGAGATGGTTCTTCCACTTCACTCGATCTAACATCTGGTTGATACACACCAGTTTGCCAAGGACTCTGGACTAATACTTGCTCGTCATCGTCATCATCACATAGGTCTTCTACTTCATCTGAAGTTGATTGAAGTTGGACAATATACTCTCCCATTTTCTGTTGTAGCATGTCTTCAAATTCTTTTGAATCTGACAACACCTCCTTTTCTGAGGACCACCAAGAAGATGCTTCATCGAATACCACATTGCGTGAAGTGTAACATCTTCCACTCGTAGGATCACAACATTTCCACCCTTTCCTTTGGTTGTCGTATCCCACAAAGATACACCTAGTTGCTTTCTTATCAAACTTGCTACGTAAATGATCAGGAACAAATACATAACATACACAACCAAATACTCGAAAGTAGCTGACTGAAGGTTTCATTTTCCACAATTTCTCAAAGGATGAAACAAACTCTAACCTTGGTTGAGGAAGTTTGTTGATCACATGGGCTGCGGTTCTCATAGCTTCAGCCCAAAATCTTTCGGGTACATTCTTTGCATGCAGCATACTCCGACAAATTTCTGCAAGATGCCGATTCTTTCTCTCTGCTACACCATTCTGTTGTGGTGTATTGACACAAGTATACTGATGACGTATGTTGCATTCTCGTAGGTATTGAGAGAATTCGCCTGAGCTATATTCTCCTCCATTGTCTGTGCGCAAGCAACATATCTTCTTTCCCACTTCTCCTTCAACTATCTCTTTGAACTCTTTAAACTTTGAGAAAGTGTCAGACTTTTCTTTCATAAAGAAAACCCACACATACCTGGAGAAATCATCAATAAACGTCACCATGTACCGTATTCCACTAATTGATGGTTGCTTAACGGGCCCAAATACATCAGAGTGAACTAACTCTAATGGTTCTTTTGCTTTAAACTTTGACTCCTCGTATGGCAATTGGTGTGCTTTACCATATTGGCATCCTGCACAAACTGTGTCTGTTCTTATGTCAAGCTGAGGAAGTCCCTTAAGCATCGACTTCTTCATCATCATACTTAGCTTGGAATAACTAACATGACCTAACCGCATGTGCCATAAATCTGCTGTATCACTCCTTCTTGTCTTGTCTACATATGCTGACTCTGCTGACATCACGTAGACTGACTCCAGACGTCGTCCTTCCATCATCGGCTGTCCTGAGATTTTGAGATCACGATATACCTTCACATCCCTTGGACCAAACAGAATATGGTAACCTGACGATGTTAATTGTGCCACTGAAAGCAAATTTTTCTTCATGCCTTGGACATGGTAAACATCTTGTAGTGGTACCTGATTATGACTATATCGAGGTGCTACTACCGTCTTACCGATGTGAGTAATCGGTAATCTTGAATTATCAGCTGTCACAACAATGCGATTTCCCTTGTATTCTGACAGGTTCTGCAACTTCTGTTTATCGCCTGTCATGTGATTTGAGCAACCTGAATCTACAATCCAGTCATTCTCATAGTCAATTCGGTCAGCCGTTGTTACTGTGAGAGCTAACTCTTCCTCTTCCATAGCAAAAAATGCTTCAGCGTCCCAATCATCTTCGCTTTTCTCCTTTGTACTAGAAGTAGCAGCATTGCTCTCAGCGGGCCTTTTGTTAAACCAACAATCTTTTGCCATGTGACCTTTCTTGTCACAGTTGTAACAGTTACCTTCAAATCTTTTATTGTTGCTACGATTCTTTGAAGCTCCCCCTGGACAAGAGCTCCCTTCTCCTTGATGACTTTTTGTCTTGTCACCATACTTTTTAGATCCACCACCGACGTGCTGTTTGAATTTGCCTTTGCTTTTGTTGGTGTAGAGTGCTTCCTCTTCACTTTTCAACGAGACCCCTCCCATTTGCTTGGCCATAGATTCTTGACCAACAAGCAAATTTTCAAACTCTACAAGTGATGGTTGAGTTGGCCATCCTTGTATAGCGGCAACGAAGCTGCGATATTCGGGCCTCAAACCATGGATAATTATTCTTTTTACCCTGGTATCTCCAATAGCAGCTGTAGGATCTAAATCAGAAATTTCACGGCATAACGTTTTTACCTTGTGAAAGTATTGAGCAATCGGTATATCTAGTTGTGCAACTGATAACAATTCATTCTCAAGAAGTTGAAGTCTTGTGTCATTCTTTCTCGAAAAGAGTGCATCTAAAGTATCCCACGCTTCTTTTGGCGTTTCTAGCTTTTGTATGTGTTCCAACATTTCTTCTTCAACTGTGGTCTTAAGGGCAAACATGGCTTTACCCACTTTAATCTTCCATTTGCGCAAGGTTCCTTGAGCATCTTCTTGCTCGGGCTTCGTAACTTCATTACCACCAACGACTTCCCAAAGGTCTTGACCTTGTAGGTAAGACATCATACACGTCTTCCACGTGTTGTAATTTTTGTGATTGAGCTTCTTGATTCCTCCAACTACTTGAAGATCACCCATCGTGTCGGCAAGACTCTAACAATACCGAACAAGCTTGATTTTGAGACACAAACTTGTAGAGTACAAACTCCTCACGACTCAAGAACGCTCAAACCAAAAATAGTACCTGAATAACTATTTCACCGTGAACAGTACCGTATACGTGAATAGTATCGTATACCATATACTTGAATAAATCTCGTATATGTTAACAATTACTATAAAAGTATATAGTGACACGTGTGAATAGTAACTATGGTAGTAACTCACAACCTAGCTCTGATACCAATTGTTGAGAAAAACTTAGAGTAGATAACTCTAATTTTACCACTCAAAGAAGAAAGTTTAGATTTTAGGAAAACTCACAAATGCTCACACTTCACTCTAGACTACACTCTTTAGAGAAGAACTCCTTAGGAAAACTTAGAACTTTTATTGCTTATTGAAGCTTACTACTTGATGATTTACAAATGCAAGGGAGGGGGGTATTTATACAATACCAAGACAAACACAAGCCACACAAATATAAAATCTAAATAAATTACAACCACCCATTGTTGTTTAATAACAACCACACATTTAAATCACACAACTACAACCACACATTAAACCACACAATTGCAACCACACATTGTTGTTTAATAACAACCACACATTTAAATCACACAACTACAACCACACATTAAACCACACAATTGCAACCACACATTGTTAGGCTTTTATTTTTTTCCTTGGGCTGGTATTGGACAATTTAACAACCACTGCTTCCACTTCCAAAGCCATAGCCACTGCCGCCGCCTCCTCCACCACCAGTACTTCCACCAGTTCCACTTCCTGATCCAAACCCAGAGCCACATGATGAACCACTACCACCACCTCCACCACCACCACCGCCTGCACTACAACAACCTTCTCCACCTCCGCCTCCAGCCCCAGGACTACCACCAATCGAAGGAGTTGGAGAGGGGGACCCCACCTGCAGTGTTGGAGGGCTTGCTGATTGGTCGCAAAGAGCACAACATAGGGAAACTAAGAAAAGGCACACCACAAGTAAACGAGAACGAGTCATCTCTAGATTACCCAACAGAAGAATTCTTAACACAGTAGTACTCATCAAACAAGTGAACGATCAATTTATACAGGCGCGAGAGATGGGAGAAGCCATGATTTACGTAACACAATTCCCTGTTTCCTTGTACAGCTGCTGCACGTCCTCAGCTGCATGGAGCATGCAGATCATCAGCAATATTCCATAATACCGGAATATCAGGACCATCGACAATACGTTACTTACACCGACCTGATACTTGCTTTTTTCTTGATAAAGAACATACCTAAGGAGAGCTTTAAGGTTTTGAATGTTGACGAAATTGTAGAAAAGAAATCTTTAGAACCTTACAATAATATTGTCTTTCATCTTCTTTATAAATTACCCTTTATTTGCTCTTATTTCTGTGGCTGTCTAACACGAATAAAAGAACAATCTGATCATCATTGATAGTGATACTAAGTATATAATGGGCGTATTGATTATTACTGGTATAAAACAGGAAGAGGATCTCCTCTTTAAATTCAAAGGAGACAGGACAGTTATTGGCATAGTTCTAAATCACGGTCGCGGATTTCGTCCCAAATGCAATTGTGGTGTCACGAGCATTATGTAACACGTCGCGGTTATTGCGGACGTGATTTTGATAGTGTTTCAAAGAATTTGATAATATCGCGGTGTTACATAACGGATAGAATACGATGCGGAAATTTCAATTTTCGTTACGTCACATTAGAACTATGGTTATTGGTTGGAACAAGTGTAAAAAGGAAATATGGGAATGGGCTAATTGCCATTGAAATCCAAGCGACCAGTGGCGGATCTTGACATTTGATTTTGGGGGAGCCAATTAAAAAATTAAATCTATATATATTTCATTTGAGGTATGTCATAAATAATTAAGGCAAATCAATATAATATTATACTATAACAAAAATTAATTAAAAAAATCAAATTTTTGACTAATTACAAAAGTTTTAACATTATTCATGCATATAAACAATAAAATCATATAAACATATATTTTAAAAAATAAAATAACAATCTTAACAAGAATCTTATTATTTTTGCTTTGTAAAGAAGTCGACAGTGACAGAAAAATTAGATTTATAATAGAAATTTTAAAAATGAAGATAAAAGTTAGAATAACTACTAACTAATAAAAGAAGATTTTTGAAAATCTTAGCATGATCTTAATTTTTAAACTTGATGACTTAAACGACAAGCATTAAGTTACAAACAAAATTGATTGAATTTGAAGCTAAAAAATAGAAGAAGAAAAGCTACAGGGGGTAACAGTAACATTCAGTAAAAGAAAAAAAATATGACTTTACAGTTTACAATATTTTGTTGAAGTCTTGTTGAGAAAGCTAACATTTAGAAAATTAATTTAAGTTCATATTATTATGACTTAATATATATAACAAATCAATTAATTTGAAGAGTTATGAATAATAATTAGTGGATAAAATAAAAAAAAATAACAATATAATTTTAACTTTCTAAAATTATAATGCATAAAATTAAGTTGTAAACAAAAATAAAACACTAAATAAATATAAATTTTATTTTGAGAGAGTTAATTTTATTTTATTTAATATATAAATACATATAAATATATATATTTAAAAAATTTCAAAATTCTTGGGGGGGCCAAGGCCCCCTGGCTCTCACGGTGGTCCGCCGTTGCAAGCGACCATAATTTTTTGCTTGGGTGTAGGTTAAGCCATTGGAAAATTCTTTTCTACCTAACTAGTGCTTTAGGTTTATGATTATCAACTAAGATTGTTTAGGTGTCCGTCAAAGATTCAAATTCCTTCCCCCTTTTACCTTTCTCAATTATGGATTCAATTCTAAACCATACCATTTATTCACTGAAGAGTAGATACAGAATCACTCTGGCTTGTTTCACCCAAAGTAATGCCCGTATTGGCCTTGAAATTTGTATCCCTCACTTTCAGTTTGAAGATTGTTAATGGTTTTATGGACGTGGAGGAGGCTAGACTGGGCTGAATCCTTGAAGATGGTGGAAAATGGAATGTTTTGAGCAGGGCTGTCAAGAAAGAGATCTGTTAAAAGAATTCGGGACGCATTTCGATACTTAAATTAGCAAAGATCTAAGAAGGAAGGAAGGAAGAAGATGCAGAGGATTGTTCTTGGTCTCTTTGGCCTTGAGTCTTACCTCATGCCTTTGTATACCTGGAAGGATGGAGCATGTGAGGCGTGCTCGCTCTCCTGTCAACTTTAGTAATTGTAGTGATGAAGTGTAATTGAACTTATGTTGTTCCGACTCTTTATTTATTTATTTTTGAAGTATCCATGTTCGACACCCGTGTCCGACGTATATCTGGACATGGGTATGGGGATATGATCCTCCAACGATCCTTCAAATACATGAAAATCTTAAAAAAAAATTGAATATACCCGTGTCGGACATATACTCATTTCCGACACTTACACCCGAATTCAAGTAACGTAGAATTGAACTGCCTAATGAAGTTGATTTAACTGATCTTTAATTTTGTTAACAAGATATAAATACAATGACAACCCAATTTCACTAATGGGGTGTTTGACTTGACTCTTTTCTATTTCCTCACGAATCTGCCTTGGCTATTGGGCAGTTTCACTGTCCATTTTAGTGCACGATCAAAATGAGGCTTTGCCATAGCCATATTAACTTTCACTAGTTAATACAGTTTTTTTTTTTCATAATTTATAAGCAATAATTTGGTTTGTGCTGTTTCAGATAATCCGAATAGAGACAATCAAATTAATAAATAAACCCATTCTCATTAGTCTTGAGTTAAACCTTTTACATGTACAGAAGTATCATTCAGTTAAAAAATTGAACATATATATTTTGCTTTCGAAGCTGCTGATTAGTAATTATTGACTTGTTGGTTGTTGATGAAGATATGAAGATGATTTGCAGTGACCACTGGCAATGGGTGCGAGCAATGCTTTCTTCATATCTTTAGTTGCATGTCGTTTAATCAAAGAAATTACATATTCCATAAAGGCTGCATCACAAGGCCACAAGAGAGGCCCATTGCTTGTTAGTCCAAATTGTTCTTCAGCCAGAGCGAATAGCTCTCTGACAATTTCATTCTTGAGATATTCCAAAGGAAGAACCAAACGTCTCTGATCATCACTATACACAACAAAGTGACCTTTCTCAACTGTCGATGATGTGCTGCAACTATTTGGGCCAACATCCCCAAAGGACGTCGTCTTGGATGATGTGATCCATAGTTTTAAAATGCGCCGTTACGCAGCATAACGGTCGCGACGTAACAGAAATTGAGACTTCCACATTGCATTTTATCCATTACGTAACACCCACGACATTATTAAATTCTTTGAAACACTATCAAATTTACGTCCGCGATTTAGAAAACTGAATGCTATGCTGTTGCTGTGATGTGTAGTTGGCAAGGAGAGTTGGATGAATATATAATCACAAATTAAAGCCAAAGACAGTCCGGCTGGCCAGGCCACATTTGCCGGGTTAGGTGGGAAGCAAAATCATGTGAGTAGATAATTGGGAGATATGGACATGCCATGGAATTGGTTTATTTCCATGTTAACAACACCTCTTGGCGATGCTTTCTTACAAGTGGGTTACCTTGGCTTCATTTGTACATAATCATGTGATAATTCAATGTTGAGGTGTCTGGGTGGTGGCCATAATTAGCAGCCTTTGCTCCCATTAGTCAATCATCAAAATTTTGTTTTTGCCAGTTCGAGAGATGTTATATATGGGTCCTAATTAAACTGCTTCATCATAGTTGCAACCAACAATGATCATCACTGTCCAAGCGAGTCTTGTTTTGGACGTTAAATAAATTATATATCTTTATCAGACTTGGGCAAATGCAAGATCAGGCATGTTAATTACTTGCTGCTATCAGTATAGGACTAGGGGTCTCAGATTTTTTTTATTCACTAGCTAATTTCTTTTCGAATTTCATCTGCACCGCATGTTTTGAAGATTTTGAATCCACAGTTCTTGTAATCTGCTATTCTCCAAAAGATTTCACCAAATTGTATCATTACCCTTCTTTTTTGAGGAATCTGTGGATAGTGTAGATAATAGACATGCATGGCAAGTGAATTTCTTTAAAATATATCACAATCTAGCAACTCTTACGAGTGAAAACTTATTAGCTACATCCATCAAGTTTGGACTCTCTTCATTTATTTGTTAGAATTGAACCTAATTTTATATTTTTAGTGTAATTATTTACTTTATAAACTTATAGTTAATATTTTATTGACATGTCTTCTAGGAATATTTTAAAATTTTAGTATACATATGTTATTTTGTTTTGGGTTATGTTTGGCTAAAAAAAGGCAAAAAGAAGTTGTGATTAAGTGTGGCTTTGTTGAACTATTTTTTTTTTTTTTTTTTGGATAATTAGTTTTGAGTGTAACTCAAAGAATACTTGTTGAACCTAATTGGATTGAATAAAATATTGTGTGATTGTATAATATACTCCGTTAAAATTATCAGTTGAATATTTGAGTTGACCGTTGTCATATCAATAAACTTGTTTGTGTGATGATTTTGGGTGTTTTATATTCTTATTTCTATTGTGTGATTACAAAGAATTACTCTGAATTTTATAATTCTGACACTATTGCTAATTGATTTTAATTTATACTATATATTTTCGTAATATTACACATATATGAAATAACCAAAGGATTAAAAACAGAGGTAATTGATCTGTCTTTGTTAACTAAACATATCTTATACTTTTGACAATGTCATGGACCAAAACTCAAGCTTCAAGCCTGTACCTGGACGTCAACCGTGACAAAAATAAAAAGATATGCCTAAAGATATCTTAGTTTGAATATCTTTTAAAGTTCAATCAATGCTTATTTGGGAGATTTTGATGTAATAAGACAAATGTTGTAGAATTCATGTTGGAGTTTGAAGAGTAAAAATAACTCTTTTATTATATATTTAAGACAAATATACATTAGACACTTACACTCTTTTAATATGCACTCACAACTTCACTCCTTCACACACAACAACTTACATCCCATCCTATTTATAGCTTTCTATGTTGGTACTAAACCAACCTATAATGTTCTAGTATGTTGGCTTAATATTCTAGAGAAAGAACAATGAAAAATCTAGAAAGAACTCTAGAAAGAAGACTAAGAAAATTCTAGAAAGACCTAGAGAAATAATAAAGTTTGGAGAGAATTCTAGATGAGAGAATTCTAGAGGAGTTGTTGACTTTAACACTCCCCCTCAACAACTACTCTCTTGATGTCGGTTTGGTAGTCATGCCAAGTCGTCTTCTGAACTCATCGAATTTTGCACCGCTAAGTCCCTTGGTAAACAAGTCAGCTACTTGTTTTTCAGTCTTGATGTATTTCAGTTCAACATCTCGTTGAAGTACTTTTTCTCGTACAAAGTGATAATGTATTTCTACGTGCTTGGTTCTGGCATGAAAGACTGGATTTTCAGCTAAGCTTATTGCTGACTGATTATCGCAATAGAGTTGTACTGGAGAGTCAATCGGTTGGTGCAGGTCTTTTAACAACTGTATCAACCACGTGTTTTCTTGTGCTGCCATAGCTGCTGCTCTATATTCTGCTTCTGTAGTTGACAATGATACCGTAAGTTGTCTTTTGCTACACCAAGAGATTATGCCGGATCCAAGACTAAACATGTAGCCAGTTGTTGATCGTCTTGTATCATGATCTCCACCATAATCGGCATCACAATATCCTATAACTTGGCACGGAACTCCCTTTTTGTATAGAAGTCCAAAATCAATAGTTCCTTTTACGTACCTCAAGATTCGTCGAACCACATCTAAGTGAGGTTTCCTTGGTTTCTCCATGAATCGGCTAGCTACTCCAACAGCGAATACAATGTCGGGTCTTGTTAATGTAAGGTAGATTAGACTACTCACTAGTTGCCTATAACTTGTTGAGTCTTCCAATTCTTTGCCTTCTTCACTACAGAGTCTTGCATTGGCTTCCATAGGCGTATATATCGACTTGCAATCAGTCATCCTGAATTTGTGTATAAGATCTTTTGCATACTTGTGTTGACATAAGAATATTCCTTCTTTGGTACGGATTACTTCTAGCCCGAGAAAGTGATTCAGCTCTCCAAGCTCTTTCATTTGAAAACGTACTGAGAGATTGCCTCTAGTTTGTTTGATTTCTTTTTCGTTGTCTCCGGTGATGATTAGATCATCCACGTAAACCAAGACTATTGCCAACTTACCTCCTTTTTCTTTCACGACCAAGTTCGAATCTGCTGCTGCAATTGAGTAACCACTTTATATTAGGAATTCGGCAATTTTACCGTACCATGCTCTCGGTGCTTGTTTTAATCCGTAGAGTGCCTTTTTCAACTTACACACATAATCCGGATGAACTTTACTTGTGAATCCTTCGAGCTGCTCCATATAAATCTCTCGATCTAGCTCTCCGTGCAAGAAGGCATTTTTCACATCCATTTGCCATAACTTCCAAGATTCGCTTGCTGCAAGGGCAAGTAATACTCGTACTGTTGTAATCTTTGCAACCGGACTAAAGGTCTCATCATAGTCCACCCCATACTTTTGAGAGAATCCGCGAGCCACCAATCGAGCCTTATACCTTTCTATCGATGCATCGGGTCGAGTCTTTATTTTATAAACCCATTTACATGAGATGGGTTCAATCTTCTTCGGCTTTGGCACCAACTCCCATGTCTCGTTTTGTTTCAGGGCTTGAACTTCTTCTTCCATGGCTTTTCTCCACTCCAATTTCTCAGATGCCTCTTCATAAGTTGTTGGCTCTATTTCTTCAATTAGAGCAGCATTAGCATACTTAAGATTTGGTTTGCGTTGTCGTGATGACCTGCGCAGAAGTGGCTGAGAATCTCTTTCATCGAACTCATTTTCTCGAAATGACTTTTCCTCATCAAGGGCCTTTTCCGAATACTCGTCACTTGGTTGAGTCTTTTCAAGCTCAATTTGTTCCTCCATATTTTCTTGAAGTTTTTCTTCAATTTCTTTTGAGTCTGGCAACAGAACTGCTTGTGGTGACCACCATGACGAAGCTTCATCGAACACAACATTTCTGGATACATAGCATCTGCCACTCGTTGGATCACAACATCTCCACCCTTTTCTTTGATCGTCATGTCCCACAAATATGCAACGAATTGCCTTTTTGTCGAATTTGCTACGTAGATGATCTGGTACAAATACATAACATACGCAACCAAATACTCGAAAGTGACTCACCGTGGGTTTGATGTTCCATAGTTTCTCAAAGGGTGAGATAAAACCAAGCCTTGCTTGTGGAAGCCTATTAGTCACGTGAGCTGCAGTCTTCATGCATTCTGCCCAAAAACGAGGTGGCACATTCTTCGCATGTAACATGCTTCGACATATCTCAGCCAAATGCCGATTCTTTCTCTCGGCAACTCCATTTTGTTGTGGAGTGTTCGGACATGTCAATTGTCGGCGTATCTTGCATTCCTGTAAGAATTCTGAAAACTCCTTGGATGTGTATTCTCCCCCGTTATCTGTGCGTAGGCATTGTATCTTTCGGCCTACTTCTTTTTCCACCTTTTCTTTGAACTCTATAAATTTAGTAAGTGCCTCTGATTTTTCTTTCATAAAATCAATCCAGACGTACCTTGAAAAATCATCAATGAAAGTTATCATGTATTGGCAGCCACTGACAGAAGGTTGCTTTATCTTCCCGAACACGTCTGAGTGAATTAGCTGGAGAGGCTCCTTAGCTCTAAACTTTGACTCCTCGTATGGCAACTGGTGAGCTTTCCCATATTGGCACCCGGCACATACTGTGTCCTCTTGAATGTCTAATTGAGGAAGACCTTTGAGCATAGACTTTTTCATCATTACCTTTAACTTGAGGTAACTCACGTGCCCAAGCCTCGCATGCCACAAGTCAGCTGTTTCATTCTTTCTTGTCTTGTCCGCATATGCAGTCTGAGCGGACATAACGTAGACTGACTCCATACGTTTCCCTTCCATTATTGGTGTACTTGTTGGCTTTAAGTTTGGATATACTTTCACATCATTTGGACCAAACACGACATAATTTCCTGAGGCAGTGAGTTGTGAAACCGATAGCAGAGTTTTCTTCATACCTGGCACATGGAATACGTTTTGCAGCTCGATTTGGTGTGGACTAAACTGTGGCACAATAGTTGTTTGGCCGATGTGAGTAATAGGTAACCTTGAATTATTTGCAGTTACCACAACTCGTTCTCCTTTGTATGTTGAGGTATTAGTCAACTTCTCCTTATCTCCAGTCATGTGATTTGAGCATCCAGAATCAACTATCCAATCTTTATTATAGTCAATTAATTTACTCACCGATGCGAGTGAACACTCTTCTTCTGACTCGGTGATGCAAGCAGCTGCAAGTTCTTCGCATTCTTCAATAGCAATTGATGCTTGAAAATCCCACTCTTCTTCGCTATTATTCTCTTCTCGTGACGAGGTTGCCGCGTTGCCTTGGACTTGCTTAAACCGACAGTCTCGAGCAAAGTGACCAGATTTTCCACAGTTGTAACACTGATTGTTTTGACGATTGATACCTATTTTCATTTTTGTCTCTTTCTCGAACATGCTGGGCTCCCTCTTGTCGAAAGCTCCTTCCCCATTGCTTTGGCCATGTTTCTTGCCTTCGAAATTTATTTTCTTCCACGCTTGGCTTTGTAACAACTTTGCTTCTTTTATTAAAGCCTCTTTTATTACTAAAGATTGCTTTCTCGTCATCTTTTATCAAGACTTTAGACATTTGTTTATCTAAAGTCTCTTGATTGGCTAGGATATTTTCCAACTCAGTTAAAGTTGGTTCTTTGATCCATCCACGAGTTGCAGTAACAATCCCGTTGTATTCATGTCGCAAGCCATGGATGACAATTATTCTCATCCTCGTTTCGGTAATGGCATTTTCTGGATCTAATTTTGAAATTTCATCACAAAGAGTTTTAACTTTAGAGAAATATTCGCTTACCGACATATTTTGCTGGGATATTGACAGGAGTTCATTCTCCAATTGTTGGAGCCTAGCATCATTTTTCCTCGCGAACAACATTGTGAGTGTGTCCCAGGCTTCCTTCGGTGTCTTTGCATCCTTGATGCGTTGTAATAAATCATCCTCAATGGTGACTGATAACACGTACATGGCCTTACCGGCTTTGATCTTCCATTTTCTTAGTTCTCCGGCATCAGTTGGTGGTGTTGAAGCTTCACCGTTAACAATATCCCATAAATCTTGCCCGAGCATGTAATATTGCATCCGGATGCTCCACGTATTGTAATTGTTTTCATTGAGCTTCTCGATGTTGCTAGCGGAATTAGAAATATCTGCCATAGTGTCTTGAGAGTGCCCTGCACTTACCTCAAATTTGATTCTTGTTTACTTAATTTCACAGTCCCTGACCGTGTACCGGCAGAATTTCCACGTCTTTACGAACTACGATCCTCGATCGTCTTGGTCCCAGACCAATAATCTTCACAGTCCCAGACTGTCTTTCTCCGATATGCGTACTCCGGTCTTTGACCGTCTAGCTCTGATACCAATTTGTTGGAGTTTGAAGAGTAAAAATAACTCTTTTATTATATATTTAAGACAAATATACACTAGACACTTACACTCTTTTAATATGCACTCACAACTTCACTCCTTCACACACAACAACTTACATCCCATCCTATTTATAGCTTTCTATGTTGGTTACTAAACCAACCTATAATGTTCTAGTATATTGGCTTAATATTCTAGAGAAAGAACAATGAAAAATCTAGAAAAAACTCTAGAAAGAAGACTAAGAAAATTCTAGAAAGATCTAGAGAAATAATAAAGTTTGGAGAGAATTCTAGATGAGAGAATTCTAGAGGAGTTGTTGACTTTAACAATTCATAAAAAATAAATCATACATGTTTCATTTTGACATTCCCCATGTTTGTTTAAGGTTTCAACCGAGGAATTTTTCCCTAAGCTCAAATGGCAATAAAATCTCCGAAAATTAAATTCAAAGCAAAAAATTTAAAGTTGTTAAGCTAAAATGGGCAATAAGATCCCCTAAAATTAAATTTAGTGCAATTTAAAAAGACTGGGAGGATTGTGCATTTGGAAGGACAATAATTGCCCATGACATCTGGACAGACTCATTAATGGACATGCTCATTACAAATAAAAATAGAATTTGACACACATGATAAAAAAAAATATATTTAAAAAAATAGATAATTTTATAAATGGACATACTCATTATAGTTTTTTTTTTAAATTATATATATAATTTTACAAAAAATATAAATATTTTTATTATATTTTTGATATTATGATTATATTTGATTTTTTTTGTTTGTATTTTTATCAATTAAGTTTATATCATTTTATTCGTGAAATCTAATTCAATCAGACATTTATAAATAATATATATGTATATATATATATATATGTGAAATACATTGCTGTATATACATCACCTTTTGGCAAACCTTTGTAAGTAAAAAAAAAAAAAAAAACTTTCAAGACTTGAAAGGAAAATGGCTCCTCGTTACCTCTCATACCTTGCAAGAATGTTGATCATGCTAACAGCTATCATTCTCTTCTTTTCACTTATAGGTATGTAGAATTTGAAGGAAAAACTAAAAACTAAATAAATAAAAGAGTTTATTACTTCAGTTTCATAGTAATCTTCAGGTTTTTCTTTCATTTGAATTTTCTACTAATATATTTTAATTGATTAATGGTGTTTGATGGGTGTGGTTGAAAAATGCATGCATTGCAGGGGAAGCAGCACCAATTTGCCAAGGAAAATGTGAAGATATTGGTGATTGTGATGGGTTTTGCCGTAGAATTGGTTTCAATGGAGGTGCATGTCAGCCTCCTCTTTTTCAATTTTGTTGTTGCAACCAGTGATACCAATATATATATATATATATATATATATATATATATATATATTCTCCATAGCTATGAGCTATAAATAATTATCAATAAAAATTGCATGGTTTTCTCATATAGTCATATTCCTGTTGATAGATCAGGCTGCAGTTCAAAAAAAAAAAATTTTTATCTAATTTTGTTTGGGTCGGATTCGGACCAATCCGATAATCTGTTTTACTGTTTAAAAATATTAAAAAAATATTTTTATATTGATATTTATATATATTTTGTAATTAAATTTATATTAAAAATAATATTTTTATTTAATAAATAATAATTCAGATTGGCAGATTACCCGACATTTAAGCAAGTCTAATCACTACCATCTTTGAATTTTTTTCTTGAATCCAATTCAAAGGTAAAAGCAAATTTGCAAAAAAAAAAAAAATAAAAAAAAATTGATTACAAGCAAAATAAAGAAAGGGGAGTTACTATTTCAGACCACAAATAAAAGGAAATGAAAACGAAAACATTGAACAACATAGTTATTAAATCCGAATCGGTTCGATTGTCGGATCTATTGAATATACTTTTAATGCAATTTGATTTTTTAATTAGATCGTTTTTACAATTTATCTAAGAAAATTTGAATTGATTCACCAGGTTTATGAAAAAATTGGTACCCGAGTCAATTAAAAAATTTTAAAATAATTTTTAAATCATACCTAATTTAAGTTTTGCATACTAATTAATATATATATATATTTTTATCATTTTCACTAAAAAATATATTTTTTTGAAATTTTTTTTTTACAAAAGTCAAAAAAAAAATCTTTGTAAACTTAGTCTTTTTTTCTAATTTTCAAAATGAAAATTAATATTTCTAATTCTTATTTCATAATTTTTAAATTATAAAATTAGTAAAAGTATTTATATAGTTTATAATTTTATTTATAATCTCTTAAAAATATTTTTCTAAACCAATATTGACCCAAATAATCCAAAAGTTGAATCAATTAATCCTAAAATCGAAGCATTAAACGGATCAATATTCAATCCGGTTCTGCCGTTCTCATAACTATGTTTAAAACAAATTATCAAAATCCTCAAAAACTAGAACTAGATCCGGAAAACATGGAATTTACCTGAGCCACAAAGCACAAAAAATAATCAAGAAGTGACGTATGGCAATTTGTTTAACTCCTCTTCCACTTCCATCTCTATATATAACAAAAAATACAAGAAATTTACAAGAATTATTGGCCTGAAAATTGCAAGAATTCCCATCACCAAGAAATTACATAAACTGAAGAAAAATGTCAACCCTGAAACTCACTGCTACGCTCTCTAAATTCCTTCCGGCCACCGCAATGGGTGGTTGGAACCCTAGAGCGTTTGTCACGGCAGCGAAACCCCTTCAGGCAAGTTAATTTTTTTTTTGTTTTTCCTTATGGAATCCGAAGTTAGAATTTTTAACATTGAGGATTTAATTCAGCACCTTATGTTAGACGTATCAAAAAGGCAACTTATAGGATTTAAATTATAATCAGATTGTATTTGTAATTATGATATCCTCAAACCAAGGAGCCTGCCAATCCATTTAATATTAGTATACAAAATTGTTTCACAGGTTAGATTCAACTGTTTTAATTAATAATTTGCAAGTATAATTTTTTTTTTTTTTTTATAATTCGATCAAGGATATCTCAAGCTTTATGTGAAGTAATCCTCTTTTCGGGTGATCTTAAAATGTTTCTCACATCAATTTGATGCATTTAAAATTTTATTTTTGAAATGTTGCCCACAAAGATTGAACCTCCATTAATAAAAAAGTAGAATTTCAATCATTTTCTTATCAACTGAACTAATCTTTGTAAGTATAAGTATAAATATAAAGAAATATCAATACTTCCTCATATTTTGAGAAAGAAAAGGGTAATTAGTTTCTTAGGATACACACACCATATTCATGATGGCAGAAAATATGAAATAATTAATTAGCTTAGTTTTCTTCCAACTAAAGTAAAAAAGTCGGAATCCGGATTTTAACGCAATTGATTCATACAATCATCTTTAAGAATCGACATTCAACCAATCTGAAGTTCCAATCTCAGCATCTACAATCTCTTCTTTATTCTTAAACTACGACTTCCTTTATATAAAAAAATGTATGTTCAGATTGATTCAAATTTATTGATAAGCTTGTATGTGTTTATTTTACTCTTGATATTGCTACTGCAATATATAGCAACTTGGATAAAAACTTTGTATTTCAAAGTTATAACTAGCGTTTGCTGAAAATTACAGTGCAAGAAGAATGAAGACAGTTCTGAACACGAAAAAGAAGCAGCTGAGTCAGTTAAAAACGCAGCCGCTTCCGTTTCTGAAAGTGTAAGATCCAAAACATTAATTAATAATAATATGGATTATATTGCATTTAAAACATTAATTAATAATATTGCACTTAAAGTATTTGATCCAATGATAAATATATGTATCTTTTTATTTAAAAAATTGGATCCAAATTCTCCTTCTCTAAATTTGTACTTAATTTAAAAAATTTGATAACATGGATATTCGTATCGTATTCGTGTTAATTTTTTGTGTCATAATCGTATTTAATGTGTTATATATTTACATAAATTTTGACATATTAATAATTTGTGTTATATAGGTTTTGATATGTTCGTATATTAGTGTCGTATTCGTGTTATTTTTTCATTTTATATAATATTTTAATTATTTTTTTCATATCATATTCGTATCGGATCCAAAATTATCAAATAAAAAACTCATAATTTAATGCCTTAGCAGCACAAACGAGGCAAATAGCATGTATAAAGCAAGTTTGACTAATTTCACTCTTAAAAAAAATTTCAATCATTTTAACTTTTAATTAATTATTAGTCGTAAACATGAACAAGACAATAATTTAAATTAGATTTTATTGATCAGTGGTTTATATTGATAAATTTTATGTGAATTCAGGTGAAAAAAATCTCCCATAAAGTGAATGAAACAGTTGATGTTGTCAAAGAGAAAGCAGGAGAAATGATCTCAGTCGGAGCAGCTAAAGTTGCCACAGAGGTTATCAAGAAAAAAAATGAGATGAACAAAGAGGAAAACAAGAATAAAAAATGAGGCCTACTAGAATTGCAGCATTTCAAATCGGGGTTTAGTTTAGCTGATTCATGCAGTCACTTTTAAAAAATGGTCGGTATTCAACAAATTTAAAGTTCGAATCTCAAAATCTGTAATTCCTTTCTCTATCTTCAAATCGGGAACTCTTTTATTAAAAAAAAAAAAATTAAAGCATTTCTTTTTCTTGAATTTTGACCTTTTAATTGCAAAAAAAAAAAGATTAAATCAAGTCTAAAGTTGTTATTCACATGTCAATATATGTTTGTAATGATTTTATTCTTCTTTGTATGCCTTTTTTTTGCTAAAATAATAAAAATGTCCTTGAATTTTATAAGTTTATTTAAGTAAGTCTCTATATTTTTATTACACTCAAATAACCCTTAAACTTTTAATTTGCATTCAAAGAAACTCTTAACCTTTAATTTTTACCCATATAAGTATTTAATCTTTAATTTGTATCTAAACAAACCCTTAACTTAAATCAATTTTTTATTTGGTATAAGAGTCTATTTGGGTACAAATCAAAGAATAAGAGCTTATTTAAGTACAATAAAAATATAGAAACTTATTTAGGTAAAATTATAAAGTTTAAGGGCTTCTTTAATAACTTAGCCTTTTTTTTTTATGTTAGTTATACTTTTGTTGAGATATGGTCATATATAAAAACGTTTTAGTTAAATCAATATAATCTCATGAATCATCTTTAAACATTTTAAGATTGTCACACATCCAAACTGAGTAACAAATAACAATTTCGATATTCAAACTATTTAAATTAAAGGTACTCAAACCCTAGTAATTTGAGATTGGGTCAAGCAATTTAACGCCTCCAATTATCATATCAGGAATTTGTGAAAATTTGTTGTAATATGCGTAACACCCTGTGAAATTTGATGTATAGTTATCATGGTTGGACACATAACGAAAGTTATTACGATCAATTGTGATAAATATCGATGGTGAATATCGATAATAAAAAAAACTGAAATTATAAAATAATAATTTTAACATCTCATTATAGTTGTTATTTAAATCGATGTATATGATGTGAACAACAAGGATAGGTTGACAAATGAGAAATCGAAAACAGGTACATAAGAAATGTGTCTGAAAAGGGAGATGAACATATGCTTTTTGCCGAGTCTGCTTTTTTTATTCCTTGAAAGCTCTCTAGGTTATTACTCTGGGTTGGGCTGGGCTTACATCTAGGCCTGTTGGGGCACTATGTTTTGCCTGGCTGCTATCTTTTTACCAAGTTTCATAGAAAGAACATATTTCTGAGCATTTAGCTTTTGAAATTTGCAAAAGATATTAGAAGAATTTAGAGGAAGAAAATCTCTCTTTTCAGGGTATTGCCAATATTGATGTTTTGAAGCTCAACAACAATAAAAGCACAAATTGGATTCAATTATTCTAGAATTGGTCCATGTTATATGGATTTTTTTTTTCCCCTTAAATATACATGTTTAATATTTGTGTTTGATACATATTCGGATATAAATATATTTGTGTTTGATACATATTCGGATATAAATATGAGATATGATTTTCTAAATATATAAAAAAAATTAAGAAAAAAACTAAATATACACATACCCATATCCAAAATTTATTTTCGAATTTAGGTAACACAGGAACTGATTATTACTGAACTCTTCTAAAAAATGCTTTCCATATGTCAATATGTAGATTCTTCCCCTTGATACAGAAGGAGAATTAATTATTATTTCTCATTTTGAATCTTTGATTTATAAGCTGGGTTATATACAATTTTAGGTAACTGTCTCCCATCAGTTTACCCACTTCATTTGCATATTAAAAAATGACCTCACGGTTTTAAACTTTATTGAAGAATAAGATAACCCCTAGTCAGCTAATTTGGTTTTATCCTGTCTCCATTCATAGATTGTGAATTTGGAAGAACCTAGGATTCTGGATGAGATCATTCCAAAAATAGTTATGCTATAACCAAATCTTGGTCCTGATTTTCCGATAATGTCACAAAAACACAGTTAACTAATGTGTTTTTTTTGGTACAAAGAAAACCGCAATTTGAAAATAGGTTTCAAACCTAAATTTATTAGATACCATCTTTTAGACGTGACTGCATGAACCAACTGAGTTAAACTCTGAATTTTACTAACTATTTGTCTTCATTCACAATTTTGTCAACATTTCATAACCACACCACACCACATCACATCATATTGTCATATGGTTAAATTTGGAGTTGAAGGCAATTACACATGGAAAGAATTTAGGGTTCAGCTTGGGCATTTAGTGAAGAAAACTATAGAGACGTTGGGGAAGAAGAAAACTAACAATGACAGAGCTTAATGCATGAGGCCGGTGAAGTGACAGAAGCATTAAATTATCATGTGAACAATGTTGAAAAAACCGAATTGAAGGTCAAATCGATGTGATCTTTGAATTATTGGTTCAATTGGTTGAATCAAATTGTTTAATTTAAAAGTAAATTAAATATTAAATTTATGATTTTAATATTAAATAAATATTAAATATAGTCATTAATTGATAATAAATGTGTTTGGCTTAATAGTATAATCTTTACTATATAATTAAGAGGTTAAAGGTTTAGATCTTATCATTTGTAAATAATCTTTTAATAAAACTAACAAAAATCTTTTTTTTAATCAATTTTTAACCGATTGAATCAATTTTCTATCAATTTACTATATGTTTAATTTTTTATATGCATCAGACAAAATAAACCATTAATTTTCGATTTAATCGGTGGTCCAACTGATCAATCTAATTCAATTTTTTCATCACTGCATGTGTATTAACCTGCATAAACACGTGCAAGTTGGAGATGGAAAGAGAGTGGTCCCATTCCATCGCATGCAAAATGCAATTTGTCTTTGAAGTAGCCTATGAACTTTTCTCACATGCCTTCTGGGCCCCTAAACCCACATGCCAGTGCCACAGCATTTGGTGACTCCGTCATCTTCCACGTGACCCTGAGTTTGGGGCTCATCACTTTCTCTTCTCTCCCTCACAGCCATCCATTTACTATGTTTTAGCCACTTTTAGATGAAGCCTCAACCGATTTGTTAGAGACAAGCCATGATCTTCATTTATTCCTAGCTCTCAAACTAAGTGGAATTGCGTTGGCATTTCACATGGAAATTGAGTGAACCCTGCTTCGGTTTTGCAAAGCTTCCGGAGTTTGGTTACTGTCAAGGTATGAAGCACGGACACTACTGTCATAGTAGTGTCAAGTGTCATACAGGGAAACGGTTTGGACACAATAGAATATGTATCGGACATGCGAAAATTTATTAAAAAATAAAAATAAAATTGGATACGGTCAAAACATGATCAAGATACGGTTAGACATGTTCGGATATGGTTGGACACGCAATGAAAGTTTTTTTTTTGGTATTTTTTCTTCAAAATATGAAATCAACAATGAGTAAAAGCTTATATCCTAAGGAAAACAAATGCTTGAAATTCATAAAGAAAAAGAAGAAAACAGAGATAGAAAGAGAGTTAAATGCTAGAAAGAGTAGGAGTAGAAAGTAAAATATCAACTTAAATATGTTACAAGGATTGAAGACGAGAGAGAGAAAGAAAACAAGCGGTACAACTAGACAAATATGAAAATAATTCTCTTGTTGAGTAATTTAGAGTCTTTTGATCTTTGAGTTTGAGCTACTCCGTCCTAATTGATTTTTTAAGTTTCAAGTTTTTAAATTCAAAATTAATTTTAAAAAATTGAAAAAGTATTTGTATGTTAATATTTAATTAAAAACTATCAATTTTATATTTTAATTGTATATAATTATAAAAAATATTTTTTATCGTCATGTCATGTTATATTCGTGTCTTAATTTTTTAAAATTTTTCATATGACCGTGTTCTGTTGTACTCGTATTGCGTGTCCGTCTTTCCTTGCTGTCAAGTACTTTTCCAATCTATTCTGTTCAATTTCAATCAAATTTGTTTAAGCTCATGTTCCTGCATTTGAATGAAAGTTTGGGATTTTCCATTAACATTTCCAGATTGGTATATTTCCCCTAGAATTACAGGACTGATCATTTTATGTATGATTTATATGACTAGGAAATGAGAGTTTAAATTTCTGACTTTTCATTTGGTGGAAAGTGTAACTACTTGGAGGAAAGCTGCTAACCAGAAGGTGGTTGAAGCCTTTAAAATAATAACTATTTAAAGCAATTGGGCAGACTTTGCATCATTTTGGTAAGACCAAAAGCTAAAAAAAGTAAAGATATTAGCAATTATAATGACTTTTTGGTCAGGTGGGGATGCCGGGTGGGCACATGAAAGAATCAGTAATGCTGGCAGAGGAAAGAACATGAACAGGGGAGCATACTGATAGCCACAATTGCAGAACCGAGATTTGGAAAAAAAAGAAGGGTTAATTTGAAAAACATCTTTTGAACAGTAAAATTATTGTTCAAAGGTCTGATAACATAAAATAATTTTAAAAAAATAAGAAAATAAAAAAATATTAAAAAAAAGTTGTAAAGATTATTTTAATGAAAAAATCTCTCATTCCTTTCTCTTTTCAAGTCAATAAATTTAAAATTTTAATTTTTATTAATTTTTAATTAAAAAAAGTATATTTAAATATTTCTTTTTTTGAAATTTTAAAATTTTATATTTTTATATTTTAAAAATTTTAATTAAAAATTAATTTAAAAAATTAAAAATTTCTAAAATGCTAATGTGGCAAAGTTTCCACATGGGTTTTTTAAATGATTCATTAAAGATAAAAATATCTTTACAATCTTTTTAACAATATTTTTTTTTATTTCTTTTTTACAAATTATTATTAGTTATTATACCATTATATAATTATGCTACTATGAGAGATATGTTTTTTAAATTTACCAAAAAAAAGAAAGATTTGTTTCAATTGAGGAAGAAAAAGCAAAAGAAACAGTAAAAGTTAATAAAAGAAACATTACTGCTATTGACTATGATGCATCATCTGTAACAAAGTCTTTCAGTAACTTGGAAGCTTGACATTCATACTATTGCTTGTATGACTAGACACAATTAAAAAAAAGAAAAAAGGAAAAAAAAAAACCCAAAATACAAAAGAGTATGTAGAGACCAAGATTGACACTGGGGGGACAAAAGGATGGACCAAATTGTGGTTTTAAGAAGGAAATAGGGTGAACCTGAGAAAGACCAGAAAACTTCAAAAGGGTAAAAAGAAAGAAAAAAAAATGGACAACGCTTCCGCACCTGCAACTAAGACAGATTCTTTTACTTGAGTAGAAGCAGGCCGAGGTTGAGAAAATAAACAGATTGACAAACAGAATGAGTGGAGTGGGTAGGACAATATAATGACAATGTGTAAAAAATGTACACTTGTCAAAATATGGATATTTGGTAGGTAGTGCGTTAAATTTTTTAGAATTATGGAAAAAAAGGGAAAATCAAACATATTGTAAATGGCCCTTTTTTCAGCCAATTTAATTGATTGGATGGAGGGGATATAACTAGCATTGTCTGCCTCTGCGGCAGGGAAGAGCACCAGCATTGGAAGTAATGGCTCCAACCATGGAGGAGGACTTAGCTCCCAAGCTTGAGGCCCTAGCATAGCTGGCGGAGGCTCCAGCTCCAGATGGAGTGAAGTAGGCACCATTAAGAAGCAAGTCTCCTTCTGACCTCCAGTTCCAGCTCTTCCACTGGCTTTCAGCTGTCTCCACTCTCTTGGTGACCTGCTCAAGTTGAATCAATCATAAAATGATTAACAGGGATTTAAATTGCGGTCCCGGACGCGTTTTTGGGCGCGTCACATTTGTCACGGTTACGAACGTAATGAATGTTACCGCAGTCAATTGCAGTAAATATTGGCCATAAATATTGACGGCGGAAGGAGCCGAAACCGTTAAATAACAGCCATTACGTTGCATTGCGAACGCTATATAAATTCCAACATATTCAAGATGTGAATCTCAATGTGAGACTAAAAGAATGAGAGACTGAGACAATACCTCCTTTGCAAATCGGTTCATTGGAGCTGCATATCGGTTAGCCTGGCTGTTGATGGTAGGGTTTGCACTCCCACCAATAGCATACATTTCCCAGTGAGTGTAGTCATTGTTCACCACATGGAAATATCCATGCCTACACCTGCATTAATAAAAATACAATTCAATGCTCAGATTACACTTATTTTCTATGTTACTCGGATCGGGTGTGAGTGTTGGACAAGGGTATGTGTCGGACACGGGTTTTTTTTTTTTTTTTTATTCTAAATTTTTTCATGTATTTGGAGAGTCCTTGAAGATCATATCTCCATACCCATATCTGAATATACGTTGGATACGGATACTTAAAAAAAAAAAAAAAAGTCGAAGCAACATAGCTTTTTTAGCTTCCATTGAAATTGACAGGATAACAAAAGGTTTTTAATGTAAAAGGTGGAATTAATTGCACTACCTTGGCATTCTCTGGATAAGTCCCTCTCCGAAATGGTTGTAGGCAATGGTCACTTGCATCTGCTTGTCCCTTGTGTAAGAGTCACTGTGACCCAGCAACATCACCTACATTATTAATCACAGATTCAAAACAGTTAGCTTTGCCATTAATTAGGATATATGCTATGGATCTATGTTGCTCCAACTCTTCATTTTTCTTGAAGTATTTATGTCTGACACTCATGTCCGACGCATATCCGGATATGGGTATTAGGATATAATCCTCCAAGAACCCTCTAAATACATGAAAATCTTAAAAAAAAAATTTGAACATACCAATGTCGGACACATACCCATGTCCGACACTCACACTTGAGTTCGAGAAACATAACTATAGATAAAAATTGAGGTACAAGAGAAATATGCAGCAAAATTATTACCTCATTGTGGTGGGTGAGGTGGTTGTTGGAGATGGTAATGGCAGTTGAGCCCATTACAGCATCAACAAGACCATCAGCACAATTAGAGAGAGAATTGTGATCAACCCAAATATGGCTTGAACCAAAGATGGAGATTGCATCACCATCAGCCATTGTCCTCCACCCGAAGTGAGACGGTGAGCTTCTCACCATAGCATTACCAGTAGGCTTACAGTCATGAATATGAAGACCATGAATAATCACATTGGTAACAAACTGGATTGTAATACATGCCCCATTAGCAATATGAACATTCACTCCACGACCATCAATGGTCTTAAAACTATTCATAATCAACTCCTGCTTCAACGTAATAACCATGTCCCGCTTGAACACAATCCAAAGAGGCTCGTCCTGGATCACAGCATGACGCAAAGTCCCAGGTTTGGGGTTAACAGGGTCATCATCGTTAGGGTCAGTGACAACATAGAAGCGACCATCACGCCCACCGATTGCATTCCTTCCAAAACCAATGCCACAATCAGCAAGTCTCTTCCTGTTCTTTTGCCAGTCAGGGTCACAACGCCAACAATCATCAATGGGGTTACCAGTTCCGCATGAGAAGAACCCCAACTTCCTCCTTTCAGTCACATTGCGAATATTCCTGCACATCATATCAAATGTAGAACTATTATTAAATGTTACTATTAATTAACAGCAACATGCATTAAAATTAGGGATTTAAATTGCGGTCACGGAAGTATTGTGTTTATCGCGGTTGCGGATATAATAAATGCTACCACAATTAATTGCGATAAATATCGGCGACAGAGAGAATCAAAATCGTAAAATAGCGGTCATAATATCACGTTGCGACTTGCTACCGCTATTTAAATATATGATTAAAATCATAATTTGTCATGATCTAAGAATGCCAGGTTGTAACAAAATTATTAGGATTTCTGGATTTACTATTGAAAGGGTTAGTAAATTATTGTCGGTGGGGGGTCAATTAAACCCACTTTCCATAGTAGGTCATCCCAATAGGAAATAGGAAAGTTAGTGCATAAACAGAAAAAGGGTAATGTTGTCAATTCTTGAGGACAATAAGGTCATTCCAGATATAACGGCTATGAACAATGTTTCGTTTCATTTTAACGAAAAGAACCAAAAGAGAGTGTTTGTACGTTTTTTTTCATGTCCTTTTGAAACAAACAGGAAAAAGCTGTTATTTGTAAAATAAATAAATAAAACAAAAAAACTAGAAAAGGGAAGGAAACATACAAAGAATCTACAATTTTTATTCCCAAAAAAAAAAAAAAAATCCGTTACCCAAGTTTTGTTTTCCTCCAAAATTATACCATAAGCCAATTCACAATAAATTGAGAAAATGACTTCCTCTGTTTCTTGGAAAATTCTAAGAATTTTTTTTTTTTTTTAAATGAGTTTTTCGTAAGCTCCATTATATATATAATTTATCATATTTAATTATAATTTATGTTATATTTATATGTAAAAAAAATTATATATGTAAAAAATATATAAATACATGACATATTTATCATATTTATATATAATTTTATCATATTTATATATAATCAAATATATTTTAAACTTATCCTAAAGACTTTATCTTAAAACACGCGGGGTTTCCTTCCTATTACAAGCATTTGCACTTTACATTTATTATAAAAAAAGTAATTTTTTTTAAATAGTGCTTGAAAAGAGGTAAAAAAAAAAAAAAGGTGGGTTGTCAAGTATGTCATGATTTACAGGAGAACTATGTTGCTATTTGCTTGAATAGACAATCAAACGTGCATCTACAGTCATGTCATGTAATGAAACTATTATTATTATTATAATATAAGAGGTTAAAAAAAATAGTTGATTTGGACAATTTCTTTGAAAAAACGTGTGAAACAATTTGTACTGTCAAGTACGTGTAAAAAAATGATATTATTATTGGATTGAATATAAAGAAAGAGAGCAAGAAAAAGACAGTAAGAAATTGAAAGGGCCGTGAAAAAAAAAAAAAAAAAAAAAAGTGATGATCAAGAAATGGAATGTAAAAGATTTGAGAAGGTGAAGATTGTATAAATGACAAGAGAAGATTAAAAAAAGAGAAGACCCACATGTGAATGATGGTCTCGACCTCGCCTGCTACGCCCTCTGGGTCTGCCACCGCATGCTCATTCAATGCCTCTGCCTCTTTTGACCTGAAAAATGAAAATCCCAACTAATCTCATTAGTTAAATTAAAATCCAACCTCAACTAGACCTGTTTGAATTCTTCTTCGAATTATTCATTTAAATCCGATTTTTTTTATTTAAAAGAATTTAAATAAAAATATTAAATTTAAAATATAAATTTGGATAAAAAATAAAATTAATTTTAAAAATAAATCGTACTTTAACTTCAATAATCAAAATCAACTCAGTCTAACGATAAACACCTCTAATCTCAATCCCAATACCAAAATCAAATAAATAAAAAATTTATTAACAATGTTTTTATATATTTTTAAATTAATTAGTATATTATTTATAATAATAATATATTAAATATAATAATTGATAATTTTATTTATAAATATTATATAATAATTTTAAAAAAATATTCTTAACATAATCATTAACAAAATCAATAAATAAATAAATCCAATTTTACAGTATTGAATATTCTTTCTTTTTGCTCCTTATTTCCACGTTGGTGATAAAATATTAAAGAACACGTGTCAATTTCTGAAAGCGAGTATAAATATACAACAGCAGGTACACTGCTCATCAAAACTCCCAAAACCGGTAAAAAAAAGGCGTTTTGATGAGAGTGGAAGAAAGAGAAGCCGCGAGGCGACTTGTCGGCGGGAAATATTCAAATGACTGAACTGCCCTTTTTATTTTTTCTTATTTATGGGAATTGAAAGGGGCAGCGTAGTTGGAGGGTAATTCTGGTTAAACCAACGAAAGAAAGAAGGAAGCCGAGTATAAACGGTTGAGATCTAAGGATCTGGATCTCAACGGCTGGGATCGTTATTTTATGGTTAGAAATGGATAACATAGTACCCGTTGCCATGATCCAACGGTCCAAACATAAACCAAAAGAGACAAACTAACGGCTGAGATCATCAGTTCTTTTAAGAATTGGCCCCCGAAAAAAAGAAAAAAGGCTAGTGTTTTAGCTCTGTATTACCTAGCTGCCATTGTTGAGTTCTTTGAGCTCTGCACCTTCTCTGTCTCCACATTGCTGTAAAAAAATATATATATAAAAAAAATAACTTAATATAGAAAATATATTAATAAATAAAAAATTGTCATTTTATATATATTTTTTGTAGTGAGGAGTCATTTTCAGTTTGCATTAAAAATAACAGTGAAATCTCATTTTCTACGTTTTAAATGAAGGTTTTGAAGAGGGATATTAATGTAGACGTTAAAAAGAAAACTCCAATTTGTTTCTGAGAATGTGATTAATTTTCCAAAAAAATTTCAAGATCTAGCAGATAAAAATTCTACATAATTTGGATTATAATTCTCTCTTTTTTAAAAAAAAAAAAAGATGAAAAAAAAACAAGATAATGTAGGTTAAAATTTTGCAAGATAAAACCCCCAAAAGGAAAATAAAAAAAACAGAGGAACCTCTGTTTTTTTTACTAGTAAAATAAAACAGAGAGAAAATGTAGAGAGAGAAAGCTTGAAAACTGAAGTTAAAGAGAGAGAGAGAGAGAGACCTGGAAGTTTTGTCGGTCCGTACAATGGCCATTGCACCGACAAGAAGCAAAAACAGAACAGCTAAAGAAGCGAAAATCCATTTCTTGGAAACCGTCATTGCAATTTTCTCTGCTTCTTCGATGTAATTAAAAGCCTTCTCTCGCGTTTTCTCTCTATCCAAACAGACACCCCCCCCAAAAAAAAAAAACAGGAAAAAGCTGAGAGAGAGAGAGAGAGAGAGAGAGAGAGAGAAAGAGCAAAGAAAACAAAAAGAAGTAAGAAGAAGAAGAAGCAGGGAGAGTCAGAGTACAAGCTCCAAGGAAACGGCTTTTATAGAGCCACGAGCAACAAAAAAAAAAAAAAAAGAAATACATAAAGGACGTCGTTACGTATCCAAGCTACTAAACCGTGGTGCTTTCTGGTTAGGTTTACTTTAACCAATTAACCTAAGTTATCTAACCGCCATTAACCGTCTCTTATCCATCCCTATCTCACGTAACGTTCATACCGTCGCGGTTAAAAAAACTTTAATTTTACTATTTTAACCGAGGGGTATTGCCACGTCAGTGTTACGGGCCGGGAAATTCCGTTCATTCTTTTGTAAATTACTAGGATTTGTTGTCACGTATTCACCTGTGCTCACATATGAGTTATTTTATTTATTATTTAATATATAATTATATATATTTTAAAAATAAATAAATAAGTAAAATATATATTAATTAAAATTTGCATTAACTTATATAAATTATATGAAATTATTATAAAATTTATTTATTTTTAATATTAATGCAAAATTAGATCAACACTAGACTAATTGAATTTGATGGTGTAACTAAATATTAACAATAAATAAAATAAAATAAGAAAAATATTAATTAGTGTTTAATGATATTGATTAAGATAATATTTAAGAAAAAAATACAATTAATAAAAAAAAAATTGAATTCAATAAAATTAATGCATTAAATGTAAAAAAAAAAAATCTTAAAAAAGAAATATTGTTAATATTATATTTATAAAAAAATATATATATAATTAATGCATTATTTTTTTAAATTCAGTAAAAGTAATATATTAAATACAAAAATAAATTCTAAAATGATAATTAAATCATTTTTAATTGGTGTCTAACCATCAATTAATCGGATCTTAATAACTAAATAATTATTAATCAATACCTATAATAATCAATTAATCGGATCCATAAAATAGATATGTTGATATAAACATGAAAACAGTATTATGATTACATCTTAACTTAAGTTATTTATTTAATCCGATCTTATGCATATGACTACATAATATTAATGATCCTAAATCAGTATTAATTAAAATCTCATTCCTTGAAGTCATTTTTCTTATAGAATCGTGTGATTTTTTTTTTTTTTTTTTTTTAATATTAAAAGTTCATAGTTTAAGAATCCAAATTTTGAGTCAAAGGTGTAGTCCAATCTCGTGAAAGTTTCAAACTCCAGTCAAAGAACTGGCCATTTCTAGAGTACAAAGATAATTCATAAAGAAATACCCACTTACACTTAACACAATCCAATTACTAAGTTACCAGTGAAAAATATATCTGTTAATAAGTCAGGTCACGGTTTGAATTTTTTTATTTTTATTTAAGTTTGTGTTGTGCAAATGAGTCTGAAAATTCATTTCATTGTTAATAAAAATATTAAAAAATTATTTTATATTAATATTTTTATATTTTATAAATAAATTTTTTATTTAATAAATAATAATTTGAGTTGGACCGACTCGAATTATTAAAATCCTTACTCAAATCCAACCTAATTCTAATCGAATATATTGAGTCGCCGAGTAGCACGATTCTTGGACATGAAAAGTGGAAACCAATTTAAATTTTGAATCTTGAAGGCTAATTTAATGAAAAGAATTTGGAGAAAATGATTAACTAAAAAGGAAAAAGATTAAAGAATGAATGCTCAATTTAGAATTTAACATTTACCTGCTTTTTTTGACTTGGATATGAGGATGAATGATCGGAGGTTGATGTTGAATGCTCGGTTTATTTATATTCCCGGTGTGTTGGGTCAATGCCGGTTCTCTCTTGAAAGATATTTATCGTTGGTCTTGAGGCGGATAAGTAGCAACATTTTTTATTTGAGGGTTGCTTTATTTACGTTTATTCAAGATGGGATAAAATCTCTTTTATTCATGTCATAATTTTTTAGAGTTTACTAAGATTTATCGGTGTTTTATTTTTTCACTCAGTCGATTTTTTTATTATTTTTTGTTATGAAAGGTTTGTTCTCTATTTGCTAGTTTTTTGCCAACTTGTAAGTTGTAAAGTTTCGATTTATTAATAAATATTTTGGCTTAGAATTTTTTTACCAAATTTCATCTTATTCAGATTTCATTAACATTAGAATGGAACATTTTCGGTTTTTTTTTTTTTATTTAAGAAAATTAATAGAGTTAGTGGCTACTGTTAACAGAAATAACATATGCAAATTTATATTTGTTAAGGATTCTCACCCTTCACATAAAAGTGGACATGTTCATAGGCCCGGTTATTCGTTCAATTCGAAAATTTGTTCGATAATTGAAAGGATTTGACAGAAATATTATGTAAAAAAAAAACGAGTTTATATAAAAAATGAGGTCCATTTTAAAAATGAGTCGAATCTTAGGCATAGCATTTTTTCTCAGGCCTAGCTCAACTTGTTATTCTATTAGTTATATGAAATCTCGAGAGAGATCAAATCTTTTTTAAGAATGATTGATATTTTTTTTAAGAGAGATCGATCCTTTTGTGTAAAGACTTGTGCGGGTTTGGACAGTGTCTTTATATAACCAGACCGAACTTGATATAAATTTACTCATATTTCGAGTCGAGTCGTGCTTGAATAGTCACAAAATTTCTTAATACCTTGCATGGGCCTAACCCGAACCTGACCTGGCAAACAGACAAGTCTACATAAAAATCGTTAATCTCATTAATGATAATCACTAATTGTTTTTATAAAAAAATAAATAAAAATAAATGAATATTAAAATCGAAAAGGTTGCATTCTAATTTGAAAAAAAAAATGTTGAATTTTAAAATGAAGAATTTGATATCTTTTAAATTAAAAAAATGATTATGTAGATTGTAGCCAAAAATGCATAAAGAGAAATCAGATGATTTTTCAAATCTAAAACTTGTTGGATTATTGCAAAATTTTGAATTGTTAAACTTGATTTTAAAATTAAAACTTAAATGAATCAGCTTAATTTAGTTGATTTACGTAATCACTTTTAAAAAGTGACATTCAGCAAATTTAAAATTTGAATCTTAACATCTGTATTTCTTTTCACTTTTCCTAAATTGTTTATCCTTTGTATAAACAAATTAAAACTTAAACTCTTCTCACTTGGAAGTTAAAACTTATATATTTTCATGAAAAATAAAACCCGTAAACCAAAATGAGATTATGATCACTTTGATAGTTTGAATTATTTGAATTTATTCCAAAGTAATGTAAAAGAGTTAGACCCAAAAATCTTCATTCCCTTTGAATTTGATGACATTGCTTTTTGCTATCGAGTTCAATTATAAACCTGTTTAAGGATTGAGTTTGAAATATATGATTTTTAATTTGGATCAATTCGGCTTGATCCGGATTATTATTTAAATATAAAAATATTTTATTTAAATTTAATTATAAAATATATAAATAAAATTGTTATATTTTAATATTTTTTTAACAGTAAAATAGATTTTTCGAGTCTGAAGGATCAAACAAGATTTTACAATTCATGTATTCGTGTTGTGTTTGTGTATTTTTCAATGTCATGATCGTGTTTAATGTGTTATATATTTATATAAATTTTGACACGTTAATAAATCGTTTTATATAGATTTTGACACGTTCGTGTATTCGTGTCATTTTTTGTTGTGTATCGTATCATATTTTAATTATTTTTTTATATCATATTCAATATTGTCATGTCTAGATCAAACTTTAAACAAATAAAATTTTTTACTATGACCTAACCGGGTTCAACCCATCCACAATTATATTCAAGGCGGGAACAAAAGAAACTTTTAAATCTTTGCCATTGCAATGTTAAACCCAAGAAGATAAAGTGTGTGTAATATTTCTTACCAAACAAAAAAAAAGGTAAATTGGAATTTAAATATAATCTTAAAATTTCGAGCCATTTATTTATTAGTCTATTACCTTTTCGGGGGCACGATTATGTTCCCATGCAACAACCAAGTGGCTCCCATCATGGCAACTTCTCCACGCTTTGTGACCCCTTCCTTCTTCTATTTGCAAATTTACCCTTTCTTAGCCCAAAAGGTGAAAACACTTCATCATGATGAAATTGCTAGAATTTGGACCATTGATTGTGTGGACCAACCAATCTCTGTTGACTTTTGTGAGTTTGGAAGTTAAAATAATTATGAAAAGTTTAGTAAACAAAATAATGATCAAGAGAACCATTCATTATGTGATCCAATGGTCCTAATAAATAAGCCTGTGATTTTGTGAGATTAGGCTTGTCTACGAATCGAGGCATGGCTCGAATGTTTAATTTTTCACGATAAATAAATATTGGTAAAGTTATTGTCCATTAGAGCTCTTCAAGGATCGAGTTCAATGAGTCTGATTTGAATCGAACTTTTCATATGGATTTTGAAGTTCGGATTTGGCACAGTTTAATTTAAATTATTATTTGATTAATAAAAAATATTTTTATTTAATTTTAATTTTAATTTTAAAAATAAAAATAAAAATATTATATATAAAAATAAATTTTTAAATATTTTATGAATAATAATAATATGGGCCTATTCGAGCCCGTCAGATTGAATCGAGCCAAGCCTTGAACGAAGATTTTCAAAGAACAATTAGGACTGACTCAACCCGACCCAACTCATGGACACCTTTATTATCCATTACCTTCATGTCATTTGTGAGTAATTGAATAAGCATAATATCAAATAAACTGTTTTGGTAATACAATCAGGGATATTTTCAGTTTTGTTTATCTCCCCCTTGAATAATCTTAAGGGCGTACTCTTATATCGACTTGGTGTATTTTGAGTTTTAGTCTCAAAATGTTCCTCACAAAAATCAAACCTTGATTGATACGAAAAGGATTAAAGGTTCCTCTTTTTATCATCTGAAGTTCTGAACTAATCCGTGCGAGTGAATATTAGATAAAATAACATTATTTTATAAAATAATTTCTTCTTATGTTTGTCATGGATATTTTATTTTTGTATATATGATTAAAAATTTTACATTTTGTTAGGGCACTTGAATTCGAGATTACTCATTTTGGTAACTTAGCACGCAACTATTAATTGAAAATCTTTTCTTATCAAGTTAATAATGATATTATTTTTCAAATTTGTACCTTTTCGGTACAATTGATTGATTCTTCTTATTTACTCTTGTCCATCTTAACACGTTTATGATAACAAAACCTTTCTATTCTAAAACAAAGGAATTAATTTGATTTCACATCAAAATTTCAAATCATTCAATTTTTTTTTTTTTACTTAAGATAATAATTATAGTATTTCAAGTAGCATTTACTAAGAATAAAATTGTATAATTTTTTAATTAAAAAAAAAAAAGAACTCTCATTATGTAATCATATATACTAAGGATTTTTTTTTTTACATAAAATAGGTCATAGTCTGGGTATAAAGAAAGAAATTACAGATATTGAAATTTGAATTTTAAATCTGCTAAATGTTAGTTTTTAATGATGATTAAATGAACTAATTGAATTAAACTCTGAATTCACTAAAGATTTTTTTGAGAAAAAAATTATTAACAATGGTTGCTTCTTTATGTTGAAATATCCATTTTTAATATATTTTTTAATTAATGGGTAAAATTATAGATGGAGGCCCACAAAAAAACTAATAAAATACATACCAATTTCCTACCTTAACATACAAGCAAGAAAGAGAAAAAGGATTTTGTCAATAAGTTTGTGTCACTCTTTTTTTTTACTTAATTGAATTTGAAACCTTTTCCATAATTGAAAAGGAAAAGTCTAGATTTTGTAGGCCAAGGTTTGTTAACCAAAAATCTACCCTACCCTTGGTCCAACTTCATGACCTTAATTTATTTTTCTTTTCTTTCTTTTTATTTAAGTTTTAACTCTAACAAAAGTGAGTAGCAGGCTTGCAGTCGAGAGCCGGGCATTAACCGAGACAAAAAGTGATTGGTTATCATTAGATCTGTTTAAAGGTTAAATTACTTGTATGATTCGATAAATCCTATCAAAATTGAGTTGAGTCTAAATAAAAATTTTCGTAATTTTAATCGATCCAGCTCAGCTCGAATACTATTTATCAAATAAAAATATTTTTATTTAAATTTACTTATAAAATATATATAAATATTAATATAAAAATAAATATAAAAATTTAATATTTTTTGAATAGTGAAACAAGCTTTCGATTGACCTAGGCCTAACTCGAAATGGACTTGAATAATTTTTTTTTTTAAGTCGCAGCCCGACTCATTAACATACCGACCAATTCATCATACATTTTTGTGCACATGTAAAAAATTTCCAAATTGACTTTTAACTTCTTTTGATTTAATAGTAAGTTGCTATCAGCCTATTAGCATGCTAATTAATAATGTAAAACTGATCATATATGTCAACTAAAAAACAAAGAAAAACTTGCTAGCTAGTTGTGAAAACAAGAGTAAAAAGGATTTTTTGTTTTGTCACCAAGAAACCATTTTTAAAAAAATTTGAGTTTTTTTTCTTCTTTTCTTTTTAGTTTTTAACAAAATACTATTGTAAAAAATGATAATAGTGTAAGAAATTTCATTAAATTAGTAATTATGTTGTTTGGCTTAGTATCCTAATTGGCTTTGTGGTAAGAGTCTATATATTTATAAAAAGGATCCAGTTGAGTGTCCATAAATATTGATTAAAAATTATTTAATTATTATTTTTAAAAAATATTTTACATTTAATGTATTATTTTTATTGAATTAAAAAATAATTAATTGCATTTTTTTTCTTAAATATCATCTTAATCAATATAATTAGGCATTAGTTAACATCTCTAAAATATATTCTCACATTAAATGTAGTAGTTATTGAGTAAGGAAAATGTTAACCAGTGCCTTAAAGAAAAGAAAAGTGTAATTAATGAATATTTTTTTAATTCAATAAAAGTAATGTATTAAATATAATTTTTTTTTTAAATTAGTAATTAAATAATCCTTAACCAGTGCCTATAGAGATCAGTTAAGTAGATCCATTGAGTAATTTTGTTGGTTTTTAGTATGTTAAGTGATGTTATCTCGTATCTATTAAGTTTTGGGCTTTTTGTGATTTTATATTCAAGGTAGACGTCTTCACTTATAACTAGTTGGTTATAGATTAGATGTTTAACAATCAAGTTTTGTTATGTTATTTTTGCCTTATATCCCTTTTGAGTTTGTTATGTGGTAAGCATGTTAAGTGATTTTTTTACATCTATTAAATCTTGAATTTTCTGTAATTTTATATTTAAATTGGATCTTTTCATATATATCAAATTGATTTAAATTGGATGCTAAAGAAAATATAGTACATTAAATGAAGATATTATATTTAATGCTAACTTTAATAAGTTTTGAGTACTCGTAAAAAAAAAACCAACTTTTCATACAATTTTAAAGAAATTGTAAATATTAAATATATATCTCTTGCTCCATTAAGAGGTTATGATGGATATTGTCATTATCATGATTAAAAAATCGAATCAAATCGACCGGTTGAATTGAAAATCGGAGATTTAATTGATCCGGTACATTATATAAAATCAAATATTAACTGAATCGATAGAAAACCGATAAAAATAGGTTTGATATATATTTTTTATAAAAAAATATCAATTTTTTTTTTTATAATTGATGAGATTTAAACCTTTAACCTTTTAGTTATACATTAAAGACCATACCATTAAATCAAACGTATTTTTTTATAAATTATTTACTATATTTAATATTTATTTAACATTAAAATTATTTTTTAAATATTTAAAATCTTATTTAAGTGAACCTGAAACATGAGGTCCAACCAATTTGATCTCTGATCCGATTTTTTTAACAGTGGTCATTACATCAACAATGAAAAATTCATTTAACAATAAGTGCACTTTCTAGCATTAATTTGATTTCTATATCGTATATTGAAAAATATTAATCAGTGTCATTAGGCACTGGTTTAGGTGATATATATACTTACTTTTTTTTTAATTTAATAAAAATAATATATTAAATGCAAAAAAAAAAAATTAATTGCTAATGAAATAATCCTTAACCGATGCCTATAAACACCAGTTAAACGAATCCTTTGTATATTATATATATTGGTTGAGTTATTCAATGTAAAGAGAAAAGAAAATTGAAAAACGATACTGAGTTGTTTATATTCATTGCTCATGCCACTTATACAAAAATTGCACCAAACTTTATAGGGTGGCTGGCTCCATAGACAAGGTTGGGTACAGCATGAAAAACACTAAATTTTATTGGAACCCAAAGTCTTAAATTTCACACATAAAGGTTTTTGGGAATAATTGATAATCTTCTCAACTAATTAAGAAATTAATAGAGAATGGTGTGATTGGTATAATTAATTATAAATGTACTTTAATAGTTTGATATGCATGAACCGGAAAATTCAAGTTCTTTTTTATTTTCATAATTTTTCATTTCGAGTCCGGTTTTGATATATTGATAGTCGATTTTTTAAATTTTACAAATAAGATTAAGAGATTGTTACTTTCTTTTTATTTTATTTTTAAGTATACCTTATAGAATTTGCATTATTTTACTAATTCATTTGTAGAGTTTAAAATTTTCACTAATAATATATGAGATAATTTATCGTTTCTTATAAATGAATATATACCTTACCATCTTCTTAAGAAAGTTAGTATTAATGTGTACAAAGTTAGAGTTGGCAGGTTGGATGAAAGAGAGTTCAATCAAGGACGGAAATCAAATGAAAAGTTGAGAACTAGCTTAGTACGTTTTAATTTGATGGAAGACTCTTAAGTCACGGCTAATAATATTTGGATAGAGTAGAGTTTATGTCTTTCTCATTGTTAGTAACACCGAAAAAAAAAATTATGTTCTTTTTTCTTTCTGGATTATTATTCTATACATCAATGATGATTAGATTTGTTCAAAGGTTTAGTTCGAATTAAGTCAGGTCTGAATAAGAATTTGAGTAATTCAAACCGGTTCGGTTCGGCTCAAATTACTATTCAATAAAGAAAAAATATTTTTATTTAAATTTAATTATAAAATATTTAAATATTAATATAAAATATTTTTTTAATATTTTATGAACAGTAAAATAAATTTTTGGACTGATCCAACCCGACTTGAATTTGTATAAAAAAAAAAATCAGATTACGGCCTGGCCATGAACAAACCTAATGATAATAGAGTTTAGAAAAATGGTTGAAGTCTAAATCTGATCACTTTATCATTTCAATTCGACGATTTTTTAATTTATTTATCCTCATTTTAATGAATTTAATCTTTATATTTTTATTAAATATCGATTTAAGAACAATTAATAACGATATTAAATTTTTACCATCGATTTTGGTCACATGACTTTTTTTTTTTGTTGATGACATATATAGCATGCTAACCTGAATTTTCTTAGCCACACGACACGTATTAGCATAAAAAACCTTTTTTTAGCAAAAAATCCTACAAAATTTATTATAATCAGAATCTAAAAAACTAAAAATTATTAACAATTATTTAATTAAAATAAGATATGATTTTTTAGACGGGTACATGTCCCTTGATAATCCACCTCGTCATGTCATGTTTAGGAGTGTAAACGAGACACTTGTGTTTGCAAATTTGGCTCGAAAAAAGATTCGAACTCTGCTCGGTCATTGTCGAGCTCAAGCAGCTCGAGCTATCGAGCAAGCCGAATTCGAATATCCTAATGCTTGATTCGAGAAGCTCGCGAGCTTAATTGAGCTTTTTTATTTTTAATATATATATATATATATATATATTTTACTTTAAACTAGTATTAAAAAATTTCAATTCGAATCGAACTCGAGCTCGAGCACAAATAATTGAGTTTGAAGTTGAGCATGGAAATCGAGCTTATTTTTTATTAGATAAACGAGCCTACTAGAGCGAGTTCGAGCAGTTCGATTTTTATCTCGAGTCGAGCTCGAGCTCTAAAAGTGAAACTCGATCGAGTTCGAGCCGAGCTTCGAACCTCAAATTTTGAGTCAAGCTCGAGCTTGAGCTTCTTACAGTTTGAGCTCGGCTCGATTACACCCCTAGTCATGCTATTAGAAAAATGCTAGGTCATCCAAATTATTCGCATAATTTAATATTATTATTATTAATTGTGTTTAAATTAATTTTTAATACAAATGTAACGATTAAAATTATTAAAATAAATTAAAATAGAAAGAATAAAATCGTCGAATCAAAATAATAATAATAATAATAATAATAATAATAATAAAATGATCAAATTCAAAAAACTTCAACTTAAAAAGAAAAATCAATAAGCGAGTTTATTAACTTGCAACATGTTGATCCCTTAAATCATAAATAAAGAAGCTAATACTCAATTATTCAAAGTTAACATATTTATTTAAATGAACATGTCATAAATGTATAAATTTGTAACTAGTTAAATTCTTAAATTCCATTATTGATGCATAGTATCATATTTATTTGTATACTAAAAAGATGAGAAAGTTTTAACACTTAAATAGAAGGCATCAAATTTAATTTGCGTCTCTCTAAGTCACTTATTTATAAAGCTCAAGATATGCAAATTTATATCTCATTCCAAGTTACTCTTTTTGACCGAGTCAAATTCATGATTTGTGCATGTATTTTTATGATCAAAGGGGATAGAGTTGAATATTCACCTTTCCCAAATAAAAAAATAATAATAAATCAAAAGAGAAAAAAAGAAAAGGCCAATGAATGGTTTTAGAAAAGAGCAAAAGAAAGGAACTTGAGTTTAGTTCAATTGGTTCATATAATCGTCCTTAAAAGATGGCATTCAGCAGGTCTAAAATTCAAATCTTAGCAAAAGAAAAACGAACGAAATCTTGTCTTAATGGCCAAAAGGCATTGAAATTTTTAGGTTTTGGGTTCCCATTGTATGTGGATTTAATTCAATTTTATGTATATATAGAAAGAAAAAAATATTTCATAAATTAAGAAGGAAGTGGCCCCTTTATGAATCTTGGCCAAAATTGATGGGGAATATGAGCTTACGGATCCAAAATGAACCAAGTCATTATCTGTATTAATTCCATTAGATATGTGCTTGATAAATTATGAACATGTCAACTATCACTTGACCCCTAATGTTCCCAACCATATGCATTTGCCCACATGAGCATCAATTTGAGCCATAAATTTTAGGGTACATAACTTCCCCCTACTACAAATTGCCTCAAGATCACACTATTGAGTCCCATATTTATGTGTTCCTCATTGGTTGATATATATTCATGTAGATTAGGATGAGATCATCCTCTATTTTCAGAGAAAAAAAGTTCATTTTGGTTGGGAATTTGGATAATGACATAGACCAAGCATGTGTGGCTCCATGTGCATGGTGGAACCATGGGGTACCACTTATCACATCATAACACCCTTGAAAAATTCCTATTGTTTATACACTCTATTGTTATAAGTAGACCTCCTAAAGGATCGGATTATCCGTCCGACTCGATAGGTTCGGCTCGAATTTGGTCGGGTATGAGTAAAGTTTTTATAATTCGGGCCGGTTTGGCCCGGCTCGAATTACTATTTATTACATAAAAAATTTTATTTAAATTTAACTATAAATATTAATATAAAAATAATTTTTTAATATATTAATAATTCATTAAAAGTAAAACAGATTTACGAGTCGACCCGGACCTAGCCTGAAACGAACTTGAATAAAAAAAAATTTCAAGCCGCAACCTAACTCGACCATTAGCAGGTCTAGTTATAAGGTACAGTTTACCGAAGACATTGAGAAAAATGAGTCTAACAAAAGATATTTTGGATTCCAAATTGAGAGCTTGCAAGAAGGTGTGTAACACTCTCACCTTGTTTCCACAATCACACAAAAGGTCATAATCATCACATGATGAAAAAGAAATGAAAGTAACATAAGGCAAAGCTTGGGTGTTTAAAACAATGAAAAAAAAATTAAACCAAAAGGAGTTGAATTTGTCGGCCTACCTTCGTATCGTCACGTTTGACCATTGCATACAGAACATTTAGCAGGCTCACAACTATTTAGCAATTACAAACACAAAATACATCTTATCTATACTTGTTAAATCTACAGGCACCCAACAATTAGATATAAATAGATAAGTTCATTGTTCTATAAATGTCTTAATTCTTGATTAAAAGAAAAATTCCACAAGAAATTTATATTTGATTGAATTCGTGTATGTCTCTATTGATGTCTTAATTCTTATGATGGTTAAATTAAGTACTATATGTGGATGTAGCATTTTTGTTTAAAAAAACATTGGAAATTTTTGTCCTATGTATGTTTCATAAGGACCACAAATTGGTACTAGTTTATGAAATTCTTCCAAAGGGATCCTTGAAATATTCTTGCTTGAAAACTGAAAATGAGAGCTCAAAAATGGTGTGAAAAATAATCACCATATGTGAAAAATATGTGAAAGGTTTATTTTATGATAGTAACTAGATCTATCCAAGGGTCGGGTTACTCGTTCAATTTTTTTTCAATTCAGGCCGACTTGACCCGATCTGAATTACTGTTTATACATAGGCAAAGATAATTTTATATTTATACATAGGTCATGGATAAATGCATCCCAATATTTGAACTTAATTAAGATGTTTTATGATATGGAAATTAATTAGAGAAAGAGAAAACAGATGGTTGATACTTGATAGTTTATATTTTCTTTATAAGGAATAACTAGAGTGGTTCCCTTCCTGCTTCATTAGGGACTTTTTTTTTTATTTATATAATTTTAATTATATTAAATAATATTTATTTATTTAAACATTTTAAGTGAAATTTGATAAAATCGTCCTGAACTGAAGAAATTATTTTAATATAAAAATTAAATATTTTAAATTATATTTTCTTTATAAATAAAAAAAATTATTACTAAATCAGTTTTAAATAAAACCATAAATCTATAAAATTATATATATATATTTTTAAATCAAATGATACATTCATCAAAAAATAAACTTTAAGTCGATTTTTTTACCAATCAAATTTCACTTTCTTCGGTTGTAAGAATCCAAATTCGACTAATTACTCCTGCTGGAATTTCTTTTTTTCTTCTCAAATGATAAAAAAATAATTGCAAAATCTTTTTTCACATAATTTTTTTCTATTTTCTTATTAATAACTATTTATTATATAATAATAGATAATAAATATTTTTAATTTATTGGTTCATTTTATAATTCTTTCAAAAAAAAAAAATCACTCTTAATTACACACTTTTCAATAAAAAAATTTCTCTTTTTTTACTAATAATTATTTATTATTATGATAATAAATAATAAATAATTTTTGTTTATTAATTAATTTTGTAATTATTCAAAAAAAAATTGTTCACAGATATGATGGCAGCGGATTGGATATCAATAATTTTTTAAATATCCTAATCCACTTAATTTATCTGAGATATGAATCCGTTTATTATCTGCTTATTATTTGAATATCACTATTCGAATCTGCATCTTATTTAAAGAGCAATATCCGTTGGATATCTGAACCCACTAAATATCCGAATTTATTAAATTATTTTTTTAAAAATAAAAATAAAAATATAAAATTAAATAAAAACTAAATCCTTTATTATTATATTTTTTAATATAAAAATAAAATTTAAGTCGATTTTTTTTACCAATCAGATTTCACTTTCTTCAGTTATGGGAGTACAAACCGATCAATTACTCCTGCTAGTATTTATTTTTTTCTTCTCAAAAGATAAAAAATAATAACAAAATCTTATTTTCACATAAATCTTTTTCTATTTTCTTATTAATAATTATTTATTATAATAATAGTAGATAATAAATATTTTCAATTAATTGGTTCATTTTGTAATTCTTTCAATATTTTTGTTTATTAGTTAATTTTGTAATTCTTAAAAAAAAAAAAAAAAGGGTCATTAAGGATGGTAATGGATCGGATATCTGCAAGTTTTAAATATCCGAATCTGAATCCTCATCCGATTTAAAGAGCATTTTTCGTCGAATATTTGAAACCGCTAAATATCCAAATTTATTAAATCATATTTAAAAAATAAAAATATAAAATTAAGTAAGAACTAAATATGTAAATAGAATGGATAACGGATTTGAATATCCGACACTATCCGAAATAAAATTAAAGCGGATACGAATGACGGATATTCAAAGATTCATACCCGAATTCACTGCGGATAGTAGATTCAATATCCGAATCCGCAAATTATTCAAATTCGTAATATCCGAATCTAAAAAAATCCAATTATAAAAGTTAAAAAATTTATTTTCTTATTATAATTATATATTATAATAACTTCAAAGTATAAATATTTTTAGTTCATTAACCTATTTTGTAATTTTCATAAAACCTGAAAAAAAAAAAAAAAAAGGGGAAAAAAGACAGCTGTTGCTGTCTGAGGCTTCCCCTGCTAATAGATATTTAAATATGCATTCGAACATTATTAAAAATAAAAATAAATTCTCAAATTTTTATTGCATTAAGTTAATATTATATATTTTTATTTTATTATAATAATAACCTTGATGTAATTATGAATTATTTAAATTCCATTAAAACTCTTTAGTTGATTGATATAATTTGTAGAAAATACTTATTTGGATTTATTTGGATGAGATAGATGATAAACACTTAAGAAAATGCTATCTTTAATAATTCTCACCAATTTTCAAAATTAATGGGTATAATTAATCACAATGAAATAAAAAGTTCATAACCTTAATTTCATGTAATAAAATATAAAAAATTTATTTTTAATTTTTATAAAATTCTAGAGCTTATTTGGATATATTTTTTTATAATAAAGGTTCAAATAATTTGATTCCTTAGCATGCATGATCTCATTCTCTACAATTTATTCAAAATCTTAATGTATTAATGGTCAGAAAAAAAATTCCCTACGAATATGAGAAATTTGAATCTTAGATCTTTACTTAAAGAGACTAGTGAAATTTGTTAGGTCAGTTTTGAGTTGTTATTTTTATGATAAGAAAATGATGATAGAAGAGAGTGCTGGGCTTTTTTATGTGAATTTTTTTTTTTTTTTTGTGTAAGACGACTTAATTTGGAGATTCGATTCGGTAAAAATTGTTACGAATTTGAAAAAAACAATTAAGAGCCTTTTTGTTTTATTTTGGTCCAAATTGTGGGTTATATATATATATATATATATAAATATATATTGTATTTAAAGGTTCGTAGCATTGTTTTTTGAATTTGGCAGCTGTCACACATGTACTTTTCTCCTTGAATAAAAAAAAAATTACAATTCCGTAAAAATAAACATATTGATAAAATTATGTAAATTCTTGTGTCATTTTTTTTTTCTTTCTTGTGTTTGTTTTTTTTTTTTTTTATGTATTTTTCTTTGTTCCCAACAGTGAGATAGCATTTTCTTTTATCTAGACATTTAAAAAATGAGATATATGCAAGTTGTCAATTTTGGACCCATTGATTGCTGGTAGTTTATGAGTTCACCAAAGAGATTGGGATTCTTTGCCTTTAAAACTCGAAGTGAGAGTATGTAACAGTGTTTCCTCGTAGTTACTCTAAGGTCATAGTCACCCTAAAACATGATACACATGAAAACTTTATGTCACCATATAACATTAAAATAATGAGTTAATTTTGTGTTCCCAATGGATAGCTCCCTTTAGTTTTCTTCAAACAACCGAAAAAGAATTACGGGTGATTATAGAACAATTCATGAATATGATCTCGAAGAATTTATTTATAGATTGAATTATTCGTTCAATTTGATAGGTCTGGTCCGAATAATATCAGGTTTGGGATAAGTTTTATAAATTCGAGCTAGTGCCGCATGGTCCAAATTACTATTTAAATAATAAAAAATATTTTTATTTAAATTTAATTATAAAATATATTTTTTTTATATATTTTACATAGTGAAACAAGCTTTCGGACCAGGCTCAGGTTGAGAATTGGGCAAGTAAAAAAAATTATTCGAGCTCGAGTGCAGCCCATGGACACTTCAAATTACGAGTTGTCATTTTTAAGAATATAATACTCAAATAAGTCCTCGAAATTTACTCAAAATAAAAATAATCCATCGATCTTTTCAATAAACTTTTATTTTATTGTATTTATATCCATTAAATTTTAAAAATGAATGAATAAAGTTTAATTGTCAAAATTTTAATATATTACTAGAATTTTTCCCCCGCTTCGCAGGGGATTTTTTTTTTTTAATATTTATAAATTTTGAATTAAGTTAACAATCACAAATAAATTTAAGTTTAATCATATTAAATAATAATCATTTATTTAAATAATTTTTTATGTTTTAATATTTTAAGTAAATAAATTTAGAGTTAAAATCGAATCACTATGACAAATTATGCAAAATCTGAGATAAATTGAGATACGACATAAACACAGCATGAGAAAGTAATTAAAATACGACACGACACAAATACACAAACGTGTCAAATTATACATAAAACGAATTATTAACGTTTAAAATTTTATATAAATTTTTTATGCATGAAAAATAATACAAACACGAATACACAAAATTTTCACATTTTTTTTCTCTTTCTTTTCTTTCCTCTTTCTTTCCCCTTCTTCCTTTCCTTCTTCACCCTAAAAAAAACACTTGTCATCACTTAAGGAATTAGTGTAGTCAAATTTATATTATAGTTAGATTCCCTCAGATATTTGTTATTTAGTTCATCCAAATAAATCTAAGTAAGTATTTTATATAAATTATATCATCCCACTAAAAAGATTTTAACGAAAAAATTAAATATTTTATACCGTCAATGTTTATAAAATAAAAGTTTATAACCTTAATTTCATACAATAAAAGATCGAAAGTTTATTTTCATTTTTGAATAAACTTCTATGGCTTATTTGGATATTATGCCTCATTTTTATGGATAATTTTATATGTACTTAGACATATTTATGGGCTAGGCTACTTGTCCAATTCAAATTGGATCAGACTTAGGATAGATTTTTACTTTTTAAGGATCTGGGCCAACCCGATCAGTTCGGATTACTATTCACATAATAAAAAATATTTTTATTTAAATTTAATTATGAAAATATAAATATTAAGATAAAAATATTTTTTTTAATATTTCAATATATTTTAAGTAATAAAACAGGTTTCTGGGCACGACCCGACCCGAGCCAAGTCTGGACAAGCAAATTTTTTTTATCTAAACCGGCCTGACTCGGCTCATTAACACCTTTATATGTACTACTCTTTCTGTCCAATTAAATTGCACAATTGACTTTTTTATTTCGAAAATGTTTAATTTTGATCTCTATCGTTTTTAACATTTCAATTAATTAAATTTTATAAAAAATATATATTTTAAAACAGATTCATTCAAAGTTTTTAATTAATATTTTGTATATTTTTATTGATGATAAATATAAAATAATAAGCGGTCAAAGTTAAAAAAAAATTATCAACAGAAGTTAAAATTCGATAATTTTATTGAAACACAAAAAGCATTAGTGAATTAAAAATCGTATTTTTTTAACAACGTAAACAACGTGATTTTGTACTAAATATCAATTTTATTTTATTTTACATATGTTTCAATTCAGCCTAAACAAAATTGCTTATATTTATTACATATATTAATCTAATAAGTAAATTAAAATATGTAAAAAAGAATATAAACTATATATACTTGTATTGAATTTAATTGTTTTACTCAAAATTCTTTCTCAAGTATATGATTAAATAAAAGGACCCAAAAGTTGATCCATTTTGTTTAATTCTGGTTTTATTTTTGAGTTTTCCTTAAAACCAAATCAAATTATAAATAGCCTCTAATAGAAATCGAATTCTATTTTTCGTTTTGCATTTCCATTTTTTTTTACAAAGTTTTTATACCCATTTTACTTTACTTTCTATATATACTAGGATGAGATTTTCGCTACGTATAATTGTATACTTTGACCCGATCCAATTCGAACCAAACTTGTTGAATCGAACGGGTTACCCGACCTTTGAGCAGGTCTAGTACTAATCCAATTCTACTCTATCAGTTTTCACCTGTTGATCTTCTAGGTATCATTTACAATAGTGATCATTGTCTCCAATCTCAAGCTTAATTAGAATTCAATTTTTTATTTTTTATTTTTACAAAAATTACTAGAATTTCATTGGTTTAGCTTGCACCATAAGAATTGTTTTCCTTCTATTTCCCCATTCGTTAACGGTATTAACCAATTTGTGTATTATTTTTCTTTTTGGCAAATCAATTCGTCTACTATTGGTGCAAGGATTCACAAATTATTGTTGGAGAAGAAGGAAATATTTTTTAGAAAACAAAATTTTCGACTTGAACTTCGAGTTTAGTTCAGTTAGTTCATACAGTTATTTTTAAGAGGTGACATTCAATAAATTTGATATTCGAATCCCAATATTTACAACCGTTTACCTTATCCTCAAACTGCGACCTCATTGATTTATAAAAAAAAAAAACATCAACCTCCGTATAGCACCACATTAAAGCGAAACCCTCTAAATTAAAGAGGTAGTTCAAATCAAATAATTCTATATGTTTTCAAGTACTATGTTTCTTCTCATATATAAGTATATGAATACGGTACAACTACGGTTCAATCCAATCTTTTTCTTATACTTAGAAAATTATATCATCATATATATATAATACGAATATTTAAAAAAAACAATGAGTCAAATTAACTTTAAAGTTTCAAACTATGTTTTATAGTTTTCTTGAGTTTCCAACTGTTTTCTTCTCTTTCATAACCCTGTTACGGTGTTTCTCACCAAAATCGGGTATGAAAAGTGGTCCAAAAAGGACCAATTCCTTGACCCGCAGACAAATAGAAGGACACGAATAAATGAAGCCAGCTAAACATGGGACCCCATATATAAGATCAATCATCAATCACCAATCAGAATCACCGATCATCCATTGGCCATGGGCCATGGCCATTCAAAAAAGGCTAGCTTAGCTTAAATCCGATTGTTTGTTTATTCATATCGAATTTATATTATTATTTTTTTATAATTATATTTAAATTATTATATATTTATATAAATTTTAACACGTTAATAATTCGTATTATATATTTTTTGACTCGTTCGTTTATTCGTATTGTATTCATATTATTTGTTTCATGTTTTGACATATTTTAATTATTTTTTTAAATATTATATTTGTATCGTATTAGGTCTAATTTAACCTTAGCTCACATGCTCTTCCTTCATCCAGCCTCCACTCTCCCCTCCGCTCATCAAGGAACTCAGCAACAACAAGAAGCATTCATACTTTTTCCAATCTTTTTCTATGATTCTTCTATCTTCTCTTTTTCCCCTTTATTCTTTTTTTTTTTTTTACCTAATTTTTTTAACTCCTAATCTTATTTTATTCTTTAATCTTTGCTTGCGGAGTGATTGGCGGATGCACAACCCTTATTTTTATTATTTAAAGAAAAACATTTGTTTATTGCTTAAGGATTTGTTTAAAAATGTTGGATAAAGGGATAGGGCATGTGACAATGCATGGCTAAAGTAGCTGTACGACTAGGTTTAGATTTGTCCCCAACCCAACCGATTCAAATTTGAAATGTTTCAAACTCAAAATAATTCGAATAATTAATTTAAAATAATCTAAATTTAAATTAAATATAATTTTATTTAAAAAATATTAATTTAATAAAAATAATAACTATAACATAAAATATTAATTTATTTTAATTTTATAACTTGTAATTACTATTTTTTAGTATGATAAAGTATTAAATTATCATTTGGTATGTATAAATTGATTTTATATTTGTTCTCTTCTTTATATGTAAAATAATACAGTGATTGTACATGTACAAATAAAGTACAAAATCTATGATTATACTGTTATGACAATTGATCTTTTACTATGTGATTAGTTGAAACTTTTGAATTGCATTGTTCTTTAGTTGTTTTTTTTTTTTTTTGGAGAACGAAGACAAATATTGTTAAAAAGATTTTTTTTATAACTATTTTCGATGCTTTGATCAATGTTCTAAGAGATATTACATTAGAGTTTGTTAATGAATGATAATTTCAAATGATTTTTTTTTTTTTTTAAATTGGTGTCAATAATTCTTAAACAAAAAAAAAAATTTACACTAACATGTTAATCTTTCACTGATAAAGACTTGGCATAGAAAAATTTGAAATAAACTTTGATTATATGTTAAAATAATTTTTTAAATACATAATAATTTCTTTAATAAATTAATAAAATATTAGATCAATTATAATAATCTTATAATAAGATTTAAAATATATTAATATATTTTAATTGTCATAGATATATTTATATAATCTTACAACACCTTTTATCATTATATATGTTATTTAAAATACAAGTATTATTTTTATTTTAAAAGCATAATTTATTCTCATGTAATTTAGAATAAAGTACATAAAATAGATGGTTAATAATGATATATGTATTTTATCATAATGATTTGTATGTTATGTTATAATAATATCTTATCACGTAATTTAGATAAAATATTTATATAATCTCTTATCAGTATACTTATACATGTTATTTTAGGATAAATATGTTGTTTTTAATTTTAAATATATAATCTCTTAAGTCTTATTGTCATAACGATTTTTCGGACCGCTACGACGAATTTGATGAAAACACAAAAAATGGAGTCGCCACCAATCTTTTTTGCTAGGTGTGATTGGCCACCTATTAAAACCGATTTTAGCAAAATATTTTAAAATTAATTAAAACATTTTTAAAACCAATTTCGAAGTCCGCGCTTTGAACCAGAGAGAAAACAAAATCGGGTTCGGGAGTCGGTTACGTACGGGGAAGGATTAGCACCCCCGCAACGCCCGTTTAGAAAACGGTACCACTTGATCACGTGTTATCTTAAATCTCGGTTTAATGGATTTAACATCGGTATTTAAAACTAATTCTCTTTTCCTTTATTTTATTTTATTAAAAAAAACATGTTTATTATTATTTTTTTGAATTTTCTTGAACTGTTTTTAATTTTTAAAAATCGAAAGTGAACATAAATTTATTATCGAAAATACTCATTAAATATTCCCGACACTCTCGGTGGTATTTAACGAGATCTTCTCACCTCAAGACATCTCAAGCATCACAACCGTGATATCTTTCGAATTCCGTCGTCGGCAATTTACATCCATTTTTTTTTATCTAAATGCGTATGATGCGAATATTTAAATATCGGATGCATACGGCTTAACACATAACTATAAAATTAAACATGCGAATCGTAATATTAAAAACACGAGCATGGCAAAATATCGAGCGCAATAAACATTCGCTCTTTATTCATTTTTTTTTATTTTGATTATTTCCATTTTTTTTTAAACGAAAACGAATTTTTGTGTCGAGCATGTCGCCAAATATTCCCACCACTCGTGGTGATATTTAACGAAACTCTCTCACCTCAAGATATCTTAGGAATCACTACCGTGACGTCCTTCGAATTCCGTCGTCGGTTATTCGTATTTATTAAAAACTTTTTTTGAAAGGTAAATTAAAATGCTTTTAATAATTATTTCCGAAATAAAAACAATTATCTATGTAAGAGTAATTCCCGAATCACTCCGATACTTTCGATAGTGTTTCGATTATTATTCTTACTCGGACCATTTCGAAGAACGATCGATACTCTGACCATCCGAGAAAGAGATCCGTTTTCAGAGAATTTTATTTACCGAAAATAATTTTAAAAGACATGTATTAATTTAAAAAAAAATATTTTTATAATTTCAAAATCGAAATCGAACAATAAAAATACGTCGAATGCTAGACAAAAATAAATAAATAAAAATAATAATATAAAAAATATCATACCTGAAAAATGACGAGAATCCGAAATTCAAAATGCCGGACTTTGATCTCCGTAAAATCACCTGAAAATGTTAAACTAAAAAAAATCAAAACTTCAAAAACGATCATCATGAATTTTTTTTATATATATTTTTTCCCTTTTTTTTTATTTTTTTTTTATTTTTAATATTTTTGATTTTATTTTAATTTATTTTTTTATTTTTTTCTTCCTTTTTTTTATTTTTTATTTTTATTATTGATTTCTTTTTTTCTTTTTTTCTTCTTTTCTTTTTCTTTTTTTTCTTTTATTGGCCTGGCCCAAAACCAGGCCTGCTGAGCCAGGCCTGGTTCTGGCCTGGCCTGCTGGGCCAGGCCTGGCCCAGCTTTTCTCTTTTTTTTTTTTTTTTTTTTTTGGGGGGCGGGTGGACCCGCGCGGACCTCGGGTCGGATCTGGGTCCAGGCGCGGATCCTCCCCGCGTTAAACGGCGCCGTTTCGGCGCCACAAAAAACGGCGTCGTTTCGACGCCTGTCTCTCTCCCTCTCTTTTTTTTTTTTTGACCCGGGTCGGGTGCGCGGACCCCGGGTCGACCCGCGGGTCCACGCGCGGACCCTGGTTAAAACGGCGTCGTTTTGACGCCAAATTTTTTTTTTTAAAGAAGGCGGGTGACCCGCGCGGACCCCGGGTCGACCCGCGGGTCGACGCGCGGGTCATTCGACCCGCTCCATTGGGGGGCTATAAATAGCCCCCCTTTTTTTGTTTTTTCAGTTTTTTTTTTTTTTTTTTCTTCTTCTCTCTCTTCTTTCTCTCTCTCTCTCTAAAACCCAGAAACCCCCCCCAAAACCCAGATTCCGGCAGTCGGCACCGTGCCGGCCGCCGTCCATCGTCGCCGGTCGCCGTTCGCCGGCGGCCGGTGATTACCAAAATACTTTCTCCCGAACCGCCTCGACCTCCTCTTCTCAGATTCGGGCTCCGTTTTGCCCGAATCCCCGCCGAAGTCCGTAGATCTAGGTTTCAAAACCCTTTGTTGGTTTTGTTGTTTTTTTTTTTGGTTGGTGTGTTTTTTTTGTGTGCAGGTTTTTGGATGTTTTTCTTGTGTGTGGGGGGGGGGCGGTCTGTTTTTTAGCTCCAGGGAGGGTCCGAACCTAGTGAAGGCTCGGATCTGGGTTTTTTTATTTTTGGCCTTTTGAAGAGGACCCAGATCTGGGTTTCGGACCCCAGATCTGGGGTTTTTGGTAAAAGGGGGGGTCCGAATCTGGTTTCTTTGAATCAGGGGGCCTCCTCCTCCGTGGGGGATCGGATCTGGGGGGTCCGAATCGGGCCCTCCTCTCCTCCCTCCTTCTCCTTTTTTTTTTGTTCGGATTTGGGGGGTTTTTATGGTGTGGGTGGAGTGTGGGCTGGTGGTGGCGTGTTGGGGTGTCTGTGCAGGGTTGGTGGTGGCTGCCGTGTCTGGTGGCTGGCGTGTGGCAGAGGGCTGTCAGGGTGATGGTGGCTGGTGGCAGGTTAGGGTTAGGTTGGGGCTAGGGTTTCTGGTTTAGGGTTAGGGTTTCTGGTTAGGGTTAGGGTTTCTGGTTAGGGTTAGGGGAAATGGGCCGGCTGGGCTGATGGGTTTGGGCCCACTGGTGGCCCAGTTTGGGGGTTGAGGGGTTGGGCCAGTTGGGCATTGGGCCTGGTGTTTACAGATTGGGCCTGCTGAATAGCAGGCCCGGTTCGTACTTGGTCCGGGTCGGATTCGAACCCGACCCGGACGAAAATTGGTTATTACAGCTGCCCCTCTTTGCACATTGCTGAGAATCAGGAATAGGGCAAAGAAAGTATAACCAATTTTGTCCGGTTATTGAGATCCATTTTTAGCGAGGTTCTATCATCTGGAAAATAAATTGCTCCTCTAATCAGAGGCTCTATCACTTGGGAAAATAAATTGCTCCTCTAATCAGAGGCTCCATCACTTGAAAATAAATTGCTCCTCTCATCAGAGGCTCTATCACTTGGAAAAATAAACTGCTCCTCTAATCAGAGGCTCTATCACTTGAAAAATAAATTGCTCCTCTAATCAGAGGCTCCACAACTTTGAAAATAAATTGCTCCTCTCATCAGAGGCTCTACAACTTTGAAAATAAATTGCTCCTCTAATCAGAGGCTCTATCACTTGAAAAATAAATTGCTCCTCTAATGAGAGGCTCCACAACTTTGAAAATAAATTGCTCCTCTAATCAGAGGCTCTATCACTTGGAAAGATAAATTGCTCCTCTCATCAGAGGCTCCACAACTTTGAAAATAAATTGCTCCTCTAATCAGAGGCTCCATCACTTGAAAAATAAATTGCTCCCCTCATCAGAGGCTCCATCACTTTGAAAAATAAATTGCTCCTCTAATCAGAGGCTCCACAACTTTGAAAAATAAATTGCTCCTCTAATCAGAGGCTCTATCACTTGGAAAGATAAATTGCTCCTCTCATCAGAGGCTCCACAACTTTGAAAAATAAATTGCTCCTCTAATCAGAGGCTCCACAACTTTGAAAATAAATTGCTCCTCTAATCAGAGGCTCTATCACTTGGAAAGATAAATGAACTTCGAATTTTTTTTGACAATGAGTTTGAACACAACTTAGATCATCACCTCACTTACTACCTTAGTCTTACGAAAGTGAAGACTCACTCTGGATATCCCCCTCTCTTTCTCGTTTAGTTTTGAAATTCCTTGCCAGATTCTTCGGATATCGCCACTCGACTAATCATACCGAGGCTCGACCTTTGAGTTTGACTTCGCAAGAATTGAAAATGGTACCCGAAGGTTTTGAAAAATGTCATTTTGAAAGATGCTACCCGGAGGTTTTTGGATACAGATACTTGGAGGTCTGAAAATGTTACTTCTTTGAAAGTGGTGCCCGGAGGTCTTATTCTAGACTTTGAGAATGATGCCCCGAGGTCTTGAAAACATGACTTTTCTTTGAAAATGGTGCCCGGAGGTCTTATCCGTGATTTTTGAGAATAGTGCCCGGAGGTCTTGAAACAGGTGCCCGGAGGACTTTAAAAATGTCTTTTCTTTGAAAATGGTGCCCGGAGGTCTTATCCATGCTTTTCGAGAATAGTGCCCGGAGGTCTTGAAAGAGGTGCCCGGAGGTCTTAGAATAGGTGCCCGAAGGTCTTCTTTCTTCCTAACTTTCCTTCTCTTTTGCTGTGCCCGGAGGTCTTGAAAATGTAACTTGGAGGTTTTAAAACGGATGCCCGGAGGTCTTCTTTTTTTTAATTTTCTATCACTTTGAAAATAAATTGCTCCTCTAATCAGAGGCTCCACAACTTTGAAAATAAATTGCTCCTCTCATCAGAGGCTCTACAACTTTGAAATTTAAATTGCTCCTCTCATCAGAGGCTCTACAACTTTGAAAATATAAATTGGTTTCCTGTGCCCGGAGGACCTTTTTTTTTTTTAATTTCCTTTTTCTTTTGCTGTGCCCGGAGGTCTTAAAAATGTAATCCGGAGGTTTTTTTTTAAAACGGATGCCCGGAGGTCTTCTTTTTTAATTTTCCATCACTTTGAAAAATAAATTGCTCCTCTAATCAGAGGCTCCACAACTTTGAAAATAAATTGCTCCTCTCATCAGAGGCTCCACAACTTTGAAAATAAATTGCTCCTCTCATCAGAGGCTCTACGACTTTGAAAATAAACTCTTTTCTTGTGCCCGGAGGACTTAAAAGAGGTAACCCGTATCTTTTTTTTATTTCCTTTTTCTTTTGCTGTGCCCGGAGGTCTTAAAAAATGTAACCCGGAGGTTTTTTAAAACGGATGCCCGGAGGTCTTCTTTTTTAATTTTCCATCACTTTGAAAAATAAATTGCTCCTCTAATCAGAGGCTCCACAACTTTGAAAATAAATTGCTCCTCTCATCAGAGGCTCCACAACTTTGAAAATAAATTGTTTTTCCTGTGCCCGGAGGACTTAAAAGAGGAAACCCGGAGGTTTTAAAAGAGGTGCCCGGAGGTCTTGGTGATCATACCTGAAGATCATATCTTGGAAGAAAATCTCACTGGATGTTCGAATTCAAATGTCAAAATTTCAAATAGTCAATGTCATGCATGAAATGCGAATGTCATGCGATGTCAATGCGTATGCCCCTGATGATGCATGTGCAAGTACCTTCGGATACTGTACACATTTTACGACACGATGCAGATGCAAAACTTAATAAATATGCGAATGTTCATGAATGATGCGAATGTTCCCAATTGTTTTTCTTGATCTCGGTTTAGCTTTTCAAATTGTTCTTCCTCTTTGAAACAGAGTGTATCCTGAAACGCTCGTGCCTCGTAAGAGATCAACCCTTTTCTTCACTGGAACTATCTCCTTTGCCCCGATAGTTTTTTCAGATCAACTGGAATCCGAGTGTTCATTTCTTATACCTCAATAGTTCCATACCTCTGGGCCAGAAGAACCTTCGTCTTATGCCAACATCGAAAATGGTTTCTTCCAAAAATATTTTCATTTATCTGCTTTTGCTTGCCCTTTTTTTTTTTTTAAAAGTGTTTGCTTATTCACTGAAAACTTTTGAGCTGAAAATGTTATCCTCATGTTGTGATATCCAAATCTCTTGAAGATTGATGATCACTATTAGAAGTTTTTCTGAGTGTCAATTCGGATTTTTCAAATTGAGTCGGAAGGCTTGGTACCACAAGATTTTGGTTGATCCAAGGAGACTTCACAACAGGAAAAATGTATATCCTTTCTAGACTCACAAGTGGAACAGATTTTATAGAACATGATTTTTTGGACTCAAACAAATTCAACCTTCTTTTAGTTTCCAAATTATGGCATTTTGACAAACGTCAAGACTAGCTGGGATATTCAAACTGGAGAATTGATTCTAGAAAGGAAAACGGTCTCAGCTTTTAAAGTCAAACCTCCAAACGAGCGTTGACAGTTTTGGGATGTTTTGGAATTCCCAGATGTTTCTTAACTTCTTGAAAATGACCTCTTCTTTTGTTATGGCCTCGATAATACCATAAGCAGCACCGAAATTCTCCCATTTTACTCTAGACTGCCCGTGTCGGGTTTTCATCCTAGAGTCTCCTTCTTTCCATTTTTCATTTCATTTTTTTTTCTTAAATGTTTCACCATGCATTCAAGAAATCAAGACTTATCCAAAAAGATTTTTAACCAGAAAAGAGACCGAAGTCTCATGCATTTCTCTAAGAATAGACTCATCAATTTAAATGACCATGCTCGATCGAAATGGTCTTTTCCAGGTACGTAATGTAGGCCGAGGTTCGAGGTACTGAAAGAAAGATAGATAGGCCCAAACATGTGTTTAAGGTGATCAAATCAAGGATCATTTCATGAGGAGGATTCTCTTCGAAACACTTGTCTTTTCTGAGCTTTTCTCTTTATTCGATGATTTTCATCCGTTTTTTTCTTCCTTTTCTGTTTTTGCTTTCATCTTTCTTTCTATCTCCTTTTTTTTTTTTTTGCATCTTTATTTTGACAAGGTGAGCCCGTAGTCATTTGGAAGCTCAGATTCCTCTTTGATTCACGACATTCTTTTTCATTTTTGAACCAAGACTCCACTATCCGTGACCTTTGAAAAGATCCTTCCTCGAATTTGCCCCCCTAGTGTGGAGGGTGATCCTTGATCGGGGTTGAAAGAACAAAAGTATTCACTAGGCTCAAAAGGGGTAGCAAAAGGATATTTTCTATTTTGTGAGAGGATGATGAAAGATGGCCATTTTTCATCTCGAACACAAGCACGTAAATCGAAGAGTCATTCCTTAGAGGAAAATAATGAAAAGTTTTTTTTTTCTTTCTTGAAACCGTCTTGAATTTCATAAATGCATGATGTCACACTCATTTTTCTTTTTTTTTTTCATTTTTTCTTTTCTTTTTTTTCATTTTTTTCATTTTTTTGATGCATGCTCCGGAATTACTCCATCTTTATCCACCACGCGTCTTCCGTATCTACAAATGATGCACCATTTGATTGGTCATACAAATGAGAATTCGTATCATAACGAGGAACACCTCGAGTCTTTTTGCTCTCCGAAGGGACAAGAAAGAATATGGCTCGAAAACAGCTTTTTCTAGGAACACGAGAAAATCAGGTTTAATCATTGTTACCTGAGACGTTAATCATGAAGTGACGTCTGGGCAACTCTTGTTTTGTGGTTACAAAAAGGGATGTGAATGGTTTTGGAATAACCTTGACACACATCAATTTACCATAATCCAGATTCTTGAAAAGGTTTCACTTGCTTGAGACACAAAAAAAAAAAAACTCGGATTTTTTTCAAAAATTTTGTTCCATTGCTCATAACCTAATCTAGGATCTGCATTTTTCTTATTGCAATGACTGTGGTTTCTGAAATTCAACAATATGTTCCTGGAAGCATTGACTGTTCCAACTCAAAGGATTCAAGCATAGGTAAGTCCGAAAGAGATGGGAAGGGTGTTGGGTCGTTTCTAACATTGATCATCAATAATCTCAAGATATTTCATCATTTCTTAGCGTGAAGAAAGACTTTTTTCTTTTAAGAACGGGCTCTTCAAAATCAAGAATTTCCTTAATGTTTATTCTTGCAAATTAAAATTAAAGCACAACAAACACAAAGCTTTTGAAATTCAAAATTTATTTATTTTATGAGGATGCCAACATAAGACAAGTGCTTTCATGATGAGGCATAGAACTACATGCATATTCCTCAATGCTTGCCGACATGCTTTTAATGGTAACCATTCTCATCTTCCAAACCCGTGGCGAAGAAACAGATTCATGGCAATGCGGATTTCCACTGTTCGACTAACTCTGGAGTCGAAATGCAATCACGGACAAAAACCTTCAATCTTTTCCTTCAGTTGTCTGCATGCTTCAGTTTTCAAAACTAAACCGACTTCTTTTTTTTATTCCTCAAGTGTGCTTCATGATGCATGAGCTATGAATGCCGCGAATGTAACACGATGCCCATATGATGCATGTAAAGAATAAACAAATTAATGCATAAGTATATACAATGAGTGACCATGTATGTCACGAATGCATGACCTTATTGTTATGACTGCAATCACGATGTCGATATGATGCATGTAAAGAATAAACAAATTAATGCATGAGCATGTACAATGAGTGACCATGTATGTCACGAATGCATGACCTTATTGTTATGACTGCAATCACGATGTCGATATGATGCATGTAAAGAATAAACAAATTAATGCATGAATATATACAGAAAACTATTCATGATTTGGACTGAACTTGATCATTCAACAATTTTACTGCACAAACTTTACCCCCAAATTCAATCCGCAAAATTTTTTTCTTTTTAAAATTTTTTTTTTTTTTAAAAAATGTTTTTTTTTCGTAAAAATCAAAATATTATTTTCACAAACCAATTTTTATCAAAAACTTTTGTGGTAATGGGTCTTATTATGGCACTGATGTCCAAATATTTACTCAACACTACCGGTTTGCAATTCTCATTTAATCAACAACAAATGTTTATGCAATTTTTCAAATTAGATTATTATCACCGTGAAATAAAAAATACAACTATAAATGTACATGCTTTATTTACAAGTGCATTAGTGCATGAAATGTACGAGATGTACGAAAAGAAAGAATTTTCATATTTACAAACTCAAAAAGTTAACGAACATTTGCTCCGATAGTATCAACTTATTTAAGCACCACGGTGCCTCCGGAGCGAAAAATGAAACTTATTACGGGTAGCACGATGTACGTTCATCATTACCCGATTTACAGTGTTTGTTCGGAGTGTAAACAAATAGCGAAAGATCACAATGTTCCTTCCTAATTTCGAGGATATCCGATCGAAAATTTGATATGGCTCTACTCAAGTTCACTACATGAGGTTGAGTTAGGTTCTAAAAGGCACCAAATTGCTCCTTACTGTCGCCCGTGAAGGCTAGTAAGGCATCCCGATTTAAAACGGGTTCAATTTGTTGGAGTATATTTTCCAGGCTTATGCGGAGGTTATTGCCTCACGAAAGCGTAGGTACTTTATTACTCCGAAAGTGTTTCGCTAGCCCATGCGGAGGTTATTGCCTCACGAGAGCGTAGGTACTTTACTTTCACCTAAAGGGATAAAGCTCGGGCATAGAGCTTATGTATGAAATGCACGTGCTCGTATGTGAGAAGGAAAAAGCAAACCTTCGACTATTTGTCTACGACTCTTTATTCTAAACACTCCACGATTAAAAAAAAATAAACGACATAAAAAAAAAAAAATATGAATCAAGAATTAACAAATATCAAAGTGTAATTGCAGGTAAAATAAAAATAAAGAAAGAAAAAAAATAAAAAATAAAGAGAATTAAAATTAAATATCGGTTAAATCCATTAATTCGAGATTTTAAAATAACACATGATCAATTTGTGGCTCGACTCTCAAAGGGTCCCCAGTGGAGTCGCCAAGCTGTCATAACGATTTTTCGGACCGCTACGACGAATTTGATGAAAACACAAAAAATGGAGTCGCCACCAATCTTTTTTGCTAGGTGTGATTGGCCACCTATTAAAACCGATTTTAGCAAAATATTTTAAAATTAATTAAAACATTTTTAAAACCAATTTCGAAGTCCGCGCTTTGAACCAGAGAGAAAACAAAATCGGGTTCGGGAGTCGGTTACGTACGGGGAAGGATTAGCACCCCCGCAACGCCCGTTTAGAAAACGGTACCACTTGATCACGTGTTATCTTAAATCTCGGTTTAATGGATTTAACATCGGTATTTAAAACTAATTCTCTTTTCCTTTATTTTATTTTATTAAAAAAAACATGTTTATTATTATTTTTTTGAATTTTCTTGAACTGTTTTTAATTTTTAAAAATCGAAAGTGAACATAAATTTATTATCGAAAATACTCATTAAATATTCCCGACACTCTCGGTGGTATTTAACGAGATCTTCTCACCTCAAGACATCTCAAGCATCACAACCGTGATATCTTTCGAATTCCGTCGTCGGCAATTTACATCCATTTTTTTTTATCTAAATGCGTATGATGCGAATATTTAAATATCGGATGCATACGGCTTAACACATAACTATAAAATTAAACATGCGAATCGTAATATTAAAAACACGAGCATGGCAAAATATCGAGCGCAATAAACATTCGCTCTTTATTCATTTTTTTTTATTTTGATTATTTCCATTTTTTTTTAAACGAAAACGAATTTTTGTGTCGAGCATGTCGCCAAATATTCCCACCACTCGTGGTGATATTTAACGAAACTCTCTCACCTCAAGATATCTTAGGAATCACTACCGTGACGTCCTTCGAATTCCGTCGTCGGTTATTCGTATTTATTAAAAACTTTTTTTGAAAGGTAAATTAAAATGCTTTTAATAATTATTTCCGAAATAAAAACAATTATCTATGTAAGAGTAATTCCCGAATCACTCCGATACTTTCGATAGTGTTTCGATTATTATTCTTACTCGGACCATTTCGAAGAACGATCGATACTCTGACCATCCGAGAAAGAGATCCGTTTTCAGAGAATTTTATTTACCGAAAATAATTTTAAAAGACATGTATTAATTTAAAAAAAAATATTTTTATAATTTCAAAATCGAAATCGAACAATAAAAATACGTCGAATGCTAGACAAAAATAAATAAATAAAAATAATAATATAAAAAATATCATACCTGAAAAATGACGAGAATCCGAAATTCAAAATGCCGGACTTTGATCTCCGTAAAATCACCTGAAAATGTTAAACTAAAAAAAATCAAAACTTCAAAAACGATCATCATGAATTTTTTTTATATATATTTTTTCCCTTTTTTTTTATTTTTTTTTTATTTTTAATATTTTTGATTTTATTTTAATTTATTTTTTTATTTTTTTCTTCCTTTTTTTTATTTTTTATTTTTATTATTGATTTCTTTTTTTCTTTTTTTCTTCTTTTCTTTTTCTTTTTTTTCTTTTATTGGCCTGGCCCAAAACCAGGCCTGCTGAGCCAGGCCTGGTTCTGGCCTGGCCTGCTGGGCCAGGCCTGGCCCAGCTTTTCTCTTTTTTTTTTTTTGGGGGGCGGGTGGACCCGCGCGGACCTCGGGTCGGATCCGGGTCCAGGCGCGGATCCTCCCCGCGTTAAACGGCGCCGTTTCGGCGCCACAAAAAACGGCGTCGTTTCGACGCCTGTCTCTCTCCCTCTTTTTTTTTTTTTTTGACCCGGGTAGGGTGCGCGGACCCCGGGTCGACCCGCGGGTCCACGCGCGGACCCTGGTTAAAACGGCGTCGTTTTGACGCCAAATTTTTTTTTTTAAAGAAGGCGGGTGACCCGCGCGGACCCCGGGTCGACCCGCGGGTCGACGCGCGGGTCATTCGACCCGCTCCATTGGGGGGCTATAAATAGCCCCCCTTTTTTTGTTTTTTCAGTTTTTTTTTTTCTTCTTCTCTCTCTTCTTTCTCTCTCTCTCTCTAAAACCCAGAAACCCCCCCCAAAACCCAGATTCCGGCAGTCGGCACCGTGCCGGCCGCCGTCCATCGTCGCCGGTCGCCGTTCGCCGGCGGCCGGTGATTACCAAAATACTTTCTCCCGAACCGCCTCGACCTCCTCTTCTCAGATTCGGGCTCCGTTTTGCCCGAATCCCCGCCGAAGTCCGTAGATCTAGGTTTCAAAACCCTTTGTTGGTTTTGTTGTGTTTTTTTTTGGTTGGTGTGTTTTTTTTGTGTGCAGGTTTTTGGATGTTTTTCTTGTGTGTGGGGGGGGGCGGTCTGTTTTTTAGCTCCAGGGAGGGTCCGAACCTAGTGAAGGCTCGGATCTGGGTTTTTTTATTTTTGGCCTTTTGAAGAGGACCCAGATCTGGGTTTCGGACCCCAGATCTGGGGTTTTTGGTAAAAGGGGGGGTCCGAATCTGGTTTCTTTGAATCAGGGGGCCTCCTCCTCCGTGGGGGATCGGATCTGGGGGGTCCGAATCGGGCCCTCCTCTCCTCCCTCCTTCTCCTTTTTTTTTCTGTTCGGATTTGGGGGGTTTTTATGGTGTGGGTGGAGTGTGGGCTGGTGGTGGCGTGTTGGGGTGTCTGTGCAGGGTTGGTGGTGGCTGCCGTGTCTGGTGGCTGGCGTGTGGCAGAGGGCTGTCAGGGTGATGGTGGCTGGTGGCAGGTTAGGGTTAGGTTGGGGCTAGGGTTTCTGGTTTAGGGTTAGGGTTTCTGGTTAGGGTTAGGGTTTCTGGTTAGGGTTAGGGGAAATGGGCCGGCTGGGCTGATGGGTTTGGGCCCACTGGTGGCCCAGTTTGGGGGTTGAGGGGTTGGGCCAGTTGGGCATTGGGCCTGGTGTTTACAGATTGGGCCTGCTGAATAGCAGGCCCGGTTCGTACTTGGTCCGGGTCGGATTCGAACCCGACCCGGACGAAAATTGGTTATTACACTTATCATATAATTTTCTAAAAGCATACAAAATAGTTCATTGATATGTTCATGTTATTATAATACATTTACAAATATGTAAATAGATTGAGATAACGGTTTCAAGTATACAATAATATTCGTTTAAGTAAAACGAATACTCGAATTCAAAAAATTACCCAATTATAGATGTCCGAATACAAAAATTCGTTTAGATAAATATTTATTTTTAAATTAAAAATTAAAATTTTTATATTTATTTTTGAACATTATTTATTTTTTATATTTCAATAAAATTATAATTAAATCTGATTCGATCAAATAATTTATTTAAATTTGATCTGATTTGATTCTAGAATTAATAAATTGAACCCGAATGACTCAAGCGTCAAATTCAATTGACCCGAACCCGAAATGACCCAAACTCAAAGAACCGATTGACTCAAACCCAAATTGATCCGAACCCGAAATAACATGATCCAAAAATGATCTGAACCCGAACCTAAAATGATTAAAATTTAAAATAATCTAAACCCAAATTCAAAAATAACCAAAAAAATTTCAAATCTAAATTAACCCAAAAATTTTAAACTTCGAATTGTCCGAAGTCAAATTAGTCCAATCTGAAACTAACTTAATCCTCCCGATAGACAGCTCTAGCCAGGTTGGTACAACAATCTTAATGGAAGAATCTTGTCTCTCTACAACAAAGGCCATGTCACGTCTTGTCCTCAAAATTAAGATAAAGAAAAGGTTTTGTTTAAAGTTTGTCTTTTTTTTTTTACAAATAATATATACTTTTTTTTAAGAAAGGGGGATTCCTTTTAATGACTACTATGATTAAGGAGGTAAAGGGAGGAAAGCCAATCTTTTGTGTGATTTACAAGCACACGTAAAGGGATTAAGACACTAGCAATTAACTTAATCAATCATTTAATCATTAAGATAAAAATATATTTATACTAATAATAAAATCTTTGATTGAGTTGATGTTACTATTCAAGTGATATAAACTCAGTTAAAAAAATTATCAAAATGGATTAAAAATATTATAATAAATATGAAATCATAAATATTTATATTTTTTAAAATTTTAATAAAATATAAAATTGTAAAAATTATCCATTTTTACATAAAATTACTTAAATAGCTGCTTTTTTCAAAATTACTTAAAAACAAAATAAAGCACCCATCCACATAATGGAGGTATCAATTCTAGTATTAGAATATTTTTGCAAATGTATCTGATTCAATTATGGTTATTGATGGTTCAGCGTAAAGGAGTTCCATTCTTGGTTTGATTAATTTTAGAACTAGAATTAATGTACACCCATTTAGAGCAATGAGTGTGTATGATTGAGTCAAACAACTTAGGTATATATAGTTAACGTTACACTTGCCATGGAAAACTATGATAATTTTTTTTTTTTATGACTTTTTCAGTTTTAAATTCATAAAAAAAAAAAAAAATTATGGCTATCCGTCCGACCCAACAAGTACGATCTGAATTGGATCGAGTCTATATAAGGATTTTCGTAATTCGAATCGATCCAGTCCGATCCGAATTATTATTTAATAAATACAAAATATTTTTTATTTAAATTTAATTATAAAATATATAAATATTATTGTAAAAAATAATATTTTAATATTTTTAAATAGTAAAATAGACTTTCAAATTGGTCTGAATCGAATTTGGGTAAAAAAATAAAAAAATTCTAGATCCATAAACAAATCTAAATAAAATATTTGATTCTTAATTTCAATTATCATTTGACAAACCTCAAAGATTGAAATTTTTTTAATTAATTCTCAATTTCTCGTATTAATCATATTTAATTGGTTAATTATTATATTGTTTTCTTGAAGAAGAGTGAAGTGACTCAAATAGTAAGCTTTTGTTTCAAACATTTTATTAGCTGGAAATAGTTGGATTTTTTTGTTTAAAAATGGAAAAAGAATAGTTGGAATATATTGGTCGATTTGATAGTTGGGGTTGATCCATCAATCACTTTCTGTTTTTTTCAAGTAAATAAGAAAAAAAATTCTGAATTTTTATAGACAATAATTTATCTCTTTAAATTTTTTTTATTACAATATAACATAGTATAGGCAAATTCCCAATATATAAGATAAGGTAATAACAAGGTTTAGCCAAATTGAGGATACAACAAAAGTAGACTTCTAAAAAAAATGCCTAAGTATTTTCTATATAACCTCAAAAAAAAAAATTCATAATTAATTTTGTCTTTATATATATATATATATATATATATATATTTGCAAAGTCATGGAAGGAGTTGAAAAAAAAAATGTAAAATTTAAGCCTGATACTGTGAATCCAGTTCAATTGCTTTTATGTCATGAAGTTTTATGAAATCAAGATTATGATTACAACCTTCTAACTCTACGCATTATAATTTGACAATCCATATATTTGTGTTGGTATTCATATTATTTTTTTATATTATAATTATATATAAATTGTTATATATTTATATTAATTTTGACACATTATTAATTCGTCTTATATAGATTTTGACATATTTTTGTTATTTTTTCATATTGTATCATATTTTGTATCATATTTTAATTATTTTTCTCATATCGTATTTGTATAATATGATTTTATCGTATCTAAAATTATCATATAATATTACCTAGCTTGAAAATTGAGAAGAATAGTGATGGAAAAAAAAAAAAAAAAAAAAAAGAAGAAAAGGGTGAAAGCCTAATCATAGGATAATAGGTCGGTCCAGCTTCTGCTTAATATCTTCAACAAGTTTTGATATACCAAAAGCAGCAATTATTTCCCCAACCTGGAAATGGATTTGACATTCCAAATTTAATTGATTTTCATTGCAATTAACCCCACACTCACATGGCTCTAAATCCATTTTCTCTATCAAAGCCCAAGATTCTTTTTATAATTGTTGAACTTTTTTCCTGCACCAATCAAAAGAAAAGAAAAAAAAAAAAGACAATATTTAAAAAAATTGGTGGGGATATTTATGAGTTGGTCTAAAATCCAAAACCACTTCTTATTTATCATCAAGATTTAAGATTTGGATAGTTGTTTTATTTATTTCCCGAAGAAAATAATTAGAAAGAAGACTTTTCAATAACTTTTTAATAAAGTGATTTCTTAAAATTAAAAAACGTTCACTCATCAAATTTAAATTTAAACATAATATTAGAGCAAGTTGTCTCTAATGCATTCAGAAAATTAAATCTTAAATACACCAAATTGATATATTAAAATGCATCTTTCATCCGGAAAAAAATTAAATCCGAAAAAATCTTGCAGATAATATTTTAATTTCGAAATAACTAAATAAATTTAGACATCCAATTAAAGTGAATAAAGGTTTCTCCTAATGCACAATTTTATAGGTAAACAATTAATCAATGAACAAAATAAAGAAAGGGGCTCCCAAAGCTTAGACAAGTGACTAAACCATAAACCATAAATCATTGATTATTTATAGTTATTGAATATATGCTGTTGACATATAATTTTGAGTCCTATCCAGCAATAGTGATATTGCCAAATATCATTAATCCTACTTTTGCACTTTTCTGTAATTTAAAGTTTAATACTATTTTATCTAAGGACTTCATATATATGATTTTAGAACATTTTGTTTATTCAAGAAGTAAAAAAAAAAAAAGTAGGAAAAAAGTGGCCACTTGGATTTACGTTTTTTACTGTCAAACCAGTCATTATTTGGTTTTATCTTAAATAAAATAATACCATTACTACAATAGAGTAGATTATTAACTGTGTTTTTTTAAGGATAATATCATTAATAATCTTTAAAGTTTATTAAATTTGTCAATGTGATATTTGTATTTTAAAAATGTTCGATACCTATATTATCAAATCATGTATTAATGTGATATCTTGACCTAACATCGTTAAATATAGATGATGATGTGGCATTGACTAATCAAGTGATGACACGTGACAGCACCTACTTTTTTAAAAATTAATATCTGAATTTTTGTAAAAGAAATTTAAAAAATGAAAAAAATATTTACAAAAATATTTTTAAAAATTAAAATCTATTTAAAAAAAAAACTATATTAAAAATATATAAAAATTTAAAATTATATTTTTAAAATTTAAATATGTTTTTTTCTTAAAAAAATTCAAAAATTATTTTCAAAATTAAAAAATTAAAATATTTAACTATTTTTTAAAAATATAAAATATTTTAAAATTACTTGTTAAAAAATTTATAATATCTAAATTTTTTTTAAAAATATTTTTAAAAATTACAAAAATTAAAATATAAAATTAAATTATTTTATTGTTTTAATTTTTAAAAAATATTTATTAAAAATTACAAAAATTAAAAAATTAAATTATTTTATTTTATTATTTTAATTTTTGTTAAAAATATTTATTAAAATTAAAAGGTGGAGAGAGAACGAAAATAAAGAAAAAATATTTTTTTAAAAATTGAAATAATAAAAATTTTTATTATTACACGTGGCATCACTATGTGGTGCCACGTGTAAAAAAATATATAATTTTTATTTTTAAATTGAAATAATAAAATTCTTTGGTAATACATGTGGCATCATTATATGGTGCTACGTGTCAAATTTTTATTAGATACAAAAATTAGGTCATTAAAATTTAACGATGTTACTGACAGGTAGTACAATAGCACACAGAATAAAAACGTTAAAAAACAAAATAGATATTTTTAAAATATAAATATCATATTAATGAATTTGATAAATTTCACAAGTGATTCATGATATTATCTTTTTTAAATATTAGCTATGTTTATGTAACATCCATGTTAATCACACAGAAATAAATTGAACCGTCCCTTTCAAAATAAAAATGGTATATTATGACGTTTTAATTATCATTATTTAAAAAATGCCGTCATTTCAATGTAAATACAAGTGTTTCTCCCACGTAAATGCGCCAAAAACATATATAAAACCATAGTGTTTCTCTTTTTTTAAAAAAAAAAAGCAGTAATATTTAATTGGAAAAATGTCGCGCCCTTAATAAAAACATGGCAACGACATTTTTAAGTGAAATGCACTATGTTTTCTGATTTTTTTGTAAGGAATGTGGGATTTTTTATTTATTTTATCCATTTATATTTATATATATTAGTAATTATGGCAATTTAAAATGGATCTCTTTCTTCAATTCCACTATTTTCATGAAAAAAAGACAGATTTTGCATTATGATATATGTCATAACGATTTTTCAACCGTTAAGATGATTTTAAAAACAAAATGGAGTCGCCACCAATCTTTTTTTGTAGGTGTGATTGGCCACCTATTAAAATCGATTTTAGTAAAATATTTTAAAATTAATTAAAACATTTTTTTTAAAATCAATTTCAAAGTCCGTACTTTAACCAGAGAGAAAACAAAATCGGGTTCGGGAGTCGGTTACGTGTGTTGAAGGATTAGCACCTCTGCAACGCCCGTTTAGAAAACGGTACCATTTAATCACGTATTATCGTAAATCTCGATTTAATGGACTTGACGTCGGCATTTAAAATAATTTCTCTTCTTATTTTTTATTTTTATTTTTTTCAAAACATGTTTATTCTCTTTTTGAATTGTTATTATTTTTTTGAAAGTGAAAGCGAATCGTAAATTTATTATCGAAAATACTCATTAAATATTCCCAACACTCTTGGTGGTATTTAATGAGATCCTCTCACCTCAAGATATCTTAGGAATCACAACCGTGACATCCTTAAAATTCCGTCATCGGCTATTTGCATTCACTTTTTTATTGCGTATGATACGAATATTTAAATATGAAATGCACACAGTTAAGTATATAAGGCATGTGATTAAATACATAACTATAAGATTAGACATGCGAAGCATAATGTTTAAAAAAAGTACGAATATGGCAACACATCGAACACATAAACATTCACTATTTTATTCATCTTTTATTTTGATTACTTCCATTTTTGAATGAAAGCGGATTTTTTTATCGAGCACATCGCTAAATACTCCCACCACTCGTGGTGATATTTAACGAAATTCTCTCACCTCGGGATATCTTAGGAATCACAACTGTGACATCGTTCGAAATCCGTCGTCGGCAATCTGCGTTCATTTTGTCTTTTATGCTTATTTAAAAACAAATTACTCATTTTGACACTTTAAACTTCCTACAACAAACCCGTATCCATGATACTAAAATATTCTAACATATTTAAATAAATGATGAAAACCAATAATAAAACATATTAAAATAGGATATGACGTTTAAAATAAATAATAACTATGAACAAGGAAGTATATTAAAATACACCATAACATTGAAAACACAAGTAATGCAATATGTAAAAATAATAAAATATTTAAAACATTAATAATGCAATATGTTAAGATAATACAATATTTAAAAACACCAATAATGTAATGTCTTAAAAATAATACAATATTTAAAATGATACAATATTTAAAAACACTAATATATAATATATTGTCCAAATATACTATCACATTTTCAATAACAAAAATAATAAAATATATTAAAAACGTGTTATGACATTAAAATATACAACACACAAAAACCACATGAGGATTCATTGCAATATACGAAAATATGCTAAAATGTGCTTTGGTAACTAAACGGATAATAAACAAAATAAAAACAAAAAAATAAAGAATAAAGAATAAAAACAAATTTTACCTCCGGGCCTGATGGATTTTGGACCTGAATTTGATGGGCTCGGGCCCAAGTTTTTTTTTTTTCCTTTTTCTTTTTCTTTTGCTTTCTTTTTCTCTTTCTCTTTCTCTTTTTTTTTTTCTTTTCTTTCCTGCTTGGCCCAAAATCAGTGAAGTGGGCTGCTGGGCCCAGGGCAGGGGGATGCGCGGGTCAGACCTGTGTGCGCGGGTCGGATGTGGCTGGGCGCGGGTTGGTACTGGTCAGGCACGGATCGGTGCAGGTTGGGCACCGGTCGGGTCTAGATAGACCCGAAAGCTTTTTTTTTGACTTTGGCGTCGGGTCGGTTGCGCTGATCTCGGATCCGGGCCGGGTGGACGCGCGGACCCTGCCTTGGGTTCAAGTGAAAAGGTGTGTTTTGCACCGTTATATATAAAAAAAAAAAATATTATTATTATTTTTTAAAGTTTTCAGAACTCTCTCTCTCTCTCTCTCTAGAATGAAACCCCCATATGCTCTGCCCTCTCTCTAAGGTGAATCCAAAAACCAGCACCGGACCACCGTGCTGGCCGCCGCACAGGAGCTCCTCTCCGATACGGGTCCAAAATGACTGGTTTTTTCGCCTCTTCACCAATCCCCTGCTAGTTTTGACCGAAACCAAATCCTAAACCGTAGATCTGAGCCCAAAACTTTGAAACCCTTCCACTTTCGATCCCTCCAAACCTCCGTTGGCCTTTGCCGAAACTCCCTCCGAGCCCTCCTCTCGCCTTAGTCTCCCTTCCCACCGTTCGGACTACTCGAAACAGACCCTTGAACCCTTAGATCCAGGGAAATCGAAACTTCTCTTTTGATTTCATTTTTTTTGTTGCTTTCTTGTTGTCTGTTTTCTTTTTTTTTTTTGTTTTTTTTTTTTTGTGTGTGGATGTGTTTTTTTTTTTTTTTTTGCAGGGGGTTCCAAATGGGGGGTCCGTGTCCATTGGTGACTGTGTTGGGGTTTGTTTTATGATGGGTTGAGTGGGGTTTCGGGAAGTGATCGACGATGGCGTGGGGGTTTGGGTTTGGTCTCGAAAGGGATGGAGTGTGCTAGGGTTAGGGGATTGGGGTTTCTAGGAGGCCTGTTTTGGTGGGTGACGTGTACGGGGGTTTGATTTTGCAGGGCTAAGGGGTTGGGGACTAGGGTGGTGGCGTGTGGTGGTGGATTTGGGTGGCTGAGGCAGGGGGATGGCTGCCTGGGGGAGGGTGGCTGCCAGGACTAGGTTTTTCTAGGGTTAGAGGCTAGTAGGGTTTGGGGATGAGATTGGGCTTGGTTGGGGGTTGGCCCAGTTGGGCCAGGCAGCAGGCCTGGTAGCCTGACTGCCTGGGTGGGCCTGCTTGGCTAGCAAGCTCCAACGGGCCCTGGATGCGGGCCCTGGCATTGGGCCTGCAGATGGCCCGGGTCGGGTTCGGATCCGACCCGGACTAAAAACGGTTGCAACAATATATATTTATATATATGAATTAGATTAGACAAATTAAAATTACCATCATATAAGTTCTCCTCAATATACCAATATAGCTATTTAGAAACGAAAATATCTTTCAAATCTTAATCACAATTTTGGTGTTAATTTCACTTAAATTAGAGTTGGGAAATGAAAGAAACACTGAAGTACAACATTGAAATTTGGAGGTTGAAATGGAGCAAATTAAAATTGTTTAATATTAAAATTCAATCCTTTCTCTTGAAAGTGTCATTAGAAATTTTTACAAATTCTTCAATATTGGATTATAAAGATTTTGACATTTAATATCTAAATTGTCAAAAAAAATGGCGAAAAAAAAAATATTCATCATCTAGAAGACTTCATTCCAGGTAATATTCATTGAACTCATCATGCATTTTAAGGGTCCGTTTGTTTCACTGAAAATATTTTACGGAAAATGATTTTTGCATTTTCTGATGTTTGATTGGCGAAAAATTGATTGGTCAACGAAAAATGGCTTGCTGGTCAACGAAAAATAAAGGCTCTTTTCTGAAAATTGTCTTCCCCTTTTCAATAGGGGAAGACAATTTTCGGAAAAGAACTACCATGAGTAGGGCAACTCGAATCGAAATTTGGACATCATATTTTAGATCGAAAATTAACTTGACTCGAACCAAATATTATTATATTTATAAAAATATAAAATATATTAATATTAATATATTTTAAAATCGTAATTTTCAACATTTTATTTAAATATTATTAAACCTACATATTCATATTTTAATTATATAATATAATATTTATATTTAATAATAAATAATAAATTATTAATATAATGATTATCATTTATTATTTTAATAAAAATATTATTTCATATAACAATATCATTATTTTAATAATAAATAGTAACACTGTAAATATTTTAAAATTTAAATAATTTTTTTAATATTTTATTGAAAAATGTTTTTATATTACTATTTTAATAATAAATATATATAAATTATACTTTATAAATATTTAATAGTAAATGTTTTTTAGTATAAAAAGATTATTATTTTAATAGTATAAATATTAATTAATAGAAATAATATTTTAATAATTATTAGAACACTTTAAATATTTAAAAATATTAATATAATTAAAGTTTTAATAATTAATAATAAATAATATTATTAGAAATAATAATATTATTTTTTAATATTTTAATAATAAATATTTTAATATTTATGCCATATTACTATTTGAAAAAAGTAGAAGTAATATTTTAATAATAATTATATTAATATAAATAATATTTTAATATTTATATCAATATTACTATTTGAAAAACTAAAAATAATATTTTATAATAATTATATTAATATAAATAAAATTTAATAATTATTATATTAATCAAGATAATATTTTAATTATTATTATATTAATAGAAATAATATTTGAATAATAATTATATTAATAGAAATAATATTTTAATAATAATTATAATATTTTAAATATTAATATAAATAATGTTAATATTTTAATAATTATTATAATATTTTAAATATTAATATCTTTAATTTTTTAATAATAAATAGTATTATTTTTAGTATTTAATATTAATATAATATTTTAGTATTAAATATTATTATTAAAATATTAATATTTTAATAAGAAATCATTTTTAATATTTTAATAATTAATATTTATGTCAATATTGATATTTAAAAAAGGTAAATTTTTCAGAAAATAACCAAACAACAGAAAGTATTTTTCAGTAAATCATCCAAACATCAAAAAATTTCTATTTTTTCAAAAAAATTTCATAACAAAAAATATTTTTGGAAAGTCAATTTCTGCGAAACAAACGAACCCTAAAATCAAATTTCAATTTTTATTTTTTATCTTTTTTACCCAAATACCATTTCTTTTATGGGTCAGTAAACAAAATGTTCAACATCACATCATTATGAAACCCCACTCCGCCAAAAATAAGTCAAAACAAAGCAATAAGCTTTGCAGTTATGATCAAAATTGTTATAATATATGGAGAGAGAAATTATAAGAAATTGTCGTCAATTCCACATTGATTAAACCCTTTATAAGAAGGAGAAATTATTTTATATAACGTCATTATATTTTGTTAATCAGAGTTAATAGCGTGATATATATATATTTTAGGATATGTTAAAAAATAAAAAATTTAATTTAAAAAATTAGCATATAACAATTTATTAATTTTGTTTGTGAAATTAAAAAATTTCACGATTGATGTATCAAAAATAAATTATGATGTTTATTACATCCACAATTAATTCGTACACTAAATTAAGATATATATATATATGATCATTACATTATATGTAGAAAAAGCAAATTTTTAGTAAAAAATATTATTAGAGTGGTGATACAAAAATATCACTCTTCTCCCTTGTTATCATAAAATGTTTAAATTCAAAAATTTAGTCACTCTTTGATAGCCGATTAGCCGTATATAATTATAATATAATCCAAAATTAATGAAAAACGCTAATGAGATTATGTGTAAGGTAAGGGAAAGAGCTCGATTAGAAAAGACTTCATTTTGGACGAATTTTTTCATTGGAAAATTTTAAATTTCAAGAATTCATGTCATATATTTATCGACGAAATTTTGGATAGAAAGTAATTTCATCGGTAATTTTCGTAGGATATTCGGCAAAAAATTTATCAATAAAAAAAAAAACTAAATGGATGGATTTTGGTCAAAAATAAATAAAAATTCATCGATAATTTTTTTTTTCAATGGAATATTTTGGAAAAAAATTCCGTAAAAAAAGAGCATTTATCTTGGGGTGATTTAAGTAAGGATATCATATTCGAATTTGGAAGCTTCAGAGTAAGCGACAAGGAAAGTTTTATATATATATATATATATATATATATATATATATTCAGTGAATAACTAATCGTAAGTGTAATAACCAATTTTCGTCCGGGTCGGATTCGAATCCGACCCGGGCCAAGTACGAACCGAGCCTGCTATTCAGCAGGCCCAATCTGCCGTCCAGGCCCATTCCCGGCCTAATCCAAGGCCCAAGTCCAGCCTACCCACCGGCCCATTACCCCTACCCACGGCCCAAACCCTAACCCTACCAACCTAACCCTAGCTAACCTAAACCCTAGCCACCCCCTGCCACAAACCCTACCCCTGACAGCCCCAACCCCCATCTGCAACCACCAACCCCACAGGCCACCCCAGACACGCCACCCTCCCCCACACTCAACCATCTCCCAACACTCAACCGGCCACCACCACCAACCCCTCAACCCCCCATAAAACCCCCCATCACCAGCAAAAAATGAGGAGAAAAAAAGGGGGACCCCGATTCGGAGGCCCTCAGCCAGCCAAAGCCCACATTCGGACCCCAGAAAACCAAAGGGGGTCCTCAGCCAGAGATCGGACCCCCGGGGTCCGATCCTCCACAAAAGGCACCTCAGCCATCTGGTCCTCTCTTCTTTTTTTCTTTTCTTTTCGAAACAGACCCCCCCCCAAAAAAAAACACCACCGGAAACACCCAAAAAAAACTGCAAAGATAAAAAAAAAAAAAAAAAAAAAACCCAAGCAAAAGCAGCCAAAAAAAAAAAGTTTTTTTTTTAAAACTAGATCTACGAAAATCGGTGAGGATCCGGGCTAAACGGAGCCCGGATCTGTGACGAGGGGGTCAAAACCCCCTCGAATATGAAATTTGGAGTTCGCCGGCCGCCGGCGAGCGGCGGCCGACGACGGTGGACGGCGGCCGGCACGGTGGCCAGCCGCCGGAATCTGGGTTTCTGTGGGAGAGAGCCAGAGAGAAAAGAAGAGAGAGAGAGAAGAAAAAAAAAAGGGAAAAAGTGAAAAAAAAGAGGGGTTTGGGGTATTTATACGGTGCCGAAACGGCACCGTTTAGGGAACCGGGTCAAGGTGACCCGCGCCTGGACCCGCGGGTCGACCCGGGGTCCGCGCGGGTCACCCGCTTATTTTTAAAAAAAACCCTCGGCGTCAAAACGACGCCGTTTTGCACAGGGTCCGCGCGTGGACCCGCGGGTCGACCCGGGGTCCGCGCGCCCAACCCGGTCCCAAAAAAAAAAAAAAATACAGGCGTCAAAACGACGCCGTTTTGGTCCCTGAAAGCGGGTCCTCAGGACCCGCGCGCGGACCCGCGGGTCGACCCGGGGTCCGCGCACCCGACCCGTTTCGGGCCACCAAATAAAAAAAAAAAAAAGAAGGCCTGGACCGGATCCGGCCCAAACCGGATCCGGTCCGCGCCGAACTAGGCCCAAATGGCCTGGCCTCAGCAGGCCAAGCCTGGTTTTGGGCCCAGCAGCCCAAAACCAGGAGTTTTGGGCCCAAAAAAAAAAGAAAAAAGAAAGAAAAAGAAAAAGAAAGAGAAAAAAAGAAGGAAAAGAAAAAAAAATAAAAAATAATAATAATAGTAATTTAAAAATAATAATAATATAAAAAATTAAAAATCAAAAAAATAAAAAATTAAAAAAAAATAATGATACAAAAAAATAAAATCAAAAATTAAAAAAGAAAAAATATAAACAAAAAAATTTTCACGATTATCGATTTTGATTTTGTTATTTTTGATTTTATTCAGGTAGTCGAGTACGAGCAAAGAGTTTTGTGAAGATAAAGTCCGGCATTTTAAATTTCGGATTCTCGACATTTGACAGGTATGATTTTAATTTTCTTATTTATTTTCATTACTATTTGTATTTATTTATTTTCGTCCGGCATTCGATATATTTTTATTATTCTGTTTCAATTTTAAAATATTAAAATAATAATTCTTGTAATACATGTCTTTTAAAATTATTTTCGATAAATAAAATTTTTTAAAAACGGATTTCTTTCTCGGGATGGTCGGAGTATCAATCGTTCTTTGAAATGGTCCGAGTAAGAATAATAATCGAAACATTATCGAAAGTATCGGAATGGTTCGAGAATTATTCTTACATAGATAATTTCTTTTATTTCGGAAATAATTATTAAAAGCATTTTAATTTAACTTAAAAAAAAAAAAACTTTTAATAAATGCGAATAACCGACGACGGAATTCGAAGGACGTCACGGTAGTGATTCCTAAGATATCTTGAGGTGAGAGAGTTTCGTTAAATATCACCACGAGTGGTGGGAATATTTGGCGACATGCTCGATACAAAAATTCGTTTTCGTTTAAAAAAAATGGAAATAATCAAAATAAAAAAATGAATAAAGAGCGAATGTTTATTGCGCTCGATATTTTGCCATGCTCGTGTTTTTAATATTACGATTCGCATGTTTAATTTTATAGTTATATGTTAAGCCGTATGTATCCGATATTTAAATATTTGCATCATACGCATTTGAATAAAAAAAATGGATGTAAATTGCCGACGACGGAATTCGAAAGATATCACGGTTGTGATTCCTAAGATGTCTTGAGGTGAGAAGATCCCGTTAAATACCACCGAGAGTGTCGGGAATATTTAATGAGTATTTTCGATAATAAATTTATGTTCACTTTCGATTTTTTTAAAAAAATAAAAAACAGTTCAAGAAAATCCAAAAAATAATAAACATGTTTTTTTTTTTATAAAATAAAAGGAAAAGAGAATTAGTTTTAAATACCGATGTTAAATCCATTAAACCGAGATTTAAGATAACACGTGATCAAGTGGTACCGTTTTCTAAACGGGCGTTGCGGGGGTGCTAATCCTTCCCCGTACGTAACCGACTCCCGAACCCAATTTTGTTTTTACTCTGGTTCAAAGCGCGGACTTCGAAATTGGTTTTAAAAATGTTTTAATTAATTTTAAAATATTTTGCTAAAATCGGTTTTAATAGGTGGCCAATCACACCTAGCAAAAAAGATTGGTGGCGACTCCATTTTTTGTGTTTTCATCAAATTCGTCGTAGCGGTCCGAAAAAATCGTTATGACAGCTTGGCGACTCCACTGGGGAACCTTTTGAGAGTCGAGCCATAAATTGATCATGTGTTGTTTTAAAATCTCGAATTAATGGATTTAACCGATATTTAATTTTAATTCTCTTTATTTTTTATTTTTTTTTCTTTCTTTATTTTTATTTTACCTGCAATTACACTTTGATATTTGTTAATTCTTGATTCATATTTTTTTTATGTCGTTTATTTTTTTTTCGTGGAGTGTTTAGAATAAAGAGTCGTAGACAAATAGTCGAAGGTTTGCTTTTTCCTTCTCACACACGAGCACGTGCATTTCATACATAAGCTCTATACCCGAGCTTTATCCCTTTAGGTGAAAGTAAAGTACCTACGCTCTCGTGAGGCAATAACCTCCGCATGGGCTAGCGAAACGCTTTTAGAGAGAAAAAGTACCTACGCTCTCGTGAGGCAATAACCTCCGCATGGGCTAGCGAAAAATCTCTCCAACAAATTGAACCCGCTTAAATCGGGATGCCTTACTAGCCTTCACGGGCGACAGTAAGGAGCAATTTGGAGCCTTGTAGAACCTAACTCAACCTCATGTAGTGAACTTGAGTAGAGCCATATCGAATTTCCGATCGGATATCCTCGAAATTTGGAAGGAACATGGTGATCTTTCGCTATTTGTTTACATTCCGAACAAGAACTGTAAATCGGGTAATGATGAACGCACATCGTGCTACCCGCAATTCAGTTTCATTTTTCGCTCCGAAGGCATCGTGATGCTTAAATAAGTCGATATTGTCGGAGCAAATGTTCGTTAACTTTTTGAGTCTGTAAATACAAAAATTTTCTTTTCGTACATCTCGTACATTTCATGCATTGATACACTTGTAAATAAAGCATGTACATTTATAGTTGTACTTTTGATTTCACGGTGATAATAATCTCATTTGATAAACCGCATAGACACTTGTTGTTGATTAAATGAGAATTGCAAACCGGTAGTGTTGAATAAATATTTGGACATCAGTGCCATAATAAGACCCACTACCACAAAAGTTTTTTTTGATAGAAATTGATTTGTGAAAATAATATTTTGATTTTTCCGAAAAAAAAATGTTTCAAAAAAAAAAAAAAAAAAATTTTTGCGGATTGAATTTGGGGGTAAAGTTTGTGCAATAAAATTGTTGAATAATCAAGTTCAGTCCGAATCATGAATAGTTTTCTGTATATATTCGTGCATTAATTTGTTTATTCTTTAGACAAATCAAAATTAGCATCATATTGCACTCATAACATGCATGGTCATTCATTGTAGAATACGTTAGTGACATCCATGATCGTTCTCTGTATATACCAGTACATCATTTTATTTATTCTGCACATGCATCATATCGATATCGTGATTGCATTCATTACAATAAGGTCTTGCATTCGTGACATACATGGTCACTCATTGTACATACTCATGCATTAACTTGTTTATTCTTTACATGCATCATATGGGCATCGTGTTACATTCACGGCATTCATAGCTCATGCATCATGAAACACACTTGGAGAATAAAAAAGGAAGTCGGTTTAGCTTTGCAAGGATTCCTCTTCCGAATCAGAGGTATAAGAATCACTGCATACCTCCATGACACAGGCCGGAACCATGGAGGATGAACAAAATAGACTGGATAGAGTAGAAAGAGCACAGAGAGAATTACAAGAACAGTTAGCCAGATCTCAGCAAGAAATACGAGAACAGATAGCAAAATCTCGAGAGGAGTCACGCGAGCAAATAGACAAGATGATTAAAATGATGACTAGGCTGACCCGAGGAAAATGGGTTGCTGAAGAATCGATCATAAGGGGAGAACCTCGACCTCGAGTAAATGGCAACGAAGATCCGATTTACCTAGCGAGTCAACAAGGCCAAAGACAATTTCAAGTGAACTCGGAATTTCACCACTCAGACTCAGTTGTCATTCCAAACCAAGATGGTTCACCAGAACAAGAAAAGATGAAAAAACGTGTGGCAAAGCAAGTGGAAGACACAGAGGTGCAACAGAAGTATGATCTGTTTGAAAGGAGACTTAAAGCCATAGAAAGAATAGACGTTTTCGGGAATACGAATCCAAATGAGCTCAGCTTGGTCCCGGATTTGTTGATTCCGCCAAAATTCAAGGTCCCTCAATTTGAAAAGTATGACGGATCGAAATGTCCATCAATCCACATCATGATGTTTTGTCGGAGAATGGCTGGCTACACCAACAATGACAAGCTGTTAATCCACTGCTTTCAAGACAGTCTAACAGGGCCAGCTGCAAGATGGTATAATCAGTTGGATCGGGACCATATCCGTTCTTGGAAAGATCTGGCAAAAGCTTTCAAGACTCAGTATAAGCACATGATCGACATGGCACCAGATAGGTTGACCTTGCAAAATATGGAGAAAGAGGCCACTGAGAGCTTCAAAGAATATGCTCAGAGGTGGATGGACATGGCCACCCAAGTACGACCGGCTCTGACTCAAAAGGAAATTACTGTCCTTTTTGTGAGTACACTGCATGCTCCGTACTATGATAGACTCGTTGGAAATGCCACAAAGAATTTTGCAGATATGGTGGCATCAGGAGAGATGATTGAGAATGCTACTAAGAACGGAAAACTCGAAAGAGATGAGACATCCAATGCCGAGGGAAACGAGACACTTGAAAGGAAAGAGGAGCATGTCCAGGCTATGGGAGAATTCACTCCGTATCGCCGGGTCTCTCCATATCAATCGTGTTACTTTACCAATGTCTCTTCAGGTCATTATCCTTACTTTCCAGATATTCAAACATCTCATCCTATGCCAGCCCTTGCAACTAGGCCTGCTTCCCAGAAACGACCGAGGGGCAATCGAGAGAAGTTTTCGATCCCAATCTCCGACCTGTTGCAATTACTAATGAGGAACCGATACCTCACCCCTGTGCCTCTGAAAACAGCTCCAAACCCATCAGCAAGGAGTTATGACCCGAACAGCAAGTGTGAGTATCACATGGGGGCAATCGGACATTCAACTGAAAAATGCAGACGACTGAAGGAAAAAATTGAAGGTCTTGACCACAACGGCATTTTGACTCCAGAGCTAGTCGAACGTTGGAAATCCGCATTGCCATAAATCGGTTTCTTCGCCACGGGTTTGGAGGATGAGAATGGTTACCTCTAAAAGCATGTCAACAAGCATCAAGGAATATGCATGTAGTTCTATGCCTCATCATGAAAGCACTTGTCTTATGTTGACATCATGAAATAAATAATTTTTGAATTTCAAAAGCTTTGTGTTTGTTGTGCTTTAACTTGAATTTGCAAAAACAAACATTAAAGAAATTCTTGATTTTTGAAGAGCGCATTCTTAAAAGAAAAAATCTTTCTTCACGTTAAGAAATGAGGAGATATCTTGAGATTATTGATGATCATTGTTAGGAATGACCCAACATCCTTCCATCTCTTTTTCGGACTTGCCCATGCTTGAATCTTTTGAGTTTGAAAAAACCAATGCTTGCAGTAATATATGGTTGAATTTCAGAAACCATAGTCAGTGCAATAAGAAAAATACAGATCCTAGTTTAGATTATGAGCAATGGAACAAACTTTTTGAAAAAATCCGAGCTTTTTGGTGTCTCAAACAAGTGAAACCTTTTTCAAGAATCTGAATTATGGTAAATTGATGTGTGTCAAGGTTATGCCAAAATCATTCACATCCCTTTCCGTAACCACAATTGCCTAGACGTCACTTCATGATTAACGTCTCGGGTAACAATGATTAAACCTGATTTTCTCGTGCTCTTAGAAAAAAGTTGTTTTCGAGCCATATTCTTTCTTATCCCTTCAGAGAGCAAAAAGACTCGAGGTATTCCTCGTTATGATACGAAGTCTCATTTGTATGACCAATCAAATGGTGCATCATTTGTAGATACGGAGGACACGTGGTGGATAAAGATGAAGCAATTTTCGGAGCATGCATCAAAAAAAGAAAAAAAATGAAAAAATGAAAAAAAAAAGAGAAAAATGAAAAATGAGTGTGACATCATGCATTTATGAAATTCAAGATGGTTTCAAGAAAGAAAAAAACCTTTTCATTATTTTCCTCTAGGGAATGACTCTTCGATTTACGTGCTTGTGTTCGAGATGAAAAATGGCCATCTTTCATCATCCTTTCACAAAATAGAAAATTGATGTGTGTCAAGGTTATGCCAAAATCATTCACATCCCTTTCCGTAACCACAATTGCCTAGACGTCACTTCATGATTAACGTCTCGGGTAACAATGATTAAACCTGATTTTCTCGTGCTCTTAGAAAAAAGTTGTTTTCGAGCCATATTCTTTCTTATCCCTTCAGAGAGCAAAAAGACTCGAGGTATTCCTCGTTATGATACGAAGTCTCATTTGTATGACCAATCAAATGGTGCATCATTTGTAGATACGGAGGACACGTGGTGGATAAAGATGAAGCAATTTTCGGAGCATGCATCAAAAAAAGAAAAAAAATGAAAAAATGAAAAAAAAAGAGAAAAATGAAAAATGAGTGTGACATCATGCATTTATGAAATTCAAGATGGTTTCAAGAAAGAAAAAAACCTTTTCATTATTTTCCTCTAGGGAATGACTCTTCGATTTACGTGCTTGTGTTCGAGATGAAAAATGGCCATCTTTCATCATCCTTTCACAAAATAGAAAATATCCTTTTGCTACCCCTTTTGAGCCTAATGAATACTTTCGTTCTTTCAACCCCGATCAAGGATCACCCTCCACACTAGGGGGGCAAATTCGAGGAAGGATCTTTTCAAAGGTCACGGATAGTGAAGTCTTGGTTCAAAAACGAAAAAGAATGTCGTGAATCAAAGAGAAATCTGAACTTCCAAATGACTACGGGCTCACCTTGTCAAAATAGAGATGCAAAAAAAAAAAAGAGATAAAAAGAAAATTGAAAGCAAAAAAACAGAAAAGGAAGAAAAGAACGGATGAAAATCATCGAATAAAGAGAAGGCTCAGAAAAGACGAATGTTTTGAAAAGAATCCTCCTCATGAAATGATCCTTGATTTGATCACCTTAAACACATGTTTGGGCCTATTTATCTTTTCTTTCAGAACCTCGAACCTTGGCCTACGTTACATACCTGGAAAAGACCATTTCGATCGAGCATGGTCATTTAAATTGATGAGTCTATTCTTAGAGAAATGCATGAGACTTCGGTCTCTTTTCTGGTTAAAAATCTTTTTTGGATAAGTCTTGATTTCTTGAATGCATGGTGAAACATTTTTAAAAAAAATGAAATGAAAAATGGAAAGAAGGAGACTCTAGGGTGAAAACCCGACATGGGCAGTCTAGAGTAAAATGGGAGAATTTCGGTGTTGCTTACGGTATCGTCGAGGCCATAACAAAAGAAGAAGTCATTTTGAAGAACTTAAGGAACATCTGGGAATTCCAAAATATTCCAAAACTGTCAACTCTCGTTTGGAGGTTTGACTTTAAAAAAAAAACTGAGACCGTTTTCCTTTCCAGAATTAATTCTCTAGTTTGAACACCCCAGCTAGCCTTGACGTATGTCAAAACGCCATGATTTGGAAACTAAAAGAAGGTTGAATTTGTTTGAGTCCAAAAAAATCATGTTTTATAAAATCTGTTCCATTTGTGAGTCTAGAAAGGATACACATTTTTCCTGTTGCAAAGTCTCCTTGGATCAATCAAAATCTTGTTGCACCAAGCCTTTCAACTTAATTTGAAAAAAGCCGAATGAACACTCAGAAAAATTTCTAATAGTGATCATCAATCTTCAAGAGATTTGGATATCACAACATGAGGATAACATTTTCAGCTCAAAAGTTTTCAGTGAATAAGCAAACACTTTTCAAAAAAAAAAAGAAGGCAAGCAAAAGCAGATAAATGAAAATATGTTTGGAAGAAACCATTTCCGATGTTGGCATAAGACGAAGGTTCTTCTGGCCCAGAGGTATGGAACTATTGAGGTAGAAGAAATGAACACTCGGACTCCAGTGGATAAAATTTTGAAAAACGATCGGGGCAAAGAGATGGTTCCAAAGTGAAAAAAAAAGGTTGATCTCTTACGAGGCACGAGCGTTTCAGGATACACTCTGTTTCGAAGAGGAAAAACGATTTGAAAAAGCTAAACCAAGATCAGGAGAAACAATTGGGAACATTCGCATCATTCATGAACATTCGCATATTTATTAAGTTTTGCATCTGCATCATGTCGTAAAATGTGTACAGTATCCGAAGGTACTTGCACATGCATCATCAGGGGCATACGCATTGACATCGCATGACATTCACATTTCATGCATGGCATTGATTATTTGAAATTTTGACATTTGAATACGAACATTCAGTGAGATTTTCTTCCAAGATATGATCTTCAGGTATGATCACCAAGACCAATTTAAATTTCAAAGTTGTGGAGCCTCTGATTAGAGGAGCAATTTATTTTCAAAGTGATAGAAAATTAAAAAAAGAAGACCTCCGGGCATCTGTTTTAAGACCTCCGGGCACAACAAAAGAAAAAGGAAATTAGAAAAAAGAAGACCTCCGGGCATCTGTTTTAAAGACCTCCGGGCAACTGTTTCAAGACCTCCGGGCACAGGAAAAGAATTTATTTTCAAAGTTGTGGAGCCTCTGATGAGAGGAGCAATTTATTTCCAAAGTTGTGGAGCCTCTAATTAGAGGAGCAATTTATTTTCAAAGTGATAGAAAATTAAAAAAAGAAGACCTCCGGGCATCCGTTTTAAAACCTCCGAGTTACATTTTCAAGACCTCCGGGCACAGCGAAAGAGAAGGAAAGTTAGGAAGAAAGAAGACCTTCGGGCACCTATTCTAAGACCTCCGGGCACCTCTTTCAAGACCTCCGGGCACTATTCTCGAAAAGCATGGATAAGACCTTCGGGCACCATTTTCAAAGAAAAGACATTTTTAAAGTCCTCCGGGCACCTGTTTCAAGACCTCCGGGCACTATTCTCAAAAATCACGGATAAGACCTCCGGGCACCATTTTCAAAGAAAAGTCATGTTTTCAAGACCTCGGGGCATCATTCTCAAAGTCTAGAATAAGACCTCCGGGCACCACTTTCAAAGAAGTAACATTTTCAGACCTCCAAGTATCTGTATCCAAAAACCTCCGGGTAGCATCTTTCAAAATGACATTTTTCAAAACCTCCGGGTACCATTTTCAATTCTTGCGAAGTCAAACAACTCAAAGGTCGAGCCTCGGTATGATTAGTCGAGTGGCGATATCTGAAGAATCTGACAAGGAATTTCAAAACTAAACGAGAAAGAGAGGGGATATCCAGAATGAGTCTTCACTTTCGTAAGACTAAGGTAGTAAGTGAGGTGATGATCTAAGTTGTGTTCAAACTCATTGTCAAAAAATTTCGAAGTTCATTTATCTTTCCAAGTGATAGAGCCTCTGATTAGAGGAGCAATTTATTTTCAAAGTTGTGGAGCCTCTGATTAGAGGAGCAATTTATCTTTCCAAGTGATAGAGCCTCTGATTAGAGGAGCAATTTATTTTCAAAGTTGTGGAGCCTCTGATTAGAGGAGCAATTTATCTTTCCAAGTGATAGAGCCTCTGATTAGAGGAGCAATTTATTTTCAAAGTTGTGGAGCCTCTGATTAGAGGAGCAATTTATCTTTCCAAGTGATAGAGCCTCTGATTAGAGGAGCAATTTATTTTCAAAGTTGTGGAGCCTCTCATTAGAGGAGCAATTTATTTTTTCAAAGTTGTGGAGTCTCTGATGAGAGGAGCAATTTATTTTCAAAGTGGTGGAGCCTCTGATGAGAGGAGCAATTTATTTTTCAAAGTGGTGGAGCCTCTGATGAGAGGAGCAATTTATTTTTCCAAAGTCGTGGAGCCTCTGATGAGAGGAACAATTTAAATTTCAAAGTGATAGAGCCTCTGATTAGAGGAGCAATTTATTTTCAAAGTGGTGGAGCCTCTGATGAGAGGAGCAATTTATTTTTCCAAGTGATAGAGCCTCTGATTAGAGGAGCAATTTATTTTCAAAGTGATAGAGCCTCTGATTAGAGGAGCAATTTATTTTCAAAGTGATAGAGCCTCTGATGAGAGGAGCCATTTATTTCCCAAGTGATAGAGCCTCTGATTAGAGGAGCAATTTATTTTCCAAATGAAAGAGCCTCTGATTAGAGGAGCAATTTATTTTTCAAGTGATAGAGCCTCTGATTAGAGGAAGAATTTATTTTCCAAATGATAGAATCTCGCTAAAAATAGATCTCCACAACCGGACAAATTTGGTTATATCGTCTTTGCCCTATTCCTGATTCTCAGCAATGTGCAAAGAGGGGCAGCTGTAATAACCAATTTTCGTCCGAGTCGGATTCGAATCCGACCCGGGCCAAGTACGAACCGAGCCTGCTATTCAGCAGGCCCAATCTGCCGTCCAAGCCCATTCCCGGCCTAATCCAAGGCCCAAGTCCAGCCTACCCACCGGCCCATTACCCCTACCCACGGCCCAAACCCTAACCCTACCAACCTAACCCTAGCTAACCTAAACCCTAGCCACCCCCTGCCACAAACCCTACCCCTGACAGCCCCAACCCCCATCTGCAACCACCAACCCCACAGGCCACCCCAGACACGCCACCCTCCCCCACACTCAACCCTCTCCCAACACTCAACCGGCCACCACCACCAACCCCTCAACCCCCCATAAAACCCCCCATCACCAGCAAAAAATGAGGAGAAAAAAAGGGGGACCCCGATTCGGAGGCCCTCAGCCAGCCAAAGCCCACATTCGGACCCCAGAAAACCAAAGGGGGTCCTCAGCCAGAGATCGGACCCTCGGGGTCCGATCCTCCACAAAAGGCACCTCAGCCATCTGGTCCTCTCTTCTTTTTTTCTTTTCTTTTCGAAACAGACCCCCCCCAAAAAAAAACCACCACCGGAAACACCCAAAAAAAACTGCAAAGATAAAACAAAAAATAAAAAAAAAACCCAAGCAAAAGCAGCCAAAAAAAAAAAGTTTTTTTTAAAAACTAGATCTACGAAAATCGGTGAGGATCCGGGCTAAACGGAGCCCGGATCCGTGACGAGGGGGTCGAAACCCCCTCGAATATGAAATTTGGAGTTCGCCGGCCGCCGGCGAGCGGCGGCCGACGACGGTGGACGGCGGCCGGCACGGTGGCCAGCCGTCGGAATCTGGGTTTCTGTGGGAGAGAGCCAGAGAGAAAAGAAGAGAGAGAGAGAAGAAAAAAAAAAAGGGAAAAAGTGAAAAAAAAAGAGGGGTTTGGGGTATTTATACGGTGCCGAAACGGCACCGTTTAGGGAACCGGGTCAAGGTGACCCACGCCTGGACCCGCGGGTCGACCCGGGGTCCGCGCGGGTCACCCGCTTATTTTTAAAAAAAACCCTCGGCGTCAAAACGACGCCGTTTTGCACAGGGTCCGCGCGTGGACCCGCGGGTCGACCCGGGGTCCGCGCGCCCGACCCGGTCCAAAAAAAAAAAAAAAAGACAGGCGTCAAAACGACGCCGTTTTGGTCCCTGAAAGCGGGTCCTCAGGACCCGCGCGCGGACCCGCGGGTCGACCCGGGGTCCGCGCACCCGACCCGTTTCGGGCCACCAAATAAAAAAAAAAAAAAGAAGGCCTGGACCGGATCCGGCCCAAATCGGATCCGGTCCGCGCCGAACCAGGCCCAAATGGCCTGGCCTCAGCAGGCCAAGCCTGGTTTTGGGCCCAGCAGCCCAAAACCAGGAGTTTTGGGCCCAAAAAAAAAAAGAAAAAAGAAAGAAAAAGAAAAAGAAAGAGAAAAAAAGAAGGAAAAGAAAAAAAAATAAAAAATAATAATAATAGTAATTTTAAAAAAAATAATATAAAAAATTAAAAATCAAAAAAATTAAAAATTAAAAAAAAATAATGATACAAAAAAATAAAATCAAAAATTAAAAAAGAAAAAATATAAACAAAAAAATTTTCACGATTATCGATTTTGATTTTGTTATTTTTGATTTTATTCAGGTAGTCGAGTACGAGCAAAGAGTTTTGTGAAGATAAAGTCCGGCATTTTAAATTTCGGATTCTCGACATTTGACAGGTATGATTTTAATTTTCTTATTTATTTTCATTACTATTTGTATTTATTTAATTTCGTCCGGCATTCGATATATTTTTATTATTCTGTTTCAATTTTAAAATATTAAAATAATAATTCTTGTAATACATGTCTTTTAAAATTATTTTCGATAAATAAAATTTTCTAAAAACGGATTTCTTTCTCGGGATAGTCGGAGTATCAATCGTTCTTTGAAATGGTCCGAGTAAGAATAATAATCGAAACATTATCGAAAGTATCGGAATGGTTCGAGAATTATTCTTACATAGATAATTTCTTTTATTTCGGAAATAATTATTAAAAGCATTTTAATTTAACTTAAAAAAAAAAAAACTTTTAATAAATGCGAATAACCGACGACGGAATTCGAAGGACGTCACGGTAGTGATTCCTAAGATATCTTGAGGTGAGAGAGTTTCGTTAAATATCACCACGAGTGGTGGGAATATTTGGCGACATGCTCGATACAAAAATTCGTTTTCGTTTAAAAAAAAATGGAAATAATCAAAATAAAAAAATGAATAAAGAGCGAATGTTTATTGCGCTCGATATTTTGCCATGCTCGTGTTTTTAATATTACGATTCGCATGTTTAATTTTATAGTTATATGTTAAGCCGTATGTATCCGATATTTAAATATTCGCATCATACGCATTTGAATAAAAAAAATGGATGTAAATTGCCGACGACGGAATTCGAAAGATATCACGGTTGTGATTCCTAAGATGTCTTGAGGTGAGAAGATCCCGTTAAATACCACCGAGAGTGTCGGGAATATTTAATGAGTATTTTCGATAATAAATTTATGTTCACTTTCGATTTTTTTTAAAAAATAAAAAACAGTTCAAGAAAATCCAAAAAATAATAAACATGTTTTTTTTTTTATAAAATAAAAGGAAAAGAGAATTAGTTTTAAATACCGATGTTAAATCCATTAAACCGAGATTTAAGATAACACGTGATCAAGTGGTACCGTTTTCTAAACGGGCGTTGCGGGGGTGCTAATCCTTCCCCGTACGTAGCCGACTCCCGAACCCAATTTTGTTTTTACTCTGGTTCAAAGCGCGGACTTCGAAATTGGTTTTAAAAATGTTTTAATTAATTTTAAAATATTTTGCTAAAATCGGTTTTAATAGGTGGCCAATCACACCTAGCAAAAAAGATTGGTGGCGACTCCATTTTTTGTGTTTTCATCAAATTCGTCGTAGCGGTCCGAAAAAATCGTTATGACAGTAAGAAAATATGACACCAAAATTTTGATTAGGGACAACAATGTACAAAAATGAACTGTATCTTAGCCAAAAAGGCTGAGAAAAGTACGTTTACCATACGTTATACATATGCACATGCTTAAGGAGACTCTTGATTCATAAATTTTGACATTTGTATTTTTCAAATACAGTTGGTGCATGCTGCTATTTATAAATTTATTCAAGGATTGGATTATTCGATCAGTTTAGTTCGAATTGAACCGAATCTGAATAGAGATTTTCATAATTTGGATCGGTTCGGATTCGATCCGAATTTGGATAAGAAAAGAAAAAAAATTAAACCACGGCCCGACGTGATTTTTGGACAGATTGATTGCATAATCATGGAAATTAATTTTGCTGAAATATTCAGCAACAGCAACCCAACATTTTGGATAAGTTTCTTTTACATATACCAAACGAAAAATGTTTTCTTATCAAATAAATGATAGAAACAACAGTCTATTAATTCAAACCCATTTACTTAATCCATATATAAATATAAAAATATATATATATGTATATTCATCAGGTTAATGATTATTATTAATTCCCCAACAAAAAAAAAAAGTGGAAAATTAAAGAACAAGAAATTATGAAAAGAAATTGCCATTCACCAATTAATCAATAACTATCTCTCAAGGCTGTTTCTGCTGTACGCATGCAAGCTATGGAATCAATTACAGCCAAAAAGAATCATGTCTGCATGTATGTATGTATTATGTAAAAATATATATAGAATCAATTATGTCAGTATTTCATCTTTGATCTTACTGAATATTGGTTGTTAATAAGGTCCACAAGAATAAGATTATGCCTTTATATATTTATATATTGATAAGAATGAATAATAAAGGAGTTGGTTTGGTCCACAAAGGATATGCTCCCATGGCTGCATGTGCACTCAAAAAGTTGGAGAAAAAAAAAAACACAATTCCCATTGCTTTCATTTTAAGGTGTTCATGGCTGGATCGAGTCTAAATATAATATCAACACTATATATATTCGTTCAAGTTTGACCCGACTCAAAATATGGATTTCAAATTTTTTCAAAGTCCGTCCATACTTGTAAATGAGTGTCAAAACCGGTTTAGGCCCGTCCATATTATTTTTTAAATTTTTTTAAATAAATATGTTATTTTTTATTTAATTTTTAATAAATTTATCTTTTTTTATTAAATTCTGAAATATGGATAACTTAATATATTTTTAAATGTTTACACTATGATATTATATATATTTGTTCTTTATATGATATAAATTACATAATATATGTATAAATAAAAAAATAATATATTATATAAATAAAAAACGGATAGGGCCAGGCCGGACTCGGGTTTTGATTGTTGGAGTCAAGACTCGATTCATTTTTTAAACAGATCTCATTTTTTTGCTCAAACTCATATTTCAGACCTAATATTTTTTTTCAAACCTTCTCAAATATTTAATAAATCTTCGAGTTTGAACGACCCTTGAACAGGTTGATTGTTGGCTTACTATTACTAACGTACTTTTATCTCCTTCTTAGCCACTGAATTCTTTTTTTTTTTTTTTAAAGAGAGAAAATTATTGCATGTCGTTGGTGCCAAATAATGAATTTAATTGGCTGCCCCCTTTATAATTAAGAAGGAGAATTTTTAATTTTGATTTCTGAAAATGAAGTATGTATAACTATTAATAAGATAATAATAGTATATATTACTACTAATTTAATTCTCACCATATTTCTTTTATACTTGATAACTACTTAGTATCCACCTTTAATGAATTCTTTTATTAATATGTTAAAATCTTAAATATTAATATAATATATGTATTAAACATATCGTATTAATAATGTTTAAACATATTGTAATATTATATTTATTACATTTTTTTTGTATTTATTAGTATTTTCGTATCATATATAAAATTACTCAATCTAGTAGTAAGGGAGGTTTCTATTTGGAACCTCTAGGCTTTGTTATAATCACCTTCAAATACTATGCTTTTCGAATTTCTAACCATTTAGTAAAATCTATTATTTTGAAAAGAAGAAAAGAGTATATGTTGAAAATTAAACATGTTATATTGTTTTAGTTTATGAAACTTTTTGTGTAAAAAAATAAAGAAGTTCAAGAAACATGAATTATAAACTATGTTTTTCTTTTTTCAATCTTCTTTTATACGAGAGTTATATATAATTTATAAAGTAAATTAAATTAGTTTTATACTCTTTCATAATTTTTTATACGATTTATATTTATTTAATCCGACTTTCGTATTTCATGCTCTATTCACTAGATCATGCATGTCGAGTTTTGAGTAAATTAAAAATTTCTAATTATTTGTTCAATGTAAAAAAATCTCAGCCATTAAATATATATTGAAAAAGACAGTATTTTTGGTCGATATGATAGAGATATCAGATCGATTCGAAACTTTACGTGTGCGGCGAGTACGGTTACATTGTTAAATCTAATGGTCAATTTGTAAAAATATTAATTGTATACAAAATTATAAAATCATGTAAAATTAATTAATTTTACATTAATGTAAGTGAGTTCCTCGTTTCTATAAACACGTGTAATTATGGTTGAATACAATGGCCTAGAAAATGAGTCTCTTAAAGGTTTTGTCCCATTGTACAATTAGTTTAGGTCGAATCTTGACTTATTCAAAAGAGTTAATAGCACAAATGGTCCCCAAACTATAAGATATATTTTATATTGGTTCCTAAACTTCAAAACCTATCAAATTGGTCATTACTTACAAGTATCATAACTAATTGGTCCATTCCGTTAGTTTTTCCGTTACCTTTACTGTAGCAATTAGCTTAGTGACACGTGTCACCAGTTGATTGCACCACATTTCTCTTCATTTTTTTTTCTTTTTCTTTTTCTTTATTTCTTTATTATTTTTTCTTTGATTTTTTTAATAAATAAATGTAAATAAATTTTTTTTATAAAATTAATGTAAATAAATATTTATATTTTATAAATTATTTAATTATTAAAAAATTAATTTAAATTATTATTTATCTTTTGTATTTATTTATAAAGAATAATAAAGAAAATGAGAAAATGAAAACATTAATAAATACAAAAGATAAATAATAATTTACATTAATTTCTTAATAATTAAATAATTTATAAAATATAAATATTTATTTACATTAATTTTATAAAAAAATATTTTTTCTTTTTCTTTTACTTTTACTTTTATTTTTTCTTCTTTCTTTCTTTCTTTCTTTCTTTTTTTCTTTTTATAAATAAATTAATTTTGTAAAAATTAAATAATTTATAATTATAAAATATAAAATATTTATTTACTTTTATTTATTAAAAATATATTTTTTACTTTTTTATTTTATTTTCCTTTTCTTTCTTTCTTTTTTTCTTTCCTTTTTTTTCCCTCTTTTTCTTATAAAATTAATGTAAATAAAATATTTTATATTTTAAAAATTAATTTAAATTATAGTATGAATTATTATTTATTTATTTTTATTTATATTTATTTACAAACAAGAGAAAAAGGGAAAAGATAAGAAAGGAAAAAAATAAAAAACTTATAAATATAAAATAAATATTTTATATTTATAAATTATTTAATTTTTAGAAAGTTAATTTAATTTAATTTAGAATATAATATAATATACTTATATATATTTTTTATTTGTTTATAAAGAAGAAAGAGAAGAAAAAAATAATTTTTTTTTTATAAAATTAATGTAAATAAATAGTTTTATATTTTTTCAATTATTTGATTATTACAATATTAATTTAAATTATAATGTAAATTATTATTTAGTTTTTAATATTTATTTATAAAGAAGAGAAAAGCAACAAAAAAAAGGAAGAAACGAAAAAATTAAAAATATTTTTTATAAAATTAAAGTAAATAAATATTTCATATTTTTTAAATTAATTATATTTTTAAAAAAGTATTTTAATTTATAATATGAATTATTTTTTCTTTGCATTTATTTATAAAAAGAAATCAAAGAAAAAATAATAAAGAAATAAAGAAAAAAAATGAAGAGGCAAGTTTAAGCAATCCGCTGGTGACAAGTGTCACTAAGCTGATTGCTACAGTAAAGATAATGGAAAAGCTAACGGAAGGAACCAATTTGTTATGATACTTGTAATCAAGGACCAATTTGATACGTTTTGAAGTTTAGAGACCAATATAAAATATGTCATATAGTTTCAATTTCCCTGGAGCTAGGAAAACCCCTATTTACCGGGTTTGGGATCGATTTCAACTCGGATCTTGCCTTGTCTTTCTCGCCTTTCTATACTATGCCTTTCATCGTGAACTACTAAATCGACTCCTCTTGCTGGCAAAGAGAAATCTAGAAGGAGAACTCCCAGCTCTGGAGCTGATTGAATGATTCTTGTTCACTGCTAAGCTAATCGTTATGTATGTTGATACCTCACCCTAGGGTTAGGAGGTGGCTTAAGCCATGCCCTTACTTGACTCCCAAGACCTGATACGCAGCTAAGAAGAGAAAGAGCTTATCCCTCGGGTCAACTTTTGATTTTAGCTTTAGAGAATCTAGCGAAAGCAGAACTCGCGCCTTAAGGAAGAGTATGAAAAGTTGTGAGAACCATTTGTGCTATTAACTCTATTCAAAATTAAAAATCTGTTTTGTTCTTTATAAAGAAAAGCCCAGCCGAGACATAGCAGCCCAACTTATTTGGGTTATCCATGTAGAACAATTATTATTTTCAATAAAAGATTCTGCTTTTATATATATATATATATTTTTGAAGAAATCTTTTAATTTCATAAATGAAATTAAAAAATTATTATATATTTTATTTATTAAATTATTTTTTATTTTTTAAAATATATTTTAAAAGGTATATATGTATTATTTTGTTAACCTTATTTATATAATTTAAAATTTTCATGATTGCGGATGAAATAATTTATCTTTATATATTTATACTAAATTGAAGCATGTGCAATGTACGGCAGATGATTTCAATTTCCATAATATTTTGAAAGTAAAATAAAATTAACAATATAAAAGAGAATTCAAGAAAAATTACGTTGAAGACATACTCGTTGAACAATATTTTAAAATATTGATAATTAGAATAATAAACGATTCTAATGAAAACAACAGTATTTAACATGTTTGATGGTTACCAAAAAAACTTGTTTGAGAAAAATGAAATGTTTTTTTATTTTTAAATTTTGATTAAATAATGGTAATAAATTATACTAGAATTTATTACACCCACTTGGTGAAAAAATATCTTTTTAATAAAAATATTATATTCTAAAAGAAAAATTAATTTAAAATTAAAAAAATGTTAACTAGTGTCTAGTGGCTCTGGTTAAAGTGATATATATAGAATTACAAATATAATTAATGTATCATTTTTTTTTTGAATTCAGTAAAAATAATGTATTAAATACAAAAAAATTCCGAAATACTAAATAAATAATCTTTAAATTGATAGTAAATTTTTTTATAAATTGATAGTAAAATTTTTTAATTTCACAAATGATGTTAAGAGACTGTCACATGTTTTATTTTTTAAATTTATTTTTTAAATATACCCTAAGAGTATGTGTCAACCTGCTAACTGCGCTTGTAAAGTCTAAAAACTCCACTGATGATAGATGAGATAATCTCCCATATATATATTGAAGTAGAGATCAAACTTTTCATTAATTAAAGAGTTAATTGCACCAGTGGTCCTCAAATTTTGGGGCCTATATCATATTAGTCTCCAAACTTCAAAACGTAAAAATTTCGAAGTTTCATAACGATGTGGTCCTTCCATTAACAAGATCGTGAGAATTTCGGTTAAATGACAGACGACATTTGACGTGTAATTAAAATAAAATAAAAAAGCAATTGGCGCGCATGAAAATTATATGGAATTAAAATAAAAATAAAAATAAATAATCATAAGAGGGATTTCTTGCAAAATAAAAAGTCATTTTCTGCATTGAAAAAAAAAAGGAACCCTAATTTAAACAAGATAGAGAGAAGATAAAAAATGCTCATGATCCACCACCAACATCAATGTTGTTGGATCCCTAGACTAGAGAGAAAAGATAGTCCTTCACCTTGAGGCAAAAGAAAGAGATTTAAGAAGGTGAAATCGAAAATTGAGATTTAATCAAGGAAATTTGATTTTCAAATCAATAAGGGAAGCTCGAAGAAACAATTTAATCTTCAATCGTAATAAGTTGGAAATTGAGAAGTTGGGATGAAGGTCTTGTTATTTATGGTTAGTTTTTAGGTTTTTGGTACAATTAAAAGTTTTGATTTTTTTTTTTTTTTTTGTATTTATATGTAGATAAAGATTCATACATTTATGTTTTTAATTTTGCATATAATTTATTTGATATGGACAAATATAAAATCCAGCATTAATTTGTGTTGTAAATATTTGACAAGTATAAAATGTGTAGCATGCCATTTTCTCTTGAAGAAATTATACACTTGCTGAAACTCCTTGTGTAGCATGCCATTTTCGATTAGTTTATGCAAATTATAACTTAAAATGTTTGACTTATTTGTTTTTGGTTTATGCAAAGAAGACAAGTATAAAATGTTTAACAATTCAATTATTTATTATTTTCTAACTTTATGACCCTTTTATTTTGTTAAGTCTCAAAAATTATACTAATTCTTAGATTAGATCATAATTATGTGACCTATTTATGAAATATCAATTTGTGGCAGGAGGCTGGCTGGTGTGTATGTTGGGTTAGTTATTTTTTTATTAGCATGTGATAGCATCAGTTGGGTATATTATATTCCATTGCACATGTATTGTGGCTTTATTTTATTGTATTGCATATATTTTATTTCATTGCATATGTGAGTGCTTTGGAGTTGCATTTTGAACATCTTAGCCATGTTTATTTTTTATTTATGCTATCAATATATACAAGGGGAAATAGATATATATTTTTTTTTACTTGTGTGAGATTGATAGGATGTTTTTAGTAGAACTTAATTGTATGGAAGCAATGTTAGAACATGTTGGACTTATAGAATTTTTTTGGAAAATCCTTGATAGAGATTTAGTAAATGGTTTGGTGCAAATAAATAGTGAAGGTAATTAATCAGGATGAAAAAGATAAAAGGAATAAGTTTGAATAGGATTGACTTTCAACAAGGAAACACCAGAAATAGAGAGCTTTGCTCAATCTGATTTTTCTTGATAATTAAGGAAAAATACAATTAATCATTCTATCTCCCACTCCCATAAACCTCATAAAACTTATATGAATTCTAAACAAACTATTTAGAAAATGTAACTTTCAACGCTGACTAATATAAATTCCAAGATAGATTTTCAGTAAGTGCTTGAGTTATTTCTCTTTGACTTCAAGTTGTAGCTATCTTAAGTTAATGCTTGGCTACTGCATAATTCTCCCCTGGTGAAAAAAAGAACTCGTCCCCGAGTTGTCTTGCTGCTCTCCATGATATTCATACAAATCTTGGACATTGTGTTGATTTTTGACTCTCGGTACCAATTGTAGTTTTGTGCTACAGTACCGATTTGCTACAGTAACTTTCTCGGGACGCTACAGTAACTTTATCTCGGGATGCTGCAGTAACTTCCGAAAAACAACTCTTTTATTAATATGAGAAAAGACCAAATATACACTAGACACACTCTTTTAATATGCACTCACAACTTCACTCCTTCACTCATATCTTTTTCTTCCTTTTTCTCTCTACTCACCACTCTTCATCTAACAACTTACATCCCACCCTATTTATAGCTTTTTATGTTGGTTACTAAACCAACCTAGAATGTTCTAGTGTGTTGGTTTAATATTCTAGAGAAAAAACAATAAAAAATCTAGAGAGAACTCTAGAAAGAAGACTTAAGAAAATTTTAGAAAAACCTAGAGAAATAATAAAGTTTGGAGAGAATTCTAGAGGAGTTGTTGACTTTAACACTCCCCCTCAACAACTACTCTCTTGATGTCGGTTTGGTTGTCATTCCAGACTGTCTTCCGGACTTATCAAATCTTGCATCAAATATCTTCTCTTTTTCTTTCTCTTCTTAAAATTCATCAGCATCATTAGTTCTGCTTCATCTTTCGTTGATTGCTCTCTTCTCTTTTGATTCTTGATTTTGTTCACTTCCGTCTTTGCTTCAACACTATTTCTATCTTCGTTCTTCTTGATTCTCTCTGCTAGCCTGTCTCTGACTTTGGCATACTCGACTTTGTCAACTACCATTAATTTGTTGACTTCACAATCGATCTTCATATCTTTCACGCCTTTGTAAGTCTTAACAGTGTCGATGACCTCGTTGTCATCTTTCTCAATGTTGACATCATCTTCAAGCTTCTTCGCCTCTTCGTGAAATAACCTTTCATCTTCAAAAATCTTTTCTTGTGATTGAAACAGAGACTCATTCTCTTCTTTTGAAGGCTCTTCAATTGTCTCTTGTCTTGGTTGAATATTCTCAAAATCAATTTCTTCTTCGTCTTCATGAACATTTTCTTCTAACTCGGTGGTGCAACCAGATACGAGTTCTTCGCATTCTTCAATAGTAAATGCTGTCTCAAAATCCCATTCTTCTTCATAGTTATGCTCCTGTCGTGAGAACACTGTTGCATAGCCTTGCACTTGTCTATATCGACAATCTCGAGCATAGTGGCCAAGCTTGCCACACTTGAAACACTTAATATTTCGACAATGAGACCTCACATTTTCGCTATCGTCTCTATCTCGAACAATTTGAGCTCCCCCTCGCTGAAAGCTCCTCCGTTGCCAAGCTTCTTGTTTGTTTTGAACTTCAATGTCTTCTATTCCTTGGCTCATAGCAACTTTACCTCTTCTATTGCTAAAGAGGGCTTTCTCATAATCTTTTATCATGACTTTAGACATTTGGTTATCTAAAGCCTCTTGAAGCCATGGATGATAATTCTTCTCATCCTCGTTTCGGTAATGGCATTTTCTGGATCTAATTTTGAAATTTCATCACAAAGAGTTTTAACTTTAGAAAAATATTCGCTTACCGACATATTTTGCTGCGAGATTGACAGGAGTTCATTCTCCAATTGTTGGAGCCTAGCATCATTTTTCTTCGCGAACAGCATTGTGAGTGTGTCCCAGGCTTCCTTCGGTGTCTTTGCATCCTTGATGCGTTGTAATAAACCATCCTCAATGGTGACTGATAACACGTACATGGCCTTACCGGCTTTGATCTTCCATTTTCTTAGTTCTCCGGCATCAGTTGGTGGTGTTGAAGCTTCACCGATAACAATATCCCATAAATCTTGCCCGAGCATGTAATATTGCATCCGGATGCTCCACGTATTGTAATTGTTTTCATTGAGCTTCTCGATGTTGCTAGCGGAATTAGAAATATCTGCCATAGTGTCTTGAGAGTGCCCTGCACTTACCTCAAATTTGATTCTCGTTCACTTAATTTCACAGTCCCTGACCGTGTACCGGCAGAATTTCCACGTCTTTACGAACTACGATCCTCGATCGTCTTGGTCCCAGACCAATAATCTTCACAGTCCCACACTGTCTTTTTCCGATATGCGTACTCCGGTCCCTGACCGTCTAGCTCTGACTTCTTGCGGTGGCTTTCACTCTGATGGTAGGTAGCCCTTTTCACCTCTTCTCGTGACGGCTCTCACTCTACTCCAAGTAGGTAGCCCTTTTCACCTCTTCTCGTGACGGCTCTCACTCTACTCCAAGTAGGTAGCCCTTTTCACCTCTTCTCGTGACGGCTCTCAAACTACTCCAGGTAGGTAGCCCTTTTCACCTATTCTTGTGATGGCTCTCACACTACTTTAGGTAAGTAGGTAGCCCTTTTCACCTGTTCTCGTGATGGCTCTCACACTACTTCAGTAGCCCTTTTCGCGACTCGATCTATCGTCGATAATTACAATTCTCGATCATCTGATTTCGAGAAACTTCTGGCTTTTTGTCTTTTCTCCGATGCGCATACTACGATCCCTGACCATCTTGATCTGATATTTCAATCCTCTGGATCATACCGCTCTTTACGCTGGTCCTCTGGATCGTCCCGTTCTGGTCGTCCAACTCTGATACTCTGGTCCTCAAGATCGTCCAACTCTGATACTTCGGTCCTTAGGATCGTCTAGCTCTGATACCAATTTGTTGATTTTTGACTCTCGGTACCAATTGTAGTTTTGTGCTACAGTACCGATTTGCTACAGTAACTTTCTCGGGACGCTACAGTAACTTTATCTCGGGATGCTGCAGTAACTTCCGAAAAACAACTCTTTTATTAATATGAGAAAAGACCAAATATACACTAGACACACTCTTTTAATATGCACTCACAACTTCACTCCTTCACTCATATCTTTTTCTTCCTTTTTCTCTCTACTCACCACTCTTCATCTAACAACTTACATCCCACCCTATTTATAGCTTTTTATGTTGGTTACTAAACCAACCTAGAATGTTCTAGTGTGTTGGTTTAATATTCTAGAGAAAAAACAATAAAAAATCTAGAGAGAACTCTAGAAAGAAGACTTAAGAAAATTTTAGAAAAACCTAGAGAAATAATAAAGTTTGGAGAGAATTCTAGATGAGAGAATTCTAGAGGAGTTGTTGACTTTAACACATTGAATGTTGAATGAGTATGAACATTTGGAGAAAATTCAATCTTATAAGCATTGTCATTGATCTTTTTAAGAACTCGGCAAGGTCTAATCTTCTTTTCACATAGTTTATTATAGGAACCAGTAGGGAGACGATCTTTCTTCAAATAAACGCACACAAGATCTCCTTTATGAAAGATTTTAATACGACGATGGACATTGGCAGATGATTGATACCTCTCATTGTTGTTTTCAAGTTTCTTTCGAACTTCTTCATGAATTCTGGTCATGGAAGACGTAAAATCTTCTGCTTTCTATGAGAATAGGGAGTTTGGAACTGGTGCAAGGTCAAGTAATGTCTTGGTATATGCCCATAAACAATCTCAAATGGACTCTTTCCTGTAGAACGATTGACCACTGAATTATAGGAGAACTTGGCTTGAGGAAGTGCTACATCCCATTGCTTTGGTCTTTTGGCTGCGAGACTTCTAAGCAAGTTTCTTAGTGTTCGATTGACAACCTCTGTTTTCCCATCGATGTGGGTGATAAGCACTGTTGTGAGCAAATTAGTTCCTATCCTTTTCCATATATGTCTCCAAAAACGGCTAAGAAACTTAGTATCACGGTCAGAAACAATAGACTTTGGAACCCCATGATGCTTGACAACTTCATTAAAGCAAAGATTAGCAACATATGAAGCATCCATAATCTTTTTGCATGGTATGAAGTGTGCCATCTTAGAGAAACGGTCAACTATCTCAAAAATAGAATAATACCTCTTTGATTTCTTAGTAGAACATCTACGAAATCCATACTTACATCTTCCCATTGAGCATTAGGAATTGAAAGTGGAGTCTAATCCTCCACAATGAAGTTTATTGATAATATATTCTCGAAGAGAACATTTGGGAATGCATAACCGAGCTCCTCGAAATGGAAAATTATCCTAGAGGATGTAGTCTTCATGCTGCCCTTCCTTGCTAAGCCTCCACACTGCACCAAAATTAGGATCATCTTCATACATATTCTTGATAGAATCGAAACCCTCTAGTCGCACAATTATTGTGTATATAACTGATACACATCTACTTAGTGCACCTACCACTTGATTGCATCTACCACTCTTGTGTTTTAGGAGAAAGGTGTATTAAGAAAGTAATCCAATTAGCACGCCCTATGTTTAAAGTTGCTTGTGTGTTGATGTATTTAAAAGCTTCATGATTTGAGTCCAAATGAACTCTCTTTGAATTAAACAATATCGCCAATGCCGAAGTGCTTGAACAATTGCATAGAGCTCTACATCATAAGTAGAATACTTCTGTCTAGCTTCATTAAGCTTGTCACGAAAAAAAAAAAGCTATTGGGTGACCTTCTTGACTCAACTTCAAGTATCTTTTCAAAATCTAGTAAGGCAAGGACTAGTTCTTTGCTTTGATATGTTTAAAACTTTTTTTAGCTTCCTTTGTCCACAAAAACTCTCTTTTCTTCATACAATCAATAAGTGGGCAACAATGGTGCTGAATTTCCTTATAAATCGACAATAAAATGATGCCAATCCATGAAAACTTCTGACTCATACAAACTCTTTGGGGTTGGCCAATCTTGAATAGCCTTTACCTTTTCTTCATCAACTTGAATTCCTGTGGGAGTTAGAACAAAACCTAGAAAGGCAATATTATTGGTCATGAAACAACACTTTTTGAGGTTTACATAAAGCTCTTTACCTCTCAAAGTGGTTAAGACAATCTTCAAGTGCGATATATGTGTAATTTTATCATGGCTCTATATAAGAATATCATCAAAGTAAACAACAAATTTGTCAACAAAAGGACGAAGAACTTGATTCATTACCTTCAAGAAGGTACTTGGTGTATTTGAAAGACCAAATGGCATAACAAGCCATTCAAACAAATCTTCCTAGTTACTAGTGAAAGATATTGTTAGTGAAAAATACTATTATAGTTTTATTCTAGTTTTATTCTACCTTTTTTTTGCATGATTATGTTATCTTAGTGGAAGATACTATTATGTGTTCTCTACATGTAAAAAGCATTGAAATATAACTCTCATTTGACTATTTATGAAAAACCAAGTTTGCTACAAATTATTAGTGTGTGTTATGTTGGTTGGTTTATAGCTTCTTTATAAGGTCATTTCTAGTTTGAGCAATAGGCATAGGGGATTGATCCCTATTTAAAAGGATATATCATTTTGATCATCACAGTCGAAAATAACCTTTTTGTGTGAAAAAATTTCATATCTAATGCCTATCAGATTCGATTCCTCTTTAATGGGGATCGATCCTTTCGATCATAAAAGTCGAAAGTTACATTTTTATGTGAAAATAGATTGACCCTTTTTAAGAGAATCAATCCTTATGAAAGCAAAACCGAAATTTTGATCTAAAAAGGCAAACAAATTATGCCATTTTAACACTAATTATTTCATTAATAAATAAAGACCAATTTTCGTTAGCTATGTAAAGATATTATAAAGCACAAAACTTGGTCATGTATATCATTACATTTCAAGTTCCGAATACTTACTTTAAAAATCTCTGTTACACTAAAAGTTCTTAAAAGACATGAGAAACAAAAAAAAAAAATCAGAGGAATTACATTACACCTCAAACCCCAAAAAGCATTACAGATTTTTTTATATAACAAACATTACGTTTACCTAAAGCTGCATTTTCTTAATTTCCTTCCCAGCACATTTTCTTCATTTCCTTCCCAACAACAACATCACAGTAACAACCAACAAAAGAACTACAATCCAGTTCCAGCAACCATTGTTACGATTCTTGATGCTGCATTAATTGTTGCTGTTGATATTTTCTCTAGGTATTTCATATTGACTCTCTATTCGACGTAACCTTCTTAACAAACCAATGATCACCTATCTGGTATGTTCATCCGTTGGAGGATCGAATTATTGAAAATATCCACATTCTTCAATTTGCTGCAACAAAAAAAAAAAAAAAACTCTAATTTTTACATATCACAACACTGATGAACATACAAAACCATAAAAAAAAAAAGTTTCATACCCCATAATTACTGCAACTGGAAAACCTTTGACTTGGGTTAGAATCTGTCCATAAGATCTTTATGGAAGCTTAATCACCATAATGGCAAAGGCAACATTCTATGTTAGCCATCTCAAATTAGTTAATTAATAAATTTCTTATTTTTCTTTTCCATATTAAAGCCCTCTCCTTGCTTCGTTCTCTTCCCTCCCCTTTTGTTTTGTCCATTTTCCTTCTAGATTGATTGGAACTTTAAATCCCTAAATTTTCCTCAAATTTTTGACCCACGCCAATTTCCCTTCTTTTTCTTTCTTTTCCATGCGAGAAATCCCTCTTATGATTGTTCATTTTTTCCCCCTAAATTCCATATAATTTCCATCGTCAGCCTTCTTTCTTTTTTGTTTTTACTTACATGTCAAATGCAATATGTCATTTAACACAAATTCTCATAATCCTGTTTACGGAAAGATCACATCGTTACGAAATTTTAAAATCAAGGATCAAATTGTTATATTTTGCAATTTGAAAACTAATATGATATAGGCCCCAAATTAACTCTTAATAAAACTATATTGAAAATTACAATGAGAGAGAATAATATGTTGAATACAATCTGGGCATTGTTGCCAACTAATCTGCTTAGTTCATCCCTATTCCCCTTCAAGTAGAATCTTTATGAGACATATTCCATGTTGATTTGATAATTCGTATATGTCGTATCTCATTTTTTTTTTATGTTAATTGTGTAAGTATAAACATAATCCAAATTATTAAATATGTCAAAATCTTAAAATAAATACGATACGTATATTAAATATACCGTGTTAATTGTGTTAAACATGTTTAATCGTATCATATCGTGTTTATTACATTAATTTTATATTTATTAAATATATAATATTTATATAATATTTTCATATCATTTTTAAAATTAACTGATTTAATTCCATGCAAACTCAAGAGCTTTGACTTTTTCAATCAAACTCAATATTTTGTAATCAATAATATAATAGCATAAATATTTCATTTTTTACCATCACTAACAAAACTTTAAAAAAAAAAAAAAAAAAAGCAAACGTATGCTGTACTATAATGGTATATTGGTATCCTAGAAATAAACTTTTAATTAATATGGAAAAAAGCCAAACTTGACAAGTCAATATTAAATAATAACACATCACACAACTGACAACGCCACATGACAAAAACACTTTTTCTTTCTGCCTTATGTACACCAATAATGATTAATGAAATTTAGAATGCATTTGATTAAAAGAATTAATAATAATTAGTAAATGGTTGAAGAAAAAAATGATAAAGTAGTAAATCATCAAAATTAATATATATAGATATAATTAGATCTATTTATGAGTTGAGTCTAAGATAAATTTTTATAATTTGATTAGCCCGATTCGAATTATTATTTAAATAAAAAAAAATTTAAAATATATAAATATTAATATAAAATAATTTTTTAATATATTTTAAATAGTAAAATGAGCTTTCGAATATAATTAAATCTAAATCAAGCCTGGGCAAATAAATTTTTTTATTATTCGAATTTAGTTTGATTCAGCTCCGTCAATGAACATCTCTAACACAACATTAAACTTTCAAAAAATATATATTTTTAATTAAGTTTGGAGAAATTTGAATCTAATTCATTGTCAAGGAAATACGTACATCACCTATTCAACTAAATGTTTGAAGTGCTAAAATTTCAAAATATTAAGTACTATTAAGATGTTTTCTCAAAAAGAAAAATAACGAAGACACCTAAATATTTATGATAGTAAAAGTTTTAGAAATTATTAATTGATTAAGTATGTTTAAGTTTTTTATGAGATGATATTTTTGTCTCAAATTATACTTATCCTTATTTTATCAATTATTATGGAAAGTAGCATCTAACTAGTTAAGAGTTAAGATAAGAACGAATATGAAATAAGAAAAATAATTAAAATACGATATAAAAACGATACGGTAAGAAAAAATAATATGAATACGATACGAATATATAAATGTTTTAAAATTTATATAATACGAATTATTAACGTATCAAAATTTATATAAATATATAATAATTTAAATATAATTTGTATATTAACGTATTATATATTTATATAAATTTTGACATGTTTGTATAAATTTATAATATTTAAAGTATTATATAAAAAAAATTGGTATTTTAGGTTAGAAATTATAATATTATATCAAAAAGAATTGGTATTAAATAATATATTTTAAGTAAAAATTATATAATTTTTAATTTTAAAAAATAAAAATAAAAATTTAAATAACAAAATAAAAAATAACAATTTACAAAAAAATTTAAAAATTATATTCGTAATTAGACCTGCTCATGAGCCGGGCCGCGACTCGGAATTTATTCAACTTCCTTGCCAAGGCCCGACCCGAATTTAATTATTTTAATATATGAATAGTGATCCGGGCTTGACCGGGCGGGCTGCTCGACCCATGAGCAGGTCTATCTGTAATGTCAATCGAATTCTTTCAACTTGTATTCGTAATAAATGGACTTTCAAGAGAAAGGCCAACCAAAGAGTCGTATTGATCCGGGCTTGGACAAGTGTTTTTGTAATTTTATTAAATAATAAAATTTAAATTTAATTTTTAATCTTAAAAATAACAAAATTTAAAAAATTTAAATAACAAAATTCAAAAAATAATAATTTACAAAAAATTCAAAAATTATATTCGTAATTAGACCTGTTCATGGGCATGGCCGTGACCCGGAATTTTTTCAACTTCCTTGCACAGGCTTAACCCGAATTATTATTTATGAAATAAAAAATATTTTTTATTTAAATTTAATTATAAAATATATAAAAATATTTTTTATTTAAATTTAATTATAAAATATATAAAAATATTTTTTAATATTTTTTTAATAGTGAAACAGGCTTTCGGGTCTATTCGAAATGGGCTTGGGCAAGGAAAAAAAATTCGGGTCGCTGCTCGACCCATGAGCAGGTCTAATTACGAATATAATTTTTTAAATTTTGGTAAATTGTTGAATTTTGTTTTTAAAATTTTTATTTTTATTTTTTAAAATAAAAAATTATATAAATTGTATATAGATTTTATTATTTTATAAAATTTAAAAATAAAATAAAGGTTGAAAAATTGCCACCATGACTTGGGCAAGCAAACGTGGTGTTGATACCATTCATGAGCCCAGCCCGAACCCAGCCCGGCCCATGGACACCTCTACCACCATGGGATAAAAATCATATATAAAAACTATTAAATCTTTATTTTTTTAAATTATAAATTATAAATTATATAATTTTTATTTAAAATTTATTATTTAATAATTAAAAGTAAAAAAAAAAAAAATCGTCACTCACGGTGACGATTTCTCAAGTAAAAAAAAATTAAAATTAAGTTGGAAAATCACTATGGCCCATGGCGATTTCTCAATTTAGTTTTACAAAAAAAAAAAAAAAATTTACCGTTGGAAAATCACCATGGGCCATGGCGATTTCCCATTTTGTTAAAAAAAAAAAAAAGCGGATTTTGATACGTTAATACCAAAAATACCAAAATTTTTTAGATATAATTTGTATATAAAAAATAAGAGGATCTTTTTTCAAAAAAAAAATATTATGACTTTTTAATTTTTAAAAATTTACGTTGAAAAATCGTCATGAGGGATGATGATTTTTCACCTGATTTTAAAACGAGCGAATTTTAGAAATTAATCTCAAAACAATAGTATTTCGATAAATAAACAAAAAATCAGCTATATTATTATAAAAAAACCTGAGAAATTCACTTTCAACTAAATTTATGGCTGAACTTTTAATTACTTTAAATAGAGTATGAAGATAAATAAAAATTAAATAAAAATAATTTAAATAAATATTAACCTTAGATATTAATTAAAAGTGCATTTCTCATCCTTAGATAAAATAGTGAAAACCGGAGAATATCCTCGCGCTTGTAAAATTTTTAAAACTAAATTTAAATCACCTGAAATGTTTATTAAAATTTTTAATTTTCTCAAGCTTAAATAAATAAAGTAATACTCTTACTATCTCATCTTATATTATTCAAAAATACATGTACAAAAATAGAAGGCTTTTTTATATATAAAAACCACTTATAAAATCTTTATTTGAGTTAAATGACATCAATTTCTTAAAAAATATAAAAAATTAAATAAAATCATATTATCAAATAATAATATAAAAATATTAATATCTTTTAAGTTTTAATATAATATATATTTTTAAATAAAATTACTTAATTCTTAAAAAATATATTTTCTTTCTCTTCTTTTAATCACTCAGTAAATGTGCAGATTTCCAGTTTTTTTTAATCATATTTCTTATTTTTTGAGCAATTTTAATCATATTTTTAGCTAATATAATACTATGTGAAAATAGAAAAACAATCAACCCCAAATATGCACACTATATATATATATATATTTATTTTGAATTCGAAAATAAATATTGAAAATATATATATGTGTTTTAAATAAATCTCTTTATGGATCGGGTTGGGTTTTTTTTTTATCTAAATTTGACTCGTTGACTCATATTAATATTCAAATAATATTAAAAATTTTTAAAAAATTATTTTTATACTAATATTTTTATATTTTATAATTAAATTTAAATAAAAAAGTAATTTTTTTAAAAAATAATAATTATTTTTTTATATATTTAAATTTAAATATATATTAAATATAAATATTTTTAAAAAATAAAAATAAAAAAATAAAAATACTAATAACATACAGTAAAAATGCTTATGGATCGGACCGAACCGTGGCCCAGTTTTTTTTTTCTTTGCCTAAGCTTGATTCAAACCAAATTTTTTTTATTTTTTTATCCAAATTCGATCTTGAATAGGATCAGACCTATCCACCAACTCATATTTACTGTTTATTATATTAAAAAATATTATTTTTATTAAATAAATAATAATCATTAAAATCCTTACTCAGAACCCGGACAATTACCCTGAGTCTGACAAGCAAAGATTTTTTTCCCTTAAAAAAGTAGACGAAAATACAAAGGACAGACTGAGACACGTAAAGTAAAAAAGTCCATTTAATTTGTCCAGATTATAGTAATCCACGTTGCTTGTTCATCTACAACTTCTCCAGCATTTCCCCATCTCTCAGACTCTCTCAGTGATTACTTCCACCGCTTTCTTCCCCACTAACCCCCCCCAAAAAAAAATGCAGTACAAAAACCTGGGCAGATCAGGCTTAAAGGTGAGTCAACTATCCTACGGAGCATGGGTCAGTTTCGGTAACCAACTCGATGTTAAAGAAGCAAAGTCACTTCTCCAGTGTTGTAAAGACAACGGGGTCAACTTTTTCGACAACGCCGAGGTTTATGCCAATGGTCGAGCTGAGGAGATCATGGGTCAGGCTATTAGGGAACTTGGGTGGAAACGATCGGATATTGTGGTTTCGACCAAGATCTTTTGGGGTGGTCCAGGGCCTAATGACAAGGGTTTGTCTAGGAAACATATTGTGGAAGGAACTAAGGCGTCGTTGAAGAGGCTTGATATGGATTATGTTGATGTGATCTATTGTCATAGGTTGGTTCATTTAAAGATCGAATTTTTGCTTTTTTTTTTTTTATTTGAATTTTTTATTTTTTGGGTTTGATATCGATATGGGTTTTTGTTTCTGTTGCTTGATTTGATTTTTTCCATTAGATTAATTCATTTGATACAAATCTTTATTTTTGGGGTTTTAGTTCTGATTTGAAGTCACATAAAAATGATTATTTTTTAGGGATTTTTGGATTTTGTATTATAGAGTAAGAGAACTTAAATCTTATTGATTTTTTTTTTTTTTAAAATAATCTTGAAGATGTTTGATATTTAGTATTGCTGGGTTTCTTAATGTGGCTTGTTTGTTGAGGAATTCTAATATATTTGGTTTTGGGGCATAAGCTTATTTAATTAGTCCAATGTTTTACATGTGGAGCAGTGTATAATTTATCATGTGTAAGGCTCTTTCATGAGTCTTTGCCAGATGGAATTCTTGTTTCTGTCATTACAGTTTCTCTGATTAGTTGTTGGAGTCTAAGTTCGAGGACTTTTCGATTTGAGACACTTGACATGGAGTTCGTTGCTTTGATCTTCATTACAGGCCAGACTCATATACTCCTATTGAGGAGACAGTCAGGGCAATGAATTATGTGATTGATAAGGGTATGGCATTTTATTGGGGGACAAGTGAGTGGTCTGCGCAACAGATTACTGAAGCATGGGGAATAGCTGAGAGGTTGGACTTGGTGGGCCCAATCGTGGAGCAGCCGGAGTATAATTTATTGACTAGGCACAAGGTAAGTGGTTAGTCCGAATACCAAAGAGGCGTATTTCTGCCTTTTAGTTGTATGTGAACTTTGTTTTGCCAATTATACATGTAATGGAATTCTCAGTATTCTTGGGTTTGTGCCATAAAAACTTGATTTGCCCTTGATTTTACAGTTATTATGCTGAGAGCTTTTACAGCTATTGGGTTAACTGGGAATGATTTTGTTCTTGCCTCCTTCAGGACTCTACAGTTTGTTTCATCCTTTTCTGTATGGATGCAGGTTGAATCTGAGTACCTTCCTCTGTACAGCAACTATGGCCTAGGTCTTACCACATGGAGTCCGCTTGCATCTGGAGTGCTTACTGGAAAATACACCAAAGGAACAATACCACCTGATAGTCGGTTTGCATTAGAAAATTTCAAAGTAAGAATCACTTCACATTTGATTTCCTACTGTTGATCTTGCCTTTTTATTGATCTTTTTGTCTCGATGTTAACTGTTGAACATAACCATTCGTAGTCATCTAGGTTCCTTTTTCCTTATTTGTTGAAATTTTAATAGCAATTTTCTGACATAACTGATTTTTCTTAATAAGGATATATTCTTTTCAACAAGATTGATTTTAGGCTATCATTCACTATTTTCTGTGGTTCTCACGAATCTAACATCTTGTTTATGCATCCATGCTTGTAATGAATATCATTTCTGACATGTGTGTCGGTATCCAAAAACAGAACAAAAAGATCAAAACTCAAGTGTATAGTGATAGTTGCATATGCCAAGGATATAATATTCCAAGCAAACTTAGCTTTTCATATTTAGCACTACTTAACTTTTTCAGTTAGCATCTTTAGAGATGATTGTGAAACTCCCACAACTTAGCTTGGCTGCAAGTATTACTGGATTATATATGATAATGTAGCTTCTGTTCTTCTTTCTGGATTCTTGAAACTTGCTTTCTGCAACTAATTTTAACAACCTTCCCCATCTGTCACGAGTAAGCGACTAAACTATGTTGTTTTCTTGTGTAGAATCTTGCTAACCGATCACTAGTTGATGATGTGTTGAAGAAAGTCAATGGACTGAAGCCAATTGCTGATGAACTTGGTGTACCTTTAGCTCAACTCGCAATTGCATGGTGTGCTGCAAATCCTAATGTATCATCAGTTATTACTGGTGCTACAAAGGAATCTCAGGTTAGTATTTTATGTATCTCATCATTTTATTTCATATTTTGTTGGATCACTGTATGGATCCAATGAATTTGCTTTGCTGTGAGAAGCTTCATGGAAGCAATTGTAAACTCATTTTTTACTAGTGCAAGATTATAAAATTTGGCTGTTTGGTACAGATGCATGCGCTTGAACGTGTCTATATATATGTTTGATATAGGAACACACCAGATGATGACAATGAAAAATTTCCCCCATTTTATATGGGTAATTTAATGAGAGGGTCATAGATTAATCAGGGATTATAGTGGTTTGCATGCTTGACAGTTCCTACTATCTAGTGTCATATTCATTAAGGTTTATAGATCTATCTCCTTTATGGCCATCTTTTCAGAATACATGGATAGCAGCCTTACTTAGGTGCCATCTTTTGCCACCAGGCTAAGACATTGTTGGCAAAACTTAGGTCCAAACTTGTAAATTGATGGAAATATTATTTTCTATAGTTATAATAAGTTCCAATCTTATCTTTCAGCATTTTCTTTTTTCTTCTTTCTTCTTCTTTTTATTTTATTTTTTCTTAGGCCGTGGACTAGTGGGTAATGGTTAACCTTATTTCATTACATTTGAATTCCTTGTATAGGTTTTCTCCACACACACAAAAAAAAAAAAAGGAAAAGAAAAAGAAAAAGAAAAAACATGCATATATTACAACCAAGTGCACAAAAAAAAAAAAAGATTTCTTGTGTAGGTACTAGGTAATTAAACTGTCTAAACAAACATGCATATATTACAACCAAGTGCGTTCTTTTAAGTTAACTTGTACCAAATTTCTGTACAAATATGTTTTTATGTATTCATTTTTCACCTGTCTACAAGTTTAAGTAATAATGGTAGTTCTTTTTTTTTGTCTACCATGTTTGGGGTTCTTGCTAATGGATACTTCATCTATGGCAAGCTAGTTAAAGTTGTCTAAGCTATTTGTTAGAATTTCCATTATTAAAGAAATCATTGATTTAGCTCCTCGATTCCTGTAGAATTAGGTGAGCATTGCCAACTATGCATCATTCTACTGGCAATTTGGGGACACATGTCGAAGGCGATGGTGCTGTCCAATTTTTGTTTTTTGTGTTTGCGAAAAAGAGATGCTGAGAGAAATCTTATTTAGTATTTAAGGTGAAGAAGTTCAAGGTGAAGGTCGGAGTCTAATGTCTTTGGAAAGGCAACGAGTGCAACATAGAAATCAATTATGACATTGTTAATTCTTTGAGAAGTTTATATACTTTACTGTTGTTAGCATGCAATACTGCAAGACAATTGAAACTAAGAGGTTACTTTAACTTGGGAAAAATAAAAATATGGCCTAATAATTTTTACATGGCATTGTTTTTATGATTTAAAGATACATAACATCTATAGAATTTGGAAGTAATGTATGATCAATTAGTTAAATGATTGATAAAATATCCTTTTTTAATCTAAAGGAGCCTCTAGTGTATTTGAAGGTGCTTCATTAGTATGCAACTGTTATTAGTGAGGTTTTAGAGTATCGCTTTGGAAGTATGTTTGCTGGTTCTGCAATACACTCCAATAATGCAGATGAGTACACTTTCATCTCCAAATTTACGTGCAACTCTAATTTCATTTTCATGGTGTTTACCTGGATACCTACGTTGCTCCGACTCTTTATTTTTTTTGAAAGTACTCGTGTCTAACACTTGTGTCCGACACATATTCGGACATGGATACGAGGATATGATCCTCCAAGGACCTTCCAAATATATGGAAAAACTTAGAAAAAATTGAATATACCCGTGTGGGACACATACCCGTGTCCGACACACCTAAATCCGAATTACATAGCTGGATACTATAAGTGTTTATTTACTGTTAGTAGTTGAATCAAACTAAACTATAATTATTTATTTATTTATCATTGAGATTCAAGTGCATTTGGTTCTTAACTTTTACTTGACTTTTAAAGGTTGGCAATAAGATTTGATTATTGTCACTACTGCTACTGCTAATTCTTTTAGATGCAATTCAGATTCAAGAGAACATGAAAGCACTTGATGTAATCCCATTACTGACTCCTGCTGTTATGGAGAAGATTGAGGCTGTTGTTCAAAGCAAGCCGAAGCGTCCGGATTCGTATAGGTAGATGCAGGATACCTCTGTTGCTTCATTAGCATGTCATTGGCATAGCATTCTTTTAGAGCATGTTTATGCCCCATTTTCTGTAATCAAATTTGTGTACTTGGTGTTTACTTGGTTTGATGTTTTGGTACTCTGAACATTGGAACTTCCATGTATATGGCACCCCTTATTACTGTGGAAAAAGGGTCCAAAGAACAATTGGGAGATGCAATGAATTTGGAACTGGTTGTGATTGCTTATAGAACTCATATTTATTTATTTTCTGGACCTCTGCTTTGGTTTGAATTGTGGTGGCCCATTCCAAGAAACATGATTATTCCAAGCCTTAAGAATTTGGGAAGTTCTTTAAGGTTCAAAGTTTCTGGTTGGAGTAGGTGTTAGGCCACATTGAATTGATTTTTTAAAAATTTAAAGCGAAATTGCAATATAAGTGAAAGATATTTTGATGAAAAATATCTATTATATTAAAAGGAGTGAATGAGTTGGTGTCACGAGTTAATCGGACATTAATTCAGAAAATATAAAAGAATCAAGTAAACTTATAAAATTAAAAAATTAAATATGAATAATTATGTTTTTTAATAATATTTTTAATACAAAAATATCTATTTATTTTTAAAAAATCATCTACTCTTCTAAAAATTATTCAATTAAAAAAAATATTTAATTTTTACTCATTTTTTTAAAAAATTATCTACTTAAAACTACTATCCATTTTTTACATTTAATTTTTTTAAACATAATTTTTTTATTTATTTTAAAATTATATTTTCGTGTCTCAAATTGTAGTATAAATAATTTATAGTGTAGCTTAATGAGCCCGTGCTACTGTCATGTAACTATGTAAGTGCCAACTGAATATGAATTTTCATAATTTTGCTTTGTGAATACTGATTTGATAAATATAAGAATATATATATATTTTTTTGATAATTGATTTAGGGGAAGGGGTTGCTTTGGGTTTGAATCCAAGATTTCATGTCCCCAGGTTTTTTGGCCACTCGGCCAAGAGTTTATTGGCATATAAAAATAAGAATTATTTATACACTAATCATAGAAATTTTTTTGGAATTTTGGGGTTTAATGATTTTAATAAGTGCTTAATTAAATAAAAATAACATTTTAAATTTTAACCTTTAAAATATAATTTTGCTTGTACAAAATTTTAAAAAATACAAAGACATCTTTAATATATATTTTAGCCTTAAAAAGTAACAATAGATTAGAGATTTAAATTATGGTTACGGATGCGTTTTCGATCGCGTCGTATTTATTGTGATAAATATCGACGACGAAAAAAATCAAAACTGTAAAATAATGATCGTAACATTTTTAAATCCCTACAAGAGATCACATATTACATATTGGGAATTCATTGAGTATAAGAGAGTACTGAAAATATAGTTTGCAGCACCGTAAGTAGAAGGAGCAAAGCAGCAGCCAGTAGGGAAATGAGTGCCCATGGACTGTAAAAATAGTTGTGCTTCAAGTTGGCAATCCATTTGTTCCAACTTTTACTGCAATGCTTGTTTACCTTGTTGAACACTTTCAGTGTAATAGAAGTTGGGGGGGTAACTGACAAAGACACCCAGATTATTAATCATGGCCGCAACTGCTTTATCATCGCCTAACATGTTCTTAATAATCCCATGTTGGCAAAGTATTTCGACATCTTTCGGAGAGTCAATTAGGTAATCCATGAACACCATGTAATCGCTGGCATGCTTCAGATCTCTGTCTGCTAGGAAGAGTTGCTCAAAGGCAATGAGATTTCGTAGGAAAGGTTCAGTGTAGTCATCAATGTTAAGTTTAGGGATATGTAGAGTTTTGTTTTCGAACCTTATATCGAACATGCTATTTCCTTCGACCATTTCGAATTCGATTCCAGCTTCTTCGAGCTCTGTGGCACAACCTATGAAATTCATATCAAAATCTTGGGTATCTCCAAAGGCCTCCATTTCTGAAGTTGAAGGATGACAGCAATGGTGATATGTGAAGTCTAGTAAATGTTTGATTTCTAATCTGGCGGACTTGAGATCGTCTTTCGGGCGCCCTTTGCCTGGTACTCTTTTGCAGAACATATCGAAAATTGCTTCGATGAATATTCTTTTGTTATCTTTATGACATTTAATATGATCATCAATCCGTCATTGATCATTGGCTGAGAAAATAAGTTTATTATTAAAATTGTAATATTTTTATATTGAATTTTTTTTTATTAAATCATCAAAAAAAATATTATTTATATATATTTAATGTTAAAATGATAATATAAAAATATGTGCTGTTAAAATAGTAAATATACTATATATTTTAATTTAAAATATTAATAAATAATTAAAATATTAAAGTATAAAATTATTGACATTATTAAGAAATTATTATTAAAATAGTAACTTTTTATATTAAAGAAATTTTATTTATTATTAAAATAATAATATAATACTATTATTAATTAAATTATTAAAATATTTATTCTTAATTATATTCAAAATAGAAAATATTCAAAGTATTTTATATTAATATTTTTAATGAATATTAAATAAAAATAATTTTTATTAATATAATAATATTTCGGATAAATCAAGCTAAGTATGAGCCTAAATAATGGTGTTTAAGACCCGACCTGAATCAAATTAAGCTTAAGAGCCTTGACAAGTAGCTGAGCTCATGGATATATAATTTTTGCAAATTGTCTTTCCTTTTGAAAAGCAAAAAATAAATTTTAAGTTTTTTGCCACAACTTCCATTGACCTTCTACCCAACAAACATTAAAAAAAGAACAACAGGTGCGAAGTTTGTTGGTAGAGTATACTCTTAATTACAGTGATTATAGTTCAAATCTTAAAAGCCTCAAATGAAAAAAATTTTAAAAAAAATGTAAAAATCATTTCGTCAATTTTTGTGAAATAAATTGAACCTAAATCTAGTAGAGGTGGCAAAATGAATCCGAACCCGAAAATCTGTCCAGAAAAATTCGAACCCGAACCCGTCCAAATCCGATTTGACCAAAAAGTCAAAAACTCGAACCTGAAAAAACCCTAACCCGAAATGGCTCGAAAGAGCCTCAACCCGAAAAGACTCGAACTCGAAATTACCCAAACCCAAAAAAACCTGAACCCGAAAAACCCGAACCCGAACCCGAGCCTGGCCCGAACCCAAACCCGAACCCGAATTTAATACTAAAAATAAAAATTATCAAATTGTAATTAAATAATTTTTTTATAAAGCAACAACTTTATTTATCAATTTTATTCTAATATCTTTTTTTAATAATTTAATTAAAATTTAATTTAATTTATATTATATATATGATAAAATAATAATTGTATCAAAAATACAATTATATTTTGTGCTTATAATTTTAATGTCCCATATCTTGATGAATCCACTATCTAAAAATTCTAAACTCATGAAAATTTTAGAAATGTAAATTTTTTTTACATAAAATATTATTTATCTTTTATTTATGTTATTTTAAGAGCACCCTTATAATAGTATAATAGTATTTTCTATATATTAAAATTAATTAATAGCAATTCATTCATTTTAACTTATCTCTAGTATAATAGTATTTCTTATATTAAAAAATAGATAAAAACTACTTTAAAAAAAAAAAAATGTGTTGCTCTTTGCAACATATATATAGTTTTCTAAGGCATATTATTAAATTAAGTAATCAACACCATATTCACTTGCCCAAGCCCCGATCGATCCGAAATATAGGTCTCAAATTCTGCCAAAACCAGTCCATATTTGTAAATGGATAGTCCAAGCCCGTTTAGACCTCAAAGTTGAATGCCAGGGTTCGTCTCTAAAAATCTCTTATTTTGTAGTGAATATAAATTATAATGTATTTACATGTTGAAATTCGAGTTCATCAAATCAATTATTTTAAATATTAATATGATTAATTTATAATATATCATATTTTTTATAATAAATTATTTTAAAATTTTATTTTATATAAAAAATTAATTTTATATTCTTTTGGTGCTAACAAATATTGATTTTAATAAATAAATATAATTAAAAGTATCATATTATAATAAAAGATTATTTTTAAAAATAATTATAAAATTATTTCTAAAAGTAAATATTTAAATTATGTAAAAATAATTACATTTAACATAAAATAAAAATGATGTAAAACAAATCCGAACCCGACTGGGCCCGAACCCGAAAGGACCCGAACCCGAATGGGCCCGAACCCAATTGAACCCGAACCCGATTGAACCTGAACCCAAACCCGAATGAACTTGAACCCGAATGAGTCCGACCCGAACCCGTCCAATTGCCACCTCTAAAATCTAGAAAAAAACTACTAATATTTTTATTTCATGAATTTAGAATTTCAACTTGATTGATTAAAAGATCATTTTTTTTTGGGCAGAACAATAAAGAAGTTGAAGGGTGCCATAAAATTCTGATTAATTAACATGCTCTAACATAATAAACAATAATAATAATAAAAAAAAAATTAATTTTGATAGAAAATTGTAGTTGGAAAACTATATTGCTTGGCAGACTGGTGGAAAACCCTTCACTAATTTTTAACTCGTGTCAATCATGGCTGAAAATTTAGAAGTACTGTTGAATATTGAATACAATGAATGGGCCATAGTTTGAAATAAATTTAGTAATATTAAAAATACATGATTATACAATATAAATACGATATAAAAAAATAATTAAAATACGATAAGATATAAAAAAAATACGAATAAGATATTAATATACAAATATTTTAAAATTTATATAATATAAATTATTAATATTTCAAAATTTAAATTAATATAAAATATTTTAAACACGATAATAAAAAAAAATACGTGAATACCATAAGAATATATAGATTGTCAGATCTAGTTTGAAAGGAAAAAAACCGGCGCCCATGACGCAGCTAGCCAACTTTGACAAATCACAATGTACTAAATCTTAACTAAGTCAACTAAACCATTGTTTCTTCTTCCTTCTTCCTACTACGTACCTTCTGCGAATTCAGTTGCCTGTTTCTCATCACATTCTCTTTCCCACCAGAAACCTTTCTAGGAAACAAAACCTGGATGTTTGTGCTTTAATTTAGCACCATTTTTTTTTTTTGTTTTACAGCTTGCACCAGGGAATCCAAGCAAACCCATTTTCAAGGCCTGGAAGACTGGAACAGGTAACCAATATACACCTTTTTAGTAGATGTCAAATGAAATATATTTCAGTTTATGGTGAATGAAATTGCCTTGCTTGTCAATGGATGATATTTCATATATGCTTATACTAAAGAAAACACTTCAACTGTTCAACATTATCAAACTATGCTCAGTTCCAAGTGTTTAAATAGTTTTGTTGTTCTTCATATATCCCTTTGACAGAATTCTTTTTTAATATTTTGAAACCAGTGTTTTATTCAGAAATGATTATATTGTTTTAAGGGACTTCTTAAAATTAGTGCTTCATTTTGAATTCTTATGTATGTTTATATTTTCATATTCTTATTAGTATATGTTCTATCCAAGAGCTAATAATGCTTGTAGATTGTGCTACTAATAGTTATATTGATCGAAATTTGTACAGTCAAAACTATCAGTTGAGCAGCAATTGACCAGTAGTTAACATGTTAAATTGAAGTAATTGATGGATTTTGTTGGGATAGGGAAGGGTAGGTTAAGAACCTATGTTGCTCCGAGTTTTTATTTTTCTTTAAGTATCCGTGTCCGACACATATCAGGGCATGGGGATATGATCTTCCAAGATCTCTCTAAATACATGAAAAACTTAGAAAAAATTAAATATATCCGTGTCGGACACATACCAGTATCCGACACTCACATCTGAGTTCGAGGAACATAGTTAAGAACTAATTAACTAGAAAAGAAATTTAAGAAAAGATTTAGTATTAATCTTCCAATCTATCAATTATAGTAAGTAATGGTATGAAAAAAACACAAACGACTTGGTGATCTAAGTTTTATTGAAACTAAACAGTGACTTTAATCTTAATGAAACTCCTGCAATGGAGGATTTGCAATTTGATTCCTTATTGCAGCATTGACTTGAGCATCTAGGGTGTTAGAAGAAGGAGAACAAGGGAGCCAAGTTCAGTCTTCGCAACTTAGTCTCAATTGCTCTTATGAGTGTTAATGTTTTTAATTTTGTTTGAATTAATCCTTAATCAGTGACATAGTATTTGTTGACATGAATTCATACTGGGTATCTTCTTTGGGACACAGTTTTCTGCAATTGGTAGGAGAACTGATGGCAGAAGAAAGAGATGACCCGGTTGCTATTCGTATAGGTAAAAAGCTGAAGGCAGTTTCCAGAATATCATCTGACTGTTGCATTTTCAAAGTACCTAATTATCTCCGGAAGGTAAACGAAAAGGCCTATGAACCTGAGGTAGTTGCAATTGGTCCTTACCACCATGGTAAAGATCACTTAAAACCAATGGAGGAACATAAATTTCGGTTTCTCCAATTGCTTCTCGAGGAAAGAAGGGAGAACGATGTCACCAACTATGTTATGGTAATGAGAGAATTAGAAGATAGAGCTAGAAAATGCTATGCAGAACCTATAGGTCTCGGCATCGATGATTTCATCGAAATGATGCTCCTTGATGCTTGCCTTATAATTCAGCTAATTCGCAAGTTTGCTATGACCACAGTGATCGATGACCCCGTTTTCAAGATAGGTGGTTTCCATGGTATCTTATGTCGTGATATGTTATTGGTGGAAAATCAACTTCCCCTCTTTGTTCTTTGGGAGTTGTTTTGTATGATTGAGATTCCGAATCCCGACATATTCATATACCTTACCATAAATTTCTTCAGTATTATATTACCTGGTAAAGGGTGTACTCGTGATAACTTAAAATCCATCGTGGAGATCAAACATCTACTAGGCCTGATAAATGATTGCTGGCATCCTTCTGCATTTGAAATGGAGGCCTATAGGAAAAAGACTAAAAAGACTGAGTGGAGCTTCATGCATTGTGCCACAGAGCTCCAGGAGGCCGGCATCCGGTTCGAAAAGGCCGAGGGAAACACCATTTTTGATATAAAGTTTGAAAACGGGGCGATGAAGATGCCAACCTTGGAAATTGATGATCATACAGAATGTTTCCTCAGGAATGTGATTGCCTTCGAGCAGTTTTTCCCAGGGAGAAGTTTGAATCATGTCACTGATTATATGAACTTTATGGACTGCCTTATCAACTCTTCAAAAGATGTGGAATTACTTCGACAGCGAGGAATTATTAATAACTGGTTAGGTAACGATGAAGTGATTGCCAACATGTTTAATAGGCTTGGCGATTCTGTAAGCATATCCCGTTACTCCTTTTACTCTGAAGTTTTCAACAATGTGAACATGTATTGCAGTAGACGCTGGAACAAATGGATTGCAAACTTGAAGCACAACTACTTTAACAGTCCTTGGGCACTTGTTTCTATTCTTGCTGCTGTTTTGCTTCTTCTACTTACTATGGTGCAAACTGTATTTTCAGTTCTCTCTTTTGTTAAGTAGCTGCCAACTCATAAATGTATCTTGATTTCGCTTAATATTTGAATCCCTACTTCCAAGCAGAAACTTGGTAGCTTTCAAGGAACAAGCTTCCTTAAGTTGACTCCATTCCCAGGCACTCTTTTATTACTTGTTTGGTAATGCTTCATAGAGTTTCCATCATTGAGGAAGCTATAACAATTTGGATTTCTTGTTGTTAATATCTCATTTTTTTGCCGACGAATTCGTCTTTGTTTTTCTATGGAATTTTGCAATGATACTCAAAGCTTCTTGTAAAAGTAAACAAATTGGAATGCAGAATTTACCGGTGCTATTTATGCTTCAAAGGCTATGAAGCATGGACACTCCTGTCAGGGGAGTATTCAAGTGTCGGACACGTGTTTGACACGAACATGACTTCGACACAGTGGAATACATGTCGGACACGCAAGGTACGTAAAAAAATAAAATCGAATACGATCAAAACGTGATCAAGACACGAATGGACAAGTCCAGACACGGTTAGACATGCCTGAACGCAACTGAGCACACGATAAAGGTTTTTTTGAATCAAAGGTAAATGTTTCTGGTTTATCCGAGGACTTGCCTGCTATATCACATGGCAATCACAATCACATCCTGGACCGAAAACAATCACAGCAGGCATTATCTGAAGTCTGTAGAAGCTGCAATTATCTTTCATCATATTGTTGAAGTCTGTAGATCTAGACTTACTCTTATTCACAGAATTAACTTTTAAGCTACGGCTTAGATTAGAGAGGTTATATTTCATTGAGCTTTGTTTTTGGTGACCTGCAGATTTTTTTAGTACACTTTATTTTTGTCCTATTGTTTCTTTCAAAATTCTATTTTTGCTGGCAAGGCTTATGAAACTTGATTCTGTCAATGATAATGGCATATGCAAAATGTCTAGCTATTAACATCAAAACATTTTGCCTGAACTGACTTTTTCTCAAGAACATGAAATTTGAAATTAGCTATCAGACTCAAGGTCTTGGATTGAACCACCTTTCGCAGTTGCAAATGAACGAGATGACAGAACTTCAAGTAAGGTAACTAATTTCGAAATGGTATATACATATCTTTGTTGGGCTTTTCGACAAAAAAATATTAGCCGAATAACCTAATAATACCCAGAATCTGGACAGCTCTGTTTAGTTAATAATAAAATTGGGAGAATAAATCTAAGCTGAGCAATAAATAATGTAGACAGCAATAAAGAACATTAAAATTTTATGTAGAAAACCTTACGAAATAGTGGAAAAATCATGGGAAAAAATCCGAGTAGAATTCATTATGAAAAATAGGAAAATTATAATAGTACAATATCTTAAAACTTTGATCTAAAGCGTAAAATTCATGACAATTGAAACAATATAACAAAGCGACCTCCTTGAGAATGTACACCAAATTACTCTTGTATTGAACAGAATATTATAATTCTATGTGATAAAAAATACCTCAATAAATATCCAAAGAAAATCCAATTATTGAATACCATATTTCTCTCTTGCTCTCCCTGTTCTCTTACTCTTCTTCCTTCTACTCAGTGCCTAAGCATTTGCTGGATGCTTCTATTGATAAGAGAGCAATTCCTCTCCTTTTTCTCCATCCGTGACAAAAAAAATTGTCAATTAATGCAGGTGGGTCTGGAAAAACTAGTCGCAAGGTTTGGCAATCTCCCCTTCAGCCCCATTAAAAGGAGACTAACAATTCGACTCTTCGTCTGGAGTCCATTTCGACTTGCTTGGCACAAAGTTGGAGCTTATCCCTAGGAACCACCTTGGTCAACACATCGATAATGTTTTTATCTATGTGGGTCTTCAGTTGCATCAGTTTATCTTTAATAACTAATTGAATCCAATCATATGCCCTAGAGTTAATCAGATTGAATAAGGGATATACAATTGATGCAAATCCAGTCACTATATATTAGTGACACAAGGTTTTTCTTCATGTTAGTACGATAATAAAGAATTATTAAGTACTAATCAGATGAAACCCATGAAACACGACGGCTTTGCAAAGGAATTATTTATAATTGTGATATCCTTATGCATCAAAGCCGTGTTCCTAAAATTGTTCCTGGTCATCGTATTGCCAAAACGGGGCATTGGCAATGCTCATAGACTAGTACATGTTAATCCTACTTACTTGTGAAGTAAGCAACTGATCTTACGTCTTGTAGTATGAGGGATACTTGGGATAACATGTAGGTGATTGTATGTTAAACAAGTTCACTGAACTTGGCCCGCTGTGAGAATTCCATTTGGTATGGTCACTCAAGTGTTTATGGAAATGTTCTAATGTGCCAATCGTGTAAATTAGTCCTCGGACTTGTGATACTAAGTCATCTTGTATGGAAAATATCATACTTTGATTCCATCACGAACGAGTCCCAAATGAAGGGATGCTTATGGTAGGGTAGTTTTGGGTATTACATGAACCATACGAAGATGGATGAGTGTCCAAAGAGGATTCATCACTCCAAGTGGCATCAGAGACATATCCCGTCTGTTCTTGATTTCGGTTAACTAGATAAAGTCTTTGGTCAAAGCATGATGGATTTAGGAGAAATCGTTTCTCTAAATTCATAAGGTTAACCATAAGCTGCAGGAACTAATACGGATTGAACATGAGTAGACACGACACCATGCTCATGGGCTTTTCGAGATATCTGGTGAAATGACCGTATTACACTGATAGGCTGGTTACTGAAAGGTTTCAATGAGATCATGTTGACTTCTCAACATTTGGGTGGTCATGTTGGGTTGCTAGATTCCTCTCTTGATCTATGTGTATAAATTAATCAGATTAATTTATATGCATTGCCAACATGTTGGGAACCTAATGGGTCACCATTCCGTTTTCTTCTCTAAACACATTCTCCAATTTCACTTCACCAATCTCCTTCATCAAGGAATCAATTTTTAAGAAGATGTCCCAAAATTTCCACGGACGAGTCTCAGTATTTAAACACCAACTTACAGCAATTTTTTAATCTGACTTAATGCATAATTCAAAAATTTTCATTCAACCAGATTAAGGAAAGATTTCTAAAGCAGTTTTGGTAGTAAGTAACTCTGCGACCTTTGACTATTGAACTCCTAATGGACCAGAAAATACAACCAAGACATTGCTAGCTTTGTCTCTTAGTACACCTCCATAGCCTGCAGGACCAGGATTGCCTTTAGCCGAACCATCTACATTAAATTTAAGAACCCATATATGAGGTGGAATCCAGTACGTCATCTGTAGCCGGATATTAGCAGCAACTTTTTGATTACATCTAACAGGATTGATTCAACATATCGAATCTGAGAATTCCCCAGAGTCTTTAACAGCTTTAATCCAAGAGCATGAATAGAATTTCATCCACAGCACAATTTCTAAGTTGAAAAACAATCTCGTTTTTGGCTAACCAAAGAGACCAAATTGCAGCCGCGCATGTTGCCAACTACCAAATCTTCATATCACCAGAGAATGGAGTATCAAACACTTCAATCAAGAAAGCCATAAAACATTGAGGAAGACAATATTTTACATTCCACCAACTCAAAAACTGTTGCCAGAATTTATAGACCAATACACATTTAAAAAATAAGTAATTTGTATCTTCCACTCCACTTTGCACCAAAGACACAAGTTATGAGGATGAGATATCACAATGCCTCTATTGATTAGAAGCAATTTTGTAGGAATCCTGTTTAAGACAACCCGCCACAAAAAGCATTGTTCTTTTGGTGGAATTTTGAACTTCCACAAATGGCTAAATTCAAACTTAGCCGAAGAATTAGAAAATTCATTTATCAAATACGAGATCTTCTTAATCAAGAACATATCTTTTCATTGAATTCCCATACAATTTTATCCTTGATCGAAGGGTTCTAAACAACACCATCAAGCTTAGCCCAAATTCTTCAAGGATACCCTATTCCCATTGAAATAAGCTTTTTATAAATAATTTCTCCAATTATGATGGATGAATATAGAAATAACTGCATAATCTTTGAATTTTGCCAGTTTGTCAATTGCAAGAATAAATAATCTTGAGAAAAAGTCTTTAAGAAGCACCTCTCCACACCATCGATCCATCCAAAATAGGACATCAACACCATTTCCCACAAGCCATCTACAACTATTGTGTCCAATAAAATTCTTATATTGTGATCATTGGGGAGATAAATCACATCTCTCCACACAGCTAACATATTCCTTATCTTTTTCTTTGAAGGCAACCACCATTGAACATTTTCCCCATATTTTTCTAAAAACTATTTTTCCCCACAGAGAATTTGGTTCCTTCGCGTATCTCCACCACCATTTAGCCAATAGCACTTGGTTTTTAATCTTCAAGTTCGAGATTCCAAGGCCACCCAATTCTTTCAGACAGCAGACCTTTAACCATTTTACTTTTGCAATCTTTTTCTGCTCCTCACAACCCCCCATAAGAAAGACCTTCTTAACTTATCAATTTGAGCAATAACCCCTTTATGTGCTTTAAAGAGAGTTATATAGTATAACGGTAGAGAAGAAATGACCGAATTAACAAGAATGACTCTACCACCAAAAAACAAAAAATTTCTCTTCCATAATACGAATCTCTGTCTTACCCTATTTATCATTGGTTTCCAAACAACCATTTTTCTTGGATTACAACCAAGAGAAAATCCCAAATATTTAAAACGCAAAGATCCATAATTACAACCCAGGATTCCCTCTAGTCTTTTAGTATCCTCTTCTTCAACCCCAACTGAGAATAAGTGAGACTTATCGAAATTAACTTTTAGGCCTAAAATCAATTCAAAGCATCTCAGTACCTTTTTCACATTACTAACTGCTTTGTCATCTGCATCCATTAATAATATAGAATCATCTGCAAACTGTAAGTTTGAGATCAAAAGTCCGGTTTCACTACACGATATACCATTGAATAGGTTAAAAAATTTTGCTTTATCAATCAGCAAATGCAGAGCTTCAGTTACTAAAATGAATAAAAAAAGGATAGGGGATCCCTTTGTCTCAAACCTCTCCTCATCAAGAATTGTGGAGTCGGAGAAACATTGACAAGAATAGCCACCCAAACCATAGAGATATACTCCATAATCCAACCTCTCCAAGTGTTTCTAAATCCTATCTGTTCCATTAGTTGATCTAGAAAATTCCACTGTACACAGTCAAATGCTTTCTCGAAATCCAATTTCAGAATTATACCTCCACCTGAAAGTTTCTTGTGTTTAAGAGAATCGATCACTTAATTTGCTAAGAGAATACCATCCAAAATTTGTCTTCCAACTATAAAGGCACTTTGTGTGTTGCTGATAATTTTCCCAATAACCAGTTTGAGTCTTTTTGCCAAGATCTTGTACAATGAGTTCTCCAGACTAATAGGTTTATAGTCTTTCAACCCTATCGGATTATCCACTTTTGGAATAAGTGCCATGTAGGAAGAGTTCACCACTTTTTCAAGTCTGCTTGCTCTATGAAACTCCTCCACTAATAACATCAGATCATCTTCCACTAAGTTTCAGCCTTTAAAAAAAAAAATTGAAGTTATACCCATTTGGACCAGGGGTCTTCGACCCCTCACAGCTCCATATTGCTTCTTTGACTTCCTCCAAGGAAAAAGGCTTTTCCAGATCATGAGCTTCCTGAAGAGAAATTTTTTTTGAAAGATAAAGCAGGAATCACCGATCCCTCAACCTTTAACTTTGAATGATCTTTAAAATAAGCATACACCATCTCTTTAATCTTACTAGGGTTATCCTCCCATATCCCATTTACCTATAATCTCGAGATTGTGTTTCTTTTTGCTCTCACTTTAGCACTAGCATGAAAAAAATTTGTGTTCCAATCTCTCTCTTTCAACCATAGCACTTTAGACTTTTGTCTCCATCTAGACTCTTTACTTCTAAGGGTATCCCAAAGATCTTGAAGGGCATTTTTTCTTTCTTCAATTTCATCAGTAGAAAGGTCCCGAAAATTTCCCACCTCATCAAATCGGTCAATTTTTTTTCCAATAAATCAATCTTACTATCAATATCTCCAAAAATCTCTTTACTCCAACTTTTTAGAAAAACTTTAAGTTTTCTCATCTTCTCAATTAAAAAAAAAAAACAGCTCTTCCATTAACCTCCGTCGATATCCATACGTTTTCAATATCATTAAGGAAATTTTTATTCAAAAACTAGCAATTAAGGAACTTAAAAGGCCTTGGACCCCAGTTAACTTCTTCAGATAACAAGAAAACGAGAATGTGGTATGATATTGTATGATTGCCCCCCTTTGACACAAGTCTCTGAATGTATTCATCCAACCAAATGAAATCGGAAAACGATCTAATCGACTCCTTTTGTTACCACTATCAAACCAAGTAAACTTTTTCCCAACTAATGGAAGATCCATTAGCTCACTCCTATCAATAAACTTATTAAAATCCCAGATTCCCACCCTACCAGAATTACAACCTTTTCTTTCTAAGATTGATCTAACAGCATTAAAGTCGCCTGCAACACACCATTCACCTTTAACTACCTCCATTAACCTCAATATCTCCTCCTATATATATATATATATATATACTGCAGCTGGCTCACATAGGGCATATATGTTACAGACCACCGATTCCAAGGTAACCCCACTCCATCTTCCTTTAGCAACTAGGTAATTTCTATGTGTTACATAATTATCCATCGTGAAGCAGCTAGTATCCCAAATAAGCAGCAGACCACCTGAGTTTCCATTTGCCCCTGAAAAAACCCAATCAAAATTTGTATTCGGCCAAACCTTTTGGATCATGTCATTTGTAATACTTACCAACTTGGTTTCCTAAATTAACACCATATCAATTTTGTTATCAAGTATCATCTTCCTCAAAATTCTTTCTTTAATCAGATTTTCCATCCCCCTAATATTCCACGATACAATCCTCATCACTGTAAAATACAAAGAGTATTCAAGATGCAAAACTATTCTTACCTGAAACACTAAGGGATCCACCTCATCATCGATCCTTCTCCTCCAAATCCATGAGTTCTTGAATTATTTCCTCCTCATTGCCATTTGCTTGCAGACCTAACATTTTTCCTATCTCCAGGTTGAATTTGCGTCTTCTTTACTCCTTTGCTCCCTCCTTTGTCGAGAATCACTGATTCTAGCAGCAATCTTGGTAGATATGCTACTATATTTTAAAATTTTGGGTTTGGCCACCTGTTTTTTCTTCTTAACTCATTTTCCCCTATTCGATCCACTCTTCGAGAGCTTCACTAGTATGTTTTCCTCAATTTCCTCCAATGTCTTTTTTTCTCACAATTCTTTCTAAAGTTTGTTCACTGCTTTCATCTGTTCCAATTTTATTACTCTGAATATTGATGGGTAATAGAGACTCCCCCACCTGAGTGGACCTAATAACCATTGGCCCATTTCCTTAATCTTCATAAGGCCTAGAACTTTGGGTAACATAATGTACAGGTCTCAACTCTTTTCCCAACTCCCTTTTCTCATTAGATCGAAGAGACCTATTTTTCTTTTCCAACCTATCACCACCCGATTCCTCCCTTACTTTTTTTTATTATTTCAAATCCATTATCAATATGCACATTCTGTCAATTAATGAGATCCATGCAAACTTCCTCGATGCTCGCATCCATCTCATTATCAGCTACATTAACTCTTTGGTCTCTTTCTTCAGCATTTCCAATCTAGGGTGTCAATTCAGCTCCTATGTTCGTTCACTACCACGGTTTGAGCTTGCATCACAGCTAGAATGATAGATGACTTTTTCATCGTTCAAATTGTTTTGTGCAATTGTACAACAGCATCTAGACACAGTCATGATGTCTGAACCTACTTCCGTGACTCTGATCTGAACATATTCACTACCACATTTTATGTTAATTAGTTCATCTGTACTTTCAAGATGCTCCGTATTAACAAGGATTGCCCCTTACTGAAATCTTGGTAGCTTAGAGTTTTTCCTGTTGGAGATCCGGCCTCATGCTCAAACAGATTTTGGCATAAAATAATAAAGTTAACAGAAAACATAGCGAAAATTAAAACAAAGAAACAGCCGGATCCCTCAAAATCTTTAGATCGTGATTTACATGGGTTTAATGCCAAATAAAACAATTTTATCAACCATGTGATTAGGATCATACCTACTCAAGATCTCGTAATCTTAAGTGTGTTGTTCCCTGCACGAACTCTGTAATGGAATGATCACTGCACAATCTCTCGAAGGCCACGAGCAACACAAGTGTCTTACCTCCAATGGTGATCCACACGAACGGATTGTTGGAACCTTCTCAAGGCTTGGGGATTCACCAATGCTAGTTGGTAGGTTTTACCCTCTATAAATGTTTCTCTTTTATTTTCTCTCAAGCCCAAAACACCAAGGATAGTATGGTTCGGCTACAAAGAAAGACAAGAACAAAGAGGAGGTATGACTATATTGTATAATGGGTTAGCCGAATTCTTTTTCTCTTAAAGGGAAAATCATTTTTTCTCTCTAGGAAAATCTTGTATTTTTACTCAAGTAAATCACACCACAAAACCCACCTCTATGGTCGGCCACTAATAGGGATAAAGGGATAGAGTTTAATCCCCTTTGAAACTCCTAGCTAGATAGAAACTTTTCTCAATCTAAAGAGTTTAACTCTTTTTAGCCAACTTTTAACTATTAAAAGCTTGGCCGAACCTAGTCCTACTAGTGTCCATATTCAGCTGCCAAGGATAAGGAGGATAGGAGTTGGATTCTCAATCAAAATCCTAGTTGAGGAGAAACTTTTTCATCCTTAAGTTCCCTAGTTCAACCAGAATTCTAACTCTTAAAGCCGTGGCCGAACCTATCCCGCATTATGTCTATGTTCATAGGCCGGTTTCACATGGAAAATAGTTTTATTCTCAATCAACCTCTTAGAATCCTAATAGGATTCAACCAGCTCGGTTTAATAGAGTTTGATTCATAATCAGACTCCGTGATCAAGTGAAACTCTTACACCTAGCAAGTTTTAGAGTCCTAGTCATTAATTCTTAGTGCCGAGTTCGGACTTAGACATAATAGAGGTAATGTTTGGTTTAGTGAAATACGAGAAGATAGAATTTGATTTGCAATCAAACTCTTCGAAGATGAGAAACTTGTTCTCATTTTGGACAACTTCAAATTTCGACTAGGATAACTTATCTTAAGACATGTGTACGATTAGACATTGTCTTCTTAACACAAGCTTATCCATAATATAATATTAAGACATCTTTATTTGGATTTCCTAAATTCAAATTATGTCTTAATCTTTCCTAAATTGGACTTATTCAATTAGGTCCTCCAAATTTAACCTTTTATTCAATTAAGTCCAACTTAATTAAATCCCAAGTTTAATCCAGCAATACCATCCTATTGTGTGTAACCCATCAGGTTTCCAACATGTTGGCAATCAGCATAAATTATAATCTACGTTTCTCGACATAGTTTACAATTTATAAACATAGATCATGAGCGGGATCAAGCAACCCAGCATGACCATCCAAATGTTGAAAAGTCATAGTGACCTCTTTGAAACCTTTCAGTAACCAGCCTATCAGTGTAATTCGATTATTTCACCAAATATCCCGGAAAGATCATGAGCATGGTGCAGTGTCTACTCATGTTCAATCCATAGTAGTTCTTGTAGCTTACGGTTAACATTATGAATTTAGAGAAACAATTCCTCCTAAATTCATCGTGCTTACCAAAAACTTTATTCAATTAACCCAAGCCAGGAACTGATGAGATATATCTCCGATGTCACTTGGAGTGGTGAATCCTCTCTGGATTACTCATCCATCTTCGCATGCTTCATGTCATACCCAAAATTACCCTACCATAGGCATCCCTTCTTGGAACCCATTGAGATGAAATCAAAGTATGACACTCCCATACAAGATGACTTGGTATCTCAAGTCAGAGGATTATTTATACAACTGCCACGTGAGAACATTTTCATAGACACTAGAGTGTCAATACCAAATGGAGTTCTCACAACGGGTCATGTTCAGTGAACTTGTTCAACAGACAAGCACCTATATGTTGTCCCAAGTATCTCTCATACTTCAACCTATGAGATCAGTTGCTTACTTCACAAGTAAGAATGCTTAACATATACTAGTTTTTGAGCATTGCCAATGCCCCGTCTTGGTCATATAATGACCAACAACAGTTTTAGGAACATGGCTTTGATGCATAACAATCTCACAATTATAACTCTTTATAATTTCTTTGCAATGCCTTTATGTTCCATGGGTTTCATTCAATTAGTACATATAACTATTTATCATAGTACTAACCATGAAGGAAAACCTTGTATCACGAAAGAATAGTGATAAGTTTGCATTATTAACTGTATATCCCTTGTCCAATCTGATTGGCTCTAGGTCATATACTAACATTTTCATCCAAGCTTACAAGATCACCCCACACACTGGCTATGTTTTTGAAGGTTGCATAGTTTCAAACATGCAGGGGTACCCCAATACATATCAGCTAGGTTGTTCTTGATTTTGAACTGAACTTTTCGGACCATGGTTGAATATCCTCAAACCAATCTTTCAGTAAAGGCCAACCTTGATTCTTCATATTGGACAGGAGCTCTTCATCTTCAAATTCAATTAAAAAATGTTTACTTGAGATCTTCGATAGATTCAACTCCATGATTCCTTCTGATTTTAAAATCTCCATTAGTTTCTTCACTTCATAAAATCCTTTTGCTAGAATAACCCAGCAATTTTCAAGTTTGTGAAGTGCCTCTTCTTCAATTACCCCAGCACATGATTTTATTTCCTTTGAAAAACTTGCAATCCTTATCGCTTCGACCTCCTCCACAATCCCGTTATTACTTTCCCTGAGTTCTGCTTCACTTCTTACATAAGTGCTTGAAGATAAGTTTTTTTTTTTTTTAATTCATCATGTTTCTCAATGCGTACTTCCTCACTGCTAGCTTTCAATTGATTTCCTTCCTGAGACTCTGTGATGGATGCCTCCCGCTGAATCGAACCCATCTTATTAGTCCTTTTCCAGAAAGTGGATTCACATTATACCTCACCATATTAACACTAATACGAAACTCCATGAGCCACGCCCCATTTAATCTATTCATAGCTCTCCTAGCTCCTTCATAATCAGAGAAGAACTTCTTACTATTTTTATTTCTTTTTTTAGAATAAACACATTGACTACTGTGCCATGATATTGAAATATATTCCCAGCTATCTCCAATGAACTATTGATGATAAATTGTTGACAAAACTGTTGCCGATTGCTGATAAGGATTCCTTGCCCTCATGCTTACAACATCAAGTAGAAAATTCAGAAATTAACTATTGGAAAAACCTAGCTCACATCGAAAAGGTGAACAATTGTTATAGAGTAACTCCTTGTCATATTCGTATTATTTTTTGTGTGTTATAATCGTATTTAAAATGTTATATATTTATATAAATTTTGACACGTTAATAATTCGTATTTTATAGATTTTGACACATTTGTATATTCATCTCGTGTTCGTATTATTTTAAGGAAACCCTCTTCCATTCAATAAATTACACTTCTTTTTCCATGATTTGAATCCGAAATCTCTATTAAATACCAGATTTTTAACTGCTGTAATGTATTACTAGCAACGATGACTTGGTATTAAGGGGAGATATTAAGGAGAAAAATACAATGAAACAGAATGAGTAAAGAGTAATCCTTCTGTTAGGTGCAAGGTGTTAATTTCCAATTTTGCAAGCTGGAAAATACATCTCTAGATTTTTTGCCTTTACTCTCTTTCTCCTTGTACTTAGGAAAAATCTGAACTTAAGGTTTAGCTAATTTTTGGATTCACACCAATCATCGAACACAGAGATTTAAATTGCGATCGTGGATATATTTTTAATCGCATTGTAATTATTACGGTTGGGAACGTAACGGATGTTATCGCGGTCATTGCGATTGTGAATTCTTTTTTATTATTATTTTGCACAATTTATTGTAAAGCATAATAATTATAATCATAAAATTCTTTTTTAATGATTTAAAAATAGTTTATGACACTTCATGATCTTTTATTTATTAAAAAAAAAAACTCACAAGTTGTAAATTGAATTTATATACATATAATTCATGATCATGAGTTTAACCGTTACAGATCACTAATCATTCACTGTGAATATCACTGACGAAAAAAACTAAAACTGTAAAATAACAACTTTAATATCACATTGAGAGCGCTGTTTAAATAGTGACCAATTAATAAGAAAACTTGAATCTGATGGCTAATTTGAAATATCTTGTTCTTTTGAAGAAGTCAGTTCAGGCAAAATGCTTTGATGTTAATATCTAGACATTTGGAATATTCCATTATCATTCACAGAATCAAGTTTCACAAGCCTTGCCAAGAAAAAATAATTCTAAAAGAAACAGCAGGACAGAAATAAAGTGTACTCAAAAAATCTGAAGATCACCAAAAACAAAGCTTAATGAAATATAACCTGCAACCTAAGCCATAGCTTAAAACTTTAAGCTTAATTCTTCAACCTAGGAATAGGAGCAGAGATTGTAAATGTTTGGATTCGAACTCCAGACCTGCTGGATACCAGCGGTGACTGTTTGAACCAACTGGGCTAAGCCGTATGTTCTTTTATAATACAAATTTAGTGCTTATAATTTCAATACTAAAATTCAATACTTAATTTTTCAGCACTTAATTTTTCAATTTATCAAACAACACTTAAGTCTTGATTTGATAGCTTCAACTAGAGACTTAAATAGCGGTAGCAACGCAATGTTACAATCGTTATTTTTGCGGTTTTAGCTCTCTCCACTGTCGATATTCACTGTTATTTTTCCTACAATTGATCGCGATAACATTCATTACATCCACAATTAATAAACGCAATGCAATCAAATATATATATACAACCGCAATTTAAATCTCTGACTTCAATAATACATATACGCAACCGCAATTTAAATCGCTGACTTCAACAATACGATGAAAGATAGACTTCATATAGTGCCTGCTGTGATTGTGATTGTGATTGCCATGTGATAGAGCAGGCAAGTCCTATGATAAAAACAGAAACATTTACCTTTGAAGCATAATTATCACTGGCAAATTCTGCGTTCCGATTTGTTTACTTTTACAAGAAGCTTTGAGTATCATTCTAAAATTTCCATAGAAAAAAGAGGCAAAACACGAGATATTAAGAAAAAGAAATTCAAATTGTTATAGCTTGCTCAATGATGGAAACTCAATCAAGCATTACCAAAAAAGCAATTGAGTGTAAATAGTTAGTAGTTCATCGCGATTAAATTCACGATCGTGAATTACATATATATAAATTCAATTTATAACTTATGAATATTTTTTTTATATATAAACTATCATAAACTATTTTAAAAATTATTAAAAAAAAAATTAGAATTGTAATTATAATTATTATGTTTTACAATAAGCTGAAAAATAGAGAAAAAAATTTTCACAACCGCGATGATCGCGATAATATCTATTACATACGCAACTGCGATAAACGTAACGTGATCGAAGATGCATCGGCTACCATAATTTAAATTCTGACAGAGACTCAATTATTAAGCGAAACAAGGTACATATATTAGTTGGCAGTTACTTAACATAAGAGAGAACTGAAAATACAGTTTGAACCATAGTAAGTAGAAGGAGCAAAACGGCAGCAAGAATAGAAACGAGTGCCCAAGGACTGTTAAAATAGTTGTGCTTCAAGTTTGCAATCCATTTGTTCCATCGTCTACTGCAATACATGTTCACATTGTTGAAAACTTCAGAGTAAAAGGAGTATCGGGATATGCTTACAGAATCGCCAAGCCTATTAAACATGGTGGCAATCACTTCATCATTACCTAACCAGTTAATAATGATTCCTCGTTGTCGAAGTAATTCCACATCTTCTGAAGAGTTGATAAGGCAGTCCATAAAGTTCATATAATCAGTGACATGATTCAAACTTCTCCCTGGAAAAAACTGCTCATAAGCAATCAGATTCCTGAAGAAACATTCTGTATGATCATCAATTTGCAATGTTGGTATCTTCACAGTCCCATTTTCGAACTTTATGTCAAAAATGCTGTTTCCCTCGGCCTTTTCGAACCGGATGCCGGCCTCCTGGAGCTCTATGGCACAATGAATGAAGCTCCAATTAGTCTTTTTAGTCTTTTTCATATAGGCCTCCATTTCAATTGCAGAAGGATGCCAGCAGTCATTTATCAGGCCTAGCAGATGCTTGATCTCCATGATAGATTTAAATTTAGCTCGAGTACACCCTTTACTTGGTAATATAATACTGAAGAAATTTAGGGTAATGTATATGAATATGTCTGGATTAGGAATCTCAATCATAGAAAACAACGCCCAAAGAACAAAGAGGGGAAGCTGATTTTCCACCAATAACATATCACGACATAAGATAGCATGGAAACCACCTATCTTGAAAATAGGATCATCTATCATTCTGGTAGTAGCAAACTTGCACATTAGCTGAATAATAAAGCAAGCATCAAGGAGCATCATTTCTACGAAATCATCGGTGTCGAGACCTATAGGTTCTGCATAGCATTTTCTAGCTCTATCTTCTAATTCTTTCATTACCATAACATAGTTGGTGACATCGTTCTCCCTTGTTTCCTCAAGAAACAATTGGAGAAACCGAAATTTATGTTCCTCCATTGGTTTTAAGTGATCTTTACCATGGTGGTAAGGACCAATTGCCACTACCTCAGGTTCGTAGGCCTTTTCGTTTACCTTCGAAGATAATTAGGTACTTTGAAAATGAAACAGTCAGATGATATTCTGGGAACTGCCTTCAGCTTTTTACCTATACGTATAGCAACCGGCTCATCTCTTTCATCACCATCAGTTCTTCTACCAATTGCAGAAAACTATTTTAAAAATTATTAAAAAAAAAATTATGATTATAATTACAGTTACTATGTTTTATAGTAAGTTATGTAAAATAAAATAAAATTCACGATCGCGATAGCATCCGTTACAACCCAGCCATCATAAACGCGATACAACCAAAAACACGTCCACGACCACAATTTAAATCCCTACTTAACCTACCCTTTCCTATCCCTACCCAAGGCATCATTTACTTCAACTTAACATGTGTAGTACTGGTGAATTGCTGCCCAACTGATAGTTTTGATTGTACAAATTTCTATCAATATAACTATTAGTATCACAATCTACAAGCATTATTAGCTCTTGGATACAATATACAGAAGAATTCAAAATGAAGCACTAATTAATTTTAAAAAGCCCTTTAAGGAAAACAATCATTTCTGATTAAAACATTGGTTTCGAATATTAAAAAATATATCTGTCAAAGGGATATATGAAGAACAACAAAACTAAAACACTTGGAACAGAGCATAATTTGATAATTTTGAAGAGTTTACTGTAATATAAGCATATATAAGATATCCTCCATAGACAGGCACATGCAATTTCATTGACCATAAACTGAGATATATTTCATTTAACATCTACTAAAAGAAAGTGTATATAGGTTACCTGTTCCAGTATTCCAGGTCGTGAAAATGGGTTTACTTGGTGCAAGCTGTAAAACAAAAAATGGTGCTAAATAAGCACAAACATCGATCCAGGTTATTTTTCCTGGAAAGTTTTCTGGTGGGAAAGAGAATGTGATGAGAAGCTGGGGATTGAATTCGCAGAAGGTACGTAGTAGGAAGAAGGAAGAAGAAACGATGGTATTTTTTGACTTGGTTAAGATTTAGTACGTTGTGATTTGTCAAAGCTGGCTAGGTGGGACTTGGGCGCTGGTTTTTACCTTTTCAAACTATGGATGTGTAGTAATTTATTCCATCCATGAATTTTCAATGCTTTTTTATTGGACTGTGAATTCGGTCTATTCGATTATTAATTGAGTAGAACTAATTAAAATTTTATTTGTTTTAATTGTTAATAGAATTGAATTACAAAAGGTTTTTTTTTTAATTATTTCAGTTAATTTGGTCGGGTAATCGAATTAACCGAACTTCAATTGTTCTGTCATCAATAAATTAGAATTACAATATTTTAAAATCTTAAATTTTTAATTTTCATAATTTAAATAAATATAATCATCAACAAATATTCAAATGTCAAATATAAGTAAAATGTACATTCATAATACATAAAAAAAAAACAATATAAAACTTAAAATATTTAGAAAAAGATTAAAAATATAATATTTTATATAGAGGATGGATGTAAAATAAATTAGTTTTATACTTTCATAACTTTTTATATGATTTATAAATCGTCATATTTCATGTTCTATTAACGTAAATCATGCACATCGCGTTTTGAGTAAATTAAAACGGTTTAACTATTTGTTCGATCTAAAAAAATTTAAACGTTTAATATATATTAAAAAAAACAGTATTTTAAATCCATATAATAAAGATATCGGATTGGTTCGAAACTTTACGTACACGACGAGTACAATTACATTGCTAAATCCAACGGTCGATTTGTTAAAATATTAATCGTATAAAAATTTATGAAAGTGTTTAAAATTAATTTAATTTTACATTAATATAAATGAATCTCTTTTCTTTTATATATTTTAGATTAATTCAGTTATTTTTTAATTTTGAACCGAATTAATCGATAATCAAAATTTTAAAAATCTTATACGATAACTGACCAATTTTTTTCAATTAATAGATTAACTTAAATAAATTCAGTTTGAATCGATCAATTCAATTAAAATCGAATTATGCACACCCCTACTTTCTTATATCATTCGTTGCATTCAGTATGACAGTATTCAACAGTACTTCTAAATTTTCAGCCATGATTGTCATTAGAGTTAAAAATTAGTGCCGGTTTTCCACCATTGTCTACGAAGCAGTATAATTTTCCAACTACAGTTTTCTATCAAAATTAGATCCAGTTATTTTATCATTGTTTATAAAAAATAAATAAATAAATAATCACTCAAACTATGATAAATTCTAAATTCATGAAATAAAATTTTAGCAGTTTTTCTAGATCTAGACTTTGTTTGTTTCACGAAATTGATAAAATAATTTCTGCATTTTTTTATGTTTATTTTTTTACTTGAAATTGTCATTGTCAACAAAGCAAACTACGTAACTATTGATATTGATATATATATATATATATATATATATCTGGTAGAAGGTCAACAAAAAACTTGAAAATTACTTTTGAAAAAGGGGAGACAATTTGTAAAAAATATTTGTTCACGAGTTCGGCTACTCGTCAAGGTTCGTGAACTTAAATTGATTTGAATTGGACCTTGAAAATGATTATTAGGCCCAAACTTAGCTTAATCGGGTATGAAATATTATTATATTAATGGAAAAATATTTTATTTAATGGAAACTGCCTTCAGCTTTTTACCTATACGAATAGCAACCGGCTCATCTTTTTCATCTGCCATAAGTTCTTCTACCAATTGCAGAAAACTGTGTCCAAAAGAAGATGCCAAGAATGAATTCATGTCAACATACTATATGTATCACTGATAAATGATTAATACATACAAAATTAAAAACATTAGCACTCGTAAGAGCAATTGAGACTAAGTTGCAGAGATTGAACTTGGCTCCCCTGTTCTCCTTCTTCTAACACCCTAGATGCTCAATGTTGCAATAAGGAATCAAATTTCAAATCATCCATTGCAGAAGTTTCATTAAGATTAAAGTCACTGTATTTAGTTTCAATAGTGCTTAGATTACCAAAACTGTTATGAGTTTTTCATAGAGTTAATAGTACCAATGGTCCCCAAATTATAGGGCATATTTTATATTGGTCTCTAAACTTCAAAACGTATCAAATTGATCCTTGATTACAAGTATTGTAACAAATTGGTCCCTACCGTTAGCTTTTTCGTTACCTTTACTGTTGCAATCAGCTTAGTGACACGTGTCACCAACTGATTGCACCACATTCCTTTTTATTTTTATTTTTCCTTTTTCCTTTTTCTTTATTTCTTTATTATTTTTTCTTTGATATTTTTTAATAAATAAATGTAAACAAATATTTTTTATAAAATTAATATAAATAAATATTTATATTTTATAAATTATTTAATTATTTATAAATTAATTTAAATTATTATTTATCTTTTGTATTTATTTATAAAGAATAATAAAGATAAATGAAAACATTAATAAATACAAAAGATAAATATTAATTTAAATTAATTTTTTAATAATTAAATAATTTATAAAATATAAATATTTATTTACATTAATTTTATAAAAAATATTTTTTCTTTTTCTTTTTCTTTTACTTTTACTTTTACTTTTACTTTTTCTTCTTTCTTATTTCTTTTTTTCTTTTTATAAATAAATTAATTTCGTAAAAATTAAATAATTTATAATTTATAAAATATAAAATATTTATTTACATTCATTTATTAAAAATATATTTTTTACTTTTTTATTTTCCTTTTCTTTCTTTCTTTTTTCTTTCCTTTTTTTCCTCTTTTCTTATAAAATTAATGTAAATAAAATATTTTATATTTTAAAAATTAATTTAAATTATAATATGAATTATTATTTATTTTTATTTATATTTATATTTATTTACAAACAAGAGAAAAAGGGAAAAGATAAGAAAAAAAATAAAAAACTTATAAATATAAAATAAATATTTTATATTTATAAATTATTTAATTTTTAGAAAGTTAATTTAATTTAAAATATAATATAATATACTTATATATATTTTGTATTTGTTTATAAAGAAGAGAAAAAAGAAGAAAGGGAAGAAACAAAAAAACAAAAAATATATTTTTATAAAATTAATGTAAATAAATAGTTTTATATTTTTTTTCAATTATTTGATTATTACAATATTAATTTAAATTATAATGTAAATTATTATTTAGTTTTTAATATTTATTTAGAGAAAAGCAACAAAAAAAAGGAAGAAACGAAAAAATTAAAAATATTTATTAATAAAATTAAAGTAAATAAATATTTCATACTTTTAAATTAATTATATTTTTAAAAAATATATTTTAACTTATAATATGAATTATTATTATTTTGTATTTATTTATAAAAAAAATCAAAGAAAAAATATAAAAGAAATAAAGAAAAAGGAAAAAATGAAGACAACTGCTGGAGCAATCAGTTGGTGACACGTGTCACTAGCTGATTACTAACGGTAAAGGTAACTGAAAAGCTAGCCTATTTGAATGCACAAAATGTGATAAAATAACTATATTTTATAGAGTTATCAAATAGATTATCAGAATTTCATTTTGCACTTGGAATCATCTGAATTCTCATATGCATGATATCATAATTTTTTCTCTCTTTTTTTTTTTGGTCGCATGCCCCAATGATTCATGCGTTAATCCATCCTTATTCACCACGTTTACATATGATGCCCCCAAATTGATTAACCATGGAAATTTGTATCATTACGAGGAACATCGCAAGTCTTTTCCTTCTAGGTCTATACTGAACAGGTTGAATTTCGATCTTAGGTTTGCTTGAAGTGACAATGAAGAATGTGACCCAAAATAGGTTTTCTCTGGGACAGGATATTCTGGTTCAGTCATTGTGCCCCGAGGTGTCAATCATGAAGTGAGGTTTGGGCAATTGGCTTTTTGTGGTTATTAGAAATGATGTGAATGGTTTTGGCACAACCTTGACACACATCAAATTACCACGATCTAGATTCTTGAAAAAATATCTCATTTGTTTAAGTTTCCAAGGAGCTCAAAAAGTTTGTTCCATTGTTCATAGCCTAGGCTAGGATCTATATCTTTGCTTATTTTGCAGTGACAATGGTTCATGAAGTTCATCATTCATATTCCTTAAAACATTAGGTCTTTTAAGAGGTCTCACTTTAAAGAATTCAGGTATGGGAAAGCTTAAAAGAGAAGAGTGAAGGTATCGGTTCATTTCTAACAATGATCATCAATGTTCTCGAGATCCTCTATTATTTCATGTGAAAATACATTTTTATTGTTCATCCAAATTTTTTTGAAGTTTTATTTTGCAAATTCAAATTATTGCTAAAACACAATAAACACAAAGCATTTAAAATTCAAAATTCATTTAATTCATATGGATGTCGACATGAGACAAGTGCTTTCATCATGAGGTACGAAACTACATGCATCAGAATTCTCCTATTGACATGTCTTCGGAGATAACAATTCTCATTCTCAAAATTCTTTAAGAGGAAATCGATCTATGGCAAAGCAGATTTCCATTGTTCGATAAGCTCTGGAGTCAAAATGCCATCATGGACAAGACCTTTAATCCTTTCCTTCAGTTGTCTGCATTTTTCAGTTGAATGCCCAATTACCCCCATGTGATACTCACACTTGCTATTAGGGTCATAACTCCTTGCTGATGGATTTGGAGCTGTTTTCAAAGGCATAGGGGTAAGGTACTGATTCTTTATTAGTAACAGCAGCAGGTCAGGGATTGGGATTGGAATTGGAATTTTCTCTTGGTTATCCCGCGACCGTTTTTGGGAAGCAGGCCCAGTTGCAGGGACTGGTATAAGATTAGATGTTTGGGGATGAATATTTGGTGGGTAAGGATAAAGGCTTGGAGAGACATTGGTAGAGCAACATGATTGATATGAGGAGAATTGGGGATAAGGGGCGAATTCTCCCATAGCTTGGACATTTCCCTCTTTCTTTTTGGGTGCCCCATTTCTCTCGACATTGGATGCCTTATTTCCTTCGAGTTTCCCGTTCTTGATAGCATTCTCAATCATCTCCCCTGAGATTACCATATCCGCAAAATTCTTCGTGGCATTGCCGACGAGTCTATCATAATACGGGGCCTGTAGGGTATTCACAAAAAGGACAGTGGTTTCTTTTTGAATCAAGGGTGGTCGAACTTGAGTGGCCATGTCCATCCACCTTTGAGCATATTCTTTGAAGCTCTCAGTAGCCTTTTTCTCCATATTTTGGAGGATGAGACGGCCAGGCGCCATATCGGTCACATGCTTGTATTGGCTTTAAAATGCATTAGCCAAGTCATTCCAAAAGTGAATCCGATCCTTGCTCAACTGATTATACCACCTAATTGCGGATCCGCTGAGACTATCTTGAAAACAGTGGATCAAAAGCTTATCATTATCTGTATGGCCCGTCATCTTTCGACAAAACATAGTGATGTGGATTGATGGATCAGTTGCCCCATCATATTTCTCAAATTCGGGAACCTTGAATTAAGGAGGAATGACTAAATCGAGGACCAAGCAACGTTCGTTTGCATCTACACTCCCAAATACATTTGTACTTTCTACTGCCCGGAGCTTTTCCTCTAATAGCTGATATTTTTTTGGGGAATCTACCAACTCAGCCCCATTCAACGCAACCATTTTCAACTTTGCTTGTTCAGCTGGATCATCTAAGTTCAGGATATTGACGGGATTAACTGTGTTTTGAAAAGACTGGCCATCTAATATTACGACCTCATTCTGACCCTTTTGTGCCTCCGACCCTTCTTTGGCCTACAAATTTTCAGTGTATCCCTTTCCCTTGATTGCGCCGGACACTAGTTCCATGAGTTTAGTCATTTGTTCTCTCTATTCTTCTTGGGACCTTGCCGATTCTTCTTGTTACTTTGCCCATCGTTCATGTAATTCTCTCTGTGCTCTCTCCATTCTATTTATCTATTTTGCTGCTCATTATCCATGATCCTGGCATGTATTATAAAGGTACTCAGTACTTCTTATACCTCTGATTTGAAATGGAAATTTCTTCAAAAATTCTTACAGCCAAGCCAACTTCTGTTTTATCCCCCCAAGTGTGTGTCATGATGAATGAGCCATGAATGTCGTGAATGTAACACGATGCCTATATGATGAATGTAAAGAATAAACAAATTAATGTATAAACATATACAGTGAAATCATGCTAACTATGTTTGTCATGAATGCAACCTGATGCCAACATAATGCATGTAAAGAATAAACAAATCAATGCATGAACATATACAGAGGAAACATGCTGACCATGTATGTTATAAATGCAACCTGATGCCAACATGATGCATGTAAAGAATAAACAAATAAATGCATGGATATATACAGAGAAATTATGCTGACTGTGTTTGTCATGAATGCAACTTGATACCAACATGATGTATGTAAAGAATAAACAAATCAATGCATGAACATATACAAAGAAATATGCTGACTGTGTTTGTCATGAATGCAACTTGATGCCAACATGATGTATGTAAAGAATAAACAAATCAATGCATGAACATATACAGAGAAATCATGTTGACATGGGTAGGTAATCCGAGCTTTCAAATCCGTGTTTGTCATGAATGCAACTTGATGCCAACATGATATATGTAAAGAATAAACAAATCAATGCATGAACATATACAGAGAAATCATGTTGACATGGGTAGGTAATCCGAGCTTTCAAAACTGCGCAAAAACTAGGATTTCTACACTAGGGGATTTGTCCACTTTGGTTTCCTTTTCAAAAATTGCATCTTTTTTAGCTTATTTCGGTTTTCAAAATGTTTTCATTCGAGGCTCATTTAAAGGTATTAGGATGCCAATCAAGGGCATTCGAATATCCATTAATCCAAGCCAAAATTTGTGTCCGAAATCTTTCAATTTAGAAATCCAATTTAAGTTTCTTTCAAAGGTAGACGGACATCTTTTTAGGTGTTCGGATATCCTCTCTTCAAGATAGCCCATCTTTACCATATCAAACTTGCCATTATGAGAACAAGTATGATTTGTACATCACCACTTGTGTCTACTGGCTGGAAGTTGATTTTTTTCTATTGATTTTGAATTTTTTTCGCTTCACACAAGATTCCAAATGTCTCGAAAATTGAGTTATAGTTTTACTTGCAATAAAAGATAGCTTCTTCTTGCAATGGACACACTATTTTTTTTTTAGAACCATCAAGAAGACTGATTTCCTTAAACTCTAACCAAACAACAAATGTCTTTTGTCTCTTTTTTTGATGACCTTCATCTAGTAATCTAACGGAGATCCCAAGGTCATCTCACTAAGTCACACCATTCCTTTTTCACAATTTTTTATAAAAAATATTTTTTATATTTTATATTTTCAATATCAAATTAATACTCAAATTTTGAACAAATTAAATAAGTAAGTTAACGAAAACAAACAACATTAAAAAATTTAAACGACGGATAAATTAAATGAGCAAAGTAAATCCTTGAAATAAACAAGCGAATAAAGAAAAGAACAATGTGTAAAACAAATAAATTATGAAATATAAATTGCAGAAAAGTAAATGTGGAATATAAATTACAGAAAAGTAAATGCGAAAAGCAAGTAGCGAACAAATAAAAAATAAGATAAATGAAAAAATAAATAAATTAAAGTAACAAATAAAAAGATAAAAAAGGACTGCAGGTTAGGCATCTGAATACCCTGAGAAGGACATTCGAATGCCCAATCTAAAAATGTATTTCTCCATGCTTTGAACAAGGGTATTCGTATACCGATAAAGGGGTATCCGAATGCCTTAGAGAAAATGACAAGATTTTGAAATGAAAATGTTGAGCGTTCGAATACCATGGAGGAAGTATCCAAATACTCTTTCTAGACACAAATTTTGTTGAAAACCCAAATGGGCAAATACCATGACTACCGGTATCTGAATGACCAAGTTCAAAACTATGTAAAACAAGGTATCCGAATACCATGGTCATAGGTATCCAAATACTCTTTCTAGGAAACCATTTTAGTTATAAAAAAAAAAACAAAAAAACAAGAGGGACAGCCGAATATCTGGGTTAGATATTTGAATATCCTAGTGTAAAATGTAGGCAAAGTGGGGTATCCAGAAATCATGGGGAAGGATATTCGAATACTATCCTGAAAGCCATAAAATAAATACCTTGGAAACTTATTTTGAAACCATTTTAAAAGATTTCTTTAGATAAAAGTCTGACAAAAACAAAACACTATATGGTTTTAAGATAAAACATCAACTTTATTTCAAAAAAAAATATTGAGAAAACCATTTGAAAACATTTTTTTATTTTAAAGAAAAAGGACTTGTTTATCTCTTATTTTTGGAAACCAGTATATTGCCAACTCATTTCAAAACCTTTTCTTGACTACTTTATTCTTGGTATACAGAAAGGGAAAAACAACTTTATATCAAAGATTAATGGAATTAACCATGACCGAAGTTTACCAAAGTAGTTTTTAAAATCATTTAGAAAAAAGTTTTCTAACCATTTTGAAAAGAATAAAGGAGTAAAGAAAAAATGTTGGCCCAAAGTCAACTATGGAATTTAATCCGATATTGACCATAATGACCGTGGATTATCAGGCTCATAACCTTTGAGTTTTAGGAAAACAATTTAAGATAAACCTAAGCAACAATGAAAGTTAACAAACAACCAAGCAAGATAGACATAGTAGCAAAGTAAAGGATCGACCTTAGTGTGGCTCGATCTGACTCCTCCTTTCCTTTTTCCTTTTTCTTCCTCTTTCACCATTTTCTTTCTTCCTCCCCAAACTTCTGTCTCAAGCTAAGTTTTTTAGAAAATGACCAAAACTCCTCGAAAAAAGTCCCCTTGAAACCTAAAGTTTGAGATTTTATAGCCTTTTTCCTAAGAAGAACGCGGGCCCTTGGATCAAATGATCCAAGGGTTCCAATTATTTTCCTAAAATACCCTTCCCTTATTTTTCTTTTTAATCCCCTAATTGTTTGATTCGTTGAATCTCCAAAATGAACGGTTTAGATCTAAATAAAGGTGGGAATGGAGGATGTTGTCTAACTTGCTCTTCATTCCCTTCTAATTAGGATATTTTTTTTTCCAATTCCTTTTCTTTTTCTTTTTCTTTATCTTTATCTTTTTTTTTTTTTAATCAAGGCATTTCATTTTTTTTACAAAATCTGGATAAGACCAACATTAAAGGCTCAGGATTAAACTTTTATTGTTCCAGGTTTAATTGGAAAAAATTTTAAATTAATAATTTTACGACATAATTTTATTTTATCCTTTTAGACTCCAAAAAATAGATAATTTAACTGATTTTAAAAATTCAAAATTATAACCTTAAAATAACCAAATATTAAATCGGGTTAATTTGAGGTGAATTAATAAATTAATCTGGATAAAATTAATTGTGTATATTAACAATGTACACATTAATAAGATTGGAACTCAAAACGATTTACTATCCTCACAAACAAACTTATAAACTGAGTAGGGCTAAGCTCGTTCTTTCAACCATCAAGAATTAGGAATCAAATACATAAATTTAGAAAAACTATTTTAATAATAACATTTTCATATTTTTTTTGGTACCTAGTAAAAGTAAATCCATCTATGTTATTCTTTTTGATATAAAAATTTAGATATGATAATTTATGTATGCGTATTGTGTTACATCTGTTTTTTTTTTATCAGTCATGTAAACATAAACACAACATAAATTGTTAAATATGTTAAAATTTTAAACACGAACATGATACATGTATTAATCATTTCGTGGCATGTTTATTACATTATTTTTATATTTATTAAATGTGTTGTGTTTTTATCATATTTTCGTTCAAAATTGTCAAATCCATAAAAATCTATTTATTATTTAGTTCTTCTTAGCAATAATTCGTCTAATGGACTAAGCCCATATTTTACTGCCCCAATCCCCCCCTTCCGAGGGCCCAAATTTTGAATAGTAATATGGCGGCGGGCTATGGGCAGCCAAGGACGTATTAACCTCTATTTTATACAACTTAAAGGGCATATTGGGAATTACGTAAAATATCTTCCCGCTGCTTTTCCCTTCATTTTCCCGCCAAAAACACAGAAGAAAGTAAAATTAAGAAGAAAAAAAAAAAAAGCTCCCAAATAATTTCCGTTCTCTGCTCCTCTCACCGACTGTGACTCACCGCCACCTCGCTCCTTCCAATGGACATGGACATGGACATTCCGCTCCCAGAAGAGCTCGAGTTACTCGAAGCTGACTCCCATTTTTATGAAGAACCCTACCTAGACTCTCCCTCATCCGATCCCTCTCCTCCACAATCACCACCCTCCAAAAACCTCGAAATCGATGGCCCAAAACGCCCTCTAGACTCCGTTGCAACCGAATCTCCACCCGAGGAGAACAAGAGAACCAAAAGAATTGAGATCGAGGAGGAGGAAGAAGAGGATTGGCTACGGCACTCGCCGCCACAGGAGACTAACCTTGCGGTAGCAGTTGAAAAGGATGAGGAAATTTGTTTGTCGAGATACGTGTCGGCAATTAATGGCGATTGTGTGCCTGTCACGGCGCCAAGTGGTGGCGAAAGAGTTTATGCGAAGATTTGCAGAGCGCAGAGAGATGAAGGATTAAAGAAATTGAATCTCAAAGAACGATCTAACGGTAGGAAACAAAGATGTAATTACTATTTATATTAATTGTGGAGAAGCTGGAATAATAAGTTAAAAAACTTACAAAATTTAGGATAATTAGAAGAAAAAAAAAATCGTAACTATAGTTATATGGTTCTTATGTTTAGTTGAATTAATAAATAATTTTTTTGCAGGCCTTATTCCTGAACCAGTCAATGTTCTATTGCAAAGAGTGGAACAGCAGGCTTTTGCCAAGGTACACTGTCATTCATGCGAAAACTAATGTTTACTGTTTTTAAAAAAATACTGTAAATGTTGCATAAATTCACTAGAATGTTAATGTTGGTTTTGAAAATGTTTATTTATTTGTGCCTACATGTTGGTGTATTTATGGAATTGGAGTCTACTACACTAAATTGTTTCCTTATATTTCCATCCTATTGTCTTGACAATCTTTCTAATGAAAGAAGAATTAATGAGTTAAATATGAAGTGGAGGACTTGTGGCAAACAAAGTGAAGATTACCTTCTTGTAGAACATTGTCAAAACTAAAGGAACATGGTCAACCATAAATTTTTTTGATGTTGCACTAGTGACTAGCTAGTTTTGAATCTTTTTCTTCAATTTATGTAGTGCTTAAATAAATTGAATTTGAGTCCTTGGCTTTATTAATGATGGTCACACGTGGTCTTGTAGTTTTGCTATGAAAAGAATGTTTCTGACCATTCATTAATCGGGTGTTGAAGGCCTTGGAAGCAAGTTCTGAACATCAAAATGATATAACTCTTCCTGAGACACCTATTGTCCATGAACAACTTTGGGTGGATAAATATGCTCCAAGTTCATTCACTGAGCTCCTTAGTGATGAACAAACAAATCGTGAGGTACATAATAGTTATTTACACAAATAGTTCATAAAGACGATAATTATTTTAAGCTTTCTTCTTTTTCTTTTTTTCCTGAGCTATATCATTAGTGATCAAGTTCTCATGGTGGTCTTACTGCAGGTCCTATTGTGGTTAAAACAATGGGATTCCAGTGTTTTTGGATCTGAAATTAGGAGTACCTCAGATGAGGTTTTGTCAGCTCTCAGGCGACATTCTTCTACTCAACGTCAAAAATCTTTTGATTCGAATTTTTCAAGAAAGAGTGGAGGACATAGATGGAGTAACGGAAGTTACAGACCCAGTAATAACGTGGATCATGGGACCAATAATTTAAAAGATATGCAGGACTTGTGGAACAAAAAGTCAAGGCTCACCGGTCCATCAGAACAGAAGGTAAGCAATGGAATATTTGAGACAATCTTGTTTTGGTTGAGACATTTCCTTTACTTCCTTTCATTGAGGATTCCATGCCTTCCTGTTAATACATTTCCTTCAATAAGTTGAGGAGTTAGAAAATCATTTCAAGTTGGCACAAAATTGGACCTTAGAAATATCACCAGAGAAGACTGCTCTATCAGATCACGTTCTACAAGGAGCAGTGTACTGTTTTTAAGTACTTGTTTTGCAAACCAAATTGATCTGTTCCTGGTAAAACTGGTTTACTTTGCTGTTTATTGTTCTTCAATATCTCTTGATGTCAGTCGAAAAAATTCTAGTATTTCAACTTAGTAGATGGTTTAGTTTGAATTCTTTTGATATGTTACTATGCATGCATCACTATAGATGTAATATGATTTTTATCATGGATTCCTTATTTGAGAAATCATCCATTTCTTATCTTGTTTGGTGCACTTAAATAAGATGTGATGGATAGGTTTAAGACAACTCTCTAAGATCTCTTGCTACTAGTTGACAAATCTTATGCATTTCACTTGGTTGATGACTTAAAAAGTAAACAAGCAAATGCATTTCTAGTAGATTAGAAATTGTTAATTTGCTTCATAATATTTTAGTGCTAATCATCAACTTTTAAGTTTGAAATCCATCATTAATTGAATCTTATGGAAATTGCAGATTCTTTTACTTTGTGGTCCCCCAGGGCTTGGAAAGACTACACTAGCACATGTAGCTGCAAAGCATTGTGGATACCGTGTTGTGGAGGTCTTTTGCGTTTACCTTTTACTCATGCAAGGTCCCATAGATTTATCAGTATTGCAGGCTATTAGCTACAATAGGCCTTCAACCTTGCATTAAGCAGTTTCTGATTTGTCTATCTGTTACTGTGCATTCAATATGATTTACTTTGACATAGAGGAAGTATTTTGTGAATTTAATTGGCTAAAAATGATTTTATATAAAGTCATGGATGTCTTGTGAATTTTCACATGCATTATATTATCTCAATTGATAAGTCTAGCATGTTATTTTTCACCTGATTATTTTACTTCTTGCATATGTTTGGGACATAATTTTATCTGTTTTAGCGTCTGTATGTTGGAGCTTTACTTCTGTAGTGGCTCAAACTTCTGCATAAATCTTTTCAAGTATTTGATCAGAGTTCTGTGTAGGTTAATGCTAGCGATGATCGGTCAACATCAACAATTGAAGCGAAAATCCTTGATGTGGTTCAGATGAACTCTGTCATGGCTGATGCAAGACCCAAATGTCTGGTTGGTTATTAATTATATATATATATATTTTTGAAAGTTTCACAATTTTTTATGCAAGATGGGGCCCAAAAAAAAGCTTGTTGAGTTGTTTGTAGGTGATTGATGAAATAGATGGAGCTCTTGGTGATGGGAAGGGTGCTGTGGAGGTTATTTTTAAGATGGTATGACACGGTTCCCATTGTTGATGTCCTGTGGTTTTGTGAAGCATAGTTGGATCATGCATCTAGTCACTAGATCATACTCAAACAATCTTCTCTATCTACTTTGCTTTTATATTCTCTCTTTCAGTCAGCATTTTGGTGTTTTATTTTGTTTTCTGCATGGTGGTTGGAACTTTAAAAGGTTGTGTGGAGTTGGAAAGCTTACCTTATATCAATTTATAAAAACTTACTTTCAGTTACTCAAAAGAAAATGCCAAAATATTCTCTTAAGAATCTCCAAAATTTTTAAACTTTGTTAGTGCTGTCTAAGTTAGCACAAACTATAGGATAATCTATTTAAATTAGTGTGTTACAAGGTACATCACTACAATTCTATAAGCCTTTAGCAGAATTATATCAAAATTTTACACACTTGCAAGAAATTGAGTTGGCATCTAATCTTGGTCAATGACATAGCTAGTCATATGTTTTACTTGATTCTATTCCTTTACACTTTTGAGGTGGTGATCAGTTTCTTTGGTTCTTTATAAATGTTCTATAGTTAACTGTATTTTGAAGTACCTTTATGTCTCCCTGACTTTTCCTGCATTAAGAATTCCAATTTGGTTACGTCATTTATTGTAGCTTTATACTTTTTCTGTACAGTTTATCAGTTATACAATTACTTAATGCAGGTGTCTGCTGAAAGGAAGCCTGATTTTGGGAAGGAAAATAATGCTAAGAAAAAGGGACGAAAAACTGCATCCTTATCAAGACCTGTGAGTTTGAAATGTAATATGTGCTCTGTTCAATAATATTTTTGTAGGCGTCACTAAATTTTTGGGCCATCTATGTAGGTGATTTGCATATGTAATGACCTCTATGCTCCTGCCTTAAGACCGTTGCGTCAGATAGCAAAGTAAGTTCTTTTTGCTGTCAACAGTAATAAGCATGTTGATATTGAATTGGTGTTGATGGTATTTGTTATTTGAATGATCACCTGGCAAGTGTTACTGGCTCTTTATTTCTTTTGCCTGAATTTACAAGAAGGATCTCTTTCCACAATCTTTTTTTAATTGGTGTTGATGGTATTTGTTATTTGAATGATCACCTGGCAAGTTTTACTGGCTCTTTATTTCTTTTGCCTGAATTTACAAGAAGGATCTCTTTCCACAATCTTTTTTTACCTTTTTTTCTTGTTTAATAGTAATACTAATGATTGTGATACCAGCTTTTAGACGAATTATTTTTGGTTACTTATGCTTTTCTGTGTTTGCATTTTTCTTGTTGGTGGTTTTACACAAACTCTCTTTCCATGTTTGTGTGGTATACCATGGAAATTTCCCCTTTTTTCCTTCCTCAGTGGAGCTTTGAGGTGCTTAAAACTATTATCCTGACAATACCAAATATATTTTACAGGGTTCATATATTTGTCCAGCCAACAGTGAGTCGTGTAGTAAGCAGGTGATTCATCTGCAATATTATTACTTCATGGTTATAATGCTTCAAGTTGCTTCCGATGTTTTCATTACATAATTGTCCTTAAAAAGAAATTAACATAATTGCATTAGCTATTTTTAGTTTCCAACGCAACTTGATTGTGAGATGCAAAATATATTCGTAAGTAGTGAGCCTGATTTTCCAATAATGTTTTTTCACAGGCTCAAGTATATTTGTAACAAGGAGGGAATGAAAACAAGTTCCATTGCCCTTACTGAACTAGCGGAGTTCACTGGTGAGTTTTGTTGCTTGTCATTGAGGTTGTTTTTTTACTTCCATCGGTCAAGATATTAATATTATTACTAAAGGTTCTTTAGCTCCAAATTGCTTGTTCTCTTAATGTTGGTTCTATCTAGGCCTTTGATTTTTGTAGTCTAATCTCACTTACATATGATGGTTTATATCTGGGCTCAGTATGAGCTATTTTAGTTGTGTTTCTTCCTGCCTTTTTTTAATGTACTTATCTTCATTCCCTTTTGTTAAAATGTTTCAGAATGTGATATAAGGTCATGTTTGAACACTCTCCAGTTTCTCCACAAGAAGAAGGAAGCCCTCAATGTGGTAAGACCTTTATGTCATCTGATGGTTTTGAATACATTCATTAAGAAATCTAGCACTGTAACAGGAAGGGGTTTGGCTAATCTTAAAATTTCAGAAAGAAGTTAAAGGTTTAAGATTTGGTGAAAGATGCTGCCAGCTAAGATAGAATTGTCCTTTAGACTTTCCTTATTTAGAAGAATCAGGAAAATGGATATTTCTGCTGTGCCAGTTTACAATGTTTTAGTTTCAAGTGTAATGTGATGCCGGGTATGTGTATTATAATCGAAGCCAAAATTAAATAATTTTCTACCTCAACGTTAAAATTTGTTTTAAAGGAGGTACAAAGCTATTAATTGACCCAGTCTTCATCGAAGTCTAGAATTCATATCTGTTGATATCTGTAAGATGAAGTTTATGGATTAGTATAGTTACTATTACTAATTTGCTTCATTTGAATTATTAGTCATTTCTAATGGCTACTGAAGCATTTGAAGATCTTTTACCGTAGCTTTGCTGCAAATGTTTACATTGTTTTCTTTCTTTTGATGTATACATTGTTAGATGAATGAAAATGTGGTATCTCTTTCCTGTGCAAGTTTGCTTGATAATCTTATCCCCTTAAGTAGTTCGGATAATTTAACTGCTTTCATTGATTCAATCTAATAGGTTGTATTTGAAGTTTAATCAATTGCAAAAAGGAAACTTTTTTAGTTGATGGCTCCCTTCTTCCCTTATTCTATTCTTTCAACATTGTTGTAAATGATTGCAGTTATTTCTTTATTTATTTTTGAATCTAATTCATTTTCTTCCTTTTCCATTTTCAAAATTTTAAAGGTTGGGCATTTTTATTTTGGTCAATTGAGTAATGCTAAGCATGGTTTCCTCTTTCCAGATGGAGATCAGTTCACAAGTGGTTGGCCAAAAGGACATCTCAAAAAGTGCTTTTGATATATGGAAAGAGGTATGGTAGTGAATTCCTTTGAAATTGTCTTAGTTATTTATCCTTTGAAGCATTTTTATATTTGAGGATGCTGTCCTCCAGATTTTTCAAAAAAGAAAAACAAAGCGTGACAGAAAATCTAATAGCAGTTCTGGAAGTAGCTATGGTGAATTTGACTTTCTGCACTCCCTCATATCTAACCGGTAAATATTAGATGCCTCTCAATGTCTTTTATTTCAATTCTGTTTAGGTATTATTATTTGTAATTCATGTTTGCCTCCAAATGGTGTGATGATCCTTGTAGTGGACCAGAATGCCTTTTGCTTTTGTTGTTTTAAATCTATTGCCTCTAACCTTAAGTTATCAATGACTGTGCAGTGGTGATTATGATGTAATTTTGGATGGGATCCATGAAAACATTTTGCAACTCCAGTATCATGATCCAGTGATGCAAAAGACAGTAAGGCTTACTCACCTGAAGTATTTGTAGATGGCCTATTCATATGGCTATACAATTTTTTGCACCACCTTGTTCGCTTTTTACAATGAAATCTTTACCATGTACTCATCTTATTTGAAGGTCAAATGCTTAAATTCTCTTGGCATCTCTGATGTAATGCAACAATATGTTATGCGGACACAGAAAATGTCCCTTCGAGGTGAACATATGCAGTGCCTACCTATAACTCCCTGTCATGTTTATTGCTTCTAAACACTCATCTGATTTTATCTTTCACTGCAGTTTATCTGCCTTCTGTTGCAATTACTTTGCATCGGATAGTTGCCCAAGTCCAAAAGCCAACTCTTGAGTGGCCAAAGTCGTATCACAGGTAATCTCTACTCCATGCCCAAGTTCTGAAGAACCCAATGTCAAACATGGAGGACTAACAGTCTATAGTATATTTGGTACAATTATTCAGATACCGGACAATGCTAATGGAAAAGACAGATATTCTAAGGTCTTGGCACCAGAAAATTCCACCGTACATTTCAAGACATTTATCGACAAAGTCCTGTATAGAAGACTTGATTTCTCCATTGTTGCATATCTTGTCACCACCAAACTTCAGACCGGTAATTGATTTAAATTTACTTAATTCTTACTTTTACCTTTTTGGCTTCAATTTCTTTCTTTTTGGTTTCATGTAAATTAAGCAAGTCCTTCAAGCATGCAAACATAATGGGTCTTGCATCTCATGGTTCGTGTCTTTTCTACTGAAAAACATGTTTATCATTTGCATTTGATATATAATTTTATTCCTTTTAATGTGTTAGCTGAACCATTATTTGTTAATTGGAGACTAGTTTTTCATTGAATACTGGGAAAATATTTTGCACATTTATAATCAATGATATTCTGCAGACGAATCTTGCATCTTCTTTTTGAGTAAACAGTATAAACACATAACTATATCTTGTTTGCAACTTTAAATAAACGTTATTAAATTTAAATTCCCACTGTTATTAAAGAATGATTGGAAGAAGGTGAATTGTTTACAAGGTAAGCAAGAAGCTTAGCTTTGGGCAAGGCCAGATGCAATCAAATAGGTGTAGGCTTTTGGAAAGCTATTGTCCCCAAGGTTAAGTATGCAATCCCCATGCAAGTTTTATTTGTTTTGAGCAAAACTATAATCTATGTCTAACAAAAGACTGTTAAGAGTTCTAAGTAATTTTTGACCCTTAAATCTATCCATGGATTTGTATTATTTAGTCTACCAATATTCAAAGAAGGAATTGATTTATGGTCTTCATAAACTCTTGAGAGTGCACATTGGGAAAGGTAAACTTTATCACAAGGGATGATGTTATGGACAATGTTGCCACATTTTTTATTTAGATGCTTAGCTCTTTGTGCTAGTTATGAAATATTGAGTCGAAGGTTCTGTAAAGGTAGCCAGTATTTAGTCTTTTGGTTGCTTACTAGTGTTTCTAGTTGTGTGCATAATGCTTGAGGCAACTCTTACAATTATAGATACATACTTACTGGCAGACAATATTAATTGTTTATGTTGACTTGCTTGATATTAATTGGCATGCCTCAATCAGGATATAGGGTGCCTACTGTTACTATTTTTGGTTTCCCTTCTCTCCTCTCTCCGAGTGCATGTGTCTAGAATTTTCCTTTTCCTTTTTATTTTTATTCTATTCTCTTATTAAAAAAAATATAGCAGTTCTTCCATCTTCTAATTTCTGTGGCTTCAACAGGTGGCATTGCACTTATTATCAGAAACTGAGAAGAATAATTTGGCTCAATTAGTTAATGTGATGGTGTCCTATTCTATAACCTATAAGAACATGAAGTCTGATTCTCTGTCCAGTAACCTGGGACATGAAGCAGTTTTAGATGCATCAGTGCTCTCTTTTGAACCCCCCATTGGCGAGTTTATTACATACAAGGTTTCAAGTTGTGCTTTATGTTTAATGGCATGCAACTTTATTCATAATTTCATGATTCTGACCTGAATATCTATCTCTCTGATATAAGCAGGACTACAGATCAGATCATCATGTACTTGCCTTAGCTATGAAGCAGGTTTTATTGCATGAGGTATGTAATGTAGTTTCTTGATAATCTGCTGTATGTTTGCTTGCTCTATTATTAAGATATGTTAGATTGATTGTTCACTGATGCCTGTCTATTGTTGGCATATAGCTTGATGACTGTTATTGGTGTTGAAGTTGGCTTTTGAGAAACAAAATTGAAATAGACTACTTTAGTACTCACTAGATTGTAACGATTTACTATCCCTTTTAATCTCTGTAATCTTTTATATAACTGGAGAGAACACCTCAGGTAAATAGGGGGAGTGATCCTCAAATATATGAGCTAGAGGATAACTCTTTTGGTTCTATTCTTGGCAGTGTTGTCAAAGGCGCAAGGCGCACTCTAAGCGCTAGAACCCTTATATTGCCTTAGGTGCAAGGCGCAAAAAAAGCGTTCGCCTGAGTGAAGTAAGGCGCAATATGTAAATGTGTGTGTATATATATGTATATATATAATAAGCTTAAGATATATAATTATGATAATAAACTCTAAAGAGTGATCCAGTTTATTTACAAAACATGAAAAAAAAAAAAATTTGCCCAATATGCATGCTTTCCTTACGGTCCCATATCTGTTGTTGAATTCTCAAATATTGAGAAGTGGAGAGTTTGATACTATCCCCTTTCTTATTATAAAAGGTACATCTAATGAAAAAAGTTAAAATTAAAGAGAACTTCAATCAGGCGAGCTTTTTTTACGCCTATCGCCTTACAAAAAAGCGCGCCTAGGCGCACCAGGCGTACGCCTGATCAAATGAGCCTCACCCGAAAGGGTCTGAGGCGCTTTTGTTATCTGACGCTAAGGCGCAAGGCGTAGGCGCGCCTAGGCGCACGCCTTGACAACACTGATTCTTGGTGAGACGTTTGTTGCATGTAACAAGGATTCCAAAAGAAGCAACAAAATTAGGGAACATATATAGGAAAAAGATGTTATTTTATTTTGTTGCCATGAAACTGATTTCTAAAGTTCTCAATGGCACTGCTGTTGCCAAATATTTTCTTTAAAATGTTGCAAGGTTTTATTTAATATCTCAAAATTTTAATGTTCTAGATAGGATGGACATGCTTCAGCATTTCTATTTTTCCTAGCCAGGCAAACAAAACATGTATGTGTTGTAAAGACATATCTATTTGACAGAACAGTGATGTTGCAGTTTTGTCACTTTTGAAGCTTTGTAGGTTGCCTAAATTTTTTTGTAATGTTCAGTTCTAAACTCCCTGTTACAGGAGAAAAAATATGGATATGCTCATAATAAATGAGTTAAAAAGTAAAGAGATTAAATTTTACTATTTCGGTGGCATACAAACTTCAGCAATTCATATTGAGATTTTAAGACTTGGAGTTGGAACCAGTGTTAGGTGCCATTTTCACGGATTTAATCTTTTAGCATTTGGGTGCATTTTTCCAGTTCCCTACTTCCAGTCTAGACCTGCCGTGAGTTACATTTTTGCTTCTTTTGAAACCACAGTAAGAAGTGTTAAATTGGTCAATTTATAGTCTAGATAAGAGTCTAATATCCCCATCCTCGTACATTTAAAGTTCTTTTAAGTATTTTTTATATGCTCAGATAGATTTTAAGCTTTTAGCTATTAGCATAAACTTTTTATTTATCATGTTTTTTCTTCACACGAAATCTCTTTTGTCTGGTGAGTTATAGTCTTCAACTTTTTTTTTTCCCTTTTTTTAAAGGAAATTTAATTAAAAATAAAATGCTGTTATATAGTGTTGCGACTCGTGAAGGTTTTTGTAATTCATTCTGATTTCAGGTCGAGAAGCAAAAGATTTTGCAAGTAAGCGCTGGAAAATCTGTGCATAGAACAAATGGATGCAGCAATGGAGACCAGGACTTCATTGGGAAAGGAGCCAGTGGAGCCAAATCTGCTAAAACTATTGGTGAGAATGCAGGTGCAGGCACAGAGAACTTTGAAAATGTGAAGAATATATCCAATACAAGGCAAGGTAATCCTAGTACCTCCACAGTTTCATCATCTTTGGTTTCTAGCAGAAGTGCCACTGCTGGGGCAAAGCAAAAATCCACTGCAGATACCAGGAAGCCACCCAGAGGTTTCAATTTCTTTGAAAGGTGATCATTTTGACTTTTTCTTTTAATTTTGATTTATAATATGTTTTTCCTTCTTTATTCTTTTTGTTATTGCTATGTTAAACTTGGTAAAAGTTTAAGAATAAAAACCTGGCTCATGTGAGTGACAATTCGTCCTCGTTATTAAACTTCATACCATTGCTATTTCTTTGCTATGTTTGATGGCCATATGAATTATGACCCATCCTTTAATGCCATTAGACTTCCACACATTTATTTTTTAGATGATTGAGTATTTGGGTTAAGCCGAAGCCAACATCTATTTGAAGGTTACTCTTGTTGATCTTGATCTCACCTTTTCATTTCTGCATTAGAAACACTGTTTCTTAACTCTCATCAAATTCGCTGGCTTCTTTCGGTGTCTTCTCTTGCTCCCTTCTCTTGCAGTTAGGGATGATAGCGGGTCGGATATCTATCATTTTTTGTAGTATCTGAATCCGAATCAGTAAAACTGCTCCAAAATCCGAATCCGTTTATTATCTGCATTAAATCCGCATATTACTATCCGAATCCGAATTAAATAATATTATCCGTCGGATATCCAAATCCGTTAAAATATCCGAATTCAGTAAGTCAAAAAATTAAATAAAAATATAAAATCAAACAAAAATTAATTTTAAATTCAAATAAACGGACAATGGATTCGGATATCCGAATCCGCAAAAGTAAGCGGATTCGAATATCCGAATCCATTATTCGTATAAGTAATGCGGATTCGGATAATGGATATCCGAGGTTTCATATCCGCATCTGTTGCGGATAATAATTATAATATCCGAATTCGAATTTTATCCGAATTCGCAAAAAAGGGATTGGATAATTGCAAATATCCGAATCCGCATTATCCATTGTGATCCCTACTTGCAGTTGTATATAACTGTTGATGTCAGTATGGGACTATTATGTCAGCATATTGTTCTTGTAGAGTAATCAATTATGTTTCCTTGGATCATAAGTCATAACTGTAGCAAATATAGGTTCAGTGCCAGTTCATGAGTATATATATATATATATTTGCTGAGTTTTTGCTAATTATAATCCAGGTTTAGAAAACCAAGCAGCAAGGGTTCTCAGGATTCTGAAATTGCAGTAGTGAAGGAAGTGACATCGGAAAGAGATTTGCGCCCTCTGTTATTTAAATTTAATGAGGTAATTTCCCATCATTTAGCTTCATTTTATCAAAAGTGAATTGTGCGCATCTTTAGACTACGTACATAATGAGTTAATGACTGGTAGAATACCTGCTTGAGTCGTCATGTCATGAATGTTACATTAAATGTAGGGTCACTAACTCACTGGTTTTGCTGATTGGGGTGATCTACAAAGTCTTGTGTTGCATTCCCATTTTTCTTTGGTTAACAACATTGTGATGCTACCTTTTTGTTAATAGACCTGACAGTTTTGGATACGATATGGTTACACAATACGAGAAAAATAATTAAAATATAATCTAAAACACGACACGATACTAAAAACAATACGAACACGATACAAACACACGAATGTGTCAAAATCTATATAAAACGAATACAATAACGTGTCAAAATTTATATAAATATATAATGCTTTAAACTCGATTATGATACGGAAAAAATAACATGAATTGCCAGGTCTAGCTTTAAGCATGTAGGCAAGTAGCAGAATATTTCAAATCAATTTTCACTCTTTTCCTCTCTCTCTTTTTGTTCTTTTCTTAGCTTCTCATGCTGCAATCTAAGCCTCTTGTTATTCTTTATAATACATTAGATGACTTGCAACAAAGTGCAAAATTCACAAGCTTTCTTTTTCTATAAATAAAAGGCATTAAAAGTTAATACTATTGCATGACCTACAAGTTAAAATAACCTAACAAATTTCCTCAGTTTAAAATCTTTTGCTTACAGCGTATCTCCTACATGGGATATATGTGGTAGTATCAAATTATAATACTATGAATTCTACCGACTTGACTTCCCAACTTTTGATATACCAAAAATTGTGTTGCAAGTTTCAAACTAAATACTTGTGATCTATGTTACTCGAACTCAGGTGTGAGTGTCGGATACGGGTATGTGTTCGACATGGTATGTTCAGTTTTTTTTTATAAAGTTTTTCCATGTATTTAAAGGATCCTTGGATAGTCATATCTTCATACTCATGTCCGAATATGCGTCGGACACGGATAATTCAAGAACAATGAAGAGTCGAAGCAACATAGCTTGTGATCCATTTAAATTTTCATTCTAGCAATTTAAGATCAAGCATATATTTATAAAGGTCCGACCATATGTAATATTTTGGTATTTGGGTCCATTCTCATACAAGATTTCGCAGAGCATGCGTCACTTGTTATGAGTTCCTATAAATCGTAGAGCAACCTAATCTATTCCAACAAAAAAACTGATAGATCATCGTCTGGATCACTTGTACTAGAGATTTCATATTATCATCTACCTCCTAGAAGTTGGTGATAAATCACTAATGGCCTTCTTTATTAACTTCAGTTTCCAGTTTTATGTTCTTGCTGTGCTAAATCAAAGTACAAAATGATATATACTGTTTTGTTTTCGCTTTTCTTGTGCATACAGGGTTTTACCAATGCTGTCAAGAGGCCAGTTCGAATACGTGAATTTCTGCTATGGTGAATTTCTATATCAAGTAATCTGCAGATATGCTAATTTCCTTTGCCCTTGACATACAAAACTATATAATGTTTCCTACAATGTGCTTTTATGTGGAAAAGTATAGTCACTTATCTTGTACATTCTTTTGGTAGACAAAAGAAAGCTAAGAACAAACAGGACGAGTAGTTCACTACTCAGATGTTTTCTCCTAGGATTCCAAAATCTTGCTCCGGACTTGAAAGTCTTGCGCTAATGGTTGAATGGTTTTCAAGTGCATCTTCTAAGTAATTATTTTTGCAGAATATCTGTGTCCCTTTTTGTCAAGTTTGGGTTTTGATAAAATAGTGCTTAGTATCTTACCGGTGATACTAGCTTGACCCAAGGTGTCTTGTTCCTTTAAATAAACTATCACAATTAGGTGTAATTGAGTTGAATCGAGTTCAAACTTCAAACAGTAAGAAGTTCGAGCTCGACTCAAAATTCGAAGTTCGACACTTTACTCAAATTTGATCGAGTTTTATTTTTAAAATTCGAGCTTTGATTCGAGGTAAAAATTGAATTGCTCGAATTCATTCGATTAGGTTCAATTAGCTTGTTTATCTAATAAATATGAATTCGATTGTCATGTTCGATTTCAAATTCGATTATTTGTGTTCGAAATCAAGCTCGAGTTGAGTTTTTTCAATACTAATTAAAACTAATAAAAATAAAAAATATTGATTAGGCTCGCGAGTTATTTGAGTCAAGTATTAGGATACTTGACTCACTTGATAGCTTGAGCTGTTTGAGTTCAAATTCGGCTCGTTTGATAGTTCGAGTTTGGTTCGACAATGATTGAGTTGAATTCGAACTTTCTTCGAATCGAGCCCAAATAATTTTCTATTTCGTTTATACCCCTAATCACAACGTAGCACGTTGAAACCTGGAGCAACAAGGTGGCTTCTGAAAGTAAGTGGAGATTTTCCTTTGCCAATAATTCTCCGTTTGATCTTTACCCTAATTAAACACTACAAAAATGGAAGAACTGATGTATGTCTAAAACTATAAGGACTCCATATCTTACACCAATAAAATTTCTATGGTAGTCTCGAGGCACTTCTTGCATCATCCAGCAGTATCTCTTTGCATCCCCTCATTCTGGAAGCTAAAACTCAAGGTCCAATTGGCACTAAACAGTAAACATACAATTAAATTATAGCTGAGGGTACATGTGACAAATCCAGAAGTTTTTAGTCCTTAAACTTGAAAACTTCCACCACTAGCAGAGCTACTGATATTTTCATCTGGTGGATTGATTGATCTAAAGCAAATATACTGTAATCGACTCGACACAAGACCCAACCAAACATATACGACTGTGGGCACCCTTCCTTTTCCCTCCATCAATCCCTTGACAAATATACATTTTATATCTTTTTTATTCTTAATTTTCGTTATATCTTCTATCTTTATTTTGATTAATTATGTTATGTTTTTTAATTCTAGATATATTTAGAAGAATGAAGAGAAAATATATCAATTATGATGCTAAAGAGTTTATAAATTCATAATCACAAGATGGAAGAAGATTTGGGAGTAAAAAAGATTAAAGTTTTAGTACAAAGCAATCAGGTAGATTTGACTTTCGAACCTTATTGCTAAGAAAACATGATGATAAAGTCTTTGTTTAAAGAAACTTCTTCTTGACTATTGAAGCTGACTTGAATACCTTTCCAACGGTAGTTCATACGCCTAAATTGGACAAGAAATGATCATTCAAATCAGCCGAAGAAGTGCGAGAAGATGCAGTAAAGGAAGAGAAAAGGCAAAGAGTCCGATACCGCGGCGCCCAAGATTCGCAAAAAACTCGAAAAACTTGCCAAAAAATTCAATTTTTTGCCTCCTAACTTACTTGTACGGCAATGACTTGTTTTCAGGATTTTAAAACTCTAAAATACCATTTTTTGAGCCACAAACTAGACATCTTTTGAGGAGACTCAAGGATCATCATTATTCTTCTTCTTCTCCATTCTTTTATTTTCTTTTTATGTTTATGCTAATTATGCCTATGCTAGGCTAAATTCTTATTTGGTTAATAGTGATTTCAAAACCCTAAAACATGTCGTGTAATTGCTTTTCAGATTTTATCTATCATTAATTTTCTATCAAAGTTGCTTATGTTCTTCTATAAGAATTGTTTATGATGTTGTCTTGATTTGTTTAGGTTGCAAACTATATATATCTTGATAATTATTTAATGCTAGTTTAGGAGTCTTGATCTGTAATTGTCTATCAAAGTTGCTTATGTTCTTCTATAAGAATTGTTTATGATGTTGTCTTGATTTGTTTAGGTTGCAAACTATATATATCTTGATAATTATTTAATGCTAGTTTAGGAATCTTAATCTGTAATTGTCTTGATTTTCTATTCATAAGTGACAATTTGTTATTAATGATTATGTTCAAGTTTTTTTGGGTGTAAACCCAGGGTGTCCCCCACCCCCATTTTATTGTTGATGGAAGACTAATTCTTATTAGGGCCGGGAGTGTGATGGTAAAACCCTCTCAACATTGGAGACTCCCAAGATTCGAACCTTGATTCTCATCTAGGGAGTTGGAGCCACTAACCACTCCAACCAACCAAATGTTGGTGATTATATTCATATTTTCGATAATTGCAAAGTGGAACATAACCTAAGTTGAATGAATCAATGTTTATGTGTTTGTTGCTTAGATCAACCTATTTTTCTCATCATAAAACTGCCATTAAATTGAATTTAGAGAGCTTATTCTAGTTTGTTTGATGGTTAGAGATTAAATAGAGAACTTGTTTTATTTAACGACGAACTAAGAAAAAATTAGGGTAACAGAACTTGTTGTTATTTACGGTTGATAATTTTGATGGTTAATTGATGTTGATAGACCTGATTATTGATTCTCAATAATGTTTAGTGGTGAAGAATGAAACTTTAATCATATTTCTCATATTTGATATTCTTTTACTTATTTACTTCTTATTTTTATTGTTCGCTTAAATTTAAACTGATTTCAAAATCCGCATTTGCTTTTGTTTTTCTTGAAATTAAGTTATAAACTAATAATTCATAAACTAAACACAAATTCCTGTGAATTCGACCCATGTTAATTACTATATTTTACAACTGATTTTTTAATGTAAGATTAAATAAGATACGCTTTTTTGAATGCACCAAAGAGCCTCAATTCAATAAGTTTCCTTTTACTTTAATTTGATCTTATTTCTATTCTAAGTAATTTATTGTCATTTGATCCTAATTTGTTTTTTAACATTTTCAACTCATAACTTTTTGATGTTTTAAGTCATTTGTTTTGCAGCTTCAAAATGATTCATAATTTCAATTATTTTTCTTGAACTAAAACCGTTTGATCGATTCATAATTAGGTGCTTTTTAATCTAATATTAGCCGGTTGATTTAATGAAAATCATCAAAATCATATCTTGAACTTTGTTAATTTAATTGACACACGTTATCCATCTAATGTGTTCGAAGATAGATCCAAGGGAATCCAGCCTATATTTTTGCAATTATAAGTTTGTATATGATTTAAAATTTTGTTTTAGTTACATACAATTTTCATTTTTCAATTACCTAATGAGATTGACCTTCTGTCATATAAATAAATACGAATCCTTTTTTTATGAGAAAAATTTTCAAATTAAAATGTCATTCTTAAAGGTTTTAATTAGATTTGTTCATGAGTCGGCGCGGCTTGAATTTTTCTTCTTCTTTACCCAGATTTGGTTTATTGTTTAAAAAATAAAATAAAAAATAAAAAATTATATTAATATTTAAAAATATTTTTTAATAAAAAATTAAATTTATAATTAAATTTAAATAAAAAATTTTATACTTTCGTTAAATGAATTAATTTGATAATAAATAAAAAATTAAAAGTTTATATGAAATTACTTTATCTTAAAATTTTAATTTTTCACTAATCTTAAAAAATAAATCAATTTATTTTATATAAATAAAAAATTAAAATGTACATTGAATTTTTTATTTTCATACTTAATTTTGCATTAATATTAAAAATAATAAATTTTATAAGAATTTGATATAATTTGTACATGAAACAAACTTTACATGTTAATGCAAATTTAGTTAATATAAATTTCATTAAATTTATTTATTTTTAAAATATATAATTAAATATTCAAAAATAGATAAATTAACGAGCATTCACATGCAAACGTATGTAATAACAAATACTAGTAAAATTAAAGATCCAAATAGTTAAATTGACAAAAACTTTTTATGTAAGATACATATTATATAGAAGGTTGAATAGAATTAATAAATTTTAGTATTTTTTAAAGAGAAATTTTAGTTAAAAATTATAATGAAAATTTCAATGTTTATGAATTGTCCATTACATTTTCTATATATACATTATTCAATTTTGTTTATATTTTGATTTATCTACTTATCATTATATCAATCTTGATTTTTAGTTTTAATTTTTATTTAGTTGTTTTTAGGAAGAAACTTTATAAATTTGAACTAAATCTTATAAAAAAATTGCTACAATATATAATTAAAAAATCACAAAGACACCTAATAAAAGAAATGGAAATTCACACTTCCAAAATAGAATTGCATACATAATTTTTCTATTGCGATTCCTTTTTCATCAAATATAACTTTAAAAAAGGGATCCACCTATATGAATTTGTATCTTTTAATAAAGCAGAGTACATGCATTATTAAATTTAGTGTAAATAGTTTTTTACTAACAATAATAATAAATCTGAAAGTGCTTTAAAAAGAAATCCATTTTGAATTAAGACATAGCAAATATTAAAAAAAAATGAAAACACCTGAAGCTTTATAAGAGAGAATTCATATCAAAATTTAATTCTTTGAATAAAGTATTACATATATATATTATTGAATTAAATACTTACGTACAAATCTTTTTAAAAATTAAATTATTTATTTATTTGACAAATTTGATTTTAATTGAATTGGATCTGAAATAAAATATTTTTAATTTGGATTGATTCGATGCAATCCAAATTATTATTTCTTAAATAAATATATTTTTATTTAAATTTAATTATATAAATATTAATTAATATAATTTTTTAATATTTTTAAATAATAAAACAAAATTTTTCAACATGACAAATTAAAATGAATCTTGAACAAATAATTTTTTTTAATATCCGAATCTATCACGACCAAACAACTCTACTAAGGTATACATAATTTTTTATTGCAAATTTGTAATATGAAATGAAACTCTTAGATACTTTTAACAAATAAGTCCATTGAATTAAGACTGAAAAAAAAAAAAAACGATTAAAAAAAAAAACGAAGGTAAAAACTAAGAACTCCAAAAACACATGGCAAATTGGAAATGAAGTGAGAAATAGAAAGCCACAAACACAAACAATGAAATCAGATATTACCCACATATTACCAGAAGAGTGTATTTCTTACATACTTTCCTTAACATCCCCAACCGATGTTTGCAGATCAAAGCTTGTCTCTCCTGTCTTCAGATCAGCCGCTGATTCTGATACCATTTGGGGCAAATTTCTGCCGTCTGATTGTTATGATATCATTTCCAATGCATCATCATCATCTTCCATGCAGTTGACTTCTTCCATGTCCAAGACACAGCTTTATTTCCATCTCTGCAACAACCCCGTTATTATTGACAACGGTACCATGGTAATCATATATATATAATCTTTAAAACTTTTATGTTACTTTTTGTTTTCAATTTTGTTATTTTTGTAATAAAATGGGTTTTCCAAGATTTGGGTAGTTTTATTTAGATGAAATTAGAGTAGCCCCAGTGTATATATTAGAATTAATCTATCTATTGGGTATTTATTTATTATAGTATTTGACTTGTTTAGCTTTGGAGAATTTAGCTTTAGAGTTGTTCTTTGTCCATGAACTAGATGGAACCCCAGTTGTCTTGGCTGCTTTATGTTTGATCATATTGAAACTGGGGAATTTCCTGGAAAATGGAAGAGTCAATAGTTTGGAAGTCAAATTTAGTCAAACGATTTCGTGGTGCGAATTGTAGCAAACATGTTAGGCTGTCCATATAAATGTTTAGATGATTGGAACTTTTAAATCAATCAGGAAAGACAACTGTGAGAAAGGACAAGCCTGCTAAGACTAATAACATATTTTAGACATAGAGTTGACTTAGATAGTTAGATTGATGCCTCGATGAACTGATAGTAGGAAACTCGTATGCAAAAGGGATAATATCCACCTCGTGTTTTTTGATAGCATAGCATGAATTCATTCTTTGTCATGGTATTGCTTAGCCCATGAAAATCTAGTCTTGTCCCCTTCTTAATCTGGTATTGCATAACATGGGCTTAACCTAGTTGGTTCATGCAGTCACCCTTAAGAGGCAGCATCCAGCAAGTCTGAGTTCGAATCTTAGCATCTGCAACCCCTTCCCTTATCCCCAAGCTGCGGCCTCCTTTGTACCAAAAAAATTATGTGAAAAAGTCTGAGGTGACAGCCCTCACCTCCCTTCACCCAAATATATGCGTTTGTTTGTGTGTGGTTTAAGTTTTAAACAAAATCTGTAATGTTTGTCCTTTCTTTCCAGTGTTGCTTATATTACAATTGCTACATGAATCATAAGTTCTTGGGAATTCGTTGGGAGTGTACTTGTATAATTAATCAATTGCATATGATGCCTTGCTCTTGATTCTTGAGTGACTTGACCATCCATGAATGAGAGACCGATGTTGTGCAATCCTCATTTAGGAATTACATGCAGAAAGTGATATTGTTATGGAATAAGTAACAAAGTCACACTAGTTCAGCTGAGAAATTTGAGTGGATAAAATATGGTGGACACCATAGCTTCTCTCCATATATGATTATTCAGTGATTCTGATTGGATTTAATGACTGATAACTTCTTGAGTTATGAACCCAAACCAGTTGAATTATGTATTCTACCCAATTTACTCCTTTCCTTATTTGATGTATATATAAATAACATTAGCATGTTGACCACCTTGATATACAGAGTTTTGGCCTGGACAAAGCAACCGGGAAAAAATGTTATATGTTGGGGGCTCGAAGGCTTTCAATTGCTTGGGCAAACACGCCTAAGTGCTGGAAATGGAAACGTCTGCTCGAGTCTAGGTGTGTCTGCTCTTGCTTTCTCTTCGTATTTGTTTCAAAAGCTAATAACTATCTTGCTATGTTATACTGTCCTAGGGATCAAAATTTTATTTCCAATAAATGATGCATGTTTGACTGCATTTTTAGGTTCTCTGAAGTGGCTGAGCTCAAACAAGGGTGGTGGCTAGATGTGAAGGGAACGATAGAGACTAAAATTTTGTCTCCTAAGACAACTTATGTAGCTTACCTTGTCTATAAATTTGCAACATCTAGATATGGATTTGAGAAAAAAACCTGTAGACCTGCATGTCGAGTTAGAAGAAAGTGATGCCGGGCGAACTTTTCGTGTATTCCTAGACCCTTCAGCAAATATTCCTCAATTTTCTCGTGAGAGAGAAGATGGGTGGATGGAGGTTAAGTTGGGTGAGTTCTTCAATGAACATGGAGATGATGGGAAAGCTACTTGTAGTTTAAGGGAGGTTGATAATTATACCTCTAAGAAGGGCCTCATTATTGAAGGAATTGATATTAGGCCTAAAGATAGCAGATAGAAAAGAATTTCATAGTATGCTATGATAAACATTATTTTGTGACATATATACAAAATATTTAGTGGGAATATTTGCTAGTGTGGTATACTACTCTATGTTATCCGGACTCATCATTTTCCCTAAAGTACCCGTGTCCGACACCTATGCCGACACATATTCGAACATGGGTATGGCCAAATAGATGGAAAAACTTAGAAAAAAAATTAAGCATACCCGTGTTGGACACATATGTATCCGACACTCACGTGAGTCCGGGTAATATAGGGTATACTATAGTTATAGAAGTGATGTCCAATCTGCCTTTACTGTTTCCTTTCAAGTACTACTGATTTTGAGTGTGAAATCATTTCTTGATTTTGTGAGAAGCCAAACCTTTCAATTTGTCTACTAGATATGCTGTCTTAGCAAACCAGTGGAAGCAAATAAGTTGATCGGCTAGAGCATGAAATCTCTTACTTTAGAACGATTATACTGTTATGTTTCTCCGACTCTTCATTTTTCTTGAAGTACCGGTGTCCGACACCCGTGTTCGATGCATATCCGGACATGGGTATGGGGATATGATCCTCCAAGGACCCTCCAAATACATGGAAATCTTGGAAAATTTTGAACATGCCCGTGTTCGACACTCACACCCTAGTCCGAGTAACATAGTTATACTGTATCCAACTGATACTTGATAGGGTAGATAGATGGTTAAAATTGTGTCCTTTAGTTATGTTGCACTGAATATTGATCACTCAAGTCTTAGTACTGATCTTTTCAATGAAAGAATATGGTCCTTGAAGTTGTCTGTTATCAAATCAGATGCATCTCCGCTATGTATATCACTTTAGGCCTAATCCACCAACAACCATTGTCATGTTTAATGGTTGAAGGTTTTTTTCTTTTTTTTGTGTGGATATTTTAGAGTAATTGAAACTTATTGAAGGAATAAGATTGGCCTAAAGATGGCAGATGGTCAAAGAATTTCATAGTTTTTGATGATAACTTGATCCTTTTTAGCATTTTATGCTTCTCTTTACAACAGTTGCAGGCTTGCAGTAGTAGTGCCTTGATCAATCCTTTGCTGTTGTTCCTAGTAAACTGGAATTAAACTTGGTAATCCGCGTATTCGTGTCGTGTTCGTGTTATTTTTTGTTATAACCGTGTTTAAAGTGTTATATATTTTATATAAATTTTGGCATGTTAATAATTCGTGTTATATAGATTTTGACACGTTTGTGTATCCATGTCATGTTCATGTTATTTTTTCATGTCGTGTTTTAGTTATTTTTCTTGTATCGTATTCGTGTCCTGTAATCGTATCGTGTCCAAAATTACCAGATCTAATTGGAATCCTGAAATTCAAGTATTGAATATTTTAGTCAAATGACAAAGCTTCCATTTTATTTCATATATGATAGACATAACCATTTTGCTGTTACCTTTCAATTGTGTTGCTCTGAACTCTGAAGATTGATCATTCAGTCTGGGTATGACTCGGTGCAAATCTTCTACATGAGAGACTAAAATTTTCTGCTAGTATTTAAAATGAAAGTAAATTTGAACCTGCCATTTAGGTAAGTTGTCAATTTTTGGTAAAAATTTAGCTAAGTTGTCATTGCTCATTCATGTTTGAATCCTATATTGTAGATTTATATTCCCTAAAACCAAGTTGACATGTATTAATTGCCATCATTTAGGGAAAAAAAAAAAGTTAATTTAAGGACTCATAAGTAGATTTGATAATTCATATCGTGTTCATGTTATTTTTTTTTGTGTTATAATTGTGTTTAAGGTGTTTATATTTATATAACTTTCGACACCTTGTATCTATATAACTTAATAATTCATGTTATATAGATTTTGATACGTTCGTATATTCATGTCGTGTTCGTATTATTTTTTCATGTCGTGTTTTAGTTATTTTTTCGTATTGTGTGATTGTGTTGTGTTCAAAATTATCAAATCTACTCACAAGGAAAAAACTGTTAGAAGATAAAAGACTAAAATTAGACCAGTCAATTCTGATCCGAACTAAAAAAATCCAATCATCCGAACCCCAAGCGTGATCCAATTCGATTTAACCAAAAAAGTCAACAACTTGAACCCGAAAATGAAATGAACTTGAATGATTAGAATCCAAATTGATTCGAAACTGAATTGACCTAAACTTAAATTAAGTATAATTTTATTTTGAAAATATTAATTTAATAAAATAATAACTATAACATAAATTATTAATTTATTTTAATTTTATAATTTGTAATTACTATTTTGAAATATGATAAAGTATGTATTATGCAGGTTGTGGTTGTGGAGTAATTTAAAAAAAAAAAGCTTGATATTATTATATATAGTGTTAAGGTATTAGGAATTAAAATTTAATCAATTGGTTGTGAATCAATCTTAATATCTTTGTTTTAAAACAAATTGTTGGAATGGATAAATAATAAATTTGTTGTATTATTATCATAATAATCTTTTTAAATTAATTGTTCAATATTTCAAGATAATTGTTGAAAGACTAAATAGTTTTTTAAATATATAATAATTTCTTAAATAAATTAATAAAATATTATATCAATTATGATAATCTTATAATAAGATTTAAAATAAATTGTATATTTTAATTAACATGGATATATTTATAATAATTTTATAAAATTCTTCATCGTTATACATATTATTTAAAATAAATGTATTATTTTTATTTTAAAAGTATAATTTATTCTCATATAATTTAGAATAAAGTAAATAAAATAAATTGTTAATAATGATACGTATATTTTATTATAGTGATTTGTACGTTATCTTATAATAATATCTTATCATGTAATTCAAATCAAATTATGTAATCTTTTATCGTTATACATGTTATTTTTAAGGTAAATGTGTTGTTTTTATTTTAAATATATAATCTCTTAAATCTTATTATGTGATTTTTTAAAAGTATATAAAATAAGTGATTCATATGTGTATTGTATTATAATGATTTATAAACTACGTTATAAGTATAACAATACATTTACAAATATGTAAATGGATTGGGATAATGATTTTAGGTGCATAATAATACTCGTTTAAGTAAAATAGATACTCGAATTTGAAAAATTATCGGATTATGCTCGTATATAAAAAAATTTGGGTTATATAGATATTTAATTTTAAATTAAAAAATACAATGTCTATTTATTTTTAAATATTATTTATTACTTAATTTTAGTATTTTTAATAAAATTTTAATTAAATCTGATTCGATCAAATAATTTGTTTAAATTTGATCTCATCTGATTTTAAAATTAACAAATTAAATCTGAATTACTTGAACTTGAATAACCCGAGTGTTAAACTCAAATGAAACGAACCCGAATAATTCAAGTGTTAAACCCGAATGACTCGAACCCAAAAAGATCTAAACCCGAAATTACCTAAATCCGAAGTGATCTGAACTCGAAACAACCCAAATTCGAAAATGATCTAAAAATTTTAAAACTCGAAGTGACCCAACCGAATTAACCCGGTCTGAAACCAATCTTACTCACCCAATTGACAAATATAGTCTAAAATAGAATCCAAATAAAATGTTTGAGGTTGTGGACTAGACATTTTCATAGGTCGGGTCGAGTCATAGCTCAAATTTTTTTTATTTTTCTTACACATGCTCGGATTGGGTTAGTTCGAAAGTCCATATCATTATTTATAAATACCATTTTTATATTAATATTTGTAATTAAATGTAAATAATTTTTTTTTTATTTATGAATAATAATTTGGATCAAATCAAATCGATTTAAATTAAAATAATTTTATCCAAATCCAGCTTAATACGAATTAAATTTGTCAACCCGAACTAATAGTTAAGCCCTTAGACAGGTTTGATGTGGACGAAATTACCCAGATAAAATCTCAACCCATTGTTGCTAGTTTTACCGCGAGTTCAAAAAAAAGGTGAAAATTTCAAAAATAATTGGCGCCAAAACCCAGAAAAAAAAATCGAGAATGAAACGAGAATTTACTGACCACTGCTAAAAATAGAGATCAAATTCTAAAAATCGAAACGAAAACAGAGGAAGGAAAAAAAAAAAGAATAAGTCGAAGAAGAAGTGAAGAAAAAGAAAATGAATTCAAAGCAAACTCCGACAAGGGTTTTCGGACAGTACTCTATTGCTTCATCATTCCTCTCACGTTCTTCCCATTCGTAAGCAAACCTAAACCAATTCCTCTCTCTCTTTTTTCATTTTAGAGTTTTTACTAAATTTTTTCCCCTTTTTTGGTAAAAATTGTGTATGAAATTAGTTCTAAGGAAGTAAAAGAAGATTTGCATACCAAAGATTCGAAGAAGCTTACATCATTATCAGATTTTCTAAATCAAAAGCTACCCAGAAGTTCTGTCATTCCCAAAATTGTACAGGTAATTTTTCCTTTTTTTTTCTCCATTTTTGAGTTACCCAGAAAATGGGTTTTTATATTTTGTTTATTTTTAAATTATTTTGATTACATGGAATTTCTTGGCAACCAAGATTTGGAAAATTTGTGGCTTACTTAGTTCCAATTTATAATAACCCAAATTTTGGTAGGAGAAATCAAGGCCTTTTTCATCGCTATTGTGTGCAAATGAAGGGAAATCCATTGATAAGCAGAATGAGAGCAAGAAAGAAGAGAAAACAGAGAAAATTGATGCTCTTAATAAAGTTGTTTTTGAGCAGTTCAAGCAAGATAGCTCTGAGAAAGTAGATTCTATATTAAGTTCAGTTGGTGCTGATGAAGAAGAAAAGGAAGAAAATTCAAGGAAAAGACAGAATCCATTTGAAGGTATTCAATGCTGTGTTCTTTTTTCTTGTTTCTAAGTTCAGTTGTTCCTTAGAACTAGGAAAAAGCAAAAAACCTTAATATGAAACACTATGCTTTTCAATGTCTTGGTTCTATTCTTCTAGATGACAGAAATGTTAACCTCGAATATGTAGGAATGGTCAAGCAATTTATCTTGAATATAGTATCCAGGCAATTGTCAATGTCATATATATTGGTTCAAAAAGAGACAGAAAGCTTATAACAAGTTTGGAGAGCATTTGCAAGTGAAATGAACATGAATGAATCTAGAACAAGAAAGTTGGAAGAAATAAAAAGGATGGGTTATTGGGTTAATTAGCTGTAGATGTTACATATTTGATTATTTTCTTGCTAGAATATGATTATGTTATCTGGACTCAAGGGTGAGTGTCAGATATGGATATGTCCGACATGGGTATATTCAATTTAATTTTTTTTCTTTTTCATATATTTGGAAGATCATATATTATATTCATGTTTGAATATGTATTGGACATAGGTGTTATATATGAGTATTAAAAAAAAATAAAAAATGAAGAGTTCGGATTATATAAGAATATGAGATGATAAGTTTGTACCCTTTATAGATTTTTGTTCTTGGTGTGGTTGTAACATCTCTTACTGCTAAATGTGAAAATTGATAATTTGACTTAATTTTTATATTCTTCTGTTTTTTAGAATATTTTTTACATAAGGGGTTATAGAATTTGGCTTGAAATTGTGTGGATTACTAGGTGTAGATGAAAACCGCAGAACACGGAAGCCTTTTCTAGTTCTGGGAGATGAAGATGATCCACAAAAACCAAAGAAAAGAGGAAGAGGGGAGTGTTCTACAACAAGCAACAAGAAACCAAAACCCCATTATAATCACTGTAAGTATGATATAATTTCTTATAATTTTGTTGAATTAATCATGATATATTCTCTGCTGTGTCCTACAAAGCTTTCGTTCTTGATTGTTTGTAAAGGGTATGTTGCTCTGACTCTTCATTTTTCTTGAAGTATCCGTATTCGACTCTCATGTTTGATTCACATCCGGACATGAGTACGGGATATGACTTTTCAAAGACCTTCCAAATACATGGAAAAACTTAGAAAAATTTGAACATCTGACACTTACATCCGAGTCTGAATAATACAGTTTATAGGTATTAAGAATTTTGACCTTTTGTTATCTGCTGACAGATGCAAATGGAAGTGGCTGGTGGGACTGTGACATGGAAGGTGTTGACAGTGAGGAAGTAGGCTATGGTGAAGTATGGGAAGGGGTGGGCTCTACAACGTTCGGAGGAATAGTAGATTGGCATTGATTTTCATCAGTGTTGCAGTATGTTTTAAACTTAAGTGATGCCAATTGCCAAGAGATGTTTATCAAGTTTTATTTTGGTAATGATGAATAGAATCTCAATCTCTCCTCTGTTTTGTATATATATATATATATATATATATATATATATATATATATAAAACTTATGTAGATGCAGAAGTGCAATTTCGAGTTTTTCTTCTTGGGTGCAAATAGTTGTGGTGGTTGGATTGTTGTCTGAGAATGTAGATATTTCAATTCTTATCATGTTATGTTAGTAAAATCGTTCGTTGTTTAGATATTTGGATTGTTTGGATTTTTTATTTTTTTTGAAGTATTCGTAATTGATATTTTTATTTGTGGCATAATTGGATATTTGTATGGGTATATGATCTTTTAAATACATGAAAAAATTAATAAAAAAAATATATTTATATCTGATACATACTTGTATTCAATATTTACACTTGAATCCGAATAATATAAGTAAAAATTAGGTATATGGTTGATGGCCCGGCCCAACTTGAATTTTTTTTCTTAATTAATGTACTGTGGCCCATTATTATATAGTCTATATTTATATATTGCCTTGTTTGAATGGATTGATTTGCTATAGCATTTAAAGTTCAAACTAGTCCAATATTCTTTGTCGTGAAAATTAGTTTGCTTATGACATATTTTGTGTAAATAACAAAAGAGTTTTGTGAAAAAATTGATTATATAATATAAAAAGTATCAATATTTACATTTATACTTAATATTTTTACATAAACACCTGCTTAAAAATATGTTAGTTGCAACAAAAAAAAAAGAAAGCAAGATCTTAATATATACCGGATTATTTGTTCTTAGCCATTTAATGGTTTATAAGCTTAAAGATTTATATTTGATGTATTGTTAGTGAATAAATCTATATACTGATAATAAATCACATGATGTCACATATTAAAAAGTATAGTTATTTGTATTTATTTTTAAAGATTTATATTTATTTATTAATAAAGTGTAATAGTATGACGGACAATGTATACACTAACAATGCATCAGATACAAATCCTAAGCTTAATGTCTTTCTGTTAAATTTTAGGATGGGTGACCGTATGAACTTCATGTGTAGTCGTATAGAGATAATAAGCTATCACAGGAAAATTAATAAATAAAACAACGTTCGTACATTCAATTTAAAATCAATAAACAATAGACGAAAACTTTTATAATATTTAATATATAACCCAATTCTCTAATTTATAGGAGGTAAGATTTCTTTTATCACTATATCCCCCTCTTCAAATCTCTCTTGATTTTCAAGTTCCAAATCAAGGTGTTTTATCTGCTCTTACAAAACCACATTTCCACCATGAGTTGGAAAAAAAAATTTAAAGAGAAAGACCTACGCGCTAGCAGTCATCGTCTTCTGAGATATTTATGTTGGAAAATTATTTAAATTTAATTTAAAAAACAATAAAATTTGGTTTTGTTATTGTCGAACTGAGTTCGAGTAGCTCGACTGCTCGAGGTATCGAGCTAGTTAAGTTTGAGTATTCTAATGTTCGTTTTGAATAGCTCGCGATCCTATAAGTTTTTTACTTTTAATATAAATTTTTATTATTTTTAATTAATATTGAAAAAATCTCAATTTGATCTCGAGCTCGAACACAAATAATCGAGTTTGGAATCGAGCATGGGAATTAAACTTTTTTTTTTACTAGATAAACGAGCTTAATCGAGCAAGCTTGAATAGTTCAATTTTTATTTCGAATCGAGCTAAAATTTTAAAAACAAAATTCGATTAAACTCGAACTAACATTTCTTACTGTTTGAGCTTAATCCTCCTTAGTATTACATACTTTAATATAGTTATGTGACAAGTGAAAAATCAACCCACTATGCCATAATTTTATTCACTAGCTAGCATGGGTAGATCATCTATGATCTTAGAAAATTATCCAACTTTACCATAGATGTTTATTTCCTTGACCTTTCTTCTAATATTTGATCTTAGAAAACTATCCAACTTTCTAGAATTTTTCAATTTTTTTTTTTTCTTTTCTAACTTTGTTGGACAAAGTCAAGACTGTTGGCAATATGTAATCAAGTTGTCTGGAACACATCTTCAACTATCTAAAAATTCTAAATATATTCATATTTCTTTGAGTGCCTGATGTATTTGCGTGTCTATAATATTTGAATATTAGCCTTCATTATAAAATTCTCGAGGACAGAAATCCTTCTTATTTTCCACTGAATTAGCTGAAAAATAAGGAAACTCATAAGGAAAAATCACTTTAAAGGAAAATTCTTTATGTTAGATTTTGTATTATTTACTTGGTTTGCTAACAAGTATAGCAGGAAACTATTTTAATTCTTTTTAAGACTATAATCATGTAATTGGTTACAATATTTACTTTAGGTTTAAATTTCATTAAAAAAAAGTAAAAAATTACTTGTATGCGTAGATATACCCACAAATCGAATTATTCGTCTAGTTCAACGGTCCGAAGTATCCCTACCCGAACTTGGTTATCTTTACATGTGCTCTGTGACATCTTTATTTGAGGGTGGTATTCCACTTAGGTGATTATTTCTGAAACTTCTTTCTCTTTTATTGCTGGAGATGCACAAAATCCTATGGCACTTCTGAAAGAGCAGCTTTGAACTTGGTTCATGATGCACTGACAAGTATGTATCTGGTTTGAATATCTTTTCATTTTCTAACAGTATTTTTTCTTTTGAAGTCATCGACTGTAATTATGCAATGAAATTTGCTCACGACTCAGATCGGACTGAATCATAATTCAAAATTTTTAAAATATTTTTATTCAGGTTCAATTTTGGATGGGTCCGGATCAATCCAATTCACTCTTCTAAAAATAATAAAAAATTACAAAAAAAATTTTAATAGTAATATATTTTTATAATTAAATTTAAATAATAAATATTTTTATTATGTGAATAGTGATTTGGATCGAGCTAGGTTGGCTCGAATCATTAAAATATATGTCCAAGCACGTCTCAATACGGATCGAGCCTGTTAGGCTACTAAACCTTTGAGTAGGTCTATGCTTTCCAATATGGGTTTTTCCTTTTTTTTTTTTTTTTTTTTTTCAGAACCTTTCCTTTTTTGTTTAAGTGATTTTATAAATTTCATTAGGGTGAGTTTCACGCGTGGTCGTGATTTTATTTTTTGTATGTTGAAAGCAAGTAATGTTGAATGCAATATATATATATATATATATATAGTTGTTTTTACATTTTTTAAACTGAAACTAAAAAGGAGATTACATTATATTTTAATACAAAAGTAGATTATTCAAAAAGACAAAAGCATATTTGATGAAAAATCAAATATTATATGTGGAACTGACATGTTTGATGTCTTTCACAAAAAATGTTGTCATATTATTCTTTTCTATATTCCTTTTGTCTTATTTCTTGTGTTTTTTTATAAAAAAATAGAGATCATAAAACTTTGTTGTAAATTAAATATATGCAATTATTATCGATATTTGAGATTTAAATGTATTTCATATTTTAATATGTACAAAAAATATGTACTTTATATGTAAATAAATTATGATAGATAAATTTAATTCATTTAGATTATGTTGATATCCATAATTCATATTCATAGAGTTACAAAAAATGGTAAAATATAAACCCAACAATTATCATATGACAACTCATAACTTATATATCATTTAATATAGTTTTTTTTTACCATTTAATCATCATAATATTTTTCTTTTTATTCAATACCTAAAGTTTTAAAAAAATTCCACTTACATTAACTATCTTATATTATTATTTAATATTTTAATTTTTATCAATCATTTATCAATACAATAATTTTTAATTCAATAATATAAAAAATAAAAAAAAATATGATCTTATTTTTCAAAAATAAAAAACCAATCATTATACGACACGTGACATAAAATTGAGAGTTATTTGAATAGTGCCAATTAGACATGGTAATTTCGAATACAACACGGAAAAAATAATTAAAACACGACACGAAAAAAAAACACGAATACACAAACATATCAACATCTATATAAAACGAATTATTAACTTGTCGAATTTTATATAAATATATAATACATTAAATATGATTATGATAAGAAAAAATTAATACGCACAATTTACAAATACATGAACTTTTTTTTTTCTTTCCCTATCTTTCTCCATCAAAAAAAAAAAATGCTTACCACACACATGGCAATTCCCTATAATTGCATTACCAATGTTAACGTGGTGTTATTCTACATCGTTTAAATCTTGAATTGCTTGTGATTTTATATTCAAGTTGAGCCTCTCCATCTATTGCTAATTGGTTTTAGGTTGGATAATTAACATGGTATCAGAGTCAAGATTTTGCTATGTTATTTCTGCTTGTTATCCTTTTCGAGTTTATCATGTGGTAGGCTCTTCTGTCTCCGTCTATACGGGATGGGACATGTTAAAGTAGTGTTATCTCATATTGGTTAAATATTGAATTGTCTGTCATTTTATATTCAAATTAAACTTCTTCATCTATTATCAATTAATTTTAGGTTGGATGTTTATCACAATATTGAGGATTCATTTAATAGATATGGTACCTAAGACCTATAACATTTTGATTGGTCATAGATTACAAGTGGTGGGAAGAAGAGATTGAGAAATGGCAAACTCCTAGGCTGCCAGAATGGTAACATCCAATGCGACCTTTTACTTCTCTCATCAACCTTAATTATCTTGTTTTTTGTTCTACGTCCCCTTTATTTTTAGTTTATTGCTTTCGTGTCCGAAAAGGATGAATCTTGCCACGTAGCAAAACCTTCATCTTGCTCCTATGGAAACTAGAATGTTAGAGAAGGGTGTAAATGATGTATGTAATACCTTTCTAAATGGCTTATATAATTCCTCAATGCCTTGCTTATGCTATGTTGGTGCTAAAACAAGGACGTGAAAATGTATCAATGAGCACATATTTCTCTTTCCTTCTTGGCTAAAGACTGGAAAGTAGGGTGTCGGGTCATTTTGGGTTGAAGAAAATTCAAGCTGTTTTGGGTTCAAGTCTTTCGAATTTGACAATCAAATGATTCAGATTCAAGTTATTAGATTCGGATCATTTTAGGTCTAAATTATTGAGTTTACCTTAATTGAGAATAGCCATCGTTAACTTCTTAATTTCATTCACTCTCGTTATAATGATTTGAATGTTATCTTCTTTATGTTTTTTTGTCGCTTCCGAATGTTCTTAATTTATTTATGGTGTGAGAATCAATGTTCTCAAGACGTTGCACCTTAGCGTCATATAATAAGAGCGTCTCAAACCCTTTCGGACGAGATGTATTTTATTAGACAAACGTTTGGTGTGTTTAAGCGTGCTTTTTGTAAGACGATAAGCATAAAGGAAGCTCACATGATTGCAATTCTCTTTAATTTCTAATTTTTTTAATTTGTTGTACCTTTACTAATATAAAAGGTGATAATATCAAACTCTTTACTTCTAAATATTTGAATATTCAACAATAAACATGAGACCATAAAGAAATCATGCATATTGACCAATAAATTTTTTTTTACATGTTTTGTACTATAAATTAGAGCGCTCTTTAGAGTTTATTATCATAATTATATTTTTTAAGCTTATTTTATCTATATAGATAGATACAGATACAAAAATACGCATATATACATATTGTACCTAATTACTTCAGTCAAACGAATGTTTTTTTTGCACCATGCACCTCAAGCAATATAAAGTTTTAATGCTTAGAGCAGGAATTTAAATAGCGGCCGCAACGCGATGTTACGGCTGTTATTTAACGGTTTTGATCCCTCCACCGTCGATATTTACAGTTGATATTTACGGCCGATATTTATCGTAATTGATCGTGATAGCATTTATTATGTCCACAATCACAATAAACTTGACGCGACCGAGAACGCGTCCGCGATCGCAATTTAAATCTCTGACCCCTTGAAAACATCAATGAGAATCACTATTTATCTCTGGTGCTCTTTTGCAAACAGATACAGGTTCAAGACTCCGGAGCATGGACGATTGATGGGCATTTCCGATCTCTTATATATATATATATATATATATATATATATATATATATGAGGTCTCTTGCAATCTGGGGTATGCAATGGGCACTTTCTATAGTCTATACCTAAAGCAATTCTTGAGACCCCTAAAATAAATATGATGGATAGAATCCTCATTTCTCCTGCAACATTTTCGTTGTCTCTCACCGAAATCAAATTCATGTATGTAAAAAAGAAAAAAAAAAAGAAAAAACATGTTAATTGAGTTGTTATTTGCTTCATTTAACCTTTTTCAGTTGAATTTGAAGCTGGGGCAGGAGTCAAATGAATATAGAGAGTCAATTCGGATAATTAGGATTTTGTATCTCATTTTTTTTTTTAATTCTTAATCTAGACATAACCCCCAACCTCTTGTGTAATTAACTCACTTGAGGAGCATATTATACGTTTAAACCTTCTCGAACCCGCAATCTTCAGGAGTCTGTCAACAGTATCATATTATCTGAACTAGTACTCAGTTAGTATTTTGTAGCTTATTTTTCTTATTAAGAAATGTGATTTTTCCACTCGCATTGCTTGAAATGGTAAGCGAATTTGGACACATTAGGTAACATAATACAAAAATATGATACGAACATAATATGTTTAATGAACATAAAAACAATATAATAAAGATACAATAAGTTTAAACACAATTAACATCATTAAACACGACACGTTTAGTATTTTGATACATTTAATAATGGAAAATGTTAATAAGTGTCTAGTGGGTACTAGTTAAGGTGATATTTATAAAAATAAAATTGTAATTAATTCATTATATTTTCTTGAATTCAGTAAAAATCACTACAAACAAATTGCCATATACTGACGCTTAGTTTTACTGACGGTCAAATTCCGTCAGTAAATCAAGTCTATACGGACGGATTTTTGATCCGTCAGAAAATGTATAATATATACCGACACTTATTTTTTTGTCGGTATAGGTTACATCTATTGTAACGATTGAGCATTTTTCGTCGGTATAAGTTATATCTATTGTAACAGTTGAGCATTTTCCGTCGGTATAAGTTGATGTATACCAATGGTTTTATTTCGACCGTCAGTATATACATCTCGTTAAAAAGGAACCCACTTTTTTTTCAGTTGATAATTTTCTTTTAATTTTGATTTTTTTTTCATAAAAAGATGCGTACAGCAACAGACGATTTTATTTCACCCGTTGCTATAAGTCATCTCAATTTTATTTAGGGAATCTACATAACCCCTATTTTCTCCCAACCCCTCTTTTACCTTTGTATGTCAATGAAAAACTCCCAAAAATTTATCAGTTAAGGTTCTTTTTAATTCTTCTTTCTTCCGTCACCAAAAATGAAAGTAGTAGCTGACCCGAGCTTTTTGTCCACCGCTGCTTCTCGCCATTGCTTCCCTTTTCGCTATTCCTTCCGCTGGAACCAAGCAAGATCCAAGCCTTCATTTCCTTTTTTGCTCATTTTGTTTGGTAAGTTTTTGATTTCGATCTGCCACTTCTCTATTTCGATTTGAGTTTAGTGTGCAGTTATGATTTGGCTTCGACATTTGGATTTGTTCCTGTTCTTTTGTTTTTTGCTTTTGCATTTGCTTCGATTTTTTGTCTCCGGTTTGGGTTTAAGGTTTTGTAGATGTTGAAGTTATAAAGTCGGCTACCATTGCCGAGCTCAAGCTAGCGGTGCAAGATGTCTTTAGTCATATGCAAAAGAAAAGTCCCGGCAAGATTTCATGGTATGTTCTCCACTTATTCCATTTTATGAGAACCTCTTCCCCTTCCCCTTCCCCTCCCCCAACTTTTATTTTATTTTATATATATTCTTTTCTTTTCTATGCCCACATTTTATGAATTGAACAACTCTTTGATTTTAGAGCTTCTTGCTCATCTTGGACCCAAGAAATAGAATAATTAATAAATTTTGATAGTTCGTAATTTGATTAGCAAAGAAACAGAATGCAAAATAATTTTGATTGATGTGTTATTGACATTAAATTGCTTTTTGTGATATGATTCATATGAATCTGCATTCTGCATTATGGAGGCCGTGTGTTTGGGGACATTTTTGCTTGTGCTATGATGGTCATAATTTGGTCACAGACACTGACCATATCATAAACTATGGCATCAAGGATGGTGATTAGGTTTGGAGCATGCTTCCTCTGTTCTTAGAACACAGTTTTTTTTTCCCACAATGAGTTTTATTAATTTATTTTTGGGGGTTTTTTCTATCTTTTTCTTTTGTTTATTCTCTTCAGCTTCATTTTATCAGGCATGTCACTTCCAGCTATAACCTAACAAAGATTCAATCAAAGAGAAGAATCGTTGCCCGAAAACAATCATATTTGTAAGGCTTTTTACATCTACTATTCCTCATTTATGTTAACCTGTTTTAAGCATTCTCAGTACCCATTCTTAACACCAATAAGAATCTGCTACAACTGCTTATACAAGCAAAGACTGATTTTGTAAGAATCATAAATATTTTGCATCACTGGATAATTTTTGGAAGTGGTAACTTTCTTAGCCTTTTTTTTCCTGCCTTTTTTAATCTTGAAGAAGTAGAAAAGAAGACAGTGGTTGTTTAATTGTTAAAACAGAAAAACTATGATTCAAGGTTTCATCTTTTTCATTTGGTTTAAATTTTTTACTAGTAAATAAGAACCAGGATGATTATATGCATTTGCTCTCCAAACATTAATGAAGATGCTAGCCTATGAAAGTTATCTTCTTAAAAAAAAGGAAATAAGCCAATTTTCTGAGCTTTTGTAATGCTTAATATTATTAGTCAACCACATAATAAAGTTTTTGTGTATATAAGAAGTTTCAACTTTGAACATTCTTTTAAATGGGGTTTTGTGTATATAATAAGTCTTATCTTCGAACATTATTTTTATATTTCATGTAGATCTTTTACAAGTTAAATATGGGGGTTTTCTACATTTTAAAATATGATCATTGTTCATGTTTTCCAGAATGGAATTAGCATATAAGACGTGGATCAAAGAGAGGAGAGAAGGACTAAAAACTATAGATTCTGCTGAACTCTATAGAGAACTGCAAACTGCTCTAAGTACTGCTAAATGGCAGGTATGCTACCTTTTCTTTCTTTTGTTTTTTGTTAAACTAAACTTTTGAATCCTTTTTTTCATTCTTCACTCTTTAACTTACACTTATCACAATTAGGATATCTTTTTATTCATTTAGGAAGCCTGAGGCAAAGTAATTTTATTTCAGTTTTGAAATTAGTGTATCGTAATATAATTATGGCTCTTGTGACCTTTATAGCCAAAAAGAATTCAACCACTTCTCTTGTTCATGGTGTTTAATTATTTCTTTCAATAAGTTAAACTCCCACACTCTCTATCTATAAGGTAATGATATGTGCTTCCAATCTGTTTCATTTTGTGCGCCTAATGATGTTATTCTCTGAATCACCCAATGTGTAGTCAATCAAGTCATTGATAATTAATAGTGAAAATAAGATAAAAAATGCATATCCACTTAGAAGCTCAAGATATGTACAGCTTTAATTATTCCTCTGGTTTGCATGGTTAATAAGCAATCACTCTGAACAAAATTAGAATAATGTTTAGCTGTGATATTGCAAGACTAATTTGTAGATGGAACCTTTATCTCTGGTTTTATATATATATATATATATATATATATACAAAATAAGAATTAAAGTAGATTTTTTATTTTAAAGGGTAATAAAAAGAATGCAAATTAAGTACTTTTACATGCATGTTCTTGTTAATTTCAATTCAAGTGTTTATTCATACTCAAAGAGTGGACTTTCTACTGTCCCAGTCTCAACAAATATTGAAACTGACATTAAGCATTCTCATATTTTCCCTACCTTTACATGCATGTTCTTGTCTACTGTAGTACAAATTAATTGAATTTTATTTTCCATTCTATGTGCATGCAGCCAATTGCTTATTTTAATAGTTGCCCTGTGTTAAACTGTTGATGTAATTTCAGTTGGAAGAGTTTGAGAGAGCTATAAGGTAGAGCCATGGACATCGTTGCGATGATATTACAGCAACTAGGCACAGACAATTTATTGCTACCATTGAGAGTCAGATTTGCCGTGTAGAAGCTGCATTAAAAGAAGCATTTATTGAGGAGGGCAAGCGAACCCTTCGGTGGGTAAATTTGAATGAAGAAAAATCTGATGATTTAGCCATGTTCATTTCTGGAACCTCGCCAAGCTTGTAACCATATGTGAAAAACACTCTTTTGGAGAATTGTCATAGGAGAAAGGACGTAGATCCTAATTTTATTTTTAATATTAATAAACATTTTATAATTTGTTATGTTGCTTTTATTTTAGTTGAAATAGAATTATAAATAAATCAATATTAATAATTAAAAATATAGTAAAATTTGATTTTTACCGACGCTTTGACTTATATACTGACAGTTCATATAACAATAAAAAATGTGTACTATATTGACGGAGTAAACCGTCGGTAAAATTACGACAAACCGTCGCTATAGATAAAATATATTTTTTACATTTTCATCTATACCGACGGATAGGAAAAAAAATCCGTTGGTATATGTATACCAACAAACAAAATGACCATATCTACAGTATCTATACCGACGGAAAGTAAATTCGTTGGTATATCTATACCGACGGACGGCATAGCCGTCGGTATAGGTAAAAACAAAAGGAACTAACCCAACATAGGCTATACCGACGATAGTAACATTAGTGACGCCTTAAACCGTCGGTATAGGTTATATATCCTATTCCGACGGTCGCTTTTTACGTCGGTATAGGTCTATACCGTCGAGGGTTTTACCGTCGCTTAATTTTTTGTCGGAATAGTCATTTTGACCGTCGGTATAGGGTTTTAGGACTTTTAGCGACGAATTTTTGGGTTTTACCAACGCTTTTTGGACCGTCACTATATGGCAATTTGTTTGTAGTGAATAATATATTAAATACAATTTTTTTAAATGATAATTAAATAATCCTTAATCGATACTTATAAATATCTTTCAAACGAACCTTTTAATAATTTATATTATATTTATATTTACACAATTAAAAAAAAAATACAACATACGACACATACTCTAATGGTGAGATCTAATTAGAAGTTGGTTATTTCATGTCTTTTCATGCTTACCTGACTCACGAGAAGTTGTTGAACAAATGGAATGCAAAACATCTTCTATTACTTTTAATTTATATGTATCTATATTATTATAGAAAGAATGACTGAGTTGGTGTAACTGAATCAAGTGACATAAATTCAGTTGATGAAAATACAAAAAAAAAAAAACTAAATTGAATAAATGATATAAAATAAAATTAAGGATATTTATGTAATTTATTTTCTTTAAAAAAACTATCTCACATGATCTCATCAGATAATTTTTTTTTTATTTAAAAAACTCACATGACACAATCAAATAAATTTTTTTATTTAAAAAAAACCTATATTTTATATTATTAAAATATTTATTTTAATATTTATTTTAAAATATATTTTTAACTCATCATTTTTTTAGTTTTTCACCCACAATATCTACTTTTATCAAAATTAGAAGTTATTTTTGTGAAACAAACAAATTAAACTTGAAATCAAATAATATAACATTTTGGACTTGTTCTGTTTTTTTTTTTTTTGCTTTTGTTGTCACCTGTCGATTGTAGGGTATACAGGAAGGGGAAAAAGAAGAAAATGAAATGAGGGGCAAGGCAAAAGGCAAACCAAAACCCCAAAAACAAAGAAAAGAAAGGATAATCCTATCTATTTTGGTCCCAGAATTTTAGACAAGTTGGAGAAATTTTGATGCGCAATTATATTATCAGATAATGACATTGTCACATTGAGCAATCGTTGAGCCATGAGAACATGAATATTGTCTTCATTCAAAAGTGAATTTTCACATAAAAATGGCTAAGTACATTTTATGATTTTAGATTTTATAACTTGTTATGTTCGTGTTACTTTTTATGTTATAATCGTGTTTAAATTATTATATATCTATATAAGTTTTAACATGTTAATATTTTATTTTATATAGATTTGATTTTTTTTTTTTTTTATGTCAAGTTCAAAATTGTCAATTTAATATTGTTCAAACTCTTTGACTCAATAAATTTACCTTGTAAAACTCGTCTATATAAGCTAATTTAAGTAGGGATGGCAAGGGAGTGGGACATGATGGAGATTGCTTTATCCACTTCCGTTTCATTCTTGCATCGATGTTAGAAACATCCGTTTTTATGGATGTCGGTTACATTCATAATCGTTTCACACTTCTTTATTGCTCTACCCCACTTTTTTACTAATTATTTTTAATTTAATATAGTAAACAAATATATTATAATTTATTCATAAACATAATTTTAGTATATAATATATATATATATGATTTTAGTACATATCTAATATATATACTAAATTATTCAGTGTCAAATTTTGATACGCAATCTTATGATAAAGTTTTTTTTAGTAAAATATATTTATTTTGAGATTCAATAAAAAAATATATTTATACTTGAAAAGTGTACTCTTAATTTTTAAGATTTGGTTAAAAATATATTAACATTTCTGAGATGTTATTTATTAAGATAATTTTAAATGAAAAGATAAATGTATTTTTTTTATTTTTTTCTTTTATCCAAGAATTTTTTTAAACTATAAATAATAACCATTTAATTAATTTCAAAACTATTTTTTTAATTAAGCACATGTTAAATATATTAAACTTATCTTAATTTAATATATATTAATTTTAGATAAATGTATTATGTTATTTTAATTTTAATTTTAATAAATCAATCTCCCCTATTTAGAAAAAAAATTAATGATAAAGAAATTGATTAAAAAAATAAAAAAAGTATGAGAAGAGAAGAAAAAAAATAAAATGTGGGAATTTTTTAATATTTAAAGTAAAGTTGAACAAATATTAATTTGATTGATAAAATCCTACATTAGTTACTTTTTAAAAGAGATAAAATATATTTTTAAACTAATAAGGTAAGTTTATTTTCAAAAAAAATCTCATACATGATAATTATATATATATATATATTTTCTTCTCTCTTTTTTCTTTTTTCTTTGCTTTAATCAAAATTTTATCACTATTTTTTTAAATAATGGTAATTAATTTATTTTTAAAAATATAATTTAATAAATTCATCTCAAAGTTAATATATAATTTAATTAAAGATAAGTTTTTTATATTTAACATGTACTTGAATGAAATATATTTTAATTAGAATTTAATTTCCTAATAATTAAAGATAATTCTAAAATTAATTAAAAAATTCTCATTACTTTAGTTAAAAATATCTTGAGCAAAAGAAATAATGAAAAGAAAAAAAAAAGTAAATAAAGGCATAAATGATTAATAATTTTTTTTGAAGTTATAAATGATTAATAATTAATAAAAATTATATTTATCTTTTAATTTAAAATTAATTTAGTAAATAATCTGAGAGGAGTAAATGTATTTTTATCAAAATTTAGAGAGCAAAAGGGTGTTTTTCTTACTAAATGTTTTTTTATGAATAATAATTATACTATCAACTATCAAATAATAACATCTGGACATTATATTCAAAATACAAATCTAAACATTTAGCTTAATAATTAGTCTTTTATTATTTATAACCTTTATTTTTCACGTTTTATTTGCCTTTGTTGATTAAATTAAAAAATAAAGTTATTTAACATAACATGTTAATACAATAATAATTTGTTAATAGTTAGGTGGCATGTTAAATCTATATCATATCTTAATATTAATTAATATTCCTACTATCAAGGAATAAAAAATCAGATCGGAGGTCGAACCGGTTGGATCTTTGATTTTTGGTTCAATTCTAGCAACAAAAAAATAAAAAAAATTCAAAAAATAAGAAAAATTCAAAAAAATCTAAAATTAAAGAACACACAAATAAATAGTACAAGTTATTACTTTTGATTTCAACCTAATTTTTATTCTTTTAATTTGTAATCAAATAGGGTTTAAAAAAATCCAAAAAACAAAAAAAAAAGATTATTTCCGGTTTTATTAGTTTTTTCCCGATTTTTTCGGTTTTTCGATTTTCGATTTTTTATCGATTCTTATTGGTTTGATTTTTTTCGATTCTATAAATATTATTGAACCGTCGGACCTATTGATTTTTTATTGATTGAATCAATCAATCCAATTTTTTAATCATTGCTTACTATTGAATTTCCATTACTTGTTCACATGCAAAATCATATATTCTTATTAATATTAAGTTGGTTTCCCTATACCTCTCATATATATATATATATATATATATATATATATTTTTTTTTCTTTTTTCTTTTTAAATTTTCCTTGCAAAATGAGTTGCCGAGTTGGTAGGTTGGTTAATAAAGAATGGTCACTCTCAACTTTATTATTTTGTTTTTTTTTGGCCATCAATTTAATCTACCAAAAATATGAACCTCATTTTACCACACCACTTGAATTAGATCTTAAAAGTATACTTTCTATTATTTCTCTTTTTCTTCAAGTTCTCAAAACATATTTTCTTTAAGATTTATATTTGATACACTGTTAGTAAATTATATAATGTTACATGTTAAAAATTACAGTTATTTGTATTTATTTTAAGGATTTTTAAATTTATTTATTAATAAAGTGTCATTATATAGATTTATACACTAATAATATATCAAATACAAACTTTTTTTACTATTATTTTGCTTAATTTGTTAAAAATTTGTTTTAAAAAAACTCCAATAATTAAAAACTTGAGACTCAATTGAAAAATCTTCTATTTAAACTCTAAACAAGAAAAAAAAAATTCAAAACTTTAAACCTAAAATTTAATCCAATTAATTCATAGGATCATGGTTAAAAATAATATTTAACATGTATGGTATTCGGAAAAAAAATGGCCTCAAATTTTTTTTTTTTAATAAAGAAAAGGGAAAAAGAAGGAAAATGAATACGGGTCTTGCCAGCCCACGAATAGATAGTAGCATTAAAACGGCAAATGTGAAAACGCAGACTATTCTTCAGCTCCAAAAGCCTCTCTTTTTCCTTCATCTTAAATTTCTCTTCTTCTCTCGTGGCTTCTTTGTTTTTCCATTCATTAAAAAAAAAAGTAAAAAACTAAAAGAAAGTTTTTGATTTTTCATTCCTACTAAAACCCTAAAGAATCTCCGTTTCTTTTTTCCCAATCTCCACCTTCACTCACTCAGGTAATTACTTTTCATTTCGACAATCAAAGCTTTTTCTTTAATTTTATTATATTGTGATTTTCCAAACAGTGGCTGACGCTTATTTGGTTTTTGTTATTGTTTTATTGGTGGATTCAGTGTTTCCATTTCGAAGCAAATCATGTCGAGGAAGATGTTAGTTGATGGAGAAATGAACCAAACGAATCAAGAGGAGGCTCATTATGATTTCGACTTGTTTGTTATCGGTGCCGGAAGCGGTGGCGTTCGTGCTGCCAGGCTCTCCGCTAACTATGGAGCTAAGGTATCTCAAATTTCTAGCTTCTCTTAATTTATGCAAATCGAATTTGTTCAAAAAGATAGCAATTTGTTAATGTGTTAGCTTGATAAATACTTATTTTAATGTATTAAATTTGGTAATCGATTCTAAATGGGATGATTTTCTGCGCCTTGGGTTAATATATTCCTTAAATTGGCAACGGTGAAGAGTATCATATTTAAATGAGATTTTGTTTTGGGTGAGTGATAAATTGAATAGATACTAAGCGGCTGCTAAAGTTTGAAGGAAAAATATATAATAAAATGCAAAAAGAAAAAAGTAACCACCTTACCTATGTTTAATTGCTACTTACTAAAAAATCGAAAATGGAAAAAAAATGTTAGGGAGTCATTCCTTATGTTATTGTATTTTTGTGGTGGGGTAGTGGGTGAGCGGCTTAATGGATTTTTTTATTTATTTAATGGGATGGATTAATTAACCCTAAATTTTTTACTTTGTTTTTGTCAAAATACGGTACTGAATGATTTTTTTTTTTTTTTTGAAAAAAAGCATTGCTACTTTCTGCTAGGCTAAGATCTTTACTCTTTTGGTTAACTCACTGATTATTTTGTTCTTTTTCTTTTTAATTTTTTTTTTTTGATATCTTCTTTTGTTCGTTCATTTAATTTTGATCACTCAACTATTTGTGCACTTTCATTTTTGCTGTAATGGAGTGTTAGTCATTAGCTTCTTGCTCTTGTTCAACTGTGTTTTCTTGAATTCAGTTTGACTTTTTTATTACTATTTTCTGTAATTTTCTTCCCAAAATATTTGTTTTTGTGGCTTAAGAATTCAATTGCTATATATCTATATATCTATTAATTAAATCAAATTCATGTTTGAAGGTTGGGATTTGTGAGCTCCCGTTTCATCCAATCAGCTCAGAAGTTATTGGAGGAATTGGTGGGACGTAAGTTGATCACTTTTATAACTTAAATAGTTTTGCTGCATCTCTATGCTGCTATGTTTGCTTATAATGCTGTCTCACATTTTGTTTCATAGGTGTGTTATTCGTGGTTGTGTTCCCAAAAAGATTTTGGTCTATGGAGCAGCATTTGGAGGTGAACTTGAGGTGAGACTGTGGTTTCTATTGGAATAACTTTTGATGGCAAATATGTAACTGAATGATAATTTTATGGAAAATCTTGTTATGTGCTTTGTGACTATCTTGACACATCAAGACATTGGCTTATTAATTTGTACAAGATTCAAGAACGTAAGGATCTTTCTATAGAATCAATCTATTCAATATTCTGTTTACTGACTTCTTATGTAATGGTTGGAGCACATATAACTTTTTGCCCATTGCCACTCCAAAGTCATCAGAATTCTCATATATTTTTGAATTTGGCTCTATTTTGAAGGAAATAAGTTGACCCGCAAACTAGGTTTAGATGTTCAGTTAGTCTTTTTTTCCCCTCTTTCTGTTAGATTCTTTTTTAAACATGTCTTCTGTTGTATTTTGGCATGAAGTAATCTGAGGTTTCTATTTAGCCAATCGGTAATGTTTGATAAGTGTATGGTGTTTTCTTTCTAGGATGCCCGAAATTATGGATGGGAGCTGAATGAGAAACTCGATTTCAATTGGAAGAAGCTTCTACATAAAAAGGTTCTTTCTAGTTGTCTGGTATCTTTCTATTCAAAATTTTTATATATTTTCATTTTAATTTTTTTTTTTATTTTATCTTTTGAACTTGTAGACTGACGAAATAATCAGATTAAATGGAATTTACAAGCGGTTATTGTCAAATGCTGGTGTTAAATTATTTGAAGGGGAGGGAAAGATTGTAGGTCCAAATGAAGTTGAGGTGAGACAACTGGATGGCACTAAATTGTCCTATTCAGCGAAGCATATATTGATTGCAACTGGCAGCAGGGCACACCGTCCTCCTATTCCTGGGCAGGTATATACACTGATTCCCTTCTAGAATGATAAAAAGTTGATTCAACACGATGAATTTGGTACTCTATAATACTATTTAGCTATATGATGAAATTAGCATCTCATTTGGTGCACCAAATACTTGTATAAATAAACCTTTTTTAACTGCCATACCTGTGATTCATGATTGAAAATTTATTTTAATTGCTTTTAAGCTATATTTTTTACTGGACCCTAATTACATTGATGTTAATTTGGTAGCAAGATATGTCATAGAAGCAATATTCAAACTTATTGAGTGCACAATGGTAGCTTGACAGATAGTATGATTTAGAATAGTGGAGTGTGTATGCATGCCTAGTTATGAAGGATTTTTTTTTCCCTATCAAAACCACCAATTTTGTTTATGTGTATTGCAGCCTGGCTGTAGTTGCAGGCATGCAGGTTTGGTTAATTATACATATTGTGACATGTTCTTTTTAAGTGAGAAAATAAAGATTGATTTCACATCATTATTTATGAACTTTAGCCTTTTGTTTTCACAATCCTTCTATAGTTACAGGGATATGGGCTAACCTTTTAGTTTCTCTAGCTGGATTCTAACGCTTCATTGTTTGTTATTTGTAACTAGTGCTAGAAATATGACCAAACTTAATTTATGGACAAATTGAAACTGGTTACTAGATTTGATATGTTTTTAAGATATCACTGTTAACATTCTCCTTTCTTGTTTCTTAATTCTCCCTGTTTTTTATGTTTTAGGAGTTGGGCATAACTTCTGATGAAGCATTGAGTTTGGATGACTTACCTAAGCGTGCTGTTGTACTTGGAGGAGGGTATGACAGATCTCCTGATTTGCTTATTCATTCTTTTCATCTGCTTAGTTCACTAACGCCTTAAGATGATTTGTACTCTTGTTGTCCAGGTACATTGCTGTTGAGTTTGCATCAATATGGAGAGGGTTGGGTGCTAATGTAGATCTCTTTTTCAGAAAGGAACTTCCTTTGAGGTTATTATTCAGTCTGATTTTATTCATTACTGCCTGATTTTTCTGGTTTTCATAAGAACTCTCAGATCTGATCTAAGTTAATTTTATTTGATGTTTGTTACAAGTCTTATGGTGATCGTAATTGTTTTAGATGTGTTCTCATAAAGTGTTAAGAAATTTCTGCTTCATAGTTTATATGTACCTCTGATGTTTGTGCTGGCATTTCATTTGGAAATTTACATTATCCCAATCTGTTATTGGTATTTGATAATTTTTTAAAAGGATGTAAAGATATTCATAAGAAAATTATCAAGACTGTTATGAAATAGGATGAGATGGGCTTTATTTCTATAACTGAGGGCTTTGACCAAGACTAGTAATAAAATTTGTGTCTATGTTGCAGAGGGTTTGATGATGAAATGAGGGCAGTGGTTGCAAGAAATCTGGACGGAAGGGGAATTAATTTGCACCCACAGACAAATTTGAAAGAGGTACTCAATTGCCTATTTTATTCAGTTTTTCTTTTATTTTCCTTCAATATCTGATATTTTCTACTAATTATGTTCTGATATCTGCGAATTCAGTTGACTAAAACAGATAACGGCATAAAAGTTATTACAGATCATGGTGAAGAGTTGATAGCAGACGTTGTACTCTTCGCCACAGGTAATTGCAATCCCTTTCAAGATTCCAAGCAATTTTTTTTTCTCACTTCCATATACTTGTCGTTCAGTTTATTCTGTTTTTTTTTTTCTCCATATCTTGTAGAATTCACTATTTTTGATGTCTGAAAGACCTGACCTGCCTTTTCTATTTCTTGGATGAATGGCAATAGCCATTACACTGTCTAGTGCTTTGAGATCCATGGGCACCCTTTTGGCGATAACAGTCAGCTTCGCACCCTTTGTGGGTTACCATCAGTTCTAAGCGTTTAGAGACTGAATGTCTTCCTGCTTGCTTTATTTATTCAATTTGTCATAAAATTTCCATTTAGTTCTTTCTCTCTCTCACTCGTTTATATATTCCCATGATAAATGCTTATTTTGTGGTCATTCAACAATTCCTTGATCTGGATGATCAAACTTACATGCAATAGTAATATTTTATTACCGGTTAGATGCGCAAAATATAGTGCTTGGCATATTGTTTTAATTACTATTCTTTGTAGAATTTGAAAAGTAAACACACTGAACCATTGATACCTTGAACCTTACTCTACTTTTGTATTTCTTTTAGAATCGCTAGTGAAATTTTGAATGACTTGCTAGTAATTGGTGCACTTTTATATAAGTACTTATTCATGCTTTTGAAGGTCCTGGTTAATATTATTGAATGTCTTTTGATATCTGAAAATGTTCTGCATTTGAACTTTGATCTGTTTTCACAAACTTGGTGTACTGATGGCCTGCTATATCATTGAGAGCATACTCCTTTTGTTTTTTGGAGATATTTTGATTTTGTCGTCAGTTTGTGAATGTGTGGTGATGTTTTTCTTTTGTTTATTACAGGCAGGTTACCAAACTCAAAGAGGTTGAATTTGGAAGCTATAGGTGTTGAACTTGATAAAACAGGAGCTGTGAAGGTTGCTTGTTCTGTCGTCTCTTATTCTTGTTTATTATCATCAAACATTACTAAATTATTTTATTGAAATAAGTAGGCATCTGCTCACTGGATTCTTTACGGATAATGTCAACTTGCATGAGTATGATTTCATTGTGATTGATCTTACTAATGGCACGCATTCTGATGTGTTTCTTTCTTAGTTTCCTGTTTCTTTTGGATAATTGATTTTGACTGTTACCAGATAGGATGTGCAATTTTATTCCCTGATATCGTTTAAGAAGAAAGCATGCCTGTGGAATTAACTATGTCTAGTTTTGGTGCTTATATTATGTAAAGCTAAAATGGCCTTCTTTAAGTGACATTGTCTGTGGTGCATTTCCTTTCGTTTGTGCACTTTGTTCATTTTGTCCATATCTTTGATCTATATGAAGATGACTTATTTTTCCAGTTTTCATTTTGAATGGTTTGTTGGATATTTAGTTGATTTAATTATGTTAATTGCATGTGTTTGTTCTCCCATATTGCCTGAAAACAACAGCGGCATGACCTAGTTGAATTTTTATTATAGTACTGAGGTCTATCCATCTTCATCTTGCAGGTGGATGAGTACTCACGCACTAACATTCCCAGTATATGGGCTGTTGGTGATGTTACAAATCGAATGAACCTGACTCCAGTGGCCTTAATGGAAGGAACTTGCTTTGCGGCAAGTGTTCTGTCTGAAGCCCTTTTATTTTAACTGTACCAAGCATGTTTTTTTCTTTTTGTTTCACTTGAACATTCACATATGATTACATGTTAAGCTTTTTTATTTATTATTATTATTTTTTTATGCAATTACATGTTAAACTTAATGTTCTTTTTGTCCCTTTTCTTTTTGTTTTTGGGAAAATGCTTGCAGAAAACTGTTTTTGGTGGGGAATCTAGCAAACCAGACTACAGCAATATACCTTATGCTGTTTTTAGGTAATGAGTTCTCTCTTACAACATGCCTCTTGTGGTGGCATGGTTTGTGTATGCATAATTTAGATTAATATATAATGTAGCAGTCATGAAAAATCATGTTTAAATCTCTTTCTTCTGAGGACTGTAGGATTTAGAATTCTTGTAGTTATTGGGTTTTTTATCCATACTCGGAGGATTGTTCAAATTTTTTTGTTGAGTGCCTCATTTTATCTTGGACATATGCACTTATTGTCTTTTGATGTGGCTAGTGTTTCCAACTCTTTTTTTAATAAATTAATTGCTATGCCCATTTGCTATTTTGCAGCATCCCACCACTTTCCGTTGTTGGTCTCAGTGAAGAGCAGGCAATTGAGCAAGCAAATGGCGATGTTCTGGTTTTCACATCAACCTTCAATCCAATGAAGTATACTATATCTGGGTATGATGATGATTTTGAGATGTTATTACACAGAAAAATAAATAAATAAATAAAAGGGAAATGTTAACCGGTATCTAGTGACATTGATTTAGGTGATATTTGTTGAAAGAAAAGTGTAATTAATATATTGCTTTTTCTTGAATTCAGTAAAAGTAGTGCATTAAAAGTTATATTTTTTCCTAAAATAGTAATTAAAGAATCCTTAACCAGTGCTTATAGGTACCCGGATCCTAGATAAAAATATGCAACCGTCTTTGTCCCTGCCCCTCCCGCCCCGTCCTTTTTCTGACAGTCTCATCTATCAATTGAGTTGTATCACATATGTCTTCATTTGCATCTTTCACTAGATTATGTGGACTCAGGAATTGGTTTCGTACTTGGAGACCTCATGTTTTTTCGCAAGTTTCATTATTCATTTCAAGGATCAAAGCATCATACCCACAAAAGTTTAAGGTGTTCAAGAGCCTGTGCAATGTGGCTTTGGGATGCAATTTTACACTGTGTAGAATCGTATTTGTGGTTTCATGATATGGATGTAGCCTGCTAGGGTTTAGGGCATAAAGACAATGACAGGAAGGGTTAATCTTTTTATAAGATCCGAAATATATATTTTTTTTGTTATTGATTTGGGATGTGCATGGGGTTATTTGGTTTTGGCTTCTTGAGTAAGTGCCTTCCTTGTCACCTAATATACTTATCAAATCCTCTATTTTATCTAATATAATGTCAATTAAGCATCTAGTATTTTTCAATATTCAGGATGTCAATTTTTCCTTTTCCTTGTTCATTTGATCAGCAACCACATGTTAAATTCTTGTATATACCACTAATATTTTTCTTTCTTTGCAATTCATAAATTTCTCCTGTTCTGCTTCTAGACGGCAAGAAAAGACAGTTATGAAGTTAGTCGTTGATGCAGAGACTGATAAAGTACTTGGGGCATCTATGTGTGGGCCAGATGCACCTGAAATTATGCAGGTATTTTATTTGTTGGTTCTTTTGATGTACATACTTGTCTCCATGTGTCTGTGTAAATACTCATGCCTTGGTAATTTAAATAAAGATTATGGTAAACAAAATGAATGTAGTTGGTAATGTGGTCTGATTTTGCAAGTGAATAGTGTAAATTCTGTATAGCCCTAAGAAAATTTAATTGGATTGAGCTAGTGCATTTTGCTTTAAGATGAACATTTTCTTATCTGTGAAAGGCTATGTTACTCGAACTTGGGTGTGAGTGTCGGATACGGGTATGTGTGTCCGACATGGGTATGTTCAATTTTTTCCAAGTTTTTCCACGTATTTGGAGGGTCTTTGGAGGGTTATATCTCCGTATCCATTTCTAGATATGCATCAGACACGGGTGTCAGACATGGGTACTTCAAGAAAAGTGAAGAGTCGGAGCAACATAGGTGAAAGATGTTGCCTTTTTTCCTCTATGGACAATTGAATTACTAGAGAATATTGAAAATCCTGATGACAAAAAAGATTTCTAATTCACCGCAGACTTCTTAGAGACCTTGCACCTTGTAGTAGAATGTAGATGCACCATTTTATGCTTACAGTTAATGCTTGATCCTATTTTTTGTCGAAATATTATGCAAATGGCAATGATTAGATGGGCCCAATGTCCTTATGCATAGTTTTGCCTTGCACAAGTTGCATTTGGGAAATTGGTGAACTACACTGTATGTTGTGGCCGATGGCCTTATGCATCGTTTTCTCTTGCAATAGGCTGCATTTAGGAATAAGGTGAACTACACTGCATGTTGTAGGCCTAACAATCATAACTTAATGTTCGAATTTTGGTTTTTCTTTTTAGGGCATTGCTGTTGCACTAAAGTGTGGAGCGACTAAGGCACAATTCGACAGCACGGTAAGTTGAACTTGTCTTTCGAACTATGCAGTCCAGTACTATACTTTGTCAGATTGATTTAACATCAAGCTGAATTTGGTATTTTAAACCAATTTCTGTTGTGGCCTTTAAACTGATTGGTTAGGGGGGGCTTGGTAAAGGTGTTTCATCAGCTCCAGTTATTTTTTATCTAGGGGCAATAAGTAGCAAATGGTTTAACCCTATGTTACTCAGATTCGGGTATAAGTGTCGGATACGGGTATGTATCCGACACGGGTATGTTCAATTTTTTCTAAGTTTTTCCATGTATTTGAAGGGTCCTTGGAGGGTCATATTCCCGTACCCATGTCCGAAAATGCGTCGGACATGAGTGTAGGACACGGGCACTTCAAGAAAAATGAAGAGTCGGAGCAACATAGGTTTAACCCGTAGACTGTCAATTATGTGTTTGCATGAGCAAAGCTTTGACATTCTTTTTGTTATTATTATTTTGCTGAAGGGATGTTTTGGAGGTGGATAGGGAGATATTTTTATAATCATTTGGGTTGTAGAAGACTCATGATTATACAATCAAAGAAATAAGATAATCATTGGCAACTCTTAAACTGTTTCTTTCCAAATATGATTAGTTTGTTTATTCACGGAGGACGATTTTGGACTTTTTTTTCTTCCTTCAAGGATTATCTGCACTTGGCCATCCCAACTCATCCCTTATGTAAAAAATTCCTTATACTCTATTGTATTTTGTCAATTTCCATTAGATTTGTCCAAGAGTCGGGTTATCCGTTCAAGTCCAAAGGCTTGCTTGGTATCTGAAAGGGCTTAGACATAAATATTAAGCCCGAAAAACAGGTTTGGGTAAAAAAATGAAGCTCGTTTAAAAACAGGGCCAAGCCTTGAGCATAACATTTTTGCCTAGGCCTAGTTTGTTTTATTGTTAATTATATAAATTTTTGAGATGATTGATCATTTTTAAAGAAGGATCGATCCATTTTAAGTGGGATTGATCTCTTTGTTGTAAAAATTTGAACGGATTTGGGTAGTGTACTTATAAGGTTGAGCTGGACCTGAGCATAAAATTCTTCCCATCTATGGGGCCAGGTCGGGCTTGGGCAATCTTAAATCTTCTTAATACCCTGTTTTCCAGCTTAAACTCGGCCCGGTCCAGTCCATAAACAGATCTAGTTTCCATCTACTGATCAAGTCTTTTGAACTCTTTCCTACAGGTTGGGATACATCCTTCTGCTGCTGAGGAGTTTGTGACGATGCGATCCGTTTCACGGCGTATTACTGCTGGTGGGAAACCAAAGACAAATCCGTAGTAGACATATCAAGAAAAATTTAGTCCCATGGAAGCAACATTTCTTATGGGCATAGATATTTCACATGAAAAGGTATAAGATGATTGCTAAGGGTTATATTTTGGTTGATATTTATTCCCAATAAGAGGCTCTTCCTTCTTTTAAAAGTATTTTGTCTTCTATTAGTTAAAATAGTGGCACCAGCAACGTATTTGTTCCTTAATTCGTTGTCAGTGTACCGAACAATTTGGATTAGTATCTTTGCTTTCTGTAGTAATGAAACATAATTTAAATAAGCTCCCATTTTCGGTATCTGGTGCCCCTTTCCTAGACCTTAATCTTTGGTTTTATGTAGTTATGTTATTTCGACTCGGATGTAAGTGTTAGACACAGATATATATCCGATATGGGTATTTTTATTTTTTATTTTTCAAAATTTTCATGTATTTGGAGAATTATATTTTTATACTCATATTCAGATATGCGTCGAACATGGGTATTTCAAGAAAAATAAAAATTCGGAATAATATAGATATGTAGTAAGGTGCCATTTTAACTTGGTTTTTGCTACACTAGTTGGCAAAACATATGCCAGGGTGCACCACTTGGGGAGAGAAAACAGTTCTTTTTTTGTGTGTGTTTTTGGTGAATGGAGAAGGTGTGGATGGACTACGGAGAGTGGATCAGGCAAAATTGCATTGCCTGTTGTTGCTTTTACAAATTGCCTTTACCAAAAGCAAAAAGGCTTGAGGGCTAAATAAGAGTTGGATTTGTTTAGGGGTGTAAATGAGATATATGTTAGTAAGCTATTCGAATTCTGTTCGGAAAAAAATTGAATTCGATTCGGTCATTGTCGTATAATCAAGTTTGGAAAAAAAAATAGTATTGAAAAAAAATTTCAATTCGAATTTGAGCTCGAGCACGAATAAATCGAGTTTGAAGTCGAACATGAAAATCGAGTTTGCTTTCTATTTGGTAAACAAGTTTAATCGAACGAGGTCGAATAGTTTAGTTTTTATCTCGAATTGAGCTCGAGTTAAGTTTCAAACCACAAATTTCGAGTCGAACTTGGATTCGACTCAGTTCGATTATACCCTTTTGCTTTTGCTTAATGACAGAATTCTAAGAAGCAAATAGTAATAATAGAAACATAAGACATTTGAATATTTGATCATTATTTGCCGCAAACATCAGAGTTTGAATATTTGGTTTTTTTAAACATGGATTATCAAACTTGGAAGGGACCAAATGGATTGTAACTCATAATTTATGCAAAAATCAATGGATATTGTTGCTCTGCTGGCTTCTACACTGCCTCACTTGATACAAACTATAAATTGATAAAAATTCAGCCACCAACAATTTGCAAGTTGCATATACTAACCCTGGAAACGAATTTTCTTTCAAGGAAAAAAATAGTTATAAAGTATTTTACACATATAAAGCCCGTTTGGGTGTATAGGGCATTTATTAGAGGATCGAAAAGAAAGGATCTTGAATACCACTCGAAATTCAGAAGAACTATGCGGGAGGGAGAAGGATTGAACAACCGGAAAAATTTTAAAACTTGAATTTGTAATTTAAAATTCTCATGTTCAAATTTGGGAAAAGAGGATTGGTAATTAGAAAATGAAAAAAGTACCTTTGTAATTTAATCCCAAATTCCCAATGAACTTTCACCATTTATGAGGGGAAAAAAAAAACTCAATAGAAGTCTTAAATCCAAGGGAAAAGAGTAACAAAAATGTAGTGAAGGAAAAAGTAGGTATTAGAAGTCTCAATAATAACAGCCTGATAAACAAATAGATAAGTAAATAAAAACAGTCTTCTCCCATTTTATTGATTTTATGAGGTTTTTTTTTTTTTTTTTTTATATAAAAGAGGTCGTAGTCTAAAGACAAGAGAAATGATTGTAGATGGTGAGATTCGAATTTCAGACCTACTGGATGTCAATTTTTAAAGATAAATGCATGAACCAACTTAGCTAAACTTTGGATTCTATACTTCAAGAGTTTACAATGCAATTTACAATGCTCATGAAGGAAGAGGTGAGATCCCATTTACAAAAGAAAATTTTCAAAGGCAAGAACTATATATTTATAAACGCCAAAAAACCCTAAATCTAAATGGCCTAAGAGAATCTATACCATGTAACTTTTATACTTACAAAATTTATGTTTGGGTCATGGTAAAATGAAGGAAAATCTACATTCTTTATTGGATAAAAAGAAAAAAGAAGGAATAATCCAAGTGGGAGGAAAAAAAACAAACAAACAAAGAGATCAATCTTTTAGCTACCACGAGGGGGCTCTATCTTCACCAATCAATATTGGTACTCAAAATGGCAACCATCATAGCCTGTTGGCACACCACAAATAATTAACACAAATTAGTAAAATGCTTTATAATCAAAATCAATTGACCAAGTAATTACTTATATTGTTTTAAATTAAAATTAATAAAAAGTAATTATATAATAATAAAAATATTTTTATGGATTAGACCAAGTTTGGGCTTGAAAAATCTTGCCTAATGTCCGACCCCAATCGAGCCTAACAGGTAGATCTGCTCATGGACTGGGCAGCCCGTCCGACTCGTATTGGGCTGGTTTTGGGTATGAATTTTGATGATTCGGGCCGGCACGAATCACTGTTTAACCATTAAATTTTTAAAAAATTTAATTATAAAAATATATAAATATTAATATAATTTTTTTTAATGTTATGAACAATAACTTCAGACCTACGGGCCGGTTAGGACCCGTCCAAGGCTGAGCTTGGGCAAAGAAAAAATAAAACTTCTGGACCGTGACCTAACTCGACCCGACTCATGAACAAGTTTATTTAGAATTTTCAATTGGAAACTCACTTGGATCAACTGTGACAAGTATGGCTGAGCCTCCAAACTCACACGTACCACCAGAAACCTTGGTTCTTTGCCAGTAACTATTAAAAGCAAAAGAAGCATGTGCAAACAAGGTGTCAGGTTGAAAGCATGAGCCACTAGACTGAATTGAATCACAATCTGCTCCAGACGCACAAGCATAGTTCATAGCTTCTTGAATAATCGGGTCAGGCACTGATGGCTTAGCCACGCACCATAAGGCTGTGTTTGGGGTCAGATTGGGAGGTGGTGGAACCGTAGGGGGAGGGTACACAATTGGTGGTAGAAACACTGGTGGGCTTGGGTTAAACCCAAATGGAGATGGAACATAGAATGGTGGGCTGACTACAACGGCCGGTGGGCTTGGCTCATAATAAGGTGGGCTCAATATGGGCCCTGATGGGCTTGGAAAAATACTAGGTGGGTTTGGAACTATTTCGGGCGGATTCGGGATTTCGGGTGGGCTTGGAACTGTTCCACTTGGGCTTGTTGGTGGGCTTTGGCTTGGAAGAAGAGGAGGAAAGTTGTAAAAGGGTGAGGGTGGGGAGGGTGAGGCTCCAATGGGAGTTGGAATGATTGTAGAAGGGGTTTCAGGAGTATTAGGGGGGTTAACACAATAAGGAGGAGAATTTAAAGGTGTTAAAGAATCAAATGGTGAGCTTACTCCATAAGGTTGAGTATTTGATGTATAAGTAGGTTGTTCAATCACTAAACTCATAAGCTTACTCATTAGTTGCAATTTCTTTGTGTGCTTTGTGATTGAACTTCTTGCATGTTTTGGATCTTTGACTAGTCCCATTGATTTTCTTGCATCTGCCCAAAAAAGAACAAAGAGATTTACAATTAATCATCCCATGCAAATATTTCTTCCTTCATTAAGGTTAGTTTATCGAATTGGAGGTCAAATATGTGAGATCTTTGATTATCGGTTCAATCGATCCGATAGGCTGGATTGATTGAACCGGTCAATTACATTAAAAAAATAATTTAAATATTAAATAAATATTTAATAAAAATATGTATTTGACTAAATGGTATGATCTTTAATATAGATTCAAGAGCTTAAAGGGTCAAATCTCATCACCTACAATAATTTGTTTTAAAAATAAGTTTAAAACTGATTTTTACCGATTCGAAAAATTTCCGGTTCTATTATATGCACCGGACCTGTTTGACAGGCCATCGATTCTTGGTTCAACCGGTTTGATTGGCAGGTCCGATCCCCTTTTTTTTAACACTGGTTAATTTTCTTAGAGTTTTATTTTTATTTTTTTTACAAAAAAGGCTACAGCCTAGTAATAAGGGAAGGGGTTGCAGATCTTGGGATTCAAACTCTAAACCTGCAGGATACTACCTCTTAAAAAGAACTACATGAACCAACTAGATTAAACACTGAATTCAATTTCCTTAAAGTTTGGTAATGCATTAATTTAACAACTTTGAATTTTAGTTCTTAATTTAGAAACATAAAATGGGTCTACATTATTAAATGTTTGTTTATTGAGAAAGACACATTACATGATGTTGAATGCAAAACTCAGTTTTGATAAGCTATATTCGTTTGAAGCTAAACTTAGTGGCAAAGCAAACTAAGTATATTCCATGTAACTTTTTTACTTCTCATCAGACTAAAGAACTAAAAGTGGATGGCACATCAGCAAAAACAATGGATTAAATAATTAAAAGTTGATAGTAACAAATTCTTCATGCTTAAGGAATCATACAATTCAAGGTCATGGCTCATGGGGTAGTTTGGTGTGAATTCTAAACCACGGAATCAAGTTTACATGGAAAATTTAATGTGAAAACATTTACAAGAATACAGTGATGATCTAATACTATGTTATCTGAATTCATTATTAGTATCCGACACTTGTATCCGAATATATTCGGATATGATTATGAAAGTATGATTCTTCAAATATATAGAAAAGCTTATAAAAATTGAACATATTCGTATCCGATATTCATCCGAGTATGGATAACATAGATTTTATATAGTAATTCTAAAGAATTTGGGTGCAAATGTACTCAATTTAAAAAGGAGAAAATCTACAGAAAAAAAAAAAAAAAAGAAAGCAAATTGAGATTTTCAGAATCTGCAGAGTCAGATCATTTATCCAGTAGAGAACTGGAAGAAAAGCCCAGAAGTAAAATTAAAGTTAATTACAAAGTAAAATGCAACTGACATGGATCATTCAAGCTGAATTTCATTTAAAAGGCATTAATCAATAATGTTGCAGAAATCAGCTTACCGCAATGTATGAACAGAGTGACTGCCGCCATTGTTGAATAAAGAAGGAACATGCAAATCCTGTTTTCCATGACTCAAATTTCAGCAATGCCAAAAAAGAAAGAAAAACCAGGGCAAAGCTGTTTTAACTTGCTTCAAACTCCAAACCACTCAAAAGACTACTCAAAGAGCAGAAGACTGATATAGAGACATATATAAAGGATGGAGAGAGAAATAAGAGAGAGTGGTACAAGTTAGGAAGTACGGACACGGACATGCAATATAAGTATGACACGATACGAATGGCATTGAAATTTTAAAAAAATAAAGACACGGAAACAACACAGCACGATGACACTGAAATTTTAAAAAAAAAATTAAGACACGAAAACGACATGACACGGATAATAAAAAATATTTTTATATAAAAATATTCAATATAAATGTAAATATTATTTTTTTCATTAATATATGATCACTTTTTTCATAAATTTAAATTTTTATTAAAGAAATAATTAATTTTTAAATCAAAAACATTTTATTTACTAAATATTTTTACAATAGTTATTATTTTAATTTTTTATATAATTTTATTTTATCCTTAAATAACTGAAATAAAAAGAGAAAACGACACGTGACTCCCCTTTCACTTTTCATCTACCTCCCCCAACCTCTCTCCCACTCTCTCGTCTGTCACTTTCTTCTATTTTCATTTCTTCCCCAAATCCCACCCCACTACCTCGTCTACCATTTCTTATAGTTACATATGCATCTTCTTGTTTCCCCCTTCCTCTTTCCTTCAGTTTTCCTCTTTCCTTTAGCTGTTGCGTCGTGTTTATCGCGGTTACGAACGTAACAAATTTTATCGCCATCAATTACAATGAATATCGATAACGAAAAAAATCAAAACTGCAAAATAACAAACGTAATATCACGTTATACCCGCTATCAGGAATTTAAATTGAAGTCGCGGACGCATTTTCGATCACATCGTATTTATCGTGGTGGTTGCAGACATAATATATTTTATTGCGATCAATTTGCAGAAAATATATTGACAACGAAAAGGATTAAAATCGTTAAATAATAACTGTAACATCACGTTCCGGCTGCTATTTAAATTCCTGCCGCTATTTAAATTCTTAAACTGGTCATTAAAGATTTGATTCTTGAGCAGCTCACTTTGATGTAACTCACTTCTTCTTAGAAATGTAAGTCTGAAGAATACTAAAAAGGGATTAAAAGGTGTAAGAGAAGATGTATTTTAAAGGAAATTGTTCACCGCCATCGATCAATTCCTCTTTGATCTCACTTAAAATTTTCATTTTGTTGTTGTTGTTGTTTGTGCAAATTTGGCATATATGCTTTGCTTCACATCGGAAAAAATCAAAGGTTTTTGGTAGCCTTTTGCTTGCTTGCTTTCTACTCAAAGCTCTCACTTTCTCACAATCTTTGTCCTTTGAATGACTTGTCTTTGTTCGAATATTAATTTATGCAGGGGTTGGATAAGACTTTGGAGTAAAGTTTAAATTGCGATCGATATGTATTTTCGATCGAGTCATATTTATAATAGTTACGGATATAATAGATGCTATTGTAGTCAATTTCAGTAAATATCGACAATAAATATTGACGACGAAAAAAATTAAAACCATTAAATAATAATCCTAATATTTAAATCCTCGCATGACAATATCATTAAACGAACATAAAGCTGAGATTTTAGCTATGGAAGTAGGTATGAAGCACCCTGCAAAGCTTTTTATTTATTTATTTAGTTTTGGACATTTCCTGTTGGGCCCTATATATAAAGTCTCCACTAATTGGAATATTGGAGAGAAGTATAGATCCAAAGCCAGTTTTATAACTGATAACGTCGTAAGAATGTGCCATTTTGCAGCATTTTAGCATCCATGTAACATACTCGTGCAATTATCAAGACACAAAGCTGATTATTTACTGTCTTATGTGGACTGTGGACTTGGGATAAGAGTTGAATACGGTAAATTTGATAATTTTAGATATAATATGATTATATAATACGAAAAAATAATTAAAATATGATACGATACAAAAAAATAATATTAACAAGACACGAATATATAAACGTATCAAAATCTATATAATATGAATTACTAATGTGTCAAAATTTATATAAATATATAATACCTTAAACCATTGATTAAAAAACTAAACCAGATCAGCCGATCGGACTGGTTGAACTAGAAATCGGTGAACTGTCCGTCTGGTACTCTATATAAAACCAGTGGAAAATCGATTTAACTGGATAAAATCGGTAAAAACCATTTTTTTTATTTTTTTTTTCAATTTTTTTTTTTTACATGATGAGATTTAAACTTTTAACCTTATAAATTTATATTAAAGATCATACCACTAAACCAAGTACATATTCTTATTAAATTTTTACTATATTTATTATTTATTTAACATTAAAATTATTTTTTTATATATTTAAAAGCATTTTTATAAAACCGACCGGTCCAAACGATTCAATCGGTTAGATCAAGAATTTAAGGTTTGGTCGATTTAACCTTTGATCCGATTTTTTTAATTTTACTTTAAATATGATTATAACACAAAAACAATAATATAAATATGATACAAATACACGAATTATAAAATTTAAAATACGGGTATGTACCCAATCAAATCATGTTTTTAACAAAAGCATCACACTCACTTGTGAATTTAATGAGTACAAAAGGTGTTAAACATGGATACAATAAGGTAAAACTTTTTATTATTTGAAAATGTTATATAATTTTTGCATATATTACTTTAATTATATTTTGTTAATAATGATAATTTTAAATAATGAAATAAAATTGAAATTTCAAAAATTAAATATGTTAAAGATAATTATTCAACTACATAGTTTATATCTTTGACGTATCTTGTAGGTGTAATTGATTTTTTTTTTAATATTTTTATTTTATTATATATTTTTATGTAAATATTTCATTGTATAAAGAATATAATAATGTTTATATTATCAAAACATTCATTCACAAAATTTGATTCGATTATTAAAAGAAAAGATCATGATTTATATTAAACTATACTCACATTCATTTAAATGATTAAATATAAAATATAATTTTTTTAAAAAAAATTCACAGAATTTATATATTAGTAATTAACATTAATCATATCAAATTATCAATTACATTATCAATTTTATTTTTTATAGACTATTAAAATTGGTCAAACAAATTTTTTTTGTTCTTTCAATTTTTTTTTCACTAACAATTTTCCTAAAAAAAAAATCCAATTTTAGACAATTTTTCATATAACCATTTTCATTATCCTTTAATTTTTTATTTCATTTAACAAATTGATTTTTTTATTAATTCAAAATAACAATATCATGATTAATTAAAATAAATAGAGGACATAAATAAATTGAAAGTTGAAAATTAGATCTAATAAAAAAAAATCCATTTATATTAGTGTAAAACTAATTTAGTTTTACACGTTTTCGTAAATTTTTTATACGTTTTATATTTGTTCAATCCGATCGTCGCATTTCATGCTCTATTTATGTAGATCGTGCACATCAAATTTCGAGTAAATTAAAAATTTCTAACTATTTATTTGATGTAAAAAAAATTCAACCGTTAAATATATAATAAAAAAGATGTATTTTCGATCGACATGATATAATATCGGATCGATTCAAAATTTTACGTGCACGACGAGTGCAATTATATTACTAAATTCAAAAGTTAATTTATTAAAATATCAATCATATACGAAATTATAAAAACATGTAAACTAATTAATTTTACACTAATATAAATTTATCACTTTCCCTAAAAAAAAAAATCTTTTGAACTAGATATTAATTTGGTGATTTGGATCACACTTATCTAACTTAAGCATACCGATAGCCCATCTTTTCTTTTTGTATTTGGTCCAAACTTCCACCCAAAGAATGCGAACTTAAAAGCTTAAAAATAAAACTCTGAAAACCCACACAAATTAAAGCCCAAAGCTAAAACTAAAAGTGTCAAATGGCATTCATACACCAACTCTAAAAAAATTTAAACTGAAGGATCAATATATTTGTTAGATGAACTGGTATATCTTTTTGATCAGATCTTTATAATCAGAGGTTGAATCGATCATCAGAATAAGAATTAGACCAAAAATTAGGATACATTTTGGGAAAATAAATCTTACATCGAAGAGAAGAGAAGCAAATGAAAGGCTTTCATACAAATTTTCGTAGAATCGATAATGAAGTTTTCATTTTTTACATGCCAAATCATGAACTAGTAACAGTATCCAATCTTCAAAAAATCCCAATTGTTTCGAACTTTCTATTTTCGAAATGGAATATTTACGAAATATTCCAAATTCATGGTATTTACATGAGATTCCTCTTTCTTAATTTAATTAGTTTATTTAATCATCTTTAGAAAATAACCTTTAAAAAATTTAGGGTTCGAATTTTAATATTTACAATCTATTTTCATATTTTCAGACTGTGACTGTTTTTATACCAAAAATATATATTTATTAGATAGTTAGATGTTAGATAAAACCAATTGATAGCAAAAAATTAAGTCGAATTTGTAATTCTAAAGACATCAAAGGGGTTTTTATGGAATAAGCTTGTTTATGTATATATATGAAATTAGACCAAGTACTATTTTTTTTCTTTCCCTTTTTGCACTAAATCAAAAAATTCGAAAACTAATTCAAGTTGTAGTGTTCGTTTTGTTTTTATTGAATTTGGTTCGGAAATAATTAGATTTATTCGATACATTTTGATTTTCTATTCATAAGTTAAAATATCGTAATTATTCGAACCGAACTGAATTTTAACTTTAAATTTTTATAATATAAAAATAAATATTTTATTTCTAAATTAGGGTGTGTTTGATCACGCATTGAAAAAATAATTTCAACAGTTTAATTTTTTCAATGTGTTTGATAACTCATAAATGTTATTTAATAGAAAATTTTCAACAAAAAAATATTGAATGATATAAGTAGATAAAGAGCTATTTATCACTTAATGTAGAACATGTTAAGTCAATTTTATTTTTTATAAAAATATATTTGAATTAAATTATCCATTTTTTTCCCAAAAGATGAGATATTTAAATTATCTCTTTTAATTTTTATTTAAAATTATCCAAAATAATATAAAATATTATGTTAATAACATTAAAATTGTGAAATGAATAATTTTCAAATTCACCATTCACAGTTATAAAACAATATAATCATATTGAGTACTTAATTTGCAGTAACGTATCAAACAGTTTTTATAATACAAATTCATTGCTTATAAATTCAGTACTTAATTTTTCAGTTTATCAAATAACACCTTAGTAAAAAAAAAAAACTTTAAAATACTTTAGAAAAAAGACAATTTTCTAAAATTTTAAAATTCAATGAACCGAATTGATCCGAACTGGTCGAATTCGATTCAGTTTTTAAAAAACCAAAATATTGTGCATTAATCACATTTTTTTTTTTAGAATCGAACCAAACCGTTATCATCTTTATTACTCCATAAGAATTGTGCATTTGGAATTAATATCAATTCGTTAAAATTTTATTTCAAAATCACTTATATTGAAACTAGACCTGTCCATGGGCCGGGTAGCGGCCCGAAAAATATTTATTCCTCTTGCCCAAGCCCATTCGGGCCCGGCCCATATAGGCCCGTTTTACTATTTAAAAATATTAAAAAATTATTTTTATATTAATATATATTTTATAATTAAATTTAAAAAAATAATATTTTTTTTAATAAATAGTAATTCGGGTCGGACCGACTCGAATTATTAAATACTTTGTCCAAACCCGACATAATACGGATCAGTCCGTGCGGGCTACCAACTCGTGGACAAGTCTAATTGTAACAAAGCAACTTATTAATTGAGTCAACACTGTTGGTATCAAATCAAATGCCGTTCATATAACCTAAATGAATTAAACAAAACAAAAAAGGAAACAATTTAAAATTCAAGAACTAGCAAAGATTATTCTTTTTTTTTTTTTTTTATAATTGAAAAGCAAAGATTATTCTCAGTTGTATATATTTATGTAGAAAAAAGTGTATAACATGTGAGTTTATTAGTAACTATTATGATATGTATAATTTGGCTCTATTTGATAAGGTATTGAAAATTTTCATTTTTTTTTTTCAGTTTGTTTGATAATATTTATTAACATTTAATAAAAAAAATTCAACAACAAAAGTTGAATAAGATAAAGAGTTCATTAATTACATCCAAAGATTAACAATTACAGATATTTCTTAAAACAGACTGATAATGAAGATGGTGATAATTCGAAAAATCTCAAAATAATAATGAAATTTTATTCCAAACAAAAGGAAGAGCAACACAAATTTATCAGATTTTTTTTTATTAATTAAAAAAAAAGAAATAGAAAATCAACTACTTAATCATTAAACTTAATTACTTTTATTATATTTTTATCTCGTTTTATATTTTTTTTATAATATTTTAAAATACTTATACAAGTATGTATAAACTTCCTTTTCCCAATATTTGATTTGAATACAAGAATGTTTAAACAGTTTATGATATTTTAAATATACATGTATTCTAATAAGATTTTAAATATTTAATAGTTATATTCCTTTTCTCAATATTTCATATTTGTATTTAAATAAAAATATGTCAATAAAAATTTGACTTTAATTAAAATAGTATAGAATATAATAAAAATGAAGATAAAAATGTAAAATAAATAATTTTTAAAATATAATATTTACAATTATCAAACAATATATTTATATTCAATATTTAATTTTTAATAATATATCAAATAATTTTTATAATTAAAATTCAACATTTAATTTTTTTAATTTATCAAACAGATACTTAATTCGAACCGTTTGTTGAGTTGCATTTACAATTTTAATCTCTTAAAAAATGATAACAACCACTAGACAATATATATGTGAATTGTTATAATGAAAGTAAGAAAATTATTAAAAAAAAAATTAAAATTTGAATTAATGAATTAACAATATGATAGTATTAAGACATGTTCATGGATCGGGCCGGAGCAACTCCAATTTTTTATTTTTTTATTTTATAATTAAATTTAAATAATTTTTTATTTGATAAATAATAATTCAGGTCGAACTGGACCAACCAGAATTATTAAAATTTTTACCCACACCTGATCCAAATCAGACAAAACCTGTCAGACTGAGTGGGTAGTCCGAGTATTGGACAGGTATGTATTATCATAGACTTAATATTTTGGAAGGAATTAATGTCCCAAATGACATCAGGCAAGAGTCATCCTTACTAAAAATGAAAAGAGCAAGCATTAATAAAGTTGATAATACTCATTGAAATATTACAAAATAAAGTAAAAAAATAAGAAGAAGATAGGAATGATCAACTTTATTCCTGATTAATTTTGCGTGGGCTGTGCCCTTTTCCATTAAACTTCTCATCATACAGTAATTAGTTAGTATTAATGTCGAACACTTTTTTCTAAAAGTTTTTCGTTATCTTTTTTTTTTTTTTTTCCGGCCATAATTTATCTCATGTTATATTTAAACCAACTAAAATGAAAAGAAAGAGAAAAGGAAAAGCACCATAAATTCACTATTGTTTAATTAAATGACTAATTTAGGTGAAAGATTAATTGATGATCATAACAAAGAAATTGAATAGATAAATTTAAAAGTGTTACATTTTTAACTGTATTTGATTTAGTTCTCAATAAAATTATTGCATAAAAACTAAAATTGTAAAATACTATACTACTAATTGGAATTGCCAATGGGTCAGGTCAGATTCGGGACAAACCTACATAAGGTATTTAATAGGTTTCATATTGTCCAAGCTCGACTTGGTCCAAAATATGGGTTTCATTTGTTATCCAGACTCGTACATATTTTCAAATGAATTGTCCAGATCCGTTCAGGACTGTTTATATATATTTTTGAAAAAAAATAATTAAAGATTAAGTATTAAATAATAACTTAACAAAATTACATAATATAGCACAAATTTATCTTTCAAAGTTCAAAGTAAAATATATTATTTATTTTTAATTTAGTATAATATATAAATATATTTATATATATATATTAATAAATATCGGGTTGAATCGAGTCTAAACCTTAAATGCTCTGATCATGGCTTGGCCCATTTAGAAATGAGTGTCTGATATGTGCTTAGGCTCATTTAATACGTTAATATTTTTGTTTAAATCTTTTTAAATTTTGAATATGTCTTTAAAGTTTAAACTTTAATAATTCAATCCTTAAACAGATCTGCTATCAATATTTATAAATTTTAATCTTCTATTTATCTTAATTATATGGAAAAGATTGCTGTACCCGCATTATATTAAATTTTAATGTGTTTTTAAAATTTTTGGGTTCTTTTTACCATTTTTTTTTTGTTGAGTTTTTATGTCTTGGAAATTAATCTGCTATATATTTTTTTATCTAAACTTTTCGGCCCCAACATGAAATTAACTACTTTGCGTTTGACTATCAAACTTGGTATATTTAAAGGATTATTATTATTATTATTCTATATATCAGCAGTAGAGTTTTAATTAATAAATTCCATAACGAGTTAATTAAAATATGGATACATGGTAATTTAATAATTTTTTATTATTTTTTATTTTATATTATATTAAATTTTTTGATTAAATTGATATTATGAATCAAGCAACCTCAACTCATTGAAGAATTGATTAAAAAACAAGTTATACAACTTAAAATATATATATTATTAAAGTTATAACGGTACTTTTGTTTTTCTTAAAAGTATCAGATTTTAAAATTCACTTGTCCATTTCTTTTTACATGTACGTGAAGTTATTTTTTTAATTATATTTTAAGATAATTATAAAATCTTTATTTATTATTTAAACAATAAAAAAAAAATTATTATTTCACCCTTAAAGTGAGTGTGCATGAGGCTAATTTTATAATGAGTTTAATAAAACTTTATCAATATTTTAACTCTACTCATGAAATCTAAAATTTTTATCAATGATTGATAGAAAATTGAGTAGAAGTCTTTTTACTTTGTATATTTTCATAAATGGCTAAACGGCCAGCTTTTAAGATGGCTAAGGCATGGTTGATTTGGGAGAAAAATTGAATTTTTTTTAAAAAACTACTATATATATCTATAATTATAAAGAGAAATTATTTGATTTATATATTGTCAATTGAGTTTTTAAATTTCATTAACGAAGTTAGCAAAGTGACATATACCTTTCAAGATATATTAATATTTTAAAAAAATAATTAAGAAATAAAATATATAACAAAATTTTAACTTGTTTGTGAAATAAAAATTCCAATATTAATATATCAAATACAAAATCTATATATAAATCATAATAAAAGGGATAAAAAAGGAATGCAACGTCTCAAATAGGAATCTTGTAAAAAAAAAAAAAGCATAAAAGTTCTAGGCATCAAATTTAAATCCTAAAAAGAATAGATAGGCATAATAATTATCAGTTGTTGTTAGATGTCACAATTGATCAATGAGACAAGATATACGAATGGATTGATGCTTATCATAAAACTGATACCTCTTTATCAAAAGTAGACCCGCTCATGAGTTACGTCGGATCGAGTTGTGATCCAAATTTTTTTTAATATTTTTATTCAAATTTGTTTTTGAACGGATTTAATTTACTGTTTATATATTAATAAAAAAATTATATTAATATATTAATATTTTTTATAATTAAATTTAAATAAAAAATATTTTTTATTAATTAAACAATAATTCAAACTGGATCAAACCAATTTAAATAAAAAATATTATTATCCAAACTTAATTCAATATGAATTAAATTTATCGAACCGAACAAATTATTCGACCTTTCATCAGATCTAATCAAAAGACATGCTTTAACTTCTTTATCTTTCTTTCTTTGCTAGCCTTCATACATTGTTTTTTGGCCAATCTTTGTTTTGCTTTCATACATTGACTATTTATTAATCATGTCGTCTTGGTATGGATGTTGATATGTTTTTTTATATTAATATTGTTATATTATTTTAATTTTTAAATTATTTATATATTTTTTATGTATTAAAATACGTTGATTTTTACATAAAAAGAAAAATCGCTATCGCCATGAATGATCGATGGCTATTTTCTTTAAGATTTTTTATATTTTTTTCATATAAATGTATGGAAGCCGCCATCCTTAAAGGCGGCTTCCATACATATTTAAATCAATATATATATATATATATATATATATATATATATATATATATATATATATATATAAAAAGGGCGGCTTCCATGTTAGAAAAATATCAAAATTAATTAATTATATATATAAGGGCAGCTTTCACATTAAAAATATCAAAATTAATTTTTTTTTACATATATACGAGGGAAGCAGGAGTTTTTTATCACAATATAGTTTTTTTTTTTAATTCTCGAAATATTGATGTTTTTGTTTTAATGATCGAAATTCACTTATTTTTTAATTTGTTGGAAAATCGACATGAGCCATAGCGATTTCCCAACGTATAAATTTTTTTATTTCTTTTAAATGACGAAGGGAAATCGCCATGAACGGTGGCGATTTCCCTTCATCATTTAAATTTTTTTTATTTTAATTATACAAAAAAAATCATCATCAACTATGGCGATTTCTCTTGTATGTTAAAAAAAAAAATTCAATTTTATATGTTGGAAAATTGCCACTGCCAGTGACGAATTCCCAACATATGAAGTTCTTCTTCATAAAATGATGAACATCTTTTTTTTTTGTCAAAATATTAAATAATAAATTTTAAATAAAAATTATATAATTCATAATTTTAAAAAATAAAAAATAAAAAATTATATAATTTATTTTTATTTAAATTTAATTATAAATATATAAAAATATTTTTTGAATAGTGAAACGAACTTTCGGACAAAATATGTATAATGGTACTATTGTTGATGCGAACTCTCTCCTGATGTACTAGATTGATAAAGACATTTTCAACGGCTATGACTAGAGGTGTCCATAGGCCAGGCCAAGGCCCGAATTTTTTTTATTTCCCTTGCACAAGCCCATTTCGGGTCAGGCCAACCCGAAAGCCCGTTTTACTAATCAAAAAATATTAAAATATTAAAAAAAGTTATGTTAATATTTATATATATTGGGTCGGGCTAGGACAAGTGTTTTTGTAATTCGGGCCGGTCCGACCTAGACCGAATTACTATTTATTAAATAAAAAATATTTTTTATTTAACTTTAATTAGAAAATAAATATAAAAATGTATTTTTTATATTTATATAAAAATTTATATAATTTTTAAAATTATTATTATTTAATTTTTTTATTTAAATTTTACAGCTTATTAATTTTTTTTTAAATTATAAATTATATAATTTTTATTTTTCAGGATTCGATAAGGAATATAAAAAATTTTCGAGCCTCAGCCCTGCCCTGCCCATGGACACCTCTAGTCATAGCCGTCGAAAATATCCTTATCAATCTGGTATATCGGGACACATCCGGGCTTACTGGGCTGGGCGGGCTACCTGACTCGTGGATAGGTCTAGTTATGAACTTCAATCCTGCATAATCCACAATGCTTTGGTTGGCCTTTCTCCCGAAAATCCATTTATTACTAATAAAACTTGAAAAAATCATATTGACATTACGAATATAATTTTTTCAATCAGATTTTTAAATAAAAAATTTAAATAATAACAATTTTAAAAATTATATAAATTTTTATATAAATATAAAAAATACATTTTTATATTTATTTTATAATTAACGTTAAAAAAAATATTTTTATTTAATAAATAGTAATTCGGGCTAGGCCGGACCGGTCCGAATTACAAAAACACTTGTCCCAGCCCGGCCCAATATTATATAAATATTAATATATATATTTAAAATATTTTAATATTTTTTGAATAGTGAAACGGGCTTTCGGGTCGGCCTGGGCCTGGCCCGAAAATAGGCTTGGGCAAGGAAATAAAAAAAAATTTCGAGCCTTGGCTCGGTCTATGGGCACCTCTAGTCATAGCCGTCGAAAATGTCCTTATCAATCTGGTACATCGGGAGAAAGTTCGCATCAACAATAGTACCATTATACATATTTTGCCCGAAAGTCCATTTTACTATTAAAAAAAATTAATTTTTTTTATATATTTTATAATTAAATTTAAATAAAAAATAAATTATATAATTTTTATTAATTTTTTATTTTTTATATTTTAAAATTATAAATTATATAATTTTTATTTAAAATTTATTATTTAATATTTTGAAAAAAAAATAAAAATTCTTCATTTCATGAAGAAGAACTTCATATGTTGGGAAATCGCCATTGTCAGTGGCGATGTCCCAACATATAAAATTGAATTTTGTTTTTTACATATAAGAGAAATCGTTATGGCCGGTGATGATTTTCCTTGTATAATTTAATTTTTTTTTTAAATGATGAAGGAAAATCGCCACCGGTCATGGTGATTTTCGTTCATCATTTTAATAAAATAATAAATTTATACGTTAAAAATTGCCATGTCCCATGACGATTTTTCAACAACTTAAAAAATAAACGAATTTCGATCATTAAAATAAAAACATATGTATTTCGAGAATTAAAATAAAATATATATTATAATAAAAAAAACCAAGAAAGCAGCTTTCCATGAGGACGACTTTCATTATATATATATATATATATATATATATATATATATTTATATATATTGGTTTAAATATGTAAGGAAGCTACCTTCAAGGAGGGTGGCTTCCATACATTTTTATGAAAATAAAATCAAAAACCTTAAATGAAATCGTCATTGGCTATGATAATTATCTGTTTAAAAATCAGCATAATTTGATACATAAAATATATATATATATATATATATATAAGTAATTTGAAATTAAAAAAATATAGCTATACTAATCATGTCGTCTTGGTATGGATGTTGATATCCTTGGAAAGTAGTTTTCAACTCCAAAATCTGAATCATTTAGTACCGGGATTTTACTAATGATTGTCTAAATGTAATTTTAAAATAAACTGATATATAATTTATAATATTAAATATAATAATTAATATTTTTATAATTTTTAATATATTAAATAAAACATTATTATAAATACTGATGATATTTATTAACAAAATCCTATCTAAATGTAAATGGGATTAATTTAATTATAACGATTATGTATCTAGTTGTCAACTTCATATCTAAAAGTAAATGGGATTAAGGAAAAAAAAGAAGGAAAGTGTAAAATTTTAAGATGATCAGAAATGAAAAGTTAAAAGAATCGAATTGGAGGTTAAATTGGTTAGATTTTTTATTTTTGGTTCAATATGTTAAATCGACTGGTTCACTTAAACAAGATTTTAAATAGTTTTAAAATAATTTTAATGTTAAATAAATATTAAATATAGTAAATAATTAATAAAATGTATATTTGACTAAATGGTATGATTTTTAATATATAACTAAAAGGTTAAAAGTTCAAATCTCATCAATTACAAAAAAAAATTAAAAAAAAAAATATATCAAACCGATTTTTATCGATTTTCTGAATTTTTCCGATTAAACCAATTTTGTACCGATTCAGCTTATAATACCTATATAGTGTATCAAACCGGACAACCTATCGATTTCCTCTTCAATCGGTTCAACAGGCCGATCCAATCTGGTTTTTTAATCCATGCATAAATAGCTGTGTGAAGAATAACTACAATTTCATCAATGTAAGATTTATTTTATAATTACTAGGGTGAGATTCACGTGTTGTTGTGGTTCTATTTAAATGCTGAAAGCAAGTAATATAGGTAATCTATATATATATATATAAATATAATTATTCTATATTTTTGAAACTGAAGCTAACAAGGAGTTGTATCATATTTTAATATAAAAGTAAATTGTTCAAAAAAAATGAAAGCATTTATGATACAAAATTAAACATTATATGTGGAATTGATATATTTGATGTCTTTCACATAAGTGTTCTAACTAAATAGAATATATTTTTGATTACGTTCAGACATAGGTAAATGAAAATTTATAATAATAATAAATTAATATTTTATTAAATAAAAAAATAAATAAATAGAATTAGAATAATTAGAATAATGTAAAAACGATAGAATAAAATTAATGGTTTCACTTACATCCACTCCACTCCACTCCACTCCACTTGATAACTCGTATAATTATATAGTTTTTAGTTATGTTTTATTAATGTTTTGTGTCAAATACGAGTTATTATTGTTTAGTCTAATTGTGTTTATGATCTTTTATATTTTTATGTATTTTGGTGTTTTTCACAAGTTTCTTTGAGTGATTTCAGATTACTAGAATTAAGGGCAAATCCAGTTCAGTTTCAGTTCCGACACCTTTTGCCATATCAGCTATATCTCGAGTTTCACTGAAGCAATAAGGCTGAAATTTGTGGCCATGCAAAGCTAAGAGGCATATCTATCTTTTTCATGTTTTACACTTCTTAAAACGGAGTCGTTTTCCCTAGCGAAATCGACCATCAAGTTGGCTGATGTGCAATGACGTCTGTGCTGACATGTTTTCGTATTATGCCCGTATCTTCTTATCCACATCAGCCAATGAGCTGATTCCAACGGCTATGGTTCCGTAACTGATAGGGGAACCTTTGTCTAGAAGACCATGTGATCAGATCAGGCCTCCAATATTGAATAAATCGACCATCAAGGTGGCTGATGTGTAATGACATCTGTGCTGACATGTTTTCGTATTTTGCCCATATCTGCTTAACCACATCAGAAAATGAGCTGATTCCAACGGCTATGGTTCCGTAACTGATAGGGGAACCTTTTTCTAGAAGACCATGTGATCATATCAGGCCTCCAATATTGACGAAATCGACCAACAAGTTGGCTGATCAAAATCGTCATATACCTACCTTTGAAATTTGTAAAGCTTGTCTCTTGTCATTTAGCCCTCCAAAATGTGTATAAATAGAGGGCCTTGGATGATTGTAAGGGATCATATTGGAGATTGGTAGGATATTAGCCATTTTAACAAAATTCTCTAAGTTTTCTTCTTCTTTCTTTTCTCTAGTTTTCTTTTTCTTTAGAAAGAGCAAGAGGTTGGATAATTAATATTCTTCTTCTTCTTCTTTCTTTCTTTTATTTCCTTCTTAGATTCTCTTTAATTTTATGTTTATGTTTATGATGCCTATGCTAGGCTAAACTTCTATTTGGTTAAGGGTGATTTCAAAGCCCTAGACACGTTTTGTGATTGATTTTCAGATTCTATCTATCATTAATTTTCTATCAAAGTTGCTTATGTTCTTCTACAAGAATTGTTCATGATGTTGTCTTGATTTATTTAGGTGTACAACTAGATAGATCTTGATAATTATCTATTGCTAGTTTAGGAGTCTTGATCCGTGTAATTGTCTTGATTTCCTATTCATAAGTGGTAATTTGTGATTAATGATTATGGTCAAGTTTTCAATAATTGCAAAGTGGAACATAACCTAAGTTGAACAATCCGAGTTTATGTGTTTGTTGCTTAGATCAACCTATCTTTCTCATCATAAAGCTGCCATTAAATTGAATTTAGAGAGCTTATTCTAGGTTGTTTAATGGTTAGAGATTAAATAGAGAGCTTGTTCTATTTAACGACAAATTAAGGAAAGATTGGGATAACAGAGCTTGTTGTTATCTACGGTTGTTAACTTTGATAGTTGGTTGGTATTGATAGATCTGAAATTGATTCTTAATGATGTCTAGTGGTGGAGAATGAAACCTTAACCATATTTTTCATATTTGATTCTTCTTACTTACTTGTTTTCTTACTTTTCTAGTTTACTTATTTTTTATATTTATTTTTATTGGCTGGTTATACCGCCTAATTTGTATATTAACTTTGTTTTATTTTTATTGGCTGGTTATACCGCCTAATTTAATATATATATTTTATTGGCTGGTTATACCGCCTAATTTAGTATATATATTTTTATTGGCTGGTAATACCGCCTTGCATCTTATTCTTATTATTTACTTTAGTTTAAATCTGGCTTCAAAAACCCCTTTTCTTTTATTGTTTTCTTTGAACGTAAGTTATAAACTAATAACTCATAGATTAAAACCCAATCCCTGAGGACTCGACCCTTGCTAATCATTATACTTACAATTGATCTTTTTAGTGCAAGGTTAAATAAGATACACTCTTTTGGGTGCATCAAATTTTTGGCGCCGTTGCCGGGGATTGCTTTCTTTAGTTTATTAGTTTATTGGTTTATTCTTATTTTCTGTTCTAATTATTTACTTTCTTATTTTTTTTTTTTATTAGTGAATGTTCCAAGCCCCCGAAGAAGACTTACGACTTAGGAAAATTCGGGAATTTATAACTTCTCACCAACAACCAATTGAGGAGTTGATCCAAAACATCCAAGAGAAGCAAGGAGAGATGGCAGCAGCTGACAACCGAACTCTCAAGGAGCTAGCCGCTCCGGACTTGGGTCAACAACCATTATGCATTGAATATGCTAATCTTGAGGTAGCTTTTGAATTAAAATCTGGTTTGATTCATCTTCTCCCAACTTTTCATGGTTTTGCAGGAGAGGATCCAAATAAGCACCTCAAGGAATTCCATGTAGTTTGCTCAAGCATGAGACCAACAGGGGTCACGGAAGAGCAAGTTAAGTTGAGAGCCTTCCCATTCTCTCTAGCTGATTCAGCAAAGGAATGGCTCTACTATCTACCATCCGGGACCATCACTACATGGAATGATTTGAAGAAAGCATTCTTGGAAAGGTATTTCCCAGCATCTAAGGCTGCCAACATTAGGAAAGAGATATGTGGGATTCGGCAATACAACGGAGAGTCCTTATATGAATATTGGGAGAGGTTCAAGAAACTTTGTGCATCATGTCCACACCATCAGATAAGTGAACAACTTCTCATCCAATACTTCTATGAAGGTCTCATGCCCATGGAGAGAAGTATGATAGATGCCGCTAGTGGGGGAGCTCTAGTTGATAAGACTCCCAGGGCTGCTAGAACATTAATCTCCAATATGGCAGCCAATTCTCAACAGTTCTCAATGAGACAAGATCCACCACCACAACCCAAGAGAGTTAATGAGGTAAGTATATCATCCCTTGAACAAAAATTTGATAAACTGACTTCTCTTGTTCAACAATTGGCTGTAGGTAAAATACAACAAATAAAGGCTTGTGGTATATGTTCAAACATAGGGCACCAAACTGATATGTGTCCAACACTTCAAGAGGATACCAATGAACATGTGAATGCCATGGGTGGATTTCAGAACCAATCAAGGAAATATGATCCCTACTCAAACACTTACAATCCAGGATGGAGGGATCATCCAAACTTCAATTATGGAGGGAACCAATCACAAACTATTCCTCCACCATTTGACCACAGGCCACCGGGTTTTCAGCAAAGAGTGCAACAACCATACCAAACCCGACAACAACTACCACCCACCCAAAATTCAGGTACTTCTCTTGAAGATCTTGTTAAAGCTCTTTCTACTAATACAATTCAATTTCAACAGGAAACAAAGACAAGTATTCGAAATTTGGAGACTCAAATAGGGCAATTGGCAACAACCATGAGTCAAATGCAAGCAAGGGATTCTGGGAAATTACCTTCCCAAACCATAGTGAATCCAAGAGAGAATGCCAATGCTATAAATTTAAGAAGTGGGAAACAGCTAGAGACACCACAAAATGATAGTTCTCAAGGGGAGAACAATACCATGGCATCCTCTTCACATCCCAACGAGCCACTAAAAAAGGTAATTCCTAAACCATCCTTTCCTTCTTATATAACTCATCCACCTTTTCCTAGCAGGTTAGCAAAGTCCAAGAAGGAGGAGCAAGAGAAGGAAATTTTGGAAACCTTCCGGAAAGTAGAGGTGAACATTCCTTTACTAGATGCTATCAAGCAAGTGCCAAGATATGCCAAGTTCCTAAAAGAGTTGTGCACATCTAAACGGAAGTTGAAATGGAATGAAAAGGTAAGTGTGGGGGAGAATGTGTCAGCTGTTCTTCAAAAGAAACTCCCACCTAAATGCAAGGATCCAGGTATGTTTACCATTCCTTGTAAGATAGGCAACACCAGGTTTGAGCGTGCTATGCTAGATCTAGGGGCATCTATTAATGTCATGCCATATTCAATTTATGCTTCATTGAATCTAGGACCATTAGAGGAAACCGGTGTTATAATACAACTTGCTGACCGTTCTAACACTTATCCAAGAGGAGTTGTAGAAGACGTTCTTGTACAGGTTAATGAATTGGTTTTTCCCGCTGACTTTTATGTTATTGAGATGGAAGATGAGATGTCTTCTAATCCCACACCTATTCTATTAGGGAGACCATTCTTGAAAACAGCAAGAACTAAAATAGATGTACATGATGGCACTTTAACTATGGAATTTGATGGTGAAATAATTCGCTTTAACATTTTTGAGGCCATGAGATATCCTAGTGATGTGCATTCTGTTTTTAATATTGATATAATTGACTCACTAGTGCAGCAAGCTTATGAGCTAGATGGTGAAGATAGTGTGGAAATAGTCCTTAGCAACCATCTCGGAATGGGGAATGCTAAACTAGCCTTGAGTGACCATGTGGAAGGGGCACTAGAATCTTTACACTCGCTGCAACCTAAAGATGCAAGGTTTGATGTTTCATTTATTGATTTGCCTTTATCTAATGAGAAACTTCTACCTTCCATTTTGCAGGCACCAACTTTAGAATTGAAACCACTACCGAACCACTTGAAATATTTGTTCTTAGGGGAAAAGGACACACTACCTGTCATCATTGCCAAAGAGCTCACACCTTTGCAAGAAGAGCGACTTATCCGGGTGCTTAGAGAGCATAAAACAGCAATTGGTTGGACAATTGCCGATATCAAGGGAATAAGCCCATCCATGTGCATGCACCGGATTTTGTTAGAGGAAGGGTCTAAACCAACAAGAGAAGCACAAAGAAGATTGAACCCTCCTATGATGGAGGTTGTGAAAAAGGAGATACTGAAGCTCCTAGATGTTGGAGTGATCTATCCTATCTCGGATAGCAAATGGGTGAGCCCAGTCCAAGTGGTTCCAAAGAAATCAGGTGTAACGGTGGTAACAAATAATGAGAATGAACTTGTTCCTACTAGGATTCAAACAGGATGGCGATTTTGTATTGATTATCGTAAACTTAATTCCACAACTCGCAAAGACCACTTTCCTTTACCTTTTATTGATCAAATGCTTGAAAGGTTAGCTGGCCATTCTCATTATTGTTTTCTTGATGGTTTTTCAGGTTATAATCAGATAGCCATTGCTCCGGAGGACCAAGAGAAAACAACATTCACATGTCCATTTGGTACTTTTGCATACCGGCGTATGCCATTTGGTCTTTGTAATGCACCAGCTACATTCCAAAGGTGTATGGTTAGCATATTTTCAGATTATGTAGAGAATATCATAGAAGTGTTTATGGATGATTTTAGTGTCTATGGTGATTCTTTTGATAGATGTCTAGAGAACCTTACACTTGTACTTGAAAGATGCATGGAAACTAACCTTGTTTTGAATTGGGAAAAATGTCACTTTATGGTAGAACAAGGAATAGTTTTGGGCCATGTTATTTCTTCTAGAGGGATAGAGGTTGATAAGTCTAAAATAGATATTATGCATTCTTTACCACCTCCCACAAATGTGAGAGAGGTTCGTTCTTTTCTTGGACATGCAGGTTTCTATAGGAGATTTATCAAAGACTTCTCAAAGATCACATTACCTCTTTGCAAGCTACTACAAAAAGATGTGGTTTTCCACTTTGATGATAAATGCAAAGAGGCGTTTGAAACATTGAAGGGACTCTTGACATCAGCTCCTATCATCCAACCACCAGATTGGAATGTACCTTTTGAAATCATGTGTGATGCTAGTGACTATGCCATTGGAGCTGTTTTGGGCCAACGGGTTGGGAAAGCCTCACATGCCATTTATTATGCCTCAAAAACTCTTAATGATGCTCAATTGAACTATTCCACTACTGAAAAAGAACTTTTGGCTGTTGTATTTGCTTTAGAAAAATTTCGATCTTATTTAATTGGTACTAAAGTAATTGTATTTTCTGACCATGCAGCCCTTAAGTACTTACTCACTAAAAAGGAGGCCAAACCAAGGTTGATTAGATGGATACTTCTCTTACAAGAGTTTGATTTGGAGATAAAAGATAAGAGAGGTAGTGACAACCTGGTTGCGGACCATCTTAGCCGTTTAGTTCATGAAGATGATGCACTACCCTTAAATGAGAACTTTCCGGATGAGCAACTTCTTTTTATAAGAACAACAACTCCTTGGTATGCTGATATTGTTAATTACTTAGTTACCAAGAAGTTGCCACAAGAGTTGACACAAGCTCAAAGAAATAAGATCAAGAGTGATGCCAAATACTACATATGGGATGATCCTTACCTTTGGAAGCATTGCTCCGATCAGATTATAAGAAGGTGTGTACTCGAAACTGAATTTCAATCTATTCTCACCTTTTGTCACTCTTATGCATGTGGAGGACACTTTGGATCCAAAAGAACAGCCATGAAAGTTCTTGATTCTGGATTTTATTGGCCTACCATATTCAAAGATGCATACCTCTTTTGCAAGTCATGTGATCGTTGCCAAAGAACTGGTAACTTAGGTGCTAGAAATCAAATGCCTCAAACTCCAATACTTATTGTTGAAATTTTTGATGTATGGGGCATGGATTTCATGGGACCTTTTCCTCCTTCTTTTGGTAATCTTTATATTTTACTTGCCGTTGATTATGTTTCAAAGTGGGTGGAAGCAAAATCCACTAGGACTAATGACTCTAAAGTTGTTTCAGATTTTGTCAAGACTAACATCTTGGCTAGGTTTGGAACGCCAAAGGCCATAATCAGCGATAGAGGTACTCACTTTTGCAATAGGACTATGGAAGCACTTTTGAGGAAGTATAACATCACACACAAGGTCTCCACCTCATATCATCCTCAAACTAGTGGGCAAGCTGAAGTGTCAAACCGAGAAGTTAAGTCCATCCTTGAAAAGACAGTTAATCCAAATAGGAAGGATTGGAGTTCACGACTTGATGATGCACTTTGGGCTTATAGGACAGCATATAAGACACCCATTGGTATGTCTCCTTATCGACTTGTTTATGGTAAGCCTTGTCATCTTCCGGTTGAATTGGAACATAAATCATATTGGGCTATCAAACAATGCAACATGGAGATGGATGAGATAGGAAAGAAAAGAAAACTTGACCTACAAGAATTAGAGGAGATAAGGAATGATGCCTATCAGAATTCTAGGATTTACAAGGAAAAGACTAAGGCATTCCATGACAAGATGATATCAAGAAAAGAATTTGTTGTTGGACAAAAAGTTCTTCTCTTCCATTCACGCCTTAAGTTATATCCAGGTAAGTTACGTTCTCGTTGGGTTGGACCTTTTGTTATTACTAATGTATTTACTCATGGTGCAGTTGAAATCCAAAGCCCAAAAACAGATAAGGCATTCAAAGTGAATGGTCATAGATTGAAGCCTTACTATGAGAACTTTCCAATACAAGATGTGGAGGAGTTTCCACTTTTTGAGCCAAAGTATGTTGAATAATAATGGCATGGGTCTAAGTTAGGCTGAGGACAATAAACCAAGCGCTTCTTGGGAGGCAACCCAAAAGGATGGAGAGCATCTATTATATCAGATTTGCATATTCCTTACTCTCCATCATTCTATCTTTTATTGTTTTTCTTTTCTTTTGTTTAATAGTTCTTTTCTCTTACAAGATGTAAATATAATTTTTAATTTTTTTTTTTTTAACCCCGGTTAAATGGCGGATAACGGTACTCCGTGATTATTTAAATCGGTTCCATCAGCTACCCACAAAACTGATATTGTATATAAATTTCTCTTCCAATTTCTCTTTCAATTTTTTTTCATTCTTTTTTTTTCAGGATGGATGATATTCTCACAAGATTGCAGAAACGATTTCCTCATTTTCCTCGAAATATTTTACTGAAGCTTTACCAAGTTCGACTTGAGAGATTAAGAATGCTTATGCACAAAGGGATTCCTGACGACATACGTTGGATAATTGAAGCCAAGGTACGTGAAGATGAATATCTTCCTGTTTTGCATTTACCAGGTACAGGTAGAAGCACTTTTGCAAAGAAGCGACGAGCAAAGCGCATGAGTTCAAATTGCCACAAATGTGCACGATGGACGTGTAACGGTAAATGTCGTTCTATTGGGATTCCGTCCTCTAATCGAGATGATAAAATTGAATTCATTAAGGATGGACTGAGTAAGGAGAATTTGGGTAATATCCAACTTTCTCTTGAGACGCATCCTAGTGGAGACGTACAAAGAGAAATTCTTGATTTATGGCCGCAATTCCAAAGGGAATGGCAACATCTTGGGAATCTGATGTTAAAAGACCCTGTTTGCCAGCTTGTAAGAAAACTGGATGGGAAGCATATCCTCGACTCATAGAAGGCGTTTAAGCCGTTTCTGGACGTAAAACCAGAGGAAGATGTGAGCCACAATCACAACTACAATAAATAACTTCTCAGCTTTTGGTTTGATTTGCAATAACTTTATTTTGTTTTAATTTACGTGTTGTTCGATTTGTGTAACTATTCTCGTTTTTTTTTATTTGTCTTTTACGGTTGATTTTTTTTTTTTCTCTTTTTGATTTTCTTCCTGAAATCACGCAAAAATCTTTTGTTAGGTTAACATTTTCTTCTGACAGGTCAGATACACTTTCAGCGACATTATTACTCTTGTCTGATTCACTACTGAGTCCTCTATATATTAAACCATGTACTCATTCTCTTTCAGGCACTCGAAGAAAAAAAAAATGGCAAGTACTTCATCCCAGCGCATTAAAAAAATTTGTGTCTTTGGAGGTGCTTATCCAGGAAAAAATAACATATTCGCTGATGAAGCCATAAGAGTTGGAGTAATACTTGCCCAACAAAAGATCCACTTGATTTATGGAGGCGGTAGTACAGGTTTAATGGGAGCAGTCGCTACAGCAGCACACACCGGAGGAAGTCCAGTTCTAGGAATCGTGCCAAAACTATTCACAAGTTTTTGTGGACCTACCGTGGGTAAGGAAATACAAGTCTGGAGTGTCCCTGAACGGATAACAATCATGTACCATTCTGCCGATGCATTCATTGCTTTACCAGGAGGTCTGGGTACATTGGAAGAAATAGCTTGCGTGGCTTCTTGGTCATCTTTGGTCACAAATAAGAAACCCATTGGTTTGCTTAATATTAATGGTTATTTTAGTAATTTGCTTTTATATTTAGATAATGCTGTGGATAATGGATTCATGTTTTCAGAGGCAAGGAGAACCATAATTTCTGCTACAACCATTGAAGATTTACTTAAAAAGCTCCAAGCTTATGAGTGTTTATCTGCTACGGTTGTTTCGCAAACGCTCGAAAAAAGAAAAAGAGATATGGACGAGCAAGGAGTGGATTGCACTTTGTCTTTGTGACATTATCTAACATTTTGCTTGTTGTGTCTCAGTTATAATAAGTGGTTAGCAACCTCTGCAGGTAATATCTCCTAAATTCTACCTTTAAAATTTGACATTGGGGACAATGTCATATTTTAGTAGGGGGTAAGGGACATATTTTGCTAATTTAAAAAAAAAAAAAAAAAAAAAAAAAATTTAAGAAGTATTCATTCTGAACAAGGTCTGAGTAAGGGAGACTTGAGACATACCTTGTCAGTTTGATTTCTTCTTTTCAAAAAAAAAAAAAAAAAAAAAAGTTTGTTGTGTTTTAAGCAATTTAGAAGTATTCATTCTGAACAAGGTCTGAGTAAGGGAGACTTGAGACACACCTTGTCAGTTTGATTTTAATCTTTTTATGTTTACTTGTTAATTTTTGTTTAGTATTTTAAGATTATTTAGGTTGCATGAGTTTGTTTTGTTTTGAGTCTTAGCTGTTCCTATTCTTATGTTATTAGTTCTTTTCTCTTACACATGATTCTTTCATTTGGGTTAATAGACTTACATTGAGGACAATGTAAGAATTAAGTGTGGGGGGAATGATTTAGGATTTCTTTTATTTTTGTCTACTTTTTTTTTTCTTTATTATTATTATTATTATTATTTTGTGAGTTTTAGTTCCTTTTTAATACAATGATGAGATATGAATTGCATAAGTCTAAAACAGATTTATTAGTGAGAAGATTTTCATGAGAATTGAGCTTGATGTCAACCTTTTTATGAGCCAATGTTAATATGATATGTTGATTGAGAAAGAAGCATGTTTAGACTTAATCTGACTTGTATAATCATCATTGTGAGTTTTTGAGCCTATAATGATTGATGCATTATACAAATCAATCTAATTTCTTTCTTGAGTACTCTTATGATTACATGATTCTCTAGAACTTGCTTTAAACCGTTTGAGACTATATTGATACATGTGACAACATGAATATGATAGAGGCATTAGGATTTTTAGCCAGAGCCAAACAGCCATCCCTTATTGATGTTCCAAGAGAACACACCCTTAGTGAACTAATTTGAGCCTACATTGAATAAGCTATCTCTTTGGTAACCATAACTTGTCCCTAACCTAAATATACTTATATCTTTACCTTTGTTCCAAAGATGAATTAGCATGTTTTGAGACAAGTTGCAAAGACAAAGAAGATTTATTGAAAATTTGGGTTAGAAACAAGAAATAAGTGTGGGGGGAAAAGAAAGAAAAAAGTCAAGAGAAAAAGAAAGGGATCATTGTCAAATACATTCCCATATTAAAAAAAAAAAAAAAAAAATCTTCTCTTGAACTTCTAGTTAAAGTAAAGAAAAAGATGTTACAAAGTTGGTTAGAATGATGCAAAGGCTCAACATAAATATTTAGCCTATGTTATTATGTGCTTTATAAGAGTTTTGAGAAGTTTTATTTGTATGATCTTTTTATGTCTCTAAACTTTATGAAACTCTTTGGAACCTTTGTGATATCTTTATCCTTTTGTTCTTCAACCACATTACAAACCCCTTGGCCCCATTACAACCTTGATTAAAGACCTCTTGATTCATGAAGTTGTATGATCTAAATAGTGGAGAATAGGTGGACAAGCAAGAATATGGTAGAACTGTTTTCATGAGATTGATTGAGTGTAAACACTTCACCACTACTTTAAAGAGTGAAAATCATGAGGGTATCCCATGTGAGAAGTTGAGATTAAATTTGAACATGCAATATTTTGATTGAGATATGTTATGCTAATATTGGCTTAACTCAAACAATTTACATTCAAGCATGATTTTTTGTGAAATTCTTTAAGCTATTGATTAGTTTATAAGACTTGTTCAAATATTGTCTCTAATTTGTATTGAAAGGATTAGGAATAAATATTTTTAGTATATGTAGTTTATTTATATTTTAGTTTTTCAATGTTTGTGGGTATCGTTCTAGTAAACCCTCACGAGACTAAACTCGTCCACTAGGGACACCTAGGGGTTTAAAGGCTTGTGTCACATGCTAAGTGCCACCGTGATTTCCTACGAAAATGGATTAGATTAGATTTTCTTATTTTATTTTTATTGAGTCGTTGCTAGGGACTAGCAACAATCTAAGTGTGGGGGTGTGATAACTCGTATAATTATATAGTTTTTAGTTATGTTTTATTAATGTTTTGTGTCAAATACGAGTTATTATTGTTTAGTCTAATTGTGTTTATGATCTTTTATATTTTTATGTATTTTGGTGTTTTTCACAAGTTTCTTTGAGTGATTTCAGATTACTAGAATTAAGGGCAAATCCAGTTCAGTTTCAGTTCCGACACCTTTTGCCATATCAGCTATATCTCGAGTTTCACTGAAGCAATAAGGCTGAAATTTGTGGCCATGCAAAGCTAAGAGGCATATCTATCTTTTTCATGTTTTACACTTCTTAAAACGGAGTCGTTTTCCCTAGCGAAATCGACCATCAAGTTGGCTGATGTGCAATGACGTCTGTGCTGACATGTTTTCGTATTATGCCCGTATCTTCTTATCCACATCAGCCAATGAGCTGATTCCAACGGCTATGGTTCCGTAACTGATAGGGGAACCTTTGTCTAGAAGACCATGTGATCAGATCAGGCCTCCAATATTGAATAAATCGACCATCAAGGTGGCTGATGTGTAATGACATCTGTGCTGACATGTTTTCGTATTTTGCCCATATCTGCTTAACCACATCAGAAAATGAGCTGATTCCAACGGCTATGGTTCCGTAACTGATAGGGGAACCTTTTTCTAGAAGACCATGTGATCATATCAGGCCTCCAATATTGACGAAATCGACCAACAAGTTGGCTGATCAAAATCGTCATATACCTACCTTTGAAATTTGTAAAGCTTGTCTCTTGTCATTTAGCCCTCCAAAATGTGTATAAATAGAGGGCCTTGGATGATTGTAAGGGATCATATTGGAGATTGGTAGGATATTAGCCATTTTAACAAAATTCTCTAAGTTTTCTTCTTCTTTCTTTTCTCTAGTTTTCTTTTTCTTTAGAAAGAGCAAGAGGTTGGATAATTAATATTCTTCTTCTTCTTCTTTCTTTCTTTTATTTCCTTCTTAGATTCTCTTTAATTTTATGTTTATGTTTATGATGCCTATGCTAGGCTAAACTTCTATTTGGTTAAGGGTGATTTCAAAGCCCTAGACACGTTTTGTGATTGATTTTCAGATTCTATCTATCATTAATTTTCTATCAAAGTTGCTTATGTTCTTCTACAAGAATTGTTCATGATGTTGTCTTGATTTATTTAGGTGTACAACTAGATAGATCTTGATAATTATCTATTGCTAGTTTAGGAGTCTTGATCCGTGTAATTGTCTTGATTTCCTATTCATAAGTGGCAATTTGTGATTAATGATTATGGTCAAGTTTTCAATAATTGCAAAGTGGAACATAACCTAAGTTGAACAATCCGAGTTTATGTGTTTGTTGCTTAGATCAACCTATCTTTCTCATCATAAAGCTGCCATTAAATTGAATTTAGAGAGCTTATTCTAGGTTGTTTAATGGTTAGAGATTAAATAGAGAGCTTGTTCTATTTAACGACAAATTAAGGAAAGATTGGGATAACAGAGCTTGTTGTTATCTACGGTTGTTAACTTTGATAGTTGGTTGGTATTGATAGATCTGAAATTGATTCTTAATGATGTCTAGTGGTGGAGAATGAAACCTTAACCATATTTTTCATATTTGATTCTTCTTACTTACTTGTTTTCTTACTTTTCTAGTTTGCTTATTTTTTATATTTATTTTTATTGGCTGGTTATACCGCCTAATTTGTATATTAACTTTGTTTTATTTTTATTGGCTGGTTATACCGCCTAATTTAATATATATATTTTATTGGCTGGTTATACCGCCTAATTTAGTATATATATTTTTATTGGCTGGTAATACCGCCTTGCATCTTATTCTTATTATTTACTTTAGTTTAAATCTGGCTTCAAAAACCCCTTTTCTTTTATTGTTTTCTTTGAACGTAAGTTATAAACTAATAACTCATAGATTAAAACCCAATCCCTGAGGACTCGACCCTTGCTAATCATTATACTTACAATTGATCTTTTTAGTGCAAGGTTAAATAAGATACACTCTTTTGGGTGCATCACCACTCATCTCATCTCATATTATTATTCAATATTTTAATTTTTACCGATCATTTATCAATATAATAAATTTTTAATTCAATAATATAAAATCAAAAAATTAATATGATCTTACTTTTCAGAATAAAATAAAAAATGAATCATTATACGACACTAATACAAAATTGAGAGTTATTTGAATAGTATCAATTAGATTTGACAATTTCGGACATGACACGAAAAAAATAACTTAAACACAACACGACACGAATAAATGACACGAACACAACGCGAATACACGAACATGTCAAAATCTATATAAAACGAATTATGAACATGTCAAAATTTACGAACATGTCAAATATTTGTAACGTATAAATGCATAATAGCTTGATATAATTATGACATGAAAAAATAATATAAACACAATACGAATACAAAAAAAAAAAAATCTCTTTCATTTTTTTCCTCAATTTTTTTTTTCTACACAAAAAAATAAAATAAAAGCTTGCCACATACGTGGGCAAGCTTTTAGAAACCAATTCCCTTCCATTGGTTATCCAATTGAAGGGATTACTTTAAATATTTTTACTTTTTATATAGATTTTAATAATTTTTTACGTATAAGAATGGTAAACCTATAGCTTAACATGAATTTCACATGTAGAGATAATAAATTTATACGTTACAAAAAAGAAAGCAACGAAAGCAACACCTATTATAATATTATGTTAAATTTTAAAATGAAAATTTAACCTAAAACCACCTCCAAATGGGAACCGAAAGAAGGCAAGGTTGGCTACATCAAAATCAAACTCGACATGGCAATATGCATGGTCACTAGACTTATCAAGGATCGGATTATTTGTATGGTTCGAATTGAGTATGGTTTGAGTAAGTTTTTTGTAATGCAATATAAATATTTATATAAAAATATTTTTTTTAATATTTTAATAATTTATAAACAGTAAAATAAATTTACAAGTCAATTCGAATCCAATTCAAAATGAGTTTAAGCAAGAAAAAAATTTCGGATCACAATCCTATTAATGAGCAAATCTAATGATAGACTAAATTTGATGACCTCTAGCTAATTAAATCAATTCGTCAGCTCTATATCTATGTTTGTATGAAAGCCTTACCTGAAAAAGAAATGGTTTACTTATTATGACTAAATTTTTCAAAAAGATATATACATGCTCTTGGAAAGTTAGCCCACCAACAAAAGAAAAGCGAAATATCCGCTATTATGACTAAATTTCCTCTGGTCGCCATCACTCCTCACAATCAACAGACATGAATGCCGCAATCACATTTAGGCCCCCCGACACTGATTTTTTAACCAATTAATTTATTAATTCTTCTCTTTATATTCAATTGTATCATCTTTATTTGGTTGTTGACGATATGCAGATGAAATATATATATATATAAAGAAAAAATTATTTATATTAGTGTAAAATTAAATTAGTTTTATATATTTTCATAATTTTTTATATAACAATTCGATCGTCATATTTCATGTTCTATTCACGTAGTTCATGTACGTCGAGTTTTGAGTAAATTAAAAATGTCTAACTCTTTGTTCGATATAAAAAACTTTCAACCGTTAAATATATTGAAAAATACAGTATTCTCGACCGATATGATAATAATATGGGATCAATTCGAAACTTAATTTACGTACGTGCACGACGAGTACAATTATATTTTTAAATCCAACTGTCGGTTTATTAAAATATTAATCATATAAAAAGTTATAAAGTGTGTAAAACTAATTTAGTTTTACACTAGTGTAAGTGGATCTCTCCTATATATATATATATATTTGCATCGAACCCGAGGTTTAGTCCAATTGGTCAATGTAACCATTTTTAAGAAGTGACATCCAACAGCTTTCGGGTTCGAATTCCAGCATCTACAACTCTTTCTCCTATCCTCAAACTTTAATCTCTTTTGTGCCAAAAAAAAAAAAGATTCGAACCTTAAACCTTATATTTCTTAATAAAAGTAATAAGCAGTCAAGTCTTAGTCAAAGTACATTGGAGATTCCTGTACTATATCATCTAATGCAAATTAGCCATTGTACTATAAATCTGTGTAATTTAATCCTTAACTTTTTAAAATTGAAGCAAAAAGGTCAAATCAGTAATTGACCTAACATTTACCGTGAAAAAAATGACATGGCATTTAAATATCTGTTAAATTGCTGACGTGGATATTAATGGTTGGCATGGCACCAATAGAAAATATTATTTTAAGATGACATGGAAAAAAATACTCAACTTTTTGTAAATGCCACATCAAATTTGCACAGTAAACGTTAGGTCAGTTACTGATTTTATCTTTTTACTTTAATTTTATAATATTAAGGATTAAATTACACAAATTTATATAGTCCAGAGATTAATTTTCGTTAGACGATATAATACAGAGATTTTTTAGATACTTTGACCGTCTAACATGAACAAAGAATGATAATATGCTTTAGATTGATGAACATTTCCAATTCAAGGGATTCCGAAAAGATTACTGATCATGTTCTAAGTACCTTCAACCATGCTTAAGAGACTATAGCTAATTATACATATATCCGAGAAATAAAGTAAAACCCTAGCTAACGATTTGTTTGGGCGAGAAAGGAAAAGAAGAAAAGAAGGAAAAAAGAGGGTAGCTTTATTTGGTCTCCATGTTTGTTGGTATAGGTTTATCTTGGAAATGAAATGAACCCTAGCTATCATTACTCTATCAATGCAACAATTCCACATTATTCTAGCTAGATTGTAAAAAGTTATATAATTATGGAATTAATGCCCCTTCAAGGAAAAAAAGAAGAAGGTTGCTTTCTTTGCTTTACATACCTCAAAACACTTTGCAAATTTCAAGTGAAACTTACAATCCAATATATAAAATCTAAGCAAGCATGGACCTACATAACCAGCTATTTTGATATAGTTATTCGGATTTTTTTTTTTTTTTTTATAAATATTAATAACCAATACCTGTGTTCGACATAAATTCGAATATGGGTATAAGAGAATGATCCTCTAAATATATAAAAAAATTAAAAAAAAATTGAATATACTCAAATCATATATATATCCGTATTCGATGTTCACTTTTGAATCCGAATAACATAATTAGTAACAATATCAATATTATCAAATCAAATAATATTATTGATCGATCACGCGGAAGAATAACTTTGTCCCTTTTTTTTTTTTCATAGTAGGAGGGACCGGGACCGCCGGATTGGAAGGTTGAGAGGTTAGTGACTTAAGGCTATTTTGTCGTTTAAAATCAAATTAATCAAACATATCTAATATATTTCTGATGTTGATTGGAGGATTATAGTAATAATCATATTGTCGGTTGATGAATTCTATATCTTGACCACTTTACCTATAGTTGAGATGTACTTCAGGGCCGAGCTACCTGTTCCGCTCGGCAGGTCTGGTTTGTATTAGGTCGAGTTTAGATAGAGATATTTTAAATTTTAGCCGGCCTAGTTCGGTCCAACTTGAATTACTGTTTATCACTTAAAAAATAATTTTTTATTTAAATTTAATTATAAATATTAATATAAAAATATTTTTTTAATATTATTTTGAACAGTGATATGAGTTTTCAGGCCGATTCAACCCGAATATGGGTAAAAAAAATTTCGAACTGCGACCCAACTCATGAACACTTCTAACTGAAAGCAACAGCGTTATATTAAAAAAAAAAAAAAAATTTCTCACCCTTTACTGGCTGCTTGATGAAACTTGTTAAGAATTTTGAGCATGTTGGACTATAAATCAATGAGGTTTAATTTAAGACTATTTTTTTTTATTGGGTGATACAAGAATATTATTAGGGCATAGTATGGATAGTTTTCTTTTTGATCTTCTTTTCTCCTCCATTTTCTCACCAAACTGAGGATCAGCATAGGAATGATGGAAAATATTAATTTCTAGTATTAGTTTTGATTCTTTTGAAACAGATTTCTCAAAAGTGGTTCCCAAATATGAGATAGTTTCTAGTACTAAAATCATATGGCTATGATAAAAGGAGCTCAGAGGCAAAGCTCATTCAAGTTCAAACTTAGCATACAAGACTTTTCTTTTCACAACTTTCTCATGATTACGTGTAACACGTTTTTATAAATTTATATACGATTTATATTTGTTTAATTCGATTATTATATTTTATGTTTTATTTATATATATCGTACACGTCAAATTCGAATAAATTAAAAATATCTAACTATTTATTTGATATAAAAGATTTCAACTGTCAAATATATATAAAAAATGGTATTCTCGATCGATATAATATAAATATCGGATTGATTCGAAACTTAATGTACACGACGAGTGCGATTATATTACTAAATCTAGCGATCAGATTATTAAAATATCAATTGTACACAAAATTTTAAAAATACATAAAAATAATTAATTTTGCATCAATATAAGTTGATCCCTCCTTTATTCATTTCAATATCTTATTCAGATCACATATAAATTTTGTTGTTCAAATTAGAGTTAGGGTTTGAATTTTCCTTTGATAAAAAAGGGAAAATAAAAAAAGGAAAAGGAAAATGTTGGATTATATTTACAAATAAGACCTTAACGTATAACATGCATAATATTGCTCAGAACAGTCTATAAATTAAGTGGGGACCCTTTGCATCCGATAATGGAGACAAGCCCTGGATTTTCACAAGCTCAGTAAAGCAGCAATTGGGGATATGATGCTTTGCTTTCTCTGTTTTCTTTAATTCAATTTTTTTTCCGATAAAAAAGCAACAAGACACAATACCAACTAAGTATTGATTAATAATTAAGTAAATGTGTATGATTTTTCCCATTAGGGTTTCACTAAGTCAAAGAATTGGGATTTCTTGTAGAAGCAACCAAGAAAGAAAAAGCCACCATCTTTCATCTCCTTTCATTCTTCTACCTTTACCTATCCAGCTGCTTTATCTTGCTTTTTTTCTTACTTGACCATATTACCCAAGTTGAATGTTACCTGAATTATTTTTAAAAAAATATTAGTGTATGATACTTATGTTCGACACATATTCGGATATGAATATAAAAAAATTAAAAAAAAAATTAATATACCTATATCAAACACATATAAGTATTCGACATTCACCGCAGATTCAAGTAACATAGGCCATGACCGTAAAATAGACCTACTCATGAGCCGGGTAGGGTCGCAGCCAGGTTCATTGTTCAAAATAATAATAAATTAAAAAATTAATTTTATATTAATATTTATAATTAAATTTAAATATAATATAATTTTTTAATAGTTAAACAGTGATTCGAACAGGGCCGAACCGGTTTGAATCACTAAAACTCCTACCTATGTCTGATCCAATATGGACCGGATCTTTAGAACCGGACGAACTACCTGACGCAGGAACATATCTACCGTAAAATTTTTATATACTCAAAATAAAGTTTATTTTTGGATATAGAACTATACCCTTGGGATATTAATTATAAAAATACTTTTTATTCTTTATATATATGATATGTTCATTTCGCTTAATACCTAGGTTAATTTCATAAATATATATTTATTCTTTATCATTATATATAAGTGGGTTTCTACTTTCTTAAATATATATATATATAATTTTTCCACAGACTTCCATATATATATATATATATATATATATATAACCTAGTCCTAATTAACAATAATTTGTTGCCAAAGAGATTGAAATAAAAATGTTCATGAGCCGGGTCGTGGCCTGAATTTTTTTAAGATTCTTTACTCAAGTTAAGTTCAGGTCGGTTCAAAAGCTCGTTTCATTATTTAAAAAATATTAAAAATTTATTTTTATATTAATATTTATATATTTGTATCATTAATTTTTTTATATTAATAAATAGTAATTTGAGCTGAATCGATGAGAATTAGGAGAATTTTATTCACGCTCTGCCAATATGGATCGAGCTTGTCGGGCCAGGTGAATAGCTCATCTCTTGATCAGGTCTAGATTGAAATCCAAAATTAGATTTTTTTTAGGAGTTTTTCAAATTAATTATATGTACCAATACTTTTTTTTTTGTTAGTAAAAATAAATAAGAAAGGGAGTTGAGAAAGTCAATAAATAAGAGTGTGAAAATGAATGTATTCTTTAACCAAAATGGCAGCAAATCTTTTTATGAGAGTTGGGCATTAAGGATATTTCACAAAACACGTCATATATTTAACTTTTAGCCTCATTATATAAGTTCCTAGAATGCATCAAACTTTTGTCTTTCAACTTTCACAAAATTCCACCATTACTTCATCTTGTTTTTTTGTTTTTTTTTCTCGCTTTAGAAAAACCAGAATTGGTGGCCCGACTGGTTAATGGATATTGATCCCTTCTGGATTACTGGGGGGTGGTTTCTACTTAATTCTCATAACAATTTCATGGCAACAGCTAAGAAATCAATCTCTGAAAAAACCTCAACAAAGTCTCAATCTGCCCTACTGCTCTTTCTTCTTCTTCTCCTCCTCATGATTTCTCCTCTCTTTGCTCGTCCACCTTATTTCACCAAGGCTCCCATTTATTCATCTTACAGGCAACTTTTCTCAGCTTCTTCCCCATCAGATGAACAATCTTCAGCCACAAATTTGGACCCATTTTCCACTTCTTCTAATCCTGCTACTGCTGCAGCTACTACAGATCGAGAGTTCAAAGCAGCTGCTCACGAGGTTCCTAGTGGACCAAATCCTGAATCCAACAAGTAAGCAAAAGCAGCATCAAATTACAAGCTTCCATTGTTCTCATTCTGAATCTGTCATCTTTTTTATTTTTATGCTGCAAGATTGATGTATATAAAGACTATATAGCAAGCAAGAAGTCGTAGTAGACTAGTAGTTATACTTTTTGGAATATTTTTCTCAGTTTTCATTTTGCCTGGATGTGTTACACAATTACATGCATGGAAATATTGATACTTGTTTTATGATATATTTATTTATATATATATATATATGTAAGACATTTTCCTAAAAAGATATAAAGAAAAATACCATAATAATATTTGGTTCCATGAGAAAATATGCTTCAGTTCTTATATATAATTAGTTGCAGATTTTCTTTTTTAATTGTTGTGATCAAGTAAATTACAATTAGTTATTTGTTTGTTTTATTTTTTATTACTTGAAACTATGAGTTATTAAATTTTAATTCTATCACCATATTATACAATTATCAGCCTACTTTCCTTGATTCTTGTAGTTAATCTTCTGGTAATTGTACTTTTGAGAGAAATTAATCTAAAGAAAGTCATGTAAGTTTTCAATTAGTTTGCTGAATGGAATTTTGTTGAGGGTAGTAAAAAGTAGACCTGTTCATGGGTCGGATAGCTCGGTCCGTATTGGGTCGGGTCTGGATAGAATTTTTTTGTTTCGGACCTGTCCGGCCCGGAATAGTATTTTTTAATTAAAATAATATTATTTAATTTAATTTTAATTATAAAATATATAAAAAAATTACTCCAATGAATAGTAAATTCGAGCTTATCGAGTCGGTCTGGCCCGACCCAGAACCGGACCTGGGCAAATAATCTAAAAAAAATCAAACCGCGGCCCGGCTCGATCCGACCCATAAACAGGTCTACTCAGAAGCAAAAACCCTTTATTCCCATGTGAATTAAAAAACCCTATTAATTTGTCTACGCAAATAGGAATCTTCATGGATGAATCAACATCATAATTTTAAAATACGATTATTACGTAATAAAAATTAAAATTTTCGTATTATATTTTATTCGTTACGTGTCGCAACGTTAATAATATTATCAAATTTTTTAAAATATTATTAAAATTTTCGATATGTTATGTAACGTTTACAACACTAATAATGACACCGTAATCATATCTATAACGAAATCTCTTACCGCGATTTAGAATTATGATCTTAATATGAATTTTCTGAATGCATATCCATCCAGCAATTGGGTTTTCATTAAAGCAAAGGTGACTTTGGTTTGAAACTGAGTGGTGTTGAATGGTGACAGATCAGTCATCTTTGTTTGTGGATAGTGGGGGTTGGTTAATGATTTATTTTCCTTTTGCTTTATTTTAAGCTTCGGGAACATTCATAATTTTTATTTATTTTTCATCAATATTTGTCTTGTCAAAAGTCAAAACATATGGCCCAGAAAATCTGAAACCCAAAAGTCTCATAAGATATGATTTGGTGATCACAGTGAGAAATCCTCTGCATAATTGAAAACATTGCTTACTAATAAACCTGTTCAAGAGTTGATTTAAAAATTTGAAAAAATATTATATCTAAAAAAATAAGTTTAGATAAAAAATAAATTTGATTTAAAAAATAAATCGAACTTTTATTTCAACATTTAAGATTCGAATCCTTCCGACTTGATTTGTTTTTTAATTAAATAATTTTTATTTTTATATATATTATGTAATTTATGTCATATAAAAATAAATATACATAATATTATAATATAAATATTAAAAAATATGTTAAGTTGTCCATGTTTAAAAATTTAATAAAATAAAATTATTAAAAATTATTAAAAATTAAATAAAAATAATATGGGTGAATTTAAACAGAGTTGGACTATCCATTTACAAGTATGGATGAACTTGGACAAGATTTAAGCCTCATATTTTAGGCCGGTCCGAACTTAAACAAACATATATTGTATTGATATCATACATAAATCCGACCCGAATCCGACCTAATCCATGGATATCTCTACTTAATAATAAGAAACTCAATTAATTCATACAATATTTTAAAAAGTTAATGTCTAATTAATTTGAATTTGAATTTTAATATTTATAATTATTTTTTTATGATCAGACTGAAAAAAATAATATAAACTATGATATGATGATTTTTATGTAATTTTTATTCCACTGATGATGCATTTGGTTTGTGTTTTTGCCAATTCCATGCAAGCATATGTCCCAATTATATCAAATCAAAAATATATATTGTTTTGAGAATATAAAATATATTCTTAATTAATTTACTACTCCTTGCTATTAAACTTGTCCATGGTCGGGTAGCTCGGTCGGTCCGACCCGTATTGAGCTGGATCTGAACATAAATTTTTATGATCCGAATTGATCCGGATTTACTGTTTAAGTATTAAAATATTATTTTTTATTTAAATTTAATTACAAAATATATATTAAAAAAATTATTTTTTAATATTTTAATATATTTAAATAGTGAAATGGATTTATGCGGGTCGACCTAAGCCCGAGCCGAATGGATTTGGATATGAAATTAAAAAAAAAAAAATTCCCATCCATGACCGCCGCAAATCCCTTGGGAAATGAATAAAATGATTTATCTGCCTAGCTGGAAATTGAAGACATTAATTTCTCTTTATGTTTGACCAACATGAGCCACTGCAAGAACTTTTATTTTAAACAATATAGAGGTGGCAATTCGATTTGGATTAAATTATTTTGGGTTCGACTTATATAAGGTTTTAGTTGTTTCGAATTTGAGATTTTTTGAATTCGGACCTTTTCGATTTTAAGTTTTACATTATTTTTTGTTAGCTGTAATCATGCATTATTTCATAATTTACATGTTTAAATCCAAAATAAATTATTATTATTTTTTCAAGTAAATTTTTGTATAATATTATATTTTTAATTATATGTATATATGTTAACTCCAAAATGATATAAAATTAATTTGTTATATAAAATCAATTTATTACATAATTGATTATAGAAAACATGTTATCATATTGATATTTAAATAATTGATTCGATCAATTCGAATATTTAACATACATTATAATTTATATTATGCATACATATCAATATAATTATACAAATTAATAATTAAATCAAAATGGGCAAATGATTATATTTGAAGAAAAAATAAAATTAAAGTTTAAGAGCCGGTAAGACAATGCAAAAAAAAATATATTACTATTAGTTATTGTTCAATTATTTGTCTTAATGATCTAATCTTGACTTAAAACTATTTTTTTTTAAAATTATGATTAAAAATTACTTAATCTATATAGTATATATTTAAATTACTTAATTTGTTGCTTCTTCTTCCGTATATAAAAACATTCGTCAGTAAAAATATTAAAAATGCAACAACTAAATATGACATATGAGACTCAAAATTTTTTTTCCTTATCCAGCTCCAGTCCGTTTCGCTGTTCAAAATAATAATAAAAAAATTAAAATTGTTTTTAATTATAAATATATTTTATAATTAAATTTAAATAAAAATAATTTTTTAATAGGTGAACAGTGATTCAGACCGAACTGAGCTAATCCGAATCATTAAAACTCCTATTTAGACCCGATCAAATACGAATCGGACCTGTCGAGCCCGACAAGTTATCCAATTCATGAACAGTTGTGTGAGCTAGCTAGCTAGGTTCAAAACACTAAATGCAAGTGTTGAAAGTTACACCGACTCCTCTCTCTTATCTCTAGAATCATCTCTATTTTTCTTCTACCCAAGTTTTCTAGGTTTCTCTTCTTTGTTCTTTCTCTAGATTTTTCTTTCTCTAGAATTTTTCCTTAGTCTTCTAGTCTAGAAATCTCTCCAGTTTTCTCTTCCTAGATTATTCTTTAGTTTTCTATCTAGATGTTTCTCCAATCTTTTAGTTCTAGATTTTTCCTCTACTTAATGTAGATGTCTATATAAATAGACATATGTAGTGTGTGCTAGTGAATAGGAGGTGAAGGGAAGAGAGGTGAGTAGAGAGAAAAAGAAAGAAAAAGAGTGAAGTTGTGAGTGCATATTAAAAGAGTGTGTCTAGTGTATATTTGGTCTTTTCTCATATTAATAAAAGAGTTGTTTTCCGGAAGTTACTGTAGCATCCCGAGATAAAGTTACTGTAGCAAATCGGTACTGTAGCACAAAACTACAATTGGTACCGAGAGTCAAAAATCAACAGCAAGGACCGTAACCTAGCAAAAACCAGTTCTATGGAGAAATAATTTGTCGGTAGAGTCAGTAATTCTAACGAGTAAAACAGAAAACATTAACAGCGATTATTGCTTGACTAGTTATGATTTGATGCTGGACATTCTTAGTTATGCTTGATAATCGGGTTTGGGTTGAATATAAGTATTATATTTAGGATTCATTTAAACGGATGGTAAGATGAATTTTGATTAAATTAAAAATAATAATGACGATGAGATTAATTATTATAACGAAATGGTGAGATTAATTGTTCAAAATCTTTAGTAATCGAGTTTGGTTACGCATCTCAAAATTAGCAGGTATATATCTTACTCGTCATTCTTATTAACTAGTTTTCATATTGGACATTCTATCTTGTTTTAAGCTTAATCTTAAAGCTTGTATTTCTCCAATAACATTCTTGAATGTAAAAGCCATCTAAACCCAAGTAGACTGCAACAATCTTTATCATTCTACTTCAGCTAACTAATTGATTCTTCATCCCAAAAAAAAAAAACTGCCTGTTTGCCTTGCCTTGCCTAAGCTAACAAACAATTCTATAGTAGATGATTGATTCTTTGGACGTTTAGTAATAGTTGGAAAGAAATTCAACTTATCTCGAGTCCGAAGCTTAGTTCAGTTGGTTCATGCAAGCACCTTTAAAAAGTGACATCTAGTAGGTTTGGAGTTCGAATTTCAACATTTGCAATCCCTTTTTTTTATTTCTAGGCTCGAAATTTCACTCTAGAAAAGCAGAAAAACTAATCCAAACTTATAAGATCAATCAAGACAAATGAATCTAGTTCGAAATTTTACTTAATAATTATGGGTTTGCTTAACTGATGTCTATAGACACTAGTTAAGGATTATTTAATTACTAATTTAAAAAAATATTTTGCATTTAATGCATTACTGAATTTAAAAAAAAAAAGTAATTCATTGTTTACATTTTTTTTTATAAATATCATCTTAATCAATGTCATTAGGCACCGATTAATATTTCTCGCAGCATGCCATGCAGGGCTATGGACATTTATCCACATCACATGGCAATGCCATGCCCCTTCTTTATCTTTATCTTCAATTGCATTTCCACTGGTTGGTGGCAATTGACTACTTAGGTTTCATTTGAAAGTTCGGTTGTATGTATTCATCGCATTAAGATAACGTTTTATAATTTAAAATAATATTTTTAATACAATTGTTTTCAACTGGATTTTCAAATGAAAATTTAGATAAATTACTCTTAAACAATCTTCGTATTTTTAATAATCATTCTCAAAATTATGATTAACATGTAATATTTGAGCAATGTTTAGACACAAAGAACATAAGATTAGTACATTTTTGTTAGTAAGTTAAGAATCAATAACAGAACAAGTAGTTTCATCGAGGCAAGTGAGCATAGAAATTAATTCCATAATAATTTAGCCTTTGATTAAACAAAGCAAACAAAAAAAAATAATCATAAAGAGACAACGATGGATATTTGTAATGAAATGATTAGGCTTTTTAGTGCTTGAGTAATTTGTTCATGCAATTGTGTAACTATTAGTGTCCACCGCCACCACCAGCACCAGCACCAGCACCAAAGCCAGCTCCACCGCCTAAGCCAGCACCTCCACCAACACCAAAGCCGCCACCTCCACCAAATCCTCCTCCTCCTCCACCCCCAAGTCCTCCACCTACTCCTCCACCTTTGCCAAACCCTCCGCCAGCTCCAAACCCTCCCCCAACTCCTCCACCAACTCCAACTCCAACTCCAACTCCACCACCACCTCCAAATCCTCCTCCACCCCCAGAACCACCACCAAGGCCTCCACCACCGCCTGCACCACCTCCAAAACCACCACCAGCACCACCTCCTATGCCTCCACCAAGCCCCCCTCCTCCTCCTGCTCCACCTCCAAGACCACCTCCACCTCCAGCACCAGCTCCACCACCAATGCCACCACCTCCACCAAGCCCACCACCTGCACCACCACCTAATCCGCCTCCTGCACCTCCACCAAGCCTATGGCCACCACCTCCTCCTCCTGCACCAGCTCCACCAGCTCCACCAAGCCCACCACCTGCACCACCACCTAATCCCCCTCCTGCACCTCCACCAAGCCCCCCTCCTCCTCCTGCACCACCTCCAGCACCAGCTCCAACACCTCCACCAAGCCCACCACCTGCACCACCACCTAACCCCCCTCCTGCACCTCCACCAAGCCTATGGCCACCACCTAATCCACCTCCTGCACCTCCACCAAGTTTGTGGCCACCACCTAGCCCACCTCCTGCTCCACCACCAAGGCCACCACCACCTCCTAATCCACCTCCTGCTCCACCACCACCACCTGCACCACCACCAGCCCCTAACCCTCCACCACCACCACCACCACCCCCTAACCCTCCACCACCACCACCCCCAAGACCACCTCCAGCACCTCCACCAAGACCAGCACCACCACCAAACCCTCCACCTGCACCACCACCAATACCTCCTCCACCACCACCAAAACCGCCACCTACACCACCACCAATTCCATGCCTAAAACCCTTCCTATATATTCCACGTCCTAGACCTCCTCCCTTTGCCTTGAACAAAAATGGACGATGAAGCAAACGCTTTTCATCATCAACTCCACCAGCCTCATGGTTAGCGATCACAAAACCATCCACAAGAAGAATACACAATAAAGCAATAAAAAAAGTACGAATCAAAACACCCATTGCTACCAAAAAGCTTAAGCAAAACTTAGCTCACAGCAGTGTACGGTACTGCAAACAAGTGATTAAGGTATATATAGCAGTAAAAAGAGCTGGTGATTTGCTGCAAACAAAGATGAAAATAACCCAACTGTCACGCGTGGATGAGTAAATGAGGTTCATCTGTCATTGGACAAGCAATTTATTCGTCCAACTGTCCCTCCCCAACCAATCCGTTGCATTGGATTTGGGTTTTGACTCGTGTTTGTGTAGGGTTTAGAATTTTAAATTGCGGTATAGGACCGTTTTACGTCTTTATGTTGTGATTGTGAACGTAATCATAGTTTTAAATCGCGGTCGCAGATGTGGTTGCGGTGTCGCGGTTGCGTGTTACGGTTTTCACGGACGTGAATTCAATAGTGTTTCAAAAAATTTGATAGTATGATGTGGAGGTTTCAATTTTCTTTACGTTACGTAATGATCGCATTTTAGAATCATGAAAGTAATGATGTTATCACGATCAATTAAGATAAATATCAGTTGCAAAGATAATAAAACCGTAAAATAATAATCGTAACATCGCATTATGACTGTTATTTAAATCGGGGGTTGGCCGCTATAGCTCTCTCTTTTAGGCTATTGTTTTCTTTTCGTTATCCTAGATTGACTCCACTTGTTTAGACTTTAGGTACTTTTACGAGAGCAAGTTGACATTCCAGAGAGGTTTCAAAGTTCAAACTCTAAGTCTAACGTGATTTCATTAATGGGGGGTTTTCCTTTTTATGCCATTAATGAATTGCTGCAGCCAAAGTGTGAAAGAATGTGTCTCCGCCAGCAATGTTTAGTTGGTTTGGCGAGACTTATATGATCAGCTGATCGTAGAGTACGTTTATTGCAATTTTTTGATATGCTTGATGTTTGTCTATTTCTTTTGAATCAATTTGGTGTGAATAATAATACTAAAATAACGTTTATATAAATTTGAATGAATTTATTAGATTTGTTCATAGGTCGGGTTGGGTCACCCGAATTTCTTTTTTCTTGTTCAAACTCGTTTCGGATTTGGTTCAAACCGACTCGTAAATCCGTTTTACTGTTCATAAATTATTAAAAAATTATTTTTATATTAATATATATTTTATAATTAAATTTAAATAAAAAATATTTTTTATTTAATGAATAGTAATTCGAGCCGACTCGAATTACAAAAAATTTAAGTGTTGTCCGATTCGAGCCAGACCTATCGAATCGGACAAATAACCCGATCTTTAAACAGGTCTAAACTTGATGCATGTTGTTGGTGTGTTTATAAAGGGTTTTTAGAAAAGTTAATTACATATTTGATATATGAAACTTTGATAAAAGTGTAAAAATTGGTACTTGACAAAAAAAAAATATATATACACTCTAAACTTTCAAATAATACCATGTTAATTCAAAATCTAACACTTAATCTTATTCGCTAATATGACATCAAATTATATTAATCGTGCCATGCATATTCATATTATTTGTTAAATAAAAATATTAAATATATATTTTGTAAAATTAATTTCACATGGATGTCATGTGACATTCAACTATTGATCGATCTTGGATAGAATTTTTATCATCTGAGTAAAAATAAATATATTAGACAAACGTTATATATATATATATATATTAGGTTAATATGATACATAATTTGAAAATTCAAGATGCAAATTATATCAATTTGTATTTTATTTTACAAAATTCAAATACAACTGTGAAAATTAACTCTTCAAAATTATCTACAAATATTAATTAATTACAATTTGTAGATAAAGTAATATAAAATATATCAATAGCCCTTCAAAAAAGTATAGTAAAATTTAGTAATTTTATCAAAAGAAACATAAAATTTATTTAAAAGTACCAAAAAAAAGAGGTTTTTTTATTTAAATATAGTTAAAAAAAAAAAATTCTCCAAAATACCGTTACTTTTAGATTATTTCCCAAAATCCGCTGGATTTAATACTAGCTGGGAAATCGCCACCCCCCATGGCGATTTCCCAGCGTCAAAAAATATATTTTGGCTAAAAATACTAAGGGAAATCGCCATGGGGGGTGGCGATTTCCCTTGGTGTTTTTTACAAATTTTGCTAAAAATACCAAGGGAAATCGCCAACCCCCATGGCGATTTCCCTTGGTATTTTTAGCCAAATTTGCTAAAAAGATGAAGGGAAATCGCCATGGGGGGTGGCGATTTCCCTTCATGTATATTTTTTTTTTTGTAATTCTTGGGAAAATATCAAAAACATGCACAAATAGTAAACTTATTGTGAAATGGTATAATGAATAAAAGTTATTTGAAAAAGAGAAATAAATAATTAAAAATTATTATAAATGATATTGTAAAGACAAAATTATCCATAATGAAAAAACTTATTTTTCTTTTTTCTTTCATTAAGGAAATATTTTTTTTTTAAATATTAATTGAAAATAAATTTAAAAAATAAAATATTTAAATAAATATTTTTTTTAAAATTTAAAATAATAAATAAAAATTAATTTTAGGCATATTATTTTTATTTTTTAAAATTTTTTAATTAAAAAAAGTAAATAAAAAATTAATTTTTTTTAAATTAAAAAGTTTTTTATTTTCAGAATATTTATTTTTTAATTAAAAATTAAATTAAAAAATAAAAGAAAAAGGGAAGAGAAGGTTTTTTTATCAAGGATAATTAAAACATGCACAAAAAGTTTTTTATTTTTATTATAATATTATTATTTTATTTAATTTTAATTAAAAAATTAAAAAATTATTTTTTTATTCCAATGAATAGTGATATTCTGAAAATAAAAATTAAAAAATTATCCTTGATAAAAAAACCTTCTCTTCTCTTCCCTTTTTCTTTTATTTTTTAATTTAATTTTTAATTAAAAGATAAATATTCTGAAAATAAAAACTTTTTAATTTAAAAAAAAAATTTATTTACTTTTTTTAATTAAAAAATTTTAAAAAATAAAAATAATATGCCTAAAATTAATTTTTATTTTATTTTTTAAATTTATTTTCAATTAATATTTAAAAAAAATAATATTTCTTTAATGAAAGAAAAAAGAAAAATAAGTTTTTTCATTATGGGTAATTTTGTCTTTACAATATTCTTTATAATAATTTCTAATTATTTATTTCTCTTTTTCAAATAACTTTTATTCATTATACCATTTCATAATAAGTTTACTATTTGTGCATGTTTTTGATATTTTCCCAAGAATTAAAAAAAATATATACAATGAAGGGAAATCGCCACCCCCCATGGCGATTTCCCTTCATCTTTTTAGCAAATTTGGCTAAAAATACCAAGGGAAATCGCCATGGGGGGTGGCGATTTCCCTTGGTATTTTTAGCAAAATTTGCAAAAAACACCAAGGGAAATCGCCACCCCCATGGCGATTTCCCTTAGTATTTTTAGCAAAATATATTTTTTGACGTTGGGAAATCGCCATGGGGGGTGGCGATTTCCCAGCTAGTATTAAATCAGCGGATTTTGGGAAATAATCTAAAAGTAACGGTATTTTGAGAATTTTTTTTTTTTTTAGCTATATTTAAATAAAAAATCCAAAAAAAGAAGCATAGAAATATTTAAACTACTTTTATAAACTAATTTTATATGCATATGAAAATACTAGTAGTGAAATAGATTCCTAGGGTAACATCATCCAAGAATATTGTCCATAATATTTGTCCAAGATCTTCAAGATCATAAGCATGGCAATTTTGGGTGAATTGAAGTAGCAATTCCATGAGTATTGTTGCAGAAGCCATAGATATTCTGACCAAGAACAGCTGAGTTTATGTTAATATTATGCATTACTATGTTGCTGCAACCCACAACATTGTCGCAGCTCAGATCGATAGCACGTTCACTGGCTGATGTTCCATGAAGATCAGAGTAGGTAACATCGCTCACTTTAATGGCTGCAGCTTTCTGCAATATCAGTATGTGAAAAAAGATCAGTGGATCAAACATTTAAATTACAGTTGAGGATGCGTTTTCGATCGCGTCATTTTTTACACTGTTATAGACGTAAAGAATGTTATCGCGATCAATTGCGGTAAATATCGATGGCGGAAAGAGTCGAAACTGTAAAATAGCTACCGCAATATCGTGCTACGACCGCTCTTTAAATTTCTGTAGTGGATTATTAATTTTGGATTTCAACTAGGGATGGTAATGGAGCGGGGCGGGGGTGGGGTGGGGATTGTCTTATCCACCTCCGCCCCACTCTTACATGGATGTTGAAAACATCTGCCTCCATGGATATCGATTCTATTCATAATTGCTCCACGCGGCTCCACACCACTTTTTTACTAATTATTTTTAATTTAATATTATAAAAAATATTATAATTTATTCATGAATATAATTTTAATATATATAATTATTTAATATATATATAATTTTAGTATATATCTAATATATACTAAAAATATATAATAGATATATAAAATATTTAAGGGGTAAAATAGTAATTTTAAAAGGTAAGATGGGGCGAAACAAGTATTTACTAAAACCGTCTCGCTCCATCCTGCTCTCATTTTTAAAAAAAACCTACTCATTCGAAACGAATTGGTATAAAATTCATGGAGTGGATCGAATTTTGGCATCCCTAATTTCAATCAATTAAAGTGAATTAGAGGAAATGTAATTAATTACCAATATTCCTTTTGAATGTCTGTTCTTATCTTGATAGAATTGGTCTATAATAATGGGGTTTCTGACATTGTCAAAGCCAATCTGCTCGAAAGAGATCTTCCTGGCAAAACCTGAACCACCCTACAAAAAATTTATTCATAAAAATGTTTATCAACAACTTCAACAAATGATCTAAACTGAGATCTGATAATAAAAAGTCTAGTCTTTTTCAGCATTTCAATTTTGAATTACCTGAAATGTCTTGATTCTTACTCCATTTTGAGTATTTCTTAAGTTGCAGTTTTTTACATGTACATCTTCAACTGTGTCATAAGCTCCACCTCCTCCAAGGCTACCAATACTGCAAATGGAAAGTGAGATATTAAGAGAAGGGATTTAAATTACGATCGCGGAATATTTTCGGTAGCGCTGTGTTTATTGCAGTTGCAAACATAACATATGCTATTGCGGTTAATTGCAGTAAATATCGACGATGGAAAAAGTCAAAACCGCAAAATAATAGCCGTATAATATCGCGTTATGACCGCTATTTAAATCGCAAACTCGAATCAATTGCTGTTGATTCAAAATTTCAAGAATGAGAGAAAACATGGCAATGAAAACCAAAGACCTGATGCCATGGCCTGGACCACAATTAACACCAGTAATGTTGATAAAAGATGAACCACCATTGATAGCAACACAATCATCACCTATTGGAACAAAAATGCAAAGAAAAAAAATAGATCAGAAACTATTGAATGTTGGGCCAAAACAAGCTTTGAAATTGGAGATTGATTACCAGTTCCAATGAAAGAATCTTGAATTTGAACATTGCTAGAAGCAGAAATGTCTATTCCATCAGTGTTTGGGCTGTCTTCAGGTGCAATAATATGGAGATTAGACACAATGGCATATTTACAGCTATTTATTGAAATATGGGACCTTGGACTGTTCAGATGAGTGAGTCCTTCTAATCGCAGTCCACTGCAATTGTGAAAGTGTAGAGCCTACAAAACTCAGATTATGGATACAATAAGGTGGCTAAGAAATTTCCACGGGCTCTAAATTTGTATAACTTAAACAAAATTAAACTGTAATTCTATCCTATGTTACTCGGACTCGGGAGTATCTAGCACGAGTATATTTAATTTTTTTTTAAAGATTTTCATGTATTTGGAGGGTCTTTGAAAAATCATATCCCCGTACCCATGTCCGGATATGCGTCGAACACGGATTTCAAATACGAGTACTTCAAGAAAAATGAAAAGTTGGAGGAACATAATTTTTATCATGTTTTACATAATTCACCATGAAGTTTTTGTGTGAAATTAATAAGAGAAAACTTACTCCAGGTCGCTCCTGGCAGCTCAAAAAAGTCCCCTGAATATGAAAACGTGTGATTTCAAACGTTAGATTGATGAAATATAATCTAAAAGTTGAGCTACAAAATAATATACATGTTATATAATTCAACCATTATATTAAATTGAAAGTAAGATAATAGAAAAAAGTTGGGTCCAGTTCTTCTCCATTATTTTTCAATATAATTATCATTTCTAATTATGATTTTCACAATTAATAAACGAATCTTCTACATATAAATTATAATGATGAGCCTATTTAAAAATTATTAACATAAAAATAATGGACCGGATCCTATCTCGAAAAAGTTAAAACAAGTGCTTACAAAAATGGTATTTTTCTTGCAAGATTGCCACCAAATGGAACCCTTGCCATCAATCTTCCCACCTCCATCAAGGATGAGATTGTCAACCCCTGAGAATTGAATCCAAGTATCCAATGCATCATCTGCCCAGGAAGTGCTTTGGGGTGCAATGAGGGTCCCTCCAAGCTGTAGCAAACATAGCAAATAGAGTCTATTAATTTAATAATTTATGAGTTCGTATTTGATACACTGATGATAAATTTTTTTAACTTTACAAGCCGATTAAGAATCTGTCACATATCAAACTTTTTTTTTTAATTATTATTCGTTTTTAAATTTTTTAGTATATATCTTAAAAAATACGTGTCACTCTACTAATTTCATTTGTGGAATATAAAAATTTCATTGATTATGGATTAACTGTGAATTAGATAATTATATATATATATAGGGTATTTAAGTATTTAATTGGCCAAAAAGTCAATCTTTTGACCATGAAACTCACTCATTTATGGTAAAATAAGTAAAATGTGTAAACAAGAATCATTTCCATATGTCCTAAAAATTAAAGGTTAAAAGAAAAAGGAAAAAAGGATGAAAAGGTCGAAACATGTTTAAATTGATTATAACAAAAATATATGAATCATTTTCTTAAAACTATTATTATAGTAACCAATGTATGTCATGGTTTTAACAGGTAATATATTCTATCTCTAACCCAAAAAAAAAAAAAAAGCATCAGAAAAAAAAAGAAAAAACTGGGTGCATGGCTGAAGAAATTTAACCTGAAAATGAATGCTGTTGGCCTTGCATGGACCCTGAAAAAGAACTGGTTTTAGCAGGAATGTTTTCCCTGGTGGGACTTGAAGGGTTGCTACTTCTTGACTCCTGCTTTCACTACAAACATCTTTCCAAGCTTTGTTGAATGCCTTCATTTCCAATTTAACCAGAGACAGTTAAAAATAATGTTAATCAAATTCAGAAGTGATGAATATGTATGTATGTGATAGGAGTATACATTTTAATTTTTTAAAAAGTTTTTTTATGTATTTGGAAGATCATACCCCCATACTCATATCCGAATATGTGTAGGAGACAAGTGTTGGACACAAATACTTTAAGAAAGATAAAGAGTCTTTGTGTAACATAAGTTAAAAACTGATGTTACTCAGACTCAGGTGTGAGTGTTGGATACGGGTATGTGTATATTCAATTATTTTTCTAAGTTTTCCATGTATTTGGAGGGTCCTTGGAGGATTATATTCTTATATCCAATCTAAATATATGTCGGACACAAATACTTAAAAAAAAATAAAAAAAAAATCAAAGCAACATAGTTAAAAACACAGTCAACATTTTCTTTCTTCATTATTAGGAAAACAATGGCACACAAACAAAAAAGATAAAAAAGGATTTTTACTTGAGAATCATCTGATTGGCCATTTCCAGCTGCACCATAATCCATAACATTAAAAGAAGAAGCTGTTCCTTCACTGAGGATTTCATTTCCGAAATCACTATAATCAATATTTTCAAGAGAATAATCTGTCGTCGCCGTCCAAGGCAACAGCCTGCTGCTACATGAACATGATGAAGCAAGCAAAAGAAACACAGCAAAAGCCAAAAAACCCTGCATAATTTTGACTAAAATATTTGATTATTTAAGTTACTCTAAAAAAATAAAGAAAAAATAATTGACTCGAAATTTTTTTGGAGATAAAGGAAATTGGAAGGGTGTATATAAACAACAATGGTGACATCATTAATGCTAATTAAGTAACAATATAAGGTAAACAATCCCTTTGAAATTGTTAATTAATCCCATAATTAATATATGATCATTTCCTTTAATCTGTGTAAGAGTTGACTTTGTTTCCCCATATATTGATAAATATTATATAAACTAAACATAAATTAAGGTAAATTGTCATTTTTCACCATAAATATATAAAGTTAACAGAAAAAATGGACATGTCAAATTAGGGTTGAAAATTGAAAAACATATTCAACGAATCGCAATATTTGAAGTATGATTTGATTTTGATGATACGATTTCTTTGCATTATCTTATCTTATATCTTGCTAATATTTGTTGTCATGTGTGTTACACGTGAATTTTTGTTGTTTTATGTATTTTTGAATATATTGTTGTATATTTTATAAATAAATAAGATTAATAAAGTGTTTATTAATGAAATTTGTATTAACATATAAAATTTGTTCTATATGCAAATTATATCAAATTAATATAAAATTTATTATTTCTAATGTTAACATAAAATTATAAGTATGAAAACAAATAAATTTAATATAAATTTTAACTCCTTTTTATTTATCAAATAAATTTATTTACTTTTTAAGATTAATAAAAAATTAAAAGTTTGAAAATAAAGCGATTTAATGTAATCCTCAACTCTTTTTTATTTTTTATCAAAAAATTTATTTAACAAAAGCTTTTTAATAAAATTAATTTTTTTTTTTTACATATAAGTTGGATAAATTTATTAATAGTAAAAAACTTTACAAAAGGTAATTTAGAAATTTAATTAACAACAATAACCATTTTTATCATTTTAAAAAATTATCTACATTTGTGCTTTTATATATATCATAAAATTGTAAATATAGATTATAGATATAGATAGATTATAAATATAAATATATAAAAATCAAAATCAAAATCTTTTGTAAAAAGTAATTGTCTTATGTGGATACTTCAACTTTTTGACATGTAAAATGTCTTAGGTAAATATCACGTATCCTCTAATTAATGAATTTTATTTGATTTAACACATATTAAATTAAAAAATATTTTATTTTGACTAAATTAATTATATTTCATTTTAAATATCAATATTCTTGCCTTATATAAATTATTTACAATTAATGTACTAATTAATTTAAAAAATCAAAATTTAAATATAAAACTCATTAATCATGAATATTTTTCATATCTTTTAATCGGTATTTATTATCATATTAACCTACTAATTTGCTATAACAATTCAAAACGAAAACATAAATATATTGGGGGCTCAGATAACTTTTTAAAGACGATAGATAGAGAAATTGTTACTAATAACATATTATAATTATTAGTGTTTTACCTCATGGCTTACTTTATATATGCTTGAATTTATGGTTTCTTTCTTTTATATCATGATAAAGAAATATGTTGATATTAATTGAAATTTTTATCATAGTTGTCAATTATTTTGCTTTTTTTTTTTTTTTTTTGCTAAGCTAGATAATTTATTATAGAATAAGACAAAGAACCTCCACAGAAGGCTCAACATTGAAAAAAACCTAGGAAAACAATAACCTAGACCTCCAAAAAAAATATTCAGAAGAGCATATCCTTTGTAGTACTCCTTGGCCAAAATAAAAGCATCAGTCATCTCATTTGTTTCAAAATATCCGACTAGAAAGATGAGGACAACAAATCTTAGCAACAACTAGCAGGACATACACTGCACCAAAGTGCAATACCATCGGAACACCACTTTCTGCTCTAAGAAAACGCATCAAAACACTCATCTGTCATCATGAGTCGAGTCGGGATCTTACCTAATATTATTGAATTTTATGACTACCTAGGCCTAGCCCGACTCAAAATATAGATAGAATTTTATACTCAGGTTCGACCTGGTTATATAAACACACCAATTAGATATCTCCACACAAGCCCGTCCATATTTTTACACAAAATTATCAATCTCTTTTAAAAAAGGATCAATCCTTATTAAAGAGGATCGATCCCTCTTAAAAAAGTAATGATCTTTATTAAAAATAATCGATCCTCTTAAAAATTTATATTACTAATAGTAAAATGGATAGGGTCGGGACGGGCCTAAGCAAAAAATCTTATGTCCAAGGCCTGATCCATTTTAAAGACGCGCCCATTTTTTTTGCCAAAACTCATTTTTTTAACCTAATATTTCTGTTCAAATCCTCCCAAATATCAGAAGGATAACTGGCCCATGAACAAGTCTAATATTTAACTACTCAAAACAACTAATATTTATAGTGTTTAAAAATTAAGAATTAAAACTAATTGAGAGAGATTTAAGATATTAAAAATAAATGTAACTAATTTGGTTGATTAAGTAATTAGCTTATTATATAGGATAAAATTAAAGTGAATAATAGTATGGTATCTAATATAGTTATATTTGTACCCAAAAAAAAGTTGGCGTTACATTTCTTCAATAACAATACATACAAAATTTGATAATTAAATTTTATCTAAAAAATGAAGAAAAAAAAAACATAGTGAAAGAGAAGGCATAGGCAGATTTAAAATTAAAAAATGATAAAAAAACAAAAAAAAAAAACAAAACGATTATAAAAGAGAGCAAAAAGCCAAAAAAACAAATAGATGGAAGAAGAAAAATAAAAAGAAAAACATATGACACAATAGTTTTATGAGTAAATAAAAAATAAATTAATGGATAAGAAAAGTTAACAAACAAAATTGGAGAGCATAACCAAAACAAATAACTAAATAAATTTATAACTAATTGTTGAGAATAATATTTTACATACAACACTGTGTTGAAAACTAATTCAAATGTAAGATCAAAACATAGAAGAAATTATAATGACAATTGTTTGTTTGAAAAAATTAAGAAATATAATAGTTTGACAAAAAAATTATTTTAGTTGCAAAAAATATAGAAAGGTAGGTTAATGTTGTAAACAATTTGCAAGAAATCTTTACTAATATAAAATTTTTGACTGATTTTGGTATTACGAATTAAATGATATCAATTCAATTGAAAAAATTATACAAAAATAAAAAATAAATATTTATAGGGATATTTATATCTTTTCTATTTAAAAATTTAAAAATAAATATTTTTAAAAAGTAACAATTTTTTTAATCAATAATCATCAACTAACTTCTTCTCTTTTATTTATTTTTAATATTTTTTTTTTCTTCCATTCACATAGTAGATTTGTCTATTCTAATATAATTAATATCTGATCATTTTCTTTAAGCGGTAAGAGTTGAATTTATTATATAAACTAAATATAAATTGAGGTAAACTATCATTTTTCTTCATATCTATACACTAAATTAAAGCAATCCCCCTCAATTTGAGGGGGAATTGCTCAATAAATGCTTGCCATGTGTGGCAAGCAATTTTTTTTTTTTTTTTAAATTATTATTGTGATGAATAGAGAAAGAAAGAAAGAAAAGAGAAATAAAGAAAAGGAAAGAGGAAAAAAAAAACGAAATGAAACGAAAGAAGAAGAAGAAAAATGGTAAGAAAAAATTGTGTATTTGCGTTATTTTTTTTTTGTTATAATCGTATTAAAGGTATTATATAGATTTTAACAGATTTATGTATTCGTGTCATGTTCGTCTTATTTTTTTCGTGTCGTGTTCGTGTCGCATAATCATGTATTCATGTCGTGTCCGAAATTGTCAGGTCTAATTAGCAATATTCAAATAACTTTCAATTTTGTGTCACGTGTCATATATGATTGGTTCTTTATTTTTTTAAAAGGGTCATATTTTTTTTTATATTATTGAATTAAGAAAATACTGTATTGATAAATGATTGATAAAAATTAAAATATTAAATAATAATATAAGACTTAAGAGGGTTGATGTAAGTTAAATTTTTTTTAAACTTTACGTTTTGAATCAAAAGAAAACTATTATAATGGTTAAATGGTAAAAACTATGTTAAATAATGTTATAAGTTATGAGTTATTATATGATATATTTAATTTTTTATCATAAATACTTTTGTCTTTTTAAATAATTTACTTTTGTATTAAAATATATGTAATCTTATTTTTAACTTCAGTTTCAACAATAAAAAAATATATATATATATTTAAATATATTTAAATATGTATATGCACTATCTTATCACGCTTGCTTCCTGCATTAAAAAATAAAACTATAACAATACGCGGAACTCACCCTAGATATCAACTAAAGTAACCCCATAAATGAGGTCAAATTGGATGACTTCTGTCATCCAATTAAGTCAATTAAGAGGTTATTTTAATTTTTTTTGTAATTTTTTATTTTTAAACAATATTTTTTGTTATTTGTTTATTTTTTTTAAAAAATAAAAATTTAATTATTTAATTTGTTTATTTGTTTCTAATTATCATGTATATCTTTTTATTTTTATAATTATTTGATCAAATTAATAAACAATAATTAAAAATTTATTAAAAATAAATAATTCTTACATATTTAATTTTTATAATGAATATAAAATTACTATATTAATATGTAAAATGTCATCCAACTAACCCATAAGTGAGGTCTAATTGGATTACATGTCATCCAATTAGGCCTCAATTAAGAGGTTACTTTAATCATTTTTTTTTTTGTAATCTTTTAATTTTTAACAATATTTTTTGTTATTTGTTTATTTTAAATAAAATAAAATTAAAATTTTTTTATTTTCTTTCTAATTATTATGTATATATATTTTTATTTATATAATTATTTAATCAATTTAATAAATAATAATTAAAAAATTATTGAAAATAAATAATTCTTACATATTTAATTTTTATAATTAATATAAAAAATATGATATTAACATATAAAATGTCATCCAATTAGGTCTTCAATTTTTATTATTATTATTATTTGCTTGATTTAAAAAAAATTGAAAATACAATTATTTTATTTCTTTATTTTCTTTTTAATTATTATGTATATATTTCATTTCTATAATTATTTAACCAATTTAGTAAACATTAATTTAAAATTTAATTAAAATAAATAATTCTTACATATTTAATTCTTATAATTAACATAAAGTTATTATTCAATATTAAGGATACTTAATACTAAATTATAATATTTTTTATTTTTTTTTTTAAATTAAGACTTTTAAATGCATTTGAATTATATAATTTATAAATAAATAATTTTATATATTTAATTTTTATAATTAACATAAATTATTATATTAATATTAAGTATACTTAATACTAAATTATAATATATTTTTCTTTTTACTCTTTTTTATTTTCTTTTTTATTTTTTCTCTTGGGATCGGATTAATTACCTTCAATTACTTAATTGAAATGGATATATTATTTTATGATAACAATCCCTAATGTAACAAGGATCTTATCCTAATAAATATATAAAGCTAAAAATATATTGTAATAACCAATTTTCGTCCGGGTCGGATTCGAATCCGACCCGGACCAAGTACGAATCGGGCCTGCTATTCAGCAGGCCCAATCTGTTGTCCAGGCCCATGGGCCCATTTCCGGCCCAAACCCTTCAACCCCCAAATCAGGCCCATAAGCCCGACCCAATCAGCCAAAACCCAAACCAGGCCCACTGGCCCATTTCCCCAAACCCTACCCCTGAAACCCTAAACCAAACCCTAATCCCCTAACCAGCCCTCTGCCACCAGTCTCCCTGCCACCTCTGCCCCCCTGACAGCCCTCTGCCACACGCCAGCCACCAGACACGGCAGCCACCACCAACCCTGCACAGACACCCCAACACGCCACCACCAGCCCACACTCCACCCACACCATAAAAACCCCCAGATCAACCAAAAAAAAAGAGGGGAGGAGGAAGAGAAGGGGAGACCCCGGATTCGGATCCCCCCAGACTCCAACCCACCAAAAACCCAAAGGAGGCCGAAGCCTCGACAAGGAGGAGGCCCCTCAGCCAGCCAAAAAAAAAAAACACCAAAAAAAAAAGAAGAGAGGGGGAGGCCCGATTCGGAGACCCCCCCTCAGATTGACCCAAAAAAACCAAAACAAAAAAACCCCCCAGATCCCCCACCTCCTCCGAAACCAAAAAAACAAAAAAAAACCACAAATCAAACACCAAAAACAAAAACCAAGCAGAAACAAAAAAAAAAAGTCGAAAAGTTTTTTCTAGATCTACGGATCTCGGTGGGGATTCGGGCAAAATGGAGCCCGAATCCGAGAAGAGGAGATCCGGGCGGTTCGGGAAAGGTATTTTTGGAGTTCGCCGGCCGCCGGCGAGCGGCGGCAGGCGACGGTGGACGGCGGCCGGCATGGTGGTCCGACCACCGGATTCTGGGTTTGGGGCGGCTGAGCAGAGGGAAGTGAGAGAGAAAAGAGAAGAGAGAGAAAAGAAAAAAAAAAGGGGAGAGAAAATGAAAAAAAAAAGGGATTGGGGGGTATTTATACGGTGCCGAAACGGCACCGTTTAGGGAACCGGGTCAAGGTGACCCGCGCCTGGACCCGCGGGTCGACCCGGGGTCCGCGCGGGTCACCCATTTTAAAAAAAAATTAAACGACGTCAAAACGACGCCGTTTGGGAGCCAGGGTCCGCGCGCGGACCCGCGGGTCGACCCGGGGTCCGCGCGCCCGACCCGAAAAAAAAAAGAAAAAAAAAGAGAGAAATGCGCCAAAACGGCGTCGTTTTGTAAGCGCCGAAACGGCGCCGTTTTGCCCGAGAAGGATCCGCGCCTGGACCCGGATCCGACCCGGGGTCCGCGCGGGTCCCCCTTTGCAAAAAAAAAAAAAAAAAAAGCTGGGCCAGGCCTGGCCCAGCAGGCCAGGCCAGAACCAGGCCTGGCTCAGCAGGCCTGGTTCTGGCCAAAGAAAAAAGAAAAGAAAAAAAAGAAAAAAAGAAAAAAAAGAAAGAAGAAAAATTAAAATAAAAACTAATAATAATAAATTTAAAATAATAATAAAAAAATCAAAAATATATATATAAAAAAAATTAAAAAATAAAAAAAAATCAAAAAAATCAAAAAAATTAAAAATAAAAAAGGGAAAAAATATAAAAAATTAAAAAAATTCACGATTATCGATTTTGAAGTTTTTGACTTTTTTTTTATTTTATTTTTGATATTTTCAGGTAATTTTACGGAGATCAAAGTCCGGCATTTTGAATTTCGGATTCTCGTCATTTTTCAGGTATGATATTTTTTATATTGTTATTTTTATTTATTTATTTTTGTCTAGCATTCGACGTATTTTTATTGTTCGATTTCGATTTTGAAATTATAAAAATATTTTTTTTAAATTAATACATGTCTTTTAAAATTATTTTCGGTAAATAAAATTCTCTGAAAACGGATCTCTTTCTCGGATGGTCAGAGTATCGATCGTTCTTCGAAATGGTCCGAGTAAGAATAATAATCGAAACACTATCGAAAGTATCGGAGTGATTCGGGAATTACTCTTACATAGATAATTGTTTTTATTTCGGAAATAATTATTAAAAGCATTTTAATTTACCTTTCAAAAAAAAAAGTTTTTAATAAATACGAATAACCGACGACGGAATTCGAAGGATGTCACGGTAGTGATTCCTAAGATATCTTGAGGTGCGAGAATTTCGTTAAATATCACCACGAGTGGTGGGAATGTTTAGCGACATGCTCGATACAAAATTTCGTTTTCGTTTTAAAATAAAAGTGGAAATAATCAAAATAAAAAATGAATAAAGAGCGAATGTTTATTGCGCTCGATATTTTGCCATGCTCGTGTTTTTAATATTACGATTCGCATGTTTAATTTTATAGTTATATGTTAAGCCGTATGCATCCGATATTTAAATATTTGCATCATACGCATCTGAATAAAAATGGATGTAAATTGCCGACGACGGAATTCGAAAGATATCACGGTTGTGGTTCTTGAGATGTCTTGAGGTGAGAAGATCTCGTTAAATACCACCGAGAGTGTCGGGAATATTTAATGAGTATTTTCGATAATAAATTTATGTTCACTTTCGATTTTTAAAAAAATAATTCAAGAAAATCCAAAAAATAATAAACATGTTTTTTTAAGAATAAAAAAATAAAAGAGAATTATTTTTAAATACCGATGTTAAATCCATTAAATCAAGATTAAAGATAACACGTGATCAAGTGGTACCGTTTTCTAAACGGGCGTTGCGGGGGTGCTAATCCTTCCCCTCACGTAACCGACTCCCGAACCCAAATTTGTTTTTACTCTGGTTCAAAGCGCGGACTTCAAAATTGGTTTTAAAAAAATGCTTTAATTAATTTTAAAATACTTTTCTAAAAACCGGTTTTAATAGGTGGCCAATCACACCTAGCAAAAAAGATTGGTGGCGACTCCATTTTTTGTTGTTTTCAAAATTCGTCGTAGCGGTCCGAAAAAACCGTTATGACATATATAAAGCTAACAGAAAAATGAGCATGTCAAGTTAGGGTTGAAAATTAAAAAACATATTCAATGAATTGCAATATTTGAAGTATGTTGATTTTGATGATATGATATCTTGCATTGTCTTATTTTATAAAAACAACAATAATAATAATAATTATTATTATATAATAATAATCTCGTACGTTCATTAAACAATAACATTAATTTTGTAAGTCATTATTTTCAATTTGAAATATAGATAGTCAAAACTCAATTAAAACTAAAGTAATGAATAAAAAATTGGATTGAAGATTAAATTAGTGAAATTTTAAAATAAATTGAATATTAAATATATGATTTTAATATAAATAAGTATTCAATATAATAAATAGTTAATAAAAATATACATTAGTTTAATGATATGATTTTTAATATATATATATATATACATATAAGAGGTTAAAAATGTTCAAATCCATCCCTTGCAAACAAAAATAATAAAAATAATAAAATTAACATAAAACCAGCTGTATCGATTTAATACGATTATTTGCCGATTGAATCGATTTTTATTGATTCAATAAAACATTGGTTCTTCGATACTTATCGGATCGGACAAATCTTCGATTCTTGGTAAAACCAATTTGATCAATCGATTTAATCCGATTTTTTAACACTGAATTAAAGTAGTATAATTTGAAAATTCTATATATTATCTATTAATTTTGTCTTTTTTAAAGAAGTATGATTGTTTTCAAGAAAAAATTATCTCATATACTGTTAGTAGAGTTTTTAAAGTTTATAAACAAGTTAGTAGGATAATGTATACTCTTTAGGATATATTAAAAAAAATAAAATATATGATAATTTCTTAATCTGTTTGTAAAATTAAAAATTATATTGCTAATATATTAAAAATGAACTCTTGTTTTCAATGTCTCAAGTTAATTGTGGATAATAAATGATATTAAATCTCACATATTTGATTTTTTTTTTTTTGCCAACAAACATATTTGATTGTTTGAATTTTAAATTTAAATAACCTATTTTTTATGAGATTTAAATAACATATTTATCAAAAATGCAAAAGAACAAAAATCCTTCTAAACAAATCATCATGCCAATTGCCAAGTCAGTATATCCACGCATGTGGCAAGTCGCGACTCGAATTTTTTTATTTTTATCTAAGTTTGATTTTGAATGGCATTGGATCGATTTTTTGATTCGATTTATTTTTTAAAATAATAATATAAAATTAAAAATCATTTTTATAAATAGATTTAAATAAAAAATACTTTTTAATAGGTGAAATGAGATTCAAATTAGATCGATTTAAATCACTAAAATTTTTATTTAAATCCGATTCAATACGAATATGATCGGACAGGTTAATCGAGGTAAAAACCCTTGCGAAGCTCAAAGACTCCAAACCTCAGGTTCGGCTCATAACCTAAGACTCCAAGCACCCGAATCTCCGCTTCGGATCTTATTCAAACTGTCCCTATTTTCTTTTCTGTTGAAAAATATAACTCCGAGCATCGAAGCTTCATAAATTTCAATTCTCCTAATAAAAAAAACCCTAATATATTATTTTCCTTTTTATTTGTAGCTTCCAGTTTCTGAATTCGAAAGGTCTTAGCTCTTTTCTAATTTATTAATCTCATCAATTTTAAGATCCTTTAAAGAAATTTATGAATTATAATTGAATTTTTTTGGAATTGTTTATTCTTTAATGCAGAAACCAATGGTTGATCAATAAAGATCGCTTCTTCACGAGCTCAAGAATGGTAATGTAGGCTTTGATCCGTGTGAATTGTTCCCATTAAGGTTAGTTTTGATCAAATATCAATTTAGTTTCAGGTTTTACAATTACAATTTGTTGTACTTAATTTATAACTTTTTTATGATAAAATTGATTTTTTAATTTTACTTTAAATCAATTTTATAGTTTCGTTTTGTTTTGAACAGTTAATTGATTTGTTTTTGAGCTGAAACCATGGCGCAGAGTAATTGGGAAGCAGATAAGATGTACTTAAATGTTCTTTCAGAAAATGTATTTTAATTTTAGTTTAATTGAGTCCTTAATTTTGTTTTCTTTTATGTTTTTTTTTGTTGGTAGGCTTGATGTTTATATATATGATTATTTGGTAAAGAAAAAATTGCATGCCACTGCAAAGTCCTTCATGACAGAAGGGAAAGTCGCCCCGGATCCCGTAGGTAAGAATTGGCTTTGAATATGTATAAATTCTGTTAGTTAATTGATGAAATTGTGTGACAGAAAATTTTTTATGTGGAAAGGAAATATGGAGTTTTTATACGAATCTGTTTTAGCCTAAGTTACATGGATCTTCATTTTACCTTAAACTACTATGTCTTACACTTCTTGGACACTTTAAATTTACATCGGTATGACACTTAGATTCTTAACATTACTGTAAAAATTGCCAAAAGGGGCATTCCTATGTCAGATACCCAATCCCAAGTCCATGTCCGATATTAGATGGGAGAAAAGTGTTTTGATTTAGTTTTCAAATTAATGATGGTGATTTTTTCTTTGAAATTAAAGGTTAAACTTGATTCTAGTTGCTTGGTTATGTTGTAATCAGTAGTTCAGTACATCATATTGTTGGTAGAGGGAATTTAGTTTGAGTAACTGATTCATGTAGAACTTGCTTATTTATCCAGCAATTGATGCTCCTGGTGGGTTTCTTTTTGAGTGGTGGTCTGTCTTTTGGGACATATTTATATCAAGAACAAATGACAAGCATTCAGAGGCTGCTGCAGCATACATAGAGGTGGCTTGTTACAACTTTAGCTAGTATTGTTGTAAATTCTTTTCAGTAGTGCAATTTATACTGATTGTTTTCAAACTGTTATGGTATTACGTACAGGCACAACAAATCAAAGCAAAGGAGCAACAACAGCTGCAGATGCAGCAGTTGCAGCTGATGCGTCAAGCTCAGTTGCAGCGTAGGGATCCTAGTCATCCTTCTATGGGTGGTCCTGTAAATGCTAGTGCATTGGCAGCAAAAATGTATGAAGAGCGCATGAAACAACCAAATGCAGTGAATTCAGAGACGTCCCAGCCACTTCTTGATGCTAGGATGGCCCTCTTAAAATCAGCTACAAATCATCCTGGGTAAATATACTTGTAAATTTTAGATCAAATGTTTTCTTTTAGTGTAATGAACCCTTTTCTGGTTAATGACACACAAAAACTGTCTTTGACGCAGTCAGTTGGTTCAAGGAAACCATGGAAGTGTAACTGCAGCATTGCAGCAAATTCAGGCATGGACTCTAGAAATTGCTATATCTATGCTACTTGGATAAATATTTTCCTGCATTTACTGCAACATTTTACAACCTCACTATTATACTCTTTCAGTTTGGTTGAACTAATGACTCATATATGTATATATATTTCTCCTCGCAGGACATTAAAGGTGAAGTGAACTTGGGTGGTACACAGAGATCCATGCCTATGGATCCTTCCTCAATTTATGGACAGGGAATCATGCAGTCGAAACCTGGAATAGGAAATACAGGTAATTATAACTAATGGTGTTATATTCTGTTTGCACGTTTCACCCTAAGGGATACTAATGAGTTTCATTTCCATAGCCCAAACTTCTCATTAAGTATCTTTTTTCATGGATTTATAGGTTTAGATACCGTTATGTCATTGCTATTCAGCCTCAACAGGAACATGTATTGTTTGTTTCATATACAGACCATCTTATCTTTCCTCACATACTAAGTCATGTGCTTCTCTAAAGTTATATAATATGATCCCTAAAATTCAATAGAAAAGCCAGTAGGCGAGGTGTTTGTTTGTTGGCTACTGCTAATATGCTTAGTGCTGCTGTAACTTAAGATGATTGGGTGCTTCTCTAGTTTGGCTCTGCCGAGTGCTAAATCTATCTACTACAGAAAACACTGCATGAAGTTGCTGTTTCTATTTTTGTCAAGTTCGTTTCTCTTTTGAGATGAAAGCAACATATCTAATAACTTTGGCTCTGTGTTTTATTAAGTCAAGACATTTGTGTAGATATTCTTATACTTCCATGTTACTTTTCTTCTTTAAGGTTTGAACCCTGGAGTCGGTAGCCTTCCGTTGAAGGGTTGGCCATTAACTGTAAGCTTTAAACTGGACTTCTGTCCTTAATATTTATTTTCCTTATCTGAGTGGTTGTCCTTAACTGACTCTTAACTAATTTTACAGGGCATTGATCAAATTCGGCCAAGTTTAGGTGCACAAGTGCAAAAGCCATTCCTACAGAACGCAAACCACTTTCAGCTTCTGCCACAGCAGCAACAACAACAGCTCTTAGCACAGGTCCAGACACAAGGAAATCTGGGCAGTTCACCTATGTACGGAGATATGGATCCTCAAAGATTTTCAGGATTATCTCGAGGCACCTTAAATACAAAAGAGGGCCAGCCAACTGCCAACGATGGATCTATAGGGTCTCCAATGCAATCAACCTCATCAAAAGTAAGGTTTCCCTTCCAGAACCATTTATAACTGTTGTATTACTTCCTATATTTCGTGTTCAGAATAAAAAAGAAAGTGCAAAAGGTGCAGTATAGAGAAGTTATAGTATCCTGCAATCTTGTTAATGGATGAGATATGTATGCATGTCTTTCAATTTCACATTCAAGAGAAAAAAAATAAATTGTCTCAGTATATACTTGAGATGGTGTATTGTCATACCATCTGCCATGCCTTTATGTAACCAAGATAATATGCATGCCATTACTCTTCTACATGTGACTTCGGTGTTAGGTGAATATTTTATACTTTTTATCTGTAACTTTATGGGGCCAACTTTATTTTGTGTATGGTATTATAATGATGGTTGCACTAGTTCAGTAGTTCTTTACCGATCCTAAATTTTGTTAAGAATGGCCAATGCTCTTTGTGCTTAGTTTCCTCTGAGCCTTTTTGTGGTTGTTCAGCAGATGAGCATGCCACCAATAAGACAATCTTCCTCTCAACAAGATCCACCGCAAGTGCAACAGGTTGAGCTTACTTCTGTTTTGTTTCTTGGTTATCACAATGTTTCTTGCTACCATATGCTGCCAGCTAATCTTCATACAGATTCACAGAAATTTATGATGGGAATATTTCCTGATGCTTTATCTTTTTTCCCCTACTTGTTCTGTAAATTGACGACTATTCCTTGTATGGTGTGTTAGAATAACCGGAAAAGAAAAGGGCCTTCATCTTCTGGACCTGCTAATAGCACCGGGACTGGAAACACAGTGGGCCCTTCCCCTAACTCTCAGCCATCAACCCCATCAACTCATACACCTGGTGATGGAGTAGCTATCGTGGGAAATATGCAGCATGGTAGTAGCATGTCAAAAAATTTGATGATGTATGGGTCTGATGGAACAGGTGTTATTGCATCATCAACCAACCAGCTGGTAAGTAATCCTAATTTATAGCCAACCCACGGATGTTTAGTGAACGTTTTGAATCTGCAATATTAAGAAACCCAAAGCATTCATGCAGCTTGCACAAAATTTTTGGATGCCAAATTGGTATGAGTACTCAGTGTTGTTATATGCACGTGCAAATAGTCATTTGGTCTATGGAAAGCAAGTGAAGTTCTAAATTTGATGGTCCCCATCTTATGACCATGATTATGTGCATTCTTGTCAATCTACCAGGCATGACCATTTTCTTCTAGTTCTTGTTGTTGTCAGAGTTAATTAACCTCCAAATAAATTGCTTGTTATCAACTTGTTCCAAAAATGATAAATAAGTAATAAAAAAAAAAAGCTTATATTCAACATTCTATGGTTTGGAGAATATAAGCTTGAACATCTTTCTTTTTCCAATATCCGAAACCAGAATGGCCTTCTCATCGCATTTCATGCACTAGGACTGACAATTATTGGTGGTAATGTTGGTCACTGATAAGTTTTTGTGAATATCCTTGCTTAATGTCTTGAGAGTGATGTGGTGTAAATGTTTAAGCATTGCTTCTGTATCTTGGCTGAAATATTGATGCCATAGCTGTGACAAGGATGGAGACACATTATCCCTTTGCACCAACAATATGTGTTCTATGGAAGTTGTTAAGAATTTTGTATAACTTGTTTTTAATTATTTGAATTTGTTGTTTTTGTTTGAATGGTTAAGGATGAATCTAGTTATTGTAATACAGCATTTTACGGTATTCATGCCAGTGTTTATTCAGGAGCTGCTCTTGCTGTAATATTGAAAATATCTGGGGTATGTTGGTACTTTTGAGTTGAACTCTGGTACAGGTGGCTTTGTTCTATTTCGTAGGTCAATAATTTGATGTCTTAAGGGTTTTGAGGCTATGAAATGATCCTAATACATCTCTTTGAAGAATATGGCAAGATTGAGCATTTCTACATGAAATCAAGTTTCATTAGCGTTTTGTTTCTTTATCTCTAGTTGCTTTTTACTTCTTTCTCTTTCTTACTACTTAAGATTCGAATTTAACTCAATATTCAGATCAAGCAAATAAACCTAAAATAGCCCTGTTTCTGCACTATTATTCTTCCATATTTGTAATTGTACTTAATCTTCCTTGCCTTTTCTCATGCTACGCTGCACTTAATTTCCTGTCAGAATTGAAGCATGTATCTCAAGTGTAGCCTTGGATAAGTCATTTCAAAAGCCTGTTTATGATGTAACTCCTAATTGCAGGAAGACATGGAACATTTTGGAGATGTTGGCTCCTTCGATGACAATGTAGAATCTTTTCTCTCACATGATGATGGAGATGGAGGGAATTTGTTTGACACCTTAAAACGAAACCCATCAGAACATGCTACTGAGACTTCAAAGGGTAATATATGATCTCATGCTTTCAGCACTCTTATTCTTCAAGTTGACCTCAGCAATGAATCTTTTTCTGCATTTAAGGTTTTGGCTTCAATGAAGTTGGGTCAATACGTAAAAGCAATGGCAAAGTCACCTGCTGTCATTTCTCTTCAGATGGAAAGCTATTGGCCAGTGCTGGGCATGACAAGAAGGTATAATGCATTGCAGCATACAAGGAATGTATTTTCTTTATGTAGCACACGCCACATAAGTTCAAATTATGAATTATTGTTATTATATTGACTGTTTTATTTTCATAAATGATGTGGCTGTGTGATGCCATTCTTCTTTACCTTGGATCCTCAGCAGAACGGTTGCGAGAATATTTATAATCAATCAAAAAAATGGACTTAAATGGAAGTATGGAATAATGATGTGCTTGCTTGTCAATTTCCTGTCAGTAGGCTGTTCTTTGGAACATGGAAACTCTGCAGACTGAGTGCACACCCGAGGAACACACTCATATTATAACTGATATTCGCTTCAGACCAAATTCCACTCAGCTGGCAACATCTTCTTTTGATACAACAGTGCGAGTGTGGGATGCTGCACAAGTATAACTTCTAGCTCTTTTCTTCTTCTTTTTGTTTATGTGTGTAATTCTCTCTTACCGGCCCCTTTTGCCTGTTCCTTTTGTGTCAGTCTTCCTTCAGGTTTTTATATAGACTGCGACACTTTGCAACTGTTGTCTGTGCTGAATTAATGCTCACACCATTAAACCTGACATTGTTTTCTGGAAGACAAGAAGCAAAATTCTTACCATTATAGAAAAGATTTAGGATTCTACTTCGTTGAAATATCGATGAATATTATGGTTTACATATCAGGGGTACTTATATTTGACCATTTTTGCAGCCAAGTTATTGCGTCTGGAAATGTACAGGGCATACAGCACAAGTAATGTCCCTTGATTTCCACCCTAAGAAGAATGAACTTTTCTGCTCTTGTGATGGCAACAGCGAGATTCGCTTCTGGAACATCAATCAGTATTCTTGCACCCATATCTCCAAGGCTATCATTTTAAACCCTTGAGCTTTTTTGTTTTTTAAGTACTGCAGGTTCTTTTGGTTATGAAGTTTTTCTTCTCAATTATTTTCACTAATTGAAGCAGGGAGGCAGCACTAATGTCAGATTTCAACCAAGAATAGGACAATTCCTAGCTGCAGCAGCAGATAATGTTGTGTCTATATTTGATGTAGAGACTGACAGAAGAACACACTTATTGCAGGTAGAAATATTGTTAAATTCGTAAATTTTGGAAAGGAAGAATTTACCTCTTTCATCGGTTTTGGATAATCAATTTCGATAGTCTATGGTTTCATCTGGAGTTATTTTTTGACACTCAGGGACACAACACAGAGGTACACTCTGTTTGTTGGGACACAAATGGAGATTTTTTAGCATCTGTCAGTCAAGAGTCTGTCAGAGTGTGGTCACTGTCCTCGGGAGAGTGCATTCACGAGCTCAATTCCAGTGGAAACAAGTTTCATTCTTGTGTTTTTCATCCTAGCTTTCCTGCTCTCTTGGTCGTTGGTGGCTATCAGGTGCCATTTCTTATTATTATGGTGATATATCAGGAACTAATCGATATCATTGCCATTCGTTTTACCCTATGTTACTCGGATTCGGGTGTGAGTGTCGGACACGGGTATGTGTCCGACGCGGGTATGTTCAATCTTTTCTAAGATTTTCATGTATTTGGAGGATCATATCCCTGTATTCATGTCCGGATATGCGTCGAATACGGATACTTAAAGAAAGATAAAGAGTCGGAGCAATATAGGTTTTACCCACTCTTTGACTCGATATTCTTGATGGTTTGATGGGCTTTATTCCATTTCGTGGATAGCTGTCTATTTATTTTGGATACGATACGAAATCTTTTTTACCGTAATCGTTCTATGACATATCTCATTATCACTGATTTCCTTTTCTGTTTTGTGTTGTTCCCTTTAAACTTACCTTTTGCAGTCATTGGAGTTTTGGAACACGGCTGAGAATAAGTGTTTGACGATTTCAGCTCATGACTGCGTGATTTCGGCCCTGGCACAGTCACAAGTAACAGGGATGGTTGCCTCTGCCAGTTATGACAAATCTGTTAAAATCTGGAAATAACCCCCACCGGCTTTGAGCTCGATCCGATCCTCCAGTAACGAGGCTGCTGTTTTCTTTAATTCTCAACAGCAGCAGACGTTTATGGAGAGGTAAAAGAAATGCAATATCCACGACATATTTTTCATTTGATATGATTTTTTCCGTTGATCATCAATGGCGGCTTTGCAATGCTGGTTTGTCATAGCTAGGTTATTAGGACTCGGGTGTGAGTGTCGGATACGGATATGTGTTCGACATGAGTATGTTTAATTTTTTTTAAGATTTCCATATATTTAAAGGGTATTTAGAGAATCATATTTCCATACACATGTCCAAATATATGTCGAACATGTGTCGGATACAAATACTTAAAAAAAATGGAAAGTCGGAGCAACGTACTGTCGGAGTGCTATGTTTGCTCAATTTGTTGAACGACTGTTAATTTTGTTCTGGCTTGGCGATTATTCTTTATATAGAAGAGATTTGTTTCAGGTTTTGGACATTTTTGTATAGCCACTAGAGTTTACTTACTAGTTACTAAAAAAGTGTGAGATAATTTGACAAATAAAATAAAGGAAAATATCCTTATGTTAGAAGAGTCTCAAAATAATGGGCATGGCAGCTCCTGTGGTGTTCAAAAAATTTATCCTTAATATATAAAATAGTTTTGCCTATCTTCTTATTCATCTTTAAATCAAAATATCAAAATTTTTTCCAATTTATATTACCAACTTATGTATTAGACTTGTTTGGTGGAGTTACTCGTTGGATTTAACAGGTTTGATTCAATTCGGATCGGATTTAAAATAGAATATTTTCAATTCGGATTGGCTTGGTTTAGATTACTATTTAATTCATAAAAAAAAAATTATTTAAATTTAATTATAAAATATATAAATAAAATTAATTTTTTTAATATTTTAATATTTTTTAAATAATAAAATGGATTTCTCGGATCCATTGGATCGGAACTTGAACAAACAAAATTTATTGTTATCCGAACTTGACCCGACTCAATCTTGTCTAAAGATGTAATCGAGTCGAGCAGAGGTCAAGCACTAAGAAGTTTGAGCTCAACTCGAAACTTGCGGTTTGAAATTCGAACTCGATCGAGCTTTATTTTTAAAGCTCAAGCTTGATTCGAGATAAAATTCAAACTACTCAAGTTCACTCAATTAGTTTCGTTTACCTAGTAAAAAGAAATGAGCTTCATTCGTATGCTCAACTTCAAATTCAATTATGTGCTCAAGTTCGAATTGAGATTTTTTTTTCAATATTAATTAAAAATAAAATTATATATATAAAAAAAATAAAGAAACTTGATTAGACTTACAAGCTACTCGAGTTGGACATTAAAATACTCGAATTCGACTCGCTCGAGCTGCTTGAGCTCGAGCTTAGCTCGACAATGACCGAACTGAATTTCTAGTTTTTTTCAAACTGAACTCAAATAGCTTACGAATACAGGTATCTCATTTACACCTTTAACCTTATTCACATATCTATAATATATCATTTTTTGTTTTTGTTTTTTTAACTCATAAATAAAAAAATAAAAACATAAAAAGTATTTATAAAAAAAAAATAAAAAATTGTGGAAGTAGAGCGTGAAAGGGACGGGCCTGAGTCAAAATTTGACCGGGTAGGGCCCAGTAGGCCAGCTCATAACATAAGGCAAAGGCCCCCTCCCTCCCTCCCTCCCACCAAGTTGTGGTTGTCGCCTCCTACTTCTAACCATTATTATTTTTGCCCTTTCCTTTCTCTTTCTGTTTCAGAAAAATGGAAAAAGAAGAGAAAACTAGCGTTAATATCGATGAAACCCTAATAGAAACAAAGAAAGAAGAAAACCTAAAAGAAGAAGAAGAAGGAGAAGCAACCAATAACCTTCCCCATGAGGAATTTCCTCACGAGTTCCAATGTTGCGTTTGCCTGTCAGTTTTTTTTTATCCCTTTCTCCTCCTTTTTAATTTATAATTACGCCTTATTTTTCTTCTTTATATCTTCTTTTCCTCGTATATTCGCATAATTGTTTCGAATCTGTCATCAAATGTTCTAAAGATTATGTATATGGGAGGGAATGTAAAATTATCTGAGAATAATTTTATTCGAGGGATGAAATTATTTATAAGTTTTTTTAATATTTTTTTAGAGTTTAATTGTAAATTTTTAGAAATTTAGGAATTATAACTGCAATTTTTAGGGTTATATATATATATATATATATATATATATATATGCTACTTCGAATTTATGTTGGAATATAGGATTTAGCTTGTAAGCAATTCTGTAGCTTTGATATTATTGAATTATTATTGAAGTTTGAGACTTTGACTTTGCCATTTTGGTGATTTGAAATTTTATATCAATATTAAGTTGCTTTTGTCTCTTTTTGGTTCCGTATAATAATTTAGCTAGGAATAAGATATTGTTAGATAAATTTTGGAAAAACAAGCTTAGGTAAAGGTTGATAGCATCTTAGCGGATATTTGGTGGCTGTAGCCTATGTTGCTCCGACTCTTCATTTTTCTTGAAGTACCCCTATCCCACACCCATGTCCAATGCATATCCGGACAAGGGTATGGGGATATGATCCTCCAAGGACCCTCCAAATACATAGAAATCTTGGAAAAAAATGAACATACCCGTCTCCGACACTCACACCCGAGTCCGAGTAACATAGGCTGTAAATTTAACCTCAGCTCAATTTATTGGTCTGTCTAAGTAATGAATTCTTTGAAAATTGAAAGGAGCTTATGTTTATGGAGATTTATCTTCAATATAACAATAAACTTGCCAAAAGTCAACTCTGGGAATTCCACATCTCTCTGTCTTCTAACGTATTATATGACCCCTAAGCTTGGTATTGGAAGCAACTTCATGGTTTTTAGTGGCTAATCAGTAATCACTTGAAGAAAGCGCACCTGTTTCAGAACATGTGAAATTTAATAAAAATGTGGATATCATTAATTTCTGTCATAACTTGTTTACTTCATTGCTGTGTTCTTTCATTACTTGTCATAACAACATATAAATCATTCTTTTCATTATGCTTCCGAATTTTTTTCAAGTTTTTTTGGGGAATTTATAAGCGAAAAAGAATCATAGATCTATCAATGAGCAGAAGTATAGTTTAGTCACCAATCTTATATGGTGTACTAATTGTTACAATTTGGGTGTACTTTGTAGTTATTAGTTTATTGAAGCTCTTTTCCTTGGTTACCTGTTTGAAGGTGATTTTCTTTTGTGTTTCAGGGAACTCCTTTACAAGCCTGTTGTATTAGGTAAGCAGGCAATATGTTCAACTAAGTTTTGATATGTTATTTTTTACTTGTAAGCTGCCTTTACTTTCCATATTTGCAGCCTGTGGCCACATGTCATGCTTCTGGTGTGTCTACAATGCAATGAATCATGTTCATGAGTCCAATTGCCCCATTTGTCGGTGCCCATACAATCATTTCCCAAGTGTCTGTCAGTTGCTGCATTTTTTGCTCCTGAAGTTGTATCCTATAGCCTATAAGAGAAGGGAAAGACAAGTGAGAGGTACCTTTCTTCTTTCTCTTCTTCTTTAAGTGCTAACAAATCTGTTAACGAATTATATTTTGGCAAGAAAAAAATTACTTTTATCATTTTTAGTCAATTGACCGAATCTTCTGAAAGCTTTAGTGAAGTTTTTAAATTTCTAGGTGGTAGAAATGAGGTTATTGTGATAGGGACTTAATCTATTCTACCTAGTAGCAAAAAATAATGTGGTATGATGAAGTTCAACTTTGCTCCAAAATACTTCAGATACTTATGCGCTGATTGATTATGTGAATTGCCAAGCTATTTGCATATTACTAATTTGCTCCTGTAAAATCAGATTTTCTTTTATTCTTCTTATTATCAGCTGGGGAAACTTTTTTTTTTAGATGTTGTGATCAGTTTCATTATTTACTTTGGTGCTCAATTCTCAGTAATTCTGTGAATTTTACATGAGAAAGAATTGCTTCCAATCTTGATAAGAGCCATCAGACTATTAATTTTGATTCTTAAGTATTATCCATTGACACCCCCTGCCTCTTCAAGAGTGGGAAAATGATGATACTTTGTTTGTTTTGAATCTTTGATGTGTTATATACCAATATCTTTTATTTTCTTGTTTCCTTGTTCAGAAGAAGAGAAGAGAGCTGGCCACTTCTCACTTCAATTTGATCAAAATTTACTTGAACCAAAGCTTTGTGAGAATTCAGATATTTTGGGGAATAACCACACCGTTGCTCATCTCCAAACGGACTTGCATTCAGAAAGTTGTTCTAAGGATTCGGAATCATCCTCATTCAGAGATTCACCAAAAACAACTATGCAGGATGAAAATGGCATACCAATTAAACCAACGACATTTTCGAAAAACCATGAAGTTGCTGCAAATGCATCCGACCAAGGAAAGACTTGGCTAAGCAATGATTTTGAGCATAGAGATCAAAAGGTGGTTTCTGTTGCTGATTTACTCTGTGCTGCATGCAAGCGGCTGCTCTTTCGACCTGTTGTTCTCAATTGTGGCCATGGTAGTTGATATTTTTTTTTTATTTGTTGTCTCAAAAGTTAAATGGTTAGAGGATATCATTGTTGACCACGTATTTTTGTCTCTTCTTTGGTGCAGTATATTGTGAATCTTGTTTTGTTATTCCAAAGGATGAAATGCTTAGGTGTCAAGTTTGTAAAAGCTTGCAACCAAATGGATTTCCAAATGTTTGTTTAATTCTAGACCATTTCTTGGAGGAGCAGTTTCCTGAGGAATATTCAGAAAGACAAGGGGCTTTACTCAAAGAACACAATTGTCAGTATCCTACTCTCAGAATCATTTATGATGTTTATATATATTGTTTATTTTGACCATCAATTACCTTAGGGTGCTTTGATCATTTTAACTATTCTTCATGCCTTACGAAAAGATTCAATTTGAACCATATTTTCTTTTTTTCTTGGTTTCTTGTGGGAACTTTATAAAGAGCTATTAACTTACTGGGGTTTATGATTTAATATGTAATTTAGCTTGGAGGCTTCTTTTTCTCTTCAAGTAAGAGGTTTAACTAACCTGTTATAAGCATATTAAAAGACATATTTAAAATACAAAATTTTCCATCGTATAATTTGTCCTTGTCAAACCAAATGTACTACTACCTTGTGCAGTCATGATATTCATCAACTTGACTTGGTTGTGTTCAACTTTTTCTCTTCTCATGAAAGGATGCTAATGAAACTCTCTAAAAATGTTCTATTTAATTCCTTTGTTTTTCTTTTTTCTTGTTCTCAATTGCAACATTTTTAATGGGTTACATATAAGAGCCACCTACGCCTACAGCCACACATGTTCATATGCATGTCTGTAATGAGAGCATTTTCATTTTTTGGTCAATCCATGGTGCATTTCCCCAAAACTGCAACTGAGCACATTATGCCACGCAAATGTAACAATGATACAGGAGTGGAAGAGCAAAATAATTAATTAACACCTGCAGCTGCTTGGGCCTTTCTTGGCTCTCTGTCTCTCAAATGCACATGCATGTACACACAAAAAAGTTCTGGCTTTAATAGTTGAATCTTTTCTTAAGAAAAAAAAAAATCTAGAGTTTGTCTTCTTTTTCATACATTCTTAACCTGACAACTATGTGTGTATGAATATATTATTTTCTGTCAGTGATGCTTCGCAAAGGCTTGAACTTCATATACCTTTTTGCTTCTTTGTCTTGCTTTTTTATTTATGGATTAACTCATTTCTGCCATTAAATTTGAGCTCAGGTTCAATACAAGCTCAACGACATGCAAACCGGGCGACATCAATTGCTACTGATGTCTACTCGTCATGGTTTTTCGGCAATGGGCCAAAAGTTCATGTTGCAGTGGGCTGTGATTATTGTGGGGTAAGTTCGAGTTGAAATTCAGTAATTTGCACCAAATTAGCTTAATAGGTTTCCACAAGAAGAAACATTATTTAAGACCTATGATATTCCTTTTTATTGATCTCATTATTAGTATGAAATGAGCAACTCTTTTATTAGAAAGGGTTTTTCCTTTTACTATTAGAAAATGTGAAACATTCATTCGATGTCATCTACTATAACTGATTTTCGAAAAAAATATCGATCTCCCCTCTTTGTCCCTCTAGTTACATGATCAATATTGTAATTTCAAGTATCACTTACAGGTTGAGATCTATAAATAGTCATTCTTATCATAGCCTATAGTTAGATTAACATTCTATAATTGTCTCGTGTTGACCAATTTTAAACATAAAAAGTTCTTCTAGGTTAGGTTGAGTTAATTTATTGTTTACTTGTGGTGGTATTATATGCGTTTACCAAAAGAGAGGAGATCCATTTGTTAATATAAACTGATTTTCCCGTGACTAAGAAGGTCGATTTATTACGTTGATGATCTGGCAGTTATTTGTCTTTTTCCGACATGAATTTGGACTAGGATTACAAGAAGCCTTAGAGTGATTGATAACTATATTTGAAAATCAAGGGAAATTTTTTCTAGTTTTTAAAACAATTACTAGTAATAACGATAAACTTAAAGAGCTGAGGGTAGACGATGAAAGAGGATTTTCCAACATTTAGGATCTAAGAAAAATGTATTTGAAACCTATGTTACTCGGACTTGGATGTGAGTGCCAGACACGGGTAAATTCAATTTTTTTCAAGATTTTCATGTATTTAGAGGGTCCTTGGAAGATTATAGCCTCATACCCATATCCGGATATACGTTGGATACGGATACTTCAAGAAAAATGAAGAGTTTGAGCAACATAGTTTGAAACAAAATGGACATCATTGTAAGACGCCAAGTCTTTTTACATGATCCAGAGCAAACTCCGGAAAATCTCTTTTATCATCTTTGATGCAACCTTAGATGAGCAAAATACGGGTTGTTGGTATATCATTTTGCAATTGCACACTGTATGTGTATGGTTGTTTATGTGCTGTGGTTGGAAAACACATTTATTGAATGCCAATTTCTTACATTTGTTGCAGATGTCTCCAATAATTGGGGAGAGATACAAATGCAAAGACTGTGTGGAGAAAATAGGTTTTGACCTATGTGAATCATGCTACAAAGCTCCGGCTAAGATCCCGGGCCGATTTAATCAGCAGCATAAACCAGATCACGAGTTTGAAGTTGTACAGCCTTTAAGCATACGCGACCTTATGCTCAGGCTGACCTCCGAACAATCTGATAATGATGATGATGGCTCCGATGATGCTCCACCGGAACAACATACGGATGACGCTTCTCAAACTCCGGCGTTGTTAGCTGGTGTTCTTCAACCGGATGAAGGTGATGATGGTTCTCAAGAGACTGAAGATATTTCTCCTTTGATTTTTTCAGTTGATGTCTCATTGGGTCAAGAGGATGAGTCTGATGATCCAAGTGAGGATAATATTGCATCAGGTTTGACTTGAACCTAAACGCAATTGTGCAGTTCTTAATCCATATTCCATAATGGTAATAAATTCTTGTTTAGATTTTATACCTAAAATGCCTTCTTTTGAGTTAAAAGATACCAGAATCCTGACAAGTTTTTTCTTTTAAAAAAATATATATCTCATTTTTATTGAATATAAATTATAATTTTTTTTTATTCCAATTTTTTTATTTTTCTTTATTTAATTTCTAATTAAAACATGAATTAAATATCAAATTACTTTTAAATTTTGAATATTTTTATTGCTTTTAATTATAAAAATAATATTTGAAATAATTATTTTTATTACAATTATTCAATTATATATATTTTAAAAGTAATCCACACAAAACGGGACCCTCATTTCACCCATTGTTAGTCGTAGCACAAGCGACAAAAGCAAAGCTAGTGATACGTTGTTTTGGGGATGTACCTCCGTCGAGATTGCAATTTATCAAGGAAGCACTGTCTTCGTTTATCCATTTTATCTGAATTCTCTCAAGTCCGAGTTATTTATGCTTGAATAATTACTCATTGCATCTTTCTTTCACCCATTTCGATTACTTTATCATGTCAGCCGGAGCACATTGCCTACTGCTACATACGCCACTTCGAAGCATGTCTCAGTTGAGGCCACCATTTCCTTGGGAAGTATACTTCCCAATTACTTTTTGACTGATTTCCTTCGAGTGTAAGTGATTAGTTAACTCCCAATTCATTATCCTCACACCGGTTCCAGGTTTTTTTTATTTGAATACTAATAAAAAAAATTTATTTATCAAAATGCCGAACATCTCAACTTATTTATCAAAATACGTCAGTTTTTTACCCGTTGGAAAGTCGCCATATGATATGACGATTTTTCAACTGTAAAATGGCAACTTTTGTGTTTCATTTGCAAAGAATTTTGCAATTTGAACAAGGGAAGTCGCCATATCATATGGTGACTTCCCTTCTTCTTTTTTTTTTATTATTTATTTATAAATTGTATTAAAATTATATTAATTTTTAATTATATATATAAATAAAAAATTTATTAATTTTGTTTTTTATAAGCCTAATTTTTTTTATTAATTTTATTAATTGATAAAAAAAATTTATTAAAATTTTAATAACTTTATAAAAATTTTATTTTTTATAAGCCTAAATAAAAATTCTATTAATTTTATATAAATAAAAATTGTATTATAAAATTGTATTAATTTTATTTTTTTACAAGCCTAAATTTTATTTTAAATTATATCTGTAAATTGTATTTTTTATAAGCCTGAATAAGCCTAAATTTTATCAGTAGATTTTATTTTTTATATATATAATTAATTTTATTAATTTTATTTCTTTTTGTACAAATGATGGGATTTATCATCAGATTGAACAGTCTCAAAGGATTGGATTTATTAGCAGAAAAATGAGAATCAGATTCAACAGTTTCAAGGATATGATATATTAGTAGATTTTTGCTGAGTCATTAATCAGTTTTTCAGTCAATGAAGAGTTTGCATAAAAATGAGAATCAGATTCAACAGTTTTAAAGGATGGGACTTGTCAGCAGAAAAAAGGGAATCAGATTCAACAGTTTCAAAAGATGAGATTTATCAGCTGAAAAATGGGAATCATAATCAACAATTTTTCACCATGATTGGATTTATCAGCAGAAAAATGAGAATCAGAACCAATAGTTTTTCATCATGATTGAATTTATCAGCAGAAAAATGGAAATCAGATTCAACAGTTTCAGCAGATGGGACTTGTCAGCAGAAAAATGAGAATCAGAATCAACAGTTTTTCACCATGATTGGATTTATCAGCAGAAAAATAGGAATCAGAATCAATATTTTTCACCATGATTGGATTTATCAGCAGAAAAATGGGAATCAGATTCAACAGTTTCAAAGGATGAGACTTATCAGCTGAAAAATGGGAATCAGATTCAACAAATTTTCACCATATTTTATTGAATAAACCATTATAAATATGATATTTCCTTCCTCATTCTATCCTCATTCTCAATCTTAGTTGTTATTTTCTGGTGTTAATGATAATACCTTATCATTATCATCCTTCTCTATTTCTTATTTCTTTTGCTGAGTGATAATACTTTCGTTCTCATCCTTCTCACTCTCATTACTACACAACATGAGCAACAAAGTGGTCGCATTGGTCTACTATAATGGCCAAATTCATAATACTGATGAATGTGCTACCTTTGACTGTGAACGTCTTAAAAGCTTTCGTGTTGGTGAAGACGTCACATTAGAAGAACTGAAAGTGATAATTCATACAAAAATCAAAGTTGGAAATACAAAAAGAGTTTCAGAGATTAAGTATAGGCTTCCTCTTTCTATTGGTGAAGGATGTGTCTGATATGGGACTTTTTCACTAGAAGATGATGATGATGTGAGAAGAATGTTTCATGCTCACGAGACATTTCAAAATATTGGTGTACTTGAGTTATATGCTGACATTGAGGATTGTGGGTTTCCAGAAAATGATGATTCTCAGCCGTTGTATTATGTTCCCACTTCATACAACGTTCCCACAGAAAAAGTGTCATCTCAAGCTACAACGTTTCATAATTCATTTGTCTCACCAACAATTTCTACTGTGGATGATGTGCAAGCTGGTGATGATCCTCTTCAGTCATGTGGAGCCTATGGTGAATATATTGGTGACTTCAGTGAGCAAGAAGAAGAGTATGCTGAATTCGCAAATGACAGTGATGACAGTGATGAGAGCAATGATTCTGACCGAGACGTTGGCCCTGATATCAACACTTATGGAGTTCTTCCCCCTTATGAGCCTGCATCCCATATGCGCACTCTGGATCTGGATGCAATGCAAGTGCCAGAATTTCCTGAATATGGTCATACATTATGTTGGGTTACAATTTCCAACGAAAGAGGTTGTGCTTTCAGCTATTAAGCACTACAACATCAAAAACTCTGTAGATTACAGAGTTATTAAATCTGAGCCAACCAAATATCATGACAAGTGTCCAATGTATGAGAATAGGTGCAATTGGAGAATAAGGGCAACATTCATGAAGAAGAAACAAGTATGGGAGATTAGAAAATATAATGGGCCTCATACTTGCATATCGTGAAGAATTTCACAGGATCATTGCAAATTAGATTCTAACATGATCTGTTCATGCATTCTGCCATTGGTCCAAGCAAATCTTGAGATTTTCGTTTCAATTTTGATCACTGAGATGCGAATCCAGTATCGATACATCACTTCTTATAGGAAAGCATGAAAAGCAAAGCAAAAGGCAATTATTCGAGTCTTTGGCGATTGGGATAGATCGTACAATGATCTACCTAAATGGTTGGGTGCAATGCAACATTTCGTTCCTGGTACAATTGTGGAATTGCAAACGGTACCTGCATATCACGGTGATAGAATGGTCTAGGGTAAGAGAATATTCCATCAAATCTTTTGGACATTTAAGTCGTGCATTGAAGGGTTTCCGTATTGTAAACCTATTGTGCAAATAGACGGTACATTCTTATATGGAAAATACAAAGAAACATTGTTGTTAGCTATTGCACGAGTTGAGGCGACCCCATTTTCATTGGATGTATGAGATTCTTCGTGGAGAAAACGCATAGGCGACTAATTGGCTTGATAGGATCCCTAAGGAGAAGTGGGCCCAATCATATGACGAAGGAAGACGCTATGGGCATATGACAACCAACCTAACTGAATCTATCAATTCAGTGTTGAAGGGGAGGCGCCATCTTCCCATTACTGCTTTGGTGCAAGCAACATATTATAGGTTGGCTGAACTTTTTGTTAAGATGGGCAACAAGCAACAAACAATGATCGATGGAGGGCACACATACTATGAAACAGTCACAATGGCAATGCAAGAAAATCGTAGGAAAGCTAACTCCCACTCGGTTCTTAATTTTACGCGCACAAATCAATCTTTTTTGATTGAGGAGTTACTTGACCCACAAAAGGGAGTTGCTGCAATGAATTACAAAGTAAATCTTAGTGAGATGTGGTGTGACTGTGGGAAGTTTCAAGCACAAAGGTTTTCTTGTTCACATGTAGTTGCTGCTTGTGCACATATCCATGTAGATTACATGCAATATGTGGACAATGTTTATAAACTTGACATTATATTCAATGTTTATAGGCATGAGTTTGAAGCAGTTGCAAATGAAGGTTATTGGTCTCAATATAATGGACCAGAAGTGTGTCCCAGTCTATAAATGATAAGAGATCCACATGGTCGACCAAAATCAAGTCGTATTCGTAATGAAATGGACTTCAGGGAGAAAGGTCAACCAAAACGTTGTGGATTATGCAGAAATGAAGGTCTTAGCCGTCGAAAATGTCCTTATCAGCCTGGCACATTGGGGGAGAGTTCGCATCAACAATAAACCAATTACATGTTCTGCACCTGTAATATTTACATATTTCGTAATGTTTACATATTTCACATTCTATGTTATATGCTGATTTATTCTTATTTATCATTATATAAATAATTAATTAATTATATATAAAAATAATAATATTATAAAAAATATATTATTTAGGCTTTTAAAATAATTTAAAAAATATATTTTTAAATTAAATTAAATAATTAAATATTAAATTAAATTAATGAAATATTAAATTAAATAATTTAAAGAAAAAAAAGTGTTGGGAAGTCGCCATATGGCGACTTCCCAACACCTTAACAAAAAAAAAAAAAAAATTACATTGGAAAGTCGCCATATCATATAACGACTTTCCAACGGATAAAAAAAAGCATTTTAATAAATAATTACAAAATATAAGTAATTTGACAATTAAAAAAAAAAAATCAATATCTTGATAAATTTGTCCCGGTTCTATCTATACTAGTCTTTTAAATTTCGGTGGTGGCATGTTAACGAAAATCATGAGGTTGTTTGTTGGTTCGCGCTCTACTGCCAAGGACGTGCCTCAATGAAAGCCCACTAAATCAAGCAATCAAGCATTCCCAATAGTAATGCCATTTAACCCAAAAACATTAACAACGATCAAGGGAATGCAAAGTCCAAGTCAAACGCAAAGTCAAAGCTCAGTCAAAGTCAATTTACATGCACCCCAAGTAAAGCCCACTAGAATATGGACTCTAAATCCACTTCTACCGTTGGAGGCGTTGCTACCGCTGGAAAGGTTGTTACCGCTGGAGAGGTGGCTATCGCTGAATAAATTATCACATCGCTGGAACTCATCTCAATGCAACACTAAGCATTGAGTTGCTTCAAGATCCTACCGCCGACATTACGGATGAGAGAAACGAGCCAACGCACTTGGCGATTACTTCCAAACGCGCTTCCAACCGTTCAAATCACTAAGGCCTCGTTTAGCATTGCTTCTGGTACAGCTTTTGAGGTCAAAAGCTGCTTTTCACTGCAAACGCAATGCTAAATAGATAAAAAAAAATTGGCTTCTACTGTTGGAACCATGGTTTGAAAAGCCAAACCAAAAAGCCAAAAAATATAGCTTTTGGATTTTAAAAGCTGGCTTTTAGATAAAATGACTTTATTATCCTCATATCTCTACACTTTTATTATTTTAAACATATTTTTTTTGACATTTCAATTTTTTATAACACTTTTTCACAGCAATGCTAAATACTTAAAAAAATTTAAACCACACTTTTTCACCACACTTTATAAACACACTTTTTCAATTCGAACTTTTTTCAACCCAAGCTTTTTCCAACAGCAATGCCACCCTCTCGCTGGATAGATAAGTCTTTCTTCATTTTCCTTTACATTTTTCTAAGTTATTCATTTTCTTTATTTCTATTTTGGCTCTTTATTTACTTCTAAAACAATTGTTTACTAATTATTTTTCTTCTCCACGAGATAAACAGTGGCATTACGGCTAGAAGATAGTGGTTCACCGTTAAACACGAGCTTCAGCCAAAGGACCATTTGAAGGTCATATCCAACGCCGCTGGCCTCATATTCTTACCGTCAATAATTGTTTCGAGCCGACATATAATTGTCTTTCCTCCATCAATGACTGGACAAGAGCGTTACGGCTGGATAATTGCCTCTACCGAAAATGCCTATAAATAGCGTCGCCTTGAAGCACCATGAACAACCATGAAGACAACAACACCAAGAACACCATGAAAATGAATGAAGAACAAACCGACAGGCGACAACATAGACACACAAGGAAAATAGAGGAAACCATATCAAAGCTCTGTTTCAATTCCAACAACCAGTGCCTCCGTTACTTTGTTTCAAAGTGTTTACGCTCAGTGCTCTTTTAGGAAGTTAGGCTGTTTACTCTCCCTTTCAAGCAGCCATCCATTTCTCCTCTCCTAAATCATTCCATGGTTTTATTCTCCAAACATTCTCTCTGCCATGTATTTGTTTCTGCTAGCAATTAATGAAATGCTATTTATTCTTTTATTAAATCTCCCTTACATACGACTATCATTTTTCCTTCTCTCAAACTAATCCATGTTTACACTCCAAACACCATTTCTGATTTGTATTACATTGATCAACTGTTAACAAAGCCTTTTGTATTTCTTCACTAAGCGCTCTGCTTTGGATACCAAAAACAGAGTATCACCAAGGTTTAATTTTTTTCTTTTCTTTTCAATAATCCATTTTTTTTCCGCCGAACCATACCATCAATTACAACCCGGCCTCAAACAAGCCGTTGCTAGGAAAGCCCAATACTTCTCGGTCCTTCTCACCGTTTTGGGCCAAGAATTATTACGGATTGACTTAGAAACCAACCAGAGGGGTGCAGACCAATCCTTCATACGAATCCAATCACGATATTAATGATGGATATTAATATAGCCTAAATGAACTAAATTTCACATCCATTATAGTGTTTTTTTTTTGTTGCATATAAAGTACAAACTTCTTTTTTCATACTTAAATATGAAATGCATTTAAATCTATATCTTTATTATTTTATTGATGTAAAAAATTAATCCCACAAGAAGTGGAGCATTACGACAGGATAATCTCTTCACCAAAGATGGTTACAAATAGTCGCTGCCTTTGAAGCATTAGGACATAGTGAACAACCAGCTACACACAATCCAGAGATCAGTGAACAACCATTGCCTCGATTACTCTATTTAAAGCATTTAAACTTAGTTTTTTTTTTTTTTTTTCTTCAAATGTTAAGCTATTAAACCTCCCTTATAAGCAACCATCTCTTTCTCATTTTTCCCCAAACCATCCTATGTTTGTACTCTAAAACATTCTTTCTCATGTATATTAATTTTTCAGCCATTAATGAAGTTCTTTTATCTTTTTCATTAAGCACTTTGTTTTAGTCCAAAAAAAACAGAGCATCATTGAAGTTCAATCATTCTTTTTTCCCATAATCAAATTTTCATCACTTATCTAGGACCAATCTGGTACCTTAGCTAATCATTGGAAGAATCCAATACTTTTTGGCCTTTCTCATCATTTTGGATTAAGAATTATCATGAATTGATTTAGAATCGAATCAAAGGGGAGCAAACTTGTCTTTTATACAAGGAATTTATTAATGAGTCTCTTTAGGGCATTTTTTAAAATTATTAAATATAGTAATATTTTCAATTAATGCATTATAAATTATAAATAAAGTTGTCAACTTTTGCACTTAATACAATATTATTATTATAAATAATATATGAGTTTATATTTGATGCACTGATAGTGTATGAGTCTCATACACTGCCAGTGAATCACAATAAGTCACCTCATTAATGAGCAAAATAAAAAATAAAGACTTATAAATAAATATAAAAATCAAAATAGAAAGAAATAAGACACCTCATAAATATTTATTTATAGATTTTTCTTTGTTTTTTGTTTTGCTCATTAATGAAATGGCTTGTTGTGGTTCACTGACAATGTATGAGACTCATACACTGTCAGTATATCAAATATAAACTCACAGTATATTAATTAATTTTAAAAAGTATCTTAAGAGCACTCGTTAGCAAATTTTTTTATACAAACCCATTTATTATTTTCTCTTTTTAGCAACTCCATTTACCTTTTCGCGTCAACACTAAAAAAAAAAAAGAAAACCCCAACAATTTATATAATAATATATATATTTTATATTGGATTATTAATGATTAGATTAACATATTTGAAATTAATTAAAGAAAAAAAAATTAAGAGGAGAAATTTGAACAAAAAAGTAAATCCACAAGGGCGTAATTGCGTAATAGAAAAACTTTCAAGGCTAATTTAAAACATGAAAGTTAAAAAAAGAACAAAAACAAAATCGATTTCTTTTCCGTCAAGATATGTATATTCTTTTATTTCCCTCTTTTATTTTCAGCCAAAAATTAAATCTAAAGCAAACATTTTTCACTCTTTCTCTCTCCCTCGTCGCTTCCTCGTTCGGGTTCGTCTCTGAATCGTCGACGGTTCTCTTTTACCGACAAAAATATCAAAAGTAAAATCTCCAATTTACCCCTTCGTTTTCTTCTTTTATTGACGAAAGTAGGGTTTTTGATTTTTGGAAAGAATAATAATGGCGGCGGCAGCGGCGACGATGGTCAGCTCGGCTGGAGGGTTACTGGCGATGCTTAACGAGAGCCATCCTCAACTGAAGTTCCATGCTCTCTCTAATCTGGTCAGCTTCGTGGACCAATTTTGGCCTGAGATCTCCACCAGCGTTCCCATAATGTAATCCTGATTACTTTTTTGTGTTTTTTTCCTTCTGTTAGTTAGGGTTTGGGGTTTGGTTGTTTTGATCTGATTGCTGGTGAAATTTGAAGGAAACAGAGTGAAGAAAAGTTTTTCTTTTTGATGTTTTGGTTTAGCAACTGTAGAAAGACTGGGAATTAGTTTGAATTCAGTAAGTTAAGTGCATAAATTTGGAATTTTGGTATACTTGGGTTGCTTCACTTGTTCGTGGAGACTTGGGCATCTTTTGATCAAATTAGGTTTTAGCTGGCAAAGGGTGAAATTTGGGATTCAACTAAATTGTAGCAATTCTTGGTATGTGATAATTGATTGCTTTAGTGTGATAATTGATTGCTTTAGTCAGGCTATCTGTTTTGTACAAATTTTATATGTTTCAGATTAGGAAGAATTAAAAGCAATTATTGTGCAGTGTGGGTAACGATTTGTTTACTTAGGAAGTTATAACTTTTGAGTGAATAAAAACAAGGGCGATGGTGATTTTCAAAATTTTACACTAAATTAAGTTCTATTTTCATTTTACTTGGAAATTTTCATGTATCTGTTAAGGCTGGGGGCAGAAGGGGAGGGGGATGTTTAGGCTTATCTTCATTCATCTGCTTTCAGCTTATTTTAAATTTGTATGGTACAATTTATTCCATTCTTAGATAGTTTATATAAATTATGTGGCCTGTAATGGGAGTGGTTCTAATTCAAATAGTGCACTGCATGAGTTTTGGATGTCAATGCTGATATTATGCTTGCGTTTTTCAGAGAGAGCTTATATGAAGATGAAGAGTTTGGCCAGCATCAGAGACAACTTGCTGCGCTGCTTGTCTCAAAGGTCCTCCTCTCTTGCCCCTCTCAGTCTATATGTATATGCATGTGCATGTTATGATCGAATGCCTGTAACTAGCATATTTTCTCGAATTGAGCTAATGAGTTCGTTACGGAAATGGAAAAAAAAATTCTGAACTCCATGATCTGCATCTTTTGCATGTTCTGGACAAGTTTTCTTAACCAACATTGTTGATTTAGCAACTTTTAGTGACCCAAAAAAAAAAAAATAGTCCACTTCTGAAAGCCTAATGGGAAAAAAAACTGATCTAATATAATCTATTACAGACCATATATATATATATAACTTATGATTATTGTAATTTTCATTGGATTACTATCATTTCAAAAAATACTGCAGTTTGATTTGTGGCATTGTTTGAATTGCATTTACTATTTGTAAATGAGAAGTAATAGAAGTAGATACCTTCTCTCTAATTGATTTTTATTTAATTTTGACTTTGCTCACTTTTACTTATTTGGGCTATATTGTTCTTTCCCTCAGGTCTTTTACTACTTGGGCGAACTCAATGATTCGTTGTCTTATGCTCTTGGAGCTGGCCCCCTTTTTGATGTTTCTGAGGATTCTGATTATGTTCATACTCTTCTTGGTAAGAACATTGATTCATTTGCTGTATTTTTTTATCATTAATTACAGTTTGATTAATTGAAATTTGTTAGTATGTCGGTTGTGGTTGTATTTCGTTGCGATTGAGGGTTTAGGCAAGCCTAAACATTCATTTGGTGTTAATTATGTTGTACTTCAGTTGTTTTATTTTAATTTGGACATTCCAAGCAATTGACGGGTTATGCTCTTAATTTCAGCCAAGGCAATAGATGAATATGCCAGCCTTCGGTCAAAGGCAGCAGAATCAATTGATGAAGCAGCAAAGGTTGACCCTAGGTTGGAAGCTATTGTGGAGAGAATGCTGGATAGGTATGTAGAGCTTGCTTTCTTATCTGATGAAAATATTTTGGGGTTAGTCTTGCTATCTTACTTTTCTTTCATTTAGGTGTATCATGGATGGAAAATACCAACAAGCCATGGGAATTGCAATTGAGTGCCGGAGACTAGATAAACTTGAGGAAGCAATAACAAGGAGTGATAACATTCATGGAACTTTAGCATATTCCATCAATGTCTCTCATTCGTTTGTTTATCGACGCGAGTATCGACGAGAGGTAAGGAGGTTATTTTAGTAGTTCATAAAAGATCTGTAGTTTGTGTAGATGCCATAGCCACTAGTTTTTTGACAAGTTTTATTAGAACAATTCATATTCCTTTATTAGTTGCTCTTTTCTTGGAATTTGGTGCAACATAGCAAATTCTACTAGATCCTTAATGCCGTTATACTTTGGTTCATGCAGGTGCTTCGGCTTCTTGTTAAAGTTTACCAACAGCTGCCTTCTCCTGATTATTTGAGCATTTGTCAGTGTCTCATGTTCTTGTATGAACCTGAAGGTGTTGCAAATATATTGGAGAAACTTCTCCGTTCTGAAAATAAGGAGGATGCTCTTTTGGCTTTCCAAGTCGCATTCGATCTTGTGGAGAATGAGCACCAGGCTTTTCTCTTAAATGTAAGAGATCACCTTTCGGCTCCCAAATCTCTGCCTTCAGAATCAGTACAACCAGGATCCAGCGATCCTGCTCCTGCACAAAATGAAAATTCTACTGCTCCAGAGGATGTTCAGATGACAGATGGATCTTCTGCTGCTATGACAAATGTGCATGAGGCAGATCCTAAAGAAGTTGTGTATGCTGAGAGGCTGAAAAAAATCAAAGGAATTTTGTCTGGAGAGACATCCATACTATTGACTCTACAATTCTTGTACAGTCATAACAAGTGAGGCATCGATTACTTTTGTTCTATCTTTTGGTGGAACTAAATTCGTATTGTGTTTTCTTCTGATATTACAAGCTATTAACTGATTGTGTTTTGTCTTAGATCTGATCTATTAATTTTGAAGACGATAAAGCAGTCTGTTGAAATGAGGAATAGTGTATGCCACAGTGCCACGATCTATGCTAATGCCATAATGCATGCTGGAACCACAGTAGACACATTCCTGAGGGACAATCTGGTAAAGCTTTTGTCTTGTTGTATACTTTCACTCTTGTAGACTAATATACGTACTGGGTATACTTATTATTACGGTTGTGATCATCAGGACTGGCTGAGTAGAGCCACCAATTGGGCCAAATTCAGTGCAACAGCTGGGCTGGGTGTTATTCACAGAGGACATCTGCAGCAGGGGAGGTCTCTGATGGCTCCATACCTGCCCCAAGGTGGGGCTGGTGGTGGTGGGAGTCCATACTCTGAAGGTGGGGCACTATATGCTTTAGGTCTCATTCATGCCAACCATGGTGAGGGCATTAAGCAATTCCTTCGTGATAGCCTATGCAGCACTAATGTTGAGGTATATGATTTTCTCGGGCTATGATAGCTTCTCTTTTTTACGACCAATAGGCCTCTAAGTAAAGAGAAATGCTAAAGTGCTGACTTTCCATCTAGTCACAAGAATACATGCTCATCAATTTGTTATTTCTTAGCTCTATGCCATTTGTGTGTAGTTGGACTGTCCAGTTGTCGGACAAAATAGCATTACCCTTAAGTAAATGTGAAATAAAATGTTGGATACTACTTATGCAGGTTATCCAACATGGTGCATGCTTAGGTCTTGGTTTGGCAGCTCTGGGAACTGCTGATGAAGAAATTTATGATGACATCAAAACCGTGCTTTATACTGACAGTGCTGTTGCTGGTGAAGCTGCTGGCATCAGTATGGGTTTGCTTATGGTTGGAACTGCAAGCGAGAAGGCAAGCGAGATGCTTGCTTATGCACATGAAACACAGCATGAGAAAATTATCAGGTAAAGTTGGATTTTTTGTGATCTTGGTATTGAACTGGGTTAGTGCTCTTTAGTCTTTACTCCTTGTGGTGTTCCCATACGGTTTCAGGGGTTTAGCGTTAGGGATAGCTCTTACAGTTTATGGAAGGGAAGAAGAAGCAGATACATTAATCGAGCAGATGACTCGGGATCAAGATCCTATACTACGTTATGGTGGTATGTATGCATTAGCATTGGCCTATAGTGGAACTGCAAACAACAAGGCCATTCGTCAGTTGCTGCACTTTGCCGTATCAGATGTGAGTGATGATGTTAGGAGAACTGCTGTTTTAGCACTTGGATTTGTCCTTTACTCGGAGCCAGAGCAGGTAGGTGCTGTTTTCCTCATCTGTGTGTGGAGTGTGATCAATGTTTGTCGCACATTTCCCCCATGTTATTTTTAACTGTAAGTACCTTAGGGGTCTGTCATTGGGCTATGAATTTCTGAAGATCTCACTGTTGTCTGGTCAAACACTGCAGACTCCTAGAATTGTCTCCTTACTATCTGAGTCTTACAACCCACATGTTCGATATGGTGCGGCACTTGCAGTGGGCATTTCATGCGCTGGCACAGGATTGAGTGAGGCCATATCATTGCTAGAACCCTTAACATCTGATGTTGTTGATTTTGTTCGACAAGGTGCCCTCATTGCAATGGCTATGGTCATGATCCAGATCACTGAAGCCAGTGATTCTCGTGTTGGAACATTCAGGTATGCTATTATTATGTCTTGTTCTTTATCTTCCTTTCCTCTGGATGCTTAACAATTTTACATGTATATGCTTTATTTAGCTAACTTTTTTATTTATTTATTTTTTATCTCCTTAATCTAGGCGACAATTGGAAAAGATAATACTTGATAAGCACGAAGACACAATGAGCAAGATGGGAGCAATCTTGGCCTCTGGGATCCTTGATGCTGGTGGGAGGAATGTAACCATAAGATTGCTTTCCAAGACAAAGCATGACAAAGTCACCGCGGTTGTTGGTCTTGCTGTTTTTAGCCAATTTTGGTATTGGTATCCCCTCATTTATTTTGTGAGCTTGTCGTTCTCACCCACGGCTTTTATTGGACTGAACTACGACCTGAAAGTTCCAAGATTTGAGTTCTTATCACATGCAAAACCTTCGCTTTTTGAGTATCCAAAACCAACTACTGTGCCCACCACTACATCAGCTGTTAAACTTCCAACTGCTGTCCTGTCAACTTCAGCAAAGGCTAAAGCTAGGGCTAAGAAAGAGGCAGAACAAAAGGCAAATGAGAAATCATCTGGGCAAGAGTCCTCCTCTGCTGCTCCAAATACTGGGAAAGGGAAATCGTCTAGTGAGAAAGATGGGGAAGCTATGCAGGTAAGATTCATGAAGTTATCCTTAATTTTGCGGCTATATCTATCTGTATGACCCATTTAAACCATATTTTATTGAATTTAAAACTTGTCTGACGGGGGCTTAGTGGACCCGGCATTATTTCAATTTCTTGGTGATTTATATATAATTTCAGAATATTAGAATCTATTGCAACTTATAATTGGGTTCTGTTGGATTTGGGACTAAATTTCATTACAACTGTAAAAATAAAAGGAAAAAATATCTCTTCAAATGCATTATTGTCCTACGTTGCTCCGACTCTTCATTTTTTTTGAAGTACCCGTGTCCGACACCCATGTCCGAATATGGGGATATGACCCTTCAAGGATTTTCCAAATACAGGGAAAAACTTAGAAAAAATTAAAAATACCCGTGTTGGACGCATACCCATATCAAACACTTACACCCGAGTCCGAGTAACATAGTTATTGTCTATAATATTTCTGATGCATTTTTGTGTTATTTGAGATTAGGTCAGGTGATATGATAAACCAATAATGTTGTATGTGCTAACCTTCAGTCATTGATTCTTTATATGGGACAGGTTGATAGCCCACCAGAGAAGAAAGCAGAGCCTGAGCCATCATTTGAGATTTTGACCAACCCAGCAAGAGTGGTTCCAGCTCAGGAGAAGTTCATCAAGATTTTAGAAGACAGCCGATATGTACCTGTGAAACTGGCACCATCTGGGTTCGTTCTGCTCAGAGACCTGCGCCCTAATGAACCGGAGGTGCTCGCTCTAACCGATGCACCTGCATCCGCGGCATCTCCGGCCGGTGGATCAGCAGCAGCAGGACAACAAAGTTCTTCATCAGCTATGGCTGTTGATGATGAACCTCAGCCCCCTCAGGCTTTCGAGTACACATCCTGATTTTGCTGGTCAGTGTTTCGTTACCATTATAGGCTCTTCCAAACTAAAAGTGAAAAACTAGGACAAAGTTTGCTCCATTTCCCTACATCAACTAAGGAATTTTAATTTAGTTACATTCTTATCTCCCATGACATAACTTCTCTTTTCCTGCATGAGTTTGCAATTTAATTGAATGATGTTCTTCATTGTTCCATTTTATTGTACCTTTTTATTATAAGGGAAAAAGGTTCAACCATTATTCTTCTTTGTTAAGGTATTTCAGCAGGCATTTAGGTGTAGCTTGTTGCTTGAATATAAGTAGCCATTAAATAGTAGAAAGGTTTGCAATCAACCAAAAAATCATCCTAATTGCAAGATTCTTTCCGATTGTACTTCAAAAACATGAAATCCAGCGAAAATTTTGAGCCAAGTAGCTAAATAATCCGCACACTTATTACTCTCCCTATAAACAGTTGCATTCCTTTAACCCGTCCTCCCTTTGTCAATTGAACACAATCATTCACTAAATTAATCTAATAATTTCTTAAACAATAAGATGTCATTGAAAAATATTAGATTTGTTCAATGGTTGGATTTTTATTAAAAATTTTTTCAATTCGGATCAATTCAATCTAAATTATTATTTAATTAATAATTTTTTATTTAAATTTAATTATGAATATATATAAATATGAATATAAAATAATTTTTTAATATCTTTTAAACAATAAAACAAACTTCTTGGGTTTGACGGATCGAACTTAGGATAATTAAATTTTTTTGGTTATATGGACTTGATTTGATTCATGAATAGCTTTAAGAAATAAGTATTAAATAACAATTATACCAATAGATATTAGATTGTGAATCTTTAAGAATATTATGAAAAAAAAGAGTAGTACTAGTTGCAAAATACCCTAAACCAATTAATATAAATTTGAAAATTGACTTAAAAAACACTAATTTTCAATCCAATAATTTTAAGAAATGAAAGCAAATTTCTTGACCAATGAACACATATGTTCCAAAAAAGCTTGGACAAACTTGAAGTTTGGTTACAATAACATGATTATTATTGTGATTCAATGCAAAAGCATATATTTTTTTTAAAAAAATTCAGACAACGAAATTCATATAGAATCAATCCAATGGAGTTTATCAGAGAGCAGCTCTTCTTAAATTAATCTGAAAAAAAAAGGAAAAAAAAACAGAGTCAGACAATTACTGATACTAACTATATATAAGATTTGAGAAAAAGATGGATCAAAGTAATTTGGGACGCAACAGTTAATGGCTTGTTTTAAGAGGGATGGGGTCTTGGTATTCGCATGACTTCACACATAAACAAAGCATTGTTAGCTAAATTTGGTTGGAAATTGGCAAAGGGAGATAATAGTTTGTGGGCTCGGGTTTTGTCTGCCAAATATCTAAAAGAAAAACCTTTCTTTCAAGCTACTAAATGGCCAACTTCTTCTCACACCTAGAGAAGCATTCTTTGGAGCAAGGACTTGGTTGCCGAGGGATGCAGGAAACTAGTGTTTAATGGTCAGAAAACTTCGTTTTGGAATGATAAATGGTTGGGAGATAAAACCCTATTAGAAAGGTGCAATCTTCAGACTTTCAACATTGACATTATCAGGCCTGTTAGTGATTTTGTGGATGGAAATGGTAATTGGGATTGGAACAAACATAATGATATTACTGATGATGTGAAAGACCAGCTTTCCCTTGTTACTTTGGTCCCTGATAAGGAAGATGAAGTAATTTAGGATGCAGCAGCTAATGGCTTGTTTTCAGTTTCCTCGGCATATGAGTTATTCTTAGGTAGTGTTCAAACTAATGCAAAGTGGTCTTCGATGTGGAAGTTAGATGTACCGCCTTGGATACAATTCTTTCTTTGGCTGGTTTTACATAACAGGATTCTTATGAGGGAGACTTGTGTGCTAAGGCGAATCGCTACATCGACCAAGTGTCCCAGTTATGATACTCCCGTCGAAACAATTTGCCACTTACTCAGGGATTGCCAAGAATCTCAAATTTTATGGAGTATTTGGCTGCATGGCACTTGCTTGGATCACATTAACTCTTTGCCTTTGGAGGAGTGGCTTCGGTTCAACCTATCAAGGAAAAACGTTATGATTGATGAGGTGATTCTTTGGCCTATTTTATTTTCTTTTATTTGTTGGCATGTGTGAAAATGAAGGAATAAATGTATCTTTGAGGAAAATTTTAGTTGGCTGATCCATGCACCTGATCTTATATTATCCAAAACTAAGGAATTTTTTACTGTTAAGAAGCATAACAAACTTTCACCTTTAAGAAAAATTCGCTTGATTGCTTGGCAATCCCCCCTGCGTATTACATTAAGGTGAACTTGGATGGTGCAACACTCTCAAATCCTGGGGAACTTGCTATAGGAGGCATTGTTAGAGATTGTGATGGGTACTATCTCTTTGGTTTTTCAAAGCGGGTTGGACAGGGCTCCATTATCAAAGCGGAACTTTTTGCAACTTTGATGGGATTGAAATTCGCATGGGAACGAGATCGACGACTAATTTTAGAATCAGACTCTTTCTTAGTTATGAAGAAGGTTTACAAACCCCTTGCATGATAAAGATCCATTGTACTATGTTATTTACCAGTGTCAGCAGTTCATCCATAGGGTATGAGATTGCAAGATTCATCATATCTTCCGAGAAGCAAATTTCTAGACAGACTTCTTAGCAAATTGGGCTTTTAATGGTGATGTAAGTCATGTGGAGGTAACTACACCACCACCACGATTACTTAATTTTATGCAGGAAGATCTTCTAAGAGTTTCTAGGCCAAGGGCATGTAATTTGTAAGCAATTTGACTAATTTGTAAGCAGTTTGACTACTCATTCTCACAAAAAAAAGGAAGTAAAATTTGATTTTTCTCAAGTGATAATTATATTATGGGATTGTTTTCTTTTAGAAATAGAAAAAGCTCATTTGGTATAGACATGCTCATGAATTGGGCCGCGGTTTTTTTTTTTTTTTTACCTTACCTAGGTCTTGGACGGGTCCGGATCGATCCGCTAGCTTGGGTTATTGTTCATATAATATTAAAAAATATAAAAAATATATTTTTATATTAATTTTTATAATTAAATTTAAATAAAAAATTATTTTTATTATTATTTGAACAATGATCCGGGCCGACCCAGATCACAAAATATCCTGTCCAAACCTAGCCCATGAACAGGTCTAATTGGATATCCTTAATCCTTGTTTGTCACCAATGATAAATTATATTCTACCTTTACTATACAAAATCTGGAGTTTAGCTCAATTGGTTTATGTAGGCACCTTTTAGAGGTGACATTTAGCAGATTTAGAGTTCAAATTGTAACAACTGCAACCTTCTCCCTTTATCTCTAAACTACGATTTTAAAAAAAAAAAAAAAAGTTTTTTATACATGTTCAACCATTAGCTAAATTTAATCAAGCATTTAGATTAGCTTATATATATATTTTTATTTTTTTTTGTATTCCCATAGAATACTAGTTTCTAAATAGGTTTCAAAGAAAAAAAGTTTTTTTTCGAGCTCATAATCTCCCTCGTGCTTATTTAATTAATTCACTTAAAGAGAATATTATACGTTTAAATTTTCTCGAACCCGTAATTTTCAAAAGTCTATCAACAATATGCATACCATCTAAATTAGTAGCAAAGAAAAAAAATCTTATGTATAAAAAGTGGAAATAAAATTAATAAAGAAAATCGATCGTCAAGTTAAGAGTTAAAAGGATCACTTGTATCATGTGAATAGATTTGCTCAACGGTCGGGTTATCCGTCCAAAGATCCGTCCATATTTTGAAGGATTTAGACAAAAATATTAGGTCCGAAATATGGGATTCGGCAAAAAAATAAGGCTCATTTAAAAAATAGGACGGGCCTTAACTCCAACAATCAAGGCCCGAACCCGGCCCGACCCAACCCGTTTTTTATTTATATAATATATTATTTTTATATTTTATAAATTATGTAATTTATATCATATAAAAAATAAATATATATTATAAGGTAGCCCAACCCTTGAGCAGTTCTAATCTCTTCCTGGTATAAGTTAATTTTAACCTCCAATATTTATGATACGTGTGGGAATTTTAAAACTATATATTATTAATAATATATATATATACTTAAATAAAATGTGTAGTGATGTTTAGACTTATCCAAGGGCCTGACAGGCCCGGCCTATATTGGATCGAGTTTAGATAAAAAAAATTTAATTCGAATTGGCTCGGTTCGAAACTTCAAATTACTATTTATGAATTAAAAAAATTATTATAAAATATAAAAATATTTTTTAAATAATGAAATGGACTTTTGAATCTATCTAAGCCTAACCCGGATCATACTTAAATAAAAGATATGAAAAAAATCAAATCGTGAGTTGGCCTAGCCCGAATCATCGACAGGTCTAGAGATGTTCATGATGCCATGAAACTCCTAATTAAATTATGTGAGGAAATAATTATTGTTTTGTTGTTTGGACAAATTAGTTTTGCTGAAAGTGACACATGATAAAAATATAATCTCATCGTAGATATATCTTATAATCTTCAAAAAAAGAACGATCTTAATAAGTTTGAATTCTCCCTCAAATTTATTTATTTTTCTTTTAATTTATAAAAAAGGTAGGTGCTGTGAAATGTCTTCGAATTATTAAATTATTATAAAGGAAAATCAAGTTTATAAATAAATTATATAAATAAATAAAATTTATTTTTATATGAGAATATTGCACCATCTATTCACTATATATAATAATAAATAATTAAATGTTCGAGACATGTCTTAATTAATAATGAAGTTGTGTCTTATTTATTTACTCAACACTTTTATGAATCGGATCGTAATTTGAACTTTTTTTATTCTTTATTCAAACTCGGATCACGTTGGATCCGACCCGACTCGAAAGCTTATTTTATTGTTCACAAAATATTAAAAAATATTTTTATATTCTATAATTAAATTTAAATAAAAAATATTTTTTATTTGATAAATAGTAATTCGGATTGGGCCGGACTGACCCAAATTATTAAAATTCTTATATAAACCCGATCCAATTCGAACTGAACTTATCGTCGATCCTTGAACAGGTCTATTCAACACCATAAATATTTAAAATTAATCAAATTCCCCTTCCCGACTTAATTGAAAAAATAGGCTTCGCAAAAAAAGAAAAGGGAAATATTATTTGCACAACCATCATGCATACTCTATGTTCATCCAATTAGGGGTGAGCGTTCGATCGAATCGAGTGAAAAAAATTCAAGTTAGTCGAGTTTACGAGTCCTATTTTGTCAACCGAACTGAATTTGAAAATTTAGCAAATCGAGTCGAGTGAAAAGAAATTCGAGTCGAATAAATTTATTCGAGTTAAAATAAATTTTCAATTATATTTAAGCATGATAAAACAAATCCTATAAATTTTCAATTATATTTAAGCATGATAAAACTAAATTTTAGGTAAATGAAATTGTTCAATTCTCTAAATCAAAATCAATGAAAATGTAAGCAAATATCAAAAGTTCAAGGCTTATGGTGAAATTTAAATTGCTTACTCAACTAAAAAAATTCAAAAATTAGATACGGATACGTGAAGACATCTTATAACTAATATAATACCATATATAAATATTATTTTTCTTTATAAATTAAAAAAAAATTGAAAAAAAATTATTTACCAAATTTATTTTAATTATTATTAATTTCAATGATTTTGGATCATATTACTCGTAAAAGAGAGATAGCGACCGAAGAGAAAGAGAAAAAGAGAGGAAACAGAGGGGGCACGATAAGAAAATTTGGTAAATTTGAAAAACATGCTGTCAATAACCAAATTATTGTTAAATGGTATAATGGATAAAAATTATTTGAAAAAGAGAAATAAACAATTAAAATTTATTATAAAGTATATTGTAAAGACAAAATTACCCTTAATGAAAAAATCTATTTTTCCTTTCTCCTCCATTAAGAAAATATTACTTTTTAAAAATTTTAATTAAAAATAAATTTAAATATTTATTTTTTTAAAATTTAAAAAAATAAAGAAAAAATAATTTTAAAATTAAAAAAAATTATTTTCAGAAAACTTTATTTTTTAATTAAATTAAAAAATAAGAGAAAAAGGAAGGAGAAGGTTTTTTTATTAAGGGTAATTTTGTCTTTACAATTTCTTTCTTAATAATTTTTTATTTTTATTTCCCTTTTTCAAATAATTTTTACTCATTATACTATTTAACAATAATTTGGTTATTGACGCATGTTTTTTAAATTTACCCAAGAAATATTTCAAAACGATGTCGTTTTGGATTTTACTATTCGGATTTTCGGATAACTCGAACTGTGAAATCTAAATTCGAGCTAAATCGTATAACTCGATTTTTTTATTCGAGTCGATCCGAAAACTCGAAAAACTCGAATAATTCGAACTATTTAAACCAAAATTTGAAATTTTAATCGATTTTTTCGAATCGAATCGGATTTTGCTCACCTCTACATCCAATAATGCATGACAAGGGCAAATATGGCATATTATACTTGTTCACCTCTTGCCATTCTTAGGCGGTGAGAAGGGGTGTGCATTATACTTGTTGAAAAGTCGAGTTATTTGTTCAGATTTGAAAACTCATTTAAAATTTATGAGAATTTGAATAAGAATGTTAGATCCATAAATGGGCTTGGACATAAATCCGAAGCTCATTTTCTTAATAGGACGGACTTTGATTAGAGCATTTAAAGTCCAAGTCTGATAATTATTAATATATATTTTATATTCATATATTATATATAAAAAATAATTTGAAGCGATTTAAAGGGAACGATGGAATCTTCTCTTTCCGTTATTTATTAAGTTGTTAATATTATATATTTCAATTTAAACTTTAGAAGATAAACTTGTATTATATTATGTAATTTTGTTAAGTTATTATTTAATACTTAACATTTGATATAATTATTAATTTTATTTTTTAATTATTACTATATTTTTTTTGTATAGTTTGAAGGGAAATCTTTCTCTCTGATTTCGATATTTCAAACTCTTCATGTGTTTTTTCCCATCCCCAATTTAAAGAGAACGGTGGAATCTTCTCTTTCCATTATTTATTAAAAAATAAAAATGAAATACCAAATAAAATTTATAAAAAGATTAGAACAATTAATATAAATATTTATTTATTAGATATATATTAGGATCTGGCCACACATATATTAGGAGGTTAGGATCCAAGGTTTTTTTACTACAATATAGCTAAAAAAAAATTATTTACCGAAATACCGTTGTTTTCAGATTAATTTTCAAAATTCGCTAGTTTTAAATCAGTTGAAAAATCGCCATGGGGGATGGCGATTTCCCAGCGTGTATTTGAATTTTTTTTATAAAAATACCATGGGCAATCGCCATCCCCCATGACGATTTCTCTTGGTATTTTTTGAAACAAAATTAAATTTCAAGAGCGATTTCCCTTCTTTCTTTTCTTTTTAATTAAGAAATAATATAAATTATATAATTAAAAATATAATTTCTTTTCTTTTTTATTTAATTATTAAATAATAAAAATTATATAATTTTAAAATTTTAAAAATAAAAATAATAAAATTTAAAAAATAATTTATAAAAAATTTAAAAATTATATTCGTAATACCAATCGGATTCTTTTCAACTTGTATTCGTAATAAATGGACCCGATTTTTTTTTTATTTCCTTTGCCTAAGCCAGAAAATAAAAATGATATAATTTATAATTTTAAAAAATTGAAAATTAAAAAATTGTAAAATTTAAATAAAATTTTTCAATAATAACACTTTTAAAAATTATATAAATACAATTCGGGTTTATCGGGTCAGACTTACCACCACGTAAACCTGTCCAAGGGCCGGGCTACCCGTCCAAGCCCGAAGGCCCGCCCATATTTGGGAGGGCTTGGACGAAAATATTAGGCCCGAAAAATGAGTTTGGGCAAAAAAATTAGACCCGTTTAAAATTTGGGCCGGGCCTTGGCCCCAACATTCAAGGCCCGAGCACGTCTTTGCCCGGCCGATTTTTTAATTAAATAATATATTATTTATATATATTATGTAACTTATGTCATATAAAAATTAAATATATATATAATATTATAGTGTAAACATTAAAAAATATGTTAAGTTGTCCATGTTTAACAACTTAATAAAAGAAAAAATATATAAAATTATTAAAGATTAAATAATAATAAAATATATATATTTTTAAAAAATTAGAAAAAAATAATATGGGTGGGCCTAAACTGACTTGGGCTATCAATTTACAAATATATATTATATTAAAAGAATAAAAAAATATATATTAAAAGAATAAAAAAAAAAGAATTATCGAGCCAAGCGAGTTATCCGGCCCGTGGATAGGTCTAGCTATGACTTTCATTCCTGCATAATCCACAACGCTTTGGTTGATCTTTCTCCCGGAGGTCCATTTATTACGAATACAACTTGAAAAGAATCTGATTGGTATTACGAATATAATTTTTAATTTTTTTATAAATTATTTTTTTAATTATAAATTTTATTTTTTTTATTTTTATTTTTAAAAATTATATAATTTTTATTATTTAATAATTAAATAAAAAAGAAAATAAATTATATTTTTAATTATATAATTTATATTATTTCTTAATTAAAAAAAAAAAAAGGGAAATAGCCACCAGGGGTGGCGATTTCCCTTCTTAAAATTTAATTTTGTTTCAAAAAATACTAAGAGAAATCGCCATGGGGGATGGCGATTTCCCTTGGTATTTTTTGAATTTTTTTTTCAAATACACACTGGGAAATCGCCATGGGAGATGGCGATTTCCCAGTTGATTTAGAACTAGCGTATTTTGAGAATTAATCTGAAAACAACGGTATTTCGGTAAATAATTTTTTTTAGCTATATTGTGATAAAAAAACCTAGGATCCAATCTATTATTTTTTTGTCTTTTACTTTTTAATAGACTTATAATTACTATTCACATGTGTAAAATTTATTCATTAGTAACTAAAAATATATTAAAAAATAATGAAAGAGGTCATTCCTAATATTACGAGCGTGGGCAAGGTGGGCCGATGGGGAATTCAAAATCTCTCATCTCTATTAGTCATGTTCATAGATCGGGCCGAGTCGCGACTCGATTTTTTTTACATCATTTATTCAAGTTCGGCTTAAGCCGACCCGTAAGTCCGAATCATTTTTAAAAAAATATTAAAATATTAAAAAAATTACTTTTATTTTTATAATTAAATAAAAAATATTTTTTTATTAATAAATAATAATTCGGATCAACCGAACCGATTTATATTCAAACCTGTTTAATCCCTATACCTCAAAAAAAAATCATCCAAATCCGTTCTTGTAAGGGTGGAAATTAAAAAACTTGTTCTCCATTGGGTTCAAGTAAAATTTGACATCTGAAAAGAATTGGTTTTTTTTTTTTAATATTTTTATGGAGGAGTAATTGGTTCTAATTAATTTATAACTTATTACCTGAAAATCATAACAAACATTTTTTTGTTTCATAATTTTGAAAGTTGAAAGTTGAAATGATGAAATGTGAAGGGTTGAGAGAGTTAAATAGGGTCATGAAAAGAGGTGGTAAAAAGCAAGGGAAAGAGCGTTGGGTGGCGCCCTGTGAAACCCATAAATAACACTGAGGTGAAAGCTAGCTAGGGAGGTGCAACCCTGTGTGGTTTACATTATTAATCCCAGAGGCTCCTTCCCTCTTTGATTCAATTTGATAATTTTGAACACGATATAATTATATCATATAAATACGACACGAGAAAAATAATTAAAAATACGACAAAAAGCACGATACGATAAGAAAAAAGAACACGAATATACGAATGTGTTAAAATCTATATAACACGAATTATTAACGTATCAAATTTATAGAATTATATAATAACTTAAATACTACATGAATATCATACAAATATATGAATTAAAAGTCTTTCCCTGCCTGGCCCATTACATATATAAGACACGACTCACCACCCAACCCTCGAAGTTTTCATTACATACAAATCCATCTCTTTTCCATGGTGGTACCCGATGCCCTTCTGCCCCTTCAAATATCAAATACCACACTTGAAATATTATATATATATATATATATTTATATATATATATATATTTCACTCTTAATTGTCTTATTATCTCTTTCTCTCTGATCCCATCATCAGCTTAATTATTTCCAAAGAGATAGTAAACTTCACCTCCTTGTTAAGATATAGACCACCTGACAATTAGGTCAAAGCCTCGTTATAATCAGAACCATGTAAGTTTATATTCAAAAATTTAAATAACGATCGCAATCCGATGTTATGGTAATTATTTTACGGTTTCAGTTTTTATTATCATCGATATTTATCGTCGTATTTACTGTAATTGATCGCGATAACATCAATTATGATTATTAACCGTGATAAACACGACATGATCGAAAACACCGTGTTCCTAATTTAAATCCTTGTTTATGTTGTTATGGTATTTTAACATGTTAATTACATGGTACTTTGTTTTTTATTTGTATACTTTCTTATGCAAAACGTTATATTTACTGGCTGTAACATGACAAGGTTTTGTCAATGTGTTTCAGGCCGTTCAAGTTTTACTAGGTAACTATGGGTTTGTCTTCACACAGATTGACCTGACTTAGGGTTATTGCTTAAAGCTGTCATCCATATATATATATATATATATATACACTAATGGAGAAAGAAGAAAACTACTCGGTACTCGAAGCTTATAATCTTATCTCCTTCCTTCATTCATCACCATGTTATTCTGCTACAAACTTGATTTCTTTCAGGCAAATTTTATGGGGCTAGATTATTCTCCAGACCAACACAATCATGAGCATCATCATCATCAAGATCATCATCAGCTAATGAAGCAACCAGGGATTGGTGAAACTTTTGGTGATCATAACAACAATGGAATGATTGATTATATGCTGAATATTAATCCTCATCATCAAGAACAGCAACAAATATCTTCATCAGGGTTTTGCACTATTACTCCAACTTCTTTTGATAAACTGAGCTGCTTTGCTGATGTTATGCAGTTTGCAGATTTTGGTCCCAAATTAGCATTAAACCAAACCAGGATCCTTGAAGAAGAAACTGGGATTGACCCTGCTGGTTACTTCCTCAGATTTCCTGTTTTAAATGACAAGTTAGAGGATCAATATTCTTTAATGGTAGTTCCTCCATCTGGGATTGAAAATGTGGAGGATAGAGCTGCAGGATTAATGGTGGAAGAAAAGGGGAATATTGATGGAGAAGATGAAGAAGAAGCTCGGGTTTCAAATAATGCTTCAGTGCAACTTCGTTATCTTGGAGAAGATGTTCAGAAAAAAAACCCAAAACTTGAAGCTAAGAACAAGAGGAAGAGAGCAAGAAGTAGCAAAACAAGTGAAGAAGTTGAGAGCCAGCGGATGACTCATATAGCTGTTGAAAGAAATCGAAGGAAGCAAATGAATGAACATCTTCGAGTCTTGAGATCCCTCATGCCAGGCTCATACGTTCAAAGGGTATATATATTCTCAAAAATTAATCAAGAATCATTTTTTTTCCCTTTTTTTTTTTCCTTCTTTCTTTCTTTGAAAGTGAGATTAATTGGTAACCTATGAAGCACATACACTTTTGTCTGAGAAGTGTCCGACATGGACACGGTTCCGACACGGCTGCATATGTATCGGACAAGCAAGGACATGTCAAAAAAATAAAAATAAAATCGGACACGGTCAAAATATAGTCAAGACACGTCCGGACACGTAATGAAGGTTTTTTTTTTTTTTTTTTTTGCATTTTTCTCCTAATATGAAATCAATCATGAGCAATTTGTCTAATGAGTTTTTAATGTTCAAGTTTTTAAATTCAAAAATAATTTTAAAAAAATAAAAACCTATTTGCATGTTAATATTTGATCGGAAAGTATTAATTTTACATTTTTATTATATATAATTATATAAAAAAATATTTTTTATTATCGTGTCTTGCCGTATCCGTATCCTAATTTTCTAAAAATTCATGTATTACCGTGTTCGTATCATGTCGTACCCATCTTGCATATCCGTGTCTATGCTTCTTAATTGCTGGACTCTTAATCCCAATGATAACCGTTTCAAATAAAGAAAAAAAAAAAAGAGATTAATTGATAGTGTTAGGATTTTTGCAGGGAGATCAAGCCTCAATTATTGGAGGAGCCATAGAGTTTGTGAGAGAATTAGAGCAACTTCTTCAATGTCTGGAATCTCAGAAAAGGAGAAGATTGTATGGAGAAGCTGGTTCAATGGCAATTCAACAGCAACCTATGTCTCTCCCAAATGATCAAATCAAGCTTGTGGACTACGACAATGGAGTACTCTGCGAAGAAACAGCTGAAAACAAATCTTGCTTGGCAGATGTTGAAGTCAAGCTTTTAGGGTTTGATGCTATGATTAAGATCCTGTGTAGGAGAAGACCAGGCCAACTGGTTAACGCCATAGCAGCTCTAGAAGATTTGCAGCTTAATATCCTTGACATCAACATTACCACCATTGAACAAACAGTTCTATATTCCTTTAATGTCAAGGTATATAAATATTTTGCTTCTTCTAATTCTTTCGTTAATTAATCTTTCTTTTATTAATAACAAAAATGCCTTTACACCTAGGCTATGATACTATGCAGGTTGCCAGTGAATCTAGGTTCAGTGCAGAAGATATTGCGAGCTCGGTTCAACAAATATTCAGCTTCTTTCATGCAAACAGCAGCATGTAAGGGATTTAAATTGCGGTCGATGATATATTTTCGGTCTTATCGCGTTTATCGCGGTTGTGAAGCGTAATGAATGCTATTACGATCAATGATGGTAAATATCGATAACGAAAAGAATTGAAACCGTAAAATAGTTACCATACCGTCGTATTGCGACCGTTATTTAAATTCACTGTAATGAAATTTAGCTAGGTTGAGGGAAAATGAGTAGCTGTTCTGTCCAGTCAAAGATACCTCATTTGGCTCTTTTGAGTAACCTTTTCAATGGATTTATTTGATTTAGTCAAGAAACATAGAATAGTTGTCAGTGAGTCCAGATATGCACTCTTTCTCAGCGTACTAGTTTTTTATATCTTCCTTTGTAATAGTAAAATTAACTTCTCTAAATCTTTAGGACGAATTCTCTTATATCGGTTTATTGCATTCGATATTTTACTTTTAGTATGCTCCGATCCTCCCGAAGATATTTTTTTCTTTAATTAGTATTTCATTTAACAGTCTTATTTTTAACTATAAAAAATTATTTTCAGACTTGAAATTTATTAAATTAGTTGGAAAAAAACTTTGGTATGCTATTGATTAGTCATTTGAAACATGATTACTTATTCCTTTGATTTGATCAAGGTTTAAAAAATCAGATCAAAAGTTAAATCGGTGAGACTTTTGATTATCGGTTCAATCGGTTGAATCAATCGATTGTATTTAAAAAAAATTAAATAAGTATTAAATATAGTAAATACTTAATAAATAATGTATTTGGTTAATTGGTATAGATTCAAAAAGTTAAAGATTCAAATTTTGTCACATACAATTTTTTTTTTAAAGGTTTAAAATCGATTTTTTTAATTTTAATTTTACCGATTTTTATCGATTCAATCAGTTTTTCACCGATTTGAACAATCTTTGATTTTATAATATGTACCAAATTAGACATGTCACCGATTTTTTATTCAATTGATCTGATCGATCGATCCAATTCGATTTTTTTAACACTAGATTTAATAAACCCATGTGATAAATCTCTTTCTAGATCTATTGTTTCATACTAATTCTGAAGTCAAAGAAAAGATGTGGAAGAGAAAAAAAAAATGGAGACAGGTTCTGCAAAGATACCTGTTTGAAATTGAAATGATTGGCAATATTTGTGTATTTGTATTTGTATGCATATGATTAAGAGGTGGGAAGGTCAACGAGAGGTCCCCTACCTTTGTTGCATAGCAATGGGTTGACTTGTCAGAAATCAAGATTTTGTAGTATTAGGCTACACTCAGTCATCACATATTGCCATCCCATTTTGGCCTTTGTCAATTTTGGATCAAATTTTGGTTTTGGGAAAGGTTCAACTCATAGATTTGCTCAACGGGACCGTTTAACTTATATCATATAAAGACCCTTCCCATATTTAAGAGGATTAAAATAAAAATATAAAATTCAAAAAATAGATTTGGACAAAAAAAAAATTCCGTTTAAAAAATGAACCAATCTTGATTCCAATATTAAAGATTCAAGCCTAGCTCGACCAACCCTTTTTCTAATTATATAATATATAATATTTATTTCTATATATATTATATAATTTATATCATATAAAGATTAAATATATATATATAATATTATATTGTAAATATTAAAAAACATGTTAAGTTGTTCATGTTTAAAAACTTAATAAACGAACAAAATATAAAATTGCTAAAGATTAAATAAAAAATAACATTTAAAAAAAAAATTTCAAATAGATGGGTCTAAAAAGGTTTAGATTATTTATTTACAAATATGGACTGACGTAGATAGAACTTGAGACTCATATTTCGAATCAGGTCGGACTTGAACAAATATATATAATATTAATATCATACATAGACCGACCCAAACTCGACCGTGGATACCTCTATCTTCCCTTCCGTGCACCCACATTTTTCTTTCTTTTGGGCTTGGCCATGCTTTTGAGTTTGTCCTCACTAGCTAGTTTATGTATGTGTATGTAGAATTTTAAATTGGGCATCGGATTCGTTCATAATGGATGGTATCCGATCCAAGTAAATTAAATTAACTGAATAAACAATTGTTTTTTTTTTTTTTTCTAATTGAGTTTGAATGAGTTATAAATAGATATATTTATGAGTCGAGTTCAAATAATATATTAAGAATATTTGTGTTTGTCCAGTCTGATTCAACTCGGCTCAAAATATGAGTAAATTTTTTTGAGGCCCATATTATTAACATGCTACTAGGCCCGGCTCGGCCCGGCCAAATTTCAATCTTTTACCTGAAGGATTGGACAAGCTCAGCTATGTCCAGAAGATTGAGTTGTTTTATTGTCCAAGTATTATTTCTTTTCCAGAAAATGGGTTGCCTACCATAAACCTTAAAATGCTTCAGATCGATGCATGTGAAAATCTCCAAACTTTGCCCAACAACTTTCACAACTTCACATCTCTTGAGATGTTGGAGATATCAAATTGTTGCCTCCCAGAAGAGGGCTTCCCTATCAACTTAAAATCCCTTTCCATCTCACAACCCAATAGTCGAAAGGCATTAAAGGAGTGGGAACTGCAGAAGCTTACCTCTCTCGAACAACTCGTGATTGAAGGTTGATGTCCAAATGTGGTGTCATTTCCTCCCGAGGAGTTCGGAATGATACTCTTTTTTATTTCAATTGATTTTATTTTTTTTGAATTTCTTAATCTTCATTGCTTATCAAAACCCTTGAAGGACAAGAACTTTAGACTTTGGAAATCTTTGACAGTGAGCTGAACAAGAGAGGTGAGACTGCGGCTGTGTTCGATGTGTTTGAGTTGAGAGAGTGTACGGTTAAGGGTAAAATTTTTATGGGGTTAAAAGTTAAGGGTAATAAAATAATTGTATAAATTAAACTATTTATTATTATTAAATATATAATATATTTATTATTATATAATAGCATTCGAGCCAAGCCGGGCCAGGTCCGGGTCTAAAATTTTTTGTCTAAGGTCCAATCTGTTTATAAAATGGATTTAAAATTTTGTCGACATCCATTTTTCGGATCTAATATATTTGTCTAAACTCTCTCAAATATCGAACAAGTTTCGAATTTGGACGGATAACCCGATCCATGAACAAAACTAGTTATAAACGACACAAGACTGTGATGGGATTTAAATCATGCCCTTAACAAACAATATAAAAGAGGAAGTTAATTTTAACTTCAGTTTAATACTCTTCTTGATTCTGATTGGAAATCATAACAATAGAAGAAAACAAAAATCGGATAAAAGATATTTTTTGCAATTGTTTAAGAAATTAGGCTGTGGCTGACGAACAACTTTCGTTTTGTGATTTTATTCTCGTGAATCAAATCGTATTCCACAATCCTGTAAATTTGTTAATTCCGTATTGTATGGATTGTTCTGTAATAATCTTCACGGTATCATAACTTTATAGGTTTGATTTTTGTTATTTAAACAAGGTATGAACATAACCTAGAATTTGACGTGCTCTTAAATCCATTGGAAAAACGTTCGAATGTAATTGTTTCTTACACAGAAGTGTGGAATAACACGTTAATTGCATAATATAAGAATTCTAGGTTGTTTCGGAGCTATTAAAGTTGTATTTTTCGTTGAAAAATAAAAAAATATTATTAAAATAATAATATAATGCTATTTATTATTAAAATAGAAAAATATTTATGTTTAGTAATATTCAAATAAAATATTTAAAATTAAAAAATAAAAAATAAAATACTTTTTAATTAATATTTTAACTAATTTTTAAATTAAAATAAATTTTTTTTTTTATTAATATAATAATATTACGGGTTAAGTCAAGTTAAGTTTCAGTTTAAAAAATTATATGTAACACATGATTCAAGTCGAACTAAGCTCATGAGTCTTGACGAGTAACCTTACCTTTTAACAGTTTTTTTTTAAATTATTTTCGATAATTTATAAAAAATATTATTTTTCATTGATTAATAAATCATTTTTGGTTGACAATGAAACCTTAGAGTCAATCTAGTTTTTAATTTAAGATATACAATGAGATTTTTTGAGAAACAAAATAAAGAATGACTGTTGGATCAAAGCTCAAGTTACAAATTTGGCCCAATTCATACGAAAAGCCAATGGCTAAACTAAGGTATTTATCTTGATCCAATAACCCATAATCACAAAAAGCCCAACAAAGAAGCCAACTATAAAAAAAACTCCACAAAACCCTAACCATCCTCTTCATTTTCCCATAAAAAAAAGCAGCAGCAGCTGGGCTAAGCAGCTAGCAAGCAAAGAAGAGAGAAAAGAAGAAGAAGAAGATGGTTTCAGGGTCAGGGATCTGCGTGAAAAGGGTGGTGGTGGATGCAAGGCATCACATGCTGGGAAGGTTGGCTTCCATATTGGCTAAGGAGTTGTTGAATGGGCAAAAAGTAGTGGTGGTGAGATGTGAAGAGATATGCATGTCTGGTGGATTGGTAAGGCAGAAGATGAAGTACATGAGGTTTTTGAGGAAACGGATGAACACTAAGCCTTCTCATGGTCCCATCCATTTTCGTGCTCCTGCTAAGATCCTCTGGCGTACCATTCGTGGGTATGTTTTTCTTTTTTTAAGGCTTTTTTATGGGTTTTTTTTTCTTCAAGTTTTTTCCTTTCGTGCTGTGAAAGGAAAGTAAGGAAATTTTTGGGTTTTTGATGCTTTGTAATTGGGGAAGAGTTTTATTGTGAATATTTGAAAAGTTTTTTTTCTATGGAATTTTTTTTTTTGAGTTTTTTTCTTTGGTTCTCTGAAAGGAAGGAAATTTTTGGGGTTTTCATTTTAGGTTTTTGATGTTTGGTAATTGGGGAAGAGTTTATTGTGGTTTTTTGGTTTATTGGAGAATCTTGTAAAGAATGAAAGGAATTCTGTGTTTTCGGATGTTTGATATTAGAATTGGTAATGGGATAAAGTTTACTGGAAAGTTTTTGGATGATTTTCTGTTTCCTCAATGATTGTTATTGTGAAAATATAGGGAAGAAATGTAAAGAATATTTTATGAGTTTGCTTGATGTTATTATTGCTGAATTTAGAGAATACTAGTAGCTGAGAAGGTCTATGAATCTTATGGTGCAAGTCAAGGGTATTTTTCTTCATTATTGTATGAAGTTATAAACTCTGCTTCATTTAGACATGGTGTATTTGGATTTTCTTTATGATTATTGATTTTCTTTTTGGTTGCAGGATGATTCCTCACAAGACTAAGCGCGGAGCAGCAGCTCTTGCTCGTTTGAAGGCTTATGAGGGGATTCCATCTCCTTATGATAAGACGAAGAGGATGGTTATTCCTGATGCTCTCAAGTGAGTTTTTGCAGAATTTAGAATTTGATTCACTTGCTTCAATGACTAGTTATGTTCAATGTTTTTATTGTTCTTCTGATTTTTGAATTAGGGTTTTGAGGCTTCAGAAAGGACACAAGTACTGCTTGTTGGGCAAGCTCTCATCTGAGGTTGGATGGAACCACTATGACACTATCAAGGTGAAGATTGGTTATTCTTCTCAGATGTTTAAATACAGATCATATTTCAATGCTTTTTGCTTAACTCTTTACTTAGGAATTGTTTATATATACATACATATATATATATATATAATCTTTGTTCCTCTGTACTTAGTTTCTTTATTTGTAAAGGCCTTGAATATTGATGCTGGCTTGTTTTTGTTTAAAATTTATCAGTAATTTGACTGTTCTGTCTTATGATGTGGTTTATGACATCTATGTTGTTCCGACTTTTCATTTTTCTTAAAGTACCCGTATCCGACCCATATCCAGACATGGATATGGGGATATGACCCTCCAAAGACTCTCCAAATATATGGAAAAACTTAGAAAAACTGAACATGCCCGTGTCAGACACATACCTGTATCTAACACTCACACCCGAGTCTGAGTAACATAGTATGACATTATAATAAGCTAAAAGCTTATCTACTGAACGCTTTAGTCTGTTGGTTAACTTAAGTTGTATTCTTTACTGCAGTGTCAATGCAGAATAATTTATTTTAGTGCCTAGTAAATCTCCAAAAATGCTGTTATAGAAAAATAAATCTTTCATTGAAGCCAGAGAAACATCATTTTTATGTTATATACTCTCGGCCTATGTTTGCTCGGGCTCAGGAATGAATGTCTGCCTCTGACTTGAGTATGTGATGGACATGTTCAACTTTTCCTAGGAATTTTGTCTTGTATTTGCAGGGTCATACCCCCCACATCCGTCATTCTTTCATTGCATTTTATTTGCTTAAATGAAATAGTCTTATTTACACTGGGGTTTTGAACAGTTTTTCATCTTTTTGTACTATATAATATGTTGCTCCAACTATTCATTTTTCTTGAAGTATCTATGTCCGACACCCGTGTCCGATGCATATCCAGACATTGGTATAAGGATATGATCTCCCAAGAACTCTCCAAATACATGAAAAAACTTAGAATAAATCAAACATACTCGTGTCTGACACTCATACCTGAGTCCAAGTAACAGTATATATAACCATTATCTAAACCTTGGAGTTTATAACATCTTTTAACTTTCTGCTGCATTATTCTTCCCTCCAGGAGCTTGAGAGGAAGAGGAAGGAGAGAGCTCAAGTGGCATATGAGAGAAGGAAGCAACTCACTAAGCTTAGGGTTAAAGCTGAGAAGGTTGCCGAGGAGAAGCTGGGTGCCCAGTTGGAGGTTATTGCTCCCATCAAATATTGATTCATAGACACATTTTGGTTAAGTTTCAATGCATTTTGATAGTGTCTTTCTGAGTGGCTCATAAATCTTATTGTCCTAATCTTTTCAAGTAGATTTTATGCTATATACATTTGTATGGTACTCGGTTTTTTCCCTCCCAATATTTGCTTGAAAAACATTTCCTTTTACTGCCAACACCCCTTTCTGTTTGGTCATTTGTTAATTGTTTTTCCTTTTGGCATCAGATTGCGACGGCATGATATAGTGTTTGATTTTCCAATAAGTTCTACTCGAGACTAGCCTTCCCTTATTTCTTGATTATAAGGTTATGTTACTCGGACTCCGGGTGTGACTGTCGGATACGGGTGTGTCCGACACGAGTATGTTCAATTTTTCTAAGTTTTTTCATGTATTGGTAGTGTCTTTGAAGGGTCATATTCTTATATCCATGTTTGAATATGCGTCAGACACGAGTGTCCAATACAGGTATTTCAAGAAAAATGAAAAATCGAAAGCAACATAGTTATAAGGTCTATGCTCTGATTGCACGAGTTGTTGTCTATGTTATCTGGACTTTTTTTTCTTTCGAAAGTACTTGTGTTCGACACATTCAGATATGGGTTTGAGTGTATGATCCTTCAAATATATAAAAAACTTAAAAAATATTTATGTCGGATACATAGTTATATACTTGTATCCGATGTTCTTCTTCGAGTCCGGATAACATAGGTTGTAGTGTCTTCTTTGCAAGGGTTTCGAATTGTATGTGCTTGATGAAGTATACAATACCCAAATTTTAACAGAGATTAATGGTTAAGAAACAAGCCTTGACAGTTGACTCTCAATGTGTCAACGTGTTAGGCGAAGGAAATGTGGAATGAAATGAAAGGAAAACTTCTCCATAAATGGACTGTTCTATGTAGACCTGTCGATTGCTGAATCGGGTTAATTTGGATCTTCAAATTTTTGGATATTTTTGATTCAGGTCATTTTAAATTTGGATCATTGTGGGTTTGAGTCATTCGAATTTGATATTTAAGTTTGAATCATTTGTGTTTGACACTGAATCAAATCATATTAAATTTAAAAAAATTATTTTATTTGTAACTCATCCATCACTTCAATAAACTGATAAATTTGTAACATATTCGAAAGAAAATAAACTTCTACTTTTAGTTGCACTATTATTATATAGAGTTCATTTTCAATCAACTCCATAACTGATGTTAAAAATTAAAATTGTATTTTTTTAATTAGATTAGTTCTTTTATTTTTGTTAATATAAACTAAAAGCATATGTTAAAATCTAGATAATTTTCTTAATAAAAAAATATAATAAATTTGTTTTGATAAATTGAAATTTAAAACAGGATGTGAGTTGTGATTAGATCTGTTTAAGGGTTGGATTATTCGTTTAAACTCGAAGATCTGTTCGATATTTGAAAGGGCTTGGATAAAAATATTAGGCTAAAAAAATGGGTTTGGATAAAAAAATAAGATTCATTTAAAAAATGGGCTAAACCTTGGCTTCAACATTTAAGGTTCAAGCCCGGTCCGTTTTTCAATTAAATAATATATTGTTTTTATTTTTATATATATATAATGTAATTTATACCATATAAAGATTAAATATATATAATATTTTAATATAAACATTAAAAAATATGTTAAATTATCCATGTTTAAGAACTTAATAAAAAATATATATATAAAATTTCTAAAAATTAAATAAAAAATAACATGTTTTTTTTTTTTAAATTTAAAAAAATAATATGGACAGACCTAAACGGGCTTGACCTATTCATTTACAAATATAAGCGGAGTTGAACAAAATTTTAGACTCATATTTAGGATCGAGCTAGATTTGGACAAATATATATGATATTGTTATCATACATAAACTTGGCCCAAACCTGATCCGGCTTATGAACATCTCTAATCGTAACATATATGTTTGGGCCCTTAACATAGCTAATTAGGCCTGAATGCTTGAAGCAATAAACTGAAGTTTGGGCTCCATTATTAGGTACTCCTTTAAGGGGCAAGTTCTTAACACTTTTATTACCAATTTTTTTTTTTGTTTTGTTGCAAGAGTCCTTAAATAGTTGAATTTGAATCCTTTATCTTCCTCCAATTTCTTAAGAGCAATATATTACATACAACCTTATTTATTATGTTAATTTTTTAAAAAAATTATGTATACTAGAATTTATCACATGAAAAAAAGTTTCTTTAAAAGAAAAATATTGTATTTAAAAAATAATAATAAATTAAAAATATAAGTGAGTAGTTATTGTTTTAAAAAAAATAAAAAAGATATTAAAAATTTTGATTAGTTGTTTAGTAGGCCGTTATTATTTAAACACTGCTAATTTTATTTTATTATTGTAATTTAAATTTGATGTTTTGTATTTTCTTAATTAAATTTGTATCACTTAACTCGTAATACCAACTCAATCAGTCACATTATAGATAGCATAGATATACTCTAATAGGATATATAATAACCTTCTACCTTCACAAATAAAGTTTTAAAATTTCATTGTAAGTGTAAGAGATTATTTTTTATTTTTTTTAAGATGGCTAAAATAACAAAAAAATCTCACGAACTTTGTCACTTTACATCAATAAGCTTCTATATTTTTGTTGTACCCAAATAAATCCTTAACATTTAATTTGTACCCAAATAAATGCTTGACATTTAATTTGTACCAAATAAACTCTTAACTTTTAATTTATACATAAATAAACCCTTAAAAATCAATATTTCATTTGAAATAAGAGTTTATTTGGATACAAATCAAAGACTAAGAACTTATTTGTTTACAATAAAAATATAAAAATTTATTAAAAAAATATTGAAATAGTTCATATTTTTTTAAATATTTTAACCTTTTAAAATTTAATATACTGCTGGAGAAAGAATTGTATGAAACGGTTATTTCACGTCAGCATATATCCCTTCTATTCAAATCATGCCACGTAATCAAATTTTAAAAAAAGTCAATTATTTATTACAATAATCGTTAATGAATTGCTGAAAATAAATATTTATCATTTAATTATTATATGTAATATAATAAATTGTTGGTTTTTTTTCAAAAATTTAATTACGTGATATGATTTGAATAGAAGAAATATATATATTAACGTAGAGTAATCGTTTTACACTATATATAAGAAACAAGTTGCTTCTATCAAATTGCAGCAACTTGTTTAATTTTGTACATTATTGTATTAAAAAAAGTATAAAACCCTTTCTTTAAACAAGACAAGAAAACATAAAAATAAAAAAAAAACTAACATAAGCAAAAAAAAATTTGAATAGACAAAATTCAACTCACGCAAGATATCTTCAGACAGATATTTCCATGAATTTCATTTGTTTTATTTTGCCTTTTTTGGGGGTGGTGGGACTATATATTGTATAACTTTCTTGAATGGTTTTATGTTCAAGAATGATAATTTAAGTAGTCTAAGTATTATTTATATATATATATATATATATATATATATATATATATATATAAAATGCTAGGAGATTTAAAGAAAAGTGTGTGTGGACCTTTTAAATTTTAATTTATTTATTCTCTGCTTAGTTATAAACTACTCCAAATACAGAACAGATACATGAGATTCTATCCAAAAATGTTCATTTGGTGATAAAAAATAATGGTTGGCTAAGCTTTGTATGCTTGAACCTTACATTGTTGTCATAAGTCCTTTCCTTTCCTTTCCTTTCCATCTTTTTTTTTTATTTTAATTTTTTTAAATTAATGATGTCTACCGATGATTAAAAAATCGGATCGGAGATCAAATCGATGAGATCTCAAGCCATCAGTTCAACCGGTTTAATTGGTTGAACTAGGACGTTCAATTAAAAAAATAAATTATTAACTAAGTATTAAATATAGTAAATTATTAATAAAAATATACATTTGGTTTAATGGTATAGCCTTTAATATATAGTTAAGATGTTAAAGATTCAAATATCATCATTTACAAACAAAAAAAAAAAATTATATAAAATCAATTTTTTATCAGTTCACTAAAACATCGGTTGTTTAATATGCTCCGGTCCGAAACAGATCTCCAATTTTAAATTGAACCTGTAGTTCGATCCGGTCCGGTCTTTTTTTTTTATTTTTTATTTTTTAAAACACTGATGTGTACTCATCAGTTGATTTTATTAGTTAAGGGTGGTTTGATATATGAAGTGTGCCATGTGACATATATGGACTTTATTGTTTTTTATTTCAAAATTGGCAACTAATGGCTGTTTTTTTGAAGTAGCAAAAAACATAACTTGAACTGCAGCATCCTCCATCTTCACATGAACAATTAAGTACCAATACTTATTCCCATTGGAAGGCTAATAACTGAAGTTTGAATATTCATAGAATTTACACTTTATTTTTGGTAGGAGCAAATAAAAAAGGAAAAAAGGAAAGAGAGTGGAAGGAAAATAGTATTTCTTTCTTTCCCTTCCTTATTTAGTTAGATGAAAATAAGAGCAAGAAAGAAAAATAGATGGATTTATGGTTTTACATAGGCCTAACAATTTTGGATACGGTACGATTATATAACATGAATACGATACAGAAAAAATAACTGAAACACGATAAAAAATACGATACGACACAAAAAAATAATACGAACACGACACGAATATACGAATGTGTCAAAATTTATATAACACGAATTATTAACGTATCAAAATTTATATAAATATATAAATTATAAACACGACTATAAAACGTGAAAATATTCGAATACGATACGGATACACGAATTATCAGATTTAGTTTTACATTAAAAAATACTCGTTTTATTTAAATTACTCATTTATTAATAATTTTACTTGTAATCTCTTTCATTCCTTTTTTTTTTCCTTCTAAACAAAGGAGGAAAAATACTCCAATTTATTTTCTTTCCTCTCCTTCAAATTTTTTTTCTTCTTTTTCTCACATTGTCCCTTCTTTTTTATTTTTCTTTTTCCGACCAAACATATATAGTGTAAGCTGTAAGGTATACTTTGAAAGGAAGAAAAGGAAATGATTAATCTTCTATTAATTTCTTAACTATTGAATCAAAGAAAAATCTTAATTATTTCTAATAGGAGTATTTGGTTTGACAAACAAAAATATTTTTGAAAACATGCAAATTTTTATAGTTGTGGTTGGTTATATTCAGATTTTTCATTTTTTTTAAATATTCGTGTCCGATATTTGTGTCTAACACATATTGAGATACGATCCTCTAAATATACGATTTTTTTTAATAATTAAGTATATCCTATCGAATATATACCCGTATCTAACACTCACTCCAAATTTGAATACCATAAGCTATAATGATGCAAACATGATACCTATATATAACCACTGCTAATTCTTTGACTCTTTAGAGTCAAGATTAAAGTATTTTTAGAATTATGAGGTATGAATTAATGTATGATTGATTTATACGAGAAAAATTATGAGCTGGTAATGTTGTTCTTTGAGCAGACAATAATATATAACTTAATATAATTTGTTGGGAAAGAAAACAATAGAAAAGGAAAAAGGATCATGGTAGGCAAATGTATCTCCAAATGCAAAGTCAATTGCTGATCGGACCATGGTTTCATAGTCTTCACTTAATTCCTATAATTGATAAATAATTGTGGTTGGTATAGTGTCTTTTGGCTCATATCTTTTTGCCAATGTTTGATGTAATGAAAATCGAAAAGTTTATTGTAGTTTGAGTAAAGGATATAAAAATATTATAAAATATAATATATATTTAATAAATATAAAAATGATATAATAAATATGATATGATACGTTTAAATACGATAAAATATTATTGTGTTTATATTAATACAAACAGTACGAAAAAAATAAAACATGATATGTATATGCAAATTATTAAATTTAAGTTTTGGTTAAGGTCGGGTTACCCGCTCGGTCCGTATTCGACCAGGATTGGACAGAGATATTTTCTATTTAGGCCGGCCTGAAATGAACTTGAGTAAGAAACAAAAAATTTGGACCATGGCCCGACTGGGGCATGAGCAAATCTAGACTCAGCCAAAGGGCTAGAATTGTTTAAGAGTGGTCCTGGCCTGACCTCCTATGGTTTGACTTCAACTCCTGAGTGCCATAACTAATGATAAAAAAATCGGACCGGATTGACCAATTCAATCAGAAAAAAAAAACCGAATCGATAAGAATCAGTTAAAAATTGAGAATAAAAAAAATTCAATAAAATCGAAAATAATAATTTTTTTAAACTCAATTGGTTACAAATTAAAAGGTCCAAAAATTAGGTTAAAACCGAAAATAATAATTTATATTATTTATTTGTGTTTTTTTTTTAATTTTATAATTTTTTTTTTAATTTTTCTTGATTCTTTTGAATTTTTCTTAATTATTTTGAATTTTTTATTTTTTTGATAAAGTTGAATAGGTCGATTCAACAAAAAATCAAAGATCCGACATGATTGATTTCCAATCTGATTTTTTATTCCTTGGCCATAACTTAAAAAAAGTGTCCCAGACCAAGACCTAGATTGGGAGACCTATAATATTAATGCCTTTCCTTAAAGAACACGAGAGATCAGAGCAGCCTTCATCCACAAATGTCTCATTCCTTAGAGCAATTTTTACTCAAAATCTTAGAATGTGGAGGGACCCAAAATAATGTTCAGTGGTTTAAATCAATCCATTTAGATATAAAACAAGGTAAGTTAATTGGTTTTTACTTGTCCATTATTTTCTATTTGCCCTGCTTTTCTTAATTGATGACAATCAAGTCAAAAGTCAAAATAATGAACAAAATTATGTCGCTTTGGGCTCTCCAATTTTTTTTATGAAATATTAATGTCTGGCATATATTTGACAGATAGAATATAGAAATTTAATATTCTCTAAATATATAATTTTTTTATAAAAAAAATTGAATATGTATTTGTCGAAATATAATGGATAATAAAAAATTTAATATCCAACACTATTTGATCTAATTTTTACGGATTTGAATACTGCTGATTCGGATAATTTTTGGATTTGAATATTAGATTTATTATCTGTAACGGATTCAGATAAGAATCTTTGGATATCCAGTATCTGAATTCACTTTAGTTTTAGTTTGAATATTGTCGGATATCCGAATCTGTTATCCAAATCCGCTTTACTTATATAGATCAAAGATTCGGATATCTGAATCTGATATTCATTTACATATTTAATTATTGTTTAATTTTATCTTTAACAAAATTAATTTAATGAATTCAAATATTTAGCGGATTCGAATATCCGACGAATATTGTTATTTAAATCAATTGCTGATTTGAATAGTAAATGGATTATAAAACGGATTCAGATATCATGTAAATTAAGCGGATTCGAATTTGAATATTTCAAAATTGCAAATATCCGATATGTTGTCATCCTTATTTGTCTAACAACATATTTTCGTATCCAACACTTACATTAATAATTGATCTATGAACAAACCAAAACATTATTGATAGGCTTATATATAAAATTGCCCCCTATACTATACCTCTTTTCTCACTTTGGTCCTAAAGAATTTTTTTACTATAATCAGGTTCCTATAGTATAATTTCGTACACCGATTAGGTACTCGATTTGGACCCGATTGGGACAAAAAATTATACTATAGGTACCTGATTATGGCCAAAAATTCTTTAGGTACCAAAATAAGAAAAGATGTATAGTACAGAGATCAATTTTATATATAAGCCTTATTGATAAGCTCATAAAATACACATTTTATGCCCTTTCTATTTTTAGTTTTAGTTATGTTTTCGATCTTTATTTTGATAACTTATATTATGTTTTTGAATTTTAGGTATATTTAAGAGAATGAAGTGAAAAGATGTCAATAATGATGGTAAAGTGCTTACAAAATCATAATCACAAGATAGAAGAACACTTGAGAGTCAAAAAATCAATTTCTAGTTGCAAAGCAAAAATGCAGATTTGACCTCCGGAACTTGTTTTAAGAAAAACATGATGTTAAATTCTTTATTTGAAAAAACTTCCTTCTTGACTTTTGAAGTTGACTTGAATACCTTTCCAACGGTAGTTCATACATCCAAATCGGACAAGAAATGGTCATCCAAATCAGTTGAGGAAGTGTGAGAAAGTGCATTAAAAAAATCAGCGACTAGCGTTGCGGCGCCCAAAAGTCCGAAAGTCAGCACTGCAGCGCTGGCCAAGCTTTCCAAAAGTGAGAAAAACGCAAATTTGACCCCTTAAACTTTCTTGTGCGGCAAGAAAGGGTTCTCAAGATTTTGAAGCTCTATAAATACCATCTTTTGAGTCACAAGCTAGACATGTTTTGATTTTTATCAATCTACTTCTTATTCTTCTCCATTCTTGTAGTTTTCTTTTTAGTTTTATATATATTATCTATGCCTATGCTAGGCTAAAGTTTTCTTTTGGTTAAGGGTGATTTCAAAGCCTTAGACAAGTTGTGCAATTGATATTCAGATTCTATCTATCATTGGTTTTCAATCAAAATTGCTTATGTTCTTTTATTAAATTTGTTTATGATCTTTGTCTTGATTTGTTTAGGTGTACAACTAGATATATCTTGATAATTATCTAATGCTAGTTTAGGAGTCTTGATCCGTAATTGTCTTGATTTTCTATTCATAAGTGACAATTTGTAATTAACGATTATGGTCAAGTTTTGAGTAATTGCGACGTGGAACATAATAACATAGGTTAAATAATCCGAGCTTATGTGTTTGTTGCTTAGATCAACCTATCTTTCTCATCATAAAGCTGTTATTACATTAAATCTAGAGAGCTTATTCTAGGTTGTCTAATGGTTAGAGATTAAATAGAGAACTTGTTCTATTTAACGACAAACTAAGGAAAGATTTGGGTAACAGAGCTTATTGTTATCTACGGTTGATAGTTTTGATAGATTATTAATGTTGATAGATCTGATTATTGATTCTCAATGATGTCTAGTGGTGGCGAATGATACCTTAATCATATTTTCTCATATTTGATATTCTCTTATTTGCTTCTTACTTTTATTGTTTACTTTAGTTTTAAAACTATTTCAAAACCCCCTTTACTTTTATATTCTTTGAACTTAAGTCATAAACTAATAATTTATAAATTAAAATTCAATCATTGTGGACTCGACTCTTGCTAACTATTATACTTAACAATTGATCTTTTTAGTGTAATGTTAAATAAGATATACTTTTTTGAGTACATCAATTATTAGAGAATTGGTAGTTATATGTGAACCAGGTCTTAACCAGCTTGCTTCTAGATAGAGTATGTTCAAATAGTCTATTTTTTTTTTCCATGTACATAAACTATTTTTGGTACTATTTTAATAAGATAAGATCAAGAAACAAGTAAATTGTCTTTGTCAACGTGAATTGATTCAACTAATTGAGTATTATTAACGTTTTGGCAAGTATTAGAGTTCGAATTTTATCAACAATCTCATTTGATGAATGATCTGTAAGTACTATTATTAACCCTCTTTAAATTTGTGACATGTTCTAACCGTAGGCTGAAGTAGTCTCCCATAACTAAACTTCTAAATATAAAAAAAAAAAAAAAAAAACAAGTAAATTGTCTATGGCCAAAATATGTAAGATGTTCCTTTCGTGATCCTGTTTTAATTTAGTCGAGTCTCTTTCCAATAGGGTGGTGGAGGGTGGCTTGCCTGCATACCTAATCATGCATCAAATTTATTGTTTTTATGCTAATCATAGTAAGAAAATTATTGTTTATAATTTATAAAATATTTAAATAAAGTATGATTGGTTCCAATTTTTGCTGTCTGATTATTCTATTAGCAACTGACTGCTTGTCAAAAATAAACTTTTTTCATAATGAACCCTTGTACATTTAATAATTTTGAATATGAATACGAAAAGTTTAATAAATATTAAATAATATAATAAATATGATATAATATTTTAAATACGATTAATATTTTAATATACATGTCATATTCGTATTTAAAATTTAATATATTTAATAATTTATATTATATTTATATTTAAAAAATATAAAACACAAAACCTATAAATTATATGAGATGTCTGTTTCTTACAAGTTGAAGCTTTTCACCAACTTGGGGCGGTTTGGATTGTCATCAGAAAAGGAAAAAGGAGATAAAGACCTTCAGCAACTTGATCTAAATTAATTTAAAAAAATGTTACTACTTCAAGATCAAGTGGAAAGAAGCTTAATTTGTTAATATATACAATATGGTTAATCAAAATTTTGCTATATAATAGATATTTGAAACAAGGACTCTCATCTAGAACTGATGAAGCTACTTGAAAAAATCCATTTGAATTGGACTCAATTTGATTTAATCAAGAAAAATCAATAACTCGAATTCATGATCTAAAAAATTAATATTAAATTATCAAAATTAAATAATTTGATTTTAAAACACAATAAACTGAATATAAATGACTTGAATTCGACGATATGAACTTAAATAAACCAAAATAATTTAAATATAAAATGATTCAAACTTAAAAGAATCCATATTCAAATACGATTAAAAGTTTTTTAATCTAAAATGATTCAATTGACTCGTCAAATTATTACCTCTACTATCCTCGTTATCTTGCTCTTCCCAGTGAAAATTTATAACAAAAGAAATAATAAATTAATTGTGAATTTTTTTGATAAACAGAGAATTAAAAGTAGATTTGACAATCCGTGTATTAATATTGTATTTGTATTATATTTTTCGTATCATAATCGTGTTTAAGGTATAAAAACATGTTTATAATTCGTATATATAGATTTCAATATATTCATATATTCGTAGCGTATTTATGTTATTTTTATGTCGTATCATATTTTATATCATATTTTAATTTTTTTTATCATATTCATATAATACAATTATATCATATTTAAAATTATCAAATATATCTAAAGTAGAAAAAAAAACAGTAAATAAAAAATCGGATAGGACCTGTTGAATCGGGAGTCGGTGACCTGTCTGATCCGATACTATATATAAAACTGGACTTTCTTTTAACCGGTAAAAAAACTGTTTTTTTAATTTTTTTTCAAATTTTTTTAATAAGTGATAAACTTTGAACCTTTAATTTTTTGATTTTATATTAAAAACCATACCTCCGAACCAAATATATATCTTTATTAATTATTTACTATATTTATTTTTTATTTAATATTAAAATTATTATTTTTATATATTTAATTTTTTTTAATTAAATTAATCTATTCAAACGATTGAATCGATTGAATTAAAAATTATAAGACTTTAGATTTAATTTTTCTAACCTAAAAAAAAACAATAGGAGCAGTGACAAATTTTTTTTTATTTTTTATTCTCTTTTTTTGTACTTTGGAGCATTAATAAATGCCAAAAAGCTCCCACAGTAAAGGTTAATATTGTTGTGATGTTATTTCATTGTGGTGCTGCAGTCACCAAAGTTGAGAGAAAGAGAGAAGGGAGGACTGAGGAGTTGGTCCTTAGACTCGCCGATTCGCGGTCTGAAATTTTTTTACTTAGATTTGACTTTGAGCGGGTTCGGATCGGCCCATGGATCCAAAGTTATTGTTCATTTTATTTAAAAAATAAAAAAATATTTTTTTATTAATTTTTATATATTTTTATAATTAAAATTTTAAAAAATAATATTATTTTAATATATAAATAATAATCCAAACTGAATCAATTCGGATCATAAATATTTTTACTCAAATTTAATCAAATACGAACTGAATCTAATGATCTTGTCAACAACACAAAACAAAACAAAACAAAACAAAATAAAGCAAAGCAACCCCACTGCACATTGCAGTCAATATTATAAGAAAACTGCTATACTTTTTGTCTTAAAGTTCCTTTGCCTTGTCTTGAGCTGAGCTTTCGCAATGAATAGTAAACCATGAGCGCAACCAGGGTGCTGGGTTATATACTTTTTGTAGGGCCTTAACTAGCCGCCCTTGGTTTGCTGGCTTCCTATCACTTTGGCTATGGATTAGAAATATTCTAGGGTTAAATTATTGGTTCAAATTTAAAAGTTTATTTGATATTTAAAAGAATTTGAATAAAAATATTAAGTTTGAAAAATAAATTTGGACAAAAAAATTAGGTCCATTTAAAAATGAATCGGGCCTTAACTTTAACATTCAAGATCTGAGTCTGTTTTTCAATTATATAATATTTTATTTTTATAAATATTATGTAATTTATATCATATAAAATTAAATATATATAATATTATAGTATAAACATTAAAAAATATGTTAAGTTGTCCATATTTAATAACTTAATAATATATATATAATTACTAAAGATTAAATAAAAAATACATTATCAAAAAAATTTTAATATTTGGACTGGTCTAAACAGATTTGGATTATTCATTTACAAATATGAGCGAATCTAGACAGAGCTTGAAACCCATATTTTAGATCGAGCCAAATTTATATAAATATATATGATATTAATAACATGCCTGACCGACACTTTTACTTTGGACTGGCTTTGTCTTTCCTTATCCACCCGCCACCAGGGTTCTATGGCTCGGCAAGGTCACGTTTATGGTGGCTACGACTAGGTGAAAGAGTGAAAAGGAATGCCAAATCAAATAATGCTATCAAATTAAATACGATAATTTTGAATATGACATAAAAATACAATAGGAGCATGATATAATTGATAAATATAAAAATAGCATAATAAACACAATACGATATATTTAATCACGATTAACATGATACGATATACGTATTGTATTCATGTTTAGGATTTTAATAAGTTTAATTATTTGTGTCGTGATCATATTTACACGATTTGATACCCAAAAAAAATAATATATAAAACATGACACATATACACGAATTAACAGATTTATATCAAATCCTTGACTTCAAATGAGGACCCAAAATTTCTTGACCTAAAGTTGAATCACTTAAAAAATTTGGGTATTTCTATAGTCTAAACTCTAAAGGTTCCGTTTGATTATTTGTTTTTGTTGGTATATGAGTCCGATCAAGTGGATTTAAATTCATTAGTACATTCACACGGATATAATTTAACTTTTAATATGAGTAGAGTTAGAATTTTATTTTTAATAGGATTCCACACATAAGCTATAAGAGGTATATTCCTAATAGTATTAAGAAATGTGCTATATAAATAGACACATATGTTTATAGAAATTAACAAAAATTATTAATCCAATTATACTAGTGAAAGTTTTTTTTTCTTCCCTAAATTACCTCTTGTTCAATTTTTGGGTATCCATAAAAAACTCTAAGACTTGAAGTGTGAAAATTTGTGAGCAACTCTAGTAGTTATTTGATAGATGGTAAAGATCACGAAGCTGTCAATAATAATAGATCAAAAAATAAATTTTTAGAGGTTTCATGAAGTAAGTATTGATAAATCGTTTTGGAAATTCAAATTGACATTGGAGTAGGTAATTTTAAACCTATTATTTTCTCTTTAGTGATATCAGAGCTATAGTATATTTGTTTTTACATCTAGTATTTCATTTTCATAATTGTTTGACATGTTAAAATATTTTAATAATAAAAAAAAAATCTTTAGTAGCAAAATTTTTAGAACATGCTTTTAGACCGAACTTTTTACATGAATATGTACCTAAACTTAGGGTAATAGAAATTTATGGTAAAATTTTGATATTAAATGCACTTATAATTAGAGAAAATATCAAAATCAAATTAGAAAAATCGAAACTTTGGTTGTAAATCACTCTCACATGGTTCTAATTTACAACATGAAATTTTATGATTAAAATCTTTATTTCATAAGCTTTTCTTGCATATATAATATATATATATATATATATATTTAAATGTGCGATTAATGAAAATTAAGATTTTAAAGTTTTGGAAAATAAACTGAAAAGTTAAAAAAGTTTGAATTTGTCTTTGTGAGAAAGATTAAAGGGTAAATATGAAAAATATCTTGTCAATAAATAAATAATTGTTAAATGATCTAATAGATAAAAGTTATTTGAAAAAAAATGAATAATTAAAAATTATTATAAAATATATTGTAAAAATAAAATTGTCCTTAATGAAAAAACTTACTTTTTTTTTCTTCTTCATTAAGAAAATATTAATTTTTAAAATTTTTATTGAAAATAAATTTAAAAAATAAAATAATAAAATATTTATTTTTTAAAGATCTAAAAAATAAAGAAAAATTATTTTTATTATTTAAAATTTTTTAATTAAAAAAGTAAATTAACAATATTATTTTTTAAAATTAAAAAAATTTATTTTCAAAAACTTTTATTTTTTAATTAAAAAGTAAATTAAAAAATAAGAAAAAAAAAAGAGAGGAGAAGGTTTTTTAATTTTGGGTAATTTTATTTTTACAATTTTCTTCTTAATAATTTTTTATTTTTATTTTTCAAATATTTCTTATTCATTATATCATTTAATAATTATTTTATTATTAATGATATGTTTTTTTTTAAAATTTACCCAAGATTAAAGTGTTTAATAATAAAAAGGAAAGAAGATTTCTGACATGCACGTGACACTTACCCCCAACACCAATATTGCACCATCAGTGAATGACCTTTCCATCAGGGATTGGTCCTCGTTATTTATCTATACTAATATAATAAAATAATTGAGTTGATATTACGAGTCAAATGATATTAATTAAGTTAATGAAATTACGTAAAAATTAAAATAGCTATCTATATTAATATAATGAAAATAATCAAGTTGATATTACGAGTCAAATGATACCAGTTCAGTTGATGAAATTACATAAAAACCAAAATAAAATAATAATTTGAAGGATATTTATATCTTTTTATTTTTATAAAAAAAACATATTTTTTTTAAAAAAACTACTCACTCTTAAAAAAATTACTATCACATTTTTACTTTTATAACTTCCTAATCTCTTTTAATTTTTTTTTTTCAAAACTATCTAGAGTAAATATGAAAAAACATACCCTCAATAATTAAATAATTGTTAAATGGTCTAATAGTTAAGAGTTATTTGAAAAAGAGAAATGAAAAGTTAAAAATTGTTAGGAAGGATATTGTAAAAACAAAAATTGTCCTTAATGAAAAAACTTCATTTTCCTTTCTCTTTCCATTATAGAAATATTATTTTTTAAAAATTTTAATTTAAAAAAAAATTGAAAAATAAAATATTTAAAGTTTTTTTTTTTTAAATTTTAAAAAATAAATAAATTTAATTTTAGAAATATTATTTGTATTATTTTTTATTTTTTTTATTTTTTTAATTAAAAAAAGTAAATAAAAAAATTTATGTTTTAAAATTAAAAATGTTATTTTTAGAAAATTTTATTTTTAATTAAAAAAGTAAATTAAAAAAATAAGTGAAAAAGAGAGAAGAAGGTTTTTTTATCAAAGGTAATTTTATCTTTATAATTTTATTCCTAACAATTTTATATTTTTCATTTCTCTTTTTCAAATAATTCTTACTCATTATATCATTTAATAATTATTGTATTGTAAAAAATATTTTTTTCAAATTTACCCAACTATCTACCCATTAAATAACTTCTTTTTCAAAAAAAATATATATTTTTTTCACTGACATAGTGAGTGTGTCAAAATTTAGTTCTTTTGAGCTTAAATTTATAACATATGTTCTTTTTAAATTGTCCTCGTCGGGTGGTTAAACTTGTTCTTGGCCATGTCACGGCTTGAAAAAAATTATTCTTTATATTAGGTTTGGATCAGATTGGTCCGAAAGTCCTTTTCATTCTTATCTTAAGTTTTTTATTATACCTTGAAAATATGTATCATTTTTTTAATTTTATTTGTGAAATTTAAAAATTTTACTGACAATATATTAAATAATTTCTCGTAAATTTAATATGTGAATGTTAGAAAATAAAAGCTTTATACTTAAGATAGTACGTGTCAATATAACTTACACTTAGATTTGTAGGATTACTCGTCCGGCCCGATAGGTTAGATTCAAAATGAATCTAACTTAATTAGGATGAGATTTTTATAATTCAAACTAATCCGGTCTAATTCGAATTATTATTTAATCAAAAAAAATATCTTTTGTTTAAATTTAATTATGAAAATAAATAAATATATTTTTTAATATTTTAATATATTTCAAACAGTTAAATAAGTTTTTGAACATGACGGATTGGCCCGAGCCGGGTATAAGCAAATAAATTTTTACTATTCAAACCTAGTCAAACTTAAACCCAACCATGGATATCTACTTACGCCTCTATCCTTTTTATTATTATTATTATTATAACATCCTATAAACAAAAGTATAATACTACAATTATATCAAGGTCAAACTTAACCCAACCCATGGATATCTACTTACGCCTAGACCTGCTACGGGCCGGGCCTGGGCAGGATATTTTGTGTTCCGGGCCGGCCCGGCTCGGAACAGTAATTTTTATTATAATAATATTATTTTATTTAATTTTAATTATAAAAAAAATAAAAAAATTATTTTTTTTATTCCAATGAACAGTGTTTCGGGCCTAAACGGGCGGGCCGACCCAGGGCCGGGCCTGGGCAGAGAAAATAAAAAAAAATCGGGCCGCGGCCCGGCCCATGAGCAGCTCTTACGCCTTTTCCTTTTTCTTTTTCTTCTTCTTCTTCTTTTATTATTATTATTATTATTATAACATCCTATAAACAAAAGTATAATACTACAATTATATCAAAAACTGAATGGTAAATATAGAAAGAGTTTGTTTTTGATATACTGACAGTGAAATTTTTTAATTTTACAAACGCGATTAAGAAATTAACACATGTCTTATTTCTTTTTTAAATTAATTTTTTAAAATATACTCTAAAGATATATATCACCTTATTAATTTTATTTGTGAAATCTAAAATCTCTACAGACGATCAATGGAATAATTTTTCAAAGTAAAAAAGAAACAATTACATACAAGCTAAAAAGTAAAATCACAACATTTTTTTTCTTAAAGTTATACAAAGAGTATCTTCCAAGATAGTAAGTATCGTATCAGAGGATTTATCGTTTTTGTTCTGATATTGATATATATCGGTATCGGTATATATATATATATATATATGTCGGTGTACCATTTTGAGTTTATCGGTATTTTTCAAATAATTTTTCATATAGATATATATAACCTATTTTCAAGTTTCATAATAAAATATATATCATATACATATGCAAATCTACTCAATTATCTACATAAAATATATATTTATATGTAAATATAAAATTTTAAATATTTAATATCCAACAGTTTTAAACATCAAATTTGGATATTAAATAAATAAAATAAATATAAAAATAAAAATATGTAGTAAATTATTATTAATTAAGTTTAATAGATTAATTTAATAAATATATTTATTTTTAAATGTAATTATGAAAAAAAATAAAAATATCATGACAGAGATAACATTAGAAATTAATTTAAGACAATCAAATAAGTGAATTTAAAAAAAAAAAAATTTAAATCTTGTACCAACCGATACGTGCCAGTACTGATCGATATTGACTGATACAGGTCGGTACGGCTGGTACAAAAATCGAAACGATACACTACTGATACCGTTTTGTTTTACTTCAAAATCGATATGTACCGACCGATTCGGTCGGTACCGACTACCCTGGTATCGTCCCCATATTTTTAAAGTTTATACATTATCACAAATATCAAATATTCAAGTGAATCAAAGTTTATACATTATCCATTTTTTTTTTCAAAATGTTGTGACATTTGTTATATAAAAAAGGTTTGTTACATTTGCAAGTGAAAGAAAAGCTTAATCTTATAAAATGAAAATAGAACTTGTAAAAAAAAAAAACAAAAATCAAAATTAACAAAAGTGTAGATCAAGGTTATAAGTTATAAGTAGTCAAATTTGTATAAGAAGATTTGGGTACAATGAAATTATTGCTCCATGTATGATTTTTTTGGGCACCTTCCATAGATCCCTTAAAAATTAGGCAATCCAATAATATAATTAAATTGAATACTTAAATTAATTTAAAAAATTGATTACTTGTTAGAATATTTTAAAATCTAATGCAACTTCATATCAAATATAATATAATTGAAACTTGAAATAATTTGAATTTAAAATGTTTCAAACGTAAAAATAATATAATCTCAAGTCTTAATCAAAACTTAGCTCCATAATTGACATTTCTATAAAAATTTCAAGCAAAAAAAAAAAAAAAAATCAATTTAGCCTAATAAAGATTTAAAAAAAATATATTGACAGAACATAAAAAGATATATTTAAAGCATTGTCAGTGTATATATTTTTATATTATCAATGAATCATATAATAAGATTTCACTAATAGGTCTTTAAAAATAAATACATATAATTTTTGTTGATATAAAAGAGACCGTAGTTGAGGATAAAAGAATTCGGACTCAAATTTATTGGATGAAAATTTTTATAAATAATTTCATAAATCAATTGCATTAAATCTCGAATTCAAATTCAATACAAATATGATTAATAGGTGACAATATATCAATTACTAATACATTAAATATAAAATCACTTAAAAAAATAGGCCAATTACATTGACAATTTGACATATACACGTACAAAATTTACATATAGAAATTTTTTTTTTTTTAATTTTAATATTTTGATGAATTAAAAAAATGATTTATTTTTTAAAAATAATAAAATTGAAAATAAAAGAGAGAGTGTTGAAAGTGAAAGACAAAGACACAGCAACACATCGCTGTCTTAACATTTGCATGCCTCAAATTCGCTCACTTTGCTTTTATAATTTCTCTTTCTCTCTCTTTTATCCCATCTTCTTCTTCTTCTTCTTCTTTTTCGTCTCTCTCCGTCCAACTTCGGGGCTCCGAGTCCGGAACCCGGAACCGGAAAAAAGTGTCCAAGACTCATTAACTTCCCATTAATTTTGCCCTGCATTTTCCATCACTTTCTCGGGAAAAAGTTTCAGAAGAAATGTACTCGGCTATTCGGTCGTTACCGTTGGATGGAAGTGTGGGAGATTACCAAGGGCCGCTTGATGGAACCAACTTGCCTGGTGATGCTTGTTTGGTCTTAACAACGGATCCGAAGCCTCGACTACGATGGACAGCTGAGCTCCATGAACGTTTCGTTGATGCTGTTACTCAACTTGGAGGCCCTGACAGTGAGTTTTTGTTTCTGGGTTATCTTTGCTTATCCTTTGAACTATAAAATTATGTTCCCCTTTAAGATATGAGTTTATTATTATTTGATTGGATAATAATGTGTTATGTTAGTGTTAATTAGTTTTCATTCTCAGCTTTTAGTTCCTGAAATATGGTTGCCTTATTTATTTTTCTTCTCCTTGTTGTTTTTGATATAAATAATGATGAAATTTGGTCAATGGGTTCTTTGGGATTAATATTTATATTTTGGTTTTTGGGCTGGTTTCTTTGTCTGAATCTTGCTTTTGAGACTTGGCCTTTTTTTTTTGTTCCTTTCTTTTTGCTAATGTGATTGGAAAAATTGGGTTTTAAAATTAATGTGTTTTTGTTGTCAATTTGTATTTTGGTAAGTCTGGTTTTTATGTAGTCATGAATCACAACCCATAGAACCCGATGCTTAGTTCTGTTGGTTCGTGCAATTAACTTAATAAGTTGACATCCAACAGATATGGTTCGAATTTCCGCATATGTAACCCCTTCGCTTATCCCGGGCTATGGAGGCCTCTTTCTACCAAAAAAAATCACAACCCATAAATTTTATTTCATTTTTTTAAACTCAGGGTACTTTTGCCCTTTTTGTATCCTGTTTTTGATGGTTGAGCTGATTGGTGTGATGATGTTTGATAAAGTTGTTTTATAGACAGAATTGAAGTGATTAAAGAGTGTTCTTTGCCTTTTTTGGATGAAGAAGATATGTTGTTACCATGTTCTTCATATCAGCTTTGACTTAATTACCAGCCACAATTGTTTTTCTTTGTAATCATTGTTATGATTTAAAATCATGTTCTCTATTGGTAACATTAGTATCATTCGAAAATGGATCTTGACGACTAGGAACTTTACCTCATTGCTAGTGGCTCTTTCTCTCTAGAAGATATCTGCCAATCCTATATTTTTGACCTCTTGTTTAAGATTTTACTGGAAGGGACTTTCTTGTTATACTTGTATACACAACATTATATTTTGCATAAACACGTAGACTTTGACTAGCTCATTCATTGAGCTTAGTTTTGTTTTCTTTTTATTCTTCTAGTACTACTTTCTGGTTATGCATTCAAATTTCTTGTGCCAACAATATGTTTCTGGGGTACTTCTTTAATGATAAAATACAACCAAAAGGACAAACCTTGTTTTGGAGCTATTATGTTCAATAATTTTGGTCAGCATACGTTTGTTGGAAGACGAACTAGAGCAGCTGTGGTACTTTGTCTTGGTCTGGGAAGAATATTCTTGGTGTATTTCCTTCCTGTAGAATTATGCCAAATGATTAAGATTTTAAATCAGAACAAAATTCCCGGGTTTGTGCGGAAAGTTATTTATCCTGTTTAAACATAGCTTGTAAGAAACAATTGTAGAAGCATCATACCACAATATTCTTTCTTTCTTTTTGAAATATGCAATATTTCTTTTTAAATGCAATGCTCAAGTATATCACATGTTAATCTCTTGGACTTGTCTCTTTAAATGAATTTCTAGCTAATTTTTTGGTGTCAAAAGTAGATTTCTGAGAATATTGCTGACTTAAGTAATCCGTATACTTGTAATTGTAATAAAGGACTTGTGGAGAACTGAAATCATATTGATGGTGCAGGTAAAAAATGTAGGAAAAGAGTATGAAATAGTTGCTTTTTGGGTGATTTTGGGACAAGATGGTAACATATTTGTCTCAATGCAGTAAAATAAACACCATATAAATAACAATTAATAAAATTATGAGTGATTTTGTGATGGTGAATTGGCAACCACATAAACCCTTAGGCCACTTATGTCTGTTAAACTTTCTTTCTGGCATCTTTTTGTTGATTGAGGCTTACCACTGCTGAGGCAAAAAGTTTATCAGGCTTGATATGCTCAGTTCGGACGTTGGGACCTTATTCCCTGGTCCAAGCTTTGCTCTTATTCAACCAAATATATAGATGATTGTAACCCAACTTCTCTAATTCTAATTGTTCCATGGTTTAATATAATAATCCCTTAGCCAGGCTGATCATACATGCTTCTCTATTTGAAGCTCAGAGTGATTTTATGTGAACCAACCCTAGCTGATTGACAATGACATTATAAGAGTCAATGTTCCTGTACCCTTCTGTTATGTCTTATATGTTTGTTATTCTAAAGTTATAAATCTCGTTGTACTGTACGTGTTTTGTCTTGATATGCATTGCAGAAGCAACCCCTAAGACTGTTATGAGAACAATGGGAGTAAAAGGCCTCACACTCTATCACTTGAAATCACATCTTCAGGTTTGTTGTTACTTGCATCTCTTCAATGATCATGTTTTGGAAGTTGTTCCCTACTTTATATTGGTGCTGTCATGTCTTCAACCCCTCTCTTTCTATGTCTAAGATGGATCTTGATGTGCAACATTATTTAGCATAATTAGTAAGCTTAATGTGTGTTTTACTGTGCACCTATGGACACGGACTCGGGTGTGAGTGTCGGACATGGGTCTGTGTCCGACACGGGTATGTTCAATTTTTTCTAAGATTTTCATGTATTTGGAGGGTCCTTGGAGGATCATATCCCCATACCCATGTCCCGATATGCGTCGGACACGGGTACTTCAAGAACAATGAAGAGTCAGAGCAACATAGTTGTGCACTCATTAATATCTACATGTGTTTTTGTTGAGAGGAGGGGGCTTTACCAGCTAAGTAATTGAAATTCTAATTATTTATATTTTCTATTTCCTTTACTCAATGCCCCTTATTTGCAGAAATACCGGCTTGGGAAGCAATCTTGCAAGGAATTAACTGATAACTCTAAGGATGGTATGCGTCTTGGTCTCTTTAAATTACTAATTACTTTAGAGTTTGTGGGTTAACCAATTAATATGGTAACTTCTTCGTTCTACCTTTCTTAGTCTTGTACCTTTGATGTACTTTTGAGTCATGACCATGTACAATGACTATTTGATTGTTTCGACTCTGCCGAGAAGAGACCGTTGAAGAAAGGTTTCTATCATATTCACCGAGTTTATTAAATTACTACAAAGAGAAGCAACTACACTCTGGAAGGCATGAGCTTTTGTGGCTTGATAAATTACCAAATTTTGCTTTTAAAATTACTTTTAGATAAATTTCACTTTTGGTCAATTTAACTGGAAGTTTTTTAGACATGAGCTCTTGAGATTTTGATAAACTTATCAAATTTTGTTTTTAAAATTATTTTTATATGAATTTCACTTTTGTGTCAGTCTGGCATTTAACCTCTTCCCAATTGTTTTCCTTTCTGCCATGTGTATGTAATTATATGTGGTTCTTGGTGGGGTCCTGATAAATTATCTCTTGTGAACTGATAGATGCCAGACTATGTTGCTTCGACTCTTCATTTTTCTTGAAGTATCTGTGTCTGACACCCGTGTCTGATGCATATCCGGACATGGGTATGAAGATATGACCCTCCAAGGACAAATACATGGAAAAACTTAGAAAAACTTGGAAAAATTCCAAGGACACATTCCAAGGACAAATACATGGAAAAACTTAGAAAAACTTGAACATACTCATGTCAGACACATACCCGTATCCGATACTCACACCCGAGCCCGAGTAATGTAGATGCCAGATAATAGCTATCCATATTCTTAATTGACTACTGATAATGAAATTTGTCATTGGCGTTTCAGCTTCTTGTGTTGCAGAAAGTCAGGACACTGGTTCATCTACAACATCATCGAGAATGGTAGTGCAAGATTCGAATGAGTATGTTATTTCCTCTCTTGTTTGACAATCTCGTGAGTTTTCTTGGGCTTTGGATGAATGCTGAATTTCATCTTCCAAACAGTGGTTACCAGGTTACTGAAGCTCTTCGAGTGCAGATGGAGGTTCAACGAAGACTACATGAACAGTTGGAGGTTGGTTCTATTGACATGTATATGCTAGCCAGTAAACTGAAAGTTTCAAAAGCCACTTGCTGATATTGGAAATTTCAGTGACCTCATAAGGGTGTTCTTTTTCCTTCTTGTTGTAGTATATGATTACTCTTTGATGTGCAAGAAATCTTTTCATGTGTGCTTTTTCCTTATGTTGCTCCGACTCTTCATTGTTCTTGAAGTACCTGTGTCTGACATCCTTGTCCGATGCATATCTAGACATGGATATGGGGATATGATCCTCCAAGGACCCTCCAAATACATGGAAATCTTAGAAAAAATTGAACATATCCATGTCGGACACATACCCGTGTCCGACATTCACACCCGAGTCCGAATAACATAGTTTTTTCTGCATACTAATGGTTTCACTTAGCAGGTACAGCGTCGTCTTCAACTTCGGATTGAAGCACAAGGCAAATACCTACAGTCAATACTTGAGAAAGCCTGTAAAGCTCTGAATGATCAAGCTGCTGCTTCTGCTGGTCTTGAAGCTGCCAGAGAAGAGCTTTCTGAACTGGCAATCAAAGTTTCCAACGATTGTCAAGGCATGCTCCCTCTTGATAACATAAAATTGCCTTCCTTGTCTGAACTTGCTGCAGCTCTAGAGAACAATACTACTTCCAATATGCCGGCCCGAATTGGCGACTGCTCTGTCGAAAGCTGCTTGACTTCGACTGGAAGCCCTGTTTCGCCATTGGGTGTTGGTTCACAGGTTGCTATTATGAAGAAGAGGCCGAGACCCTTGTTTGGAAACGGAGACCCGTTGCCCTTGGACGGCAACCTAAGACAAGAGATCGAGTGGGTGATGCCCTAATATTAGTTGAGTAGCAGGACATTTCCATCTTAGAAATGGTACCTTCTCTCTTTTTATTGTTTTTTTTTTTTTTTTTTCTCTTTGTTTTACTCCTTGTCTAGTTAATCTATATGTCCTTGTTCTTTTATCAACTGCACCATCAGTGGTCTATATATTCTAAAAGCAGGTCCTTTTGAATATGGGGTTTACTTCTAAAACTTGAGATTGCCTTCCCTTGCACAGTGTTATGAGCTATGTTACTCGGACTCGGATGTGAGTGTCGGGTACGGATATGTTCAATTTTTTAAAAAGTTTTTCATGTATTTGGAGGGTCGTATCTCCATACCTATATCTAGATATGCATTGGACACAGGTGTCGGATACGAATACTTCAAAAAAAAATAAAGAGTCGAAGTAACATAGGTTATGAGACATGATTTCTGTAGTTTCACCTTTAAAGTTTAACATAAACTGCATGATCCATGGATTCAAGACAAGAATATAGCTGGGGTTTACACAATTATCTTAAGGACAATTAAAAGATCGAATCCATTGGAGTGCTTCTGATTTTCTTTTTTATTTTAATCAATTGTTTCAATGAGATTTGGACTATATTTCCAAGTCCAATTCACTATAAAATATGCTATGAATTGTTATATGCTTGAGAGTTAGATTTGTCAGCCTGATATCTCTATACCAGTGTTTTTTTTTGTTCTTTGGATACAAAAGAGGTTGCAGTTTGAGATAGGAAAATAGATTGTAGATGTTCGGATTTGAATTTCAGACTTATGTCATCTTTTAAAGGTGATTGTATGAATCAACTGTGTTAAATTTTGGGTTTTTCTATACCAGTGAGCCTAAATCAATGTTTAAAAAACCGAATCGAAAAACTTTTGAGATTTTCAATCATTGATTTAAAAGGTTTGATCGGTTGAACCAATTGAATTGATCGATTGTATTAAAAAAAGAATTTAAATATTAAATAAGTATTAAATATAATAAATATTGAATAAAAATATATACTTGGTTAAATGGTATGGTCTTTATCATAGATTCAAGAGGTTAAAGATTCAAATCTTATTACATACAATAATTTTTTTAAAAAATAAGTTTAAAACCATTTTTTTCGGTTTTTTGCCGGTTCAATTGGTTTTTCACCGGTTTAGATAATACTCGGTTTTATGATATGTACCGGATCGGATAGGCTATCGATTTTCAATTCAACCGGTTTGATCAATCGATTCGGTTCGATTTTTTTAACATTGGTCTAAATCTAATTCTGGAAAAGTTGGATGGAGTTTTTACAGGTTCCTAATAAAAAGCACCATTTTCTTGTTGAAAGCTTAAAATTTCTTGTTTGGGACTAACTTTTGCCATGATATTACTATTAGTAGCAATTAGGGGTGTAAGAAAATCTGAGTCGAACTGAGTTTTTTCTTTATTCGAGTTTTTTTTTTCGAGTCGAGCTTAATTAATTTGCGAGCACAAGTATTTAGAAAGGTCATAACCCTGATCAGTCTCCCACTTTTCTTGCTACAAAGCTACCATGAGAGCTAAACAATACCAGCTGCAAGTGCATGAATGATGAAAACATTTCTTAGCCTTTAAAAACTGCACAAGTTAAGCAAAAAATGGTCAACAGTTTTTATAACAAAAATTCAGTAAAAAGTTGAAGGTTGCTTTTTGAATTGACAATTTTAAACGCGATACAAAAATAATACAAATATACGAATGTATAAAAATTCATATAAAAAAATTATTAATGTGTCAAAATTTATATAAAAATATAATACCTTAAACACGATTATAACACGAATACACGGATTGTCAAGTTTAATTGCTGCTTTGAACAGCTGCACTGTACATTCAACCAGCAAGTAAAGTAGGATATTGACCAATTTTCTCATTCATGCTATTGTTTCATTGTTTGTAACTCTGTATTGTAGTTTATCTTTTCAGCTCATTTTTTGTAACATTTTTCTACTTAGATTTCTTTTGGTAGGTTTCAGTTAGTTGTACATAAAATTTCATGAAAATTTTGAGCTGTAAGATCTTTCTAAACTTTTATTTCGTATGGAATAAAAATGGAGAACTAGAAACTTTTATAAATGGTTAGTACTTAGTACCACTTACCCCAAATAGTGTAATTCAAATTATAGGGAATAGGAGATTTGGGTTTACAAACAGAGAAACCATAAAATTAAGTACAAGCTTTTCCACTAAATATAACTTTTTCTTTTTTCTTTTCAATTCTCTTCTTTCTTTCTTATCTAAACACTATGTTAGAAATAGAAATACGAGTAAAAAAAATTTAGTACAAAGAGGCTACAGTTTAGAGATAGGAAAAAGGATGTAGATGTTGATATTCGAATTTTATACCTCCTGAATACCACTTCTCAAAGATGATTATATGAACCAACTGAGCTAACTTCTAGATTAATGAATTTCATACAGTTTAGTAGTATTACATTGATCTAGCAAAACATATATATATATATATATATATATATATATATATATATATAGAGAGAGAGAGAGAGAGAGAGAGAGAAAGAGAGAGAGAGAGGAGGGATCCACTTATACAAGTGTAAAATTAAAGTTGTTTTACACACTTTCATAAATTTTTATACGATTTATATTTGTTTAATCAGACCATTGAATTTAACAATATAATTGTACTCGTCATGCACGTAAAGTTTCGAATCGATCTGATATTTCTATCATATCTATAATAACCAATTTTTGCCCGGGTCGGATCCGAATCCTACCCGGGCCATTTGCAAACAGGGCCTGCTATTTAGCAAGCCCAATTTGCAAATCAGGCCCAACCCAAACAACCCCCAAACCAGGCCTAGTGCCCAGGCCCACTGGCCCATTTCCCCTACCCCTAACTGCCCCCAGAAACCCTAACCCTGCAACCCCAGCTGCCACACGCCACCCCTACCCACTGCCACCACCACCCCTGACAACCCCAAACCCATACGCCACCCTCCCCCACACTCAAGCCCCTACCCTGCAACCCCAACCCACACTCAACCTCACACCACCAAGTAGAACCCCCACCATAAAACCCAGATGAGACACCAAAAAAAAAGGAAGAAGGCCCCTCAACCAGCCAGAAACCCCGATTTGGACCCTCATTCCTCCATCACCGACAACCAAAAAAGCCCAGATCAGACCCTCCTCACCAAAAACCCCAGATTTGGACACCTTTCGAAACAGATCCCCACCACAAAAAACCCCCCTCCTCGAATCGATCCCTGCAAAACAAACAAAAAAACCACAGCCAGCAAAAAAAAAAAAAAAAAAAAAAGAGAAGAGAAGAGAAAAGTCGAAGAGGCCCCATTAGATCTAGGGGATTCTGGCAAGATTCGGGCAAAACGGAGCCCGGATCCGTGATGAGGGGGTCGAAACCCCCTCGGATCTGAAATTTGGTGACCACCGACGAGGCACGGCGGCCGGCGCGGTGGTCCGACCGCCGGATTCTAGGTTTGGGGGTTTTCTGGGCTGAGAGGGAAGAGAGAGAAGAGAGAAGAAAGAGAGAGAGAGGAAAGAAAAAAATGAAAAAAGGGGTTTAGGGTTTATATACGGTGCCAAAACGGCACCGTTTAGTGGAAGCGGGTCAGAGAGACCCGCGCGTCGACCCGGGGTCCGCGCGGGTCACCCGCTTCCTTTTTTTTTTTAAAAATACGACGCCAAAACGGCGCCGTTATGACCCAGGGTCCGCGCGTGGACCCGGTTCCGACCCGGGGTCCGAGCGCCCGACCCGGGTTCAAAAAAAAAGGTTTGGCGCCGAAACGACGCCGTTTTACACGATGAGGGTCCGCGCGTGGACCCGAATCCTACCCGGGGTCCGCGCGGGTACCCCTTCACCCAAAAAAAAAGAAAAAAAAGAAAGAGAACTGGGCCAGGCCCTGGGCCCAGCAGGCCAGGGAAGAAAAAAAAAGAAGAAAGAAAAATAAAAGAAAAAAAAAGAAAAAAAAAGGAAAAAAAAAAGAAATTTAAAAATAATAATAATTAAAATTATATTTTTAAAATATATATATATATATATATAAAAGAGAAGGAAAAATTTGAAAATATTAAAAAATAATAATAATAATAATAAAAAAGAAAAAGAAAAACAAAAGGAAAAAGAAAAAAATAAAAAATAAAAAAAATATGAAAACAAAAATAAGAAAACAAAAATTCACGATTATCAATTTTGACGTTTCGACATTTTTCAGGTGGTCGAGAACGAGCAAAGAGTTTTACGAAAATCAAGTTCGGCCTTCTAATTTTCGGATTCTCGATATTTTTCAAGTATGGTTTTAATTTTCTCATTTATTTATATTACTATTTTTGTTTATTTATTCTGGTTCAGTATTCGACGTATTTTTCATTATTCGGTTTCGGTTTTAAAAATTATAAAATAATAATTCTTTTAATACATGTCTGTTAAAATTATTTTCGGTAAATAAAATTCTCTAAAAACGGATTTCTTTCTCGGAATGGTCGGAACATCAATCGTTCTTTGAAATGGTCCGAGTAAGAATAATAATCGAAACATTATCGAAAATATCGGAGTGACTCGGGAATTATTCTTACATAGATAATTTCTTTTATTTCGAAAATAATTATTAAAAACATTTTAATTTACTTTTCAAAAAGAAAAAAAAGATTTTAAAAAATGTGAATAACCGACGACGGAATTCGAAGGACGTCACGGTAGTGATTCCTAAGATATCTTGAGGTGAGAGAATTTCGTTAAATATCACCACGAGTGGTGGGAGTATTTAGCGATATGCTCGTTACAAAAATTCATAAAAAAAAAGAGAATAATAAGAATGAATAAATAGTGAATGCGCTTGATATTTTACTATGCTCGTGTTTTTTAATATTATGATTTGCATATTTAATTTTATAGTTATTTGCTAAGTCGTGTTCATCCGACATTTAAATATTTGCATCATACGCTTTTAAATAAAGAATGGATGTAAATTACCGATGACGGAATTCGAAGGACGTCACGGTAGTGATTCCTAAGATATCTTGAGGTGAGAGAATTTCGTTAAATATCACCACGAGTGGTGGGAGTATTTAGCGATATGCTCGATACAAAAATTCATAAAAAAAAAATGAGAATAATAAGAATGAATAAATAGTGAATGCGCTCGATATTTTACCATGCTCGTGTTTTTTAATATTATGATTTGCATGTTTAATTTCATAGTTATTTGCTAAGTCGTGTTCATCCGACATTTAAATATTTGCATCGTACGCTTTTAAATAAAGAATGGATGTAAATTGCCGACGACGGAATTCGAAAGATATCACGGTTGTAATTCTTAAGATATCTTGAGGTGAGAAGATCTCGTTAAATACCACCAAGAGTATTGGGAATATTTAACGAGTATTTTCGATAACAAATTTATGTTCACTTTCGTTTTTTTCAAAAAAAAAATAATAATCCAAAAAAAATTCAAAAATAATAAACATGTTTTTTTTTAATAAAATAAAATAAAAAGAAAAGAGAATTATTTTTAAATAGTGATGTTGAGTCCATTAAATCGAGATTTAAGATAACACGTGATTAAATGGTACCGTTTTCTAAACGGGCGTTGCGGGGGTGCTAATCCTTCCCCACACGTAACCGACTCCCGAACCTAATTTTGTTTTTACTCTGGTTCAAAGCGCGGACTTCAAAATTGGTTTTACAAAAATGTTTTAATCAATTTTAAGATATTTTACTAAAACCGGTTTTAATACGTGGCCAATCACACCTAACAAAAAAGATTGGTGGCGACTCCATTTTGCGTTTTCAAATTCGTCGTAGCGGTCGAAAAAACCGTTATGACAATATCAATCGATAATACTGTATTTTTTAATATATATTTAATGATTAAAATTGTTTTACATCGAATAAATAATTAGACATTTTTAATTTACTCGAAACTCGACGTGCATGATCTACGTCGAGTTTCGAGTAAATTAAAAATATCTAACTATTTGTTCAATATAAAAAATTTCAACCGTTTAATATATATTGCAAAAGACAGTATTCTTAATCGATATGATGGAGATATCAGATATATTCGAAACTTTACATATAGGACGAATACAACTATATTGCTAAATCCAACGATCGATTTGTTAAAATATTAATCGTATAAAAATTATAAAATATGTAAAACTAATTAATTTTACACCAATGAAACATCTATAATATATATAAAAACATGAATGTGAAAAATCTTTTAAATTGACGAAAATACCCATTGTTTTTTATTATATTACTAATTTATCATTTTAAATATTTTTTTTATTATTAATAAGATTTATCTAATTTATAAGAAAATAGTTTTATTAAAATACTTTCGTTAAATGAATTAATTTGATAATAAATAAAAAATAAAATTAATATGAAACTGCTTAATTTTAAAAGTTTAAAATTTTTACAAATTAATTTATTTAGTATGAATAAAAAATAATTAATTTTTACATTAATTTTTTTATATTCATAATTAATTTTGTATTGATATTAAAAATAATAAACTCTATAATAATTTGTTATAATTTGCATATGAAACAAATTTTACCAAATTTTAATTAATATACACTTAATTAATTTTATTTATTTTTAAATATATAATTTCGCATGTGAATCCTAATACTGATCCTGACATGGCATGTTTTGGTTGGCTGTAAGGAGAGAGTAACGGTCTAACGTGAAGTAGAACTTAGGGTTAATTTTAAAAACATCTTTGAACAATAAATATATTGTTCAAAGGTTTAATAACATGAAATAATTTTTAAAAAGGAAATAAAGAAAAAAAATTGTTTGGAAATTGTAAAAATAAAATATATTTAATGAAAAAATCTCTCATTTTCTTCACTTTCAAAATAATAAATTTAAAAATTTAATTTAAAAAATATTAATTTTTAAAATTTTTAATTTCAAAATTTTTAATTTTTTTTATTTTCTAAAATTTTTTTAATTAAAAAAATTAAATTAATTTTTTTTAAAATGCTAACTTGACAAAGTTGCCCCTTGATTTTTTTTTTTTTAATTTTAAATAATTTTTAAAGATAAAAATATTTTTACAATATTTTTAATAATTTTTTTTTATTTTCTTTTTATAAATTATTATTAATCATTATACTTGTTTTTCAAATTTACCTTCGAACTTATGCTTTTCTCTTTAATTTGTACCGTTATGATATTTGAAACAAAAGAAAAAAGATGCAATACTTGCTGTCAAAGGCCATTAATTATGGCATCTCCACTTTCAGAACTCACTTCATTTTTTGCTTATTCTTCCCCCCCCCCCCCCCCTTTTTTTTCCAGCTTTTGTGGGACTAACTACAACTTTACTTTCATCATTCCCTCTTGACTTCAAACTTTTCTTTTATCATCTCTTTCTTCTCTTGCAAGAACTAGCAGCTTCATCATCATCATCTCTAACACCATCAACTTAATCTTCAATTGGTATGTCTTTGTTTCTTCTCTTCTTCTGTTTTTCCTCCTTTTATTTGTTTGTTTGGTGTACTTTTTTACCAGTATTATTTTAGTACAAAAAAGACCGCAATCCGGGGATAGAGGAAAATGTTACGGATATTGGATTTCGAATACTAGACTTGTTGGATGTTATCGAACCAATTGAAGTAAGCTTTGGGTTTTTTTTTTACCCAGTATTGTCATATAGTTAAATGTCAATGAAGTTCCGGATTATAAACTTTCCTTTTTTATTCCTGTTTATGCATATACTTTGGGGCTCATGGATTGAGTTATTCTCCAGCTTTATTTACTTCTGTTTGTAGCCTTTATTGGTAAATATGTTTTCTTGTTTTGGTTGTTAATTTCTGATTATGGTTAGCTTTCCTAGTAATTATATATATTGGTGTGTTAACAATCATAAATCCAAAGTTGGGGTAACTAATTTAAATATAACTTTTGCATTTATCAACTGTAGCCTAGGTTAAGAATTAAGATGAATAGGAGCTGATTATCCTCCTTTTGCTAGTAATTCCCTAGTAATTCCCTTCTTTAAGTAACAAACCTAGAATTTATGTTACCTAGACTCGGGATGAGTGTCGGATAAATGTATGTGTTCGATACGGATATACTCAAATTTTTTTTTTGAAGTTTTTTTCAGATGTTTGGAGGATCATATCCCATACTCATGTTCGAAAATATGTCGAATACAAGTATCGGATACGAGTATTTTAAAGAAAATAAAGAATCCGGATAACATAACATAGAATACTCTTGAAGAAATGATAGTTGGTTCACTTAAATTTCATATATCAGCCTAATCAAGAATGCTTATAGGCAGTCTAGCAGTCCAATTTTCTGTGTATACTGTAAATATATGATTTATCAATTATCAGTCACAGGGTAACTTGAGTTTAGTCTTCTGCTCGTTTGAGTTTACCATTTTTTTGGGTACATTAATCCATGTAGCATATGATATATATATATATATTTTACCTTTTCTGTTTGGTGATAGGAAAAAATTAGACAAATGCCATAGTTAAGCCATTAATCATATTCTTGAATTTGACTCTTCTTTTTGGCACATCCTTTTGTTGAGGGTTAGGGAAGGACTAAGTGATTTCTCCATAATGTCATTCTATGTTACGCGGATTCTTCATTTTCTTTAAAAGTATTCATGTTCGACACTTGTGTCCGACACATATTCAGAAATGAATATGGGGATATGATCCTCCAAATATATGAAAAAAAAAACATAGAAAAAATTGAGTATATCCGTCTGGAACACATACTCATATTTGACACTCACCCTCGAATTTGGGTAACATAGATGTCGTTTATGACACCGAAAATGTCCCAAGATCCTTAGTCACTCGATTCATAGTTCATTTTTTCTGTTATCTGTTAGGCTGTACGTCTCATATTCCAATTTTATTTACCTACCATGTCTTTGCTAGCTACAGCAGCTAATAAAGTATCTATGAACTACATAACTTATGCATGAAAGTTAATGGACTCTTTCCATGTCTTCAATTAATATGGTTTTGTACCTTGATTATCAATCTGATTCAGAATTCAAATATGGATCTAAGGATATCATGCATGATTCTGTCAAGCTAATCTTTTAGGTGAATATCAATATGGCTAACTAGAGATAGATCCAGGATTAGGACAGATTTTGGTGGTTCAAGGTAATTCACGTAGTATCTATGTTTGTTATCCGGGCTTTTCATTTTTTTAAAAATATTCTTGTTCGATATTTGTGATCGACACATATTTGGACATGAGTATGAGAGTATGATCCTCCGAATATATAAAAAAAACTTAGAAAAAATTGAATATACCCATGTCGGACACATATCGTATCCAACACTTATCCCCGAATTCGGATAACCTATGGTAGTACAACTCATGGAGTCTATGATTAAGAAGAGCCTTCAAAATATAAACATTGCCACCGCAACCACCTTAAGCTCAACATAGCAACTATGTTACCTAGCCAAAGGTCCATCCAGAAATTAATCTCCCAAAAGTCGGCCAATACCTACCTCAAAAATCCATTTCCCACCATCATTAACTTACCAAAGGAGACCTAAAAAGAGATGAGAAACTAGGAGGAATGTGGATTGTTGCATCCTATAGTTATGACCTATGTTATCTGGATTCTTCATTTTTTTTAAGTATCCGTATCCGACATATATTCGGACATGAGTATGGAGGGTGTGATATTTCAAATCTACGAAAAAACTTACAAAAAATTGAGTATACCCGTGTCAGACACATACCTGTATCCAACTTTCATCTCGAGTCCGAGTAACATAAGCTATGACATTAGTGAATGATTTTTGGGATTTTCAATTTCTTTTCTTTGCCATTTAACTAATGACACGAGTCTAAAGAATGTAGATTTCGAAACAGGGCAGTTTGGTTTCTAAGTGGTTTTATATTTAGCTTCTCCATTAGTACTGCTAAGTGCGTCAGTCCCACAGATCTCTTAACCAACAGGTTTGCTCTGACATTTTATGTTACCTAGATTCAGAGTGAGTGTCGATATAGGTATGTATCCTCCAACACGGATATTCTCAATTTTTTTTTAAGTTTTTTTCATATATTTGGATGATCATATCCTCATATTCATGTCCAAATATGTGAAAGACATAGGTACTTTAGAAAAAATGAAGAGTCCGGGTAACATATAGCTGACATTTCTGCAGTAATCATTGGTGGGGTTGGAGAAGGAATCAAATATATGAAGCTAAACCGAAATGAGCATTTTCTTATAAGATGCATCATCATTTAAAATTTATCAATTCATTTCACTAAGAAACACTTGAGTTGCAAAATGTGTAGCATTATCTTTATTCCATCCCAACATTGATCCTGCATTTGACATCTAATTTCCATATTTTATCTTAAGGAAAATGTCACACTTTCCCTTCTCTGAAGTCCTTGTCCAGTAGACTAGGGGGCATGCTTTGCAATTGTGGTTCACCAAACAAGTACAAGAAGCAGGACTCAAAGCTTGAGAGGAAAATGATTGAAATGAAGAGAAGTGCATCAGGACAATCTAATTTCAAATCAATTGACAGCATAATCTTGAGGTATGTTGTTCGGACTCTTCATTTTTCTTGAAATACTCGTATCCGACACCCGTGTTTGATGCATATTCGGACATGACTATGGGGATATGACCCTCCAAGGACCTTCCAAATATATGGAAAACTTAGAAAAAATTGAACATACACGTGTCGGACAAATACTCGTATCCGACACTTACACCTGAGTCCGAGTAACATAGGATATGACAAGAAATTATACTAAACAACATTTTCATTTCATTTGTCAAATACATCCAAAAGCACTCTTCTCACTTGTTATACACACTACCCTTCAGTAGTATACATGAATGGAAAAAGAAAATTGTCATGAAAAATCACATGTTCTATCAATTTGCCTCTCCTTTTATGTTACTTGAGTGAGTTTCAATGTATTCCCAGAGCATGGATTCTCCTAACCAATGGCAAAGAAGAAGCATTTCTCTGTTTCCATTCTTCTCTACCCTCTTTCCTCAGCCCTTCTTCCATGAAGCTTTTGTCATTCCCATCGAGTATGCTCACAATCTGCCTCATTGTAGGCCTTAATGCCGGATCAGAGCTTGTGCAGGCAATTCCTAGTTTTGCCAATCTCAGTAATTCTTCATCATTGTAGTCCCCATTCAACCTAATATCAACCAGTTCCTCCAATGGCCTTCGCTTTATCTCAAACTCATGGACTCGCTTCACCAATAATACCTCAGGCCGGCGAAAGTCAGCTGCCATATGGCCGCTAACCACCTCAAGCACCACCACACCAAAGCTATAAACATCCGCCATTGGCGTTGCTTCTCCAGATTCCATATATTCTGGTGACATGTAACCAAAAATTCCACGAACTGATTTGTTCTTGTTGGTAGCTGCACCTGCATGATGATGGCCATGGCCATGGCCGTGATTATCATTTCTTGTCAAGAATTCAGCTAGAGCAAAACTACTAAGCCGTGGGTTCATTTCGGGATCGAGAATAATGGCTGAAGATGTAATGTTTCTATGGATAACTTGTTCATCCCATTCCTCATGAAGATAAAGAATGGCAGAAGCAAGAGATTTGATAATGCTGTATCTGTGTTTCCATCTCAATATAAAATATCTGCCATTTTTTCTGTTATTGTGATGGAAAAGAAGGTGGCTCAACAGTCGATTTGCTGAGTAATCGTATACAACAAGCATTTCTCCTTGTTCAGTGCACCATCCACGGAGTTGAACCAGATTTCGATGGCGGAGCCTTGCTAAATTTTGAAGCTCACTTGAAAATCGTGTTCTCAATGCGGGGCATTTATTCATGCCAAGTCTCTTCACAAGAATGTGATGACGACAGTTGTTGTTGTCAAGGAAGCCATGGTAGGCAGTTCCAAAGTCAAGCTCAGCTACCCTTCTTGATTCTGCAAAATTGTTGGTTGCAGAAATGATTTCCTTGAAGGGTATTTCTCTTGGAGTTTCAACCATAAAGAAATTTGTTGGCCGGCGATTACTGCTGGAACAACAACCATTGATTCCAAATTCAGCTGTTGTATATATAGTTTCTTCAATGGCAGTGACATAGTTTGATGAAGCAAACGAGACTGTTGTGTTGCCACCGCCGCCGCCGCCGCTGCTGATGGTGGTGGTGGTGGTGGTGGCGGACGAGCTGGTACTGGTGGTGGTGCTCTTGCTTCCGCCGGTGTTGGATGGGGATGACAATGAGATGTATTGAGGGTGGGATTCAAATGATGGCAAAGCTGGTAGTTTGCCAGAAATGTTACCCGAAAGAACTTCCAAAACCCATTTCATATTAGGCCTCAATAATGGATTATGAAGCGTACAAAGGAGCCCTATGTGAAGAAACTGCTCCATATCAGCAAGCCTGTAAGATGAAGATCCGTCTGAAACTCGACAATCTCCCGCCTGTAAAACCGTTCCTTCATCAGACAGCCTACGAATCCAGTCAAGCAAAATGATTTTCTCATCGGGAAATGTAAGATCCACAGCTCGTCTTCCCGAAACAACCTCTAAAACAACAATCCCAAAGCTAAAAACATCAGATTTTGCAGTAGCCATACCTTTTTTCTCGAAGCTCTCTGGTGGAAGATACCCAATTGTGCCGCCAATCCTGGTTGTGTCAGCCAAACGAAACTGATTCCTTTTTGTTGTTGGTTTCTTGATTTGGTACTCAAGTTCATGTTCAAGCCACCTTGCCAGGCCGAAATCACCTAGCTTAGCATTATAATGTGAATCAAGCATTACGTTGCTTGTCTTTACATCTCGGTGTATAATCTGAGTTTCCAATTGTTCATGGAGATAAAACAATGCAGCTGCAAGGCCTCCGACGATTTTCCTTCTTCGCTCCCAGTTTAAAGGAGCTGCGGCCACTGCGCGGCCTGCGCCGATGTTTTCAGGCCTTCGAAAGAGAACTCTGTCGAGGCTCCGATTAGGCATGTAGTCGTAAACAAGGAGCAACTGGTCTTCATTTACGCACCAACCCCTTAAACGAACAAGATTTCTATGGCGTAGATGAGCCACAGCCATCAATTCAGCTGCAAATGTCTTCTCAAATCTCTCCCCTTTCTCTGCCAAACATTTCACAGCGACGACGGTTCCATCACTAGGTAAAACTGCTCTATAAACTTTGCCAAAACCCCCACTTCCAAGTATTTCATCTTCACTGAATCCATTAGAACCTATATAAAGCTCAGAATAACCAAAAATCCTTGGATTTTCTCCACCAACTTGCTTCTCCGACATTTGAACTCCTTCCAGGTCATGAAACACGCTTGATTGCTGTTTCTTTGGCACATCATTGTGGTGACAAAAATGAACCCATCTCGAGTCATAGAACCGGCGGAAAGCATCACCAATGAAACCAAGAACTTGACTTCCACAGTCAGGATGTTTCTTGACCTCCATATTAGGAGGTTTATCAACTTTCTGGTATTCCAAGGGTGCGATTTCATCGAAATCAGCCGGTAAAATGAAGCAAAGCCGGTTTAGTTGCATGGGTGATTGGTGTTGGTGTGGAGATGCTAGATGAAGATGAGCATGAAAGAAAGGTGGTGAGTCCAAAAATGAATGGAAATAAACTTTGGGTTATGTTAAATATATGATTGGAAATGTTAATTATCTACACATTGCATGAAACAATTATTTCAGATAAGCACATATCCGTTTCATTTAAATCATGTCACGTAATCAAATTTTTTTAAAAAATCAATTATTTATTACCAGAATCATTAATAAATTATTGAAATAAATATTTATTATTTAATTATTACATGTTATTAGACACGGATTAAGATGATATATATATTAAAAAAATATAATTAACAATTTATTTTTTCTTCAAATTCAATAAAAATATTAATATTAAATATAATTTTTTTAAATTAATAATTAAATAATTTTTAATTGCTACCTATAAATATCGATTAAGTGAACTCATGATTTGTGGTGTGAATGGCTTTTTGGTTTGTGCCTTTATTCAACATTGTTAGGTTTGCATTGTTGAATTGTACTGCTATAAACTTTCTCAACGAGGAACCTACCCCTCTCTTTTGTGATGTCACAAAATAAAAAATAAAGAAGATTCTTTTCATTACTTTCAATTCAGCATCATAATCTATAGTTTCTTGAACAACAACAACCAAAGGATAAAATTCTTAAAGAATGATTTCACAATAATAGTCTTAGTTTTTTATATTTTAAGTACTTAGAGTTGGTAAAATTGCTCTGAATTCAAAATATCTGTTTAACTGATCCGGTTGGATAAAAATTTCTTAATATTCTGAATTCGAAATGAATTTAGATTCAAAGTAATTTGAATTCAAATGCTGGAACTTGATAATTCAAAAGATTAATCCAAGATGATTTCAAATAAATTAATTTAATTTTAAAATTCAATATTTAAAATCTAAATGATTTAAATTTGAATAACTCGAATATCAAATCCAAGATAACCCAAACTCGAAACAAGACAAAAATTTACTTCCTAACTGGACCTACTCAATTACCACCTTTATCTTTATTAAAAAAAATTAAATCACAACTCAAAAAAACTCCCTCCCAATGCTGAATGGTAAGCATCAAAATTCATGTGATAAGCATTGGATGTGGAACTACTTGTTTATTTTATTATTTTTATATTTATTAAATATATTATATTTATTTATATTTTCGTATCGTATTTAAATTATCATATCTTTATTTAAGGATAATATTATAAGAGAGGATAGTTTTAAGTTGGGTGATGTGGGTGGGTAGCCTACTTTTAGTTTGTTTTGTTTGCAAAGAGGGTACATTAAATGTTTGTGGGGTTTTGCAAACTGTTCTGATTTTGATTTTTGACTTTTGGTACCAAAAATAAATTTTTATTCAATTAAAGTGATTTAGCTTATTCTTCCTCATCTTATTTCAAAAATCAAAATCAAATAGTTTATAAATTTTTTGCATTTCGCAGGTAGAGCTAGTAGACCTATTTAAGAGTTGATTATTCGTCTAGTCTAACAAGCCTAATTTATATTTGGTTAAATTTGGATATAGATTTTTGTAATTCAGACTGGCTCGATCTGATCTAAATTATTATTTATTAATAAAAAATATTTTTTAATTATAAAATATATAAATATTAATATAAAAATAATATTTTAATATATTTTTAAACAGTAAAACTGATCTTCGAGTCGGTTTGAACCTAACTTGAATAAAAAATTTCAAAAAATTTAAACCGGGATCCGACTCGACCTTACTCATGAACACTTATACTTCATGGTGCAATGCGGGATTAACTTTAAGAATTAAGCTCAAATTTGCTTAGTTATTATTGAATTTTTTCATTACTTTGATTGATTTGCTTTTACTTTTGATGATTTTTAGATAAAACATAACATAATTGATGAAAATTTATTACTTACATAATTAGTATTATTTCGCAAAATATTCTAATTATGTTACTTTTAGTTTAAAAATAAAGATTAAAGTATTAAAAGAATCTTGAATTATTTTATTTTTTTAAATAAGTTTTTATATTTTTATTGTACCAAAATAGATCTTTATTTTTTGATTTGAATCCAAATAAATTTTTAATTCAAATCAAATATTGATTTATATTAAAGGTAAATTAAATATTAAACGTTTATTTCGATGCAATAAATAAATGCTTATCTAAGCAAAGTGATAAAGATAAAAAAAATTTATAATATTTAATTTATTTTTTTTTTGTTGCAAATGAAACAGTCTTTTAACTCTTAATGCCAATTGGCATGGAGGAGATCTTGAAAGTTGGATCCTTTAGATTCGGTTTAAGTACTCATATAATCTATGTATTGTAGTGAAAAAAATAATTTAGTCCCTGTACTGTAAAAGTGAGTAATTTAATCCCTGTATTATTGAAATAGGTGCAAATAAGTAAAATTGATAACGGTATTAATGAAAAACCGTTAAAATGCTGACGTGGACTCGTAAAATCTAAAAGAATTAATAACTTGGAATAAAATATGACTTAAAATATATCTAAATATGTTAGATTTTACGAGTTCACGTCAGTATTTTAACGATTTTTTATTGACACCGTTATCAATTTTACTTATTTTCACTTATTTCAATTGTACAAGGACTTAATTACTCACTTTTACAGTACACGGACTAAATTACTTTTCACTACAGTACAAAGACTATGTGGGTATTTAAATCTTTAGATTCCAATTTTCAGTTCAAGTCCATCATGCGTTTGGATCTCGAACAGGCAATTTTTGGCAATTAATGTAAGGCTAGTTTAGCATTATTGTTGAAAAAATTTTGGGTTAAAAAAATATATTTAAAAAGTGGGGTGAAAAATGTGATTTAAGAATTTTTAAATGTTTGGTATTACTGTGAAAAAAGTGTTGTGAGGAATTGAAATGTAAAAAAAGATAAAATAATAAAAATTTATAGATATGAAAAAAATAAAGTCATTTTACTTAAAACTCAAGTTTTCAAACCGCAAAAATTTTATTTTTTTGACTTTTTGCTTTGAATTGTCAAATTATGATTCTAACTGCAAAGTCAGAATTTTGTACCCAATTATTATTGAGGTTGCGATGAAACATAATTTTTAACGTCAAAAGTTATACCAATAGCAATGTTAAAGGGACTTTTAATGTTAAACATGATACAATTTGATTCAAAAGCTGCTTTTGACAAAAGTTTTCAATCAAACTGCAAATGCTCGTAAGGAAGTGCTTTTGTGGTTTGTAATCAATTGTTTGGAGGGGAACTTATCAAATACCTTTTTATTTTGAAATTATTTTTTTATTTTTTTCTTAATTTTTAATAAAATTATTTTTATATTCTTTTTAAATATATAGCATTACCATTTTTAAATATGTTGAAGTATTCTTAACTTAAAATAAAAATAAAAAGAGAATATAATTATTTATTTTCTAGCTTGAAGTAATTTAGTTTTTAAAGAAAATCTAAAAATATTATTTTTGTATAATTTTTCAAAATTAAGTCTCACAATAATTTTTTATACATCTTAATATAATATACTTATATTAAAATGACTTGTTCCATACTTCTAAATTTTATGTTCTTTTTAGACATTTTAATTATCCATAGCATTTTTAATAGTAATGTCAAACACTTAAAAGTCTCAAACCATAATTTTCACTACACTTTTCTAATATACTTTTCTCAAGCCGAGCTTTTTTTAACCGCAACAACAATGCTAAATTAAGCTTGTATACTAGTTTTTTACTTATTAATTTAACTAGCTTTATTGGTTTCTTGTTGATGTATGTTAATTTATTTGATTAGTAATTTCTACTAATACATGTAATTTCATTAAAAAAAAAAATTGAAAGTGTAATGATAAATTGAAATATTGATACTTCATTAGTTAAAACTTAAAATTTCTAACTTAAAATCCCATAAAACTTTGCACTTTTAAAACTTCAATATATGAAAGACAAGAAATTGGCTTAAATATAAAAAACTCTTAAATTAAAATTAAATAACCATTCAATCTTCTATCGTTTTATTATAATAAATTGAATCATCGAACATTTATTTTCACCCAATTGAACCATTGATTAAATGAAAATGAGTTAACAGCCATCACCAATTTCCATTAAATTGAAGACTCAATTGGATGAAATTAAATATTTAAGAACTTAATTGAATGAAAATAAATATTTAAAAGCTAAATTAATCCAATAAATAATAGAAACTACTATTTATTTGATTTTGGCTACTTTTTATATTTAAGCCCATCAAATGCAAGCTTCACCGTTTATCAATAACAAAACAATTAAATCTCAACAATCCAAGTTAGAAAGAAAAGAGAAGATATATGGAGGGAAAAGGGATCACATTTTAAACATCAATCAAAAGACAAAGATAATTACCTAACCCCATTCCCACTAAAATACAAATATATGCATAAAAGTAATTTATTCTAAATATTAAAGTGAGAAATTAAAAATGTTTTATTTTTCTTTCATTTCTTTTTAAAATTACTTATACTAATCATCATAGAAACGATAATAGTAGTCAAACCTCACATAAAAATAAATTAATAAGATTTTTTTGTTGCATATTATTTTGGTTATCTGTGTTTAATAACAACTAACAAGCAATGCTTTTTGATTTGGAGGTAATTATTGATTATCTGATATAATTTAATCCAAGGGAGGAAGGAAATTTGAGTCAAGATCTTAAATTCCAATCTTGTTTATTCTCTTGTATGGAAATAAAACAATTATAAATTTGATAATTTCGAACACGATACATTTAAATAACACAAAAAAAATAATTAAAATATGAACTGATATGAAAAAATAATATAAACACGATATAAATATAGGAACGTATTAAAATCTATATAATTCAAATTATTAATATGTCAAAATTTATATAAATATATAATATCGTAAATACGATTTATAACATATGAAAATATAAAAAAACAACGCAAATACACGAATTATTGAGTCCACACAACTAATATAATTTATTAATTTTGTGAGGAGTTTGTATTTGTGTTTAAAAAAAGCAAAAAAGAAAATTTTGTCAGGCTATAAGTTTCATGGTTTTGTTATCTCCCTTTCATGATACATCCCTATCACATATATGTACCCAAGGCCTATAAAGGAAATTAAAACTTGTTCCATCACCCATCTCAATCTGAATTTACCCTTTTAATTGAAATGAACCTAATTTCTCAGCTAATCTACATCAACCCAAGAGAGAAAATCAGTCCATATGCCCCACTAATGAATTGAAATTAATAGGATAAAAACCAAAAATAGGACCCAAAAAAAATAATTAAAGATTTGAGTTGGTGACAAACAATTTTCTTGAATAAATGTCAAATATAAGGTATACTAAAATGAAATGGCAAAGCCAAAAAGTTGGTTTTCCCAACTTGTTTGGTTTTGTGCCTCTTTTCCACTATGGGTTGGCATTTTGTTGAATTTTGGGATGATATTGGCCAACAGAAGCCAACTCCTTTGCTTATTTGATTTCATGAATCACTTTCTACCTGTTTTAAAAACTAATCTAGTTTATGGAACAAATTTATTTTTAGTTCAATAAAGAAATAGCTAGGGTCTCTACGGTGACACTTTCTTTTCTACTAGAAATTTGAAGACCCACATTGTGGGTGGAAGAAAAAAAATTGAACTCCGGATTTATCCTATTAGTTCATGCAATCACCTCTACGAAATGACATTCAACATATTTGAAATTCGAATCTTAACATTTGTAACTTCTTTTTTTATTCCCAGATTGCGATCTTTTTTGTATATAGAAAAAGTTAGATATGAGTATTTTTAAATATATATATATATATAGTTTTTAGAAGAACAAAAATAATTTTTTAAAAAATTATTAAATAAAATTAAAAGGCATGAAAATCTTTATTTTATTATTTGATATTAAGATTTAATTTGATTTTTTTTATAATTACTTTTATTGAGTTGGTGTCACTTGACTCGTGATATCAATTCAATCAAAAGTTTTATATATAGTATAGATAAACCAAAATGTTTGTAGGTATTTTTCATATGCTTTTTGCTATAATAATTGTTAAAAGTAATACAAAGTTCTTCATGCCTTTAAGACTTCATTTAATTTACAAGTGAAAGGTCTGGTTACCAACAACATTAAGCCACTTGATACATAATTAGGGATGGCGATTTGTCTTAATATAATTGTTTTTATGTTGTGTAAAACTAAAGCAAAATAATTAGGATGACAATTTGTGTTGATATATTGTCTTTTATTTATTTATTTATTTTGTTTGTGTAAAAACTAAGCCAAAAAAAAAAATTTGTGTTGACACATTATTACAAAAAGAATCTGTAAAAAAACTCAAAACATTAACATATAATATAGATTAATTATGCTAACAAGGGGATGGGTTAAATTGGTAAGTGACCTATACCTTGACAATTAAGTGATATTAGATTTGACATTTGAGTCTCATTAGTAAATCTTGCATTGATACTTGAAAGATTGAATAACCTATTTATTTAAATTTGATGTGTTAAAAAAGTACAACCTAATTACAAATTGAACTAGCTAGTAGTTAACCTAATTATAATTTAGGTTGAAATAATAATAAAAAACTTCTAAATTTTACCAGTTTATCTAAGTAAATTCTTATATTTTAATTGTACTTAAATAAGCTCTTAATTTTTAATTGGCATACAAATAAGTCATTAACCTTTAATTTGCATCCAAATAATCTCTTATATTTTAATTTGTACCCAAATAAAACCTTAACATAAATCAATTTTTTGTTTGAAATAAAAATTTATTTGAATACAAATCAAATGATAAGAGCTTATTTAAATATAATAAAAATATAAAAGTTTATTTTAAAAAATAAAATAATTTATGAGCTTTTTAAATATTTTAACCTATAATTTGTATCCGTGTGATGCTTGTAAGTTATTTATATATTTTGTTCATTAGCTTGTAAGTTATACATATATAGGCTATACCCATAACATATGATTTCAATGTGCTTAACACATTTAACATAACATGCATGTTTAACAAAATTAATTTCAACATATTTAATGATTTTTTCAACACATAATGTAGCCAAATCAGTGCATATTTTCAACATAAAAATTGATTGTCAACAATCAAATCAATGAGTCCATCTTAAGTTGAAATTTTTCTGCAAAATATAATATTAGAACCAATTGTTTAATTTGTTGTACAACAAGATAGTATTTTTGTGTCAAATTTGAGTAGATATTAATCCATCTAACTTAAACCAAAACCCAAATATTATTTGTCTTGATATGAAAGAAAAAAATACCCTTAATTAATGTGGTTCCATGTCATTTTCTTAATCTAAGTTACCTATATGTTTTAATTAAAAATTCTTCTATGTCATCTTTGAATCATTATTAGTTTTAAACCCGTGTTATGCACGGGACAAGCCAATCAATTATAATTATGATAATATATAATAATATTTATAATTTAAATAAAACCAAATTAAAAGAAAACTTGGAATATCAATTCTTAATTTTCTTATTCATTATCTTGTATTTCTTTTGGTTTGAAATTCTGTTTACATTCTTATTTTTTATTTTTAATTACGTTTTTTTTATTTTTAAATTTGTTGTCTCCTATAATTTGCTAATTAAAACAATTCAAATAACATTATTATGATTCGGTCTCTCAATTGGGAATCTATCTCCGATAATGAGTTGAGGAGGTAATTAATGCTAACTCTAAATTTGCAAAGAATTCTCAAAAGTAATTTAAAAAAAAAAAGTATTAACTTTTAATGTATCAAAGGTAGAGTAAGTTAAATATATTCATTAATTTGAAATTTTAGTAAAATTCTTAAAATAAATGAGTTTAGTTAATTTAATAAATTAATTATTCAAAATATTTCATTTTAAATTCACTTAGATCAGAGTAACTATTATTGGATTACAAAATAGAATTAAAATAATGACGCAATGTAATAAGAAAATTAAATATTTTGTAGTATATATTAAAATAATAGTACAGATGATTTGATATAAGATTGTGTATTACTTAAATTACCAAAGTTTACCAAAACATTATAAAAAAGAAAAAGAAAAACAATTTAGCCAAAGCAAAGCTACAATATTATTGTTATCAAATTTTACACTACTAATGGTTCTTTACTATTTGAGTTTTTACACGTGAATCAACGTTTTATGATATATGATGAATAAAAAAGAAAAAAAAAATGTATACAAAAGTAATATCTAGTAAAATAAGAATTAATAAATAATAGGTTTAATTTTGTCTTATCTAATAACATCCAAACCTCTTACATAATTGGCTAATTGAAAACCAAAGCAAAAGTTTCTTCTTTGTTCAAGCTTGAAAAAAATAAAATGAAACATAGTTAAAATCAAACAAAATTAATTCCATAATAATATCATTACAATATCAACAAATTAGTGACAGTCACACTTTAGCTATTCACATATACCTGAACCTAAAAAATAAACAAATTTAATATCATAAATATACAACCCAATAGCTTTTTCATTGCAGTATAACCCAATTTATATTAATGGAAGGTCAACAGATTTATTACAGTAAATTCAAAAAAAATTATATATAAAAAGTTGATATGGATTAAATTGTTAGTACACAATGAGTGTTAAATTTTTTAAACAAATAGAAAAGAAATATTTAGAATTAACTTTGGGAGAATATTGGAAGATTGAAATTGCAATTGATTGAATATTTCAATTGAAATTTTGAATATTGAACTCACCAAATACTAATCTAATGCATTTGGAGCAAACAACTTCTAGTTAATAGCTTTTCATTGCAAGACATTCAATTTATATTAGTGAGATAGTTAATAAATTTATTGTAGTAATTAAATTTCATCTTATAATATGAAAAGTTGACCATGAAGTAAGAGATTTTTTTGCAAGATATGAAAAGAAAATTAATCTCTTATTTGTTCACATCTTCGTAAAAGGTAAGTTATTTAAAAAGGTAAAATGTAAGTTAATTAAAAATATAAAAGAAAATAAATATAATTTATTATATTATGAAATATTTTAAAGTTAAAAGCAAGTCAAAATAATTAATTGCAGAACACATGTATAATTTGAAAATTGTCTACATGTCAAAAAGTTAAGTTATCCTTGTACGACATTTTTTTTTTGTCAAAAAGTTTGATTTTTTTATTATATATTTATATAAGATATAAGATAAGATATATAAGATTACCTTTAAAATATAAATATAACCATACATCACTTTCACAAAATGTTAATTGAAACTTATCCAAGTATTAAAGTTTTAGCATACCTCATGTACAAATCTTGAAATTTTATGCAAGAAAGATTAAGTAATAGAATTGACATAAATTGATTTAATTCATATAGATTTTACAATATATCATATGATACATTGAATTTTTTATTTACAGAATTTTTAAAATATACAAAATTAAGAATAGTGTTAAAAATATGTATATTCCATTTTAATCCTATTTAAGGTCAAAGTTTGCGAATTTAGAAAGGGAATGTTGGATTAATGCACAAATTAATTTGCTATAAACTCAAATTAGCTATAGTACTTGAAATGGTGAAAAACAATGAATAAAAAACTGAATCAGAGGTCAAAATGGTGTGACCTCCGAGTCACCGGTTCAATCGGTTGAATCGATTCAACCGGTTAAATCAAATTATTTAATTAAAAAATAAATTAAATATTAAAGATGTGATTTTGATATTAAATATAGTAATTAGTAGACCTACTCATAGGCTGGGTCGCGGCTCGAATTTTTTTATTTTGCCTTACCCAGGCTCGGCCTATCGGCCCATATTTAATGTTCATATATATTAAAAAATTATTTTTTAAATTAAATTTTTAAAAAATTATTTTTTTATTGTGTGAACAGTAATTCGGGCCGGTCCGGATCACTAAAATATGCCTGGCCCATGAGCAGGTCTAGTAATTAGTTAATAAAAATATGTATTTGTCTTAATAGTAGAGTATGGTCTTTTTTTTAACCAAATAATGGTATGATCTTTAATATATGATTAAAAAATCTCATCACTTTCAAAAATAATTTTAATAAAGTAACAAAAAATTGGTTTTTATTGGTCTAATCTGATTTTTTGCCAAATTTTACTATTTGAATCGATTTTCTATCGGTTCATTGAATCCCCGGTTCTTTGATATGTGCTGGACCGAACAAGTCATCGATTCTTGATTGAAACGGTCCGACTGACCGGTCCGATCCAATTTTTTCAACACTGATAAAAAATCAATCTCAGATTCACACACACACAAAAAAAAATAAAAAATCCAGAAACAACTTAAAACTAAAATTATATATTTAAACGTTTAAATTTCAATTATCTGACATGTAACTGGAGGTTATTGTAATTTGCCAAACGTACTCCTTTAAGATGGTTTTCGGTTTGAGGTGATTATCCAAAAATTATGGTGATTTATACATGATGATTAGATCACTGTATTTGGTAAGAATTTAGTGATCTTATATGGCGATAATCTTAGATTATTGAAAGTGATTAGTTCATTGTCTTGAAAGATGATCTAATTCACATTCAAAAAGGTGAAAAACTTTTATCACGGATATGAAGTGATGTATACATTTATTATGATCAATATTACCCATATAATGTGTGAATTAAAAATTATTTTCTCTCAAAATTATGATTATTTTATATTAGAAATTTTTATCCTTTCAAAATAATTTTTATTGTACCAAATTAAAAAATAAATTATGTTTACCTATTTTTTTGTTTTCCTTTTATTAAAATTTTAATAGATTTAATTTTATTTTTTAATTCAAATGTTTTTTTACGTAATTTATTTCTAAAGTTAATTTACTTTTCAATAAATATTTGTTAATTTAGTAATTTAGTTATACCTTATTATGAAGTAAATAAAATATTACCGTTATTTTACAAATTGTTATCTTTAATTAACATTTGGTATCATTTGAAAATAATACCGATATTTTAATTATCACTCGTCTGATTTGATATTCTTTAATTAACATTGAATTGCCGATATTTTCAAATCATATCAAATGCTACCCAAGGGTAAAGTTAGCTGAAAACTCAAGATCATAAAATTAAAAGTGGGAAAGAAAATAATATTTGGTTTTCATTAACACCAAACATAGTAATATTTAAGTCATAAGGTTATAATTATCATTAATCAAACAAGATGATTCCAAATTCCGAGTAATAAGATCATCTTGATGAATAAATTACCATAATAATCTTCAAAATGATATTAAATGCTAGTTAAGGATAAAGTTAGTTGAAAACTCAAGATGATACAATTAAATGCATCATTCATAATATAAACCTTTAAGTGGGAAAGAAATAGTAATCAAATTAGTGCATAGAAAATAAAATGAGTTCTAATCTCATTCATATATATTGGTATAAAAAATGTCAAGGTTTTTGGAAAAATTTGTAAGTGCAGGAGATCAAACTTTAATCTTGCTGTATTTTAGAAGTGGATGAACCTTTTGGATTAAGCTCTATAAAAGTTATCATATAATTTTGACGTTCTTTAATCATGAAGACCAAACTGATTAAATCAGATTTTTCAATAAAATATCAAATATACATACCCAATAAAAATAATTAAAAAAATTTATCGATTTGTTATGAGTTAAGATTTTATAACTGTATTTAAGTTAACAATAATTTAGTATAACTCAAGTAAGGGCGGATCCAAGAAGGGTTGGCAAGGGTCTAAGCTTCTTTTTATCTCCTCAAAACTTCATTTTTAAGTTTTTTTTTTTTAACTTAAATTATAGTAAAAACTTGTTATGATGTTTTTAAAATTTTATAATTTGATTTTTTTTTTATCTCATCTCAATATAAAATTTTTAACTTCGCCCGCAAAGATAAAAACTCAAAATACTAGTATTAGTATCTAAACTACTTCAAAACAATAAATATTAAAATGTGTGGTTAATCTCCTTCCCTTCTCCTTTCTTTTTGCTGATCTTTTTAATAAAGATAGGTCAAAGCATGGGCGAGCCAAGGCAAAAGAGCATCTTTTATGGGCTGAGATAACATCAAATTTGGTCATAAATGTGAATAAATTCTTTTTTTTTTATATTTTGTTTGTTATGTCATATCTATCCAATTTTAATAAAATTATAAAATAACCATTGCCAATATTTTTTTTAAAGAAAAAAACAATTATCAGCAATGTATACCCACAAAAAAACAAAACCCTTTACTTAAAAAGTTACAAATCACAATTAGAATTGTCTACATTGGTGAGATCGGATCAAATCTGAATAATAAAAATTTTATTTGCTCAAGACTCGATTCATTGAATTAAAAAAGTTATTGTTTAAAAAATATTAAAAATAATTTATATTAATATTTACATATTTTATAATTAATTTTTTTTTATTAAATAGTAATCCAAATCGAATCGACTTGAATTGAAAATATCTCATTCTAAACTCGACTGAATCTAAACCAGACGAGTAACCCGGCATTTAAACAAATATAATCACAATACAAACATATCATTTATACGTCTTAATGATAGTGATCAAGTTTTTCTTTTGTTTTATAGCTTATATCACCTTATGATCTTTCTAATATATATATATATAAATATATATATATATATATATATATATATATGAAAATTGTTGTTCTAGGTAGTGGGTCAAAGCAGATTGTTTATCCTTTTACATTTTGACCATGTCCAGGTAGATATATTATTTGATATCTCATAAAATGAAAGAGACAAACAAAGAAAATGAACTTGCATGACTTGGAGAAGAGGCAAAACTTAATTAATTATTGTATTGTCCTCGGCCTAGAATTAGATCAAATAATTAATCATCAAGTACTGCTGATTTATCAACTGAGTAATTATAATTTATGAGAAAAATTTAAGATAAAAGGATTTGAAGTTTAAACTTATTCACTCGTTATAAAAAGATAATAATTATATATATTAGACTAAAGCTTGCAGTCATGATGTTAAAGTCAATCACCGACTACTCTAGAAATATCTCCAATCTTTTCTTCCTAGATTATCCTTTAGTTTTCTATCTAGAATCCTCTCCAATCTCCTCTCTAGCATTCTCTATATTCTTCCCCATTGTTCTTTCTCTAGAACATTATAGTTTAGCCACCGTCCTAGAAAATGTAAGATAATACTAGAAAGTTTGAAAGTTAGGTTAGTAACCGACTTAGACAAACTATAAATAGAGATAAGTGTTGTGTGTGATGTGTGTGTAGAGATAAAAAGGGAAGAAATAGGTGGAGAGAAAAAGAACAAAAAAGATGTGAGTGTTGGGTGAAAGAAAAGAGGTGTTGAGAGCCAGAGCATGGAAGCTGCAAAATTTGCAGAAATTGAAGAAGAAAGTGAGCACGTGAGTGGTGTTAGGTGTATGAATGAATAGTGAGTGAATAGTAAAGTGAGAAAGAGTTTGTGTGAGGTTGTCTCCATTGTTAGTTGGTGTTCACACCAATTGTATTTGGTCTTTTCTCATATTAATAAAAAAGTTGTTTTTCGGAAGTTACTGTAGCATCCCAAGATAAAGTTACTGTAGCAAATCGGTACTGTAGCACAAAACTACAATCGGTATCGAAGGTCAAAAATCAACAATTTGGTATCAGAGCTAGACGATCCTAAGGACCGGAGCCAGACGATCCTAAGGACCGGAGTATCAGAGTCAGACGATCTTAAGGACCAGAGTATCAGAGTTGGACGATCAGAACGGGACGATCCAGAGGACCAGCGTAAAAAGCGGTATGATCCAGAGGATTGAAATATCAGATCAAGATGGTCAGGGATCGTAGTATGCGCATCGGAGAAAAGACAAGAAGCCAGAAGTTTCTCGAAATCAGATGATCGAGAATTGTAATTATCGACGATAGATCGAGTCGCGAAAAAGGGCTACTGAAGTAGTGTGAGAGCCATCACGAGAACAGGTGAAAAGGGCTACCTATTTACCTAAAGTAGTGTGAGAGCCATCACGAGAATAGGTGAAAAGGGCTACCTACCTGGAGTAGTATGAGAGCCGTCACGAGAAAAGGTGAAAAAGGCTACCTACTTGGAGTAGAGTGAGAGCCGTCACGAGAAGAGGTGAAAAGGGCTACCTACCATCAGAGTGAAAGCCACCGCAAGAAGAAAGAGCTAGACGGTCAGGGACCGGAGTACGCATATCGGAGAAAGACAGTCTGGGACTGTGAAGATTATTGGTCTGGGACCAAAACGATCAGGGATCGTAGTTCGTGAGGATATGAGACTGACAGAATACAACCTTGAGAAAAGTGAGGCATTCTCAAGTCAGAATGGAAGATTTTTCAAGTCCAGTTGGTAAGCTCGAGAAGCTCAATAACAGCAATTATAATATGTGGAGTATTCGCATGCAATATTACATGCTCGGGCAAGATTTATGGGATATTGTTAACGGTGAAGCTTCAACACCACCAACTGATGCCGGAGAACTAAGAAAATGGAAGATCAAAGCCGGTAAGGCCATGTACGTGTTATCAGTCACCATTGAGGATGGTTTATTACAACGCGTCAAGGATGCAAAGACACCGAAGGAAGCTTGGGACACACTCACAATGTTGTTCGCGAGGAAAAATGATGCTAGGCTCCAACAATTAGAGAATGAACTCCTGTCAATCTCGTAGCAAAATATGTCGGTAAGCGAATATTTCTCTAAAGTTAAAACTCTTTGTGATGAAATTTCAAAATTAGATCCAGAAAATGCCATTACCGAAACGAGGATGAGAAGAATTATCATCCATGGCTTGCGACCTGAATACAACGGGATTGTTACTGCAACTCGTGGATGGAGCAAAGAACCAACTTTAACTGAGTTGGAAAATATCCTAGCCAATCAAGAGGCTTTAGATAACCAAATGTCTAAAGTCATGATAAAAGATTACGAGAAAGCCCTCTTTAGCAATAGAAGAGGTAAAGTTGCTATGAGCCAAGGAATAGAAGACATTGAAGTTCAAAACAAACAAGAAGCTTGGCAACGGAGGAGCTTTCAGCGAGGGGGAGCTCAAATTGTTCGAGATAGAGACGATAGCGAAAATGTGAGGTCTCATTATCGAAATATTAAGTGTTTCAAGTGTGGCAAGCTTGGCCACTATGCTCGAGATTGTCGATATAGACAAGTGCAAGGCTATGCAACAGTGTTCTCACGACAGGAGAATAACTATGAAGAAGAATGGGATTTTGAGACAGCATTTACTATTGAAGAATGCGAAGAACTCGTATCTGGTTGCACCACTGAGTTAGAAGAAAATGTTCATGAAGACGAAGAAGAAATTGATTTTGAGAATATTCAACCAAGACAGAAGGTAACAGAAGAAACGTCAAAGGAAGGAAACGAGTCTCTATTTCAGCCACCAGAAAATATGTTTGAAGAAGAAAGGTTATTTCACGAAGAGGCGAAGAAGCTTGCAACTGATGTCAACATTGAGAAAGATGACAACGAGGTCATCGACACTGTTAAGACTTACAAAGGCGTGAAAGATATGAAGATCGATTATGGAGTCAACAAACTAATGATAGTTGACAAAGTCGAGTATGCCGCAGACAGAGAGAGATTGGCAGAGAGTATCAAGAAAAAAGAAGATAACAATGGTGCTGAAGCAAAGGTGGAAGAAAAGAAGATCAAGAATCAAAAGAGAAAAGAGCAATCAACGATAGATGAAGCAGAACTAATGATGCTGATGAATTTTAAGAAGAGAAAGAAAAAGAGAAGATATTTGATGCAAGATTTGATAAGTCCAGAAGACAGTCTGGAATGACAACCAAGCCAGCATCAAGAGAGAGTAGTCGTTGAGGGGGAGTGTTAAAGTCAATCACCGACTACTCTAGAAATATCTCCAATCTTTTCTTCCTAGATTATCCTTTAGTTTTCTATCTAGAATCCTCTCCAATCTCCTCTCTAGCATTCTCTATATTCTTCCCCATTGTTCTTTCTCTAGAACATTATAGTTTAGCCACCGTCCTAGAAAATGTAAGATAATACTAGAAAGTTTGAAAGTTAGGTTAGTAACCGACTTAGACAAACTATAAATAGAGATAAGTGTTGTGTGTGATGTGTGTGTAGAGATAAAAAGGGAAGAAATAGGTGGAGAGAAAAAGAACAAAAAAGATGTGAGTGTTGGGTGAAAGAAAAGAGGTGTTGAGAGCCAGAGCATGGAAGCTGCAAAATTTGCAGAAATTGAAGAAGAAAGTGAGCACGTGAGTGGTGTTAGGTGTATGAATGAATAGTGAGTGAATAGTAAAGTGAGAAAGAGTTTGTGTGAGGTTGTCTCCATTGTTAGTTGGTGTTCACACCAATTGTATTTGGTCTTTTCTCATATTAATAAAAAAGTTGTTTTTCGGAAGTTACTGTAGCATCCCAAGATAAAGTTACTGTAGCAAATCGGTACTGTAGCACAAAACTACAATCGGTATCGAAGGTCAAAAATCAACAGTTATATATCTTGTCATTAGCCATTCCATTCAAATTAATTTAAGTTATTTTACCCATTCCAATATATTTACCATCAACTAATAGATTGAAAGTTCCATTGACACAAATAAAAAAAATGCCTAATCATTACATATAAATGTATAAAGTTTGTTCTCGACTGGTTGTTCATTTAACCTTAGATATGTTGCACATATATTAAACTTGTTTATGGAGAAATTATTATATAGACTTTTTCCATCACGTTAGTGATGACTGATGAGTTCAGTTAATAAAATTAAAACACTTCAGATTTCTCTTTTATGTTTTCCTTTTTTTTTTTTTTTTCTAAAGAGAGAAAAAGAAGCGAAGAACATAATATTTTTTTGGTTGAAAAATAACTTGTAACATAGAACATAAATTTGATGTGAATTAATTTTATTAATTGGATCCATTGCTGACGTGGTGGGAAGAATCTATATAATATTTTTTCCTGTTTATGGGTCTTGTTCGTGTCGAGCCCATGCCTTATATTAACGAGTATTATGATTATCCAAGACCGACTCAATGCCGTATAGTATAATCGTAATTACCAGATCTAGTGCTAAGTCTAAAGTACCCAATAACTATAATCCAACATAATCATCAATGCATAAAATAAATAGTAAAAACATGTCATTTTAAACAAATAAATTAACATAAAAGCCTAAATCATGATTTTCTTAACAACAAAGTGAAATAAAATCATAACTAGAATAAAATAAAGAATATATAAATTTATAGTAATGAGCTCCCAAAAATAACAAAAATCATAATACAAAAAATTACAAGAAAGTCTATAAAAAATCAATAAGAGTTTATTTACAGATTAGCAAAAATTAGCATTTTTTAAACCCAAGAATACTTAAAGCCAGTTAGGCCCAACTCATTTGCAAACCCATTGTAGAAAATCTTCCACAACCAGAGTAGATCTGTTTAGGAGTCGGGTTATCCGTTCAAACTCGAAGATCCGTCCATATTTAAAAGGGTTTGGACAAAAATATTAGACTCAAAAAATGAGCTTAAACAAAAAAATAAGACCCGTTTAAAAAATGGGTCGGGCCTTAACTCCAACATTCAAGACCCGAGCCTAATCTGTTTTCTAGTTAAATAATATATAATTTTTATTTTTATATATTATGTAATTTATGTCATATAAAAATTAAATATATATAATATTATAGTGTAAATATTACAAAATATGTTAAGTTGTCAATGTTTAAGAACTTAATAAAAGAAAAAAAGATTAAATTATTAAAGATTAAATAAATAAAAAATTTTAAAAAAATATGGACGGATCTAAACGGATTTGGACTATCTATTTATAAATATGGACGGGTTTCGACAAAATTTGAGACCCCTCAGTGTAAGCCGATGGCGTCAAAAATTCTAAAGTGAGCAACCTCATATGTTCTGAAATCAAGGGTGGAAATTCTCCTAATCGGAGCATCAAGAAGGAGCTATGCGTCGATTGCAGTGGGGACGGTCATAGTGTCTGCCTCACCCGATGTCAGTCTCCAGAAAGCTCGAAGCTGGGATGAAGGCGTCTCTTCCAATTTCTCATCGACTTCTCTCAAAGATATTTTCAAGGTTTTACTCTACGTTTTCTATTAAAAATTGTTGAAAATATATTTTTTTTCAATAAAATATATTAATTTTTGGAATTTTTGAAATTTACATTTCAGGGCAAGAAACTCATCATCTTTGGACTGCTTGTAAGTTTTTTTTTTTTTTGATTAAAAATATTTTATTACATTTTTTTTCTCTTTTTTAAGTATATTCCTTATTTTTGGCAATTTGACTTATTCTATATATGTGGAAATTGAGAAATGGAATTTGATTTTATGGGATTGTGTTCGAAAAATCTGTTACGATCCCACATTGGAAAATAAATGATCTTCTTGTGGGGTTTATATGGACTTAGGCTCTCCCACCTCAATAGCTAGCTTTTAGGGTGTGGTTCTCCAAAAGTCCATACCAATTGGTATTAGAGCCAGCCCCACCCTTGGTGGGACCAGCACTCGTAGTGGTGGCCTGGACCCAAAAAGAGAAAAAATGGGTGCCAGCCGTGACCAACGTGACTGTGACCAACGAAGACGTTGGTCTTCCAAGTGTGGTGGTTTGTACGATCAACATTGGAAAATAAATGACCTTCTTGAGGGGTTTATATGAACCTAGGCTCTCCCACCTCAATAGCTAGCTTTTGGGGTGTGGTTCTCCAAAATTTGATACGAGCCTAATTTCGAGAACAATAAGAAAAGGAAAGGAAATGGGAAGAAACAGAGAAAAGAGTAAGATAAAGAGAAGAACACGAGAGAAAGATAATATTGTGTATATTTCTTATCTCCCTTCTGTGAAGGCCACACACACTTTTATAGGACATTCACAAATGTTCTGGAATCTCTTAGCTACAATCAGTAAAGGAAAATAACAAAATAACAACATTGCCACTAATAGAATGAAACAAACAACTAACTTAGCTAACCAAAACGCATCATTTCACTAACACCCATCAAAACACGAGTATCTCATTAACCAGTGTGAATATGCCTGCATCAATGCCACATGTTGAAACAATCCTTGTCCTCAAGGATTGATAGCAAAAACCTCTGTTGTAATTCATGAAGAACTGCCAATGATGAACATAGATGTTCCATAACTCCTGTAAAAACTTGATATATACCCTTGAATAAAGGAAAGTTGTGGCCCATTTTTTTTATTGCGCAGCCCCCCTCACGTCCCTCAAAAGCAAGGTTCTCATCATAGTGCATGTTAGTCGAATTTGCTTCATTTTCATCTGTTGACTTAACAGGCCCAATAGTTATTGAACAGTGATCATTTTTTGATAGTGAAGGAGGTTCAAAATTAGAGCATTGAGGTGATGAAGGACAATCATCGCAAGAGCAGCCCAAAGGAGTGTCATCACATGAATAAGCAGAAACGTTCATCAGCCCCATTCCAGATAAGTCAAGACCATTAGACTTGAAATCAATAGCATAAGGTGAACCAAGAAACCCAGGAAGAGCTTTCTGACCAGTAAACTTCAACCACTCTTTAAAGTTTGTTGCTCCAGCTCCTATGAATTCAATGGCCCATGTATTCATGGTCCCAAACTTTACCTTCTTACAGGAGTCATAAAGCCATTCTCCAAAAGCATCAGATACATAAAAGTCGTTGCCATCCACTGTTAAGTTGCCATTAAACTCTGAAACACAAGTCACATTGATGAATAGACTTTGATTTGGAGAGCATGAAGGCTCATAGAAAATATTTAAAAAGTTCCTCAAGCACGCTGCACCATCAACAAGAGTAGAAATGGTCTTCACACGACATGGATTATTTGGAGCACCACTCCAGTTTCTTCCTACAATTGTACCAAGAGGAGCTAGAGGGAATGAAATGAAGGCCCAAGTTACAAAAACAACCACTATTGTACCAAAAGGGATAGCTGCTAGAGATCCATAAAATATAGTGATAGTATTCAAGATGATCCCAATCCTAAAGCACATAAATGGGAATAGCCATGCACTAAGGATCATTGACTGTATCCAACTTTTACCCTCATTGCGTGAGTACATTCCACCACTCACAGAACCAGAATGGAATGATGTAAAAGCATAACACAGTATAATAGTAGTAACAATTGCTCCTCACCTTGGTCTTTCCTTTGCAACATTTACAATTGCTCTGCCATCCAGACTTTGTCCATCAAGAGCAGCAATGGTATCATTTAATTCAGTCTCTGAGGACATAGTCACGAAACCGAAACCATGTGGGCCGCCTATTTCCCTATCATAGACTACACGAGCATCCACTACTTGACCATGTTCACTGAAGACCTGCTCTAGTCGAGCATTATCCATATTCCATGGAAAGTTACCCACATAGATTTTGAAAGAAGGTTCATAAACACGAGGGGTCGGTCGAAACGCGATCCTCTAGGAGCAACCTTATTAACAGTCACGAGCCTTCCTTTAAGAGCATAACTAGTAAATAGTTCAGTAGCCTTCTCAGCTTCCTCAATGGAACTCATAGTTATGAATACAAAGCCACGACTTTGCTCAGTTTCCCTATTGTAAATAACCTCAGCAATTTCCACAGTTCCAGCTTTCTCAAAGAGCATACCAAACTTTGACTATCAACATCATAAGGCAAATTCCCAACAAACAATTTAGCTTTCTCAGGAGGTTCGGGAACAGAGTTCTCTTCTTCAGGTTCCCAATCAGACACCTTTGCTTCAGCAACTTTATTCACCCATAGGGTAATTGGATACTTGAGTATGGAGCATAAATTCTTTTGTGATTCCCTAGTATTAATATACTCGATTTCTGATTCACCAGCAACAGCTTCTATGTGCATGACTCCAGATGCAATCCCTTGCTCAAAGATCATTTTGAAGACATGTATTGCAAAAATATTGCTATCAAGGGTTCCACCATAATGTCCCCTGAAAACACCAAGGACTTCTATGACTCTTACTTGTTCATCATATTTATTCTCAAACATTGCAATGACACCAGCTTCTTTTGCCTTCTTAAGAGGTATCACTTTTGTTGCAAGAATTATTGTAGCCTCATCCCATCCATTAGTCAGTCGCTCAGTCTCTTCGAGCTGAGTGTCAGTACAGGCATAGCCACAGTTGAAATCCAACGTGAGACGATCAAAAACCACTTGTAACAGATGAGTAGCAATGTTATGAACCTCTTCACAGTAGTCTAATTTGCCCTCCAATTTCAAGATCCTCGAGGCTTGTCCAATGTCTAGGAATTTCCACAAACATATGCCAAGGTCACGTTGAAGCCACACAATCTCTCGATCTACTCCATACATATCTTCTTCGTAGTGGAATCTTCAAATACAACCACAAAATCTTTTACACTTTGAGATTTAATCTCTAACTCCTTCAACCCTTTTGCATCTTCAACCAACTTAAATGAAGCAGCCTCGATTGAGGGAAGTTTTATAGATTCACTATCTACTATAGTTTTATCAACATTTTCCATAACATGAAGCTTTTCTAGTGAATAAAATATTTCCCATCAAAGAAATTAGTTTCCACAGTCTCACTGACCTTTGTAACAGTGGCTAACTCGTCCATTCTCACAAGCATCCGATCGAACATCTGGGTCAGTCTAGCGCGAATGCCCTCAAAATCAGCTCGTATTTCGATTCACATCCGCTCCAGCGAGTTCTCAAATTTAGACTCCAAGCGAGCAAGCCCTTCTCGTAGCTGAGTAACTGTCTCCTCCGAAAGCGTCATCACACGGTCAGTCGTAGCCAAGATCAACGGCTCTGATACCATTTGATACGAGCCTAATTCAAGAACAGTAAGAAAAGAAAAGGAAAAGGGAAGAAATAGAGAAAAGAGTAAGAGGGAGAGCAGAAATCCGAGAGAAAGATAAAGAGAAGAACACGAGAGAAAGATAATATTGTGTATATTTCTTATCTCCCTTTTGTGAAGGCCACACATATTTTTATAGGCATTCACAAATGTTCTGGAATCTTTTAGCTACAATCAGTAAAGGAAAATAACAGAATAACAACATTGCCACTAATAGAATGAAACAAACAACTGACTTAGCTAACCAAAACGCATCATTTCACTAACACCCATCAAACGCAGCATCTCATTAACCAGTATGAATATGCCTGCATCAAAATCAGAGCTTGACTAGTTGATTTCTATGTTTTTTGAAATGTATATTAATTAATTCTGGAGGATTGTTATGTTAATTATTTTCTATGAGACAATAATAAGATTAGTTTATGATAAGCTATGTTGTTCAAACTCTTCTTCATTTTTGTTAAAGTATTGTTTGACACATGTGTCTGACCCTGACACATATTCGAACATGGGTCTAGAGGTATGATCCTCCAAATATATGAAAAAACTTAGAAAAGATTGAGCACACTGTGTCAGACGCGTATCTTTATAACCTCTGAGTCCGGGTAACATAAATGATAAGAGCAAGAAAGAAAAACTTTTGAAAGCTTTTCAGAGGCAAAGATTTTACTAATTAGTTAATCGAAGACAATTTACCAATAACTAAAGTGGAATGTGCACCTATTTCCTTTGCTGCTATGTTGTCCGACTCTTCAATTTTCTTGAAGTATCCATGTCCGACACCCGTGCTTGACGCATATATCCCTTTAAAATTTAAATTAAGTAATCTTATTGAATATGGGGATAATTTTTATAGTAAGTTATAGATGTATGATTATTTATTTTCTTTTACATATGGAGAAGTATTTGTTGAAGTTGAGTTAACATCCACTTCATTTATATTATTTACATTAAGTCTAAAAATCTTAATGATATATATATTTATAATAATATTAAAATAATTAATCAAGTTGATATCATAAGTTAACCGTATACCAATTTAATTAATAAAATTATTTAAAATCTAAATAAAATAATAACATTAGAGATAATTACCTACTTATAATATTTTTCTTTTTAAATTATCCATATATCTAACATAATAACATTTTTTTTATTTTCTTACCTACATACTAAATATGCAAAATCTAGTATCTATACTATTAATAAAGTGACTGATTGAGTTTGGTATCAAGTAACATCAACTTAATTAGTGAAATGACAATAAATCTAAATTAAATTATAGTAAATTTATAAAATGAAAGATACAAATATCATTTAATATGAAATTTAAATATTTTTTATAAAATATTCACACATGAAAAAAATTATCCACTACTTTAAGTAACTTCTTTCTTTTTTATTTTTTCTCAATTTTTTTCTGTCACCCAGATAACGGGTGTGCCAAAATTTAGTTATATATTAAGTATCAAATTAAGTTTAAACTTTAATGTCAAGATTCAAATCAAATAATATCAACTAAATTGATAAATTTGCATAACAAATAATTAAAAAAAATAGAAAAAGAGATTTATAGGTCTCTTAAGTTTTTTTTTTTCAAAACACATTATTATTTTTTTTATAAAAATTAGTTATTGTGTCATATGCGTTGCACGTGATGTTATACGTTAATTATTTTTTATTTGTTAAATAATTTATGTTTAATAATAAAAAAAATGAAAATAATTATCACATTACATATCCTAATTATCCTAATTTATTTTTTAAGAGATGCAAGCAATTTTAACTTCATGTAGGCCAAACATCTAACAATTACCTAAATAAATTTTTAGTAAAAGATAACATGGTAATAAAATATATTTTTTAGCAAGTTATTTAACATGCTTTTTGGATGGTAAAATGTTCATTTATACAAAAAAAATAAAAAACATGTAATTAATAAGGACGATAATTTTTATAAATTGATTAAATTCTGTGAAAAAAAAAATTTCTCCAAAGCATTATAAGATCACGTAATTTTACTTCTATAGTTTAATAATACACATCAAGTTGGTCTAATAGTTTGGTGTCACGTGGATATAATGCCACGTGTCATAAAAAAATTAGTGTCTTTTTTTTTATATAATTATTTTTCACGTCATCTTAAACAAATATTTTTTAGTGTCATATCATATTTTAATATGACACATCAGTATTTTTTACATGTCAAATTGTCAAGTCACATTCTTAACAGAAACTGTTATGGATGTTAAATCTTAACAGAAACACGGGGTATAGAGATATGACCCTTCAAAGACCCTCCAAATACATGAAAAAACTTAGAAAAAATTGAACATACCTATGTCTGACATATATCCATATTCGACATTCACACCCGAATCGGAGTAACATAGTTTTGCTGTATTTCTGATGATATTGTTAAGAATGGTAATTCCATGAAGTTTGGGTTTATACCAAGGATTTTATAGGGAGCATTTACTGGCGTTGTTCACAGTAACATGTACCTAGTTACGAAAAGAACATTGATAAGTTGAAGGCTAAAGGAATTGATTCTGTCATCTGTGTTGCCGTTAACGATCCATATGCCATGAATGCCTGGGCAGACAAACTGCAAGCTAAAGATGTGGTAAGTCATTTCAAGTTAATAATGTATGTTATAACTTGTGCATTGTATGAATTCTTCCTTACAGTGTTCAGTGGATTGTTGATGGGTTTAATATTGTTCTTTTGCAAATTGGGTTTATCCTTTACTTTTCTCTTTTACTGTTCTCAATTGTTATATACGAGCTATGTACTCGAATTCGGGATGAGTATCGGATAACTATGGGCTCAACTCGCTACTCAATTAGATGTCAGTGCTAGAAGCTAAAGTCCAGGGATTGGATCATCTCTACAGCAGGTTCATCTTGAGAAAGTACGGTACGTCTAAGGTTAAGGTCTGAAACCGATGTTCATTGGCCTTCCGCGCCTATGATTCCTTGAATTCCTTGCCAATTTGAGGTCAAGCGGCTTAACTCTTTTTCTCTTTCCTTTTGTGCCTTTAGCTGCGAACTACACTGTATGGTGGGTCTGTCCTTCCACCTGATACCATTCATTTCTGCTTGATTGCTAGCCTCTGGGGAACTTGGATCCATACTCAATGAGATGGATGTAGCTTCCAATTTCCTAGATCTAGATGTGAAAGTGAAGTACTACTTTTGGAGTTTCGATATCCTTTCTCCTCCTTCGAGACCATTCTCTTCAGTCAGGGCGGGGGTGAGAAGAATCGGTAGTTGTTAGACTAGCTCTGGCTTGATAACTGTTTTCCTTGGTTTCAAAGGCCTGGCTAACAAAGCCAGAACTCCTAATTAAGGGTGGGAAGCGAAGTCACTAACTAGACCAGAGGAACAGAAAGGATCGATCCCAGACCTAGGTAAAAGGGAATTGATTTAGATAGGTAAAGGCTCAAGGCCGAGCTCTTTAATATTTAAAATGAAACCCCATCAGCAAGCCTAGCCCTTAAAGCTTTGAAGCCTGCTTCACTTCAAAAGAGTTGCGTAGGTAGTCTATACTATAAAGAAGAGTTTCGGGGTTTAAAGAAGAAGACAGATTTATGCCAAAAAGACAGACTTTCCTCATGTTAGCCAAACTGGAACTGGGATAGCCTCGGGTAATTCAATTGTTTAAGTTCCTGTGACTAGGCTTTCTCTCCGGTGATATTAAATCTCTTGGAGAAGACCAGTAGGAGGAGCTCACCCCAGGCAAGCTACTTATTAATTAGAACCCGGATAAGTCCGATGGAAATGAATTGAAAAAAAAAAAGTATGTTCTCACGGGCTCGGCTAAGCCAGAAAGAGAAAGAGAATGCTAAAGTAAAGACTAGTTAAAGAAGAAGGCGAGCTAGTAGATGAGATAAGCGTAGAAATTCACCCGAGTAAGGCCAACTTAAAGTGGATATAGTTAATCCTGGGTATGTTCAATTTTTTTAAAAAAAAATTCATACATTTGGAGGATCGTACCTCCATACCCATTTTCGAATATGTGTCAGACACAGGTACTTAAAGGAAAATGAAGAGTCGGAGTAACATAGTGTAGGGGTCAGCAAAGCTGTAGTGATTTCTCTGCTGTCTAGGAAGATACTCATGCTTTTGTCCCATTAATTTTTGACCTCATGGATCACTAACTTTGTAAGATCTTTAACATTATGAAGCAGTAATTTACACATGCAAGAGTCAAACCTGAAATTTCCTAGCGAAACTGAAAGAAAGAAAAGTATATATCAATGGTTTTGGCAGGCCAAATAACAAGTATTTCCTGGAATTATTGTAATTTTTACTGCAATTATTGTATTTCCTGCAAATTTATTAGTGTAATTTTGTAAATTAAACAGACTAGTCTAATGGTGATTAATACAATTTGAACTTGATGCTATGTCGCTAAGATTCGCTTCATTGTTATTTGGTGTTTTTTCTCCTCTTTTCTGCATTGAAGTACATTAACATGGCTGTAAGCCTATGTTACATTTGCTCTTCATTTTCCCTAAAATATCTGTGTCTGACGTCTATATTCGACACATATTCAGACGTAAGTATTGAGATATGATCCTCTAAATATATAAAAAAAACTTGAAAAAAATTAAGCATACCCCTGTTGGATACATAACCGTATCTGATATTCACCATCGAATCCGGATACCATAGCTGTAAGCAACATCACCCAAACACCCTCCTATTGCCCTTTTTTTCTCCTTCTCTTAACCCTCTAAAATCCCTTTATAGATTGAATTTTATGGGGACTTTGATGGAAGCTTTCACAAGAGCCTAGAATTGGGAAAAGATCTCTCTGCTGCTTTGCTTGGGCCTCGCTCTGAAAGTTACTTCTAAAACTATGCATTTGTCATTAGAAATTCTCATAGATGAAAGAAACAGCTTTGGCACTCAACTCCTCATATTAACAAAGAAAATGCCTTGGACCAAGTTGATCTATGACTTTGTACAGGACTTTGTTTTAAAATTACTAGGGATAACGAACTGATGCCTCTATATATCATTGTCATATACTCACGTTACTCGGGTTTGGGTGTGAGTGTCGAATACGGATATGTGTCTGACACGGGTATGTTTAATTTATTCGAAGTTTTTCACATGTTTGGAGGATCTTTGGAGGATCATATTTCCATATCCATATCCGGATATGCGTCGGACACGGATACTTCAAAAAAATTGAAGAGTAAGAGCAACATAGTCATATACTACTCAACAAATAATAAGGTTTTGGATTTTTATCCGCTGCTAAAGAATGTTTTTGGTTTTTATGCAGATGGTCAGCATACAACTGATGGAAAGGTTAAAGCTCTTAACGTCGAGGGAGCCCCATCGGACTTCAAGGTTTCTGGAGCAGAGGTTATTTTGGAACAAATATGAAGATTTTATGGAATCGTTTTGCTAATCTGCTCTTGCACAGGTATAAATAACTATGTTACTCGGATTGAGATGTGAATATCAGACACGGCTATGTGTTCGACACAGATATGTTTGATTTATTCTAAGTTTTTCCATGTAATGAAAAATCTTTGGGGGATCATATTTCTATACCCATATTCGTATATGCGTCAAATACGAATATTTCAAAAAAAATAAAGAATCGAAGCAATATAAATAAATAATTTTCATATTAGGGGAGGGGGGATTTGAACCTAGCTAGCTCTGGGAAAACATGCATCATCCATTGAATCAAATGCACTTAATGAGTTAATTTTATGATAGTTACTTGTTGGTTTAAAAGCTATGTCTCTACTACTTTACTGAAGTTTCAATGTTATTTCGGGGGTCTGTCTCCCTGTGGTTATGTTTCTGCTTGGTATCAAGTTCGTTCTTCAGTGCACAAATCTAAATCCACTAAATATCCAAATTTATTAAATTAATTATTTTTTTAAATATAAAATTAAACAAGAATTAAATATGTAAATGAATATTGGATTCGGATATCCGAATCCATCATTCGTATAAATATAGTGGATTCGGATAACGGATTCGGATATCCGACACTATCCACATAAAAAGCAAAGCGGATTCAGATAATGGATATCCAATGGTTCATATCCAAATTCATTCTGAATCCACTGCGGATAATAAATCTAATATCTGAATTCGTAATATTCGAATTCGCAAAAAACGAATTAAATAATGTCGGATATCTAATTTTTTACTATCCATTGTCATCCCTAGATCAAGAGATGAAGGGGAAATGTCCTTCTTTTTTTTTATGCTTGTGTTTTTTTTGCTAAATTGATACTTGGTAGATATATTTTGTTTAAATTCTGTTCCCCAATATTTCCCTGTTCGTATCTCCTACAGATAATCTATGTTTCTATGTTACTTGAACTCTACATTTAAAAAAAATATATATATATATTTGTATTCGATATCTGTGTTTGATATATATTCGAACATGAGTATATGATTATTTAAATATATGAATTTTTTTTGCAAAAACTGAGCATATTCGTAATAAATACGTACTTGTATTTAACACTCAGAATTCAAGTAAAATAACATATTATATCGTATATGTATGACCATTTTGTGTCCAACTGGAAGCAGGACGATAAGTGATGGTACAGATAAGTGCAGTAAGCTTGGCAAACAAATAAAAACAGTACACCTAATTCAGAATTAATGGATAGCAACACAACGAATGTAGCATTATTGTTCATGTTAGAATTTAGATCTGATAATTTTGGACATGATATTATCAAACGATACGAACACGATAAAAAAATAGGACATGGCACGACACGAAAAAGTAACACGATTACGATACGAATATACATACATGTCAAAATCCATATAACGCGAATTATTAATATATCAAAATTTAACTTTAAACATAATTATGACACGTAAAAATACATGAACACGACATGATTATACGGATCAATTTATGAACGTGACATGATTATACGGATCGTTAGATCTTGAATCAAGCAGCTCTTCCAACGCTTGGTTGAGGCTTTGACTCGAAAACTAGTCTTACAGTCGAGGCCCCGCCATTGCTTCATTCCCACAGTCTCCGCAAGCTCATCGATTACCGTAAGATGTTTTTCTGCTAATGGTTTGTTCCACATGAAAGTGTTCATATATAGCCGGTGCAACAAAAAGTGGCTTAAGAGATATTTGAGAGCAGAATTTACAATCATGTAAGATCATTGAAGCAACAAAATTAACTAACGGGATTTAATCTAATTGGTTCATGCAATCATTCAGCATCCAATAAGTCTAGATTCAAATTTCAGTACGTGCAACAATCTTTTCCCTTATTTCCGAGCTATAACCTCTTTTGTACTAAAAAATTTTAGCAACAAAACAACATAGCAAAAAGGAAAAATCAAAGAATTCGGGCTTTGTTCAACAAGGTTGAAAAAATCGGATCGGAGGTCAAATCGGTGTGACCTCTGATTTTCAGTTCAATCGGTTGAACCGGTTGGACCGATTGGACACTTTAAATAAGATTTTTAAATATTTTAAAAATATTTTTAATGTTAAATAAATATTAAATATAGTAAATAATAAATAAAAATAAGTATTTAGCTTAATGTTATGGTCTTTAATATATTTTTAAGAGTTTATGGGTTCAAATTTCATCAAATACAAAAAATAATTTTGAAAAAAAATAATTAAAAAAATAAAAAAATGGTTTTTCCCTTTTTTTTTCTGGTTTTTCACCTTTTTTTGTTTTGTTTTTTTACCGGTTTTTACCCGTTGAACCGGTTTTTAATCGGTTCGATCAAATCCGATTTTATTACACCTATCGGATCGGATAGACCATCGATTTTCGGTTCAACCGGTCCGACCGACCAATCCATTTTTTATTCACTGTTGTTCAATTGGTTTATGTAATTATTCTGCAAATGTAACTTTAAGCATTCAAAACCCTTTTTATGTCCTAAATTACGACTTCATTTATGAAATAATAATAATAATAAAAAAAAAAAAAGCATATGACAATGGAAAAAGTAATTCTCAATACATGAATGCTTAGCATAAGTTGATTCCTCATTACTCTAGGTCAACCAAAAATATGATATAAAGCATCAAATACAACCAGCCCTGCAGCCCATAAAAGCAGGTCCTAACAAGTCAAATTAGGAGACTTGTAGGCATTTTCTCGACTCATTTTCAATGCTCATTTCATTAGCATGCATGTATAATCTAAGCGTTCTTTCCAAGTTAGTACAAGGTACAAAATAGAGGAACAAAAATAAAGATGGCAAAAATTATATAAACTTGTCAAGTGTCATGATCTTAGAGTGAAATCATGAATTTCATTATATATTAGAATTTGATTGGGTATATAATTATTCTCACCATCTTCAATTTGTGAGGCGCCTTTTATAGATAAAATTGTGAGGTCAATGGATCGAAGCGGATAATACCTTACAAGTTGATGTGAACCGTGACATTTTGTATTAGAGCCGGCTCTGGAAGTACTAGCAATTGGCCACTGAGAAGAGTGGGTCTTCGTTGAAGTGAAGGAGGATGTCATGGTCCTAGATAGGAGCCATAAATCTCATATCATGTACTAGAGTTCGACTGAGTATATAAATATTTACACTATCTTCAATCTGTGAGACGGCTTTTATGGACAAAACTGTGAGGTCCAATAGACCGAAGCGGACAATACCTTACAGGTTGGTATAGACCGTGACACCAAGCGTGTTTACTGACAATGGGGCCATGACCGTAATTTCAACCCAGCGAAGAAGTTGAATGGGAAGCACATTGTCACGTATTCTCTGTCCCAGCTAGACCATTCATCCTCATCAGTGTAAGGAATTACTCCTTAGGAAGCGAAGCTCTTCTGCAGACTTGTCAATTCCAACTTAAATCCGAAAAATCCTATCAATTCATCCGAATCCAAATCCAATCCAATCCGGTTTGATCAAAAAAGTCAACAACCCCAATCCGTTCCAACCTAAAACCGAAAATGATTCGAACCCGAAATGAACCGAATTCAAATTGACCCGAACCTGAATTTACCTGAACTCGAAATGACTCGAACTTAAATTAAGTATATATATTTTAAAAATTATTAATTTAATAAAAATAATAAAAATAATAACTATAATAAAAATAATTAATTTATTTTAATTTTAATTATACTTATGATAATCTCATAACATTCTTTATCATTATACATATTATTTAAAATAAAAGTATTATTTTTATTTTAAAAGTATAATCTATTCTTATGTAATTTAAAATAAAGTACATAAAATAAGTTGTCAATTACGTGTATTTTATCATAATGATTTGTACTTTATGTTATAATAATATCTTATCATGTAATTTAAATCAAATTTTAATCTCTTATTGTTATACATGTTATGTTTAAAGTAAATGTGTTATTTTTATTTTAAATGTATAATTTTTTAACTTTTGTCATATAGTTTTCTAAAAATATATAAAATAAGTCATTAATATGTCTATTGTATTATAATGATTTGTACGTTGTGTTATAACAATATATTTACAAATATGTAAATGAATTGGGTTATCGGTTTCAAGTATACAATAATACTCCTTTAAGTAAAGCAGATACTTCTTTGAAAAATTACTGGATTATACTCGAATCCAAAAAAATCAAGTTAGATAAATATTTATTTTTAAATTAAAAATTACAATGTCTATATTTATTTTTAAATATTATTTATTACTTATTTTTTATATTTCAATAAAATTCTAATTAAATCTGACTCGATCAAATAATTTGTTTAAATTTGATCTGATTTGATTTTAAAATAAAAAAATTGAACCTGAATGACCTGAATCTGAATAACTCGAGTGTCAAACCCGAATGATACGAACCCAAAATGATTGGAGCCTGAATGATCCGAACTTGATCAACTCGAGTATCAAACTCGAATAACCCAAACCCGAAACGATCTAAACTCAAAATTGTCTGAGTCCAAAATAATTCGAATCCAAAACTCAAAACTATCTAAACTCTAAAATAACTAAAAAAAAAAAAAATTATATTAATCCAATCCGATACAATTGACAGATCTACTCTGTCAAGGAAATGCAAAGTGTCTTTTTTGCCAATTGTTTTGACTTCTGCTCATTCAGAGAAACTGTAACAGAGATTACCAAACTTTATGGCAGGTAGATACACTTCCATTAGCCGCAACTAAAATCTGGGGTTTTCTAGAAGTATAATTTTTTATTGGTTAATTAAGGACATGCATTACCAAAGAATAAAGTTATAAAGTTCTTACATTGTGATTAGACCTGCCCGGCCCGGCAGGCCCGGCCAGTATCGGATCGGGTCTGGGTAGGATATTTTGTGTTTCGAGTCGGTCCGGTCCGGACCGGAAAAGTAATTTTTATTATAATAATATTATTTTATTTAATTTTAATTATAAAAAAAAAATAAAAAAATTATTTTTTTATTCCAATGAACAGTATTTCAGGCCTAAACGGGCGAGCCGGGCCGACCCAGGGCCGGGCCTGGGCAGAGAAAAAAAAAAAAAATGGGCCGCGGCCTGGTCCGACTCATGAGCAGCTCTAATTGTGATAAAGTACAAAATTTTTCACAGTACTAAAATCCGACCGTTAAGTAATGTAATGATTGTATCATAACGAAAATTAAAAATTTTTAATTGTAATTTCATTATGCTTTTGAAAATTTGATTTACAATTGTTGCTGTTCAAATTGAGCCAGATCTTGAATAAAATTTTTATAATTTGAGTTAGTCTGGTTCGAATTATTATTTAATTAATAATTTTTTATTTATATTTATATTTATATTTAAATATTTAAATATATAATTATTAATATAAAAATAAAAATAAATTTATAATATTTTAATATATTTCAAATAATAAAACGAGCTTTCGAATTCGACAAAACGAGCTTGAGAAAGCAATTTTTTTGCTATTCAAACTTAACTTGACTTGACTCATAAACATCTGAATTCTAATTATAAGACTAAAATTTCGTTCTTGACACTTGCAAATTCTCATTTCTTAATTTATTTATTTATTTTTCCCTTGGCAGCATTAGTCTCATTTGTAAAAAAAAAAATGTTTCGTGGATGAATCATTATAATAAAAGTCATCAATAAAAGAATAGGTAAATTTGGATTCATACCAGAAATTTCCAGAAAAGAAAAAAAAAATCAATTTTTTTTGGTTAAAAAAAAAAAAACTCTTGAAAATTTATAATTTTATTTAAATAAGTCATTATATTTTTATTACATCCAAAATAAACTTTTAAATTTTAATTTGTATCCAAATAAATTCTTAATATTTAATTTTTATCCAAATAAATTCTTAATCTTTAATTTATACTTAAATAAATCCTTAATATAAATCAACCTTTCATTTGAAATAAGGGTTTATTTAGATATAAATAAAAAAATAAAAATTTATTCAGATATAATAAAAATATAAAAATTTATTTAAAAAAATGAAATAATTCAAGAGTTTTAATTTTTTAATATTTTAACTTTTTTTCGAATAAATATTAATCAAACGTACGGAATCATGTGAAGGAATGATTCTTAATGGAATATATTGATATATGATAGGATATGATCGATGGTGGCTGAATCGGATTCAAAGATAATATTTTTTTGTTGTTGAGAAATTCAAAGATAATATTTATATCAATCATATTCCTATTTGTTTGTTAGAATCAAGAATATGTAATATATCCAGAATTTTCAACATAATAATATTCATGGAATATTAATTCGGGTGAAAAAGCTTATGGGAACCAAAAAAATTAAGGATGCCCCTTCTAAGTCTTAATCTAAACCATATCCACTGATCTTTATCTGTCTTATCCAATGGATTCGGCTTGAATTGGATCAGATTTGAGATATAATTTGAGATATAATTTTATAGATCTGAGTCGGTTTGAATTATTATTTAATCAATAAAAATATTTTTTAATTAAATTTAATTATGTAAATATAAAAATAATATATTAATATATTTTAAATAATAAATATAGGTTTTTCGAGCTTGACGTTTCCGGACTGGACAAGTAAATTTTTTACTATCCGGGTCTGATTCGGCCCGATCCAGCCCATCCCATGGACAACTCTACATGGATTCATCTAATACATTCATTTCATACAATCATTTTTTATTTTAGGGACATAAGTGAAAAATACTAAAATTTTTATAAGTTATAATAAAATAGAAAAGGCTTATATACATTATTTATCTAATAGACTCATTTTACACATTCACATAATATATAAGTTTTTAAAATTTTATTATAACCAATAAATAAAAAGTGAGTGTATGAAATTAAATGAGTATATTAGATGAATGCATTTAGCATTATCCCAAATAAAATTTCAAAACTTATTTAATATGTGAGTTTATGTATTAAATGCGTGCATATAGTAATATTTTCTTAGATTAAAATCCTAAGTTGAAAAAAAATTGATAGATATCAAGGTTATAGTAATTGCCAAGAATATAATTGAGGAATATATTATATAATTTGAAATGTAGATGAAGAACGATGCTTGAGTTCCGCCTCTCAATTAGAAATGTTCATGGGTCAGATTGGATCACAGTCCGGATATTTCTACACTCTTTACTCAAGTTCGATCCATAAGCTCAAATAATTGTTTAAACAAAATTAAAATATAAAAAATATTTTTATAATTACTAAAAAATATTTTTTTATTAATAAATAATAATTTGGGCCGGGTCGAACCAAGTCGAATTGGAAAAATTCTTATCCAACCTGATCAAATATAAACTAAACTTGTCGAAACGAACGAATAATCCGACTCTTGAACAAGTCTACTGTTAACCTTAAAGGAGAGAGTTCTATCCACGTATATCACTATATTTTCTTAAGAAAAGATGAGTGGGATGAAATGAAAATATGTGGTTTGTATACTTCCAACGCATGCATAAGAAATTTTATAATAATAATGAATGCTTGCCTGCAGCCAACGTAAACAACCTAACTCTCCTCTCAAAAATGAAAATGAAACGGTTTTAATTTCTTTCTCAAAAAGATTACTTTTATTATTCCTCAATAAAAGATGGAAATGTTATTAATAATATAGTTGAAGTTAATGCGTGCACACACATCTTCCTTGAGACTTGAGAGTCGTGTTTGGGTCTCATGAGTCATGAGTCATAAGAAAGGTGTGATTTTTTCTGTTATTATTCGGATAAATTAATAATAAAATAATATAAAAAATTATTTTTTTACAATGATAACTTTTTTTTATTTTTTTAATGAGAATCAGATCATTCTTTAAAACGTGATCTTGTCACTTCAATTATTTAAGATTACTGTCACATAAAGATTTTAAATTATTAATAAATAAAATGATGTAATTATTTAATACATAGATAAATTATGAGAAACATTAATTAACTTGTGATAGTAGTATAATAAGAGCTAGCACGATTTATCAATTTCTATTAAAATGGTAGTGGTGGGATCTGAGTGAGATCAAAGTTTTCATCAATATTCCACTAATTATTCCCAACCCCAAATTAAAAGTGTCTAGTGAATCATCACTCATCTTCTTCTTTTTTTTTTCTTTCAAAAATTACACATTCTTATCCATTGAAAATTGTTCCAATTTCCTTACTTGTCTGTCAACTATATGCAAGTAGATCTGTTCATGGCCAGGTCACGGTCCAAAATTTTTTTTTTCTTACCCAAATCTTTTTAGTGCCGGGCTTAGTCGATCCGAAAGTTTATTTTACTATTTGAAAAAAAATAAAATGTTTAAAAATTATTTTTATATTAATACTTATATATTTTATAACTAAATTTAAATAAAAATATTTTTTATTTAATGAATAGTAATTCGAGTCGAGTTAAGCCAGTTCGAATTTGAAAATCCTTACCCAAGCTCGACCTAATTTAATCCGACTCTTGGACAGGTCTATATGTAAGTCACATTTGACAACATTAGCTATTTTTTATTTCGAGCATACTATTTTATTAAATGAATTTGGTTGAATAAATTTTGATGCTTTAAAAATTATAATTTATTAACAAGTATTCTTAACAAATTTGGTTGTAAAAATCATAGTAAATACTATAGTGCAAACCGCCCCTTATTCTTGAAGATGCTTGAAATTGTAACGCTTCCTAGCCTTTATTTTTTAGAAAATAGAAATTATGATAAAGATAGTAATATTAGACATCTATTCATTAACTTATTTGTAACTTAAAGAAATCTGCTAGCTATAATTATATATTGCGTTTCGCCCACCCTGAAGCTGGAGTAGACCTTTCTTTGGCTCAAATTCAAAGGTTCGTTCGATATTTGTGAAGATTTCGTAAAAATATTTAATACGTTAAATGAGTTCGACAAAAAAAAAAAAAAAAACTAGATTCGCTTAAAAAATGGATTGGGCTTGGATTTTAACATTCAAGACCTGAATTCAGCCCGAATTATATATAATATATTATACATATATAATATTATGGTATAAATATTTAAAAATATGTTAATTTATCTTTATTTAAAATTTAATAAAAGAAAATGATAAAAATACTTAAAAAAATAAAAAATATCATACTTTTATTTTTATTTTTTTTTCTTTCTAAAAGTAATATAAACGGACCTGAATAAAAACTGAAACCCATATTATCAATCGAGCCAAACCTAAATAAATATATAAAATATTGATATTATATTTAAATTCAACCCAAACTCGGCTGATCTTAATCCATCCTTAGACATTTTTAAGTGTCACGGCCCGCACGCACGATTTGTTAGGTTAAAATTCCGAACCCATGACATAAGCAGGAGGATGCCTTTGTCTTTGGTACTGTTGATCTCCCACTTGAGCATATATGCTTGTGGACAGAATCTGTCATGCATATAAATTATAAATATAGCAAATACTAATGGCTAAATTTGAGCAGAGAGAATGCATGCAAAAGTTGCAAATTTCTTTTGCTAAAAAAATAGAGAGATAAATATGGTAAAGTGGGGGAATGAGACAAATGACAAATGTGTCGTCCCGCATATAATTAGGTTTCCATCTATAAAGTATAATATAATGCTATTATAATAAAGAGAAAAAAGGGGTTTGCTTCAAAGTTTAAAGTAGGAAGTAATAGTAGGTGGGTTTTTTTTCGTGGGGATTGAATTGCGCCTTCTAACAAGTCCAAGTGCATCCGCCTCAAAATGTTGTTATTAGAGATTTAAATAACAACTGTAATTAGAGATGATAACGGATCGGATATCTGTAATTTTTTATAATATTTGAATCCGAATTCGTTTATTATCCGTATTAAATCTGAATATTACTATCCAAATCCAAATTAAATAATATTATCCATCGAATATCCGAATCCGCTAAATATTCGAATTCAGTAAGTCAAATTTTTTTAAAATAAAATATAAAATCAAACAAAAAATCATTTTAAATTCAAATAAACGAATAATGAATTTGGATATCCGAATCCGTAAAAATAAGCAAACTCGGATATCCGAATTTGTTATCCGTATAAGTAATGCGGATTCGGATAATGGATATCCGAGGTTTTATATCTGCATCCGCTCCAAACCGGCTGCTGATAGTAATTATAATATCCAAATCCTAATTTTATCCAAATCCGCAATATCTGAATTCGCAAAAAGCAGATCGGATAAATTGTAAATATCCGAATCCGCACTATTCATTGCCATTCCTAACTGCAATTAGAGGTGCTCATGGGTCGAGCCTAGGCCCGAAAAAAATATTTTTTCTTGCCCAAGCCCGTTTCGGGCCGGGTCTGTGCCGGCCCATAAGCCCATTTCACTATTCATAAATTATTAAAATATTAAAAAACTATTTTTATATTAATATTTATATTAATATTTTATAATTAAATTTAAATAAAAAATATTTTTTACTTGTTGAATAGTAATTCGGGCCGGGCTAGGCCGACCCGAATTACAAATACTCTTACCCAAGTCCGGCCCTTGAGCAGGTCTAACTGTAATGTATGGTTGTTATTTTATGATTTTAGCTTTTTTTCATTGTTGATATTCATTATCGATATTTACCGCAATTGATTGTTATAGCATTCGTTCGCGTAACGCAATTAAAAATAACGTTCGCGACCGTAATTTAAAACTCTGGTTAATATTCTGCGTGTGGACCTAAACTCCCCTAGAAATCTTTATAAAAATGAGTGTAAGGTCCCATATTCTTAGAAGAATTAACCTAAGAACTAAGGTGAGAGAGAAAGAGAGAGAGAGAGAAAGAGAGAGAGAGAGATGGAATGGAGGTCATGTTATTTGGACATGGTTCTTGTGCCACTAAGCTTTGTGATGACCATAGCTTATCATTGGTGGTTATGGCATAAGGTTCGGACTCAGCCCCTCTCTACCATCATCGGAACCAATGCCAGCGGACGACGCTTCTGGGTCTCTGCCATTATGAAGGTACTTTCACTCTCCCCAACAACCCACCCCCACTTCTACATCCCTACTTAGGTTCCCTTTCACACATCAGTTAGAGAGGTTTAATCATAAAAAGATACTTCAATAAACTCGAAATTTAACTTAGTTGATTCATGCAGTCATTTTTAAAAGATGGCATCCAGCAGGTCTGAAATTCGAATCTTAGAATATACAACCCATTCCCCTATCATTAGGCTGTAGCCTCCTTTGTACCAAATAAAAAATAAAACGATACCTCAATACTGCAGATATATATTTTTTTTTGGTTTAAATCCAGGATGCCTTTCTATCCCCATTTTATGATTGATAAAAGACTAATCTTTGTTCGAGCCGGAAAGCGTGATAGTAAAGCCCTTCCAATAGTGGTGACTCCCAAAGCTCGAACATTTGTCCTCATCTTGGGGGTTGGAGTCTCTTATTACTCCAAATATCGTATATATTTTTGGTGTACCAAATGGGCATTGATTACGTGGGTGAAAAAAATATATTTTGAAAAGAAAAAAATGGTGGGTAGTTATTATTTTTTTTCAAAAAAAAAAAATATGTACTCATAATTTTATATTTTTTATAATAATTTTATTTAGTGTCATTTTATTCGTAACACCAACTCAATCAGAAATTTAAATAATAATATAAATTCACATGTGAATTTTCTTAAATTCCTTGCTTTCCCCCCCTAAGAATATACTTAATTTACTCTTTATAATATAGCTGGTATATATGTTAAGATTATATATATAATTTTCATTCTTATATATTTTAGGCGAGACTCCGATCCTCTAGCTTTATCTGGAAAATTAAAGAAAGCTTGTGTGCACATGGAAAGAATAATAATATCCCCTCTTCTTTTGATTACTTTTATAAGGGGAAAGTGTTGAACATTACATTAAAACGTATATAATGTCATTTGAGGAATATCAATCTTCGAATGAACTTAATTAAACGTAGAGGATAGGTACTTATTTTAAATACATAAATATAAAATTGGTTTTTGAATTATGCAAATTAAATTATTTTGGCTCTTATTTTTTTTATTTGATTCCCATGCTACTAATTCTGATCAATTTAGCCCTAGTCCTATTATTTTCGATCAATTTAACCAAAATTAATGAAAACATTAAATTTTTTGTCAATTTTTTATCAATTTTTTTGTCTATTTTTGGTCAATTTCTTATAAAAATAGCTTAGATTTAATTAAATTGTTAGTTACATGCTCGCACGTGATCAATTTTTGTTAAATGCATACGACATTGACAAAAATAATAAAATGGGAGTCAAATTAACCCAAATAAAATAATAGAGGCCAAAATGATTTAGCTTGCATAGTTTGAAACTCAAATTTATATTTATGCCTATTTTAAATTACTCAGATCATTCTTTTTTATATATATATACAAAAAGAGGTTGCAATTTGGAGATATAGAAAGGGATTGCAGATGTTAGAATTTGAATCTCAAATATGTTGAATGCCACCTCTTAAGAGTGAATGCATAAACCAATTGAGTTAAGCCCCATATTCGATAGCTCTTTAATTTGTGTTGTTCATTAATTGAGTAAATTTTCCTATAGTAGTAGTGGCAAATAGCAGTTGATTTGATTTTAAGGTAATGTAAATGATATGTATATATGATGCATGTGGCAATGTGGCATGCAGGACAATGACAAAAAGAACATCTTGGCAGTCCAAACGCTAAGAAACACGATAATGGGATCGACCCTAATGGCGACAACCTCCATCCTGCTGTCAGCTGGGCTAGCAGCCGTCATCAGCAGCACTTACAGCGTCAAAAAGCCACTCAACGATTCCATCTTCGGAGCTCACGGCGAATTCATGGTGGCTCTCAAATACGTCACCGTCTTATGCATGTTCCTCTTCTCGTTTTTCTGCCACTCTTTATCCATCAGGTTCATTAACCAAGTTAACATCCTTATCAACTCTCCCCAATACCCCACGGCGGCGGCGGCCTCCATTGTTGTCATCACTCCTGACTACGTCTCGGAGCTGCTTGAAAAAGGGTTCCTCTTGAACACGGTGGGCAACAGGCTATTCTACGGCGCACTTCCGCTACTGCTTTGGATCTTTGGGCCGGTGCTTGTTTTTTTGTGCTCCATTACTATGCTCCCTGTTCTTTATAACCTTGACTTTGTATTTGGGTTTAACGAGCATCAGGGGAAGGCTGATCAAGTCAATGGATGTACGGATTGTGAATCAGTGTAGTATATTAATAGTTGTCAATTTGTAGCTAATATTAACTGTTGCTGAATTAATAGACAAACTTCATGCATATCCCCAATGTCTCTCCCTCTCTTATTCTCTTTGCCTTTGAAGTTTGAACTCAAATCCCATAATTCACCCACTTTCACTACTTAGTTACCTAAAAATTATTTTGAAAATCTAGAGTCTGGTAGAATTATGCTGATTTCAGAAGAACATAATCTCTATGTTACTCGGATTCGGGTGTGAGTGTCGAATAAGGGTATGTGTCCGACATGAGTATGTTCAATTTTTTTTTAAAGTTTTTCCGTATATTTGGAGGGTCTTTAGAGGATCATATCCCCATACTCATGTCTTGATATCCGTCGGACACGAATATTTAAAAAAAAAATAAAGAGTCGGGGCAACATAGCATAATCTTGTTTCTTTGTTGCCAACACATGAAATCACCTAGACAAGTATGACATAGTTGGTAAAGACAGTAATTTGATTTACATACTAGAAACCAATACTTACTTTTTTATTCTATGTTGCTTCTACTCTTCATTTTTTTTCGAAATATCCGTGTCCAATGTATACTTGGACATTGATATGGAGATATGATCCCCTAAGGACCCTCCAAATACATGAAAAAACTTAGAACCAATCAAACATACCCGCGTCAGACACATTTCCGTATTCGACACTCACACCCGAATCTGAGTAACATAGTTATTGATTGCATGTTTTTGTTGTGCGGAACTAAATCGAGATTACTAAAACCGAAAAAAAAAAACACACAAAAGAAACACAGATATTTTACGTGGTTCAGCAAGTGTGCTTACATCCACGGGAGGAGGAGCTTGAAGCTTTGTATTAATGGAGATGGAGTACAAACATATACAGAATTCAAGGTGCTATGCTAGCACTGAACTCACAACTCAACAATACCAGAAAACTCTAATAGACTTAGAGAATTTGCTTAACTCTTAAACTCTCACTCACACATTTTTCTCTCTCACTCTACATGGCCTTTTATAGGCACCATCCATGGTGTGAACACATAGTTAGTGGCAAACAAAGTAGCCACCATCCACCAACTATTATGGTGGGAACACATAGCTAGTGGCAAACAAAGTAGCCACCATCCACCAACTATTATGGTGGGAACACATAGCTAGTGGCTTTGGTTGGTGGCTTTGGTGGAAGCTTCCTTGGTAGGTGGTAAGCCTCCTTTGATGACTTTGAGCCATATTCAACAGTTTTACCATCTTGGAAGACTAACAGCTGCATACTTTAAGCAACATTGTGCAGTGACTGGATTATTACTTGAACTCCATGTTGTGGCTGAAGCATGAGATGAGTTACTGGTGAGTGGACATAGGCAGGGGAGACAGTAATGGTGTAGCGTTGTAAAATCATTGAGAGAGCAGTCTTTGCTTCTGTGGTTGCAAAGGTCATCCCAACACAAGATCGAGGTCCCATCCCAAAGGGAAAAAACGCAGCCGCATTGTTTTTGGTAGCTTTGGCAATCCCTTCGACGAATCTCTCTGGTTTGAAAAGGTGCACATTATCTCCCCATAATTGAGGGTCATGGTGAAGTGCCATGTTTGGAATCATAAACTCTATATTAGCAGGCAAGACTAGCTTTCCCAATCGAACTTCTCTTCCAAATTTTCTTACCGTGCCAGTTGATGGACCATACAATCTTAGAGTTTCATTCATGATCATGGTGATCTGTTTGCAGAATAGGAATATCAAATTACATCAGAAGAATGCTATGTTACTCCGACTCTTCATTTTCTCTAAAGTATCTGTGTCCGACACCCATGTCCGATGCATAATCGGACAAGGATATGAGGGTATGATCCTCCAAATATATATATATATATATATATATATATATATAAAAAATTAATTTTTTAATATACCCGTATCTGACACTCATCCCCGAGCCGAGTAACATAGAGAGAATGTAATATACTATCAAAATTTGAGCATGTCCGACACATATTCGTACAAGGATACGGGGGTATGATCCTCCAACTATATGAAAAAACTTTAAAAAATTTGAGCATACCCATGTCAAACACATACTCGTATCCGACACTCACCCCCGAGTCCGAATAACATAGAGAGAATGTAATATATTATCAAATTTGAGCATGTCCGACACATATTCGTACAAGGGTACGGGGGTATGATCCTCCAAATATATGAAAAAACTTAGAAAATTTTGAGCATACTTGTATCGGACACATATACGTATCCGACACTCACTCCCAAATCCGAGTAACATAGAGAAAATGTAATATACTATCAAAATTTCGAGATAGACAGTTTGCTTACAGTTTTGAGTTTGGAAATGCCTTCAGAATGTGGATTCTGGTTACCAAATATCTCAATCACCTCTCTTCTTGCTTTCTCTTGCCAATCTCCATGGATTGCTAAAAGCAAGATTGTCCAAGCAAGCAAGGAATTAACAGTTTCTTGTCCAGCAAAGTAGAATGTTTTGCATTCATCTACCAGATCTTCCATGGAAAGCCTGTTTTTCTTGTCCAAATCATGATAGGCATTTACAAGTAATCCCAGAAAATCAATGCCAAAGTTGTCGGCTTCTCCACTCACTACTTTGTCTTCTCTTTTTTTAACAATCTCCATCACAGAATCTTGTATTCCTTTCGCAAGTTTCTCTGACTCCATATCATCAGCAGTTTTCCAGAACTTGCTTCAAAAGCAAACCAATGTTAGTTATATATATATATATATATATATATATATATAGCTAAGAAAATACAAAAATCTTCCCAAAGCTACAAGATTAAGCATTGAGCTAAGTTAAATAAGGATGACCATGGATAGTAAAAAATTTGGATATCCAATATTATTCGAACCGATTTTTGCGAATTTCGGATATTAGATTTAAAATTCATAGCGGATTCGGATAGGAATCTTTGGACATTTGATATTCAAATCCGTTTTGATTTTTGGTTCGGATAGTGTCACATATCTGAATCTTTTATCTAAATCCGCTTTACTTATAAGGATAACGGATTCAGATATCCAAATCCGATATCTTTTTACATATTTAATTCTTGTTTAATTTTATATTTTATCTTTAAAAAATTAATTTAATAAATTCGGATATTTAGCGGATTCGGATATCGGACGAATATTATTATTTAAATCGGATGCGAATTCGGATAGTAATATTCGGATAATAAACGGATTCGAATATCGGATAAATTAAGAGGATTCGAATTCGAATATTTCAAAAATTATAGATATTCAATCCGGTATCATCCCTAAAATTAAATCAGTCAATGCAAAACTCGGAATTCGTTAAGCTTAGAGGAACATACTTGATGAAAGGAATCCTAGTCTTAAAAGTATTTCGGCTCACGATTATTGACAACTTCTTCAACATGTCAAAAATCTTCTCCCCTTCCAAATAACTGCTACCAAAAGCTGTTCTCGATATCACTTCTGAAGTCAAGAATCTAAATTCTTGGAACATATCGATCTCTTTGCCTTCTTGGCCTTTCCAATTCTCTAGCATTGTTTCAACGCTAGCAATGATTGCTGGAGTCATGTTCTGCCAAAACCATCCTCCATTGTGTAAGCAATAATATAATATTGGCAAACTCTGAAAGTTCATATATAAATCTTCTATGTTTAATTTCAAATAATTCATAAATCATAACTGTTAATACTTTTTTTTTTTTTTTGCAAACGAGTCTGCATTCTGGAGATAAAGAAAGAGATTGTAAATACTGGGATTCGAACCTCAAATCTATTGGATGCGAAACCCAAATCTACTTAATGCTACTTCTTAAATGATTACATGATTGTATGGACCAACTACACTAAACTTCATATTCATAATTGCTATAATGACAATTATATTGTGTAAGCAACAATATAAGATTGGCAAACTCTCTAAATTCATATATAATTCTTCTATGTTTAATTTTAAAGGATTTTGCTAACGAATGTCTTAAGATTACTCTTTAAAGTTATTATATATAATAATATATTCATTCAATACTTTGGAAATGATGAATAAAATTGTAAATTACTATATTTAATATAATATTATTATTATAAATAATATATTAACTAATCTTAAAGAATATGCACTCGTTAACAAACCCAATTTCAAATAATTCATAAACCATAGGTGCTTATACTTTTTTGGTACAAAAGATACTGCAACTTGGAGATAAGAGAAAGGATTACAAATACTAAGATTCGAATCTCAAATCTACTAAATGCAACTTTTAAAAATAACTGCATGAATCAATTGTAATAAAGCTCGGGTTCATAACTGCTAATACTTTATAGTCAAGTGGTTTTCTTCCAAGTTTTACCTTTAAGCTGTCCCCATGAAAAACATAATTGGCCAGCTTCCGCTGCTTGGCCCATTTTTCACCGTCAGTTGTTGCAAGCCCGTTCCCCAGTAGCTTCCTACGGTAAATTGTAGGCTTCCTTTTTGGAAAAGCTTTTTCACTATCTTTCAGAACCTCTTTCACTAGTTCTGGTTCTGTAATCACCAGTTGAGCTTGAACACCTTCCCAAGAAAGATAGTTCTTCCCTAATCAAATAAAGAAAGGGTCATTTTTTTCTTGGAACCTATGTTATCCGGATTCGAAAGTGAGTGTCGGATACGAGTATATGTCCAACATAAGTATACTAAATTTTTTCTAAGTTTTTTTTCATGTAATTGGAGGATCATACCGCCATGCTCATATCTGAATATGTATCAGACATAGGTATCTGACACGGATATTTTAAAGAAAATAAAGAACTCGGATAACATAGCTTGAAACCTATGTTGCTCCGACTCTTCATATTTTTTTGAAGTATTCGTGTCTGACACCCGTATCCAATGCATATCCGGATATGGGTATGGAGATATGACCCTCCAAATACATGAATTTTTATTATAAAAAAAAATTAACTTCGCATTGTTTCGAGAAAGCATACACATTTCGAGAAAACATTAAATGGAGTTGTGACCATTTTTATTATACATGAATTTTTATTATAAAAAAAAAAGACACATGTGTTATAATCGGCTAATGACATGTGTTACTAATTGACTGTTAACGGAATGGTAATAGAAAAGCTAACAGAATGAACCAATTAGTTAGATACTTGTAATCAGATATTAAATTATTACATTTTAAAATTTAGGGATCAAAACAATATATTTTTCAAAGTTTGGAGACTATAAGTGCTATTTACTCTTTTTATTGTTGTGATTTTTCACAAGCCTGAGATAGGTTTGGAATATATATTATTTGAGGTGATTTTTATTTCTTTTCTTTTTACATATATTTATTTAAAATTGTGTACTTTGCTTTTATTGTTACCTTTATAATTGATTCTTGGGTTCTATGCATATTAAAATTTTAAAATGTTGTTTTTTGCTGCATGTATGATCTTACATGTTACAACTAGACCTGCTCAACTCAAGGGTCGGGCGGGTACTAGATTTGCTCAAGACTCGAGCTATTCGGGTCGGGCTTGGACTGTGATATTTTCTATTCGGGTCGGTTTTGTCTATGTAATAAATTTTTATTTATTTAAATTTAATTATAAAAATATATTAATATAAATATAAAAAATAACTTTTTTTTTAAATATTTTTGAATAGTGAAACAGGCTTACGAATCCAACTCGAAAGGGACTTGAGTAAAAAAAAAAAATTCAGACCACGATCCATGAACAAATCTAGTTACAATCATTATGTGGACACTTAGATTTACTAGTTTTTTGTGATGAAACTTTTAGGATATAAATTAGAAGAATAGTTTCCGTTTGGTAGTGTTTTTTCAATTTCATTTATGGGATCGAATTGCTTTTGTTAAACAATGTTTAGACTTTAGATTGCTGGTTTTCCTTTATTTCGGGTGTATTTGATAACGCATTAAAATTTTTAATGCATTGAAAAAAGAAAATTTTCAACAGTTTAATTTTTTTAATATATTTGATAACTCATATTAAATGTTACTTAATAAAAAATTTTCAAAAAAAAAAGTGTTAATAAGATAAGTAGATAGATAGCTACTTATCACTTAATGGAGAATATGTTAAGTCAATTTTATTTTTAAAAATTTATATTTAAATTAAATTATCTCCATTTTTTAATTACAAAAGATGAAATATTTAAATTATCTTTCTAATTTTTATCCAGAACTTTCCAAAATGATATAAAATCTTATGTTAATAAATTTAAAATTGTGAAATTAATAATTTTTAAAATTCAACATTTACCGTTATCAAACTATATAAGTATATTTAGTACTTAATTTTCAGTAACATACCAAACAATTTTTATAATACAAATTCAATACTTAATTTTTTAGTATTTAATTTTTCATTTTATCAAACAACACGTTCGTTTGGAATATGTCTATCGATTCACCACATTTCTATATATTTTCATGTCCTGATATAATTGAAACTTTAGCAAAAATCATTTATGAGGTTGTCAACAACTGCTCATCTCCTATTCTTTGGCAAACTGAGTTTATTGATTTTATGAGTTCAACTTCAATTGAAAGCTTCGATGTACGGTTTGCTTATTTAATTATTTTGTGTGTTCAATTTTTTTTCTCAATTTTAAGAGATACTTTTGCTTTACTTTTATATATATATATATATTTATTTATTTGTATGTAAAGTTTGACATGTTCATATTTGTTTTCATAATATTATCAAAATCTAGCATGAATAGGGAAAGTTAGGACTTCTTTAGTTTCAATACTATTTTCAATTTTGACTATTTTGGAGTTTGTCTGCTTTGTCGAAAGAATGTTTCGAGTGAGATTTCAATTAAGAAGTTGAAATCATTGAAATGAAACCAAAAGACTCAAGAAATAGTAGTTAGTATCAGTTTCCTTTAAAAAATAAAACCATGATTAGGGTGAAAAAAAAAAAACCAAAGGTGTTTGATGTAACTTTAATTTCTTTGTATACGTTATAATGTCATGAATAACCCTTGAAGTTTATCAAATTTATCAATGTAGTATTTGTACTTTAAAAATATATATTTTGGTATTAAAGTTTACACTCCGTTTGCTATTGTAGTACATGTCAGTAACACCGTTAAAAATTGATGACGTGGCTTTGTATCCAATGAAAACTTGACACGTGGCACCATATAATGATGCCACGTGTACTAACTAAAAAATTATTATTTTAATTTTAAAAATAAAAATATATATTATTTTAAAAATATAATGATGACACGTGGCACCATATAATGATGACACGTGTATAAATTTAAAAAAGAGAAAAATTTTCTTTAAAAAATTAAAAATTTAAAAATTAAAAATTTTAAAAAAATAATAAATATTTAATTTTTGTAACTTTTTAATAAATATTCTTTAAAAGAATTAAAATAATTTCATAATTTAATTTTTGTAATTTTCAAAAATAACTTTTTAAAAAATATATATTTTAAAAAAAATTATATATTATAAATGATTTAATATTTAATTTTAAAATATTTTATATTTTAAAACTAATTTTAGTTAAATATTTTTATTTTGTTAGTTTTTTAAAATTTTGAATTTAAACAATAGAATTTAATTTTAAATTTTATTATTATTTGAATATAATTTTTAAATTTTTTAAAAATTAGATATTAATTTAAAAATATTTTTTGTATTTTTTTTTACAAAAATTAAGATATTAATTTCTAAAAAATCAGATACTGCCACGTGTCATCACCTGATTGATCAATGCCACATCATCATCTGTATTTAACGGTGTTAAGTCAAAGTACCACATTGATACACGGTTTGATAGTATAGGTACCACATTGAACATTTTTAAAGTACAAGTACCACATTGACAAATTTGATAAACTTTAGGGGCTATTCATGACAATATCCTTTTATGATTTTCATAACTGAAGTTTGAAAGTTGCAAACTTGCAATTCGGATTTTTATTTTATTTTTTATGATGAGTTTGATTCAATTCAGATTCTCAATAAGTATGGCTTAATGTATAAATTAGTATTCTTCTATGGAATTATGGAACATTACTTGAAACTTGAAGCATAGAAGTTGACTATATTTCAACAATTTAATTTATTTTCTTAAAATCTAAAAATTAATCATTTTAAGTTACTTAAAACATGAATTAGAAAAAGGTTGTTCCTTTTTCTTTTCCTTTTATTGGTTTTTGGTCTACATATGTAATTATGATTTGCACTTATATTTTTGTATGTGTCTTTTATATATATAAAGAGAGAGGGAGAGGGAGAGGGAGAGGGAGAGATTTCTTGATAAATATCAAATAGAAAAACTTTCTTCATGCTAATTAATAATTGCCAATTGTTACTATTTTCTCAATTTTGATATATATATATATATATATATATATTAATTTTCTTACATCTATGTATTTTATTACTTGCATATGATGAATATTTTAAATTTGTTTCATTTTTTATTCTCATATTTGTTGATATTTTATTTATTCTAAATGGAAAATAAGGGACAAAACAAACAAAGGATAAATAAGTATTAAAAATGGGTAACAAAAAGGATACAAATATATAATTTCAATTTAATTATTCTTTATGCTTATTTTCTTCTCTCTAACTGTAATTTTTTTTGTTTAATCTGTTGTTAACTTCGAATTTATTTTTATACCCAAATAAATCCTGAATCTTTAATTTGTATCCATATAAATTTTTAATTTGCACTCAAATAAATCATTAACCTTAATTTATACTTAAATAACCTCTTTACCTTTAATTTATACTCAAATAAGTCTTTAACATAATCAATTTTTTCTTTAAAATAAAAGCTTATATGAGTACAAATTAAAAGATAATAACTTATTTAGATATAATAAAACAATTTATGAGTTTTTTAATATTTTAGGCGTAAGAAATTTAAGAAATGCATCTTTCGTTCAATAAATAAATGAGAAGACTAATTAGCTTATCTTATCTTATAATTGAGCCATAAATGTGGCGGCCTATGACTTGATAAATAAGCAAAATTAGTATTTTTATAGGTCAATAACCTTAATTCCCAACAAATTGAGAAAATAAGATGACTACAAAAGTTAACATTCTTCTTTGTTGCTATTTTTCAAAAGCTTAAGAAAATTAGGTACTAAAGTCAATAGGACAAGTGTTCACTCTATTGTCACATATAGATCTCTAATCATATATTATGGATCTACACTAGATCTGCTCAAAGGACAAGTAATCCACTCGGCTCGATATACTCAACTCGAATCGGATCGGGTCTGAGTAAGGATTTTGTGAATTCAGGTTGGTCCAACTCGAATTACCATTCATTAAATAAAAAATATTTTTTATTTAAATATAAGTGTATATAAATATTAATATAAAAATATTTTTTAAATTTTTAATAATTTATGAATAGTAAAATGGGTTTACGGGCCCACCCGACCCAATCCGAAACGGGTTTGAACAAGGAAAAACAAAAATTTGAACCACAGCCCGACCCGACCCATAAACAGTACTAACCTACACTAATCACCAATTTTATCAATCTTAAGGAAATTTTTCATGTATTCCAAAATCTTAAGTCATCTAGCAAGAAAAAGGTCCAAAGAATTTTGAAGTCCTAAATTCAATAATTAAAAATACATATATAATGATAAATCGTAATTAGATCAGATTATTGAATAGGTGAAAGCCCGATTCATGATTCAAGCAATCCCAATCGATTGGTTTGATTAAAAAAATATTGAAAATGATAATTGATATATTATCACCTTAATACGGTTCCAAAAATTCAAAAGTTTAAATTCCATTAGATTTAGTAACACATTTTAAACTTTATAAATCATCAGTTTAAACTATTCAATTGATCAATCTAATTTAATTTTTAAAATTTTATGATAAATAATAATAATAAAAAAGATGCCATTTATTTTCAAAATACCTTATGCAAACAAATCATGAAATCATAAATGTTGAAACAAAATCCTCCCTACTCCGTATGGACCAATTTGGAAAAATCAAATCAAAATTTAGTAATCCTAAAAGAAGTTTGGTTGGTGGTAATAATTAATTAGGAAAAAGCATTTAAAGATACTAAATTAAGGGAGTTATTTAAAAGACTTTTAAGAGAAAGAGACAAAGTTAAGAAGAGAGGACTTATTCTAAAAACTATGTAAATTATTTTATCTATTATGAGTGAAATTTTTAAATTTTATAAGTAAAATTAGTAAAGTAACACGTAATTTTTAAAGTATATTAATAATTATAAATCAATCATGACTAATGAAGAATACTTAAGCAGTTTGGAAAATAATGGTTATGAAATTCGAATTTAGTTCATGCAATTATTTTTAAAAAATAGTATTCAGTAAATTTAAAATTCGAATATTAATATTTATAATTTCTTTTTCTACTTCTTTTATAAAAAAATAATGGTTATGGTTTTGGAGCAGAAACATGGTTAATTAATTTTGAAGATTGTAAGGGTTGGTTTTGAAGACAGGAAAAACAAGTTCATTGGTAGACCTGTCTAAGAATCGGGATACCCGTTTAAATTCTATGATCCGTCCGATATTTGGTAGGATTTGGACAAAAATATTAGGCTTGAAAAATAGGTTTGGACAAAAAAATGAGACTCGTTTAAAAAATGGATCAGGCCTTGGCTTCAACATTCAAGGTCCGAGCCTGATCCGACCCGTTTTTCAATTAAATAATATTTTTATTTTTATCTATATTATGTAATTTATGTCATATAAAAATTAAATATATATAATATTATAATGTAAACATTTAAAAATATATTTAGGTGTCCATGTTTAAAAACGTAATAAAATAAAAAAATAAAAAATTATTAAAGATTAAATAAAAAATAATATTTTTTAAAAAAATAAAAAAATAATAATATGGGCATCTTAATGGACTTTGGCTATCCATTTACTAATATGGCCAGACTTAGACAAAATTTGAGACCTATATTTCGGGTCGAGTCGGGCTTGGACAAACATATATGATGTTGATACCATACATAGGCCCTATCCGATCCATGAACACCTCTATTCATTGGACATAAGTACATCAGGCAATACGTATATTTGTATCATATTTTATATTTTTACGTCTTATATCATGTTTAAGGTATTATATATTTGGATTTTTTTTTTCTCTATAATTCTTTCTGCCTTGGGATGTAGACTGCTGAAGCTGAGAGTATAAGCCTAAAACCCTATACATGAAAGCCTCTACATGCTAACATCACATGGCTAGGCCTAGGCCAATGCCCAATTTTGTGTCAACTCTTTATTATTGGGGTATAAAGATATGGAATGTTATAGCCATTGATTTCTTTGACGGAGGTAGATTCGATAATTTTAAACATAATATGATTATATAATAAAAATATGATATAAAAGATAATTAAAATATGATATAAAATATATAATATATTATATGAAAAATAATATAAAAAAGATACAAATATATAAATATATCAAAATTTATATAATATGAATTATTAACGTGTTAATATTTATGATACGTGAAAATAATACGGACATGATAAAATATATGAATTATCAAATCTAAATGTAGGTGAGATTTTCAAAATGGGAAAAAAATCACTAACTTCGTATTCATATTGTATAAAATTATTTTCAACTTTTATATACATCTATTTTATTTTTATTGTTTATTAGTTTATTTTTTATTTTCTATACTGGTTAGCCAATCCTTGGAAGTTTATGTATATTTATGAGTATTTAAATAAAAAGGATATTGAACTCAATTTTTTTATTTTTTGAAATAAGGGAAATTCAAATGCAAATATTTAAAGAGAGAGTTACATTTATTAATTTAAGCCAAATTCTCATAATCCAATACTCGATAAATGTTTAAAACAATAATAAAAAAATTCCAAAATTTTATTACTTTATCTAGATAAGCTCACTTTTACAGTATTCAAATAAGCTTTTTAATCTTTAATTTGCATCCAAATAAATTTTTAATTTTTAATTTGTACCAAAATAAGCCTTAAATCTTTAATTTATACTTGAATAAGTCCTTAAATCAATCTTTAATTTGAAATAAAAACTTATTTGGATACAAATTAAATGATAAAAACTTGTTTGAATATAATAAAGCATAGTTCAGGAATTTTTTTAAATATTTTAACTTAAATAAATTAATAAAATGAAGAAACATATATAGAAATAATAAGATAAATTTGGCTCACTTGGTCAAATACAATTTCTAAGGTGGGGAGTCATTATCACAAATTTATTATTTAAATCCTATATTTGATCCTAAAATATGGTGACCCTTAATTAGTAGTTATTACCTTAGAAAACTAAAGGAAATAGAAAGAGATGTATAGAGCAATGCCTAAAATTTGAAACAATCAAAATAGGCTAAATCAAGTTTGTCATCTATGGTTTATCATATTATTTTTTGTACATGGGGTTTATCCTAATTTGAAATGATATAGGGTCAAATTTACCCACTTTAGTAAATTAAGTTCAATTTTAAATTTATTATTTTACTTTTTTGTTGTTGTGAGGTTTACCAATCTACCCAATTTCAAGTGCAATTTTACAATTATTTGGATTTAAAAAATCCCTTAAGAATTTCAATTATTTTATTTAAATTTTTTTATGTGAAAAAATAAAAATAATTATTTTTTAGATTTGAATTAACGATAATATCAATAATTAAATAAATAAAAAATTGGATTTTTTTCTAAGAAATTCCAACATGGCCACATAATGTATTTTAATATATATTTTATATTTGTGCAAAAATTTAATAACTATTGAACTTGGAGCTTAATTTAGTTGATTCATGCAAACACTCTAAGAGGTGGTATCCAACAAATCTTGAATTCGAATTCAAATATCTACAGCCTCTTCGTTTATATATCTCAGGTCACAACTTCTTTTGTATCAACAAAAATTTACAATTATTTTATATTTTAACAATAAAACTTATATTTTTATGGAAAAATATAATTTTTTTTTCTCTCTCCCTTCTTCACATGTCACTAAGTCATCCATCAAGAAAGAGGTTCAAGAACTTTGAAGTCCTAAATTCAATAATTAAGAAAATACATATATAGTGATAAATTAATAATTTAATAATTAGATCAAGTCATTGAATCAGTGAAAGCTCGATTCTCGATTCAAGTAATCCCAATCGATTGGCTCGATTTAAAAAAAACCGTTAAAAATGTGTTTTGTTGTTGAATAAGTATTAAATATGGTTCATATATAACAAAAACATAGACTTATTCAATAGTTGATATTATCACCTTAATAAGGTTCCAAAAAAATCAAAAGTTTAAATTTCATTTGATTTAATTTCATAAATCATCAGTTCAATCGATTTAATAGATTAATTTAATTTAGATTTTAAAATATTATGATGAATTAAAAAAAAAAAAAGACACCTTTTATATATTTACATAATATACATAAATGTGGCTATGGCTAACCTATATGTCTATATCTCAAGTCTCAACCACCACAAAATTGACTTAAATTGCATTAAGAACCCCAAAATACCTTAGGCAAACAAATCATGAAATCATAAATGTTCAAACAAAACCCTCTCTACTCCACATGGACCATTTTGGAAAAATCAAATCAAAATTTAATAATCCTAAAAAGGAGTTTGGTTGTTGGTGGTAATTAATTAGAAAAAAGCATTTAAAGATTTTAAATTAAGGAAGTTATTTAAAAGATTTTGTAGAGAAAGAGAGAGAAAGACAAGAAGAGAAGAGAAGACTTATTCTAAAAACTATGTTTCATATTAATGTTAAGAAAAATTATTTAATATAAGGTCAGAAAAGTTTAAAAATTTTCGATTTAACATAATGACACATATTCATATAATAAAAAATATTTAAAAATTAATATAATAATTTTTTTTAAATTTTTTAAATTTTATTTGTGAAATTTAAAAAATTGATTGGATATGTAAAAAAAACGAACTCTAATATTAATAGCTCTATTAAATATAAAACGGATTCTAATTACGGCACCCATTTAGGCATTTCTCTCCCCCACTTTATTTTTTCATGGTTTGCTTTTATTTCTTTTATTTTAATTTCTTTTGGTCAAAGGGGAAATTATTTTTTTTAAAGTTTTTTAATTTTGGTTTTTTTTTTTTTTTGGAGATGGTGCCGTTTCAAACGGGAAGTCAAGAGGGCACGTTTTGTTTTTAACCCTCAATCTCTTATTATTATAAATAAAAAATAATAATTATTTATAAATTTGATATTTAAATAATAATAATAACTATTATTTAATATGTTTATTTTAGTTTTTTTATAATAATAAAAAGACAATGAATACTGTCATTTTCTCCCTAAACTAAATTTAAATCCCAAAACTACCCTTTGGAGTATAACTCAAGTGGGGGCAAAATGAGGGTGTATTTTGTCTTTTAACATGTGGGATAGGGTTAGTTTTTTCTATCTCACGATTATCACCACCATTCAAAAAAGAAAAATTACCAAAATTTAGATAAATATATTATTTCAAAATTTAGATATTATTTTAAAAAAACATAATTTAGCAAAAGATAATAATAATAATAATAATAATAATAATAATAATAATAATTACCCTTACTTTTGGGTTATAATAAAGGGTTATAGTCTTAAGCTTTCTTCCTTAATGTCATTTCATTTTGCATTTTCCATTTTCCATTCTTTCTCTCTCATTACTAAGGTAAGTTTTTTTTTTTATAATTATTTTGCTTATTGGTTTTGTTAAACTCTGTCATCTGTTATTTCTTCATCCGGGATTTCTCTATTCTTTATTCTTTATTTAGTTAATTTATTAAGAAACATTAATATTAACAAAATACAATATAAAAGCATAAACAAAAAGCATTGAAAGAAGAAATATGAAAGAAGAAACAAGTAATGAAACAGTGCTGTACATTTTGCATTTTTAATAGTATCCTTTGTGACACAAAAAGGAACAAAAGTAGTTTTTTTCTTATTTATTTGAAAATTCAAGATTAATGTTTTAATGGGTTTTTTTAAGCAAAGGTGAGATTTTCTTTCTTTAAGATTGATGCCATGGAGCACCATAGTATTAGTACCCATAAAAACCCCAAAATGGGTATTTTGTAAAAGCTTGATCTTTTAGCCTGAAACAGTCTGAGATGAAAGAAAAAGAAAGAAAGTTGAAAGAAAAAGAAAGAAAGTTGGTTATTGGGGGAGATTGTTACATAGATAGATGCATGCATATTTATATATATATATATATATATATATATATATATACATTTGTTAAGTACCCAATAGATATCAGCGTATCTTTAGAATGTCAGGGGCAAAAGTTATAGCCTGTAAAAAATGGGTTCTGATAAGAAAAAGAGAGAGTCATTGCTGTGTTAGTCTAAAAGGCTGTCTTCTTTTTAGCCTGTAGGGTGTATAGATGTACAGGAAAGAAGGCTAATGGGTTATTTCTTTACTTTCTGTTGATTCAAATCCTTGTTACTCTGAAAGGAAGTGACTTTTGCTTTTGTTGGACTTTGAATCTCTCCCTTGTTACTGGGAGTTATTACATCAACTGAGGTTGTTGATGTTGTCATCTAGGTGCTGCTGTTACCTGTTGGTTATGGTCTCATTTTTTTTTTATTTTATGTTTGTTTCAATTCTGATATTGATATTGATAAATTATTTAATGAATTTTATTTATTAGTACTCTGTTACTGTTATTAATTGATGTTACTTGTTTACTTCTCTTTCAATATATTCCTTTTCTTTACCTTCTCTTTTTGGATTGTCTGTTTCTCTTCACTCTTTGGCTTTTGTTCTTGTTCTGCATGGTAGCTTTTTTTGGCTTGGTGGGGTTTCTTTTACTCTGACTTCATTTCCTTGCTTTTCTGCATGCTTTTGTTCAACTGCAAAGTATTTGTTTGTTGTTTGGATTTTCAGCTCTTTCTCATTTGTTTGTTACTCTTTTCTTCACTTGCATTTAAGGCCATAGAGCTGGAAAAAGGACAGTTTTTTTTTTGCTAAGCAAAAAGACAGTTAATGGTTGATTTGTTGGTGGTTGAGCAGTGAAGGATTGGTCAAGGTTGGAATAGTGAGAAGGAATTGGCTATGGCATCAACTTCTTTCGCCAAGCAGACTCTAGTGCCTATGACTTCTAACTATAAACCATATCCCGCACCTCTTGCAACATATGAAGATGTTGCAGCTAATCCACAGCTTTTCCTGTCTACTTTGAAGAATCTTCATGCTACTATGAAAACTAAGTTCATGTAAGTTTTTTCTTTGATCTCTAAGTTAGGTTTTAATTAACGGTCGCAGTGCATGTTAGGATCGCTATTTTGCAGTTTTGGCTTTTTCTACCTTCGATATTCTTGCAATCGCGATAAATGCAATCGAAAATGTGCCATCAACCGCAATTTAAATCCCTGCCCTAAGTTTGTGTCTTGATGCTTTTGCTTCCTAAGTTTAGATATGAGTTTAATTTTTTTCCCCTCAAGAATAAGGTCTTTGGTTTGACTTGGAGAAATATAGTATGAAATAGCATTTCTATGCCCATATATGTCAACATGCATATCTAATACTTACGTCCAATGCTACTATCCAGATTCCAGATACATTTATTTCCTGTTATGTACAGCATTACATTTATACTATGATCCTTTTTATTATTATTCATGATTAAGTTACTATGTTGGTGGTGTAGGATTAGAGACCAGCAAATGTTTTATAGTATTAAGCTATGTTACTCGGATTCGGGTGTGAGTGTCAGATAAGGGTAAAGTCAAATTTTTAAAGTTTTTTTATGTATTTGGAGGGTGTTTGGAAGGTCATAATCGGACACGGGTAGTTCAAAAAAACAAAAAGTCGGAGCAACATAGGTATTAAGTCTTCAGTTTATAATTGTAGCATAGGCTGTTTGCTCTCTTTAGCAGTTACATACTATGGTGTATACTTGTGGTTAGAGCTTGTCTAGCAGCCTACATTGGAAAATGTGGCATGTTCCATAACTGATGATGCTTGCTGTAAGGTCTTGTGTTATTGCTGAGGAAGTTCTTAAGTAAGTCACTTGAGCAATAATTATAGCTATAAAAATGGTTTACTTGAGCACATGTATATCCTGGATTTGATTTAGGACTAATTTAACATTGCTGTTGAATAAAGCTCGGATTAGAAAAAATTTGGGTTGAAAAAAGTGTGTTAAAAACTATGGTGAAAAAACGTGGTTTAAGAACTTTTAAGTATTTGACATTGCTGTGAAAAAATACTGTGAGGAATTGAAATGTCAAAAAAAGATATGCTTAAAATAATAAAAGTTTAGATATGGGAGGATAATAAAATCATTTTATCCAAAAGGCAACTTCCAAAACCCAAACCGCAAAAGCTTCATTTTCTTGGCTTTTGGGTTTGGATTGTCAAACCATGATTTTAACCGCAAAAGCCAAAAAAAAATTATATATTTAACATTGCGTTTGCGGTGAAACGCAGTTTTTGACCTCAAAAGTTATGCCAACAGCAATGCTAAACAGAGCCTTAGAGTCATCCTTTCTTGATAGTTTCTTTAGAATCTTAAATTATGATAGGATCTTCTAATCTGATAGTCCTGAGTTGGTCTAGTTTATGGAGATCAAAAATAGGCAGGACATATAGCTGATATATAACCATGACTGATCATTGTATTCCATATCATGATTTTAGTTGTCTAAATTATGCTTATCTGCTCGTTTGAAAACTATGGAAGGTTTAGTGACACATTCTTAGGTTTTGGCTGCAGAAAACATGTACAACTGCACATTCTTTGAATTGCAATTTAAGTTGCTGTTTTCGTGAATCTTGTGCAAAATTGTACGCAAACCCTTAATTTTTCCTGCCTTTTCAGACCCGGGTTTGGTTTTTTCTGGTTTTCCAAAGTGTTCATTGAAATTGATTATAGAAGTGGAGAAAAATTACCTCCATCTGAACATACTTTAACATGTATAGATCTTTATTTTTTGACTGAATACATATATCTAGTGGAGTATGCTTATTGGTAGTTTTAGGCTAGATGTCCGTCTCCTATGTTACTCGAACTCAAGTGTGAGTGTCAGACATGGGTATGTGTCCGACATGGATATGTTCAACTTTTTTCAAGATTTTCAAGTATTTGGAGGGTCCTTGGAGGATCATATCCCTATACCCATGTCCGAATATGTGTCGGACACGGATGTCGAACACGGGTACTTCAAGAAAAATGAAAAGTCGGAGTAACATAGTCTATCTCTGTGATTTGATGCTGGCATGAACAAAGTGGAACTATGCTTGTGTCTTTGATACACTGCTGGTAGAATTACCCTTTTTTGACATGTCCGAATATGTGTCGGACACGGATGTCGAACACGGGTACTTCAAGAAAAATGAAAAGTCGGAGTAACATAGTCTATCTCTGTGATTTGATGCTGGCATGAACAAAGTGGAACTATGCTTGTGTCTTTGATACACTGCTGGTAGAATTACCCTTTTTTGACAATATGTTCTTAATTGTACTTCTAAACCTAAATTTTGATAATTTCTTTGGTCTCTAATCTGATGTAGGATACCCATCATTGGAGGAAAGGAGTTAGATTTGCACAAACTTTTTATTGAGGTAACATCTCGTGGTGGCATCGAGAAGGTAAGGTGATATACACCTAATTGTCCGAGTTTTTTTCCCTTATGTTGCTCTAAATCTTCATTTTTTTTGAAGTACCCGTGTTCGACACATATCCGGATATGTGTATGGAGATATGATCCTCCAAGAACCCTCCAAATACATGGAAATCTTGGAAAAAATTGAATATACCCGTGTCGGACACATACCCGTGTCCAACACTCACACTCGAATCTGAGTAACATAGCTTTCCCCCTCAAGTAGTGTCATTGGAATCCTCGCACGATTAATGAATTCCATATATCTTCAATGTGGCCATGCATGTTATGCCTATTTCTATTCATGCATGAGATTCTTTCAACAAGCTTGTGGACTTGCATTATTCTGTTTATGAACTGGCCTTTGAAGACAAAAAAGCAGAAATTACAGAGCTGTCTATAGGCTCTGTTATTCGGATTCGAGGTGAGTGTCGGATACGGCTATGTGTCCGACACGGGTATGCTCATTTTTTAAAGTTTTTCCATATATTTGGAGGATCATACCTCCATACCCATGTCCAAATATGTATCGGACACAAGTATCAGACAAGATACTTTAAGAAAATGAAGAATCCGCGTAACATGGTCTATAGGTATCTCCTATTTTTATGTCCTCAAATGTGAAATTGACGGCCACAAATATGTCTAGTCTGAATGGTGCAGTCTTGAGAATTACTCAGGATACGAGGTAGGGACTAGGAACTAGAAATTTTATCTCCAGAGTGGAAGCTGTGTTTGAAAGCCATCTGGTGGCAGAGCATCTATCCTTGATGTGAGTCAAGTTATGCTCGATATCTTTATTCAAATTGCATATTGGTGCTGATCTATATTACTCGGATTCGGGTGTGAGTGTCGGATACGGATATATGTCCGACATGGGTATGTTCAGGTTTTTTTTTTTTTTTTTTTTATAAGTTTTTTCATGTATTTGGAGGGTCTTTGGAGGGTTATATCCCCATAACCATGTCCGAATATGCGTCAGACACGAATGTCGGACACGGATACTTCAAAAAAAAAAAGAGTCGGAGCAATATAAATGCTGATTACTATAACTATTATCAAAACATGTTTCAGTTACAAATAGAACCTTATAGTTTGGTTCTACTATTTTCTCCAATCCAGTCCATTCCTTACAAATGTTCAGTCTGGTCCCAAGTTAAGATGGTTGTAGCCATATTTGGAGATAATTTGTTAATATTATCTATGTTATCTATCCTACAAAGATACCAGTTTAGCAGGGAGTGTGCTTGGTTTTGTTCTCTAGAACATCATCATTAATAGATCCTTACATTCTATGTTACTCGGATTCGGAGGTGAGTGTCGGATATGGGTATGTTCAATTTTTTCTAAGTTTTTTCATATATTTGGAGAATCATACCCCTATACCCTTATCCAAATATGTGTCGGACACGAGTACTTCAGATAAAATGAAGAGTCGGAATAACATAGATTACATTTAATAATTATTTTGCTAACTTAAAGACTTGGGGATGAGCTATATACTGTAATAGACATTAATCGTGTGTCAAATGGAGCTTGCAGATTATAAAAGAGCGAAGATGGAAGGAAGTGACTGCTATTTTCAACTTCCCCTCCACTGCTACAAATGCATCTTTTGTGCTGCGGAAATATTATGGTTCTCTGCTTCATCACTATGAACAAATCTACTACTTTAAAGTCCGTGGTTGGGTTCCTGTTTCTTCTGGTATGCGAATTGATAACTCAAATCTTCTTGAATAAATGTTAGTGTAGTGATCTTAATGTTATTTGATGATTCATTTATGCAGACCCGTTTCAAAATCCATCCATTACACAGATTCCTACTCAAGGGGCAGTACGGCCAGCCATAGATGTTCATCCAGTAAATATTGCCGATTTGCCTGCAGGTAACTTCAAAGTTTTCTAGGCTGAATGACACAGTCTTTATATTTTCTACCGTAAAGCTGGTGGTCGTTTCCCTTCCTTTCCCCCACTTCCCTTATGGTTTGTAAACTTATGTTGTTCTGATTTTTTATTTTTCTTGAAGTACCCGTGTTCGACTCATATCCGGACGTGGGTATGAGGATATGATCCCTCAAATAGCCTTCAAATATATGAAAAAGCTTAGAATAAATCAAACGTACCCATGTCCGACACTCACACCCGAATCAGAATAACATAGCTATAAAATCCGAATAACACTCTCATCTTCTCGCACTTTCTCAGCTGATTTGGATTGTCAAATCTTATGCGATTTGGGCGAGTAATATACCGTTGGAAAGCTCTTTGAATCAGCTTCAAAAGTTAGGAGGAAGTTTTCTTGAATAAACACGTTAAGATCATGTTTTTCTAGCAACAAGCTTCGGAGGTCAAATCTGCCCTTATTTCGCTTTGCACATTTTTTCGTCTTTTCGGACCTCGAAGTTCTTTTTCGCTTTGGACCTATAAAAATACAAAAACACTAAATTAATAACTAATTTAAGCATGAAATAAATAAATAAAAATAATCTAAAAACAATTAAAAAATAATTAATTCCGAATAAAACTTCAAGTACTTAGCCGGTTTGAATGCAAAAAATGTGGTAAAATAACTCTATTTTATAGAGTTATCATAAACCATCTACAATCACTCTCTTCTGTTCTTTGGTTGACCACTTATATAGGAAATGAATTTTGTTTCAATAATTACTTAAATGATTCAATGTTTTAGTCCAGTGAGTTTTTCATTTTCTTAATTGAATTATTATAATTAATATATTGATTCTCAACAGGACATAATTATCTCCTCTTAGTGACTTGAAACTATGTTGTTCTGACTCTTCATTTTTCTTAAAGTACTCATATCCGAGGCATATCTGGACATGAGTATGGGAATATGATCTTCCAAAGACCTTCCAAATACATGAAAATCTTGAAAAAAATGAATATACCCATGTCCGACACTCACACCCGAATCCGAATAACATAGACCGTAAATGCTGTCATTGGTTACTTTGTAATAGCTATAGGGAATATCTTGTAGATAATTTGGTGCCGTACGAGTAGTTTTTGGCAACAAATATGTTGTTTGACGATTATTAAAGGTTCATACTTCTAACTCATAATATTTTGCAACCATTTGTATATTTCTCACATAATATTAACGCCATTGTAAATCTCTATAGCTTGACTTGGTTTGAACTTTTCTATCAATGAGTCTATCTTTGCAAAGTGTCATGATTTGGTCCATTTTGATTAATGTATTTTAGTTGATACAGCAGCAATAAGGCCATCAACAACAGCAGGCTCTCCAGTGATTGGGGTCATCGATGGGAAATTCGAGAGTGGCTATCTTGTTACTGTCACTATTGGCTCGGAGAAGCTAAAAGGCGTCCTTTATCAGGCTTCAGAGGGTGCAGCACCGCAAGTGCCACCCGACTACGGTGCATTTGCCTGCAAGAGTGAGAATCCTCATGCTTCATTGGGCGTGCAACGCCGGAGGCGGAGGAAAAAGTCCGAGATAAAAAAGAGGGATCCTGCTCATCCTAAACCTAACAGGAGTGGATATAATTTCTTTTTTGCTGAGCAACATGCAAGACTGAAACCACTTCTCCCTGGAAAGGATAGAGAAATTAGTAGAATGATTGGTGAACTATGGAACAAGTTAACTGAATCAGAAAAAACAGTAAGAGCCCATATTTGTATTCTGTAATTCATGAATTGAATATGTTGTACCTATGTTACTCGGATTCGGGTGTGAGTGTCGGGCACGTGTATATGTCCGACATGGGTATATTCAAATTTTTTTTTCAAGATTTTCATGTATTTGGAGGGTTCTTGGAGGATCATATCCCATATCCATGTCTGGATATGCATCGGACACTGGTACTTCAAGAAAAATGAAGAGTCGGAGCAACATAGTTTTAGAATTCGTATTTTCTCTTTTATGATCTGCTTCTATGTTGCTCCGACTCTTTATTTTTCTTGAATAACCCGTGTCTTGATACTCTTGTTCGACACATATTTGGACATGGGTATGATAATATGACCCTCCAAAAACCCTCTAAATAAATGCAAAAACTTAGAAAAAATTAAGCATACCCAGATCCGACACTCACACCCGAGTTCGAGTAACATAGATATGTTTCTTAACTTCTAACTGCTTGCATGGACTTTTATCATGGTTCAGGTTTATCAGGAGAAAGCTCTCGTAGATAAAGAAAGATATAGGGTTGAGATGGAGGATTACAGAGAAAGATTAAGGACAGGTCAAGTTATCAGTGATGCAGTGCCCTTACAGCAACGACTTCCAGAACCAGATGTAGAAATGGCCGAAGCAGATATGAAGCTCGAAGAAACCGAAGCCTGTGATTCTCCTCGAACCCCAGAAAATGATAGCAGCTCTGGTGGAAGTGATTTTGAAGACGATAAAACTGCAGATAAGGATTTAGATATGGAGGAAGAATCTCCAGTTGCTGGAGTAGGTGGTGAATCTATGAATGTAGAATTGTAGATGTGGATATTTCAGCTGAGCCTGTGACTGAACTGTCCAAGTTGGACAAAAATGTTGGAAACAATAAGGTTGAGAAGTTCAATATTGAGGGTGAAGATAACTTGGGGAATCCTTTGTCAGAGAAAAAAAGAACCAATGCCAAGTGAAGAATACTAAAATCCTATGTTACTCGGACTTGATTGTTAGTGTCGGATACGGGTATTTGTCCGACATGAATATGTTCAATTTTTTTCTAAGTTTTTCCATACATTTGGAGAATCCTTGGAGGGTCATATCTTCGTACCTATGTCCAATTATGCATCGGACACGAATACTTAAAAAAAAATAAAGAGTCGGAGCAACATAACTAAAATCTGCTAGGGGTTAACTTGAATTTTTTGTCAATGAAGTTACACTAGGTTGGCTATCCTTGTGCTCATTGTGGCTTGCCTGAGGATAGATGATGCATGTAGAGATGGTAATTCACTTTTTTAGTTTTTTTTTTTTTTTTCTTCATAGTTGCTGCTTTTTTATTTATAAAAATTTAGTCTTAAGGTTTTGTTTTCTTAGGTATATGGGATGAGGGTAGGATTTTTGGCTGGCTTGGGAAAGTTTTGTGCTGCCAAAAAATCTCAATTAGCATATTGTTCTATAAGAAGGCTCATCTGTAGACTGTAGTTGACAACAAACTTCAACAAAGTGTAGAGATGCATTAAGAAAAATTTTGTACTTAATGCATAGATAATTATAGATGTCTGAAATTTCATGTTTTGTTTTTTTGGTTGGCTAAAATAATAAAAAAACTCTTGAGTTTTATCACTTCATTTAGATAAGTTTTTATACTTTATTATACCCAAATAAAATTCTTAATCTTTAATTTATATCTAAATAAGTTCTTAACTTTTAACATGTATCCAATAAGCCTCTTATTTTTAATTTATACTTAAATAAATCCGTAACTTAAATCAATCTTTTATTTGAAATAATGACTTGTTTAGGTGCAAACTAATGGATAAAAATTTATTTAGGTACAATAAAAGTCTAAGACTTATTTTTAAAAAAATGACATAGTTCAAGAGTTTATTTTAGTATTTTAGCCTTTTTGGTACAAGGAGACCGCAACATGAGGATAAAAAAAATGGATGTAGATATTAGGATTGTTGAATGTTACCTCTTAAAGATAATTGCATGAATCAATTGGGTTAAATTTCAACTTCAAAATTTCATGTTTTCAGATTTGCATATTTGCAATGTGAATTTTCAGGTCCATCTTTGTTTTTTTTTTTTTTTTAATATCCAAAGTCATTTTATGTTCAAACTGTAAATTATTCATGATTGAATTAATCTTTGTTGCTTTGACCCTTCATTTTCTTTTTGAAATATCTGTGTTTAACATCCATGTTCGACCTATATCAAGATATAGGTATAGGGATATGACCTTCCAAATACATGGAAAAACTTTAAAAAAATTAAACATACTTGTGTCGGACACATACCTGTATTCAACACTCGTACTCAAATTCGAGTAACATAGGAATTAATCAATGAATCTTCCTGACTGAACCAACCTTTAGAAAAGTCATACGATCGAGTAAATATGTACTTATAATTTGATTCTGATACAATTGTTGGTCAGGTTTGAAACAGCCACAACCAACCAATCTTTCCATATGTATTGGAAGATCAGACTCATAAACCATGTTTTTTGCGAGCTGTTTGATACAAATTTAACGATTAAATTTAACATCAATGCATCAAGAAAAAAATAAAACTTATATTTGCTACATTGTCATTTCAATTTCGGGACTTAATACAATGCTTAAATTAATGAAAGTTGAGAGTTTTTCTCTGAGAACTAACTTCACCTCCCAGAAGATAAAGCTGGTATACAGAAATTAAGGATAAAAGTTCTAAAGATATGTAGGAAGCAAGTAGGCAAAGGGCAATTAATGACATATTGACATATCTCTTCTTCCTAGTTTGTTTTTTTTTTTTTATTCAGAAGTTATCATGTGTGAGAACAGAAGATGCATTAAATTTTAGTAGCATTTTTCAAAGCAGCATTTACATCTGATAGTGAACATATTTTTCCATTTTGCCACTTGAAGAGAAGCAGACAAATTGTTCCAATATGCTCTACAACTTATTGGCATGCATGGCTATTTTTTTTTTAATATATAAACGACGTCATAATATGCAGATAAAGAAATTAATTATAAATGTTTAGAGTCGCAGACTTGCTCGATCCTATCTTTTAAGCTAAACTTAGGTTCAAATGTTTTTCTTTTTCATCACTTTTAGGGTTTGAATTGGTTCAATCCTAATGTGTTAAATAAATAAAAAAAATTCAATGTTGCTCCCTTGACCCTTTCTTTTACTAATCAACCAAATTACAACTTACAGGATTTTGCTCTCCTAATTATGCAAAAACAAAGGGTTTCAACTTCATCTAAATAGTGAATGTTTTGAGATATATATTCTTTCTCCATTTACCTTTTTCCTTAGTATTAATACGATACATGTATTAAACGTATTGAGTTTAAACGTATTGTATCGTGTTTATTATACTATTTTCGTGTTTATTAAACGTGTATTGTTCGTGTCGTGTTTTTATATCGTATATAAAATTATCAAATCTAATTTTAATGATCAAAATTCAAATCTTAATAACTTCAAATATAAAAAAATAAAAAATAAAAATAGGAACAAAAACTAAATCAAGTTTTCGTTCTATTACATGAAGTTAAATCTAATACAAGCGGGTTAAATCTTCATTAAATATATATATAATTATTTTTAATAGATTTAATAATTTTGGATATGATATGAAAATTACACATATACACCACGTTTAATAAATAAGAAAATAATATAATAAATACACTACGATACGTTTAATACACGTATCATATTTATATTCAAAATTTTGACACATTTAATAATTTATATTATGTTTATATTTACATGACTAACACGTCAAAAAACCATGGTGGTCGGTACTGTTCCGGTACCGGTGGTACCGGCCGGTACGTACTAGTTTTTAACTAAACTGGTACATGCAACCTTTAGTTCCGTTCCGATTTTGTACCGGCCCGTAGCGGTCGGTACCGGTCAATATCGATCAGTACCTGTTTGTACAAGATTTTGATTTTTTTTAAAAAATTTTTTTGAAAAAGATTAACTTATTTGATTTTTTAAACCATTTTAAATATATTTTTTGTGTCATGATCATTTTTATTTTGTTCATAATTACATTTAAAAATAAAACATGTTCATTAAATTAGGTTATTGAATATAATTAATAATAATTTACTATCTTTTTTGATATTTTAATATTTATTTTACTTATTTGATGTTTAAAAATTTTAGATATTAAATATTTAAAATTTATATTTGCATAAAAACATATATATGCATGTAATTGATGTATATTTGCATATGTATATAATATATATTTATAAGAAACTTGAAAATAGGTTATACATATAGATATATGAAAAAATATTTAAAAAATACCGGTAAATCTGAAATGGTACACCGAAACACACTGATATCGGTACATACCAGTACTAGTATCAGAACAAAAACGGTACGCCCACAAGTACGGTACTGACTACCTTGAAAAAAAACTACAAGAGAACGGACTTTTACCGACGGAATTTTTCGACGGATGTAAAGGCTTTTATCGACAGAAGTATCTATCGAAAAATTTCGTCAATAATTCTTAAGTCGATAATACAATATCCGTCGAATACGACATATATACATAAATTATCAAAAATTAAATGTAAAGTATGGATAAGCACTCGCATTCACGAGTAATGATTTATTTATGGAATCATTTTTTTCAATGTGTATTTTCATTAAATTGATCATTTGAATAAATTCCCCAACCCCATGTACCCCCAATTTCTTGGGAATGATACTACTTTTAAAAATAAAAAAGAAAATGAAAAATGATAGAACTCATGATTAAACCGGTTAATGATCGGGTTATTCATTACGTCCGAATTATTATTTATTAATAATTTTTTAATTTAAATTTAATTATAAAAATATTAATATAAAAATTATTTTTTAATATTTTTTAAATAATAATTCAGGTTTATAGGCCGACCTAGATTTGTTCCAGATCAGATTTGGATAAAAAATGTGAAAAAAATTTAGAATCGGTCCAATCGATCCATAAACACCTCTACTCATGATTGAAAATCAATGTTTATTTGATAATTTTTAAAAATAATTAACCTTGTTTTGGAAGAGTTTTGCATTAGTAAATGATTCGAATGTAATCATAAAATTTATACCGAAAAAATTCATTCAGCTATGATCTTTTTTATAAAAAATCAAAACTATATGAAAGAGGACAAAAATTAAAATTCCTTTTTTTTTTTTTTTTATAAATAGGGAACTTTATTTTTACATTTAATGAAGCAAAACAAGTCTGCTACCGACTAAAACTAAAGTTCACCAAGGAAGAAATATGTCAAATATATACCCCAGATTTATATAGGGAAGTACATTTTTAAGATTGCACGAAAAGAAAATTAAGCGTAAGTTCATGGTTGAAAAAATCAAAATGAATTGATTAATCACATCGATTCAATTAGAAATCGAAAATTTATTTGATCCAATATGATATTTAAAATCAAGAATTTATCGAACCAATAAAAAATTTGTTCAATTAGTAAAAAATTGATTCAGCCAGTTAAAATCGAATTAAATTGGTTTTTATGTTTATTTTATTTTTTTAAAAAATATTTTTGTAAGTGATGAGATTTGAATTTTTAACTTCTTAATTTTATATAAAAAACCTTAACATTAAGTTAAATACATATTTTTTATTTAATATTTTAATTGAACCGACCAGTCCAACCAATCGAATTGATGACAGAAGGTTTTACCAATTTGACTTCCAATCCGGTTTTTCAAATTAAAAACAAATGCCAAATATTTAGTTTTACTTTTCATCAGTGTTGAAAAAATCAAACCGGATCGATCTGTCGGATCGGTTCATTCGGTAATCGGTAACCTGTTAGGTCCGACACATACCAAAGACTTGGGAATTCAATGAACCGATAAAAAAACCAGAAAAAAAAATTGGTAAAAACTGGGTTTTTGTTATTTTTATTAAAATTATTTTTGTAAGTGATGAGATTTAAACTTTTAATCTTTTAATCGTATATTAAAGACCATACCATTAAAACAAATAATTATTAACTACTTACTATATTTAACATCAAAATCATATATTTAATATTTAGTTTATTTTTAATTGAATAATCAGATTCAACTGATCTTGATTTTCGATTCGATTTTTTATTCATTACTTTTGGTTTATAGATATAATCAAATTCGGAAAGTAGAAAAATAGAGGACCCAGGAATGGGGTGAAAATGGGCCTTGGTATCTGAAAAGATTCTATCTTTTATGGGCTTTTGTCATTTACGTGGGCCCATGAAGCCCCTTTCCACCCAATTTTGTCAGCTTCTTAGAACAAGATTTCTATTTCCAAACAGCTAAAACAACAAAACAAAAGTTTAATCTAATTAAAGTCCGAAATCTTGATTCTTGGACAACATAAAAGTTGTAAAATCTAATTAACATTAATTGCATAAACAAAAAACTTAGAATCAGAAGGAAAAAGAAGAAAGTTGAAAGGAAAAAAATAGAAAGACGGAAAAATATTAATCATCCAATTTAAAATTAATTGACAATACACGAAGATATCAAATTTGATATAAGATTGGAAACAATCCAAAATTTAACAAATGTAGGATAGTACCACTTAACAAGTTTTTATCATGTGTAAGCGAATACAAGAGTTTACTACGTAACAAACTTGAAAGGGATAGCAGATAGAAGTAACATACAAGGAAAAATAAAATAAAATTTGAGTTCTAATTCTATGTTAAGCATCTAATTTAAAACCAATTAACAACAAATATAGAGGCTCAATTTGAATATAAGATCACAAATAATTTAGGACTTAACAAATGTGGGATAACCAAGGTAGTCAATACCGTACTGGTGGGCCTATCATTTTTGTTCTGGTACTGATACATACCAGTACCGATATGTTTCGGCGTACCGTTTCGGGTTTACTGCAAATAATTTTTCATTTATATATATAGCATATTTTCAAGTTTCTTAATAAAATATATGTTATATACACATACAAATATACATTCATTATATATATATATATATATATATATGTTTATATGCAAATATAAATTTTAAATATTTAATATTCAAAATTGAAAATTTTTGAACATCAAATAAATAAAATAAATATTAAAAAATATAATAAATTATTATTAATTATGTTCAATAGCCTAATTTAATGAGCATATTTTATTTTTAAATGTAATTTTGAAAAAAATAAAATTGATCATGATATAAAAAACATTAGAAATTCGTTTAAATAAAATCAAATAAGTGGTTTTTTTTTTTTTAATAAAAAATCAAAATCTTGTATAAAATTGATCATGATATAAAAAACATTAGAAATTGGTTTAAATAAAATCAAATAAGTGGTTTTTTTTTTTTTTAATAAAAAAATCAAAATCTTGTATCAACCGGTACTGATCGATACTGATTGGTACATGTCGATATGACCGGTACAGATCGGTATAAAAACCGAAACGATACGATATTGATACTATTTCGATTTACCTTAAAATCGGTATGTACCGACCGATACCAATACAATATCGGCTACACTGGGGATAACACCACTTAATATAAATAAACCAAAATAATTGGCCTGTTCTATTCCATAAGTAAATTCTGATTAACTATGTAACTATGTGCTAGTAAAAGCTGATACAAATATACCAGGTGAAAGATGAGATCAAATAAGACTGCAAAACATGAGTCACATTTTTTTTTTTCATTGAAATGTATGAAAATTAAAAGGGAAAATGTCATGAATCTAAGACCAAAAGAGCATCCCAGATCATATCCATGTCCAAGGAAGGCATTCTACTTAACCGTACATCATCCACATGATCTGATGATACATTAATCTCCTCACTTTTCTTATTATTCTCATTAACTTCAGATCCTCTTTTGCTTTCCACCTCAAATCCCCCTTCTCTTTTTGCATTGTTTTGATTTAAATCCTTGAGTACTTTTGCAGAAGCCTGTGAAGGATCAATATTGGACTTCTTGGTAGCTGAAATATTGCCTTGTGAAATTGCTTGTAACTTGGCTTCAAGAATTGCAGCTGTGTTTCCATTCAAAGAATTGGCCTTGATTTGATGTTTAAGATCTGGAAAATTCAAGTGTGCATAGTCTCCACGCAACAGGTAAGCTGCTGTATCATAGGCTATGGCAGCTTCATTTGCAGTGTCAAAAGTTCCTAACCAAACCCTTGTTCTATTTCTTGGTACCCTTATTTCTGCAACCCATTTCCCCCAATGCCTTTGCCTTACCCCTCTGAACAGCTTTAATGAACCCTTTTGATTTTGATTCTGCAATCTTCTTCCACTGTATTTCATTGGCTGAGTCTTGGTAGTTCTAAGCCAATTGTCACTAAAATCTTTGGATGGATTACTTGTCAAACAATTCTGGTTGATTTTAAGCCATTCATTGCTCGGTTGAGGCTGAATTTGACCAAGTTGAGGCTTGGTGGATGGAGGGTTTTGAGACAAGGTTGTGGAATCAATGGCTCGTATGGATGGATCAAATAACATGGCAGGTTCCTGCAATAACAAAGTTAAATCTGGGAATTTTGATGTGGTTGATTTGGAAGATTTCACTGGGAAAAAGCCAGTATCGTTAACATGATCAGAAACAGAAGCTCCAGGGGGATGAACAGAACTAAACCCTGAAACAAATAAACTTGAATGGTGTTCATTCACAGGCACAGCATCCTGTCTGATAAATCCTGGAAAGTTTTTCAACAAATTGTCTCCAGGAGCCTCTTCTGCTGAAGAACTGGGATTGGAACTTGAAAGCAGCCTATCACGCATAGTTCTAAATCGTGGTCGCGGATTTTGTTGCGGATACGGTTGCGGTATCGCAGGGATTACGTAACGCGTCACGGTTGTCGCGGACGTGAATGATAATGATGATGATGACTTACTTCCATTGTCACTTCCAGTTTCATGACAAGCAGTACCAGTTAAAGCACCCCAAATGATTGGATCATTGAAATTTTTTGAACCTGTTGCCATTCCATAAATATAAGATAGACACTCCTTGTTCATCAAGGTTTCCATTTTAGGAAATTGATCTTCCACACTCATAATTTTTGGCCGAAAACAGAACAAATAATGAGAAGGAGATAGAAATGATGCAAATGAAAGTACTATGCTTTATATATTAAGCCTTAATCTGAAGTTTTCTGCCAAACCCTTACTAAAATAATATTTATGGAAAACTATACTTTATGTTTATAAAAGCAAAGTTATCATCCGAGTCAGATCTGCCTTGTTCAAAAAGAATAAGGTGATCACCTTTCAAGATAACGATTTAAATAGCGGCATGATATTACGATTATCATTTTATGATTTCAGTCTTTCATTGTCAATATTCACTATAATTGACAACAATAATATTCATTACATTCGCAACCATAATAAACGCGACGTAATCAAAAATGTATATTCCGATCGCAATTTAAATTTCTTAGATTAACCAATCAGAAACTTACAGATCAGGTTTTCTTTGCTTACCTGCCACATTTAGGGTTCTTAGGGTGGTGCATATTCCCCCATGACAATGACTACAAGAACCTCATAAACCTTTATTTCCATGGCCTAATTATTTACAGCTAATTTTAGTCAATGGCCATGTGATTTCCTCACACACTCACATGACTTATTCTTTCCCTTTTACTTTCTAAGTATAATTTAAAAATGAAGGTTAGACCTTACAATGAGACAATAATTAATTGTTGTTATAGTTATTAGATCAGAATTTTTTTTTTTTGCAAAGTAACATATTACATGTAAATATGATACGCTAATTGCATAGTTTCAGTCTATATGGATGGATTGAGTTAGGTCAACCTAATTCATAATTGGTTCTCAGGTTCTTGTATTACAGGTAATCAGGAGAGAAATCTATAATTGTGTCATTATCAGAGCTTCATTATCAATATTATCATCAACATAACAATTAACTTTTAAATTGAACAGGACTTGCTCCAAAAATTAAATTAATTATGTTTTTCAATGAGGAAATCATGCTGCTTTTTATAGATCAAACTTTTATGTTGTTCGGACATTTTATTTTCTCTAAAATATTTGTATTTGATATATATTTGGATATAGGTACGGAGTATAATCCTCTAAATATATGAAATTCTTTTTTGAAAAATTAAGCATACCAATATCGAACACACACCCGTATCCGAGTAACATAATCCAACCCACTAATTTAAATAAAAGGCAAACTCATGAAACAAAAGTATAATTTAAAAATGTTATCTGAACTTTTTATTTTTTTTAAAATATTCATGTTCGACCTTTGTATTTGACATATTCAAACATGAATATAAAATATGATCATCTAAATATATAAAAAAAAAAAACTTTAAAATAAATTAAATATATCCATATCAAACATATATCTATATCCGATGCTCACTTCTAATATGAATAACATAATCAAACCCACTAACTTAAATATAAGGCAAATCATGAAACAAAGTATATCTTATTTGGCTTTTCTTGAAGCATCATCACCTGTCTTTTGATATGAGTTTGGAGCCACTTAAGCAGCTCATCAACTCCAAGCATGAGTGTGCAGAAGGAAGGGCAAAATCTATGGGCCATCCCTCACAACCCCTCCAAATCTGTGCCCCTAATTATTAGAAACCCCATTTGGATGGTGAGTTTTGCGGTCATCTTTAAGCTACCTGTTTTGAGTCAATGTCATCATAATAGAGTGTAAATGAGATATCTGTGCTCGCAAGTTATTTAGGTTCGGCTCGAAATTTTTTTGAATTCGATTCGATCATTTTCGAGCTGAGCTCGAGCTATCGAGCGAGCCGAATTCGAATACCCTAATGCTTAACTCGAGTAGTTCGCAACCTTAATCGAGCTTTTTTATTTTTAATATATATATATATATATTTATTTTTAATTAGTATTTAAAAAAAATCTCAATTTGAACTCAAATTCGAGCACAAATAATCGAATTTGAAGTCGAACATAGAAATTAAACTCATTTTTTACTAGATAAACTAAATTAATTGAGTCTAATCGAGCGAGCTCGAACAATTTAATTTTTATCCCAAATTGAGCTCGAATTTTAAAAATGAAACTCGATCGAATTCGAATCGAACTTCAAGCCTCAATTTCAAATCGACTCGATCTCAAATATTTTATTGCTTGAATTCAACTCGACTCGATTATAACTCTAATTTGGAGTAACTATTTCAAGAGAGGAAAAAAATACCACCCATGGAAAGAGAGATTCCCAAGAGTTACTTTAATTCAATTTTTTGACAGATTTTGATTAAACTATTTTCTGAACAAGTTCTTCCACTGCTGCAGTTGTTTTCTTAATGTTATTTAGTAGTGCCAGCCAGCACATGCTATTGGCCTAAGCTAAAACTAAGCATATTTTATTCCAGTCTAATAGTTGATTAGTAAGAACCAGCATGAAACCATGTTTCTTCAAATGCTGCTTTTGCTTTTTTCACCTTTTCCCCCTTATCAAACCATGGTTTCTTTATTCCTTCCAGTGTTTTGGGTCTCAAAAGAAGAAAGCAAAATAGAATAAAAACTCATTTCTTCACACATCACTATTGCTTTAATTTTGAAAAAAAAAATAAAAAAATAAAGGACTTGGTATTTACTAACTTTTATTTTTTTAAGTATTTATATTGCATATTTATAATTATATCCCATTCATATTCAAACATATAGATATAGGAATATGATCTTTCAAATATATGAAATTTTTTTAAAAAAATTTGAGTATACCCGTGTTAGAGATAGACCTGCTCATGAGCCGAGCTAAGTTGTGGCCTGAATTTTTTTTTTCTTATCTAGATCCAACCCTGGACGGGCTCGAACCGGCTAGATTTACTGTTTAAATAATAATAAATTAAAAAAAATTATTTTTATATTAATATTAATATATTTATAATTAAATTAAATAAAAAAATAATTTTTTATTAATTAAATAATGATTCGGGTTGGATCGAATCACTAAAACTTTTATCAAAACTCGACCTAATATAGATTGAATCGAATAAATTATCCGATTTTTGAGTATATCTAAGTCAGATACATACTTAGATAACATAACTTGCATGTGAAACTGACTTGCTCAAGCAATGGATGACAAATCATGAATGGTGTTAAGTACCAAATGATGATGTGCTTTATGACATTCCTTGTTTCTAACCTCATCTCTAGTCTCTTCCAAAACCTGTTCCTGTTTTCCAACCTGGAAGATAAGAATCTCAAGACCCGATAGCTGCTAAATATTTTGCCTTGTTGGTTGGGCAGCTTGTTCTTCACTTAATTATTATTTAATTCAACTGATAGCTCAGTGTTCGTCTCCCTCCTAGTGAATCAAGTAGCTAATCTTCAGTCATTCTTTTTATGGAAAACACAAGAAAAAGAAACCATTTTTAATGGAATAGCAAGGGATGATTGAAGCTAAGACAAAGATTCAAATTAGGGTCTATTTGATAAGTAATGAGATTAGTTTCGATAAAATTAAAAATAGCGGTGGTACTATAGCAATGAGATTGAAAAATGTAACGGTGATATTAAACTTAGTGGTGGGATATATGTTTAGATGCAAAAGCAGTGGTGGCGGTGAAATGAATTATAGTGAGAAGGTAAAATAACCATTAAAAGGCATTAGATTAAAATATGTGAATATATAATAAAAATTTTAGATTATTTAATATTATGAATTTAATAAATAATTAAAATTTAATAAAATTATATTTATATCAAATAATAATTTTATTAATAGATAATTAAAAATTAATAAAAATAAAAATAATATATCAAATAATATTTTTATATTTAGTTTTAATTAATTCATATTAACTATATAATAATAAATTTATATATTTATTAGATTTATACAATAATAAAATTTATATATTTGTTAACTTATTAAAATAATAATAAATTTATCATATATTTATATAATAATAAATAATAAAAACTAAGTGAAGGTCAAAATAGAGAAAGGTCATCAATGCGATGAAACACTGTTCACCGCACTGATGTCAAACTACCCAAACACCTATATCAGTGCGGTTGGGGTCAAAAAATGCTCCAACCGCACTGAAACGAAGGTCTGTACAAACAGACCCTTAGTAAACTATTAGTTTTGATGTTCCTTTTCCTATCTAAATAGATGGTTTGATCTCATCAACTGAAACTTATGTCTTGTAAAGGAATTTAAACTACGATTACAAATGTGTTTTGGTTACATCGCGTTTATCGCGATTACGAATCGTAATAAATACTATTATGATCAATTACAATAAATATTGACGGAGAAAATCGAAATCGTAAAGCGACTTTAACATTGCGTTGAAATCGCCATTTAAATCCTTAATACTATAAATGATACATAGAAGTTTTCAAAAGATTATTAATCCTAAGAGTTTCTAGTCATAAAACATTTAGATAAGTCATATATATAACTTGCTGGCATTGCCAACTCAAACATCAAATTCCTTTGGTTCAAAGTTAATTTAAGACTTATCTCATAAACTATACTTCAAACAAAAATGTTAATTTAAGATAAGAGACATAAACTAACCCCAAAAGAATAGAATAATTTTGACTGTACATACAACTAGGAGTGCATTGCATAAGCTACAGATCTAGTCCTTTTTTATGTTTTTTATAATAAGCTGGTGAATATTTATGTTATTCGGGTTTTTTATTTTTTTATAAATATATGTATTCAATATTTATATTCGACACACAATTGAATATGAGCATGAAAATATGATCTTTCAAATATATGAATTTTTTTATAAAAATAAATATACTCGTGTTAAAAATATAATTATATCCCACTCCGGATAACATAAGTGAATATTTTATACATGTGGTCTGATGTATGAAAGAGAGAGAGAGAGGGAGTTTTGTCCTTTCTTAACAGTTTCTGGGATGTTAGCTTCTCAACCATCACAACTACCCTCAAAGCCTTTTGGTTAAAGTTTGATAACAATACCAATAAACTATTTGCTCTTTCGGGGGCTTAAGCTGACCCTAAAAACAGAAAGTTACATCTTCATTATCTGGTGCAACTAGATTTGATATTATTCAACACACGATTATATAATATAAAAAATAATTAAAATATGATAAAAAAAAAGAATACGATAAAAATATACGAATATGTCAAATTTATATAATATAAATTATTAATACGTCAGAATTTATATAAATATAAAATATCTTAAACACGATTATGACATAAAAAAATACACAAATACGATACGAATATATGAATTGTCAGGTGTAGATGCAATTACTTCATCATTTTGACTAAATAACTCCCCTTTTGCTTTCATAATTATTCCAAACTTTTCTTTATTTCTAAGATTTTGTTAACCTTTTTTTTTTCCCAGGAATTCTTCATCTAGACTCTTTTCCATTCTAATTTTAAAACAACCCACAGATAAATGATATTCCTAACATGATCCACACAAAGTTTTGATAAGAAAAACACAATAATTACTACAAAAAAGGTGAAAAGAACAGCATCAAAATGGAATCCTTTTTGTACAAATGATTCTCTCTTTTGTTTTACACACAACTTACTCTCTTCACTTTTCTTGGTCTCTAGCTCAAATCAAATAATACCTTGTCTGGGTAGGAAATAGAATATATCTTTATGCAAGAATCTCTCCATATGCCTATCTACAAAATCTATTACCATCCCATCGGGTATGTTATTCGGATTTGAGAATGAGTGTAATACGGATCGAACCGTTCCATGAATTGGTTATTCTTAAACGAATCATGAAGGGTATAACGAACATACTTTGTCTCCATATTGGATCAAGAACAGAATCAGAGGGATAAAAAATGACTAATTCATATAGACCCATTGAACCGGCCCAACTAGCAACCAGAGCCATATGCATTATATGAACATAAAGCAAGCTGTCAGGATCATTCAATACGACTGTATGAACACGATACCAAGGCAAACTCATGAAAATACCCCTTTATCAACGAAAAATAAATACTATGTAACTTTATTGCATTAGAATACCTCTTTTTTTCGATAAGAATATGCTTATTTTTTTCATATATTTGGAGGATCATACTTTCATATCTATATTTAAATATATGTAGTACACAAATATTAAACACGAATACTTTTAAAAAATAAAAAATTCAGATAACATAGCCCGTCTTCGTCATCATCATTGACATTACCATCCATTGCCTCTGCAATGATCTTTAGTACTAAATATTAAGGTGTCCAGGTTGCGACTCAAAACGGATAAATTTCGTTCATGACCCCTAATATTTATTTTGGTTTTAATTCGACCCTTAACTTTTGAATCGTATCATTTGGTCCCAATCTTGTAAAATGGTTCCATTTTTATTCAAAACACATGAAAAAAGACTTATTTATTACATGGACAACTCATTTTAACAATGTTAACAAAAAGCCTTCTAAATAGATTAGATAGCATTTATGTTATTCAGACTCGAAAGTGAGTGTCGGATATAGGTATGCATCCGATACAAATATGCTTTCAAATTTTTTCATATATTTAGAGGATTATATCCCATATCTATATCCATATATATGTCGGACATAAATATTTAAAAAAAAAAAATTAAAAATTCAAGTAACATATTCCTATTTTTTTAAGTAACATATACTATATCCCATATCTATATTCCTCAATTTTTTTCCCCTTTATATCCAATATACATAAATTTTTTGACATATAAACGTAGACAGCCAGCAAACCCTTGAAGAAGTTACAATAAAAAACCTTATCTTCTCCTTGGAAAACTAAGTTGTACTTACCTATATCTCTCTCTCCTCCATGATAATCATCATGACTTCCACCAATGTATATAATAATTTATAAATAAATAAAAAAAAATCATTTAACCGATATTTATAAGTATCGATTAAAAAATATCGATTAAAAAATATTTATTTTTTATTTTTAAAAAAATTGTATTTAATATATTATTTTTATGAATTTAATAAAAAATAATATATTAATTATATTTTTATACATATATATTATTTTAATCAATATCATTAAATACTGATTAATAATTCTCGAATAAAAATTAGGTTGGAATTGCACTTTTTGTGCTTATTTTAGCAATGTATGATTATCAATGTTGTTAACACTTATCCTTCATCATTTTTGATTAGTTTAATGATGGCTATAATAATAGATAAATGTTTGAGAAATTTTTTTGAGAGGCGGACAATGGAATCTAAGAGGCTAATTAGATGGATGAAAGGAACTGGTTAAGAAAAACAACAAATCAATTAGATCTGTTCAAGAGTCAAGTTATTTGTTTGATCCGACAGGATCGGCTCGTAGTGGATCGGATTTGAACATATATATTTTTTTAATTTGAGTTGGTCTGGCTCGAATAACCGTTTATCAATAAAAAAAATTAATTATAAATTAAAATATTTTTCAAATAATTTTTGAAACAGTGAAATTGACTTTCGAACCCAGTTTAAATAAAAGATCTCAAGACAATTCGGATCGCGACCTAACTCGATCCATAAACAGGTCTAAAATCAACACATTGATCAATATATTTGAAGAAAATCTAACTTAATATTGAACCAATACACGACGATGGACTTAAATGTAAAACTTAAACATAGCAAAATCTCGTTGTGTTAATATAAAGTCTCATACATAATACTTCAAAACAAAAAAAATCTCATACTCAAAATGTTTATAATTCATGAAAAAAAAAAAAAAAAACTCAAATTTCTCTTAATTTCGTGCATGTGAGGTTTAGTACATTGTATGAATTCTAACTGTTGTATGTGGGCATATTCATTCCCCTTTTGCATATATAAAAATTAGATCTATGTAATTTTGAACTCTGATAAAAAACACGACACGAACACGATATTTTTAATAAATATGAGGTGTAATAAACATAAAATATTTAAATATGATTAATACGACATATTTAATTCACATATCATATTCGTGTTTAAAATTTGACACATTTAATAATTTATATTATATTTATGTTTGCAATTGATACATAAAAACACAATATACGATACACATATACAAAATCCATGATCTAATAAAAATACTAGGATAAGTTTGTTTATTTCAACCTTGTCTGACAAAAATGTTTTCATTTTAAAATCCCATGTATCTACTATAATGATTTTTGAGTCCTTAGGGACCTAAGGAACATTTTTCAAATAGACTAGGGGCAAATTTGTCCTACCATGAAATTTAGTTTTTTTTTTCTTTCTTTTTAGTTTTTAGTTTTAATTTTTTTTTTAACTTATTTTTAAATGATGTATTTAAAAAGATTGGTCCGCACGATAACTCACGGGTCGATTTAAAGCCGTACCTGACCCGTTCGGGAAAACAAATTAAAAAAATAATTTATTTTGTTAATTATTTTTAGTTTTTTATTTTATTTTTTTAAATGATGTATTTAAAAATATTGATCCGCACGTTGACTCGCGAGTTGATTTAGGATTCGTACTCGACCCGTACGAAAAAAAGTTAAAAAAGATATTATTTTATTTTATTTTTAAATGATGTATTTAAAGGGGTTGGTCCGCATGTTGACTCGCGAGTCGATTTAGGATTTATACCCGACCCACTCGAAAAAATAAACAAGAAATTTATTTTATAAATTATGTTTAGTTTTTAATTTATTTTATTTTAAATGATATATTTAAAGGGGTTGGTATGCACGTTGATTCGCGGGTCGATTTAAGATATATACCCAAGCCGCTCGAGAAAAAAATTAAAATAAGAAATTTATTTTGTCAATTACTTTTATTTTAATTTTAAATGGTATATTTAAAGGGTTGGCTCTTACGTTCACTCGCAGGTCGATTTAAGATCCGTAATCGACCTGCTTGGAAAAATTTATAAAAAAATCATTTTATTAATTATTTTAAATTTTTATTTATCTTATTTTTAAATGATGTATTTAAAGGGGTTGGTCTGCACGTTGACTCACAGGTCGACTTAGGATCCATATCCGATCGGCTTGAGAAAAAATTAAAAATAAATTATTTTATTATTTATTATTATTTTATTTTTATTTTAAATGATGTATTTAAAGACGTAGGTCCACATGTTGAGTCATGGGTCAATTTAGGATCCGTATACGAACCGCTCGGGAAAAAAAGTAAAAAAGAAAAAGAAAAAACGAACTCTCTGCTAATCTATGTGAAAAAATAGATCATACGAGAAAATAATATACAAAATATAATTTTATTTATTACTTTTTATCTCGTATAAATAAAAATAGACATTATACAATAAAGTCTAAATATTTTTAAATATATATATATATATAAATAACATTTGAAATTGTATTTATATTATATAATTTATAAATAAATAATTATCATAAATTTAATTTTAATAATTAATAAAATAATTATATTAATGTTATTATAATTTAAAATAAAAAAATTTAATAAAAAATTTATTATTTAATAAAATATAATTTAAACTTAATTTATTATTAATTAATTAATTAATTAAAAAATTAAAAAATAATTTAAAACTACCCCGACAAAGCGGAATTTTTTTCTAGTAATTATTAATACAATAAGCAAACCCCCCAACAACTCCATCAAAGGTGAAGTGTTTAATCACTTTTCTATGTCATTGACATGTTCTTTTCCTATTTTTAATTTTGTCTTTGTTTGCCAATGACCACACATTGCCGAACAAAATTTGGTGGGGGAAAACAAAATTGAAAGTGGAAATAATTAAAATTTTTCACAAAATTTTTAATTTTAGGGCAGCTACGAGGGTTGTTACATGCCAAAAAGAAAAAGAAAAAAGACAAATGTTGTGAAAATTTTATTAAAAAAAGAAGCTATATTCTTCAACTTACTGTTTTGGGGTAATTATATAGTATGTTTTGAAAGGGTTGAGAAATTAGAAAAAAGAAAAGAAAAGAAAAAAGCAAAGAGAAAATGTGGGTGGAGGATGAAGATTGAAGGGCGCGTGGCTTGAAATTAGGGTTTGTAATATGGATCGACTCGATTTGATTCGAATTATTATTTAATTAATAAAAAATATTTTTATTTAAATTTAATTATAAAAATATAATATATATTTTAAATAATAAAACAAGGTTTTGAGTTGAGTCGGGTGAATACATTTTTTGTTATTCAAACTTGGACTGGTTCGATTTGATCCATAGACACTTCTATGTTGGTGATGAACTTTGCCTCCTTTGCATGAGTCATGACTCGATGAAATTTAAGTTTCTTTGCTTAAAGAGTCGAATTCAAATCATCCTTTTTTGATGCGGAAAAAAAAAAACTCGAGTCAAGCTTGCAAGTAAACATGTCCAAGGGTCGGATTACCCGTCCAAGTCTGAAAGCCCATTCAATATTTGAAAGGGTTTAGACAAATATATTAGGCCCGAAAAATGAGTTTGGGCAAAAAAAAAATAAGACTCGTTTAAAAAAATGGGCCGAGTCTTGATTCCAACATTTAAGGTTCAAGTCCAACCTGACTCGACCCGTTTTTCAATTATATAATATTTTATTTTTATTTTTATATAAGTTATATATATAATATTATCTATGTAAGAGGAGCTGAAGCAAGCAAAGGAGGCATTTGAGGTTGATGAAGAGAAGCTGGCAACATTACAGTAGCCTGCGAGCCCCCCTTTTTTTCTCCCATATTGGCCTTTATTTGTACTTCTGGGTGAAAAACTGTCATCTTGGTCAAACTAGACTAGTGCATTAAGTAACAACCGCTTATAATGATTTTGTTAGAAGTTAGAACAAAATGAAACTGGATGTAAATCTCAAATATCACGAGTATGAAAGTTGCAAATGCTTTAGAAAAATAAAAAAATTATCCATATTTAAGAACTTAATAAATAAAAAATTAAATTAAATAAAAAATAACATTTTGTTTATAAAAAAAAATATAAAAAAATAATATGGACGGACCTAAATGGGTTTGAACTATCCATTTACAAATATGAGCAGGCCTGGACAGAACTTGAGACTCATATTTCAGGTCGGGCCGAACTTGGACAAGTATATATGATATTGATACCATATAAACCTGACCCGGCCATGGATAAGTCTAATTGTTTTTGTTTATGTTGTATGCATAATTGCTCTAAAAATATATATATATTCAAATTTTTAAAAGAATAATTGCTATTAAATTCCTGTAAATTAATGAAATAATGTTATGTAAACAAAAATTTTTAAATTCATGATAAGGCAAAAGGAAGGTCCCATTCCTAAAATTTTTGCCTATACGCAATATATAGAGCTATCAAAGAGGTATGTTTCACCCATTGCCTTTTTTTTTTTAATTGAAAGACCTATATCATATGGTCAAACAAATAAAAAAAGGTTCGTCTTTCATATACTCGAAGTGAAATTTGTTAATTTTATAAACGGGGTTAAATGATTACCACATGTTTCATTTAATTTTTTTTATTATACTCTAAGTGAGATTAAAATTCTACTGATAATGTATTAGATAATTATTCGTAAAAAAAATTGGATGAATGAAAATAGTTTTTTGTTTTGTAAGCATCAAAAATCCCCAAGGCATGGATATTTGCAAGTTCGCAACTCATGAGTCATGACTTGGCCCATGATTTCATTATTAGATAGATGTTTGCTATATACATATTTTGTTTGATTTCATTGTTCAATCTTACCAAACAATAATAATAACTCCTCTTTCCATCCACTTACCAATGTTTTTGAACAAATTGGATATAACCAATTAGTCCAGCCCAAAGGCTTTTCTTTATTTCTTTTTAATTTAAAGTTCTTTTTTCTGTTTTTTTTTTTTTTTATCCTTTTCTTTATAGAGAAATTAACAATTCAAACCTAGCTATAATCTCTATCCAAGCCTACCAAATCTAACCATTTGAGCTAAGAAGTAGCTTAATGGTGATTAGACTAAAACACCAAAAGCATTAATCCTCCATTTTATTTTTAATTTTTTGATAAACACTTTCTCTGTTTCCCATTTTTAATTTTTCATTTTAAAACCACAGTTAGCTTATTCACGATTGTTTTAACACCATTTTATTTATTGCCCTGCAATTAAAACACACTTAAAAATTACCAATAAAAAGATTGAATGGAATTAATAATAGAATATTATCTGATACACTGTCAATAAAGTTTAAAATTTTCATCAATAGGTTTAATAGGATGATACAGATTCTTATAAGATATAATAAAAAGTTAAAAAAAAAAAAAAAAAAAGTCAATTTCTTAAGTTTGTGAAAGTTTAAAATTTTCACCTACTACATATAAAAAACGTACTCATTATTAATATATATTGCAAAACAAACACTCTTACAACATATAATTTCTTATTCCAACATATTATTTGCATTGTTAGCTTATTCATGATTGTTTTAACACCATTTTATTTATTCCTCTGCAATTAAAACACACTTAAAAATTACCAATAAAAAGATTGAATGCAATTATTAATAGAAAATTATCTGATACACTGTCAATAGAATTTAAATTTTTCATCACTAGATTTAATAGGATGATACATATTCTTATAAGCTATAATAAAAAATTAAAATAATTAAAAAAACAATTGTCAATTTCTTAAAACAACGTACTCGTTATTAATATATATTGCAAAACAAACACTCTTACAACTTATAATTTCTTATTCCCACATATTATTTGCATTGTTAGCTTATTCATGATTGTTTTAACACCATTTTATTTATTCCTCTGCAATTAAAACACACTTAAAAATTACCAATAAAAAGATTGAATGCAATTATTAATAAAAAATTATCTAATACACTGTCAATAGAGTTTAAAAATGTCATCAATAAGTTTAATAGGATGACACATATATTTATAAGGTATAATAAATAAAAAAATTAAAAAAACAATTATCAATTTCTTAAAGTAGTTCGTGAGATTTTAAAATTTTCACCGACGACATATAAAAAACATACTCATTATTAATATATATTGCAAAACAAACACTCTTACAACATATAATCTCTTATTCCAACATATTATTTGCATTTAGTGCATAGACTGATGAATTATTTAGAGCAAAAAAACTGAGAAATTATAACCAAATTACAAAAAACTTGTTTCATGGGCACTTAGGGCCACCTTCCTTTGTTTTGAGGTTGTTGTAGCATTGACATTCCTCTTTATGCCCATATGTACCAGAAGGAACACATAAACATTTCTGGCAGCAATAGTTGCAGAAGAACAAACATGGCTTCTTGTGTGATGTTTCTGAACACCTAAACTCGCATGCCTTTCCACACTCTGAAAAGAAACAATCATACCAAATTTTTTAGGGTTCTTGTTTTTATTACATCGACAATGAAATTTTTAACTCTACAAGAAGATTTTTAACTCATAGTCGTGTGATAATTTCTCCAACTTTTTTTTTTTTATACAAAAGAGACTCGCAGTCTAGAGTAGGGAAAGGGACGCAGATGTTAGGATTCGAAATCCCAAATTTGCTAAATGTCATCTTTTAAGAATGACTGCATAAACCAATCAGATTAAACTCAGATTCTTTTTAACTCGGCAATGTGATAATTTCTCCAATTTTTTTTTTATACAAAGGAGCCCCACAATCTGGGATAGGAAAAGGGATGCAGATGAGGATTCGAAATCCCAAATTTGCTGAATGTCACCTCTTAAGAGTGATTGCATGAACCAACCGGATTAAACCCAGATTCTTTTTAACTCGGCCATGTGATAATTTCTCCAAAAAAATTTATTAATACAAAGGAGACCCACAGTTTAGGGATAGGGAAAGGGATGCAGATGTTAGGATTCGAAACCTCAAATTTACTGAATGTCATCTCTTAAGAGTGACTGCATGAACCAACCAGGTTAAACCCAGATCCTTTTTAACTCGGCCATGTGATAATTTCTTCAAAAAAAAATTTATACAAAGGAGGCCCACAGTCTGGGGATAGGAAAACGGGATGCAGATGTTAGGATTCAAAACCCCAAATTTGTTGAATGTCACCTCTTAAGAATAACTGCATGAACCAACCGGGTTAAACCAAGATTTTTTTTTTCTCTTTTAATCTTCTATTATTTCTATGTTTGAGCCAAAACTCTATCATGCAAATTAAATAACACTTAATAATTAAATATAGATAGTTGTGATTAAGAAACAGCAAATGGAATTTGTGAAATCAAGTATATATAGATTACCTTCAGGTTTAAGGGATCCTTCCGGACCAGCCTGAAAAAAATGAAAAAAAAAAGGATATTAGGTTTATTTTATCAATTTTCTATATATAGAAAGTTGAACTGTCAGATTTTAAAAGGAATTAACATATGAATTTGAAGGAACATGTACATAATAATTTATAAACTAAAAACTTTTATTTAATGAGAAATTATAAATAAAAAAAATCAAATATTTAACTTTTCTAAACTTTTTTTTCTTCATTCATATGAGGAAGTTCGGGAGGAAAAGAGAATTTTAACCCCGAACCTTTAATCCTCTTAAAAAATTGATAACTAGATCTTATAATTTTTTATATAACACAATTACATGACACGAGCACAACACAAAAAAAAAAAAAAAAAAAAACTAAAACATGAAAAAAAAACCACGATACGACAAGAAAAAATAAAACGAAATGAAATGAAATGAATACACAAACATGTCAAAATCTATATAACACAGATTATTAACGTGTCAAAATTTATATAAATATATAACACCTTAAAAAAGATTATGACATGAAAAAATAATACGAATAGGACATAAATATACGAATTGCCAGGTTCATATATAAATATACATGTTTTTTCCCTCAAAAAGAATGTTTTTTTATTGTAGGAAAAAAGAAAAATGCATACACTTGCTGTTTGAATGGTAAAGGCCAAAGCAAGGAAGAGAAAGAAAGCAATAGAAACCCAAGAAATCCTAGCCATTTTTTAAATCTTTTTTCTGTGTTTTAGCAAAGTGTAAAGAGTAGAGGCAGTGATTGTGTTTAGGAAGAAAAAAAATGTTTTGCTGTTTTGAAACAATCCATGGCTCATGTTTATATATGTACTAAATAGACACGTCAAAAAATCTATATTTTTAGTAAAATCTCCAATTATGGATTGCTTTCCTGTTATTCAAATATTATAGAAATTAATTTGGTTATATTGATTCAAATTCAGATTTGTGATGATCTAGGTTTCCATGTATTGTGTTTTGCACTAAAATTTGCATGTTGTACATTTAGTAGACCTGCTCATGGATCGGGTAACTTAGCCGGTTCGTATTTGGTCGAATCTAGATAAATATATGTGTAGATCTGTCAATTCTGATCCAAACCCGAAAAACTCGCCAACCTACCTGAATCCAAACCCGACCCAACCCGATTTGATCAGAAAAAATCAACAACCTAAAATCGACCAACCCGAACTCGAAAATGACCAGCACCCAAAATGACCAGAATCCATAATGACCTGAACCCGAAATGACTCGAAACCGAAATGATCCAAACCCGAAATGATCCGAACCCAAAATGACCCAAACTTAAATTAAGTATAATTTTATTTTGAAAACATTAATTTAATAAAAATAATACCTATCACATAAATTATTAATTTTTTTTTTAATTTTATAACTTGTAATTACCATTTTGGAATGTGATAAATTATGCAATTATCATTTGGTATGTATAAATTGGTCATATTCCTATATTTATTCTCTTCTCTATATGTAAAATAATGTAGTGACTATACATGTACGGTACAAATATAGTTCAAGATCTATAATTATACTATTAATCTATTATGATAATTTTTTTTTATCATGTGATTAGTTTAAATTTTTTGAATTGTTATTATAATTTTAAAATATATTATATTAGTTGGAATAGAATTGAATTTTTTAATCAATGTTTGGGAATAAAAACAAATATTTGTTTGAACTTGAAGAAATATTATATTAGAATTTGTACGAATAATCCGACCTGTGAACAAATCTAGTTAAAGTAATTCACTCTCAATTTAGTTGAAAAAAAAAACTAAACTTTTTACTTGAGAAAAAAGAAATTTGAATCCTTATATTTTAAAATAAAATAAAAAACATGCATTAATTATTGAATTAAACGTTCAATGATAATGGGTATTATATATATATATATATATATTTCTAAAATATATATAAAATAGATCACTGAAATGTGTTTTATTGTAATGATTTGTATAGATTATAATAATACCTTATCATGTGATATATAATAAATTAATCTCTTGTCGTTATATATATTATTTAAAATAAATGCGTTTTTTTTTTTAATTTCAATTTTTTATTTTATTGTAAAGAGTTACAAAGAGAAACAAACCGATCATTGGATTTAACAATATAATTGTACTCGAGTGCACGTAAAATTTCAAATCCATTCGATCTCTCTATCATATCGATCGATAATACTGTCTTTTTCACTATATATTTAACGGTTGAAAGTTTTTTACATCGAACAAATAGTTAGACATATTTAATTTACTCAAAACTTGACGTGCATGATCTACGTGAATAGAACATGAAATATGACGATCGGATTGTTAAAATATTAATCGTATAAAAAATTATAAAATTGTGTAAAACTAATTTAGTCGGTTCTTCAATATACATTATACGTTATACAAAAATATTATATATGTCAGTACTTCAATATGTTAAGAATTGCATTTTTACTTATTATAAAATTTGTATTAATTTAATTTTATACATTATGTTTAAAATTTAAATATATTTAGCATAATTAACTAATTTAATTTTATAACATTTATTGTTATATTTTTATTTTGAATAAGCATTTATTATTATATTTCATTACACTTGATAATTAAAATTTTAAGTAAAGTTCTTAAATATAATTTAATTTTAATAGAAAATCATTTCAATTTCTAAAATTGGTTCACTTAGTAAAAGTTTTAGTATTAAGGATTACTTGTCAAGGTTCGAACGTTTCAACAAACATAAAATTATATATTTTCCAAATATCTAAATAGATTCATTTAACGATTTCAAATACACAATAATATCTTATTTATTTTTAAATATAATTTATTTTTTTATCTTTCAATAAAATTTTATTAAAATCTGATTCGATCAAATAATCTGTTTAAATTTAATCTGATTTAATTTTAAAATTTGATAAATTGAATCCAACATGACTGAATCCAAATAACTCGAGTGTCAAACCCGAAATAACCTGAATCAGAATAACCCAAACTCGAATAACCTGAGTGTCAAACCCGAAATGACCTGAACCGGAATAACCCGAGTGTCAAACCCGAATGATCCGAACCCGAGATGACTCAAACCCGAAATGACCCGAACCGAAAATGATCCAAATCCGAAAATGACCTGAATTTTATAAGAACCGAATTGACCGACCTAAATTGATCCTACCTAAACCCCACCTGACCCGTCCAATTGACAGGTGTACATTTTTGTGATTCGGGCCGGGCCGGTCCGAAGTTCACATGATAAAAAATTTTATTTAAATTTAATTATAAAAATTATTTTTTATTTTTTTTATTAATTAATGAACAGTAAATCCGGGCCCACTCAGGATCAGGCCTGGGCAACGAAGTTGGAAAAGTTTCGAATCGCGGCCCTGCCCGGCACATTAGCAGGTCTAACATTTAGTAACAAAAAGGAATATTTTTTAAATTGGTATGAGAGTGTTCTTTTTAGACCTGTTAATGGACCGAATCGAACAGCGGTTCAAATTTATTTTATTTTTTTTATCCAAGCCCAATTCAAATGTCCATATCACTGTTCAAAATAATATTAAAAAATTATTTTTATATTAATATTTATAATTAAATTTAATTAAAAAATATTTTTTATTGATGAACAGTAATTCGATCGGGTCGGACCGATCCAAATTAAAAAAATTTCTACCCAAATCCGACTCAACACGGACCTGACCCGACCTTAAACACGTTTAGTTCTTTCACATTTGATTTACATGCAGATTTAAAAAAATAGTAATTTAATTTACTTGTAAACAATGATTTTTACTACATTTGTAATATTTTTACTACATTTATCATTAGTGTATAAGATATTATAAACATTTTCCTAGGTATTGGTTTCTTTCGTACCAAAAAAATTAATAAAAAATTAAACCCACAAAAAGAATCTACTATGTATTATTTTTTTAATCTTAAATATTCAAGAGAATTTTTTGAAATAGGTCAAAAGGGTAATTTTATCATTTTTTATTAGAATAAAAAAAAATTTAATGGAGTTTGCTTGACACGTGTCGAGCTCCTTTGTTCGATACGTGACAACTTTTTTTAATTTATTATTAAATGATGTATTTAAAAGGATTAGTCTGTATGATAATTTACGGATCGATTTAAAATTCGTACTCGACTTGTTCGTAAAAAATTAAACAAGAAATTTATTTTGTTAATTATTTTTAGTTTATTTAAAATGATGTATTTAAAGAGGTTGGACCGCATGTTGACTCGCTGGTCGATTTAGGATGTGTACCCAACCCGCACGAAAAAAATGAAAAAAAAAAGAAATTCATTTATTTATTTATTAATTCTTTATTTATTTTATTTTTAAATGAGGTATTTAAAGGGGTTAGTCCACACGTTGACTCGCAGATCGATTTAAGATCTATTCCCGACTCGTTCGAAAAAAATTAAAATAGAAATTTATTTTATTAATTATTAATTATTTTTAGTTTTTTATTTTATTTTATTTTATTTTTAAATGATATATTTAAAATAGTTGATCCGCATGTTGACTCGGGAGTCGATTTAGAATCCATACCTAATTCACTCACGAAAAAAATTAAAATAAAAAATTTATTTTATTTTTAAATGATGTATTTAAAAGGTTGGTCCGCACATTCACTCGCTGGTCAATTTAAAATTTGTACCCGAGCTGTTCAAAAATAAAAATTATTTTATTATTATTTTTCATTACTTTTATTTTTTATTGATTTTTAAAGAAAAATCATTGTTTAAAAATAATTATAAAAATTGATTTATCACTTTATATTTTAAAAATTAAATAAAAATATTTATATAACTTATTAATTGTTTTTTATTTTTATTTTTAAATGATGTATTAAAGGGGTTGTTCCGCACGTTGACTCGAGGGTCGATTTAGAATCCGTTCCCGACCCGCTCGAAAAAAAAGGTTAAAAAAAGTTATTTTATTAATTACTTTTATTTTAAATGATATTTTTAAAGGGGTTAGTTCGAACGTTGACTCACGGGTCGATTTAGGACCCGTATTCGATCCGTTCGGGGAAAAAATTAAAAATAAATTTATTTTACTAATTATTTTTATTTTAATTTTAAATGATGAATTTAAAGTGGTTGATCTTCACATTGACTCGCTGGTCGATTTAGGATTCGTACCCTACTCATTCCAGAAAAAAGTTTAAAAAAGGAAAAAAAACGAACTTGTTGCTAAACTATGTAAGAAAATCGATCCTAATAGAGAATAAAATACAAACCACAATTTTTATTTTCTTATTTTTCATTTATTATTTTTTACTTCCTATAAATAAAAATATACAGTGTACAATAAAATCTAAATATTTTTCAAAAATACATATAAATAATATTTGAAAATGCATTTATATTATGTAATTTATAAATAAATAATTATCTTAAATTTAATTTTCATATTAAAAATATTAATATTATTAAAATTTTAAAATAAAACATTTAAATAAATAATTATTATTTAATAAAATATAAATTAAAAGTAATTTTTTATTATTAATTTATTAAAAAAATTAAAAATACTCCGACGAAAGCGGTTAATTTTTTTTTCTAATTCCCATCTTTAAAGCTCAAATCTTAAAAGAAAAAAAATATCTTATTTAATTTATAATAGGGAGTCTAAAAAGCTTACAAACAAATGGTTAGACTTAATCCATCTCAAAAGAAATGAATATAGATTCAATTTATAATTTTAAATAATATTTTAAAAATAAAAAATTATCGAGTGTCATAAATTATTTTAAAAATTATTAAATTATTTTATTATAATAATAATTACTATGTTTTACAATAAATTATGTAAAGTAAAAAAAAAAATCACGATCACTATAACTATGATAGCATGCATTATGTTTGCTATCATAATAAATACAATGTAATCAAAAATACGTCCGTGATGATAATTTAAATCCGGACTATCAATCAACAAGTCATAGTTTGAACAATACCTACAAGACAAAAGCAGAATACTTGCTACTGATTATTACTATTCAGCAACACTCTGTTTTAACTTTTAATAGCAAAGAAAAGAGTGTTGAACATGGCACAGTTGAAAATAGAAGTTGTCATTAATTTCCAGAGAAAATATAATTAAGGAAGAAAATCATGCAATCAACTTCGGTGTATTTCGAACGCATGTGTTAGATATGAATACTTTAAAAAAATAAAAAGTCCGGATAACATAGTCGGACAATACCAAATTTTAGTTAACGAAGAGATGTGAGGTGTTGCAGGCCTTTATAATCTAGAAATTTCAGATTTTAGAAGAATGGAGATTGAAAGAGAGGTAAGAATGGAGATATTGAAGCTCTCATAATAAAGAGAGGGAAGTCTTTGCAAACCCCATTCCATTCGTCTGGCTATAAGTTCATCACAATTAGATCTGTTCATGAGCCGAACCGAGCTTGAGCAGGTTCGAACCAGTCCACGGATCCGAATTTACTATTCATCCTATATTAATTTTTATATATTTTATAATTAAATTTAAATAAAATAATATTATTTTAATATATAAATAGTAATTGGGTTGGGCCGGATCAGCTCGGATCATGAAAATGCCTGTCACTCATTAACAGTTCTAATCACAACCATCGATTCGAAGAAATTTCAATTTAAATCTGGGAATGACTTGATTTCTGGACAATTGTATGTACAAAAACCCTCAAGGGAGGGGAGGAGGCAATCATATTCTAAGGCAGTGACTTTAATTTGTTGCACTCATAGAACCAAAGCCATGTCAAATTAGGGTCAGATAATCCTCCTTGAGGAAAATATAAAAGATTGGGGCAACAAAATATATGCTTAGAGTTTAGAGATGTGAGATCTTGATTAGGTTTATCTAAGACGGATTTAAATTGCGGTGGCGGACGTGTTTTCGATTGTATCGCGTTTATCGTATATAGTTACGAAAATAACGAATACTATTACGATTAATTGCAATAAATATCTACTATAAACAAAACCAAAAATCACAAAATAACAACCGTTACGACCGTTATTTCAATCTAGGATCTTGGTAATAAAAGATATATACGGAATGATCCTAACGAGAATGATTGGTGTGAATGGCGTGAACCAACTAGGGACAACATCTCCAGGGATGTGTACAAGGGAATTGTAGAAAATTCCAAATCAAGAGGGATTTAAATAGCGATCGAAACGCGACGTGTATGGTCGTTATTTTATAGTTTCGGCTCCTTCTGTCGTTCATATTCAAGGTCGATATTTATCGCAATTAACCGCGGTAACATTCATTACCTTAGCAACCATGATAAAAGCGATGTGATCAATAACATGTCCGTAACCGCAATTTAAATCCCTGATCAGGACAGCTACAGATGCTAAGCTTCTTAACGTAGCTGGTAGACAGCCTTGCGGAAGCTGACCTGAAAGAAGAACATTTAGAAAGAGACAGACAAGTGCAGTTTTGCACCATCAGTTTTCTTAGCCCAGGAGGTAGCGCCCGCCTCCAACTGCGCACTGCATATTGACTAACTCCAGTTCATCGATACTCGGAGCTCTCGGAATTGAGCCCCAAGCTTTCCACGATCTTGAATCTCAAGTTTCCTTAAGGTAGGAAGGTGGTTATAGGGATTTAAATAGCGGCCGCATATGTGTCTTTGGTAGTGTCGCTTCGTGTTTATAGCAATTGAGACGTAACGGATGTTATTACGGTTGTGAGTTTTTTTCTTCCATTTTACACAACTTATCATAAAACATAATAATTATAATTATAAAAACTCAATAACTAAGTGCTACAAAAATGTATGTGGCTTTAACTGGCTGAGTACTTGTCTTTGAAGCTCTGAATTATCAGTATGACCACTCCAATGTTGAAGCTCTTGAAGATTCACCTTACCCCTATTTGACTCAAATGTTGAAGCTCCCCTAACTCATTGATGCCACCTAAAACAAAACCAGTTAATTAATATTTGTAGATCTTTCATTTCTATATTGCTTTCGACTCTTCATTTTTTTTGAAATTACTGTGTCCGACACATATTCGGATATGGTGTGGGGATATGATTCCCCAATGACCGTCCAAATACATGAAAAAATTTAGCATAAATCAAATATACCTGTGTCTGACACATACCTGTGTCCGACACTCATACCTGAGTCCGAGTAACATAGTTTTAGTTTACCTGTTTGTGATGACATCTTTGTTAGTTTTGTTCCCCTGAGATTCCAGATTCCAGACAAGGCAAGTTGATTAGACTTCCCAATTCCCATGCTTGTAGGCAACTCAACCAACTTCTCACACCCAAACAGTATCAATGTTTGCAAAACTATACATTGAACTCAAAGATTCTGGCACCCTTATTCAATTGAAGTTTCACAAAGATCCAGATATCGTAAATGAATGCTTCAAATCACCAATGTCATCGGCCTACTTACCGATATTTTCATAATGTTACTCCCAACTCTTCGTTTTTCTTTAAGTATTTGTGTCTGACATCCGTTTTCAACGCATATCCAAACTTGGGTATAGAGATATGATCCTCAAAAGACCCTCTAAATACATGAAAATCTTGAAAAAAATTGAACATACCTATGTTGAACACATACCCGTGTCCGACATTCACACTCGAATTCGAGTAACATAGAAAGAGAGTACTCTTAGTTATCTTAGTTTTGGAAGTAAATCATGCACCAGCCTATCTGTAACATAAGAAGACCATGGCCATGATGCTGAGTTCAAAGTAAGATATGTTCTTAAATGCTTTGAATTATCTGTATCTAACATTCGAATATGAGTATGAGATATGATATTCAAATATATGAAAAAAATTTAAAAGAAATTGAACATATCCATATAAAACACATATAATTCGTATCCGACATTCATCCTGAATTCGAGTAACATTAACATAGATGTCCACTTGATTTTTGAAAAAAAAAAATGAGCTTGACAGTAAACTCTTGAAGTATTCATCACCTACTTCTTCCATCTCCACGTGCTCTTTTGGGTGCTCTAAAAGATCTGCAATCCACAATCGAATTAGTTCATCTGGTATGAATTTGTAATCTTTGGCTTGAATCGTAGCACCCCACCAAGTGTTTTTGCTGCTGGATCTTGACGTGTTGTTACACCAATTTTGCTTCTTATTGCCCCAGAGTTGAAAGGACTTTTAAGTTCTTTCAATATATGTTACTCATATTCTTTATTTTTTTTTTAAAATATTCGTATTCGACACCTATATCCGATACATATCCGGATATTGATATAAGAGTATAATCTTTCAAATATAAAAAAAAAAAAAACTTTTAAAAAATTGAGTATATTCGTATCGAACACATACCCGTATCCGATACTCACTTCGAATCCGAATAACATAGCTTCCCATTCAACATATTTCTCATTCCAGACATCGTCTAAAACAAACAGAAATCTCTTTCCAAACATTTCTCCTTCAAGATAAATTGGAGTTGATTAAAGTCTTTGATATCACAACTCCCTGAAATAATCTGCTCAAAAATAGTTTTTGTTATCCTGAAAGCATCAAATTTTTTAGAAACAAAAACCCATGCTTTGAGTTCAAAGCATTGGTTGATTCTATTGTCATTGTATATCAACTTTACAAGAGTGGTCTTACCAACTCCACCCCATTCCCACAATTGGAATCACTCCTACCTGATTTCCACTCACATCATCCGAGAGCTGCAACAACGTCGTTATGGCTTCTTTTTTGTCATCGGAATTTAAATAGCGACCGCAATGTAATCTTCAAATTATTATTTTGCGATTTCGGCTCTTTCAACCTTCAATATTCACGATCAATATTTACTGTAATTGATCAATGTAGCATAAATTACGTCTGCGACTACGATAAATGCGACGCGATCGAAAACACATCCATCACTGCAATTTAAATTTTTTATTTCTATCATAAACATCACATTCATCTTCCAAAGAAGTTGCAGGTGATCTTTGAAAAGAAAACATTTCTCCTCCACCTTCTTTCAAACCAAGAACATACTTTTGTTTGGGCAAAAAGTCAATCCTCTCAATGATATCTTCTAGTTTTGATTCCATCCCTTTATAATTAAATGGATTCAGAGAAGAAAAGAATCGACCTACCTGAGTTGCACTAGTTTGATTTTCAACTTTAAACCTTCTTTTAAGAGCTTCAGTGCTAACTAATCTCGTCCATCAAGGAAATTAAATTATGATCACGAATACATTTTCGATCGCATCATGTTTATCGCGATTATGGACTTAATAAATATTACAACGGTCCATTGCGATAAATATTGTCCATGAATAACGGCGGCGGAAGGAACCGAAATCGCAAAATAACAGTCATAACGTCGCGTTGTGGCCGCTATTTAAATCCCGATAAGTCTTCAGCATCATAAACAGCATCTTTGAGCTCAGTGATCCATTTTCTCACATTTTTGTTTGTAATTTGCTTCTCCGCGACATCATCTAGCTAGCACTGCACTAATAGATAACAATAGAGCTATTTCCAACTTCTCCAGCAACCTGTTTTTGAGTTTCTTTAGTCTAATGAAGTCTAGGATCTCACGAGAAGCTAGCCTTCTTGTCAAACAGCACTTGAAAAAATACAGAGAGAAAAACTCCATCCACCAAGGCCCCGTCCATGTTTCTTGTTTAACAAGGAAGACTTGAAGCAAAGTATATATGGAAGAAAGCAGTTTGATAAATGGCAAAATCTTTGTGCTTAAATCAAAGAATGATTGAAAGAGAAGCAGTGCCAATAAATTTTGCTTCATTCTAGCAAAAGGCCATAGTAATATCTCTTCCTGGTTTTTTCAGAATAGTGAAAAGAAAAAAGAAGAAAAGAAACCGAGATGCCAAAATCATCTTTTCTTAGTTATTTTATCCGAGAACTCTTCTATTTTTTTTTTTTAAGTATTTGAATTCGACATTTGTATCTAACATATATTTAGATATGGATACGAGAATATAATGCTTCAAATATATGAAAAAAATTAAGCATACCCATGTCTAACTAGATCTGTCCAAAGGTCGACTTACCTGTCCAAGTCTGAAGGTTCGCCCAATATTTGAGAGGGTTTGGACAAAAATATTAGTATCGAAAAATGAGTTTGGACAAAAAGACGAAACCTGTTTAAAAATGAACGGGCTTTGGCTGAAACATTTAAGGTCCAAACCCAGCCCTTTTTCCAATTATATAATATAATATAATATTTTATATATATATTATGTAATTTATATTATATAAAGATTAAACATATATAATATTATAGTGTAAACATTAAAAAACATGTTAAGTTGTTCATGTTTAAGAACTTAATAAAAGAACAAAATAAAAAATTAATAAAGATTAAATAAAAAATAACATTTTTTAAAAAAAATTAAAAAAAATAATATGGATGGGTCTAAAAGGACTTGAAGTATCTATTTATAAACATGGACGAGTTTAGGCAGAACTTGAGTTACATATTTCGGGTCGGATTTGTACAAGTATATATGATGTTAATACTTAATACTATACATAGGCCCGGCCTGAACCTAGCCCATGAGCGCTTCTACATCGAATACATATTCATATCTAATATTTATCCCAATGCGAATAACATAGTTTCCTACTTGTCCAAAATAGACAGAAGAATTGTTTAATGATGTATTCCGTGATTAAGTGACCAAAATTTTGATGATGCAATTGAAGTGAACAGATTTTACATCCTTTATGCTATAATACTATATGTTGGAGGACATTAATCTCATCTCTTATAGCTAAAACTGAGTCCTGAGGGACTCAGTTGGTATTTTTTTTTTAAAACAATTTTGTTTTGTTTTGTAACGGGGTAAAAAAGTAATTTGAATTAAATGAGTCTTATTTATTTTTTACTTTTAGGGACTTAAGAGGTATTTTTAAATTAGTTAGGGACAATTTTGTCCTGCTTTAAATACAATTTTTTTTTTAGTTTTTATTTTATTTTAAATGATGTATTTAAAGGGATTGATCTGTACGTTCACTTGTGATCAATTTAAGATCCATACCCTACCCTTTCGGAAAAAAATTAAAAAAAAATCTTTTTATTAATTTTTTTATTTTTATTTTATTTTTAAATCATGTATTTAAAGGGGGTTAGTCCGCATATTGACTCGCAGATCGATTTAGAATCCGTAATGATCCGCTCTGAAAAAAATTAAAAAAATATATATTTATTTTATTAATTATTTTTATTTTATTTTTAAATGATGTATTTAAAGTAGTTGGTCCACATTTTGACTCGCGGTTTGATTTAGGATTCGTACTTGACCAACACGAAAAAAAGTTTTAAAAAAGGAAAAATTTTATTTATTATTTTTTTAATTTTTAAATTATGTATTTAAAGGAGTTGATCCGCATGTTGACTCGCGCGTCGACTTAAGATCCATACCCGATTCGATCGGAAAAAAATAAAAAATATTTTATTAATTATTAAATAGTTTTAAGTTTTTTATTTTTTAAAATATGTATTTAAAGGTGTTAGTCCGCACGTTGACTCGCGGATCGATTTAGGATCTGTATCCGACCCACTCGAGAAAAAAAGTTAAAATAAGAAACTTATTTTATTAATTACTTTTATTTTAATTTTAAATGGTGTATTTAAAGGATTGGCTTATACATTCACTCGCAGGTCGATTTAGGATTCCTAATCGATCCGTTTAAAAAATATATATATTACTAATTATTTTTAGTTTTTTATTTTATTTTTAAATGATTTATTTAAAGGGGTTGATTAGCACATTGACTCGCGGATAGGTTTAGGATTCGTACCCGACCCGCACATAAAAAAGTTAAAAAATAATTTTATTTTATTAATTATTTTTTTATTTTATTTTTAAATAATGTATTTGAAAGAGTTAGTTTGCACGTTGACTCGCGGATCGATTTAGTATCCGTACCCGATCGGTTAGGAAAAAAAGTAAAAAATTATTTTATTAATAATTTTTTATTTATTTAAATGATGTATTTAAAGGAGTTGGTCCGCACATTGACTCGTAGGTCGATTTAAGATCCGTACTCGATCGGCTCGGGGAATAAGTTAAAAAAAGTTTATTTTATTAATTATTTTAATTTTAATTTTAAATGGTGTATTTAAAGGGGTAGGTCCGCAAGTTGAGTCGCCGATCGATTTAGGACCGTACCCTATACCCTCGGGAAAAAAAGTAAAAGAAAAAAGAAAAAAACGAATTTGCTGCTAACCTATGTGAGAAAATCGATCTTACAAGAGAATAAAATACAAACCAAATTTTATTTTCTTATTTTTTTACCTCTTATAAATAAAAATATATAGCATATAATAAAGTCTAATATTTTTAAATATATATATGTAAATAACATTTGAAAATGCATTTATATTATGTAATTTATAAATAAACAATTATCATAAATTTAATTTTTATAATTAACAAAATATTATTATATTAATATTATTATAATTTTAAAATAAAAAAAATATTATTTAAAATTAATTATTATTATTAATTAATTAAAAAATTTATTAAAAAATAAAAATACTCTGACGAAGTGGGGTCAATTTTTTTTTCTCAAAGTGTCACTGATGGTCTTTTCAAGCATCTTTATTATTTTATATACAATACTGCAGACTAGAAATCTGGTTTCTTTTCATGTAGAGAAGAGGGAGAGTTATAGAGTAAACTTTTTAAAGTGAGTTTAGAATAGGTTTCATTATATATAAATATGATAAAATTATATATAAATATGATAAATTATATAAAATTATTATATTTATATGTAATTTTTTTTTTTTACATATAAACATGACAAATTACATATATACATGACAAATTAAATATAAATATGACAAATTATATATAAACATGACAAACATGTCATGTATTTATGTAAATTTTTTTTACATATAAACATGACACAAATTACATATAAATATACTAAATTATATATGTAATAAAAATTACAAAAAATTTAATTTTAGGAACTTTCCTTACAATTTTTCAAAGAAGAGATTATGATCTAAAATTTTGTTTCTTCATGCACCATCCGGATTCTTAACTAGATCCTTACTAGCAGCCATACACGTTCAATAGTTTCATGTATTTAGGGTTTTTTTTTTTTTTAATTTATTTTTTTAAAGGAATAACATATAATAGAAAGCAAGAAAAGAAAATGATATAATTAGATCTGTGAAAGGGTTGGGCGATCAACAGGCTCGACTCCAATTGGATTGGATATAGTTAAAGATTTTTGTAATTTGGATCGATATGACTCAAATTATTATTTATTAAATAAAAAATATTTTTATTTAAATTCAATTATAAAATATATAAATAAATTTTTAATATTTCTAAATAATAAAAATAAATTTTTGGACCGATTTAAAACTGCTCAAAGCAAGCTTGAATAAAAAAAAAATCGGGCCGGAACGGGTCTAATAGTAACAAAACTAAAAATAAGCGGAAAATGATTGTGATTAGAAAAGAGCATTCTTAGCCAATCCATCCGCAATGGAATTTAGTTTTTTAAGAATACGAGTGATGATGGCTCTTTTAATCTTGGATTGGATTTTATCATTTTTTTATAAGAAAGCCTTATAAACCTGTTAAATATCAAAATTTAAAAATAATTATATAAATCAATTGAATTAAATTTGAATTCTTAAAAAATCAATAATTTGCTTAATAATCACATTTTAAACAACTAATAGTACCCAATTTTTTTTTTTTTTACCAATACTAGTACCCAAATTGAAAAAAGAAACACACAATTTTTTTTCAAAATATTATTGCAAGCATTTATTTATCCTTACTGAAAAGAAAAAAGAAAATTACCTTTTATTTGTTTATTTTTTTTGGTTATTTTATCAAGTTACTGCAGTTTTTTTTTCTTTTCACCGCTTCCCTTCTTTTATCTGATGATTTGAGAGTTAGAGAAAATTAGAAAAAAGTAAACTTGGAGCCGAAGGTGTGCTAGCCATAACCCTTTTAATGCCCACGCCTCTCTTTCTTCTTTCTTCTTTCTTCTTTCTTCTTCTTCTTCTTCTTCTTCTTCCTTGCTTAGATCCTAAATCTCCAAAAACCCTATTTATTTATTTATTTATTTTCATGTAAACAAACCCTTTTTTTAAGATTTCTCTAAACCAATCTTTACTGGTCCTCTGCCTCCAGATTTTCAGGTAAATGTTTCTTTTCTTTTTCTCTGTTTCTTTGTTTTTCAATCCTTTATTTTCTATAGTTTAAACACTTTTTCTTCGCTTTTTCTTTGCTTCACCTGCTTTGTCCTTAACACTAGTTTGGAAGTTTCTGTTTGCATTTATCAATCCAAATCATCATCTGGGTCATCTTCTAAATTTGCATTCTTTATTATTATTTTTTTTCAATCTCTGGTTCTGCTTACTTGATAGTTAGTTAGTTTGGGTATTTTCATAGATACTAATCCTCATCAGATATGTACATGAAAGTATATAATTTGGATATGTTTCTTTCATGGTTTTTTTTTTTTTTATTGCTTCTGTGATTGAGGGTTTAAGGTGTTTATGGTTATTTCGAATTGGTTTTTTAGGAACTAATAATGGGGAAAAGAGTTAAGAAGAATCGTCGATTACCCCCTAAGGAGAATAAGGTTGTGGCAGCCCAATCTCCAAAAGTTATACCACAGGAGAAAACTGCTAGTATTGAAAATGTTGATGATGGAGTTTTAGTCGTAAAAGAGAGGAAAAAATGCCCCCATTTCGATAAAGGTTTTGACTTGGATAAAGTGTTGACTAAACTTAGGTCCTCTGACCCTATTAGGTGTGAAGATTGCCGGGAAGGTGGAAAGGATAGGAGAGGAGGTAAGGGAAAGGGTAAACATGGGAAGAAGAAGAAGGGAAGTGCTTCGGTTGATTCGAAATCTGAGTCGAAAGCCATTTGGGTTTGTTTGGAATGTGGACATTATGCATGTGCTGGAGTTGGTTTGCCAACAGCTTCTACTACTCATGCTGTTCGACATCTTAGACAAACCCGTCACCACTTGGTTGTTCAATGGGATAATCCTCAATTGAGGTGGTGCTTCTCTTGCAGCACATTCATTCCAGTTGAGAAAACAGAAGAAAATGGTGAAAGTAAAGATGTTTTATATGAGGTTCTAAAATTGATTAAGGAACGATCATCTGAATCATCAACGAATGATGTTGAGGATGTTTGGTTTGGAAGTGGCAGTGGCAGTGTTACCAGTGAAATCAAATCAGAAGGAACTATATCAAATTCTTTGGATGGAAAAAATCCCTATTTGGTTCGGGGTTTGGTTAATCTTGGGAATACATGCTTCTTTAATTCAGTAATGCAGAATCTTCTGGCTCTGGATAGGCTAAGGGACTACTTCTTGAATCTGGATGTGTCCATGGGGCAGCTAACAATTTCTTTGAAAAAGCTTTTTGCTGAAATAAAACCGGAGATGGGTTTGAAAAATGCTATCAATCCAAAACCCTTGTTTGGGTCCATCTGTGCTAAGGCTCCCCAGTTTAGGGGCTATCAGCAACATGATAGTCATGAATTGCTTCGTTGCTTGCTTGATGGGCTTTATACGGAGGAGTTGGCTCTGAAGAAACACATTAATGCTTCTAAAAGCGATGTAGTTACAGCAAATCAGGGTCTTACTTTTGTGGATGCTGTATTTGGTGGTCAAATTTCTAGTACTCTCTGTTGTGAGGAATGTGGGCACTCCTCAACAGTGTATGAACCATTTTTAGATCTCTCACTTTCAGTTCCAATTAAGAAAACCCCTTCTAAAAAGGCTCAACCAGTCTCCCGAGCAAAGAAAACAAAGCTGCCACCAAAAAAAGTTGGCAGGACTCGAGGAAAAGTTAACAAAGATGCAGATCAGGCACCAGCTCAAGGTGTTATGACCACATTGCCAAACAGTGAATCTCCAGGCCCAGGACATATAGTTGTGCCTCAAACAGAATCCATGGTTGCATCTTCTGGTGATTCTTCACTATCACATGCTATTGGCCCAAGCACCGAGGCCAATGAAATCAGTTCTGCTTCACAGAATCTCTTAGACATCGTTGAGTCTCATAATGAGCAAGTTGTGGAGAGTACCGTGAAGGAAAATGCAGCTGGTGCAGATGATTTTGCTTGGATGGATTACCTCGTAACAGAGAATACACTCCTGGAAAATGATGCTGGGGCAGCTGATTTTACTTGTATGGATTACCTGCAGCAAGGTATAGTAGCTGATGAGATTGACTTGATTTCTCAAAATAACGATATTTCCCTTCTTCAAGATTCTGAGGAAAAGGATCTAGTTCTGAATGAAGCTTTAGCTGAAAGTCGTCAGGTTTCTTTACTCGAGGGGGAACCAAATCATAAACCAGATGATTCTTCTGTAAACCTTCAAGAAGAGGAGCTTCCCTTGCTGGTTCAAGATTCTGTGGTTTTGTTGCTTCCTTATAAAGAAGAAAGTCCCAGTACTGAGGAGAGTGTGAGAGAAAATGAGGCCTCCTCATCAAATGTAGGTCATGGTCAAGAGGAAGTGGAGTTTGATGGCTTTGGTGACATGTTTAATGAGCCTGAAATTGCTGCAGGGCCCTGCATTGGGCCCTCTTTGGCAAATGAAGTTGCTGAAACTGGTTTTTCGGCTGGGAATATCAGTGATTCTGATCCTGATGAGGTTGATGATAGTGATTCTCCAGTATCTGTAGAAAGTTGTTTGGCTCACTTCATAAAGCCAGAGCTTCTTTCTGATGATAATGCTTGGAATTGTGAGAATTGTGCAAAAATTCTGAAACGTCAGAAGTTGAAAGCAAAGAAAAAGCAGACTAAGATGGCAAAGGATTTAAACAATGGAGGTGAGACTCAAAGCCAATGTGTGCCACCAAGTTTAGGTAAGGGACTCCGCTGTATTAATGGAGTTAGAACCATTAGTAATGGTGATATAAGTAGTTCTGGTGAAAGCTTGGTTTTACATAACGGGATAACTGATTATTTGAATCGAAATGGTATAAAAGTTGAAAATGGTCAAACAAGTGAGCTGAATTCAGTTGTACATGAAGAAGGGAAATCTCAGATAGAAGATGCAAGTCTGTTGAAATCAAATTCTTCAGTCTCCTCTAAATCTTATGGTCAAGAACAATATGGGGGTATCCAACCTGTTGATTCTTGCAATGTTGAAAATCATAGTGGTGATTATAAATTGCAGCAGAGTAGTTCATATATGGCCGAAAACTGTCAATCAGGGGAAAGTGATGATGAAGAGATAGACTCTGAGAATGTGAAGGTGAAGAGAAATGCTACAAAGAGGGTCCTCATAAACAAGGCACCGCCTATTCTGACTATTCATTTGAAGAGGTTCTGTCAAGATGCTCGTGGTCGCTTAAGTAAATTGAATGGCCATGTCAATTTCAGAGAAACAATCGATCTTAGACCGTTTGTGGATCCCAGGTACCATTTGACATGTCTTAAAGTTCAAGCGTTGCTTCTTGTCAAGTTTGTTCTCTTTTGCTTCCTTGTTTTTTCTAACCTCTCTAATAGCTCAATCTTAATATTTTAACAATCTCTTTTATTCTTTTCGTTTTCGTTGCCTCATTTTGTTTAGATTTGCGGATAGTTGGTAGTATTTACATTAAGTCGCCGCAGTCTTATACTCTTGATCAATGTATTTCCTGTTTGTTAATACGTGGTTTTCTGGAAATTACATGAAACAGCCCCTTGTAGCAGAGTTTATTGTATAGGAATGATGAACTGTCTGATGTTTAAAATGGCGAGAAACATTTCTACAGAATTTATAATACAAATGCAAGATCTCTTAGAGAACACAAGTTTAGGAATATCTTAGAGAGTTAGAGTTGAGTAATATTTGGCTTTCTTTAAATTGTTGTTTCCCCTGTAGTGGGATGTCTTAATTATTTTGCATTTGGCCTTTTGAATAAAATGCGGCATCTATTGTGATAAGTTAAAAAAGTGAATTGAACCAGAAGTAAGTTAAAAGTTGTAACTCGGACTCGGGTGTGAGTGTCGGATACGGGTATGTGTCCGATACGGGTATGTTCAATGTTTTCTAAGTTTTTCCATGTATTTGGAGGGTCATATCCCCGTACCCATGTCCGAATATGTGTCAGACACGGGTACTTCAAGAAAAATGAAGAGTCGGAGCAACATAGGTTAAAAGAGTGAGTTCAGAAAATAGAATTGGATAGTTCAACCAAGAAAAGGACAAACTTTGTAATATCCTATTTTTGACCTCATTGCCTGAATGGAATGGTGGTTTATTTCATTAAAGTAATATGAGATTTTGTTAGAAAAAGCTAATATCTGTTCTTCTCACATCTCATTTCCTTGGAGTTTTATTGTATGGCAGCTCTAACTTTATTCACTTATGTGCCTTTTGAAAGTGAAAGGTTGGCTATTTATCCCTGACATTAATTCTGTTAAGAGTTAATGTTGTAAGAATGGCAACACAAGCCCATAGTAGTATCCTATGTTACTCGGACTCGGGTGTGAGTGTCGGACACGGGTATATTCAATTTTTTCCAAGATCTCCATGTATTTGGAGGGTCCTTGGAGGATCATATCCCCATACCCATGTCCGGATATGCGTTGGACACGGGTACTTCAAGAAAAATAAAGAGTCAGAGCAACATAGGTAGTATCATACCTAGCTGGGGATATAAGAACTACTGAGCATGGATGTGCAAGCCTCTCTCTTGAGCTTCTAAACACCCCCCCCCCCCCCCCCCTTTAATTTTACAAAGGTTGCTTAATAATGATGATAATAACATACTAAATGGCAAATGGACTTTTGTAAATGAGTTGGCAAAATATCAAGATGCTCCCATTATATAAACTTTAAATTCAAATATTTTCCACTTAAAGCACTATCCTTTTACTATTGAACATTAACTGTAATAATTGCACCATACTGAGCTATATTATGGATGGGAGACATAATGATTTAGCCGCTAATTATGTGAGTGGCTGAGATGGTCTAAACTCTGATTAAACATTGAAAGATCTGGAAAAGTAGCCAGAGATTTTGTTTTTAGATGAAGTTCCAAAGAAGAAATCAGAAGACCTATCCTAGCTAGTGATAATTCCAAAAATCTGCCTTCTTTTAAATTCTTTCGGGAAACATGTGAAAAATGCTTTATATATATATATATATTATAAATGAATATATACACACAAACACCTTGATGGCTATTTCCGGGTATGCGCCTCTCTTAATCACCTACTTTCGTTGTTTCAATCTCTGTGTCTGTTTGCACGAGAGTACTATCTCGTGTGTGTATGCTTGTACATGTTTCTAGACATTTATGCATGTATTTGGATATTGAAGTCCTTCCTACTTGCTTCAGATGGTACATTACTACATAATAGTCTGTCACCCATTGGCTTTCCATGCAAGAGTTTGCAAATTTCAAGCAACCTCTATATTTTTGCTTAATATGTTTTAATTTTGAAAACCACCATTCATAGTCTTATCTAAGTTAATTACACTTAAGTCCAATTTTGAAAGATATGCATAGGATTATTTGGATGCATGCCAAAAGCATCCTTTTGAAATTAGCTGTTTTTATAGCAATAGCTCAGCCATAATATCTATATCAAACCAGGGATGGTTTTCTATATACATGATATACCAAGTTTTGTTGGAGATTTTGCACGATATAACTAGTACTTTACACTTGATTGCTTACGCATCCAGTTCTCTTGAGCTATGTTGCTCCGACTCTTCATTGTTCTTGAAGTACCCGTGTCCGACGCATATTCAGACATGGGTATGGGATATGATCCTCTAAGGACCCTCCAAATACATAGAAATCTTAGAAAACAATTGAACATACCATAGTCCGACACTCACACCCAAGTCCGAGTAACATAGCTCTTGAGTACCTTTTTTTATAAGGCAGGTAGACCTCCTGCAAAGTGATTTAAGGGAAAGAAATGGTGTATTCTTGGATAAAGCATCTGGCTGTCTTTTGTATGCCAGGAAATAGTTGAACGCTTTATAATGATCTTAGCAAGGATTATTTTGGCTGTAATTTGCATACAGATCGCATGTCTTGAGCAAATGTCGAAATTTAAATATGATCAGTTCTTTAATCTGTCAATTTTGACAGCAGAGGGTGAAATGATATAAACACATTGTCTGTTAAATCTGTTGGTTAAAATATGAGGCTATGCTAATGACAAACATTACAAAGAACAAGCAAAAGGAAAAACATTGATTTATATGATCTACTAACATGTTTAAAATTTGCAGGTGTGAAGACAGAGATAATTGTATTTACGGTCTGGTCGGGGTTGTGGAGCATTCGGGAACGATGAGAGGGGGTCACTACATTGCATACATGAGAGGAGGCGAGAAGAGGAAAGGGATGACAGAGACTGAACATATCAGTTCTCCGTGGTATTACGCGAGTGATCAACATGTTCGCCAAGCATCAATCGAAGAAGTTCTTCGCAGTGAGGCATACATCTTATTCTATGAAAAAATTTGAGAGAAGGGTTTTGTTCCATACATGTTCTGATTCTTATTGACACCAGGGGAGAGTCAAGTTCGAACCGCGCCCCCGGGCGAGAGAGACAGAAATACATGAAAGGAAGAGGTGAGTGTACAACAACAATTACCATATATTGATACCCCATTTTTGACATGCAATGAGTTCTATGATGTATACCATGAAATTATACCCTCAGAAAAAGAGCTTCAGTATTCTTTCTTAATTGGTCCTATTGCCTTGAGAACTTAGTTCCTGATTAATTGAGGTTATTTTTGTAGGAATTTAATTATCAAAGTTATTACTTTGATTGTTTTCCAGATGAATATTTTGAGTCATCCATTCTGTGAAAGGGTTTTTTTTTTTTTTTTTCCTATTTATGATGTAGCTGGGGCTAAAGTTTTGCATTGCATGTATGAACTTGGATTGAAGTTCATGATCTCATGATACCATTTGCTCATTAATGTGGCTAGCCTATAATGTTACCTACTCTCTCTTTTTTTTAATTTTTATTATTATTATCTTTTAGAACGAATGTTTCTGACGTAGATTTGATAATTTTAAATACGATATAAATACAACACGTTAATAAATACGATTAACACGATACGTTTAATATAACCATTTTTGTGTTTAGAATTTTTGACATATTTAATAATTCATGTTGTATTTATGTTTAAATGATTGACACGAGAAAAAACACGCGACACGATATGTATATACGAATTGTCAGGTTTATTCAGATGAACTAAATTATTATGTATGTGTGTAATATGTATATACGAATTGTCAGGTTTATTCCGATGAACTAAATTATTATATATATATATATATGTATGTATATGTATATAATTTAACCGGGTTATGTATGTAATGGAAGAAAGGATGTGGAAAGCATATTATTATGAAACAAGGACAAGAGAAGACAACATAGAATCCAATACCACTTTCAAAAGATATATGGGTAATTTTGTAAATCCATTCATGAAAACCAATGAATAAAAAATCGAATCGAAATTTAAATCGATGTGACTTCTGAATCACCGGTTCAATCGATTAAATTGGATTATTCAATTAAAAAATAATTAAATATGTGATTTTGATATTAAATATAATAATTAATTAATAAAAATATGTATTTATTTAATGGTATGGTTTTTAATATATGATTAAGAGGTTAAAAGTTTAAATTTTATCACTTGCAAAATAATTTTAATAAAAAAAATAAAAAAAACAAAAATTGGTTTTTTATATGTTTAATCCGATTTTTTACTTGTTGAACCAATTTTCTATCGGTTCATTGAATCCTCGATTCTTTGATATGTGCCGAACCGGATAGGACATCGATTTTCGATAATCGGTCCAATCGATCGGTTCGATTTGATTTTTTAAACATTGATGAAAACTAAAATCCAAAACAGGGAATATTACAATTTTTTTTCTTTTTCGTTCTCTTTTCCTTTTTGGTCTCAAAAATTTTAAATACGATATGATTTATTTACACGAATATGATATAAAAAAAATTAAAATATGATATAATATAAAATAATAATAGAAACATGATACAAAGATATGAATGTATTAAAATTTATATAACACAAACTATTATTATATCAAAATCTATATAAATATATAACACTTTAAATATAATTATAACATACAAAAATACCTCAAAATCCAAGGTTAAAAAAACTGAATCTGATGTCAAATCGATTAAACCTCCGGTTCTCGGTTCAACTGATTGAACTAGCCGATTTACTTAAACAAGATTTTAAATGTTTAAAATTTTATTTTAATGTTAAATAAATATTAAATATAGTAAATAATTAATAAAAATATGTACTTGACTTAATGATATGTCTTTAATATATAACTAAAAGGTTAAAGTTTTAAATCTAATCAATTATAAAAAATAAAAGTGATTTTTTTTAAAAGAATATATATCAAACCGGTTTTCTACCAGGTCAGTTAATACCCGATTTTATATTCTGTACCAAACCGAACAAAATGTCGATTTTCTGTTCAATCGATACAACTGACCAATCCGATCTAATTTTTTAATCCATGTCAAAATCTCCATGCTGTGCTATAAATATAAGCATACTAAAAGAGAAAAAGAAATGCCAAAAAAAAAAAGTCTTCCCCATTCCTCTTTTCTCTATAATCATCTCCTTTATCTCTTTCTCTTGCTTTAAGTAAACTATCCCTCCAGAAATCGAGCCAAACACTAACTCCCATGTTTCTGTTCGCACACAACCTGCAGTTGACAAAGAGCTAATTGTTTATTTAAAGAAGAGAATGACCTAAAAGGAAATAGAGGATCGCACACTTCCTGAACAGAACCATGAATCCAATCCAAGTCCTGATATTCCAGGTAAAACATCTCAAATTGATATTACTGCTAATGATGATCTTAATATTCCTATTACTTTGAGAAAATGTGTAAGATCATGTACCAAACATCCAATCTACAACTTTGTTTCTTATGATGGTCTATCATCAGAATATCGGGCATTTGCTACTAATCTATCCAATATAGAAATTCCGCAAAGTATTCAAGATGCTGTAGGAAAATCAGAATGGATGGTTGCTCTCTAACGGAATGGTACTTGGAACTCTCAGATTTGCCAGAAGGGAAGCGACCAGTGGGATGCAAGTGGATTTTTACTATCAAGCATAATCCAGATAGGAGTGTGAGCCGTTACAAAGCGAGGTTTGTTGCTAAATGATTCACTCAAACGTATGGCATCAACTATCAAGAAACTTTTGCTCATGTTGCCAAGCTCAATACTATTCAAGTTTTGCTATCTTTTGCAGCCAATCTAGACTGGCCTTTTCATCAGTTAGACGTGAAAAATGCTTTCCTCAATGGTGACTTGAAAGAGGAAGTGTACATGGAAATTCCACCGGGCTTTGAGACATGAGGCAATGCAAACAAGGTCTGTAAGCTCCGAAAGTCCCTATATGGTCTCAAGCAATCTCCTAGAGCGTGGTTTGACAGGTTCACAAAGACAATTAAGAAACATGGGTATTCCAGGGGCAAGCTGATCATACCTTGTTCACAAAATTTTCTTCTAATGGGAAAGTTGTTATTCTCATTGTTTATTTGACGATATTATTGTAACTGGGAATTATATTGAAGAAATGGGCTACTTGAAAGAGGTACTTGCTAAGGAATTTGAGCTCAAAGATCTAGGATTGCTGAAATATTTTCTAGGCATGGAGGTTGCTCGTTCAAAGAAAGATATTGTACACTCCAATGGAATCAAATTATAAAATTGGTTTCAAAGAAAACAGTCCATCAGTTGACACTGGAAGATATCAATGGCTTGTAGGAAAGCTTCTTTATTTGTCCCACACAAGGCCAGACATAAGTTTCCCTGTTAGTGTTGTAATTCAATTCATGAACAAGCCGAATGAAGAACATCTTGAAGCAGTTTATCGGATTCTCAAATACTTGAAGATGACTCCTGGTAAAGGAATATTCTTTCGAAAAAGAACAACTAAGGGAGTTGAAGTCTACTCAGATGCTGATTGGGCAGGATCCATTACAGATCGAAGATCGACTATAGGCTATTGCACCTATGTATGGAGAAACTTGGTAAGTTGTCATAGTAAGAAACGGTCTGTTGTTTCTAGGAGAAGTGCTAAGGCAGAGTATAGAGCTTTAGCTCAGAGTATATGTGAAGGATTATGGCTTAGAAGATTACTTGAAGAGTTAAGGATTTCAACAAGAGAGCCAATGAAGGTGTTTTCTGATAATTTGGCTGCAATAAATATTGTTAAAAATCATGTTCATCATGATAGAACCAAGCATGTGGAACTAGATCATCATTTTATCAAATAAAAGGTTGAAGCAGGAATATTGAACTTGGTTTACACACCTACCCACCTCCAAGTGGCAGATGTTTTAACAAAAGCTCTTCCAAGAATAAAGTTTGAGGAATTGAATTCCAAGTTGGGAATGACCAACATCTATTCTTGAACTTGAGGGGGGAGTGAAGAATTCCAAAGTTAATCCCTAAACTTTAGGGATTAGTTTTTAATTCAGATTTTCTTGTTTAGTTTTCGTGAAGAATTCCAAAGTTAATCCCTTTTATTCTTTGTTATGTGTGCTTGATCATCAATGAAGCTATGTTATTCTGACTTTTTATTTTTCTTGAAGTATCCATGTCCGACACCTGTTTTTGACACCCGTGTCTGACACATATCCAGACATGGGTATAGATTTATGACCCCCAAAGACTCTCCGAGTACATGTAAAAACTTAGAAAGAAATGAACATACCCGTGTTGGACACATACCCGTATCTGACACTCACACCCGAGTCAGAATAACATAACAATGAAGAATTATTACCTTCTTCCTTTTTCTTTCTTTTTTTCAGGGTCTGGCTTTATTTTATTTATTTGGTACCAATGTAAATTATTGTTGATAAGCTGGCTGGCATTTATCTTGATCCCTCCACCGTTTAGCTTGGGGTAATTGGACTTTATAATAATAATAATAATAATAGTCTTTTAATTATTGAACGTAGTTGAAAGTATGCAATATGAACTTTTCCAATATGGTATGCTATCCTTGTAGTCTATGAACTTTAAATTGGTTTGAAGCTTAACTCATGTCTTGTGTTCTTTTTTTTTTTTCTGCTAGTTAAAGAAAAAGGGAAAAAAAAGGAAAAGCCAGTTATCATGGTTGAAATAATCGGATCGGAGGTTAAACCGGTTGGACCGGTTGGTTTATTTAAATAAGATTTTTAAATATTTTAAAAAAATTAATGTTAAATAAATATTAAATATAGTAAATAATTAATAAAAATAAGCATTTAGCTTAGTGGTATGGTTTTTAGTATAATTCTAAGAGGTTATGGGTTCAAATCTCATCACTTACAAAAATAATTAAAAAATAAAAAACAGTTTTTTCTGAGTTTTTCCGATTTTTTACCGGTTTTTGGCCGGTTCAATAGGTTTTTGGTTCTTTATATAGCTCTGGACCGGACAGACCTCCAATTTTTTGTTGAACCGGTCCGGTTGTTTCAGCCATGCCAGTTATATGATTGATATTCTTTTTGTGTTTCCCGGTTGATAAAAGAGAATTCAGTTTTTAATAATATGGTGTCATTACATGTATGTCACAGGTTTTAGAAATCATTTAACCTGAAATGTCTCTATTTTATGGTGTTGAAACTTGGATATCCACCAATGTTGACAGGTCCTGCAAAGCCAGAGCAAACTACTGCAAAATGTTGAGGTAAATATTTGACATGGATTCTTGAGCCAAGACAATGCTTGCAATTTTTAAAATTAGTTAGCTAGGAATAATTCTCACACGCATGTTTCTGTCAAAGTGTAGGTAGTAAGAAAATACTTGAAAATTTTTTGTTAAAACTTTCCTGTTTATAAGGTATCGTATACCTATGTTGCTCCGACTCTTCATTTTTTTTGAAATAGTCGTGTTCGATGTATATCCGGACATGGGTATGGGGATATGATCCTCCAAAGACCCTCAAAATACATGAAAATCTTGAAAAAGAAAATTGAACATACCCGTGTCGAACTCACACCCGAGTCATATACTATTATGTATATTACATATAAAATGTTTCATGCTACCATGAGTTTTGTTTTCCTTTTTTTTTTTTTTGTCTAGTTAATCCATTAAATTCCTGAAATTATGCTGGTATTAATTCTATACATTTTCTAAGGTAGCTGATATATAGTAGATATTATACACTGCTGTTAACTTGTCTTCTTTTCTTTTCTTCTTCTGTTGGTTTCTTGACAGCACAACTGTTTTCTATGTTATTCGGACTCGGGTATGAGTGTCGGATACGGATATGTGTCCGACACAAGTATGTTCAGTTTTTTAAAATTTTTTCATGTATTTGGAGGGTCCTTGGAGGGTCATATCCCCATACCCATATCCGAATATACGTAGGAAACGGGTGTCGGACATGGATACTTCAAGAAAAATGAAGAGCTGGAGCAACATAGACTGCTTCTGTCTACACCTCCAACACATTTTTTTTTCTTCATACCAACACACAGACATGTCAATTTTGGACACAATACGATTATACGACACGAGAAAATAACTAAAACATGACACAAAATATAAGACACGAATACACGAACGTGTCAAAATTTATATAACATGAATTATTAACGTGTCAAAATTTATATAAAATATATAACACCTTATATACGATTATGACATGAAAAAATAACACGATATGACATGAATACATGGATTGACAGGTCTCTAATATCTTGATTCTAATAAATAGTAAGGAAAAAGAGAGAAAGGGTGATTAATGGTGAATAGTATGTATTTATGCTGTGCCTGTTTATACTTATGGTGGAGTTGGGAATGGTCATCTGAGGTATTCTTTATTAGAAGGATTGGTTTTATAGCTGAGAATAATAAGATGGATCTCTGAATATTTGATGAAAACAGTAGTTTTTTTCTTCTCAGGCGTCAGGCAGTTATTATTAAAGATGTATTTGTCTTTCTGTCAACCCTATGACTATATCATGCAGATGGCTATTACTCAATGTATGAACAATGAACAATTAAGGTTTTATTAGATTGTATCTTCCAAAAACAAAAACAAAAAAGGTTTTATTAGATTGTTGAATTTCTTACTTTGTTTTTTTTTTTTTTTTTTCTGGACGTGTGTCATGTTTTATGTTTTTTTTTTTTTTCGTATCAATTGTATAAATATAAACATAACAAAAATTATTCTGTCAAAATATTAAATATAAATACAATACGTGTATTAAACGTGTCGTATCATGTTCATTATACTATTTTTATGTTTATTAAACGTGTTGTGTTTTTGTATCGTATTCAAATTTTTAAATCTTTTTTTTCTTTTCATAAATTGAACATTAAAAGCCAACGGTTTCATAGATAATAGAAGTAGAATGTTCAACGGTTTCATAGATAAGTAGATTTTTTTTTTTCTTTTCAACTTTTACTTATATTTCATGACATGGTATGGCATGTAATAATTGAATGAATGGAGTTTATCAAGTCATTAGTAAATTAATTAATTAATAAATGAGATATTACAATCAAAATTATAGATTATTGGCACATCAATTAAGATAAAAGTGTTGCTGGAGATGAAAAGTATTTTGTTTGTCAAGAGTCAAGAGTTGGAAAAGCAAGCATTTTTGTTCATGCCATGCCAGAAGATCCATCCACCAAAACATTTGTCAATGTGCTGTTTCTCCATACTATTGGCTTCCTCTCAGATGTGTTTGTCTGTTTCTTAACATAATGTATCTAAAATATGTTTGTTGTTGTAGATCTATGGAATATATATATATATATATATATATATATATATATATATATATATTGATCTGCTCATCTATGTTGCTTTGACTTTTCATTATTTTTGAAGTATCCGTGTCCAACATCCGTATCCGACGTATATCCGGACATAGGTATGGATCCCTCCAAATACATGGAAATCTTAAAAAAAAAAAAAATTAAACATACTCGTGTCCAACACTTACACCCTATATTGCTCCGACTCTTCATTTTTCTTGAAGTACTCGTGTCCGACACATATCCGGACATGAGTATGGGGATATGATCCTCCAAGGACCCTCCAAATACATGGAAATCTTGAAAAAAAATTGAACATTCTCATGTCGGACACATACCCGTGTCCGACACTCACACCCGAATCCGAGTAACATAGCTCTCACACCTGTGTCTGACACTCACACCCGAATCCGAATAACATAGCTCCTGATATGAGAATTCCATTCAACTCTCAACTAAAGTATTGCAGACCCTTTTAGTCATTTGCCCATAGGGTTTAAATTGAACTCCCTTGCTGATTGAAATGGAATGGGAGAAGAGGGGGAGTTTGCAAATTGCAACAGTGCAGCTGCTGATGCTGGATATATGACTGCAAAATTTTGTTGGGTTGGTTGCTTTGACTCTTTATTTTTTTTTTTTTAAGGATCCGTGTTTAACACATATTCGGACATGGGTATGAGGATATGACTTTCCAAATACATGGAAAAACTTAGAAAAAGTTAAACATACTCGTATCGGACACATATCCGTATCTGACCCTCACACTCGAATCCGAGTAACATAGGTTTTACTTAATATTGCTCAGTTTGCTGGCTTCCATTACAGCCTATGACAGAATCCAACTCAAATTTCAAAGGAGTTCCATTCTGTCTAGTCCTAGACTACTATGCCTTCTTCCAACAGATGATTTCAAGAACCAAACTCGATGAGTGATGGGTATTGAGTTGAACTTCCCAAAGATTTGGGTTCAGTTTCTAGTTTTTCCTCTTCCTAAAACAAAGTACCCAAAAATAAAAAAATAAAACAAGAGAAGGAAAAGGACAGGGGGCAGAAGGGAGAAAGATTATAATTCATGACTTCAACACTTTCTTAGTTTCCTCTTATGTTATTGGGATTCGAAAGTGAATATTGGATACAGGTACGTATAATATAGGTATATTCAATTTTTTTCAAGTTTTTTTCATATATTTGAAAGATCATATCCTTATAACCATATCTTAATATGCATTTGACACAAGTGTCAGACACGCATATTTGAGGGAAAAATGAAGAGTCTGAATAACATAGGTTTCCTGTACACATTTGGGCATCCCATCTATGACCCCTTTATATTGGGATTAATACATATATTTGGTTATTTTTTTCCTAAACAATGTAGAATTTAATCATGAAAATTATTCACAGCATAAATTATATGGAAACAAGGCTCATGTACATATTAATTCATTAAACGTATATATGAAAATTTCATTGCATTTGATAACAAAACCAGGGACTACATGGCTAACAGTTGAGAGAATTTACTCTAATCCTAGCCTTCAATATGCTAAAAAACTACAAAAGAAAGAAACAGAAAAACCAAGAAAAATTGAACAACATATTGTATGCAATTTACTAAGATATGAGGCTTGTTTCCAGATCATATCAGGCTTTGTTGAACTGAACTGTAGCTGTCATCAATGTCAGGATATTTCTTCCATATCCATGCTGCAAAGAGTTAAGATTTTGCTGAAGTTTTACAGTAAGACTTTCATGAAGTAGACTATTTCTTTTCTTTGTCTCTCTTAAAGCAGTTTGAAGAACATAGTTTCCATATCGATCTTTGGCGAGTAGAAAAAGTTGATTGCTTTGAAGAAATTCATGAACCACATGATCCATCCCTGATGATCTCAAGCATTGCTCCACTAAGTGACTTCCTCCTTTCAGCATTGATATTCTTACATAATAACCTTTTGATACACAAAATAATGTATCTATTAAAACCTTACACTAAATTATGATTGCAATTGTGTATAGTAGTAAGCAAGGATCGAATCCACAGAAATTGTTATAATAAAGATCGAAAACATAGTGCAAACTAAGAATAAAAATGACATAAAATGTGTAATTTATGAGTTTATCACCTTTCAGTTTGGAGAAAATTTTGTCATTGATTGCAGGATTCTGGAGTCCTAGGACGCACTGCACAACAAAGTTCCCCGTAGGATCTTGTCCGAGGAACGAAACATGATCACAGATCGAGTTAAGGAGTTGATCTCTTCGCGGTCCTTTGATACGGGAGATAAAACTGTTCAAAGCTACGGATCCTCTCTCGTCCGTGGCTAATCGGAGACATTTCTCGATGGCTTGCGTGTAAAGCAAGTCATTCTTCTGTGAATCAACAACATCCAAACACTCCATTATAACATACTGTCCTGTTGGATTGATCATAAGTTTTCGGAATTTGTTGCACAAAGCTTTCACAACTTCAGTAATCAATGGTGATTTCTCAAGCACTATGATCAGCTTCTTAATTGAATAACTTCCATATTTATCAATTGATGCATAGTAGATGTAATTATGAGGAACTGTTAGTTTCTCCATAATAATCTGCAACTGATTTTCGTCTTCGGATTCAATCAGCTTCTGAAATAGATATCGTCCATATTGATTGGTCATTAATTGGAATATGTACTCAATAACCCCTTCAAATATCAGTTTTTTAATTCTTGGATCTTTCAACAATAACAAATCCTGGAAATATTTTGACCCATCTTCAGTCATGGCCAGAGTAATAATCCTATTACCTCTCTGTGACAGATTGCCGCCGCCATTGATCCTCCGTTGACTAGAACTCGATGAACTGATGTTGAAACCATTGCCCAAAAGATTTCCGCCATTGGAGATCGCTTCAGGATGATCAGAAAAACCTGGGTTTCGATCCGAAAAACCACCAAATATGGAATCCTTCCGCCCCTGTGATGCCAGATTATTCAGGTATGGTTTTTCAAAACCATAACGAGATTTCAATGTTTTTCCTGTCAGGTTTTCAGCAAAACCATTCAGATTCATAAGGTTAAAAGAAGGCTCAAAACTTTCTTTGTTGCTCAATCCAGGACCAGGCAAGACGCCTGTTAAAGAACCATTCAAAGGCAAAGACGAAGAAACCCTATTGCCCTGAGGAGTAGCCGCCGAGCCATCGATCTCGAACTTGCCATTCTTCAAACGAAGTTTCCCAAAAGAAAGCTGAAGGGTTTCAAGAGAAGTAGGATCCATTGAAGCCCTAGTGTTAGGGTTTTTAGGATCATCTGAGTTCTCCATGGAACTTGCAGGAACAAGATAAACAAGAAGAACAAGAGAGGAAATAAAGAAACAGAGAGAAGGAAAGACAATGAAGGATTTATGAAGCAACCTTTGGTATTTATAATACTTGAAATTGTTCTTCGTTTCTGTGTAGGATTACAAGTTCTTTTGGAACTAGGAATAGAGAGAGCTGATTACTTGTTTAACAAGGAATCTGGGTCACCAGCAGGCTCAAGAATTAAACAAGGAATCTGGGTTTTAAGCTGGACTTTTAAAGAAAGAAAAAAAAACCAAGAACTTATCAAAATTAATTAATTCATATATTTATGTCTAGTTTTATTTTATTTTTTTTAATGGTCATTAATAATTTATTATACATTTAAATAAATAAATAAAAAAGAGGTTTTATGAAGATTCATTGAAATTTTTATATAAAGGCATGGAATATAAAAATTTTACCCAAAGTTCCAACTTCCAAGCTCATGAATTCTAGATGAAAAGTAATTATTTATTATTATTAAAAAAATTATCTAATTCACTTAGATTTCACATGCGAAATTAATAGGGTGACACATATCGTATATTAAAATAAGTAAAAAAAAATAAAATATATGTTAATCTCATAATTTTGTTTATGAAATTAAAAAATTTCACAATTCGATTGATAAAAACACTAAACCAAACTCTTATTATTATTAAGAAAAACAAATTTTTTGGTCAATTTTGATGATAAAATTATAGAATTGTTTTTAAAAGGATGCTAAGTATAATTCATATATTTGATATGCAACTCTCCTCCTAATTTGAACATACAATGCTACTTCTCCATTTGATGCTAAGCCAATGAATAAAAAAATAAGATCGGATCGATCGGAGTTGAACTGAAAATCGATGATTTGTTCAATTTTATATATAAAATTGAGTTTTTTTTTAACCGATGAAAAATATGTTTAATAAGTAAAAAATTATTTTTTTAATTTTTTTTTTTTTTGTAAGTGATGAGATTTAAACTTTTAACGTTTTGATTTTATATTAAAAACCATACCACTCAACCAAATATATATATATTAATTATTTACTATATTTATTACTTATTTAAAATTAAAATTATTTTTTTTATATAGTTAAAAAACATTTTGATCAAACCGACCTGTTCAACCGGATAAATCGATTAAATAAAAAACTGAAGGTCTAACCGGTTTGACTTCCAATCTAATTTTTTTAATTTTGCATTAAAAAAAAAAGGTAGAAAAAAATTTAAAAAAGATTTTTTTTTTTATCCGACTCGTAGAAAAATCTACTTATTAGCCTCGTTTCTTGTTACCAATCAACCATCAATTTTTACCAAAAAGTTTGAATCCAACGGGACGCATAATTCAAATGTACTAAAATCTAATAAAGTTTGGTTCATCTTGCAAAGTTCAATTCGGGTTTAAGAACATCATTGTCATGTAACATTTATGCACAGCAATCTAATTTCCAAATCTTCTCAACTTATATTCTCACCAAGAAACATATATTCGAACAAATTCCGATTTGGGCAAACTAGACCTATTTAAAGGTCAGATTACTTGTCCAAATCCGAAAATGTACTCGATATTTGAAAAAGTTTGGACAAAAATATTAGACCTGAAATATGAATTTGGACCAAAAAAAATGAAACCCGTTTAGAAAATAAACCGGATCTTAATTCTAACAATTAAGACCCGAGCCCAACCCGATCCTTTTTCATTTATAAAATATATTGTTTTTATATTTATATATATTATGTAATTTATATCATATAAAAAATAAAAAATATAATATATAATATTATAGTATAAAAATTTTAAAATATATTAAATTATTCATGTTTTAAAACTTGATAAAAGAAAAAGAGTTTAAATTACTAAAAATTAAACAAAAAGTAACATTTATTTAAAAAAAATTAAAAAATAATATGGACGGACCTAAACGAGTTTGGACTTTATAAATATGGACGACTTGAGTAAAATTTGAGGTCCATATTTCGAACCAGACCAGATTTGGACAAGTATATGTGATATTGATACCTTACTTAGACCCGGTCCGGCTTATAAACATGTCTAGGACAATCACAAACCCTCTGAACCCGAACTTTTACTATAACACCAAGCAATTTGCTCATCAAAATCCACCCTATCCCTATGTTACTCAGATTCGGGTGTGAGTGTCGGAGACGGGTATGTGTCCAACACGGATATGTTCAATTTTTTTAAAGATTTTCATGTATTCGGAGGATTCTTGGAGGATCATATCCCCATTCTCATGTCCGAATATACGTCGAATATGGGTGTCCGATACAAATATTTCAAAAAAAAATAAGAGTCGAAACAATATAATTTTTGGTTAATGGTTACTCAACCTCATTTAATTACCTTATATGCTTGCATTTTTTTTACCCTTATTTTTTTCAGGGGATGTAATAGGTATGAAAATAAACTTTCATGTGTTTCCCTGGAGCAGTTGAAATTGATGGATGAAGATTTCAAGATAAGCAGGCCTATCAATACCTAGTTAGAGAGGGTGGATGGATACACCTGATAGTTTCAGTTCGTGTATGTACGTTATGTTTCATATATATATTTTTTATATGACTTATGTAAATATAAATTATAAAATGTATTAAAATTTTAAATATAAAAAATAATACGAGTATTAAATATATTGTATTTAAATGTGTTGTGTCATATTTATTAAATATGTCATCTTCATTTCTTTTCTTTTTTTATAATTGAAAATTCATTTCCTATTTTCATATAATGGTCAAAATTACCTGTTCTAAATACAGCATCAAAGTGAAGTGGAAAATCCTGCAATATAAAACCTTTCAACATAAAATGTTATTGACCAACGGTATTCATTTGTTAGTTAGCATTGGCAATGGCATGCATTTCATTCAAAATTGATTTGTCATTGTCATAAGCCTATTGACAACACTTCAAATGAAAAGTCTTCGTCTTCTCTTTGAACGAAACTGTTCTCCCCCCAAAACCAACTCATTCAAAAAAACAAAACCTCCCATCTCTCATGGCGGCCCATCATCATCCCAAGATCCCCTCAAAACCCATTTCGCCTCTCTCATCCAATCGTCCAAAACCACCCTCCATCTCCGCCAAATCCACGCCCAAATCCTCCGCCGCTACCTCTCATCCAGTACCAACCTTACTACCCTTTTAATCTCCGCCTCTTCTTCCCTCAAATCCATCCCTTACGCCCTCTCTGTTTTCAACCATTCCTACCAAAAAAGTATATTCCTTTTCAACGTCTTGATCCGTGGCTTAACGGAGAATTCCCATTTCCAATCCTCAATTTCCCATTTTCTTCTCATGTTGAGCCATAGAGTTCGCCCTGATAGGCTTACATACCCTTTCGTGCTCAAATCCGCTGTGGGTTTGGGTCTTCGTTTCCTTGGTCTGATCCTTCATGGAAGAATAATCAAATCTGGGGTTGAGTTTGATTCATTCGTTCGGGTTTCATTAGTAGAAATGTATGTAAAACTCGAGGAATTGGGTTTCGCGCTGCAAGTGTTTGATGAAAGTCCTGAAAGTAACAAGAGTAGGAGTATATTGTTGTGGAATGTGTTGATTAATGGGTATTGTAAGATGGGGAATTTGAGGAAAGCTATGGAGCTTTTCGAGGCTATGCCTGAGAGGAATAGTGGGTCTTGGAATAGTTTAATAAATGGGTTTTTGAGAAATGGGGATTTGGATAAAGCAATGCAGCTTTTTGATGAAATGAAGGAAAAGAATGTGGTTTCTTGGACTACAATTGTTAATGGGTTTTCGCAGAATGGAGATCATCAGAAGGCGTTATCAATGTTTTTTAAGATGTTGGAGGCTGGTTTGAGACCGAATGATCTTACTCTTGTTTCTGCTCTTTCTGCTTGTGCTAAAATTGGGGCGCTTGAAGCTGGAGTGCGTATCCATGATTATGTTTTAGAAAATGGTTTTCAGCTGAATAAAGCAATTGGTGCTGCTTTGGTTGATATGTATGCAAAGTGTGGGAATATCCTGTCTGCTAGTAAGGTTTTTGATGAGACAAAAGAGAAGGGCATTCTTACCTGGAGTGTCATGATATGGGGTTGGGCAATCCATGGATATTATGGGCAAGCTATCCAATGCTTCAAAAAGATGATGTTTTCAGGTGTGGACTTAGTAGTTTTTTATTGAGCTCAATTCTTTATTCTAATCTTTCTGAATAAACTCAAACTTGCATTGTTTGCAGGAATAAAACCTGATGGGGTGGTCTTTCTTGCCCTCCTGACTGCATGCTCACATTCAGGGCAAGTAAATCTTGGGCTTAATTTCTTTGAGAGCATGAGGCTTGACTACTCCATTGAGCCAACCATGAAGCATTATACATTGGTTGTTGATTTGTTAGGCAGGGCAGGCCAGCTGGATGAAGCAATGAAGTTCATCCAAAGGATGCCTATGAGTCCTGATTTTGTGACATGGGGAGCACTTTTTTGTGCTTGCAGGGCTCACAAAAATATTAAAATGGCAGAACTAGTGTCACAACAGCTCCTTCAGCTTGAACCTAAACATCCTGGAAGCTATGTTTTCTTGTCAAATGTTTATGCTGCAGTTGGGAGATGGGAAGATGTGGAGAGAGTAAGAATGTTGATGCAGAGCCGAGCTGTTGACAAAGATCCAGGGTGGAGTTGTGTTGAAGTTGGTGGACAAGTGCATAGTTTTGTAGCTGGTGATCATGCTTATAAGGATGCAAGAGAGATATACCTGAAATTAGAGGAAATAGTAACTGGTGCAAGAGAACAAGGATACATGCCTGAAACTGGGTGGGTACTTCATAATATTGAGGAAGAAGAGAAGGAAGATGCATTGGGAAGTCACAGTGAGAAGTTGGCCCTTGCTTTTGCCTTAATCCACACTTCTCCGGCAACAATCATCAGGATAGTGAAGAACTTAAGAGTATGTGGGGATTGCCACTCTTTGATGAAATATGTTAGTAAGATGAGCCAAAGAGAGATAGTATTGAGAGATATAAAGCGATTCCATCATTTCAAGGATGGGGCCTGCTCATGTGGAAATTATTGGTGAAATGGTAAGTAACAGCAGCATTAATCTGCTTTTCTGTTGATAACACATTAGTTTTTCTACTTGGTTTATTTAGAATAAACTCTTAATGGAAAATCTAGATGTAGCTAAAACAACACAAATAAGAAACTTGTTTAGTAGCATGTATTATGGTTGATCTGATGCCAACTTAGTAATTTATGGACTTTTTTCTGCTCTAAATTGATATTTATCCCTTATGTTGTGGAAAGAATCGAAGAAATTGGTGCTCAGTGGATTGTCATGACACATAGCCATAGGTGATAGGTTGATGGCTCCCTTGACTGGTACCTCCCATTCTTCAAGGCCCAGAAGGTGTTCCTTCTGCTTGTCTAAAGTCTAAACCTAAAAGCAACAATAATGGACCTTTAGAACTTTGCACATTTCATTACCTGAATGATTGGATGCTTCATGCTTAACTTAGTTAATGTTAATAGCTATGTTACTCGGACTTGGGTGTGAGTGCCGGACACGGGTATGTTTGATTTATTCTAAGTTTTTTCATGTATTTGGAGGGTCCTTGGGGGATCATATCCCCATATCCATGTCCGAATATGTGTCGGACACAGATACTTCAAGAAAAATAAAGAGTGGGAGCAACATAGGTTAATAGTAGACTGTAAATCTATTTCTCCAGATCAAGTTACTCTTTTCAGTTGTCATCATCATCTTTCTCTATACTGGCTTCTGAGATGTTTAGGTGGCTGCATCTCCCAATATCTTGTTGATTGCAGAACTTATGTTTTTCATTTTACCTAAATGGTTTAAATTAAAGTCCCTCTATATACATCAATGCCTTTTTCTTCTTTATGGTAGCTATTCTTCAATGTCTGTACCTATTTATTGTGTTCCAGTTTCTTTTATGATCTAAAGAGGATAGCAGATAGTTTGCCTCGCATCCCTGAGACATAGCATGCAAATGAAGGCATAATCTTACTTCTAAGCATGAGATTGACCTTCTATGATGCAGGTACTTCAGGTTGACTCAAATCATATGCAAGCAAGATTCAAGAAATTGAGTTTAAGGCTTGAATTGGGAAGGACAGGCCCTGGATCATGTTATCACCGTTCCTTTGAAAGGACTAAACATTGGGGAGAAGGTTCAACCATGAGTGGCAACCAAAACATGCTTTGCCAAACACATACCAATTACCAAGTACATGTCAAATTCCACAACTGTGAATGTAAAGTTGTAAACTGGGGTAAATCCTATATCTAACTCTGCTTAGGAAAAAAAAATATCATCTATCTAAGATTGGTTGCTAATCTTTTAAGTGAAGAATAGGGGGAGATTTTGGGTTAAATGCTCTAGTTAATCTGCTCTGAGAATAGATGATGTCAATTCTTAAGATAACATGGTCCATCTAAGAGGTACTAATGGATGTTTGGTGCATATTTGAATCTGTTTATTTAATGGCTAACATAAATTGTAAATTCTCTTGTTTGCAGATCACTGTAGCCTCTAGCTATGTTACTCGGACTCGGGTGTGAGTGTCGGACATGGGTATGTTTGATTTATTTTAAGTTTTTCCATATATTTGGAGGGTTCTTGAGGGATCATATTCTCATACTCATATACGAATATGCGTCGGACACAAATACTTCAAAAAAATGAAGACTCGGAGCAACATAGGCCTCAAGTTAATGCCTTGTGGAAAGAAGTATTGTTGCAACTTATGCCTCGTTTAGCATTGCTTCTGGCACAGTTTTTGAGGTCAAAAGCTGCTTTTTACCGCAAACGCAATGCTAAACAGATAAAAAAATTTGGTTTGTGCTGTTGAAACCATGGTTTGAAAAGCCTAACCAAAAAGCCAAAAAATATAGCTTTTGGGCTTTAAAAGCTGGCTTTTGGATAAAATGACTTTATTATCCTCACATCTCTACACTTTTATTATTTTAAACATATCTTTTTTTGACATTTCAATTTCCTACAACACTTTTTCACAGCAATGCTAAACACTTAAAAGTTTTTAAACCACACTTTTTCACCACACTTTATAAACATACTTTTTTCAACTCGAGCTTTTTTCAACCCAACTTTTTTTCAACAGCAATGCTAAACTAGCCCTTAATCAGCAGTAAACCCTAACAATGAGCAACTTAATCAACAGTAACTTTTCCTCTAGCATTTCATATCTTGCTATGGTGAAATTCAGGCAAAAATCCTCGGTGGTACTATTATGACAATCCTCTTACTCACTTTCTAAGAGGTTAAACCAATCTTTGGCATCATCAAAGGACCCAAAAACTCAACCAAAAGAACGCAGATTCACTTTGAATTTTTTTTTTATTCATATCCTTTAAGCACTATAATAATGTAAAACATGATTGACTAAAAAGGTTGTATTGTCAAAAACTACAATCCGAAGAATCATGGGTCCATGTTTCTGTGCTTGTGTGACTGCCAATGATGAAAAAAACTAACCGGATTGATCGATCGAATTAGTTCAATTGAAAATTTTGTGTTCATGATGTGTTTGTGTTATTTTTTTTTGCGTTCAAAGTATTCTAAATTTTTACATGTTATTAATTCGTTCTATATAGATTTTGATAGGTTCATGTATTTGTGTCGTGTTCATATTATTTTTTCTGTCATGTTGTGTTTTAATTATTTTTTCATGTTGTGTTTGTGTCGTCATATCTCAATTCATTTTATATTTTGCATACAGCTTGTCATAATGATTCAATTTTAACTCTAAATTCATTTACTTAAGATATTAAAATATAAAAAATTATTTAAAATAAATAATAATTATTTAATTTAAATTTATTTGTAATTATTAATTTAATTAAAAATTTATAAATATTAAAAAACTCTCCCAAGAAAGAATTCTAGTATCAATAAAAATTGGCATATATATATATATATCTATCTTATTTTACTAACAATTGTTTTTATGTTATGTTTGAAAACATGAATTTGAAAACTTGGATTTCATTTGCTATATAAATTATAAGAATGAAATGCATACATTAGTTAAGACTCAATATTATTATATATTTAAAAGGTATAAAAACATGAATTTTAAATTCACAAATAGCTATAGATATTTCAAATTTACCACTAAATAAGCATTCAATAAATTCATGGATTTGAAACATAATCATCAATGTTACTTTTACATGTGTTTTATTCATAATTTACACTATTTTTGAAATCCAAATCTATCTTTTGTAATTCAAATTTTCAAACGCAACATTAAAGTATTTGTTAAAGTTAATTAAGTTATTATTTATAATAAGATTTTGCTAACGAGTGTTTTGAGTGCATTTTATAAGGTTACAATACATAATAATATATTTACTTAATGCATTAAAAATTATGAATAAAGTTGTTAATTTTTATATTTAATACATTATTATTATTATAAATAATATATTAACTAATTTTAAAAAATATCTTAAAAGCACTCGTTGACAAAACCCGTTATAATAATCTTTTATATTAAATGCAATAATTAATAGTTACTTTTATGAATTTCAATATATTGAAAATAATAATTTACCTAATATAGGGTTCGATTAATTGATGTCTATAAATATTGATTAAGAATTACTTAATTATTATTTTGGAAATTTTTTTATATTTAATGGATTATTTTTATTAAATAAAAAAATAATTCAGCAATTGTAATTTTTTATTTTATTTTAGATATCACATTAAATTAATATCACTAAAAATCGACTAACATTTTATATATATATATATATATATAAATAAATATATCAATAAATGAAGTTTTTATGTCAACATCAAGGGGTTGTGTTTAGGGATGGCAAAATCCGATCCGACCGATGGATTTCGAACCGATCCGATCCGAATGGAGAGGTTTTTTTTTTTTGAACAATGGATGCGGGGCGGGGCGGGGCGGTTTTTTTTGTCTAAAAGGCGGGGATGGAGCAATTGTGGTAATTGCCTGCTCCGCACCGCCCCGCCCCAAACAGTGAAATTACAATTTTACCCTTACATATTTAGCTTTTAAATGAATAATAAAATAATATAATTAAACTTATTATTTTTATGTTTATATTTAATTTATTTTTAAAATGCTTTATTATTTGAAAAAAATAAAAATAATTAATAAATATCAAATGGGGCGGAGCGGGGCGGGGCGGTTATGGATGTAACCGACATCCATGGAGGTGGTAGTGGTATTGAAATTTCAACATCCATGGCGGAGCGGGGCGGGGCGGGGCGCGGAGCAGTACAATGGCGGGGCGGGGGCGGATACTGCAAAATCCGCCCCCGCCCCGCTCCATTGCCATCCCTAGTTGTGTTAGTAATAATTTGATGACATTTGTTTGCCATTTGGCACTAAATAAGTAGTTCTTTGAATTTATATTCCCTTCACATCAAACTCATTAATTTATTTATAATTATGAAAATAATTAATTATACATCAATTCGCATTTATGTTGGTATTAATTGAAAAATAAAAACTATTATATTAATAAGGAAAATGTCTTTTTTAATATTAAAAAATAAAGTTTGTTTTTATACAAAATTTTAATTTTATAAATAAAATTAAAAAGTGACATATATTTCTATTTTTTAATTTTAATGTATACTAAAAGACATATGTTATATTATTAAATTAACTTGTGAAATTTAAAAATTATAGTATTTCACCTATATATATTTTATAAAAAATATAAAGGTCAGAAATTCATTATTTTTCATTGCTTTGACCTCCTCTCTCTCCCCGTTCTGTCACTCTATCTTTCATTTCACCTCCGTCTCTAGGAAGAGAAGAAGAGAGAGAGAAGAAAAAGGAAAAAAAAAAAAACCAAAAAAAAAAAAATCGCATTCTTCGACTCCGAATTCAGCCCCTCAAACATTCGTCGATTTGGCATTTCCAATTTTTCACAAATTCTCAAATTTATTATTATTATATTTTATATTTCTAAAAAGAACAAATCGCGATTCCAATCTTGAAATGGTGAGTAAGCGAATACCTGATTGGCTCAACAGTTCGCTCTGGTCCACAACTCCCAGCGACGACCGCCTCCACCGCTCCTCCCCTTCTCCCACCACCACAACCGCCGCCGCCGCCGCCGTTTCTGAGCCAATTGTTCAGCCTCCGGTTCCAGTGCCTCCTCCGGCCGCAGCCTCAAGACCTCAGTCCACTCCTACTTCTCCGAAATCCGAAATCAGAGATCCAGTTAATAAAAATAGTAACAACAATAGCAATGATAATGACAAAAACGCTGGCTCTTCTGGCGTTTCTCCTGATGATGTATCTCGCCAGGCTCATCTCTTAACCGAGGTTTTTGATTGATTCTCCTGTTTTTTAACTGATTTTCTTCTTCTTCTTTTTAATTTCTAGATTTTTTTTTTCAGTTGTCAAAGAAGGTAGTAAATATGCGGGAAGTGCGGAGGATTGCGTCGCAGGGGATTCCTGATGGTGCAGGAATCAGGTCTACTGTGTGGAAGGTAGTTTTTTGCCCCCCTCTTTTTGCTGTTTGGTTGCTGAGAAATTTTTAAAATGTTGAAATTCCGATATTTCTAGTCTCTGGATCGAATGAATTATAGTTCCGATGCATTTCAAATTTGGTATTTTTTTTTGGATTAATACTGAGATAGTGGTGGTTTGGTTGTTGTGGCAGTTGTTATTAGGGTATTTACCACCTGATCGTGGGCAGTGGTCGTCTGAATTAGCTAAGAAAAGGTCTCAGTACAGGCATTTTAAGGAAGAGCTCTTGATGAATCCTGTAAGTGTTTTCTTTACCTTTTGCATGTTAAAATAGTGTATAACTAAGTACATTAGGACTATGTTGCTCCGACTCTTTATTTTTCTTGAAATATCCGTGTCCGATATATATTCGGACATGGGTATGGGGATATGACCCTCAAAGACCCTCCAAATACATGGAAAAACTTTTTAAAAAATTGAACATACCTGTGTCGGACACATACTTGTATCCGACACTCACACCTGAGTCCGAGTAACATAGCATTAGGATGACTTTATACATTATGGGCAAGTAAGTATTATATGATTTGTTCCTTTGGTTAATGCTACCGTAAAATTTTAACAGCATTTTTAATGTTATCTTGTGTGGTTGCTCTCTTTCTCCCTGATTCTATAAAAGTTTTGGATTTCTGAATGTTTCTGTGGCTAGTCAGTCAGATATCACAAGGAAGTTGGAGAAATCCGTGGTTTGTGACAGTGACGAGTCAAAATCTGAAAGCAGTGGTCTGCTGTCAAGATCACAAATAACTCATGGAGAGCATCCTTTGAGCCTTGGGAAAAGCAGCATCTGGAATCAATTCTTCCAGGTATCTTGTTAGGCTCGTTTGAAAATCAGTTGCTGGAACCGTACTTCTTCTCAATTTTTTTTTTTTATGTTGAATGCTTTAAATAAAGATTGTAAACACTTGGTTGAGCTACTTCCCCCTTTGTTTTCAATTATTAATAGAATCTGTCAATGACTTTTGTATTCTCAAGTACGTAGAGTTTTCCTGATTTAGCAGCATTCAGGAAAGAGGATTTTCCCCTTTTGTTTGCATGGCCTTCTTGGGATGTTAGTCATGTTGTTGATGAGCCCAATTATTTGAAATTTCTTCTTTTTAAGTCCTAGATAAAGAAGAACTCAAGTGAGTGGATTTTAATAAGCATTCTACTTGTTAACTTATTAACGGAATTTTTGTTGATCTCAAACCTTTTTTTTGGGGGGGGGGGGTATATTCCTAGGACTCAGAAATCATAGAACAGATTGAGCGAGATGTGAAGCGCACTCATCCAGACATGCACTTCTTCTCTGGGGACTCGCAGCTTGCAAAGTCTAATCAGGTATACATCTTCTTCTTTGTTTTATTCTTTCATGCGATTTTATTGTTTCACACTTTTGACTTGAGTTTTCATATGAATTGATGTCATTTCTGACTTATGTGTACCTTGCTTATTAAGGATGTATTGAAAAACATATTAATTGTATTTGCCAAGTTAAATCCGGGTATAAGATATGTTCAAGGGATGAATGAACTCGTGGCACCTCTATTTTATGTATTCAGAAATGATCCTGATGAGGAAATGGCGGTAAGATCTCATTATCTTTCTTTACAGTCTTTTATTATTTGTATTAATGTTTTTCTCAGTGTCAAACTTGTTGGTGCAACCTAAAAAGTGTGTTTTGCATCTGGAACCTTCCTCTTTGTTCAGCTTTGAGACCTACATTTCATCCACTGGAGCTCTCAGCAACCTAGCTTGCCAGTTTCTGTCTTGTTATTTCTGTCTGCAACTCCATTGCCACAAACTCCCCTTTTTTGTCCCAAGCAACCCAAAAAGCTGTGATGAAGAAAATTTTCAAATAGATATGGAGCTTGTGGAAAACAAAATATGTTTATGTTCTTTTATCATTTTTGACTTAGCTGACCCATATAAGCCAGAAATTTTTATATGCACCAAAATTTCTGGAGTATATATGTCAACAGATAGCCATAGACCAATTACATGGCCAATAACCATTGTAAAAATAACATAGATTAATTCCTTTGTTATGATCAAAGTATGGTTAAGAGTAATGTTATTGCTATGTTTTATTATTTTCTTCATCATTTCCCTTATTTAAGTCTTGCAGGCCGCTGCTGAAGCTGACACATTCTTTTGTTTCGTTGAGTTACTGAGTGGATTCCGTGATCATTTCTGCCAGCAACTTGACAACAGCAATGTGGGAATTCGTTCCACAATTACTAGGTTGTCAGAGTTTCTGAAGGAACATGATGAAGAGCTTTGGCGTCATCTAGAGGTCACAACTAAAGTAAGATATCATTGCAAAATCTAAACTATCTTCTTGTAGTATATAGGTGCTATCTTTCCATACCATTCTTGTCATATTTTATTTCTTGACTCATGCTTGCTATGTTGTTCCGACTCTTTATTTTTTTGAAGTATCCGTGTCCGATACTCGTGTCCGACACATATATGGATATGGGTATGGGGATATGGCCTTCCAAATACATGGAAAACTTAAAAAAATAAAATTAAACATACCCATGTCTGACACATACCCGTATCCGACACTCACACCCGAGTCCGAGTAACATAGCATGCTTGCCTCTTACCACCAACTCCACCTCCTGTACAATGTCACCCCCCTTTCCCCCTTGTCATTTCTTGCCAAGGCAATTAGTTCAGCTTAACGCTAACTGCTGTGTATAAATATCACAGGTCAACCCCCAGTTTTACGCATTTAGGTGGATTACTCTGCTCTTGACACAGGAGTTCAATTTTGCAGACAGCCTTCACATCTGGGACACACTTCTAAGTGACCCTGAAGGTCCTTTGGTATGATTGCAATTTGACCTCTCTCCCTCTCTCTCTAGATTTTTGCTCGAAGCTTTCTTGCTGGACCAATTATTCCAATTATTATTATTATTATTATTGTTATTATTATTACTATTATTATTTAACTCATTGGGGAATTAAGGGAGGAGATGGGTGTCTATGTTACTTGGAATCGGGTGTGAGTGTCGAATACAGGTATGTGTTCGATACGGGTATGTTCAATTTTTTATAAGTTTTTCATGTATTTAAAGGGTCCTTGGAGGGTCATATCCCCATACCTATGTCCGGATATATGTCGGACACAGGTACTTCAAGAAAAATAAAGAGTCAGAGCAACATAGTGGGTGATGCCTGGTTTGAATCTAAGAGGTGTGTGCCATAAGTTGCTGGTTACTGCCATGTCAAGGGGTGGTTGGCCATACCTCTAGGTTTACTTTGGGGATAAGGCAGCGAGGACATGAACTTTCGTCATGTGATTTATTACGTGATCCAACTTATGCAGTTATATTATGCATTTGTATGGTTAATTTATATATTTAAATTAGGATAAGTTTTTCGGGTATGTATTTATGATGACCATCGCTTGATGGTAGTTGACCATAAGCCTTAAATTTGAAGTGTTAGCTCTGATAAATGGTTCTAGTCATTTGGGATGATTTTACAGTCTTTTTTCTGCCTTCTTTGAAATTTGTTTGAATGTTGTTGGGCTGATGGCTATACAAATTGTACCTAATTTGGTAATTGGATTCTTGCCTTTTTAAATGTATGCTACCTCAGGTTTGCATTGATTTAAACTATGTTACTCAGACTAGGGTGTGAGTGTCGGATACGGGTATGTGTCCGACACGAATATGTTCAATTTTTTATAAGTTTTTCTATGTATTTGGAGGGTCCTTGGAGGATCATATCCTCATACCCATGTCCGAATATGTGTCGGACATGTGTACTTCAAGAAAAATAAAGAGTCGGAGCAACATACATTGATCAAATACACATGATTACAGAAGCTTGGGGATGTTTACCAGTTCTTCTAAATCAAACATACATGTATTTGCAGGAGACATTGCTTCGGGTATGCTGTGCGATGCTGATTCTCATTCGCAGGCGCTTGCTAGCAGGGGATTTTACTTCTAATCTTAAGCTACTCCAACACTATCCCTCATCAAATATCAGTCATTTGCTCTATGTTGCAAACAAGTTGCGCCCACAAGGCTCAGGCTAAAGCTTATCAACCACACGTTTGTCTCTTTTCATCTGTCCCCCCTCAACCCTTTTCCTAGACCTGACAATCCGTGTATTCGTATCGTATTCGTGTATTTTCTCGTGTCATAATCGTGTTTAAAGTGTTTTATATTTATATAAATTTTGACGTGTTAATAATTTGCTTTGTTACTCGGACTCGGGTGTGAGTGTCGGATACAGGTATGTGTCCGACACGGGTATGTTCAATTTTTTCTAAGTTTTTCAATGTCTTTGGAGGGTCATATCTCCATACCCATGTTCGAATATGCGTCGGACACGGGTACTTCAAGTAAAATGAAGAGTCGAAGCAACATAGATAATTTGTATTATACAGATTTTGACATGTTCGTGTATTCGTGTAGTGTCCGTGTTTCTTTTTCGTGTCGTATCGTATCGTATTTTAGTTATTTTTCCATGTGTCCAATATTGTCAAAGTTTAGCTTTTCCTTTGGTTTCAGAAAATACTAGTGCTTGTAAATTTTTGGGTGTAAATTGGTTGGGAGTAACAGCTAACATGCAAGGAGAACATTTCTCTCAAATTTCTGTTTCATTAAATTATTATGTTGAAGTAAAGTTATGTAGTATTTTGTTTTATTCAGGATTTGATTTTGCAGTGAAAGATTTTGTTTATGAAGCATTGCTTTTACTTCTTATTTTGAGTCAGTGGTGGAATATAATGCACATTATTGTGTTATTTTTGGACATCGTTTGTTGGTTGGTTGTCTCTTTTGCTTTGATTTGTTTTGCTCTTATGTTTTCATGAAACTTTGTGGTTAAACAATTTTATAAAAATGTTATTTAGTACAAGTTTAATGTATGAAACTAAGTCTAGAATGATAAAAACTCGATTAGTCCAACTGATTTCGCATCGATCCGTTTCGAGTGGAAAGTTATTTTTATAAAAAGTGAGGACTGATTTCGCATCAATCCGTTTCGAGTGGGAAGTTATTTTTATAAAAAGTGAGGATCCGGTGAAGTGAGAAGATTTTGATAAATGTTTGTTTTGTATTGTTTTGTCGTTTGAAATTATTATTTTACTTTTTCAATATTTTAGATATGTATTTTAATATTTTATATATGTATATTATATATATTAAAATTATGTTTATGAATAAATTATAATAATATTTTTTTATAATATTAAATTAAAAATAATTAATAAAAAAAAGTGAAGTGGGTGAAATGATTATAAATGCAATCGATTTTTATGAAGTTCAGAGTTTTTAACATTCATACAAAAACAGAACAATTTCACGTTATTAATCACCTTCTATTGTCATTCCTAACATCATAAATTCAGTCTCAAAACTAGCAAAAGAAAGCTCACAGTAAAATTGCGATGAAGAGGATAGCCACCATTAATTCTCCTTCTTTTGCTGGTAATTATTTTCTCTTTTCAGTTTCTCCAACTCCCAAGAATGATAATCTATTTCTGATGTTGTTGATGGTGATGAAAATGTTCTAAACCCACCCATCTGGAGAAATTGGTCATAGATAAGTGTAAATCAATTCAAGAATCCTTCAAGCTTCATTTTTTAAATACAAATAGTTTAAAATATACAATCTTCAAATTTCAAATATATAATAATTAATTCATTAACATATACTTTTTTCTTTCTAAATTATATATAAGTTGGACGATTTGATGAAATAGATTGTGTTTAACGGAACTACTACTATACCCATGGTGTTAATTAAACAAACCGACCTTAGCTCAGTTGGTAGAGCGGAGGACTGTAGTTGGTTAAAGCTTACAGCTAATCCTTAGGTCGCTGGTTCGAATCCGGCAGGTCGGAAATTAATTTTTCATATTTTTAATTTTTTTTTTTTTGTTTAAAATCTTTTCAATTTTTTATTTTATTGTTTTCTCAAAACAGATGGAAGATTTCATCATGAATACAATTTTTTTTTTTTTTTTTTCATTAGCAGCAAAGCAAGCATTCAGTCAAAGCAACAACGCCAAATCCAACTTTTCTCAAGTATAGCAGGAAAACTGGGACCAAAAGGAAAAGCATGGAGGAGGTGGTGGCGGCAGGTGGAAGTTTGTAAGTTTATCCGATGAATCAAATCGACCACTCAATGAAATGGAAAAAATGTATGTAAGACGAGAAACACCACGCCGCTGACAAAGGATTCTGCTATGATGGTTAAAGCCTTTGTGTTTGCATCGCGTACAGATTGTGTGTGGTTCTTCACAACGTAAGTGTGCCTGCATCTGCATGGTTTAGAGTCTGAGCTGGTTTCATCTTTGTAGATTTTTTATTTTTCTTGAACTACGTGTTCGATACTCGTATCCGACGTATATCCGGACATAGATATAGGGATATGATCCTTCAAGGACCCTCCAAATACATGAAAATCTTGGAAATTTTTTAATATATCCGTGTGCAACACTCATATCCGAATTCGAGTAACATAATTTTTGGATTTTCTTGAAGTATCCATGTCTGACATCTGTATCCGACGTATATTCGGAAATGGGTATGCAGATATGATCCTTCAAGGACCCTCCAAATACATGAAAATCTTGGAAAAAATTGAATATACCCGTATCTGATATTCACACTCGAGTCCGAGTAACATAACTTTTGGATTTTCTTGAAGTATCCGTGTCCGACATTTGTATCCGATGTATATCCAGATACGAGTACGAGGATATGACCCTACAAATACATGAAAATCTTTATAAAAAAAATGAACATACTCACGTCCGATTTTCACATCAAAATTCAAGTAACATTGCTTTTGGAAGCAAATATACGAGGGCTATGAGCTCTTTAAGCTAATTTTGAAGTTTCAGTTTTGAGACGTGGTTCTGAGTTATTAGTCTGCTGACCATGTTTGGCATAGGGTATTTCAGTTCCAGGATATGAAAATCTGCTCTCCTGAACCTTTCTATGGCATCATTTCCATTAATTACTTCTTACAATGTAACCTTGGACTCAATTTGATTGTTTGAGAATAATTCCTTGTTTTAAGCATTCTCCAGTCATCAATCAATAAATAGTATCATTTTATGTGCCTTATGGGATTATAAAACAAGAGGTCCAATCTCCCATGTAGTCGTGTCCATCGACCGGTTCGAGTCGGATTAGATCCAAATAACAAAATTTTGCTTTGTCTTAATTTGGCTCAAATCCAATCCAATCCAATTCGAAAATTTATTTTATTATTTTAAATTATTTTTATATTAATATTTATAATTAAATTTAAATAATAATTCAAATCGAATTGAGTCAACTCAAATTATAAAAAAACCTATTTTATGTCTTGTCTAATTGAGTTTATTAGATCGGATAAATAATTCAACCCATAAACAGATTTATTCTTACCAGAGCCAATGAAAAATGTGATTTCCCTTTGCCTTGAAATCACAAAACAAGGAGAAACATTTAGGGTAAATTAGAAAAATATCCTATCAAAAATTCAATAATTGTTAAATGGTCTAACAAGGAAAAATTATTTGAAAAAGAGAAATTAAAAAATTAAAAATTGTTAGGAAGAAAATTGTAAAGACAAAATTACCCTTTTTTGAAAAAATATTTTCTTTCCCTTTTTCTCTTATTTTTAATTTTCTTTTTTAATTAAAAATTATTTTTTTTCTAAAAATAATTTGTTTTAATTTCAACAAAAATAAATATTTTAATATTTTTTTTTTATTAAATTTTTTTAAAAAATAATAAAAATAATATTTTTGAAATTAAATTTTTTCTTTTTTTAAAATTTTTTATTAATAAATATTTAAATATTTTATTTTTTAAATTAATTTATTTATCTTTTAATTAAAAATTAAATTAAAAAAAAAAAGAAAAAAAAAAGTTTTCATGAAAGATAATTTTGTCTTTATAATTTTCTTTTTAATAATTTTTTATTTATTTTTTTTCAAATGATTTTTTTTTTCATTAAACAATTTAACAATTATTGTATTATGGATGATATGTTTTTCAAATTTACCAAGTATCTATAAGCAGGCCATACCCAAAGGAGAATATGTTCATTACTTTAAACAAGCTACGCTGCAAAAGTGAAAATGTCTAAAGCCTAGCTCAAGCAAAACAAAATTCAAGAAACAAGAAAGAGTAGGGATAGACAATGGATAAATAATCCAATATCCATTTACATATTTAGTTCTTGTTTAATTTTATTTTTTTTTTTAAAATAATGTAATAAATTCGGACATTTAACAAATTCGAATATTCGAAAATATTGCTTTTTAAATCGGATATGAATTCGGATAATCATATTCAAATAAAAAACGGATTCAAATTTCGAATCAATTAAACAAATTCAAATTCCAAAATTTAAAAAATTAAAAAATTAAAGATATTCGATTCATTGTTTTCTTCCAGAGAGGCTTTCATAAAATCTCGAGACACAATTGCTGCAACCTGCAAAGATGAAGTGATGGGAAAATCCCACACAAGAATGCCACAAAATCTTCAATTGTCAAAAAGTAATCAGTTTATCTCATTAAACATGCAGCTATAACATAATAAAGGGCTTGCGAACATGATAACATCGTTTACATCAGTGTTGTCAAGGGCGCAAGATGCACTCTAGGGGCTAGAACCCTTGTATTGCCTTAGGCGCAAGGCGCAAAAAAAGCGCTCGCCTGAGTGAAGTAAGGCGCAATATTTATATGTGTGTCTATGTATGTATATATATATATATATATATATATATAATAAGCTTAAGATATATAATTATAATAATAAACTCTAAAGAGTGGTCTAGTTTATCTATAAAAACATGCAATTTATTTTTTGCCCAATAGGCATGATTTCCTTATGGTCCCATATCTGTTGTTGAATACTCAAATATTGAGAAGTGGAGAGTTTGATATTATCTCCTTTCTTACTAGTAAAGGTACATCTAATGAAAAAAGTTAAAATTAAAGAAATTAAAGAGAACTTCAATCAGGCGAGTTTTTTTTACGCCTATCGCCTTACAAAAAAGCGCGCCTAGGCGCACCAGGCGTGCGCCTGATCAAATGAGCCTCGCCCGAAAGGGTATGAGGCGCTTTTGTTATCTAACGCTAAGGCGCAAGGCGTAGGCGCGCCTAGACGCACGCCTTGACAACACTGGTTGGTTTACATTTCTTCCATTTGAACACCAAAAACAAAAAACTCCATAAGATGCAGAAGCGGATCGATGTTCAGTGGCATTTTTCTTTGGGATAGTGATATTGATTGCCCTTTTAACACATATTCGGATATGAATCTAGATGTATGACCTTCTAAATATATGAAAAACTTTTTAAAAAAATTTGAATATACCCGTATCGAACATATCCATATCCGACGCTCACTCCTAAGTCCGAATAATAATAACATAGCCTTTAACTATAGCAAACAAATTTAATTCACCTCTAAACAAATACTTTGGTCAGTAGCTTCCTTCTCTTCATTCTTAAGACAGTGATGAACTTAATCAAACTCCAAGAATCAAAGATGTGAACCATTTAAATTTGCAACAACCACATTCGGTCTTGGTCCATACCTGTCACAACCAGGCATCAAAGCATCAAATATACCTTCGGCCGCATAACAACCGATTAAACTTATCCGATTACATGTAAGGTATTGCAAGAGAACCCTAAGTTACTCCGACTCTTCATTTTTCCTGAAGTACCCGTGTCTGACACATATTCGGACAAAGGTATAAGATGACAATGGAGCGGAGCGGGGCGGGGGTGGTTTTGTCTTATCCACCTCTGCCCCACTTTTGCATGGATGTTGAAAATATCCACCTCCATGGATGTCGGTTACATCCATAACCGCTCCACGGTGCTCTACTCCGCTACTCAAATTTTATTAAATATTTTCAACTTAATATTATAAAAAATTATATTATAATTTATTCATGAACATAATTTTAATATATAATTTTTTTTAATATACATATATATACTAAAAGTATATGTATAAAATATTAATATCTATATGATTTTAGTATATATATCTAATATATATACTAAAAATATAAGAGAAAATATAAAAATATTTTAAGGGGTAAGATAGTAATTTCAAAAGTCGGAGCGAGGCGAAGCAGAGCAAGCATTTACCAAAACCACCCCGCTCCACCCCTCTCCCGCTTTTCAAAAAAAAAAAAAAACCTTTCCATTCGGAGCGGATCGATGCGAAATCCATCAGTCGGATCGGGTTTTGCCATCCCTAGGTATAGGAGTATGATCCTCTAAATATATGAAAAAACTTCGAAAAAATTAAACATACTCGTGTCGAACACATACCCGCATCCGACATTCACCCCCGAGTCCGAGTAACATAGAAAGAACCAACTAGAGATAGAAGTAAGAATAAGATGATACTCCAAATTTAAGCAAAATGTATGCCTACTCAAAACTCAAACAATTTGACAGCATACCAGCATCACTGGGCAGTCAGCTGAGCACTTTTAGTGTTCCAAAAATTTGATCTTCTCAAGACAATTCTGCATGTGCTGGGTAACATCGGCTGAGAGGCGTGCTCCAACCATAAGCTTGTACTGCTCAAATTTTAACTCATCACACTTCAAGGCAGCATTTTTACAGGCCTTTATACTTCCTAGAAAAAAGAAAAAAAAAAGAAACTATAAATAAAAAATTGATCCTTTTTAGACATTTCAAGAATTTCATACCAAATTATGCACATTGATGAAGTCGTAACTTTGCTTAGAATTACACAAAATATTTCAACATCCACATCATGTAAAACGAGGAGGTAGGCTAAGAAGCACAATTCGATATTTAATCATTCTCCACATTAGACAACCAATACACATAAACTATGTTACTCGGATTCGGATGTGAGTGTCGGACATGAGTATGTGTCCGACACGAGTATGTTCAATTTTTTCTAAGGTTTTCTTGTATTTGAAGGGTCCTTAGAGGATTATATCCCCATACCCAAGTCCGGATATGTGTCGGACATGAGTGTCGGACACGAGTACTTTAAGAAAAATAAAGAGTCACAGCAACATAGCTCATAAAAATCTTCTCATGCTAAAATTTTTTCTTCAACAATTGTTAATCACCGCCCTTATAGTTTAGCAAAAATGAACTTCAAGCTTGGAAGACTTAAATAAAAACACTTCTTTCTAATAACGAATAAGCCAACTAAAAGATTACTAACATGCCAAATTTGCTTCATATTTACAATAGTGTTGTTAAAGCGTGCGCCTAGGGGTTGCGCCTTAGCATCAGACAACAAAAGCGCCTCAAACCTGTCGGACGAGGTACATTTGATTAGGCGCACATCTGGTGCGCCTTGACACGCTTTTTTGTAAGAAAGTAGGAATAAAAAAGCTCATCTCATTGAAGTTCTTTTTATCATTAGTTGTACCTTTAATAATAAAAAAGGAGACAATATCAAACTATCTACTTCTCAATTATTGAGTATTCAACAACAAACACAAGATCATAAAGAACTCATGCATATTGACCAACAAAAGAATAAGAAAATTTTGCATGCTTTGTAGGATAAACTGAACCAATTTTTAGAGTCTATTATCAGAATTAACACAGACATACATACAAAAACATACACATATACATATTGCGTCTTACTTTACTTAGACAAGTGCTTTTTTTGCATCTTATGCCTCAGGCAATATAATTAGGGGTGTTCAAACGGTTGGTTCAATTAATAAGGGAACCGAAATTCTATTAACCGAACTAACCGATTTTTTATTTATCTTAACCGTTAACTGAACCAAATAGGAAGAGATTTAAATTAAACGAACCGAATAGAAAGAGATGTAGATTAATAACATAACCGAAATTCCATAATAATATATCCAACAAACAAAAATCCAAAAGCAAAGCATAGTAAAGCTATATGGTTAAGTATTCCGGTTAATATGGTTAATTCGGTTATTTTTGCTTAACCGATAACCGAACCAAATTAAATTTTTTTTGGTTAACCAATTAACCGAACCGAATTATATTTCGGTTGGTTAATTTGGTTAAAACCGAATAATGAACACCGCTAAATATAATGATTCTAGCACTTAGAGTGCGCTTTACGCCCTTGACAACATTGATTCAAAACTTACCACTAAGATCCAGTAAGTTAAATAGCACAGGGCAATTCCCAATACTCCTAACGGTGCTTATTGCAGACCAAATCTTTTGGTATTCCTCTCTTGAAGCTCTGATAACACACAACTTTGTAATGGGATTGACGTATTTAACTGCAAGCATAATCAAAACAAGGAGTCAAAAGATCATTAGAAGCTATGTTACTCAGACTCCTCATTTTTCCTGAAAGTTTTCGTGTCCTACACATTCGGACAAAGGCATGGGTGTATGATTCTCCAAATATATAAAAAACTTTATAAAAAAAAATTGAATATACTCGTGTCGGACACATAATAGTATTCGACATTTACCCCTAAATCCGAGTAATATAGATTAGAAAGCAAGAAACTTCCATTCAGCAATCAAAGGAAAAACAAACTAAAAGAACAGGCACCATGGTTTACATTATACCTTGAAATGATCCAAGCGTAGAAGCAAGACCACATTCACCAAAGTTGACAAGAATGCTATCCTTGATTGCTTTTGAGATGTTAAATTGGGTAATTACAATGGGGTCATCTCCCAAATTTCCTTTATTTGGGTCCAAAAATACCTCCATTACCATGTACCTGTTCTTAAATCCCACCATTCTCTTTTACCTGCTTTATAACAAACAATCTCATCAAATGACTTCATCTATAAAGCACAAACACTCTGTCATGATAGTGTCCAAATGTCGGACACGTATCTGACAACACGGATATGTCAAAAAATAAAAATAAAATCGGACACGATTAAAATATATTCAAAATCAGATATTAAAATAGCGATGAAGTAGCGGTGTCGTCGCCGCTATTTGGCGTGGGCGGTCAATTAAAAGTGTTTGTGGAAAAAAATCACATAAAAAAACGGCCAATAGCAGTTGCGAATAACGCCGTAACGGAAAATAGCGGCCATAGCAGATCGTTATTTCCGTTACCCCCGTTTCTCGTTCAAAGACTATCGGACAAAAACTTAAAATACTCAAGAAACAAACTTTAGCCACAGTCGATGGAAGACAGAACAGAACAGAACTGAGGGTTGAAACCTTGAATGAAGGCAGGAGGAGCCAAAACAGGACTGAGATTGACTGTAGTAGCGGCGACGGCGACTGTAGAAAACGAGAAAGGAGTAGAAGAAGAAAGAGAGTAGGGTTTTTAACAAGCTTTTATTGTGGTGCCCGAAACGGTACCGTGGAGAATTTTAATGTAATTCTAACGGATCATGTTTCAAAAGGCCCATATTTTCTTTTAAAAAATATAGTAAAGGTTGAATTTGTTATGAGATTTATTAATCTTTTATTTTCAATTTAGATAATATTTTTTTTAATATTTGTACTAAAATAAAAAATCAAATTAAAAAAATTTATCATCCGGAATTCCTGATCAAACGCGGACTTTCATTAGTTAGAAGTCTGAATAAAAGTATAAAAAGTTTATAATAAAAAGTTGATAAAATTTAAAGGTTTTTTATTATTTTAACAAAAAGGAAATTATGAAAAATCCAAATAAAGCCTCGCAATAAATACCCAAAGACAACACTTTTAAACCCTCCCTTAAACCTTACTTCCTTCTTTCCCTTCAAGATGCGCGGGCGCCACCACGGCTACCGTCCCTTCCGCCCCCCTGGCAGCCATCCTCCATCTCAGCAACCATTTGAACCTCTAAATCCGAATTTTTCCTTCCAAGACCCCAACGTTCTCCAATTCCTCCAAGCCCTTACAACCCCAATCCAACCAAACTTTCCTCTGCAACAAAACCCAAATAATTTCTTCTTCCAAAACCCCAATAATTATTCCCTTCCCCAAAACCCTAACATCCCTACCCAACAACAACAGGTATTCTATAACCCCAGCAGTAGCCAAAGTCAGCCTCAGAACCAGGAAGGCACCGCCGCCTCTGGCCAAGTCCCGAAGGAGGTTCAGGAAAGAGCAGACCAGGCCGTGAAGCAGGCGTGGCGAGAGCTTATTGCATCCGGGAAGAGTGTTACGGCATGGAAAATATCGGAAGCAGCCCTGGTTGTCCTGCAGGCTGACTCATGGAGCTCGTTGGGATTGGATATGCAGGGGATTCCTTCTCTTCAAAAGCTTATGACCATTGAAGGAAGGGTAATTATAGTACACAGATTATATATTTTTTATCTGCATATTTTTTTTTTATTTTGCAAATTTACTGGCTATATGGATGTTGAAATCCTTGAGGTAGACTACGGACAATTGGATGCTTTTTCTTCTTTCTTTTTTTTTGCTCAAAAAGCTTTGTTTTTTAGAAGATGAGGGTTGTTGCTTTTGCTGCTTGCTTCTTTTTTTTTCTTCCTTTTTGGAAGATAGAAATAGAAAGTATGTTTAAATCAGAAAGCAAATAATACTTCTGAAGAATCAAAAGATAAGATGTTAATATTCTTTGGAGAATGAAATTCATGATTTTATTTTTTATTTTTTTTCATATAAAAACAGTTTTTTTTTTTTTTTCATTTTTAATCGATTAAGATTTTGATTTTTACAATTTTCTTTTACTCTAATAGCAAGCAACAAGCAATTGTAGAAAAGTAAGCAGAAAAAATGACAATTAAACAAAGCCTTAAAGGAGGAGTAAGATTTATTTTTTAACTTCTGAGAGTTGAAGATATATTATTACAGAAAGTTGGAATTGCATGGAATTATAAACTTTGATAACAAAAAGTTTGTTAGTTTTCCTTTTGGGGGAGAAGGGAACATGCAGTGCATATCTCTCTAGCCACATTGAAAGGAGCTTTTAACGCATAGCAGAGAAATTGAAATTTCTACTGCCCATTTTATATCGATGCAGGATGCCAAATGAAGACCAAATTATTATTTCCTTCATTCTTTTTTTCTTAATTTCTCGCTTTCTTCTCTGTCTATTTTTTAGGTAAATGCATTTATTCAATGTTTTGTTGGAGTACGGAGAATTACTACATTGTATGAGTTGGAGATGGCAATATGTGAGAATGAGGGTGTTAGGACATATAATCAGCTGGAGCTTGGCCCTTTGCTCCGTCATCCGCTTGTCTTGCGTTACTTTTCACTAAACTCCAATAGTACGGAAGTTTTTAAAATAACAAGTGAGGACATAATTGCTCACCTACATGAATACATGGACAATCATAAAAATCAAGAAATTCTTATTGATGAATTTCTGGATTTTGTTGCCGACAAGCAAGCTGTCACGAGCAAGGAAAAGCTTGGCGTGCGTATTCGGAGCTTGACGTATGTATTCCATATCTTTCTACTAACTTTAAGTAGGAAAAGTCTCATGCACTGATAGAAACCAATGCCTTGAGAACTGCATAAAACGGTTTCCAAAAAACATGGCTTATTTTGATTTTGGTATTTGCTTTCAGGGATGTATCATGGTTTTGTCACAAATCAGTGTATACTGCTTATAGATTACTACCTCCGATGTCTTGGTTGTTGGTTCAAAGGCACATTTTAGATAATTATGACCTGGTAAAAATTTCATTAATATAGTATAAAATAATTTCTCTCTTAGTCCTTAACAGTAATGGAGTTGGCCTTATGAAATCTTTACACTTTCAAAAGTTTCTTCTTTTGGCATTAAAAGGCATATATTTATATGTTACATACGTTCATGGTTTGTTTTCTTTGCACTTTCTATATGACATCCTATAATTTGGTTATATATTACATAGTTAATTTTCTTGTTACTTTTGTATGATATCCTTTTGGTGATTTGTTACATGGTTTGTTTCTTTGCAGTTTGCAATTTCTATCTTATATCCTATAATTTTGTTCTAAGGCTTAATTGGGTATTGACACCATGCATGTGAACACCTTATCTTTTGCACCATGCATGTCAACACATTATCTTATGAAATCAACTTTTTACTTCCTACTGCTTCTTCTTATAGTGTCATATTGGTAGTAATGATACTTGTATAGATTTGATATCCAATTGAAAGAATCAATATATTCAGTGACCACATCCTAATTTGACAGCAAATCTGATATTATAGTATACTGAAATTGTTACCGTTCTGATCATAGGATGTATACTAGTTTTATTATGAAGGCTGAGAGAGAGAAAGATTTTGCGGTAAAGAAATGCGAAAAACGACTAGAGCTAAAAAAACGTTGCAAGGGTCTGAAGCTAAAAGAACGATATATGAACATATCACAGCAAGTTGAGTCATTTATCTCAGTACACAAAGATTTTTGTGGCAAGCATATACGATTTGATTTATCAAGCTCAGAGGAGGAAGATAGCAATGACTGTGCTCATGAAAACGAAAGGAATGGCAAGGATGAAGGCAATGACTCCAAGTTGCCATCACAAGTTATTAGTAGCTCTGATCGGGTTAATAGTTGTCCTTACCCCTCTGCAACAGAAGAGTTGATAAGGCTTGGGTTGAAAGATGGAATGAATAAACCTTCTCCTGCTACTGGTAGCTCAAGGCACAATGACTGCACTGGGCCATACAAAAGAAAAAGAAAAATTGATAGTCCCAGTCCTTCCATCTCTAGACCATCTAAGCTGAGCAGAAGAGATGAGATCAAGCAAGATGTTATTCCAAATGAAAATGGAAATGAGGCTAAAGAGTTTAGTAATTTAGATGAAGCTGATATTTCGCTCTCTGATAACTCGATGAAGACATTCATCACAACCTGGAAGGAGGCATGTAGGGAGCAGACCATGGCAGAGGTTAGTTCACTCTTTCAAAAAATTTAATGATTTATTTTTGTTTCCCCATCCCAATGCAATTAGTTGTCTCAGAATCTGAAACATTTCAAAAGAATCTGCCCAGATTTATGGTGGGCTAGGATTATGAAATCATGGATTGTAGGTTTAGGGATATGGAAGGAGCTAGGTAGAGTTTAAAACTCAAATAGGGTTTTCACTTGAGGGTGGATCTCAAGGGAGGGCTAAAATGAATTTGAAGCTTAACCTGGGCACTTTGTGATGTTGAAGAATGAGCAATATGATTGTTCGAAGGGAGAGGGCCACTATATGACCTCTCTAATGTGTTTGCTTGATTTGTGTCATAGTGGTCCTTTTATACATGGAACTTTTAATTAGAGATCTCATCAAGTATCTCCTTTTGATCTCTTCAATTTGATAAGTAATTTGATCTACATCTCTTTGCATAAAGTGGACTTGTTATCAACCTTGAAATATTTGTGGATTTAACCTTTTTTTATTATAGAGATTGTCTACATAGATCTTCTGGCCAAGCTATAGAACTTGCCAGTCTATTCTTCTATTCTCATGCTTCTTTGCTGCAAATCTTTAAATTGCAAGTGATGTTGTTGGTTGTAATCAGTCATGGCAGTCTTCATGTCTTCTCAATGTATTGTGCTTACTGGTATTCTCTTTTCATGAAACTTTAGCTGTTCCCTATTAGTTGTGCCGCTTGAAATTAGAATTTTGCTCACCACTCAAGATATATCCCAGAAATCCCTAAAAAAAAAAAAAGTTATGCCCCATGTAGAATATTTATATGCCATGCATTGAGTGTCACTATCCATTTCAGCTTTGTTACTTATTTGCATTTCCCCACTTCTTTCACTTAAATGTATAATCTTAGGATTTCAACTATATATTTAAATACATGAATTCAGGATCAGGAATTTTAATATTTGGGAATAAATTTTGTAATTCTAACTGAAATGGGATACCTAATAGGTTAGAAGTGGAAGTAGCACAAATTGGAGAGGGGGCTTAGGGGGTGGGGAAGGGAGAGAGCTGTGCAAACATTCAGAAAATACTTCTTGAAATTTTGCTAGTACTTGCAAACTTTAGTGTCATTATAGATTTTAGCTTTGTCTACTTCATATTTGTATTTCCTTACTACTTTCACTCTAACACCTCTATGTATGCAGGACATTAAGATTTCAACAATATATTAAAATGATATAATTGTTCATATAAACTTACTGATTGGGTAAGTGCTACAATTTTAATTGAAACAGGATTTGTAGAAAAGCTTAGCGTGCATTTGACATGTGCATGCAGGGGGGGAGGGAGAGAGGAGAAGGAGAGGGAGGGGAAGAAGCTTTGTCTACTTCATATTTGTATTACTTTCTGTTAGACACTTGTACATGCACTCATAGATAGTAGCAGAGAGTTACTTAGATACATACGTACATTGACACTTGCACATAATTCTGATCAACATAGACAAGTAGAAGGGATAAAGAGAGAGCAATACATACGTACATTGACACTTGCATATAATTCTGATTAACATAGACAATGGACAAGTTAGAGACTTAGATCTGACACTTGCAGTGAATTCCAATTTTAGTTTCATATCTTTCTGATTTTACACTGTGCATGTGTGAGGATAGTTGCCTTTTCAATTCTCATGAGTACTTGTATCTTTTTGGGAATGTTAACTGCATGAGGCTGGACATTGAGTTTTTTCTTTTGTTTTAATCACACTGTAATATGATATTCATTTGTTTATTCATAGGTTCTGCAAAGAATGCTTTGCTTTTACAAGTCAGCTCGGAAGAGGAAGAAAATGAAGTCGATGCTTTCTTCTTATCCATTTATTGGGTTACTAAATGTTGCTGTAAGTCTATTGTCATTAGCTGATTGCAATAAGTTGTTTGTGCTAAATTGCTGCAGAATCTAGTAAAAGCTCCTCTCATCCTCACAGTTATCTTTTTCTTTTTTTGCATTTGGTAACTTGAAGAGCATGCACATATTGCATAATATTGTTTACTTTCAATTGTATAGTAAATCATACTCCCGTTTTTACCTTTTCCTAGGCAAAATCTCTTTTTTGGTACAGTTGAGGCATTTACCTAGGTGCTAAGTTGCATCAGAACTTAGTAAAAGCTCCTTCAACCCCTTCAGTTGAGAGACACTTACCTTTAATGCCTAGGGTGTGTACATTGAAAGGTAGTTGGCACAAGAAGGCTCAAGTGGTAAAGGTGCACTGGGTTCCGGTAGAAATCTTAGGTTTGAGCTGTAATAGTCTTCATTGTACCAAAAAAGGTATAAAAGTGTGCCTCAATTAAGTGACCCATTTTTTTAATTGTATGAGCTGTATTTTCAATAGACAGAAAAGGTCAATATATGTGTTTTTTTATGAGAACAAGAAAAGGATAACGTTGTCCATATGTAACTTCTTATTGGAGGTGGAAATGTGGGGACCTCATAGCTAGAGTTTAATTGGGTGGGGAGGACTTTTAGTTAATTATGATAATGCTTTAGTTTTATGATACATTAGGCAAACTGTGTCAATTTTCTAAAATGTATATACTTTAGGTTTTTCATATATAAATCAATTCTTGTGCCTTTATTTTGATACGGCTTGTATCTACGATATATTCACCTGGGTAGCGATTGGTATCACTTTTAAGATCACCATAGTGATCTAGTTATCACCACGGTAATTTGATTACTAGTGATCTTAGATTACCATGTTTGGTGTAATCTTATAAATCATTGGTGACCTTAAATCATTATATTTGGTATTGCATAGAGAAAAAATATCACCGAATTTAAACAACACAAAATAACCCTATTATTAATAATAAGTTATTTAAAAGAAAGCAAAAAAAGTTTCAATTCTTATTGAATGAGCAATTTGTAAAATAAGAATTCATTGTTCTATAGAAAATTATAAGGTATGAACCAGTTCTAATGATTGACATGTTCACATTTAAGGGTCACATAAGTTGTCTTGTATAAAATGATTAAAAAGTGGAGATTTGCTTATAAAAACTAAAAATTTGGAGAGAAACACATTTTGGTGGGCACCACTTCGAGGGTAAATTTGCCCTAAAATGATTTTGAAGATCACTCTTCCTCATGATAAAACTTTCTCACCTTTTGGATGGATTTAAATTACCCCGTAAGGTAGTGATCCAATCACTCTAGGTGATCTAAGATCATTGCCACGTAGGATTCCTAAGTTATTGCCAAATACGGTGATTAGATCACTCTCGATTTTAGATCACCCCATACCAAACGCCACCTTGGCCGAGTCTCTTCTTTGTGCCTTGCTTCTTAGGTGGTACAACAGTCCTAGCACCTTCAGTATGCCAATGACTGCACTGGCTTTTCCAGTCTATTTTATGTATTCCTATCTGCTAGGTATGCTTATCGTGACAAGTTATTTTGAGATCTAAGATTTTGTTAAAACTTTTTTTTTTTCAATATTACAGGTGACATCTATCAGAAAAGGAATGTGGGATAGCATCTATGATACTATTCAAGCTGTGAGACAATTTGAATTAACTAACACATCTGATAATTATTCTGAACACGAAAGCATTGACGTTGAACCAAGTGAGAAGGATGCATTGATCCCCACAAACATACATTGTAAGTAGTCTTTGCTTTACTGATGCTATTGCAAAAAAAATGTTCTAGTATGATTTCATGGTTTTTGTTTCTTCCTTCTTTATGAAATAAAATTAAATGGTTAAGATTTTTTTTTCTCCTTGTGATTTCTACTAAAAATGAGCCCTTTTCATTTGTGTTTGTCTATGGATTGGGCTGGGTGGATGAGTTCCTTGGTGATTCTTGAGTTGTTATTATTAGTTAAACTAATTTTTGTTTGTAGCAGTATTTTATTAATTCTGTTTTTCTAGAAATGGACCTAATTGATGATTGGGTTGTATCTGAAATTATCAGCTCTTTATTTAGGTTAGGTGGGATTTGTTTTCCCATGGGCTTAAAACCAGGGTTGTGAAGCTTATATATAGGTTTTATTATGCTTGGAGGATAGATTTTGATAATTGAACAACTTTGATATTGGGAATTATTGAATATTGTTATTTTGGAGTATTTGTTCTACATCAAGTGTTATCAGAGCAAAGGAATGACCCCGAGCCCTTGGAACTTTTGCATGTGAACAGTGGTGAAGCGTGACTCTCTGCGCAGGGGCTTCCTAGTGTGGGAAGGTACCCTTTATTGCCCCTAGACTTGATTCTACGCCAAGCACTCGACCGAGTAGGCAGGGTATCTCGTTATGCCCAGCGCCCAGAGAGTAGGCAGGGTAGACTGGTGATAAATGACCGGGTGGTGGCCACGTCAAGCGTGACAGTTTGCATCCAAGCTGGGTTTCCGATCCTGGGACCTGTGGGTTTGGAACCTTTTTAGTAGCATTTTGGATTTTTTTTTTCTTCCTGAAAGTCTAATTGTCAGTTTTGCTTCAGTAAGAACTGTGAGTAACCAGCTTCATTGAATCATTGTTTACTGCTTGAGGTTTTGTGGTCACCAGTATTTGATTTGTTAGGGTGGCATGGTTGATTCTCGGTTTATTGGTTGGTTGGTTACATAAATAAACAGAAGTTTTGGAGACATGGAACTTGGGGAAGATTAAAGCTTGGTGCCATTTTTTGTGTGGCTAATTTGGAGAGAGTAAATACCAATTTATTGATGTGGTTTTTCCAGAGAGAACGAAATAACCAGATAAATCAATCCCCAAAAATTGCAAGGTTTCTCCCTCTGCATAACTTTCATTTGACCTGCCAAGTCTTAGATTTGTGTGTGTGTCTGAGTAGTAATGCTATGATGCAAGCACCATATGGTAGTCAAATATGTTATCTTTTTTACAACCACCTGTTTTTGTACAAAATTAGCTTGGCGCTTTCATTATTCCTCAATCCTTTGGTTCTTCTCTTTAGAAATATATCAGTCGCTTATTTGATATAACTGACTCAATTTACTCTATTTGCAGGTGTGACAGCGGAAGATGTTATCAAGAAAATTAATGCTTATTTTAAGCTTAATCATGAAATTCATGTTGCTAAATCACTTCAAGAGAAAAAGTTAATTTTGCTGAGGAAGCTGTTTAACTGTGAGTCTTGGCTGGCTGAGCAATGTTATGTTAAGGACTTCAAGTCCCTTGGTCATGGAGAGTTCTTCATGTTCCTAGAAAGACATGCTTCTTTATTACCTATTGAATTTCAGAAACTCTTGGCTGCTGAAATATGTGAAAAGTCTCCTTTAGAGGTTTCCATTCTCCAGCATCTGTTGATTGTTTTCATATCACAAGCTTCATATAATTTACAGGACAATCAAATTATTACCAAGGAGGTTATTTATGCATTGCTCATGAAGCAATTTCCATTGTTCAATTTCAAAGTTAAGGAAAATGGTTCTATGGAAGATTTTCTGGAAGTTGTGGAGAAGTCTAAGAATGATATAAGTTCCAAATGTGTCATATTTTCAGCATCATTGTTGGGAATGTGCCATAATGGTGATTCATTGGCCTTTGATGAGAACTATTCATCAGAAACTTCTGTCCAGAATGTTAGGATGGTTAAATCAGTTGCTTCCAAGGATGCAATGGCTGTTTTGCTTAGGGCCCCAATGTTGTCAGATTTATATTCTTGGTCACACTGGGATGTTTTATTTGCTCCTTCTCTTGGTTCTCTTATAGTGTGGTTGTTGAGTGAAGTCGGTGCAAAAGAGTTGTTGTGCTTGGTGACAAAAGATGGGAAAGTTATTCGGATTGATCATTCAGCCACTATGGATTCATTTTTGGAAGCTGCTCTTAAGGGATCTGCCTTTGAAACTTCTTTGATGCTGCTGTCTTTGTGTTCTCTAACTGGGGGAATAAAGCACCTTCCCTTAGCCCTTCTTAAACACCATGCACACATGGCTTTTGAAGTCCTTTTGAAGAACCATATTGAGAACATTGAAGTAGATGATTATCAGAACTCTATCATGAATGGAAAAGCATTATTTAGGCCAAAATTGCTGGAAGATGTTTCTATTGGCAATTTGGGTAGTGGATTACAGACGAACTTGGTCAAAATGAAGAAAGCTGCATCTCATGCTTCAAGGTTTTTCCTTGATTGTCTATGTTATATACCTTCAGAATTCCGTGGTTGTGCAGCTGATATATTACTTCATGGGCTGCGAGCAGTAATTAAAGATTGCCCTTCAGCTATTTTGAGTGAATGCAACGAACTGAGACAGCGTGTTATGCTACATGAAATAGGCTTTTCACTTGGCATAGTGGAGTGGATACAGGATTATCACGTATTTTGTTCTACTGATATGAGTAACATGTTTCTGTCCTGTGAGGGATTAGGAATGAAAACTGGTACGTCTGAGTTAAAAACAAGGTCAAACTATATGCAAAATGCAACAGATAGGCTTTCCTATGCTGAGAAAGAAATGATAGTATCTGATAGGACAGACAAGCAACCCGAAGTGTGTGATATGATTAGTGGTGAAGAAGTTTCTGCTGAGAGAATGGGCAACAAGAACAGAAAACAATCATCTGAAGTTGATGAACAGACAGATGCGACCTTGGTTATTGAGTCAATCAGGCGAGATGAGTTCGGTCTGGATCCAAATCTTTCAGATGTGGAGAGTAGCATGTTGAAGAAGCAACATGCTCGCTTGGGGAGAGCACTTCATTGTCTTTCTCAGGAGTTATACTCTCAGGACTCACATTTTCTTCTTGAGCTTGTAAGTTTGAATTTCGTTTTTTACTTGTGCAAATTAGGACAAATTTATGTTCAAATATTTCATCTTATTCCTGAAGGTCTTTATTATTTTCCATGAGGTCAACCAAGGAGGTTGTTTTTTAGCTTTTTTAGATTGCAAGGAAGTTTTTGCTTTTTTTTATTGATTAATCTGTGCACATTCCTCCTGTGATCTTCCTTGCTGTTACTGTGGGCCCACTGGAGCATCATCATATTTTGTGTATGTCAGTTTAATATTTTAAATACACAAGGTTGTTGAACTTGCAAATTTTGCTTGGTTCTTTATCCTTTTTTTTTTTTGAAAAATGCTTACAACACATTGGTTTTTTTTTTTTTTGTCATGTGACGTTTGGTATATTGGTAAATGCAATGTCTGTATGCTTGATTTTGGTACTCCATCCCACAATAGCTGTCCTCTTTGAAAAAGCTTAGGAAGCATTATAACACATACTAATTATAGTTTACGCTTTTCTCTCATAAATAGAGTAGGTTTTTGGTTTTCTTTGCCCCAAGTTGGTAAAATTTTTTGAAGGGTGTTGTTGGAAGTTGGATAATCAGCCTTTGACTTTTTATTGTGGAAAATGTTTTTGGGACATCCAAAAAATAGAAATGAGGACCCTTATTATGGGATAGAGGGAGTATTAAATTTTACTTAACAGCTGCTCTTTAAATGGTGAAGTGTTAACTGCATCTAGCTAAGATTTGTGTTGCTTTAGAATTTGGGACTCTTATTATGAGATAGTGGGAGTATTAAATTTTGCTGAACTGCTGCCACTAAATGGTAAAGTGTTTAACTGCATCTAATTAACTCATGTTGCTTCAGGTTCAAAATGCTGATGATAATGTCTATTCTGAAAACGTGGAACCAACTCTAACTTTTATTCTTCAAGAGTCAGGTATAGTTGTTTTAAATAATGAACAAGGCTTTTCTGCTCAGAACATCAGAGCACTTTGTGATGTTGGAAGCTCGACAAAAAAAGGATATTCTGGCTACATAGGGAAGAAAGGCATTGGCTTCAAATCTGTGTTTCGGGTATAACAACTTATTTTTCAGTTTTTTATTTCATATTATCTCTTATTCTCTGATATATCCTGTTCAAGTAATGTCAGATGTTACCTTGTTTCCATATCTAGAGTAAAAGACATCTAAAGGTGTATGAATAAGAGTTAAATGGTCCGTTGAGTAAAAGTAGGGTTAAGAGGATAGATAGCAATAGGAGTTAAACAAGACAAATATTGTGGTTCCAATCCTTTTGTTCAAATCAATGTTTAGCACCTAGCTTCTTTAAATAGAAAAACTTTAAGCTTCTTTCGGAATTAAGCTTGTCCTTTTTTGTCTTTCATACCCAAAAGTAGAATGAAATTTTCTTTATGGCCAAAATTTCAGTTATTCTATTCTTGAGAATCTAAAAATAGCCACTAGATTGTAAGTCAATGGTTATGGACAATGATTTTCTTTGCATTAAGGTTGAATATACCATTTGTTGCACTGATGAATTATTTACTTTCACTGCATTTGGAAGCATGGTGGGAACCTCTTGCCACTGCACTTCCGAAGGAACCCTTTATAATTACCTTTCTTAAAGATAGATTTGTTATTTTATTTAAGTGTTGTTTCCTTTGTTAGATAATACATTAGATGAAATTATAGTTACCACTTATTAGTAAAGGTGTTAATTTCCTGTGAGTAATAGTTTTATTTTGGACTTGGACTTTCTGGTGGCAGGTCAAGCAAAATTGTGATTTGCTTAGTGTCTTTCTTTTGAAGTCAAAAGTTTCAGTAGGAATATTTGAAGTCAAAATTGTGATTTGCTTAGTAAAGGTGTTAACTAAAAATGGACTTTATTTTGGGAGTATAATACTTGTACAAGTAGGAAGAAGTTCACACTTCATTAGCCCTTTTCTAGTATATCAAATTTATTATTTATAATTCCTCTCTTGCTCTGTTCTATAGTAACCGTTACCTGCTTGTTTGAGAGTCATCCCCTTATGTTAATTCTATCCTCTTAACACTTACCCAATAATTTGAGTAGCCTAACAATGGTTTTTACTACACAACAACAAACTAAACCTATTCCCATTTTTGTCAGATCGACTATATAAATCAATCTGTATCACTGGGCTTTATGCCACACCATATTTGTAGGTAGGAAGCTTACTGAAATTGAGGTGTTTTTTAATAGTTTCCATTCATGACTTCTTTGTCTTTCTCTCCTTCATTTGATATGACTATCCTCCACTTAGTTACTTTTTCTCAGGGGGAATTAGTAAGTCTCCTCTTTATATGTCCAAACCAGTGTTGTCAAGGCATGCGCCTAGGCACGCTTACGCCTTGCGCCTTAGCGTTAGATAAAAAAAGCGCCTCAGACCCTTTCGGGCAAGACGCATTTGATCATGTGCACGCCTGGTGCGTCTAAGCGCACTTTTTTGTAAGGCGATAGGCGTAAAAAAAGCACGCTTGATTGAAGTTCTTTTATCTCTTTTATTTTAACTTTTTTCATTAGTATGTACCTTTACTAGTAAGAAAAGGGATAGTATCAAACTCTCTATCTCTCAATATTTGAGTATTCAACAACAGACATGAGACCATAAGGAAATCATGAATATTGGGCAACAAAAAAATTTGCATTTTTTGTAGATAAACTGGACCAACTTTAGAGTTTATTATCATAATTATATATCTTAAGCTTATTATATATATATACACACACACACACACACACAGACAGACATATATAAAAACACACATATACATATTGCGCCTTACTTCACTCAGGTGAGCGCTTTTTTTTGCGCCTTGCGCCCTTGACAACACTGGTCCAAACCACTTGACCTATGGTTTTCGCATTGTTCTCAATGGATGTGAAGCCACCCTTTCCCTTATGCACTTATTCCTAATCATAATTCCTTGTATGCCTGCACATCCAGCTTAGTATTCTCATCATAGCTACACAATTTTTGGTATATATTAATTCTTAGTTGCCCAATATTCAGCTCATGCTACATTGCCAGTCTCTTATCAATGTCTTGTGAAATTTTACCATAAGTTTCAATGAAATTTTGTGATCACACAACATTGCTTCCAACATCAACTAGCCATGAAAAAAGTTCCATGTTCAAAAATACCTCATTGTTGGCTCTGGGTTGAAAATACTTAATTTAACATCCTTCTGATAATACACAATGATAAGGGCTGCCTGGTTTAAGTTTACCAGTATATCTGTTCAAGCCAGATATTTTCTTGCATTTTTAATAGGGTTATTAGATTTGAATTGCATTTTCTTCAATTAAATCATTGTGTTGTTTAGCATGCCAATCTACAATTCACTTGAAACCTTTTCCTGCATTGTTTGCTAAATGAATCTAAATTGAAAGGTACTTACTGGGTGTATTGTATTAAATATTAATGACTAGCTTCAATGAGTTTTTTTTTGTGTGGTAATTTTGCAGGTTACAGATGCTCCTGAGATTCATTCCAATGGGTTTCATGTCAAGTTTGATATTAGTGATGGTCAGATAGGTTTTGTTTTGCCAACTCTAGTACCTCCTTGTAATGTTGGCTCTTTCAAAATGCTGTTGAGTGGAGAGACTAGTCAGCTGGATAATAAGTGTTGGAACACTTGCATTATACTTCCGTTCAGATCAGTTACATCTAAAGGAAATGATATGAACAATATTATCTCCATGTTTTCAGATCTTCATCCTTCCTTATTACTCTTTCTCCACAGGCTCCAGTGCATGGTGTTTCGGAACATGCTCAATAATTCATTTGTTGTTATGAGAAAAGAAATTGTGGGAAATGGTATTGTAAAGGTTTCATGTGGGATAGATAACATGACATGGTTTGTAGCATCCGAGAAATTGCAGGCTGATATTATTCATCGTGATGTGCAAATGACAGAAATTTCAATAGCATTTACACTGCAGGAGTCCGATTGTGGGTGTTACAGACCATTTCTGGATCAACAACCTGTTTTTGCTTTTCTTCCTTTAAGGACATATGGTCTGAAATTTATTCTTCAAGGTGATTTTGTTCTTCCTTCATCTAGAGAAGAAGTTGATGTAGATAGCCCCTGGAACCAGTGGTTATTGTCAGAGTATCCCAGTTTGTTTGTTTCTGCAGAGAGATCATTTTGTTCTCTCCCCTGTTTCCAGGAAAATCCAGGGAAAGCTGTTACAGTTTACATGAGCTTTGTTCCCCTTGTTGGGGAAGTGCATGGATTTTTTTCCTGCCTTCCTCGAATGATCATTTCTAAGTTACGAATGTCAAACTGCTTAATTTTGGAAGGAGACAAAAATAAATGGGTACCCTCCTGCAAAGTTCTAAGAGGCTGGACTGAATCGGCTCGTAAGCTGTTTCCTGATTCCTTGCTCCATGAGCACCTTGGACTTGGTTATTTGGACAAGGATATAATTTTATCTGATGCATTGGCAAGGGCATTAGGTATACAGGACTATGGTCCTGAAGTTCTAGTCCAAATGATATCCTCTTTGTGTCAAAGGGAAAATGGCGTTAAACCAATGGGCCTAGCTTGGATATCGTCTTGGCTAAATGAGTTTTATACAATCTCATTCCATTCTTCTGGACAGGCATCAATGAATTGTGAAATAGAAACCTTTCTCGTAGATAATCTTAGAAAAATTCCATTTATTCCTCTTTCAGATGGTACCTTTAGCTCTGTTCATGAAGGTACAATTTGGTTACATTCTGATGCCATAAACATTGGGTTTGAAGGGGAGCTTGGACTTGAAGCTTTTCCTACATTGTATGCTAAACTTCGGTTTGTCAGTCCTGCCCTTTTTTCTGAATCAGCTGTCAGTATCTCATACGTAGATTTGACTCTAGTAGGAAACATTACTAGTGTGCTTCATAATATTGGTGTCCAACAGCTCTCTGCACATGAAATCGTAAAGGTACATATTTTGCCAGATATATCTGATGAAAGAATCAACACTAGAGACAAGAATTTGATGATAGATTACCTCTGCTTTGTGATGATTCACTTACAATCTAGCTGCCCCAGTTGTCGTGTTGAGAGGGATTACATTATATCAGAGCTACGAAATAAAGCTTTTATATTAACAAATTATGGCTTTAAAAGACCAGTTGATGTATCAGTTCATTTTAGCAAAGAATTTGATAACCCTCTCAGTATAAATAGGTTGATTAATGATATGGATCTGAAATGGCATGAGGTTGATATCACATATTTGAAGCATCCAGCTTCCAGATTGCTCTCATCTGGACTGAAGAAGTGGAGGGAATTTTTCCTGGAAATTGGTGTCACAGATTTTGTCCAAGTGGTTCAACTTGATAAAAGCTTTGCAGATATGTCTCATACTGTTCTTCAGAGTTTGTTGTCAGATTGGGACTTAATTTCTCCTGGATCAGTTGTCAAGGATTGGGAATCTTATGAGTTAGTTCAGTTGTTATCCCGATTGTCCACAAGTGGCAATCATGAAGGCTGTAAGTACTTGTTGGAGGTTCTTGATGAATTTTGGGATGATTGTTTTAGTGAAAAAGCTACTGGTTGCTGCAATTTTAAATGTGGCGGTGATATTAGACCCTTCAGATCTTCATTTTTGTGCAAGATCTGTGATATCCAGTGGGTGGTTTCTAGCATGGATGATAAGCTTCACTATCCTAAAGAATTGTTCCATGACTGTGATTCAGTGCGTGCAATCCTAGGTGCATTTGCTCCGTATGCTGTTCCAAAGGTTTGTTTGATACTGATTATAATTTGATGATGTCATGAAATTGTTTCTTCTCATTGAACCTTTTCTCTGAGAGTTCAGGAGGTTGTGAGAGTAATGTGCAAAAAAGTGAGAATTTAATCAGGCAGTTCAAAACTTGATATCCACCTTTTTCTTGATTGATATTTAATGTGAAATTTTTCATAGAATGAGCCAAGAGAACAAAGAGGCAACTCAATGTTGTTTTTTTTTTTTCGCTTTCTATGAAATAGTAAGTAAAATTTGGTCTCTTCATAATATAACCAAATGACCTAAATTTTAAAATTATTCAAATTAATTCTTAAGAGTTATAACAGTTTGAAACTTTTTTTCTTCCCTCCAACATAATAATTTTTCTAACTTTAAGTACAATGTTTTGTGTTTCTTTTTAGGTGAGAAATGGAAAGTTAGTAAAGGATATTGGTTTTAAAACTGAAGTTACCCTTGATGATGTCCTCAAGATTCTAAAATTATGGAGATCTGAGAGCCCTTTCAAGGCCAGGTATTACTGCCATTCTGCTATGTTTGAGTCTTTGGCATGGATGCATATTGTTTGATGAAATAAGTTTGGCTAGTTCCAAGACTTCTAAAGTGTCATGGAGTTTTCTAGATTTATAAATTTATATATAATTTATGATTGGATGGTGGATGATGTTTCACTGATCCCTGAACATCTAACCAGTTGGTGGTATTACAGAGCTGTATGTTATGATACAACTAATTGTTGGGAATATAGTCTGTCTTATCTTGATTCTAGCATTATTAAAGACATCCATCAGTTTTCTTTTAATTGAAGTACTAATTTTATCAGAATGATAATCCATGATTTTGACAATGCCCGTAAAGGTTAAACGTGGGAGAAAAACCTTGACAGATACATCTTCCTTTAAAATTGTGTAGGTAGCCTTGGGAAAGGATAAGGAGTTTTCATTTGCAAAATTTGTGATTTTGTTGTGGGTACTTTGGTTGGCAGTTCTGCAATTGTTTCTTGTTTCGGAATTTATTTTTTTTTTTGTATATTTGTGTTTCTTTCAGGGAAAGAAACTGATTTCTTTTTGTTTCTCTTTGGGCTTCACAATTAATTTTCCCTTGTTTCAGAAATTTGTTGCAGAATGTTGTGATATGATTCACTATTGTGAATAATTTTCTTTATAGAAACATAAACCACTTTTCTCATGCTGTTAGTGTAGGGCTCTGCTTATCCAAAAAAAAAAAATTTATAGGGCTCTGAACATCTATTGTATTTGCATTTACCTTTTTCTTCTTCTGCATCTCCAACTGTTTGATTTTTCATATACCACCTCTCATTTGAGTTAAATTGACTTATTTGCATGCCAGCATAGCACAAATGTCCAGATTATACACATTTATTTGGAATGAAGTACATAATTCAAGGCAGAAAATTGTGGAGGAGTTCCATACAGCATCTTCTATATTTGTTCCATACAAATCGGCTTCAAGGCCTGACGATGTGGTATCTGGCTTATTCTTGTCTTCTAAAGAAGTGTATTGGCAAGATTCAACTGGAACCATGGACCAAATGTATAATCATTCTCAGTCTGGCTCATTTGTTGAGAACCAGCGCCCCTTAAACAGAACATTGTCCAATATTTATCCAGGTCTCCATGACTTTTTTGTTAACGAATGCAAAGTGCCTGAGAAACCTTCTTTCTGTGGTTACCTGGATATTTTGCTACAGTTATCAGCACTTACTTTACCTTCACAAGCTGCTAATGCTGTAAGTGACTAAACTTAACAGAGTTTATCTTGTCCCTCATTAGAGCCATGCTATAATCTAATATATTCCTTTCATGGTTAGGTTTTCCAAGTCTTTCTGAAGTGGGCTGATGGACTGAACTCAGGATTACTGAGTGCTGAAGATATAAGTCACATGAAAGAATGTCTTAATAAATCAGAGTATACTGTGCTGCCCACCATACTAGATAAGTGGGTTTCCTTGCACCCTTCTTTTGGTTTAGTGTGCTGGTGTGATGATGAGAAATTAAGGAAGAGGTTTAAGCACTTGGATAATATTGATTTTCTGTACTTTGGCACTCTCAATGATAATGAGAAAGAGTTACTTCAGACTAAAGTGTCTATTCTAATGCGTACCTTCGGGATTCCTGTTCTTTCTGAGGTAAGATATGCTTGAGGGGGTGTGTGTGTGTATTGAAAGCAAGTAGTTAGGATGTTGAAATTTTTACCATTTAAGTGTCTCAATCATATGGCTTAAGCATTTTGTCTGTTTCACTTTTATGTTTAATAACAAGTCATCTGAATTTTTTCTTGGTATATTTGGAATTCTTGTGATTTAATTCCAAATATTATTAGATTTTTTTTCCCTTTTGGATACACCTGTATATAAGATTGTAGATGTGTCTGATTGAACCCATGGAAGCTTCACTATAGTTCAACATTACATTCATGGTGATAATGATGATCTTCATTTAATTTGCAGTACATGCACCATATGCATAGTTGGCATATTTGTTAAGTTTTTTAAAGTTTAAAAGTTAATGATTTTCTTTAACTTATTCAGTTTTGTTGTGATCTACTATGGTTTTTGTTTATTTGTCTATGTCCTTTCTCTTTTCTCCAATGTGTTCTTATTATACAGAGGATTGTTCATGGTTACTTACTGTGGGAAAACAATCCATGATTTTTAGGGATTAGTCAACAATCTCTGATTTTTAGGATAGTTTTATTTGTATTTATTCTGTAATTAGTGAGTTACCTAGAGTAACATTTTTTTACTGTATATAAACAGTGTAATCTGCTCTGCATTCTTTAGAACACACAGAATACAATTATGTATTCAGAATTTTTCTGTCTTTTGTCACTTAACGAACCTTTAGATTCTAAATCCACTTCAGTAGACCAACATATGGCCACAGACACATGTAGTTACTTAAAAATATCCTTAATTGGAAACAAGGGGTTAGCTCAGGTTATTACTAGAAAGTTAGAAGTCAGTAGTAATATCAATTCATGGGCAGTTACCTTTGTATGTATGATGAAAATTGACCTACTGTATGTTTACCGCCTTTGTCTGCCCCTCATGCTTTTGCTTTTACATAGGTTGTTACTCGTGAAGCAATTTACGATGGGCGAGCAGATGGTAGATTCAAAGCTTCCCTTGTGAACTGGGCTCTTCCTTTTGCACAACGCTACTTATACGGTGTTCATCCTGATAATTATATTCGACTCAAGCAATCTGGATTTGATAATATAAATCATTTACAAATCGTTGTCGTTGATAAGCTGTACTACAGGAATGTTATAAAGAGCTGTGGCATTGTGTCCAAGAAGCAATTTGAATGCACCTCTCTTCTGCAGGTATGGAGTGGATTTTTTTGTTTATGTGATCTATAGAGCCTACTGAAATCAAATTCCTTGCAGAATTAATATTGAAATTTGTCTGTAGGATAGCAGCATCCTCCATGGTGTTTTTATTGTTTTATTCTTGGACCTTTTTATTTGATAAATTATCTTTTTTCTTAAAATGTATAAGAATGTGAAGTTCGGTGCTGCGCATGGAAGTAGCATTGACACTAACTGTAATGCTAAAGTATAAAGGGATTATTTTATTGTTCTTGTATGGGCTTGATACATGGCATGCATGTGTTAACATGCATTATGCAAATGCACAGTACAACACGGTGTCCTCACTTTCTCCAGTTATAAAATTGCTCTATGTTGCTCCGATTTTTCATTTTTCTTGAAGTACCCGTGTCCGACGCATTTTCGGACTTGGGTATGGGGATGTGACCCTCCAATGACCCTCCAAATACATGGAAAAATTTAGAAAAAAATTGAATATACCTGTGTCAGACACATATCCGTATCCGACACTCACGCCCGCCCAAGTCCGAGTAACATAGAAATTGTTTATTTGTAGTATAAGCAATGAGTAGTTATTTCTGCACTCTATAGTTCTTTTATGAAATATCTAATTTGTCCATTCATTCATGTCTTTTATTTCAATAAAGTTTATAAAATAAATTTCAGTGGTCAAAACTATAGTGGGATTTCTGTTTACATGAGGATATAGATATTATCTCCATTTTATGCGGTAAATATTAAAACTTTTTATTTGATTTTACAGGATAATATTTTGTACGCCACTCCTGAATCAGATTCTCATGCCTTATATATGGAGTTTTCTCATTTGTTATTTAATGGAACTCCTGATTTGCACTTGGCAAATTTCCTTCACATGGTCACAACCATGGCGAAATCTGGTTCTAATGAAGAACAGACAGATTTTTTCATCTTGAACAGCCAAAAGGTGCCAAAACTTCCTGATGAAGAACCTGTTTGGTCCCTTTCTTCTGCACTGTGCGAGGCGGAGAATAATGAATTTCTCGAGACTAGTTCTGCCACAACAACAGAAAACGAGCAATCCGCTTCGAAGTCCAAGAAAAAGACAGGGATCTACTCGAACTGGCCACCTGTGGATTGGAAAACAGCACCTGGTCTCTGTAAGAGACAGGCACCTATTTCGCAACCTAATGATGGCTCGAAAAGGCATACGTATAACAGTTCTGAGCTCATTGATTCACATACCAGCAGTGATGGTCCGGTTGAGATAGACGCCAATATAGCCATGGGAGACGATATGGAAACAACCTCAACAGTTCTAATTTTGCCAGACTCTGAAAGTATGAATCGCCAGCATGGCAACACTTGCAATCCAGCTGATTCCGGTGTGAGAATCGCATTTGATCCTGTTGATTTAAGTCTAGTGTCGGATGGCCCTCAGCTGGTTTCATTTGAACTTAGCAAGAGAAATCAGCTTAATACCGGATTTGTTTCATCGGAATTTAGCCAGAGAGATCAGCTTCATACTGGCACACCCAGTACAGCACAAGCTTTGCTAACTGGGAAACTGGGTGAGCTTGCAGCTTTCAAATACTTTACCGGCACCTCGGGTAAGACGGTGAAGTGGGTCAATAAAGATTACGAAACTGGGTTACCCTATGATTTAGTGGTAGAAGATGAACGAGGTCATATAGAATACATTGAAGTTAAAGCCACCAGATCTGGAAGGAAAGACTGGTTCAATATATCAATAAGAGAGTGGCAATTTGCTGCTGAAAAAGGTGAGTCTTTCAGCATTGCACATGTTCTTTTATTAAGTGATAAGGAGGCTAAGATCGCGGTATATACGAATCCTATTAAACTTTGCCAGCATGGCAAGCTACAATTGGTCGTTTTGATGCCAAGGGAGCGGACGGATTTTGCTATCGTGTCCTAACTGGCGCCATGTTTTATATGTGATTCTATGGATTAGATTAACAATTTGATCTTTGGAATTACCCTTGGTTGGCTACTTTTGATGCCGAAGAATATGTTGATAGAATGCTGGAATCACCAAATTACAGGCTCATATTTGGCCCGAAATAATCCGACCGAGGTGAGTTGTATGCTAAGGAAGGTACTTTTTTTTGCTGGTGATGAGTAGGGTTTTTCAATAGAACATGGTATCCCCTGGAGGACAAAATCCACATTTCTGAAGAGCTCCTTAATGGGATTTAGATACACCATTTCCAGAATCTCTAACATGATGATAAGTTATGGCATTGATGAACTTTAAAATGTTGTACCGTAGGATATAGTGGTGTATACATGAGCAACATTGAAGAATAAAATTCTTTCATTGTAACCTATTCTCTCTATGTTACTCGGACTCGGATGTAAGTGTTGGATACGCGTTTGTGTCCGATATGGATATGTTAAATTTTTTCTAAGTTTTTTCATGTATTTGGAAGGTTATATTCTCATACCTATATCCGAATATATGTCGGACACAGATATAGGATATAAATATTTTAAAAAAAATAAAAAGTCGGAGCAACATAGTTCTCTCTTATAGTTTCTTGTAAGAGGTATATAGTCTTTATATGCGCAGGTCAGCCAAGCAAGTAAGGAGTAGGTTCGAAAGCCAGTATGATGAGTGAGGTGAGTTAGCACCAATAAGCAGTGATGGTTAGGGCTAAGAAAAAAACCGAGAAAATCGAAAACCGATCCGAACCGTAGTGTTTGGTTCGGTTTTGGCTCGGTTTTTTTTAATTCGGTTAAAATTCAGTTCGGTTATTAGTACGGTTTATTCGGTTCGGTTCGGCTTTCGGTTCATAAGTCCAAAAGCCGCAATTAACCGAACCAAACCGAATTTTATTTTTTAATTGATTTTTTAATTATTTTTTATTTTTATAATATAAAAAGAAATATTTTATTTTTAAATTAGTGAAAAAAATTAAAAATACTAAAAAAAGAAAGATAATTTTTAAAAATTTTAAAAACTAAGATACTTTGATTGTGGAAATAGCATGTTAGGCATAAATAACCTGTTAAAATAGCATGTAATAAAGCCCAAAAGCCCAAAAAAATATGAAAAATCGATAACCGAACCGAATCGAGATACGATGGTTCGGTTATAACCGATCTTTTGACTATTGCAGTTTGGTTTCGGTTATCCATTTGGAAAAATCGAATTTCTCGGTTCGATTTGTAAAACCCGAAATAACCGACCCGAACCGAACCGAACTCACCCCTAGTGATGGTATAGAAACATGGTTAATTTTTATCTTAAAAAGTGCTTTCTATTGAGATTTTGGTTCAAGTATTTGTGCTCTTGAATTTTGCTGTCTTCCATGATTTTGAAGCCAACAGAAGCAAAAGATTTTTGTTTCGCGAAAAATAGTTTGATCAATTGAAAACATTTTTTGGGTCAATGGAAAATGGAAATATATTTTTTTGGAATATGTCTTGCATTTTTTAAAAGCGTAAGTTATTTTTCAAAAGTTGAAACAAAGTAAAAAAAAAAAATCGATCTTTTTTCGAAACAAAACAAAAAAAAAAATCGATCTTATAAAATAAAAGCTAAAATAAAACAAAAAATATCGATCCCTTAAATGTAAGAATAGATATTTTTTATATGAAAAACAGTCCAACAACAAAATATGCATAATCATTCAAATAATAAAAAATATAAAATTTTTTAAAAATAAATTTATTTATCAAAAATTATTTTTTGAAAGCCAATTTTGCAAAACAAACGGATCTAATTTTTTTCTTTCCAGAATTAAGGTTTTTTTTTAAAAAAAAAAAATGGGATAATGTTAGTCTTATTGGCCAATCCTTCATTCAATTTCCATCTCTGTTCTCCCCCCTGCATTTCTGCAGCTATGAAATATCAGCTGATCTCAGGACTTGCTTACTAAAGTGAAGTGTAAAGAGGACTTTCTTTTTCCCCTAAAATGATAATTTGGCTGTCCTATGGCTTAAAATGCTTTGATTTGAAAATTATGATTAAAAGGATTACTCTATTTCATATCAATCGTTAAATGTGTTAAAATTTTAAATATAAATATAATATATATTAAATGTGTCGTGTTTATTATATAAAATTTAAATGTATGATATTATATTTATTATATTATTTTCATATTTATTAAATATGTCTTATTTTCATATATCATGTAGTTTAGATGTTTCAAATTCAATTATTTTTCATGTTTTATTAATTATACATGGATAAAGAATAGTAATGAAAAATAGAAAAAACAGAAAGTTTACAAAATATAGCAAAATGATCGGTATCGTACCGATATCGGTCGTACCAGTCAGTACATACCATTTTTAAGATAAATCGAAAAGGTATCAATCTCGTACCGTTTCGGTTTTTGTACCGGTCCGTACCGATCATACCGGCCTGTATCGATATGTATCGGCCCATACCGGTTGATACAAGATTTTGATTTTTTTTTTTAAAAAATTATAAAAAAATAACTTATTTGATTTTTTAAACAAATTTCAATTTTTTTAATGTCATGATCATTTTTATTTTTTTCATAATTACATTTTAAAATAAAATATGTTCATTAAATTAAGCTATTGAACATGATTAATCATATTTTTTCAATATTTCAATATTTATTTTACTTATTTGATATTTAAAAATTTTAGATATTAAATATTTAAAATTTATATTTGCATAAAAACATATATATGTATATAATGAATGTATATTTATATGTGTATATAATATATATTTTATTAAAAATAAACTATATATATATATATAAATATTTAAAAAAAAATTAATAAATTCAAAATAATAGGTCAAAATATATCGATATTAATACATATCAATACCCCGAAAAAAAAAAAAAATCCAGCCGTAAGATACTTACTACCTTGAAATATAGGCCAGCCAACCTTGCAAACAAAACCCCCCTCCCCTTTCTCTATCAGTCAGCATCCCAACAAAACAGCTATGGCAAACTCTGGTACTTCTTTCAAAACCCTCTCCAAAACCTTCTTCCTCCGCTCATTCTCCACAAAATCATCCCACCACAAAAACCACCAACAAACCCACAAATATTTAGATCCAAACTCCTTCTTGGGCAGTTGGAAAAGCCCCAACGATCCCAAAGACGCCGAGAAGAAACTTGCCCTTTTGCGACGAGACTATGCCAAGCAAGTCAAACATGTTCGCAAGGAATACATCCACGAGATGGAGTTGTTGCGGCTTGAGAAGCTGAGGAAAGAAGAAGCTAGGAAAGAGGCTATTAGAGTTGCTAATGAGGAGCGGAAAAGGCTTAAAGCTGAGGCTGCTAAGGTTAGAGCCCAAGAGCGTATGATTGCTGAAGAAGAGTTTCGACAAGTCCTGGTACTCTTTTACCACTCATACTCCTTTATTTTATTTCTTTTGAATTTTATGATGAATTTTAATCATAAAATAAGAATTGGGTAAATGGAAATAGTTGCAGACGTAGATATTAACAAATTGCAGTTCGAGTTTGGAGTTTGGAAATTGGGATTGGGAGGTTTGTTTAGGTGAAATACGGCCCTAATATTCTTTTCCTTGTAATGCCGGATAAAGAACAAGTACTGCTAATGTTAGCTTGTAGATGCAATAGAGCTATGTTAGTCCGATTCTTCATTTTTCTTGAAGTATTCGTGTCCGACATCCATGTCCGACACATATTCGGACATGAGTAGGGGTACGATCTTTCAAATATATGGAAAAACTTTAAAAAAAAAATTGAGCATATCCGTGTTGGACACATACGTGTATCCGACACTCAACCCCGAGTCCGAGTAACATAGGAATAGAGTTAATTTGCATATGAGAAATTAAAACTTATTGTTACCCTTTATTTGTTAAAGTTGAGTAAGAGAATATCCTAAGCTTATCTTTTTCCATCGAATAGAAGAACTAATGTTATACTAGCATTTAAACTTTGAATGTTGAGAAAAATGGAGAAAAGAAATGGAATTTGGGAGTATTAATGTTCAATATAATAGTTATTCCCTTGAATACCTTGGTAGATATGATTGATTCTTGGTTTACCAAGGCTAGGTGAAAAAACTATTGTGACACTGATGGTAAACACAAGATATTTTAGGACAATAGTTTTGATCTATGTTACCTGGACTCGGGATGAGTATCGGATACGGGTATGCTCAAAGTTTTTTCATATATTTGGAGGATCATATCCCGATACCCATGTTCGAATATTTATTGGACGGAGCATAGATACTTAAGGAAAAATGAAAAGTCCGGGTAACATAGCTTTTGCTTACTATTAAGTTGAGTTTGTATTCAATGGAAGGGTGTTAACTTAGAAACAAAAGACTATGAGTTGCATCGAGATTGGCCATCCATAAATCACTCTAGCCATTGGGATCTAAAAATTTAACCTTCCAAGTTATAAAGACTTGTTGAAGCTGCACTTATAGATTCATGCAAGGCGACGAGTAGTTTCAAATGATAAATTCCAACCCCTGTCTGAAAATTTTTCCCCATAGATGTAGAATTATAGATCATAGATCCTGCCCCTTACTGGGGTTTTTTTGTTTGTGCAATATGTAGCCAACTTAATGCATTCATGTGCTCGGAAGGATTTACATCATTTATTTGAGGAAAGTTGACATTTCAGCTTAAGGAAACTTGCTGGCATAAAGGAAAAGAGATAGAGAGGAGAATTGTAAAATCTGGTACAAATAGCAAAACATTTTTCAAAATGCAATCCTTGTTCTTTAGGGCTTATTAATAATTGGAATATGGTTAATTGTGTGTGGAGTTGGATAGGAACTCGCTTTTTGAAGCATTTCTCATTCTCAATCTTGTAATGCTGAAGTTCATTTCATGACTTATGTAATTGGTTGCTTGATTTGCAGAGCAGTAGTTATGTTTCTTTTTCCCCTTATACTGTGGGGTGTAAGTCCTCTTTCACTGCAGTTGCTGCTATTCTAGGCTATGTTGTTCCGATTCTTCATTTTTCTTCAAGTACTCGTGTCCTACACATATCCGGACATGGGTATGGGGATATGATCCTCCAAGGACCCTCCAAATAAATGGAAATCTTAGAAAAAATTGAACATACCCGTGTCCGACACTCACACCCGAGTCCGAGTAACATAGTTCTAGGGACTGTCAGATCATTTAATTGCATGGAAGTGAAGTCTGTTTACATGTTAAGGACACATTGTCTGCTATCTGTTCAACCTATTTAAATATAACCTCAACTTTGTCTGACCTCATGTTTGTGGCATTATTTCTAATTTTTAATTTGAAACTAAGTTACTTGATCCTGCATTTTTAAGCTCTCTATTTTTTGCTCAAGATTCTATTTCTATGAATGCAGTTGAAAGAAAGAGCAGAAAAGCTTGAAAATTGGAAAATGAAACAAAAGCTACATGAGAATAAGAAGAAAGAGGTGAGTGAGCTACTGCATAGACAAAGTTCCTTGTGGATTGAAGAACATGATTTTGAGAGGAAGATCCTGGAAGCCATGGTAGATACCACATCCCTGTGACTTCCCACCGCTACCGAATTGGTAACTGATTTTGCCCTTTATTTTCAAAGAACATAAAATAAGCAAGATTTTGTCCATTTTACATGAATCTAGGGACTAATGGAAATGTTTGATTACTCTTTTTGTTAAAACTTGCTTGTGTGTGGTTTGTTGGTAATTGCATCATTGAAGAGTTATAGTAGGATACTTTTGGACTACTATTCAAGCATATATATTTTAGTACTTTATTGGCTGAATGCAGTTCAACTGTTCAAGTGAATCTGCCTATCTGTCTCACCCTCATCTTTATTCCCTTCCCCAATATCCTTTACTCCTATGTTTCTCCGACTTTTCATTTTTTCTTGAAGTATCCGTGTCCGACCCATATTCGGACATGGGTATGGAAATATGATCCTCCAAGAACCCTCCAAATACATGGAAATCTTGAAAAAAATTGAACATACCCTATGTTGCTCCGACTCTTCATTTTTCTTGAAGTATCCGTGTCCGACACCCATGTCCGACGCATATCCGGACATGGGTATGGGGATATGATCCTCCAAGGACCTTCCAAATACGTGGAAATCTTAGAAAAAATTGAATATATCCGTGTCAGACACTTGCACCCGAGTCCGAATAACATAGCTTTACTCTTCTTCTTCTTCTACTAAACAGATCAATTTTTGGTCTCAAAACATACTGAGTCCGAGTAACATAGCTTTACTCTTCTTCTTCTTCTACTAAACAGATCAATTTTTGGTCTCAAAACATACTGAGCTAACAACAAGATCCTCTGGTTGCATGCTATCATCTTCAAGTTCTAAATCAAGACATGTCATTGTGTGTTTTGTTGTGATTGCTTGAGTTGCAGGATTCGAGTATTGTTTCCAAATTGTTCTATGATACCTATCTGAATCATTTCTGTAATCAGGATCATCTCTCAGGCTGGCCCATAAGCCCAAATCACTATTCAAAAAATATTAAAATATCAAAAAAATTATTTTTTATATTAATATTTATATATTTTATAATTAAATTTAAATAAAATATTTTTTATTAATAAATAGTAATTCGGGCCGGGTTGGCCCAAATTGAAAAAATGGTTATCCAAGCCCGACTTAATACAGGCCGGGCATGTCGGATCGGGCGAGTAGCCTGGTCCTTGAACAGGTCTAGTGTTAATATTTTTGGTTTCATGTTCTTTCTAGTTTCTAATTACCTACAATGTTATGTAATTTCCTTTCCTGTCTATAATAGTATGCTAGTTCTTTATTGCAAACCAAGTACTACCAGGAACATTTATATATGGCAATCTGTGTATGTGTACTGTGTATCATGTTTTTTCTGTGTAAACCGACTAAACATAACCACAACAAAAATTATTAAATGTTTCAAAATCCTAAACATATATATGATACGTGTATTAAACGTGTCGTATTAATCATGTTAAAACGTGTCATTTCGTGTTTATTGCATTGTTTTTATGTTTATTAAACGTATCATGTCTATATCGTGTTCAAAATTATCAACTCCGAATGATGCATTACAACAATGAACAATTTAAATACACAAAAACGAGAGAAGATTATGTATTTCCTCCCTTGCCGGAGGCCTAGGGAAAGCCAAGAACAAACGAAAAACATTTTTTTGTAAAAAATTATATAAACGGTTGGTTTGGTTCGGTTAATAATCGAAACGAAATTCCATTAATCGAATTAATCGATTTTTTATTTATCTTAACCGTTAACTGAATCGAATAAGAAGAGATGTAAATTAATCGAACCGAAATTATTTCGGTTAATTCGGCCAGTTTTTGATTAACTGAAATAAATATACTTTACAACTTATTTTTAATACATGATTTTATATATCTAACCAAAATGTCAAAACAAACTAATTGTATTCAATCCATAATAATATATCTGACCAACCAAAATCAAAAAGCAAAATATAATAAAGCTATAATAAAATCTAAATATCAAACATAATAAAACCCTAAATTCAAATTCCGGTTAATATGATTAATTCGGTTATTTTTTTTTTTACTGAACCGAATTAACTGATAATTGAAATTCATCAAAAACCTTTACCGATAATCGAATCAAATTTTTTTTATTAATTGGTTAACCGAATCGAATTCAATTTTGATCGATTAATTCAACTAAAATCGAATAATGAACACCTCTAATAAAAACAGGAACTTTGCATTTCTGTTTTTAGTTGTAATCAAGTAAATTGGGCTTCTTGCCAAGGTGCTCGGTTTCCATTTGGGTTTAGCCCATTTTAGGTGGACAATATTCCTTGAAGTAGACAAAGACAAAGCCTGTTTTATTCACAAAAAAAATATATATATATATATATATATTTGTCAGTATATAAATTTATACATTATTGATAAATTATATGATATCACCTACTAATAAGCAAAGTTATCTGTATTTATTTTTAAGAACTTCTAAATTTTTATGTTTGTTTATTAATGATGTGACATCATATGATTCATTGATAGTGTATAAATTTATACACTGACAGTGCATCAAATATAAACTCAAATAATAATGTCAATAATAAACTCAAACTGATAATATATAAATTTATACATAGCTTATTAATAATTTTTTAAATTTTTTATCATATTTTTTTTTGTTTTTTAATTTTTTTAATATAACATTAAAAATCAATATATTATAAATAGAATGAAATAGAATTGATATATAAATACAAGTTTTACTAGAATCACAAACAAAAATATTGAAATTTATCATATTTCCTTTCTATATTTCAAAAGAAAAATCCACCAAAAATTTAAAACGAAACATAATCATTCTTATCATCGATGATTCATTATAATCCACTATATGATTAAAACAAAATATGATCATTCTCATCATTCGATAATTCACTATATTATGTGTTAAATTGATGTGATTCTATATCGGTTAAATTTTAGGTTGCATGTGATCTTATATTAAAATTCGGTTTTTTCTCTATAATCAATTAGTTTTAGGTTGGATGTTTAACATGGTATCAGAGTTTGAATTTTATTATGTTGTTCTTGCATGTTATTCTTATCTGTTATCCTTTCCGTGTTTGTACGTGATAGGTTTATTTGTCTCTGCTTACACGTGATGGGATCGGTTAAAGTGGTGTTATCCTACATCTGTTAAGTCTTAGGTTGCCTGTGGTTTTATATTCAAATTGGATTTCTCCATTTATAATCAATTGATTTTATGTTGAATGCCTAACATAAAATTCTAATTTTGACCACTCTTAGATCGACACATGTTGCCTAATCTTTAATTTACTATAATTATCATTGTTACCTTTACCTTGGAATCAAAAGCAAATGAAATGAAAAGATTTGGATCGTCCTTTTTTTCAATATAAAGGCGACAAACCATTAATAAAGTTTTCATCTGAATTTTCAAAGGGGCTGTTTACATGACATGGCTAATCTGATTAGATAGATAGCTTAGTGATGGGTTTTCTTTAAGAGTATATATTAAAAATAAGTATAAATAATTTTATTTTTAATGAAATAACATAATTTGGTTTATTAATAATGTATAAATTTATACACTGTCAGTACATCAAATATAAATCTTATTTTTTTAATATTTACTAGGGTGAGCATCGTACGTTGCTATGGTTTTGTTTTTGTATGCTGAAAATAAATAATATAGGTAATTAGTGAGGCAATATATATATATATATATAACTATAATTGTTTTTATATTTTTGAAACTGAAGCTAAAAAGAAAATTATATTATATTTTTTAATATGAAAGTAAATTGTTCAAAAATACAAAAGCATATTTGATGAAAAATCAAATACTATATGTGAAACTGACATGTTTGATATCTTTCACAAAAATATTCTTTCTATATTTTCTTTGTCTCATTTCTTGTGTTTTTTTGCAAGAACATATAGATTATAAAATTTTATTGCAAATTAAATGTATATGATTATTATCGATATTTGATATTTAAATGCACTTCATATTTTAATATATACAAAAAAATATGTATCTTATATGTAAAAAAAATTATGATGGATATCAAAATTTAATTCGTTTAGATTATATTGATATCCATCATTCATATTCATATTAAGAGTTATAAAAAATAGTAAAATATAAACCCAACAACTGTCATATAATAACTCATAACTTATATGATGTCATTTAACATAATTTTTTTTTTTTATAATGTAATCATCATAATATTTTTCTTTCGACTCAATATCTAAGGTTTTAAAAAAAATTCAATTACATCAACTCATCTCATATTATTATTCAATATTTTAATTTTTATCTGTCATTTATCAATACAATAATTTTTTTAATTCAATAATATTAAAACAAAAAAAAATTAATATGACATTGTTTTTCAAAAAAAAATTAGAAACCAATCATTATATGACACGCGACGAGTTATTTGAATAGTACCAATTAGACCTGATAATTTCGGATACGACACGGGAAAAATAATTAAAACACCAAACAAAGCATGACATGATATGAAAAAATAACATGAACATATCAAAATCTATATAAAAAGAATTATTAATGTATCAAAATTTATATAAAATATATAATACAAAGAATACGATTATGACACGAAAAAATAACACAAATACAATACAGATATAAAAAAAATCTCATTCTTTCCTTTTTCTTTTTTCTTTTCCTTCATTTTTTTTTCTTTCTTTCCTCTTTCATCAAAATAAAAAAAAAAATCTTGCCACACACGTGGCAAGCCATTGAAGAGCAATTACCCTTCAATTGGTAAATATTGCTTTCATATAAAGTAATAATAGATTTTTCTATTCTTCCAATAATGATTAGATTGGTAGAAATTGTTTGCTTATTGCACAATCCCTTTGTTTTTTTTTTTTTTTTCCCTCTAACCATATAGCTATCTTGTCTTATAAGGAGGATAAACACACATATATATTATCACCAACTCTTTCTTATTTTCTCAACGATGTTGATGCCTAGATAAATAAAGCATCTACCAAACTACTTGACAAACTTTTATTCTTAACAAAAATTTTGAAATTTATTCGATCCAAAATGATCCCAACTATTACTTAAATCTCGTTATAAGCGTTAGGGGTGAGCAAAATCCGACTCGACTCGAAAAAACCGAAAAAAAATTCAAATTTCGAATTAAATAGTTCGATTTATTAGAGTTATTCGGATTTTCGAATCAACTCGACTAAGTAATTTGAGTTATATAGTTTAGCTAGGATTTGATTTATACAACTCGAATAACTCGAAAATCCGAATAAGATATTTTTATACGACGTCGTTTTACTCATTTGAGTTTGATACTAAGCTTGGGTTTTGCGTTTTCCTTATTTTTTCTTCCCTTTTTACTCTTTAGCCCATTTTTGTTGGGTCATTTATTTTTGTTGTTTGTCACCATTCAGTAGAAAAATAAATCCACATGAGCTGTTAACTGCATACTTATTGTCTTAATGTTTGATCATTCATTTTTTTTTTTCCCTTTGAAATTGACAGGTCTAGATTGAAAGTTTACATTGAATTTTTTTGGTTTCAAAAGGGGAAGGCTATCACTCAATGCTTCATTCAGTTAAAGATTGAAGCTTTTGGTTGATATCATGCACATTACCAAGCTAACCAAACGATAAAATTCAAAAGATAATGAATTCTCTTTTCTTAAAAGTCAATAGTAGGTTATTTATTTAGTATGGCAAGTCTTTGATAGTTATATTTATAAGAAAAGATAGAACAAAAAAAAATGATGGATATACATGCATTTACAAGATAACAGTAACATGATCTAGTCAATCAACATTTACAAGATAACATTTTAACTCGAATAAATTATTCGACTCGACTCGAATTTGTTTTAACTCGACTCGATTCTCTAAAATTTCAAATTGAATTTGGTTGATAAAATAGGACTCGTCAACTCGATTAATCCGAATTTTTTTCACTCGACTCGATCGATCACGTCAAACATTTCATGATTGGACAACAAAGTTAGCATGTGTAATGATGGCCACCACCGTATCAAGTTCTACATGATTTTACGTTGATAATTTGATATGTTGAAAGCAAAATATCATGAACGAAGATTGATCGGAGTGTAAAGGGTTCTGATCATTTAAATAAATAATTTTGAGTTTGAGTTTTTATAAACGTAGAAATTTTTTTTTAAGAGGTTTTTGTCTTGACGTTCGACAATATCTCAAAAGATTAGTCATGAACGAAATTTGAAAATATCTTAGATAACAAAAAAAAAAAAGGCAAAATATCAAAATTTGGTTTTTGATATATTGATAATAATATTTTTTTTTAATTTTAATTGTTATATGTTATCTTAAAGAGAAATTATCTTATTTAGTGTCAGTTAAATTTTTAGATTTCACAAATAGTGTTAATAAAGTGATACATATCCCTTAACGTATATTAAAATTTTAAAAAAAAAATTAATTGAAAAAAAAATGAGACATGTGACAAATTTTTAACACCATTTGTGAAGTTAAAAAATTTTAAAAACAAACTAATATCTTAAAAGATATATGTTATTTTATTAATTTCGCATCTAAAAACATAAATGAGATAATTTCTCAAATATCAAATCATAAAAATAAAATAAAAAAAATAGTTTGTGGGCAGATGATTGTGGAATATAGCTCAAGGAAAAACTCGATTGTGGCATCAAATTTCAATGAGTCATGGTTCCACTTCTCTCTTTCTCTCCTTAGCCAACTCATAATCATTCAAGCATAATAAAAGTAAAGTAGTATATTTTCAACCCCATTAATTAACTTTCATTATTATTTTTCTTTTGGTGAGTGTAGTGCAACTTTTGCTTTTTTTTATTTGTTTAATCGATATTTATAAACAGTGATTAACATTTGTATTTAATACATTAAGCTTTCGTTAAGGGTTATTTATTTATTTTTTTAAAAACAAATTTGTATTTAATACATTAATTTTATTAAATTAAAAAAAATTATACATTCATTATATTTTTTTTATATATTATTAATCAATATAATTAGACACTGATTAACAAATTTTTTTTTTTTTTTTTAGATTTGAGGTATGATATGAGTTGGGAGTCCTTTCAAAAGACTTTGGGTACTCAAAAGAGGGAGCATTCAATGCTTGGAGAGAAAAAGAAAAAATGATGAATTGGAATATTCTAAATTCTAATCTTGACAAAATGATTAAAAAAAAGGGTATTCGAGGATTAGTTTAAATGATTCACTTAGTGGATTTTTTTTAAAAGTTTGGCCTCCCTTATACAAAAAAGATATTTTATTTTTTATTTTTATTAATTTATTTTTTCTTATCCTTTTACTACTTTGATTTTTCAATACAAAAACCAAAATTTACTAATATAGATTTAATCTAACAATTATCACTTATCTTATTGTAGAGGTGTTCATGTTTGAGATGAGACTCGATTAATACCTCAAAATACTTGCCCAAAATCCAATCCATCTATTAACAGGTATTTGATTTAAATGTATTATTTAAAATATAAGAATATTATATATTAATATTTTTAAATATATTTTAAATTAAAATTAAATAAAATATTTTCATGAGCCAAGTATGAGCTTAAAAATTCTTCTCAAAGACCTTATGCGAGTCAAACCAAACCCACAAGCTCAACCCATAAACTGATTTGATATAACTAAAAAAACATTTATATTCAAATTGCTTCTCTCTACCTTACTTAATTGTCCTAAAAAAATCTTATAGATATTGAAATCAATCAAGATTTACATACTCTTTGTTATATATTAGAACTTGGACTATTAAGTCAGACATCCATAATAAAAATTTAGAAGATAAATTTGATAATTATCTCCACCAACTTATGCTCCATAAATGGTTAGAATGACAAATGCTATATTATCTTCTTGAATCTAGATAGATATTGCATAACCTCCTAATGCTAAAATCTAAAGCAAAAGTGGTTATATATATATATATATATATATATATATATATTATCTCATCCACTGTTTGTGGAGTTTTTAAATTTCACAAATGAAATTAAATAGGATGCCACATACTTGTTAGAATATATTTAAAAAATTTAAAAAATAAATAAGATATGTGACGGTCTCCGCTTATAGAGTTAAAAGAACTTTCAATATATAAAAAACGAACATGCTTTTAGCAAGTTGATATCACTTCTTATATAGACCTGTCCAAGGGTCGGGTTATCCGTCCGGTTCGAATTGGGTCGGACTTGGGTAAGGGATTTTGTAATTCAACTCGGCCCGGCCAGAATTACTATTTATTAAATAAAAAATATTTTTTATTTAAATTTAATTATAAAATATACATAAATATTAATATAAAAATATTTTTTAAATAGTGAAATGGACTTTCTGGTCAGTCCGAACCCGATCCGAAATGGGCTTGATAAGAAAAAAAATATATTTTCCGAATCGCGGCCTAACCCGACTAATGAAGAGGTCTATTCTTACATGACAACCAACAACCTAATGAACTGTCATGACATAAAAGCATAGTTCTAAATTTAAATATTGTAATGTAATGACCTAATCTGATTATCTAAACCTCAACCAACTCTATGCTGGATTTTTGGGTTACATCCCATTTTTTTCATTTTTATAATAATATTACTATCTAAAAGGAAAGAATTATTGGGTGATACTTACTTCCACCAAAACTAATCCAAATTATGAAGTTTGGTATGATAAATAAAATGTTGATTTTTTCTTTGAAGTTGGAACATAATATTTTGATGAAAATTTGGTGTAAAATCATTAAAATTTGGAACATAAGCTTCTTTTTTTCATTTTTTTTTTTTTGTGATCCTCTATTTTATATGAATATTATTCCACCCAACAACACCCTTCACTTTAATCATTTTGAATATCTTTGAAACCAAGCAAGAAAAAAAGTTGCCACAATTCTTGCATGAAAAAAAAAAATCTCTCCCTCATAGACATGTTTATAAGCCGGGTCGAACTTGAATTTTTTTTATTTCCTTACTCAAACTCGAGTCGAACCGAATCGAAAGTTCATTTTACTGTTCACAAATATTAAGAAATTAATTTTATTTTTATATTAATATTTATATATTTTATAATTAAATTTAAATATTTTTTTTATTTAATGAGTTATAATTAAGATCGGGCCGGTCTGAATTACTAAAATTTTTATCTAAACCTGGTCTAATTCAAGCCTGACGGATAATCCGATCCTTGAACAGGTTTATGAATCTCCATGTTTCCTCTTACAATAAAAAAAAATATATATATATATATATATTGGGTGTTATTTCCACCAATCTCTTAAATGTATTAGGAATAAAAATAAAAAACAAAAAAATGGTGTTAACCAGTCACTCTCTAAATATATATCAATATCATGTTAAATTGCATCCAATTTATGTGGGGTTTTGGTGTTAGATTTTGATAGCATAGTCTATAGTGATTAATGGTCCCCCAACAAAGCATCACAAATAAAACTTTTTCTTCACTTAAATACAAAAAGTCACTTCAAAACAAACACACAATTTCCATGATGCCAACAGACTCCAAAGGTTTGGAGTCATAGAGAAGTACATTTTTTTTTTAAATTTGAGAATTCGTATATTTATATTATATTTTTTATTTTTTATGTTAATCGTATAAATATAAACACGATATAAATTATTAAATATGTCAAAATTTTAAATACGAATACGATACGTGTATTATTAAATTTGTTATATTTATTACACTATTTTCGTGTTTATTAAACATGTAGTGTTTATATTTTATTTTCATATAATGTTCAAAATTATTAAATCTACCTATAGACCACTTCACATATTATTATTATTATTAGTATTAATCCACAATTGTGATTAGCATATTATTAAGATTATCATAACTATTATTGCTATAATCATAAATTTAGCATATCTCCATTTTTTTTCCTTTCCCCTTTTAAACAATATCTAATTTTTGTTAGTATTTTATCATAATAATAGATAAAAGAGGTTTTCATTATTTTCATGAATCGAATTTGAAACTTTTAAAATTGTTTTCTATTATTTTTATTAATAATTGAGATGATCAGATATTGAATCTTGATTATTGAAACTAAAAATATAACATTTTATTGGTTTTAACTTTTTTACCGTATTAAATCAGATATTCAATTATCTCAAAAACTTAAAATATACTATTATATTTAAATTTTACCGATAAAGAAATTTTTTTACAAGTATATGTTCTGTGTGTTTAAAAAAGGAGGAGATTGAAATCATAATTTAACTCAATTGATTTATGCAGTCAATTATTAATAATTACATTTTTTTAAATTTAAAGTTCGAATCTTAATATTTATAAATTTTTTTATTTTATTTTCTAATTGTGATTTTTTTATATCGAAAAAATATGGGAAAATATGAAAAACATGCAGTGCACAGTAGCATTATTGTCAAATAGTGTAATGAATAAAAGTTATTTGAAAAAGAGAAATGAATAAATAGAAATTGTTAAAAAGGATATTGTAAAGACAAAATTATCCTTGATAAAAAAACTTTCTCTTCTCTTTTTCTTTTATTTTTTAATTTACTTTTTAATTAAAAAATAAATATTCTGAAAATAAAAAACTTTTTAATTTTAAAAAATAAATTTTTAAATTTTTTATTTACTTTTTTTAATTAAAAAATTAAAAAAAATAAAAATAATATGCCTAAAATTAATATTTATTTATTTTTTAAATTTTTTAAAATTTTTAAAAATATATATATTTAAATATTTTATTTTTTAAATTTATTTTCAATTAAAATTTTTAAAAAATAATATTTCCTTAATGAAATAAAAAAGAAAAGTAAGTTTTTTCATGAAGGGTAATTTTGTCTTTACAATATCCTTTATAATAATTTTTAATTATTCATTTCTCTTTTTCAAATAACTTTTATTCATTACACTATTTGACAATAAAGCTACTGTGCACTGCATGTTTTTCATATTTTCCCAAAAATATTGAGACAATGTGTCATGTGTGGTGGGAGGAGGGGGGCAGCTTTTTGTCTCATATGGGCCGTGCGTAGAGTCAAGTCACCGTTGGAGTTGATAAATGAGAGGTGGACCCATCTCACCTGCTTTTGTTTCATAGAGTAGTGGTGGTGGAGCCGTGGAGGAGTTGGCTCGGTCCACCTCCTACTCCTCAATAGACTTAATAATATTATGCAAGATATGAATATGATACGAAAATAATAATTAAAAACACGATATGAAAAAATAATACGAACATAATACGAATATATGAATGTCTCAAAATCTATATAATATGAATTATTAATGTATCAAAGTTTATATAATATTAAATACCTTAAACACGATTATGACATGACAAAATATACGAACACGACACAGATATACGAATTGCCAAGTCTACTCCTCACATTCGCCTTGGGTTGAATAACCATAAAAAGTAAATTTGACAATTCGTGTATTTATATTGTATTCGTTTTATTTTTTATGTCATAATAATGTCTAAGGTATTATATAGTGTAATTTATATTTTGGGTTATTGAATTTAGTATTAGTTTTTATGTAGGTCATAAATTTTTAATTTTATCAAATTACATCACTGAACTTCTATTATTAATAAATTAGGTCACTTATGCTAACTCCGTTGAGTAATTCTAAAGGAAAAACTGACTCAGCATACATACATTTTTTATATCTCATCAAAATAATTCCTGAATGGCATTTTAGGTAAAAAAAAAATCACGCTAAGTTTGCTTTTTCGTTTGAATTACTTAACGGAATTAGCATAAGTGATCTAATATATTAATAATAAAAGTTCAGTGATGTAATTTGATGAAATTAAACGTTTGTGACTTATATGAAAGTTAATGCTAAATTCAGTGACCCAGAATGTAAATTACCCTATTATATGTTTATATAAATTTTAACACGTTAATAATTCGTGTTACATAGATTTTGACATGTTTATGTATTCATGTCTGTTCGTATTACTCTTTCGTGTCGTGTTTTAGTTATTTTTTTCGTATCATATTCGTGTCGTGTAATTATGTCGTATCCAATATTGTCAGGTCTAATAAAAAACAATTGCTTTCCTAATATTGCATTTGCATGCCTTAGTTTTCTTACAATTGTAGATCTGCTCAAGGAAGGGTTGGACAATCGGCCTGACTTGATAGGTAATTCGAGATGGTCAAACTCGAATTACTATTCATTAAATAAAAAATATTTTTTATTTAAATTTAATTATAAAATATATATTAATATAAAAATAAAAATATTTTTATAATAATAAAATAACCAAATTCAAAATGAATTTAACTAAATAAAAAAATTTCAAAGTTCGATCCGATCATGAACAGGTTTACTTACAAGTTACAACCAGTCCCCTTCACCCTTGCCTTTGCTGTTTAATTTTGGTTTTTTTTTTTCAGGTACTCTGCCAAGACTATGACAACAGCATTCAGCTCTTTTATTTTATCTGCACCAAAACTAAGATTTTTATATAATGAAAAAAAAAAAAATTGTTCCACTTTTTTCCTTTTTTTTCAGGACAAAGCTGTCTCGACTTCGGACAATAAAATCAGATCTGATATATTTAATAAACGTGAAAATAATATAATAATATAAAATAATAATATATTTAAATACGATTAATATAATATATTTAATTTAAGTATCATATTCAGGATTTTAACATAATAATTTTTATTATATTTATATTTACACAATTGTTAAAAAAAAATACAAAATACGAAATATATATACAAATTATCGGGTCTAATCATACTAAAGTTTCTTAATGGTTTTTTCAAAGTAAAATAATGTCAAGTGTTGATTTTATTTTTTCTTAATAGAATTAGATACTCTTCTAAAATTAGTAATTTTGACACCTAACTCAGAGAATAAACATGTAGAAAAAGCTTTTCAGGTAATTTAATTTAGGTTTTGCTAACATTGTGTTAAATTCAGAATTTGATAACTTTATTCATAATTTTCAATGCATTAATTAGAGATATTATTATATTTAGTAACCTTAAAAAGTGCTCTTGGGTACTTGTTCGCAAAATCCTTTAATTTAAACAATGAGTTAAAAAAAAAATATATCTCATACATTGTCGGTGAAGTTTTTAGAATTAGGATTAAAAGTGACACATGCCCTTTAAGATATAGTAAAAAAATAAAAAAATGGACCATGCGACAGTTTTTTAATCTCGCTTACGGAATTAAAAAACTCCACTATCAGTGTATCAAAGACAAACCCTTAAAAATATTTATAAAAAAAAGTCAGATAACTCTTTCTCTTTGTCTATTTTAGAAATTGGTTTAGGAGAAAATTGAAGCTTAAACTTTCCAATTATTTATAAGGAAAATAACTAACTACTAACTAACTATGTGTCAACTTCATTCTCATTGTAATTACATAACTAACAATGTGAACAATGTTGTTAGCACATTTGCCATCATTTGGCTTCAACTTTAATTCCAAGTATCAATTACTAAACTTGAAGATTATTTTTCATCTAACAACCTTTAGGTTTTATTTGGTTTAGTGGAATAAAAAAATAAAAAAAATAGAGGAGGAGAAAAGTGAAAAGATAAAAAAACATATATTTTTCTTTTCATTAGTTTGCTCGATAGAAAAACCAGAAAAATATAAAGAAAATATAATTTTCTTTATATCTATTACTTGATAGAAGAGTTGAAAAATAAAAATGAAAATTATATAATTTTACCATTATAGCTTTTGTAAATTAAAATAAAAAGGTAAAAATCTAAGTACGATGGACAATCTTGTAAATACCCTACATTAAACTCACATCTCTTCCATTTTCTTTCATATTTTATTTTCAATTTGAAATAATTTATTTTTGTGAATAATTAATATGTCTTAACAATTAGATTGTTACCCTTAAGAATTGAGGTTCGAGATTTGAATTCTTACCATTTTTAATCTTTGAAATATAGGTAGAATTGAACAAATTTATATGGGTTTGGATCGGCTTATTTTAGGTTTGAGTTCAAACATTTTAGATTCAAATTATTTTGGGTTGAAATTATTATGTGTTCGAGCCATCTTGGATATAGATTATTTTGAATTTCGATCATTTCGAATTCGATTATTTTAGGCTAATCACAATTCATATATTTTATGGATTAAAAATTTGAGTTTTATGAGTTTCGAATTGGATCAAGAGTTTGAATTATTGCAAGTTTTAGTTCAGTTTTAAATCGCTTCAAGTTCGAACTGTTTTGGATTTAAATTATCTTTGATTCATATTGTTTTAAATTTGATTTTTTCCGGATTCGAATCTTTACCTTTTTTTTTTAACTTAATTATGATTGTATCGAGTTTCATTGTGAATAGATTTGGATGATTTTTCAAAGTTTGATTAGATTTTGCCGCCTCTACTCCCAAATAAACCGAAAAGTAATAATAATAATAATAGTAATAATAATAATAATAAAGATGTAAATTTATAGTTTAATTTAGTTGGTTCATGCAATTACTTTTAAAAAGTGGCATCCAACAAACTTCGGATTCGAATTTCAATATCTGCAATCATTTTTTTTATTTTTAAATTACGATTTTCTTTATAAAAAAAGGTAATAATAACCAAGATGTCATATGATACATAAGCATAATATAACAAAGGGAAATGGGAAGCATACAAAGCATGTACCATTAGGGATGGCAAAACCCGATCCGACCGATGGATTTCGAACCGATCCGATCCGAATGGAGAGGTTTTTTTTTTTTGAACAATGGAGGCGGGGCGGGGCGGGGCGGTTTTTTTTGTCTGAAAGGCGGGGATGGAGCAGTTGTGGTAATTGCCTGCTCCGCACCGCCCCGCCTCGAATAGTGAAATTACAATTTTACCCTTACATATTTAGCTTTTAAATGAATAATAAAATAATATAATTAAACTTATTATTTTTATGTTTATATTTAATTTATTTTTAAAATGCTTTATTATTTGAAAAAAATAAAAATAATTAATAAATATCAAATGGGGCGGAGCGGGGCGGGGCGGTTATGGATGTAACCGACATCCATGGAGGTGGTAGTGGTATTGAAATTTCAACATCCATGACGGAGCGGGGCGGGGCGGGGCGCGGAGCAGTGCAATGGCGGGGCGGGGGCGGATACTGCAAAATCCGCCCCCGCCCCGCTCCATTGCCATCCCTATGTACCATGTCATGGTTCCCTTTAATATATTTCATAATAGGCGTGTGATTCATACTTTTCTATATTATTATTATTATATTTTCTTTAAAACAACTTTTGGGTTCACCCAAAAGTTAATGCTCTTCCTTTGTCAAGAAATATTATTTTTCTTCTATTTTTTGATAATATTAATAACATTTCAAGACACCTACCTCAACAATTTGATTCAAAATAATAAATATATAAAAGATTAAATGGGAGTTATAGCTAAGTATATAAAGAAAGAGTTGTTTATGTAATTTATAAATTGAAGAAATTGGGTTAGTTTGGATTGGGTTTGAGACTATGATAAACTTATTTATACTTATAATTTACATTTGTAAATGATGTATGTATTATCATATATATAATAATGGGAAAGTAATTTTTATTTATAAAATAATAATAATAAATTCATCCATCTCAATACTATTAATCTTGAGATACCATACCACATATCTTGCTTTAATTTAAGAGATTAAAGTACTCTATTTCATCTTTTTTTTTTTCATAGCAAACAAAAAAAAAAATTGATTTGAGAATAATACTAGGCTAGTTCTCGATATGAACTTAGATTTTAATTCAGTTGATTTATGTAGTCGCCTTAATATTTAAAAGGTTTTGGATTTGAATTTCAAAATTTTCATTTTAAATATAATACGAAAACACGACATAAATTGACACATTTAATAAATACAAAAATAATATAATAAACATGATATCACATATTTAAATATAATTAACACGACATATTTAATATACATATCATATACATATTTAAAATTTTAATACATTTAATCATTTATATTATATTTATATTTATACAACCAAAAAAAACAAATTATATCATAAATACACAAAATGTGAAGTTTATTTCAACATAAAAGCTAAACAAAACTTCCTCTTTCTCTCTCTCTCAATTTTGCTAAGAAAGTGGGTCCAATTCCATCAAACATAATTAGACTTGATAATTAGTATATTCATATCTGTTTGTATATTTTTTATGTTATAATTAAGTTTAAAATATTTTAATTTTATATATAAATTTTGATATATTAATAATTTATATTATATAAAATTTAATAAATTCGTATCGTGTTTATATTTTTTTCATATTCATATCATATTTTAATTATTTTTTATATCATATATAATATTATCAAATCTAAACATAACCCCAAACTGTCACGTATTCTCTTCCAACTATAGACTCTATCTCTGCTCTTGTCTTTGGCCAACAACATTGTAATGTAAGCTTCTTCTTTTTTTTTTTCCCTACTTTCACTTTCTTTCTCTCTCTTCTATCCACTACGCCCCCTACTCTTTATTTTTCTCCACTTTTTTCCCAGTCTATAATGCCTGCCTGTTTCAGTTTTCTTCATATAAAATCAAGGGTCTGTGCCAGATAAAGCATTTTCTCTGCTTCCTCTTCTTTTTTGGTTGTCAAAAGATGCCACCACCAAGAAAAATTCCTTGTTTTATCTCTTATTATTACTCTTATTTCCAACATCTCAGATTTTGCTGAGTTTTTATTCTGTTTTTCTTTTGAAGATTTCCCTTTGTGTTTTTTTTTTTTTTGTGTTGATGGGAGCTTGGAGCTAGCTTCTGAGCTTCAAGTAGAATCCCCCCCCCCCAAAAAAAAAAGGTTTTCCATCAGAATTTTCAAGAGAACTGATTTGGGTGTTTGTAGAAAGCTTGATTCTTGGTTGCTATCCATGGAAGAAGTGGGAATTTGGTTGTTTCAAGTAGTTGCAGATATGGCATTCAAGGAGAGCCTTTTACTGAAAATGGCAAAAATAAACTGTTCATTCATTTCAGGACTTCAATTCTATTGTACATAAATAGTGTTCTGGGTTTTTTTTCTTTTCAACTTTAGGCCATGCAAAGGCTTTTATCACTTCCCAAGTTGATAAATTTGCATCTTCTTTGCTGATTCAAGACTTGGGAAAGGAATTCTTGAGGTGTCATCAATCTGTAATCTTGAAATGCAATTTGATCTTTACGTTGAAGTGAAGATCCAAGAAAAAAATAATATAATTTCTCCTTGACTCCTTTACTGAGGAATTTGAGGCGCTGGTTAAGGCTTGTAGAAGCAAAAAAGGACAGCTTTGATACCTTGGCATCCAAAGTAAGCTTTGGCTTTGGACCTTGTGGTTTACACTGCTTGGGAAACTTGAGTTGTTGAAAATGGAATGTTGTTATTTTAAACCTTTCATGGTAACATATCCAGGCACATTTTTGACTGCTGCTCTCTCCTAGTTCTTGGTGGTATTCGAATTTTAAGAAACTCTTTATTTCAGGTACATGCATTTCTTCTTCTTATCTCATCAAATCAATCAACTTTCTATTTCTGCACTTTTTTTGTTTAATTTAAAAGGGATGAGGTACTTGATAGTTCACCTTAAGCAAATCAAATTACGGACTTAATGAATGTTATAACGGTCAATTGCGGTAAATATGACGGCAGATAACCGAACCATATGAAATTTGGACTAATCTGATTGTAGAGTGAGTCTGTTTCCAGTTTCTTGCCGACAGTCATGATTCTTTACCACTTAAGCTTGTTTTATTGTGTGAAACATTGAGTTAAATGGATTTTATGGTAGGAAGTTGTGGTAAAGAGCTGAGGCTGACAATTCAAGAGAGACTTTTTTTGTTTATTTTAATAAGTTTCTACCTATTTTGCTTGTTGTTCATCTGTTGTGAATCAGTGAATGTTTATTGTTTCTGCAATTACATGATTTTTGACATAGTCTATGTTCACTTCTGGTCTATGTTACTCGGACTCGGGTGTAAGTATCGGATACGGGTATGTGTCCAACACGGGTATTTTCAGTTTTTTCTAAGTTTTTCCATCCTCATACCTATGTCCGAATATGCGTTAGACATGAGTACTTCAAGAAAAATGAAGAGTCGGAGCAACATAGCTTTTGGTATCTACATATCAATGTCTTTGCTTTTTCTTCAAAACAGCTCTTTGCAACTCTATGATGAAGATGCCTTTGTCTCCCCTGTTCTTATCTTTTAATTTGTAAAATAGGTGAAGACTTGAGAACTTATATTTCATTTTTATACACTTCTAACTGCTGATTCTATCTGTTTATCAGATTCCAAGTCACCTTTCAACAAAAAAAATTCGATTATCGAAGCATTATAATCTCAAATAAAAATCACATTAATCATGGCCAAAAGATCAAGTAGATGTCCTTTGCGATATGAAAAGGATCCGTTGGGCTGTATGTGGGGCTTGATTAATATGTTTGACTTCCGCCATGGTCGATCAACTCAGAGACTGCTTTCTGATAGAAGGCGGGGGAACAGAAATGCAGTTGGTAAGTTTGGTAAGTTCTCTAAGTAACTTTGAAGCATTTGCATACATGTGGATTGAACTCTATTTAAAGTTGTGAAGTGATTACAAATGGTCTTTTGGATTGTCCTTTTAGCATCAAGATAATAAGGTGGCTTGTTTGTTATGTTACTCGGACTCGGGTGTGAGTGTCGGACACGGGTATGTTTGATTTATTCTAAGTTTTTCCATGTATTTGGAGGGCCCTTGGGGGATCATATCCCTATACCCATGTACGGATATGCGTCGGACACGGGTACTTCAAGAAAATGAAGAGTCGGAGCAACATAGCTTGTTTGTATCATTAAATCCGAAATCTGTTTTTTCTTAGTATTTTTTTAAGCTATACTTCATTTATCAAAAGGAGCAGAAACCTGCTACAAGAGATTTTTTTTTTCTTTGTAGTTAGAAATTTGGTTGCTTTTCTTTTTTCCATATTGTTATAACTTTTAAGTATTCCTTAATGCTGCTTTTGCTCTTCAACTTTGCAGGTGTGGGAAATTCAGGAAATAAACTTGACATGTTGACTAGTTCCGGCAACAATTGTCCCGGACCTCTTGTAAGCTTTGGAAACTTAACCCAAATCCAACATAATTTTGGAAATTGCGGCTATGTTACTCGGACTCAGGTGTGAGTGTCGGATACGGATATGTGTCCGACAAGGGTATTTTCAGTTTTTTCTAAGTTTTTACATGTATTTGGAGGGTCATATATCTCCATACCCGTGTTCGAATATGCGTCGAACACGTGTGTCCGACACAGGTACTTCAAGAAAAATGAAGAGTCGGAGCAACATAGCATTGCGATATATTCATTAGAAGGGCAGAATTATTGTGAGCATAAGATAATCATCAATGGAGAAAGCTTTTCATTTGTTATTGATATTACTATTTCTTTTTTCTTTTTTCAGGATGGTGAAGAGAAAACAACAGTGACTGATGCATTTAAGCCAAGTGTGAAGAAACTCCTAGAAGAAGAAATGTCCGGAGAGAAGGTCGCAAAGAAAGAGGCAAATAATACTGAAGTTGATGCAAAACAGTTTGATTCTGGACAAGGAGACAACGGAAGGAAGAACCGAAAAAGAAAAAACAAAACTTGTAAGAAAAGTTCTGGTAACAGTCTTGATATGGATGCTGCTAAGAACTTGGTATCAGAAGGATCTTGCCTGCATAAGTCAGTGCAACAAACTACGAGCAATCTCGATATAGACAATCTAATGGAAGAGTTTTTTCGGCAAATCCATCAGAAAAGAATCAATTGTGTGAATCATGACCAGCCTGCTGAAGGTCACATGCAGCTAAACCAGAAGAGCTCTGGTTTTGAAGAAAGATTGAGTGAGGCAATCAAGTTCTTAGTGAGTCAGAAGCTTCTTAATGGGAATCAACTTACAGAAGATGGTGAAATCCAAGCCTCAAAAGAAGTCATGGATGCACTTCAAATTTTGAGTTTAGATGAGGAATTGTTTTCGAAACTTCTACGAGATCCGAACTCATTGTTGGTGAAATATGTTCAAGACTTGCCAGATGCTCATTTAAAGGGATCCAACTTTCCAGAGCAGGAGCCTGTTGGTTTAAGACAATCCAATGAACCTGTTAATAGAAAACAGTGTAATTTCTTTAGAAGAAAGCCTAAGTCTCAGGAAAGAGACCTATCGGATTCGGATGGAACTAAGGTTTCTCAAGCTTCAAATAAAATTGTAATTTTGAAGCCTGGACCAACATGCTTGCAAACTCCTGAAACTGGAAGCAGCCATGGCTCATCTTCAGAATCTCAGTACATCATCAGACATAGGGAGCCAAATGAGAAAGTTGGTTCGCACTTTTTTCTTTCTGAAATAAAAAGAAAGTTGAAACATGCTATGGGAAGAGAGCAACATAGAATCCGCACAGATGGTATATTGGAAAGATTTCCCGGCGAGCGACAAAATTCACGGGACAATGGAGGAGTTAAAGACTATATTGGGATGAATTCTCCAACTAAAGACCAATTCTTTATTGAAAGAATTGCCAGACCTTCCATCGGTGTCAAAAAAGGAGAAAAGACAAGCAAGCTAAAAGGCTCTGAACTAGGTACAGATTATGAGACTACTGATTTTTCCGGGAAAAGGGTTTCGAACATCTATATCGAGGCAAAGAAACGTCTCTCTGAGATGCTAACAAATGAGGATGAAAATGTGGATCTTTCAAGCAGACAGGTTCCGAAAACCTTAGGTAGGATTCTTTCTCTTCCTGAGTATAACTCATCTCCTGTTGGCAGCCCTGGGAGGAACTCGGAGCCTAGTTTTATATCTGCGCGGATGAGATTTTCAGGCTCGGACAAATTTCAGAAGGTGAGTGAAAACAATCAACTCAACCTTGTCAGCCATCTAAGTCAAGTGGCAGAGAAGACAGAGAGCCAGCTTTGCATTTCTGATAACAAAACCAGTAATGAAGTCCAAGGTGATGATGCAACTTCAAACAACCTTGACATTTGTGTGAATAATGACAAAGAGGATCAAATTTTTTGTTCTACTAAAGATGAAACGAGTTCCGAAGGTATTGTTTTGCATATGTTTAATTTATGATGACAATCATGAATATCCAGGTTTATTAATATTTAACCATTGTAAAATTTATGCAGGTGCTGTGAGTGTTGTTAAAGCAACTGAAATGATGGTTCATGAAGAAAGCAAGCTCTTGGATTCTTCTTCTGAGACAAGTGACTCTTCAATTACTACAGATGATAAAAATGTTTATATATGTGAAGTTTGTGATGAAAAACAATATCCTCAATGCTTGAAACAGGTACGGTGATGCCACTTGCTGGTGTATAGATTGTGATGTGATTAAGAAGAAACTCAGAACGATGAATACAGGCCATGGAATAAAAAACCGGACCAGACCAGCCAGTTGAACTGGAAACCGACAGGTTATCCGGTCTGATACACTATTTAAAATTGGGTATTAGCTGAACCTGTAGAAAACCGGTTTAATTAGTAAAAAACAGGAAAAATCAGTAAAAACCGGATATATATATATATATATATATTTTTAATTTTTTTTCAAATTGATGAGATTTGAACCTTTATCCTTTTAGTTATATAGTTAAGACCATACCATTAAGTTAAATATATATTTTTATTAATTATTTACTTTATTTAATATTGATTTAACATTAAAATCTTGTTTAAGTGAATTGGCTGATTCAACCAGAAACCAGAGGTCTAACCGGTTTGACCTCCGGTCCGGTTTTTTTAACCTTGATACAGGCTGCATATGCCCTTCAATTAATCTCCCATCTTTCATGAAGAAGATGGAAAAAGATATGGCACATTTGATATTGTCTTGATTTTGTATTATTCCATTTTGTTGTCTGCACTGTATGTCTCATCCAGCCATTTTTATTTTTCTCCAGGATTCATCTGAAGAGGAAAAACAGCCTTTTTCTCCATTAGCATCTCCATCAAACTCATCAGTCACCAAAAAGGTTGAATGTCTAGAGAATGTTACTGATATACAGCGGACAAGTCCGGTATCTGTTCTTGAGCCGATATTTGCAGAGGATTTTATCAGCCCTGCAGGCATCAGATCTCATTCTGGTAAGCATATGAGAGAAGTCTTTTTTTTTGTTTTGCATTCGACATTTGTTTTTAACTTCGTTGTGCCACATTTTTTTTCTAATGCTAATTTGTTCACCAATCTTCAGGTGAAACATCCATACAACCACTAAGAATTCGATTTGAAGAACATGACTCTTTGGCCACAAATCCGAGTAATCGTATTAAAACTTGTTTGGATGATAAGGAATCGATATTTGAGCACATAAAGGCAGTGCTGCAAGCCTCTAGTTTCAGCTGGGATGAACTCTACATCAAGTCACTTTCTTTAGACCTGCTTATTGACCCATTGCTGCTTGATGAGATAGAATACTTGCCCAACCAACTTTGTCATGATCAAAAACTGCTCTTTGATTGCATTAACGAAGTTCTCATGGAGGTTTGTGGGTACTATTTTGGTTCCCCTGGCGTTTCGTTTGTTAAACCCAATATCCGTCCGATCCCAAACATGAAAAACACCGTTGAAGAGGTCTGGCAAGGAGTTTATTGGCATTTGCTACCGATGCCGCTGCCTCGTACTTTGGACCTGATAGTCAGAAAAGACTTGGCTAAGACAGGAACATGGATGGACCTTCAACTTGACACTGGTTGTATTGGTGTCGAGATCGGTGAAGCCATCCTTGAAGATTTAGTGGAAGAAACCATAACAAGCTACATAAATGAAAGTCTGGAATGTGAATATAATGTGCTTCCAGCTTAGCTGAAGGACTACGAGGGAAACATCAACTTGTAAAAGGCAACTGATTCTGTTTTGTTCATACTTCATACCAATAAATGCACCTCTCATGGGGTCATATTCTATGTTACTCCGACTCGAGTATGAGTGTCGGATACGGGTATGTTCATTTCTTTCAAAGTTTTTGCATGTATTAGGAGGATTCTTGGAGGGTCATATCTCCATATTCATGTCCGGATATGCGTCGGACACGGGTGTCGAACATAGGTACTTCAAGAAAAATGAAGAGTCGAAGTAACATAAGTCATAGTTGGGAGAAAAGCAAGATAATCAAGTCTACTGAATGGGAAGGATGAGCAGTAACATCCAACCAAGCAAAAAAGGGCTTCATTTAACTCTCCTTAAAGTGCTTTGTGCAATGATGCAATGGCTTTTTTCTAACCTTGCCATTGAAATCATGTAGATACATAGAAATCTTCCCACATCAATTAACAACATTTACCAGGTGACCTTACAAGCAACAACCGATGTGCCTATTTCATGTGCCGCGATCCTCTGTAACTGCTCGATCATCACAAGAATCAACAATTTACGTCTGGATCAAGCGCATTTCTCCCGGTGCAGGTGACAAAAACTGTTAGTTTTCATTGTAGAATTTGCAGAGTTTGGTGTTTGTATTGGTTGTGTGTGTGCATGGTGTGTTCTTCACTTTGATTGATTTCATTCATTCTTGGGTTTGGTTAACTGGTTTTCTTCCTTGGTTGTATCAGTGTGCTTCGGTATTTTATAGTTTTGAGTGTTGATGAGTTGAGTTATGGCTTACTTTGATAATGGCGTAGGATTTCATACAGCCTGATATATATGTACCTCTACAAGCTATGCCTGCTGAAAATAATAATAACGCTGTGCATCTTGTAAGAATGCAATTACGAGTGTATGAAAGACTTTGCAGAAGTAAACCTAAAGCTTTTATTTTTGTAGCTTTCACCTCAAATATTTTTTAATTTTGATTTAATGAATAGTTAAAATTTTTGCCCAGGCCCTGCCCAATTAAGGTCGGGCAGGTAGTTCGGTTTTTGGATAGGTCTTCCAACAATCTTCTATCGAGGAATTGATGAAAAAATCGAGTCCAAGATTAAATCGGTTAGATCTCTAATTTTTGGTACAATCGGTTCGACCAGTTGGACTTACCGGTTCAAATCAAAACAATTTAAAGATTAAAATAAGAAATATTAAAATAATAAGGGTATGCATTTAATACATTACCAATTAAGGATTATTTATTTATCATTTTGGAAAGTTTTTTTGCATTTAATACATTATTTTTACTGAATTCAAAAAAATAATATATTAATTACATTTTATATATATATATATATCATCTTAACCAGTGTCACTAGACACTGGTTAACATTTTTCTTAAAATAAATAATTTTAATGCTAAATATGTAATAAATATATTAAATAATTAATAAAAATTTACATTTGCTTTAATGATATAGTTTTAAGATAAAATTAAGTGGTTAAAAGTTAAAATTTCAACACTTACATTTTTTTAAAAATTTAATATAAATCGATTTTTTATCAGTTTAATCCAGTTTTACCGATTTTTAATCCATAGAACTGATTTTTTTTATCAATTCGGCAAATTTTTAATTTTAAGATCATATTAGATCGAAAAAACCATCAATTAAATTGGTTCCATTTTTTCAACATCGATCATCATCTTGCTCACGTTGATAACTAGGAAGCTCTCAACCTTGACCAAGCATTTATTAAAAACTGCAAACCAATCATTTATTAAAAACTGCCACAAACACCATAGGCTTAGTCTTTATCTAATCCATTATCAATATCTAGCAAGTATAGCCATGAAATTAAAGCCATTAAAGGAAGAAAGTGGCATCTAAAACGTTTTCAAACCAAATCATTGATTTCGAACCACCAAAGGACAGTGAACGAGAGTGGTTGGTATCTGGTATTGATTTTATCAGTCCATGCATATCGATTTTAAGATAAATCGAAACGGTATTAATATCATATCGTTTTGATTTTTGTATCGGTTCGTACTGACTTGTACCGATTAGTATTAACATGTATCGATCCGTATCGGTATATACAAGTCCGTACCATATAAGATTTTGATTTTTTTTAAAAAAATCACTTATTTGATTTTTTAAAATCAATTTCTAATATTTTTTCTATCATAATCTTTTTTATTTTTTACATAATTACATTTAAAAATAAAATATATTTATTAAATTAAGCTATTGAACCTAATTAATAAAATTTACTATATTTTTAATATTTATTTTATTTATTTGATGTTTAAAATTTTTGAATATTAAATTTTTATAATTTTTAAATTTATATTTATTACGTAATGGAGGTATATTTGCATATGTATATAATATATATTTTATTAGAGAATTTGAGAATAGGTTATATATATATATATGTGAAAAAATATTTGAAAAATATCGGTAAATCGAAAAGGGTATACCGAAACACATCAATAATACCGATACGTGCCAATATCAAAACAAAAACGATATGTCTACTGATACGATAACTGACTACCTTAAAGTGAACCCCATTAAATTACCAAACAGGACCAAGTCACATTGCACCAAATGCCTTGCTCTAAAGGAGAGAGGTAAATCTCATAATTTTAAACACGACACGAGAAAAATAATTAAAACACGACACGATATGAACAAATAACACGAACACGATACGGATATAGGAACGTGTCAAAATCTATATAATACGAATTATTAAGGTGTCAAAATTTATATAAATATATAATATCTTAAACACGATTATGATATCAAAAATAATACGAACATGATACGAATACAAGGATTGCTAGAAAGGGGCATCTTTCCAGTCAAGAGATGCAGAGCATTCTCCTACCATTAGGCACCTCCTGTATAGCTTCGGAAACGTTTTAACTCCGATTAAATTATGCCATGGCATCACAAGCAATTGCAGGGTCCCAACACTATAATCATATGGTTATTCATGGTTCTGATTTCTTAATGATGCTATAAATTCAATGCATATGCCATCAAAGATTCAATTAGAGTTAAAAAAAAATAAGATCGAATTGGTCGGTTGAATTGGTTGAATCAAAAATCGATGGTCTGTTCGATCCGATTCATATCATAGAATCGGAAATTCTTCGAATCGATAAAAAACCGGTAAAAACTAGGAAAAAACCGAAAAAATCGATTTTAAACTTATTTAAAAAAAAAATTATTGTATGTGATTACAGATGAGATTTGAACATTTAACTTCTTGAATTTATTTTTAAAATCATACCATTTAGCCAAATACATATTTTTATTAAATATTTACTATATTTAATACTTATTTAATATTTTAAATTCTTTTTTAATGTATCCGATTTGTTCAACCTGTTGGACCGATTAAATCGATAACCAGAGATCTCACCAATTTAACTTCCGATCTTTTGTTTAAACATTAAATTCAACTAACAAGATGCCAAATGGAGAAAAACACATGGTCCAAGATAACATAACTTCTTTAACATACAAGAACTATAAATCTTAGCTAATACATTGATCTCTATAATCAGCCATTTCAAGGCAGCAGCAAGTCACTTCTGTTTGTTATTTGCCTGTAATTGTGAAGTCAGAGGAACTGCTCTCTTCCTCTGAACGCGTTTAAATTGTAGTCGTAAACGCGTTCTCAATCGCGTCGCATTTATCGCAATTGCTAATATAATGAATGTTAATACGGTCATCGCGATCGTGTATTTTTTTGTTCATTTTAAACAACTTAGTGTAAGACAATAATTATAGTTATAATCATACAAATTCTTTTTTAATGATTTTTTAAATAATTTATAACACTCTGATCTTTTGCTAAATAGAGATAATTGGAGCTGAATATTTTTGACTTATATTATTACACATAAAGTTTATTGCGTATATCCTATTTATAGACTATAGAGAAAATAAATAAGAAAAAAGAACTATAACTGACAATTGATAAATAGAACAATTACATCAATATTTACAGCATCTACTATAATTATATCTCTTAACGTTTTTTAGTCAAAACTCAAAAAATGCATTTTTCGAGAAAAACCCTAAGAGTCCCCTTAATTGTCTCAAATTGTCGAGCTCTCGATCAAAGCTTCCTCTTCGTGCACTATTTGGAAAGTTTCAAGAACCAAAATTACCATATCTGCCACTTAAGCTCATTTATGACAGTTAAATCTCAAGCAAAGCTTCAACTTTTAACAAAAATAAAATAAACACTTCCAGATAACTCAACATCAATCTTATATCTAAACATAAATCCCATTAATATAATTGATTAAAAAGGTAAGAAATGAAAAAGCAAAGTAAAGATAAAATCACCACCTTGCAAAGCTTTTCAATTAAAGCCATACGCTTTCTCTTTGAGACTTCTTTAGAATCTAAAATCACTTAATAAAAACAATAAAAAATAAATCTATTTAAACTTTTTTTTCCAATTAAAAAATACTTGAAAAAATAAAAAAATTTCTATTACCTTCTGTGAATACAAGCATGGAAGAGCTTGACAATCTATCTATGGACATATCAAGGAGAGCATCCAAAATAAATGACTTTGAAGCTAATTTTTTTGAATGATCTCTTCTTAGCATCCAAATAAACAAAATGAATAATTTTGTACGAAAACAAAACATCGTATATAAAGAAGGTCGAAAGACAAAAAACAAGAAAAGATGTAAAAGGCAATGAGAAGAATTTGCTCACCTTGCCAATGGAAGAATAACATACACCTTATACAATGAAGGTGAGGGGGCTATTTATGGAGTTTTTTTTTTTGGGTTGAACATGAAAACTTAACCAAACAAGGTAGAAGAAACAAAGAAAGGAAGAGCTCGTCGGTCATTTTTCATAGGAGATGAAGAGGAACAGGGAAGCATTTCACGAGGAAAAGAGCAAAGGAAGCAAGAGCTGGTCGGTCATTTGTCAAAAGAAATGAAAAGGAACAGGGAAGAATTTCACGCGGCAAAAACTTTCAATGAAGAGGAACATGAAAAACTTTTAGGATAAAAGCATGTTTCGTTTATCAAGCATAAGAGTTCATCGGACAAAAGAAAGCATGAGTCTATCGGTTAAAAGAGTGCATAAACATCTTGTTTAATTATTGGGTTAAAGGTAGAGACGAAGACAGCTATATAAATGCGTAAAAATTAAATTCAAATCGAGTTAATTTCTCAAGCGATAGTTGTCTTACACGTAAGCATTTAATCCCCAATAAAATGTTGGTTTAGTTAATATCTTTACGTGTGAATACATTTAATGCAATAAAAAGATTAATTTAATGTATCAAAATGGTAAGCCTAAAACGCCTAGCATTTAATCTCCAAACATATAAAATGCTGGTCTAATTAATAAATCAAACTGGCTTATATGTAAACACATTTAATGTAATAAAAAGATTAATTTAATGCATAAGAATGATAAATCTAAAACGCAAGATAAAATGGCAAAAATGAAAGGAGTTAATAATCACCTTGTTGACCGAACGAGAGAATCCAAAATTAATTAAAGCAAGCATCAAACGGCACTTTTTGCAAAACCAAAACCAAAAGGGCAAAAGAAAAAGAGCCGACGAACAGATGTCAGAACTTAAAATGGATAGATTAATAGATTAATTATAATTAATATTAAAATTTTTAATTAAAATCGATGATTCAATCCTAAAGAGAAAAACCCAGAACCCTAAAGAGAAACAAGCAAAAACGTCAAAAAGACAAATGGGGAGAAGAAAACCCAGCAACCATCAGTCTCAACTGACGATCTTCTCAAAGCTCTCGGAGACTTCACGAGCAAAGAAAACTGGGACAGCTTCTTTACCATCCGAGGCAGCAATGACTCGTTCGAGTGGTACGCTGAGTGGCCTCAGCTTCTTGACTCACTCCTGCCTCTTCTTCAACCCTCTTCGTCTTCTTCTTTGCAAATATTGGTGCCTGGTTGCGGCAATTCACGACTATCCGAGCATTTATACGACGCTGGATTTGAAGATATAACCAATGTTGATTTCTCGAAAGTTGTTATCTCCGACATGCTTCGACGTAATGTTAGGGACCGACCCAACATGTGTTGGCGGGTTATGGACATGACCCAATTGCAGGTTCTTTCTTATTTTCTTAACTTGGATGGTCTTTTGAATTTGTTTGGATTCTTATTTGCTACTAAGTTTGATGTAATAAAATTTTCTTATTTTTTTCTTTTGGGCTACAGAAATGCGAAGTAGCATTTAAACCTAAGATCTTCAAATTGAAAGATTCAAAATTTAACTTCCTGACGTGCCTTGGGCATGTTTGATGTTATATAATGAACAAATTAAGAATGTATGTGCCATTTTAATCTTATGATTTGATATTGTGCATTTTAGAATAGGGATGGGTAGAGATTAGTTAAAATTTTATGGTTTTGCTGAATCGTTTCAAATGTGTATGAAATTTGGTGGTTTTGATCTTACATGATAATCAGCTGGAAGACTGCTGGATTATTATTATCTGTAACTCCTGACCGTCTCCTTAGTGAAGCCTGAATTCCTAATAATAAAATTGACTCTTGTCTCTTGCGACGGGAAGTTTGAGTAACATTGACTAATGTCAACCTATTGCCATAGTGTTAAGATATATGGTTGTGTCATTTTATTAGTCTCTTTCTTGTCACCGTATTTTTATGTTGGGTTTGTTTTATCTATCAATACTATCTAAATTGTCTTTCGCTTATTATGCTTCTTGGTGAATATTTTTCTGATTAATGTCCTTTTTCAATGATTTTTGGTTGGTCTTTTACTTTACATTTACCAGTTCACGGATGATACATTCGATGTTGTTCTCGACAAAGGTGGATTAGATGCTCTGATGGAGCCAGAGCTTGGACCTCAGCTGGGGAATCGCTATTTATCAGAGGTGTTGTGGAGTTTGATTTAGCTTATTTATTTATTTATTTATTATCTGTTCCATGTACTTGGTAACATACTTCATTTGTTATATAAGGTTCATATTTTCTGTTGGATTCAAATAGTTGCATTTCTATGACCAGGTGAAAAGAGTTTTGAAATCCAGGGGTAAATTCATTTGTCTTACCTTGGCGGAATCTCATGTTCTAGGTACTTTTAACCTTAATGTGAAAAGAATTTTGTTCTACACCTCTGTTGCTTTTGCTTATATTAGTTTCATTTTTAAAGATATATTAATAAAGTTTGTCTGGTTGTTGTAAAGTTTGACATTGGATGGAAAAACATGCATTTACTTGCTTAATTGTTTTCTTGTTATTTTTATCCTACATTTTTTTTTTATCAATTATTGCCTTTGCTAAGATACATGTTGCTTTCTACCCTTTTAGGTTTGCTTTTTCCTAAGTTCAGGTTTGGCTGGAATTTGAGTCTTTATGCTATACCTCAGAAACCATACAGTAAACCTGACCTCGAAACGTTTATGGTGGTTGCTGAGAAAGAGAATTCCAATGAACTGCACCGGATCATGTCATCTTTCGGTCATTCTTCCCTTGGTTGTAATCCACATCAGGTGCTTAGGATCTAGTATTATTATTATTATTTTTATTTCATTTTTTTGTAACATAAATTGAGTGAAAGTGCACAAAGTAGTCAGTCATTGAAATGTAATAAATATCCTAGTTCATGCAATGGTTTCTTGAGTGTTTGAACCAAAACGGCAATAGGCAAATGAATTTTCTTGTTATAGTTTGTTGTCAATGTAATATCCATTATAAAATCTTGGAGCCTGAATCTCTTTAAAGGTTTTGATGTAAACCTATGAATCTGTTTTTAGGCTTCTGGTCTTCATGAAGCCCTTGAAAGTGAGAATCGAATTCGTGGAGAATACTTGAGTGGCTTCGATATACTATATTCTCTTGAAGATCTACAACTAGGAGCTAAGGGGGACCTGACAAACCTTATCCCTGGTCGTCGAGTTCAGCTTACTTTGGGTGAACCAGGGATCTCCCGTTTTTGTTACAAAGTTGTATTGCTTGATGCTAAACAACAGACTGGTGCATTCTCTTTTCACTGTGGTGTCTTTATTGTTCCTAAGGTATGACTTTAAATGGTTTGGATGCACTTTTTGAGGTAAAAGTTATTGGAATAAGATTAAAATAACGCCTGTTTACTTATAGCTCAGAAGTTACCTCTATTTTGAATTAATTGAACAGAGTATTAACATTGTTTCTTAAAACTGGTCTAATTCATTTATTTCTTCACTTCATAGTTGTTTCACTGGTTCTAAAAACTGTGTTAGGTGTGCCTTCAAGTTTATGAAAAAAGAAATGTCTGTTTTAGAATACAAATGGACATTGGGGCCATGGGCATAGAAACTTGTTGGTTAATGTCCTCTGGTTCCTATATTGTTTAGTATATGGCCTAGGTTTTGACTAACTGGCATAATGCTGGTGAGGATTGGTGTAAGTCCTCTAATACAGGCCTGATAATGCATTGGGCCTTAAGAGGCACAGCAAAATTTGAGTGACAAGTGAACATATTTTATGTTATTATTTGTTTGCCTAAAAAATTGCTAATTTCGATCTTGAGTTCATAAATGCTTGCTAACTTGAGAAATCAGAATATATGCAACTTGTGGGTCTTTTAGAATCAACTACAATTTTTTTTATAATTAAAATACAATGACAAAATAGCATATACTCTTCTGGTGTCTAGATGAACAAGTTTCTTCTGGATATGCTAAGGTGGTGGTATAGTTGCTGCAGGTTTTTTTTTTTCGTACTCTTTCCAGAGAAAAGGATAGGTAAAATAATTAAAATTTTCATGAACATTGATTGGAGACTAACCATTTTAACATTAAACTTGGCTATAATATTTATTCATTAAAAAAGCTTAGCTATTATTATACTTGCTTTGTCATGGAATCTTACACAGATATCTCTGATGAATTCATCTTAATTGCATCCTTTCTGTCAAGTTTGAAAAGTAATGTTAGTCGATTAATCACAGGCCATTGCCATGGCAAATGAAAACGCCTCAGGGCCCCCCTCATATTGTCATGAGTGAAGGTTTTATTAGAGACCATCCATGCTAATGCTGCTATGGAAGATATTCAGGTATGCTAAAGAGATTGAACTTCACTTGTCAACTGTCATTATTGATAACTGATGTCGTTAGATGATATTGCTATCTCTTTCAGAAGGATTTGTCTCGTCTGGTGAAACCGTTGACACCTGCAGATAATGATATGGGAGATCAAATTCCGTATGTTCATATTCGCTTCTTTCATAATTTTTTCATTAGCTATTATCCATTCTTCATCATTTATGTTTTATTGTAATGGATTCTAATGTTGGATAAGTGGGTTCCTTTGGAATGCGCCTATTGTCATTATCTTGTAATTTACAGATCACCAGCAACTTGTGAAGGCAATGCTGCCATCCTTTTGATACTTTTATGTTTTACTTTGGTCCATGACTTCTAGAATTAAAAGTGTTCTTTACACTGCAAAAGAAGAGAACGGACTGATTTCTTAATAATTGGACTTCACATATGGGGAACAATTGCATGACTACTGCTTCTTGTTCGCTGCCACTTTTAGAAATTTGGTGATTATATAAAGGCTCACAAAAATTTCTATTTTGGTATACATTGTAACATGTACCAGTCTTAAGCAAACACTTTCCCTTATTTTAAGGACTAAAACTTGAAGCAAATCATATAAGTTGTTAGTCTTCTATGAATATGAACAAAGCAGCATCAGTTTAATGTTGTTTGCCTAGTGCTTTTACCTTGTGGCATTTTTTATGCTTTGCTTTGCTTTGCTTTTTTTTTTTTTTTCTTGCTATATAGCCAAACAATACTCTGTTCGTTGTGTGAGGGATTCTTGGTTGTTTTATGAAACCAGGTTTATGACAGCGAGTGATGGAATTAAGCAGCGAAACATCGTTTACCAGGTTTATATTCTCTTACAGTGCTATTTCTCTTACAATGTGTGTGTAATACTTTGAGCACCATCTATGAGAGTTTTCAGTCTTATCATGCTTTCTTCATTGTTATATAAAAAGGGCAAAGTCTTAGTGATTATCTAGATTCTAGAATAAGTGTCACCTAATGTCCTTACTGGATTAGATACGCTGCATAATATTCCTTTCCTCAACATCTTTGGTGTACTTATTGTGGCATGTGTTATTATTTGAAGTGCAAAGTAGCATATGAATCAACTATATTTGAAACTCTATGTTTAAATATGGAGTTGTGTTCTGTACCAATGTTATAGCTTCCACAAGCACTATTCCCTTTCCTTGACCAGTTAAAAGCTTTGGAACTGAGAGAAAGCTTGGGACTTTGAGGGCTTGATAGAACATAAATCACTCTCTAAAATTACAGGGTGCCCTTGTTAGGTTGGTTTTATGTTCAAATAGAATTTGCATAGGGATGTCAAAATGCATTCCTGGGCTTTATTGTCGTAAATGTTGCGTGATATCTTGTCATTTAGTGGCCAATTGCTCTGAGTTTGTAGTGATAATCATCACCTTTGAAAAAATCATTATGTTGTATGCTCACAAATATTAATTGGAACCATCATGTCAAGTGTATGATAAAATAAATAATAGTTTTCATTTGGGCTGTTGTCTTGTTTATAATTATAATTGTAGATCTTTTTACCTTGGCTGCTATGTCATGTGCAATGTTCTGTATAACATGTATTTGTATTCAGATTTTTTTTTTATAAAAATTTCCCTATTTTTAAAAAGTTTTAATTTTGAATTTTTTAATTTTTTTAAAATGACATGTGGCAGCCGTGTGAGTGCCATGTGTAATCCACGTGTATAACATCTGTACACTTGTCAAATTTTTATTGGTTGATGGCCATGCCAGCATCTTCTGTTAAGAGTGTTAAGGCTTGGGGTTGATTGACTCATGGATTGTAAGTTTAGGTACCTGATTGAACATTTTTTTAGTACAAGTACCACATTGAACATTTTCCAATACTATAAGGGGCTGCATAGGACATTATCCTCTTTTCAAATGCAGTTGCTTGGTTGGTGCTTTCTTATCAACTGAATTGATAGCTTGTATTTTATACAGGGCTTGTCTTCTTTGACTGGGCCTATTGTTATTGAAGATGCTGTTTATGAAAATGCTGATGCTGATGTCAATAGCTCTTTGCCCTTCCGTCGCCTTATTTTCCAAAGAACTGAGGGCCTGGTACAGTCTGAAGCTTTGCTAACTAGGGATGGATCATTTGACAAAAGTGTCTATGAAACAGAGTTGAAGAAAGCCAGCTCATCTTCCAAATCCAAAAGAAGAGGAACCCAGAGAAGAAATAATGGTAATGATTCTTTCGTTCAAAATTTTTTGGTCGTTTTGAGCAATTCTTATATAACGCTGGGTGAGTTTGTTTGAATTGTAAAACCTATTTCATATTTTGATGTGTGGAATTCCCTGAAAACTATTTCTTTAAGATCATGTTATCTTTTACTTTTTTATGAGATCAGAAAAAGGTGCTCTTGAATGTTAGGTGCTGGCAGGAACTTCTAATGGATTTGGTTTTTTATTTGTGTTTTTATTCCTGGGGAGATTTGATAATTTGGCCTGTGTGCTTGGTTGCTGTACCTATGTAATTTGACTCATATCTTCAGAATTATTTTCAGGGAATGCTTTTTCTTCTACTGTTTATGCAATTTGAGATTGTGCCATTGGTATGAGAAGTCACGTTGGACCTTAGAGACATCTTCCAACAAGTTTTTATTGTGAATACTGTATACGAAGCTTTGGGTAGTGGGGGTAAAACAGGAACTAGGAACTTCTCTTTGGAAGACTGCAGATTAGGTTTCATTTAAAGTTTCTCTCCTTTCTTTGGACCACAGACCATTATAGTGTGCTGACGGTGAAAAAACAAGTAGTGAATTAGTGGTTATGTGCTAGACTGACAAAACAGTTAATCCTCTGCTAATTCACTACAGTTGGTCAAGTCTGGCCCATGTTTTCTCATTCTTTGGTGATGCCTAAACTTTGGTTGACTTTTTTAGCAAGCTGGATAGATGTTTTTTGTGAGAAACAATCTACTAAGATAGCAGTGCCCTGTCAGCACTCAGCACCATAATTCATGGAAACAGAATGATGGCAGTATATTTGATACTAAACTGGAAGACTGGTCTTGCTGACTCTTTTCTTGTGGCTTTATGCTCTTTATAATTTATTGATATCTTAGACCTCCGGTGTTGGGCAGTTTTTTCTTTCTTTTGTTATTAGTTTTATATGATTCCTGTGCATTTGAATGGCACTAATGTTTCTTTTTGTGTATTATTATTGGTAAAGGGTGAGAAATATGGTGCTATTTTATTTCTAAGATAATTGGACAGAAATCATTGTATTAGCAAACTTCTGACCTTGTTGGTCTTTATTAGTCAGCGCCTGTTGAAGCAGGGCCACTTCTTTTAGGTCCTTGAGCAACATGTTGTCTTCAAAATACCGATATTACCTTCCATCCAAATGTTCTTTTTATTACTTTTTTTAATTGTTAAATTACTGTACTCCATCCAAAAAACTTATTTTAAACTGCTTGTTTTTAGTTTGTTTGTCATTCTGATAACATTTTTCTTAATATATAGAATCAAGCAGCCAGATGAAGGTGTATCATGGATATTTGGCTAGTTCTTATCATACAGGGATCATTTCTGGGTTTTCACTGATTTCATCCTATTTGGAAAGTGTGGCATCAACTGGGAATATAGTAAGGCTTATACTCTTTTCTTTGTGGAATATTTGATAGGTTTTTGCCCTCCAACTGTTTAGGTATCTGTAATTGCCTGGTTTTCATGTCTTTTTTGGATTTAGAAAATTCATGGTTGCAATCTTTCTCATGTTAAAAATCATCTTTCTCAGGTTAAAGCAGTTGTGATAGGTCTTGGTGCGGGTTTACTTCCTATGTTTCTTCATGGATGTATGCAATTTATGCAAATTGAGGTCATTTTTACATTACCCCCTCAAAGATCTGCCAAGCTTCTTTTAAAAATAATTGCTTTTAAAAAATATGATGATTCTTCTCATTGTTTTTGAAGTTGATTTCGCTTGATGGAAATAGTGCAATGGAATTTTTATCCACAGGCAGTGGAGCTAGATCCTACTATGCTTGAACTTGCACGAGACTACTTTGGTTTTACCAAAGATAAACGTTTGAAGGTAACTAAGTGTACCTCTGTGCATCTTTAATTTCATTTGTCATTATTGATTTTTTGAAGAGATTAATCCTTCCCTGAAAAACTTGTGTCATTGTCACTGTCAATGTCTTATTTCCAATCCATTTCAATCCATTATCAACATTATTTTTGTTTTCATCTTCAAACTCGCCTTCAGTATAACGCACACATAAAGAACTAACCTTTAAGCAGATCATGCATTAAAGATGCTCTGCATAACATTTTAACCTTCACAAGTGTTTATTGCCAATGAAGCTAAACCTTCCAACAATTGTGATCAAAATTGGGCTGGATTGTTTGGTCTAATTGGAAAATCTGCGAGGCCTTGAATATGGTCAAGGTCTTACCGGAAAGTTTTTTTGAACCCTTTTAAACCTTCTTCGGTGGATGGTTTAACTGAATCTTGGCCGACTGCTTTAAGTTGAGAAAATTGGCTAGTTTTTGCATGTATTCCAAGGGAGAGTATAATAACTCCAAAAATTGCTGACGGATGGATTTCACCTGGTGACCTCATTATTTGATGAGGGAGCAATGTAGCCCATTGGATCTATGTTACTCGGACTCGGGCGTGAGTATCGAATACGGGTACGTGTCCGACACAGGTATGCTCAATTTTTTCTAAGTTTTTTCATATATTTGGAGGATCATACCCCCATACCTTTGTCCGAATATGTGTCTGACATGGGTGTCGGACACCGGTACTTCAGGGAAAATGAAGAGTCGGAGTAACATAGCACTGGATGTGTAGAATATTCCTGCAGTCCGCTTTGTGTGTGTATACGTGTTTTTCTTTAATTTGTTATAGGTATACATATGATATTTTGGCAAACAATGATTGTTCTATGTTTTCGAGATATGAAATAACAGTTTAATATGAAATTACATTACAAGCATGGTACAAATTTTACCATATATAATACATTACTTTGTCCAAATGTAACTGTCAAATTAGATATATGTTTGACAACATATTTTAGGGTAAATTAACCCTGTTGCATGCTCCAAGTATTTTTTGTTAGCTTTCTTCTCAACTAGGGCTTATCATTATTTATTTGTAATATAAAATTCTATTTACATCTCTGTAAGTTTTTTTTATTTAATTTCATGGTTTGACTCTTGGTTCAATCTTTTGCTCAAGACATCAAGGCTCTATTCACTCAATAACCTTCTTGATGAATTAGGTATAATAATAAAAGTTGGAGAAGATTGAATAAATAGGAAAATATTTTTTGTTTCACCTTTTCAAGAATGCATATGGAAAGAACTTTAAGATGGCGTATATAAATTATGTTACTCGGACTCGGGTGTGAGTGTCGGACACGGGTATGTTTGATTTATTCTAAGTTTTTTCATGTATTTGGAGGGTCCTTGGGGGATCATATCCCCATACCCATGTCCGAATATGTGTCGGACACGGGTATTTCAAGAAAAATGAAGAGTCGGAGTGACATAATAATATTCCTCTATGTTGCTCTGACTCTTCATTTTTCTTGAAATACTCGTGTCTGACACCCGTGTCCGACACATATCCAGACATGGGTATGGGGATATGACCATACAAAGACCCTCCAAATACACTGAAATCTTAGAAAAAATTGAACATCCGTGTTTGACACTCACACTCGAGTCCAAGTAACATAGATATTCCTTCTTTTTATAGAGCTTTAAAAACATTAGGCTTTCCAATGGTTTTCAGGTACATGTCGCCGATGGCATCCAGTTTGTCCGGGACTACAGAAACTCATCTGCAGCTGGGGATATGCCTCTTTACAAAAACAAGGATGCTTCAAGCAATGAAATGCTCCTTTCTTCCAATGGAAGTTGCAATTCTTCAGATTCAGAAAACAGAAGTACTACTATTGACATACTTATTGTTGATGTGGACTCTTCAGACTCAAGGTGAACGGAACTATTAATGGTTGCAACAATTATCATTGAAAAGCTGAAAGTCTTTTAATAACCTCTGTTATATTGTCTTTATAGCTCTGGAATGACCTGTCCTGCCGCTGATTTTGTGGAAGAGTCTTTTCTTCGTAATGTAAAAGATACTCTTTCTGAGCAAGGTCTCTTTGTCATTAATTTGGTCTCAAGGTCTCCTGCCATTAGGGACATGGTTGTTTCAAGGATGAAGGAGGTGAGGATAGAGAACTTCATAAATATTGCCATTAATCAAAGTTTATTGCTTGTTTTTATAGTTTTATTCTATGTTACTCGGATTCGGGTGTGAGTGTCGGACACGGGTATGTGTCCGACATGGATATGTTTGATTTATTCTAAGTTTTTTCATGTATTTGGAGGGTCTTTGGAGGATCATATCTCCATTCCCATGTCCAGATATGTGTCGGACACGGGTACTTCAAGAAAAATGAAGAGTCATAGCAACATATGATAACTATATTCCTAGTCATTCTTGCTCTTATTGAACATTGAATTACCAAAAGAACTTCTATCTAATGAGATTCAATTTGACCAATTTTTGCCTGCTGTATTATCATTTTCACTTTTCACCAACTTCTCTCTCACCTTTCAGGTCTTTAGCCACTTATTTTGCCTTCAACTTGAGGGGGAGGTCAACCTAGTAATTTTTCGGTCTTTGTTCGGAGTCTTCTATCAAGAAGGATCGCATACCTGAAGCCACCCTTAGACTCGAGAAATTGCTCGAGCCCAAACATCCCAAGATAAGCCAGAGCATCACAGATGCAGCGAAGAAGCTCAGATGTTTAAAGTGAAACAGCTTGGTAACAATTTTCCCGTTCAATATATTCTCTAAGTGACATGAGTGTGTGAGCTTTCGCAGATTTTCAAGTATTTGACACCGAAACTATTCAATTGAAGATCGCGCTGTACGAAGATGAAAGTCCGAGTAGATTTTTGAAGCTTTTCTTTAGACGGTATGTATACTGCATCTCCAGTTAGGTTGTTCAACTTCTTACTAGTTCATCATGTAGGGTTTCGCATGCATTTAAGTGTTATTGTCGTATGTCCGAATTCGAAATATACCCTCTTCAATGTGTATTAGTATTAGCTTATAAATCATATGATTGTGAGTATTGAGTTTTGCCAGGCTTTCCATTTGGTCAACTTGATTCATTGAGACGATTGCCCTGTTCTGTTTATAAATCTCATTCTGAAGAGCATGGAAATGTTTTCTCTTCCTTTTACTCCTTGAATAACTGACAGTATTGAAAACTTCCTAGAACCAGCCTGAGTCTACGGACTAAGCTTTGCCTCGAGTAAGTGATAGTCCGAATATAATAAACACAATACGATACGTTTAAATACGATTAAGTTACTTGGATTCAGTTAAAAAATAAACTTGAATTCAACTTGATCATTGTTGAGCCAAGTTCGAACTCGAGTAGATCAAGTTATCGAGTGACCCAAGTTCGAATATCTTAATGCTTGACTCAAATAGTTTGTGAGCCTAATAGATTTTATTTTTATTTTTAATTATTATTGAAAAAACTCAATTTGAACTCAAGTTCGAGCACAATTAATAAAGTTTGAAATAAAAATTGAACTAATTTTTTACTAGATAAGCGAATTTGAATAATTTGATTTTTGTCTTGAATTTAATTTGAATTTTAAAAATAAAACTCAATTGAGTTCGAGTCAAATTTCGAACTGTGAATTTCAATCGAGCTCAAACGTCTTACTGCTTGGATTCTGCTCTGACCGATTAACAGCTGTACTCATTATTTGACTACAGAATCTACACTGGAACTGCGTTCTGCAATAAGGCCACTATATTTAGGAGCAGCAACTTACTGATCAAAGCAAAACAGAAAACTGAGAGTAATGTAGAGAAAATTTGAGACAACTTGGGGCAACAGAAAGAACCAACAGCATAAATCAGTTAAGCGATTTCTGTCATCAAAACGTAGATATGGTTAAAAAGGAAATGACAAACTACAAAGCAATACAATATCTTGTAAAAGCCAACTCTCACAGATCCAACCAAAACAAACAAAAACCAAACGTTTACCCTCAACTATGAAGGCCTATATTTTTCGGATTTAGGTGTGAATGTCGAACACGAATATGTTTAATATTTTCCAAGATTGTCATGTATTTGGAAAATTCTTAGAAGACCATATCCTTATACTCATGTTCGGATATAAGTCGGACACGAATATCGAATACGGATACTTAAAAAAATAAAAAAAAAATCTGAGCAACATAGATGAAAGCATTCAACAATGAATATTTAAATCCACCCAAGTTCCCCAATCAACGGTAGTAGTCAGTTGGCAATAAATTGGTCTTTCTTTATACCATCTTCTTTAACTGGTATAGTATACTCAATGAAGTTTTGAGACTTCAAAGAATTCCAGCAACCCGCACATTCATCCAAAGTTGATCAGTAGTACATATTTTGAAAAACATGCATTGCATGTATTTAAGTATCTCAAATGTGCACAAATAACCTATATTACCCGGCCTTTTCATTTTTCCTAAAATACTCGTATTCGACACATATTCGAACATGGGTATGAAAATATGATTCTTTAAATATATATAAAACTTAGAAAAAATTGCACATATCCATGTCAGATACATACCCGTATACAACACTCCCGAATCCGAATAACATAGCAAATACCTACAAAGATGCGTTCTTATGATTTATGATTATAGACTATTCACATCCGTGTGAATACATACATATTTACATATGATGGCATGCAAGGTTAAAAAGATCGGACTGGCCAATCAAACCTCCAGTTATCAGTTAAACCAGTTAGTTTGATCAAAATTATTTTAAATATATATATATATAATTTTAACGTAAATATGTAATTAATATAGTAAATAATTAATAAGAATATGTATTTAACTTAGTGGTATGGTTTTTAATATAAAACAAAAAAAATGAAAAAAAAAAAGATTAAAAAAATTGGGTTTTTACCGGTTTTATCTGGTTTTCCATCGGTTAAAAAAAAAACCCGATTTTATATATAGTACCGGACCGGACAAGAAACCGGTTCCTGATTCAACCGGTCCAGTCCAATTTTTTATTCACTGATGGCATGTTATAAATAAATACATACAATCTCAAAACTATTGGGGCTGCAATAGGACTAGGAGAGAGATTTTATGAAACACCATTTACCTCATTCGAGTCTCCAAAAGAAGCAAGTATCACTACAAAAAATCATCATATTGATTAAAAATGTCAACAGCCAGCACAGATACTAAATCGAGATAATAAGAACTAATTAAATCATAAACCTATTTATCATCCTTTTAAACATCATTATATATATAAACTAAATAATTCCTGCTTTAGGTACCTTGATCGTAACAACATGTATGGAACTTACGAATACTGAAAAAGGAAACTGAACGAGCATTTTTAAGATCAAGATTATATAAAAGTTCATAGCGATTACTGAATGCAATGTAATTCACACTGCATGAAAATTGAGCTGGTTGAATCTTGTAAGACCATATAATCTATGTTGTTCGGATTCTTCATTTTTTTTTAAATATTCATGTCCGACGCATATACGGACATGGGTATGAGGATATGATCCTCCAAGAACTCTCCAAATACATGAAAATCTTAAAAAAAAATTGAACATACCCGAGTCCAACACTCATACTCAAGTCCGAGTAATATAGATACTAACTAGATTAAAATTCTGAGTCTCTGACTTGCTATTGTAGATAGTGCTAAACTCAATGCAACAAAGACTAAGAAAACGTTATCAGAAGCCTATTAACCTAGTAAAGAAAGAAAAGAAAAAAAAGTGAGGAAAATTACTGACATTCCATCTTATATTGTTCCGACTCATCATTTTTTTTGAAGTACCCATGTATGAGGATATGATCCTCCAAATACATGAAAAAACTTAAAAAAAAAAAAAAAAAAAACTGAACATACCCGTGTTGGACACATACGCATATCCGACACTCACACCCGAGTCCAAGTAACATAGATTCTATCTAACTTCCCAGATCAAATTCAAAAACTTTTAAAGCCAAATGTGAACTATGCATGATGATCAAGGTTGAAATAAACTCATAAAGGCAAAGCAAAGAAACTATGCACTTAGTCATGCTTAGATTCTGCCAACTTCCCAATCTCAACTCCCAGCAAGTATGCTGCAAACCATTAATAAGAAATAGACACTGTTAATGGCAAGTGGCAACAATATGTTCCAAGCATAAAAGAAAATAATTAGCAAAAGTTTATCAAGTATCTACCAAAATAAGATCACAATGAGTTCTCCAGAGTTATGCTGGTCCGACTCTCTTTTATTTTCTTGAAGTATCCGTGTCCGACACCCATGCCCGACGTATATTCGGATATGAGTATGGAGATATGATTATTCAAAAACCATCCAAATACATGGAAAAACTTAGAATAAATCAAACATACCCATGTCGGACACATACCCATATCCGACACTCACACCCGAATCCGAGTAACATAGCTTCAGAGTATAGACATACAAAAAAATTTCTGATACTTCTCTGTTAACCTCCTCAGTGTGTTTAACAAAAATAGGTGATAGAAAATCCACTTGTGAATTAATATTATCCATCTAAACCAAAATGATTACAACTGCTAGGTCCAATTACTACATTAGGAATTAGGAATTACCAATTTAGCATGAATACAGTTCAAAACACCCATCCCCATTCACTCATACCCTGAGAATCTGAAGCTTGTTGGAGAAGGCGATGGCAACCCAATCAGGCTGGGAAGAGGACCATTGCAACTGCTCGATTTCAGCCCCAGCGGTGTAAGCAAGAATGGGGTCAAGCCCGCCCTCCACAGGCTGGCCCATGGAGGACAAGTCCCAAATCAAGGCCTGGGAATCATCCCCGGCGGTGCAAATGTGGCAGGAGCTATGGGGAGCCCAAGCGATGGCATTTACGCTTGCCTGGTGCCTCTGCAACTCAACGACCGGCAATGTCGGGAAACGGATATCCAAAACAACCACCTTGGCACTATCCATAATAATGGTGGCCATATATCTCGGATCCTGCTTGTTCCACCCTAACCGGACAAGCGGCGTGTCGGGCTCCGAACTCTCATAAATGATGGTGGAGTGCTCCTTATCACGCAAGTCGAAAACCCTAACGGAACCGTCAGCAGAAACCGAAGCAAAAACACCAACGCCGCCCCAGGCGATATCATAAACCTCCTTATCATGGGCGATAAGCTGGGTGTCCACAGTCTCCCGCTCGATGTCCCATATAGTACAAGTTGTGTCAATGGAGGAAGTGCCGAGTCGCCTGGGCTCCGCCTCATTCCAGTCGAAAGAAGTAATAGGACCGCAAAACTCACTGTTCTTGTTGCCGTTAAGGAGAGATTTGAGGTCAACGCGGGAATGATCATCGGAGATGCGCCAAATTCGGAGGAAATCGGAAGAGGTGGCAAGAAGGTCGGGTTTCTGGCAATCCTTGTCAGGAATGAAAATCGTCTTGGTAGGGGGATAAGGATGGTCGAAAGAGAGGTTTGGGTCCGAGCGGATTTCGCCATTGGAGTCGTCGAGCTGAACAATCTCGAGGCGGTTTGGGTATTGCTCCAGTAGGCTGGCGATGGCAAGGCGGTATTTCTTATCGCGGCGGACGCTCCAGTTCATGGCGTAGATGTGCCATGGGGCCTCGTATGTGTATATCTCGGATCGTTTTTGCTGCTCGTCTGAACCTTCCGGGTTGGGATCGCTGCTAGCGCCCATTTTCGCCCGCCACTTTCTTTCTTTTCTTACTCTTAGCTGAAACCAGGGAAATATTGGATTAGGTGAAGATTATAGAAGATAACGTGTTTGACGAAATTTCTTTTTTCCTTTCCTTTGAGTTAATGACAAAAAAATGTTTTTTTTTTTTTTTTAAATTAGAATTACCTTACATTAAATATGAAGATAAATGATAATTAATTAACAAATAAAAAATGATTTTGATTAAACTTTTCTAGACCCAAAAAAAAAAAAAATACCTTTAAGGCTTTACCTTTTTATTTTTAATTTTTTGGGTAGGAAAGTGCCCTTCTCTTTCAAACAAATCAAACCCATTAGTGACTTATTGTCCTTGGTCTCTACAAAATCCAGCATTCTGAAACAGAAAAACCCAAGGCTTTTATGGCAGTAGTTTCAAGTGCTCATTCAACTATCTTTTTTTTTTTTTTTCTTTTTTAGGAGGGTTCACTATTCGATTTTAATCGAATTAATCGATCGAAATTTAATTCAGTTCGATTAATAGATTAACCAAATAAATTTCGGTTCGGTTATCGATTAAAGATTTTGAAAAATTTCGATTATCGATTAATTCGATTCGGCTAAACGAAAATAATCGAATTCTCTAAATTAACCGAAATACACTATTAGTGTGTGTTTTATTTATTTTTTATTTAAATTAATTTATAAAATAAAAATATAAACAAACCTAAATGCTAAAACATCCTTCTTTCTCGAACCCAACCCGTCACCCTCAGCCCCTCTCTCTCAGCTGTAGCCTCTCACTCTCAGATTCTTAGCCTCTCACACTCGGTTAATCGAAAATTGTTTTGGTGGATGTACGACCAAAACACCACTACAAGATTGTTTCTATCCCCAAGTCTTTGAACATTTCGCTTGCAAGCTTGGAGGCTAGGTTGCCTGAAATTTCATCTACTACTGAAAGAAGAGCAAGAGGGCGGCAAGGGCACCGAATCAGGTGCTAATCTGTACGTAATATGTAGAAGAGGTACTGATTCACAAAGGGCTGTGAAATAGAAGTGATCATGTGCAGGGCCGCGGCCCTTTTTTTTTTTCTCTGCCCAGGCCCGGTTCTGGGTAGTCTAAGCCCGCCCGTTTTGATCCGAATCACTGTTCATTAGAATAAAAAAATAATTTTTTATTTTTTTTATAATTAAAATTAAATAAAATAATAATATTATATTAAAAATTACTGTTCCGGACCGGGCCGGCCTGGAACATAAAAACTCCTACCCAAGCCCGACCCAATACGGGCCGGGCCTATCGGGCCGGGTGGGCTGCCCGGCCCGTGAGCAGGTCTACTGTGAAATACTTTCACAACATCGGTTTCAATTTAGCTAAGGATATTGTTGGGAGGCTTGGAATCCTGGGCACATGATGTGGATCCCAACTTTTTTATGTATTTATTTTGGTTAATCAAAAATCGACCGAATTAATCGAAATAAATTCGGTTCAGTTAATTCTTCGTTTTAATTATTCGATTCGGTTAACGGTTAATGAAAAAATAAATTCGGTTAATTCGGTTAATCATATTTCGGTTCGGTTACTAACCGAATGAACACTCCTATTTTTTCTTATCCCACAGGTGGGCTATATTAAAGGGATTATTTAACCGGTGTCTATAGACATCAATTAAATATTATTTATTTATCATTTTTTTAAAAAAATTTATATTTAATATATTATTTTTACTGAATTTAAATAAAAAATAATACATTCATTATATATTTTTTTAATTATAAATATCACTTTAATTAATATCATTAGACACTATTTAATATTTTTCATTAAACAATTTTAGGAGTAACCAGTGGAAATGGATATGCATGCTGATTGAGCTGTTTTTATGTCAAAAATAAAAGAAACCGTCAGTCAGCCAGTGTTGTGTCTCAAAAGACAGGTATAAAGGGTTTTGTTCACCTATAATTTAATGAAAATGACAAGGATTTTTAACCTCTGGATACTGGTGGTTTTGCATTATAATCTATATTATTCAAACTCTTATTTTTTTTTAAATATTTGTGTCCGACACATACTCGGATATAGATATGGGTATCATCTTCTAAATATATAAAATAACATAGAAAAAATTGAGTATATCCGTGTCGGACACATACCTGTATCTAGGGGTGTAATCGAGCCGAGCCGAGTCGAGCTCAAACTGTAAGAAGCTCGAGCTCAACTCGAAATTCAAGGCTCGAGCCTCGATTTGAGTTCAATCGAGTTTCACTTTTAAATCTCGAGCTTGATTCGAGATAAAAATCGAATTGTTCAAGCTCGCTCGATTAAGCTCGTTTACCTAGTAAAAAATGAGCTTGATTCTCATGCTCGACTTTAAACTCGATTATTTGTGCTCGAGCTCGAGTTCGAATTGAGATTTTTCAATACTAATTAAAAAAAAAAACTCGATTAGGCTCGCGAGCTACTCGAGTCAAGTTTTAAGATACTTGAATTCAGCTCGTTCGAGCTCGATTCGATAACGACCGAGTCGAATTCGAGTTTTTTCCGAACCGAACCCAAGTAGCTTGCAAACACAGATGTTTTATTTACATCCTTATCTGTATCTGACACTCATCCCGAGTCAGTATAATATAGATTATAGCTATACACACATGAGATTGTGATTTCATGGTAAAATATCTTGTCTCTGAATCTGTGATAGCAATTGTTACCATTTAAGCTCCCTTATATATTGAAGGCAGGTGTGGATGGCTAGTTTGTTTGCCATGATGTCTTATTGAAGTTCTAAGCATATTTTAAATTCTATAACAGAAAGGTCTTATGCACCATATCAACTGGTCAATATTGTACATGATTGAAAGTTTTGTACATGTTTATCTTTAACTAAACCGAGGATTATCACCTAAAATCTTTCGACAATCATAATTTGAAGAATTTGAGTGCTATATTACTCGGACTTAAGTGTGAGTGTTGGATACGAGTATGTGTCTGACACTGGTATGTTCAATTTTTTTTAAAGTTTTTTCATGTATTTAGAGGGTCCTCGGAAGCAGGAATTTAAATAGCGGCCGCAATACGACGTTACGGCTGCTATTTATTGGTTTTGGCTCCTCCCGTTGTCGATATTTGCAGCCGATATTTATCGCAATTGACTGCGAAAATGTTCATTACGTCAGCAACCGCGATAAATGCAACGCGACCGAAAACGCGTCCACGACCGCAATTTAATCCCTGCTTGGAGGGTCATATCGCCATACCCATGTCCGGATATGCGCCGAACACGAATGTTGAACACGAGTACTTTAAAAAAATGAAGAGTCGGAACAATATAGTTTGAGTGTCTTTGTTGATAGGTGTGTTTGACAGATGATATTTGTTCTAAGATGAGTGTTATTGTCTATGTTACTCGAACTCGGATGTGAATGTCGGATATGAGTATGTGTTCGATATGGGTATGTTCAATTTTTTTAAGTTTTTTTTTTATGTATTTGAAGAGTCTTTGAAGAGTTATATTTTCATATTCATGTTTAGATATATTCGAAATATAAGTATCGAAGATAATTACTTCAAAAAATTTTGAAAAATTAGAGCAACATTGGTTATTGTTTGTCTACACAAAGTGTAAACAACTTTTTAGGTATCACATCTTGAATTGTCATTATTATACAGATTTCAATTATTTATCGCTATTGTAATGTTTTAACTTATGTTATCCGAATTTGAAAGTGAGTGTCAGATAAGAATATGTTTATTTTTTTTATTTTATATTTTTTTTTTTTTATATTTGAAGGATCATATCTTATATTCATATCCAAGTATATGTCGAATACAGATATCGAACATAAATATTTAAAAAAAAAATAAAAAAAATCAGATAACATAACTTTTAAGCCGGCTAAGTCATGGAAAATGTATAAGAATTCTGTAATTGTAGCCAATTGACTGTGCCTTGACAATGAGTATTTTTTTCATACTTCATCTTATAATATTGTAAATTATTTTTTAGAAATAATTTCACAAAATAAAAATTCCGCAAAATAAAAAAACTCTTATTTCGTGTTGACTCATATTTATGTTATGACTATTTGATCTTTTTAAATTATATTTGGATACTTAATCGTGAAGTTTTTTAAATATCGACTTAAAAAAAAAAATGTATTTCAGAGGACAATTTACATATTAACTCTTCCATATAACTTCGACCAAGACACAAAAAAAAGGTTCTTCTAGACTGCCAAATTTGTTCAATTAAAGAATTTGACCCTTTCAGCATTTGTATACATGGTTTAAGCTCGGGCCTACGATGTTAAAGCATAATTGCTGCAATTTATTTAAAGGGTAAACAAAGATCAAAGAAGAGAAAGCTAATCAACTTGATAGCCATGAAACCACTCTCTCAACTCCCATATGATTTACATTTATGGCCCTGAAATTTTGACAAATTCAGCAATAAACGAAGATGAAGATGAAGACTTCAGAAATGGCACATTTTTTGTTGCACAATCAGAAGAAGGCTTTGAAGCCTGACAATAAGTTATACTTTTCAACTGGATCCTCCAAGAGTGCTGCTACCACTGAATCAAATACAGAATCTGAGAAATCGATTTTTCAGTTTGAGTCTTCGAAGGAAATTCCAGTTCAAAATGATAGCAGAGCTACAACAATCTTAGAAACTGAGCTGAGTTTACAAAAGATGCTCGAGCTATACATGAGAAAGTTCTTAAACGAGCAGATGAGGCTTTGACGGGGAAAAACACAAGCTCTTGGGGAGAGAAGTTGTATACAGGAATGCATGGCTATGTGGATCATAAAGCCCGGTTTCAAAGAGAGCAAACAGTTGCCAGTGAGAAAGCTGGTGGCTCATATGGACCTCTTAGGGCTTCTGCTCACATCAGGGTTTCAGCAAGATTTGATTATCAGCCTGACATCTGTAAAGACTACAAAGAAACTGGTTACTGTGGTTATGGAGATTCATGTAAGTTTATACTATGTTGCTCCGGCTCTTCAATTTTCTTGAACGTGTCCGAACACTCATGTCTTACGCATATCCGAATATAGGAATATGATCCTCTAAAAATCTTCCAAATACATGAAAATTTTGAAAAAAAATTGAACATATCTATGTCCGACACTCGTACTCGAGTCCGAATAACATAGAGTTTATGCATGACCGTAGAGATTACAAGTCTGGATAGAAGCAGAGAAAGCAAGGAAAAGAAAACTTGCTTTGGGTGGAGATAATGATGATGAGGCAGGGGTAGCCCGGAGTGATGATAACGATGATGATTCGTTGCCCTTCGCATGTTTTATTTGCCGACAGCCTTTTGTGGATCCTGTTGTTACTAAGTTCTAGCACTACTTCTACGAGCATTGTGCTTTAAAGGTACCTTCGTATGCCCTTTCATGTAGATTAATTTTTTTTAAATGTCTTTTTGTGCTAGGTTAATATCTATTAGTTGTTGTTATATTTGTTGTGAATGCATGACTTGGATGCAATACTTTTTTTGGCTATTCACATACAAAGAATATTTTGTGGTTCAACTTTTTCAAAATAGGACATATTTTCACTTTACATCGTTCACTTTTGGTGCCTCATGTCCTATGTTGTTCCGACTCTTCATTTTTCTTGAAGAATCCGTGTCCGACATCCGTGTGCGATGCATATCCGGACACGGGTATGGGATATGATCCTTCAAAGACCCTCCAAATACATGAAAATCTAAAAAAACATTGAATATACCCGAGTCCTATGTTGCTCCGACTCTTCATTTTTCTTGAAATACTAGTGTTCGACACCCGTGTCCGATGCATATCCGGACACGGGTATGGGATATGATCCTCCAAGAACCCTCCAAATACATAAAAATTTAGGAAAACATTGAATATACCCGTGTCCGACACTTATACCTGAGTCCGAGTAACATATATGTCAATATGGTTCACATTTTTATTCTCATTCGAATGTAAACTAAGTAACTAACCAATTTGCATCTTTTGTTTTTTTTTTTTCAGCATCATGCGAAGAATAAGAAGTGTTTTATATGCAACCAACCCACCCTTGGCATTTTCAATACTGCTCATGAGATTCGTAAAAAGATGGCTGAAGAGGGTAAACTATAACTCCATTGATTGATGCTTTTGCTTCAACTCCTGCTGCCATGAACATTTTTAATTTCTTTGTTTATTGTTGTAGTGGAAGATTCACTTGTCTGTATACCTTTATCGATAAAGGAAATGCATTTCCCAGCCAGAGCTTGGGGAATTTTCGATTATGCAGTGATGGGCTCTTTAAAATCATTTTTTTATTATATATATTTGAAGTTGTCAGGGTTTGATTCTTGATCACTGAAAATAAAAATTCAGCACTCTACTAAAAGATCACACGGAATAAATTTAATTTTATAAATATAATATTATTTATTTAATTCATGCGTAAAATAGTTCTTTTATACATATTTTTTGACATCATTTTAATTAACCAAACAATGTAATAAGATTTCTCATCTATTTCATTCAATGAATCAAATCGTGTAATATTTATTTCTCTTCTATTTCATTCAGTGAATCAAACGTAACATCCAATGAATCAAAAGATTTTATTTGGTATAAAAGATAAAAAAAAATAATAATAATAAGAATAAAAAAATTATTAATTTAATGATTAAATGAAAAGGTAAAAAAGTGATTATGCATATTAATCATTAGATTAACAAAATTTTCATCCACATCAATATAAGCAAGGCCTAAGTATTCTCACCTCAACTTAGATGAGAATTAAAGGCCTAAGTATTCTCACCTCAATTTGGGATGAGAATTAAAGCAATAATATATTTCACAAACGAAATTAATAAAATGACGTATAACTCTTAGAATATATTTAAATTAAATAAATAAATAAAACATGTGACAGTTTTTAACTCCGTTGTATCAAAAACAAACTCAATAACCAAGTCAGTTACTAATTTCATTTGTTCATAAAATTGCACTTAAAATGAATGAAAAATTTGCAGGCAATAGGGTATATGCCTTTATTTCAGGAAATAAATCAGATGAAAGAGATGAAGGTCAAGAATGAATTATTTAGGGGCAAGACATCACTAGTATCAGGATTTCTGAAGAACCAAAACATCAAGAAAATCTGACTAGAACAACTTCACATCATGATAAAATTTCAAAGAAAAAACCCTATCTTCTCAATTTCATTCCTTCTCTCTCTTCCCCAAAAATTAAATTATCTGCTGCATCAAGTTGCATATTTACATCAGATGTTAGTAAAGCTTTCCATGATATTTTTCCAAAAAAAAAAAAAGTAGTAAGACTGAAGAAAACAAATGATACCAACCCTGAAACCTGGAATAGGCTGTGAAGAAGAAATAGTCAGTATATTTCCACCTCTATGTTGCTTCACAGTGTTTAATGTCCAATATTATTAACATCAGTAATTACTTATCTATCAAAAGCCTTCACCACCCTATGTATTTCATCCTCCAAATATCTGAAAATCTTTTGACAAGCAAGCTTCAAGTGAATCTATCAGCCATGATTTGTATCTATGTTACTCGGACTCGGATGTGAGTGTCGGATGCAAATATGTATCCGACACCGGTATGTTCAATTTTTTAAAGTTTTTCCATGTAATTTGAAAATCCTTGGAGGGTCATATATTCGTTCCCATGTCCGAATATGCGTCAAACACGGATGTCGGACACGGATACTTAAGAAAAATGAAGAATCGGAGCAACATAGATTTGTATCACCAAACCTAAGATTCACTGATGTTGTTAGCTGCCACATTCAAAGCAAACTCATTACATACTGGCATATCCCTAACATGATCAAGGAGTCTGGTAAGTTCCCTATGAACATGATTAAAACGTTCCTTTGTAAACATTGACTCTGTCAACAGAGTTGCAGCCAGGGAATGAAAGGCTTGAGCACACTCATCACTGCTACATCGACCATTTTGATCTTCCACAGGAACCAAGGAACTCTCCGATCGCCACCGGAACAGAACATATTTTTCGGGGATTTCGAAATAGTTCTTCACCGTTAGTACACGAAGACAATGCCTGCACAATATTCCGGAATGTTCGAATTCCTTACACGAACAATGAATTTGCTCGTCTTGTGATATCCAAATCACAAGATATTCACCGTCCATTTTCTTATAGTGTTGAACAAGATACGATCCATTTGTCATTTCTGTTGTTGCATATTGCATGGACAGCACAATTTCATGTTGTAATGCATTGAATGCATAAGGTGTAAGAATACTTCTTGCATTTTCTTCAATAGGTAAGCATGTCTTGATATGCTTGTATTGCACTCCTTCCCTGCTTGTGTTTCTTAAATCAGCAGCAAACCCAACCTGCCCAAAACAAATGTTTAAAATGTGATTCAAACAAAAGAGCTTTAATCTATCTTGCTCCGACTTTTTATTTTTCTTGAAGTATCTGAGTCCGACATTCATGTCCGACGCATATCTAGAAATAGGTATGGGGATATGATCCCCCAAAGACTCTCCAAATACATGTTAAAACTTAGAATAAATCAAACATACCCGTGTCGGACACATACCCGTGTCCAACACTCATACCCGAGCCCGAGTAACATAGGCTTTAATAAACATGGAAAAGTTTTCTTAAATTCCTAACCAACAAACCTGCTCAAAGAATAATTGTAAACATGTCTGTCCACTTAAGATTCTTTTCAAAAATGCATCCAAAGACTGAGAAAACTCGGCTGTCATTGAACGAGCAAGAAAGTAACCTTTGATGTAAGAAAGTGGCCAGGATGTTCTATACGAAAATAATAAAGCTATGTGCTTATCAGAGGCAAGTCCGAAACGGGCAACCAAATGATTCCACTGATGTTCAAACTCCTCTGTGCCCTCTAAGTGACACAACATATCGAACTCAGCTTTGAACTCTTCATACTGTGATCCAAGTGGCAGAGAGAACCAACTCGATAATTTGGAAAGAACATGCCATGAACATATAACATGTTTTGTATTTGGCAATTCCCTTGCAATAGCATCTCTTAGGCTTGAATCAATATCTGTTAGAATTGTTTGTGGACATCTACCTCTCATAAAACGAAGAAAAGTCTGTTCAAAAGAAGAAAATCATAAATAGACAATAAGACAATTACAGATTGATAACAAACCTATGTTGTTCCGACTCTTCATTTTTCTTGAAGTATCTGTGTCTGACACCCGTATCTGACGCATATTCGGACATGGGTATGGAGATATGATCCTCCAAGAACCCTCCAAATACATAAAAATCTTGGAAAAAATTGAACATACCCGTGTGGGACACATACCCGTGTCCGACACTCACACCCGAGTCCGAGTAACATAGTAACAAACAATTATGTCTACGAACCTGTAAAGCCCAAGTGAAAGAATTAGAACTTTCATCTTGCAGTAATACACATCCTAAGAAAATTGGCTTTCCATGATTATCTATACCAAACCATACTCCAAGAAGCAATCCATAGGTGATAGAACGATATGTGGTGTCAAAGGTAACTGCATCACCAAATACCGTATATGCGCGAACAGAATCTGGATATGACCATGAAATATTTTCAACCTTACTATTTTCATCTGTGGTATAATCATAAACAAAATTTGCATCCCTCTCTGCCATAGCCTTGCAGGCCTCAAGAAGTTCCAATGTATCATTTTCTCTTTTCTCAGTAAGCAGAGCATCATTTTCTTGAACAGTCTTTTTACAAGTCCGTACAAAATTCCTAACATCCTTCTCGATAAAGGGCAACTGTCCAGGCTGGACTCCCTTTTCTAATTCCAACACCTTCACGATGCGATTGACAGGGAACCCAGCTTTGGAGAGTAAAAGAATTCTTTCCTGATCCGCTTCCTGTATTTTCCGATATGCAGGAAGCAAACGTACTTGGTCATCTTCCAACAATTCATGGTTATGGACATTACTAAATTGTGAAACATACCATTGAGTAACACCATGGACAATTTCTTTTGTCAAATACAATTTTGCATCACATCCACATCGCACTGATTTCCGGTCTCTTGGATGCTCCACATTGGCCTTTTTTCTTGGTTGATTAAACCCAGATCGATAACAGACAAAATCTCGCCGGTAGATCCCTAAATTCTGGCTTTCTGTGGAGCGCGCTTTTCTTATCGAAAATCCATTCTTCCTTGCAAAATTGCTATAGTAATCAAAAGCATCATCATCACTTTTGAATATTTGACCAACATATGGCATAAAGACAGCTTCTGATGATGAAGATGTTGAAGCTGTCTCATTCTTTATTAGTTGAGAGCTTAATAATGTCTGATCATCTCCTTCATACTTAACATAACACTTCCAATCTCCACATGGACACTGCTGGCGTCGAATCCAAATGTTATTTGATGGTTTCATTGTCATTTTGTGGGAAAAGAAGTGAAAGCTTTCTTCAATTCCCAACCTTGATGCTCTTCTTAGTACCTAAAGAAAGAGAAAGCCTTAGGAATTTCATGATCTTAGATTTAATATTTGAGATGAAAGAAAACAAAGACATCCGTCAGAATAAAAACAACTTCCCCAATAGGGAATTGAACAAGGCGTACACAAGAAATCTAAGATCATGAAACCCCCCTTTCTAAAAAAAGGATAAAAGAAGGCGTACACAAGAAATCAAAACTTTGATCAAACTTTAACACTTGAAAGTCGAACCCAAAATTCAACAACTTGAACATAGTGTAAAATATGCTTGTTATCTACTACAACCACCAAGGCTCTACAATACAATTTCAAAAGCTAGAGAGTAAGGGGAGGAATCTATGTTGCTCCAACTCTTCATTTTTCTTGAAGTATCCGTGTCCGACACATAACCGGACATAGGTATGGAGATATGACCCTCCAAGGACCCTCCAAATACATGAAAAACTTAGAAAATTTGAACATACCTGTGTCAGACACGTACCTGTATCCGACACTCACACTCGAGTCCAAGTAACATAGGGAGGAATAGTGGAGGCAAAGGGAAAATGGGAGAGCAGCAGATCAAACTCTACCATAAGCAAACAGACAAAATCCTGAGATGCTGGAGGTGAACAAAGACAGAGCAAAAGACCTTGGAAGAATTTAGACGCAGCAAAGAAAATAGCAGATTATAACCACCTTTTCGGCTTTTCATGTAAACATTCAAGTCCCAAGTAGCAAGGAGAGCCTGTTATGTTATATATACTAACTCATTTTGGAAACAGAAAACACAAACGAAACTTATCTAGACCAGATACTTGAAACCATTGAAATGGAAACCCGAAAAACCCGCTCCATTCATTTGGTGGAAAACGCAAAAATGTGCAATCAAACAAATAATGATTACAAGTTAGCACTTCATAAAAGGTAATACTTTCCAACCAACTATTTCATTTGTTTTTCTTTCCCTTTTTCAACCCTCCCTTTCTTCCCCATAATAACAAGAGATACAAAACTGCAATAATCATTCTTTTCCTTAAGAACTAGTAGCAACTGAATGACAAATTGACAATTATGTACAGTAATTGTGATAGAAAATACTTGGCATAAATTCCTAGTTAAATAATTAATATCCCATACCCATGTCCGGATATGGGTCGGACACGGGTACTTCAAAAACAATGGAGTCGGAACAACGTAGCATAAAACAGAACAGACTCAACATATAATAAAGCCTAAAAAACACAAATAAAAAGAAAAAAAAAAAAAAAGAGTTATGCTTAGCTAAAAATAAAATCTTTCTACACAATGAAAGTCTAACAAATACCATAGAAAAAATGAATTAAAAAAAAAATACAATATAAAACCCAAGAAAATGCTAAAATGAAAGGAAAATACAAGGCATGTACCTGAAAACATAACTGCAAATAAAACCCAGAACAAATAGTTAATTTACTCTACCTTTGCCAATGTGGGGCTTCCAAAAATTAGCTGCAATTGCTCCAGTTTTCGATGCAATTGCTCCAGTTCTCGAATTACAGTGTCACTGTAAAAACATGAGATAAAATCAATAAAAAAGACCAAATTTTACGGTTAAAAAAAAAAAGAATTTTTTTAGATTGAAAACTGGGTATAAGGAAATTGTTACCTGCAAAAAGAAAAAATGAGAGGAAAAATAATTGATTAAAACCTATGTTGAAACCCCTTTTGACAACATTTTACAGTGCGTTTCTCAATGATTTGCTTTGGGTATCTTTCTTCAATCAGTTTACGATTCTTAAAATAAAAATTGCCAAATTGGGAATCGACTAAATTGTGTTTTAGTGCAAAAAAAGTCAATGGAAAAGCTTGATTTTTGTATTAATGAACCCAGCCCATGAAAGAAAAATGGGGTCTTTTGAGTTTTGACCCAATATGGCCTATAAAAACCAATTCGGGTACTTAATTTGCCTTTTGGGGGGGGTTGATTATTAATTTTATATTTGCCTTATAAAATATTTATATGTATGCATTTTTTTTTTTACAAATTTTTTGAAAACAAATACATTATCAGAGCCCTAAATTCTTTTTCTGTTTTTGTTGTTGAGGTATTAGTTTTTCTTTCCTATATGATTTTTTTTCATTGAGTACCAAACTATAATTTTTTTTATAATAAAAGGAGTCTTTTTTTTATATATCGTCGGTAAAATTTTTAAACTCCACAAATGAATTAAAAAACTGACAGATTTTTTTTTATTATATTAATTTTTTAAATATTTTTTACTATACTGTATAGGAACAAAAACATATATAATCTTGTTAAACCGATTGGTGAAATTTTTAAATTTCACTATTAATATATCATATTGTTTTTAATCCAACACCCAACATGGCATAGTATTTATGTTATCCGACTTTGGAATGAATGTTGAATACGAATATGTGTCTGACATAAGTATACTTATTTTTTTTTTAAATTCATATATTTGAAAAATCATATCCCATATACCCATATCCAAATATGTATCGAACACATATCAGATAAGATATTTTAAAAAAAATAAAAAATCCGGATCACATAACATACTATTACTTCTTATTTTCTCAGTTTTTAAGTATTGAACAATTTGAACATACATCACATTTTCATTTGAGTTTTATTTATATTTATATTTTTTAAGAAAATTTAAGGTACTCTATTGAGATTTTATTTAGTTCCTCACCAGTCGCCAAGTCTCTGCTTTATGCTGTCAAGCTGAATTTTTTTTTTTTTTTTTAAATTAAGTATAGTCATGTTGGATACATATCCGACACTCAAATAACATAGATACCAAGCTAGTAGGATAAAAACCATAAGGATTTTACCTATGTTGCTCCGACTCTTCATTTTTCTTGAAGTACCCGTGTCCGAAGCATATTCGGATATAGGTATGGAAATATGATCCTCCAAAGACCTTCCAAATACATGAAAAAAATTGAACATATCCATATTGAACACATATCCGTATCCGACACTCACACCCAACTTCAAGTAACATAACTTCTGCACCTGTTATTTCCTAGCCAAATATCTTTAATCTAAACAACAAATACAAATCTATTGAATCTAGATGAAAAAGTCTTCAACTTCTTAGCACAGTGACATAGAAAATATCCACCACTTCAGTCAAAGACCTTTACACAGAAAATAAAGATAGCTTTACTTTTACAAAAAGGTTCAAATGGCTGTTGAATATGCAACCACAATAATATGAGCAGCAGAAAAAAGTACTAACTCGACTCACTTCGTAATTGGCTCGACTCTTTTCAATACATGTCTGCTATGTTGCTTCGACTCTTTATTTTTTTTGAAATACCCGCATTCGACACTCATATCCGACGCATATTCGAACATGGGTATGGGATATGATCCCCCAAGAACCCTCCAAATACATGAAAAAACTTCTAATAAATCAAACATATCCGTGTCTGACACTCACACCAATAGACACAATGACACATTGGTGTGATGCTACCAATCAAACATATCCATTTTCTTCTATAATTTGAAATAGAAAGCAACTAAAGACAGTACTAACTGAGATAATTTTATGTTCCCAGAATGCACTAACATCCAATTGTTATTGGCTCAATTTCAGTTTGCCAGTGATATGTCCATAAACTAATGTCAAGACAATCCAGTGTTGTCAAGGGTGCAAGGCGCATTCTAAGCTAGACTCCTTATATTGCCTCAGGCGTAAGGCATAAAAAAAGTGCTCGTCTGAGTGAAGTAAAACACAATATGTATATGTATGTTTTTATATATATATAAAAATATAAAATAGGCTTAAGATATATAATTATGATAATAATATCTAAAGAATGATCCGGTTTATCTACAAAACATGCAAATTTTTTTGCTGCCTAATATGCATGAGATCCTTATGGTCCCATGTCTGTTGTTGAATACTCAAATATTAAGAAGTAGAGAGTTTGATACTATCCCCTTTCTTACTAGTAAAGGTACATCAAATGAAAAAAGTTAAAGTAAAAGAAATTAAAGAGAACTTCTATCAGGCGGGTTTTTTTACGCCTATCGTCTTACAAAAAAGCGCGCCTAGGCACACCAGGCGTGCGCCTGATCAAATGCACCTCGCTCGAAAAGGTCTGATGTGCTTTTGTTATCTAGTGCTAAGGCGCAAGGCATAGGCGAACCTTAGGCGCACGTCTTGACAACACTGAGACAATCAATTTCACAATTGCAGACAACAGTAATCTGAGACTAACTCATGAAATCATGAGTATATTTGTTATTTGTTAACCATTTTTACCCTTAAGCTCTTTTTTTTTCTTTTTTGTTTCTCAATAATGAATATTCCACTGTTTGAGTTTTAATTTTTTTTTAGTGTATATATATATATATATATTTTTTAGAGGTTATGTTATTCAAATTTTTTATTTTTTTAAATTATTCGTGTTCGATATATGTGTCTGATACATACCCGAACATGCGTATGGGAGTATGATCTTTCAAATATATGGAAAAAAAAATTAAAAAAATAAATATACTTGTATCTGACACATATTCATATCTTACACTCACTTAAATTCGAATAACATATATTAGATTAATAGAGGTACGAGAAAGACGAAGAAGATGTACGTTAAAGCTTAATAAACTTTCTTAAAAGGAAATGAAAATAGTTAGGTGAATTTGTGAAAAGAATAAAAGAAATAATTAAAAACGGGGGAAAATGAAAACTATCTCTAAGTTTTTGTAGCATCCCCTTCACATATGTCATATGATTTGCATCTCACTTAATTTTCCCTTAGACCTAGTGTTATCGATATCGTGTTGGTACGGTCGGTACGTATTATTTTTAAGATAATCGAAATGATACTAGTATTATATTATTTTGATTTTTGTACCGGCCCGTATCGATCGTACCGACCTGTACCGATCAGTACCGGTTGGTACAAGATTTTGATTTTTTTAATTTTTTTTATTAAAAAAGCACTTATTTTATTTTTTAAACCAATTTCAATATTTTTTGTGTCATGATCATTTTTATTTTTTTCATAATTACATTTAAAAATAAAATATGTTCATTAAATTAGGCTATTGAATATAATTAATAATAATTTATAATATATTTTTTTGATATTTTAATATTTATTTTACCAATTTGATGTTTAAAATTTTTAGATATTAAATATTTAAAATTTATATTTGCATAAAAACATATATATGCATGTAATAGATGTATATTTGCATGTGTATATAACATATATTTTATTAAGAAACTTGAAAATAGGCTATACATATAGATATATGAAAAAATATTTAAAAATTATCGATAAACCCGAAACGGTACGTTGAAATACACCAGTATCGGTACATACCAATATCATAACAAAAACGGTACGTCCACCAGTACGATACTGAATACCTTGCTTAGACCTCACTAAATAAAAATAATAATAATAATAAAAAAAAAAATTGCTTCCTAATTGTCTTCTTTTTCCTCTTTGATATAATATTGATAATATTTATAATCATTTTGATATTTTTTTATATAATTTTAGTATAAAATAAAAAATCTAATATATAAATTTATAAAAAATATATATATATTTAATAATAAATTATATATTAAAATAAATAATATTGACCTATTATATTATCTATGTGTAGCATAAACTAGTACATTATAAAAGCACAAAATTTCATAGAATAAATTATTTCACGTAAAATAGCATCCATGTAGGCTTGACTCGTTTTTTTCGAAATACCCAATGTCCAATACATATCCGGTGGATATGGTATCTGGTAGATATGGTATCCGATGGATATGGGTATGAATGTTCGACCCTTTAAATATACGAAAAAAATTTAAACGATTAAACATATTTGTCTTGGCCCGTACCCAACCCATGCATATCCGATGATCACCTGAGTCCAAGTAACATATAGATATAGAAATATGCAAAATTGAATATGAAAATGGATAAGAACTGTAAAAAAACTTATCTCAACATGATCATGTTAGCAATAATTAGACCTGTCAAAGGGTTGGACTACTCGTGTTGGTTTGGGTAAGAATTTTGTAATTCGGGACGAGCAAACCCGAATTATTATTTATTAAATAAAAAATATTTTTTTATTTAAATTTAATTATTAAAAAAATAAAATATATAATATTAATATAAAAATGATTATTTATTATTTTTGTAACAATAAAATGAGTTTTCGGACCAACCCGAAATGAGTTTGGAAAAGAAAATAATTTTCGAATCATGGTCCAGCCCATGGACAAATCTAGCAATAATGATGAATGTTGTGAACATGACATTGTAGAGAGGAGATATAACAACAATATTAAAGGTGTATAAAACCTGCAAAAATATAAAGCTTCTATTTCAATAACAGAAACAACAGTAACTTAAGCTTATTGTCAATAAACATATGTAAATTTCCACTTTAAGAAGAGGAAAAAATAAAAAACAACAGTAACTCAAACTCGTTTCGAACCGGTCAGTAAATCTATTTCATTGTTCATAAATTATTAAAAATTTATTTTTATATTAATACTTATATATATTTATAATTAAATTTAATAAAAAATATTTTTTATTTAATGAATAATAATTTGGGTCGGGCCCGCCCGACCTTTGGACAAGTCTACTTGTGTTCAATACTTGTATCTGTTGTATATTCGAACATAAATATGAGAATATAATTTGTGTCAGATGCATAAACATATATCCAATATTCTCTCCAAAATTCAGATAACATAGATTAAAACTTGTAAAACACTTTCAGTTATAAGGTGAGTACATTTTGATGTCAAACTATAATTTTTAATATTGTTTGCCATCTTATATAAATAGAACCACGAGTCAAGATTTTTATTGAAATCCTTCATTTACGGAACGGGGTGGAGCGGGGTGATTTTGATAAATACTTGATCCGTTAAATTCTGTCCTGCTTTTTAAAATTACTGTATTACACTTTAAAATATTTTATATTTTTTCTTATATTGTTAGTATATATATATATATTAGATATATACTAAAATTATATATATAATAATACTATATATATACTTTATATATGTATATTATATATATTAAAATTATGTTCATAAATTTTTTATAATATTAAGTTAAAAATAATTAATAAAAATTAAGATGTAGCAAAGTGGAGCACCGTGGAACGGTTATGGATATAATCGATATCCATGGAGGTGGATGTTTCCAACATCCATTAAAGAGTGAGGTGGAGGTGGATAAGGTAATCTCCACCCTCGTCCTATTTCATTATCATCCCTACCCTCAGCCTCTTACCTTATTTATTTTTTATTTTATCTAATAAGCAAAGCAAAAGGGGATTCTAATTTTTTTTTTTTTTTATAAATAAAGAACCATGAAATTTATAATGGAAAAAAAAAATATAACACATTTTAGGATGGCAATAGTGAAAATGTTGATATGGATGATAAATCATATATATAGAAATATATATTTATATTAGGTGTGGGAAGGCTAATTTTTTCAAAAAATAAGTTGTATCTGAACATTGTTTTTTTATTTTTAATCTTTAGCCTTAATTAAAATAAAAAAAATCTTGAGTTATCCAAGTCCTTATCTTTTTAATACAATAAATTGAGGCTCTTAACATTTATTTTTATCTAAATTAAGAACTTAATTTAGATTATTTTTTTTGTTAGTCTCTTATGGACCTTGGAAAATTTTGACAAATGACAAAATGATGTGGCAAAAATTGCCAAATGGAAGCTTAGGGGGCAAAATTCACTCATTTTCTGACACCTAACGTTACGGTGGTTATTTCACTACAAATTTAAAATCAAAACCGAAAAAAAAAACAGCTTTTTGTATAAAAAATAAATTAATCTAGTACTTCATAAGAAAAAAATAACTAAATTATAAATGTTTTAAAATTTAAAATTTTCTTTTTTTTTTTCTTTTCATTTCTCATCCACTAAAAATTAGGGTTTAAATAATAAATTAAATGTTTTAAGAGTAAAAAAAATATATAGGAAAACATGAGAGAAGTCAGCAAATTTTATCATCATAAATATTAAGATTAAAAAATATATATATTGGACACGACACGAAAACCACAAAAAAAAAAAATTAAAAACACGACACGAAATAATAATACGAACATGATACGAATACACAAACGTCTCAATATCAATATAATACGAATTATTAACGTATTAAAGTTTATATAACCTTAAACACGATTATGTCACGACAAAAATACGAACACGACACGGATACACAAATTGTCAGATCTAACTGTATGTATATAATTTATATATTTTTTAATGCTATATATACAATAATTGTATGTATAACGATATTATTATTGATGCGAACTTTCCTTCGATGTATCAAATTGATAAGGACATTTTCGACGGCTATGACCTTTATTTCTGCATAATCCACAGCGATTTGATTGATCTTTCCCTCCGAGGTCTATTTCATTATGAATACGAGTTGAAAGAATATGATTATATTACGATAAATCATTACTTATTTTTAAAATTTTTGTAATTTTTAATTTTTTATTAAAATTGTATTATATTTATATTTATATTTTTAAAATTATAAATTATATAATTTTTATTTTTATTATTTAATATATATATATATATACGTGAATTCACAATGTTAACATTAAAAAAAAAAAATAGTGTATAAAAAAAAAATATTGGGAAGTCATCATTTCATATAGCGTTTTCTCAATACTTTAAAAGATAAACACATTTTTATACATAATTGAAAAAACATTGATATAAAATAAAATAAAAATCAATATTAAAATAAATTTGACGGTGTCAATTATTTTATTCTGATGTACGTTGATTTTGAATTTTTAAAGTCAAATTCTATCTCAAAAACATCGTTTTCAAGCAAATAAATTCATGATTCATGATAAATCATGCAAAAAAAAAAAACGTGATTCGATTAAGTCCAGATTATATATGTTGTCTTTTGGGTTCCTTCAAATATAAATATATATATATATATAATGATCAATTTATATTGATATTAAAAAAAAAACGTCATTTGATTAAGTACAGATTATATATATATATATAAAAGGATCAATTTATATTGATATAAAATAAATTTAATTTCATACATTTTTATAATTTTATTTATGATTGATATTTTAACAAATTAATAGTTGAATTTAATAATATAATCGTATTTGTTATGCATGTAAAATTTTGAATCGATATGATATCTATATTATGTAGATCAAAAATACCATCTTTTTCATAGTTTGATATTTTTAATTTATTTAAATTTGATATCTACATGAACAAAATATAAAATACAACGATTAGATTAAATTGTATAAAAATTAGAATGTGTATTAATTTTCTATTAATATAAATGAATCTTTTTTTATATATAATTTATTTTTAATATATAGACAACAAATTCATTGATGGTAAATAAAATAATTTTTTATTAATATATATATATATATAATTAATTGAAAACGTCATAGAATCGAAACCATATCATGGATTTATTTTATTATTAATAATATAATATTATAGTATTTTGTTTTGATTCATAAATAATTTCGGGTATCCAACAACAAATCTTATTTATTAAAGATAAAGATCTCTAATCTTGGTTTTATTTATTTATTAAATTCATGTATGATATCTCCCTATTAAAGTAAATGATATATTCTTAGTTCATGATCGGGTCCAAGTCACTGTTCGAAATTTTTATGTTAGTCTTGATTGATTTGAAAATTAGTTTTACTATTAATATTTATATATTTTATAATTAAAAAATATATTTTATTAATAAATAATTATTATATTTGGTCAAATTAATCCGAATTAAAAAAAATTATGTTCATACTTGATTCAATATGAATCATCCGATTCTTGAACAGGTTTAATCATAATATATAAACTGTCCAATTATATATATATATTTTTTCCTACTAAAAGGGTGCATTAATTACTAATAAATTTGGTGCCCAACTCTATAGGCCACAAGTTTAGAAGTAGCTTGAATTGAATCGTTATGTTTGGTGAGAAAAAAATTGACAAAAAGAAGGGAAAATATGAAAAACATGCAGTGCACAGTAGAATTATTGTCAAATGGTGTAATAAATAAAAGTTATTTGAAAAAGAGAAATGAATAATTAAAAATTATTATAAAGGATATTGTAAAGACAAAATTACTCTTCATGAAAAAACTTACTTTTCCTTTTTCTTTCATTATGGAAATATTATTTTTTAAAAATTTTAATTGAAAATAAATTTAAAAAATAAAATATTTAAATATATATTTTTTTTAAAATTTAAAAAAATTTAAAAAAATAAATAAAAATTAATTTTAGGCATATTATTTTTATTTTTTAAAATTTTTTAATTAAAAAAAGTAAATAAAAAATGTAAAAATTTATTTTTTAAAATTAAAAAGTTTTTATTTTCAGAATATTTATTTTTTAATTAAAAAATAAATTAAAAAATAAAAGAAAAAGAGAGGAGAAAGTTTTTTTATCAAGGATAATTTTATCTTTACATTATCCTTTTTAAAAATTTCTATTTATTCATTTCTCTTTTTCAAATAACTTTTATTCATTACACCATTTCACAATAATTATACTGTGCATTGCATGTTTTTCATATTTTCCCCAAAAAGAAAAGCAAAAGAAAAAGTATTATTATCAAGATACACCCTCAGTGAATTTTTTTAATTCCACAAACGGTGTTCACACGCATCCGTAATCTTATATACGATTTTTATTTTTACAAAGCGACCGTCGGATTTAACAATATAATCGTACTCGTCGTGCACGTAAATTTTAGAATCAATCCGATATCCCTATCATATCGATCGAGAATATTGTCTTTTTCAATATATATTTAACGGTTGAAATTTTTTTATGTCGAAACAAATAGTTAAACATTTTTTATTTATTCGAAACTCGACGTGCATGATCTACGCGAATAGAACATGAAATACGACGGTCGGATTAAAAAAATATAAATCGGATGAAAAATTACGGAAGCGTGTAAACACCGCTTGTGGAATTAAAAAGTCCACTGACGGTGTACCAGATAATAATCCAAAGAAAAAAGGAAATTATTTTTTTATTGGGTTTGGTATGAAAATATGGTAAGGGTAAAGTTGTGAATAACTGTTTTCTTTTTACGTTATTAGATTTGAAAAAAAAAAAGTATAAATCCATTTTTTTCTTCTATAAAACGAAAGAAATGATGAAAAAATATGAATTTGATAATTTATGTATTTATTTGTATTCATATTATAATATATTATATATTTATATAAATTTTAACATATTTTTTATACAAAATTTTAAAAAATTAATTATATTAAAATCAACTTAAAATATAAAATTATGTCATCTCATAAGCTTTTAAAAGCATCTAACCATATCCTCGTTAACTCATGATGGCCTTACTCAATAAATTAAAAAATTTATGTACTTAACTTATAAAAAATAAGAGTTAAAGAAAAATAAAAATAAAGAAAATGTAAAATTTTAAGCTTTCTAACATAAAAGGAAAAGAGAAATGAAAATAAGAGGAATGAAAGGAAAGGAAATCTAAGATATTATAAAACTTGAATGTTTTTATAAAACTTAACTTAAACCCAAAAATTATCATTTTTTTCGGATTTCGTCATCAAAATCTTCAAATTTAAATAATAATAAAAAAAAAAATTCAAATCCATTTTCTATTATTGAAAATTTCAAAAACAAAAATTCCTTCGGTGGAAGCTTCCAGTCAACACCCATAAAACTTTCAAAATCAAATTCCGACGTCGGAAAATTCAAATTTCCTATAAATTATTTTTCTAAATAAAAAAAAAACCTTTTAATTCTTTTAAATGCCTTTTCTCTTTTCTGAATTTATTTTTTTCAAAAATCCTTTCCAATAACCTAAATTTAAATTCAAATATCAAAACACTACGTTGTCAAAAATCTTCTTACATCACGGTTCAGAAGCTTAAAATCACAAAAAAAAATTATTCTCTTCTTCTTACTAACTTAGAAAGCAAAAAAAAAAACCTAAAAAATAATCCTAAAACCACAAACTTGAAATTCCAAAAACAAAACAAAAAGTATTTGCAATTCTTTTTTTTTAGTAATTACTTATGAGTATTTTTTTTTGGGTTTATTTTTTATTAAATTTATATATTTTTTATGATAAAATATTACATAACAAACAAATAGCTCATTAATTGTAAGCAAACAAACCTACTTAATTTAAACCTGTTCAAAGATTGAGCAAATATTGAATCGAGGTTGAACAAATTTTTTTTTTTAATTCGAACCGATATAATTATAATTTATCAATAAAAAATATTTTGTATTTAAATTTAATTATAAATATTAATATAAAAATAATATTTTTATATCATTTAAAATAATAATATGATTTTCGAACCGATTCGATTTGAGTTTAAATAAAAAAAAATTATAACGCAACTTGATCCAACTCATGAAGAGGAATATTGGAATCTTGCTATAGTATTATTATTATAGATTATAAATATATGTATTTTCTATTTTTAATAATTTTGTGGGTGTTATAAAAGGTCACTAAGTCACTAAATAATAATAATAATTCTAATTCCTAAACCATGACAAAATAATCCAAAAAACAACCTTCATGGACACTTGTCCTCTATCTTTCTAAGTTAAATGTAAAAATTTGTGTATTTATATTGATAACGATGTTTAAGGTATTATATATAAATTTTGATATATTTATATAATAATTTGTGTATTGATATTGTGTTGATATATTTTTTATATTATAATCATATTTAAAATATTTTATATTTATATAAATTTTAATATATAAAAAATTTATGATATATAAATTTTAATATGTTTATATATTGATATAGTGTTCATATTTTTTTTTTATCCAAAATTATGTATATTCCAAGCCTTTCCCTTTCCTTTCGTCCCGCAAATATCACTTTCCCTTCCCAATCTTCCTTATAATCCTTTCTCCCCTCTCCACAATCCACATACCAAAACATTGCCATTTTGCTTATTAGTTTCTCTTCATTTTGCAAATTATTTTTAATAACAGATGAATAAAAATTAGTTATAACTGAGAAAGAAATTGTTTGAGATCATTAAGATGCGTTGCGGTAATGGATTGGCTGCGATATCGGGAAGCGACGCCCGTTTCTTTACACCGGAAACTTCCTTCCTCCGCTTACGAAGAACTGTCAACCCGACCCGGATACAATTTGGGTCGTTCAAAATCAAGGCGAAAATCGATGAAGCGAGGAAGGAGCTGAGTTTCTACGAGTTGCTAGGGATACCCGAGACGGGTTCTTTGCCGGAGATAAAGCAGGCGCATAAGCAGCTGGCGAGGAAGTACCACCCTGACGTGTCGCCACCGGGTCGGCTGGAGGAGTATACGGAGCGCTTTATACGGGTCCAGGAGGCTTATGAGACTTTGTCGGATCCGAGGAGGAGGGCGTTGTATGATAGAGACTTGTCTTTGGGTATTCATCTTGCTTTCTCTGCTAGACGACGTTACCAATACGATGAGGTATTCTGCGTTTTCTTTTTATTTATTTATTTTTTTATTTTTTACTGATATTAGCTTTGGGTTTTTCTTTGTTTTCTTGGATTGGAAGGTTTGGTTGGTGTTTTTGGGAGTTTTTGGTTTCTGGGTTATTTTTGTTTCGACTTTTAAATTAGGTTTTTGATTCTTGCTGGATTTTTTTTTTGTACATATGAAAATTCATTAACCCTTTTCTATTTCATAAATCTAATTTCCATCTTCAAGATTTGAACCTGATAACTTTAAGTTGGAATCTCAAATTCAAATCATTTGGATATCTATTTGGGGGACTGGATTGTTGATTTTGATTATTAGAAAAGTTCTCTAAGGTTGCGTTTGGGAACTTGGATTTCAAAAAATAGATTTGGATTTCAAAAATAGTGTAAATTGTGAATAAAACATATGTAAAAGTAACATTGGTAATTATGTTTCAAATCCATGGATTTGTTGGATGCCTGTTCAGGGGTGAATTTGAAATACCTATAGCTATTTGTGAATTTGAAATTTATGTTTTTATATCTTTCAAATATATAATCATATCGAGTCTTAGATAATTTATACATAATGTATGCATTTCATTCTCACAATTTATATAGCAAATGAAATCCAAATCCAAATTTTCAAATTCATATTCCTAAACATAACATAAGTTATTTGTATTAGTTGGGATCTATTTATCCGGACTAAGGTGAGTGTCATATACCGTCGACAAGGATACATCAATTTTTTTAAAAAAAATTCATATATTTGGAGGATCGTACCCATAGTCATGTTCGAATATGTGTGGCACACAAGTGTCGGACATAGGTACTTTAGGGAAAATGAAGAGTCCGGGTAATATAGGTTGGGATTTGGTGCTAGGGTAAAAAACTGATAGGTAGGTTCACATCTTTTTCTTTTTACTTGTGTTGGTTATGTTTAGTGAAGTAGATGAAAATTTACTTTCTTTCCTAGCAATTTGGTTTCCATGAGGGAAAGGTTGTTCCTATCAAAATAATAAAAGATGAGGAGAAGAAGAAAGAAAAGAAAATTGTAATATCTGCTAACTTCAAGGATATGAAAGTGTAGACAGAGTATTTCATCTTCTGTGATTTATTATGGTCTTTACTCTTTGGTCTTTTGATGTGTACATTATGTCTTAGAGTCTAAGGCATCGTTTGGAAACAAACGAAGTCTCGGTGCGGCCCGATTGGTAGGGGTGTTCAAATTCAAATGGTTAATTCGGTTAATAACCGAACCGAATTACAATTAACCGAATTTTTTTCCCTTAACCGTTAACCGAACCGAATAGTGTAAATGGTGAATTAGTCGAATCGAAATTATTTCGATTAATTCGGTAGGTTTCCGATTAACTGAAATAAATATCCAATTTATTTTACAACCTATTTTTAATACATGATTTTATATCCAACCAAAATGCCAAAACAATAATTATACTCCATCTATAATAATATATCTAACCAACAAAAATCCAAAAGCAAATCATAATAAAATTATAATAAAATTCAAATATCAAACATACTAAAACAACTAAGAAAGCATAAAAATATTAGGTTTAGTGTATTTCGGTTAATATGGTCAATTCGGTTAATTTCGCTTAACCAAACCGAATTAACCGAAAACCGAAAATTTTCAAAACCTTTAATCGATAACCGAACCGAAATTTGTTCGGTTAACCGATTAACCGAATCGAATTAAATTTCGGTCAGTTAATTCGGTTAAAACTGAATAGTGAACATCCCTACCGATTGGGGCACTTTTTGGTTTCAATCTAGCCGCAGTTACCATTTGGATAACAAGGCACCAGCACGGTGAGCATGGTTTCCCGTGCTAGTGCCTTGTTTTTCCACTGGAAGCTCCAGTGGATAACAATGCCTTCCCACTTAATTTTCGAGTTTTGACCTTACTTTTTTTTTGTTTTTAACATGCCACTTAATTTTTATTTATTTACTTTTATTATAATTTTTTATTTAAAAATGAAATAATTTGAATAAAAAAGAAATAATTTTTAATTTAATATAATTAATAAAATTTATTATTATATAATAAATTAATAAACATCTATTTATTATTATATGATTAATTAAAAATAAGTAATTACATAAATAATAAAAAGTGAAAAATAATCTTTTTTTAATTTATTTATTTTTTAATTCTTTTATTTTTTGACATAAATATATTATTATTATTTAACATAAATATAATTTTAATATTTTGTAATTATTTATTATATATACACATTTTAATCTAATGTCTTTATTGATTTTAATCTTACCGGTACAGTAATTAATCTCACCGGAATCAATCTCACTGTCCATCCAAATGGACTCTAAGACAGGGATAAGTAGCTGTGCTGTCAGTTAGAGTTCTGTTTCCTTCTTGAATCCATGTTGATTAAGTTCCTGGATAGTTACTGAGCTTATAGGGAGTAAGCAATTAACTCTTATCCATTATATTTGTTTTATTAATTCGTAGAACTTTTAATCTGAGAGTTTTCAAGTGACTTTCAATAGAATGAAATGGCTTGCATTAGGCTTTCTTTTCTTTGCAATGATAATAATGCTTAATTAGTCATCCTTCTTAGTTTTGGTACTCTTTTGTTTGTAGATTGTTTTTTGATTGATCATTTTCAAGCATTTTCTTCTCTTTGATATAACCTCTTTGTAGTAAGAGGTAACCAACCACTTTATGCTTTAAGGCTTGGGTTCAAACATGGGCGCCTTCCATACTCCCACAAATTGTCCACGATTATTTTGTGATTTAGTAATGCTGACCTATGTTGCTCCGACCTATGTTACTCGGATTCGGGTGTGAGTGTCGGATACGGGTATGTTTAATTTATTCTAAGTTTTTCTATGTATTTGGAGGGTACTTGAAGGATCATATCTCCATACCCATGTCCAAATATGCGTTGGACACGGGTACTTCAAGAAAAATGAAGAGTCGGAGCAACATAGGCTTCGATTCTTCATTTTTTTAAGTACCTGTCCGACGCATATCTGGACATGGATATGTGGATATGATCCTCCAAGGACTCTCTAAATACATAGAAAAAATTGAACATACCTGTGTCGGACACATACCCGTATACGACACTCACACTTGAGTCCGAATAACATAGATGCTAAGTGCTAACAATGAAATCTTTGGGTTTTGTTTGGTCCCTTAATTATACCATGATATTTGACTAATCTTTAGCGTTTATTATGATCTTCTGAACTTTCTTCTTATGTTGCTCCGACCCTTTATTTTTCTTAAAATCCGACTCATATTCGGACATGGGTATAGGGATATGACCCTCCAAGGATCCTCCAAATACATGGAAAAACTTAGAAAAATTGAACGTATCCGACACTCACATCAAAGTCCGAGTAACATAACTTTCTTCTACATTTGAGTTGTTTTCTTTTCTCATGAAAGTTGCATCTCCTTTCAGTTTTAGCCTCTAATGATTTGACCTGTAAGTATAATTGTTTGTTTTGGGGCTGTCAATTATGCATAATCTGTTTAAACCTATGTTACTCGGATTCGGGTGTGAGTGTCGGATACGGGTATGTATCTAATACGGGTATGTTCAATTTTTTTTAAGTTTTTTCATATATTTGGAGAGTCATATCTCCATACTCATATTCAAATATATGTCGGATACGGGTGTCGTACACGAATACTTCAAGAGAACCCCTTACATTCTCTTTTTTGGTACCAGGAAGTAGAAGAGCGGTGTGAGTGGAGAAATCATTGGCAATCTCAACTATCAGAGCTAAAGAGAAGAAGAAGTATGGACATGGATGGCAGAGGAAACATGTCATGGGGAGCTCGAATGCGCAGGCAAAGGGATGAATTGTCTAAACAATAGTAAACAATTTTCCTTTTTCCTTCATTGCATGCAAATATGAATGGTCTTTTGCTTACATTTTTGGTTTTATCTTTTGTATATATATATATATATATATATATATAGAGCAATACTTGATAACTATATAGTAACTTTAAAAAGTGTGTTTAGTTGTTAATAAAATCTTTTTTAAAGTTATTATATATAAATAATATTTTCTCCTAATGTATTGAAAATGATGAAAAAGTTATAAATTATTTCATTTAATACAACATTATTATTATTATTATTATGAATAATAGATCTATAATGGGGTCTTCTTAGGAGTTATGTTACTCGGATTCGGGTGTGAGTGTCGGATACAGGTATATGTTCGATACGAGTATCTTCAATTTTTTAAAAGTTTTTTCATGTATTTGGAGGGTCATATCTCAATACCCATATTCGAAAGAGTCGGAGTGATTCCTTTGTCTTTGGATACATGAAACTTGGCTTTGAGTATGCATATATGTATATATAAAAAAAATTATTTTAATTATTTAAGGACAAAAGATTCAATTGTATTATTTATTCCCTTAATTTTTATGCGTTTTATTTTTGTTATTTTTTAAGTACTACTTTGCCAATTGCCACCTTCTTAGGACAATAAAAAGGATGCATAGGCAGGAATTTGGGTAGAACAAGCAATGAACAATTGTGAAATAGAGGGCCTTAAATTTATATCTAAAGGAAGCATAGAGTCAAAGGAAATTGTTGGTAGACAATTCATTGTAAAAATAAATGTTTATCATTTTAATCCTAACTCATTGCCAAACAAATAAGTCGGTACTATATCGGTCGATACTATTGATAGTACTCAAGGTTAAAAATCGATACTATTGATAGTACTCAAGGTTAAAAAATTAAATTGGAGGTTAAAACGATTAAATTTTCGATTCAATCAGTTGAATCGATCGGTTCATTCTAACAATATTTTAAAAAATAATTTTAATATTAAATATAATAAATAATTAATAAAAATATATATTTGAATTAATGTATGGTCTTTAAAATATAACTAAAAGATTAAAAATTCAAATCTGATCAATTACAATTTTTTTTTTTTTAAAGATATATTAAACCGGTTTTTTTAGATTTTTATTGATTAAACTGATTTTTTACTTGTTCAGTTAATATCTAATTTTATATAATATATCGTATCGAACAATTTATTAATTTTCGATTCTGTCGATTGATTCAGTTCGATTTTTTAGTTCATGATAATACCGTATCAATCGATACCACTGATATTAATATAATACCAATAACCTTGTTCCCATATCATTCGAGTCTCAATCACGTTTACATTTTGTAAAGCGTAAAGATATATAATATACTCGTAAAAAAGGATTTATTAAAACTAAAAAGAAAAAAAAAGGGTTTGACAAAGTAAATCATATATAAATTATTTTAATGATAATGCTGAAGTAGTTTTATTTTAAAATTAAATTAAAATTTTAATTGAAAATCAAATCAAATGATTCAATAAAAGGTGCATATCTTTCATAATTCAAAGAGCCAAGTTCAATTTTTTTTAAAAAAAATTAAATTTTATATAAATTTGGATAAATGATATTAAAAAGTATAAGTACGCGCGTTTTCATTCATACTCAAAAGTCGAAGTTGGATTTTTTTTTTTTTAAATAAAAATATTTTATTTGATCTTTTGTCTAAATCTATCCAACGATTGGGAAAGGAGATCCAATCTAATTCAGGTGGGACTTAGGATAATATATTTATAATTTGATCAGAATTCGATTAAAATTATTATTTAAGTAATAAAAAATATTTTTAATTTAAATTTAATTATAAAAATATATAAATATTAATATAAGAATGATTTTAATATATGTTTAAACAATAAAACGAGTTTTAGAACTCGACGAATTGAGCCAGATCTTGAAGTAAACAAATTTTTTTACTATTCGAACTTAAGCCGGTCATGGATAGCTTTTGCCTACCCAAATACAATACAAAACTCCAGGCTTAGAGGTGTTCATGGGTCAGGTCTAAGTATGGTATCAACATTACATATATTTGTCCAAGTTCGATCCCAAATGTGAATCTCAAATTTTGCTAAAATCAGCTCATATTTATAAATGAGTAGTCAAAACCCGTTTAGGCCCGACTCATATTTCTAAACGGACCTCTTTTTTTTTTTGTTGCTTAAACCCATATTTTAAACTTAATATTTTTATCCAAATTCCTCAAATATTGAGCAAATTTTCAAAATTTGATGAATAACCCGATCTATCCAGACCCATTATTGCAAATTTGGTGAGCCCAACCAATCCCAAGATATTTTTGCAGACGTGGGCCCAAACTTTATTTTATTATTACGTCAAAAAGCCCCTACTCATGTACGGTCTCTTTCTCTACGGTTCCTTAATTTCACGCATCAAACAATGTACTTTTTTTACACTCAAACCTAACGTTTGACCAAATCATCAACAAGGTACAACTGATTACAGCACAAAATTCAGAACGATTACAATAGAACTTCACTGCAGCTGAATAAAACTCCTTAAACCTCTTTGCTATTAAAGTCTGAAGATATTTTTTCTACTTTCTCCAAACTCTTAAACCCTAGCCGCTTCCTTCATTTCTCTCTCGCAAATTTCTTTTTAATTCTCTTCTTAAAGGTAAAGATTTTGCTTTTGCTTATATGGGTTTTGATCTTTGTATCAATTTATTGGATTTTTCTTAAGAATAAATAATTTTTTAAAGTTAAGAGGATGGTTTTCTTTTGGGTTTATGGTTTTGAATTGTTCTGATCTGTTGGTCTTAATTTGTCTTGATTTATTGATTTTAATTATGGTTTTTTTTTTTATTTTTTTAAGTTTATATTTCATGTCTCTTTGATCATGAAGAAATTATAACATAAATGTTATAGTATTGCTGGGGATGGCCTGAAAAATGTTGCCTATGATTCTGTAAATAGAGTGTTTCTATCAATTTAGTTATGAATCCAACAAATTATATAATATGTCATTAAAAAATTGTAATGTTATTATGAATGGGTTTTAACACTTTTTTTTTTATTGTAATAATGTCTCTTGTTCATGGAGTTATATGAAACATGTTTTTACATTGTCCTTGATTGTTAAGGAGAGGGGGACAAATGATTGAAGAAAACTGAGAACTGGGAAGTTTAACCATTTTTTATGGTAATATACTTGACAAGTTAAATTTTTTAATGAGATTTTAAACCCTTTCAGCTACAATGTAATAGTATTTGATTCTGGGATTTGTAAATGGTTTCATATTGTTATGTATTATTTTTCTTGTGTGTGTGGTTCTAACTTTTTTGACTAACTTGCCATTTTGTTTTTGTTTGTGTGGCTTGGTGGTGCTGTTGGGGCAAAAAAATACAGTCAAGCATTATAATGGCATTTTCTAGCAAACTTGGAAGCCTTTTGAGGCAAAATGGGCAAATCCCAATGACATCCATGCTTAACTCTATTCGCTGCATGTCAGCAGCAAGCAAAAAGCTTTTTATTGGAGGTATTGATACGAATTCAATTGTTGGTCGAAGATTAGATGTTGATATCATTTATTGCGTATTTGACTTGAATCTATGGTTCTTAGGTCTTTCATATGGAACTGATGATCAGACTCTCAAGGAAGCATTTTCCGGATTTGGTGATGTCACTGAAGGTGAGTTGTATTGGTAATGCTAATGATACTGTCAAGTTTTCGACATTGTTATTAAGTTGAATATTTAGCTTGCATTACTTGTCAAGTAGATGAATAGCTGTTCTTTTTTTTGGTCTAGCACATTAAGCAGTTTAAGGAGAAATGTTTGTATCCTTTGTTCTGTCTTTCTTCGGCCACGAGGTTCTAGTAATAGCCAACAAAGAGTGATTAGCATTTTAATGTGTTCGTTAGGTTTGTTTACTGTTCTTTTATTGGGTGTCTTATATACAGAACGCACAGCTAGGCATGTCTGGACTCTATGCTATTTGTGGCTATGTTACTCGGACTCGGGTGTGAGTGTCGGATACGGGTATGTGTCTGACACGGGTATGTTCAATTTTTTCTAAGTTTTTTCATGTATTTGGAGAATCATTGGAAGGTCATATCCCCATTTCCATGTCCGAATATGTGTCGGATACGGATATTTCAAGAAAAATGAAGAGTCGGATCAACATAGATTTATGGTGTGTGGTATCTAAATGGTTATTAATTTATTTTGTAGATTGTTGCATACCGTATTTCTATCGTTGTTTTCTCATGAAAGAAGTTGAATAACGACGAGTGTAATGAGCATGTTGCATTGTGTTTTAATTGAAATTATAACAAGTTTGCCCTGTCTACCTGGTTAATGATTTTGGCCAGTGAACTTTCTATGCGTAGGAACAATTATTACATTTTTTATGATGTTTAAGGATGGTATCGATATAGTACTTGCTTCTGTTCATGTTCTCATTCTCCGATTTATGTTGATCAGCTAAGATTATCACCGATAGAGACACCGGGAGGTCTAGGGGCTTTGGTTTTGTTAACTTTGCTGATGATGAATCTGCTAGCAATGCCTTGTCAGCCATGGATGGTCAGGTGAGGGGGAAAAAATGTCGATATTCGGAACTTGTTTCTGCTGAATTATGTATTGACTTTTTTGTATCGAAATTGCAGGAACTCAATGGGAGAAACATTCGTGTAAGTTTTGCGACTGAAAGACCGAGTGGCCCTCGATCTTTTGGTGGCAACAATGATAGAGGCTTTGGAGGTGGTGGATTTAGAGGGGATTCTGGTTACTAGGTTCTCGCATCAGAATCTATCCATGGGCATGTTTCTATAGTGTTAGTAGTTAACTTGTTTAGCTTTGAGGATGTGTTTATTTATTTTCAAGGTCAGCTCAACTTATTCATAAGGCTGCAGCAAATGAACACTAATGGTTTGTGAACAGTATAATTTTTGCTCGTTTATGTTTGTTTATCAAGTTATATAAACGACTATGAACAAAATTTTAAGATTCGTTTATTAAATGAATCGAATTCGATCAAGGTATGTTCATTTTATTTATATTCACAAATGATTTTTTTTATGAATCATTTAAAGTTCGTTTAAAATTTGATTAAATTTTTTTTATTTTTCAATTATAATATAATTAATATTATTATTATTTGTGTTACACGAATTTTAGGATCATGAAGAGAGGAAACGGTCACAAAATTTATGTTATCTGATGTTTTTTATTTTTTTATTTATATTCAATACATATTCAAACATACATAAATAAAATAAAAAAATTAATTATATAAATTTTTTTTAAATAAATTGAATATATTTGTATCGGACATATTTCGTATGCGATATTTATCTGAATTTGGATGAATTCAAATAACGTAGCACAAAATTGTGAAATTAAAGCGGAATTGTAAAAATGTAGAAATATTGATGTGTTATTTTCTTAATTTAATAACTCTCTTATCTTATTATTAATCATCAAACGCTTAAGCCTTTCTTCTTCCCTCACCCTCCATACAATATTAGGCCTGTAAATGCCTCCATGCCTATCGTCTCATTTTTTTTCAATTATATAAAATATAAATACAATATAAATTATTAAATAAGTTGAAATTTTAAATATGAATATAATATTTTGATTAAACATATCATGTTAATTACTTTATACATATCATATTTATTATATTATTTTTGTTTTATTAAATATAATATATTCGTATCATATCCAAAATTATCGAATATACAAGTTTAAGCTACTAATTAAATTAAAGTTATTCAATAACTTTTGACAAAGAGACCATAAATTCCATTTTTCTTTTCTTCAACAGTCAGACCATGAATTTCTCATTTATAAACCCATATTTCTCGAGTTCATTGGTAATTAAAACCCCAAACTTTCCACCAACAAAAAGAACATATAAAACTGGAACATAAATTTTATGCAAACTCTTAATAAGATAGAGGCAGCAAAAACTTACAAATCATATCAAATTGACCACTAAACTAAGACAAAGAAAACCATAGATGAAAATCCAAAACTTAGTTCAATTGGTTCATATAACCAACTTTAAAAGATGTCATCTAACAGATCTGATATTCGAATCTCAATATCTGCAATCCCTTCCTCTATCCTAAGCTACGACTTCTTTTATACTAAAAAAAAAAACCATAGATGGAAGCATTTGCTTCATTTTCTTTTTCCTTTCTTTGTTTTCCTTCTGTTTTTTCCACTCATAGGACATCAACTGAAGCAACTTTCTAAAACACCCAGATTCTGAAAATAACAGCAAATAAGATTGAAAAGTATTTAGATCTAATCCTTGTACTTCATTTCAGACATCTGGAAGCCAGGCATTTCAAATGTGGAAGAAAACTTCTCAACATCAGCCTTGAGCTCTTCAATCTCCTTGTTGTTGTCCAAACCTTTGTTGAAGTCCTTCAAGAGCTTTCCATACTGCTTTTGGATGTTCAAAGTAATAGTCACAGCTCGGTGGAGGAACTCTCCTATCTGTTCAAAATCCTTCTCAACCAAACCTCTTGAAGTCATGGCCGGGGTACCTGTCATAAACTTGCATCAAGTGTCGGCACGAAAACAAAATCGGGCCAATTTAATAAAAATTTGTCCAAACTTGTAGCTATGTTACTCGGACTCGGGTGTGAGTGTCGGACATGAGTATGTGTCCAACACGGGTATGCTTAATTTTTTCTAAGATTTCCATGTATTTGGAGGGTTCTTGGAAGATCATATCCCTATACCCATGCCCGAATATGCGTCGGATATGGGTGTCGGACCAGATACTTCAAGAAAAATGAAGAGTCGAAGCAACATAGCTTGTAAGAGTTAGGTCATTTCTCACTACCAAAGGATTCCAGAGCAGAGATCCCCCTTCAAAAAAACCAATAGAGGTGTACAAGGGAACTATGTTTACTCCGACTCTTCATTTTCCTTAAAGTATCTGTGTCTGACACCCATGTTCGACATATACGGACAAAGGTATGGGACTATGATCCTCCAAATATATGAAAAAACTTTAAAAAGAATTGAGCATACCTGTATCGGACACATACCCGTATCCGACACTCACCCCCGAGTCCGAGTAACATAGCAAGAGAAGATGCAGAAAACAACTTCTAGTTTAATTAGTTCTCTTCCTGTTTCTCAACTATTCTAATACACTGACGCACAAGATAAATCAGGTGTCTGATAATTTCAAGACCCTTGATTTCACTTATATAAACCTCTAGAAGATTTGTTGATCCAGAGTAACTCTAGATCAAGAAATTAATTAATGCAGCAGCTCTTACCAATTCGTACACCTCCGGGAGACAAGGCGCTGCTGTCACCAAAAACTGCGTTCTTGTTAACGGTGATGTTGCAGAGGTCACAAAGCTTCTCAACCTTGTTGCCTGTTAAAACAATGATAAAAAGATCAAAATTTGAATCAAAGGCAATTATTCAATAACCCTGAGGGCTGAGGCAAAGTAATTCAACTGACATACCCTATGTTACTCGGACTCGGGTGTGAGTTTCGGATACGGGTATGTGTCCGACACGGGTATGTTCAGTTTTTCTAAGTTTTTCCATGTATTTGGAGGGTCCTTAGAGGATCATATCCCCATACCCATGTCCGAATATGCATCAGACACGGGTACTTCAAGAAAAATGAAGAGTTGGAGCCGCATAGAACATACCGGTCAATCCAAGAGGTCGGAGATCCCAAAGAACAAGGTGGTTCTCAGTTCCACCAGTAACAAGCTGATATCCCTGGCTCATTAGGTACTTTCCAAGGGCAACTGCATTGGCCTTAACTTGTTTAGCATAAGTCTTGAACCCAGGTTCCATGGCTTGTTTCAAGGCAACAGCCAAAGCACCAATCTGGTGATTGTGAGGGCCACCCTGAAGGGATGGGAAAACTGCAAAATTGATCTTGTCTTCAAAGTCATACACTGCATCTTCTGGTTGGCCCTTCTTTGGCGGCTTTGGTCCCTTGCGGTAGAAGATCATACCAGCCCTAGGACCCCTCAAGCTCTTGTGGGTGGTGGTTGTGACAATGTCACAGAACTCGAAAGGGTTTGCTGCCTCCTACTCCAACGACCGAATCAGTAAAAATTAATAACTCAAAATTTAATTCAATAATCCATGAGAGGAGAAAAAAAGAAAAAAAAGACAAGGTCTATATTCCAGAAATACTACATAAAGGAATCTAATAATGCTGAAATATTTATTCGAAAAACTTTGAATATCAAATTTTGTACTTCTTCATATCTAAGCAACTTCGTACTGAAACAAAGATTGTGAGACATATTTTACATTTAAAAAGAATGCTTTGGGAAGGACCTAATAACATAAACAATTTTATGGATAGTCATATTTAGATCCACTCACATTTTCCTACTCCATCCACATTATTACAGCCTATTTTACCCGAACTCTTTATTTTTCCTAAAATACCCGTGTCCAACACATATTCAGATATGGGTATGAGATATGATCCTCCAAATATATAAAAAAACTTTAAAAAAATTAATATACTCGTGTCGGACACATACACATATCCGAACTCAATCAAATCCGAGTAACATAGATTACAGACAAAAGATTTATTAGAAACCAATTCGAACCTAACCACACTAAGACTTCTCAGATCTGGTTCATATTTAATAATGACGCATTTCATTATATGAACTAAAAATCAACTATTTGATCTGCAAGACAGCTTAGAATTTTCACCCCAAAATACATGAGAAAACTACCAAGTTGAACTCATTTTTTCCATTTCACACACTAAAAATGCACTGGATATGCATTAAAAGACAGAAAATGAAACCATAATCAGCTCCTAGAAATCATTTATAAACTATGATTATAATCTATGTTACTCGGACTTGGATGTGAGTGTCGGACACGGGTATATTTAATTTTTTCTAAAATTTCCATGTATTTGGAGGGTTCTTGGAGGATCATATCCCTCATATCCCTGTATTTATGTCCGAATATGGGTCGGACACGGATGTCGGACACGAACACGGGTACTTCAAGAAAAATGAAAAATCGGAGCAACATAGATTATAATGCAAATGTCTCACAAGAATTAAAACAAAGCTACCGCCAAAATAATGTCACATCAAAAACCAAATTCAGAATCTAAAAGTCATGCTAAATCCCACAAATCCCAGATCCAATCCATCAAATTTTTAATAACATATAAACAATCCAAATCCCAAATGAAAACTCAAATCTAACACCACCAATCAATACATGCAAGATCAAAGAAAAAACAAAACAAAACAAAAACAAGATCCAAGTAAAACGATATACCTGAGCAGCAACAAGGCCACTAATGTGAGCCATATCACACAACAAAAGAGCACCACATTTATCAGCAACGGCCCTGAACCTCGCGTAATCCCAGTCCCTAGGATAAGCACTCCCGCCGCAAATGATAAGCTTGGGCCTGAAATCCAAGGCCTTTTCTTCCAACTTATCGTAATCAATGTACCCAGTACTCGAATTCACCTTGTAAGGCAAACTCTCAAAGTAAATCGAAGTAGCAGAAATCTTCTTCCCACCGGAGGTATAATACCCATGAGTCAAATGACCTCCGGAAGGTAAATCCAGTCCCATAATCCTATCATGGGGCTGAAGAACAGCCGTATAAGCGGCAAAGTTTGCCGGAGAACCGGAGTAAGGCTGAACATTAACACCCCACTTGGTGGGTTCGAGATGGAAAGCTTGCAAAGCGCGAGATCTGCAGAGATTCTCGATCTCGTCAATGAATTCATTTCCTCCGTAGTAACGGTTCCCAGGCATGCCCTCAGAGTATTTGTTAGTGAGGGCACTGCCGAGGGCTTCGATTACGGCGAAGGAAGTGAAGTTTTCGGAAGCGATGAGTTCGATGCCGCGGCATTGGCGACGCTTCTCTTTTTCGATGAGGTCGTGGATTTCGGGGTCGACGGATTCAAGGGAGGAGTTTCCCCAAGTGTTCACTGGATCCATTGTTTTGTGAGAAAAAGGATTTACAGAGAGAAAAAGAAGGAAGCTGGAATTGGGGAAAATGGTGAGGGATCGGTGGCAAGAGGTTGAAGTTTCTTTTAGATTTATAAAGGAGTTTGATGAAGTTTGTGAAAGTACTTTTATGACCTTTTTTTTTTTTTTTTTTTAACTTCTATCATATTTTAATGTATGGATTTTATATATATATATCATAAAATCGGAGATTGTCTAAATTGGTAAAAAATACGTTGAACTTATAAAATCCGAAAAGAATTTGAAAAATTCGATTTTAAACTTATTTTAAAAAAAAAATTATTATATGAGATGAGATATGAACTTTTAATTTTTTGAATCTATAGTAAAAACACTATCATTTAATCAAATATATATATTTTTTCTATATTTACTATATTTAATATTAATTTTTTTAAAACAATTGATCGGTTCAATCGATTCGATCGATCAAATCGATTAAACCAATAACTGAAAGTTTCACTAATTTAATTTTCTATTCGATTTTTTTAACATAAAGTAAAACGACATATGTATGTCTTTGGGTCGCCCATAATCAGACCATTACTTATGAATTGTGTTCCCATCCCATGTCATTTTCCTAACAAAAGGCATCAATTTTATACATCCTTTATTCCATTTCATGACTATTCATCAAAATCTTAATTGATAAATACCTTAAACATATGATAACACCTTGTTTCAACTTTCAATAAGTGGAAGGAGTTCTTAAACTATTAAATATCAAGTTTAAAAAATAAAAATAAAAAAACTTTAGATCAAATAGATAATGTAAATTAAAGAAATTCAAATTCATTTTTAGAAGTTAATTTGTAGGATGTGAAGTCCAATATGATATATAGCACAAATTTATTTACAAGACATAAATAATGTGAGATTTTGGCTAAACATATATAGAACATGTAATTCAACGGAATAGACAAAACTCGACTCTTACTCAAAAATTAGCTTGTAAAATGAAGTGTTTAACATGATATATAAGTCACACTAAGTACAAAGAGGTATGTGATGTGAGATTTTTGACATTTTCTCTCAATAAATACTTGACAAAATAAGCGTATAATAGGTAATTCAACAAAATAAACAAAAAACCTGACTCTGATATTAAGTTAAAGAAAATCAAACCCAATTTAAAAAATTAACTTGTAAGTTAGCGGTCCTACATAATATATAAATTACTTTCATATATAAAAGATAAACGATGTAAAACTTTTCATAATTTTTATGAATACGTGTATCTTAATTTCATAGTATTTTGACCAATTGTGTGAACTAAAACATAAGACATCAGAAGAACGAGATTACCAAGATATGAGAGGTCAAAATTATAAGTAGAAATTACAATATCTCAAGAAATTATTATTTTTAAATAAATCAATAAAAGTATTAAAATAAAATTAATAATTAAACTTTTGTAATATAAAAAATTATTTAATTACAATTCGATTATTCTTATTTTTAATATTAAATTCAGATTTATCATTAGGTCAGTCTCGGATTCAAATCAATCTTGGATTCGAATCTTTTCGTATTCAAACTTTTTCGAGTGAATTTCGAATTTATTGTATCACATTTAATAAATACTATCAACTTCATTAGACTAATTGATATAACTATTTACTCCCAAAAAAAAAAAAAAAACTGAAAACTGCCTTAAAAAATGGTCAAAAACTTGATTCGATATAACAGGATCGAATCAAGCAACACCCTAGTTATTACCATAATAATCCGTTTTGGTAAGAACACCTAACCTAACCATGTCTCTAAATAAATGGCAACTTGTCCGTAATATATTCTCTGGCTGACTAAAATGAGTGGACGATGAAGTACCTTGGATACGTTATATGTAATAATTCGTGTATTCATATTATGTTTGTATATTTTTATATGTTAAAATTATATTTAAAATATTATATATTTATATAAATTTTTATATGTTAATAAATATTATATAAATTCTAATAAGTTTATTTATTTATAATTTTTTATTATATTTATATTATTTTTTAAATATTTTTTTCGTATTCGGTGGTAAACTTAGGAAATAAGAACTGTTCTTCATGTATAAAATAACATGAACACGATATAGTTATACGAATTGCCAGGTCTAGTTGGTAGATTTGGCAATTCGTGTATGTGTTTTCTGTTTTTTCCATATCAATCGTGTAAATATAAACACAACACAAATTATTAAATATATCAAAATCTTAAATATAAATACGATATATTTTAATATACGTGTTAATCATATTTAAATATGTCTTATCATATTTATTGTATTATTTTAATAATTATATTATGTTTTTTATCATATCTAAAATTATAACATTTAGCATGGTTTCTTACCAGATTCCTTTTATTAATTAAATAAATAAATAATGACAAGAAATTAGAGACACCAGCCAAATTTTAAATGTGCCAAGAATAATAATAAAAAATAATAATGGGATTTATTTGTTTATTAATTAATGTTAAGTAAGATGGCAAAGCCTTACCAACCCTCACCAACCCAACTAGGAAGGCAGAAAATTCTGTCAACTCTGCTTGTTTTGTTTTACATAAATTCTAATTTATAAATGAACCATAAAGTTGAAAATTCTCCATTTTTCTTTGGAGAATTCAACTTGCAATTAAATTTCAAGCATACAATATGTTACTAGATCGTAGTTTGTAAATGTTTTTATTCAAGTAGAAAATTATATTCATAGTTTTTTTTTTTTTTATTAAACCTTTTTAAAAATCGGACAAATTCAACTGATTCAGCTCGAATTGAATATAAGATAAGATAACATTTTGTAAACCCGACCTAATTCGATTCGATTCAGATTACTATTTAATTAATAAAAAATTATTTTTATTTAAATTTAATTATAAAAAATATAAATATTATATAAAATATTTTAAATAATAAAATAAATTTTTTAAATTTGACAAACCGAATAATAAACAAATAAATTATTTTACTATCCGACACGATCCAACTTGAGAATTTTGCTCTTCAAGGCTAATTAATTAATCCACGTCTTTGTAATATGCCTCTGTCTGATAGCTTGATTGTCGCTGAATTTATAATTAAAATAACATATAATTTAAGACTCTTTTTTTTTAGTTTGAGGAATTACGAGTTGACTGATGTTGGATTTTCAGATATTATTATTATTGAAAATTAAAGCTGGCCCTTTTTTTCATTTTACAATAAAATCTTTAAAAAATAATATTGTTGGGACTCAAACAAAATTTTTTTAAAAAAAATTATTTAATTATCGATAAATAAATAATTTATTTATTTATCTATAAACTAATATTTATTAATTTATAAAATATTTTATGTTTTCAATCTTTATAAATGCATATTATTATTATTTTTTATTAAGATACATAAATGTCTTATAAATGAAAAACACTATATAGAATCAACAATTAATATTTACATAGAAAACTACTTGTTACAACATAAAAAAATATATCAAATGTAGTGTGTGCATTGCAAAACATTAAGGATGTGGTCCAGTTTAGTTTAGGTACAAAGAAAAAACAAACTTTATATGCATATTTTGAAAAAGCGATTAAATAATAAGGTAAAAGTTGTTAAGTGAAAGTTTCTTTATAGTATTATATGAATTTTTATGTATTTTTTAAACTTTTTGTAAGAATTATTAATTTATATATTTGTTGGGCTTTTAAGAATTATACAAAAAATTATTATTTTATGCATTTAACTAGGTTGTTATCTTAATGCACTGTCCAAATTAGGACCATGAGATTTTATTAATTAATCGAGATTTTACTATACTATATTTGAGGTGGTTAAGAATATAATATTTTTTTGTACAAATAATTTTTGGTTATACAATGACAAGTTTCATTCCATTATAATTCGGCTTCTTACATCTTAAAGATTCCAACTCAAAATCTTTTAAGTTAAAACCTTAATTTTAATCAATTGAATTATCTCAGTAAAATATGGGTAATTGGTGAATTCTAGGAATATTTCGTCTAAAAAAAATAAAGAAAAAGGGTCAAATTTGCATATATATATATATATATATATATATATATATATATATATAAAAGAGTGTATCTATCTCTTTTTATATCTTTATTATTTTCAATGATTCTAATTGGGCCCTGCTACATTCAACATGTATTTGACTTTAAGAAAACGTAGACATTAAACAAGCAAAAGTTGCCATCCTTACTCCACCTACTACTACTATTAATTTGGGTTGCTTATAAATTTATTATGATTAAAATATTAAAAAAAATTAAATTATTTCATGTTTTTAAGTATATTTTATATTTTTATTGTATTTAAATAAATTTTTATTTTTTATTTATATTCAAATAAATTTTTATTTTAAATAAAAAATTAATTTATATTAATAGTTTATTTAAGTATAAATTAAAAATTAAGAAGTAATTTGGATATAAATTAAATGTCAATAGGTTATTTGGATGTAAATAAAATATTAAGAATTTAGTTGGGTATAATAAAAATATAAAAAATATATTTCAGTGATAAAATTATATTTTTTTATAATTATTTATATTTTGATTTCTAAAAAAATATATATATTATATATAAAATAGAATCTTTGTTTATTCATGTTTCCACCACTTTGGGGCTTATTATTAGATCTGATAATTTATGTTTCGTATCATATTTGTATATTTTTTGTGTAATAATCATATGTAATATGTTATATATTTATATATTTTTTGATGCATTTATGTATTAATTTTATATTTTAATTATTTTTTATATCATATAATCGTATCTTATCTAAAATTATTAAATCTACTTATTATTTACTATTAAGGAGATAATTTTCTCAAACTTGAAAAAAAGAAGAACCGCCTTCATAGTGATAAGGTCTCGTCTTTACAGCAATCGTGATGATCCACAACGGTACAACCCCACAGGCACAAGGTAATATTCCCCTGCAGCTACGTTCTTTGGTGGGACCATTCCTGAGGTCAAGTTCGAATAATAAACATTTGAATTATTATTTTGTGCGCGGAATTTACACGTTTTCGTAATTTTTTATACGATTTATATTTATACAAATTGATTTTTTGGTTTAACAATATTATCATACTCGTCGTGAACGTAAAATTTCGAATCAATCCGATATCTCTATCATATCGATCGAAAATACTACCTTTTTCAATATATATATATATATAACGGTTGAAAGTTTTTTATATCAGAACGAATAGTTAAATATTTTCAATTTACTCGAAACTCGATGTGCATGATCTACGCGAATTGAACATGAAGTACGACGGTCCGATTAAAAAAATATAAATCGTATGAAAAATTATGAAAGTGTGTAAACCCTGCTTGTAGAGTTAAAAAAATTCACTAACATTGTACAGGATAATAATCTTAAACAAATTTATTTGTTCAAAATTTGATATGATTTTATTTAAAAATTCAAAAAAAATATTATTTAAAAATATTATATTAATATTAATATATTTTTATAATTAAATTTAAATAAAAATATAATTTTTATTATTTAAATAATAATTCAAATCAAATCAGACAAACTCATATTAAAAATCTCCTATATTAGATTCAACATTCAAGTAATTCATAATCAAATCAAACAAATAATCCCACCCTTAAATTGCTCCCCCACCGTCTTGCCCACAAAACTAAATCTTGTCCACCACTTTTTACATAATTTCATAGCTATTTTAAAGTTTTTAATGTTTTATCAAATGACCACCGACGCAGGCTTTTTTATTGAAAGATTGTTTTTTTTTTTTAATTATCGATTATTCGTTTTTATTTATCAAAATCTATTGATTTTAAATATAATTTGAAAACCGTCATCAGTAACAACGGTTTTCAAACATAAAAAAAAAAAAAAAAAAAATTAAAAAACACATCAAGACTCCGTCCCGTATAAATTTTGTATTTTTTTTTATCATGAAGAGAAATCGCTCTCACGGAAGGCGGCTTCTCACTTTTAAATTTTAAAACCCCTAAAAGAAATGGAAAGAAGCTCCAAAAGTTAAAACAGTTTCTCTTCTCGGACGGCAAAACATACTCCTGGACGATGAGATAAGCAGCCTATTGAAGTGCTACTGGAAACAATTTTAAACTCTTTCGATCTCATAAAGTTATATGGGGTAATAACAATTCCATTTTTAGTACAATCAAACCCCAAGATAAATAACACATTGTGATCAATTAGACGCATGCCTGTCCTCGTTTGCAAAGTGCAGCACATTGCGCTTCTTCTTCAAAGCCCAGGAACTGCTCTAAGAAACAGGGAGGCAAAGTGAGAGGTGGAAATCTAAAATAGCAGAGATATGAGATTGAGGAAAAGGTGAAGGTGAAGGTGGAGAAAAAATGTGTGATTTTTCCTTTTTCCTTTCACTGGGTGAGTAGATGCACCTACAGAGGCAGGAATTTTTTTTTTTCTCTTTTATGACCTTTGCCTTTGGAGCATGTCTTTTAAGAACACTCTAGCAGGCCTGCTCCAAAAATAACTCGTCTTATAATGACTACAAGCACCATTAACTCCAAACCATGCATGAATCATGATTCATGAATACAGAAATTAGAGGCAAAGATCATTTAAGTAATAAAATGTTAGGTTCTGACAGGATATAAATAGATTTTATGATTGTTCAAGCTTAGGTCGGTTTGAAATATAGATAATTTTTTTTTTTTATTTTAAATCAAGCTCATATATGCAAAACATTATCCAAGTCCATATCAACTACCGCAAATTTTTACACAAAATAATTAATTTCTCTTAAAAAATAATCGATCCCGCTTATATAAGGATCAATCCCTCTTAAAAAAAGATTGATTCCTTTATGTATTTATATTATTAATAGTAAAATGGATTGGGCCAGGTTTAGACAAAAATGTTATACCCAAGACTTGGTCCATTTTTAAAACGAACATCATTTTTCATCTTTTTGCCTAAACCCGTTTTTGAGCTTAAGATTTTTTTCCAAACCTTTCCAAATATTAGATAGACCTTCGAACTTTCGAACTTGAGTGAACAACCTAATACATGAACAAGTCTATTTGCAGCCCAAGTCGATTTTTCATTTGTTTAATGGTTATTAGGGTTTAGTAATCTTCACCTTTTATTAGGGTTTTTTATTATAAATAAATCAAAGAGCCTTGATAAAATTAAACATTGTGAGTTCTGACTCTTTCTAATGTTTTCTTTTAAGGTAGCTAAAATTGGGTATTTATGTAGTATAAAGTAACATGATCAAGGAAGCTTAAGATAAGGAAATTCTAATTAATTAATGAGCTTAAATATCATTTTTATCAAAATATAAAATCAAGCAAAATATCATTCTAGCTATCCCTTCATTACCAATTTAATTAATACCATAATTATAAATGGCAATATCATCATTATTAGATCTGTTATGAATCGATCTAGACTTGATTTTTTTCTTTCTCTTATTCAAATTCGGCTCGATTTATTATTCATAAATATTAAAATAGTCATTTTTATATAATGAACTTGGGCTGTGCCACTGGCCACTCTAGCTTTGTCATGTCCTTCCAAGCCTCCTCACTACAGGTATTAAAGAGAGAGTTTGTGAAGAAAAACAATACATCCAGATGGTTTGATTGTTTCTTTTTACTACAATTTTATTGATGATTTGTGGTTAGATTGTTAGGTTTTGATTTTTGTAGGAGTTTTTGTTTGGGTGGTGGGAAAGTTTTGGGTGGAAAAAGAATTGGATTGGTCTCACCTTGAAGCAGACCAGATGGGGGAGTTTGAATAAGGTGTTGGGGATGTGTGGGAGATAATGTTGCCATTGATGCAGTCCAGTTTTGCTGCATCTGGTTATCAATTAATTATATATATATATAGATATATTATTGATGCGTGACAGAAAGGAAAATGTAATTTTTTTCATCCATTGGTAGAGTTAAAAACTAAAAATAAAGATTATATTCTTTTACATGTAAAGGTAAAATTTAAATATAAAAGACAATTTTGTAAATGTGTAATACTGTAATTAATTTTTTCTTTTATTTTTAAAATTTAAAATGATGTGTTTTTATGAATAATTGTTAAGAATGATTTATCTTTTTATTTTTATTTTTTATTAAGCATATTTAATTTTTTATCCATCTTTTTATTTTTTTTTTAGGGTTAATTGCATATTTATCACTTAAACTATACACATTCTATCACTTAAGTACCTAAAAAATAAAAACAATCACTTAAGTACTCGAATTTTCATTTCGTCAGCATTTTGTCCTTTTGGATTAATACCGTTAGTTAAACTGCTGACGTGATAATAAACAACTAATGAGAGCATAATACGTGATAAAATATCATGTCAACTAGACCTGTCTAAGGATTGGGCTACCTGCCCAAACCCGAAGGCCCGCCCTAATTTGGGAGGATTTGGACAAAAATATTAAGACCAAAAAATGGGCTTGGACAAAAAAATGAGCCGGACCTTGACTCCAACATTGAAGACCCGAGACCGGCCCGACCCATTTTTCAATTAAATAATATATTATGTGATTTATGTCATATAAAAATTAAATATATATAATATTATAATGTAAACATTCAAAATATGTTAAGTTGTCAATATTTAAGAACTTAATAAAAGAAAAAATATTAAATAAAAATAATATATATTTTTTAAAAATAATATGGGCGGATCTAAACGGGCTTGGGCTATCCATTTACAAATATGGACGAACTTAAGCAAAATTTGAGCCCCATATTTCGAACTGGACCGGGCTTGGACAAGTATATATGGTGGTGTTACCATACATAGACCTGACCTAGCCCATGAACATCTCTAATGTCAACGCCATAGCATTAGTGTCATGTTAGCATAACGAAAAAACAAATTAATTCAATTTTTTTTTAAAATATTGTAAATATTTTTAAAAAATATAACATGAATATTTAATTCAAAATAAAATAAAATAAAAAGAGAGGAGGGAAAGAAACAAGAAGAAAGAAATAAGGGTAAGGGGAAGGAGATGTCGACAGTGTCGATCAGTGGGCACGAGGCCGATTTACCTCAATCCAAACATTTGTATTAATAGGTGAATTTGTTCAATATTTTAAATTTTTTTTTATTATTTTTTTGAATTTTTTCTTTATGATGATATGACACTAATGATGTGACGTTGACATGATATTTTATCACATGTCATACTCTCATTGGTTGTTTATTATCATGTTAGCCATTTAATTAACAGTATTAATCCAAAGAGGCAAATGTTAACGTAATGAAAATTTGAGTACTTAAGTGATCGTTTTTATTCTTTAGATACCTAACTGATAGAAAGTGTGTTGTTTAAATGTTAAATATGTAATTAAACCTAAAATGAAAAAGAAAAAAATGGATAAAAAATTTGAATAAGGAAGCTTGAGAAGTTATCGGAGAGAGATAGAGCTGGATTTATGAACACAAAAAAATTAGAGGGACACCGAAGTTTGGATTTCAAGATGTGCTTCGATACTCAAATTAGTGAACGTTTTAAAATATTTTCTGGATAAACAAAAGGGATATTAGAATGATTTTTTTTTTTAGCTGTGATTCGACAGGTGTAAAATATGTGTTTTATTTTTAGGGTGACTAGTATGTATAACAATATGAGGGAGAAGGAAGCGGAATGGGAGGGAGATGTCGACGACGTCGGTTAGTGGGCACGGAGTTGATCTGCCTCGATCCAGGCATTTGTATTAATAGATGATTTTGAGTGATAAGTGAATTTTACGGGTACGATAATGAATGTATTAATAAATAATGAATAAAATAATAACAGATAAAAAGTCAAACCCATTTATAAGAGTGAGAAATTTCTGGTTAGTCTAAGTTGGTTTTGTAATAGAGATTATGGTACTTGGATTCGAAAGTTAATGTCGGATACGGATATGCATTTGATATAAGTATATTTAATTTTTTAAAGTTTTTTCATATATTTGAAAGATCATATCACATATTCATGTCCAAATATATATATATGATACAAATATCGAATATTGATACTTTAAAAAAATGACAAGTCTAATAACATAAAACGAAGGTATAATTGAGTGAAACTTGAACCCGAGCTCGAGCCTGAACTCGAAAAAAGGCTCGAACCTGAAAAAACCTGAAACTAAAATATCCAAATTCGAAAAAATTCAAATCCAAAAAGACTCGAACTCAAAAAAAAAAAAAATCGAACCCTAAAAAAAAGATAAAAAAGGCTATTTCAGTCTTTATCAACCGTATCTCTGATGAAAAAAGCCGATCTCATGATATGACCGTTAGAAGTTCAAAATTCAAAACCCTATCAGCCTATCTCTCAAATCTCATTTAATCGCTGTTAACATTTTTCAAAAAGAGAAAGAAAAACGGCAAACCAGAGACAAGCCATGAAACCCCAGCTGAGTGCTTCATCATCATCATCTTCAGTGAAATCGGCCACCACCACCGATATGGAAGACGATATCCGTAGCGAAACCCTAGACAACGGCTGCTACAGCTACTACCCTGGATGCAGAAAAGACGCCAATTGCAACTGCGAAATTTGTTTGGCCAGCATCAATGCTACTCTCGACCTCATGCCTGGCAGCGTTCAAAAGAGCTCCTTCTCTAAACACTCAGCTTCCAAGCCTAACTTTGTTCGCCACTCACCGATCTCTTTCGATCCTTCGAGTTTATCAACACCCAGATCGAGTTCTTGTTGCTTGGTGGAGTCTCCAGCTCTGAAATCAACTGCCAGATTGAATTTGAGAGAGAAGAAGGAGGAGGAGAAGGAGGGAAAAAAGGGTGGTTTTGAAAGTGTATTTTGGAAGGTTTTATTGGGTTTGAACTTGGTTTTTGTAATGGAGATTGGCTTTTCTTGGGTTTTTGGTGGGTTTTTAAGGCCAGCTTTGACAAAGGATATTGTGAGAAGCATTGGTGAAAGAGGTTTCATTGTGCAAGATTTGAATGGAAAATTGAGGTTCTTGCAAAATGAGTTGCAGGGATTTGCTAATGTGAACGTTTCAAATTGCAGCAGTACGGATTCCATATGGGAAATTGATCAGGTTCAAAAAAATTTTTTTTTTACTAAGACTTACGGATTTTTCATTTTTTCTAAAGTATCTATATCTGATACCTGTGTCCAACATATATTCGGACATGGTATGAGTATAATCCTCCAAATATATGGGTGAACATTCGGTCGATTCGGTTTTAAAATTTCGAAAATCGATTAAATCGAATTAATTTATAAAATCGACCGAACCGAAAAAATCCCAAAATCGAACTAATCGAATCGAAATTAATCGGTTCGGTCGGTTTTTCGGTTTCACTTTAAAGGTTTAGGTTATGGGTTGTTGGATTGGGTAAAAGGGTTTGGTTTGGATATATTTAAATAAAAAATAATATTATTTATTTTTTTAAATAAGTGTCGGTTTGTTTGGTAAGTTTGGTTTAAAAATAAAAAATCGCAGATCAATCGAATGAACTCTAAAATCGAACAAGCCAAACTAAATGAATCGAATTCGGTCGGTTTCGATTGATTTTTTTGATTAACCCAAATTTTGCTCACCCCTATGCAAATATATGAATTTAAAAAAAAAATTATATCGGATATATATTCGTTTTCGATATTCATCCGAATCTGAATAACATAGGCTAAAACTAACGTTTGAAGAGTTAATTAATGGTTGGAGTAATTACAGGGTAGTTTGCTCCTGAATTCGCATTGTATATTGTACAAATCGGCAATGGAAGAGGTGAGGATTTGGGGATGGCCTTTGCAAACTGCAGGATTGCTTACAACTGGATTTTCTTCCAGATCATTCACCATCTTATCTGGCAGAGTTACAGAGGTAAATGCCAAGCTATTTCATCTTTATTTTCTTTTTTCATGAATATAAAAAACTTTATTTGAGTTCAATTTTATTGTTATCTTTGCTGCTTGCTTTTGTTTGCTAGTATAGTATTTTTGTTTCTGCAAATAAGAAAGTAAAAAAATACAGTTAGATACAAAAGCAAATAACAATCTTGAATAGTTAAAAATTGAACATTTAATATTTTGTGAATAGCAAAAATGCATGATTTTGAGCTTTCATGATATGACAGAATTCTTTGTTAAATGTGTGTTATATTTTAGTTAAATAGAATTCTATTTTTCACTTTCCTTTACCTTTTAGCAATCTACAATATCCGGATTCTTCATTTTTCTTAAAATATTCGTGTCCGACACATATCCGGATATAAGTATTAAGGGTGAGCAAAATTTCGGTTAACCGAACAAACCGATCGAAACTGACCAAATTTGGTTCATTTGGTTGGTCTGTTCGGTTTTAAGGTTCATTCGGTTATTTAATTCAGTTTAATCAGTTTATTCGGTCGGTTTGCGATTTTTATTTCTAAACCGAACTGATCGAACAATTCAATAATTAATTAAAAAATAAATAATATTATTTTTATTTAAATATATCCAAACCCAAACCCAAACCCAAACTCAAACCGCAAACCCAACCTAACAAATAAAAAACCCATAACCCAAAGCTTTAGAGTGAAACCGAAAAAACCGCCGGATCTATTAATTTCGGTTCGAATAGTTCGGTTTTGGAATGTTTTTCGGTTTGATTCGGTCGGTTTTATAAGTTAATTCGATTTAATTGATTTTCATAATTTTAGAAACCGAACTGACCGAATGCTCACTTCTAATAAGTATGAAGGAGTATGATTGTGTTAGACGCATATCCGTATCCGACATTCATCCCGAATCAGGATAACATAGGTAGCAGCAGAAACAAGAAGCAGATTGAATTGAACCAGCTTGATAATTTATTAATCATTCTTTTGGGTTTTGCAGTGGTCCAATGGAAAGGTTGGGTTTGTAACAAGGAAGGCAAAAGCTTCATGGGTGCAAAGGAAATGGGGTGCCTCTGTCATACAATTGGATCCTAATACATGGATTATTGAGTATAGGCAGAGCTCAATACTGGAAAATCCAAAATTAATTTCAGCAACAATGGAGCTGTTGAAATATATGTTGACAAGAATGGTAAGAAAAATGGCTGAAGAGTTCTTCTGGCTGTTTCCTGTTTTTGAGAACCAATTATACAGTGAATTTGCAGGAAAGGAACAACTTAAGATCCCAACTTAAAAGATGATCTCTGGACTAAGTTACTCAGATTCGAGGATGAGTGTCGGATATCGATATGTGTCCGATACGGGTATGCTAATTTTTTTTTATATATTTGGAATATCTTATTCTTATATCCATATTCGAATATGTATTGGACATAGGTGTCGGATATGAATATTAAAAAAAGATGAAAACTCTGGATATCCGGTTCTCATTTCTTATGAGAAGAAGTTTCTATTGTTTTTAGTTCTTTTATTTCTTGAATTTGATTTTGTGTAAGACTTGAAAAATGAATCATTATTTTTTTTTCATATATAGTTTGAAGAAATAGATAAGAAGAAAACACGCAGAAGATGAAAAATGTTAATCAATGTCTGCCACTAATTAAGGTGATATTTATAAAAATATAATAAATGCATTATTTGTTTTGAATTTTGTAAAAATAATATATTAAATACAAAAAAAAAATTCTAAAATAATCTTTAATTGGTGCATTTAAACATCCATTAATCAAACACATGCAAGTAGGCATGTTAGTGGACAATCGATGAAATATAATTTTTTGACCAATAAAAAAGGGACAAATAGTAACTTTTACAGGTCGATAACGCCGCGTCAGCATTTAAAAAAAAATGTATTTTATTTTTTTGAATTAAAAATAAAAAATATAATTTTTTAACTTAAAATTAGAAAAACTAAAAAAAAAAAAGAAAAAATTAAGAGAGATGAAAGAATCGATGAGAGAGATAGGAAAAGAGAGAGAGAAAGGGAGGGGGTGTCGGATGGCTAGCCCTTGCCGCCTCCCTTTCCTCTTCCTCTTATTCCTTTTTTCTTTCTTGGCTTGCCTGAGACCGATAGCCTGTCGACCTTTCTTTTCTATTTCTTTCCTTTTCTTTTTTTTTTTTTTTTCTCTTTTCTCTTTTTTCTTTTTCATTTTTTTATTTAATTTTTAACTTTTAATTTTTATGAAAAAACAAATTGCTAACATGAAAAATACTGATATGATATTGACTTTAACACGCGTGATGATCTTTTAACCGAATACAAATTTAAATATTTAATTATATATTTTTTTAAATACTAAATCAAGAAAAAAAATGTACTCCCCTTAATATTTTTCACATTTCCCATAAGACAAAGGCGTATTTGTCTTTTTGGTGTGTGTACACTGTACATAGTACGACCGTAGCACATAATCTATCTCTCTATTTAGTTTTGGTTAAGTGAATCTTGATAATATTAAACACGACACGATTACACGATACAAAAAAAAATGAAAAACACGACACAAATATGAAATGATACAAAAAAATAACACGAACACGATATGAATACAAAAATATTTTAAAATCTATATAATAAAAATTATTAACGATTCAAATATTATATAAATATAAAATATTTTAAATATAATTATAATATAATAAAATACATGAATATAATATAAATATACGAAATATCATGCCTAGATTAGGTCGTCAAAGGTGGTGGTTGTTGTAGTTTGTAAACTAACGCCAACTTAAAAAAAAAAAAAAAAAAAAAAAACAACCAAAAAGTGTAAAGACGACAGAACAGCAAAGATTGGGATTTGCTTCGTATGTGGGAAAATCTTAGTCATGGACTGGGTTCCTCCATGTGCATGTGCAAGTGCAACTGCAAGTGCAACTGCAACTGCATTGCTTGTACTTTGTACTTTATCTGATTATGTAATTTGCTAGAATCTCTTGTACAAGAATTTAGACTTAATCTAATTAATTTATATAATAATTTTTTAAAAGTAACATTAGGCAAATTTAAGATTTAAATCTTAGTATTTATAATTTTTTTTTTAATCTTTAAACAGCAACTTTTATAAAAAAAATTGTTGTACAAGTTGTTCATTACAAATTGAATTGACTTTGAGCTAACTTAGTATTATCGTTGAAAAAAATTTAAGTTAAAAAAATATATTTAAAAAGTGTGGTGAAAAATATGGTTTAAAATTTTTTAAGTGTTTGATATTGCGTTAAAAAAATATTGTGAACAATTGAAATATCAAAAAAAAAATTAAAAAATAAAAGTTTAGAAATGTGAGAATAATAAAATTATTTTATCTAAAAGACAATTTCTAAAGTCCAAAAGCTCTATTTTTTATTTATTTAGATTGTCAAATCATAATTTCAACCGTAAAAGCCAAAAACTTTAACTTGTTTAGCATTGTGTTTAACTAAATTACAATTTAACTTGAAGGGAAAGATCTTAAAGTTAATTTACATGTATATATAAATATATATATATATATATATATTTGTTTCTTTTTAAAAATGATTTGTTGATTTAGGTAAAACATAAAAGATTTAACCTCTAATTTCTTAAAGCATTTGATATAGGTGGTGGTAGTAAAATTAATACCCAATTTTTTTAATTTATTTTTAGCTTATTGAGCAAATACTAGCTCATTCTCTTTCTTTTATTTGTACCCAAATTGCATGCCTATATATGGAACAACTCAAGAACTCTAAACTTGTTCTATAAAGGGAGAAACATTTCTTTAACTAAATGCTTTGAATGTTATAGAATTTGCTTAGGTACAACCCTTTACTTAGCAACCTCTTTAATAATTCTCATTCATGGAGTAGTTACCACTTTAAGAATATTGAATCCTTAGAAAAATTTTAAATTTTATTAAAGGATTTTTTTACCTTATTTTTTTATCAAAGAAATAAAATTGGGGTCTTTTCTTTAGAGAAGACAAGGTATATCCTTTTTTAAGTAGTTTCTAAAGGGCTGGTTTCTCCTTTTCACCTTTGAAATTGTATTGAACTTTGACTAGATTTTTACGGAGTTTTTTAACTCAGTTCTCTTCTTATTTCTTTTACGAGGAAAGGAAGAGATTAATTTGGGGACTGAAAATTAGTATGTCGGCATTCTGTCCTGAATTTACCGACTGTAATTAGTGCAATATATTGTGCTATTTCTTAGTGATGTCTAATCAAGTGCTCTCTCTTTGTTTGATTTAGAAATTAGAATGAATCAACTTTAACTTTATTGTTTGATTATAGTATCTTTCATAATCTAGAATTGTATTGGTTATTTGCTGTTTGATTTCTTTAAATTCTCTGTTGATTGAGTAAGAATTAGTTTGGAATTACATATATTATTACAGTCTCACATTGCTTATTGATTTCATAATTGTCCAGCTTGCTGTTTTTGGTCTATCAGGGGAAGTCTGAGCTCTGCTTCCTCGTTATGGATTTTTTTAACTTTTTACAAAGTATCTTTAGAAATCTAAAGGTATTTTTTAGAATGTTCAAAATTTATTTATTTATTTATTTTATTTTTTATTTGAGGTAAAAATAATTTTTTTGGTAAAAAAATTAATAAATATATTTTATTATTGAATATATATTTTAGAAAAAAAAAATTCTTAAGTCGATTTAGGATTTGTACCAATTTACTCAGGTAAAAAATATATATATATTTTTAATAATTATATTTATTTTAATTTTAAATGATATATTTAAATAAGTTAGTTCACACGTTGACTTGCGGATCGGTTTAAGATCCGTTATCGATCCGCTCGGGATAAAAGTTAAAAAAATATATATTTTATTAATTATTTTAATTTTAATTTTAAATGATGAATTTAAAGTGATTGATTCGCACGTTGACTCGCGAATCGATTTAGGATTCGTACCCACTCGCTCGGGAAAAAAGTTAAAAAAAAAAAAGAAAAAATAAACTTGCTGCTAACTTATGTGAGAATATCGATTCTACGAGAGAATAAAATATAAATCATAATTTTATTTTCTTATTTTTTATATCTTATAATAAAAATATACCGTGTACAATAAGGTTTAAATATTTTTTTTAAAATACATATAAATAACATTTGAAAATGCATTTGTATTATGTAATTTATAAATAAATAATTATAATAAATTTAATTTTTATAATTAAAAAATATTATTATATTAATATTATTATAATTTAAAAATAAAATATTTAAATAAATAATTATTATTTAATAAAATATAAACTAAACTAAACTAAACTAAAATTAAATTAAATTTTTATTATTAATTTATAAAAAATTTAAAAGTACCTTGATATCGATCCGTTCGGAGAAAAAGTTAAAAAATAATTTTATTTTACTAATTATTTTAATTTTAATTTTAAATGATGAATTTAGAGTGGTTGGTCTGTACATTGACTCGCGAGTTAATTTAAGATCTATACCCGATCCACTTGGAGAAAAAATTTTAAAAAAAATTTTATTAATTAATTTTATTTTAAATGATGTTTTTAAAGGAGTTGGTCCGCACGTTGACTCGGTGGTCGATTTAGGATCCGTACCCAACCGACTAGGGAAAAAAGTTAAAAAAGTTATTTTTAATTATTTTTATTTAAATTTCAAATGATGTATTTAAAGGCGTAGGTATGCGTGTTGAGTTGCGGATCCATTTAGGATTCGTACCTGATCCTTTCGGAAAAAAAATGTAAAAAATAAGAAGGAAAAACGAACTTACTGTTAACTTTTATTAAAAAATCGATCCTACGAGAGAATAAAATATAAATCACAATTTTATTTTTTATTTTTACCTCCTATAAATAAAAACACATAGTATACAATAAAATTTAAATATTTTAAAAAATATATATATAAATAACATTTGAAAATATATTTATATTACGTAATTTATAAAAAAAAATTATTATAAATTTAATTTTCATAATTAACAAAATATAATTATATTAAAATTATTACAATTTTGAAATAAAAAGATTAAATAAATAATTATTATTAAAAAATATATAATTTAAAATTAATTAATTATTATTTATATAAAAAAATTTAAAACTACCCTGGCGAAGCGGGGGTCTTTTTCTAGTTAGAGTTAAAAACGAGACACCTATATTCACAAGTTATTCGAGTTCGGCTTCGAATTTTGTTTAGTTATTGTCGAGCAGAGCTCGAGCAGCTCAAGTTATCTAACGAGCCAAATTCGAGTATCTTAATGCCAACTCGAGTAACCCGCACGCTTAATCGAATTTTTTTATTTTTAATATATATATATTTTTTATTTTTTTAATTAGTATTGATTTTTTTTTAATTCGAACTCAAATTCGAATACAAATAATTGAGTTTGAAATTAAACTTTGAATGAGTTTAATCAAACTTAATTAAACGAATTCAAATAATTTAATTTTTATCTTCAATTTAACTTAAATTTTAAAAATAAAATTCGATCAAAATCAAATTAAATTTTAAATTTTGAGATTCGACTCAAATTCGAATTCAAGCTGGAGTTCGGATTCAGCAAAACCCTACTAATCATCATATAGAGATAAGAGTCCATCACTGTTTCTTACACTCCCTCTTATGATCGAAGAGTTAAGACCCACCACCGTGGAAACTGACACATGAATTATAAAAGAAAAAAGTCTTTTATTTTCTTTTTCTTTTCCTAGCTATATTATTACTTACTTACTATATACCCACTTCACAAAAGTCACTCCTCTCTTTTGTTGGTTTTAATTTTCTTTGTAGAAAAAACCCTTCCTTTGGTTCAAGATTCTTCATCATCTTCTTATTGTTTCTCTATATTTTCTTATCCCTAAGCACTCTCTAGAACTCTAATTTTTGCTTCTTCTTCTTGTTAATCTTTTAGTTATGGATAATCAAGATCAGGGAAATCATTTCTCAGGTTTTTCTTTTTCCTTTTTTTTTTTTAATATGATTTGTTTTTATTTTCATGGCTTTATCATCCTTTCTTGGGGTGTTGAAGTTAGGTTTTCTTAAAAAAAAAAAAAACTATTTCTGGGTTTTCTTGTTTCTTTGAAAAAAACTGTAACTTTGTTCTTCCTTCTGCCTTTAATTTCATTTTATTTCCCTTGGGAAACTATTTTGTTTGATGGGTTTTTTCTTGTTTCTAAAGTGATCATTTTTTTTTTCATTTTCTTATGGTTTTCTCTTTTGGTTCTGATTTTACACTTTCTAAACTTTATTATTTCTTCAAATCATGGGGAAAAAAAATTGTCCTGGATTACTATGTTTTCTTCAAATTTGTATTATTAAAACTGGTTAATGGGATTTCCTTGATTTTGCAGGGCATGAGAGCCATGGAGACAAGAAGATATGTGGAACCATTGAAGGTTACAAGCTAGTTGACTCAGGTATTATCACCCATACAACTGCTTCTGATGATGAACCACTTTCTGATGAGGATCTCAAAACCCCAAGTAAGTAAACATGTCTCATTTCCCAATTGTACCTGGCAATATTGGACAGGACACGACACGAAAAAAATAACTAAAACATGAACTTAACATGAATATACGAACATGTCAAAATCTATATAATATAAATTATTAACATTTCTAAATTTATATAAATATGAAACACCTTAAACACGAGAAAATACACGAACACAATACCGACACAGGAATTGCCATGTCTAAATTGTATGGTATTCCACTCTTTTCAGTGTTTTCTATAATGTGGAGAAGGTAATTTTTCAAATTTTGATATATATAAATGGGTTAGTTGGGGGTAATTTGTTGAATTTTAAAGAACTTGTGGGGAAGCATAAGAGTGTTTAGTTGCAGAGTTACCTAATTCAGTTAACCCCTTCTGAATTACAAATCTAATCGAACTATCTGAAACATGGTATGAAAGCGATTTCGTTCACAAAATCAAGCGATTCATTTGCTTAAAATGAAGTTGAATTTCAAACCAAATTGATTATGATTTTTAAGATATTATATTAAGTATTGGATTTTTTTTCTTTTTATGCATAGTTATTGAAAGTCTTTCTAAAAAGTTAATTGATATTTTCTCTAAAAATTAATGTTAATTATTTTAATTAAAACATAATAAGGAATATGTAAAAAAAAAAATAATTGCAACATTCTATGCTCTGGAGAATTGAATTTCGTTCATTCTAAACGACTCGAAGAAGACTACCCTATCTTTCTGCATTTTTGGTAAATAACAAATTATGTTCCGGTTTCCGTTCCACGAATCGAATCGATCCTTGTTCTAGGTAACTCTAGTTTGTTGAACTAATTATCTAATGTGTTAATTTTGGTGAAACTAGTTACTCAAGTTCCAAAAGTTATGGAAATCGGTAGTTTGGAGAAAAGTATTGGTGGAATTGGAGCAATGTCCAACAGATCCGATGAAGTCTTTTCAGATGCTGCAATGGAATTTCAAGATAGTGGATTTGGTCTAGGAAGACAGGACAGTTTGGATAATGCTAGCAAAGCAGACAAGTTTGCTGAGAAGGATCTTACTGCCACCGCTTCTTTTAAAGATTGTGAAGATACTGGTAAGTTTTTTTATGAGACTAGACAATAAATTGATGTCAGTTATTTTTTATTGTGGACATGTTTGAGTGTGTGTTAGATAGACCTGGCAATTCGTGTATCTGTGTCGTGTTTGTGTATTTTATCATGTCATAATCGTGTTTAAGGTATTTTATATTTATATAAATTTTGATACGTTAATAATTTGTATTAGATAGATTTTGAGACATTCGTGTATTTGTGTCGTGTTCGTGCTTTTTTTCGTGTCGTGTTTTTAGTTATTTTTTCCGTGTCGTGTAATCTTGTCGTGTCCAATATTGCTGGGTCTGGTGTTAGATGCCCTAATTAATGGTTTGTTTGAGAAATTTAATCATGTTTGGAAGAAGTTGCTTGTAAATTTAATGGCATATCTAATTTGCATATGGACAAGGCTTTCCTTTAGTTTCTGGCTATTATATAAAGAATAGACTTGATGGTACAATTAGATGAGACATTAAATAAACTCAAACTTATGTTATTTTATTAGTACCTTCCTGCATACTTCTTATGTTACCCAGACTCGGGTGAGTGTCGGATACGGATATGTGTTCGATACGGGTATACTCAATTAGGGAAAATGAAGAGTCCGGGTGGCATAGCTTATTATTATTGGTTTGAACCTAATCCAAACATATGCTACAGATATCCAAACAGCACTTTAGGATGTAATACATCATACAAGACAAAGACTAAAATTGAGTACAAGTGATAAAGTAATAATAGCAGAGACTCGACACTTGAACTTGGCTTGGTAGTACCAATGAGGACAACGAGAAGAAAATTCACTACAACAATGTAAAAAAAGATTACATGAGGTGAAACTCTCCCCAAATTTCCTTTAGTTCAAAGATTCACAAACCTAAGCATTTTTATATGTTTATCACTTATATACCAAAAAACCCTAAAAGACTCCTTATAGTTAAAAGCTATGTTATCTGGACTCTGGGATGAGTGTTGGATACGGGGTTGGATACGGGTATATGTCCGATACGGATATATTCAAAATTTTTCATATATTTGGAGAATCATACCCTCATTCCAATGTCCAAATATATGTCGAATACAAGTGTCGGTAGTGGGTACTTTAGGGATAATTGAAAAAATCCGAATAACATAGCTTGAAAGTGCATACAAGAGAATATACAAGAAGATGGATGGTTCTCACAAGTTTTTTGTGAACTTCAATTTGTGAATACGAGCCTGGAACTTCTGCATGTTAAATGAGATGGGACTTAAATTCAAAAATCAACTGAAATTTTGAATGAGAAAACCAAAGTTTCTGTCAAAACTCTGCATGATCTGTAAATCAAAGTGTTAAACATAACTAGAAGATCCAAAAGTTTCAAAAGATGAACCAAATAATTCTGCTTTGGGCCACATATCATGTCATTTGACAGGTGATTGATTTTTCAGGATTCAAGTCCGCTATAATCACAATCTTCTCTTTCATAAAAAAAAAATCAAGTTACCAAATTAAACCAAGCAGAAGCTTATAATTCAGTTTGGATTGCAGTTTTATCTGAACCAGTTTATGTCCTACTTCCCATGAAGTTTTGTATTAGAATTTACTGCTTTGAGTGCTTCAAGGATTTTATAGAAATTTCCCACCTGTATCTGAATTCTAGTGTCTGTAATAAGCAAAACTTGCCGAACCATAGCACAGGTAAGAATACATGCAAATTGCCGTTCCTGTCATTTAAATTTAGTATAAAAGAAATGAAACTCTTAACCAAATTTACCTATATTACTCGAACTAGAGAGTGAGTGTCGGATATGGTTATGTGTGCAACACGTGTATGTTCAATTTTTTCTAAGTTTTTTCATATATTTAGAGGATCGTACCTCCATACGCATGTCCGAATATTTGTCGGACAAGGGTATTTCAAGAAAAATGAAGAGTCGGAATAACATAAAAATTCACAGTACTTTCAGTTGGATAGCATCGATTGGGGTGCTAATTGGTATATTTTCTAACTATGTTGCTCCGACTCTTCATTTTTCTTGAAATACCCGGATCCGACACATATTCAGACATGGGTACGAGGATATGACCCTCCAAATACATGAAAAGACTTAGAAAAAACCGAACATGCCCGTGTCAGATACATACCCGTATCTGATACTCACACCTGAGTCCGAGTAACATAGTTTTCTAGCATAACTGTTGATCTAATTTTAACTCTCTTTTTTTGACAATTTTAACAAGTTGGTTTCATTTACATATGCAGATATGCTTCAACCACCATGGAGTTCAGCTGACGGAAGCCAACAGGAAAATCCTGTTCTGAAAAGTATGCCTATTCTGTCGATGGGCACACCAGAGCACCATGATGTTGGCTTGAGCTATAGCAAAGATTCCGAGGATAGAAATGGTTCTGCTAGTGATGCGATCCCAATCGAAACAGAAACATTAATGGGTGTCTCAGAAGACAGTAGGGAAGTCGATGCTGGTGCTAGGTTAGCAGCTTGCTCTGTTGGGCAAGCGACAGATGCCAATAAGATTCAAGAAGGCAAGTTAAACGAGAACCTACCGGGTAGCCTGATTCTGCCTAGTGAACAAGCTGGCGAAATATCTAAATCAGTGTCTATTTCGGAGAAGAGACTGGACGTAACTTCGGATATGGTTTTGACTGACAATATGGTTCAATTGAAGGAAGAGATTAGTGATAGGTTATCTTCTAAGGCATCCATGGCTGAAAATGGTGAGCAAGAGAATGATGGAAAGGGAAACCCAGAAATTAATTTAGAAGAAAACCTAATGGATATTGTGGCATCAAACAGTGAGGATGCAAGTGTAAAATCTGAAAAGACTGAGGATATAACTTCAGAGACTGGATTGGCTGACAAAATTGTTGAATTAGAAGAGAATAGTGACAAATTGGCTCTCAACATGGTCATTGATGATCTTTCCCCTATAGCTGAATCTGCAACAGATATGGATGCAGCACAAGGTACTGACTCTGCCATTGCTGTCAATTCAAATGAGGTCTATGACGAAAAGGAAAAGGAAAAAGAAAGTGTTTATGTGCTTTCAGTTCCTGATGATGTTCCTGCTGTAGACAATGCTGAAATCATGCTAGAGGGTTTTAAAGATCATAAGAGAGTGAAGTTACCCCAATTGGAGGCCTTAGCTTCTGAAGAAATAATCGTTGATAAGGAAGACGAAATCAGAGACTGTGTTTCACAGGACAAATCTGATACTTTCGTGTCAAACCAGATGGATGAAGAAATCAAGGTAGATGCTTCATATATGTATGTTGCCGAAGATAACTCAACCAAAATTATCTCCAAGAACAAAATTTTGTTATGCTTAATATCTTTAATTTGATCTGTATCTGTTTTAATTCTGCCCTTTTTTCGAGTAGTTTTTTATTCGCCAAATTGCCCGAGGCCTACGCTTTTTTGAATCCAATCGTAGATTTTATGATAGTAATATCTGTTCTCTTTTTTCTCTTAGAAACTTGGTGGAAATAATGAAGCTATGGTTAAAGAAGTGCTTGTTGAGGGGAAAGCTGATTTGCTTCAGATCAATAAAGCGTCGGATGCATTGTCTCCTGTTGATGCTGATACAACCGAGAATGAGAAGGACCAGAAAGTCTGCTCTCGTGAAGAACAGCAACCTGTTTATGTTGCTGATGATTTACATCGGACAGGTTTTTCGGGAAGCATGATGAATGATTTACCTGATGTGAAACCTATGGTCGCCAATGCTGATGTTGAGGCCGGAAAGTTAAATAATGTAGTTGGCAGTGATAATATGGGTATTTCTGAAAGGGCTGGAACTGGGGTATTTGACATAGCTGGTGGTGACAACATCAGAAGAATTGATGATGAAAATTATGTGAAAAACACAGTAACATCATGTGAATCTACAAATAGCTCTTCGCCGTCCCATACTAATCCAGCATCCAACTTACTTGAAGTTGACAATTCTGATGATATTGGGACAAGAAAAACTGAAAAATATGATATCAATGAAGTTGAAAGTGGGGATGGACCAGAGGAGGGATATGTTTCAATAAAGACCAAATCTACATCTGAATCCATTAGCACTCATCATCAATCCCCGGTTGTCACCGAGGAAGTGAATGAGACTGAAGGCCTGCACTTGGATAGAGTTTCAAACAGTCAAGATGACATAAAGGAATCCGAAATAAGTAGCGATAACAAGGTACACGGAGAGTGTGCTGGCGAAGAAGATCTTATGGCTTCTGCAGTAGACAATAGTGGAGGAAATGAGTTTGAGAGAACATCAGTGGACCAATTGAAGAAAGAGTTGATACATTCACCTTCATATTCTGAACCTACCAGTCAAAGTTCGGGTGCTGTTGATGATAGCCATAATAAAGAGTCCGGAGTGGCTGCTTCTGGGACTAGCACTGTAATTTTGCAAGGGGAGGCTGATAATGGCTCTGTTAAACCTCAACCTGATACCACTGTAGGTGATGTTTCAATTGAATCAAGTAGTCGAACTGATAGTTTGGAAGGCCACTGGGGATCTGTTTCAGGTACATTAGCATCTACTTGCTTATTAAAGATGTGTGAACTTTTGTCATATAAACTTATCTTAGCATGATGAAGAGTTTCTAATCTGACTTAACTAACCATTGATGAACTTATATGAAGTTTGGAACCAGTTCGATCCGAAGTAGGCTACTTTAAGTTGATAGACAATTATGTATTTAGTGTTAATGTATTCCTGTTGTGTGTGTTCATATTTCTAGGAATAGTCTTGACTTAGATGGCTGAGAGCCTGAGACTCTGTTACTTGTTTTGCTTTGATTAATTAATGAATCATTGCATTTTCCCCCCTTTTGAACTTTGATTGCTGAGCTTCTGTGGTATATTCCTGTCCATCAGTAGATTATCTAAGCTCTTCTAGGATGGAGCCCCCTGACTAGACCTGTCCAATTGCTGGGTTATCCGCCCAAGCCCGAAAGCTCGCTCGATATTTTGGAGGGTTTGACAAAAATATTAGGCTTGAAGAATGGGCTTAGGCAAAAAAATGAGGCCCGTTTAAAAAATGAGTCGGGCCTTGGCTCCAACAATCAAGGCCCGAGCCGGTCCATCCCGTTTTTCAATTAAATAATATATTATTTATATATATATATATATGTAATTTATGCCATATAAAAATTAAATATATATAAGATTATAGTGTAAACATTAAAAAATATATTAAATTGTCCATGTTGAAGAACATAATAAAAGAAAAAATATAAAATTACTAAAGATTAAATAAAAAATAACATTTTTTTTAATTAAAAAATTAGAAAAAAAAATATGGATGGGTCTAAACGGGTTTGGGTTATCCATCTACAAATATGGACGGGTTTGGACAAAATTTTAAGCCCATATTTCAGGCCGTGTCGGGCTTGGACTAGCATATATGGTGTTGATATCATACATAGGTCCGACCCAAACCTGGCCCAGCCCGTGGAGACATCTAGCTCCGACTTTCTATGATACTAATCCATTAACAAATACCGTAATTTATTTTGCATAGCATAAAAGTGGGGGCATTGTGTTCCATGAATTAAGTCCATTTCTTGTTTTTGTGCATGGAACAGTTCTTTCAACCCAATCAGATAACCTAGCTGCTGTCATTGACACTGAAACTTTACCATCAACTGGGTCACATCCATTTTCTGAAGCAGAGAAAGCCAGCAAAAAGAAGTCAAAAGTTGAATCTGAAGAACAACATTTCGATAAATCAGACGAATTCGAACCACCATCTTTCATGACATTGGTTGAACATGGTAATGGTGACGACCAAAAAGCTGATGTTTCCGAAATCCAGACAGTACAGAATGCCGAAAATCCCGGAGCCGCGCCTCCGCAAGCTGGCTGGTTTCCTTCTCTTACTCATGTGGCAAATGAGTCTCAAGGAAGAAAGAAGAATGAAGAGATCATAGAAAAGGTAACTAACTGGAATACAAAGCAGCACAGTCCATTGAAGAACCTACTGGTTGAAGCCAATAGTGAAACCAAACTGACGTCCCCTAACTCAAAAGAAACCCCAGTTGTTGTAATTCCAAGAGAGGAAAAAGTAGCCAAAGATAATGGAGCATTGGGTTCCAAAGTTGGCTCAATTCTGGGCCCTGAAAAACCTGTAGCTGAGCCAACCAATATGGAAGCAGGGAAAGAATGGAATTCTCCTGCAAGGTATCCATCTGATATCAAGAGAGAGAAAAGGAAAGTGAAAGGTAAGCCACTATGGGCACAGTTTGTATGCTGCTCATCTGTAAATTAGGATTATAAATGCCCACGGATTAGCAATCCGTGCATTCGTATTGTGTTCGTGTTATTTTCTCGTATCGTAACCGTGTTTAAGGTGTTTTATATTGGTATAAATTTTGACACGTTAATAATTCATAATATATGAATTTTGACACGTTTGTATATTTGTATTTTATTCGTATTATTTTTACTTGTAATTATGTGCACAAGTAAACTACTAAAGTTCAGGGATTTGCACGTATCTTAGTAAAACACATCTCATGGTCTTTGGGTGTGAGACATGGTTGATCACTAGTGTTCTGCCCAAAGTGTTGAGAATCTTGCACATTAACATCAGTTGTCACAAATTTTTTTTTCTTTTTTGGTTTTTTTTTTTTTATTTTTTAAATGCAAATCTAGGAAATGGGTGCTTAATCATGAGAGAGTAAACGAGGTAATTGTTCTTGAAGGAATTTAAAAGTAGGGGATATGATTGTTTCAATCTTTACTTAAATGATCAATGTTAAAAAAATTGAATCGTATTGATCGAATTGATTTAATTGAGAATTTAAAATTTGTTAAGTCTGATCATAAAATTAAAATTGAATCGTATTGAATCAGGAATGGCAAAACCCGATCCGACCGATGGATTTCGAACCGATCCGATCCGAATGGAGAGGTTTTTTTTTTTTGAACAATGGAGGCGGGGCGGGGCGGGGCGGTTTTTTTTGTCTGAAAGGCGGGGATGGAGCAGTTGTGGTAATTGCCTGCTCCGCATCGCCCCGCCCCGAATAGTGAAATTACAATTTTACCCTTACATATTTAGCTTTTAAATGAATAATAAAATAATATAATTAAACTTATTATTTTTATGTTTATATTTAATTTATTTTTAAAATGCTTTATTATTTGAAAAAAATAAAAATAATTAATAAATATCAAATGGGGCGGAGCGGAGCGGGGCGGTTATGGATGTAACCGACATCCATGGAGGTGGTAGTGGTATTGAAATTTCAACATCCATGGCGGAGCGGGGCGGGGCGGGGCGCGGAGCAGTACAATGGCGGGGCGGGGACGGATACTGCAAAATCCGCCCCCGCCCCGCTCCATTGCCATCCCCGGTATTGATCGAATTGATTTAATTGAGAATTTAAAATTTGTTAAGTCTGATCATAAAATTGGAAATTTTACAAACTGATTAAATCGATAAAAAATTGAAAAATCGATTTTAAACATTGCTCGGATATATTGCTGCTAGTGCCACCACCACTCCCAATGTCGCGAACACGATGAAGTATAACAGCTGTATGGCTGCTGCTAGCATCAATTCATCATCTATTTCCCCTTCTTTGATTCCTTTTCTTTCATAATATTTCTTCATTTTTTTTCCCCCTCTTTTACATTGTTTTTTCTCTTTCTTTTTTTTTTTTCAAAAAAAAAAAATCATTTTCTCTGCTCTTTCAATTAAAATACATAAAATACAACGTAATTATATTTACATTAACCAAAATCCTTTCTTGTTAAGCCAGTTTCTTTCTTAATTCACGTTATTAATTGATTTGTTACCATTGCTTAGATCTGTTTATGAGTTGAGTCGAACTAAATCGTGAATTTTTTTTTTTATCCTGATTTGGATCAGACCAAATTAAGACAAATTTAAAAATACGTTTTACTGTTCATATATTTTTTTATTCATAAAATGTAATTCGAGTCGATTCGAATTAACTCTTCGACAAGGGCACTGCCTCGGAAGCCAAATATTTAAGCAGATTCGTTTCTTTCCATTAAAATTTGAAAAAGATTAGAAAGAAAATAAAATAAAGTAAACCCATGTTCAAACAAAAGTCCTTGATTCCATCAGCTTCTCGCTTACCAAACCAAAAAGGGAAAGAATAAAGAGGGGAGAAAAGTAGAATTGGAAAGGGGTGAGTTCAGTGTTATCTGTATCGATCGGTACTTAGGGATTGGTATAAAATTTTATTTTTTGTACTTTTCTTTTAATATTTTCATTTATTTTATTTTTTAATCAATTTTTTATACCTTTTATTTATTAATATATGTTCATTATTAGGTTATTGAAAAATAAATTATTATATATTTCCTAGCATTTTTATATTTATTTTAATTATTTAAGGTTTAAAATTTTATAATATTTAAAATTTATTTTTAAATATAAACATATAAATATATGTAATAAAAGTATATATATATATATATATCTTTTATAAACAAAATATTTAAAATTGCAAATAAATAATACACCGAAATAATACGTCACCCGTACCAAAACAAAAACAATACATCCACGATTCGGTACTAACTTCTTTGGGTGACTTACTTCTCAACTTCATGACAAGGAAAAAAAAAAGAAAAAAGCTAAGTCAGATAAAATTAGAATCCTTTGAATTTTGAAATGTGGGTTGGCTGAGATAAACAAAACAAATATGACCCATGTTCATTAACATCTCAACCTCAACCTAGGAAGGAGTGAGTCTTAATCCAACCCTTAGGAATGACAGCAGATCAGATATCTATCTTTTTTGTATTATCCGAATCTGTAAATCTACTTTAAAATCTGAATCTGTTTATTATCCGCATCAATGCGTATATTACTATCCGAATCCGATACTATCCGAATCCGAATTAAATAAAATTATCCGTCGGATATCCAAATCCGGTAAGTCATTGAGGTTAAAATGACTATATGACTTGAAATTCAGTACACATACACATTGACTGTGACCTGATTTGGATACAAAAAGGAGCAAAAATATTTCTGTCAAATTATATTCCTAATTGACCCAAACAGGGATCCTCAAAATTACATTCTCATCATACCATTCTTTCCCTATAAATATAGAAAAAATCGACTGACCTCTTTGTCGTGTCCCTTATCGTATCCGTTCAAGGAAGCGAAGCAAATTCGTCTCCGACGCCCCCAAAGAATGATATGTGCTATCCTTATTTTTTCAAATCTGCTTCATACAATTGATGGAAAGAAAGGAAAAGAACCAAATGGTACAGAGGATGTAAGACAGGATACAGAACTCACACTGAGGGAATTTCCCGTTCCGAGTTCCAAAAACCCGTCTTTCGACTAGTTTCTACAATCAAGATTGCACAGCCAGTCTCTGAAGATGTTCGAAGAAGACTTGTAAGCTTACATCATCTGTAAAGATTACATCTGATCCAGCAGCTATATCGTTGGCATTATTGTATGTTGCTGATGGGTTCAACTTCGCCAGTAAAAATCTTGCCTGCACAAGGAAACAAGAATAAGCCACTTGGTAATGTTAAAAAGCCCAATCTATTTTACCAAAAAGAAAAAAAGAGAACCGATTTAAGCCTCCAAAGTAAAATACATAATTGGCTATGGGGAGTAACAAAAAAGAGGAAGGGGAGCGGGGGTATTGCATCATCAAATATTTAGAAACTTTGGCTTCAAGACCAAGTGCAGAAGCTCCGTTAATGGACCCAAAAGTGGCAAAGCCACAATCATGACACCCCTCCTTTTTCGTGGATTCGATCCGAAGGATTCGGCATGGTTCAATTTAGACCCAACTTATGAAACTTTGGCTGACTGCAACTGTTACATTATGAATGAGGGATTCACAACATAGAACACCGGTAGTTGTACAAAACTGTATGGAAAACATGCAGCCACATAATACTGCTAAATAGTAAATGGTTTCCCCGAGTGCCCTTTAGGTGTACCCTATGTTAATCGGACTCGGGTGTGAGTGTCGAACACGGGTATGTATCCGGTATGTTCAATTTTTTCTAAGATTTCCGTGTATTTGGAGAATCCTTGGAGGATCATATCCCCATATCCATGTCCGGATATGTGTCCGACACAGGTGTTGGACACGAGTACTTCAAGAAAAATGAAAAGTCGACACAACATAAGGTGTACCCAAAAAAGTGATACTCATACTAAGGGACAAGGATAGCTTCAGCTCAAGACAGCCTTGCTTTTCAAAATCATTGTTTGATAACATATAGGAATAAATTTTCATCAGGATATTCCGACTAGAAACACAAACCATAGGCCAAAAAAACAACTAAACAGTTGGTAAGGGTCCCTAATCTACTGCTAACCTGTTCAAATTCACTATAAATATGAAACATCAATGAAATAAGGAAATATTAAGTTAACCATAAGCTGCTACCCAACTGTATCATGGGACTGAAGGAAAAGATATAGATGAACAGAAGAATATAGTGATCACATCATAGCAGAAAAAAAGAAGGTTACCAAAGCTAAACCCACAGAAGGTACTATGAACCAGAAATGCTGAATAATCAAAGCTAAATCGACGTAACAATAAAACAATCTGTACTTGCTACCAGTAACAAGCTTCTGAGAATTTGGTGCAAAGAGTTCACAGTAAAGGCAAACTAGATATGCTTGCAACCCTTGGTTTAACAACTATAACAAGTGTACTTTAGAAAGCGTACTCAATTTTCTTAAAGATTGTTTTGCAAAATTTAAGAATAATTCAGACTGAATCGATACTTTATAGTAGCATCTATTCAAAAATGATGAAATTCACAAGGGTAAATCAAGGACACAGTTTATATCTCCAAAAAGAATCAGTCTTAACGAAATACACTGACCTGGGATCCATGCTGATCACATACAACCAATCTAGGGACAGGGAAGCGTTCCCGAATAATCATTTGGGCATCAACCTGGGGTGCTTGCAAAAGCTGTGCAAATGCCTGTTGAAAAAAATAAGCTTCAGACAACAGAACCATAGACTGTAGGAACATAGAAATTGGGTAGTAAACACTGGAACTTAAGCGGCATTAGAGACTTCATTGAAAGGCAAGCAAATTCCCAACAATCCGATATAATATTGCAATTCAGAGCTCAACATATAATGGACATTGCAAAAGAAATATGCCATTACCGTATCTCTCACCCCAAGAAAAAGGCCCAATGTTCCTCTATAAGACGAACTTTAACTCCAAAATAACAGAAGTGCAAAAGTAGAAGGACATCATATAGAAGAAAATTGAAGTTCAAAACCAGCAACTACGTTATAAGCCACTACATGAGGTAGGAGAAAGTCAGTAGCAAATACAAAAATTACCAATGAAAGTTCTTAAGTCGGTAAAGATAGAACCAGGTTAAATAAAGCCAATTGCCTTGTAAAGATAGAACTATCTTATTGGCATCCTCTTTCTAGACCTTAGAGTAAAGCATTGCCAGATAAACATAACATGAGTAACTATTTAGCTTTAGAAAATGAGACATTATAAAGTATGCATAAAACACTTCATTAATCCTATAAACTGGTCCAATATATGATGCCAGGGGTCATTTCAACAAACACAACTATGCACCAGCCTTCCCCTACAAAGCATACTCTATTTTAGAAGAAATTCACGATATTCACTATATTTTAGCATATCGTTATGATTAACCTCGTAGTTTCCATTTCAGAGCTACAAGGTGGTGGTACAAGGGTTTTCTTCTGTCAGTAGTTTAGGATAAAATTCTCACAAGAACCAGTAATATCATTATAAGAATAATAAAATATTATTTCTGGCTTAGAGTGACCTCAAAATCAGAACTACTACAGCTCCAGCTTATCTCAAACTCAAAGTGATCAAACAAAGTTATTATCTTAATGTAAAAAGAAGCCAAACATCAGGCATGTTACTGAAAGTAACTTTTGCACATTATGCATGTAATGATACTAAAGAAATCTTTACATTAAGCTCTAGATTTAGTATGAACAAAATGAGCATACCTGATGTTCAGGTTGATTCTGGTAACCCATGTTGCGCCACTGCGCTATTGTCATACCATGGAAAACAACAAGACTGAAATATGAATCCAGCAAGAGAATACGATCAGCTGAAATGGAAGCCACATCTAATAATGCTGGTTGGGGCAGTGAGTTGAATGAATATGATATTAATGATGGTTGAACCATAACAGCTGCATTAGTAATATTTTCCCTGTTTAATAACATGCGGAAATAGGCAGTTTCATCTGGACTGTTGTTAAAAACCTGCCACACAAAAGGAATGAAAAAAAGTCATATATGAACATAGGTCAATTAATTATTATAAAAAGGCAGGAAAATAGAAAAAAGAAACAGTTACCTGTACAAATTGTGACCGCCGTAGATTAAACATAAATTGAGGAAGCAAAGAAAAGCAAGGGTTTAATGTAAAAGATGATGGATCATCCTTCCGGTAGTCACCAAATTTGGAACAAAGTCGAATGAGATTCCGATCTAACCACCGTGTAGCATCAAACCCCTCCTAAATGAAAAAAAGCCATAACAATTAATAAAAGAAGTGATCACAAGCAACAGTTAAATGTGTTATTGTATTGGCAAGGAGCCAACAAATAATAGATAGAAAATATAACAAGGGGGAGGTCTGGGCTAGGAGAAAAGCAAGTAGAGAGAACCGCTAAACATTAGGGCAAAACGTTAAGAGAGAAAGTTCTTATCCATAATATGAATACAGAATAAGAGTGGAGATTATTAGATAAACAATAGCACAATGAACTAAGTGGAAGGTATCAGCTAAATAAATTATAGGTTAACAGTGAATACTTCCAAACAAGAAATACAACAAAAGGTAGACAATTGAATAAAAGACTTTCTAAATTACCTCTGTCTCCATTTTCAGGGAAGTTATTCTTGCCATTACAACAGCCGCAGTCTCTTGATCGAAACCTTGTACTAATTCCTAGAAAGGAGATATTATTGACAGTTAGCATAAATTAATTCCAACAAATTCTACAACAAACATAATCAATCATATATACAGACCAAGACACGTATGGCAATGACATTGATACACATCAGCAAACCTACCATGTCCAAATTCAACACCCCCTATACCACACCCCAAAAAAAACCTCTTAAATATGACCGAATGGGACATATTTAACAAAACATAAAAATGGATGAAATGGAAAAAGTGATACACTTAGCTGTTTTAGACAATTTAAACAACCAAAAGTACAAAAATGAGAGAATCTAAACTAACCTCTGAACTAACAGCACTGTCTACCCATTGTCTTGTCACAGTCGTAACTCGAAGCATTGTTTTACCTTCAGGGTCTTGATAACTGCAATTAGATAACAATATCACAATCAAATTCAATGTTGTAAAGGGAGCAAGGCGTGCACTAGGCGCTTGAAACCTTATTTTGCCTAAGGAGCAAGGCGCAAAAAAAGCCCTCTCCTAAGTGAAATAAAGCGCAATATGTATAAGTGTGTGTTTTTGTATGTGTGTGTGTGTGTCTATATATAATAAGCTTAAGATATATAATTCTAATAATAAACTCTAAAGACTGGTTCCAACTTCCAATTTAACTAACAAAACATGTAAAAATTTCTTTTTTCTTTTTTGGCCAATATGCATGATTTCCTTATGGTCCCATGTTTGTTTGAACACTCAAACATTGAGAAGTACAAAGTTCGATATTGTCCCTTGTTTCAATAAAAAATTTAAAATAAAAGAAATTAAGAGAACTTCAATCATATAGGCTTTTTTTGCGCCTACTGCCTTACAAAAAAGCGCCCCTAGGCGCACAAAGTGTGTGCTTGATCAAATGCACCTTGCCTGAAAGGGTCTGAGGCACTTTTGTTGTTTGACGCTAATGTGCAAGCCTAGGCACACACCTTAACAACACTGACCAAATTACTAAAGGAACAAAGTAAAGAAACAAATCAAGCATACCTAATGTTGAGGTAAATAAAAAGGACCCCTTTGAGTAGTTCATGCAACAAACCTTGTAAGAAACTGCAAATAGAGCTGTGGATTCGCAGCTCCTGGAACATTTGATTGCTCAGTTGATGAAAGATCAAATAAAACCGTCAAGCAAGTACTCTTGTCAAGGCCACACATTTTCCATGTTGTAGTGTTACCCTCGCCAATGACCGTGTCAGCGACATTAGGTCCTTTCTGCAACAGTCATAGTAATCAGCTTAAATCCCCATAAATACAAGTAGATTCAATCTACAGTTTAGGGTTTGTGTCTTGTAGAGAGAGTAAGAGATGTTATTAAATTGTTAAATGGTCCAACCTTCTCCAAAGATGTACAAGGTCCAATGATCCCCTGAATCTTGATGTCTTTTGAACAATTGATCTCAAGCATGCCACTAAAAAGAAAAATTAAAAAAATAGAGCTTATAATGAGTTTAAAATTTATAACAAACCAGCAAGCCTTAATCCCAATATTTTTGGGGTAGGCTACAAGAACCAACACATAGAAACATTTACATCGGGTACATGAATCCTCCTCCTCCAATCATTCCTATCCACCACCATCCTCTCTTCAAGTTCTAATAGTTTTATATAATTATTTATCACCCTCAACCATCTTTTTTCATCTCCCCTTCAACTTTTACCCTATGCAACATCAATTTGCTCCATCATTCAAACAAGTGCATCCCTCGATGTGTGTCCTATGTGGCCAAACTAACGTAAACGATTTTATCTCACCTTATCCTCTATAGGAGCTATCCTAACTTGGAGATGAATATATTAATTTCTAACTCTATCCTTCCTAGTCTTACCACATATCCATCTTAATATTTGCATCTTGACTACACATCTTTTGTACATGTTGCTTCTTGTTAGCTTAGCATTCCGCACTATATAGCAAAACAGATCTGAAAACCGTCCTATAGAATTTCCCCTTCAAACTCAAAGGTATATTGAGATCACAGAAAACTCCTGTCGCACTTCTCCACTTAAGCCATCCAACCTTGATCCTATGGTTAACATCTCCATCAATCTTCCCGTCTTTTTGAATTATCGACCCTAGGTGCTTAAAACACTCTGCTACTGGTATTACTAGACCATCAAGTGTGATCACGTCTTGATCGTTATTCATTCCTTTACTAAACGTGTACTTCATCAGTCTTTGAACTACTCAATCTAAACCCCAAGCTTCTAGTATTTGTCTCCACAACTTAATTTGGTATTAACCCCTTGTTTAGTCTCAACAACCAATACAATATCTATGCGAATAGCATACACCAAGATATTTCATCTTGAATGCCTTTCGTTATCTCATCCATTACTATGGAAAAGAGAAAATGACTCAACGACGATCCTTGGTGCATCCCTATTGTAATCGGAAACCCATCCGTCAATCCACCACAAGTTCTTACGTTAGTAACTACTACCTCGTACATATCCCGTATTATACTAACATATTTGAAAGGAACTGTCTTCTTGTTCAAAGTCCACCAAAGAATGAGTTTGAAATTTATACTACAGCTAAAATAGATGATATTTCTGGGTCTCCAAACCATGCCATAGCCAATGATAAGTTACAGATAATGCATGCGGATACAAAATTTAAGCTAAAGCAATTTAATGGGTAACCATATCATGGAGAGAGTTCATTTATGGCAATCACCATTAAATTTAAAATCGGGAATTTAACATAAATCAGCAAGGACACTCCCATTGTCGTATCGTAATACTTACACTAATTTCAACAATGCAAGCACTCGCATTTGCAACATTTAGGAAAACCTATTAAGCCAACAGTATAATGCCAATATAGAATACCAATGTTTAACCATTTTCTTATATGCAGCTTTGTGCAATTTGATAAATTTGTTCTCTGCTTCCAGCAGAATAGCAAGGTCAGCAAGCTATGTCAAAATTTTACATTCTCTAACAGCAGCAGCACCTAGTGCAGAATGATGTCACAACTAAGTTATGGGTGGTTGGCGCATCTAGAACTCAAACAAATAACACAAGGACAACTAGAACTGGAATAAAAATGTAAATCCACCAATTAAGAATGCAACTATATAGTTATTTATCAACAGTTCAACACCATGGATAAGAGAAGAGAAAAGTAAACTTAAAAAGTTGAACAAGAAGCTTTGGTGTGGTACAAGGACTAACTTAAAACATAGGCCAAGAGACTGTTCCCCATCCTCAAAGACACGCTTGAAAGAGTCTTTGAATACAGAATGACCAAAACTTTCAGCTAGAACAGCAAGGCCACCTGTCCTTTCAACTGCAACTTTCATTTCAGCAACTCCAACCTAAGAACACACAAAAAACCATAACATATTTATGTACAATTTACGTTTTGAAGAATATTAATGTCTGAAGCGATTGTCATTTATTTAAAATAAAAGGTTTGTACCCATGTTAAATGGAATAACTATTAGCATCCACAGTTTTCTACAAAATAAAAAATTTACATCACAAGCCACCAATTGAAAAAACATAGCAAAAAACAAGGCTTAAAGTCCTCGTATTTCCAAAGCATCTTAAACAATGAGTAAATTTTAAATGCAAGAGAAAGAGAGAGAGAGTTTTGTAAAGTAAGAATTACATATTGGGTTGTTCAAGTTCCCAAATAAAATTAGGTCCAATCCTATCAGCTTCAGCAGGTTCTTCAATCCATAGGACCAGTTAGAAGGCAGAAAAGAACCAAAAATTTTGCCAAATAAATCCATCCTTATTAAGAGAGTGATACAACTTCTAACTCGATTGGACAGAAGATGAAAGCAGAGTAGCAGACACATTACAAATATGACTTAACTGTATTAAAGCAAATCAACCTAGATCTGCATAGAGACAGATTCATGAAGAAAAAAAAAAGAGTTTAAATACAATTAGAGAACCTAAAAGGTGGCCAAGACAGACCTGATCAAGTGCAGATGCAAAAAGGTCTAGTACATGACCCTGGCTGACCAGCTGTTTTGCAAGACTATCATAAAATTTGACTGCTTTCTTAAAATATGGTGCAGCATCCTTATCAAGATCTTTATGTGAACGTACAGGTTCTGACAAGTCTTTCGATACAATCTGCAAAAATCATATAATTCAGTATCATCTTGATGACAACCAAGAATGTTAATACAAATTAAACAACAAGCAATGCTCAAATGAAGATTATTTGCTTAATCTCCATTTTCTCAATTAAAGCAAAGTTGCGTATGAATTATTCCTACAACTGCAAGGTACTTAAGAACGACACTTGTCTTGCACAAAGAAACAGAAAATATTAAGGCAACAAGCTATATGAAACTATAAAGGTAACATGAAAGTTTGCCAAAAACTTTGGAGACAGAATGAATGTACTTAACAGGAATAATCTTTATGAAATAGAATTTCTCTTTCTAACCAATTGCACAAAGTAAATGCACCAACATTCAATGCTAATCAAACAAAAACAGGACCTCTAAACATAGCCATGTTTCATATTACAAAGGGCTCCAGTTTTTGTGCTCTGACTACAAAGCCATTTTGCTTCTGTTTGGATTGCCTGCAACTTTTATCAAATACCATCTCCAAAGAAACACGGGACAGAAACTTTACATTATTTACAAAAAAAAAAAAGTTGTAACCATAGAGAAAAGTAAAATGCACATATATATTAGTGATGTAACAGTGATTAGAACACTCAGGATTGCAGCAAAAATAAAGTTCATACTAATCACAACAAACCATATCCATCTCAACCATGACATATTATTTGTGTAACATCCCATAAACTAAATACAATTCATGAGGAAACGAATGATAAATGCCTCACTATCAGCAATATAAATTTGGTTTGTATCATTTAATTGTGGAATAGGTAAGAATTCAGAAGCTAAACAAAGAATTTAATGGCATTACCGTGCCCGGTCCTTCAGTACATGGACCACCAACCAAAGCAATAATCCTAGCACCAGTACCAGGCAAGCAAGCTCCAAGCAATCCTGCTGCAACACTTAAGGCCACTCCGGTGCACCTCGACGCCCTGTTCCTCGCTTGTACAGGCCATTGATCCGTTTGCAACTCATCCAACAACTACATTAAAATCAACCAACAACTTAATAAAAAATTCAAACATTTAAAAAATTAATTCCCACGACAAATAAATCAAAACGCACTGAATTGAGTGTGTATTCGCAATCGGAAGCAGGCAATAAAAACCGGTTAACGCCCGTATTCGTGTACCCATTTTGCAGGCCTTTCGGATACCCAGAAGTTGGCCGCCGCCCAGCAGCACCGAGGCCCAACTGCTCCAACACCTGCTCCTTGGAAATCTCCTTACTGCCCCTGAAAACATATACCTTCGGCATATCCGAGAACCCCAATTCATGGACCTGCGCCTGAGTCCCAAACGAAACGAAACCAACAAGAGCGTGTTCTGGCAACAACCCAATAGCCTGCTTCATCGCCGATTTAACAAACCCAATCTCCTCCTCGATCATGCACGTGTCCAACACGAATACGAACACCGGTGGCAATTGAGGAGCATTGGAAGGGTTATTTGGATCGGGATTCGGTTGAAGCGTGTACTGCACGGTAGTGTATTGCGAGTAGAGTTCGCAAGGCATGTTCGTTTCGGAGATCATGGCATAGTGAGGAGGAAAATGGTTACGCTGGTAACAAAACGGGCAGATCCAGATCTTGGCGATGAAGTCAACGCGAGCGTAAGCGTTGAGGACGGCGGAACAGGTCTTGCATCGTAGAGGAGCGTAAGGGAGCGTCGGAATGTCCGGGTGCGGACGGATCGGAGCGATTGAAGCGGCTAACGGAATCACGCACTTGCTGGCTTCGACTTTGGTGCGTGGCCAAACGTTCCACGTCATCCGTACGGCGTCTACCCCTTCGGGATCCGTGTTCGCCATTTCCGACAAGGTTGAAAATTATTTGAAAATTTTGAAAACAATGGTTCTTTTGGGGGAGGGGGGGTTGGATTAGATTTATTAATAATTTAGGAATTGAATGAGAATTTTGGGTTTTTTTCCTCTCTTTTTTGGGGGGTTTTTTTTTATTATTTTTATCTGATTTAGGGCGACCCCCAGGAGAAACTGGAAAGGGGTCACCGGTAAAAATGGAGTAGCTGTTTTTGAAAAGAAAAGTGAGAAAAGGGTTTGAGCTAAAAAGTGGCATTTAATGGGAAATTTTGTGCAACTACGGGAGGTTTAAGGTTGTTTCGAATTATTATTTATTAAATCAAAAAATATTTAAATTTGAGCTTTTGAATCGATACTTTTGAAGAAAAAAAAATTGGATTAATTTTAGTACAAAAAAAATTCTCTCAAATTTTTCTTCAATATTCAACACTCAAATAAATTTAATAATTCATGTATTTTTATTATATTTAATTATATTTTAATGTTATAATCATATTTAAAAACTATATATTTATATAAATTTAAATATATTAAAATTTTATATTATATAAATTTTGATATATTCGTATATTAATATTATATTATATTAATATTATATTATATTCTTATAATTTTTGTATTACATTTGTTTAATTCAAACTTTAGTAAAAAATATAAAAAAGAAAAATTCGAATAACAATTCGATCCGACACATATTAATTAGTATTATTTATTCCTTTATTGGTCAAGATTACATGTTCGAAGACTCATAATACATGAAAATCACAGGTTAAAACAAAGAAACAGACACAAAAATCCAAACAAAAATGCCATAAAACACAAAAACAAACTTGAAAATGACCCACTACAAAATTACAGATTCAACACAACCAAACCAAACCCCCTAACCTCATTGAGTTGATGGGGAAAAGTGAAGCAATTCCTTGGAATTATGAAGCCAAGGTTTGACCACAACCACCGATTCAAACCTCCGGCTAATAAGCCGATTCTGCATCGCCTCAATCTTGAGATAGTATTTGATCCCTGAAACCACCTGTTTCTCAGCCTCTACAACCTGAGAAAAAACCAGCTCCGACGACGCCGACGACGACGTCCTTCCATTATTATTACTTATGAAACGCCGCCGCCCATGGCGGCTTTGGCTCCTGCTGTTATATTCTTCCACCGAGAACCTCCCAAGCTCTTGCACCTCTTTGTTTGTCTTCACGTCGCTTATCTGCGTTTTCCCTCCCACCATCGTTCCATACCCGCCGTTAACCACCTTGAAAGACGGTGTTATTACGAACAACAACAAATAGAGAAGAATTATCAGCTCCATTTTCGCCATTTTTTGGTGCTTCAATTTTGATAATGATCCTCTATGATTGCGAAGGTGGGTATATATATATAGAGAGAGAGAGAGAGAAAACTGAAAGAAAAAAAGAAAGAAGAGGCGATAAGAATCAACAGAAAGTAATGTTTCGAGCTTCGACACGCAAATTAAGGAAAGTGAAATGGGTTGACAGGCAGACAGGCACAGGCGAGCGAGGCAGAGCATGAACGTCGTGCCGCCGCGTATTTTAGACACAAAGGGGTGGGAAAATCCTGAGCGTTTTTTGACAGAATTCCCCGTGTTTCTTTCTTCTTTTTGTCAAATTGCGTTAAAGGTTTCTTGTTCTGCTGGTTTTTGACATAAAAACAAAGTAAAAATGAAATGAATGGGGGCCTTGATTCTTATCACCTCGGGCATTGTTGCATTGCTGATGCGTATTTTGTTGGGTGGCAATGGCATTACGTGTATTTGTGAATAATGGGGAGAAGGACACCTGGTTTTCAGATGGACAAGTGCCATTTTCCAATCCAAACTCTCCTCGCTGGTTAGGGACGGTAAATTTTGATTTGATTGATAAATTTCGTATTTTGTATCCGTTCACTCAGAATGAAGATATATTTTTTTTTGAAAAACGAAATTGGGTGGAGCAAGCATTTTTGGTAAAATACTTGCTTTTTTTTATTATATTATATATATATATATATTAAAATCATATATATATATACACACTAATATTTTATATATATACTTTTAATGTATATATATATTATATATTAAAAAATTTTATATATTATAATTATGTTCATAAATAAATTATAATATATTTTTTTATAAAAATAAGTAATAAAAATTGAAGTGTAACGGACTGGAGTATCGTTGAGCGGTTATGGATATAACTGACATCCATAAAGGTGGAAGTTTTCAACATCCATGCAAAACAACAAGAGTTGGACGGAGGTGGATAATGCTATCTTCGCCCTACACGACTCCATTGCTATCCCTATTTCTGACATCTTTTAGGTTGTGCATTTAGTCCATTATATTAATATTCGAATCGAATAAATATTACTCGAATTAATTGAAATTTTATTTTTTAAATATTTATATTATAATATTATTATATATATTTAATTTTTATATGAAATAAATTATATAATAATAATATATATTATATAATTGAAGTTCAGCATCAATTTTTTAAATGGTTTTTTTTTGTCTAAATTCATATTTTAAATTTAATATTTTTGTTCAAATTTTTTTAAATATCGAATGAATCTTTAAATTTAAACGAATAACTCAACTTATTTAAATTAACTGCATATAATACATATCAATAATTATAATTATTGATAAAAGATAAGATTATATACATTTGAATTAATGATTAATGCATGATTTCTTTTAATCAATTAGCAGAGCCAGATTAATATCTCACTTGTCCAAATAAAAAATAGAAACTGGTGCTGGCTTTCCAAATAAAAATGTAAAACTGGTTTTATAATGCCACGTGGGCATAGAGCTGCGTGGCAATTGAGCTTACGTGGCCAGCTTATGTGACATTGTCGGTTCTAAATAAAAGTATAATCAAACTGAGCTTAATTAGTAAGAAGTTTAATCTCGAGCTCAATTGAGTTTTATTTTTAAAACTCGAATTTTATTCGAGATAAAAATCGAATTACTCGAACTCTTTAAATTAGATTCGCTTACCTAATAAAAAACGAGCTTGATTCTCATACTCGATTTCAAACTCAATTATTTGTGCTCAAATTCGAGTTCTAATTAAGATTTTTTAATATTAATTAAAAATAATAAAAATATATATTAAAAACTCGATTAGGCTCGCGAGCTACTCGAGTTGAGTATTAGGATACTTGAACTCGGCTCGCTCGATAACTCGAGCTACTCAAGCTCGGCTTGACAACGATCGAACCGAATTCGAATTTTTTTAGATGAACTCGAGTAATCTACGAACACAAATATCTCATTTACACTTAACTCAAAAGGATTGGGTGACAAAAAACAATTACTTAAATCTTAATGACAAAAACCGTCAGATTTTATAGATCAAAATAAAAAATCACCCAAAGTTAAATATTTTACTTATTTTATTTTAGTATGTAAGTGAATTGTTATTTTTTAACTTAAAATTTTTATTCTTTGCATTTTATAGATTTTTTGTGTATCATCCACTAAAAGATTTGTCTATCTTGCAAAAAAAGAATATACTTTTTTATACTATTAATATTTATTATTTAACATTCTATTTCATTCATTATCATTTATATTAATTAAAATTTAATTTATTATTTGTTATAATTATTCATACTCTTTAATAAATAAATTATATATATAATTTTTTATTTACTTGTCATTGTGTCACATGCGTTGCACGTAATGTTGCACGTTAATTATTTCCTATTTATTAAAAAAATTAAGAATTTGAAAATAAAATAATTCAACGTAAATTTTAACTATTTTTATTTATTATCAAACAAATCTATTTAATTAAAGTCTAGAAGTAGAATTTTGATCTATAAATTGGATAAATCTTATAAATAGTAAACAATATTCGTAAATAAGAATGGAATAAATCTTATTACTATTTATAATATAAAATAAAATATTTATATCATAAAAAACTTATTTATTTATAAAAAAAAAAGTATATATTGAGCATAAAATTACATTTAAAATAAATAATCTAAATTTGCATGAACATTTAAAATTAAATTAATATAACTTTTTTATCTTATAAATTTAATAAAAATTATAATTTTGAAGATAAAGTAATTCATTGTAAAATTTAACTCTTTTTTATTTATTATCAAATAAATCCGTTTAACTAAAGATTTTCAATATAATTAAAATTCTTACTTATAAATTGGATAAATCTTATTAATAATAAAAAAATATTTAAAATGACAAATTAATAATATATAAAAAAATAAAGGGTATTTTTGTTAGTTCAAAAGATTTTTCACATTCGTGCTTTTATATATATTATAGATTATGTATATTAAATTAATATGTATGTATTCTTTTAAAAAATAATAATATAATTTAAAATTATCAATATAAATTTTTTTATGTACGTGAATATAATTAGAACATGTAAAAGAATTCATTAGACGTGAGACTTGATAATTTTGGACATGATACAAAAATACAACATGAATACCACACATTTAATAAATACGATATGATATGCTTAAACACAATTAATATGATACATTTAATACACAGCCATTAATGTTCAAAATTTTGACACATTTAATAATATGAGTTGTGTTTATGTTAGGGATGGCAATGGAGTGGGGTGGAGACGGGGATTGTTTTATCCACTTTCGCCTTACTCTTGCATGTAGGGGCGTTCAAATGGTTGGTTCGGTTATTAATCAAACCAAATTACAATTAACCGAATTTTTTTCTCCCTTAACCATTAACTGAACCGAATAGTATAAGAGTTGAATTAATCGAATTGAAATTATTTCAGTTAATTCGGTCGGTTTTCGATTAACCAAACTAAACACCCAATTTATTTTACAATCTATTTTTAATACATTATTTTATATCTAACCAATATACCAAAACAAACTAATTGTACTCCTTCCATAATAATATATCAAACCAACAAAATTCAAAAGCAAAGCATAATAAAGCTATAATAAAACCCAAATATCAAACATATTAAAACAACTAAAAAAAACATAAAGAAGTTAAGTTTAGTGTATTCTGATTAATATGGTCAATTCAGTTAATTTTGTCTAATCGAACCGAATTAATCGAAAACAGAAATTTATCAAAATCCTTAACCGATCATGGAATCGATATTCATTTGGTTAACAGATTAACCGAACTGAATTAGATTTCAGTCGGTTAATTCGGTTAAAATCGAATAATAAACACCATTACTTGCATGAATGTTAAAAATCTCCGTCTCCATGGATGCTGGTTACATTCTAAATTATTCAACAAGATAATTATTTTCATACTCGTTTCATTTTGTACCATCTCTGTCTTATTTTTCTCTGGTTCTCAATCCTTATAACATATTTATGTTGATACTTTACGTTTTACTCCGACTCTTTTTAGCATTTAACTCTTGGTTCTTGTTGTTTCTCTCTTTGTTTTCTTCTCTTCTTTTTTTTAATGAATTTCAAGCATTTGATTTTCTTAAGATATGAACTTTTACTCATTATAATTTCATATTTGGAGAAAAAATACCAAAAAAGAAAACCTTCATCATGTGTCTGAACGTGTCCAGCTGTGTCTTAACTATATTTTGACCGTATGCAATTTTATTTGTATTTTGACTTGTTTTCACGTGTCCGACACATATTCTTCCGTGTCGAACATGTGTACAACACTTGGACACTCCCTTGATTGAAGTGTCTGTGTTTCATAAGTTATTGAAGACCAATGAGAATGGCAGCACTTAGAATCATAAGAGGTTTAAAAATAAAAAAATCAAGTTTGTTGAGCAATAATGCATATCTCTGTTACTCGAATTTTTTAATTTTTTTTTTTAAATATTTGTATCCAATATTTATGCATATTTAGATTTGATTTTTTTTTTAATATACCAACTGTTCATCTGGTGGCCCTCAAAACATTTTGGAATAAATTAACCCAAATATCAATCCAAAACCTCATGAAAAAGCTTGTACAAGAGGCAGAAATGGCAACATTTTTCAACCCAGGATCACAACAAGAGTCATTTCAAGCATAGCATCCTGGAGAAATCACTTGGCCAAATTCCTTAAATCAACCCAACTTCGGATTATTCCAATATCATTGTTTCTTGTTATACCCAAAGACTAATTAGGCTGAAAGCCCAAACAAGATCCCGCGTTAGGCATACAAAACTCACTGATCAAATGATAACAATCTTAATCATTATCAGTTATACAAAATTTTAGGTATAAAAAAAAAATTACGTAACGGTATTAAATCTTAGGTCACATTTTTTAAAATTTAGGGTTTAGGCGGACAAAGCTCATAGATTAGAGGATAACAGTCTTAATCATTGTCAGCTACACAAAATTTCAAGTATAAAAAAAATGACGTAAAGGTATTGAACCTTAGAGGATACCAGTTGTCAGGCAGGCGAAACTCACAAATTTGAGAATAACAGTCTTAATCGTTGTCAGCTACACAAAATTTCAAGTATAAAAAAAATAAAATGAAACATTAGGTCACATTTTTTATACTCAACCACTTTATTCTCTCCGATCGTTTTTCTTTTTTTCCCTTGGATATTTACTAAGTTAGATATCGAAATACGTCTCGAAATTTCAACTCCGACACTTGGTTTGCTCTCCTTTATGGGCTATCCAAACCCAAGCGTTTATCTTTCCTCAAATCCATCTCTAACAACCTACAAACCCAACAACATTTCTTTTAGACCTAATCCTCACAATTCTTGAACTATCCTTAAACTTCACTTTCCTGCTCACCCAAGAAAAGTGTTGACATAGAAAAAGCTTGGTACCATTGGGTCGTAGGAATTTTAGCTTTGACGCTTGGCAATGCCTTGTTTAGACGGCCAGGGTATGTAGTTGATGGCGTAGTTGTTGTTGGGGCATTGCTTTTGGAAGCATTTTTGGAGAGGAAAGAAAGTACTTTTTATTTTTTATAAAGAAGGTCCTAAGATTGGGATAATGAAAATGTTTGCAGATGTTGAGATTCGAATTCAGACTTGTTGAATGTCATTTTTTTAAAGGTGATCCCATGAACTAATTGAGTTAAGCTCCGAATTCTATGCCTACTTTTTTTTTTTTTTTCATTCTAAACCGATAACTCTTTATTGATTGTCGAGTTTAATTTATTTTCAGTAATTAACTCGTTTAATTATATCATTTCTACAAATATTTCTTTTATTTCATGAGAAAGTTAGAATTTATCTTGGAATAGGAATATTAACATGTAACTATATATCTTATATATGGTCTGGTTAACAGGTGTCTATAAGTATCAGTTAAAAATTATTTTATTATCATATTATGAAATATTCTTGCATTTCATAAGGTAACTTTAAGAATTCAAGAAAAAATAAAACAATAATTACACTTTTTTTTTATTTATAAATATTAACTTAATCAATATCACTAGACACTAATTAATATTTTTATATATATTATGGTTTGGTTACCTTACTATATTTAGTTATCACTTTTATTCTGTTTACCTTTTTATTATTATAAGAGAAACGTCAATCATTAAAAAAAAATCATAACTATAACTATAATTTAAATTTGAGTTTTTGATTTGAAATTCATGTGATAAGATCCTCTGTAATTTTGAATATAAAAATTTCCTTTCCAAATTGATGAATTTGACATTTAATTGTTCGGTTTATTTTTAATAAATTTTTAATAGTTTTATTTTAATAGTTTTTTATATTATTAATTAATTTTTTAAATTTAAATTACATAAATTTAATTATTGATGAACTTAACCATTCACAAATATATAATATCCGTGAACCTAATTAATTGTGGATGAATGTACTTATAGTGTCATTTAAATTTAATATCTTGAGTCTAAATTCATATATATAGTAGTATAAGTACCATGAATGAAATCCAAATTATTTTTTAATTTATTTTATTTTTATTTTAAATTATAACTATTCATGAACTTAGTCATTTATGAATTTATGATATCCATGAAACAAATTATAAATATACTTAGTGTTTGGTGCCATTAAATTTAAACTTTTTGAATCTTGATTCATATATATTGAGTAATGAGTAGTATATATTCATATAAATTTTGAATCTAAATTCATATATCTCTCTCGTAAAAGTTACACACACAAAAAAATGTATTTTTAATATTTAAGACAATTAAAAATTATTAAAATTAAAAGTCTAATCATATATCAATTCACTACACTATAAAATTTTAGATACGACACGATTACACGATACGAACAAAATATACATGAAAAAAATAATTAAAATAGTCACAACACTAAAAATAACACGGACACAACACGAAGACACACGAATATATCAAAATCTATATAACACAAACTATTAACGTATCAGAATTTATATAAATACTAATTGATCTACACCACAAAACTATTGGTTAAATATTCTATTTCCAATAACATTATTAATAATTATACATAATAAATTTTATATTTAAAAGAAATTTTTTTCAAAATTAGAATTTTAAGAAAGTGCCTCCCCAGCTTCAACTTCCCTGTTCCCTATCAATGTCTAGGCCAATCGCCATTATTGTTTTTTGAGCAAATTTGATATAAGAAATTACTATATCTTTGTTCTAAACAAATCTTAGTCTCGGATTTTATCATGAATAATTCTTCCTCCATTTAAATAAAAAAAAAAACCCTCCATTGATATACAGCTCTTGCTCTTGTTCATCATCTTCAAGGCTGCTGCTTTCATTCCCTCTTCATCTTCTTTCTGTTTAACCTTGCCATCCATTTCTCTTTTAACTTCTTCTTCCACGTTCTTTTCTCAAACCCATTTCCCAAATTTCCCTTCTTTTTCATCCTCTGCTTCCATTTTCTTTTTATTTACCCTTTTAGGTCTTCAACTATTCACCAAAAAAGCTCATAATTTTATGTACTTTTCAGCCATGTTTATCTTCGAGACAACTTTTGGGACTATAATTTAAACTGGGTTCCTTCCTGTTTTGATTCTCATTGAGTTATCCAATCGGTACTTACTGTTGTTTCTTAACGTACGGTTTCTCAATTTTATTTTATTTTTTGCAGCAAAATGGGCTGTGATAACTATGTCAATGGTGAAGCAAACAACAACCCATTTTCCATAAGGTGATTTCCATTGTTCAATGCCTCATTATGATTCATTTCTTTGCTTTATATCGTTATTGTATGGTCCTTAATTTCAGATGCAGTTTATTTGCCTTGCATTTACTTTTAGCTTAAGCTTTCTACATTTACATTATCTTGGTTATGTTCTTCTTTCTCTAACTTTGGATTTTATTTACTTGGCTAGTGTTCTTTTTTTCTTTTTCTTTTTAAGTTAGCAGTATCAAAACTTCACCTAGTTTTGTTTTCTTCTTGTCTGTTTCAATTTTCTTTAGACTGTTGTTTGAAATTTCTATTATTCTTTTGTTTTGTTCCTAATGATAACAATTGGAATTTTATATATAGTAACATACATTGAGTAAATGAACTCATGGCTTAGTTTAACTGGTTCATGTAGTCGGCCCTTAAGAGGTGATATCCAGTATGTTTGGTATTCAAATCCCAATACCTGCAATCCCTTTCCTTATACTCGGGCTACTACCTTTTTTTATCAAAAAACCATACATTGAGAAAATGAAAGAAGCAAGATTTCAGCAGTTTGTTTTAGTAGGTTTGTTTTATACCAGACTTTAATTTTAAAGTCAAATTTGTTTTACACAAAAAAGAAATATTTGCTTGGACTACAAATATCTTGATAAAATTTTGAAACTTTTTTCAGTTGCTGATGAACTCTCTGTTCTATAATCTATGATTCTTCAATTCCTTACTTGGGGGTTTTTATGTTTTGCAGCCATGTATAGTTCTAAATTTTGCATATGATTTGTAGGTTTATATACTTTTGCTTTTTTTTAACCCTCACATTGTATAATGCAATATTTTTTCCTTCAGTCAGTGCATGATAACAAATTCGATTTAGAATTTTAATCTATGTTGCTCCGACTCTTCATTTTTCTTGAAGTACCCGTATCTAACCCATATCCGGACATGGGTATAGGGATATGATCCTTTAAGGATCCTCCAAATACATGAAATTTTTTTAAAAAAAATTGAACATACTCGTGTCGGACACATATCCGTATACGACACTCACATCCGAGTCCAAGTAATATAGATTTTAATGATAAAATGTTGGGTTATTTTCTTTCTATAATAAAGAGATAAGCATCTCACTTCTATATAACCTTTTGCTTTCCAGACAGTTTGTTGTTGCTACTAGGAGAAAAGATATCTTTCATTGTTGGCCATTTCCAAAGAAGTACTTGCAAATCTGTCTGAAATATGGTATTAGCAATGCGTTGCCTCCCTTTGAACCATGTAATCCAGCTATTCAAACAACTGAGACCGTAGGCTTGACATGCTCTGATCAACAAGATCAAGAGAGTGTTCCCTTTGAAAATAAAGTGAGAGATATTATTGTGCAGGAGAAACTGATCCAATCAGTTGCCCCCTGCCATGGCTGCCTTAAATCTCATCTGGGTAATAGCTGTAAGCAGAAAGATGAAAGCAACTTAAGTTCTGATTACATTTCCGATGTCACAGTTCAAGTAAATCAGCAATCAAGTTCTGTACAAGGTTCTCACCTCGATGTTCATCAGAGAATCGATACGGTTTCCTCCAAGAAGTTGAGACACAAGCAAAGAAAACATAAAGGGAGACAAAAGAAAAGGTCAATGTTGGATATTTTAGCAAAAGCAAAGCAATGTACTTTGGAGGATCTTTATAGAATTAGATGCAACTCGATAAACCTCACTAATGATGTGGATGAAAGCAGTAGATTGATTGCACATGTTGAGGATATAAAAGATGATGGTGAAGCCCGGAATGACAATTTGTCAAGCAAAAAGAGTAGGGTACTAAAGATAAAGTTTGGTGGATCGATGCATATCCAAGTCATGGAACATTAATTTATTAAGTGATTATCAAAATTCAAGGTACATTTTCTGCTTTATTTCCTGCTGTAATTTACACTAACTGTGAGTATGCTAATTGTATTCTGAAAGCTTTAGAACGTAATCAACCCTGAAATCTATTTCTTTATATCTAGGTTATAAACTATGTTACTTGGACTCGGGTGTGAGTGTCGGACACGGGTATGTATCCAACACGGGTATGTTCAATTTTTTTCTAGATTTTCATGTATTTGGAGGGTCCTTTGAGGATCATATCCCTATACCCATGTCCGGATATGCGTCGGACACGGGTACTTCAAGAAAAATGAAGAGTCGGAGCGACATAGGTTATAAGGAAACTGTTGTCTATTTTCAGTGTGAATAATTATTCTTCTTATGTTGTGGGTTATGTTACCTAGACTCTTTATTTTTCCTGTGTCCGACATATTCAAACATGGGTATGGGGTAGCGTCGGACACGTACCCGAATCTGGCACTCACCCCTGAGTCAGGGTAACATAGTTTATGTGTTCAGTACAACGTCTTGTTCCTTTGAGATGGTAAGAGGGGAAAGGGTGCAAAGGGGAGGATGGATAGGTAGTGCTGATAAGCATAGCAGTATAACCCTCAGAATAGACATTGCCTTTATGGACGTCCCATGCAAACCAAAATATAACATTTGACAGCTTCATAATCCTTCCTTATTTTCTCTAATCATTTTCTTTATATGATCATATTTGTAAGTGGAAACCAAAAAGATCAGATCACATGATAGTTTTCTGGTTCAGTGATTCAGATGATATGTCCTTTTTCAACATGAATCCATCTTCTCAGTAGAACTATGCAAGCATACTCTAAACTGGCATCTATGTTATTCCGACTCTTCATTTTTCCTAAAGTATCTGTGTTTGACATTCGTGCTCGACACATATTCGGACATGGGTATGGTGGTATGATCTTTCAAATATATGAAAAAACATAGGAAAAATTGAGTATACCCGTGTCGGATACATACCCGTATCCAACTCTCACAACTGAGTCTGAGTAACAGACTGGCATTAGGTACAAAGTTTTCATATGATTTTTCCTGCTAGCAAGGTTTGCAGTTTATATCTGCAAATATCATCTACAAACAAATACGTTAAAGGTTTGAAATGCTGCATCATCCCCTTTGATTTCCCCTTCTGAACCTATGATTGATGATACCTGTAGCACTAGAAATGAAGAATCCCAAAATTTTGTTACATAAATTTGCAAGCTCTCATGGTGATGGCTGACAAAGAAATGAAGGGCCCTTTTACTGGTTATTTCGACAAAGTTGCTGTGGATTTGGAAAATTCTATGAACACAGACTTTTCTTGTGACTGAACATCCTGATCTGTTACAGTATCGGTACCTGATTTGCTATGCTACCCGGACTCTTCTTTTTTTAAAGTATTCTTATCCGACACATGTGTCCGATACTTATTCGGACATGAGTAAAGAAATAGAAGTATAATCCTCTAAACTAAATGTATGAAAAAACTTAAAAAAAATTGAACATATCCGTGTCAAACACTTACCTCTGAATCCGCGTAACATAAGAATTATTGTGTATGAGATAAGAATGTTATACACACAAAATAAATTTTGATTTCTGCATGCAACTGCTGCTGTTTTCAGGTTGAACAAAGATATGTATATTTTTTCTGCAGGCAGTAGGCTAGTTGAATATGAGGTTAGTCGATGAATCTTCTAAAATTCCAACACAACAGTGGGAAATCTTGGCTCCGACTGGGATCAGAATGCATGGTGGGCAGCTTCAAGCTATTTGGACTTTGAAGTACATAAAAAAGAAATGTTTAGTAGTGTAAGCTCGTAGAACTTACCTTAAAGTTCTGCAGATGTCACAAACATAAGGGAATATATAAAACTTTTATCAAATAGTTTTGGAGCAAATAGCAGATTTTGTGGTTTAAAAAATGGGTTTTTTATTTTGCCTAGACCCATTTTTCGGATCTAATATTTTTATCTAAACGCTCTCGAATTTCGGACAGGTTTTCGAGTTTGGACGAATAACCCTACTTTTCTACAAGTCTAGTGGCAGCATTGCAATATTGCAAATAAAAAATCTTCATTTACTGAAAATAGATATAAAGTAAGAAAAATTATCTTTTAAATTTCATTAATCGATATTAAAAGATTGTCACATTTTTTATTAAAATATATTTAAAAAATTAATAATAATAATAAAATATGAAATAATATTTTAATTTCACTTATAAAGTTTAAAGATTTTACATATAGTGTATGAAATAATAATCTATTTATATTTATAAGTTAAACAAACATAAATATAAGAGCCTAATTCATAAAATAAAGAAAAAATAAAAGAGCCTAAGCTCACAAGTAAATCTGTCTAGAGGTCCGACTACTGATTCGGTCTGAATAAGATCGGGCTTGAGATAGGTGCAATGACTTTTGAGCGAGTCTCATTTAATGGTAAAATTATATATATCTTTAGGTTAAAAATTATATTTAAGTTGAGTCTACAATCGTATAGTTTAATTGTCAAATGTTGAATTTTTAATTTCAATGATCAACGTTCAATTATTGACAATCTCAACCCTCAAATAAAAAAAAAAAAAAACCATATGCAAATTTCTTTTTCTAAAAATTATACTATCTTATTTGAAAAATTAAAATTTGGCAATCCAATTTAATCCAACATGCCAATTGACATTAGTTTAGATGGTATGAATATTGCACAAATTCTTAAAAATTGCGGGTGGGAGAATATTTAAGTGGTAATGTACGTCTCAAATAAGTTAAATAAATAAGAGTGGAAGGGTTAAAGAGTAAATTAAGAATAAATAAAAAAAACCTATTTAATTCGAACATCTTTCTTTATATCTATTGATCAAGCACCACGTTCATATATAGAATTTTTTTTTTTTCATTTTACTTGGGCTATAATCTCTTTAAAATGAAATATTTCAAAAGTTAGAATTATTACTTATTTTTTTTTTTTTTAATTTGGATTTTCTGAAGACGATTTCTAATTGAAGGGAAAAAAAAAAAAAACTATATTAATAGTTCTATACTAATAATAATTAGATCTGTTCATGGATCGAATCAGATCGGATTTGGATTGAGTCTAAGCCTTATATTGATAAAATTTGTGTCTGCTCATGCTCGGTCCAACAAAAAATATGGATAGAAAAGTTTACCCAAATCCGGCCCATTTTATAAAAACATTATTCAGGCCCGAACGAATTCATCAAAATTTATACACAAAATGATCAATATCTCTTAAGAAAGGGTTGTTCCTTCTTAGAAGATGATCGATCCTTCTTATAAAATGATCGTTCCTTCTTAAAAGATGATCGATCTCTCTTAAAAATTTATATCACAAACAATAAAACGAATTGGACCGAGCCAAATTTGAGTAAAAAATATCATATCTAAAGCCTAGTTATTATTTTAAACGGTTTTTTTTATTTATTTACTAAACTCGTTTTTTATCTAATACTTTATTCAAACTTTTTTAAATATAGAAAGAGGAGGAGCTGGTAATCGGTCTAGTAGTAATAAAACGTTAGAAATGTCAGGAGGAGAGGGAATCGGACGGCTGAGAAGCATTTTATCATGAGTCAACAATCCGTTATTATCATCCAATTATCACATTGAAATAAACCCCGAATTGGCGGGAGAAGGAGGTCAGCAGCCAAGCTTACAAGGGAAGCTAGCTAGGGCTTCAAAATAATGGTGAACTTGCAAATAATTAGGGCAAAGCTGATCTAAAAGTACTCCGCAGCAAATGCTAACAGGAAGAGAAAGTTTGAGCAGATTGATCGGCAAACGGCGCCGTTTTCTTCCTAATCTTCAATCTATTCTCTCTTCGCCAATCCAGGTAACCCCCTCTCTCTTTGCCATTGATTTGCTTGTTTATCTCATAGAAAGCTAAAATTGAAGTTGGATTTTACTTTTTTTCAGAGCTCTTTGAATCTCTTGTCTGATAAAAATGGAAGCTTGGCTGAAACCGAATGTTCCAAAGGCAAGGTTGAAATATCCAATTCTGATTGGGTAACCTGCCCTGTTTGTGGGAACAAAGTTTCTGGTGAAGATTACACTATCAATTCTCATCTGGGTATTTTTCTTTTCTTTCTTTTTTTAATGCTATTGATTAGTTATTGATCTTTTCTATTTGCTTTTGGGATAAAAGATATTAGTTTTTTTTTTTCTTATTTGATTTTAGATTTTTAATATGAATTAATGGATTCAGATGGATGTCTTTCTAGAAGAACCAAACGGAAGTTTACACAGCGGACGCTTCTTGAATTAAACTTTGGTTGTTCTCAATCAAAACTTCAAATTTCTTCAGGTGAATCACAACAGTTGCTGACTAGTGACCTTAATAAGAGTCCTTGCTACTCTGAAGAGAATGCCACTCGTCGTCATGGCTTCTCGAAAATCAGTCCAAGTGAAGAAAAAAGCCATGATCAGCGCAAACGATTGCCGCATACTGAGAGTGTTAAACAAATTGATATGGCTGGTTCAACAGAAAATCCAATTGGTGATGGAAGGGAAAACATCATGGTTGAGTTTCCTGCATTGTCCACTGATAATGGGGAGTCTAGACATACAATGGATGAAACTGTGGACAGCATATCCGGGATGGCTATTGATACTTTTATTGTTGGTCGTAGGTTTAGTGACGAAAAGGATGTGAATCTTGGGGCGAGCATATCTCTTCTGAGAGACCCTGATAATATTAAGGATTCTAATGCTATCAAGGTTCACTTGCTTTTGGCTTTGCTTTTGCATAGTGTTATTTTGACCCTTTTTTTAGAAAAAAAGAAAAACCTACTAATTCAAATTTGCACCTTATTTGTGTTTTTTTTAATCAGGTTCTTTCTGCAAGTTCTGCATGCTGTAAAGTGCTTGGTTATCTCCCTCGAGAGCTAGCTCAGTATTTATCTCCTCTGATTGAGAAGTACTGCTTGAGCTTTGAGGTGATGTAGCTGGAAAGAAACATGTTCAGCTTTTACTTTGTTTTATGGTTATTCTTATGTATGTATGTTCATATATCTTCAGTATCGTATGAACTATAAAATGAATAATCGAAGGACATGAGAAATCACTCCTTTAACGGGAACTGAAGGAAAGAATGCGAATAAAGTAATATGTGCAGAAAGCCTCAACCTACCAATGGGAAAAGGGAGTCCAGTGGAAAATGAGGTGTCATAGAAGTTATTGGCATCATTGAAGAATAAAGAGAGTAAAAAAGAATAAAAAGAACTCTACCACTCAATTATTTTTGATTCCTCTACCTAAGTGCTAAACCTGTCACACTGGAGATTTATCCCTCCAGGGACCTAATTTTGGGGGGTGAAGAATCCTAGATTAGTGTCTAAAAAGTCATCCTCCTCCCTAGCTGTCTTCCCTATGGTATCTTTTACTGCATTGTTTTAAATGTTCCACATGTGTCATGAACATTTATCTTCACAGGCTTCTAAAGTATAGGGAAGAACATACTTTTTCAGTATCAAAGTTATGTGTTGCTTTCCTCAAAACATTTTGATTAAGTAACCTTGAATAGGCTACATATAACTGGCTAAGGAAAGGGCTATATAGTTGATGTATGTAATACGTAATCAACTTAATTTAAATGTTGATATTATCAGACATGCTCTACTCTCTCTTTTGAGAAATATTCTTCTAGTCATACTTACTCTTTTAATCAATCAACTTGTCACACTCTTAGATCTGGTAAAATTATGTAAACTGACAAGATTCTAGTTCTCCTCATCTCACTTTAGGGCTTCTTGCAGGGATATGTGATTGCTATTCCTAGACATTCTCTTGATGCTGTTCCAATTCAGATTGTGTGTCGGAACATGATATTTAATGGTGAAAAAGGATGTGATAAATTTGAGGTTTTCAAACATTTGTGGCAAAAAGCTCTTCAAGTCGTTGAATTTGCAAAGAATCGTCCACCTAATACAACAAAATATCAGCAAAACTTTTGTCTGTTACTACAGGAGGTTCTAACTAGCAGCCCTCACCTTTTCACCGAAGATGAAAAGAAATTCATTGGTACTGGTTCAAATTCTTGGTTTTAACATTCTTCACGTCATTTAACTTCTGCTTGATTTTAATGTCGATATAATCTGTTGACAGAATCATTCACTTCATTATCAGAGGATAGTCAGAGGCTTTTTGTTCGACTTTATACACGGACAGGTTTTGTATTACAATATTAAGTTTATATAATATCCTCTCCCTAACAAACCCCGAATTCAATTTTTTATTTAAGGTTTTCTATGTATGGCTGCATTCTTCGCTACTGGTCCTTATACATTGGTTCTATTGACTGCTTAACATTGAACTTAGATCAATTTAAGCTGTTAGGCTCTAGACCGTGATCACTTGTTTCTTATTATGTGTTGCTAAATTACAAATTGAATATACTGATTATGTTACTTTGATCATTCATCTACTCAAGTTTTTATTGTTGGATTATTTTTAAGGGGCTAGTTTATTTAGCGTTGCTAAATAAGTTTCTACTAGTTCATTTTACTGTCAATAGATGATGTAAATGGCTAAAATCGTTAAAAATTACTGGGATTCTTTTCCATATTGAGTTGATTTGTGCTTACTTAGCAACTATTTGTCATCAGAAACAGCCTTGAGTGTGCACTCAACTTGGCTAAGCCTTAGTTCCCAGTTTGCTGGTGGGTTCTCCCTAGATTTATCCAACATAAAACCCATGCTATAAGATGGTTAGAATTGGAGTTCCCATAACTGTATTTATCCATGATATTTTTATATACTTCCTTCTTTTTATTCTTCTTCCACTTCTATAGGAGGAGTGTTTTGTGATAGGTCTTAGGGAAAAAAAAAAATCTGCTTTTATGACCAGACTTGTAGTTTCCTTAGTTGCGATATGCAGAATTGCATTCTATCATGTTCTCCTAATCTGTGTTGGGTATATTACATATACATCCAGACATGCACATTTTTACTCCAAACTCAACACATTCAAATGGAAATACACACTAATGTCTATAAAGATGAATTTTTTTGGTATGAAATATGTACTTATGTGTGATACTCATGTCTAAAAAGTAAAAAGTCTTCGACATTGTGCTATAGAAAGTGGTTAATCTACTAATTTACATTGCCCAAAACTTACCCCTTTGTTTCCATGGCCAATAAATTTCATTGTCATGCTATTTTTAATTCAGGACCTTGGTTTCGATTGTCAACCATTATGTACCCTGAAGTATGTAATCCTCAACAAGCTGTCAAGGAGCTATCTGGTAATTTAAGTTTACAAATATTTGCTATGACTTCTATACCAAATTCTTTACTCTTTAATGGAAAACTTTTATTTATGTGACATTGCAGCAACTGGCTATCTATATCTCTTTGAAGATTTAACTGAACTACACGATGACGACATGAAGGACCTTTTGAGTCTTCTCACTGTTTCTGAGCTTCGTGACATTTTATGTACACTTAAAAAGGTTTGGATTTTTTATGTCGACTTCTTTTTTTCTTTGTGGCACTATAGCATTTTTGTGCTCTTTAAAAGCATTTCTTGTCATCCTTGGTGTGGTGTTTCAGGCTTGGAATGTAATTATTATATTTGCTAGTCTCATGTGCTATTGACCAAGTTATTTGGCAATATGGTCATCTAACAATTCACAAGAATTTCTAGCTTAAGTTCTTTTTTTCTCTTCCTTTCTTGTTATCACGTGTAAATGTTGTTGACCGATGACCATGCAATAGCTTAAGTTCTTTTTTTCTCTTCCATTCTTGTTATCACGTGTAAATGTTGTTGATCAATGACCATGCAATATTTGCAATTTTTTTATTTTAAAAAAAGCAAATAAGAAAGTTGGGCTATGCAATTGCCCCATGAAAAGAGAAAACAAGGAAAAAAAAAAAACTAGTCTACAATACCACAAGTTATATATTTATTATTGACTCTTTTCTTTTTCTTTTACTACATAGAATCTGTAGGAAAAATGATGCCACTAAAGTTCTAATACTAAAGGGTTTATTGGATCATGAGCAATCAAATACTGTTTTCTCTTTAAATAATTTATTTTCACTTTGATTATACTTTTCACTGGAACTTTTTTATCTGATCCTGTATGTTTTTGTACATATGAAGCGACACTTTTTACAGATTTAAAGCACTAATAGTGAATGGTCTAGCTATATCTGTATGATATTAAATTGTAACAAACGTCTTCTGTTCATATAAATCAATTAAACTGCGTGATCTAATCCAAACAATTAGGCTTTTCTTATATAATGTTATTTTGATTTCTGTTATAAGCTGCTCTTATGCAAGATTTCCAATTTTTTATTGCATATATTTTATAACTGTTTAGGTTTTCTTTGAGATAATGTGGCACCAAAACATATGCCTTTATCCCATCTTATTTCTCTTCAAGCATGACTGTGTAATTTTAATGTTCAATATTACTTACAAGCATGATCTGAGGTCAACACCTGTAATTAAAGCACTTTCAAGTTTGAATATACTACAAGTAGTAAATGGAGCATTTTGATTGGGCCTTTCTAATTTTGGTTGATTCCATAGTTTATGCTCCTAAATTGATGGATTGGCCTTCGATGACTACACATTAAGAGATCTGCTGTGTGGACAGATACGGGTCAAACATTTTATTTACGTTTAGGACAGTAAGTCAGTAACAATTATATAGATATGTGATTTTCCAACGGGGTTGGTTGAGTTGGTAAGGATCGGAAACTTTGCTTGTAAGGCCTATGTTCGATTTCCGCTGCCAGCAATTCCTCTTGGTGGGCGATCTATAAGTCCTCGCTAAGGCATACAACATGCCCTGGCTCTGGAATGGAGTAACCTTCCCTCACCTAAAACTTTTGACATGTGATTTTGCAGAAGTAAATAAACGCATTTAAATCAAACATTCATAGTAGAATACAATACAAGTGTTTTATAAATCAGGGTATGCTTGGCTATTTTAATCATCCAAATAATTTGCTTGTTGATACTCCTCATTTCTGGTAGTTCTAAGCAGTCATTTGTTGTACTGAAATTCTTAGTAAAGGTCCAGTGCACCTTTAGTTTTAGCTTCTATTTAATAGTTTTGATATGAAGTATGTGTTTCTTACTTGTTCCTTTGATGGTCCTCTGCATTCTCTCGAGGTTTCAGAAATGTAATCGAGGTTCAAGAAAGCAAAATCTTATTGCATCTCTTCTTTCCTGCTATAAAGGTGGATCATGGTAATATGATTTCGTAACAAGAATTCATCAATTTTATGTATTTTGCAAGTCCAACTGTATGTGTTAATTCTGATTTTCTATCGTTGGTTTATAATTTGCAGCCCTGGGCTACCTCACTTGATTTTGGAGAGAACTGAGATTTGTATTAGGACATCTTCAGAAGCTGAATCCCTTTTTTGGCGCGCTGAGGTGCTTGTACTCCAGTTCTGCTCCTCAATACCGCAGTGATATTTCATATGGTGTTTAACAATTAAATCTAATAAGTTTTGTTTTGTACTGCAGAGACTTTTCTTCCTAAATGGAGAACAGGATCTGTCAGCATTCCTATTGGTGGATCTGGGGATTGTCAAGTATCCTACTTACAACTGCATAATTTCAGAACAGATTTTCTCAAGTAAAATTGACTTGCTTGCTTATGAAGAGGTCTTGGTTTCTCTCTATGTGAAAATGCAGCCAAAGTTTTGTTGCCTTTACCACATGTAATTGTAATTTGTTGCAGGCCATTGAAGTGGCTCAAATAATGAATCAGTCTCTAGATGAAAACTTTGAATTGGTTTTAAGATGCATCATGATAGCTGAGTCCCGTATATCCAGCTCTTCTGAGAAATTGATCGATTCCACAACTCCTGAATTAATGGCTACATTTCTTTCATGCTTCTCAGCATCATGGGTGTATTCCAAAGTAATCTTGCTAGGAATTTCCTTCCTTGAGCGTGAGCATAGGTATGGAATTTTGAACCTAGGGTCACATGCTTCTTTCGGTAAAATGCCCCATATCTTTTTTTAACTTGTTGCGTCTATTAAGATGACATTAAAGGGAACTAATTATCTTTTAAATTCTTTAATCTTTCTAAGTTTTGCCACTGTGTTTCATTGCAGGATTCCTTAAAAAGTTTCTTGTTTCAAAATAATAGTGGTAGTAGCAGTCATAGTAATGGTGGTGGTTTTGTTTGGTTAGTAGCAGTAGCAAGCTATGTTGCTTCGACTCTTCATTATTCTTGAAGTATCCGTGTTCGACGCATATCCGGTCATGGTTATGGGGATATGATCCTCCAAGGACCCTCCAAATGCATGGAAATCTTAGAAAAAATTGAACATACCCGTGTCCTACACTCACATCCGAGTCCGAGTAACATAGGTAGCAAGTTTAGTAGGAGCAGTAATAGTAGCAATTGTAGTATTTGCTAACTGTGGTAGGAGTAGTGCTAGCAAAAGGCAGAAGTAGCAATGGTGGCAGGGTGGTGATACTGATAGTGGTATACAAAGACAATAATGCAACCATCAATGATCCAATAATGAATAAACTAATACAATAAGGAAAAGTCATAAGTGAACGTTAAAATTTCATTGAGCATGGTGCTCCTTACTCTCATTAACCTGATCTGTGTGGAAAGATTAATGATCCTGATGCATAAGAAAACATCCACATCTAAGGAAATTGTTGGTTTTTTTATATTTTTATAATTCTATCTTGGCTCAGGTACAATGATGCAATACATTTACTAAGGCGATTGCTTAATTGCTTCACCTGTGATAGAAGAAGAGGATATTGGACTGTAAGATTATCTGTTGATTTGGAGCATATGGGCTGCCCCAATGAGAGTCTTTCAGTTGCTGAGGCTGGATTATTAGATCCTTGGGTCCGTGCCGGTTCAAGAATGGCACTACAAAGGCGAGTTCTTCGCTTGGGAAAACCACCAAGGCGCTGGAAAACTCCAAGCTTTTCAGAATCTATTAAGAGGAAGATAATAGAAGTATTTCTTAATATTTCCTTTTGTTTGTTTCAGGTCTTGAAATGCTCCTTTAACTATGCACTTAAAGTTACTGAGTATACTTAACTAATACTATTAGTTTTCAATTTCATCCTGAGAAATACAGGTTCATATTCAAGGGAGACCATTGAATTGTGAAGCTGGTAGAAAAAGCAGGTTCTATGGGGAAGATGGGGAGCAATGTGGAGTAGAACAGCTAGCTCTGCAGTATTATGCAACAGAAGGAGGTGGATGGCAGGGTATCCATACAGAGAGTGGTATCTGGATGACTATTTTTGGGCTTCTCATGTGGGATATTTTATTTTCTGATGTACCAAATGTTTTTCGCACCCGATTTCAGGTATGATGCTCAATGTCAGTCATCAAACACATGCCATTTTGAATTGCTTTTCCAAATTGGTGATGCTTTGTAATTCTTTACATGCAAGTATGTGATTTCTTTATGCTGACATGTTAATTTGATTGCAATGCACATTTAAGAGTAGGCATCTTTCCAGATGTAATTGTAACCTATGTTACTCGGACTCAGGTGTGAGTGTCGGACACAGGTATGTTCAATTTTTTCTAAGATTTTCATGTATTTGGAGGGTTCTTGGAGGATCATATCCCCATACCCATATCCGGATATGCGTCGGATACGGGGTACTTCAAGAAACATGAAGAGTCGGAGCAACATTGATTGTAACTGCCATTGCAGAATTCTATTCTAGCACTTCCTGTCAACTAACTTGGTAACTTACAGCAAACGAATAGAATTTTTTACTTTCAGGTTGTCATATTAGCAACATATAAGGTATTAACTATCAAGTTTGCTGTTGTTTATGTGCTTTCTTCTGTTACTGTGAAGCTAAGCATGTCACTTTAAAAATTTTGGTCATGTTGCTTGGATCATACTGTGAGTACATGTTCATAAAACGAAGACTGCTGGGCCTTGGCTGAAATTAGCTGTTATATATTGCAAAAATTGAGAAGGGTGGAGAGACAGAATGTGAAACTCGAAGCTTTCTCCATCCTTTAAATCTTATGTTGCTCCGACTTTTCATTTTTTTTGAAGTACCTGTGTTCGACACCTGTGTTCGACGCATATCCGGACATAGGTATGAGGATATGATTCTTCAAGGACACTCCAAGTACATGGAAAAACTTAGAATAAATCAAACATACCCGTGTCCGACACTCATACCCGAGTCCGAGTAACATAGCTTTAAATGATAACATACTGGCAAAACACTTATATACTTGTTGGCATGATTGCTTCAAATATGTGTATATTTGGAGAGAAAAAAGGGACCTAAACAAACATTTGAAAGAGTAAATAGTTTTGGCTTAATAATGAATTCAAATTCTCTGAAAATTTTCCTTTTCTTGTTTCTGTTGATGAATTATACGTGTTAAATTTGTGTCTAAGTGGGTTTCTACAAAGAAGTAAATATTTCCTTTTGCAGACTGCTCCCTTGGATATGGAGACTGATCATTTTTATCTAGCAAGAATGAGCCTTATAGAGTCCCACCTACAAAAAATTCACAACGGTTTGGCAGAAGAGATTCTCATAACTTCATGGGAATTGCATATTGGAACAGCTTGTAGAGGAGTTAATTGGGACAGACACTCCCTTTCCGACGTTCGAGCAGCTGTTTCATGCATCGGAGGTCCTTGTTTGGCCTCTCTCTGCAGACATCTTGCTCAGGATTACCGCAGTTGGTCCAGCGGAATGCCGGATTTGTTGCTCTGGCGCTTCCATGGAGACTACAAAGGTGAAGCCAAACTTGTCGAGGTTAAAGGCCCCAAAGATCAACTCTCTGAACAACAAAGAGCATGGTTGCTGCTTCTAATGGATTGCGGATTCAACGCAGAGGTTTGTAAAGTGAGCCCTGCAAGAACATCCCCTTGAGGTCAGTTACTATGCTATGTTATTCAGATTCGGGTGTGAGTGTCGGATATGGATATGTGTCCGATACGGGTATATTCAATTTTTTCTAAGTTTTTCCATGTATTTAGAATGTCCTTGGAGGGTCATATCCTTATAACTCATGTAAGGATATGCGTCGGACACGAATACTTTAAAAGAGTCGGAGCAACTATGTTGTTTGTGACAAAAATCAAAGTCTTTCCAGGGCGAGTCCATTGTTGTTATAGTTTCTTCAACAAATATGTGAACAAGTTACCATGGAATCATTGTCCATTGTCTTGTAATTGTTTCATGAAATGTAAAGAAACAAACAATTTTCACTGTCTGGGGAAAAAAATCCGCAGAATAGTGGTTCTTTATTAAAGTCTGTTGTTTTGACAATTGAACAGAATATAAGTTATACATATTCTTTTGGCACCTAATGATGTAATCGTTGTTACAAAATAAAATAGTACATGTTATTATATCTTATATTATCCGGATTTGGAGGCGAGTGTCGAATACGGGTATGTGTCCAAAACGGATATATTCAATTGTTTTCAGATTTTTTTTTATATATTTAGAGGATCATATTTTTTTACCTATGTCTGAATATGTGTCAAATACAAGCCAGTACATGAGTATTTTACGAAAAATGAAGAGTTCGGGTAACAAAGATTTTTTTTTTTTCTTTTCTTTTCACCAGACTAAGTGTTAAAGTTATTCTAAGTAATGAAATCTTTAGAAATGAACAGCCAGGATAAATGAACTATAAAATCTTTGGAAATGAATTAGGGAAAGTTAAATAGACATGTTCAAGGGTTGGGTTATCTGTCTGACAAATCTGATTCGTATTTGGTCGGATTTGAACATAGGTTTTTTTAATTCGGGCCGGTCCTGTCCGAATGACTGTTTTAATATATAAAAAAAATATATTAAATAAATATTAATATAAAAATAATATTTTTTTAAGTGATGAAATGGGTTTTTTGAGTCTATCCGAGCTTGGCCTGAACTTGACTTGGGTAAGAGATCTAAAAAAATTCGAGCCGCGGTTTGATCCGACCCATTAACATTTTAATTAAACAAGTGGCTAGTAAAAATAGCATGACAGTTTCAATTCCTTAATTAAACAAGTGGTTAGTAAAAAAAGCATTTCAATTATTTGATAGAAAATTGTACTTTTTTTCAAGTAAATACTTGCTGCCATATCATTTACTCCTAATTTTTTTGTATATATAAGTTTTCTTCGGTCTTTATTTTTATTTTCTACAATGAAATTATGCTAGTGTTTTCCAACCCAATTTAAATATCCATGATTATTTTTTCTTTACATACAAAACCCAACAATCTTTTTTTTTAAACAAATTTTAATCTTAATCTCAGCCATTATTATTATGTTATAAGGAATAAATTCCTACTAATTATTTCTGTAAAAGGACAATAAATACTCCTTTAAAATCTAAGCCTAAATCTAAGTCTAACTAGGTTTCTTTCTTTGTACCCCATTAGATTTTGTACAAATAAACTATTAATGTAGTTGATATTTATTTTCATATAAAAATATATATTAGGAGTAACAAGCATTATTAATTTGACATCCCAAATACTAAAATTTGAGAATTTAATTTGTATTCAATTTTACAATAAAAAGAGTGAGATTTATGAAATAAAAGAGGGTTATCTTTTACTATTGTCATACGATAAAATCACATATAAAATTTTGTATCATTTTATACATTAATGATAACTTTTTAAATTTCATAAATAAGATATATATAATTTTATACATATCTATTTAATAATTTTTTTTAATTTATTTAATTATACAACAATATGTATCAATTCTTAAATCTGTTATAAATTTTTTTAATAATATAATCAAAGGGTACTTCTGAATTTTGTGTAGACTTAATTTTTTTTTGATGATCATAAAAATGCATTCTCTCACATTGATTTATGTATTCGATATTTTACTTTTAAAATACTATTTTCTTATAAAAATTGAATTTTGATTGATAAAAAGAAAAAGATAGAAAAGATAAATTTTTGAATATGGGAATTAGCCCAATTGATTAATGTAATCACTCTTAAAAGGTGACATTCAGCAGGTATGATATTCGAATCACAGCATCTGCAACCCGTTCCCTATTCCTGTACTCTGACCTCTTTTTTATCAAAAATATAAAAAAGAAAAGGCGTACTGACCTCTTTTTTATCAACAATATAAAAAAGAAAAGGCGTACAAGAAACGGTGTAGCCAAACCTGGTAACTTTGGACACGATACAATTACACCACATGAAAAAGAAAAAAAAAACTAAAACATTACACGACACGAAAAAATAACACGAACGTAACATGAATATACGAACGTGTCAAATTTATATAACATGAATATTAATATATCAAAAATTATATAAATATATAATATCTTAAATACGATTATAATATATAAAAATATATAAATACGATACAAATATATGAATTATCAAGTCTAATAGGCAGCATTACCACATGAATATGTTAAGAGTGGTCTCATTCTTTATTTCACTCACTTTTGGAATAGTAGAAATATCATTTGCCTTATCCATTAGAGTAAATTTGAAAAAGATATCATCAACAATACAATAATTTGTTAAATGGTATAATAAATAAGAATTATATGAAAAAGAGAAATGAAAAATAAAAAATTATTAATAAAGAAATTGTTAAGACAAAATTATCCTTGATAAAAAAACCTTATCCTCTCTTATCCTCTTATTTTTTAATTAAAAAATAAAATTATTTGAAAATAATTTTTTTTTATTTTAAAAAATCAATTTTTAAATTTTTTATTTACTTTTTTTAATTAAAATTTTTAAAAAATAAAATTAATTTTTCTTTATTTTTTTAAATTTTAAAAAAATAAATATTTAAATATTTAATTTTTTAAATTTATTTTCAATTAAAATTTTAAAAAAATAATATTTCCTTAATAGAGGAGAAAGAAAAAATAGATTTTTTTATTAAGGATAATTTTATCTTTACACTATATCTTTTATAATAATTTTTAATTATTTATTTTTCTTTTTTAAATAATTTTTATTCATTAAATTATTTAATAATTATATGCTTAATGAGAGCATGTTTTTCATATTTACCCTATCCATTAGTAATGAGTTTATGCTATCTTCCACCCATCATCATAGGCCCCATCCATCCATCCATCCTTTTTTTTTTTCATTCTCTTTCTCTCTTTTTTATACAATATATATTAAGTTATGATAAAAATATTGTTTCCTTTTGTTTCACAATATTCATTTCATTTATTTCAGTATCCCAACTCAAAATTATTGAGAAAAAATCTTAAATTTTAGTCATTAGATATTATGTTGAAATTTCTTTCTAATTCTAATTAATCCATAATAAAGTAAATAATAATGAATAAAATATCGGATCGAATAGATCGATCAAATTAATTGAATAAATGACTTATTCAATTTAGTAAGTATAAGTATAAGTAGCGGGTTTTTAATGAATTAATCTAAAATTTATTTTATAAATGGTAAAATTTAAACTTTTGATTTATTAATTTTATATTAAAATTTATATTATTAAATTAAATATATTTTTATTAAATATTTAAATTTTTTAATTAAATCGATCGATTAAATTAATTGAATAAAAATCGACAACTTAATCTGTTCATGGGTTCAACCGTCTATATGATTTTTTATTCATAAGTAAATAAATATTTTATTTAATACTAAAAAATAGACCTGCTCACGGGCCGGGCAGGCCCGGAACAGTAAATTTTAATATAATATTATTATTTTATTTAATTTTAATTATAAAAAAAATAAAAAAAATATTTTTTATTCCGATGAACAGTGATTCAGGCCTAAATGGGCGGGCTTGGGCTACCCAGGGCCGGGCCTGGACAGAGGAAAAAAAATCCGGGCCGCGGCCCGGCCCGGCCCATGATCACCTCTACTAAAAAATGTATAAAAATAAAACAAATAAAATATAAACTACACACGAAAACATGCTGCGTTTGCGTGCGATAGCCATCAATTAAAAGACGGTTTTTGCCGACAATAACGTAACCCAAAAACTCTTTTAATTATTATCTCTATACTTCTCCTCCTTTCTACTTATATAGATAAGTTAAATTAAAATAAAATAAATAAATCCACACTCTATATATATATATATATAAAGGATTAAATCTAAAGGCCAGAGCTTCCAAAACCAGACCAAATTTCATGTAAGTATATATATATATATATTTTTTTTTCTGTTTAGCGTTACAATTTTTTATTTTTTTTTAGAAAAAAATTGTATGTGGGGTTTAAGGATTTTGGGGTTTTTTTTTTTGTTCATGTCATGTTAGATATGATTTTATGGTTTTTTTTTTGTTAAGGCGGTTTGTTTGGAAATAAGCTTTCGTTTATGAATTCTAAGAATACCCTTTTGGCTTTTGCTTCAATTAGTATATTTTCTCTTTAGGTTTTCCAAAGAATATTTATTTATTTTTTTGTAGTAATAATTGAATAATTTTGCAGCTTAATGCAAATATAGCATGTCCTACCAGCAAGCGGAGGATTTCTATTACATGGCTGAAGATTTCGTCGATGACATGGATGAAGACAACTACGGTGGAGCTGGTGGAGACATGGATGCTGATGAATTTGACATGGTTGTTTTCCATTTTGGTTATATATATATATTTGTTGTTATTTTAGTTTATTTTATAATTAAATGATGAAATTCATCACTTTCAAGCTATAATTTGAGCAGCTGACCAAGGTGACTGATACGTCTTCTGCGCAAGCGCGGAAGGGGAAAGACATTCAGGGGATTCCGTGGGAAAGTTTGAACATAACTAGGGAAAAATATAGGTTGACAAGGCTTGAACAGTATAAGAATTACGAGAATATACCATCCTCCGGTGAAGCTGTCGACAAGGTTTGTTTCTTCTCCTACCATCCTATGTTACTCGGATTCGGGTGTGAGTGACGGACACGGGTATGTTCAATTTTTTCCAAGATTTCCATGTATTTGGAGGTCCTTGAAGGATCATATCCTCGTACCCATGTCCAAATATGTGTCGGACACGAGTACTTCAAGAAAAATGAAGAGTCGGAGCAACATAGCTACCATCTCAAAATGAACTAGTTTGTAGTAAAGAGAATAGCATGTTAAACTTCATGTAATTGGTATTTGTTGTTTCAGGAATGCAAACAGATGGAAAAGGGTGGGAACTACTATGAATTCTTCCACAACAGTAGATTGGTTAAGCCTACAATCCTCCATTTTCAGGTTTGTTAGTCAGAAAGTGTTTATTTCTTTTGTTTTTGTCATTTATATTTGCTTTTTGAAGATGTTGATTTTGGTGTCCAAATATATTGTTCTTGAATTTCTTTTTTCCTTTTAGATAATGATCTAGATTTAATGTATTTAATCATTTAAAGACTACCTTTCTCATCACTTTTCTTGGTTCAGTTGTGTGCACAGGCAACTATAAAGATTCTTGATTTTCTTCTTTGGTATTCAATATGTTATTCAGTACTGTCATTTCTCATGTATGATTTGATTGGTGATATTTATGCTTTTGAACCTGCAATTTTATGTGTGTGTGTGCATGCGGGTGTGGGGGTGTTCGTTTCATTAACTTCTAGGTCCCTTTCTTTCTCTCAGTACACCCACATTCTTTTGTCATTGTACTCGGTAATACTTCTGTAGTAAGAACACTTAAAGTCGGTTTTAGATTTGGCTTAGAAGTTTAATATGTACAGTGATTATTGAAATTCAGTAGACAAAGAGGAATTCATAAAAAACTACTGATAGCAGGACAAAAAGACATGCATTTGTCTGTCCATTCATAGTTTGGTAAAAGGATTCTTGTAGCCAACAACTACAACTTTGAGATTAAGGTTTAGTTAGGTTTATATATATATATATATATATGTTCATTAGTGCTCACACACACATATATAGATGCAAGTGTCCGTTTTCTAATACTGTTCAAACTTCCAAATGATGATTCTATTTATGTTTTTAAGCTTCTCTTTTCTGTTTGAAGGATAAGTTTAAAGTTTCTAATATTGACTTAACATAATGGTTTTAGTTGGTATTGATTCTTAAATTGGCGCTTTCCCTATCCTAGTAAGTTGTGGAGCTTATTTAGTGATCCTACACTAAGAGGCATTTTAGGGTTATCTAATAGTGTTTGGATCTTGCTTGGAGTCCTAATTGGGCCCAATAGTTGGCAGCTGGTGCGAGTTTTACTGTTTGAGTTCAAGACTATAAGTTCTTATTCGACTAGAATACTGAAGACTATTAATATGCACACTCAATTTCTATTAGTCAGTTAATTGTAGTTTTCCTGCAAAACATTACCTACCTTTTTATTGTCTGCAGTTATAATCCGTTCTCAGTTACTACGGGTACCTTTCACCTCCACTGAAATGGAAATCAATTAACAACCAAAAATTTGTCCACAAAACAAATTTCTTGCTGTTCACATGGTTGTTCATTGGTATATTCATATTAACACTTTCAAACCATAATCCTACATCATGTACAATAAAAATGCTAATACCCCACAATCTTTGCTCTGAAATGATTCCAAAGCTTATTTCCTCTTCTGTTTGCTTGCTGTTGAAGTTTAGCTGACACTAAGAACCAATACCCTTCATTTTTTTTTTGTTGCTAAAACCAATACCCTTCATTTGATAATCATATTGTTTGATAGTCTTAATCTCTCAAATATCACTAAAAACTATCGTTTAAACCATAATAAATACAACATATCTTTTTTGAGACTCTTGTATCATAGGCAGAAAATGCCCAATGGAGAAAAAGGCAGGAATTCATTTTTCCTATACATTTAAATTTCAGCAGTAGAATCCCATTGTTGTGGTATGATTTCTGGTATCTAGTTTGGATAAGTTTCTGAAGGTTTATTATAACACATTATTGAGCAAAATACTTGTTTTTCTGTATATTGAAATTTCAGTAATGGAATCCGATTATTGTGTTATGATATATATTGCTGTCTCTAGTTTGGAGAAGCATTTATTGGTTTTATATTCTTTTATTGAAAGTGTATCTAGACACTTGTTATTTGAGCTTAAATAACCTGTTGTGGAATGAATTTGCAGCTCAGAAACTTGGTTTGGGCTACTTCAAAGCATGATGTTTACCTTATGTCCAATTATTCAGTTATGCATTGGTCATCACTGTCATGCAATCTGTCTGAGATCCTTAATTTTGCTGGGCATGTGGCACCTACCGAGGTATCACGGTTGTACTTATTAGCCTTATCGCTTGTTATCTTTTCCTTATCAGCATGAATGATTTTGATGATAGTTAGTTATTGTAGTAATTCTGGTCTACTTTTATCTGCTAACTTCTATTGTCTTGTAACTAGAAACATCCTGGAAGTTTATTAGAAGGTTTTACACAAACTCAAATAAGCACGCTAGCAGTCAAAGATAATTTTATGGTTGCAGGAGGCTTCCAAGGAGAGCTTACTTTTAAGGTAAGTTAATATTTGCAGCCTTTTCCTATCTTTGCTAATATTGATTTCTCTTTATCTGTTGCTTGTGAGATGGAAATGCTAATTTTCTGATTGCTGGTTGGGTTTTTATTTATTTATTTATTTATTTTGTTTGTTTGTTTATTATTCATTGGCAATTCTTTGGGGACAGAATCATAATTACCCCCAGCCAGTTTTTCTCTCCCTCTTTCTCTGAATTAAGCTAGCTACAGTATTTGAGATGACCAGGAAACGCTTACCATTTGTGTATATACTCAAACTCATTTGAATTCCATCTAGAAATCATCTGATCTTTTATCAGTTGTGTGATGATTATATGTAATTATTGTTAGAGAAACTCTATAGGTTAGAGTCTTAACCTATGTTACTCGGACTCAGGTGTGAGTGTCGGACACGGGTATGTGTCTGACACAGGTATGCCAATTTTTAAAAGTTTTTTCATGTATTTAGAGGGTTTTGCGATGGTTATATCCCCATACCCATGTCCGGATATACATCGGACACTGGTACTGCAAGAAAAATGAAGAGTCGGAACAACATAAGTCTTAACTCTTAATCATCTTGCAAACTTGTTCAAGAAATGATAAACATTTGAACAGTTGTTTTACTAAATTGGTAGTGTCTGCGGTCAACTATCTCTCTCTCTTTTTTTTTTTTGTTGGTGGGGGGGGGGGGGAGGTGATATATAATTGGAATAGCTTTCTTGGAGTCCAGTTTTAAACGTAATACCAAACGCCTTTATTTCCTAAGATATAAAATCTTAAAGAAATAATTCTGTTGAAAATTATGCACTGAAAGTATATTCATTATATTAGCATGTGCAATGTTACACTTACCAAAGTAATAATGCTTTAAATTTTACCATGATTTAATTAAAATGGCAATCCTACCCCTTTTTGTATCATGAAATGCTTTGAACTTTACCATTGCCTAAAATATTACAACTTTACAAGTACTGCATACCCATGTCCTTACCCATACCACAACCTGAGATGTATTAGTAACAATTCAAGTATTTCTTTTACAGATGAGATTATTCTTTATTTGTGATGTGAATTCTGATAGAATTCAAGAAACTGAATTCCAGAAAATCCTAGAATTTGAAGTGTTGGCATGTTTCTAGAAAGAGTGACATGAATCGTCGTGCTTTAGTGCCTACATATTTTTTGTTGGTTTTATTTCTATCATTTATTTACTTGTTGTTTCTGCATATTCTGGTTTTGCAGAATTATACTTTTGGCATTCTTGGTTTATTTTTACCCATTTCTTTTATTGATATTGTACAATTTCATTTTCCCTATTTCTGCAGCACTTGGACAGAAAAGGAGTAACCTTTTGTACCCGGACAACCCATGACGATAATGCAATTACAAATGCTATCGAAATATATGACAGCTTGAGGTAGCATGATAATTGCTGATTGGATGTTTAACTGGGAAAATATATTGAATAAAATATAGATTGAATTTCGAAGCTGTTTTGCAGGGGTGGAATTAATTTTATAGCCTCCAATAACGACTGTAGTGTGAGAGAATATGATACAGAGAGATATCAACTTTTAAATCATTTCCGTTTCCCTTGGCCAGTAAATGTAAGCCCTTCTAATTGCTATTATGATGCCTACATTCTTAATTCAGTTCTTTCTTAACCCTTCATGTTCTATCTTTATATCCATATATGTTTTAAAGAGAGACAATGATCTAAGGCCAGTTGTATGGTCATTCGAAGTAAATAATTTCTTCACATAATGGAGATGAATAGTGAATTCCTATGTTGCTCCGACTCTTCATTTTTCTTTTAGTACCCGTGTCCGACACCCGTATCCAACGTATATCCGGACATGGGTATGAGGATATGATCCTCCAAGGACCCTCCAAATACATGAAAATCTTGAAAAAAAAAATTGAACATACCCGTATCCGACACTCACATCAGAGTCCAAGCAACATAGGTGAATTTGACTTATGGGGTCTGCGTTTCAAAGGCAATAGAGATTGTTGCTTCATAAATAGAAATAGCAAACCTAAATCATCTATGACATTTTCATGGATTACCTTAATTTTTAATAACATGACTAAACTTGTTTAATTTGATGCAGCATACATCAATCAGCCCTGATCAAAGGCTTATTACTGTTGTTGGAGATAACTTGGATGGGTTGCTTGTGGATTCGCAAAATGGAAAGGTAAAAAATTAATTTTCTAATAGGATATTGGAACTGCGCGGGTGACTCGGTGATCCTTGGTGCAACAGTAAGGTTGCTTCATTATGGGTTATGGATTCAAATTAGGGAGATAGCCTCCCTGAAAGCAGTGCTGAGGTTGCGTACATTTGACTCTCATGCATTGGGCTGCCCTTTTTTTCTTTGGAACATTTAAATGTGGAGAAAGAGTCAAAATGGCGAGCCTACCATGAAGAGCAATAGATTACTAGTACAGCTATGTGCATGTCTGTTCTAACACTCTCTTCTTCTTAGAGGTGTAAACGAGACACATGTGCTCGCAAGCTACTCAGGTTTGGCTCCAAAAAAACTCGAATTTGGCTTGGTCAATGTCGAGTAGAGCTCGAGCAGCTCGAGCGAGCCGAATTCGAGTATTCTAATGCTTAACTTGAGTAGTTTGCGAGCCTAATTGAGCTTTTTATTTTTAATTAGTATTGAACAATCTCAATTCGAACTCGAGTTCGAGCACAATAATCAAGTTTGAATTTGAGTATGGGAATCAAGCTCATTTTTTATTAGGTAAACAAGCCTAATTGAGCGAGCTTGAGCAGTTTGATTTTTATATCGAATCAAGCTCGAGCTCGAGCCGAGCTTCAAGCCTCGAATTTTCAATCGATCTCAAGCTTCTTATAGCTTGAGCACAGCTTGACTCGATTACACCCCTACTTCATCCTTTTTAAGTGTGTCACTTGTCATCTATAATCTTTTTGAGTAATGGTCATTTATCCCATTTGTGCCTTTGAGAAGAAATGAAAAATCCTGCAGAAAAACCAGGTGCAAGCATCATTATATATGCTTGTTGTTTACTACTATCTTGACCCAAGCTTTAACCAATAATTTGTGCATATGGTCAAGAGTATCATGTTTTAAACACTAGAAAGTGTGCATTAGAGTAAAAACTATTAGTGCTATCGAAACTGAATCACATTTTCTTGGTCTCAGACTGTAGCCGCGGTGGCAGGTCATCTAGATTACTCCTTCGCATCCGCATGGCACCCGGACGGACACGTATTTGCCACAGGAAACCAGGATAAGACGTGCCGAGTGTGGGACATAAGAAACCTCTCGACACCAGTCGCGACTCTCAAAGGAAACTTGGGTGCCGTACGATCAATCCGTTTTTCATCCGATGGCCAATTCATGGTAGTTGCTGAACCAGCGGATTTCGTCCACGTGTATAGTACGAGGTCCGATTACCGGAAACGACAAGAGATCGACTTCTTTGGTGAGATTTCAGGGGTATCTCTGAGTCCAGATGATGAGTCTCTATATGTAGGAATATGGGATAGAACTTATGCTAGTTTGCTGCAGTATAACAAAACACACAATTACACCTACTTAGATTCTTACCTGTGATTATGTATGAACCTGTTTAAACGAGAGTGGTGCTGCTTGCTGCTGTAGATTTGCAACCTTTTTGTATTGTGTTATGTATGTAGGGTGATTTGAGTGAGAAGATCAAATATGACAGTGGAATAAGTGTATCCTTTGTTAGAACTTTGCTAGGAGGAGCATGTATAGTACAGTACAATATCATCCTTGGAAAAGAAATGAAATGTCTTGCAAGCAATAATTTCTTTTCCATGCTGCAAATGTGGGTTGATTCAGTTGGTTGAGTATTTATTAGTGTTTTGACAAGAATCAGGGTTAGAATCTTATCAATAATCTCACGTGGTGTGTGATTTGTAAGTATCATTGTTAGTCTTTTTCGAAACTAATGGCATGTCTTGATCTTGAATTGGGATATTCTTCTCAATTTTTTTGATAAATTTTTTTTCCATGCTTCTATTTAAGCCTAATAATATTGGACACGACATGATTACACTACATGAATACGACAAAGAAAAAATAATTAAAAACATGCAAAAAAAAATACGACACGACACGAAAAAATAACACGAACACGATATGAATACACGAATATTTTAAAATTTATATAATACGGATTATTAATGTATCAAAATTTATATAAATATAAAATATTTTAAATACGATTATGATATGATAAACTATATGAATATTACACGAATATATAAAATTATTAGATTTACTTCTATTTGAGGCAGCACGTACCTCGAATTACTAGGTTTACTTTTATTTGAGACAGCACGTGCGAGGCACGTGATGACCTCTTTGATAAACTTTTTTTCTTATAATTAAAAACTAGTTAATTTTAACTATAGTAAAGTTCTTATATAACCAACTAAAAACTCGTACACCAGGCATGGATGGATTTTGGGCTGTATAGTCCTTGGTTTTTTTTTTTTTTTTTTGTTCACCATAAATAAGAAAAAGGAAAAATCTTGCTAAATCAAAAGAATCTAGAAACTTCATGAAACATCAAAATTTTACATCAGCAAATGGCAATATGGCATCCACTCCACTCGTTTCCAATCAAGCCGCGATCTGGTGGGACCCAACACAAATCAAATTAAAATAAGAAAAAATTATTATATTATAAGTAGTTAAGCACCCATTTCTTCAAAGAAGTTATGGGTGTTAAAGCGAGGTTTGGTTCTTTCAAGAGCGGTGGTGCTGGTGTTTTGGAACGACCTAGTTTCGATCAGTCCCAGTTTGACCCTTCTACTCAAGTTTTTGAAGGTCAATTCAATTTCTTTTTTCTTGCTTTTGAGTTTTTTCCTGTTAAAGTTTTGATTTTTTGGTTAAAAGAAGCTAACAAATGGGAAATCCTAATCTGGGTTTTTCTTTTCTTTAATTTTTGTTATCCTTTTCGATACTGGGTAAGACTATTTAATGTAATTTTTTTTTTTAATATAAATCAAAGACTATGGTTTTTGTATAATCAAGGAGTTCAACCTTTTGAATCTTCCTAATTGGAGAAAATGAAATGAACGAGTTTGTGATGTTTTCCTTTATGATGACACGGTTCCACTTTTATTTCTTACTTCAATTTTCCATCAATTTGTTTAATGCAAAGCATGGATGTTCGTCTGTTTTCTGTTTTTGATATTAGTGTGACAGGTACAACTTTCCTGCCTTATTTATCAGTGACTTGTGTTAGGCTGAGTTTGCTTCAAAATTTCAATGTGAAATGATGTTAGTTAGGATATTAGCACTTCAAAAATAGACTATCATTGAGCAAGATTTGAACTATTATTACTTCGCTACAGCCTACAGCTATAGATTGATTCCTTACCAAGTTAACTTAAGCTGAGCCCAAGCAAATTGGACTCATTTGCAGTCCCATGGGAGTATCTATAGATGTGTGTGGGTATGTTCTATGTTTGTGTGAGTTGGATCAAGTCAGTCTTCTTTGTGGTCGTATGAGTGTGTAGCTGTATGATTTGAATCCGGCAATCCGTGTATTCGTGTCGTGTTCATATTATTTTCTCGTGTCATAATTGTATTTAAGATATTATATATTTATATAAATTTTGACACGTCAATAATTCGTTTTATATAGGTTTTGACACGTTCGTGTATTCATGTCGTGTTCTTGTTATTTTTTTATATCGTATTATTTTTTCATATTGTATTATGTTTTATGTCATGTTTTAGTTATATTTTCTGTGTCGTGTTCAAAATTATCAAGTCTTTCATGTGATTGAAGACCTAACTCATCTTAAATTTCCTAGGTTAAGTAACAAAATGTATAATTATCTTAGTTAACAAATCACAAAACTAGTTAATGGAAAGAAAAAAAAGATTCCTTTTCTTGTATGTGATGCTTGTGATGGATAACTCATTTGCTTGCTATGTTTGTTTCTTACAATCATAGGTGGTGATATTGGGCGCTCGAGGGATAAGAAAGGTACTGGCAGTGGAGACAGTTATAGAGTTTTGTTGGTTGATGATGCTCGTCATTCAGAAAAATTAGGTAATTTATTTGTATAACATGAAGCATGTGTGAAAATCTATGTTGCTTTGACTCTTTATTTGTCTTGAAGTACCCGTGTCCGACACATATCCGGACATGGGTATGGGGATATGATCCTCCAAAAACCCTCTAAATATATGAAAATCTTGAAAAAAATTGAACACACCCATGAAGGACACATACGTGTGTCCGACACTCACACCCGAATCCGAGTAACATAAGTGAAAATAAATATAATTAGTTGATGTCTAGAAGCTAATATCTGAATTTCATTGGTAAGCAGCTTTTAATGCGCCAGTTATATTGAAACTACATGTCTCACCACTCTATCAAACAAACTAAGTAGTTAAAACCTATGTTGCTCCAACTCTTTATTTTTTTTTTGAAATACTCATGTCCGACATTCGTGTCTGATGCATATCCGGATATGGATATGGGGATATGATCCTCCAAAGACCGTTCAAATACAAAGAAATCTTGAAAACAATTGAAAATACTTGTGTCAGACACACCCTTGTCTAACACTCACACCTAAGTCCGACTAACATAGATTAAAACTTAAAAGATTAGTCTTATTTGGCAATTGATCATGACATTGCCATCAATTTGTGTTTTATTCTGCTTTTTCATTGATACTTTTATCTTGTACTTGTGCTTGTTATTCTCTTGCAGTTGCGAAGGTTTTGCCCCAAGTTGTTCCATCTGTTACACCTGATGAAGCAAGAAAACTGTTTCATGTATCGCGAGAAAATGGAGTGGCAGTTGTAATTGTCGCAGTTAAGGTATGTTTCTTTGGCATCATGAATTATTTCTCTGTTGGCTTAATTTGATATTTTTGCGTCTAATTATGTAAAGCTGTTTTTTTTCTTTTCTCTTGCTTTATTTTTTTTTTCCTTTTTCCAGTAATAATTTATATTCATTTAAGCCTACTACTTCTTGTTTAAGTTTATTTGTCCAGGTTATGTTCATTTATAAACTTGTATGTTTTGTTTTTGCATTTGCTCAATTTGTGAAATGAACATAAGAAGTTTGTGATTACGAGTTGAGTATTTAAGTATCTCCTTTATTCTTACCTTTTAACCTATGTTGTTCCGACTCTTCATTTTTTTTTAAGTATCCGTGTCCGACACTCGTGTCCGACGTATATTCGAATATGGATATAGGGCTATGGCCTTCCAAATACATGGAGAAACTTAGAAAAACTGAACATACCCGTGTCGGACAAATATTCGTATCCGACACTTACATCCGAGTCCGATTAACATAGCTTTTAACATTCCTGAAATATTTTGCTAGTTTAAATTCTAACGTGGCCGAGTTGTCCCCCTACCCTATCCTCCATTTTGTTTATTTCACATGTGTTTACTTCTGCTTTTAAAAGCATATTAGTCAGATAAAAGATAAAATAAATCACTCTTTAAAGAATATGCTAGTTCCTTGTTTTAGGGAGATCCTACAATAAATATTCAATTTTAAAATGCATTAAGCTAGTAAGCTTCCCTTTGCTCATGTGCACTTTTGCACAAAGACAACTACATGCTCACCCTTTCATTTCCTTGTACAATCGTTATTTATGCTTTTTGAATATGAATATTTCATGGATATTTGGTGAACATTTTAAGGTGATTTTGGCTGTTAGTTATTTTTCTCTATCTTACTTGGACTCGAGTGTGAGTGTCGGACACGGGTACGTATCCGACACGGATATGTTCAATTTTTTTCAAAATTTTCATGGATTTTGAAGGTCCTTGGAGGATTATACTTTCATATCCGTTTCGTGATATGCGTCGGACACGAGTATTGGACATGGATATTTCAAAATACATGAAGTATCTATGTTGTGCTCACCAACTGTATATGTTGGTTTTGCAAGTGTTGATTTCTAGTGACTAATATCTGGTATCTATGTTGTTTCGACTCTTTATTTTTCCATAAGTATTCGTATCCGACAAATATTTGGACATGAATATGGGGGTATAATCTTTCAGACATAGGAAAAAACTTAGAAAAAATTGAACATACACGTATCCGACATTTACCATCGATTAACATAGCTTGGTATAATATTGATATGGGTATTGATCTGTTATTTACCTTAATTGACAGGAACATGCAGAATTCTATTCAGAAATGATGGTACGTGGGGGATTACGATCAACCATTGAGCCTGATTCAAGTGTAGTCTAAGCAGTCGAATATATTATATATATACTATGAACTGCAACATGCAAAGACTTAGCTTTGACAATTTTGGAAACTCAAAAAATATTGAATTGTAGACCCAGATTTTGTAGTCTGCTGTAGTTTTTGTTCCAATGATAGCTTTAGGAGTTAATTTTCTCCTATATGTTGAAAAAAGAAAGCCCGGGATGGTCATAGGTTTCATAGTTGAGTCATACCAATAGTTGCTTAAATTTATAAAATTTCTATTTTGATCATTCAATTCTAAAAGTTTTATATATATATATATATATATGGAAGGATTTATTTATATTATTGTAAAATTAAAATTGTTTTACACATTTTTATAATTTTTTATACGATTTATATTTGTTTATTTCGATCGTTTTATTTCATGTTTTATTTACATAGATCATGCACGTCTAGTTTCGAGTTTAAATATATATATTGAAAAGGACAGTATTCTCGATTGATATGATAGAGATATCGGATCGATTCGAAATTTTACGTGCACGACGAGTACAATTAATTGTTAAATCCAATGGTCGGTTTGTACAAATATATATCGTATAAAAAGTTATAAAAGTGTGTAAAATAACTTTAGTTTACATTAGTGTAAGTGGATCTTTCCTCTCTCTCTATATATATATAGGATTTTTATCCTGTACACCGACGGTGGAGTTTTCGTAACTTTTTATAAGATTTATATTTGTATAAACTGATTGTTCAATTTAACAATATAATCGTACTCGTCGTGCACGTAAAGTTTCGAATCGATCCATCCTTATTATATCGATCGAGAATACTGTATTTTTAATATATATTTAACGGTCGAAAGTTTTTTACGTCGGAACAAATAGTTAAACATTTTTAATTTACTTAAAACTCGACGTGCATGATTCACGTGAATAGAACACGAAATATGACGGTCGGATTAAAAAAATATAAATCGTATAAAAAATTACGAAAGTTTTTAACCGCGTTTGTGGAGTTAAAAAACTTCACCGTCGATGTACAGGATAATTATCTATATATATATATTATGAAAATAATTCCTTTTATAAAATGAGATCAAGATTACAAATTGAGTCCGACAAAAAATGTAGTCAAAACTTCTTGGGAACTCATACTACAATGAAATTTAGCAAGTTCATAAACAAACTTAGTAAGATCCCTGCTAGCATGGTTAAAAATAATCTTATTACAATCTAAAATGTGCTTCCAAATATCAATAATTAGACTACCCCACTCTCAACATGAATCTGTCTTCTTTCCAATCTCCTCTACAGTCATCTTAGAATCTGATTCCAAAATGATATCTTTGTAGTTCATCTCAATAACCAACTCAATCTCAATCAAAATAGCGCATGCCTCTGTTAGTAACGAGTCTCTGATCCCGTCAATTCTTGCGCAAACAGATGTCAGAACTCTCCCCCTTTCATCCCTCACTACCACCCCTAAGCATGCATCCTTATCATCATACTTGTAGTTATTAACGAGATAATTTACATTCTGGGTCACTTAACTTAGCATCAACTTTCATATAGGTTACAAAAGTTTAATTTCATCAAATTATATCACTGAACTTTTATTATTAATAAATTAGGTCACTTACGTTAATTTTGTTAAGTATTTCTAATGAAAAAGCAGACTTAACGTGAATTTTTTTTTTTTACTTAAAATATCAACAATGCATTATCTTGATGAGATGTAAAAAATATATGCATGTTAGGTTAGTTTTTCCGTTAAAATTACTCAACGGAATTAGCATAAATGATTTAATTTATTAATAAAAGTTCAATAATGTAATTTGATAAAATTAAATGTTTGTGACTTACATAAAAGTTGATGTTAAATTTAGTAACCCTGAATCTAAATTACTCTCATCAAAGTTATTATACTTTGAACATTCCTTAGTCATTGTCATTTAGAGGTGTTTATGCACTTAATTGAGTCTGGTTAATACATTCGAAACCTTCCCCAAAGTTCGGTTTGGGCCTGTTTCCAGTGGGAAGTTTGCAGATCTGATCGAATTGCTACCATTTACAAATTTTTCTTATGTAACAGGCTGGTTAATAACAGATCAGCTTTAAGGCTAAAGGCACATTGCTTTCTTTAGGGATTTTGTATATTGCAGCACCGCATGCATTATAGATTTAAATTACGGTTGTGGACGTATTTTCGGTCGTGTCACGTTTATTCCGGTTGCGGACGTAATGAATGCTATCGCAATTAATTACAACAAATATCAACAATAAAAGAAGTCGAAACCGTAAAATAATAATCATCGTCGCATTGCGACCGCTATTTACCATGCATATCTTGATGGCAAATCTTGGTGCAGATACTGCAACATCAAAATTGCTACCCTTCTCAAACATAATTTCAGAATGCACATTTCTTAACTTAAAAGCAGCAGTTCCATGTAACAAAAAGATCGGATGTTATAATTTTGGATATGATACGATTACACGATATGAACAAAACACGAAAAAAATAATTAAAATATGATACGACAATAAAAAGTAATACAAATATATGAACGTGTCAAAATAATTTTAATTCTACATAGGTGGAAATATGGATGGCAAGCAACGGGGCGGGCAAATTTCATATCCTCCCCGCTCTGCCTTTGAAATATCTCACCTCGCTCTTTTATCTTCCGTCTCAAATGTTGAAATATAATTATCATTCCATCTCCATAGATGTTTATTACATCCATAAAAGTTCGTTTTGACTGCTCCATCTTATTTTTATTAATTTTTAATTTTTTTAAATAATAGTATTATTATTTAATTATGAACATCGTTTTTAAAATAAATTATAAATAAAAAATTATTTAACTCATTTAAGGAAGATTAATTATTACAAATTTTATTTTTACATATAATATATGTATAATAGTATATATAAAAAAATATATAAAAATATAAAATGGTAAATTTATAGGTGGATAGAAAGGAGCAAGTATTTATCAAAATTACCCATCTCACCTTTTAAACAAAAAAAAATCCGCCCCACTCCACTTCGCTTCCAATTTTTAAAAGAAATCCACCCTATTAAGGCGAATCGATGTGGAATCCATAAAACGGATCAGATTTTATCATCCCGAGATAAAATTTTAATAAAAAATAATTTATTTTATTTATTTTAAAAGATGGATATTCAAATTTAGCTCTTAAGTAAGAAGATATTATCCATAATTAAGTGGTTAAACATGTATATTATCAGCATATTTCTTATTACTATTTTTTGAATATAATCATAATCAAACAAATTGGATTGAACCCAAAATGGAATAACCAAGCAAGACATAATATACAATGATGTGTAGTAATTCACTAATTCTCCTCTTTCTTTAACTTTATAAACTTCATATGTAAAATAGATGTTTGAATTCAAAATGTGCATACTCTTACTTTTAATAGAAAAAATTAATTGTATTAAAATCAAATCAATCAAATTTTAATTTTATGTAAACAAAAATGTTAAATTTTAATAACCTATAATTAAAAGTAATTTACTCTTACCCATAATCTCATCCATCATCTCAATATAAAAGTAGTGTTCTGAATCGAACTGTATTTAGTTGATACTTCTAAAAGTTTTTAAAATTTAGCTTGACTTGTTCATCCATTAAAATCAGTTAAATTTAAAATTATTTTTAAAATATTAAAAATATGTTATATTAAAATTTTAATATTTAAAATATATATAAATTTAAAATAAAATAATTATTTAACACTGAAATATGCTCGTCTCAAATCGAATCAAGTTCGAGCTTGGAATATCTTGTTCATAGTCCTGACTTTGGATCAAACCTAAAAAAATTGATGAGCTATTGACTTGTAATTTGTAAACAAGTCTAATTAATCTCAATATTTGAATTCCAAACAAGCAATTTAAAATCTCTAAATTTCAATTAAATCTGTTTAGGATAGAATTTTTGTAATCTTAATCGATTCGACCAGATTACTATTTAATCAATAAAATATTTTTATTTAGTTTAATTATATATTTTTAATATTATAATATATTTTAAATAATAAAATATACTTTCGAGTTTGATGATCTAACTCAAATCATGTTTGAATAAACAAATTTTTTTTTTCTATTCAAACCTAATCCTATCTAACTCGATTTATGAACACTTCTAATTTCAATTAATAAAATTTCATTTTCGAAAACCATGTCAAAACAAGTTTCTCATCTTAATCTTCTTAAAAAAGGCATATCAAGATTAGACACAAGTATAGTCATTAATATTATCCATATAACATGTATAGACAAGTAGGTTTGTTTTGGGTAGGAACAAAGGAGCAAAAAGTTATGTCATGTTAGGTGAGGGACAAAATTGCATATATATAAAATGATTGTGACATTTCTGCAAAAAATATTGACTCGACCTCTTTAGAGCTACAAATTGGAAGATGACATGGATGGAATATTTTGAGCTGTCTATTTCTCTTATCCGTGTGATTATTGTTTCTTTGTCCACGTGGCATTAAAAGAGAGTTTCAACTTTCAAGGCATTTATGTATATTTAATAATAAATTTTATATTTACATTTATATAATTAACCAAAAAATAAAATAAAACACCAGGCATATCATGCATGCAAGAATAATGAAAGCATTTATTGAAGTAATCAAGGTTTTGGCGTATAGTAAACTATTATATGAGTGGATAACAAATTAAATTAAAATATTATTTAATTTATTTTTCCGGATTGGATAATGAGGATTTGGATATGAATTTTTAAATATCTATTATCTGAATTCGTTTTGATTTTGGTTTGAATAGTATAGGATAGAGGGCATCATTAAGGTAAACGATTTTTTAACCTTGATGGATTTCGCAATCGACCATTTGATAGCTCTATTCCTGAATATACAGAACTAATAGGGCTTCGATGAGCCCTAGATGTAAAGGGGTTAAAATAACTCTATGTTTATGTTTGGAAACATGAATTTGAAAATTTGAATTTTGATTTCATTTGCTATATAAATTGTGAGAATGAAATGCATATATTATGTATAAATTAGTTGAGATTCAATATGATTATATATTTGGAAGGTATAAAAACATGAATTTCAAATTCACAAATAACTATAGGTATTTCAAATTCACAAATAAATAAGCATCCAACAAATTCATAGATTTGAAAAATGATCATTAATGTTATATTTATATGTGTTTTATTACACATTATACTATTTTTGAAATTCAAATCCATCTTTTAAAATTCAAGTCTCCAAATGCAACCCTAAGCAATTAGAAGAGCGTGGAATTTGACCTCCCTCAAATGGATGGATTTGGAAATGATTGTGGAATCCGAGCAGAGAGAACCCGGGACGGGCAGGAAGATACGCTAGGTGGAGTAGTCGCTCTGGAGCAGTTTCTTCGACTAGATCAATGCATGTATGAATCCTAAAAAAATCTCGAAAATCTAGTCTAGAAAAAACTCGGATTTGATTGGGTTAACCTTTTGGTAGAAAAGGCGATCAAAAAAAGAAATGCCTTACCAATGAATAGATTAGTCTACTAACGTAAACAATATCTTTCTTCATATACGCCGGTTTGATATCTGAAACTATAGATATGACACAAAACAAAAAGATATTCTCATGGTAAGAATAGGACAAGGTTCCAAACCTACCTCAGTCCCAAAGAGGGCGCAAGCTAGGGATATTACTTATATAAAAGAGACTTCATCCTTGTCACAACTTAAAATTCTTAAAATACTCCGCTAGTCTTGAGCTTGGTAAATAACGTCGTAGAAAATTCAATTTTTTTTTTGTCATTATCTTAATCCATTTTATTTTTACGGATAATAGATTTGGATATTCGAATCCCATATTCATTTACATATTTTATTTTTATTTTAAAAAAAATAATAATAAATTTGAATATTTAATAGATTCAGATATTTGACAAATATTACTCTTTAAATCATATACAAATTCAAATAAAAATATTCTAATAAATAAATAAATAATAAACTAATTTAAATTTTAGATAAATTAAATGAATTTAAATTCATATATTTAAAAAATTACATATATTTGATTTATTGTGATTCTTAAATGTCTGTCTTTTTTCTCTTTGTTGTAACCCAAAAAAAGAAAAACATTATCCGTCCATCACCCCATTATTATACATAGATAATGACATATTTTGGAAATGTTAAAAGAAATAAACAAGTGGTGTGGACCGCTTACAAATGGTTGGTGATTGTCACACCAACTGTCTGCTTTTTTATGGTACCAAAATTTTGTGTGCAATTTCATGCTCTCATGAATCTTGACATGCATGTAAAAAAAAAATTCAAATTAACACTGCTAATTAAGTATATTAAAATCTTGGTAAATAAATATTCGATAATATAATAATTTTAATTAATTAATAAAATTTTGTATTTTTAACTCGTACCAATATATTAAAATAATAATTTTTTAGGGTCAACAAATATATAAATTAATATTTTTTTTAAAAAATAAACAAAATATATAAAAATTCGTATAATACTATAAGAAAATTTTCACTTAATAACTTTTACTTTCTCATTTAAACTCTTTATCAAAATATGCATTTAAAGTTATTTTTTTTTCTTTGTACCTAAATCAAACTGAATCTCATTCTTATTTTTTTGCAATGCACGGTAGCAAGTAGTTTTCTATGTAAATATTAATTTTTGATCATATCTAGTGTTTTTCATTTATAAGTAATTCATGTATCTTAGTAAAAATAAATAACAAAGTATAAATTAATAAATACTCGTTTATCAATAAATGAATTAATTATTCATTTACCGATAGTTAAATAACTTTTTTAAAATAATATTTTTTAATCTCAATCGTATTATTTTACAAGGGTTTTAGGGGTGATAATTTGCAATTCTCATTTTTAAATCTTATAAAACTTTTTTATTTTTGAATTTAACATGTGAATTATTGTGGGCATGTGTCATTTATTTTTTTATTTTTTTTAAATATATCGTAAAAAATATGTGTTATTTCATTAATTCTGTTTGTGAAATCTAAAAATTTCATTGACAGTAAATAGGATAATTTTTCTATATATAAAGCAAAAATAATTAAAAATTTAAAATTACAAAGTTTAAATAACCAAATGCTAATAATATCTAGATTATGGAAGGTCAAAATGCATATGTAGTTGTGTCTAGACCTGTTTATGGATCGGGTAGGGTCGCGACACGAAAATTTTCTATTTCTTTTACCCATGCTCGATCCTGAGCGGGCTTGGGCCGACCCAATTTACTATTTAAATAATAATAATAAATTTAAAAATTATTTTTATATTAATATATAAAATATTTTTATAATTAAATTTAAATAATTTATTTTTATTAGTTAAACAATGATTCGGACCAGGTCGGTCTGAACCAAAAAAACTCTGTCCAGATCCGATTCAATACGAATTGGGCTTGTCGAACTGAACGAATTATCCGATTCTTGAGCACGACTAGTTATGTCCATATCACTAAGATATGGCCATGACTATATCTTTACTAATGATTCAAATTGCATTGAAATTAAACTAAAACGAGTCTATAGGATTTTTTTTTTAATTTGAAATTTGAAGTAGTGATAAATTATCTAACTATAATATAAAATCAATTACACAATTTGATATGGTAATTATCTAACTATAATATAAAATCAATTACACAATTTGATATGGTAATAACATGTGCTGTTTTTTTTTTTTTTTTAGATCAATAACACAATTTGATATGGTAATGACATGTGCCCTTTTTTTAAGAAAGAAAATAAAGGCTATAATATAAAATCAACTACACAATTTGATATGATAATAACATGTGTCCTTTTTTAAAAAAAAAAGAAAATAAAAAAATTTAGGGAAATGAAAGAGAAAGAAAAGAAAAAGAAAAAAAATTTATATGTTTGTATTCGTTATTTTTTAGTTTGTTTAAAGTATTATAAATTTATATAAATTTTTATATGTTAATAAAAAATTTTATGTATATTTTAACACGTTCGTGTAATCGTATAGTGTTCATGTTATTTTTCGTGTTGTGTTTTAATTATTTTTCTTATTCTGTGTTTGTGTCGTGTCCCAATTCATTTCATATTTTGCAGAGTTTGTCATTGTGATTCAATTTAAAGGAAAAATTGTGTGTTCGTGTCATGTCTCAATTCATGACATATTTTGCATAATTTGTCATAGTGGTTCAATTTAGAGAAAAAATTATGTGTTCATGATGTGTTCGTGTTATTTTTTGTGTGTTCAAAGTATTATTAATTTATATAAATTTTTAAACGTTAATAATTTATTTTATATAGATTTTGACACGTTCGTGTATTCGTATCATGTTCATGTTATTTTTTTGTGTCATGTCGTGTTTTAATTATTTTTTTCATGTTGTGTTTGTGTTGTATCTCAATTCATTCCATATTTTGTTCATGTTATTTTTTTGTTTATTTAAAGTATTATAAATTTATATAAATTTTTACACGTTAATAATTTATTTTATTTATATTTTGACACGTTCGTGTATTCGCGTTGTGTTTTAATTATTTTTTCTATGTTATGTTCGTGCTCTGTCTCAATTAATTTCATATTTTGCATAGTTTGTCATTATGATTCAATTTAGAGAAAAATTTGTGTGCTCGTGTCGTGTCTCAATTCATGACATATTTTGCTTAATTTGTCATAATAATTCAATTTAAAAAAAAAAAATTGTGTGTTCGTGATATGTTCGTGTTATTTTTTGGTATGTTCAAAGTATTATAAATTTTTCTACGTTAATAATTCGTTTTATATAGATTTTGACACGTTCGTGTATTCGCGTCGTGTTCATATTATTTTTCGTGTCATGTCATGTTTTAATTATTTTTTCATGTTTTGTTTGTGTTGTGTCTCAATTCATCTCATATTTTGCATAATTTATCATAATGGTTCAATTTTAACTCTAAATTTATTTAATTAATATATTAAAACATAAAAATTATTTAGATAAATTATAATTATTTAATATGATTCAATTTAAATTTATTTATGATTATTAATTTAATTAAAAACTTATAAATATTAAAAAAAATTCCCAATGAAGCGGGAAATTTTTTTTAGTCTAATATAGAACTAATTATAGGTGGTAATTGGGTGTGATGGGTCGAAATATTTCAGGTAAAATTTATTTTAAAGCATTTTGAATTCAAATTATTTATTTTTAAAGTGAAATTAATTTAAATTTGAATAGTTTCAGATTAATCTTTTGGGTATCTTAAAATCGGATTATTTTGATTTTGGATTAAATATTTTAGATATTTTTTTCCAAGGTTTTGGATTTCAGTCGTTGATATATATATTTTTAAATCTAGTTGAGTTCAATTTAAATTCGATCAAATTGAGTAAATTTTACAGGTTCAAATTAACTTTACATGCTTTATAATCAAATAAAATGTTACAAAAGATAAGTGCTTCTCAAACTTTTTTATGGTTAAAAATATAAAATAAAATAGATTACATATATATTTTTTTAAAATGATAAATTTTTATATTTTTATTTTATTTACATAAAATTTTAATTTATTTTCAAATAAACCGTTGCTCCAAACCAAAAGTTGACTGAAATAGACTTCAATCCGTTTTTTTTTTTAAGCTAAAAATTTTCATTTGTCTTAAATATTAATAGCATCATGCATGATAGTTTGATGAAGAGATTCAGGATAGTCCTCCATCCAATACAAATTTTTTGTGATCACAAAACATTGTCTCGTCAACATGTGTGTAGCCTCGTTTCTTTGCCTCCTGATGTGTAAGACATGATATTCTTCGAACTCTTGCTCGTACCACAGACTTCACTCCGTTGGAATAATGATTTACGTGGATATAAATTGAAAGTTAAAGTTTTATTTGAATATAATAAAACTAAAAATTTATTTAAAAAATACAAAATTTAAGTTTTTTTTATTTTAACTTAAAATTAAATTTGATAATATTGGACACGACATGATCACACGAAACGAAAAAAATAACTAAAAAAATAACACGATAAGAAAAAAATACAGATACGACATGAATACACGAATGTGTCAAAGATACGACAGAAAAATAAACACGGACACAACACGAATGAATCAAAATCTATATAACACAAATTACTAACACGTCAAAATTTATTTTAATATAAAATATCTTAAATACTATTATGACATAAAAAAACATATAAATATAATATAAATATACGAATTATTAGATCTATCTAAAACAATGTTTCCTCCTAAAAGTTATAATGAGAGACAATTAAGACAAGATTGTGATAATGAAACCAAGTTATCTAATCTCTAATCTGAACAATAAAAGCATTTGATAAATCGAATGGACCCCATAAAAAGAGCCAGTATTTTACAGAAATCAAACACGTGGAGGCACCGCTACACCGTGTTTCACGTTTATCATTTCAACAGTGTCGTGTCGTCACGCGCCATCGAAGTTGCGTCAAAAGAACCCACACATTTTCTAACATAGGGACATCACTCGAAAATAATGCGCGTGATTCAAGAATACCAAGTCACCCACTTCAACTGTTTTTATTATTAATGAAGAATCTAGTTAACAGGTGTTTATAGATATTATTTAATTATTATTTTCATAATTATTTTTATATTTAATATATTTTTTACTAAATTTAAAAAAAATAATGCATTTATTATATTTTTTTTCTACAAATATACTTAAGCACGGGTTAATATTTTTTATTAATTAATATTATAAGATTTGGTTAACGTATGTGTATAGACACTAACTAAAGATTATTTTTGCATTTTGCTAATTGAGTATTCTTAGTACATACTTTAAGGTTAATTAATATATTATTTATAGTAATAATATTATATTAAATGCAATAATTAATAATTTTATTCATCATTTTTAATGCTCTAAATAAATACATCATATATATAAATATAATATAATAGGGTACATGCTTACTTGTCAAGCATTGCTGACATGAAAGCTTACGTGGATATCTTCTCTTGATGACACATAAAATAAATTTAAATAAGATTATATCTTATTTATCTCCTACTTACCCTCATCAAATTTCAAAATTTAAAAATAAAATCTAATATTATTAATTTTTTAGATTATATTTTTTTAAGTAATTCTTTTTTACAACAAAATTTATTTTTAAATCTAAATGATTATAAAATTATAAAATTGCAACTGACAAGTTTTTTTTTTTTAAAAAAAATTAGGTGTAAAGATTTTTAAAATTTCACCAAAAAGTATTGGGAGGAACTTTTTAAAAAATAAATATAAATGCTTTAATTTTATTTATTATTTAAAAAAATTAAATCTTAAAAAATATAAGATTAAATGTTCAATTTAGTTCTTGAATTTTAAGGTTGCTCAAATTAATTAAGGTTTGATTTATCAATTATAACAATTAAGGATCTTATTTTTAAAAAATTATGTAAAAAATAATTTTAACATATGTAAAAAATAAATTAAAATTAATATAATATAAAGATATAATTCAAACATATTCATAAAATTAAAATTGCGTATAATTTTTAATTATGAATATATAATCATAGGTTATTTTAATATTATAATAATTTTATTATATTAATAACATTAATATATATTATTAATATATAAGTTAAAATCTTATATATTTTATATATATATATATATTTAAATAAATAAATTTAATTCGTGCATCGCACGAGTAAGTTATTATATATAATATCCCGTTAATAAAATTTTTATAATTATATATTATAAAATAATAATAATAATAAATATTATAAAATAATATTGAAGCTAAAACAGTGACAAAAGCGAGTAAAATTATTGTATCTACTCGAGAGATTACGTCTTACATTATGTTATGTCCGACATTAAATAGCAAACTCAACATTTTGTTGCATGCAATGATCCATATCTTCTCTAATTACCAATAATTTTTGCTCTACCTCTTTCCCGAACATTCTTTTCTTAATTCAAATAGAAAACGTTTCGTAAAACACAGCCATTATTACGTTTCAAAATTGTCTTTAAATATTTTCCTCCCATACTCGTCTCACTGTCTCAACTCATCATCCTTCTTTCCTTATTTTCACTTTTCCATCTTTTTCCTTCTCAGACCACTTGAGGCAAAAAAAGGAAAAGATTTCTTCAAATCCCCAATATTTCTCTGGGAAAATCAAATTGGATTCATATTATTTTCAGTGACGAGAGTTAAGCTTTCCTTAAGATTCAAGTTTTTGGGTTTTAAATCCATGTTCTGTTTCGTTGGTTAATCATTTCCTTTTTGAGTTTTGACTACAACTCAAGAAAAAAGTTTTTGTTTTTATTTCTGGGTATAAGGGGAATTCTTGATCCTTGAAGACTCAATTCTCTTTTCTTTATAATCTTGATTTCTTCATTGTTGGGTTAGATTGTGAATTAGCTGAAAACCAAATTGAGAAAGTAAAGTGTTGATAATTTGAGTGTTTTTTTTTTTATTCTTTTGTTTGGTGGGGTTGAATTTTAGTTAATTACTAAAAGAGTAAAGAGAGAAAGGGAGAAATGACGCTAGAGTCGTTGCCAGGGAGTTCAGGGTATCTGGATTTGTTTCCAGAAAGAAGAATGTCATATTTCAGTAATCCTTATGTTTTAGGACTTACTGTCATTGCTGGTATTGGTGGCTTGCTCTTTGGCTATGACACAGGTATCAAAATCCCTTTCTTCCCTTTTTTTTAGTAATTTTTTCTTCTTGCAATTTGCTTTGGTTCATCTGGAATTCATGCATTTAAATTGGGGTCGCGTATGCTATCGGTAAATATCACAGTGGAAAGAGTCAAAATCGCAAAATAGTGACTGTATTATCGCTTAAAGACCGCTATTTAAATGCCTTTAGATGATAAGGTTTTGATGTATTAGTAGATGAAACTAAGTTTTGTTTGAATGTCTGGATCGTAGCAGCAGAATTGGACTGATCTAAGGCATTGGAGATCTTATGAAACAGGAAAGAAAATCAAGTAATTTGTATAAAAAGAAAAAATTGGTCTCAAATTTGGAATTTAAAGAAAGAAATACTATTAATTTAACATGATTACATAATAGAATTTCATTGAGTTGCTCAATTTTTGTTTCTTTAACAAAAATTGGTACTTCGGCCCCTTTTAAGTACTAAAAAGCTATGTTTTCATTTGGTTAAAGTATTCGTGTCGGATACGTGTGTGAGACACATATTTGGACATGGTTATGATCCTCCAAATATATGTAAAAACTTACCAAAAAATTGAATATATCCGTCTTAGACATATATACGTATCCAACACTTACCCGAGTCCGGTAACATAGCTGAAAAGTAAACCATTACCTTTCCATGGACTCCGGAATCTCACTTGGGTATGCGTGCGTGTGTGTGATATCTTCCTTCGATTTGGTAAAACAAAACTGTTAGTTAGGCTTAAGGCTTCTGCATTATGTTATCCGCATTTCTTTTAGCAGTATCACAAATTTAACTGAATAAAAAAGGAAGACATGCTTTTCTTCAATTCTTCTTTTGTTTATTTTCCCCCCTTTATTTTGCAGTTTTTTTTTTTCCTCACAAAATGTTCTCATTTGGAATTGGTAACTGCAGGTGTAATATCAGGGGCCCTTCTTTACATAAAAGATGACTTTGAGGTGGTCAATCAGAGTAGTTTCCTGCAGGTACCAGCTTTTAAAGGTGTTCTGAAATGCTAAACTTTTTTTTGCTTCCAGAAAGAACATGAAAAGATGGAATTGATGAAAATCTTGTCTTTTTTTTTTTGGGTGTGTGTGATTGAGCGGAAGAGGACGAGGACTAAAAAGGAAACACTAAATTATAGTGGGAAATTGTGTTAATGATGGAAGCATTGTAAGCAGAGCACGAAAGGCTACTTCCCCTAGATCTTGTGCGTGCATGGGGCATGCTTTTAATTGATTGGAATGGGAGATTGTGGTGCTTGGTAAAAGCAGGCAAATCTTGTGTTTGCAAAAGGCTAGGGCTAAGAAAAAAACCGAAAATCGATTCGAACTGTAGTGTTTGGTTCGGTTTTGATTCGGTTTTTATAGAATTCGTTTTGGGTAATAATTAGTTTTATTCAGTTCGGTTTGGTTTTCGATTCATAAGTTAAAAAACGACAAATTTTCGAACCGAACCGAATTCTATTTTTTAGTTTGTTTTTTAATAACTTTTTATTTTTTATAATATAAAAATAAATATTTTTTTCTAAATTAGTGAAAAAAACTTTAAAATACTATAAAAAAAGATAATCTTTTAAAATTTTAAAAAACAATGAACTGAACCGATCCAAATCGATGGAATTCAGTTTGATTTTTGATACTATTTGGTTCGATTTTGGTTCGGTTTTTAAAAAACCAGAATACTGCATATCACTTGGGGGGTTTGGAGGGCTTTGAGTTCCCTTCTTTCATCAAATAGTCATCTTGTGCAACTCATAATATTAGTTAACATGAAAATCATTTTTTGCTAATTTGTGAATCTTTCCCTGTTTTAGAAACATCCTGAAATCTTTTAGCTTTTCAGGAAACAATTGTGAGCATGGCATTGGTTGGTGCAATCATTGGAGCTGCATCTGGGGGTTGGATTAATGATGCTTATGGCCGTAAGAAGGCTACTCTTCTCGCAGATTTTGTCTTCATTGCTGGAGCAATTGTAATGGCTATTGCACCCGATCCATATGTGCTGATATTGGGACGACTTTTAGTTGGCCTTGGTGTGGGAATAGCATCAGTAACTGCTCCTGTATACATTGCTGAAGCATCACCTTCAGAAGTAAGGGGTGGGCTAGTGAGTACAAATGTGCTTATGATAACTGGTGGACAGTTTCTTTCCTACCTTGTAAATCTTGCTTTTACAGAGGTCAGCTCTCTTCCTTTTACTGCATTCTCTTTCGTCCTCTTCAAGTGATATATATATATATATATATATATATATACACACTATGTTACTCGGACTCGGGTGTAAGTGTCGGATATAGGTATGTGTCACACAGGTATGTTTAGTTTTTTTTTTTTTTTTTTTTTTTTTAAAGTTTTTCTATGTATTTGGTGGGTTTTTGAAGAGTCGTATCTCTATACCCATGTCCGAATATACGTCAAACACAAGTGTCGGACACGGGTATTTCAAGAAAAATGAAAAATCAGAACAACATAGTGTGTATATATAGATATATATATATATTGGTTACAGATACTATTGATATTTAAAAAGTAGGATTTCCATATCTTTCTTTTCTGTTATTTACTTCGTAATCTTATGTGGGAAAACTATGTTACTAGGACTATTGATATTTGGTTTTATAAAACAAATGAACGAGTATCTTAACTTAGAATAAATTGTATTTTAAATGATGAGTTGAAATACATGGTGAGATCTTATGTTGCTTTGACTTTTCAATTTTTTTGAAGTATTCGTGTCCGACACCCATATCCGACGCATATTCGGATATGGGTATGGGGATATGACCCTTCAAATACATGGAAAAACTTTAAAAAAAATTGAACATACCCGTATCCGACACTCACATCCGAGTCCAAATAACATAGGTGAGATCTGCTTTACACAACTAGCCGGGATCTTATCTTGCACTGTTTAAACTTGGATATGTGAGTTTTGAGGTCTTAATGTTCTTAGAGGTAAAAGAAGCATGAACGGGTGAAAATTGGATCTGAGCTGATTTTTGTTATCTGGGCATTTGTGCATCGTAGGACTTCCTTCATGCACTCCAAAATGTTTTCAAGTACCTCTGCGCTATGTTATTCCGACTCTTTATCTTTTTTGAAGTACTCGTGTCCGACGCATATCCAGACATGGGTATGAGAATATAATCTTCCAAGGATTCTTCAAATACATTTAAAAACTTAGAAAAATTGAATATACCCGTATCCGACACTCACATCCGAGCCCGAGAAACATAGCCTCTACTAGCTGTCTAAAACGTTGTTGCCTGAACAGGTTCGAGGAACTTGGAGATGGATGCTCGGAGTTTCAGCTGTGCCAGCTATCATTCAGTTCTTCCTTATGCTATGTTTGCCCGAGTCTCCACGATGGCTTTTCATGAAGGTACATTTATTACTTCAAAGATATTTCTGTTACTGCTGAAAATTAGGGATTTCCAGCTGGAAACCCAATGCTGGAAATCAGGTGTTACTGCTGAAAATTAGGGATTTCCAGCTGGAAACCCAATGCTGGAAATCAGGGATTTCCAGCTGGAAACCCAATACTGGAAATCAGGGATTTCCAGCTGGAAACCCAAGGCTGGAAATCAGGGATTTCCAGAAATCCCAAGGCTGGAAATCAGGGATTTCCAGCTTGACATTAGCTGTAAATTAGGGTGTCAAATTCCTATCTTCATGTATAAATACCTTGTAATAGACTAGTTCTAGGACATGAAAAATAAAACCTCTCTTCATGATATCAGAACTCTCTGGGCATTTTCTGTTTCTGTTTCAGATCTCTTGGTCTAATTTCTGTTTTTGTTTTAGTTCTAACATGGTATCAGAGCAGGTTTGATTTTTTTTTCTTGGTTTAGTTTCAGTCAGTGAGCATATTTTTTTTCTCTTGGGATTCAGTTTTTCTTGGGTAATTTTTTTTCTTGGGTTTCAGTTCTTCTTGGGTTTCAGTTTCGGTCAGTGGGTAAATTTTTTCCTTGGGTTTCTGTCGACATCAACAGTGGGTGTTGATTCGATTTCGTGGCTATTTTTTCTTGGGTATTTTTCTAGTGGTGTTTTATTACACTTTTCTGGTGGGATATTTTTTTCTGCATCTTGGTTGCATCATGTCATCGGATAAGTTGGAATCGTTTCCTATTAGGTTTACTGGCAAAAATTATTCTGCCTGGGAGTTTCAATTTCGATTATTTGTGAAAGGAAGAGAATTGTGGGGTCACACTGATGGGAGTGCTCCCGCACCTCTAGATGTGGACGCTTTGTCTAAGTGGGAAATTAAGGATGCTAGGGTTATGACTTGGATCCTTAGCTCGGTTGAGCCTCATCTTGTTCTCAACCTGAAACCTTATAAAACCGCTGCTACTATGTGGCATTATCTCAACACAGTTTACAATCAAGACAACTCCGCTAGGAGATTTCAACTGGAATATGAGCTGGCTAATTTCACACAGGGAAGTCTCTCAATTGAGGAATATTTTTCTGGTTTTCAAACCCTTTGGGCTGATTATTCGGATATTGTTTATGCTAATGTTCCTGCTGCAGCTCTCTCTGCTGTCCAGGCCGTGCATGCAACTAGCAAGCGCGATCAATTTTTGATGAAGCTACGCCCTGATTTTGAAATTGCTCGGTCTAATCTGATGAATCGTCATCCTGTACCATCTCTGGATGCCTGTTTGGGTGAACTTCTTCGAGAGGAGCAGCGTTTGATAACTCAGGCTGCCATGGAACATCAGGCTAATGTTAGTACACCTGTCTCTATGGCTTATGCAGCACAAGGAAGGAATAAAGGTAGAGATATGCGTGTTGTCCAGTGCTTTAGTTGTAAAGCTTTTGGTCATATTGCTCGGAATTGTCCCAAGAAGTTCTGTAACTACTGTAAGAAACAGGGTCATATCATCTTTGCTTGTCCCATTCGACCTGAACGGAAGCCGGGTACTGCCTATCATTGTTCTACTGCATTGCCTGCTGCCTCGCCGGTTGTTCCTATTCCTTCTTCCACAGCCTTAGCCAACCCGAACACACTCACTCCTGAAATGGTACAACAGATGATCATTTCTGCCTTTTCTACTTTTGGACTCTCAGGTAATCATAAAGTTTCTTCTAAACCATGGTATTTTGACTCTGGTGCCTCTAACCATATGACCAATACTATTGTCCCTCTTTCCAATGTCAAAAATTACGATGGAAATCTGACAATTAACACCGCTGATGGCAGTTCTCTGCCTATCAGTGCTGTTGGTGATCTTTCCTCTTCCTTAACTGATGTTTTTGTGTCTCCTGCCCTCTCCACAAATCTTATTTCTGTTGGTCAATTGGTTGATAATAATTGTAATGTACATTTCTCTCGTTCTGGTTGTGTTGTGCAGGATCAAGTGTCAGGGAAGATGATCGCGAAGGGGCCTAAAGTGGGCCGACTCTTTCCTCTTCATGTTTCTCCTTCCACTATTATCCCTAGTTCTCCTTTACTTTCATTTGCATGTAATGTTGTTGGTTCTAGAAATAATCTGTGGCATAGACGTCTAGGTCACCCCAACTCTGATGTACTTCGTACTTTGTCACATTCAGGTTTATTGGGAAATAAAGCATGTTCTTCTCTTGATCTCTCTTTTGATTGTCCATCATGCAAACTTGGGAAAAGTAAAGTTCTACCCTTTCCTCATCATGCATCTCGTGCATCCCAATGTTTTGATGTTATTCATAGTGATGTTTGGGGAATTGCACCTATTGTTTCTCATGCGCATTACAAGTATTTTGTTACCTTCATTGATGATTTTAGTCGGTTTACTTGGGTTTACTTCCTTCGGGCTAAGGCCGAAGTTTTTTTAGTCTTTAAGCGCTTTCTTGCACTCCTTGAAACTCAATTTTCTACCAGCATCAAAGTACTACGCTCTGATTCGGGCGGTGAATACATGTCTAATGAGTTTCAGGATTTTCTTCAAACCAAAGGGATCTTATCTCAGCGTTCTTGTCCTTCGACACCACAACAAAACGGTGTTGCTGAGAGAAAAAATCGACACCTTCTTGATGTGGTAAGAACTATTTTACTTGAATCATCTGTTCCTCCTCGTTTTTGGTGTGAAGCACTTTCTACTGCTGTTCATTTGATCAATCGCTTACCCTCTCCTACGTTAAAACATGTTTCTCCTTTCTTTAAGTTGTTTGGTCATTCTCCTTCCTATTCTGAACTACGTACCTTTGGTTGTGTTTGTTTTGTGCATCTCTCTACTCATGAACGTCATAAACTTACTGCTTAGTCTGTTAAGTCTGTTTTTCTTGGTTATGCTATCTCTCAAAAGGGATATGTTTGTTATGATCCTCAGGCTCGTCGTATAAGAGTTTCTAGGAATGTGATTTTCTTTGAACATCAATATTTTTTTCCATCTCATATTGAGCTGCCATCTGCATCTTTATCCCTTCTGCCTAGTTTTTCTGATTCCCCAACACTAGTAGAAAGGTTTAAACCTGGTTTTGTCTATGGACGACGGAGAAGACATGAGTCTGGTTCCACTTCCTCTGTGCCTCCTTCCGATCTTGCCTCGGCACCTGATCCTGCTCCTGCTTCCACCACTCTTCGTCGGTCTACTCGTCTTTCTCGACCCCCTGATCGGTATGGTTTCTTCTCTCCTGTTTCTCTTGTCACTACTTTATCTACTATTTCCATTCCCTCTTCCTACAAACAGGCCATGGAACATGAGTGTTGGCAAAATGCAATGCGAGTAGAACTTTAAGCACTTGAGGAGAATCACACTTGGGATATTGTTCCTTGTCCTCCTACAGTCAAACCTATTGGGAGTAAATGGGTTTTCTCTGTAAAACTTCTTTCTGATGGCTCTTTGGACAGGTACAAAGCTCGCCTTGTAGCTCTCGGTAACAAACAGGAATATGGGATTGATTATGAGGAGACATTTGCTCCTGTTGCCAAAATGACCACGGTTCGAACCATCTTAGCTGCTGCTGCTTCACAGTCATGGCAACTGCATCAAATGGATGTGAAGAATGCCTTCCTTCATGGTGATCTCCAGGAAGAGATTTACATGAAGCTTCCCTCTGGTATGACTACTTCTCCTCATGATGTCTGTAAGCTAAGGCGTTCTTTGTATGGGCTCAAGCAAGCACCCCGGGCTTGGTTTGAGAAGTTTCGCAGTACACTTATTTCCTTCAGTTTTACACAAAGTCAGTATGATTCTTCTCTCTTCTTCCATACGTCTGCATCGGGTATAGTCCTTCTCTTGATTTATGTGGATGATATTATTATTACTGGTACTGACGGCAATTTGATTACTAAGCTTCAGCAGATGTTACATGCCACTTTTCATATGAAAGATCTTGGCCAGCTTACATACTTCTTAGGATTAGAAGTCCATCATCGGGCCAATGGTATTTTTGTAAACCAGCACAAGTATATTCAAGATCTTATTACTTTAGCTGGTTTGGAGGACACTTTTTCTGTTGATACTCCTATGGAGGTAAATGTCAAATACAGGAAAGATGAAGGGAATATTCTCGATGATCCTACTCTCTATCGGAGCTTGGTTGGGAGTCTTATCTACTTGACCACTACGCGACCTGATATCTCCTATGCTGTTCATCAGGTCAGTCAGTTTATGTCTTCTCCTCGGCATCTACATCTTGCTGCAGTTCGACGCATTATTCGCTATCTTCGAGGTTCACCTACTCGTGGGTTGTTCTTCCCTACTGGCTCCTCTCTTCAACTTGTTGCCTATAGTGATGCTGATTGGGCTGGATGTCCAGATACACGTCGATCTACTACGGGATGGTGTATGTTTTTAGGTGATGCCTTAATTTCTTGGAGGTGTAAGAAACAAGATCGTGTTTCTAAATCATCTACTGAAGCCGAGTATCGTGCAATGTCTACTGCTTGTTCTGAAATTGTATGGTTACGTGGTCTTCTTGAAGAGCTTGGGTTTCCTCAGTTCTACTCCTCTACATGCTGATAACACTAGTGCTATTCAGATTGCCACCAATCCTGTTTTCCATGAACGCACCAAGCACATTGAAGTTGATTGTCATTCTATTCGAGATATCTTGGAAAATCGGGTGATATCTCTTCCTCACATCTCTTCTGATCTCCAAGTGGCTGATGTCTTCACCAAAGCTATGACTCGACAGCGACATCAATTTCTTGTTGGCAAATTGTTGCTGGTTGACTTACCAGCATCAATTTGAGGGGGGATGTTACTGCTGAAAATTAGGGATTTCCAGCTGGAAACCCAATGCTGGAAATCAGGTGTTACTGCTGAAAATTAGGGATTTCCAGCTGGAAACCCAATGCTGGAAATCAGGGATTTTCAGCTGGAAACCCAATGCTGGAAATCAGGGATTTCCAGCTGGAAACCCAAGGCTGGAAATCAAGGATTTCCAGAAATCCCAAGGCTGGAAATCAGGGATTTCCAGCTTGACATTAGCTGTAAATTAGGGTGTCAAATTCCTATCTTCATGTATAAATACCTTGTAATAGACTAGTTCTAGGACATGAAAAATAAAACCTCTCTTCATGATATCAGAACTCTCTGGGCATTTTCTGTTTCTGTTTCAGATCTCTTGGTCTAATTTCTGTTTTTGTTTTAGTTCTAACAATTTCTGTGTAAATTCCTTTTGGTTTTAACTGGTTCCTCCTTTTCCATTTATTCTTCTAATAAACCAACTATTCTTATTATATTATATTCAGAATGAGAAAGCTAAAGCCATAGCTGTGCTTTCTAATATTTATGACATTGCTCGATTAGAGGATGAAGTGGATCACCTTTCTGCTGCTCTAGAAGAAGAGCGTCAAAAAAAGAGAACTGTCAGATATTTGGATGTTTTTAAAACAAAAGAAATCAGACTTGCTTTTCTGGCTGGGGCTGGACTTCAGGTAAGAACCAATATTGCTACAACTCTTCATTTTTCTTGAAGTATCCACGTCCGACACCCGTGTCTGACACATAACCAGACATGGGTATGGGGATATGATTTTCCAAGAACCCTTCAAATACATGAAACTCTTGAAAAAAAAATTGAACATACCCGTGTCGGACACATATCTGTGTCCCGACATTCATACCCGAGTTCGAATAACATAGATAAGAACTATAACGTCAACAATTTAATAGAATATGTCATCTCTCAGACTGGTAGAAAATCATCTTGTTCTTAAAATGGTCATGTTCTAAGTTGTGATTTTTTTTAATTATTTTAAAAAATCAACTGGTAAATGAATCAATTTTTTTAGCCATTGTGTTGTCTAATTCAAGATGTGACTTGTGGCTTTTAGTGTCTTTTGATGCAAATTGTACTTGGAGTTAAATAAGAATATTCTATGTTACTCGGACTCGGGGTGTGAGTGTCTGACACGGGTATGTGTCCGACACATGTATTTTTATTTTTTCCCAAGATTTTCATGTATTTGGAGAGTGCTTGGAAGATCATATCCCCATAGTCATGTTGGATATGCGACGGATACGGATACTTCAAGAAAAATAAAAAGTCGGAGCAACATATATTACCTGTGAATAGTAAACTCTCTTAACTATGTTTAGTAGGAAGTGTGAGGACTGTATAATCATAATGACGTAGTAACTGTGATTATGCAGGCTTTTCAGCAGTTCACTGGCATCAATACAGTTATGTATTATAGCCCAACAATCGTCCAAATGGCTGGATTCAACTCCAATCAGCTAGCACTTCTCCTATCTCTCATTGTTGCCGCCATGAATGCAGCAGGAACTATTGTTGGCATTTACCTTATTGATCATGTCGGAAGGAAAAACCTGGCACTTTCGAGCTTATCAGGTGTCATTGCATCCCTTGTCATCCTTGCCGGGGCCTTCTTTGCACAAACGTCCGGTTCTTCAAACGGAATTTATGGATGGCTCGCGGTCATCGGATTAGCCCTTTACATTGCATTCTTCTCACCTGGAATGGGACCTGTTCCATGGACTGTGAACTCAGAGATATACCCTGAGCAATACCGAGGGATATGCGGAGGCATGTCCGCTACGGTGAATTGGATTTCGAATTTGATTGTCGCCCAGACTTTTCTTACGATTGCTGAAGCTGCGGGAACCGGATGTACGTTCTTGATTCTTGCCGGAATAGCTGTGCTCGCGGTTGTTTTTGTGATCGTGTTTGTGCCGGAGACCAAGGGACTGACATTTGTTGAAGTAGAACAAATTTGGAAGGAGAGGGCTTGGGGCAGCGGTTATAACTCCGAGAGCCTGCTTGAACAGGGAAACGAATCCTAGTTATCGTTTGAATCAAGCCCGGCTTGCGGTTCTATGAAGTTGGTAGCTTATCCTAGAGGCATTTGAAGGTATGTTCTCATCTTTCTACACATCTATGTGGAAAGATAAGTATAAGTTATGTTATTTAGACTTTTCATTTTCTTTAAAGTACTCGTGTCCGACACATATTAGGACATAGGTATGAAGATACGAACTCACCTATAGGTATTGTGAAATATTTAGATTATTTAGGGTTTTTTGCTCTTGTGGATGGGCATAGAGAGTCTTGTATGATGTAAAATTACATCATTGTCAAAGGGACATCTTTTATGTCGTCCCCAACCCAAGACAGGCTCTTTATATATGTACTTGCTTTCTCTTTTAAAGCTCTGTTGGAAGCAAAAATGACATTGGACTCATGAAAGATGCAGACTGCAATAAATATGGATTTAGCTGGTTTGATATATTTTACTTGTTAAGATTGAAATATGGAATGCTTTCGGACCCGGCCTGGGTTGGGCTTGGTTCCAAAAGCCAACTTTTTTTTTTTTTTTTGTGTTCTTTCTCCTTTGCTTATTTTGGTAGTAGGTATTCTATATTAAGGTTTTGCTATCGAAAGCCTTATAATTTTAGATAATTACAATTTTATACACAAAATGAGAAAATTTTCATATATATCACTTTAACAAATCAATTAAGGTAAAGAATATATAAATATTTTAAAAATAAATACATTTAAACTTACTCATGAGTTGAGTAGGATGAGTTGAGTCGGATTGTTATTTGGAATTTTTTTTTTGCTTGTCTAAGCTTATATTTTTGGATGGATTTGAATTTACTGTTCATTTTTAATATTTTTTAATAATTAAATTTAAATAAAAAATTATTATTTTTTATTTTATAAACAGTGATCTGAGTCGATCTAATTCGATTTTTGAACAGGTCTAGATACATCATACAATTACAATTTTAGACACAATGATAATTTTTATCCAATAAATGAGTTTTACAATTAAAAAACCCTCACATTCTTTGGGGAAAAAACAAAGAATCTCCAAGTTTTTCCGTTCTTACGGTGCAATCAAATAGTATCATGTATCCGATCTTTCTTTCACTAATGATCCAATTACAAATATCCTTTTAAGCTCGTGTTTGATACACTATCGGTGAAATTTTTTAATTCCATAAGTGAAATTAAAAATTTGTTAAATGTTTTACTTGTTTTTTCAATATATTTTGATTGATTAGATAATTTCTCTATCCTCTTAACCAAAAAAAAAAAAATCCTAAAAATTGTGGTCATGAATTATCTATCGTTATATTAAAATTCTAGATTATGTATAGAGGAAAATTGTTATCACTATGAAGATTACATCTTTAATCTTATTAATTTGCCTTCCAATTCATAAAATTCAAAAGTTAAAATGTCTCTTTAGATGCAAGGATGATTATATTTCTTTAAACCAAAGTTGATTTTCTAAACAGAATTTTTTTTTCTTCAAAAGAGGTTTTGATTTTCATTTCATTCACTGCAGAGCAGAGTTATCCAACTATACATTTATAACCAAAAAAATAAGCATGGATTGACCTACTCTGGGGTTTAGGTTAGGAATCCCGATAATCTTTTTGAACACGATAGAAAATACATGATAGAAAATACGACATGGACACGAATATGTTTAAAAACGACTAACATGACATGTTTATACACGTATCGTATTCTTGTTTAAACTTTTGACACATTTAATAATTTGTGTTGTCTTTATATTTACATGGCTAATACGGAAAAAAAATACGATACACAGTATACAGATTGTCAAGTCTAGGAATCATGGCTCCCTCACCCATAATTTTTTTTTAGTAACCAAAAAAAAGAAATCGCATAGTGGGGGTATCTGAACCTATGTTGCTCCGACTCTTCCTTTTTTTTTTGTAGTACCCATGTCTGACACTCATGTCCGACGCATATCCGGACATGAGTATGGGGATATGACCCTCTAAAAAACCCCCAAAATACATGAAAAAACTTGGAAAGAAATGAATGTATCCGCATCGGACATATACCTGTACCCATTACTCACACCTGAGTCCGAGTAAGATAGATCTGGACACCTTAGTTTGAAGAAACTTATTCATCTTTAACAACTGATGCTTCACTCAGTTTCGAAAATTTCTTAATACATACTACAAAATTCACAAGAAAGAACAAAAACCAACTATGTGGTTTTTTTTTTCTTTCTGAAACTTATGAACAATTCTGTCTTTGAAATTAACTTGTAAACAAAAACCTTTCAAAGCATTGTCACTACAGCATGATGAATAGGAATTTGTAGTCACAAAACTGACCTGATGATGTATGTATGCCATGGAGATTGGAGAACTTTGTCATAAGCTACTTCACTTCTTAAGCAGAAGCTGGAGTTCTTTCTATGGAAGAAGCCTTTGTTGGATATTGTTCCTTGAATCCCAACATCTTATTTAATGCACCAATATAAGCCTTGACACTGGATACAACAATATCCATTCCTGCCCCAGTTCCACTGGCACCAAAGGAGAAAAGATTTTATGCACTGAATTTTGGAGGTGGAAGTGTTTAAAATCTATGTTACTCAGATTCGCGTGTGAGTGTTAGATACACGTATGTGTCCGACACGGGTATGTTCAATTTTTTCTAAGTTTTTTCATGTATTACGAGGGTCCTTGGAAAGTCATACCCTCAAACCCATGTCTAAATATGCGTCGGACACGAGTCTCGAACATGGGTACTTCAAGAAAAATAAAAAGTAGGAGCAACATAATTTAAAATGGCAATGGAAACAAGAGCAAGAAGATTCCGTACCTAAATGTCCGATGAACGAGTTCACCGGTCAAAGCATGAGTAGATGTGTGACTTTTCTCTGCACGAATTAGAACGCGGGTGGTGGCTATAGCATCAATGCCTTCTGTAACGGCATTCATGGAGTACTCAAGAAGTGAAACTGGTTCCTGCAATTGAAGGAAAAATGTTTAAGTATTGATCCACAATCTCCAGCAAAAATATGTTCAGAAAAGTATTCTAACACAAGAGAAGGGTTGGGGAAGATAGAGTGCATTTGGGAAAACCAGAAAAAAAAAAAAAAAAAAAAAAAAAGGGCAAAATTATTGACTATTGTCATCGATACCATTCGTCTTTATAGCAGATACCCTCACCTATGTTACTCGGACTCGGGTGTGAATGTCGGACACGGGTATGTTCAATTTTTTCCAAAATTTCCATGTATTTGGAGGATTCTTGGAGGATCATATCCACATACCCATCTCCGGATATGCGTTGGATACAAGTGTTGGACACAGGTACTTCAAGAAAAATAAAGAGTCGGAGCGACATAGACCCTCACTACCCCATTATGGACAAAAACGACAACCATGGGAAAGTGTTCATCAAAAGAATGTGTACAAGTATTTTGACACAAGGCAGGAAGAGAAACGGCGTAGAACGAGAAGAATGAAAAATATCCACTTAGGGAAAGACTAAATTCTAATTCTAGTGCTCCAAAAGCTAACTGAAAATTTTAATAACTAAACAGTTTAGGGTTACAACCTATAAGCCCTAGTGATGAGCCACAATTCAAAATGAGAAAAACAAGGTTCTAAAAGCAGGCAACAAGACTTCATTTTTATGGCACAAGAAATGACAAATTAAACTTGGAGACAAAACACATATATTGACCAACCAAATAAATACAAGCCATGGCTCTGCTACTAAATTTAGGTAGAACAGGAAGAGAAGTAGGGAGTTAACAAGCAGGAGAAAGAGAGAAATATGTGGCAAAGGAGAAAAAAAAACAGAAAAACTAAGGGAAGAAAGGAAAAGAAATAAGTTCAACAAAATGGTGAAAAGACCAAACTGAAGTTCAACATTCTAACTGAAAATTATGAACTAAAGATTCCATAGTTACAGTTTATGTTACTCGGACTTAGGTGTGAGTGTCGGATACGGATATGTGTCCGACACGAATATGTTCAATTTTTTCTTAAGTTTTTTCATGTATTTGGAAGGTCCTTGGAGGGTCATATCCCTATATCCATGTCCGGATATGCATCGGACACGGGTACTTCAAAAAATATGAAGAGTCAGAACAACATAGGTTACAATCAATGAGATCCCATAAAGAAAGTAAATTCCAAAAATAACCTTAATTATATAAAATCCAGAATTCATAGACAAATGTTTAATACCCTAACAGTAAATCTTGCATAGTATCTTATCGACACCCAACAGAAAATTCTAGCAAACAAAGAAAACTACTAATTTCCTGTATTGAACCTTTGCAATGAGATCAACAGCTTTATAAGCTGAATCTACTGGTCCAGTTCCAACCGAGCAAGCAACATGTTCTCTCCCATCAGCATCAATGAGTTTAACTGTTGCAGTAGAAAGACCAAGAGTTCCACAAGTAACCTGCATGTTATGTTTTCCATTTAAATATTACTCATAAATTAAAATTTAATGCAAATCGGATGAAGAACAACATAGTAAAAAACACAGTTACCAGGATCGCTGCTACCCTAGAACTGCGATCCACTTGATAGGTCCCAGATTTTGGTTCTTTTGTGTCCTGGATCGCTTTAGTATGCGACCAGGAACACCAAAAACATAGACCGAAATTGATGGGTAAAATAGAAATACAGAGGCACGAAGAAGAAACAGTAAAGACTAAAGAGAGAAAAAGAAAGAGGGGATTTGATAGGATAAAGGAGATGACCAGTCAAATATAAATAAATAGAAAAAGAAAGGAAGTCTGCAAACTTCAAAGTTGGGGAGTAGACAGTGAAGCAAAAACAGTTGGGGGTTAAGGGGTAAGAAGGCATGACATAACTTTGAAATTAAAAATAAGCATGGTTTTTTCATTTTGACTAATGTGTTATTGAGGCTTTCATCAAGCCCATTAATTTGTAATTGGGGTTTAATCAGGCTCATTAATTTTTCTTTGGTTCACTTAAATGCAGATTCCCAATATTTCATTGGTAAGTAAATAAATTGGCTGGAACATCATTTGGCGAATAATTAGGAAACAAATTACTATAAAAATATACCATTATTATTTTCTCTCTTTAAAAGAAGAAAATTAAATACACAAAAGAAACCACTTTAAAAACAATGTATTTTCTTATAATCATGTATATTATTGATTATAAAATATCTATAAACTAGTAGGCTCTTATTAAAATACATTCATGTAACAAAAGACAAAGAACATATATATATGTGTATATATATATATATATATATATATATATATATATGTCTAGTTACCTGTAGATCATGAAGCTTCCAAACAATTTCTGGTTGAAAAACTTCATCCGAAACCAATGCTATTAGATCAGCGTCAGTGACTCTCTGGAAAACCAGTAAACAAAATAAGTATAGACCACATCATCTTCATAAACAAACAACAGAAATCATGCATTTATACCTGAGCTTCAGACAACAGTTACTTTTCCCTTTTAAGAATCAAGATAAAGTACAAAACAGCTAGAACTCAACCAAAATAAATTGAATTTCCACATACAAGAACTTAAAAACACCATGGAAGCCAGGCAACTAGAGATGCTATTTGATACAAGCATTCATAACCAACAAAAATCGTTACTTTACACTGTCATGTCATAATTACTATAAGATCTTGAAAATATATTTTCAATTACTTGGAATACAAACCCAGTAAAATTCCTCATTAACTATTAGGTAATCCATCATTGATAACCAGAACCCTTAAACTGGGGCTACCCCGAAAACCATGCAACATATAAACTGCCAGCAGCCATCCACCTTTCAGGCCTATTTCTTCATTTTCTAAGCCCACAGACCATTTCTCTGACCATCATCATCTCTTTTAAGCCTTAAATTACAAGGTTAACCATGTCATAACTCCATGGTGGATTTAAAAAGATAGGTGTTTTTTGTGTTAAAAATACTTTCAGCATCCAATTGGAGCTTATGGCTCCACTAATATGGTAAACAGTGAAAAGATAACACTACATTTACCAATAAAAACATTATCTATTTCCTGTCTCTGTATTTTATCTCAAAATTTTTTTCTGTTCTTATTTTCCATACAGATAAAGGAAAAACTTGTTTAGTTGCTGAAACTAGAAAACCAGGTTTTTTAAAATAACAGAGATAACAGAAATGGAGAACTTCCAAAATCTGTTGAAAAATGTTACCCATGATAATAATGCTGGTTTTCCAAGGGAAAACTAGACAAAATTGTACTCTAGGAACAATCTCACCTTATTTTCATTTTCTAAAAAAACATCACTGGAAAACAAGAAGTTTCCACAGTTGAAGACAGCTTAACTTCCAAATGCAACTCATTCAGTTGGAAATATTATAAACAGTTGATTGTACTATGATCTGAGGGGAAAGAGATCCAGGAAATCAGTAAAGAATCTTGTTCACCTTCTTTTGTTCAGCTACTTCTTTGAAGCGCCAGAATATGTTCCCAAGCTGAACATCATCAAGCTCATAACCAAGCTGAGGAAAACAGGAAGAACTAGGTGTTTAGATAAAGCAAAGAGAGGTAATTTCATCAATTTTAGACATGCCTAATAGCAGCATACCTCTTTCAGTCGGTCTCTCAAAGCATGACTTCCACTTTACCAGAGAATTGGAAAAGAAAAAGAATAAGAGAGAAGTCATAAGTTTTGTAACAACTGAATTTGTAGAAATAAAAAGTGAATAGGAAGATACCAACAACATGAATGTGATAAATATCATAGCAGAACTGCATAGATTTGAGTAGAAAGAACAGAAGATGGTATCGATCTAACTAAAGAAGTTGCTAAATTGGGGGGGGGGGGGGGGGGGGAAGAGAAGGGAATTCCCTGCTTGAGACATCTAAGCTTCCTCTTTCAGTTCACCCACAGGCTAGAATGCAAGACTCTTTCTGTTAATTTAAAATGTGTGAGCATACATGTTAAAAATCTCGCTCTGCCTCTTTATCTGTCCTAACATGTTGAACACCTCAAAATGGATTAGACATATGACCCTTCTAGTATAAGGAAAAACTTAGGAATAACTAAGAAGTACTCAACATGTAATCATGTCCAACATTCATATCCAACTCCAAGTAAGATAGCACCATGGAAGTTGATTCATGAAATTGGAGAAAGTTAAAAATTGGAGTGAATCTTTATGCTTCACAAATATTTCTGATAACTTGCCCAGCTATTCTAGAATACTAGGTAAAGTTCAATATATTTATCAAATATATTAATAATATGTACCCTGTTTTACTTCTCCACGAAATTTTTTGGTGCCTAGCAACTCAGGTGATATTAACACTTTTTTTGCCCTTTGCCTACCTTGACATCAGCCGATGAACACTTTCTTTTATAAGAACGAGAAAAGGACAAGGCAAAACCTATAAAAATATCGCCCCACACCATAGCACCAATTCCACTATCCCCAAATAAAGTACACAGTCAAAAGTTCAAAAATACTCATCAACATTGGATATAAGATATATTCACAAACCTAAATACAATATTCTTTGTAATGGTGACAAATATGTTGCTTCTTATGTTAAATCTTCAACTATTTCTGTCAGATTCATTGTGACGTTGCATCCAACATTGAAAAGCAACAGAAAAACCATTTATAGCTCTTGCTACACTAAACATAGTTCACCATCTACATCCCTTTAAACTCTAAACATATCAAAAAGAAAAAAATATGGAGGAAAATATTTTGAAAAAAATGAAATACCTACCTAAGTTTTCCAAGGACAATACCAGCTTCATTGGACCGTTCAAGCCCAATATCTTCAGGAGAAATAATTTCATATGTACCTTTGTGCTTTAGCATTCCATCCTATAAAACAGAAAGCATGTTGGAATATACATCTTATTGTTTTTATTATATATATATATATATATCTTCAGGAGAAATAATTTCATATATATATATATATATATATATATATATATGACTTTGTTGCCTTCTTTTAGATCTTTCAGAGGATAGCATCCTTAACCAAACAGCATGACAAAAACAGATTGTATTAACCAGGCACAACTAGTCTGGGATTAAGGGTTAGGAGAGTTTGGTTGAGTTGGCTCTTAACTATACCATCAATAATTGTCAACAATTTCACTAAGCAAAGCCCGATTTGTACAAGAAATCACCAGCGTAGCTAAACACATTAACAATTATTATTAATTAATATTATCAAAATTCACTTAAGAGGAGAAAGAAAGGAAACACAGAAGAACACCATGAAAGAAAACCACATGTAATAGATTACACATTCAAGTAAATTCCAAAAGCATATAAGGAAGTTGTATTTCTTATCAAATAAATAGTTGGAAGGAGAAATTGTTCTTACCACATCAATTGTAGGTCCAACAAATTAGGATGAGGCCCGCATTAGAAATTTCATGTTAGTAAACTGAACCACAACATAATAATGATAACCTTTACTAGAATAATAAAATTGTGGTTCCTTTTATACCGGCATCACATTGCTTTTAAAGACATAATGCATCCTGATTTATTAGAATAGTTGACATGGTAGAAAAGACCTATGTAATAGCTTCTCTTTATCATCATTGTTTCACTCACCAAATTAACAACACGAGATCGAATCGTGGTGTACAGTCAACAACATAGCCAACATTTGCACATATAAATACATATAAATATAATCATAATTGGAGAAAAAGTAAAACAAGAAAGGAAATTGACAGATCAAATAAACGTAACTGCTAAAAGGGCCAAATAATGGATAAAATATAGAACCTGGCTGCCTACCCGCATAACTTCATATTAGCATCTATAGTTAGCAACTTAAACTGTAAGCACTTATACAGAGTCGATCTCCGATTTGTAAGCATGGATCTTAAAGAGTTCTCTAATTTAATCCTCAAAATTTATCCCACTTAATCCTAAAAGTCTACCCGAGAGTAGATAAAATTCAAAGCTCAAACATGCTCCTCAGCTGACATCGCTTCCCTAGCAAGAGATTATAAACCCTCAAACATTTTAAATAAATAAAAAAAGATATATAGATTCCATTTTATTTTCTACCATGCGTCTAAACTTCTTGCAAACTATTAATGAAAAACAAAAGAGGATAATTTTAGTTTTCAATAAGAAAACTCAATCCCTCTACAAGTGGAAACATGCTACCAAAAGAGTAGCATTTGTCCTAACTAGTTTACAGCAGGTGCTGAAGGAAATTCTTAAGATAAACCGACAAAGCTGCATCTGTCAGAAGCAAAAATAAATTGTAACCGCAAAAGGACAAAATCATGACACATATTAGTGCATTAAATCATTTTTCAAAGACAATAGTAAATACACTTCCACCGTCAATCAAGGAGATCAGCCATAAAACAAACTTTGCAACTAGACAGAAAATAGTTTGGAGGTTCACAAATATATGCAATCAAACACTAGAAAAACCAACCTGGTGAATGCCACTTTCATGAGCAAAAGCATTGGCTCCGACAATAGCCTTATGTGGCTGCACATGTAACCCTGTGTACTCTTCTACCTAAACAACCATTTTAAGTCAATAATAACTCCCAGAGCTGACTCGGTCAAGAGTGAGAAACAATTCAACTGTAACCGAAGTTGAAAAAAGAATACCATTTTGCTTGCCATCACAATGTGTCGGGTATTAATTCCTGTATAAAGACCTCCCAACACATGCTCACCACGACATTTTAAGGCCATCACAACCTACACAAGCGAAAGCAAAAGCTCAATGGAATCAAAACAGTAAAACAAAATATAGGTAATAGGATATTACAAGAACCATCGGTCAAGAGACAAAAGTTCAACAATCACAACCAAAATAATAGTTCTTAACTCAACTCAATGCTAGAAAAGAGCAATTGACAGCTAAAAGTCTTTGTTTACAGAATTTAAATGTTTAACAGAGGCAGACTACAAAATTGGAGTAAGAAAATTTATCAAATGGATGCATAAACACCCTCATTGTTAAGACCCCCCCCCCCTTTCTCTGGGAACAAAAAAAAAAAAGGCATGATGAATTCATTTAATGTAATTTAAAATTATTTTCACAGAATTAGGCCTTAGTTTATGATGAAACAAGCATAACTAAACTGGTTGTGTTCTTTGCCAATTTATCTAACCAAGGATACAACTTCTATCATGAGTTACTTAATAATGGAAGCCTTCAGATGCCCTTTCTCACTCATTTATCTTTGGCATAAACAATGAAATAAAAAAGGGCCATAAAAGGGAGACAAAAAAACATAGTACATTGGAGGCACAGAAGACAACACCTATCTCATATAGTGAAGCACATGAAAATTCCATAAGCCCCTCTTTAACTGAATTTCAGGGTAATGTGTTGTCATCTAAAGCAGATTTGGTTGAAGAAGAGGGATCGTAGGTAGTATGAACTCATGAATTGGATTATTGGACAAAAATGTTCAAGAACACCGGATGCTGCTAGAGAAAACCAGGTTTTCCATCTACTTCTACCTAACTCAAATTCCAAATACACTCATTCTAGTATTTACAAAAAACAAAAGCTCACCTCCTCCAATGAAGCATTTCCAGCTCTTTCCCCAATGCCATTTATTGTTACTTCCACTTGCCTTGCACCAGCACAAGCACCCTGAATTCATAACAGCAGATGTAAATGCAACCCAAGTACATCTCAGTCTCACTGTGCATCAATTAACAAAGTAAAGCAGTGGCCTACCGATATAGTGTTGGCAGTAGAAAGCCCAAGATCGTTTTGGCAGTGTGTTGAAATAATAACATTCTCAATTCCAGGGGTATTGGCTTTTATATCAGCAATCAATTGCCCAAACTCGATGGGCATAGTTATGCCAACAGTATCAGGTATGTTGAGAGTTGTCGCTCCAGCCTTGATCACTTCACCCAAAATCTCATACAGAAACTTTCGGTCAGATCTGGTACGATCCAAAGAAACAAGACTATTATGTCAACAAGAGAAGAAATAACAAATACCCTTTTACATTTACTTATCTTATTCCAAAAGCAGCATACAGCAGATTCATACACTACTGCTACTGCAAAATAGCAATGATTTAAAGCCCTGGAAATAATTTGTCCACCCAATACAAAAACAAGCATGCACCCATTGCAGCAATATCTGATCAAGCACACATCTTTCACCAAAATGGTTTGGCTTCAATTAAATGCAATCAAGGAACAAACTTTAAACCATAGTTTATCCAAATTTTAACTTCAATTCCTTTTTCCGATTTTAACATTTAATCTTCTTACTCCCCCAATTCTAAACCAAATAAAACTAATCTCATATTCTTGGATACAAGTAGTAATTGCATATAAACTTATTCTTGAACAATCCCTTTTAAGAGAATAGCATAAGAAGAGAAAAGGGAGATAAAAACTCGAACCTGCCAGCGTCTTCGGGGCTAAACTCGACATCATTACAACCCAAACTCCTAGCAAATCGAACCATATTCCTAGCAATATCCAAAACCTCCTCTTTACTCTTCTTTAACTTATACTCCAAATGAATCCCACTCGTCGCGATAAACGTATGAATCCTAGGTCTTTTCGCATACTTAACCGCTTCCCAAGCCGTTTTAATATCCTTCTCATTACACCTAGAAAGTCCACAAATAACAGGAACATACCCATTCTCATCCACCGCATTCCCAACCTCTTTAGCAATAGTCTTAACAGCTTCAAAATCGTCTTTCGAGGCGGCCGGAAACCCAGCTTCTATTATATCAACACCGAGCTTTGCTAGTTGGCGAGCAATGTCAAGTTTCTCCTTGGAAGTCAAGGTGGCACCGGGGGATTGTTCGCCGTCGCGAAGGGTGGTGTCGAAGACGCGGACGTAGTTGGGGTCGGGAATATGGTTGGGAATATAAGGGGGGCGGCGGTGGGGAGAGGGAGGGTTGGGGTTTAAAGAAGAGGAAATAAGGAGGGATTTGGGGAATGATTTGGAAGGAAATGAAGGGAAAGTGATGGGTGGATTGGAAGAAGGAAAAGGGAGGGAAGTAGAGGGAAGGAAAAGGGAGGATTTGAGGGAAGGAGAAGGGGAAGTATAAAACTTGGAGGAAGTTAAGAGAGAGGAAGCCATGGAAGAAGAGGAGGGAAAGGAAAGTGTAAAAGCCTAGAGAGAAAGGAAGGAGGAAGTGAAAGTGAAGAGTTGAATGAAGACTTTGATTTTTTTTTTTTTTTTTCTGTTTGGTTGGGGAGGAAGGGGAGAGTGGAGGCGCAGTCAGCACAGTTGTTTCAGTGTCATGACAATTGACAACATCTAGATGAAGCTCTAAAATGGATCAAAAAATTTCGGTTTGATTTTTTTATTTTTATTTTAAATTTATGGTTGAAGTGTAATATTTTGGTCTTTTAAAAAGAAATTGAATAACATTAAAAATCGTTTCGATTTGAATCAAATTTTTTGGTTTTTAAAATATTTTATTATAATTTTTTAAAATTTTTTCATTAATTTAAAAATAAAATATTTTTTATAATATAAAAATAAAAAAATAATTAAAAAAACCAATTGAAAATTAGAATTTGGTACGATTTGAATAATTGTAGTTTTTTAATTTATGAACCAAACCAAATAAACTTAATTATTAATAGAATCGAATTCAATAAAAATCAAATCGAAACTGAACCAAACATTATGGTTCGAAATGATTTTTGATTGTCTCTAATTTTTTTTCTCTGCCATAGACCTGTCCATGGGCCGGGTCGCGACCCGATTTTTTTTTTTTTTTTAATTTCATGCCTAAGCCCATTCGGGCATGGCCGACCTGTATAAACCCGTTTCACTATTCAAATATATTTAAAAAATATTTTTTATTAATATTTTTTATAATTAAACTTAAATAAAAAAATATTTTAATACTTAAATAGTGATCCGAATCTGCCCGGATCATAAAAAATCATATCCAGACCCGGCCCAATACGGGTCGGATCGGACCGAACAGGCTACCCGACCCATGAACAGGTCTACTCAGTCCTAAGGGTGGCACCACTCACTCAAGCATTTCTTATATATATTTATTAAAAATATCATGGATGAAAAATCAAATCGGATTAGTTCAATCAAGAATTAAAAGTCTACTCGATCTAGTATGATGTATAAAATCGAAGATTCATTGAATTAGTATAAAACCAATTTAATTAATAAAAAATTGATTGTATATATATATATATATATTTTTTTTAAATTTCATTTTGTAACTAACAGATTTGAACTTTTAAGTTACGTTTAAAATCATTTCATTAAATCAAATATATATTTTTATTAATTATTAATTATTTAATATTAAAAACATTTTTTTAATATTTAAAATTATTTTAATTATTCAATCGATCTGAACAGTTTAAGTTTCGATTCGATTTTTTTAATCTTGAAAAATGTTTAAAGGTTTAACTAGATCTCAAATTTTATTATATACATTAAAAATAATACTACAAACCTTTAATAACAAGAGCGTATTAATTTAACATTTATAATTAACAAATAGATAGATCATATCATTCTACAAATTTTTTATTTTTTTTGGAACACTACAATATTCTAATTACATACAATTAAAAAAATGATTAAAGAAAATGAGAGACATTACATATTGAATCTACGAGTCTTTTGTTTTTTTATTTCATATGATACTAAACAAAAACAACAAAAAATACTTTTTTCTCCTTTTAAAAGAAATACATCCCTCCATCTCAAGATTCAAACCCAAGACTTCATAGGAGGTTTATATTATCCGCACTCATTCATTTTTTCTAAAATGTCCGTGTTCGACACCTGTGTCCGATACAAATTCGGACATGGGTATAAGGATATGATCCTTCAAATATATGAAAAAATTTTAAAAAAATTGAGTATTATCGGACACATTTTCGAGTCCAGGTAACATTGCTGGAGGCTGCTATGTTGCCAGCATAGGTTGTTTTACTCCAGATAATCCAAAGACATTCACTCTAAAGCAATGCACCATGTTCCTGATCAAAAGACTGGGGAAAATCTTTCTCCAAACTTGTAAGCCCTTTGAATTTATGATCAAATGAAGACGCCAAAAGCTGCCTTGGTGCTCAGTTGAGTTGCTTTTGCTGAAATAAAGCAAGCATGAAGAGAAATTATCCACGAGCACGGCGAAGAAGAAGATCCCAGACTGCAAAGAAAAGCAAGCATTTACAAATGTCATTCAACACACCCCAAATATGCATTGATGAGATAATCTAATGAAGGCAATACATAAAACTACCATCAGTCTATGTTACTCGGACTCGGGTGTGAGTGTCAGATACGGGTATGTGTCCAACACGGGTATGTTTAATTTTTCTTTAAAGTTTTTCCATGTATTCGGAGGATCCTTGGAGGGCCATATCTCCATACCCACGTTCGGATATGCGTCGGACACAGGTACTTCAAAAAAAATGAAGAGCCGAAGCAACATATAGCCATCAGTTTAGCAATGGCACAAAATTTTGGGGAAAAAAAGGATAAAGAAAACATGGATGCAGAAACTCTAAAGAACAGCAGCTTAAGAAAGAAGCCATAAAAGGTCCTTGAAGGGAAAGATTGTAAGAAATGCTTGAGATGAAAATGATCAGAAAGACTAGAAAAGTCCTGTTGAAATGTAGTTGATATTAAGAACAAATTGTATTGACCATTCCATGAAACTGTTTCAAGATTTCAAAAAATGACAACCTATTTGAATCTGCATTAGCAGAGTGAAACATTAAAACCAAACCTGATCCTCAGTGTGGTAACCAATGTCTTCAAGTATGGAAATCAGGATAACTATGTTACTCCGACTCTTCATTTTCCATGAAATACCCGTGTCCGACACTTATGTCTGAAACATATTCAGACAAGGGTATGGGGGTATGATCCTCCAAATATATAGAGAAACTTAGAAAAAATTGAGCATACCCGTGCCGGACACATACTTGTATCCGATACTCACCCCCGAGTCCGAGTAACATAGCAGGATAGTGCACTGTGCATGTTGGCATCTCTCCAGTAAAATTCACTTCTGTAAAAAGATGAAGAGAACTAAAATGATACCAAGTACCGACCTTGTCTAGATGAAGTGATCAACAAAGAGTGTTGCCGCCGGAATCAGTTCTTTTGTGCCAACACGAATCAAATTTAAAAAAGCTGCAAATTAGCAGAAGGATATGAACAAATCTAAATATTGCGTAATATAACCATATAATACACATAACTAATGATTGATAAAGTGTACCTAAGCTTTGGAGGCACTGTCCTGATTCACATTCAGGAAGTAACATGAAGAGTGTATAATCCATGTGATGCAAATAATTACACTGTTACACCATACCGGCTTTATTAGATTTAGAATGAATAATCAAATAATGATATTCTATTAAAGCTGGCATGGCTTGCTTCCAATTCAAAGTGACTTCGAACAATGGAACGAGGTCGTTCTGAGACTGTTAACTCAGTTTGTTAAGCATTCCATTGTTGGCCTTGTCTTCTGCTTTAGTATGCATGCAAAACAAATCCTCAACCAATAAAATCAACCTGAGCATAACTTTACCACCACCATTCAATGATCAGATCAAGCAAACTGGAAAACCAAATGTTCAAAAAAGCCTAAGCAGCATCAGGTGTCTCTTTTTCTCGAAGCCATTGAATATCCTGTCCAAGTGAACATTTTGAAACCATAAAGATCCAAGGAAAAAAAACAAGAACAAAACAACTGCATAACAAAGAAAGAATATCAGATCACAAACAATAATTGTACATGTCTAAGTTCTCGAGTAGGGCCTTTGAGCAATTTTCATGGAAAAGTTCCAAAGACGGGCATTATAATCTAGTATAAAAAGTGTTCTTGCACAAACGAGCTGGAAACCAAGCAATTTCTGCTTAAAACATTCCTGTAGTTGAGTCTAGGATTATCTCACAAAGATGAGAGCTTAGCACTTCAGTGGCTGAAAAATTGTACTTGCCGCTACGAAATTTTTAAAGTAAAAGAAAGAGGAGTTATAGAGACAAACCATCTGACAGAAGCTATCTGAAAGCTGAAGTGCCTCTTCCCACTTGTTGACTGTGATGAGCCCCTTAATAAGGTGAATAAATGCGCTTAGCTCTGGAACTCCGCCCATCCTTATCATGTCAGCATATAATTCAAAAGCCTTGTTAACCATACGAGCAAGTGCAAGGCTCTCAATCAGGGCATTATATGTACTATTGTATGCTGCAGAAATTGGTGAAAATGATGCTATTTCATGATGAAGCTGTAAAGCCACCTCTAGTCTCCCAGCCTTTATAAAATTATCAATAAGCAATCTATAAACAGGAATAATTGGCAGAGATTCACTTTTACCAATCTCATCTAAGAGCCCAAGAGATGTTATGAACTCTCTGTTGAAACCTTCAATGACCTTACGGTAGCCTGCCATATGCCTAGGCCAGTATGTCTGTTTCATCTCTTCCAAAAGTTCATAAGCCTTATCCAATAGGCTTGCAGTACAACAATGGTTTATCAAAACACTATATGTGATGAAATTTGGAGCACAACCCTTGGAACCCATTTGTTCTAAAAGCTCAAGGCTTTTGTCGATTTTACCTGCTTTGCCAAAGCCATCTATCATTGCAGTGTAAGTCACCACATTCGGATAGCACCCCTTTTCTTCCATCATCAACATAAGCTTATAGGCCTCATCTGTTTTACCAACCTTACAGAAGCCATCAATCATTTCTGTGTAAATAACAACATTAGGAGCGCAAGAATTTTCAAGCATTTTGGACAAGACTTTTAAAGCTAGATCCAGTCGTTTATCTTTAAACAACCTGTCAATTAATGAACTGTATGTATAAATATTTGAACTATAACCCTGCTCAGACATCTTGGAAAACACCTCTTGTGCTTCGTCTAGCTTCCCAACCTTGCAAAATCCATCTATAAGAGCATCATACACAACGTGGTTCGGCTTACAACCAACTACAGACATGGCTTCCAATAAGTCACGGGCCTCTTTGACCTTGTGAGCCTTGCATAAACCATCCACTAAAGCTCCATATGTAAAAACATTTGGTGTTTTGGCATCATTGTCAACCGCTTTAAAATATAAATCTACATCTGGGATTTCCACATTAGTACGCATTCTGGCATAAATCTGACAAGCTTTTTCAATCTGTCCAGCTTTACAATGACCATCTATCAGAGCTGTATATGTAACAACATTTGGAATGCAACCTTTCGACAACATCATCTCAAAGAGTTCATCTGCCTTGGACACTTTCCTTGCTTTAAGGTAAGCATGTATTAGAGCAGTGAAAGTCACCACATTAGGGGCACAGCCATCCTTTACCATCTTGTCAAACCAATTACAAGCCTGTTCTATAAGACCAGCCTTACAAAAACTATCAATTAAAATCGTGTATGTATAGACATCAGGAACAACACCATTCTTTTTCATTTCTCCAAACAATAGAAAAGCATTTTCTACTTTAGAGGCATTACACAGATGAGCAATAACTTTGGAGTATGTACTAGTATCAGGTATAAAACCTTTGCTCATCATTTCATGGATAGTATTACATGCTTTCTCAAATTTCCCAACACCACATAGACACCTGGCAAAATTGCTGACATTGATCTTATTTAGAACAACTCCAGCAGCAAGCATTTCGCTATAAGCGTTCTCAGCCAATTCTAGAACATCTGAGCTAGGTAACTCCTCATTGCCGCAAATGCCACCAATCAATATGTTATAAACCACATAGCCTGGTTGGCACCCGCATTTGGTCATTTTCTTTAGCAACTTAAAGGCATAAGAATAATCTCCTGATTTGCAATAAGCATGAACAAGAGAATTAAATATGCTAGGACTTGGATAACAACCTTCTGTAATCATCATGTTAAGAATTCTCTTACACCTACCAAGCTGTCTCTTATTCAAACAGCCGCAAAGCAAAACCCTGTACGTCACGACATTAGGAATGCAAGAATTAGAACGCATTCTGTTCAAAAAGTCCATAGCTTCTTCAAAAAGCGAAGCTTCACACAACCCAGATATCATTTTCGTATAAAAAACAGTATCAGGCTTGAATTCTTCCTTCTCAATCAACGTAAGGGCCTCCCTCCACTGCCCTGCTCTACAAAGGGAATAAGCATAACATCTTAGTGTATAACTGTCCATCTGGAACCCTGTGTCCGACATCTCTCTATGAACCAAATGAGCCGTGTCTAATCTATCAGCTTGCAAAAACACTTGAAGCAATACACAGTAAGTCGCTCTAGATGGCTTGTAGCCGAAATCCTTAAGCCTACCTAATTCCTCTAATGCCACATTCCACAACCCATTTTTGCAACATTTTCCAATCAATAAATTAAGCAACTTTTTTAGCACTTCCTTATCATCATTCCTAATTTCCAACAAAAACTTCTCAGGAATACGATCATTATTACCGAATTCTAATAAATCAAGCAATGAATTAAACACAGGGGCAGTATGACTATACCCAATTTGCCTCCCTGCCCAAATAAAAAACTTAACACCCAATTCAGGTTTCAACTTTACCAAGTTCAGAACTTCAACAACTAATTTTTCATTCAAATTTTCCCTAAATTGCCTAAGAAAAATCTGGGTTTTTTCCCCAAACTCTCCATTATCACTCAAAATGGCATTTGCAATTAAAACAGCATCGTCTGAAACCTTACCAACATCAAGTTTTTGTTGTGAAGAAGAAGAAGGCCCTGAATCAGCCCCTAAAAAGGCAAAATCTTGGGCTGAAACGGGCTCGACCCGCGGGTTGTTTTGCATTGGAAATGGGTCATCTGGATCGATTATGCCATTAAGATTGTCAGGAGAAGAGGTGGTAAAGAGTCGGGTGAGTGGGGAGAAGACGATTTGGCGGACGAATTGGGGGTTTTGAGGGGAAAAGGGGAGTGATTTAGAGTAAGAGAGAAGAGGGTTGAGCAATCTTTTTCTCATTGGCCTGTTTTTTTCGTTCTTACTGAAATATGAAAATAAGGCTTTTGGTGTAGGGTTTAAGACGGGATGGGGTTTTAGGAAAATGTTTAACAGAAGTTCGTTTTATACCGAAAATATAAACAAGAATGTAAATAAATTATTAACATATTAAAATTTATAAAAATATATAATATTTTAAACATGATACGTAAAAATATATAAATATGATATAAATTCACAAATTTTATCGTGTATTTTTTCTTTGTTTTCTAACTGAATTATGTAAAAGAATCCGAATTTGACTTAACATGAATTAATTTTAAAAAAGCAACCATTTAAACAAGACAGTTGGCATGCATGTCGTATTTTGTATCAATTATTTTATTATGAACATAATAAAATTTATTTGTCTCTAAATTTTAATTCGAATACGATACGCGTATTAAACGTATCACAGTTAATTATGTTTAAACATATCGTGTTATATTTATTCTATTATTTTCGTGTTTATTAAACATATTATATCCATATATATATATATATTCTTATTATAGTAAAATCTCGATAAATGAATATTTGATAAATTAATAAAATTCGCAGTCACGATTCGAACAAATGTATTAAAATAATAACCTCTCTAAATACATAAGATAATAATTTTTTAAAACCAACAAATATATAAATTAATAATTCTTAAAAAAAAAAAAATCCATATAATATTATAATAAATTTTTACTTGACAACTTTTACTTATCAAAACATTCATTTAAAATTGTTAATTTTTTCTTTATATCTAAACCAAATTAAACTTTATTCTTAATTTTTTTTTCGATACAAAAAATATCATAATCTAAAAATAAAAAAAATTATTACATATATTGAAATTCAAATCCTGAATATCATCTTTTAAACTATGCACACATCGTGGTTAACTGTTTTTTTTTTTTGACTTATAATCTGGGATTGTATTTTTTTGCTTGTTTTTGTTTGTGTGCAATCTGGGAAGTCTTATTTCTCCATGGTCTTTTTCTTTTCAGGTTTATTGATTTTATTTATTATCTCTTCAAAATTTTTAACAATGGCATGGACCACTCTGCTTAGATATGGTAATTCATGTATATATATTGTGTTTGTATATTTTTTTTTATATTATAATCATGTTTAAAATATTTTATATTAATATAAATTTTAAAGTATTAATAATTTATATTATATAAATTTTGACAAATTCATTTATTCGTATCTGTATCTATATTTTTTTATATTATTTTTATTTTATATTATATTTTAATTATTTTTTCGTGTGTTATCATGTCAATATTATCGAATCTACTCTTGCCTAAAAAAAACCACATATTTGCATTAAAATATCCTTATGTTTCATTAGCCGGCCGCTTTCTGGAAACTCCATTTGTCTGTGTCATTTAGTTCCCTTTCAAATTTCCATCTTCCAAATTGAGATTACGACCTTATCTTCGAATTCTTGCTATGTTCCTTTCACTTCCTTAACTTCCATATCCTTCAAAAACAACTAAGGTTTCTCAAAGAGCTTTCATTTTCCACGTTTTCATGATTGGGTTTCAACCATTTCAATCTTTCTAAATCATGCATTAAATGTCAATATATACAAACTTCCAAGGTAGTTGTTTTTTCAAGTTAAATAATGCCCGCAAAGCATCTACTCAAAACCCCCATTTCTCTCTCTCTCTCTCTCTCTCTCTCTCTCTCTTTTTAGCTTTTACACGAACACACATGCCATGATCGGGGCCCCTGTTTCCTTGTTCAAAATTCAGCTCAGCTTCGTTAAGGTGAGCAGCTTTCATATCGCAGCACTTTTGCACTTTTCATGTTCGATAAATTGCCTCAATGGAATTACCTTTTTTTTTTTTTTTTTTTCAGTTATTTTACAGATGCAGAATTAGCAAAAAACTTAATCTGGGTATTTCTCTTTGTCTCTATAGATGCTGCTAATTGGTGAACTTGGGAGCCTGTAATTTTTTTATAAGGAAATGGGTTATTGGTTTTTGTGTGGAAAAGTTAAAGTCTTTGGTTTTTCATGTGGCTTGAGGAGGGGATTTAATTACCAGCAGAGTTTCACTTTAGTTAATGTTAAGTTCAAATGGGTTAAAGATAAAGCCTTAGATGCTGTTATTGCTGGTGAAAGAGGTTTAAGAGCAGCCTGCAATCTTGTTTCCATCCTTTCCTCTGCTCCAAATTGTTGTCTCCCCATTTACCATCTTTCCCGGCATCGCGGTCAATTGGGTCTGCTCCATGATCTTAAGCTATCCACATTTATCAGGAGATATCCTACCATTTTTCATGAATCTTATGTGTTTGACAGTGGTGGCACTCGTGTTCCTTGCTTTGAGTTGACCCTTGAAGCCTTAAATCTTCACCATGAAGAACTTGGTGTTATCCGGGAGAGTGTGATGGATTTGCTTGACCGGCTTCGCAAATTGCTGATGCTTACCAAGGATAGGACCCTTCCTTAACAGACTATTGACCAGCTGAAATGGGATTTAGGATTGCCTTATGATTACAGCGATAACTTGATTCCACATTATGCTGATTTATTTTCTTTGTTTCGCTTTCCTGATGATCGCATTGGTTTGAAACTTTTATCATGGGATGATACACTTGCTATCTCCGAATTAGAGAAGAATGTTGTCCTTCAAACAGTAGAAGATTTGAAAAATAATTGTTTAGCCTTTCCCATAGGATTTACAAGGGGTTTTGGATTGAAGAGAAAGTGCATGAAATGTTTAAAAGAATGGCAGAAACTACCCTATACTTCACCTTATGCTGATGCCTCTCACTTGGATCCACGTACTGATGTGTCAGAGAAGAGAATTGTGGGCGTGTTTCATGAGCTTCTTCACCTTACCATACAGAAGAAAATTGAACGTCAGAATGTGAGTAATCTACGCAAACCATTGTCACTGCCTCAGAAGTTCACTAAGGTGTTTGAGCGCCATCCTGGCATCTTTTATATTTCCAAGATGTGTGATACTCAAACTATTGTTCTTAGGGAAGCCTACGATTGTCAACGACTTATTCAGAGACACCCCCTTGTTGATATTAGGGAAAGATTTGCAAGCATGATGAGAAAAGGATTTCTGGATAGAAGCAGGGGCTTATACAAAAAAACTGCAATTGTAGGTCTTGAGGACCCATCAAAGATTGTTCATGGTCATAAAGCTGGTGGAAATGGTCTTGATTCTGAAGTAGAGTCAGATTATGAATTATTTTCCGAATATGATTCTGATGACTCAATTCATTTCCCTCCCTAAATTCCTTTTGAAGAAATCTTTAGGCCTGGTGTTAAGAAGGTATATGCTGCAAACAGGTTTTCAACTTTCCTATTCAAATTGGTGGATTAGATTGTTAACAATCACAGTGCACTTGTCAACAGAGATCTCATATATTTCATAAATATACAATTTACACCCTCATAGTCAAAGCTAGATTGGTTTTTGCACACACCTAGTTGGGAGTTTCACAGATGTTAACTGATTATTTTATTGGACTCTCCTTTCCTTCTTTGGTACAGAAATGTCCATGATTTGACTGGAAAAGCTGCTTCTGAAAGTTTGATTATTTAGCTGCTCTCAGTGTGAAACTGTGTATATAACATGAGCTTGAACTACAACAGATGCCTAAGAAACAGGAATTGCTTCCCAATTTGTCCTCATCTATCCTGCATCTGTTATAGAGGCTTGGTCAGTGATGGTTCATAGGCTGCAGCAACCATGCTCTTTAGAGATTAGAAAAACATGGATAAAGGATGCTCCTCTGTACTAAGAAACAAGGTATGTTCATGACTTTCATGTAAACTGTAAAATTGGCTCTTAAGATAGTTATTTTAAGTCAGTGTCCAGCCTCTATGGACACAATTTCTTCTTAAAAGGACATTTTGCAACATATAGTTGGTAATCTTATAATTTAATCATGATTCTTATCCATGATTGATAGTTTAAATTTTATAATAATTTCCAGTGTCAATTGATGTTTATATTGGTTTCATTCATGTATGATATGGATCTGGATCTGGACAATTTTCATCACCTACCATCTGTTTAATTTTACTACTTAACATTCAAGTTGGATTAGTTTAATAAATAAAAACTTGATATATTTTAACCCCAAATCAAAATAAACCATTTTTTAATCTGTTAAAGTCATCCCTAACCTCCTTTCCTCCATTTTCCACCTTTTTCATCCATTTTATACTGAATCAAAGCTCACCACTTTCTCAGATTCTGTAATTTTTGACATGCTATAAAAACATGATACATCTAAATAATTTAATAAATGCGACACGATATATTTAATATACATATTCTATTCGTGTTTAAAATTTTAACATATTTAATAATTTTATTGTGTTTATATTTATAATACTGATAGAAAAAAGTATGAAACACAAAACCGTAGACAGATCTTCACTTTCTTTACCTTGAAGATTGGCAAATTTGGTTATGAAAGAAACCAATAAACAAACCCCTATTAAAACTTTCTAAAACCAATGATATATATTTTATTTGTATTATATCTCAACAAAGTTGTCATTACTTCATAGTTCCCAATCGTGATACATAAGACAGATGATGATGCACCAATGGAGGTTAAAGAACTCATTAAAAAATATTATTAAAATAGTGTGACAGTGAAATGTACCTACTACCCTTAAATGAAAGATAAGAGTTGACCTTTGATTGCTTTGAATCTCATAAGGCAGAACCTCCCATTCAAATGCTCTCTCTCTCTCTCTCTGTTCCCAAATCAGGATCCTTTCTTGACTTTTAATCCTTTATTTTTTGCATTCAAACTTTGCTCTAAAACCCCAAATCAAGCTTCTCCTTCATTTTTTGATCTTTGAGTTTTTGAATTTTTTTCTGCTACTTTGGAAAAGACAGAAAAGGAGTAATGGAGGAGTCTCAAAATTTTAGGCATGAACATCCACTGGTTCTGTTGAATGAAGAGCAAATCAGCAATCAAAATGAAGAAGCTAAGTGTTGGATGTGTGGGGAGAAGGTGTCAGCTCCATGTTTTAGCTGTGTGGAGTGCCATGGGTTTTACCTCCACAAGGTATGTGCTGAAGCACCCTCGAAGCTTAATCACCCTTTTCATCGCGACCATCCTCTTGTTCTTTTGCAAAATCCACCATATTCTTGCGGTTGCGATTTCTGTGACAAAAGTTGTGAGAAATTCATTTATCATTGCTCTTGCAATTTGGACTTTCATATTAAATGTGCTTTATTTACATATAATATTGCTGATTTTTTTTTGAAAGAGCTTGAACATGTTGTTCTTGAAGATCCATTGATTTCCACTGAAAATGATGGTAAAAAACTTGAAGATCTTAGTAAGTGCTTCGGGTGTTGGGAATCATTAGCAAATTATGCATACTTTTCTCCTGATTGTGGGTTTAATCTACATAAGAAATGTGCCGAGCTACCCTTCAAAATCAATCAAATGTGTCACCGAAAACATCCTCTTATTCTACAATTTCATTGTGAAGGTCTTTCTTGCGAGATATGCCATGGCCAACTAACCCCAAGAAAAGGATTTGTTTATGGTTGTTCACCTTGTAAGTTTGCAGTTCACATTGAATGTTCTTCACTACCTCCTGTTGTTGAAGATAAAAGTCATCAACACCCATTCACTCTGTTTCGAAGACGAGTCCCATTCATTTGTGATGCATGTGGTATTGAAGGAAATTATGCTGCCTATATATGTTGTACATGCAACATTATAGTCCATAAAAGATGCATTTCATTGCCACGCATCATCAAAAGCAAGTGGCATAATGATCATCTCATTTTTCACAATTATTTCCTTGAAGAAGAAAACTTTAAAAGTTGGGATTGCATAATTTGTCATGATAAGGTCAATGCAGAGCTCGGCAGTTACTCTTGTTTGGATTGCAAGTTTATATTCCATGTGAATTGTGTGATAAAGGACGAAAATTCATATTTTGTAATTTCACCCGAAAATGAAGATGAGAAATCTAGTGAAAATTCTGTTGAGTCCATCACTTGTGTTTTTCAGAGGAACAATGCTGGAGAAGCTACAGAAATAAAACATTTCAAGCATATGCATAACCTAATGTTAGGTGACAAAATCGTGGAGTATGATAAAAGTTGTGATGGGTGCATGTTACCTATCTCGGATTCATTTTACTATTGTCCACAGTGTGATTTCTTTCTTCATAAAGCTTGTGCTGAGTTACCTAAGTCGATGCTCGCTTGGCATCATAATTGTCGAAAACCTCTCATGCTTACTTCAGGCAAAACTTTTTGGTGTGAAGTATGTGGTTATTGCTCTAATGCCTTTGCCTATACATGTATTCAATGTAAGAGTGATACATGCCTTCGTTGTGTAATTGCTCTGGCTCCTGGTGCTCGGACATGTCCAAAACATGAACACCCTCTGGTTTACTACAGAGAGTATGAAGGGCAGTGTAGTGCTTGTGGTGATGATACAAAAGGGGCATTCCTTTGTAAGGATTGCAAAGTCAATTTTGCTTTAGATCGTATATGTTTTTCACGACCAACTACAGCTCGGCACAAATGCGATGAACATCTTCTTGCACTCACTTATCATGATGATAATACTTATTCAGAAAGTCATTATTGTGATATTTGTGAAGAAAGGCGAGATCCAAATCGTTGGTTTTATCATTGTGCAACCTGCGATAATTCTGCTCATGTCGAATGTGTTCTTGGACAATATCCATTTATCAGACTCGGGAGTACGTTCAAAAAAATGAGTCATCCACACCCTCTCACCTTTGTCAAGAAGATTTATTACTACCCTGATTGCGTCGAATGTAATAAGCCTTGCCAAGATTTGACTTTTGAATGTGCAGCGTCTGGATGCAACTACATTGTCCACTTGGGGTGCTAAAAACCATTTCGTCTATGGAGGTAATGGACTTGAAAACTACCCTTTCATTTGCAGGAATACTCCGGACTAGAAGCAGAGTATGGTCCTTACTTTGTTACTTGTAATGCTTGTTATATTTGTTATCACAACTTAGTTTTTTCAATTTTAAGTTTAAATTAAATGTAATGTACCCATCTTAGCATGGAATTTGCAAGGTTTGGATTGTCTTTGATTATTCAATCTAGTATTTCTTCTAGTTTGGCAGTGTGGTTCTACTTACACGGAGATGACAATGTAAGGTTTCTAGATGTTTTATATTCCCTCAATAAGTCTTGTTGCTATGTGTAAGTTTATCTGAAAATTGAACTTTTATGAGATTAGTTTGTCTCATTCTTATATGCACATTTAAATTAATACATTAGTTTCCAAACAAATTACTCTTTACAATTGGCAGGTTTTTGATGCTTTTGCTTTGCAAAGCAGTATTTTGGTTAAGGCTTCTCTTTGTTTTTGCTTCTTTTCGAAACCATCATTTGATCTGTGTTATGTTTTTACCTCAAGACTTATTTGGAATGAAAAAAGATTGGCCTGGGACAGTTATTTATATGTCAAAGTTATACTCTTTTGGAGCAAAATTTTTATTGCTAGATCATGGTGGTTTATGAGATGTTTTAAGTTCATTTTGAAGGAGAAAATTTTTAATTAGATCTAATAATTTTGGATACGATACAAAAACATGGCACGTTTAAATATGATTAACACGGTATGTTTAATACAAATATCATATTATGTTTAGGATTTTGACACGTTTAATAATTTATGTTATATTCATGTTTACACAATTGATACAAAAAAAGCACGATAAATGACATGCATCAATCAGTTAGTTTTTATCAAGTGGTGTGTTCCTTCTCTGGTAAAAAAAAAAAAAATCTAGTTTTAGGCTTAGTCTTCCCTATTAAATTTGCTGAATTGCTGATAAATTAATGGCTTTTAATTAAAGAAAAAAAAGGAAATGATTCTTTTAGTGTAATTCTCAAGTGTCCAAAGAGTTAATAAAATAAAATCTAGCTGATTCACCCCTGCCTCCTTGTAAATATACTGAAATTACTATTGCTGATGGGAAAATAATGATAGAAAAAAAATGATGATTAGAGTTTTTATTCAAAAAGTAGCCAAACATACTACAAATACTCAACAGGTGAAAAATAATATATATATATATATTTAAGTTCGTATTTAATATTCTGACGTTTAAATTTTTTAATTTCATAAGTGAATAATCTCACTTTTTTTATTATATTTTTTAATATATATTAAAAAATATGTGTCACTCAATTCACTCAATTAACTCTACTTATAAAATTCAAAAACCTCACAGACGGTAAATCAGATTATTTTTCTATATATTATATGGAAAAATGAGAAAAAAAAGAATGTCCTCACTGCTACACAATTTCACAACCCAGCAATGAACCAAACGACTCTAGTGGCCCAAACAATGCAATAGCTTAAGTAAGACGAATGAGAAATAATAGAAATGAATAAACATTGGATCACATCAGGCCATTGCCAAGAGAATCTCATCTGTGACTACAAAATTACAGCTTCGACTCAGGGATTCAATGGCGATACCTGGTTTTGCTATTTCAATCTCTTTTACTCTGTACCACAAGCATGTAATGTAACTTCCTCACTCTGTCTGGGGAGGCAACTTGTTCTCACCGATAACCGCCACCATACGGCTGTTGAGAATAGCCACCGGAACCCATCATAGGGTTATAACTGCCAGGCATTCCAGTTTGTGGTAGAATGTGGGGGGCTCCTTGCCCCATTCCCATATTCATCCCCATGCCGGGATTCATGGCAATGTTGTTCATCCCCATGCCGAGATTCATGCCCATAGGTTGTTGATTCATACCACCATAGCCTCCCATGCCCATGCCTCCAACAGGACCACCACCCATGCCGGAACCCACCATAGGGTTTGCTGGAGGTCTGAGAACGCTAGCACCAGCACGACCAATCTCAGACCCAGATCCCATAGCTTTACCCATGGTGACAGTAGATGTTACTGCAGCCGGGGCAGGCTTTTCCATCCTCTTTTCCTTCCGATTAATAGCGTCAAAGTCGATTCCAATATCAGCTAATGGGTTTATTTTAGCTGCATACAGAAAATAAAATAAAGTTAATTCTTGTGGAAGGGGCATAACTCATTACATATTTTACCAAGGGAAAAGTGAGTACTTTCATCCAGATATATTCAAATTGACCAGTCCTCTGCTCAATGTATCAGCCCAAACTGCTGACTTAGGCTCAAATTTATCCTTTGATGGTAGCGGAACTATAGCAAGTGCTCCTGTTGACGAGGAAGGAGCCGTCTGTGGTACCATTGAATTGTTTGATCCTGGTTGTGAAAATAAGCCACCCAGGACATCGTTGTTATTTTGTGAACCAGGTGCATTTGAGGTTTGGTGGGCACTCTGTGAAGCAACTGGCACAACAGAACCCAGCGGTGAAAGGAAGTTTCCGGCGTTGAACTAGGCAGCTGGTCCAGCAGGACTTGGAGGTTGAGCAGCCATGTGTGTACTGACAGGAGTGTTAGAACCTATCTGGGAGATGAAGCTCCCATTGCTGCTCTGTGCAGCATATCCTGTAATTTGAGTGGCCATGGACACATTCTGTGAGTTAAAATTACCATATGTATTATTCGAACTTGGTTGCATGGGTTGGGCATATGGATTAGCATTTGGCTGTACATGTTGGCCAAATGGATTAGCATTTGACTGTGTGGTTTGGTCGTATGGATTAGCATTTGGCTGTGCAGGTTGGCCATACGGATTAGCACTTGGCTGCGCGGGTTGACCATAAGGATTAGCACTTGGCTGTGCCGGTTGGCCATAAGGATTAACGGTTGGCTGTGCCGGTTGGCCATATGCATTCGAACTTGGCTGTCCAGGTTGGCCATATGGGTTAGCACTTGGCTGTGCAGGTTGGCCATATGGATTAGCACTTGGCTGGTGGGGGCAGCTTCAGGTGAAGGGAAAGCTTTAAAGGACCGTCACCAAATGGATCACCAAAAACCTGTATCAAGAACAAAACTAACTTATCCCATAACAACAGAATTATAGCAACAAATTATTTAAAAAACATTGAAGTCCACTGGAATTAAAGAACAAAGACAAATTTCAGAGGGATAAATAAGGGGGGGAGACAGGAAAGAGGGAGGAAATAGAGCAAAATATGGCAGATGGTGTGATATAATTCTAAATAGAGCAACAAATTATTCATAATCAGTCAGTGATATAATTCAAAACAAAAAATTCACCCTAAAGCCTTTTATGTTACCCTTTCAATAGTAAGTATGTAGATGATCCCAACGAATCCGCAAAAATGCTTCATTTTTAACTATCAATGCTGTTTGTTTTTACATGCTGATTCAAATTAACATACTTAAAACAAATGAAAACACATAAGACAACAATAGAACAGCATATCCACGTACATGGTGCTGTCAATAGGCATATTGCGAACAAGTGCAATGAAATCCTTGTATATGAACCAAGGAAAATGGACTTTAAGAAGTCCCTCAATTAAACAAATCATGTCTACCTGATTTCCAAAGTTAGATGCCGGTTGATTAGCAGCAAAGGTGGGTATAGCACCAGAGTTTGCATGTGCATCAACCTCAGCAGCAGGGGTTTCAGGTATAGTCGGCACAATGGCCAATGAATCTGACAGAGCGCCAAGTAAGTCTATTTCAGCACTGGTCGAAGCAGTGGGAACAGATGTTGCAGGGGGAGGTGTAGCAGCAGGAGCAGTTGTAGGGGCAGCTGTAATAGATGAGCAAAAGATGAAAAATAAGTTCCAGTTATAAGGGATGAATGCAATCGCATCAACAAGAATCCAATCTAAGCTCCTCAAAACTAGGAGTTTTATTCCACACAATCACATGAAACTCCAACCAGTAATTTCATCTGAATCGAGTAAAGAAAAAGTCAAAATTGAAAACAAGATGAAACTGTCTTTTATGTTTTAATTTAAAATTGTCACTAGTACATAACCAACTGAAAAAGTTTAGATCCCGGAAAAATTAAATCAACATATAAATGGTTAAATCCATTCTGCAAGAAATATACATTTTATAGATAAAAAAAAATACACTAAAACCTACCACATGAAAGAAAAAAAAAATGAAATGGAATGTGAAGCAACAGAGTGTATCAAACTTAATACTTGGACGGTTCAGAAATTTTCGTATTGCGAGGTGATTGTTTAAGCCAAAAGACCACCACATCAACTAATGTTCATATTGGATGAGAAATAAGGACACCAGATTGCTCATGAAAGACAACTACGATCATCCAAGTAATGCCATTGGAACATACAAACCATGGAATTTATATAGGAATTTCATACCTGAAAATGAACTACGTGGATCAAATTCATCAAAAGCCTCCACTTTTTGATTTGGAGGAGATGCTGAATTACCAAAATCAGAGGTTGCTTGGTTAGGATTATTGCTAGCAGGAGGAGAAGAAGACTTGGGAGCAGCTGCTACTGAAGTTTCTCCATCCCTATCATCAAAGATCTTTTCAGTATGCAACAACTAGAAAAACACATTTGCAAACAACATGCCTCTGAAAATTTAAGGTACAAAGCAATACCTTTCACTATGGATAGGACTCCGAGTTTCACTTACTGCTTCTTCATAACTAGGAGCACCAATATTTTGTTCAGAAAACTTCCGCTCATGCTGCCTGCACAAAAATGATTTTCAGAAAATTTTAGAAACAAGAAAGCAATAATTGTTGTCTAATAAAAATATTGATCAACTAAGACAAGTTGAGAATGCATCCATTCAGGGAATGATCATCAGCTCTAGCACCGCTGCCCCTGCAAAGAAGATGGTCATGCTAATTACATTCTCCATGTCAAGCATCCCATGAAGGTATGAACACCATACTTAACAACTACTAAATCTGGACATATCACTTAGTGAAACGACACCCGAAAGCTCATGGTGATAGAGAAATTCCATGGAAAACTACTGAGTAAATGCACCATTTAAGAATCCAGATCTAGTGCAAAAGAAATTAATATTCACACCTTCTATATTCCATGTCTCTTCCATAACCATTCTGATCATCATTCTTGCTTCCATAACGATCATAATCATATCTGCCGTCATATCCACCTGAACCTGGCCTATGCATTCCACCCGTTGATGTGTTCCGAAACCTGTAGAATAAACAGTTATATGTTATGGAAGAATTCTACATTTCCATTCATTTATATTCTCATATCTAAAGCGAATTTCCGAGGCAAAAATTTATAACACATTGCCTATGTGACAACAAAATTAAATCATATAGATTCCAATGATCATAAGCAAGAAATGTCATCAGAACTTACAGAAATGGAACTCAAATAGAAAAGGCACAATACCATCTATAAGTTTAATACCTATTTCAGCAACATTATCTATTACAAATTTACAATAGAGATATAGGACAACGGCTGCAGAAAATTGATTCAAAATTATAAGTGGAAGACAGAGATAGGAGACCATACTACATCTCAGAAAGATACCAAATAGACATAAACCTTCCATAAGACAACCGATTTGGCAGGAAAGAGAAAAAAAAATTGATGCCCACTGGTGAAAAGATGAACAAGAAAAATCCCACGAGACCCATATTAATGGCAAGAATGGTGAAAAAACATTAGCACCTTAGGAGACAAAAACTATTTTAATCAAATCTCAAGTCAGTTTTCCAAGGACCTTGATATTAAAGATGCCTCCAACTGAAACTCACGTGCACCAAACATGGATGTCTCTTAACTTCTATGTGAGCAACATATACCACATAACTTGAACTTTCTAAACTGAGCAATGGAAAAGCTATCTCATTCGATAACACAAAAAAAGTGATCAGAAGTCCAAGTGCGAGAGAAAGAGCATGTATATATGTGCATGCTCATGCACACATGTACTTGTCATGTTGAAACACCCAAGTTAATATCATGTTCAAAGTACACATACTGATGCATATGTGATGTAGAAAACTGCATAGAATCAAATAAGCATCAATTTTGTCAATACTGTACTGGTGATAGAAACACTTATTGGGCAGGACGGTTGAACACATAAAGGAGATTAAAACATAAAGGCATTTTTGCCAACTCACTTGTCCCTGTTAGCTGCAGCCTTTTGTCTTACTTCAATTATTCTTTCTTTATCATTTACTAGGACCACAAGGCTCTGAGATTTTTTTCGAACATTGTTACCTTGGTCCCTTCCAGTGGAATCAATATACTGAAAATCGGACAAAGTCTGTAACATGAAAAGAAATATTTAATTAGACCAAAACATTTAAATACAGTGACCTGCAGATTGTATCATCAACACTGCATGCAAAGTTGTCATATAGCACGAAGAAACAGCAATTACTGATATTTGATACGAATGTTCTCTTATGTCATCTATGACACGCTCCGATCCATGGGCAACAAGGTAGTCCAAAACAGTCAGAGCCTGAAGCTCAGTAAAGCAAATACCTTATTACATTGGTATATTTTAATGTAAGGGGGAATTGTGGAAAAGTAAAATAATATTGTACACAAAATATGTACTACTTCAGAACACAATGTCCATTGCAAAATTGAAGATGTAGCTTTAGTGAAAGGATAAATTATAAATTTTAACAGTTACATGAGATTTTTAGACAAACACTTTTTTGAGTTGCAGAGAAAAAAAATTGATAGTGAATGTAACTAAACTTTGCTGACCTTGTAGACATGACGCCAATTCTTTCCAGTGTCATTTATACGTTTCCAGATTACTGCCATGATCATCTGATACTCATGACTGCAAGGATATTCAAAAAATGAATGTCCCTGTAACAAGTAATAAAAATAATACATAATTTCTCTCAAGCTTACTAGTTTCTTGTAGCCATTGCAATATCTGCAAGAAGCGATCCATGAGGACCCCAGGGCTCATTGCTAGTGGCATCAAGAACCTGAAAGACAAAAGGAAAAAAGAATATTATTGCAAGCAGATAAAATTTTAAATTTAATAGAATTACAAGTAATATCGTTACTTTGTTGCATAGAGATTGTTGTTGTTCGAGAATACTATTTCTATTAAATACTTTTAAGTTTTAAGGACAACCCCCTCCCCTCCCCTCCCCTGCCAAAAGAAAAAAAAAGAGAAGAAGAAAAGAGTTTGGAACCACGAGATTCAATCAAAATTCAGCTCAACCAGCATCAGAGGCACTTAACCAAACTTGAGAAGACATTTTACATGGCAAAATAGGGATCCTTCAGCAAATGTAAGAATCAGTCCTTTTAGAACCCTTCCGTTAAAAGCTCCCAAACATTCACTCAAAGGTTCAAGCAGGCAGCCACAGGATGCTCAACAGCTGAGATTAGTAAGCTCTTCTTCCAAACCAAATTAGCCACTTGTCAGCATTTTATTAGTCCAACCCCATTGACTGGTAGGAAACCACCATTCATAATATAACATAAATATCCATCAAGCTACTAATCCAAAGACTTCATTAACTTTAAGTTCTCACACAGTCTCTTTTCTCTGAAAACAAGAGCATTTGGTTTAATGCAGACATTATAATCCCATTTCTTCACCTTCTACAAAACTCAAACTCCCTAAGTATTGCTTGTTCTTCCTCCGTTTGCCTCTCTATTTATATTCCATTACTAGAATATGCAACATTATAGAATCACAATAGCACTTTAATATATAATATTAAAAGGCCCTCACCTTTTTGCAACTGTAATGCGGATCAAAGTCAGAATCACACTCATAGTTTAATATCTCGCATGTTTTTTTTTTTTTTTTGAAAAGCATGATTTATTGCAAAAAAAAATGTCCTTTTTACAAACCAGAAAACAGCATGCTGCAAACAAAACTAGGGACTATAAAACAACAAATCTGACACCCTATTAACACCAGATTTGGCTAGCTTATCAGCCTCACCATTAGCCTCCCTCAAAATATGAACAATTTCCCAGTTTTGAACCGCAGTTCGAACAAACTCTAGAGATCTTATAATTCTCGAAATCCGCCATGGGGCTCTACTCGGATTCCTAACCCAAGTAACAACCATCTGGCAATCACATTCAATTATAAGTTTATGCGATAGCACCCAAGACGATGCACCAAAAATGAGGAAGGCTTCTTTGACGGCCCTTAATTCAGCCTCAAATGCTTTAGCAGAACCGATAGATTTAGAAAAAACTGCTTTCACCATACCTTGATTGTCGCGCAAAATACCGCCAATCCCCGCAGGACCGGGATTACCACGCGCCGAACCATCGACGTTGAACTTAAGGCAGCCGACAGGTGGCTTACTCCAAGTCACATCAACACCAACTTCCATTTCCCTCTTGAATCGACAAATAGCAGGTGACCACTTGAACTGCGAAAGCAGCCCTTCCTCAGAAGGCCATTTAGCCTTGGACCATAAAGCGAGTCTGAGTCTAATAGAGTCCAGTAACTGCCAAACAGCAACTTTTTTCCTATTAAACACAATATCATTCCTGTGCAACCAAATAGACCAAAGTGCAACAAAAAATAACATTCTCCACAATTTGCTACAATAATTCGCTGGGAAAGCATGCTGCCACGCAAGAAAAAAACCCACGGCACTCCTTGGCGTGGACCAAGAAATACCCCAAGAAAGACAGCAATGAGCCCACACAAACCATGAGACTCTGCATGTAAAAAACAGATGCTCTGTAGTTTCAGGCATCAGATTGCATAGTGGACACAGAATCGAACCATTAACAATAAGTCCTCTCTTTCTGAGTTCAACTTTGGTAGCAACGCTGCCTCTCAAAACTTGCCAGCAAAGGATTTCCACCTTCGGAGGCGCATAACCGGCCCATATAAATTTCCAATGATCCTATTTTAGTGAGGACTCACTCAACACAGAATGGCAGAAAGAATTAGACGAGTAAACGCCACTATAGGTGTGCTTCCAAACAACTGAATCGAAAGAGTTTCTGAAGAGCACTTGTTTGCCCAACAAATCCAACAGGGATTCCCACTGCTGAAGCTCCCAATCGAACAATCTTCTTCGGAGGTTAACCTCCCAATGCCATTGATTATTAAGCCATTTGCCAAAATCCGCTACTTTCCCGCTTTTAGAAACAGCTACCGCAAAGACTCTTGGAAACTGGTCTTTAAGGATAACGCCTTCGATCCATTCATCCTGCCAAAAATTAATGGAGCTGCCATCACCTGGAAGAAAACACAGTCCAGCAGACAAAAAAAGATGAGAATGATTTGAAGGCATAAGGGGTCGAATAATGTTTTTCCAGGTTGGGGACATTTTCCGATACCAGCTGCATGAAGGAAGCAGATTTCCCACCGATGACTCATATTTCCCGGCTATGACTGATCTCCATAAAGAGAAACGCTCATTCCCAAATCTCCAGATCCATTTATTGAGCAGCGCTCTGTTCTTAAGCCTTAAATCAACTAGACCGAGTCCTCCAAATTCCTTGGTATTACAGACAGACTTCCAATTAACCATATGCATCTTCTTCACCGACGAAGAACCACTCCAAAGGAATCTTCTGACCATTCTATCCAGCTCATCAGATACAGTACGAGGGATTTGAAGTAGGGACATATAATAAATGGGCAGAGAAGACAACACCGATTTAATAAGAGTCAATCTGCCCCCAATGGAGAGTAAAATACCTTTCCAGCCGGCAAGCCTCTTGTTGAATTTCTCAATGATAGGACTCCACAGTGAGATAGAGTTCGCTCCGTGCCCCAAGGGGAGACCGAGATAAAGGGAGGGGAGACGACTGCTCAGACAACGGATATCCGAAGCCCACCGATCAGTGACACTTTGCTCCACCCCAACTCCAAAAAGACTGCTCTTTTTCAAATTAACTTTGAGGCCTGATAACAACTGAAAGCACTTTAGAATTCTTTTAACATTCCTAACCTGCTCCACCAAAGGCTCACAGAAAATAATTGTGTCATCCGCAAACTGAAGATGAGATATGGACACAGACTCCTGATCAATAATCATACCCCTGAAAAGGCCGATGGAAGTAGCCTTATTAAGAAGTAAGCTCAAAACTTCAGCAACCAGATTAAACAATAAGGGGGAGAGGGGACAGCCTTGTCTCAACCCTCTGCTCATCCTGAACTGTTCCGTTGGCACTCCATTAACTAGGACTGATAATGAAACTGAAGATAGACACGACTGAATCCAAGTCCTCCACTTATCCCCAAAGCCCATTCTACCCATAACAAAATCAAGAAATGACCAATCCACACAATCATAGGCTTTTTCGAAATCTACCTTAAACATCATACCACCCTCTCCATTAGTCTTCATAGAATGAATAACCTCATTGGCAATTAAGGAGCAGTCCAGAATTTGACGCCCCGGGATGAACGCAAACTGGTTTTGCCCAACAATTTCCCCCACCGATTGCCTCAGGCGATTGGCAAGAACTTTGGCTAGAATTTTATAAACACTGCCCACCAAGCTGATAGGACGGTAATCACTAATGGAGCACGGAGAATCACATTTAGGTATAAGAGAAATAAAAGACGCATTTAAACAGTTATCAATACAACCAGTGCTATGGAAATTATTCATGAACGACATAACCTCACCCTTAACCGTGACCCAGAAGGACTTAAAGAAATTCAGATTAAAACCATCCGGCCCCGGAGCTTTGTTGCCATCGCAGCCTTGGATGACACCCCAAACCTCTTCCTCCGAGAAAGGCCGCTCAAGATTAGACGAACTTTGCGCTGATAATGACTTAAAGCTGCACATGAGATCTTTGAGCCTGGATACCTTTGTAGAGTTAAAACGGTTTTTGAAATACGACCCAATGGCCTTCTTGAGAACCCTAGGTTCATCGAACACCTTCCCATCAATCAACAATTTCCCAATATGGTTCTTGCGACTCCTAGCTGTGGTGACAATAGGGAAAAATTTAGTATTCCTATCACCCTCTTGTGCCCATTTTAATCTCGATTTCTGAAGCCAAGTTTGTTCTTCGATACGATACAGTGACCATAAATCAGCCTTCTTATTCCATAACTCTTCTCGCAGCTGGTTCCCCACCTGCCCCTGTTGTACACTCTGTTCGAGGCCAGCAATCTCCTTTTCAAGTTCCACAATGTTGTAGAAATCGGCCTTATGGTGCCTAACAGACCAGTCTTTAATGGCTGGTTTAAGATTTTTCAACTTGAACCATAAACCCCACCCCGAAGGCCGAGAACATCCTGTAGAATTCCAAACAGTCTGGATAACAGAATGAAAGCTCCTATCTTCCAACCAGTTGTTGAAGAACCGAAAAGGTTTGGGCCCCCAATTGACGCTCTCTTCAACAATCAACACTGGATTATGATCGGAAAGAGAACGGGGAAGAGCCTTTTGTTTGATTGAAGGCCATAAAGCAACCAGACCAGGCGATAAAAGGAACCTATCCAATCTGCTGAAGGACGGAGCGGCCCTATTACTGGTCCAAGTGTATTTTTCTCCTGACATCGGCAGATCCATGAGTTCAACTTGATTAACAAAGTTTGAAAACAGCAACATAGGAGTAGTGCTGAACACTGATCCGATTTTCTCATCAGGGCTTCTAACCACATTGAAATCACCCCCTAGACACCAAAGACAGTCATAACCCTGTAACACACCCACAAGCTCATCCCAAAAGGCAGCTCTTTCACCATCCTCATTTGGAGCATAGATATTCACGAACCCACATCTTATATTTTCCGCCTTTAACGAGCCAATCAGAAGAATGAAACGAGGTGAAATAATTTTCGACTCAACTAAGAAAAAGTCCTTCCGCCAGAAGATAATGAGACCCCCAGCGGAACCCACCGACGCCGAGAATTCCATCTCAACAGGGGAGCATCCCCAGACCTTTCTAATAAACTTTGAGTCAATAGACTGAAGCTTTGATTCCTGAATAAAAACCATCTCTGGCCTCCAATTCGAAACCAAATTCCTCAAGGCCATAACCTTAATACTGCCTCCCAGTCCCCTAACATTCCATGAAATAATCTTCATTAAGAGAAGAAATACACCTGATAAGGAAACAAAAACACAGTGGACTGTTACTCATTTGCCTCACAATCTTCCTTTTCCAGTTGAGCAAAACCATCGATGATATCCTGCTTCACCCCATGGAATTCGATCCCCAGCTCCGTACTAACTAGCCATGTCGCCTCAACCTCCTTCAAGATATTCTTATTCCTTGATCTAATATCACTATCCGAAACAGATAGCTCAAGGTGGTTTAGGTCCTCGCAGCTAACATTATCGCAGATCACTCGCAGCTAACATTATCGCAGATATCTCGCATGTCAATAACAACTAGAACAATATCAAGATAGTTTATTAAATCCCCTTGCCAAAGACAACCATGATTCTACTAGACACTACTGACCATAGATACTTACAATTATGGAACAATCGACTTTTGCATACTCTCTTATAATGTGATTGCTTCATGATTTTATTTATTTATTTTTCTAGTTATAACCTCTTTTAAAGTTAAATTTAATTTCCAAGTTATATCAAGCATTTTATATTTGAGATTTTGGGCACAAACCAAAATAGTCAGTATCGTACCAGTGGACGTATCATTTTTGTTCTGATATTGATACATACCGATATGATGTGTTTCGATATACCATTTCGGGTTTATCAACATTTTTTAAATATTTTTCATATATATAACTCATTTTCAAGTTCTCTAATAAATATATAATATACACATGCAAATATGCACATAAAATATTAAATTTTAAAATTATAAATATTTAATATCCAAAAATTTTAAATATCAAATAAATAAAATAAATATAAAAAACAATAAATTATTATTAATCAAATTCGATAGATTAATTTAATAAACATGATTTTATTTTAAAAATAAAAATGGTCATGAGAGAAAAAAATTAGTGATTGGTTAAAAGAATCAAATAAGTTAATTTTTTTTAAAAAAAATTAAAAAAAAAATCAAAATTTTGTATCGACTAATACAAGATGATACCAACCCGTACAGATTGTACTATTTTTTCAAAACTAATACCGATTAATATCGAGTCATCGATACTGATATGATACGGATAACCATGGTACAAACTATTTAGCCATAAATAGGGACACATTTTTGGACGGAATTGATGTAATTTTCCTTTCCCATTGAAAAAGGTGTTACAACGAAACACATTGTCCACCTTTTTTGTCACAGCTTACTTCGCATATTCTAGCTACTTAGGTTAAATTAAACAGATTTTTATAGTCAAAATGGTTGAATTAACTTTTACACAAACTTATGAATCGGATCATGGTTTAATTTTTTTTTTATTCAAATTTGGGTTGAGTCAAGTTCGAATCGGTCTAAAAGTTCATTTTACTGTTCATTAAATATTAAAAAAATATTTTTTTATATTTTTTAATTAAATATAAATAAAAATTTTATTTAATGAATAATAATTCAACTGACCCGAATTATTATAATCTTTATCTAGACCCGACCATTGGACAAATCTACTTTTACAATAGCATACATATTAAGAATTATTATTGTAATTTTTATACATGTAAATATATATATATATATATATATATATATAGAGAGAGAGAGAGAGAGAGAAAGAAAAACTATAACTTTCAAATGGGAAGCTAAATAAATTTCACTTTAGAATATTGACTAGAGAGAGAGAGAGCAATGAATTCTTTTCTTCTTCTTTTTTTACAAAAGCTTAAAAGCTGCAGCAAAATGTTTGTAGTGAAAGCAAGAAATAAAATCGAATTTAAGATTTATTTCAGTTAATTTATACAATTATTTATAAAGAGTGACATTTAATAAATTTGAAATTCGAATCTCAACATTTATTACATCTTTTCTTATTCCAATATTGCAGCATCTTTTATAACAAAAAAGAAAGCAAGTGAAAAAAAAAAAAAGCAAAATTTTCCTATCTGCTAACATAAATATGACAATTTGTGTATACATATCGTGTTCGTATATTTTTCATATGTCATAATCGTGTTTAAGGTATTATATATTTGTATATATTTTGATATGTTAATAATTCTTGTTATATAGATTTTGTCATATTCGTATATTCCTATCATATCATATCTATATATTTTTTTATATTATTTAATTATATCATATTCAAAGTTGTCAAATGTATAGTAACATAAGCATCACGATCAAGGAGAGAACAAATGAAGCCAAGGCCCAAGGACATTGCAGTCAACGTTGAAGTCTTCACATCTAGGGACCATTTTTTTTCTTTGACACTAAGATCTCTTTATTCACCATTTTCTCATCAACAATTAATAATGTGACTTTCTCATCTCATTTCATTTAATAGGAGAAGCCAAGACTAAATACATAAAAATAATTTTGTAATTTGTTGATAGAATATTGAATTTTTAATTTCAATAATTATAATTTAATTTTTAATAATTTCAAGTATAAAAAAAAGATAAAAACAATATGAATTTTGTCAGCAATCATATAATCTGTAGAATTTAAGACTCTTAATTTTAATGACAATCAAAGTTTAATTTATGACAATTTCAATTCAAAAAAATACTAAAATATTTAGATTAATTTGTCAATTTAGCATTGTTTCACATTTTTTATCCTAAAAAAGAAAGTTGTAGTTCAATTTTAATTTGACCAAAGAAGAAATTGTGAAATGCAACATGAAATATAGTGTCGTCTGCACATGTAATTAGAAGTGTTCATGGGTTAGATTCGAATAGCAAAAAAAAGTTGCTTTTTTAGGCTCGGCTCATCGGGCTTAAAAGCATGTTTTATTTATTATTTGAAATATATTAAAATATTTATTTTTATATTAATATTAATATATTTTTATAATAAAATTTAAATAAAAAATATTTTTTATTGATTAAATAATAATTTGAATCGATCCATCCTACTCGGATTACAAAAATCATATTCCAAGTTCGAAGGCCGAGGTGGATAAATATAACTGTAATCAAGAAATTTTTAATTCTTAATTTATATAAAAATTTTAATTTAACAAACAAAAAACCGTCATAAGATAGCATAATTATTAGTTTTAGTAGAAGAAACCAATGAACTAATTGGCATATATTAAAGAAAATTTAATATAAAATTGAATGAAATTCATGTATTATATGAAACTTAACTTGAAATATGAAAATTTTCGTGCTTCCCTTTTGTTATTACCACAAAGTCTCATTGATAACTCTTAATTAGTATATATACTATAATAAATAATTTTTGAAAACAGTATTGCTAGTTATTTCTTACATATATATATATATATATATTTTTTTTTTATTTGTGTCATCAGTATGATTTATTGATAAGATGTTAAATTCTTAATTTTTTTAACCAAAATCAAACTCCGAGAATCTAAAAAAAAATTAGCAGCTATAAAAACGTATTAAACTAGACAATATATATATATATATATATTTTTCATTTGCATGCTTCTCAAATAGATCTGTTCAATGGTCGAACTATCTGTTCAAATCCGAAGACTCGTCCGATATTTGGAAGGGTTTGAACAAAAATGTTAAACCTGAAAAATGACCTGGAGAAAATTTTAAACTTATTTTCTAAACAGATCGGACATTGAGTAAAAAATTTTAAACTCGAACCCGGCCAGACTCATATAATATATTAATATACGCTACTAGGTGTTCTGCTCTTTTAACGACTGAGGTGATGATTGTCCAATAAAAAGTGAAAACAAGTTTCTAAGCTAATCACTTATGCCAACATAGCACAGGCTTTTTGTCCTAAAGTAGAGCTAGTGTGGGTACAAGGTCTAAAAAGCATATTTAAAGAAAGTTTGGGTTTTGGTGAGAAGGAGAGGAAAGTGTGTGAGACGGCGAAGAGAACATGCAGTTCACAAGGTGGAAAATTTTGGACGGGTCGAGTTGGGTCTAGTTATTTCTTTGACAATTAAGATTGGATTTGGTCAAAATTTTATTCCTATTTTGAATCGAGTCGAGTTTGAATAAACATAAAATATATTAATATCTTATTTAGCCCAGCTCGAATCTAATTTCAATCCGAATTTAGCTCGATTCGATCCATAAATAGATCTATTCTCAAACAACTTTTTTGTTTCTTTAGTTCCAGCCAATAAAAAAATTCTTTAACGATTAGGGCTCGACAATCTTGAACATATAAGGCAGCCATTTATATATATTACCATCATTGTCTTATTTTCATGTAAACCTGTTAAAGGGTCGGATAGCTCGTCCCACTCGATTTGAATTGGGTCAAGCATAGATAAAACATTTTGTAATTCGACTTGACTCGGCATGAATTACTATTTATTAAATAAAAATATTTTTTATTTAAATTTAAATTTAAATTTAATTATAATATATATATATAAAAATTAATATAAAAATAATTTTTTTTATATTTTAATAATTTATAAACAGCCAAACGAGCTTTCAGACTGACCTAATATTTGTAAAATCATGCATGAATAATATTCTTATTACTTTCTGTTATTGATTGGGACCTTGCTTTCAGGGTGTGATTTAAGGGAACCATTCATGTTAATTATTTGATAGAAAAAGCAAACAAAAAAAACTTGAATTCCAAAATTTAACTCAATTGATTCATATAATTATTTTTAAAAAATGATATATCAAATTTGATACCTCCAATCCATTATCTTATCTTCAAACTACGATCACAATTATAAACAAAAAAAAAAAAAAAAGCAAAAAAGCCTTAAAGTTTAGCTGATCAACTATTGACCGGACAGTCAATATATATATATATATATATATATATATATATATATATATATATATCAAACTATAATATAAAGTTGATTACACCAATGCTTTATGTGCTAACACGTGTCAATTTTTTTTATTAAAAAAAAGATAAAATTTTATGTATTCGTATTCGTGTTATTTTTTATATATTTAAAGTATTATAAATTTATATAAATTTTTATACGTTAATAATTCGTTTTATGTATATCTTGACACGTTCGTGTATTTTTGTAATATTCATTTTTTTTTATTGTATTTTAATTATTTTTTCTATGCTGTGTTTGTGTCATGTCTTAATTCTTTTCATATTTTGCATAGTTTATCATTGTGATTTAATTTATAAAAAAAATTTATATGTTCGTGTCGTGTCCATGGTGGTCCGTTTCGTTCCGGTACCATTGGTACCGGCCGGAACGTCCCACTTTTTAACTAAACTGGTACACTCAACCTTTAATTCCGTTCCGGTTGTGGTTTCGCCCTGTACCGTCCTGTACCGGTACGTACAGGTTTGTACCAGTTGGTACAAGATTTTGATTTTTTAAAATTTTTTTAAAAAAAAATTACTTATTTGATTTTTTAAACTAGTTTTAATATTTTTTGTCATGATCATTTTTATTTTATAATTATATTTAAAAATAAAACATGTTCATTAAATTAGGCTAGTGAACATAATTAATAATAATTTACAATTTTTTTAACATTTTAATATTGATTTTACCTATTTGATGTTTAAAAATTTTAATTATTAAATATTTAAAATTGATATTTGCATAAAAACATATATATGCATGTAATGGATGTATATATAATATATATTTTATTAAGAAATTTGAAAATATGTTACACATATAGATATTAAAAAAATATTTGAAAAATATCGGTAAACCCGAAAAGATACACCGAAACACACCGGTACCGGTACATACCAGTACCAGTACAAAAACGGTATGCCCACCGGTACGGAACTGACTACCTTGGTCGTGTCTCAATTCATAACATATTTTGCATAAATTGTTATAGTGATTCAATTTAGAAAAAACTTTGTGTTCGTTTTATATTTTTTGTATTTAAAGTATTACAAATTTATATAAATTTTTACACATTAATAATTCATTTTATATAGATTTTGACACGTTTGTGTATTTGTATCATATTCATGTTATTTTTCGTGTCATGTCATGTTTAAATTATTTTCACATGTTGTCTTTGTGTTGTATCTCAATTAATCTCATATTTTGCATAATTTATCATAATAATTATTTAAATTCATTTACTTACGATATTAAAATATAAAAAATTATTTAAATAAATAATAATTATTAATATGATTCAATTTATATTTATTTGTAATTGTTAATCTAACTATAATATAAAGTCGACTACACCAATGCTTTATGTGCTGACACGTGTCAATTTTTTTTTTCAAGGAAAAAAAAGAAAGAGGAAAAATAAAGATGATAAAAATTTATGTGTTCGTATTCGTGTTATTTTTTATATATTTAAAATATTATAAATTTTTACACTTTAATAATTCGTTTTATGTATATCTTGACACATACGTATATTCGTGTAGTATTCATGTTTTTTTTTATTGTGTTTTAATTATTTTTTCTATGCTGTGTTCGTGTCATGTCTTAATCCTTTTCATATTTTGCATAATTTGTCATTGTGATTTAATTTATAAATTTTTTTTTGTGTATTCGTGTCGTATCTCAATTCATAACATATTTTGCATAAATTGTTATAGTAATTCAATTTAGAAAAAACTTTGTGTTCTTGTTTTTTTTTTTTTTTTTTTTGTATTTATAATATTACAAATTTATATAAACTTTTACACTTTAATAATTCATTTTATATAGATTTTGACACGTTTGTGTATTCGTATTGTGTTCATGTTATTTTTCGTGTCATGTTGTGTTTTAATTATTTTCACATGTTGTGTTTGTGTTGTTTCTTAATTAATCTCATATTTTGCATAATTTATCATAATAATTATTTAAATTCATTTACTTACGATATTAAAATATAAAAAATTTTAAATAAATGATAATTATTAATATCATTCAATTTATATTTATTTGTAATTGTTAATTTAATTAAAATTTTATAAATATTAAAAGAAATTAGTATTTTTTTTACTAATTAATAATTCTTTTTATTTATAGTTTGACACATTCGTGTATTCGTGTCGTATTCATATTATTTTTTTGTGTTGTGTTTATGTCATGTCTCAACTCATTTCATATTTTGCATAGTTTGTCATTGTGATTCAATTTAGAAAAAGATTTGTGTGTTCGTGTCGTGTCTCAACTCATGACATATTTTGCATAATTTATCATAGTGATTCAATTTAGAGAAAATTTGTGTGTTCGTGACGTGTTCGTGTTATTTTTTGGTGTTTTCAAAGTATTATAAATTTATGTAAATTTTATGCGTTAATAATTTGTTTTATATAAATTTTGACTCGTTCGTGTATTCATTCTGTGTTCATGTTATTTTTGTGTCATGCCGTGTTTTAATTATTTTATCATATTGTGTTGTATTGTTTCTCAATTTATCCTATATTTTACATAATTTATCATAATAATTCGATTTTAACTCTAAATTTATTTATTTAAGATAATAAAATATAAAAAATATTTAAATAAATAATAATTATTTAATATAATTTAACTTAAATTTATTTGTGATTGTTAATTTAATTAAAAATTTATAAATATTAAAAAAACCGCTGGAGAAAAATTCTAGTATATATAAAAATTTACTGGAAATTTTAAAAATTTCACCGACAATAATATATTGAATAAATAATTCATATATATTCGAGGTATATATCAATCAATAGTTCAACTTCAAAAGAAAACTTTTATTTTAGTAAAACATATGGAAACATTTTGGTTTGATTCTTGTTTATTCAAAATTTTCTTATTTACATTCAAACTACATATTATCCTTTAAAATTTGTCATAATTTTAGTAAATATAATAGCTCTAAGTGGGCTAGGTATAACTTGACATTATATTTGTTCTTCATTGATTTTTGGGTCAAACGAATTCAACTTTAGTCATTCTTTTTAATAAAATTGTAAAAAATAATGACTAAAGTTAAACTTTGTTTGATAAAAAAATTGAACAAATAAAATGGGATTGAAAGAGTAGTACATATTTTTCAAACTTTTGATCTTTCACATTAATTCTATATATTTCTCATATTTCTTTTCACTCGCTCTCTATTTTCTAGACATATCAAAATTGTCAAAACTAGTAATTAACATGGCTATACTTCATTTTATTTCTTTTAATCATTTTCTTCCTTAATCACCATTTTCCGAGATCAATAGGGAGAAACCAAAAAAAAAAAAAAAGTCTATTACAAGATTTTTTTGTCAAATTTTCTTTTTATATTTTTGTTTTAATGATTGCTATCATTAGATTATGTCCAATCTTATATATTAGATGTTATTTGTAAGCTAACTTCAATCTCATAGTGTAATTCTTCCCATTGAATGTTTATTATACAAAGGAGATTGTAATTAGAAAATAAAAAAAGAGATTACGAGTGCTGAGATTTGAATTTAAATTTATTGAACGTCACCTCTTTAAGACGATTGTATGAATTAGATCGACCTGACAATATGTCTTGTGTCTTGTGTTTTTTCTGTATCAATCATGTAAACATAAACACACACAAAAATATTAAATATATCAAAATCCTAAACACGAATATAGTATATGTATTAAAACTTATCATGTCATATTTATTACATTATTTTCATGTTTATTAAATATGTCATATTTGTACGTATCATTTTTTGTATTATGTTAGAAATTATCAAATTTAATATGAACCAACTGATCTAAACTCAGTTTCAGTTCTCCCATTGCATGTTGATTTATGAATAAAAATTATATAAGGTTGTTGGCTAGCAGCCTAGCACGGCATGCAAAAGAGAGTCAGAAACGGGCCACCATAGAAAAGGAAGGAATTAGCGAGATGGGGCCTCCCAAAAGGAAGCTGATTGCATAGCATGTGATAAAGAGAATCGCCAGAAAGGCAAAAGGTCACTCGCCGCGTTGAATCTCAAACTCAAATTGCATCTTCGTCAAATCAAGTAAACTATTTTTTTGGTCATGTGTATAATTTTTTTTGGACACTATACAAAACAAGATATAAATACAACACCTTTAATAAATATAAAAATAATATAATAAATGTGATATATTTAAACACGATTAGATCTGTTCAACGGTCGAGTAACTCGTCCGACTCGATAGATCCTTCTCGTATTGTGCTGGACCTAGGTATGAATTTTTTTATTTCGGGCTGGCTCGGCTCGAAACACTGTTTATAAATAAAAAATTATTTTTTATTTAAATTTAATTATAAAATTATATAAAAATTAATTTTTTTATTTTTTTAATATTATTTAAACAATGAAACGGACCGGTGAGTAGGGTTTGGGTAAGACAAAAAAAATTATAGGCCGCAGCCCGACCAATGAGCAGGTCTAAACACGATTAAACGACACGTTTAATTAATACACGTATCATATTCGTATTTAAAAATTTAACACACACTACGCCAAATTTGACATATAACAGCATTTTGAAGTGCTGTGAAAACTAAAAAAAGCTGTTACTGTAAGATAAGACAATATTTATTCATGTGTTGTATATGTGGCCGCAACCTTATGTCTTTAATAGCATTTTTACATATGTATAATAACACTTATCAAAATGCTGCTATTTTTACTTTATAACAGTTTTTCATGACCTTTTGCATTCATTTTTCATTTGCTGCAAAAGATCTCAATGATAGCAATTATAAGTGCTATCAAAAGTATTTTTATATGATAAGATTTATAACAGCACATGTCAAATGCTTCTAAAATTTTTAAAAATGCTGTAATTATTGGCTATTATAATATATAACAGCAATATGCAAAATGCTGTCAAAGTATTACTTTTGTTATTTTTAACAACATTTGAAAAATATTATAAAAAAATATTATCTAAAATTAATTTTGACGTAATGATATTTAATTATTTTTATTATGTTTATATTTTACACACGATTGAAAAAAAAAACGAAAGATGACACGTATAAACAAATTCTTAGGTCTAAATTTTATAAGCCTTTCGTTAGCAAACTTATAGGCCAAAGTCCAAACCCTTATGCTTTCCTATTTCACTTTTTAATTTTTGGTTTTGTCCCCAATTATCCTACTTTTCCGACCATAAAATACTTATATGTATCTATACTTATTAATATAACGAGAATGATTAAGTTGATATCACGAGTCAAGTAATACTAATTCAGTTGATGAAATTATAAAATAAGTCAAATATAGTTATAACATAAAAAATAAAATGAGGATATTTTTGTCTTTTAAAATTTAATATACATATATATTTTTTAAAAATACATATTTATTCTTAAAAAAATTATTCTCTTTGTCAAAAATTATTCACTTTCTCAAAAAACTACCCAACTATAAAATTATCTATATTTTTTACCTTTCACCCACATGGTGTGTGTCATATTCTAATATTTATATAAATTTTGACATATTCATATATTTATATTGTGTTAGTATTATTTTTTTTATATTACTTTTTAATTTCTTTTTATATTATATTCATATTATTTAATCGTATTATGATCAAAAATATCACAACTATGTCTTACTAAACATTTATAACAGTATCAAAGAAAGTTTTAAAAATGTAAAAAAGAAAAAAAAAATAGTTTTACTTATCTTTCAAGCAAACAGATTAATTAGGTTTGTAACTATCTTACTCAAAAAAAATAAAGAAAATGAATCATGGAAAAGAATATGTTCCTTCTTTTTTTTAAAGAGGATTGTGGGAAAGCCATGTGGCACCTTAACTTATCTCATATTTGCTTTTGCCATAATGGTGGAGGAAATCTCATCTCATTTGACATTTCCTTATTTTTGGATGGTTCAAATTAACGAATTTTTATAAGTATTAGTTAAAAATTATTTTATTATTATTTTAAAAAAAATTATATTTAATATATTATTTTTATTGAATTAAAAAAATATTAATTATATAAATATCAATTTAACGAATGTATTAGACAATATTTTCTTGCTAAAAGTTACAAGATAATATTTCTAAGAGTTTGAAAATTGGAATCTTCTTTTTTCCTGTCTAGAATGTTATCTCTAAAAGCTAGCTGTAAATACATGAAATCAACAGACTCTAATATTTGATTTTCATCATCAATGACATAATGGGTATATATAATTATGTTTAATAATGAAGAAAGTATATATGTGTCTATAATTATGTTTGATTTTCATCATCAATGACATAAAGGGTTTAAAAAGAAAAACTTAAAGAAATAGGAACATAAGACCACTATATGTGAATTCCTAATTAAAATTAAAAGGATAATGGTAACTTCCAAAAATGGAAAAGGGATTTTTTATTTTATTTTATCCAAGTAGCTTTTATATCTTATATAAACATTGCTCTTGAAGGGTAAAGTGGGATATCACCAATAGGCCCTATCTTTCCCACATGCCCAAATTAATACTATAATATATAATTTATTTAATGTAAAACCTAACTAGACTTCATTAGTTGAAATTAGATTTGGTAATTCGTATATGTGTATTATGTAAGATAGTTAGTACCGTATCGATGTATTGTCGTTTTTGTTCTGGTATTAGTACGTACCGATATCGGTGTATTTTGACATATCGTTTCGGATTTACCAATATTTTTTAAATATTTTTTCATATATATATATATATATATATATATATAACCTATTTTCAAGTTTCATAATAAAATATATATCATATACATATGCAAATATACCTCAATTACCTACATAAAATATATATTTATATGTAAATATAAAATTTTAAATATTTAATATCCAAATTTTTTTAACATCAAAATAAATAAAATAAATATAAAAATATATAGTAAATTATTATTAATTAAATTTAATAGATTAATTTAATAAATATATTTATTTTTAAATATAATTATGAAAAAAATGATCATGATAGAGAAAGCATTAGAAATTGATTTAAAACAATCAAATAAGTGAAAAAAATTAAAAAAAAAATTAAAAATCTTGTACCAATCGGGTACTGACCGATATTGATCGATACAGATCAGTACAGGCCAATACGATCGGTACGGACCGGTACAAAAATCGAAACGATACAAAATGGTATGGTATCGACTACCTGGTATTATGTTTTGTATTTTTTTAGTATCAGTCATGTAAATATAAATATAATACAAATTCTTAAATATGATACGTACGTGTATTAAATGTGTTTAGTTAATCGTGTTTAAACGTATCGTGTCATGTTTATCACATTGTTTTACTATTTATTAAACATGTTATTTTCATATCGTATTTTCGTATCGTATCAAAAATTATTAAATCAAGTTAAAATTGAAGAGGATTTTTTTATTAGGAGTTGAAAGTAAAAAATTAAGAGTTGTTTAAAACTCTTTTTTTATTTTTATTTTTATTTTTAAAATTATTTGAATCTTATTCTTTCAATAAAAGATTATGTATTATTCATTTGAATCAGAAGCTCGAGCGTTAATTGTGGCTTTAATTATAAATTTGTTAAGGTGATAAACATGTTTATGTGTTTTAACATGTTGAGAAAATTTCAACAAAAAAAAAATAATAATAAACGTCATGAGATAATTGATATATTTAAACTTTCCAAACGTTTATTTTAATAATTTATTTCTTACTAAAAATTAACTTCTTTATATAATCAAAACAATTTTTTATATATCTTAAGATGTCTAATAACGTGTATAAAATTCTCGTTACTTAGTAAATTCTACCCATTCCATGTCATAACTTTGAAAAAGGTAAATCAAATTGAAACTCACCAATAATTAACGTTTATCCACAAAATAATGTCAAAGATTGAAATAAAATTAGAAATTCATAGTTGATTTTTTAATTTCTTTTGTGAAGTTAAAAAGTTCTATCGATGTATAAAAAACAAACTCTTAGCCAATGTGAGTTGGTTCAATTGCACTACGTCAAATTTGACATACAACAGCATTTTGAAGTACTGTGAAAATTAAAAAATTGCTGTTGTAAAATAGGACAATATTTTTTCATGTGTTGTATATGTGGTCGTAGCCTTATATCTTTAATAACAGTTATAAGTGCTACCAAAAGCACTTTTATATGATAACATATATAACAGCACATGTCAAATGCTTCTAAATTTTTTTAAAAATGCTGTAATTATTGGCCATTATAATATATAACAGCAATATACAAAATGCTTCAAAGTGTTGCCTTTGCTATTTTTAACAACATTTGAGAAATGCTACAACGAAAATGTTGTCTAAGACTAGTTTTGACGTAGTGTTGGTTGAGTACTAATTAGCACCTTGACAAGTACTTGGGTTCGAGTCTCACCAACAGTCCCACTTGGTGGGTGATCTGTAAGTAACAGTGTTAGCTCTCTCTGATACATGTGGCATGCCCTAATCTTGGACTAGGGTAGCCTCTCGTCACCTAAACTTTTTTTTGATATAAAGGAGGTCGCAACCTAGAGATATGGGGAGGGATTGCAGATGTTGAGATTTGAATCTCAGAATGCAATTTCTTAAAGATGACTGCATGAGTCCCTAAACTTTTTTGTACCAAAAAAAAAGAACTCTTATAATTTTACTATATATTTTTTTTTTTTATAAATATGAGAAATATTAATCAGTGTCTAATGATACTAATTAAAGGGATGTTTATAGAAAAAAATCAATGTATTATTTTTTTTAATTTAACAAAAATAATATATTAAATAAAAAAAAAACTTTTTCCAGAACGATAATTAAATAATTCTTAATCTAAACTATACATTAAATTTTTTTATAATGTAAAAAAAGGCAATGACCAGCCGCAATAATTTAAGCCCTTGAAAAAGTGTTGACATATTAAACTGAACCCAACCGACCACTTAAAATATAAATAAATAAGTTCTCTTTTCACATATGATTTTCTCAGTCAAACACTCCCCCAAATCTGCTTTTTTTTTTTTCTTTCTTTCTTTCTTTTCTTTTTCAATTTCCCTCTCTCTCTCTCTCTCTAACAATTTCACCACGAGAGACACACTGTTTCCAATTCTTTAGCTGTAATAAATAATAATAATATCCCCCACCAATCTTCATGTCTCCTTCCTTTATATATATATATATATATATATATATATATATATATATATATATATATACAATTCCTTCCTTTTTTTCACAGATTTTGAGAGCCTTTGATCTCCTTTTCTGTATCTGTCGCTGATCTCTCTCTCTCTCTCTCTCTCTCCCACTCTCTCTTTAATGGAGTCGAAAGTTTTGATGCCAAGCTTAAACCTAAACAATGTTAAATTTCCAGGGGACAATCAGGCTCAGTCACATTCATTTGGCCAAGTTTGTTTGCCAAAGAAAACTGGGTTTTCTTCATCAAGACAATCAGTTATTGCTAATAACTCAGTAATAACTACCAAAACTAGTTCTACCTTGTCTCATTTCTGGAGAGAAGTTCAAGGTTCAAACAACTGGGAAAATCTAGTTGAACCATTGCACCCTCTTCTCCGAAAAGAGATTATTCGATATGGAGAATTCGTCGCTGCTTGTTACAAGGCCTTTGATCTTGATCCCACCTCCAAAAGGTACTTGAATTGCAAGTATGGGAAAAAAAGTATGTTAGAGGAAGTTGGGATGGAAAATTCAGGCTACCAAGTAACTAAATACATCTACGCTACGCCTGATGTTAATATCCCAATCCAAAACGGGGCTTCTTGCGGTCGTTGGGTTGGATTTGTAGCAGTTTCATCGGATGAATATGCATTGAAAAGGCTTGGAGAAGAGATTTGCTGATAAATTTTCGAGGAACAGTTACAAACCATGAATGGGTAGCCAATTTCATGAGCTCATTAACGCCTGCAAGACTCGACCCGCATAATCCAAGGCCAGAAGTGAAAGTTGAATCTGGGTTTTTAAGCTTGTATACTTCGGATGAAACTGATAGCAAATTCGGCCTCGAAAGCTGTCGAGAACAGCTTTTATCTGAGGTTTCCAGGCTATTAAACAAGTACAAAACTGAGGATTTGAGCATAACTTTGGCTGGTCATAGTATGGGGAGTGCTTTGGCTCTTCTTCTAGCTTATGACATAGCAGAGCTTGGTTTAAATTTGAATAAGACTGATTCAAAACAAGATCAAATACCAGTCACAGTTTTCTCCTTTGGGGGACCTAGAGTTGGGAACTCAAGTTTCAAACAAAGGTGTGAGGAATTGGGAGTTAAAGTGTTGAGAATAGTGAATGTTAATGATCCCATTACAAAGCTTCCAGGGTTGTTTTTCAATGAGAATTTTAGGGTTTTGGGAGGGAGATTTGAGTTCCCATGGAGTTGCTCTTATTGTTATGCTCATGTTGGAGTTGAACTTGCCCTAGATTTCTTCAATGTCCAAAATCCTTCATGTGTTCATGATCTTCAAACCTATATCTGCTTACTGAAATGCCCCAAAAAAATTCAGATTCGAAAGGATGGTGTTGGTTTGTTGAATTGGGCAAGGGATTTGCTCTTGAGTGCCCAAAATTTTAACATTATTTTGCCATGGAAAAATGCTGCAATCAACATGGTAAACATGGTTCAATCTCAAAGAATAACCTAATTCTTAATTAGTATTAATTAACCTTAGGATTGATGAAGAACCACCTTGCCCTTATACCTCTCTTTTTTTCTAATCATTTTTACTTTTTTTTTTTGTGTGGAAGAAAAAGGGGATTCATTAGTCATAATAGTTAATTGTACATTTAGGGAAAAAAATTTGTAATATCTGAGAAAAATTCAAGAGGTTAATTATCTCAAGCATAACAAAGTGTACAATGGTTATAATTATTTAAAGACTATATATTCTCCTTGCTTTACAAAATTTTGGTAGCATTGATTCTTCTCTTTATATATATATATATATATATATATATATATATATATATATATATATATATATATATATATATATAAAGGAAGTCGCAATCTAGAAATAAAGAAAGAGATTATAAATATTGGATTCAAACTCTAAACTGCTTAATGTCGATTGCCTCTTAAATGTAATTATATGAATCAATTCAATTAATCCTCGACTCTTAGTTCATCTATTTTATTTCTCTTTGTAAATGGAAAATCTTGGTCAGAAACCTTGTGCTTTGATGAGAAATTTCTCCCTTTTTTTCCCCTATTTTTCTTAGAAACTCACTCAATAGACAAAAGCATCCTAGAGAATATCTCCATGCAGAGCACGAAACACATGCAAACACTAAGAATTTGGTAATCCTAATTTTTAATTTCAGAACCCAAGATTTTATGGAAAATGGAAAGTGGAAAATGTTGAAAAATATAGATGCTATATATTTTTAGTAAAATATAAACAGAGAAGAAGAAGAACTGTATATATATTCGAACAGATTACAATCAATATGCAGAATTGAATTTAAAGACACTTACAATAATTGATTAGAAAAAATTAATAGCGAGTCAAGATTGGACCTCTAACCTTAAGACGTTTTTTGCCTGTCTAAGGTGCTTACAGTATCGATGCAAATCGTCTCCCAGGTTTCCTCGATATACGTTGCAAATGAGAGCACACCCGGATGCAACACAGCGAACAGAAGAATGCTGAAGTCTCTCTCTCAGAAGATAATAATATTTCGGTGAATTAGTGATTTGAAACAGATACAAACACTCATATTTATAGATACAGAGAAGTCTGTTCGGTCAGACACATCTGTTGGACAGGAACCGGTTCGGTCAATAGACAAGTCTGTTACAATGAACTGGTTCATCCAACAGGCAAAGACACAACTGAAAAGGCAAAGAATGGTTCAGACAACCGAACAAACACATTCTAGAAGATGAATTATTTGGACAAACATAAAGTTGGTTGGTGTTGAGCTGGTTCGGCTGGTTGGTGTTGAGCTAGTTTGGTTTGGACAAAAAATTAAGCCGGTTGGATAGTAAAAAATTAATTACTTACCCAAACCCGACCCGGTGGCGCGCGCGGTCCAACCCAAATTGTATAGGTCCTCACCCTCCACAAAAACTTAGATGCCCTTTGAGGCCCAACCCATCATGACACTCTAACTTATATAAATTATAAGCTAAAGTCATTCTTCCTATGTGGGATTGACTACCACACATACCTTCAACCAAGTTTCTTTCCTCTTCAAGTGGGTAAATAATGAGACTAATTTCTCATTCACTTTGATATCATTTGTGTACGTAAATATACACCATGTATCTGACTACGATAACTTACGTATTAAAATACGTATTTCGTATATATACACTTAATATATACTATAATATCTAACAGAAAAGAGATGGAAAAAAAACTAGCCCTAGTTTTACCAAGGTGCAATAGCCTTAATTAAATTCCTACTATAAAAACTCTCTTTATTTAATTAGTTTAACATTTATTTAGAGAAGTTTCCAAAAAAAAAAAAAAAAAACAAAGTTTTTTTTTGGGGGGATGTTGTTTTGCCAAAAGAAAGAAAAAAAAAACTGCCATATTTGTCACCCTCTAGACATAAGGTATGTTGTTATTTTTTAAGACGAACCTGACTGGGGTTTGGTATGGAGGAGTTAATAGCTTGCTCATATTTTATTCCTTGGGCTTTTTCATCAGATAAATTTTGTTATTAGATTTCTGTGAGACCCTCGTAAGCCAGAGATGACTCGGGTCTCCTATAACACTCTAATGGCTCGGAACTACACATGTAAAATCCACTAGGAATGACGGACTATCATGTGGTATACATGTTGTATGATAGGTTATAGAATTTGAGGTTAAATCTGGTGGTTAAACGATCTGACCCTAAAATAGTTTAAACTTCAGACTAAAATCGAGAAGGGCAAAATTTCATAAAATATGCTAAATTGAGTGGATATGATGAGAATATACTATATAGAACCCATACCTATTATCAGAGTAACAATCGGCATCAAATTCAAAAAAATATGCATTAGGGGTATTTTGGTCATTTTACACCCCTTTTCATTTTTAGTCCGAGAAATGGTATAAATGGGCTTTTCGGCTATATAATATGTTAATATGACATTTGGATCTAATATTTGGCAATATATAAATAAATAAAAAAAGTCAAATTTGGTCAACTTTTTTTGACCAAGCTTAGGCAAGATGAGAAACATGGGATAATTTCCCATAAGTTTCAGCCCTAATATGAAGACACAACGTCTTCTTCTTTTTTTTCATGCCGTAAGGCATTTTCTCCCCAAAAACACCATTAAAGCTTGCTAAAGCTTTCTTTCTCCTCCAAATTTCAAGGGAAATCACCAAGTATTGCAAGGATTCCACTAACCTATAGGTAATTTCATATTCTAAGCTTGATTTTGATATTAGATTTTGAAGAATTTGTCTCTATATATGAGAAATCATTTTGGCTGAAAATTGGTAGTGATGAATCACCATGTTGCCGCCACTTTTTTCGTTATGGGAGGTGTTCCTCCACCTCCTTAAACCGTAAATTAGTATCGGATAGCTTTGAATCAAATTTAGAGGCTAAAACAAGCTTGGTTAAAACCCTAGCTTGCCCATGAGGTGGTGCCGCCACCTACCTTGGTTGTCCGAGGCCACCGTTAGCTTCATTGTTATTGTGTGAGCAACTTTTCAGTTGATTGTTGCTCCGAATTTTGACTCGAGCTAAATGTAGGAATTTATTTGTAAAAATTCTTAAGCTGAAATTTTTTGGATAGTAGCTAACTATTATAAATAATGGGAATTTGAGTGTCCCGTAGTTGTAAAATACTTACAAAATATCCTGACGATGTCATAGGTACCCATATCGTGGAGTTCGCCTGGGATCGCGACAGAGTAACAAAAGTGTCGCTTTAATACTCGAAATAACACAGTGAGTATTTAGGTTAATCTAGGAAGTAGTTATTGTTTTATATGCAATGTTGACTGATATGGAAATTGAAACACGAAAGATTGCTCGGATTACAAATATGGTAAGTTTCGAACCTTACGCGGATTAAAGGCGTAAGTGTGGTGTTAGTATGGTTACATGAGGTAAGTGTTGTGGAGTTGAATAATAATGAATGTTAGCTATTTGTAATGCTTTGAGAAAACATAAGTAGAAATATATTAGTGTAGAGATTGTTTCCTAGCATAGTATATATATATATATATATATATATATATATATATATTACTCCATGATATTAGAGAATTAATATATCATACTATTATTGTACGGACAGTGTGATGTCCGGGATGCTATTTTATATTGTACGGACAGGGTGATGTCCGGGATGCTATTTTATATTGTACGGACAGGGTGATGTCTGGGATGCTATTTTATATTGTACGGACAAGGTGATGTCCGGAATGCTATTATTGTACGGACAGGGTGATGTCCGGGATGCTATTTTATATTGTACGGACAAGGTGATGTCCGGGATGCTATTATTGTACGGACAGGGTGATGTCCGGGATGTTAATATTGTACGGACAAGGTGAAGTCCGGGATGCTATTGTTGTTCGGGCAAGATAGTCCAGGATAACAAATATTACGGACTGGTATAAATCCGGGATATTTTGATAATGTAGACATGAGAAATTCTTCATTTATAATTGTGAAGGTATACACGTAAAATCGATTGCTAAATATTTTTGGCTATCAAGTTAGGCTAGCCAATATCTTATTTATAATCAACACTCAGTATAGAAGATTTCATATGGGACAAATAATTTTTATAAGTCCCGGAACAATTTTTAAATATTACTTTTCGGTTAATTAGTCATACTTGATATGTCATGTTTATACTTTAATGGTCAAGAAAGGAAGTACGAAATTTCCAAGTACTCATCCTAGTTACCTTATGCTCACTGAGTTTTTCGACTCACTTTGTTTATTTTTAATTTTTTTTTTCAGATTCTAATAGACCCAGCTCTTCCCATATTCCGGATAGCTAGCTGCTCACATACTTGTGGTGAGCGAATTGACCCAAGACGTGGTAAGCAGTGGCGATGGTTGGGTACATTTTGCAGTCACTAGGGTATCATGGGTCCTTTGTATTTTGTGTATGTTGAATATGTTCTGTATATTTATAAGCGGATGTAATTAATTGACGTATGATGTATAACAGTCTTAGAGGCCTGGTATGACATGGTGATGTTTATTTTGTTATGATATAGTATAAATATATGTTTGTATATAAGATGTCATAAAGGTTGAGTCTGCTGCGGGGCATTTCGGTTACTCCCTATCGGAGGCGTCCAAACCGAGATGTCATTGTTGATGAATTATTATATTGTGAATGTTGATGATTTAACGGCAAACGCCCATGTAGGGCGAGATCATGCCAAAATTTTCTTTAATTTGGTTTGATGAGTATAGACAGGCTTCGGAGGCAGGGGCATACCTTGTCTCTAGCCGGTCACATGCCCTGAATTTGGGGTGTGACAATTTCTTATTTATTCATTATGATTAATAGGTTTTGAAGATGAAAGAAGTATTTAAATTTAAAATATATAAAATCATTTACTTAAATCAATTTAAAAATATATGAATAATACATTTTTTTAAAAGTATGTATTCATGTGTAGCGGTGTTCATAGGCTGGGTCGCGACCCGAATTTTTTATAATTTTTACCCAAACTCGGTCCGTAAGCCCAAAATGTTGTTTAAATAATATATTTTTATATTAATATTTATATATTTTAATAATTAACTTTAAATAAAAAAATATATTTTTATTAATAAATAATAATTCAAACAGGATCGTATCGGTCCAAATTGACAAAATGCATGTCCAAGCTCAGCCCTCCATCCGACCCTTGAACATATCTATTGATGGAGACTCAATTAAGAGTTGTAAACCCAAGTGCAGGTTATGTTCAAGTAATAAATTCTCGGGTGTCCGAGGTCGAACCACAGGGAAGCGTATTAGTAAGTATAAGTTTATAAATATATAAGAAAAAGAAAGTAAACAAGATATTAGGGAATCAACAACAAAACAAGATAAACAAGATATTAGAGAACAAAATAAACAAAACAACATAAAAGAAATTAAACAAGATATAAACAAAACAATAAGAAAAGATGTTGAGGTTAGAGAATCCACTCTTGGTGTTATGCTAAGATTAATCTTGTTTTATTACACAATTGAAATCCACACATAAAGGAGGTTCCAATCGGAAGGTTTAGCAATTCAGTCCAAATTGTCCAACGTCCATAGCATATGATATTATGTTCATTTGGTGTCCTCAAAACTCATAAAAAGAGTCCAAGCATTCCTTATGCCAAGGTATATGTCTACAACAAATCAAGGTTATGAAACCAAGCATTTACTGTGCCATTTTCCTTGTCAATAATGAATCAAGATCCCTACTTTGTAAGTATGATTTTAAACCAAAAGAAAATATTATCTATACTAGTGTTTATAAATGATGATTCATTTTAGCTCATGTTTAAGAGACTAACCTTAGCATTTACCAAGAGCTTCACCTCATCACCTCAACAATATGATTAGCAACACATACTAGATATGAATAAAATGAAAAGAAATGTAAGAAGCATAAGTAAATAAAGAAAAAGAAAACTAGAGAAAGGAAAGAAAAAGAAAACTTAGAGAATTTTATTACAATGGCTAATATCCTACCAATCTATAATGTATCCCAATACTCATCCAAGGCCCTCTATTTATACATATTTTGGAGAGCTAAATGACAAGAGACAAGCTTTATAAATTTCAAAGGTAGGTATAATAGGTGGGTGCATTTTTCTAACAATTTTCGTCATATTGTATGACAATTCTGATCAGCCAGCTTGATGGTCGATTTTGTCAATGTTGGAGGCTCGATCTGATAAAATTGTCTTCTAGAAAAATATACCCCTATCAGTTACGGATCCATAGCCGTTGAAATCAGCTCATTTGCTGATGTGGATAAGAAGATATGGGCAAAATATGAAAACAGGTCAGCACAGACGTCATTGCACATCAGCCAACTTGATAGTCGATTTCGCTAGGGAAAACGACTCCGTTTCAAGAAGTGTAAAACATGAAAAAGATAGATATGCCTCTTAGCTTTGCACGGCTACAAATTTCAGGCTTATTGCTTCAGTGAAACTCGAGATATAGCTGATATGGAAAACGGTGTCGGAACTGGAATTGAACTGGATTTGCCCTTAATTCTAGTAATCTGAAATCACTCAAAGAAACTTGTGAAAAACACCAAATTACATAAAAATATAAAAGATCATAAACACAATTAGACTAAACAATAATAACTCGTATTTGACACAAAACAATAATAAAACATAACTAAAAACTATATAATTATACGAGTTATCACACCCCCACACTTAGATTGTTGCTAGTCCCTAGCAACGACTCAATAAAAATAAAATAAGAAAATCTAATCTAATCCATTTTCGTAGGAAATCACGGTGGCACTTAGCATGTGACACAAGCCTTTAAACCCCTAGGTGTCCCTAGTGGACGAGTTTAGTCTCGTGAGGGTTTACTAGGACGATACCCACAAACATTGAAGACATAAGAAAAACTAAAAATAATAATTATAACTAATCCTTCTAATATAAATTAGAGATAATCATTGGACAAGTCTTAAAAACTAATCAATAGCTTAAAGAAATTCACAAAAAATCTTGCTTGAATGTAAATAAATGAGTTAAGCCAATATTAACATAACATATTTCAATCAAAATAGTGCATATTCAAACTTAATCTCAACTTCTCACATGGGATACTCTCTTGATTTTCACTCTTTAAAGTAGTGGTAAAGTGTTTACACTCAATCAATCTCATGAAAACACTTCTACCATATGCTTGCTTGTCCACCTATTCTCCACTATTTAGATCATACAACTTCATAAATCAAGAGGTCTTTATTCAAGGTTGTAATGGGGCCAAAGGGTTATAATGTGGTTAAAGAACAAAAGGATAAAGATATCACAAAGGTTCCAAAGAGTTCATAGATTTTAGAGACATAATAAGATCATACAAATAAAACTTCTCAAAACTCTTATAAAGCACATAATAACATAGGCTAAATATTCATGTTGAGCCTTTGCATCATTCTAACCAACTTTGTAACATCTTTTTCTAGAAGTTCAAGAGAAGATTCTTTTTTTTTTTTAAATATGGGAATGTATTTGACAATGATCCCTTTCTTTTTCTCTTGACTTTTTCTTTTCTTTTCTTCCCCCACACTTATCTTTTGTTTCTAACCCAAATTTTCAACTAAAAATATCCCTTATTTTTTTTTTTTTAATATGTCTCAAAATATAAAAATCCATCTTTAGAACAAGGGTAAGGATATAAGTATATTTAGGCTAGGTGTAAGTTGTGGTTACCAATAAAACAGCATATTTAATGTAGGCTCAAATTGGTTCACTAGTGGGGATGTTCTCTTAGAACATTAATAAGGGATGGCTGTTTGGCTCTGGTTATAATCCTAATGCCTCTATCATATTCATGTTGTCACATGTATCAATATAGTATCAAACGGTTTAAAGCAAGTTCTAGAGAATCATGTAATCATAAGAGCACTCAAGAAAGAAATTAGATTGATTTGTATAATGCATCAATCATTATAGGCTCAAAAACTCACAAGGATGATTATACAAGTCAGATTAAGTCTAAACATGCTTCTTTCTCAATCAACATATCATATTAACATTGGCTCATAAAAAGGTTGATATCAAGCTCAATTCTAATGAAAATCTTCTCACTAATAAATCTGTTTTAGACTTATGCAATTCATATCTCATTATAGTATTGAAAGTAACTAAAAAACACACTAAGTCTAAACATGCTTTTTTTTTTTTTTTTTTGAAGAAGAAGATTAAATCAAACTGACAAGGTATGTCTCAAGTCTCCCTTACTCAGACCTTGTTTAGAATGAATACTTCTAAATGTCTTAAAACACAACAAACTTTTTTTTTTTTTAGCAAAATATGTCCCTTACCCCCTACTAAAATATGACATTGTCCCCAATGTCAAATTTTAAAGGTAGAATTTAGGAGATATTACCTGCAGAGGTTGCTAACCACTTATTATAACTGAGACACAACAAACAAAATGTTAGATAATGTCACAAAGATAGAGTGCAATCCACTCCTTGCTCGTCCATATCTCTTTTTCTTTTTCCGAGCATTTGCGAAACAACCGTAGCAGATAAATACTCATAAGCTTGGAGTTTTTTGAGTAAATCTTCAATGGTTGTAGCAGAAATTATGGTTCTCCTTGCCTCTGAAAACATGAATCCATTATCCACAGCATTATCTAAGTATGAAAGCAAATTACTAAAATAAGCATTAATATTAAGCAAACCAATGGGTTTCTTATTTGTGACCAAAGATGACCAAGAAGCCACGCAAGCTATTTCTTCCAATGTACCCAGACCTCCTGGTAAAGCAATGAATGCATCGGCAGAATGGTACATGATTGTCATCCGTTCAGGGATACTCCAGACTTGTATTTCCTTACCCACGGTAGGTCCACAAAAATCTGTGAATAGTTTTGGCACGATTCCTAGAACTGGACTTCCTCCGGCGTGTGCTGCTGTAGCGACTGCTCCCATTAAACCCGTACTACCGCCTCCATAAATCAAGTGGATCTTTTGTTGGGCAAGTATTACTCCAACTCTTATGGCTTCATCAGCGAATATGTTATTTTTCCTTGGATAAGCACCTCCAAAGACACAAATTTTTTTAATGCGCTGGGACGAAGTACTTTCCATTTTTTTTTTTCCGAGTGCCTGAAAGAGAATGAGTACATGGTGTAATATATAGAGGACTGAGTAGTGAATCAGACAAGAGTAATAATGTCGCCGAAAGTGTATTTGACCTGTCAGAAGAAAATGTTAACCTAACAAAAGATTTTTGCGTGATTTCAGGAAGAAAATCAAAAAGAAAAGAAAAAACAACCGTAAAAGACCAATGCAAAAAAAAAAAAAAAAAAAAAAACGAGAATAATTACACAAATCGTAAATTAAACCGAAATGAAGTTATTGCAAATCAAACCAAAAGCTGAGAAGTCATTTATTGTAGTTGTGATTGTGGCTCACATCTTCCTCTGGTTTTACGTCCAGAAACGGCTTAAACGCCTTCTATGAGTCGAGGATATGCTTCCCATCCAGTTTTCTTACAAGCTGGCAAACAGGGTCTTTTAACATCAGATTCCCAAGATGTTGCCATTCCCTTTGGAATTGCGGCCATAAATCAAGAATTTCTCTTTGTACGTCTCCACTAGGATGCGTCTCAAGAGAAAGTTGGATATTACCCAAATTCTCCTTACTCAGTCCATCCTTAATGAATTCAATTTTATCATCTCGATTAGAGGACGGAATCCCAATAGAACGACATTTACCGTTACACGTCCATCGTGCACATTTGTGGCAATTTGAACTTATGCGCTTTGCTCGTCGCTTCTTTGCATAAGTGCTTCTACCTGTACCTGGTAAATGCAAAACAGGAAGATATTCATCTTCACGTACCTTGGCTTCAATTATCCAACGTATATCTTCAAGAATCCCTTTGTGCATAAGCATTCTTAATCTTTCAAATCGAACTTGGTAAAGCTTCAGTAAAATATTTCGAGGAAAAGGAGGAAATCGTTTCTGCAATCTTGTGAGAATATCATCCATCTTGAAAAAAAAATGAAAAAGAAATTGAAAGAGAAATTTATATACAATATCAGTTTTGTGGGTAGCTGATGGAACCGACTTAAATAATCACGGAGTACCGTTATCCGCCATTTAACCGGGGTTAAATAAAAAATTATATTTACATCTAGTTATTTTCAAAACAAGGATCAGAAAGAAAAACAACCTCTTCTTGAGTAACATGATTTTCCAAAAAGAGTTTGAGTCTTTGTCCATTTACCTTGAATACGTTACCATTTTTAGGATTCTCAATGTCAACTGCTCCATAATGATACACATGCTTAACCACAAATGGGCCAGTCCATCTTGATCTCAACTTACCAGGAAATATGTGAAGTCTAGAATTATAAAGTAGAACTTTTTGCCCAACATCAAATGTTTTTCTTGAAATTAACTTGTCATGAAAGGCTTTAGTTCTTTCTTTATGAATTTTAGAATTCTCATATGCATCTTTGAATAAAGTTGGCCTGTAAAATCCACACTGTAAAATTTTTGCAACAGTTTTCTTTGATGAAAAATGACCACCACATGCCTCGGAATGACAAAACTTAATTACACTACTTACCTCATTGTCGGGAATGCATCTTCGAAAAATTTGATCAGGACAATATTTGAACAAGTAAGGGTCATCCCAGTAGAACTTCTTTACCTCATTCAGAAACTTCCTTTTATCTTGGGGGCTCCATTGAGAAGGAATTTTCCCAAAAAGGAATATTTTAGCTCGGATGGCAATGGTTTTAAATCCAGCTTGGGCGGTTCAATAGTTGATGGTACAGTGACATTTGTGAGTGATGGGAGTTCCTCAAACTTTTGTTTCCAACGATGCTTATCCTGAAAAGAATTTAACAAAGAATCAGTGTGTGAAATTTCTGAAGCATTATCAAACTCACATTCAATTAAATAAGCTTCTAAAGGATCATGGAATGTGGTAGTGGTGAGATGTTCATGAACAAGTTCTTCAATGAAATCCACTTCATGTACTTCTGAATCATCACCAGGTTGCTTGCAAATGTTGAACACATTTAATTCTAAAGTCATATTTCCAAAAAAAATGTTCAAAATACCATTCCTGCAATTTATCAGAGCATTAGAAGTTGCAAGAAATGGACGGCCTAATATAACAGGAATTTGAACATTTGGATTTGAAACAGGATGTGTGTCCAACACAATAAAATCAACAGGGAAGTAAAAATTATCAATTTGAACCAAAACATCTTCAACTATCCCTCGAGGAATTTTTACAGAACGATCAGCTAGTTGAAGTGTAACAGGTGTTTCCTTGAGTTCACCTAAACCTAACTGTTGATAAACAGAAAAAGGCAAAAGATTAACACTAGCACCAAGATCAAGCAATGCACGTTCTATTCTAGTGTTTCCAATGATGCATGAGATTGTTGGACATCCAGGATCTTTGAATTTTGGTGGAGTAAGGTGCTGAATGATTGAGCTCACACTTTCCGTCAGAAATGCTTTCTTTTGTACATTATGTTTCCTTTTAACTGTGCACATGTCCTTCAAAAATTTAGCATAAGATGGAACTTGTTTGATTGCATCCAATAAAGGAATGTTAATCTTAACTTGTTTGAAAAGTTCATAAATTTCTGCATTTTGATTCAAATTCTTTATTGTTTGCAACCTTTGAGGAAAAGGAGCAGGATGCATACCTTTTTCTTTGTCCAAATTTTCAAGAAGTTCAGACTTACCATCATCCTTACCAATACTTTTCGGAGGGGAAGGAGGATCTTGGTCTTTTGATGGAATGTTTTTGTCAATTGCCTTTCCACTTCGAAGAGTTGTGATAGAACTGACATTTTCCTGTTGAGTTTCATTGGAGCAAGAAACAAGACATTGAGTAGAAGGGTTAGGCTGAGGTTGAGCAGGAAACTTACCTTTTTCTTGAGTGCGTAATGAAGCTGTCAATGTGGACAAGGTGTTTTTGATCTCATTGATGTCCCGTGAAGTTTGGTTATTCACATTTGCTTGTGTTTGCATGAATGCTTGCAATGTCTCTTCCAAGGTTTGTACACGTGAAGGTTGATAGGAAAAAGTGTTGCCCGGCTTTTGAGATTGTGGTACCTGAACATGATTATTATTCCGCCAACTGAAGTTGGGATGATTTCTCCATTCAGGGTTATACGTTTCAGAGTAAGGAGAAGGAAAAGGCTTTTTAAATGTGTTTATGGAATTTACTTGATCATGCAACGCTTCTTTAAGAATGGGAATGTTTGGACATTCAGAAGTGGGGTGTCCCATGATTTCACAAATTCCACAACTTTCTTCATTTTTAACCGTTTTGACTTCTTTTACTTCTCTAAGTTCCATGGCTTCAATCTTTCTAGCCAAATTAGCTACTTTAGCTTTTATCTCATCTTCTTGACTAAAATGATATTTACCTCTGTTAGAAACAAGATTAGATCTATTGGAACTTTCAGAGGAATTATCTGTGTGCCAAGCTTGAGAGTTATCTGCCAAATGGTCTAGGTAGTCAAAGGCTTCTTCAGGTTCTTTTTCTAGAAACTCACCGTTACACATTGTTTCAACAAATTGTTTAGTTTCGGGAGTTAAACTATCATAAAAGAAACTAATAAGACGTCATTTTTCAAAACCATGATGTGGACAAGAACTTAACAAATCTTTAAAACGCTCCCAGCACTGAAAAAATGCTTCATTTTGATTTTGATTGAAATTTTGAATCTGTCTTTTCAAAGCAGTAGTTTTATGTGCTGGGAAAAATTTCTTTAGAAACTCAGTTTGTAATTCTTGCCATGTGCCAATTGACCTTGGTTTTAAATTATGAAGCCAAATTTTTGCTTTATCTTTTAAAGAAAAAGGAAATAATTTTAGCTTGACAATTTCATTTGTACATTGTTGGTCATTAAAGGTGACACATACATCTTCGAAGTCTTTTAGAAACGAGTAAGCACTTTCCGATTCTAACCCATGGAAATTTGGAAGCAAAGCTATCATACCTGGTTTAAAACGAAAGTTGTTTGCATTGAGAGGAAAAATAAAACAAGAGGGTGATGAGCTTCGAGTTGGTTGCAAGTAGTCACGCATGGTGCGTACTTGTCTGTTCTCATCTTCAGCATGAACACTTTCATTGTCAGCCATGTTAGGAGTTGTATTAGAAAGATTACCTGAAAAAGTTTCACAATAAAATCTAACTAAACGACGAGATCTAAAATCACGTCGCCAAACAAGCATAAAACAAAGTTAATATACAGATTAGGCGGTATAACCAGCCAATAAAAATAAAACAAAGTTAATATACAAATTAGGCGGTATAACCAGCCAATAAAAATAAATATACTTATAACTTATATACTTAGTATTGCTTCCCCGGCAACGGCGCCAAAAACTTGATGGAGACTCAATTAAGAGTTGTAAACCCAAGTGCAGGTTATGTTCAAGTAATAAATTCTCGGGTGTCCGAGGTCGAACCACAGGGAAGCGTATTAGTAAGTATAAGTTTATAAATATATAAGAAAAAGAAAGTAAACAAGATATTAGGGAATCAACAACAAAACAAGATAAACAAGATATTAGAGAACAAAATAAACAAAACAACATAAAAGAAATTAAACAAGATATAAACAAAACAATAAGAAAAGATGTTGAGGTTAGAGAATCCACTCTTGGTGTTATGCTAAGATTAATCTTGTTTTATTACACAATTGAAATCCACACATAAAGGAGGTTCCAATCGGAAGGTTTAGCAATTCAGTCCAAATTGTCCAACGTCCATAGCATATGATATTATGTTCATTTGGTGTCCTCAAAACTCATAAAAAGAGTCCAAGCATTCCTTATGCCAAGGTATATGTCTACAACAAATCAAGGTTATGAAACCAAGCATTTACTGTGCCATTTTCCTTGTCAATAATGAATCAAGATCCCTACTTTGTAAGTATGATTTTAAACCAAAAGAAAATATTATCTATACTAGTGTTTATAAATGATGATTCATTTTAGCTCATGTTTAAGAGACTAACCTTAGCATTTACCAAGAGCTTCACCTCATCACCTCAACAATATGATTAGCAACACATACTAGATATGAATAAAATGAAAAGAAATGTAAGAAGCATAAGTAAATAAAGAAAAAGGAAACTAGAGAAAGGAAAGAAAAAGAAAACTTAGAGAATTTTATTACAATGGCTAATATCCTACCAATCTATAATGTATCCCAATACTCATCCAAGGCCCTCTATTTATACATATTTTGGAGAGCTAAATGACAAGAGACAAGCTTTATAAATTTCAAAGGTAGGTATAATAGGTGGGTGCATTTTTCTAACAATTTTCGTCATATTGTATGACAATTCTGATCAGCCAGCTTGATGGTCGATTTTGTCAATGTTGGAGGCTCGATCTGATAAAATTGTCTTCTAGAAAAATATACCCCTATCAGTTACGGATCCATAGCCGTTGAAATCAGCTCATTTGCTGATGTGGATAAGAAGATATGGGCAAAATACGAAAACAGGTCAGCACAGACGTCATTGCACATCAGCCAACTTGATGGTCGATTTCGCTAGGGAAAACGACTCCGTTTCAAGAAGTGTAAAACATGAAAAAGATAGATATGCCTCTTAGCTTTGCACGGCTACAAATTTCAGGCTTATTGCTTCAGTGAAACTCGAGATATAGCTGATATGGCAAACGGTGTCGGAACTGGAACTGAACTGGATTTGCCCTTAATTCTAGTAATCTGAAATCACTCAAAGAAACTTGTGAAAAACACCAAATTACATAAAAATATAAAAGATCATAAACACAATTAGACTAAACAATAATAACTCGTATTTGACACAAAACAATAATAAAACATAACTAAAAACTATATAATTATACGAGTTATCATCTATTCATGTGCAAGGCACATGACCATTTACTAGCATTTTCCAAAATCATGTTTTCATTCTAATAATATTTAAAACTAGGTACCATAAATATAATTATTTTAAAGTTTTATTATTTTGTATTAGTTACTAATTTCCATTAATTATCTTTAATCATTATTTTCTTAAAATGTATATTTAGAAGACGATGAAAGATGTATTCAAAAATTGTGAACGCTTTTATTACCTTTAATCTTGTTTCGAAATTTGATCAGTTAACATTTGATTTTTTTCAATTCTAAACACTACATGATCGATTAATCATGAATAAATAATGCTAAAAATGCTAGGGTCATGGGTTGCTGATTCAAGACTTAAATATTAAAAAAAAAAGTTAAAATTAAATAATCATTTAAACTTTTATAACTATATTGTAATTAATTTTCATTCGAGTTCAATTGAACGAAAATAAGTGTGTAATAGTTTAAGATGAAAATAAATGTTTGAAAATTCAATTAATTATAATAAAACAATAAAAATTTGAATGATAATTTAATTTTAAATCAAATAATTTTTTTTTAATATTTAAGCTTTGATTCAATTAATTTCAATTCAATTATTCAAAGCAAAGTATCTTCAACGAAACAAAGAAAACATTAAATTTGACATTTCAATCATCACAAAGATTAAAAGCAAATTATCTGGCTAACACTACGTCAAAATTAGTTTTAGACAATATTTTTTTTATAGTATTTCTCAAATATTGTTAAAAATAGTAAAAGCAACACTTTGACAATATTTTGCATATCGTTGTTATATATTATAATGGTCAATAATTTTAGCATTTTTAAAGTTTTTAGAAGCATTTGACATGTGCTGTTATAAATCTTATCATATAAAAATACTTTTGGTAGCACTTATAATTGCTATCATTGAGATCTTTTGCAGTAAATGAAAAATGCATGCAAAAGGTCATGAAAAACTGTTATAAAGTAGAAATAACAACATTTTGATAAGTGTTGTTATATATATGTAAAAATGTTACTAAAGACATAAGGCGGCGGCCACATATACAGCACAGAATAAGTGTTGTTTTATCTTACATCAATAGTTTTTTTTAGTTTTCACAGCACTTCAAAATGCTGTTATATGTCAAATTTGACGTAGTGTAAACCCGAAAAATTCTCGCTTATGAACACTAGCATGACTAGACTTATTTTAAGGATTTTGACTAATTAGAAAAATGATATTACCATGGTTCAAAAGTAATGAGAGCAAGCTAGACCTGCTTAAGGGTCGGGCGGGGCCCTGACCTGAATTTTTTTTCTTTTCTTGTACAAGCTCGGTCTTGGGCAAGCTTAGATCAGTCCGTCGGCCCATTTTATTGTTTAAATAATATTAAAAAATTTATTTTTTATATTAATATTTATATATTTTATAATTAAATTTAAATGAAAAATTATTTAAATAATATTAAAAAAATAATATGGACAAATCTAAACGAACTTGGAGTACTACCCATTTACAAATATGGACGGACTTGGGCAGAATTTAAAACTCATACTTCGGATCGGGCCGGGTCGGGTCGGGCTTGGAAAAATATATATGGTGTTGATATATACTTAGGTCCGGCACCGAACTCGACCCGACCCGACCCAACCTATGAACAAAGACATATAGTGGAATATCGATGTGATTAATGATGAAATTATACACGTAAATTGATGGATTTACATAGTTCAACTAATTAAGCATGACCAAAATGCTGGCTTTAGAAGACTAATTAACATAACAGGAGCAAAACAATTTCCATGCATGAAGCTGGTGCCTGGTAGTATACTATCAAAACTCTTCTTTTCCTAAATTGTATATATATCTCATGATCTTGACTGTCCCTCCCCTTCCCTTTTCGATTTCTACCTTTTTTTTCGGATCTTAGATCCGGTAATTTGTGTATGTGTATTCTGTCTTTTTTTTTTTATCAATTGTATAAACATAAACACGACACAAATACTTAAAATATGTTAAAATTTTAAACATAAATACGATACCTATATTAAACGTATATATCGTGTTTCACCGTTTCTGAAAAAGGGAATTGAAATGAATATGATAATTAAGGAATATATTAGTGGAGAAAATTGAATAAGTTTTGAAATTAAGAGTACATTTTATTGACTGTTGTAATGCTAAGGTACACTTAATTCTATGATATGTTTATGTGTGAAACATGTTGCTTGCAATGACATTCACAATTGCATTACTTTTTCTTCTTTTTTTTTTTTCTTTTTTTTTTTTTTTGCAAAATTAAGACATTAATAAATCTTTATTCTCAAATTGAGGTTTCTTTTCTCTACTTCCTATTGCTTTTTCCTTACTTTATCTATGAACGACTGACCGATCGTCGGAATGCATTTTGGAATATCAACTAACAATCCCTAACTATTTTTATCTTAATTACAAGTCCTTTGATTGAATATCACCATAAATAATTACGATAAATTTGGACCTTAATATATAGGGAGTTTAGTTTTTGACGTCGAACACTTTTAGTTTAGACTTCATTTATTATCATTAGTTTGATTCTCTCTATTTACATTTTTAATCAATCAAAGATATACATTTATATTAATTAATTTATTAATAATTTTCATTCTATGTTCATAAGAGAAAAACAAATAAAAAAAAAAGTTAAATCATTACAATATCTAATAAAAATTATGCATTTAATTTATTTTATTTTTTCTAAATGTATGTAATATTATGTTTTTATTTTGTAATATAAAATAATTCTATACTTTTTTTTTTAATTATTTTCATTAGACTATAGATTTTTTTTATAATAAGATTTGAATTTTTATTAATTTTTTTACATATGCAACATGAATTATATATAATATTTACTTGCCTAAAACCCAATCCGAATCGAATTGATCTGAAACAAATTTATTTCAAACATAATTTTTATTTTAAATCTTTATATATATTTCGTCCCCTCATGTGTTTCATTCATTTCAATTATGGTCGGTTTGCATGCAAAATTGGAGATGATTGAATGGATTACTCAGTATTTCCCTCTTTGCCCTTAATTGCCACATATTTTACATTTCTTCTCCTGCATGGGTCTTTTTCATGTCACATTGTTCCACAATATTTTGTTCCTAGGCGAAATTCTATAAACTGTCGATGAACACATTTATAAACTTTTTAATTAATCAAAATTAGAGGCGTTCATTGGTTGGGTCAGATAGGGTTTGGATTGGATCGGATCTAAATATGGTATTAACACCATATATATTTGTCCAAGTTCGGTCTGTCCCGAAATATGAGGCTTAAATTTTGTCCAAATCCGCCTATATTTATAAATGGATAGTCCAAACACATTTAAACCCGTCCATATTATGTTTTTTTTTTAAATAAATAAACAAATATGTTATTTTTTTATTTAATTTTTAGTAATTTAATTTTTTTTCTTTTATTAAGTTTTAAAATATGGATAACTTAATATATTTTTAAATGTTTACACTATAACATTATATATACTTAATTGTTATATAAATATAAATTACATAATATATATAAAAAATAATATATTATATAAATAAAAAACGGGTCGGGTTCGGACCTTGATTGTTGGAGCCAAGGTTCGATCCATTTTCTAAACGGGTCTCATTTGCCCAAGCGCATATTTCGGGTCTAATATTTTTGTCCAAACCCTACCAAATATCGACGGGCCTTCGGGCTTGGACGGACAACCTGACTCTTGAACAGATCTAATCAAAAACAACATTTAAATTTTGGTCATCTTACTTATCTTGTTCATTTGAAATAATAAAAAAAATGAGGTTCTAATTTTTCTTTTCCCCATTTGAGATAACAATTTTTGCTTCCTTTTCAACAACCCAACAAGCATATTTACTTATTTAGTACAATCCACATTGTCATCGAACATCAATCTCTTTTACCAATTTTTCATTCCCTTCTTAAATTCTTCATTTTGACTTAGATAAATCAATTATAATATATATAGTATAAAGACAATTTTCAATTCTCACTATAATTGATTGCCATTAGATTTGTCCAAGATTGAGTTACCCGCTCAATCCGATTAGATAGGTTTTTCTAATTCGATTTGACCTGAATTATTATTTAACAAATAAAAAGATTTTTATTTATTTAAATTTAGTTATAAAATATAAAAAATATTAATATAAAAAAATTTAAATTTTTTTAACAGTAAAAAGAATTTTTCGAACTTGTCAGACCGATCTCGGACAAGCAAATTTTTTTACTAACCGGGTCTAACCCGATTCAGTCCATGAATAGATCTAATTACCAGAAAAAATAGAATAATAAAATGATAATTAATCACGTTAAAGAAGGAGCTATCTGAGTCATTTTCTCCATTTATTTTTCTTCTTATTCTTCTTGAACTATACCTAATAATCAAAAATTTCAGCCCTTGAAGGATTTTAATATTTTCCAATGGCAATGACTTCCCAATTCATATAATTAAAGCTAGGATTTACCTATATAAATTCCCATGTCTAATTTTTTTATAATATCAATAAAAATCTGCTTATCTAATTAATTCACCTAAAAAAAAAATTACGCGTGTAAACCTAAGGAATAATTAATATTAATTAGAGAAGTAATTAAATTATAGTATAATAATTAATCTGGTGGTAAACTGTAGAGATTTTTCCCATGATTAAAGTGTGGTGAACTGCTGAATCAATGGGAATTAAACTATATATAATTAGATGATTAAATCAATAAGATTTCCGACCATAAATATATATAATTAAATGGATTTTGAAACTTTGAATTAATATATAATACAATGCCCATATTTGGGGGACCTTGTATTAGACTTTTACTGAACTCATATCATTTTGAAAGAGACATATATATAATTATATGTTTGACATTTTGTTTTTATTGGGTTTCAAATTCAATCGAGTAGCAAACACACGACTTGGGGATCTAAATGTTCATATTTACAATATAATATTGAGATTAAGTTGTTGACTAACCTACGTGCATGGGACACTGCAAAATTTGTTTCAAAATATCATACATGTAGAGGGTACTAATCATTAAATTTCAACCCTATCCGTTAGGTTTAGATCTTTACATGGATCGGACTATCCATATGATTCAACAAATTTGATTTGAATTTGGTTGAAACTAGACAATGATTTTTGTAATACGGATCGAATTATTACTCATTTAATAAAAAATATTTTATTTAAATGTAATTGTAAAATTATATAAATATTAATATAAAATAATTTTTTGATATTTTTTAGATAGTAAAAAGGAATTTTGGATCCCACTAGAATCAGGTTTGGATAAGTAAAAAAAAAAAAAATTTGATCCGATCCGATCCATAAACACTTCTACTTAAATTAAGAATGAGATAGTATTTTAATTTTAAGTTTCGAATTTGAATTTTAAGAATGAAAGCGTAGGGCTTAGGGGTCAGATGGCCTGATGAGAAAGGGAAATGTTCTTATTTTTCATTAGAGGTAAGGTGAATTTTGTCATAGTATTATGTGTCTATTGAATTGTATTATTGTATTTGGATTCCATTGACCTTTGCTAAAACTTTCAATTTCATTGAATTTTGTACTTTCAATTTTATTGATTTAGGAATGAAAATGATGGAAATTTATCATTTTCATTAACAAAATATTTTGGAATTTGATCTTTTAAGTTTAAAGAATAATTTTCTCATTTGAAAATCATTGTATTTAAAAATTCAAAAGAATTTCAATCATGAATTGTCCAAGATTTATATATGAGATATATGAATTCCGAATGTATCATTTTTTTGGAATCGGGTAATTAAAATAAAGAATTATTCCTTATAAAATCTCATATCTAGATGTATTATTATTCCACAACAAGAAGGTTGAACATAATTCTTTAAAGATTATTATCCTGTACACTGGCTTACATCCATCCGTAACTTTTTAAATCATTTGTATTTGTACAAACCGACTGTCGGATTTAACAATATAATCGTACTCTTCGTGCACGTAAAGTTTCGAATCGATATGATATCCCTATCATATCAATCGAGAATACTGTCTTTTTCGATATATATTTAACAGTCGAAACCTTTTACGCCGGAATGATTAGTTAAACATTTTTAATTTACTCAAAACTCGACGTGTATAATCTATGCGAATAGAACACGAAATACGACAGTCAGATTAAAAAAATATAAATCGTATAAAAAGTTACGGAATGATATAAGCTCCACTTGTGGAGTTAAAAATGTTTACCGCCAGTGTACAGGAGAATAATCCATTCTTTAATGATTTATAGTTATTTGAGTAGAGTGTTAAGTAAAAAAAAAAAAAAAAAATGGCCCTAAACACTCTTTAATAAATCTACAAATGCAAGTAAAAAAGTGAGAGGCGGAGTTGGAAAAATGAAAGAAAAAAAAAAGAAATTGTTAAATGCAAATTGTAGTTCAGTGACCTTTTCCTATTAGATATAGTGTCATCTTTAAAAAATGATATCTAATAAATTTAAAATTCAAATATCAATATCTACAATTTTTTTTTCTATCTTCAAGTTACGACCTCTTTTAAATATATATATATATATATATATATATATTGGCTTTTGTATCTTAAATGGGAATGAAGAATTTAATTGATGTTTGGATATTTAATATTTATTGATGCAGTAACTTTATAAACTGTCAATGTTTTATATTATATGATTGATTATTTTCATGTAACTATTGCTTCAAATTTATTTGCTTCTTCTTTATGATTTTTATTATAATTAAGATAATAAAGGAAAATTAATAATAGTAATAACTACATTTGGAGTCACTTTTTTTTTTTTTAAGAAAATGAACTTTCATTACTAATATTAGAATTTATCACACCAATTTTTGTGGGTGAAAAAATTATATTTTCAAAAATATATATATATATATAATAGAATTGGGTATACCCACTTTGTGGGTGAAAAAAATGATATTTAAAAATATACATTTGAAAAAGACTAATATGTTAAAAAAAAAAAAAAAATAGGTATTTTTTTTTTAAGTGGATAGTAATTTTCTAAAAGTGAAATGAGTGGGTAATTTTTTTTCTAAACATAGTAACACATATGAAACAAAAGAATTTAACATATAAATAAAAAGACATAAATACCCCATATTTATTATATTATTATCATTTTATTTTAATTTTTAATAATTTTTTTATTGAGTTGATTTCACTCAATTTATGACAGCAAACTCAGTCATCCATTTTAATAATAGTATAGATTAAAAGAATAATAAGTTCAAAAAATATGTGAAAGAGTTTTTTTAATTAAAAAATATTAAAATAGAGTGGGTAGTTTTTTAGTGGATAGTTATTTTTAAATGAAAAATGATAACTAATGCCTAAAGGAACCGATTAAGATGATATATATAATATATATATATATATATAAAAAAGAAAAGTATAATTAATACATTTTTTTTTAATTTAATAAAAGTAATGTATTAAATGCGAAAAACTTATTTAAAATAATAAATAAATAATCCTTAATTGATGCTTATAGGCATCGGTAAAGCGGACTCTTTTTTTAAAAAAAAAACTTAAGAAATAATATTCAAGAAGTCTGAGGTTCGAATCCAACATCTGCAACCCTTCCTCTTTTCACAAGCTGCAATCTTTTTTATATTAAAATAAATTCTTGACCCCAAATTGCAAACAAAAAAAGAATATTGTTTTTTTTTTTTGGGTTGTAGATTTAATTTTAAACAAACCAAACGTTTTGTTGCATTTATATATTTGTAAAAAAATATTGTTGGCATGATGATGATGATGTATTTAAAGGAGCATTAATCAATTGTACTGTACTATATGATTAAGATAAGATGTATAGTGTAAATTTAGTTTAATTAGATCATCCCTTCATTTTTAAAAAATAATATTTAATAAATTGAGAATTTCAACATTTATAATCTCCTCTTATTTTCAAGTTAAATGTTCATTATGAATTAATTTTTTTCTTTAAAAAAAAAAAAACTAAAACCTAATTCGCCCGTTACGACTTGAACCTAAAATTAGGGCTGTAAATGAACCGAGCTTGAACGAACAAACCTTTGTTCGTGTTCGTTTATTTATTTTTGAGCTTGTTCGTATTCGGTTCGTGTTCGTTAAGGATTTTCAAATTGTGTTCAAGCTCTGTTCGTTTAAAATTGAGTGTGTTCATGTTCGTTTATTTAATGTTCACGAACAAGTTCATTTAATGTTCACGAACAATGTTCACGAACAAGTTCGTGAACATTAAATGAACATGTTCATGAACATTAAATGAACATGTTCATGAACATATAATTGAACATGTTCGCGAACAATAAAAAAAAATGTTCATGAACAATAAATAAACAAACAAATATAAAACAAGTCAATTTTATATAATTATTAAATATAGAATAATAAAATACAAACATAATTAAATTAAATTTATTACTAAATTATTAAATTTAAGTTATTAAATAATATTAATTATATTATAAATAAAATAAAATAAAATAAAATACAAATAATAATATTAATTATATTATAAACGAACAATAAACGAGCTTTAAACAAACTAATAAACGAGCTTGAAACGAACCATAAACGAGCTTGTTCGTGAACATAAACGAACCGAACACACATCTGTTCGAACTCGGTTCGTTTAATAAACGAACATTAAAATTGTGTTCATAATCGTTTATTTAGCTTAATAAACGAACATAAACGAACAGAAATCGAACGGTTCACGAACGGTTCGTCGAACGCTCTGTTCATTTACAGCCCTACCTAAAATTAATTTGTTATGCAACTTTTTCTTTTTTGTTGCTTATTTATGTACCATAGCCCTGTAATAAGGTTTGTCTAGCACTTGGATTTTATTAGATCCGGTAATTTTAGATATAATACAAAAATATAACATATTTAATAAATATAAAAGTAATATAATAAATACAATATGATATATTTAAACACGATTAATATAACACATTTAATATATATATCATATTCATGTTTAAGATTTTAATACATCTAATAATTTTTATTGTGTTTATATTTACACAACTTATAAAAATAAAAAATAAAACGAAACTCATGATTTTATGAAAGTATAAAAATTATGTAATAAACATAATTCTCTTCCAAGCTGAAACTATGAATCATTGAGTTCATATGACAGGAATTGTAGGTTTCTGAGAAAGATCCCAAACAATATTGATTTCTTTTCATTAATCCCACATTATATAAAGAATACTTGTCATCATATCTTTCTTACAAATCCCCATGAACCCAAAAATCTCCATAACCCCAAACAAAAATTAATAATAATAATAATATTCAGTGATATATAGGTACACTATACCTAACAAGGGAAAAGGGGAAAGCAAAATTTTTGTAGACTACCACTTCACCAAAAAAAAAAACCCTAAATGTTGGCCATCTGATTAACATGGCAAGACATAGTATCATTAGACTATGCAATGGACCCTCCCACAGTCACCGCCGGGAGAGAAGATCGGCCTCCCGGAAACAACCAATCTCGGAAAACCTCGACCAATAGACTGACTAAGCATGTGAAGACCGAAAAGAAAAGGAAATGATGGAAAAGACGGTAAGAGAATCGAAGAGGATGAGGAAGAAGAAGACTACAAGGAAACAACATGAACTGGTTGAGAAGGGCAAATTCTGCCAAAGAATTGCCAGACTTAACCAAAATCACAACCTCACAAAGTGGCAAACTCTGAGTTCCCTAAATCCCGCGTTTTGCTTATGATTGAGAACACTTATAAACACAAAGCTCCATGCACTTGAACCTCAACCTTTAGGTTGAGATTCAATCAACTTCAAGACCACATGAACCGATGAATGCTTTGAATGGACCGGAAAAAACTCCCGGTTTTGGTTTGATTCAACCATTTCTAAATGAATGAACTCATAGGGCAAACCAAAATATTCAATCCAAAACTTAACTTATAATGGAGCAGTAGCAGCAGATGCCTTCTCCATTTTCTCCTTTTCGATCTCTGCTCTCCTCTGTTCAGCATGCTGAGCAACACCGTTAGCGACAGCTTGATAATGGAAATCCAGCGTCTGTGTAAGGTTCTGGAACCTCATAGGATCTGATGCTTGAAAAGCTAGATTCAAAAATCGGGGAAGAGAAGAAAAAGGTCCTCATTTCAGACAACGCCGTGGAAAATCAACAAAAGTAGTAGAAGATGCATATAAACAAACTTAAAGGCTGAATAAACATTTACCTTTGACAGTATCAACAAAGAAAACAAAAGGGTCTACTTCATCAATTGGCGACTGTAACTCTTCATCATCACTAAAGTCATCATCAGAGTCGTCATCATCATCATCATCATCAATTGCGCGGAAAGCCTTAGCCTATAGAAACAAAGTCAGGTGGAGTTAAATAAATGATTGGAAAGTCCAGGAATCCATTCCTGAAAGGATATATATTATAATAGGATTGTTTACATGGATATGTCCTAAAATTCAAGCTCATTAAAAGGTCGCAGCATTATTATTAATTTTCAAAGTTCTCGGTTCTACCTCTCATTGCCAAACAAGTCATGAGTGTACCAACATTCCTATTCAGAAGACAACTGCAATTTATGTCAACAGATAAAAGAAATGCTGAAGCATTTCGAGTTTTTTTTTTTTTTTTGGGGGGGGGGGGGGCACTGGGAGTGTATGCCACCAGGAGTATCCAACCAGCTTGTAAAAACAATCTATGTTACTCCGACTCTTCATTTTTCCTAAAGTATCCGTGTCCGACACCTATGTTTGACACATATTCCGGACATGGGTATGGGGGTACGATCCTCCAAATATACGAAAAAAACTTAGAAAAAATTGAGCATACCCGTGTCGGACACATACCCGTATCCGACACTCACATCCGAGTCCGAGTAATATAGCGAACAATTATCTTAATGCCTTTGTTATTGCACCTGTCAAGTACTCAAGCACTATCCTTCAGATTGTAAAGCTCCCCTTTAATTGCTTATCTCATATTTTTTAATGATATAATAACAAATGTGTGAAGACTTTATTGTGAATAAAAAAAGTCAACTAACTGATTCTATTGTCATTTTTTTTAATACATATCAAGGCATACCATAAAAGAGTGGCATTATCCATTTGAGTTCTAATACATCAGCTTTATGAATTTCCGGGCACAAACATCAAAACAGCTTAATAAGATGTTATTGAGAATGCCTTCATCCTGTCCATACAGTAGCTAGACTTTCCTCCATGGGCATATGATGAGTTCTCAGGACTTTAAATTATTTGCCAACCAAAGAGGGATCTTTCTTTTTTTCGCCAAATTGTGATTTTATTACAGAAGCAAATTACCAAATAATAAACTTCAGATCAAAGTCTGAATTTGGTCCCCTCTGCTATATAAATTATATGATTTTGGTCCCTATACTCTAATTTTAATGAAACTAACCCCTGTACTTTTATAAAAATAATCAATTTAAGGACAATTGATAACAATGTTAAACTTCTACAATTAAATTCGACTGTGGTTTTTTTTCGTTGATGATGTAACATGTTAACCTTACAATTTTTACCAAGTGGCACATATTAATACAAAAAACTTTATTTTTAATAAAAAATACTAAAGTTACTTTTTAAAATCTAAAAATAATTTATTATTATATAATTAAATACAATATGATTTTTTTTAGACTGATATGTTCACGTAGGCAAAAAAATTAATCTACCTCGCAGGTAATCACAAAAATACCATGTCATCCAAATTAAAGGCAAAATCTTAATATTGTTATCAATTGTCCTTAAATCTACTTTTAATAAAATTAGGACTAAATTCATTAAAACAACAAAATTGAGATAGTACATGGACCAAATTTAGACTTTAACCTAAACTTAAAGGATCAAAATAAAGCATACCTGGGCAGCTAATTTTTGAAGCCTGATGCTATCAGCTTCATCTCCATCCTCCGCATCGACTCCCATTTCCTTGTCAGAATCATCAGCATCATCGTCATCATCATTAGTCTGGAAACCATCCATATCATCATCATCTTCAGCCTCTTCCTCCTTTGCAGCTTCTGCTCACACAAATAATCATGGAATAATCCAGTTTTTACGGAAAAAGATGGAAGGATAAAACCTTCAAAAGACAGCAAGGCAATGCCAAAAGAACAGGAAACCGTTGCAAATTCATACACACAACAGAAGCCCATAAGCGCATGGACACAGACACCTATACAGAGAGAAAGAGAGAGAGAGAGAGAGAGAGAGAGAGATAAAAACCTGCAACTTGGTCCTTGTATGCAACTAGGAGATCAAGGGTCGCCCTGAACACACGTCCAAGAGCCTCGCCAACTAACTGTTGACCAGGAAGTGCAAGTAGTGACGTAAGGCCCAAGCAGCACACTTTCTTGTCATGTTCACTGTAGAACCCAGATAACTTATAAAGTCACAGCCAGACAATACCAAAGGTGAAAATTCATTATAGAAGTAATGATATTACACTTAAGGCTTATGGAGTGAGACAGGAAAATGATCAAAACAAATATAAAACTACCTACCGCTTAAAATTGACCCGTAGACCACTCTTTCTAACTTGTTGCAACAACTGGAACCAAAGGTTGAACACTTCCGTTGTAACACAAAATTTATTCAATATGCTGAGTGTCAAAGCTGCATTGTAATAGACTGTATTGGCAATCTGAATTAAGAAAGACCAGCGTTGTGTTAGAAAATCACAGGCCAAAGCTGTTTCCAGGAATTAAAATATTTCTGAAAGAAAACTAAAGCAACTTGCAAAATAATAGTAGTGTTTATGCCCAGAAGAGTAAATTATCATTTGAAACAGCATATTTTAACATAGGACAAATCTAGATTCTAACAAGAACATTTTGAGATAAAATAGACTGTTAACTTCAAACTTGTAACAGGAACCAACAAAGAAAATTTGACAGATAAAAACATATCAAATTAACTTAAATTGGCAATAAATGAATCTTCAACTACTGCTTTCTGATTGTGCTGTATAAATTTTTTTGTATAAGTACCCTTGTGTGGGTGCATACAAGACATAAGCATATGAAGCATGACATCATCTAGTACAAAAATATAGCCTTGTCCTGACACCTTACCACTTGTACAAGAAGACATTTCAACCGTGATTTCTCCGTTCGACGCAATCGATCAAGTGTGATTCTCAGATATGGCTCAACCCAATGATCCACCTGCCCTCTACAATTTTGAAACACTACTTCTATCAGCTTTGGGGCTGGCTCAATGTCACTGTCCTCTAAATTTTTATCTGCCATAATCTACCAAAGAAAAAGCAAATAGCATAGGCCTTATAAACCAAAGGGACTGACATAAGTAAGATAGAAAATTACAAGATCAAAAACTGGAGAATCTATAGTTCATTTTCCCTTTACAGCTGTCCATCTACAAGCAACTTTTATCAACACAAAGGAACTCACAGATGAAATCATATTCCAAAGACTTTGCTGGTAGTCTGGTTCCTTGCAAGTAAGAAAATGAGAAGTTCCCCTGGATATATAGTTGTCCAAAGGAACCAAAATATCTACATGAAAACAGCTACTACTTAGAAACAACACAAAAAATATAGATGAATTCAAAACTGGATGACAAAAAAGAGTATGAAACTTCCCACTTCTGTTGTTATCATGAACCTACTAGAACCAACAGAAATAAACTGTCCACATTTTATCATAAACAAATCTGGATGTCCACATTGCATTGTCAATCTGATCCCAAAATTAAAGATGGTTGCCTTAGAAACTGTTCCAGTAACGAAGTTACCAAAACTTGAATCAAGGAGGATTGTTGTGTAAATGTGTTAGTGCTAGGATTTGCATGAACAATATATGCTTTATCAAGCAAGTTAACAAACATAATTAATTCTATCAACAAATTAGACAAAAATATTTGCAATTTATTTGGCAATGTGGATATTAGACACACATGCATAAAACACAAGTTTCAAATCAGTAATGTCTGGCATAATGTTCTTCAAAGAGCAATGGTGTCACTAAGTAGCTTATCATGCTGTTGACCATGAAGAATTTCAGTTAATAACTAAATGAGGAAGAAAATGTTTAAACTGCTGAGTAGTATGTAGTCTAGTTAACAATTCCTAAAACATTCAGATATGGAATAATAAAGGAACAAAGCAAGCAAAAAAATGTAAATTAAATCATACTTGGAAAGAAGTCTATAGCCCAATCAGCTAATGCTTCAATCATCAAAGCCCAAAGGCTCCATATATCCAAGGATATAGTCGGAGAAAAGAAGGTCATATATGTAACAATCTCCAAGACTTCTTCAAAAACCTCTGCAAAAGAATACCAAAAAAAGGGCTAGATGAAATAGACCCTATACACTGATATTAACCAAATACCATCTTATACAAGTCAAATTTGGCATGATTGAAATGCAACAACCAATAAACAATTCGATAATCTATTTTTCGACTTACTTTTACATTTCATTCACCACAAAATTTAAAACTTAAGTTCTTTTTAACAAGTTTTAACCATACCGACATAATGGTTTGAAGGTATGCCTGCTATTGACTCATCCAGAAAGTTAACTGTTTATGGTCAATTTTTTCTGGTTATTTTTGCAAATGCTTAATATGTTTATGAGCATATTGTATTCTATACAAATTTTAAAAAAAACAGCATAAAACCATGGCAGCTTGTCATTTCACATCTAAACTTTAGATTCTTTAATCAACTTATAATATACATTCAATCCAGTCTCATTTTAAGCATCACTTCTCATTTCTGGTTGCCTCAAAGTATGTATCAGTATTAAGCAAATAAAACAATTAAAAAGCATCATTGGGACAGGGGGGAAAAAAAAGAGAAACACTGTACACACCTTGTCCATCAGTTGTCAACATTCTTCGCATGATTGGAAGCAAAGTTGGCTCAATCTGAACAAAAAGGTGCGGAAGCCTGCTAACCGATTCAAGTATTGTGCTTATGGCACGCAAACAGCCGACTGCAGCCAGAGCACCAGGATCATCAGCTTCATCATCAGCTTCTGCAGTGTTCACACACCTCCAATATGCAGCTGCCTGAAAGCAGAGACATGATAGTTTCAGGTATAGACAATTTAAAACTTAGTACTTTAAAAAATGAAAGAAACATGCATTACCAAATTCTGACATAATCCAAGAGCATAAGGCGCCATCTCCTCCCCAAACTTGTCAACTATAGTTTCGAGAGTAAAAACAAGGTCCTCATTCTCAACATCATTCATAAGTTTAAAAATCTCTGAAGGAAAAGAAATTAGAAATTATTGAGTAAGTCTCTTGAATAATGAAAAGTAACTATGTGCGGTGTGAATGTTCAATAATCATGTATTTGATCCCAAAGTCGAGAAAAGAAGAAAAGAAAACAACAGCAGTGTTCCCAAGAGCCAAGTTAATTTTGAGACAACCATCAGTAATCAGAGGCTGTTAATAAGACACAATCAAGTTCCAAATACCACTTACCATCGAGTAGTTGAGGCAGAATTGGACGTATCTCATTTAAATCTACATATAAAACAAATTCTTTTCTGTTAAGCAGTCAACACTCCAAATAATTAAAAAAAAAAGGTGTGAATGGATAGAACATAAGTAGTAACAAGCAATCTAACTACAAATGCAGATTTGGCCCCAAGCTAGCTCAGTCCCAACCCAACTCATACAAAATATAAAATAAAGTTCAAAGAGACAATATCAGCTATATACCTCTGCAAGCTTCAACAAACGATCTCAATGCAAAAACTGAATCAACGCGAACAGGAAGTTCTGGATCACGCAACCCAGAAACAACACTATGCAGTGCTTGGCGGAAAATATTCTGGTCAGAGAAGTTTATATGGGCATACTGTCCTGCTACCCATGCCGCCTAATATCCAGACCACAAAAGTATAAAACTGAGCAAATTCTCACACATGCAAATATATATATATATATATATATATATTGTGGAAACCTTAAAAAAGTGCAATGAAGAAGGAGGATTAAGATGCCCCAAAGATTAAAAAAATAAAATAAACCTTGGCTCTAAGATGACCAACAGGACTACGGAACTCTGGGAAAACATGTTGCATTAACATATGTTCCAATTCAGATTTGTAGGGCTCAGTTTGTTTCAGTTTATCACAGAGTGCTCCAACAGCAAGGAGAGCACCATCCTTCTGTCGGTAGGGCTTATATTCTACTGGTGCTTCATCGTATCTGGAACAAGAAACAGATACACCATGAATATGCCACAACAAAAAAAAATCAAGTCAACATCAAAGAATACCAATATTCCCAGTCTCTATTAGGCTCCAAAAGTAAAAGAATACCTCTTGAAAATTTCCACGATGAATTGAATAAACTTTTGAAGATTCTCTTTTCCTCGTTTTCTGACTAACTCACTGACAAAGTCCATCGAAGAGGTCCTCGGACTATATAAATCTTCAATTATATCTGTAGTACAAGAATTGAATATATGAACCAGTGTGGCTCATTCAAAGTTTTGCAACAGGCACACCAAGGTTTCATAGCTTACCATAGCCCTTCCTTACATACTCATGTGGATCTTCCTCCCAAAGCTTTTGATCATTGTCATTGAAGCATATGAGAGGGAAGACTATCTCAAAAAGAAGAACATCAAGCTGTGGCTGCAACAAAGTATACATGCTATTTTTCGAGATGCTGCATATAAATAAACTTTTTTGTCAAAATCTATTTTTAACATTTTTAAATTTAAAAACAATTTGCAAAATGGAAACATAGGACAAGACGATATGGCATCAGTGAAAGTTGCAATGTCATCAATAGTCTCGACACAACTACAAAGGCCACCAATAAACAATTCTACACCACAAAGCAAGAGTACATGAATATATATATATATATATAGTATAAAATTATTACAAAAATCATGATTTTTATCAAGAAATGATCAAATCTTCCTTAATCATGGTAAATATATGGAATTAAAGTAGAATTAGGCATGATGGACTTTATTTGGTAACATAAGGAATTATGTTAAACATTATAGAAAAACAAATTATTCTAATTAACACTGCTACACAAAAAATTCATGGTTTTTATGTTAACACAATATGGCAGCACTGCCTGGGTAATCATAAATCCATCAAGAAGCTCAGCACATTGCTCTCTCTCTCAGCAACAGAGAGAAAGTAACAGGCAACACTGGAAAGAAAACATTTGAAACAATCCTATTCTTTCAGTTAAATACAGGCAACCTTTCGCCTCGACAAAACGGAAGGTCCAGTTATTCTGAAATAATGGCCAGCTTTTAACAAAAGAATCACCAAACATCTTACACTGACTAAAGAAAATCAAGTGCACCAGTTATTGACATGACTTATGCAGAAAGACATTGCAAACCTGCTGCTTAGATATTGAAGAATAAGGTTGGTAACTCTGTCAGGGAGATAGCCTCCAACACGAATAACACCCAATAAGTTTAAGTGGCATTCTAAAATTTTTCCTGCATAATTCTTCTGAAACATTTGGGCAAAAGCCCTGTTTTCTGGATTCCTAAGCTTTAAATCTCCAAACCTATCAATGGCCACCAAAATCATAAAGAAGCATAGTAACTTGAGGCCTATCACAAATAATTCCAAACCGTGTTCCAATTTTTAAAACTTACCGAGTGTATAGCCTATTTAAAATATGAACCGTCCATTTTTTCACCTTCCACCACCCCCATGATTTCCTGAGCTCAGGATCTACAGGTTGGCCTTCCAGAGGTACAGACCTCTCCAAAACATTTAAGAAAAGCATCATCCAAGCATTGAACACATTTGGATCAAGTAACTGCTTTGGAATCTCCAACTGAGAAGTAGAGACGATAGCCCAAAGATGGCATATGAATCATACAAATCTCATATAACAGGTCACAGGAAACTAGTTGCAGTAGACATAAAAACACTGTAGTACAAGTTTGCTCAAAATATTTGGCATGAGATTTTTCCTGAAGCTCAAAAAAATAATAAAAATGCACTAAAACGTATAAATAGCATGCTAGTATGATTGAGAAACTTTGTACATCTGAAATAAAAAGAAAAGTAGACTGCCTATTATTTTGTTGGTGATAACATACGGAGAGATCAAGAGTTCATAACAATAGCACTATATAAGATCATCAAATCCACATTAAAAACACTTTTTTTACAAACAATAATAGGTATAATCTCAAATAATAACAAATTCATTTCATAAATATGCCAAAAAGTTACATTAAAAAAATAAAAGAGACAAACAGAAAATGGAAAATAGAAAAGAGTATAAACAAAAGGATAAAATAAATGTCAGAAGGTCCCCTTTAGAATCTCATTAACAGATCAGGTGATAAAGAAAATGACAATGCACTATAAAACTAGCAACTAAAAAACTTACATAAATAGATGACCAGAAAATTTTACAAATAAGCTTCATTAGTTCTGCTACTTCCAATGCTGGTTTGTCAATCTGGACAAGTCTGTTAAATATATTGAGAACATGAGGAAATGTCTCCTCAACAATGTGGTGAATGGGAGTTCTCTCCTCCTCTGACTTGAACCTAGAATAATAAAGAAAAAGATGGAATTAGTATTAAGAAAATTGAATAGAAACAACATTGGCATGCACCAAATTAAGAGAAACAATTAGATGTTATTTGAATTAAAACATTGTAACACTTTTGAATGGACAAAGCTGCCTGCTAGAATTTTGAAATCAAGCATTAAGGCCATGGAAAGAAGCTCGTTGAATTAAACAAATATTTTCCATCACCTTGAGTGAGCAACTTACATAAAAAATGGAGATTGCATTGCACTGATACAAAGATAACAACTGAAAACAAAAAATATGAAGCCAAAAAGAGAAAAATATAGTATATACTTACTCATATTTTCTAGCAAGAATTCGCAACACAAACAAAGCCCCGTAAACCTGCTGATCTTGTTGGTTATGCTTAACCCAGTCCAGAAGCTGAGGCCACTGCTCCGGATAATCAGCATGGATAATGGTCTTGAGACACTCACCCAATTGCACCCTGCAATAAAACCGATAAGATGCATCTAACAAATTAAGCACGAAATCTATGCATATTACCAATGAAATAGTAAACAATTCTAAACGAACAATCAGAAAAAGGGACTACAAATAATTGTACCTCAGCAAAGGAGGAACTTGAGCTACAAATACAAGAATATGATCGCGAACCATATCTTTATCACTTTGCGAAATTTTCTGTTGCTCATCTACATTTATCAAAAACAAAACAAATATATATTCATAAACATAAATATAAATATAGCAAAAAATAAAATAAAAAGATTAATTGAAATTTTAAATACTTGGATCAAGAGGAGCCCAATTCTTAGCAATGAAGTTCTTGAAATGAATAGAAGCAACTTGACGAACCGCCATATCGCAACGATTATCAACGATGATCTTTAACAGTCTCACCAGATGCTGAGGCGTATACTGAAACTGGAACCAAACAAAAGCCAAAAAATAATAATAATAATAATAATCCTTTGATCTAAAAACAAATAATCAAAACCAATTAATAACAACTAAAAAAAAAATTAAATAAAAAAAAAAAAAAAAGAAACCTGATTAAGGCTTTGTTCAGCAGCTTTGCGTTCAGCAGGATTGGGATTAAGAGCAGCTTGAAGAACAACAACAAGACTTGGAAGATCCATTTTTTAAAAGAATTCGATGATGAAATTTGGAAATTAAAATTTTAAAAAAAAAATCTAAACCCTAGCTGCTCAAATTCAGTTAATGAGATGAGAGTTTAGGGTTTAGAAAAAGAAGGGAAAATTGAATGAATATATATATATATATATATATATATATATATATATAAAAAGAGGGAGAGAGAGAGAGGGAGAGGGGTAGAGCTTGAGAGAAAGAGAAAGGGTATTTAAATAATTAGGGTTTTACGGTTGTTTATCTAATCAAACACTTGCAGTCAACTCTAATGTCTTTGAATCTTTACCGTTTGATATTAGGAAAGGTTAAGACAAATAGATCCGAAAAATAGTCTTAAACAAAAAAAAAAATTGTTAAAAAATAAATCGGGTCTTAGACTTACGCATTACATTTTTTATTCAAGTCTGATCCATTTTACTATTAATAATATATATTTTATAAGAGAATCAATCATTTTAAGATGGATCGATCTTCTTTTAAAAAGGATTGATCTTATATTAAGAAGAAACGATCATTTCTTAAGAAGGATCAATTCTTTTTTAAAAAGGATCAATCCTCTGTATAAATTTGGGTTAATTTATATGAGCTTAAGTAGTGTGTTTTATAAAACGGGTCAGGCCTGAATATAATTTTTTGCTCATATTTTAGGTTGAGCCGGCTTTGGGTAGACATATTCTTTATTAATAAAGGTCCTAGGATTGATCCAAACTCAGCCCGACTGATCCATGAATAGATTACTATATATATAGTAATATTTTCATCAATATATTAAAAATGATAAAAAAAAAATTATCTACTTTTGTATTTAATAAAATATTATTATTATAAATAATATATTAATAAACCTTAAAGATTTATGACACTAATTAACGAAACACATAATATAATGATTAATGATAATTTTGTTAAAAGAATTTCGTTAACGAAAGTATTTTTATTGTTATTATATATAATATCTTTACTCAATACGTAAAAAATAATAAATAAAATTATCAATTATTATATTTAATACAAAATTATTATAAATAATATATTAATTAATTTTAAAAATATCTTAAAGATATTCATTAACAAATTTCTTATTAAATAATTAATTTTTCATTAATTAAAAAATATTAAATTGTATAGTAATTATTTGGTTTGTAAAATGTTAAATATGATTTTTGAATCTTTGATCCATTGAGTGGTTGGATACTTGGATTAATTTAGTTAAAGGAAAAAGGCAAAAATGCTTTTTTTCACTTTAGCTATAGCCTTAGGCCTATATGGCTATGGCATTTGCTTTATTCCTTTAAAGCCTTTTCTTTTATATGCCTTTTTTAAATAGGAGAAGCTCGCTTTCAGGCATTACTCCTTTTAATTTTTCTTATTGTCATTTTAATTAATTCTTTTATAATTTTATAGATAAATTTTTTTTAATTATATTAAATTGTTGATAATATGATAGCATTTTTTACGTAAATAATTTTTTAAATAACTCTCGACTGATTAAATTTTAAAAAATATAAAATTGAAGTCCATAAATAATTAAATTATCATTTTTATTATATTTGTAATTACCATTTTAAATTAATTTTGTTTATTATAATTTGAATTTTAATAATAAAATTAATTTTATAAATAAAAGAGAGATATATTTATATTATATTATTGTCATTATAATGATAGTATTTTTAAAATATATTAAAATTTATAGTATAATGATATATTATCTTTAGGGTAACTTAAATTATATTACGATATTTGTTTATTTGGAGTGAACTTGGCCTCCCTTAATGAATACACTATAATAAACTTAATTCAAATTTTCAAGCAAAATTGAAGATTACTTTAAATATGAATCTTAACTTCATAAAATTCATAGCAACTTGTAAATGATATATTTTAAAAAATTAATTATTTTGGAATTAAATTAAAAACATTAATAAAAAATTTCAGGACATTCAATTGCTTCAAATTGAAAGCTAAAATAGTATAATTGTTGATTATGTTTGATCTTATAATACAAAGGAAAAATAACATGTGAAAGACAAAGTTAGAAGGCAAATTAGGATCGTATCATATTTTATTATATCTACAAAATTTACTTCGATCTGATTCTTGAATTATCCATCTTAATTATATTATCAAAATAAATATAAGCATACAAAACTCTTTTTATCTTATTATTTATAAGCATATACCAAATAGTATATATATTTATTTTGTATATATCTACCAAATTCACAATTATTAAATTAGTACTAATAATAATCATAAAGATAAACCTAATTATTTCACGTTCTTACGGTCCAACAAGTTTGATGTTTCAAAATTTTCAAATTGATCAACCCTAACATGGGAATTTCTTTTTGTTAAAATTTTTTAAATTACTATTATTTAGAAATAAATGTGAAAATTGCAATAAGTAAAAGACAAGGTGAAAAAAGACTTAAAACTCTTTATATGTTAGGCATTAACCCACTAAGTATAATTTATACAGTAAAAATATATACTAATTTTTAGTACCAACCGAAGCAATAAGTCAATAGTCTATACGTATATAAACGAAAATGACTTTTTATAGGATTATTGAGCTAAAATCATATGTTAATATATCTGTCCTTTCAAATCATTTTAATTTATTTAGAGAAGCAATTAAATTATGATGAAATAATGATTTGGAAAGAAGAAAAAATCCAAAGTGAACATTGGTCACAACACAATTAAAAAAAGTTTTGATGAATCACACAATTTTTTTTTCGAAAATAAATCTCATTGCTAAGTTTACTTCTTTAGACTCCATTTAAAAAATTAAAGGTTTTACTTCTTACTTTTTGCCAAAAAATAGAAAGGCAAAAGAAAAAAAAATGAAAATTTATTTTAAAATTTTTATTTTTTTACTCTACATATTCTGGTGCTATCATCCTTACAATAATTTTATAAGATTTTATATTTTATATTTAATAATTAATATTTATTATTTAAGCTTTTGGTTTCATTCATTTTCATTTATATTTTTAATTTTAGTATTTTTATATAAATTTTAAAATCTTCAACATATATACGCTAATTTAATAAACATGTCAAATAACATGCAAAACATACGATGCAAAATCTAAGTATATATAAAGGGAGCACTATAACTTGAACTCAAAATCTTTTACTTAAACCTCACTTCACTTTTATCATTTAAAGCTAAACTCAAGTGAGGCAAAACAATTCTTTTTAAATAATTAAATTATGATATTTTTATCAATTTTGGCAGGGCTATCAAGAAGGATGAAATCATTAAATGTGTAAGTACTCAAGTGAGACCTAACAAGTAACAAGCAGGACAAGACAAGTCTAGTCTCCCCACACACACAAGTGGATGAAAAGGCTTTAAAAGCCTAACAAAGATTCCTTTGTTCTTTTTATAGAAACATAATATTTGTACTCACTTTCCCCCCATGCTAATGGTTGCACCACATATAGTAAGGCCTCCTTTGGGAATATGATAAGCCGCACCTTATTGTATGAGATATCGTTTTATGACTCAACCTTTAAGAATTCAATCATAAAATAATATTTTAATGTGACCAAAGTGTCTTTGATCGAACTCCTTAATAAAGCCTAATACAATGCATTTGTGTCTCAAGGCTTAAGTTCCGTTTAACATTGTTGTTGACATAATTTTTGAAGTCAAAAATTACGTTTTATCGTAAACATAATGCTAAATAAGTAAAAAAAATTAGTTTTACGGTTAAAATCATGATTTGACAACTCAAACCAAAAAGTTAAAAAAATAAAATTTTTGCGATTTGAAATTTAGCTTTTGAATAAAATGATTTTACTATCCTCTATCTCTAAACTCTTATTATTTTAAATATATTTTTTTTGACATTTCAATTTCTCACAATATTTTTTCATAATAATGCCAAACACTTAAAAATTATTAAACCATATTTTTTTTATCACACTTTTTTCAACTCAAGCTTTTCTAATTCAAACTTTTTTCAACAACAATGCTAAACTAACTCTTAATGGACAAAAGCAAATTCCAGGAAAGAGATTCTTTGGATATAAACCTGATAATTTTGGATACGACATAATTACACGACACGAAAAAAATAATTAAAATATAACACAAGATATGGCACAAACATAACACGTATACATGAACGTGTCAAAATCTATATAAAAAGAATTATTAAGATATCAAAATTTAAATAAATATAATACCTAAACATGATTATGATAAAAAAAAATACAAACACAATACAAATACACAGATTATCAAAATTATTTGGATGCAAGAATTACAGGCGAGATTGGGTGCTTGACTTAGGGAATTGGTTTCTTTATTTATGTAAATCAATAATTGTTTGTTGGTGGTTTTGTGTTTGTGAAAAATGTGGTAAATTGGGTTTTTGTTTGTTTGGTATGAGGCTATGAGCCACAGATTAAGGGCTCAAGGCAAAGGGAAAGGCCTTGGCCATATGAAGTGGGACTAGATCTTTTTATACGTTGAATCAGACCGCGATCAAAAAAAATTTCATTTTTTTTACTCAAGTCCAGTTCATCGGCTTTGTAAATAATAATAAAAATTTTAAAAAATTAATTTTATATTAATATTTATATATTTTTATAATTAAATTTAAATAAAATATATATTTTTATTAATTAAAACAATAATTCGGATCGAACCGATCTGAATCACAAATATCTCTACTCAAACTCGACTCAATACAAACCGGACCGACAAACTACTCGACTCTTAGAGCAAATCTGGAGGCACAGCTATTAATAATTACAATATATGATGACCAAACAATTAACATGAATGGCTAGACAATCATGACTGTTTCCCTGGCAAAACGAACCAGAATCTTTTTACCTATTTCTTGCATTTTAAGATTTTTAATCAATAAAATAAAAATGGACTCCATTTCTCCATTTTGATTACTTACCATAAAGGGCAACCACATAATTGTAAATGCTTGTATGAAGAACCCCCCCCCCCCCCCCCCCCCAAAAAAAAAAAAAAAAAAGACAATGAGATTAAATACATCTTCCAAGTAAGCAAATATAAACCAACTCTCTGCCCCTCCTAACATGAAACAAAAAGCTGATTTTCTTGGAAGAACATACAATGCAATTGACAATGCTATGAAAAGGAATAGCACAAATTAGATATAGAAATTTCTAACACGAACACGACATGTTTAATCAACACAAAAACAGTGTGATAAACACGACACGACACGTTTAAACACGATTAACACATTTAGTACACGTATCATATTCTTGTTTAAGATTTTGATATATTTAATAATTTATGTTGTGATTATGTTTACACGGCTAACACAGGAAAAAATATAAGATACAACCCACATAGGGGTGTAAACGCTGTGCTCGCAAGCTACTCGGGTTCGGCTCGAAAAAAACTCGAATTCGGCTCGGTCATTGTCAAGTTGAGCTCGAGTTCGAGCAGCTCGAGCTATCGAGCGAGCCGAATTCGAGTATCCTAACGCTTGGCTCGAGTAGCTCGCGAGCCTAATCAAGCTTTTTTATTTTTAATATACATATATATTTAATTAGTATTAAAAAATCTCAATTCGAACTCGAGCACAAATAATCGAGTTTGAATTCGAACATGATAATCGAGCTCATTTTTTACTAGATAAACGAACCTAATCGAGCAAGCTCGAGCAGTTCGATTTTTATCTTGAATCGAGCTCGAGCTTCTTACAGCTTGAACTCGGTTCGGCTCAATTACACCCCTAGACCCACATACACGGATAGTCATGTCTGACACAAATAGAGAGTAATGGTGCTGCTGATGAAACCTTACAGTTCTTGAGCATACAAATCAAAACGAGTTGCAGAAATGAGAAGAGAAATGCATGCAAAACATTTACCTTGCTCCGAAATACAGAGACGAGAAAAATACAAAAGGAAATGAACAAACAGAAAAGAAAATTAAAGGAAAGGAAAGGAAAGAAATTCTTAGAAGAATAAGAAAAGGGCAGCAGACAGAGAGAAGACAAGCATGGACAAAACTTTGCTCTTTCAAATGTATCTCTACAATTCAACTTCTTATTTTGTGATGAAATAGTAGATATCTATGTTACTCGGATTCGGAGATGAGTGTCAGATACGGGTATGTGTATCCAACACGGGTATGTTTAATTTTTAAGTTTTTCATATATTTGAGAAATCATATCCCCATACCCTTGTACAAATATGTGTCGAACATAGAAGTCGTGGACAAGTACTTCAGGGAAAATGAGAGTCGGAATAACATAGGTTGATATAAATAGGACTTACAAATTAGCTTCAAAACCCTAATTAAGAACCAGGAAAACATTCTAAGAATTGTAATAATTTAGGATCTCCAAAGACTCGTAGCTTTCCAGCTCAAAAACACACGCACAAACAATTCAATAACATACACACACACATGTAAAAATACATATGCCGGTAAATTTAAGCAACCACGATCAAGCGTTGTTCTCAAGAAACAAGATATGCCAAAGTATATAGCTTTGTTTCATTTGCAAGTATGTATGTATATGTTTTATTTCCTTCCACTATGATCACCCATATGTATGTATGAGAGTTTCGGTGTTTATAAATTGTGCAACAATGGACACTCACCATAAGATTTACTCCGATTTCCTTGTGGTCTAGAATTTTCAGGAGAGAGGAACAAACTACTAGTACACCATAATGGACTAGTGGTTCGGCCTTAGAACCACAAGTAAAATGATGCAGCTCAAAGCGAACAGGTCAGGAAGAAGCATCTGCACCTTTAGAAACTCAAAACAAACAATGCTGCAATTTTATCAAACTTTCACCATTACCTAAGCTATGCCATAAATGGAATGGAATAAGTGAACCTGGTTACTTTCCTGAAGTTCCACAGATTCACTATTAAAAAGGAACAATAGAGAATGTCTTGCTACAAGGTCTTTATCCCCGTTTGTTGTTGTGCTTGCTATGGAGATAGATGCTATGTTACTCGGACTCAGGTACGAGTATCGGACATGGGTATGTGTCCGACACAGGTATGTTCAATTTTTTCTAAAATTTCCATGTATTTGGAAGGTCCTTGGAGGATCATATCCCCATGCCCATGTCCGGATATGCGTCGGACAAGGATGTTGAACACGGATACTTCAAGACAAAATGAAGGGTCGGAGCAACATAGGATAGATGTACAAGTCAAGTATTCTATCATGTCATGTTAATCATTCAACAAACTACATCAAGATGAATATCTTGATTTCAGTTTTATATTTGATTTCTTTATCTTAATTGACTGTTCGTATTTTGTATTGTCTATGGAATATCAGCAGTCTAGATAGGGTAGTAACGTAGCTAACAAAATCAAAATTATAATAAACTGGACATTCAAATGGCAAGCAGAAGAAATATAGTGGGAACCTACTAAATGCACTGTTCCAGTCCGTTCATCCAGCACTTGTATGCTTGAAGAGCCTGAAAATCAACCATAAATAAGTCAAGAAAAGGGAACACAAAGACCTCTACATCTCAATTGCAGATCATGTAGTGCTTTCTAGCTATAGAATTGATACTTCACTGTTGACAACCATCCAACATTTTATGTTCTGAGATAAGTCACATTCACTCGAAAGTTAAAACCCGAAGTACATCTGAAAATATCTTTTTTCTATGTTACTCGGACTAGGGAGTGAGTGTCAGATACGGATATGTGTCCGTCATGGGTATGCTCAATTTTTTCTAAGTTTTTTCATATATTTGGAAGATCATACCCCCATACTCATGTCCGAATATGTGTCAGACACGGGTGTCGGACACGGATACTTCAAGAAAAATGAAGAGTCGGAGTAACATAGTATTTTTTTTAATGTCAACAAGTTGCTAATTGGAGTACAAGCTTAAGTACATAAAACAATATGTCATCTTTACCTTTATATATATATATATATATATATGACATCTAGGATTCTTATTGTGTTAGAAATAGTGATAGAAGCTGTCAAGCAAGCAATTCAAAAAAATAGATTATCTATCAATATTCTAGTTAAGGAATAATGTACATTGATTTTTATTCCCCCACCTCCAATCCCCTGCTCCATTCGTTTGTTTATAGCTATTCTTCGGGGTAATAGCTAGGCATTTATTGCTAATATACTTGGGTACTATGTTACTCGGACTCGGGTGTGTCGGACACGGGTATATTCAATTTTTCTAAGATTTTAATGTATTTGGAGGGTCCTTGGAGGATCATATCCCCATACCCATGTCGGGATATGCGTCAGACACAAGTGTCGGACATAAGTACTTCAAAAAAAATGAAGAGTCAGAGCAACATCGCTTGTGTATACTAGTAATCCTACAAGGTGATCAAACATGAACATGTTAACATAAGACAAATAAAGTTTTTATTTACAAAGAAAATTTGGAAATATGCAGAAACCCCAAATAATCAAATGGACTAACATCATCTTAAAGAAGGATTACTAAGTGCACCAAAAGTGGGCAACTGCACATAATAATAACATCTATTATTCTCCTTTTCTCTCTACTTACTCCTCTTGCTTTCTTTGTACGTCTCTCTATGTATTCACTCTTTTTCCTCTCTTCCCTACTATGTCTACTTCCATGTTGCATCAAGTTGTCCTCTTGCAAGGTTAAAAAAAAAAGGACCGAAGATTGAACCAGTCAGACCTCCAGTTCCTGGTCCAACCGGTTACCAGTTTTATCCCTTTTTTTACTGGTTAAACCGGTTTTCCACAGGTTCAAAGAAAACCTGATTTTATATATAGTACCGGACAGGACAGGCCACCGATTCCCGGTTCAACCAGTCCGGCCCGGTTTTTTATTCACTGCTCTTGCTGGCTAACTGGGATAAAAAGGTTTCATTATTGATGGAACAATAGTTGTAAGGTTGTACTGACAGACAGCTAGGTTATGAAGGGAACGGAGTATAAACAATGGTAGTGTTTCTCTCTTCTTTCGCTTTATAAAGCTTTATGAAAGCAAAGAAATCTTTTTACACGTCAAATAAAAAGAATGAAAGAAAAAGAAAACCTTTTTGTTCACAAGCACGACAAAGATGAGAGATATGCCAACAAGGATGCCAAGACAAGAAATCGCAAAGATCAGTAAGATAACAAGACACGAATTGTAAAAGTCGTCAAAGGAAAACCTTTTATAATCATTTTTTTAACACTGAACTTATTTTGATCTCTGAACAAACCTCATCAAACAGACACTTTTTTCTTGGCCAAATCAAACAGACACTTAAACCAGCATGAAAAGCTAATACATCTTCCATGAGTCAACAGTAAAATGTTATATGAAAAGTTAATGCCACAAGAATTACTGAAAGTTACCCTAGTGTTACCCAGACTCGGGGATGAGTGTCGGATACGGGTACCACACGGGTTTGCTCATTTTTTTAAAAAGTTTCTCCATATATTTGGAGGATCAAACCCTCATACCCATGTCTGAATATGTGCGGGACACAGGTGTCGGATATGGGTACTTTAGGGAAAATGAAGAGTCCGCGTAACATAGAGTTACCCAATTCTATAGATAATATCTCACCTACATCTTTAAAACTAGCACTAGGCGAAAAAGAATACTGGAAACTCACTGCAAGGCAACTAATCTAGTTAAGTATATAGATGGAAATTTAAATATCTTTACATGATTGGTACATGTTTAAAGAAAGAAGAACAAACTAACCTATCCAAAACATTCAATAATAGACATACTTCAGAATCAAGACGCAACCAAGTAAGAAAAGGAGAGCAGAAACATCTCCTATAAATCACTCAAAACATGTGAAACAATAATAGCCCAAGACTAATACCTACTAAAGCAAACAAGAAAGGAAAAGTAACATGATACTCACAATTGTACTCAGTCCATCCAATGACCTGATTTTCCAAATCATACAAAACAAGCTTGTTTGAAAGCACTAAATCTGTAAGCAACACAACAATATTCAGAGGAAAATTACAAATTACCCATTTCTGCAAATTTTACAACTTAAGATCTAAAAAAAATCAACGTAAACAGTACACACTCAACAATTCCATCTAGTAGTCACTTGGATTTGAAGACTTTCCTTTTAATCCAATTTAGAACAACATCCTATTATTCTTCTATATAATCATTAGGGAATTTTTATTCACAGAGAACCAATCATTGAGGAAAAATAAGATGCAGTAAAAAAGTGTTTTCAAGAAAGAATTTACAAGAATAAGCAATGAAATTAAAAAAAGTGTTATCATGAAAGAATTTACAAGAATAAGCAATGAAATTTTTTTTACACTGCAGCGTAAAGGCCACCTAATGTTAGGGGTATATGATTTAGGGATTTAAATTACGGTTGTAGACGCGTTTTCGGTCGTGCTTCGTGTTTATTGCGGTTGCTAACATAATGAATGCTATCGTGATCAAATGCGGTGAATATCGACATCGGAGAGAGCCGAAACTGCAAAATAATTGCCATAACATCGCGTTGCGGCCGCTATTTAAATCTATTTCTTTAAGAAAGGGGTATTATGGTGAGGCAGATTTGCTGGAAGTTGCATATTTTGACCTTAGAATCTTATTTTAGGTTTTACTATCATCAGGTCTTTATTTATAGTTTTAAGAGTTGTTTTAAGTCAATCTTGGTAGTTTTCTATCTTGGATCTCAATGATCATGGATCATTGGAAGTTCTGAAAGTCTGCATGTAACATTTTTCAATAAAGATAGCATGTTTATGAAAATTTCAAACAATCATTATGCTCACTGGGATTGTGTGAGGCAACCATAACTGGGGGCCTCCTGTTTGAAGCATAACTAATTAGAGGTATAAAGCATAATCAACCCTAAAACTGAATCACCATTTTGAAGGTACTGTTGTGTTCACAGACCCAGATCAGGAACAAGATATATTTCGTTTTTATTTGTTGAAGCTTGTAAGATTCAATTATTCCCATCCAAATCAACCATCAAACCCTGATATTTTGCTCATCCATCTAAAACCTAACACAATTTCTTGCAACCCTATACTTTCCTTAATTTGATGCAACCCCTACTTGCTGACAGTAACATTAAGCCAGATGAAGTAACGAAATTCATGTTATGAACTGAAGCACAACGACTAAATCTACATCAAGTCATGTAGAACTTGCTCCTAAGAAACTGAGACCTTAGTTTTGTTTTTGGCCAGTTACCAATCAGAACACAAAGCATTAGATCAAATTGCCCACCAATATAAAGCAAACTCAATTATTATAGGTGAAAAATATTTTTAAGAATTCCATAAATTTTCTACCAAAGCAAATAAAAAAATTATTATAAGTTCGAATATACTCAACACATCAGAATAAATTATGTGAGTTATACTGTTATAGTACTGCAAATATGTTTTTTCAAATAACAGTCAGACATTTAAACACAAGAGTGGAAGGGTAAATGAAAATGTATAGCAATTATACTTGGAAGGATAGGTCTTCAATTCAAAAGTTACAAAAAACATGGTCGGAACACATACCTCCCAAGAGGGTCATATTCTTTCGATCCCTGGATTGCATTCCGCTGTTTTGCCATCCAATGCACCACAAACCATTCTGCACAAATCCACCCTTATAAATATCAATTTATGCAAACACTACCTGTTTATAATACTCTGCAAAACCTGTAAGATGCTTTAGACTCAACTACATGACAAAAGCAATCCTAATATACACTGGTTGTTAATATTATAGTTCTGCTTCTGCATTCATAAACATCCACAGCTCTCAAATAAAAACATATTTAAATTCATTCAACCTAATCTGATAGTTACTGTGCCAAATCAAGCAAGACTCCGACCAGGCAAATGTTATACAGGGGGGCCATAAATAATAGCAGTAATAATGACAATAACAATAATAAAAACAACTTTAGTTCCCAAAACTTAAATTAGACCAGGAAGAGCAATGACATGTGTTCTTTGAAGACTTTGTCACACTATTATGCACTGACCAAACAGAATGGCGATACAAATGTTTATTTCATCAGAACATAAAGAGATTGTCACCATTAATTATAAAAATTATGTGGTTTATATGGACAAACTTTTTTTGCTCAACCCAGAGAGGAGGGAGGACAGCCGCTTTTTGCTGCTGGCCTGGGTTGAACCGACCCAGGACTTACCAAGGGGCATGTCCCTGCACAGCACTATGAACCTGAATCATCAGGCCAGTAAACTGCTGCCATGAGGACTTCTCTTAAAGAGGCAAACAACTTTCATAAGTGACACTGACAAGCTTACCATGAAAAGATAGAACTGTGAACAAGGAAGCTAAATGAATCTTTCAAGCAAATTAGATATTCGACCAGATTCCAAATTTGTGTAGTTAAACATACTTACAAAGGGGAATAGGTACTCATGTGGATAAACCTTCAGAATAACTGAATTTTCAAAATGGAAAGTGACATTTGGAAATGCATCATCAAGACTGCAATAAAAGAAATATATGCAAATTAATTGCTCCAAAAATACGAATTAATATCAAAATAAGGTGTAGCAAATAACACTCAATATAGCAATCATTTAGTCAAGTTAATCTAGACAAAGGGAGCAGAGAACTATTGGGACAAAAGACTGTATTCAGAACATTTGAAGAAAAAGGAGTCAAGCACTAATACTAGCAACACCAAGAAATATACAGCTAGAATGAAAAATTAAATCAACAGGCATTGAGACATGTACTAATGGCATACAGTTTCCTTGATGAGAGAATTTTATTAAAAGCACCTAAAAAAGCAGGTTCAGCCCTAGCACAAATGAAGCAAGCACAATAAAATATTAAGGAAAAAATTATTTTAAAACTGAACCACAAAGCAAAAGAGAAAGAAAAGGGAAAAATCTGATAAAAAATACCCCCCCAAAAGATTATGATGCCAGATAAATTTAAACAAATAAAGGAATTTAAGATACGAAAAAATGAATTATATCCAAATTTAAACATGATAAACAGTTTCAAAACACTGACAAGAGGGGGATGTACATAGGTGCTCAAAGGTCATAATTGTTATATCCCATGTTTCATACCTTTCAGAGTACTGAAAACATGTATAATCATCATGAACAGTTTGAAGCTTCAAATGAGGCTGCTGAGAAAGTATCTAACCAGAGAAAAAAAGAAAAACATAGAACTTTAGCAGACTGAAGTGAAACTCTCTGGAAGATAAAACCAATTTTATATCACATACCTTACTTACTAATGGATCATAAACCATTTCAGGGAGATATGCCAAGGTTGTTCCACTGTCTATTATTGTCCCTTTAAGGTCTCCTGACTCAAATACATCTGTTGTAAAATTTAGGAAATCATGACCAACTTGAACTGCCGTCATATTGACATTGTAATGTGGCCTGAAATTTTATATGACAAGACTGAGTTCAATATATGGAACCGCATATTATTATATGTGAATTAGAAGATGAACTCAAAATATTGACAGTCAAAATCATGAAAATGAGTTGATTAATAACGTATCATAGAGAAGCTAGTCTCTGATCCAGTCACTACCAAGCATTGTTGTCAATCATGAGCTAAACAATGGCTTTAAGCCATAAAGCAATTTCTTGGCATGGAGACAAAAGAAAATGTAGTATAATGAACAATTTCTTGCAGCATTTCACAAGAGAATGTTTCCAGATTTTAATCACTTCAATTATGTTAAGCACAATACATTTATTCATTTCCCGTTCATCTCATCTCTTCAACTTTTCCTAAACCATTTGCCCAATATTTTCTCTTCCTAATCTCTCATTACATAAGAAACCACTACACGTAATCCAGCTGCTATAATTTTCATCCTTGCTAACTTACAAATCAAATTCTGGAATGACCACTAGGAACCACATCCCTCTTGAAGCTCCTATTATCATAGTGATGAATGGATCAGCAAAAAGACAATAAGAATAATAATTTTTTAGCTATAAACTATAATATCAGCTGAATTAACCATGTTCAACCTGTATAACAATGAAGTGAAGAAATCACAAAATAACCTCACTACAAATTGAAATGATTAAACATACAGTTCATTTCCTCACCAGTCACTCTCCTCTATGTTACTCAGACTTGGGAGTGAATGTCGGATACAGGTATGTGCCCGATACGGTACCTCTAATTTTTTTAAGTTATTCCATATATTTGGAGGGTTATACCTCCATAACCATGTGCGAATATGTGTAGGACACGGGTACTTCAGCGTAAATGAAGAGTCGAAGGCTCGGAGCAACACTGACTCTCCTTTTTTGCAGTGGAATCTAAAAATATGTTGTAAACTTCCACAGTCAAGCCACCACAATCTGGGTGATGAAACTACGATTGATCATTAGTAATCAAATCATTTCGGGCAAGTTACCCCTTAAGCCTTTAGCTAGCCCTTCTAAGCTGAGCACTCTAGACACAATAATCCATTGGCCAAAACGAAAAATAATTAGCAGCACCAATTCTCATTCAGTCTGTTCAGACAACAATCATGATTCCCCATGGACTGTGATGCTTTCCTTCAAAACTAATGTAATTTTATAACACATAATGCAAAATAAACCAAAGTAATAGAAAATAAAATAAAATAAGAGCAAGTAATAATTGTAAACTGTGATGGTAAAAAGCAAGCATGATATTCACCAAAGATGTTACGTACTGATCTAAAATAAACCAAAGTAATAGAAAATAAAATAAGAGCAAGTAATAATTGTAAACTGTGATGGTAAAAAGCAAGCATGATATTCACCAAAGATGTTACGTACTGATTTGGTACCAATGGAGTCATGTTAACTTTTGGTTGCACAACATGCCCAATAGCAAAGATACCACCTCCATTAACGCCATCTAAGCAGTGAGCAAACATATTTTTCACTTTTCCAGATGAAGCAAGCTGGGAAATCATTGATGAATTAGATTTTCCAAAACCAAGTATTCCATCAAGTGCTTCTTCATTAGATGAATCTAGATTCCCTGATTGTGTAGCACCACACCTATGAGAAAAGAATGCTAGAATAACCATATAATACCATAAAAAAGAACCACATGCAAACAGAAAATGTGCACACATGTTATGAGCACATAGTTGACAAACATTCATTAAGCCCGGGCATGTTCGAGACACAACGCAATCTCATGACGTAATTCAGAAGAACCCTAAAAGGGATATTAATGTAACTTCATAACGTTCCCACAAACTTCAAGTTATTAAAACTTAACTTGGTCAATTGTCAATAATAACAGTTATTTTAAAACTAAACAATACAAACATTTCGTACTCTAGATAGTACCTTCTCATCATGAGTATATCATCTCAAATCAAAAGAAATACTTAAAATTGATTTATTTGAAACCCATTTTTCACACAAAATAAAGATGGATTAGATGATGCATCTTAGTCATAAAAATGGTAACATGTTCTCAGAGACTGGCTTTGTGTCTCATTTAACTCACCATGGATCTTATAATACAAGGAGAAAGGGAAAACGGAAGAGAAGGGAAGGCACAAAAGATATGCTTGTATATATTGAATGATAAGCTAGACATCAACTTCACAATGACATTTAAAATGTACAGTGCAAAGAAAATCTCATAAAACAAACTAATTAGGAAAGTGCATGTAGCATTTAAAAAAATTAGGTTGAATTTTTTAAAAACTTTTTATACTTTTCAGAATAATTTGTAAATAATTCTTATAATGTAGATGACTGTCACGTTCTGCTATCTATAGAAGAAAAACAAGAACTTCTGAATTTGAAAAAGTTAAAGAGATTTACTTGCAATAACATCAGCTGCAGTTACACATGCAAGTTAGAATATTTAGCAAGAAAGTGCCTAGGCACTAGACAGTTACAAGTTCAGAATTTAGAAGCTAACACAGTGCCACATGTATCACAAGTATGAATTAGAGAAGAGTAACAGAAGGATTGAAAAACTCACCCAAATATAACACTTCCATTTGCAGACGAGGTCTCGAGATCGCCAGACACTCGATCGTATAGCACAACATCTTTTACAAAGTATCCTGCAGTTGAACTCCCATCTCCATATATCTCAAGATACGGACAGGACATATTAGCCGTACAACCAGCCAATGGACCTCCATTTATGGCATAACAAAACTCTTGATCACATGAAACCAACTTGCCAGTGGCAGAGTCCTTAATATTGTACAAAGTAAGATCTATCTGTAACCATAGCATATATAAATAAAACAAACACGATCAAATATGATTAAAGATACCAAGAATATAGCATACTCTTTGGTTGTTATCTAAAAAAGCATTTTGCTATAAAAGCAAAAAACAAATGTTTATGACAAATCAAACATTAAAAATGCATAATCTTTTTGGATAACAAAACGCATTATTTTCAGGTAGTATTTCATTGTTACTTTTACTTTTGGCGTTTTGCTTTTTGAATGCAAAACATAACTATTTTTGAAGAATTATTTTACTTTTATTCAAAAAAGTTATATTAAAACCAACATTGTGTTTTAAACATTTGTTCATTTTTAATCAATTATTATAATTTTTACTGTATATTGTTGCATTTTAATCTATAAAAAATGGGTTTTTTTTCTTTTTTCTTTTTACATATCAAAGATTAAAATACTAGCAAAAAATAATTAGTAAAATTAAAAACAAACAAAGCCTAAAGAAAAAAGGGGAAAACTTACACCAAGGGAGCTTCTTTTAGGGCATTCTTTACATTGAATACAATTAACCCACATTATATCACTTCCTGTATCTACTTGCACATAGTAATCCTTCGAAGGTGTTCCTATCCCTATTTGAGCATAATAAAGCCTACAAAAAAAAACACTCAACAATTCAAAATTAAATATAAAAAAAAAAAAAAAAATTTGTTAAAAAAAATCAATATTGTAAAAACTTAGCAAGATCAAAAAGAAATAATGAAATACTAACCCGAGTCCATCGGGTCGACCGGAACCGCCCAACGGGAGATCAACGCCGGCGAGAATTCGAAGTTGACGGCGGCTGTCGTGGTCTTTTAAGTCAAAAAGGGAACGTTGACTGCCCGCAAATTTGTACTTGACGTTAATAACGCCCCAACTGAGAACGCTGGTTATAGCAGAGGAAACTACGAGGAAGAAAATCAGTAAAAGAGAATAGTAAGAGCTGATCCGACGAAACATAGTTAAAACTTTAATGGAAGTAGAAATTAGTAATCTTTTTTATCTACTTCGTTTCGTTTGTCTCTCGAATTTTATTTCTTTTTCAAATTGAAAAAAAAAAAAAAAAAAAAAAAAAAAAAAAAAAAAAAAAAAGTAGAAAACAAGTGGAATTTTGCTTTTAACAGAAGAAAAAGAAAAATCTCCATTGTAATTTGTCAAAGTCATTGTCTACGACAGTAATGTGAAAAAACAAATTTAATTAATTTAATTAATTAATTAACAAAGCTTTGTTTTTTAATCGTTTATTATGTATACAATTTTATTTTATTTTTATAACTATTGAGGATAATGTGAAGAAACAAATATTCATCTTTCTTAAATTGAATAATGTGCATAATATATATTTTTTTCTTAGGGTTGAGAAAAAAATTCAGGAAAATCGAAAATTAATTTGAATCGTAGTGTTCGATTCGATTTCGGTTTGAATTCGATTCCAATAATAATTAGATTTATTCAGTTTGATTCGATTTTCGATTTATAAATTACAAAATAATAAATATTTTAACCGAATCGATTTTATTTTTAATTAATTTTTTAATTACTTTTTTATTTTATGATATAAAAATAAATAATATATTTCTAAATTATTAAATTAGTGAAAGAAAACTAAAAATATTATAAAAAATATAATTTTTTAAAATTTTAAAACCCGATGAACAAACCATTCAAACCGGTGGAATTCGGTTTGGGTCCTCGATTTTTATGTTATTCGGTTCAATTTTTAAAAAATCAAAATACTACACATTAATTGTAATTTTTTTTCAAAACCGAATCAAACCGTTATCACCCTTACTTTTTTCCACAAATGTTCCTAGATTCCGTTTTTTACACATAGTCGTTAGATTTAATAATTCGTGTATGTGTGTTGTATTTTATATTTTTTTCGTATTAGTCGTGTAAATATAATAAAAGTTATTAAATGTATCAAAATCTTAAAATCAAATACGATACATGTATTAAACGTATCATTTTAATCGTGTTTAAACATATTATTTTTATTTATTAAATTGTTTTGTGTTTATTAAACATGTTATGTTTTCATATCTTGTCCAAAATTATCAAATTTAATAATTGCTGAAATTTTTAAACTTCACAAACAGATTAAAAACGTATATCACCCTGTGGAATTTTTAAATTTTATAATGTTTATAATATTTCATTGAACCTAAGTTTTAAATGGAATCTTTTTTATTCTTAATTATATGCAATGTGGCTATATATAAGTATTACTAGTAATAAATTACAATTGATAGCTGCTTTTTTTTTTTTCAAAAAAGGGAATTTTTAAAAAAAAAATGAAATAGGATTTCAATATGTTTAAAAAAAAAAAAAAAACCATTACTAGTTTCATTGATTTTTTTATGAAAACATAACATTTGAAGTGAGTTAATGAAGTTTGTTACAATTTTTTTTTCATACTTCAACTTTAGTTTATAAATAGCATGTTTGTGGAAAAAAGTTCTTTTAAAAGAAAAAAAAAAAGTTATGTGTTGATAGTTTTTAAAAGAAATGGATATATTTTTTTTTATATAAAAAAGTTGGTGATTTTTTTTTCAAAAAAATTATATAAAAAAAAAATTAAAAGACAAAAATACTTTTATTGTATTATTTAATATTATGATTTATTTAATTTTTTTGTATTTTCTTCAATTGAGTTGATGTCACTTAACTCGTGACACCAACTCAATCAAGAGTTTTATTATTTATTAATAAATATATATATAAAGTTTTTTTTTTTTAAAAAGAAGTTAGATATGAACAATTTTTTTTTAAAAGGAAGTGAGTAATTTTTTTTTAAAATTAATTAAATAAAATCAAAAGACATAAATATCTCTATTATTTGATATTAAAATTTAATTTAATTTTTTTTATAATTATCTTTACTAAGTTGGTATATCACCAATTCAGTCGGTGATTTTATATATAGTATAAATATATATATATATATATATATAAACTATAAAATAGTAGAGTGAAATTTTCTAAATCATTATTTCTTTTAAAATAATACCAGCCATATGTGTCTAACATCTCAAATTTGTTGCATTTCATTTTTTTTTTAAAGTCAATACTTCAATTCTATTCCAAACCTAATCTAATCTAATCCAATTCATGATTCTTTAGGCTCCTTTTGAGAACCCAATCAAAAACACCCCACTGCATTGAAAGTGTCCTTCATGACTGAACCACCTCGAATATGATTGGGTGCCTCTGACCAGACTCTCAAATGGAGACTTGTAGAAAAAAAAATTGTAAATATGCAAATATTATAACATCTTTGGTGAATGGTGATCCTCCTACATTACCAAAGAATAAAGGGTTAATATACAAATTGACTCCCGAAAAATACTCTTTTCACGATTTGGTACATAAAGAAACAAAATTTACAATTAAATACCCAAACTATATTTCTGTCACCCACGTTAATCTATGACTTAACGGTTTGATGACCTGTTCTTTTTTAACCAATAAGAACGCTAAGGTGAAAAACACTAATGTGACGTTGCCTTTGACATGTGATGACTTTTTATTGGTCGACCAATTCATGTCAGCATTTATATAACGACATTAACCACTTGAGATAACTTAGTTGACGAAATACAAGTTCAAGCACCTAATCGTGTTTTTTTTTTTTTTTTTTTTTAATTACCAAATCATAAAAAAGGATATACTTCAAAAACCAATTTACATATTATCCCAAGAATAAAAGATGAGTGATGCAACTATATCAAATTGTTCATTTCTCAAGCTATACACTATTCTTATATGGTATTTTGATGCTGCAAATGCCAAACTCCATTATAGGCAATACTAACTTCCTACTTTTAAGAGTCATAACTTCTTCCTCATTGCCTAAAGCATTATGTAAATATTTCTAGACACAGTGAAAGGGTAGCCCCCAAAACATATATGAAAGATGGATAAGATTTAAAATCAGAATGTAGGTTTTTGCCTCATCCATTTTGTTGCTGACCATTTCTCTCCTGACAAAACTTCGCATCCTCCGTGTATGCTATTCGGATCCGATTGTCCGTCGAGCCCCTAACAGAAGCAAGCAATACAAACAACAAAGACGACTAAATCAGAGAAATCGTGCTAAATCAAACCTTTTCTAATACAAGATATCAGACAAGGCAATCAAATAGAGACTATGAACAAAATTATTACACTTTTGCAATGTCCAGAAGCATTTACCCATTTACTAAAACCGAAAATATTTTTTAACGCGATTTTCAATCCAATCTCGTAAGGGCTATGTTTCCAACTTTTTCATGAAAAAACATAAATCCACAAGGGTATCTTTTTTTTTTTTTTTTGTTCTAAACCCAGGGTGTCCTCCATCCTCATTTTATGGTTGATGGAAGACTAATCCCTGTTCGGGTCAGGAAGCGTGATGGTAAAGCCCTCCCAATATTGGTGACTCTCAAGACTCGAACCTTTGTCCTCATCTTGGGGCTGGAGTTGCTTACCACTCCAACCAACCCCTTCTTGTTCGATTACTTAATGTATAACCATCATGATAACAAATCGAAACCACATGGCGTTAAGCTATACTCAGACTCGAGTGTGAGTCGGATACGGGTATGTGTCCGACACGGGTATGTTCAGTTTTTTCTAAGTTTTTCCATGTATTTGGAGGGTCATATCCCATGTCCGAATATGGGTCGGACACATGTACTTTAAGAAAAATGAAGGGTCAGAGCAACATAGGCGTTAAGTGTCAAGAATAATCCACAAGAAGTTAAACAGAAAAACATGAAACCTCAAGAGGTGTAATGTAAATTACTGATAGACCACAAGTTCAGTCAGGCATATAAAACAGGCAATTTAAATTTATCAAGAAGAGCAAGGAAACAAACCATGCTCCAGAAAAGCACGGCATCTCCTTTGATCGGTTTTACAGACAGCCCTTTCACAGTCTTCCCACCACAGTTACAATCACCCGTACCAGCCTGAGAGTACATCACATGGTTAACAAACCAATGCAATGAAAGGTATAACATCTAAAAATTGTCATAAAAAAGTTGACAAAGAAAAAACATTTGACAAATTTAACCTAGGGGATTCATGATATATAAGATCATACTTAATATTGAGTGGCTGGCAATTAAAAAAATGGGAAACCGACCTCGTTATGCAAGGCCAAGTTACGCATCAAATTCCAGGTCATTTCTTTTTAAGAAAAAGGAAATTACCATAGGGAAATATGTTTCTCCTCCTTCAACATCATCGCTTAGATACATAAGCATAGTTGCTATTCGTTGACCCCCGCGCTTCAAATTAAACTGCAATAGTGGCAAAGAAATGGATCAAGATTCCTCCATATCATAAGAATAGATATAACTGACACAACCGATAGATCCACCATATCAATTTCAAGAAGGGCAGATTACTTACAGTATCAGAAAAGTAATCATGGTGGGGCCTGTAAAACTGATCCTTTTCATACCTGTGCTGCATTATATGTTAGCCTTGATAACACGACATATCAGTTTTCTTGCCTTTGAGCAATATTTTACAGAAATTTAAGTCAGACACCCACCTTAAAACTTGGATAAGCTCCCCATTTTCAGCTGGTATTTGAGAAAAGACAGAAATCCGCTTTTCAATTGCCTTGAGTTCAAAAGAAAAAGAAATGGAGGGAAACACTCAATTACACACTTTATTAGGCAATTGGAAAAGATAGATGTAAACCACACTTGCAATGTTAGAAAGGAAACATATCATGCAGATGGAAATTCATCCTGAGGTGCAATAAACGTAATGTAAAATTAAAAGATGGTGCAAGTTGATGAAAGCCATTTTAATATATATATATATATATATATATATATATATATATATATATATATATATATACCCAAGTCAGTGTTCCCTTTCTAATTGCCATCTAGAGGAGAGAATATGTTTGTGAATTCCAAGAACTGCAGCCAGCATATCAAGTGCCAATATTTCAGAAACTATCACTTTGCCCATGAAAAGAATTTACTGAGCTTGATAACAAGGAAAGCATATAAGCCATCATGAACAATTTGAGTAAGTCAAAAAAACCAGCGGATCCTCTTTCTACTCATTGTCAGTCCGGTGGCAGCAGAGTTTTAGACTTTTACATTATTGTAATCAGTTCATGGCATGAATATGTGCATGTCATGAACATATCACCTTACTTAGCAGCCACTTTATTTTGATGCACAAGGTTCATAGTATTACATTTTTTGATGGAAGGTTCATAGCATTATTTGATCCACAATTACTTCAGGCAAAAGTACAGAATTCTGCTTTCACCAGATGGAATTAATAGCACCCACTTTGTTTAGTCAACAATGTAGAAAAGGAGGTGTAAGGCATCTTCTGCTAAACGCAATGCGATTCATACCAAAACAGCACATCATCAGTTTTTTCAATTTCATATTTCAATAATAAATTAGTGTCTCCCTATGGTCTCTCCCTACAGGTGAGATTAGTCAGAGTGCCATTTTTGACCCTTCACTAAATACGAAATTCTGGCAACACTGTCTATTGACATTCCCATCAAACAAGCTACAATATATACTTGATCATGTCATTTAGATGCCAATTTGGACCAATGCTTGTGATTTTTTTTCCTTAGCTATTAATAGATGCATTATGCATCAGTAAAATCTAAAACATCAAGGATGGGAATTAAAATTTAAAATCATTCTCTACGTCCTAGATTAGCTCATATGAATATGGACAGATGATATAGACATTTATGTTGGAGAGCAGTAACTAGAAAACTAACCTGTATCATTGGATACTTTCTCTCTGTTGGACTCAGGAACATTCCAGAGCTTGTCCTGACATTACTCTTAATTCCCTGAAAAACAGGGGCTGCAGTAAGATCAATTCTTGCCTTGGAAAATAAGTTACTAAAAGTAAAAGTAATAGGGCAAAGATAGGAAATACATGTTTTGTTTTGTGATAAAACTTATGACCATAACTGCTTTCGTTCAGCATCATATCGAAAGCATTAAAAACTTAACAAATAACAACACAAGAAGAGGATGAGTCCTTTTAAAGTTAGGCTTGCAGGAATAAGTAAGAAGATATTCCAATTTAATTTATACTTCATATGTGAGGGAGATGCAGCTAAAGAAGGTAGGTAATTCACCGAATTGCCACCTCTACAACTCATAACAGTTAGAGTTCTTCATGCTTTAAGTATCCTTTTTGGTGAAGTAATAAGAAAGAGGATCCTTCATCTTTAGGCACCCTTAAAGTAATACAAAAGTTTGATTGGTCAAAAAAAGCACCTAGGTAGTAGTTAGCCGCTCACTGTGACAGAAGTCCAAAGATGAAAAACACAAGCAGCTTCCTAATTAAGTTCTCAAACCAAACCCACTTCAATCAATGCGAAATAAGGTCTGTTTTGCTTCCTTTATAGACTTGAAAAGGCTTCATAGAGTTTTAAAGGTTGATATGCTCTCAATAAAGAATTCTCGAATTCAAAGCAAGAGAAGATCTCCAGTCACTAACTTCCAGCGAACTTTAAAAAGTGGATACTTTACACATCAAACAAACAAGGAGATACTTTACATGCATACATACGTGTATGTAGATATATAACCTCAACAAAAGATGAATATACTAGTATATACTTAATAGATCTATAAAAGCGAAGAACATTTTCAGTTAGCAAGCAATTAACATGCCAAAAGAATTGATACACCGTCAAAAAGTAATTCAAGGAAAGGAAAAGTTGTCAGATATACCTTCCCAGTTTTTGCATCCACCACAGTAGAAATTTGAAGCCGAGGGCGGGCAATGGCTCTAAGGTAGTCACATTCCTGCAGAGATCATAACATGATAATTTAAAACTCTGTTGTGTTGAACCACTCAAGAATATAGCATTTCCAAACCACTAAACTAAAACAATGTGGTTGTTTTAGAAAATTTAGCACTTGATGTAAAAGGATACTTCAGTACCATAAAGCAGATTATGGATGCAGTCAGCCACAAGTGGGAGAGCACCAATATTCAAAAAGAATCTATTTACATTACTAGAAACAGAGGTCAATCTTCTAACCTACTGCCTTGAGAACAAACAGGAAAAAAAAATACTAGCCTATTCTATTTCTTTTCCAGTCTTTTAATACTTTTCTACCCAGCACTCAATCATAATTAGTTTATTCTTTCGTTTTTCTTGTCAAATAACTAAATGTATCAACAATTAAAGTGTCAAAAATCAACTTTTACCTCTACCAGGTTAGCCTTGGTTATAACTTTTTGAAATCTCTTAAGTTAAAGTTGTAGATTCTTATATATTTTCCAGTATTCTTGAGTTTTGCGCATAAGAGATTTTTGTACTTTTGACTTGCTAGAAATTGCAAATTTTGAGTCTAATTAAGTCTTATTTGGCTTTTCCTTATGTTATTGGATTTTTATTTATAGTTTTTTTTGGATAACTATGTCTTTTAAGTTTTAGGGTGGTTTAAGTATAGTCTGTTAGTTTCCTAGGTTGAGTCTAGGGATTTTTTGGACTAGCAATGCTACTTCTAATCCATATATATGAATGTAATATTTTTTTTATAGAGATATAATTCTTATTAGAGAATTTCCAGCAGTATCATTCTTATGATTGTGTGGTCCAAGCAACCGTAGATGTGACCCCTAAGGAACCCTTAGTGTGCAGCTTAAAAATTTATTCTTCTTCATTATTTAATTTCACCCAATTTCTTACAAATTTAAATCTTAAAGCTGCCAAAAGCCCTAATAAAAATAGCTGTTTTATATCAGCCAGTCATTGTGTGAATCAGAATTTACAATGTGATCATTTCTAGTATATTACAATTAGTTCACGATCATTGATAACATACATACCTCGTTGCTAAGGAAATTATGAAGTACAATAATTCGAGGAGACCAGCTAATTATTTCGGGTTTGACCTACATCATCACAACAAAAAGTGAAGTCAAACTTTTTGCTTTTCATTAAAAATCTAAAAGTTGTAAGAAGATTCATCTTCTGGATCAATTTCACACAAGCATAAAAACATATAATAAATCCAAATAAATAATACTCTGCCACACATTAATATGCATAGAGAGGCTGCCCCCCCTCCCGCTTCTCTCCCAATTTCCTTTGCTTCAAAGTCTGCTCTATTTACTCCATGTTAAATTATCAAAGAACCACTCAACCTACACTATTTATATAAACATTAAGACTTCCCCACCTCTTGTCCTCCATCAATCCCCTTCAAATTCTGCTATATTATTTTATTCCAATATAATTTGCGAAAGAAAAACTCCACCTAAAAGCTTAAAATATTAGGTGAAGCAACAAGAATGTGTGGTCATTCTTCTCTATGATAAACCCATGCAAGTCTAAGAATGATTTATATACTGCAAATGGCTAGTTATAGCACAAATGTGGTGGGCTTGTGAGCACCTATGTTACTCCAACTCTTTATTTTCCCTGAAGTACCCGTGTCCGACACCCATATCCGACACATATTCGGATATGGCTATGGAGGTACGATCCTCCAAATATATGAAAAAACTTAGAAAAAAATTGAGCATACCTGTGTCGGACACATACCCGTATCCGACACTCACCCCCGAGTTCGAGTAACATAGGTGCGCACTACACACATACTCTCTTTCCTTTTTCCCTAGCAAATTCAAAACTTCATTGATTTCATTGAAAAATTTCAGGCTCATACTTATCACTAGAACTTTCAAAGTTTAAAAGAAAAAATGAAGCTCAAAAAATATAAGACACATACATATCCAATACGCAAAATTTCTGCTTCTTTGTCACCGTGCCAATGACTCATACCTGTAAATATAAGAAGTAAAAAGATAAAATACATCAATGAACTTACAGCAAGATATACAATTTGGGTAAACTTAAAGATTCTTTATCCAAAGTTCAATTATGCTGAATAAATTTCGATTACTTTATTGTTTCAGAACCAGTAGAACCATACCAACCTCTTGGCAACTTAAGATAGCTATCACTCTGACTTCTACGCAATTTTGTTGTAGGAAACTCATCACCTATTAAACACGTAAAGAGAAATTTAAAAACAAAAAAAATTAAAGAAAGAAATATTAAAGATGGTGCTTGCTAAAACATTAAAAAGTTCTACTGTACATAATATCATTCAAAATTTTTCCAATGGTTATCTTAAGTAACTAAACATGCATACCTCAATAACGCAGTAAATAAAACAAAACAATTAAATGAAACCAAAGCTGCATCGCAACAGCATTTGCAAGCATGAATTCTCCAAAAGATGCTTTTCTACTTACTCATATCTTTTAGCTAAAAATCATTTGTTACATAGACCCACTAGCATTTAATAACAGCAACCTATGCTAATTTATTGTAAAGCCTAATGCTACCCTTAAACCATTACAAGTCCTAAAATCTGGACTTAAATATTGTATTGAAATCAGTGTTGTCAAGGGCGCAAGGCGCACTCTAGGCGCTAGAACCCTTGTATTGCCTTAGGCGCAAGGCGCAAAAAAAGCGCTCGCCTGAGTGAAGTAAGGCGCAATATTTATATGTGTGTCTATGTATGTATATATATATATATATATATATATAATAAGCTTAAGATATATAATTATAATAATAAACTCTAAAGAGTGGTCTAGTTTATCTACAAAACATGCAATTTATTTTTTGCCCAATATGCATGATTTCCTTATGGTCCCATATCTGTTGTTAAATACTCAAATATTGAGAAGTGGAGAGTTTGATATTATCTCCTTTCTTACTAGTAAAGGTACATCTAATGAAAAAAGTTAAAATTAAAGAAATTAAAGAGAACTTCAATCAGGCGAGCTTTTTTTACGCCTATCGCCTTACAAAAAAGCGCGCCTAGGCGCACCAGGCGTGCGCCTGATCAAATGAGCCTCGCCCGAAAGGGTCTGAGGCGCTTTTGTTATCTAACGCTAAGGCGCAAGGCGTAGGCGTGCCTAGGCGCACGCCTTGACAACACTGATTGAAATAACACTTGGATGGAGCACATTGGCGATGACCTCCATAGGTCTTTAGCAGGCATGCAAATTATATCAAATAAAATTAAGGTCGAAGCAACATCAGAAAATGTCTCAACGTGCTCAAATATGAGTTTGTCGAAACAACAAAAATGGGAACTTACAAATGTTTGATAATTCTTGACTAGGATAACTGGATATAGTTAAATCGGACTTTCCCCTTTTGATGATGTATCCAAGTTCCTTGAGATGATCTATAAACAGATTCTAAATCCTATATTTTGAAAATGTTCCCAAAGGTGGCTCACGTAAAGATAATTCTAATACATGGTAACTGCTGGTTGCTAAAACTGAGATTGTTGAAAAGTTGTGCTGTTATCTCAGATCCCTACTCATTAATACCTATAACCTATAAACTATTTTTTGAAAAAAAATCAAGAAAAAATAAAATCTAAAAATATTTATCTGAATATTCCATACATCTAAAATAAGGAAACTCCATTGTCTAAAAAAGAGACTACTTGACAGAATAACAGAGAAGGAAACAATTAATGAAAGAAACTAACATTCAGAAAAATATATACTGGTAAAAGATATTGAATGACTAAAAAGATACCGTACGAATCTTCTAATCCACGTATGAATGCTAGCTGAAACAAAGCACCTGCATTTCCCATATCATAACACTTAATATATGAGGAATAACAACAAATCTATGCAGCAAAACAATTGAAAAATCCGATCCATTGCTCCAGTTTTACTATAAATTTCAATGTCAGTAATGATAATTAGAAGAAAATTTCACAAAGTATGAATGCTAGCTGAAACAAAGCACCTGCATTTCCCATATCATAACACTTAATGTATGAGGAATAACAACAAATCTATGCAGCAAATAATTGAAAAATCCAATCCATTGCTCCAGTGCTACTATAAATTTCAATGCCAGTAATGAAATCTCTCTCTTCAACCATGAAATACAAGCGATAATTAGGAGAAAACTTCACAAAGTTGCTCATTCTGAAACAAATATGATTAAATTATTTGAAACAAATAGCTAAAAATCCAAAACCAGCCAAGAAAAACAAAAGCCCCCTTTCTCATCTCAACCAAATACATCTATCTGTTCAGCTAAATCTCTTTTCCATGGTTTGCAAGACATATTTCAAGGAATAAAACAAAACCCATGATTTTAAAACCAAAAAAACAGTGGGAAATCAGACAACATTAATTAAACAGAAAAGAACAAGAGATACCCATCAAGGTCTTTGAAGTTGAAAGCTTGAGAGAAAAAAACTTTAAAAAATGTATAAAAAAAAAAAAAAAAGATCGGCTGGAAAAGACATACCGATAATCATTCCGACAGTGACAAATGTTAACAATCCGAAAACGATCTTCATACCAGGGGCCATGGCCTACGGAAGTTGGTGTCACAGAAAAACTGAGATTCAACAGTTAAAATCTGAGTTATTTTTGCTTTGTTAAAAGCGAAAAAAAAAAAAAACACCAAACAATCCGCTTTCAACGCCCGCTATATTTCCGTTGCCTGTTTCTTCTGTTTTAAACTACTTTGTTTATTTTTCTTTCCATACAAAAAAAAAATAATAATAATCTTTGCTTGTTCTTTTATTTGGTGTTTTCCATTTCTTCTTATATTTTTTACTCACTTTTTAATTACTCTTTAACGATTTAAATCGTTTTTTTCCCAATAAAATTAACAAATTTTTCGTCAGTGCTAAAGTAATTATCTATAATTAATACGTAAGAGATTTAGTTTTGTTAAAATATTTTTTTAAATAGATTAATTTGATAATAATAAAAAAAAAAGGTGTATATGAAATTATTTTATCTTAAAAATTTTAATTTTTTACTAATTTTAAAAAATAAATCAATTTATTTGATATTAAAATTTATCATACCTATTCCATAGGAAAAAAAATTGTCTTTTTAAAAAAATATATTATATTTTAAAATAAAAAATAAGTTAAATTAAAAAATTGGGAAGTAGATTTTTAAATGAGTAGTTATTTTAATTTTTTAGTGGGTAGTTTGAAACATAATTTTATTTTATCTATACTATTATTAAAGTGAATGATTTAATTGATTCACTGAGTCAAGTGGCATCAATTCAGTTGATAAAATTTTATACCACCAATTCAGTTAGCAAAATTACAAAAATATAAAATAAATTATTATAACAAATCTGTACTATTATTAAAGTGAATGACTGAGTTTGTGTCACTGAGTCAAGTGACACCAACTCAGTTGGTAAAATACAAAAAGATCAAATAAACTATTATAATAAATAATAACATATTAAGGGTATTTATATATTTTTAACTTTTTATATAATTTTTATTTTTAAAAAATTACAAATTTTTCCTTAAAAACTATTCACTCCTTAAAAAAACTACTTATATACATATAAACTACCCACTAATCAATTTATTTTTAACATAATTTTTATTAATTTTTTTACTCATCCATCCATATAGTGGGTATGTCATAATCTAATTATTATAAAAGAAATGACTGAGTTGGTATCACTGAGTCAAGTGACACCAACTCAGTTGGTGAAATTACTTAAAAATTAAATTTTATAAATCAAATAATAATATTATAAGGGTATTTATATATTTTAATTTTTAATTTTTTCATTTTTAAAAATTTTAAAAAAAAAAATTTTATTTTTGAATTTATTTTCAATTAAATTTTTTAATAAATAATATTTTCTTAATGGGAGAAAAAAGAATATTTTTTTTATTAAAGATAATTTTATCTTTATAATATATTTTTTAACAATTTTTAACTTTTTTATTTTTCTTTTTTAAATAGTTCTAACATATTAAATTATTTAAAAATAAAGTGATTATTAAAAGTATGTTTTTTAAATTAACCCTAAATTTTATAATACTTTAAAGTCAAACAAAAAAAAAAAGCCAAAATCAGACCCCTTTTGTTCTTTAAATAAAAAATGCAAACGCAATGCATATGTAGGAAAGATGTCATTTAATGAAAAATCAATAAAATGTAGGTACGATAATTCATATATTTATATTATATTTGTGTTATTTCTATATTATAATCGTATTTAAATTATTAAGTATTTATATAAATTTTGATATGTTAATAATTTATGTTGTATAAATTTTGACATATTTATATATTCATATTATGTTTCAGTTTTTTTTATTTTATGTAATATCGTGTTTCAATTTTTTTTTAAATCAATGACAATGATGAAAATGTTACTTCTACAAAACATAATGCAAAACTATTAAATTTAAATTTAAATTTAAGATTATTATTATTATTATTATTATTATTATGTATATTGATAATGAAATTTTTTAATTTTACAAATAAAATTAAAAATTATTACATGTCCTTAAATTATATTTAAAAAATAAATAAATAAAACATTTATCAATTTTTTTAACACGTAAAATTAAAAAAATTTATTATCAATATACAAAATAATAATCCATAAATAAATGTACGCCTCGTGTAATAATAATTATATCATGTTTAAAATGATTAAATTTATGTTTTTTTTTTTTTTTCTTCTGAAATTCTGAAAATCCAACGTGTCTCTTGAGTCTTGAGCCAGAGCAAGGCCCCATCATGATGACAAAAGCGTGACATCATCATGATGATTGGTCCAAAGAAAGAAATAAATGGGGTCCCATCCCAAGATTTTCCCTTTAATTTCCTCCAACCCGGCAAGGCGGCAACCCTCCCCAAAAAAACTCTTCATTCCCTTTTTTTTAATCCTATTTTTTTAACTCGTTTTTTGGCTCATCTCCCAATCTCAGAACTTATATAAAAACCCAACATCAGGATTAAAAACATACATACATACATACAAAAAAAAAAAACAAAAGATTGCTTACAAAGTGTTTTATATGAGAGCTGTTGTTTCTGCTATAGCAAGTCATAGGTTGTTGTGGTTTCAGACACCAATTACATCTAATAGAAACAGAATCATTATCAGAAACATTATGTCTGAAACTGATCCAACCTCTTTCGCTAGACCAAGATTGGTGACCGAGAAGGTTCTTGCCAAGCATCAACGTGAGGGTGATGGAGCTGTTGTCAGGAGATGCATTGGAAGGTTTCTTAAAGTTTTTTCTTTGTCTATACTTTATACCTTTCTGAGTTGTTGTTTTTTTTTTTTTTTATTCTTTCCAAGTTTGATTTGTTTGCATTTGATTTCAGGAGAGAATTGAAATCTTTGGATCCTTTTCTAATGATGGATGACTTTTCAGGTATGGGTTCATTAGTCATTACCATGGCCTGGTCTGTTTCTTGGAATTTATTTCTCTTTTTTCTATCAATTGATTGATTAGAACTGGCAAATAGTATATATCGTAATCGTATTTAAAATATTATATATTTTTTAAAAATTTGATACGTTATGTTATATAAATTTTGATTTATTTTTTTTTCTTCTTCGTATTATGTTGTTTTATATCGAGTTTTAATTATTTTTTTAAAATTATAAGATCTAGATTGACCATTGTCTTATTCTTGTATTAATGATTTTGCAGTGTCTCCTCCAGCTGGATTTCCTGATCATCCTCACAGAGGTTCTTGAATTTCTTAACACAAATATCTTGAGAAAAAAAAAAAAAAGAGAAATACAATAAAAGGACCATCTTTTTAATGTTTATGTTATATTTTTTCTGATGTAAAAGTTCTGTTTTTACAGGGTTTGAAACTGTTACATACATGCTACAGGTATAATTCTTGTTTCATTATTTTTCTAAGAGATACATTCTTGATCACAGTTTGATCCTTGAAGCTTGAAAGTTTTAATGAAAATGAACTAAAATTTGGGTTTTTTTTTTGGATTTCAGGGGGGTATAACTCATCAAGATTTTGCAGGACATAAGGGTACAATTCACACTGGTGATGTACAGGTAAAAGTTTTATTCTTTGAATGGTTTAAAGCTTGAACCATCGGTTTCTGATTCAACCAATCTGACCGATCGGTCCGATCTGATTTTTTATTCACTGGTTTAAAGTCCACATGACATATTTTATCCTATTTCTGAGTTTCAATTCTTTTTCTTTTTCTTTGGGTTCTATTTTCCTTGCTTTAAGCAGTGGATGACTGCTGGAAGAGGGATAATCCACTCTGAAATGCCTGCTGGAGAAGGTGTCCACAAGGGTTTGCAGCTTTGGATCAATCTGTCTTCTCAAGACAAAATGTAAGAAACTTTGAGTTTTACTTTTCTGTTTCTTTTCATACACAACTCTGGATTCTGTGAGCCATTATGTGAAAATTCATCATATTTCAAGCAACAAATTACTCTTTGACTTTAAAAATTTTTGGTCTATGTTATTCGGATTCGGGTGCGAGTTCAAACATAGATATATTCAATTTTTTTAAAGATTTCTATGTATTTGAAGAGTCTTTGGAGAATCATATCTCCATACGATCATACCTATGTCCGTATGTACGTCGGACATTGTGTTGAATACAAATACTTAAAAAAAAAAAAAGTCGAAACAACATAACTTTTGGTCATATATTTTATATGAAATTATGAATATCCTTTAGATTTATGTCAACTATTTTCATCTATTAATGTATTAGTAGCATTTGTTTTGTCTTACTACCATAGAGGCTTTGACTCGTTAAAAAGTTATCCTTTATTTTACCAGTAATATAATGTTTTTATTAATATAATATAAATATTAGTTGTATTTTATCTACATATAATTTGTGGAGCAATGGATTTTAAAATAATTTGTGGGCTAAAAACAAGAAATAAGAGGAACGAGTTCTTTTGTTTTTTTTTTTTTTTAAAAAAAGAAAAAGTTTTCAGATTGCACTATTGTTAACCCATATTTGTCTTTCATAGTCATTTAAATTCCAGAGATCTTCTAAATGTTTCCTGTTTAGCAAAATCCCAAACTATTTCTAATAGTTCACAACTAAGTTAAGGATGTAACTAGACTCGAGTGTTCTTGGTATTTTCTCGTGTCATAGTCGTGTTTAAAATATTATATATTTATATAAATTTTGACACGTTAATAATTTGATTTACATAGATTTTGATATGTTCATGTCATATTCGTGTTATTTTTTCGTATCATGTCTACAATTACCCGATCTAGATGTAACTTTGAATTGCATATTTGAGTTATCCAAGAAAGATGGCAAAAACTTACCCAAAATCCTGATGCAGGATTGAACCAAGGTATCAAGAGCTTCTGAGTGAAGACATTCCAAGTGCAAAACAAGATGGGGCAGAAGTCAGAATCATAGCTGGGGAATCAATGGGAATTAAATCTTCAGTTTACACCAAAACTCCAACAATGTATTTAGATTTTAGTTTAAGGCCAAAAGCTGAAGTTCATCAAAACATCCCAGAATCATGGAATGCCTTTGCATACATAATTGAAGGTGAAGGTGTCTTTGGGTACCAAAACAAAGCACCCATATCAGCTAACCATGTAGCTGTTTTGGCTCTTGGAGATGGTGTAAGTGTGTGGAACAAGTCTTCAAAGCCATTAAGATTTGTGTTGATTGCTGGGCAGCCACTTAATGAGCCAGTGGTTCAGTATGGGCCTTTTGTGATGAACACACAAGCTGAGATTGATCAAACCATTGAAGACTATCATTATAGCAAAAATGGTTTTGAAATGGCTAAGCACTGGAGATCTCATTGAGTTGGGGGCTTGAAAAGGGTTTTACCAACAAATAAGGGTGTAAACGAGATACTTGTCCTCGCAAACTACTCGGGTTCGATTAAAAAAAAGCTCAAATTCGGCTTGATCATTGTTGAGTCGAGCTATCGAACTCGCCGAATTCGAGTATTCTAATGCTTGACTCAAGTAGCTCGCGAGCTTTATTTTTAATATATATATATTTTATTTTTAATGTATTGAAAAATCTTAATTTGAACTCGAACTCAAACACAAATAATCGAATTTGAAATCGAGCATGAGAATCAAACTCAGTTTTTACTAAATAAACGAACTTAATTGAGCGAGTTTGAGCAATTCAATTTTTATCTTAAATTGAGCTCAAGTTTTAAAAGTGAAAGTCAATCTTTGCTCGAACCAAATTTGAATCTCGAATTTCGAATCGAGCTCAAGCTTCTTACAGCTTGAGCCCAGATCGATTTGATTATACCCTTACCAACAAACAATGATGGCATCCCAAAATTCTCTCTAATTCTCTATCCATAAAATAGCAGTCAGATTGGAGCTGAAAAGGAAAGATTTCCTACTCATTGGAGCAAAAAGCTTCTATAATATTCAAAGTGCAGCTGCAGGAGAGTATATAGTTTATCACTAAAATCATCATGATGACCCTCTTTTTGTTTTATTTATCACTAAGAAGAAATATAAGGGTATATATTTCTTATGGTTTTATTTTTATTTTCTTATCTTTGTGTGTTGGTGTTGGAAATTGTGGTAGGGTTAGTCTTTTCTTTTTGTTTTGATTTGATTTGGGTTCTTAATCATATCTACTCATCCACAGTTGACCCTCCCTCCTACAATCCAATTGCAAGATCCACTTAGCAGCCGAAGTAAATCTGGCAATACGCAATAAGTATATTCATATCATGTTCATATTACTTTTTCGTATTATAATCATTTCTAAAATATTATATATTTACATAAATTTTAACACATTAATAATTCATATTATATAAACTAATAAATTTTAACTAATAATTTATTAGTTTCGTGTTTTTCCTGACCACAATTTTTGCACAAATAAAAATTGACACGATCTGTATAACATTCCAGAATATTACAACATTAGCAGCAATTTGGTGGTAAGAATCGAGCCTTGATCACTAGATAGATACAAAAGAAGAGAGAAGAATATAAATTTCAATGGCAACTCGCCCTCCAAAAACTTGAACCTGTACTTCCTTCTCGTAAAGATAATACCAAATCCATCACTATTTTGAAGAAAATTACCTGGTTCAAGCTTCTCCAGAAGGATTTGTCATGGAAGATGACTCGGGGCTGTAACTCCAAAGATCTTTCAGCTCTCCTCTCACCAAACCTAATATAACTGAAACTCCTGCACACAAAAAAAAAAAAAAAAAAAAAAAAAAACACGAGGGAGGAAGGGAAAGGGGGAAAAACGAGTTAAAGCGAGAGAGAATATGAGATCCTTTCCGACAAGCCAGCCGGAAGTAGCCTGTCCGGGGTGGAATTGAGAGCTTTGTTACCTAGTGTACAAGGAACAAGATAGAGGAGTGCAGGTTGACCATGCCCATTCATTAGATATAAACCTAGGTATGTAAAGAAGAGGCCTGCAATATGTGAAATTGAAACAAATAGTTATTTTGTTGTTTTCCAACTCTTCTTGTAATAGCTTTTCAACCAATAAATACAGGAATACACCTCTGATAATCATTCGTTTTTACAAATCAAATATCGAGGTTATTCAGTACCTTCACGTTAACATACATACTATGCTCAGCAACCTATATGGCACGTAAAAGGATACAATTTGTTTCCCAAGATCAACAACCGCATTTCAAATATTCGAACCTCAAGGCAATAGTACATGTGTTTGTGTGTGTATGATGATTGATCCTTCAAGAGGAAATCTCAACAGCAAAGATCTATATGTATTCCAGTAAATATCAACCCGAAACAATAAAGTAGGTAATTCCACAGCCATTTATATCCAGGTCACATAAAGGTAAATCTGATGTTTTTGATGCTTACGTGCCCATGAATCACAAAATTACTCTTTGAAGCTGAAGTGATAACCAGATATGACAACTTTAATCAAATATAAAGTACATAACTAAGCAGATGCTGGTCTCAACACTTGCATTTGCACTATATAAAAATTGTTATTATTTGAGATCAGACAGAACATAAAATGCTAGGTAAAACATCATTGAAATCATTCCGAGTTAAATAAACGTTTGTAGGGAAGTTAGACAAGGAACATAAATTGCAAAGACAGACACATCAATCAACCAATCCCAGTTTAAACTTAGTAAGCCTGATGAAACTTATATTTCATATACAAAATATGTTATCCTGACCTACGGTGGGAAAGAAGTCTTAGAGATATAGTAAAGAAAGAATATATATATATATATATATATATATATATATATATATATATATATATATATATTAACAAACTATGATGCATGCACACTCACCAAATCCATAGCCAATTATCAACCACAGAAAGTACCCATTGGCAAGATTCTTCTTGTTTACTTTATCGTATCTGAGACAACCAAACAGGGAAAATAATCATAAATCCATACATAACAAAAAGATGAAAACCCTTCAAAAACAAGGGCATAAGAAAGGCAATGGACCGGTGTGCAATATTAACAGTAAAACCCAAAATTAACACTAAAAACAGTTCAAATACCCAATGGTCCTGTCTAATCCAGTTCAACCAGGTGTTTGACCAGCTCGACAAACACCCGGTTCAGTGACCCTTATCGAACCAGATAGGCTGCTGTGCAATCTAAAGACCTGTTAATAAAAAATAATGCTGCTAAACATCCCATACTTGTTGGGTCTGCAATATGAACCTTTTCAAACCCTCTGAGAAAGGTAAGACAATTTCAGACAATTTTCGTTCTGCTTGTGTTAAACCATTTTTCACACCCACATATACACACAAAAGGTTTCAAAATTAATAGTGGTCCAGTCAATATACCGTGTGTTTAGCGTTAAGAGTTTCTTTATTCATGGCATCGTCCTTCATCAAACTCTAGCTATGTTGCTCCGACTCTTTATTTTTCTTGAAGTACCCATGTCCGACACCCGTGTCCGACGCCTATCCGGACATGGGTATGGGGATATGATCTCTCAAGGACCCTCCAAATACATGGAAAAACTTAGAATAAATCAAACATATCCGTGTCCAACACTGACACCCGAGTCCTAGTAACATAGAACTCTAGTGAAGCAAGAGCATAATTTTTTCATAGTTTTGGAGGTGGCAAAGCATAACAAGTCCATAAAGACACCAAAACATCCCACCTATTCTAATGCACCCTACCCTGATTGGACTCTAAAAGTCAACAAATGATGTGACCAGGAATCCGAAAGCAACCTACACTCGGCCTGTCTGACTGCTTAGCATGGTAGAGGTATAAAGGTGGCAAAAGTTGACATAGCTTGACCTGCTTGAAACTCGACTGCCCAATATAAATGACTTAAAAAATCAATGGTTCAAACTTAATGTAACCCAACCCAATTGGTTTTATTTCCACTTGTAAGTTCCACGTGCTTTAGAATAAACTAACAAGCCATCGTTTAGTTTTCATGTCTCCTTAGAGGATTAATCCATGTCAATTGAAATGGAAAATTAAAAGTTATTACAAGGTTTATTTTTAAAATTAATTGACCTTAACTTTAGATTCTCCAAGTGCAAAGAAAACTACAAAAGTCAATGCCTTCTAACAACTATAAATATTCCTAACTTGCTACTAGTGTTAACTAGCTTATTCAAGTAGAACGAACTTGCACAATGGAATAAACATGGCTTCTTCTTAGACTGGTTTAAATTGCAATTAACCCCTTATGTGATTTTACTTGATTAAATTATGGATCTTTGGTTTAAAAAATTTACAGTTAACAACTTTGGAGATTATTCTATTGATAAATGGACTTTCAAACTCAAAATTTAGTAAGACTTCCTGATCCTGCCTACTACAGCAAGTAGTTCAGCAAGAAATCGAGTAACAGAAGATGCTGTGATCTTACAGTTTATAAAGTTACAAGTAGGTAATTATCAAAGTTATTAAGGAACCAATTTACCATATGCTATGCCGAACGCAAACATATGGTGTTTGGTGCAAACTTTTGAACCAACAAGGGCAATTTTAGCTCCATCCAACTCTATGGGGATTTAAACTGAAGTTATTGCTATTATAGCCTATTGCAAATCAGTCTCATTCCCATAAAATATTCTAGCTTAAAAGTCACATCCATCATCTTTTAAAGCAGCTTTCATTAACTTGAAAGCAAGTTGTAGTATAAAAAAAGATGTCATATAACCAAACTAAGGAAAAAAGGGTAATGACTTGTTAAGCCACCCTAGATGATTGAACAAAGTACATACGGGAAAATAACAACTAAGAACATGAAATATATACTACAATGGTGTCTCATGTTTCTTCTGCTTTCCTTTTGTTTTTTTTATTCTACCATTTAGGGAGGGCATTACCAAAACCACAAAATAATAATAAAAAGAGCATTTTAATATACAGAAACAAAAACAAATACCGAAAACTTTGCATCTTGGTATCAGATGATGGAAGCTAACAGAATAAAGAAACGTAGTACCTGAAAGCAAATGCAACAAGCAAACCAGGAAAGAGAATGTCCCCAAATCCAATCATATCATAGCCACCCCATGGATCAAAAGCTCTAGGAACTCTCAACAGCATGGGAATTGATTCTCCACCACTATTGTCACCTCGAGCAACCTATTAACAGGAGCAAAATGTTAGAGATCAAAGCTCATCCTTGAACAGCCACCTTATATTATGTCTTTAGGTTGACTGGATGTTTAGTGTAAATATAAAAAGAAAAACAAAACATTAGAGGGGCCACCTTGGCTTATGAATTAGGAACTTGCCATGTGCCAAGACCACTTTTATTAGAGTGGAATTGTGGGCAAGGAGCCAAGGAGTAAGATTTTACATTTTACTATTAAATATATATAGTATGCAGCTGGATTGACCTACCAACTGAATCAGCTTACATAGGAAGTAACCCCTCAAACACATTGGCATCTAAAACACTATTGATTCTTTTATTTGGTATCAAAGCCGCCTCGACCTAGCGGTTTAGAGTTTAAAATAAAATAGGACCTCTTCTAATAGACAAAATTCAGCACAAGCATGTGATGGACCAGCTTGGCTTGCACTTCATAGGGCTCGTTCATAAGGATGTTTGAGGTTAAAAACTTATTCTCAGGCCTTAACCAAATACCATAGGCTAACTAGTTATTTGACAGGAAAGATTAAGACAATAGAGATTATATGATTGACAACGTGCTTTCTGATGGGAGATGTTGTCTATTACACAAAAGAGAAAGAAAACAAATAATGTAAACCCAAAAAAAAGAGAGGTAACTACAAGGTCAAAACAAAAATACAATAAAATCAATTTAGTAGCTCCAATAAGGATATCACAAGGAAATCATTAGACCATGGCTTTTCCATATAAACAAATTTCCATGATCGACATTTTGATGGTATTGAATTGGGTAATGAGAAAAGATGCTGCTGCTCCATTAGACGCAAATATTCATTACTTTCAATGGAGTCAAACCAAAAGATTAGTCAAATTACTTTACACTAATTAACACAAAGCAAAGTAATTTCAATTCAACAACCAAAAGGATGAGCACTTACTGCAATCATCACACTCTGATGGAATATAAATGGTGATAGGAAGACCCAGAAGATGTCGTAAACAAATGCACAACAGAGAAGCACTGTAGCAACCTGGTTCATGAAGAACAATCAGGGCAAGGAGTGAAATATAATTCATAGATACATGATAAAAGAAACCATCGTACCTTGATATTAGGTAGCCGAGCCAACTGTAAGACTGTTATCATCAAACAGATACCCTTTTAAACCAAAAAAAAAAAATCAATATTAAGGTAGTCAACCCATGCAAAGCAAAAGGCATCTGAACAATGTTGGAACTAACTTCTATGCAGAAACAACAGCAATAAAAGTTAATATAACCAAGTTACTTAAAACAACAGAGAAATGAGTAGGTGAAACAGCAGCAATTAAAATAAAAAGGAATAACAATGGATATCATAGGAATTCAAATATGAGATCGACTAAATTGCAACCATAAGATCCTAGAAACCACTTCTTTTAAAACCAGATTATGCCTACCTAAATCAACAATTCAAATTCTGCTGTGTTCTAGTACCGTAACAACTTTCTAACTCTCTGATTTTATGACCTGGATCTCAATCCTATTCCAAACCTTGTAATACTCTTACAATTTCCAATCCTGTTAACATCATTAACCATAAAATTTAATCTCAAAACCCCACTTGTTTCACTGTAATAGCATCAATTTATTGCCAATTTGATACAACCATCTTTCCTGTCCTGCAATTGGCTTTCACATACTCAACATATTATTAAGCCAAGATATTACCACTACAGAGAGTGCTGAATATTTGCATATTAGATAGTATGATCAATTCCCAAAAATACCCATAATCTGTCTGGAATGCAAAGTGGAGTTATGGGAGACTTACAAGAATATCTTGGCCCACCCATGAATATGATGCTCGCCGATTGACAGCCCAGACAACAGCGAATATCAAACAGCATAGTGCAACCACAAGTGAGACAACAGAAACCTCCCCAACAAGGGGCAAATTCAGTGTCTTCTGTGGACAATTTCTGCATTTTCTGCTAGTACACTTATATCAGAAACAAGAACAAAAAGAAACTAGAGCTTGTAAAACAGCTTTGTGACAGGTTTATAGCAAAGACAAGCAAATTTCAAGCATACCTTGCTATCGGCGTCATAATGCAATTATGCATCCCCTGGAAAAAGAAAAACCATCAACAGATATACAAACAGAGGTCAATAAGAGAATATATCACTATGAAAAAAAAGCAAATAACAAGAAAATAAAAGAACATGAAAATAAAAAGAGGGGAAAAAAATAGCTGCTTCAATACCGTGCATATAAATGTTGCAGAAACAAATGGACACAGAAGATGGTGTTTTCCAACATAAGATATGCAGAAGTACAGCATTGAACAGCAATCCACTTATGCGTTTCTAATCATTACTTGTATATATTTATTGTCCATGGTTATATATTACGAGGTGCTAATATTTTCTGTATTGTACTTCCATTTTGCAAACAACCAGCTACAAAAATGTAAAAAAACATGGGGCAATAACATTAAATGTGTAGGTTGTTTTTAACATGCTCTGTCCAACCATTAGATAGATTTGAGCATACATCCAAACATACATGATAAATAACACATTAAACACAAAAGTAACTGGTTACCTGAACACCACCGATGCAGAAGAGTACAATCAGCAACCATACAAACCAAGAGGACATGAAAAAGTAGAGTAGCACCAGAAAAGTGGATGCTGTTATCACAAAAACTACAGCACCCTTTACACTAATATCAAGGATTTCCTTCTCATCATCATTGCCTATTCCAGCATTGGAAGATTCCTAGTCAACAGCAGCAGAAAAAAATACTTAAGTTTCCTTTCAATAATCAGATGCTATAATGATAGAATCAGAAAGAAAAGTGAGAATTCAGATACACTAAGAAAAGGAAAAGAGAAATTAATATAAATTGGATATGATTTCTTCACATGACAAATCGAGCTTAGATGAGGACTAGAAATTCTACAAACATCTAAGGTCTTTAGATAAAACTTCTGAGTAAAAAGTTTAGACCATCATTACTGGGGTTAATTGCGGTTATCATCTGTAATATAATATAACGTAATATGATCTTTTATATATAAAAATTACTTTCACATAGTAATTAGTTACTGAGTTAGTTATGAATCCTATCAAATTGAATTTCAATGGCTAAAACTTAATAAAATCCCTAATTTCATCTTTATCTTCAATTCCCCAGTACTAACATTAACTTATTATTTAGAAAATAATGTTAAAAGATTTTCACTGATGCTTCCATGATTTATATTTTAAAAATTGTATGTAAAACTTCAATATATAATTTGAAAACAATCAATAACAAAAATATTCATAGTAAACTCTAATAAGTTTCTTGTTTTATATTAAAGAAAAACTGTAACTTCATCCGTTTGTATTCCAAACAACTTTTTAAAAAAAGCATAATATGCAATAAGTGTTGATGATGCAGTCTCATCTCAATTGCATATGCATTTTCCTAATTCCTTGCAAAGGACATTAACTCCAGAGATCCCATTGCAGTGTCATGTGCCAACATAAAACATTTAAGAATTTTATTGCAAAAATGGAACAAACACCATACTACCCATCAAACTGGCATTTTAGATTAGGAGAAACTATATGTATGCTGATCATCTACCAACTGATCGGAGAAAAATATCTAGAAAGAGAAAAACTTAATTGTATACTGCCTGCCTACTAGGCCCACCCATAATTTAGGGAACAGTCACTAAGGACCACCATAAACTTACTTTGAAAGGAAAGTAGTTATAAAAGTAACCACCCGAACTTCAAAAATAGCACGAACTGATTATGAGCACCAATCAAATTTCTTGAAAGTGCAATTGCCATCAATTTCATTTGTATGGAAATACTAATAGGCGCTAGGATAACCTAGAGGATATGTTATTCATGGACATCAGAACCAATTACTCCCTATAACAGGTGTTAACAAATATCTATAAGACAAATAAATACAAAGAATGCAACTATAAACTTCATAAGAATGGATAGAGAATAGAATATGGTAAACCTTAGATAATTCATTATAGCGTTCTTCAGTATTCTCAGAAGTACCAAACTCTTGCCAAAGTGAAGCAGTAACAATTGTGCCAACAGCCATTGCCCACAAAAATATCACTGAGAAATCCACGACTGGACGAGTTGGTGCATATAATAAAAATTCCACTGCATCGGAAATTACCATGATTTGGTTTATATGAATCATTATATGAGAACAAACTTAAAAGATTAGAAAGAACGTATGCATCAAGGATGTACATGTAAATATACCAAAAGCAAAACTAACACAATCATAAACAAACAATAGGTTATAGAAGATCAAATAAACCATCATTTCTATATAATGTTATTTTCAAGTCAAATATATATATAAAAAAAACCCTTTTATTTTTAAATATTCAAGTGTAGACTATTGCCCCCCACAAGTATCTTAGAAGCAAAAGCGTGAACCTCAAATAAAGAACCAGTGCGAAAACATAAACCTCAAGAAGAGAATTGAGGCAAAAAGTTTGAACCTCTAGGTAAGAACTAGCAGTTAAATATTCAAGTGCTTACCACGTTTCTCATTCATAGATTTGTTAATTGCATCTCCAGCTGATTTCGGAATCATCACAACAGGTATCGAAATATTTAAAGAAGTATCATTCTCAGAACAAACCATCTTGTAAAGCTCTGGATAAATAATTAAAAAAGAAGCATATGTAAGAGACTGATAAACCATTACATTATTTTAATCAATCATCCAACTGCTTCAAAACGAAGTTCAAAATACAAATAGCATATGCCAGCAGACAAAAAAGTTATAACCTTCATTGTCATTTATCACCAGCAAGGCTACAGCACCTCCTGACTGTGCAACTTTTGCCTTAGTTACGAAGTCACAATCACCACGTGTAGACAAGGCTAGAGAGCCAGATAGCTGTAATCATAAAATTCTAACCATGATGCTTCAAACTTTTCATTCGGCTTACATCAGATTATAGTGCTTATGAAACTATTAACTTTATTCAAAACTTTTATAAAGTATAATCTCCAAACTTCATAGGCTTCCATGGTCCTCCCAGAACTAAGAGAAGTTTAAGAGTAATAGAATTTGGTACACCCCCTACATAGGTTTTGTTTCTTTCTTTTCTTTTTCCCTAATAAAAGAAGTTACATGAATAGTTTTTTTAGTAGTTTAGACATATGCACACAACACACCCACTATATGGGAGGAAGAAAAAAGTTACATTTAGAAAAATGTTTTGAAAGAGAAGAAGTTACTTATTGGTAGTTTTTTAAAGAAAAAGTGGATAGTTTTTTTTAGGAAGAAATAAGTAGTTTTTAAAAAATATATATTTATATAAAATATTGAAAGACGTAAATTTCTCTATTTTATATTTTGATATTCTGATTTTGTTTGGTTTCTTCGTACTTTCATCAACTGAGTTGGTGTCACTTGACTTGTGACACCAAACTCAGTCAGAGACTTTATAAATAGTATAGATGATTTATAAATTTCACTATATTTAACTTAATCAAACAAAAATGTACTCCAACTCATAATATAAAAGCCGAACAATTCTTGGCGAGGCCAGTTCACCAAAAATTTTGTGAGAACATGATAAATTGAGACAGCACCTTTGAAGAAGAACTAGAACAGCCATTTAGGGGATTTGAGAAAACAGCAGGCAATTTGGGACTTTTGTTGGCTTCCTCGGGCAATGATGCTCCAAAGCTCGCAGTTAACCCAGCTAAATCTTCACCTTCAACGCCATCAACCCAGATCTTCACCTTGACCTGGAAGATTTGAACTCAATTATTAAGGAATTAGGATAAACATATACTATTACTCTTTTGCAATCTATTACTCTAAGATATGAAATTCAGACAAGCCTACCATGTCAAAAATCTCACTCACTACTTCTCTGTTCTATCTTTCGCGAGATTAAGTTTCAACAACAACCAACAAAGTAATCAGCTTGTTTCATAATAGTGCGGAACTCATTAAAATAACAGTAAAAACCTTCAGATCATAAACAAAAATACAAAAGTTTCTGTATCACTAAAATAACAGGTTTACAACATTATTTTCATTACAAAAAAATTTCAGTTCTGCATATATCCATTACGCAACCAGACAAATTTCCTGCATCCCAGGAACTGAAGTTTTCAAGATTGGCCGTCCTTGCCTTTCTCATAAATTATCTTTCAGTACTTTTTACGGTAGCATTATTGTCCTATAACAGCAGCAGCTTAATGTTCCAGATAAAAACTCTCTTCTTTACATTTTTGCACCCTTCAGCACTCCCTTGTTTCAAATAATTAGCAACCAGTTTCATTCTTCCTTTTTAAAGTACTAAATGACCTTCAGACACCCTTCCACTTTATAACAATTCTAAACTCCTTTCTATACAAATGCAAATCATAAAAGACCCCTAATTTTTGGAACCCCTAATCCCAATCGAGCAGATTATTCGAATTCTTTTTCCAGAATCACGTTTGTAATAATTTGGCTATGGAATTCACGAGCCGCAGGCAAGTTGGCTGCAACCGTTATCCCCAACTTCAATTCCATTGTCAGTGAAAAGTCGAAATCAAAACTAAACTTTCCACACCAACAATTCTTTCTATTGTTTTCCCCAATTGAAGAAAAAAGACAATTTTGCTTCTTTTTTTTTCTTTCTATTTCTATTTCTCTCTCTTTCTCTCAGAACCCTAAAAATAAAATAAAAAAACTAATGGAGCTAATAGAATTTGGAACTATTCCAAATCATTTCGGAATTCAGATCCAAAATTAACCAATTAAAAGAAAAAACACAAAGCTTTATCAAATAGAAATGTCGTAAATACTAAAGATTCAAAAAAAAAATAAAGAAATGAAATTACCAATTTGAAAGGATTGTTACAAAAAGGTAACTTGGGGCCGTCGTCCTGGGAGCCACCGTCGGCGGTGGCGACAACAGCAAATGACAAAGCCACGAGAAACAATAAAGGAAGAGCCGCCACAAAGCGGTATCGGATTCCCGGAGGAAACGACATGGTGGTTGCGGCAGTTTTTGATGGAGCGGAAGAGAAAGAAAGAAATGGAATTGATTTTTTTTTTCCTTTCTCTTTCTTAGATGAATGAGAATGGAGGAGGAAATTATAAATTATTTTTTTTCTTTTTTTGGTTAGTTGGATTTTTTATTTTTTATTTCTCTCTCTGAACACGTTGGCGAAAAACACGTTCCGTTTGTAAGTAAAGCGAAAGGTTCGGTGTTGGGAATGGGAAGAGTTGCACGCAAATTTTTAAGGATGGAATATATATATTTTAAAATACTATTTTTTTTTTTTGAATTGTTTTATAAATATTTATTTTAAATGAAAGATTATTATGTTAATAGTTTATTTTGATATAAATTAAAAAAAAAAAATTATTTAGTTATAAATTAAAAATAAAAAAAGTAAATTAAAAATTAATTGTTTACTTAAATATAATAAAAATATAAAAATTTATTTAGATAAAATAATAAAATTTAAGAGTTTTTTTGTTTTTTTTTTAATGTTTTTAAGGTAAAAATGGAATAACATTGTTCTTCCCTCTTCCAAAAGGATAACAAGGTTCTTTACTTCATACTTCTTTTAAATTTCCTTTTTTTTTTTTTTTTCTTTTGTTGTAACTTTGTTTGAAAGTTTGATAATTTTAAATACGATATAAAAATATAATACGAATACGATATATTTAATATATATAAAAATAATAAATATGATATGATATATTTAAACATGATTAACAAAATATACTTAATACAAATATTATATTTGTATTTAATATTTTAATATATTTAATAATTTATATTGTGTTTATATTTACATAATATTTTTTAATACAAATATGTTTTTTGCCAAATTTATTTGTTTGTTTATATTTTTACCTCTTTTCTTGCATACTCATAAATAAAAGTGTTCATACGTCGAATCAAGTCAAATCTGATACATATTTTCAAAATTTCACCCGAGATCTGGATTATCTATATTTGTCTATGAAGATCTAAACATAATTTTCCTAGAAAAAAAAAAAAAAAACCAAGTTGTCAGAAATGAACAGGGAGGATCCAAGGGTGGAGACAGGGGACTTGGCTCCTCAAAATTCTTTATTTTTTAAATATTTTTTAAGTAAAAAATAATAATAAAAAATGTATTTCAGGACCCTCAAAATTTTATATTTTGACTTTTTTTTTTTCTTTCGAGATCCTATAACATAAATTTTTTGGCTTTTCCCTGCAAACCAATCAAGCAGCTGCAAGTTACAACACAAGATGTGGTAGTGAGTAGTGACGGCAGAAATATGGCAGTACTAGAGATCCTGAAAATTACATCCTTTCGATTATTATTTTATAATTTTAATTTTTTTTTGTAATTGATATTTATTATAATTAATTGTAATAATATTTATTATATCTATAATCGTGATAAATATAAGGTGATCGAAATCGGGTGCCAAATCACAATTTAAATACTAATTTTCAATTCCTTTATCAAACTAATCTGAACAATTTCCTCCAAGACAGACAACAAAAACAAATCAAAACATTTTCATGGGTTCACTTCAGAAATTATGTTGCAAGAACAAGTTTTCTTGAGGAGAAGCAGGTCCAATCTCTTCTTCCAAGCTTCTCAATCCATCCCCCAAATTACCCATATTTCTTCATTCCAAGTTCTTTCCATCAACGTCTGCTCTGATATAATAGATTTTCTCCTTTGAGAAGAAGTCGCACTTAGATATGACAAAACCCGATTCGAACGATGAATTTTGCATCGATTCGTTTCAAATGGAGATGTTTTTTTTTTATTTTATTTTTAAGAGCGGGGGTTGGATGGAACGAGACTGTTTTGGTAAACGCTCCGCTCCGCCTGCCACAACTTTTGAAGTTACTATCTTACCCCTTAAAATATTTTATATTTTATCTTATATTTTTAATATATATATATATTAAATATAAATACTAAAATCATATATATACTAATATTTTATATATATATATATATATATATATATTAGTTATATATACTAAAATCATATGTATATTATATATATATATATATATATATATATATTAAAGAATTTTATATACTAAAACTGTGTTTTTGAATAAATTATAATATATTTTTTTATATTATTAAGTTAAAAATAATTAATAAAAATTAGAGTGTTGCGGAGTTGAGCATCATGGAACGGTTATGGATGTAACCGACATCCATGCAAGAGTGAGATAAAAATGAATAAAACAATTCTCGCTCCTACTCCGCTCTATTACCATCCCTAATTACGAAAGTAATCCATGAAGGAGCTCTAAACTCAAACCTTTGATCCTCAAATTCAGCTCCCTCAGTTTCCCAGACTGATCTATTTGATGATCTTTGAGATGACTTTTTGTGCAATCTGTTGCTCCCCAAAATCACCTCAGTTGGCAAAATTGGTTGTTCATTGCATAATTCATTACTTTTCGATATAATTTAATCAAGATTGACATATATGATTGCCATAATTCATGAGTGACTCTTACATACATGAAAGATATTAATTTGTGGATCTTACATATGCAAATAAACCTTTCCACAGGTTAAATTATCTGTCCAAACTCGAAAATCCGTCCAATATTTAAAAAGATTTAAACATAAATATTAAACTCGAAAAATAAATTTGAACAAAAAATAAGACCCATTTAAAAAATAATCGAATATTGATTCCGACATTCAAGGCCCAAGCACGGCTAAACCCATTTTTAATTATATAAAATATATATAATATTATAATATAAGTATTAAAAAATAAGTTAAACTATCTATATTTTAAAATTTAATATAAAAACACAAATAAAATTACTAATGATTAAATAAAAAATAACATGTTTTTTTTTTTAATTTTTTTTAAAAAATAATATAAGTAGACCTAAATTAATTATTTATAAATATGAACAAATTTGAACAGAATTTGAAACTCAAACTATTAAGACGGACCGGATTTAAACAAATAAATATAATATTGATACCATATCTAAATCCAATCCAAATCTAACTGGCTTGATCCATGATCACTAAGTCATTTTTATTAAAACCAAACTTTTATTAGACAAACGAAATAGTAATCTTGTTCATATTTTGGTCATTCATAGCGTTTGTAATGGCTTTTCCGGTTTTGGTTCTACAAATGATTAAAAAAGCCAACAACCGTGTGATCTGTTAGTAAAGTGTTAGGCTCTTAATTTCAGTAATTAGGGATCAAACCCTGACAACCTCAAATATATAAAAAAAAAAAAAAGAAATGCAACAATAAATCATTCGATAAAAACTGATTTCTTTTCATAAAAGAGTGCGAATATTATAAACATAAACAAAATAATAATCTTGTTCCTTTCCTTTAAAAATCTTTTTTTTTTCTTTACTAACTTTAAATCCAAACACAGAATATAAGAACTTATCAAGATAAAATAATAAAGTTCAAAGATTTTTTTATTATTATTATTTTAGCCTAAACACAACAAAATTTAGGGAATAACCAAATTAACTCACAGCAAAAATATAGAACAAATATGAAACCTATTTGATTGGGTGAGGGAAGGATTAAAACCCAGATGACTATACAAATAAAAGACGTTTAAAAATAATCAGTAGAGAATAAATTTAACTACAACAACAAAAACAACAACATTGACAGTAGCAGCAACAGATAACTTTATTTATGTAACAAATTTTCAAAAATTACTATTTGCTTCGAAAATTGCTGTAAGATGAACAAAATTAGAAGGCACTCAAACGAGTTGAATGATACCTTGTCACTGTATTATTATGTCTGAGAAAAACTCTTCTCCAAAAAATGAAGTAACAGGTCTGCCATTGATCCTCCAAAGAAAAATGAAGAGTTTCAAATAGAATGAATCGTTATGCAGAAAATTATGCAAAAATTTTAAATTTGTTTCCATCATGGTTTAGAAGAGAGAAGGAGAAAACACTTGACACTTACTATAGACAATACTTGGCTTTGCAATAATGAATCTAATGTGAGCTGAAGCAATACTTTGAATTCGGCCCGCACATACTTCGTAAACTCACTGAAGAAAAAGAGTAAATTGAATATGTTTAGATAAACTGTGAAGAAAACCTAAGACACATCATATCCAAATCTGGCAACTTCTCCATGTTCACCACAGAATAGTTTATGTTAGCTTCCAAAAAAGTACTGGATACTTTCCAATTGCCACAGGGACTTTTTTTTTTTTTTTTTTTTAAATTTGATTCGTGCATAGTAACAAACATATCACAAGTTCTGCCACTAATAAAGCTAGACTTGAATAAGAAACTATCCAAGTCTCCGCAAAAGAATAGAGGAAAAAAAATCTTAAAGAGCTCATTCTAAAGTTAACTTGTTATTGTAGTCTCATTTATTTGTTTAAAAGTCCAAGTTCTCAAGAGTAGCTTTAAACCTACTTGACCCGTCCATACTGGGAAATTGACTAGTCAGTAGTCACCAATTTTAGTCAAAAGCTAGGAAATAAACTAATTGCATCTATGTTACTCGGACTCGGGTGTGAGTATTGGACACGGGTCTGTTCAATTTTTTTCAAGATTTTCATGTATTTGGAAGGTTCTTGGAATATATCTCCATACCCATGTCCGGATATGCGTCGGACACGGGTGTCGGACATAGATACTTCAAGAAAAATGAAGAGTCGGAGCAAGATAGATTGCATTTTCTTTCCTGATAAGTATAAACACCTTCACCTAAGGCCTATGTCACTGGGGTGGCAAATGCCACAATTAATTGCATGATAAAGGAAAGCATAAAAAAAAGAACCTTGGAAACCAGCCGCATGGATCTTCTGGGAAGGACCTTTCTCATCAGATGCTTTGTGCTTCTTAAAATCTTGGCATCAACCATGCTACAATCATTTTGATCATCATCTATATATGCCCTCTTTTTGCCAAGTCCATTAGATTCAACATTATCAAGCCCTCCACAATTTTCAAATAACTCATCTTGTGAGCATCTGAAAAGGGCAATTATGCACTCAAATCAACACATAAAATAAATATTCTATAGCATATAATTAAAAATTAAGAAGGATAATTACTCTGAACTCTCTCCCCAATTAATAATTTTGCTCCTATCCTGCAAGCAGTTTCATACAGTAAAACTTTAGTTGTTTTATCGAGTATACTGAGAGAAAACAGATATGTATCTAGATTTCTAAGCTTTCTGCCTCAAGACATGAAAGTTCACAAACAATGCCACCATAGGGAGAAGGAAAGACAAAGAGTGAACAAGGAATTGGAGAACAAAGTTTTGCATTTAGTTCTCTTGTAGTCTACTGTTATCTGTTTCTTTTCCCTTTCTGCCGATGTTGATTGATACTGACCTAACATAGTATTTAAACAATATGAAACTATTTTAAATGCACCCTACTTCAATTGTCCGTCAATGATTCAGAATGACCCAAAGGCACAGACATGCAAGCAGACACATATCAAGCAAACTCCTTGACTAGTATACCAACATTCACAATATATAGCGACAAAGAATGCAATATTTTGCCAATTACCAAGAACAAATAAAAATGGGGCAAAACATCAACCAAATATGGCTATATATCGATAATAGTTTGCGTATAGTATGAATAAAGTTGGAAGCTAGAGGAGGTGAACTGTCACCTGTTCTTCAACCAATGTAGGCAGCCGGGTCCTAAATGCCTCTTGATCAAGAGCAGTTGAGCCTACTAGTCCACCTTGTTCTGCATAAATTTTGTGCTTTGGATCAATCAATTCCATAAATTCACCATTTTCACAAGGTGAATGTAATGCATCTTTGTGGTGAACCACATCTTCGGGCATTTGTATCGGCAATGAACCATCCCGCAGGCATATAGGAATTGTTCCACCAGGACTCACAAGATGACAACCATTTTGCAGGGTAGAATTCTCACATATTTCATTTTCAAGCTTAGAATTTTGATTCTCCGTCATGAGAAGATTTATTGGAGCATCTGATATATTTAATACAGCATCACCAGCTAACTTCTCCGTAGGAGAATTAATATTTGAATCAAGGGTTATCGAACACCCATCTTTGGCACAGGATGTGCCAGCAGAAATTATTTGCTTCTGAGAATCAGGATGAGTTTTAAATAAGGTCAGTCCTCGATCTGCTTCTAAATGCTCTGACACATCTACAGCTCTGGCACATGGTGTCATTACAGCTGAGCGCAAGGATCCATCATCTCCACCTGGATGATCAATCTGCAACAAATTATTTTCTTTTATGATCAAATTTGGGGGTAATCCAGACTGTATACGGCCATCCTTTATTTTCCCAGCATCTACATTCAACTGAAAAGAACTTTTCATTTGTTTACTACTTTCCCCAAAGCGCCCAAGCTCCTTATGAAAAGTCTGAGACTTGCTATGGGACATGTTCTGGCATATAGAAACCTCACTTTTCAATTTCTCAACCCACTCTGATGGGTTTGAATTTAAATCAACATAAAGGTTGATCCCCTCTTCTGAACTGACATGAAACTGAAAAGAAGAGAGAGAAACAGTTGGAGTATTTATGGAGGAAGGAAAGGCAGTCTCATTAGAACATGCAGCAACATTTGTGTCTTCATGTTCAATTTGGGGCATATTGTTCATCCTTCCATCTCTTGTGAGACTCAAACAATTTCTATTGAAGCATATTGTTGGGAACTCTTTATTCTTAAAACCACTGCCATCATACTGAGTAACAAACTGAGACTGTGGTCTTTGCATAGAGCCACCACCATTGCCATCCTGCATTGACGCATAATTGGAGACAAGTTTTCAGTTCTTGAAAGCAAACAATTAAGCATTGAAGGTTCAAGCATCCACATCTTTTTGCCAGCATACAGTTTACTTAAAAGCTACCCTCGGGTTAAATTTTTATCTTCCATAGACTGAAAGACAAAAGTGTCATCCAGTAAAGTTCATAGTGCACCATTGTAGATCTTTTTCTTTTGGAGGTGGTGTGGGGCGGGAAAGAGGGGGGGGGGGGTGCACAAGAAGAAATCTTCTCGCTTCTGAATAGATAAAAAGGTCTATATCTTTTATCAGGTTAACTTAACACATGCCAGATGAGAGAACAAGAGATGGGGAAGAAGAAGAAGAAGAAGAGAGGAATAATATGGGATTTATTTGGCTGCATCAGAAGTAAAAAAAATATCCACGTCAAAAACATAAACATCCATGAATAGAAGCGAACCTTATGATAAAATTTATCCCCTGTGCAACAACACAATGCATTACATTGAACAGCTTGAGAATAATTCCCTCCATTACACCTGTCTATGGGACAAGAGATGAGTCCATAGCAATCTGCAGAAGCAGCCAAATGTTATTCATACAATGATGCATCAATTGTAGTAAGGAAATCATAGTACCAAAATTAATTTGAGAAAACTAAGAACAAACTCATCAGGCACATAGTAAGCAGTATACACCTTTTCCAGCATCCCTGAAAGAGTTTAATGATGCTCCAGGCTGCAGTTGTAGTTTCAGGGACAAAGGAAGTCCAGCCTCTTGAATTCCATATAATCTTTCCTCCACGGTCATTGAACCCAATCTCTGGTTCTGCATTTTTTTTCCCAAGATATAAAAATGATCTTCAAAATTTATGTAAACTAATGAACTTGTTTTTGACAAATGAAAGACCCATGTGAAGAATAAAGAAATATCAGAGCTTGTTCAGTATGTGGTAGGCCAGCACAATTTACATCCAAGTTTGCAACTGTAAGAAAATCTTGTAAACTCCAGATGGAGATTACTGAATACGTTAATTTATTAAATGTATAAATGAGGGGAAGAAAATACAAGGAAATCTTGTCAAAGTGATACTGCATAGAAATATCAACTCCGCAAACACACGCCTTTAAAATGCAATAAATAAGCAGAGTCAAAACATCCTTTCTATATATATATATATATATATATGTGTATGTATGTACATATACAACCATATACATACGCATGCAAGAAAAAAATTTAAGATCAACCTACAATTGATAAATGAATGACCAAATAATAAATGGTATACACAAATATGTGACATGGCCAGAACCAGAAAAATTAAGAAAGAGAGATGTTAATTAAAAAAAATAGAACCAAGAGACTGACTTGGAAGAAGGACTTTTTAAACAAGAGAAAGATAATGGGACAATGATGCTAGCAAACTAATAAAATCTCTAATACACATTGAGTTGGCATATAGTAAGACCTTGCATCTTTTTGTGCACATAATTTCCTAGGCTAGCATACTTGGAATTTTAAGTTTCATTTGGCATAACAAAAAAGCAAATCAAATTAGCTCATCTCCAATGGAATGGGCTGAATTCCACTTAATTCACTATGACAAATGAAGCAGGTTACCTCGGCATGAAACAAAAAGTATGAGAACCATGATTGAGATGAGAGATGCTGAGACAGACTTCTATGAACATAGCCGAATAGTTGCAGTACAAGCCAAAAACTTCTATAACAAACAATAAGAAGAAAACATATGGCCACGAATTAAGATAAATACAGCCTTATATGAAGATTACGACCATCCAAAATAAGATGGCACTCTGACTCTAATACGGTAGGGGCCACTTTCCTAAAACTACATTTGTCGATAAAATCCCCCAAAATAGACCCTCAGATACTCATCAAGATTTTTATTTGGTAGATATAACAAGGCAATGCTGCTAGAGATGCCAATTTCAACAAAATCTTGATGTAAACTTTGTCTTGGTGCACCAAACTAAAATTTCATCAATTCCCAAACATTGGCACCTTGGCTAGAATCCTCCTGTACTGTGCTAGCTAGCATCATATTTATCTTAGTTGAGCTTGTTTAAAAAAAAAATTGAGCATGTCAATCCTACAAGTTTTCTTCATTATTAAAATATAAAAACAAAACGAAAAGAAAAAATAACAAGTGTGGCATATCTCCATTCTGAACTTTCACATACTCGTTTTATTTTTTCACTTTCATCAATCATCTTTTCCAGTTTTTCGTTTGGATCCATTTTTATAAGTGGTACTACGTGTCCTTGACCAACATTAACGACATACTAAATATAAATTTAAGCAATCCTTTTTTATACATTACTAGCTTTCTACTTTGAAACTCGAAGATTCCTTTTTCCCCCCTACTGTCATATTAAGAAAGTTCTAAAACTATATCTAAAGGATTACTCCTATAAATAAAATATGCCATCATAATATTATCAGCTCAAATACAACATACCAAGGGAAATAAATATAACAGAATGAAACTACAAACTAATGTAAGTTGACATATCTAACAGCTACATGATGGCGAAAAGTAGTACAATATGCTTCACATTCTTAACTGTTAGCTATGTTGCTCCGTTTTTTCATTTTTCTTAAAGTATTCGCGTCCAACACCCGTATCCGACTCATATTCAGACATGGACATGGGATGTAACCCTTCAAGGGCCCTCCAAATATGAAAAAACGTAGAAAATTTTGAATATACCCATGTCGGACACATATCCGTATCCAACACACACCCGAGTCTGAGTATTAAAGACTCTTAGTTAACAACGAAGACGATATCTAAATAAATACCTCTTGATTAGAGGCCAGTGATTTAGCCATATCCGAAGCCGACCTATTAGCAGGTAAACCATATTTCTTACACAAACTTTGAAGGTCTTTCCTTGAAAGGCTATGATAAAAACCCTCATCTTCCTTATTTGCCATCTGATTTCGACCAATTAAATCTATAATGAACAACAGTCTATAAATTAGTTTTGCATCATTCAATTTCACTTAACAAATGAAAGTTCTTGCTCTTGCTAGGTACATAAATTTAAATTTCAAACATCAATAATAGCGAATAAAATAGTATATATAGAGTAAGAATATAAAACAAATAATGATAAAAAAAATTTGAAATATCAAATTCAACATCTTCTTACCTTGAAACTACTTCACTTTAAGAATCTCACACACACCCCAAAGAAAAAAAAATTTAAAAAGGAAAAAAGAGAAGAAAATAGAGTTATGTTTTCTCACAAACCCTATTTGGTTGCTCAGAAACCGTTGGAAAACAAAAGAAAATAAAATAAAATTAAAACCTCCAAATTTAAGAATTTAAAAAAAAAAAAAAAAACAATTTCAGCCAAAGTGGAGAGTTTCACCTAACAAAGCAGAAACCTAAAATGTTAAAAAAGAAAATAGTTTGAAAAGACACGTGACGATTTTTTAATTTTATTTTCCTACATTTTTGGAATAAGAAAACAAATGAAAGAAAAGAAGGTCAATATGCATTTTAAATTTTTGGTTGATTTTTCTGTTCTATGAGAGAAGAAAGAAGAAGAGGATTAAGTAGGAAACGGAAGGCAAATATTTTACCTGATCTGGATTCCTTTTTTTTCCCGGAAAGTGGCCTAGAAAGTGGTGGAAAAATGAAGGAAAAAAGATAAAAGGTTTACTTTGGAGCTAAGGAGAGAGAGAGACGGCTACAGTCAGCAACGGGGTTTGAAAATCTGATATTTTGTTTCGCTCTTTGCAGTAGATTCAGACAACAGAATGGAAATGGTAGTCCCCGTAAATAACGGATTATTTTTGGTCTGAAATGTGTTCTTCTATTTTATTTTATTTTATTTTATTTTAACGTCTTTTATTTGTATGATTTTGCAATTATTATTTTTTTCAAAGGGCATTGGTAGGTTTGGTCATCAATTAAAAAATCAGACAAAGACTGATTGATTGAATCAGTTAAAAAGAGAATCAAAGATTTAATCAGCGTGGTACACTATATAAAATTGGGTATAAGTTAAATCGGTAAAAATTCAAAAAAAATTGGTTTGATATAGTTTTTAAATTTTTTTGTTATAATAGATGAAAGTTGAATTTTATCCTTTAAATTAAAAATTAAAGACATATTATTAAGTTAAATACATATTTTTATTAATTATTTACTATATTTAATATTTATTTAACATTAAAATTACTTTTTAACATTTAAAATTTTTTAAGTGAACCGATTGATTGAACTGGGAATCGAAGAGTTAACCAATTCGACTTTCGATCCAATATTTTAACCTTGAGTTTAGTATCATATATTTTATATACTAAAACATTTATAATTACCATTTATCAAATTTATAGACCAAAGCTCAGCTTTAGTACACCTTTTTGCACCTTTTATCAGCAGCAATTCAGCTGTTTTTTTTTAAGGAAAAATCTATTGCACAAATAAATGAGATCATGCACATTTTTAGAGATCATGTCCTTTTTAGCTTTTTCTCTCATGCAAATATTAAAGGTAATTTTCAAATTGTGTTTTGCTGATGAGTATTTTTAAGATATATTTTAAGATTAATTAATATATTTTTTATAGTAATAATTTTATATTAAATATAATAATCAATAATTTTATTCATAATTTTAAATGTATTGAATGAAAATATTATAATACCACCACTGACCAATCTAATCATTTTCAATGGCCGTTCAACGGTCTAAGAAAATACTAAAACCTTATGTTAAAATTAACATATATTAATTTAATGTAACAATTATAAAAACTTTATGTTATAATAATAATACTATTAAAAATAGAGTCTCCCACCTTGCTTTTTCCTTCAAACTTTGCAACTAATTTTTCTCCAAATTTTGCTCCCAATTTTTCTTCCCACCACACGAAAAAATCTTTGTTTTGTTGTCTTTTTTTTTCCCCTTTCAATGCCAACTGTTTTCTTAAGGATTTTCTTACTATACAATCTTGTTTTAGATTATTTGGTCTATAAGAAACTTGAATCCTTCCTATCCCTCCCTCTCCTAGTCTTGGATTAATCCTACCCACAACACCCTTGTTTTCTACCGGCAGTGAAACCAAAACATACACCTCTACTTAGTGGCACCGACACCGGCATCGACACCGGCACCGGCATTGGCATTGGCATCCTCTCATTGTTGCCACAAAAGAATGGATGATGCTGAGTTAAAGAGGGTTTTCCAAATGTTTGACAAGAATGGAGATGGGAAGATTACAAAGGAAGACTTAAGTGACTCATTAGAGAAATTGGGTATCTTTATCCCTGATGACGAGTTAACCCAAATGATCGAAAAGATTGATGTCAATGGCGATAATTGTGTTGATATTGATGAGTTCGGTGAGTTATATCAATCTCTTATGAATGATAAGGATGAAGAGGAAGATATGAAGGAAGCTTTCAATGTTTTTGATCAAAATGGAGATGGTTACATTTCTGTCGATGAGTTGAGGCCTGTTTTGATTTCACTTGGAATTAAACAAGGAAAAACCATTGAAGATTGCAAGAAGATGATAATGAAAGTTGATGTGGACGATGATGGTAGGGTTAATTTTATGGAATTCAAGCAAATGATGAAAGGAGGTGGTTTTAGTACTCTTACTTAACTTACAAGGCAAGGATCTATTTAGGGTTTGTAGATATTCTTGAACAAAACAAGATGATCTTTGGTTTCACCTTGTGGCTGCATTGCATTGGTTCAACCTAGTATGCATGTGTGCACGTCAAGGTTACACCCAACGGATTGTTGCCACTTGTCATACGTACGTTGCGACACCAAAATCAATGGTATCACTAACTTTGAAAATGGAGAGGGGAAAGAAGGTGCAAAAGGGATGTGGGAACAATTTTTATCGACCAAAGATGAAAATAGTAGTATGTATTTTGTTGTTGGGTTTTCCATTTTGTTTTGATTTCCAGACTTGTAAGATTGGTTTGGGATTGGTGGTGTTATGATTACGTTTATGATACCCTATTATCATCATTTTTCTAATTTGTTATTTTTCTTTTTCTTCTTCTTTCTTAGCATATGTTGATATGATCGAAAAATCACCTGATTCATCATTAGTAGAGTGATATATATCTTAGTATATTAAAAAATTAAAAAGATGGAAGATGTGGCAGATTCTTAATCCCACTTGTGGAGTTAAAAGATTCCACCGCCAGTATATTAAATACGAACTCTAATTGAGAGATTAAATGATAAGGAGAAGAGCTTTTTTGTTTTTGCTAGTTTGTATATGGATGATGCAAAGTTACTACTTGTAGGGGCTGGTCAAAGTACTTGGGAGGTATAAATTAGTCCCTCTACTATAAAATTTGATAATTTAGTCCTTATTCTTTTAAATTGAAGCAAAAAGGTAAAATCACTAAGTAAATCGTTAAAAAAGCTGACTTGGTATTTAACCTGTGTTTAATTGATGATGTAGATGTCAAATGTTGACATGTTTAAGATGATGTGGACAAAATAAATAATAAAGTTGTTGAAAATGCCACATCAAATGTTGAAAATATATTGTTTATTTTGTCCATATCATTATAAATAATATATTTTATTAGTGTCACGTCAGCATTTGACATCCACGTCATCAATTAAACACAGGTTAAATGCCACGTCAGCTTTTTAAATGGTTCACATTATACCAGTTAGTGATTTTACCTTTTTGCTTCAATTTTAAAAAAATAAGGACTAAATTACCCAGTTTTATAGTAGATGGACTAATTTGCACTGAATGATATAGTACAGGGACCTCTCAAGTACTTTGACCATAGGGGCTTGAGCAAATTCTTGTTCTTTTTATTACATTAGACTCTTACCACAACATTGAGAATTCCATATTCAACCTTTCCTGATTCTAAAATTTTACAATCAATGAAGTAATTGGTCCAACAGGTATTGTCAATACCAATTTAAGCACCTAAGGACCTGTATCCTAATAGAAAAATTGAATAAAACCCATCCATGTTTGAGAATTTTTATTAACTATAACAAGATGTTGGTTTACCAGTTTCAGATCAAAACTACAAAAACTATCCATAAAAAAAGTAACCAGTGAAAGGGAAACTAAAAAATGAACAGATGACTCCTGGAGGTTACAGGTTCGAGAGAATTTATGCGCGTAATGTCTTTCTTAGATGAATTAAGTATATAGGGGTTGTGAGGTTAAAGGGTAGATTAGGAATCTCAACAATAAAATGTAGATTAGGAATACGACATGAGAAAAATACCTAAAACACGATACGACATGAAAAAATAACACAACTTTGATATAAATATATGATTGCCAGGTCTAGATGTGGGAACTCGCAGCAACAAAAGAGAGGAATTTCAGGAAATCAAACATGTCATTAGTCATCATCACTTGCAAGCTTAATGCTTTATGAGAGGGCATGTAAGCACCCAAACATGGGGAGAAAGAAATAAGCATGGGTAACAGGGAGGCAATTTAGATTGATAAAAAAACTTATCATCTATGAAGCACGAATACGGAATACGGGTACAACACGATTTGGACATGACGATATGGTAATTTAAAAAAATTAGGACACGACACGATAAAAATACGTAATGAAAATATATTAAATATATTTTAATTAATTCAATTTTATATATAAATGAACTTTATTTTTACTTTTTCTTATCAAAATTTTTCTCTATTAAAATATTTTAAGCAATCAAATTAATTTTTTATTATTAGTATTGATTTTAAATAATTTTATTTCATAAAAATTAATTAAATATTTTTAATTATTTAAAAACTCAAGTTCGCATAATTATTAATTTGTTAAAAACTCAAAAATATTTTTTATTTTTGGACTACATTAAGTAATTGAAATATAATATGGACTTATTATTAGCTCTGGACCTAAGCCCAAATTATAATTAATAAAGAAAGCCTAATGCTTATAATTCTTCTTCTTTCTCTTTCTTTTGCCGATCCACTATATCTTTCTTTTCTTCAGCCGTTGTCTTCATCTTTCATATTCTTCTTCTTTTTCTTTTCGCAACCATCAATGTCACAAACATCTTTCTTTTTCCCGTGTCTAAAAGTATTTTGACCGTGTTCGGATCGTGTCCAATTTGATTTTTATTTTTTTTTCATGTCCCGACATGTCCGATACGTATTCCGACGTGTTTATGTCAAACACCGGTACGATAGGGATTTTGACGTGTCCGTGCTTCATAGCTTATCATTGAAATTCAAGGAAATTAACATGTTACAATCATGTTTACTATCTTCACTTGTTTTGAATAGAACTAAACTCATTGAAAGAGGAATACCAAAGAAATCCCTAGCACAAGTTTCTTCTATCATGGTGGTTTCTAAGATACAGTGTTATGCTAATGAACTATCAAACACTAAATATTCGAGGGTTTAATTGAGCAGATCAAAAACTAAGTATATGAAATGAACGTTTAGTAAAAGAAAGAATAATAATCAAGATATGATCACACTCGATAGTCAAGTGATACCGATGGCGGAGTGCTTTAAGTACCTAAAGACGATAACGCAAAAAGGTAGTGAGATTGATGAAGATTTTAACCATAGGATCAAGACTATGTGGCTTAAATGGAGAAAGGCGACATGAGCTTGTGTGACACAATATACCTCTAAGTTTGAAGAGAAATTTCTATAGGACGTTTATCATACCTTTTTTGCTATATGGTACGGAATGTTGAGCTAACAAGATAACATATACAAAATATGAGTGTAGGCAAGATGCGAATGTTAAGATGGATAAAACTAGGAACAACAGAGTTAAAAATGAGGCTATTCGCTTCTAAGTTGGGATAGCTCTTGTACAAGATAAGGTAAAAGAAAACCATTTACGGTGTTTGACCACATAAGACGCAGTTTGAGAGATGCATCTATTAAAAGGGATGGAACAAATTGACGTTGCACAAGATAAAATATTAAAGGGAAGACAAAAAAAATTGGTTGGAGGTGATAAATAATAATATGAAACTATTAGAATTTGAAGAGAAGATGGTGACGAATAAAAATAATTGGAGGAAGATGATTCATGTAGCCGACATAAATGTTTTTTTTGTCTTGATTCTTGTAACCGACCTTGAATATAGTGGATTAAGGCTTGTTAGTTTAGTTTAGTTTAAGTTCAATGGTGGCATTTTGACGTTTTAGAAGGATTTCTTAGGATAGTCATGATAAAGGAAAATAAAATTTGTGAAAGGATTGGATTTTTAAGAATAAATCGAGATTTCGGGATATGGGTGTACACACAAATTTTATGTCAAAGATATGACAAGGAAAATTTGGAGTCAAATAATAATTTTATTAATCAAACTTTGAGGTTACAGTCTCTGAATATTCTTAAAGAAAGAAATCCTTTGATTCTTTTCTTCAGTAAAATTTTGATCCAAGGGTCTTCACGACTTGATCTTGAATCGGTAAGATCTGCTTCAAGGGTCTTCTAGACTTGGTCTTGAAAAACAGGAATTATCTCCTTTCCTTTGATGAACAAGATCGGAGAGCAGCTTCTTAAAGAATTCTCAATAACAAGCACCGCGTTCTTAGAATTTCTCTAATTTCTTCTTAAGAATTTTGAGAGGATTTGGCTCTTCAAAATCTTCTTCTCTTCAGGCTTTCTGAGTTGTGAATTTGTGTTAAGGGGATGTCTCTATTTATAGTGGTAGATAGCCAGGTGAAAGAGAGTTTTAAAAGAACTCATCCTCCTTATTTATCTCTTAATTAATTTAATTTAATTAGAGATAAAGCTTCATTATTTATCCCTTAATTAATTTAATTTAATTAGAGATAAAATATTTATTTTTATCACTTAATTAATTAATTAAATTAGAGATAAAATATTTTATTTATCTCTTAATTAATTTAATTTAATTAGAGATAAAAATAAATATTTTATCTCTTAATTAATTTAATTTAATTAGAGATAAAAATTTATTATTTATCTCTTAATTAATTTAATTTAATTAGAGGTAAAATAATTATGACACATGGGTGAAATTTGATTGGCTAACCCATGAATCCTTGCAATTTGATTGGTCAAACCATGTGTACATATTTAATTAATTATAAAATAATTAATTATAATATGATATTATCAATTTCACATGGTAATGTATAATTTAATTGAAAATTTCTTAATTAAAAGAAATTTCAATTAACACGTGGCAATTTGTAATTGGTTACAAATTTTCTCCTTCTACAAATGCCCCCTCAAGACTTGGTTACGTACACGAATTTTTTTTTTTTTAGTGTAGCAAGTGGACAAGTCTTGAAATTTATCTACATCAATTAATTATCCTCATATAATTTTGCATATGAGACGAAAAAAATTGATTTAGCAAATGAATGGACGATCGACCCACTCTAAATGATTTAACACAAAATGAATATCGGGCCAACATTGGCTTACGTAAAGAAAATATAGGCCAATGTTGGCCTACGTAACAAAAGATGGTTTTAAGCCAAACTTAATTTTTTTTTTTTAAGAGTTTGACTTGGTAAAAGAACCCAATAACCCATGCAAAATATAGTTCACAGTTTGAAGACTTTCTACAACTCCAAAGAATTTGAGTTTGATCTAATCGCTTCTTTACTCAAATCAATTAAAACTCAACTTCCAGTTTTAAAGAAATTCTAATGCAATTAGAAGTTCTATTCCTTAACCACTTGAATTATTTTCCCTATAAAAGCAAAGTCTTCTCAAGCTAATCTGCACATCAAATAATTTGCCAAAGGTTGCTACGTTGGAGCAGGTGAATTCTTTTTTTTTTTCTTTTTTTTTTTTATTGGCTTTGAATCCTCGGTTAATGAAATCTAGCAAAAATAATCTTAGAAGCCAGCAGCCATTGCTAATGCATCTCACTGTATGGAGTGAGTACTATATATAATGAGTAGCACGTTTAGATGAGAGTTGACCACGATTCCCAATGATTTAAGAGCCAAAATTCGAGCAATGCTGATGGCGACCTTGTAATTAGCAACACGACCTTGTTTTCTAGTTGCTATATATATATATATATATATATATATATATATTTTCACCGCAAACATCTAACAAATTATTTCCCATGTATTAATTTATGATTAGCTGTTCTAACTATAAATTTGTTCTCTTTCTGGTTCTTTAATCAAATTCATATTACTTGCAAAAAATATTTAGAGCTTCCAAGTGTTGCAAAAGTAATTCTGCATCTTTTATTTTGCAACAAAAATCGATGGCGCTTGGGCTTATTGGAAGTGAAATAATAAAACTCTGCATGGTTTTTTCAATTTGAAACTGGGAAACGTAAACCGCTCTGAGCTTCTCTCCTTCCGTGGCTTGATCGGCGAAAGCAAATTTACGTAGCAGGGGGCGTTGGAGGTTTGTAATTGGAAGTGGTTCAAGTTCCCAGAGTCGGTACGTTTATGAATCAAAGCCAAGCATGCAAGACCATGTGAGTTAGGATCTACATCTGTAATAATTTGGTAATAACTTTTGATTTAAACGAGAAAAAAAAACAAAGTCTTTGCTGTGCAAATTGAGGCGATTATATATTCCTAAAAAAAAACCGTAACTTTCTCCTTCCAGCGTCGTTTGAAAGTTATAGTCTCCTCTCTTCCTCTGTATTTTTTTTACCAAAATCAGATTTTTTTTAAATTTCTTTTTCCTTTGTACACATGCTTGCAGGGATTGAATTGATCCTTAGCACAGAAATAGCGAAAGCAGATCTTCTTACCAAGACTCTAGTAAGCGCAGCTAGAGAAACGTTCAAGTATCAGATTTTGATCATTGCAACTGGTTCCACAGTGAGTTACAGTTTCTAGGGATCTCAACTTTCACATTCCTTGTCTTGCCATGCGCCACTTGTTAACTTCTTTTCAGGCTTTTTTTTTTTTTTTTTTTAATTCTCTTTTTACTAAGATATATATATATATATTTAATTCTCTACCTACTTTGACATTTTTTTGTTTGTTTTGTTTTTGTTTTTGTAGAATCATCATGGTATACTTCAAAGATCACAAAGATTATCTTGTGATTCTTTCCAAGGAAGACGAAGACATAAAAGAAGGATTATATCTCTCCATCGACAAGCCCATATCGGGTAGATATAAATCCGCTTGATAATCATTTGATTTTCCTACCACTTTGGAAGATTGGTCGATAGAACTTTCTCCAACTTCACAATCTTCTCCAAAGACGAGATCTCTTCAATCTAATCTTCACGTCAATACTTCTAATCATGAGAAGTTTGACACGTTGGGAAGCCGTATCATTTCCGAAAGGTCATATTGGGGATTTTCCTTCAAGATTTTTGGAGAGTTTGGTTACATACCAAAGTACTGGGAATGGACTGAAGATGTGTTGTACCACTTCAACAAAAATTTAACGACTGTTAGTATATATGATGCTGTTTATGCATCATTATACACTTATGATCACAACAAGGACGTCATTCGCGCTTTTTGTGAAGCTTGGTGCCCGGCTACCAACACTCTCCACCTTGCTACTGGGGAAGCTTCCATCTCCTTATGGGATCTGCATAGACTAGGCGGTTTACCTATTCACGGCATATTTTATGATGAAGTCATTCCTTGTGCTGCCGAATTGACTGGCTTTGATAACAAGGGAAGATTCATCCCGAGATGTTGTGAATATCTATTTGCTGCATTCCATCTTTTGAAGCAAGGCAAGGAGGATAAGGTGTCTATTGAGGATTGGATCAATTTTTGGTTTCAAGGGAAATTGCGTTACACCAAACCACCTGCTCGAAAAGCAAAGAAACTTGTTCGTCCAAAAGCTACACATAACCCTACTGGAATTCTTCGAAAATACCAAGGTCGGGGAATGGCAGGAGATGGAGCATTCACTACACTTGGAATCAAAGACAGTTTAACAACAGACACTTACTTAGCTGCCTTCCTTTCTTGTTGGATTTGTGTTTTCGTTTTTCCAAGTAAAGATTCAGAATTTGTTCGGCTAGAGACATTTAAGATAGCCAGCCTGATGGCGATTGGGAGAACTGTTAATCTCGCGGTCCCGGTGTTAGCCAATATTTACCATGGACTAAACCGAATTACACTTTCTGCTCAAGCGGGCTCTTCAGATGCGTGTTTTCCGATTCACTATATTTATGGGTGGCTAAGTTATTACTTCCGGACTCACTTTCAAAATCCAGATGATGTATATGGGCCTTTGATGAGCAAGTTTTCAGGAGAAGGTGGAGCCAAATACTTTGAAGATTATGACGCCCGCAAGTTGATTCATAGTGGCATAGTGTGGAATGCTAACTTATATCCCAGGAATAGAGATGAAGTGATTGTTGATGATGACGCTCTTAGTAAGATCAATCATGGCTACCTTGTTAATGTTCGTTCGAGCTATTTGCCTGCCCGATGTAACCAAGCCATCATTGTGGAACCTTACAGTCCTCATCGATTTGGGAGACAATTTGGGTTTTGTCAAGATATTCCTGGAGCTCTTAAGGAAGACATTCGTTCTGGATCTGTGGATGATCTATGTAGGTTTTGGAGAATTTGCACTCGTTCTCATACAAAGTCCAGATTGATCTCTCCAGCTCGTTCTCTAAATCCTAATGATCATGCAACCGCAAGATACATGGAATGGTGGTCCAAAGTTCATGAGCCATATCTTGAGCATTCTATTGATATTTTGATTTCGAGCATCCGTACATCACCGTCAAAGAGAAGAAAACCTCCAAAGGATGTTAAGAAAAAGTCTTTAGAGATTCCGCAAGAAAAATCCAATAAAGCCAAAGTCTCGTCCACCATAGATTTAACAGAGGAGCATGTGAAGACTTCACAAGAAGTTCCTCGATCAGTATCATTAGTTGATGAAGGACAAAGGGTTTTACCGAAAGTCATCGAAGGGAAGCATAATGCGATTGTTGAAGATTCGATTGATGAGAGTGATCATGACAGACATTGGAAGTGAACTAGGCCAAGGGAATCCTTTCAAGGTGATATATCCCCCGCCAAAAGTGAAGCTTCAGTTTCTAGTTCGCATGAGTTCAACAAACTTGCAGCTAAGATCAGAAATAATGTTTCAAGTACCATTTCCAACCAAGAAGATGCTTGCCCTAATGTGATTGTTAATAATACTTCTTCTATAGTGAAGACTCCCACAGGCCCTCATGTTGAAGCTAGTCATCTCGCCCTTCCAGAATTTTCTAAGTTTAGTGCTGAAAAAGTGATATCCGATAGTCAGTTGAAGCTTGCAACTATTTTGTGGGAAAGCATTCAGCCAAGGATTATTCGCGCTTCTTTTGATCGGGTTTCTTCACTTACTAGTGATGTCCACAAGATCTTTGATGCAATAGAAGCAATTAAGTCCGTTGATTCATCCTTATTGAAAGGCATGGTGGAAGACTACTTTACACAAGTCCAGAAGTTTAATGAGCTTGAATCTTCCATTTCTTCATCCAAGGATAGAATTGAAAGACTTCAAGCACTTGAAATTCAACTTAAAGATTCAATGTTACTTGAACATAAGACTGTTGAGAACCTTAACACCCTGCAGTCGGACTTGGCAGATATAGAGCAAGAGTTCATTACTTTGCAACGCAAAAAACATAGACTTGAGTCTTCGCTCCAAGAAACTGAAGATGAACTGAAAAGAAGAAGAACCGACACCTCCAAGATTCGTGAAGAGATGAATTCTGTTGAGTCTATTACTACCCTTACTGAGGACGAAGCCAAAAACTTAGATTTGTTGCGAAATATGTTGGAAGCCTCTCGAGACGACTTGAAGAATTTCAAATGGAAGCCCTGAATCCCTTTTGATGTAACTTTTTTTTTTGAAATTTATATTAGTTCTTAGGCTTGTTATTTTTTTTTTTATTGTAAGTTCTTTTCAAGTTTGAAATGAAGTTAAATTTCTTTTTCTCCATATATCATCTTTCTTTTGCACTTTCTGAAGCATTTTTGCATCATGTATGGACTACAAATTAAATTCTCAAAGATCTTTAATTTGCAAAAGATTTGTTTTACTTGAAAAATAATTTGAATCATGAAATTTGAATGGAGAATTATCATGATACTTTCAAGTGAACAAAATATAATATTTGAATCAAATTTTTTTTTTTGTTTGGACTGAACTTGGCAATGAAACCAAGCTGCCTACGTACCCTCAAATTTGAAGGATCAAGTCATAACGTAGTTCATCATTTTTTTTTTGGTGCCCTAACTTTTGCCTAAGTTGTCCTAGAAAGGATTTTCAACATAGCGGATTTTTTTTTTTTTTTTTTAATGTGCAGTTTAAGCTCGTGCTTAGGAGCAACATACAACAGTTTAAGCTCTTGCTTAGGAGCAATATCTTCTTTAAGCATAGTAACGCTTCAAAAACTTTCCATTGATCGGTCCAACTTTGACACCATCTTGATCAACGATCTTGTATGCACCATTGGTATAAACTTCTCGAACAACGTATGGTCCATCCCATTTTGAAAGGAACTTGTTGCCAATACGATGTGAAGTATTTATGGGTCTTCTTACAGCAAGGACTAAATCTCCAACTTGGAAAGATCGCTGCTTGACTTTCTTATTAAAAGCTTTGGATAGTCGAGCTTGATAGCACTCCAAGCGTTGTTGGGCTTCCAACCTTTTCTCATCCAGTGCTTCTAATTCTTCCAAACGTAAGCGTACATTGTCTTCACTAGAAAGATCCTCCTGGATTGCAATCCTTAATGATGGAATTTGTCGCTCAAGTGGTAGAACAGCTTCTACACCGTAAACAAGTGCATACGGAGTGGCTTGAGTTGGCGTGCGATATGTAGTTCGATAAGCCCACAGAGCTTCTCCTATCCTTTCGTGTCAATCTTTCTTTGAACGGTTAACAACTTTCTTGAGGAGATTGCACAAAGTCTTGTTAAAAGCTTCTGCTAATCCGTTTGCTGGAGCATGGTACATTGAAGACTTGTACTGCTTGAAGTCAAACTGTGCACATAATTTGCTCATGTCAAACTGCTTCCCATTATCAGTTATGATGTGACGAGGTACACCATACCGATAAATGATGTTTGTCCTGATAAAAGTTGCAACAGTTTCTTTTTTTACTTCCCTGTAAGGTGCCACTTCTGCCCACTTTGAAAAGTAATCTGTAGCGGCAAGTATGTACATATGCCCTAGTGAACTCTTAGGTAATGGTCCTACCAAATCAAGTCCCCAAGCATCGAACGGCCAAGATGTGACTGTCGGATGTAATGGTTCAGGAGGTTGATGGATGAAGTTTGCATGAAACTAACAAGCTTGACATTTCTTGGAGTAGTCCATGCTATCCTTTACCATTGTTGGCCAGTAATATCCCATTCTTTTAATTTGAAAGTGCAATTTAGCTCCAGACTGATGCGTACCACAAATTCCTGAATGAGCTTCTTGTAAGGTTTTGGATACTTCATCTTCTCCTAAACATCGAAGGAAGACACCATCAAAAGAGCGGCGATAGAGCGTACCCTTAAAGTAAATAAATCGAGGAGCTCGACATTTCACTTCTGTTTTATGCCTTGGATCATTGGGTAGCTTCCCATGCTCCAAATAATCAATCAATGGTTGTCTCCAATCTTCTTTTTCAACTTCGCAAACTGAAACAACATTGGATTCCGTATTGTCATCTTTAAAATCAACTGGAGGTAAAATCCATCGTTTGCAAAGAGGGATTTTTACTTCTACACTTGGCATGGCGAGAGCTGATGCTAGATTAGCTAGAGAATCTGCTTGCTTGTTCTCTCTTCTTGGTACATGTTCCAAGCTTACATTGTCAAACCATTCCAAAATGTTCTTCGCATAGTTTACATATGGTAAGAGGTCAGGCTTCTTAACTTCATAAAGTGAAAGAAGTTGGTTGATGACCAATTTGGAATCCCCAAACACTTTAAGTTGAGTGATCTTCATATCCACTGCCATTTCCAATCCAATGATCAGAGCTTGGTATTCTGCTACATTGTTGGAACAATTTTCAGTGAGAGTAAATGCATAAGGCAATACATCTCCTTCTGAAGTGACAAAGACAACACCTGCTCCAGCTCCATCTTGACGGGCAGCCCCATCGAAAAATAGTTTCCATGGCCTGGGAATTTCGATGAAAAGAGCATCTTCATCTGGGAGATCTTCAAAGAATTCCCAATCATCTGGAATCGGATGGTTTGCAAGGAAATCGGCAAGTGCTTGCCCTTTAACGGCCTTTTGTGGAATATAAGTAATATCGAACTCTTGTAGCAAAAGAGCCCATTTTGCTAATCTTCCACTGAGCACAGACTTGGACATGAGATATTTGAGGGGATCTGCTCGCGAAATCAAACGAACAGAATGAGCTTGCAAATAATGCCTCAGCTTTTTAACTGCAAACATCAATGACAAGCAAGTCTTTTCAATGGGAGAATAATTTAATTCAGCGCCATTAAGAGTTCTACTAAGGTAGTAGAGTGCAGTTTCTTTTCCTTCATCATTCTCTTGTGCCAACAATGCTCCTAAGGAACGTTCTTGTGCAGCAATATAAAGGATTAACGGCTGCCTGGTATAGGTGCCTTCAGAATAGGTGGTTGTAACAAAAAGGTCTTAATGCTCTTAAAAGCATTACTGCAGGCCTCATCCCAGACAAAAGGGACATCCTTCTTCATTAGCCGACTAAATGGTTGACATCGACCAGCCAAGTTTGAGATAAAGCGTCGGATATATGCCAATCTTCCTTGCAGACTTTTAAGTTCATGCAGGTTGCGCGGTTCAGGCATTTTCATGATTGCATCTATTTTTGATTGATCGATCTCAATCCCACGATGTCGTACGATGAACCCCAAAAACTTGCCCGAGGATACTCCGAACGCACACTTGAGCGGATTCATCTTCAATTGGAATCTACGCAATCTTTCAAACACTTGGCGAAGATCAGCAAGATGATTGGATTTTTCCTTCGACTTCATTACCAAGTCATCAACATAACATTCGACATTTTTGTGAAGCATATCATCAAAGATCTTTTGCATTGCTCTTTGATAAGTAGCACCTGCATTCTTTAACCCAAACGGCATAACTTTGTAACAGTATATTCCTTTTGGAGTTCGAAATGCGGTAAGTTCTTCATCTCTTGGAGCCATGCGAATTTGATTATAACCAGACGATCCATCCATAAATGACAAAGCTTCATGGCCAGTTGTAGCATCAACCATTATTTCTGTTATAGGGAGAGGAAAGTCGTCCTTTGGACAAGCATTGTTCAAGTCTCGAAAATCTACACAAACTCGAAGTTGACCATTTTTCTTTCTCACTGGAACAATGTTTGAAATCCAAGTGGGATACTTGACTTCTCTAATAAAGCCAGCTTTGATGAGCTTATTGACCTCAGCTTCAATTTGGGGGATCAAGTTAGGATGGAAACGTCGTTGAGCTTGTTTGATAGGTCGAACACTTTTCTTGACAGCCAGATGATGCATAGCTACTTTTGGATCGAGTCCCGGCATCTCTTTGTAAGTCCAAGCAAAGATATCTCGATACTCTATCAAAAGATCAAGATAGGCTTTTTCCTCTTCTGGTGGTAAGCAAGCATTAATAAAGATCGGTCGTGGATCTTCACTAGTGCTGATGTTAACCTCCTTTAGCTCATCAATAGTAGCTTGATTTCCTTCTTCAAAAGACGAAGGGGCTTCTTGGGCTTCTTCTTCTTGAGATTTTTCACCAGTTTCCTTTACAGATACATGGTTAGAAGTAAAGATTTCTGTTTCTTCAAGTTCTTCTTCCTCTGAGGATGAGACTGATTTGGTTATAACCACTGTGTGCTTTCTAGCCTTTAAAACTTCACCAATAGTTACCTTCCATTCGCTTTGCCTTTTCATTCGAGAAGGAATTTTGCTGTGAAAATCTCTTGATTCCTTTAAAGTGGAAGACTTTCTTTTTCGACCACAGTTAACTTCTTCAGAGTACAGACTTCCAAGCCTTGACTGAATGGAAATTGGTTTACTTACAGAAACTTCACTGCATTTTTCTCCCATTCGTTCAAAAACTGACCTTCGTGATGATTGAATGCTCAAACAATCAAACACTGAACATCGTGTTGAGCGTGTCCCCAAACGATCAAACACTGAAAGTCCTGGTGGCTTCACTGCATCTTCTTGCTCCTCGGGAACTTCCTCCACATTTATGTACCTCGAAGTTTGTTTATGAATCTTCAATTTTAATGGAGAATATCCAAGCCCCTCTCTAGAAGTTCCGATGTGATCAATCTTCTTTTGCCAGACCTGTCGGATCTTGAATGAACTTTGCGGCTTTTCTTTGCTAGGCTCTTTTGTCTCGTGAGCCAATTTTGCAACATCCTATTGTTTATATCCAGCTTTGACAAGCAACCTATAAGCATTAGGATCAAAATCTTTAGCTCGATGAGTAGGAAGATCCTGATGTTCGCAAAGAGATTCTTCTACTGGTATAAAAAATCCTTGCAGTGGAGGTATAAGGCCTATTGATTCTTCCAAGTTAGTGAGGGGAAGAGTCAGATCCTTTAAACCTTGAGCAATTTCATCTTCTCCAACTGTGGAAGAAGCCAAATTCTTTCCCTTTTGCTTTAATTCTTGCATCGGGTTGGGCATTACTTCTTCGATAAATGCATCTTTTAGATAAAACTTTGCATCTGCGAAATGTGCTTCTGCTATAGTAAATGGCTTAGCGTCTGCAAGGATCGTCTTGACTTGACCGTTTCTGCAATACTTGAGACATTGGTGCAGAGTTGAGGAGACTACACCATTTTGATGTATCCACGGTCGTCCTAACAACATGTTGTACGTCGTTTTGGCATCGATTACATGGAAAAGTGGACTTGACTCCATATCTCCAATGAAAAGTTGAAGTCTAAGTTTTCCAAGAGCTCTTTGTCCCCCTTGGTTGAATCCTTGGATCATCAAGCGGCTTTGCATCAATTCATCCAAAGGAACTCCCAATTCTTTCATTGTCATCAACGGGAGTATGTTGACAGCAGAACCATCATCGATCAAGATTCTATTGATCTTCTGTTCCCGAGTATATCCTACGACGAACAACGGCCGATTATGAGGGGTTGACCCTAGCAACAGATCCTCATCAGAAAAGTTAATTTTCGTAGCACAAGAATGCTCATCAACTTCAAATGCTACTGAGTCTGTGTTGTTTTCATTATCTTCATTGCCACCGTTATGGTAACAAGTCATGAAAACCAAATCTTCATTTCTAAGCTGAATTGGCATGAATTCGTTTAAAGTGATTTGCCTCCTTGACTTTCTCCCTACTGAATTTTTACCCTGAGATGGCATTTTTGCTTCTTGAGGCACATTGGGCTTTAGAGATTTAGATGGTTGTTTGATCATCTTAGCTCTTGTAAGCACTTTCACAAGTTTTGGAAGATTCTTCTTTTTGCTTCTTCGGCGTGTGACTAGAGTCCAACCATCTTAATCTTGATTTTGTCTTTGAAGTAAATAGTTGCCCTCACTTCCCTGAAGATCCACCATCGTACTTTGTACTTTGGAGCCAGTATGATAGGATCAAAAGAGCCAAACTTTATGGTTCTATCCAGCAAATTGGATTGAGAAACCATATTGACTGATGCCAAATTTGACGACACCGTTTCTTCTTCAAACTCGATTTTCCCTTCTTCATAGAGTCGCATGATTCTATCCTTCAAAATAAAGCACTTCTCCAGAGGATGGCTAATCAAGCGATGGTACTTGCAATAATTGGAGTCTTCTACTTTATCAGCTTCTTCAGGTCGCTTCATTTCTGGCAACTGAATCAGCTTAGTCTTTAAAAGTTCTTCAAGAATGCTTGAAACATCAGAATCAGGAAAAGGATACTTCTTTTCTTGCCTCTCTTTCAAAGTGATCTTGCCTTTACCTTTGTCTTGGATAGGAGAAGATTTCGTCTCTTGAGATTGTTTTGACTTGGGAGATATCATGAGTGGCTTGGTAGTCACGGCCATGGACTGTTTGCTTTCTCTCTTGTTGGTAAAGGTTTTGCCCCCTTTGCGGGTATCTTGTTTTTCCTTGGCTTTCTTTGGCTCTTGCACCGGAGGTTCTTGATTTCCAGCAGCTGTCATACTCAACTCCATATCATGAGCACGAGTGGCTAATTCTTCAAAGGTCTTAGGCTTGATGCCTTGAAGAATGTAACGCAAGCCCCAATTCATGCCTTGGATGCACATGTCAAGGGCAGAAGACTCAGACAGTCTTTCTTTGCAGTTAAGGCTCAGATTTCTCCATCTATGGATGTAGTCAATGACTGGCTCATCCTTCCATTGACGTGAGCTTGTGAGTTCGATCATGCTGACTAAGCGACGAGTGCTGTAGAATCGATTAAGGAATTCACGCTCAAGTTGTTCCCAGCTGTCAATCGTCCCAGGCTCAAGATCAGTATACCAATCAAAGGCGTTGCTTTTTAGGGAGCGAACGAACTGCTTCACCATGAGATCCCTATAGGTGCCAGCATTATTGCAAGTTTCCACGAAATGTGCAACATGTTGGCGTGGATTTCCTTTTCCATCGAACTGCTGAAACTTTGGAGGTTGATAGTTCCCAGGCATCCTCAGACGATCGATCCTTTGAGAATATGGTTTTGCATATGTATATGAAGGTTGAGTGATGCTTTCAACTTGATCTTTGATAGCTTCCTTGATAAGATCCTTGAGCTGACTGGTAGTGACGAGTTCATTGATCTTCTCTTCAGAATCTTTAGCAACTTCCTTGCCAGAGTTCTCACCATCATCTTGAAAGATTGATTGCCAATTTTGGTTTGAAGCTTCGTTCCTTTTTCCAGTGAGACCGGCGATCTTGTCCATCATGGAAGCGATCTGGTTATCCTTCTCTTTGATACTTGCTGAAAGAATTTCAACAGATTTTGCCAGAAGTGCAACTTGTTCTTCCAATGATGTGGTGCCAGTTGTCATGACAGCCATTACTCCAGAACTTGATTTTGGAGCAGATGATGGAATAGGCTTGTTGCTTGAATAGCTATCTTGTTCTTTGTATGTTAACTGGCGACTTGCACTTGATCCTCGAGGAGAATCAACTTGTCCAGCGGAAACTTCTTCTAAGTCTTGAATTGGAGAAGAAGTGTCATAGAGAGGATTTTGATTGAGCACCGGAAAAGTTTGCTCATACAATTCAGCAAGAGCTTTGGTCTTCCTCCTAGTGCCATAAGGATGAGCAGGGATATCAACGCTTGATGATGAAGTGGGGTAGACTGCAGGATTAGCTCGAGCAGGCTTGAGAGTTGGTTTGTTAGCAAGGTTCTTCTTGGGAGCCATTGCAACTTGATAACTTGAGTTTTGAAGAAAAAAGATGAAAGGCAGAGATTGTCCCACCGGGCGTGCCAAAATTTGTACACACAAATTTTATGTCAAAGATATGACAAGGAAAATTTGGAGTCAAATAATAATTTTATTAATCAAACTTTGAGGTTACAGTCTCTGAATATTCTTAAAGAAAGAAATCCTTTGATTCTTTTCTTCAGTAAAATTTTGATCCAAGGGTCTTCACGACTTGATCTTGAATCGGTAAGATCTGCTTCAAGGGTCTTCTAGACTTGGTCTTGAAAAACAGGAATTATCTCCTTTCCTTTGATGAACAAGATCGGAGAGCAGCTTCTTAGAGAATTCTCAAGAACAAGCACCGCGTTCTTAGAATTTCTCTAATTTCTTCTTAAGAATTTTGAGAGGATTTGGCTCTTCAAAATCTTCTTCTCTTCAGGCTTTCTGAGTTGTGAATTTGTGTTAAGGGGATGTCTCTATTTATAGTGGTAGATAGCCAGGTGAAAGAGAGTTTTAAAAGAACTCATCCTCCTTATTTATCTCTTAATTAATTTAATTTAATTAGAGATAAAGCTTCATTATTTATCCCTTAATTAATTTAATTAGAGATAAAATATTTATTTTTATCACTTAATTAATTAATTAAATTAGAGATAAAATATTTTATTTATCTCTTAATTAATTTAATTTAATTAGAGATAAAAATTTATTATTTATCTCTTAATTAATTTAATTTAATTAGAGATAAAAATTTATTATTTATCTCTTAATTAATTTAATTTAATTAGAGGTAAAATAATTATGACACATGGGTGAAATTTGATTGGCTAACCCATGAATCATTGCAATTTGATTGGTCAAACCATGTGTACATATTTAATTAATTATAAAATAATTAATTATAATATGATATTATCAATTTCACATGGTAATGTATAATTTAATTGAAAATTTCTTAATTAAAAAAAATTTCAATTAACACGTGGCAATTTGTAATTGGTTACAAATTTTCTCCTTCTACAATGGGATTGAAAATGTTTTCTATTTGTTTCCTGAGGGTTTAGGATTAAGCCATTGCTTGATTTGCTTTTGGAATTAGGTTTTAGTGAAAATGAGGTTAGGAGGAGAGTGTAAGGGAGCCAAGAAGTTTAGGTATGGACTTGGGGAAATGTCAAGGTGTTTGGGGTTAGCGAGGATTTTGAAAATTTAAGATTCAAAATTTTAGTTGAAAAAAATTGAAATGACATTGAAAATATAAAATTATTTTATATATTATCGATGAAGTTTAATTTTTTATAATAAATTAGGGTTAGTTTAATATTGTTATTGAAAAAAATTTGGGTTAAAAAAGGTTTAGGTTGAAAAAAATGTGTTTAGAAAATGATGAAAAAAGTGTTTGACATTACAGTGAAAAAATATTGTGAGAAATTAAAATATCAAAAAAAGATATGTTTAAAAGAATAAAAGTAAAGTGTAGAGATATGAGAATAATAAAATCATTTTATTCAAAAGATAGTTTCTAAAACCTAAAAGCTATATTTTTTTGGCATTTTTGTTTAGATTGTCAAACCATAATTTCAACTGCAAAATCAATTTTTGTTTTATCTATTTAATATTGCATTTGCAATAAAATATAACTTTTAACCTCAAAAATTATGCCAACAACAATTTTAAACAATACCTTATTTGAATAAAAAATGTTATTGTAAATATAATAAAATATATTAAAAAAATATTTATCAATTTTTTAACTCACTTGAGGTATTTAAAGCGTATATGAAAAATTTCGCTTCAATTTTATACACGTGGCATCAACTGATTTTTCTCACCATTAAATCTCTTTTATATTTCAAACTTTCTCCAAAATTACCTTTAAAGCCTCCCACAGTTTAGCGCCGTCCTTGCTCTTCCTCTGGATAGAACAGATACGAAAGATCTAACACTCCGTTTCCCTTCTTCGATCCTCTCAATCAAGTAAGTTTCAACTTCTTTCCACTGTTTAACATCTCCCTATTTGTTTTTCTCCTCTGTTTCGTTGACCCTTTTGTTAATTTCGCTTAATTTTCCATTAATATATGTTGATGATTGATGATAAACACTGTGAATTTAGTGTTAGGACTTAGGACAGCTTTGATTTCTTTTGGCTGTTTCTTTTCTTTGTTATCACTTCGTTCTAACTTTTGTTGGCATTAAATCGAAATTTTCAGTTGTTTGATTGGTTTAACTTTCAGTTTCATATTTGGGTTTTAAAGGAAATTATTGAAGAGACTTAAAAATTATATCTGCTCTTCCTTATTTGATGAATTATTTAAGGAGATGACCTTGAGAATAAGTATGGGTTTTTTTTCCCTTTTGGGTACATACGGAGAGGCATGGGTCTTGAGTTAGACAATGGGAGACTATGTTACCCGGACTTTTCATTTTACCTAAAGTATCCGTGTCCGACACTTGTGTTCGACATATATTCGGACATGGGTATGAGTGCATAATCCTCCAAATATATGGAAAAATTTAGAAAAAATTAAACATATTTGTGTCGACACGTACTCATATCTGACACTCACCTCTGAGTTCGGCTAACATAGATGGGAGATAGTACTTTATCATACTCATAAACCCTGTCCTTCCTTCAGTAGGACTTGAACCTGGAAGTTCAAGTTCGAGCCTCGCGTTCTAATCGTTGAAGTGTCTCCTTGAAGGCATTCATTTTAGTTGCTTTGGTCCCTTAGAATTTTCATTTTTGTGATATAATGTGATCATTATAGAGGACTGCACATAGTAGGAAAAGGCTTTTGTTCTTGATGGCTTTTAGTGTTTAGGAAATGATTTCTTTTTTGTAATTTACTTTTCTACTTTGAATTGTAGTTATGAACCAGTTCTCATTTTCCTCTTGTAGAGGATATCTATGTTATTCGGACTCGGGGGTGAGTGTCGGATACGGGTATGTGCCTGACACGAGTATGTTTAATTTTCTTTTTTAAATTTGTCCATATATTCGGAGGATCATATCTCCATACCCATGTCCGAATATGTGTCGGATACGGGTGTCGAACACGGGTACTTCAGGAAAAATGAAGAGTCGGAGTAGCATAGAAGGATATAATTTTTTATTTATATCTTTTTTTTTCTTCAAACTTTTTATGAGTAATGGTTGATGTTATTGTACGGCAGTGGATTTGGATGAGGGCGTTGAAGCCATAGAGAGCTTCACGGGAGGGGAGATACTGGCAGTCCCATGTGAAGCAGATTCAATTGTAGAACCACATGAAGGTATGGAGTTTGAGTCTGAAGATGCTGCCAAGATATTTTATGATGAATATGCACGGCAAGTAGGCTTTGTCATGCGTGTGATGTCTTGTCGTCGATCTGAAAGAGATGGGAGGATTCTTGCTCGTCGACTTGGATGTAATAAGGAGGGTTATTGTGTTAGTATTCGAGGTAAATTTGGCCCTGTTAGAAAGCCGAGGCCAAGCACGAGGGAAGGCTGTAAGGCAATGATTCATATTAAGTTCAATAAGTCTGGAAAATGGGTGATAACGAGATTTATAAAGGATCATAATCATCCACTTGTAGTCGCTCCACGTGAGGCTCGTCAAACAATGGTGAGTTGCTCACTTTTCTCTCCTCCTTTTCCTCTTCTTTGGAACTATAATCTGCTGTGTGGTTACCCTACCATACTTCTCTTCTCTGCATTTATTGGCAAATTCCATAAATGTTGCCAGACATGATTTTTTCTTTTGCTATCTTTAATCTTCTGTCGATGAAACTGCACCATCCATTTTTGCTGTAATTTTGTAAAACATCTGTACTTTATGGTATTAAATAAGTCAAAGTGCCTGGTATATCCCTGTACTATATGGTCTAGTGTAAATTAGTCCCTATTTTGAAATTGTGTATAATTTTTTACTTTTGAAATTGAAGCAAATAAGTAAAATTATTAACACCCCTAATGTTTTCCCTGAGAAACATGATGTGGCAATCTGAAATCTGTCAAAATGCTGACCTGTAATGTCAAAAGCTGACGTGGAAAAAAATACCCAAATTTTTTTATGCCACGTGTCATCTCATAAACAGGTTTTACTTTTTCCACTATTTTACCTAATATATTTCAATGAATTGAGCATTTTAATGTTTTGGTCTGCTTATAAAGACATCTTTTGATGCTCTTACATATGATGTTTTCCAAAACTGAACATGTGAAATGATACTTTATCTATGTGAAACAAATTTTTGCTTTCTGGGTGTTTCTAAATGATGTGCTTTCTGTATATAACTCTGAAGGATGAAAAGGACAAGAAAATTCAAGAACTAACTGCTGAGCTGCGGAACAAGAAACGACTATGTGCAGCATATCAAGAACAGCTGACTGCATTTATGAAAATTGTTGAAGAGCATAGTAACCAACTATCAAAGAAAGTCCAAAATGTAGTCAACAACTTGAAGGAATACGAGTCGATAGAGCTGCAGCTATTGCAACATAGATAAGCCTCAATCATTGATGTATGTATGCCAGCATCCTCCACTTAAAGCTCTTTCATCTTATCTAGCTCATAATTATCATCTCATAGTAACTCCTGGATCAGTAGATTGAAATGTGTCATATAAATTGTTAGATTTTCTTTTTCTGTTCTTCCTTTCTTTTGCGGATGTAGGTCTAGCAGAACCGTGTAAAAATAGGTTTCCGAGTGCAAATACACGGATGAGATGAACAGGTACTTATTTCAAAGATACTGAGGATTAGGGTTGCAATTGCATCTCGAGTGCCCCCAATCAAGGCATTGCAATTGGGGACTGACATTTTTCGTTTTGAGGAAGAATCCGCCATTTTTCCGGGTAAAAAACATTCTTGAATATTTGAACGGAGGATGAAGACAGTAAGAGGTGAGCTTTCACTCACGGCTTCCTCATGATATGGCCCTTGACTACAAATAATTTTCTTTTAAACTTTGAATAATGCTTTGGCTGCATTGCTGCAATGGTTTAAAACCTGAATTACCTTTGGTACATTCATTCTCCAACCAGATTGTGCTTAATCATGTAAAATATTGTAAAATACTTATTTCTGGAATGATATATTGATCTTTCATTTGTATATTTGTTTACCCTTAAATGCATAATCTCGGCTGTTTTAATTTGTTATTCACTTATGTTATCTGGACACTTCATTGTTTTTAAAGTATACGTGTCTGACACTTATATACGACGCATATTCGGACATTGGTATGAGGATATGATCTTTCAAATATATGAAAAAACTTAAAAAGATTGAGCATATTTTTATCAAATATATACTCATATCTGATATTCATCCTAGTTCAAGTAAAATAGTTATTCACATTGACTGTAAGTTAGCCTCTTTGTAACAGAGCAAGTGTTGACTATTGAGAATACAGCTAATAATAATGAATGAAATTTGAATTAAAAGTGTTATCAAATTTATTATATCAAATTATAAATTTTACAAAAAAAAAAAAAGGTTAAGTTGAAAATTTTTGAACGCCAAACATAATTTTATCTTTTCAAGTGATTATCCAATAATATTTTAAGGTATCATTAAAATCATATCGATACCGAATTGTATCATTAAAATCGTCCGGAAAAAATATTACAAGTCTAAACAAAATTTAAGATACTTCGACCGTTACGTATTAATAAAAACAATATATATATATATATTTATATATATCATGGTAGCTATTTTGAGGCTCTGTTCTAGCCATGTTTACTTTGAGCGTGCATTTTCTTTAGTATATATTTTCATTTGCAAAGATTAAACTCTTTGCAATCTTTGCTTAAACATACTTATTTTCGAAAGATTAGAGATGAAGAAGTGTTTTGGGGGGAAATTGCAGTGGGAATCATTGTGTTAGGTGAAAATGACTAGATAATTTACTCTAAAACATTAATAGTGATGAGAGCAAATTGGACATCTATAATTTTTGAAATATCCGAATTTGAATCCACTTAATTTATATGATATTCGAATCCGTTTATTATCTTCTTACTATCCAAATATTATTATCAGAATCCACATCCGATTTAGATAGTAATATTCCCTGAATATCTGAATCCGTTATATATCAAAATTCATTAAATTAATTTTTTAAAGATTAAAAAAAATAAGTAAACGGGTCTCATATTCGGATATCCAAATTTGTTGTATTTATAAGTAAAACGGATCGGATAACGAATTCGAATATCTGACACTATCCGAATCAAAACCAAAACGAATTTGGGTACCGAATATCCAGAGGTTTCTATCCGAATCCGCTACAAATAATAAATATAATAACTAAATCCGAAAATTATCCGAATCTACAAAATTCAAATCAAATAATATCGAATATCCAAATTTTTATTATCCATTATCTTATCTAAAAACATAAGCTAGAAGAGGAAGAAACACAAACCAGGAACAATAATATTCCATTAGTAGTACAGTAAAAAGACAGGTAAAAGTTTTAGTAGCATAACTTCCAAGACTGCAACCTCCATAAGTGAATCAGCTTTCATGTTTGCTTACAGTCGTCAACCTTAGGCAGCTGCAAAAGAAGGAAAATTAGTTAATATCCAAATTACAAAATTTACTCTAAAAGATAATCTAAATGGAGTTTCAAGTGAAATTTGCAATTGAGTTCTTCATTCTTTGGCTTGAGCAAGTAAGTTAACACTATGTTACTCAGACTCGGATGTAAGTGTCGAACACGTATGTATCCGACACGGATATGTTCAATTTTTATAATTTTTTTTTTAATGTATTTGGAGGGTCTTTTGAAGATCATATCTTCATACCCATGTCAGATATGCGTCGGACACAGGTGTCGGACACGAGTACTTTAAGAAAAATGAAGAGTCGAATCAATAGAAATAACATATTATCACCTGCTGATTCAATATCATCTATCCTTTGCCTTTTATGAAGTCCTCATGTTGGAAGAAAGCATGTTTCTAATAGAAATAAGCTGTGCAGCAACATCTTTCATGTTCATTCGCATGGTTGGCAATTCGTTTGAACAAGCAACTCCAATTCGAAATATTGAATTCAAGTATCGAATCACTCTGTCATTATTGTCTCCCATGCTGCTGCTGCTGCTGCTCTTTTGGCGAGTTTTATATGTGATTCTTCCATTTCTAATTGCTTCTCCAAGAAGAATGGGATCTGTAATCTCAGCTACTCGTCCTGGCAAAGCTTCCTTGACAAAGTTGTGAAGGTTCAAACCCTCTTTAAACATCTCATCAGTAGGCCTTTTCCCTGTAAACATCTCTAATAAAAGGATTCCATAGCTATACAGATCACCCTGAGTTGAAACCTCACTTCCTAAGCCATATTCTGCATTCATTCATCACAAATAAGTTAAATAATAACATTAAAAGAGATCCTACACAAATTTCCTTTCAATCAAGCTCTTATTATCTATGTTGCTCCGACGCTTTATTTTTCTTAAAGTACTCATGTTCGACACCTGTGTCCAATGCATATCCGGACATGGGTGTGGGGATATGATCCCCCAAGAATCCTTCAAATACATGAAAAAACTTAGACTAAATCAAACATACCCGTGTCAGATACATACCCGTGTCAGATACATACCCGTGTCCGACACTCACTATGATAAATACATTAAATGGAGCAATGTTCATATAGTTTTGTACTTATTACCTGGTGGAGCGTAGCCTATAGTTCCTCTGAATCCAAGAGAGCTTGACTGGTTTTTGGAGTAATTTTGCATGTCTGTTGATATGAATTTTGCTAACCCAAAGTCACCAACATGACCAACCATGTCATCATCAAGTAGAACATTGCTTGGTTTGAGGTCGCAATGAACAATTGGTGTTTCACAATGGCAATGGAGATACTCCAATGCACAAGAAACATCAACCGCTACATTCAGTCTCTGGTAAAGAGTCAACTTCTTTTCTACTGTTTCGGTCCCATTGATGGACACCAATGGATGCAACCAATCCTCTAAGCTTCCATTAACCATGAAGTCATAAACTAGAGCCTTGAAATCATTGCCATGAGAATCAACACTCGAACAGGTAATACCTTGACAAGGTTTCGATGTCTGACATTCCTTAAGGCCTCACATTCAGCAATGAAATTCCTAGACGCTCCAGTACGCGCAAGATTAAACACCTTAATGGCAGCAACATCGATCCCATTATGGTTTTCAAAAGCCCCCTTATATACAGAACCAAAGCTACCTCCCCCTACCAAATTTGCTGATGAGAAACCATCAGTAGCTTTAAGGATGCTATGGTAAGATAAGTTTAAAGGCAAGTTTTCAGCTGTATTTGACTTCTTTCTTCCCTTTCTAGACCAACAGAGAAAGAGGAAAGCTAATAAAGCTAATCCTAAGACCCCAAAAGCAATAGAAATTACTAATTTAACCGAATGGATCGATCTCTTCCTAGAGATTTTCAAGTTACATTTTGGCAAATGCAAATCATGAGTGCCTCCACAAAGGTTATTGTTTCCCTCAACGAATATAGCACTTGCATTTTTAAAGACTCCTTCAATGGGTACCATGCCTTCAAAATAATTGTTTGAAAGATTCAAATATTGCAACGACTTAAAAGTCGATAAAAACTTTGGAATTTCACCTGAGAGATTATTGCTCGAAACGTCCAATTCTATAAGTGCTCTCAATGAAATGAAAGATGAAGGAAACGAGCCTTGGAAGTAATTTCCATCCATGAATAGTTGCTCTAGCACCAAGCAACTACCAAGACTTGTTGGGAGCTCACCTGATAACATGTTCTTAGAAATACGCAATACACCCAGATTTTTCAAGTTTCCTACATCAAAGGGAAGCACGCCAGTCAAATGGTTTGAAGATAAGTCCAATGCAATGGACAAGGATGAGAGACCAGCTACTTGTGGGGGTATAGAACCACTGAGATTGTTATAAGAAAGATCCAATACCAGCAAATTTTCGCACTCCCCGAGGCTCGAAGGAATGCTTCCTTGAAGATTGTTGTGACTTAAATTTAGGCTAATCAACATTGTTAGATTTCCAAAAGAAGAGGGAATACCTTCAGAGAGAGAATTATTTTGGGCCTTAAATTCTCGAAGATTTTGAAGCCTCCCACTCTCAGAGGGAATGGCTCCCGACAATTGATTGTTCCATATAGTAAGAGACTCCAAGTTGATAAGACTTCCAATACCTGCTGGAATTGTTCCTGATATTTCATTCACATCGAGATTCAAATGTATGAGATCAGTTGACAAATTGCTTATGCACTGAGGTATTGATCCTCCAAAATTGTTTTCATTGACAGACAATCTCAACAGGTTTGTTGCATTAGTCAAAGAGCAGATGAAGTCCAAGTCTTTTGCCCCTCGGCTTCCAAGAAGGTTACCATCGATGCCAAACCATTGTAGCTTAGCCAACCTTTCAAAGGAAGGCAAGCTTCCAACCACTAGGTTTACAACAACTTGAAGTTGTACGAGATTTGATGCATTGGATATTGAGACAGGGAATGGTCCAGTGATTAGGTTATTGCTAACAAGAAACTGTTCAAGATACGGCATCGTGATGCCTAAGTCCCAAGGAAGAGTACCTTCAAGATAATTATCGCCAATATCAAAAATTTTGATGTTAGACAAATTGAAAATCGAGGAAGGAACGGCACCCGAAAAATGGTTGAGCCCCAGAGAAAGAAATGTAAGCTTTGTCAGTTGGCCAAGAGTTTCAGGGATTAAACCATCCAGTTTATTTTCAAGAAAAGAAAGTTTCTGCAGAGATGATAAGTTCCCCATGAAAGGTGAGATGCTCCCTGTTAAATTGTTTCCTCGCAAGTTTAAAATGGTTAGGTTTTTCAAGCGGTAAAGCACGCCGGGGATTTCTCCAACTAGCTGATTGTGCGAAAGGAAAAGGATAGTAAGTTTCGAACAACCAGATATATTGGAAGGAATTTCACCACCAATTGAGTTAATGGCTAGTGATAATGTTGTCAACCTATGTAAACGACCAATTTCTTGAGGAATTTCATGAAAGAAACTATTGTTTTGAAGGTTTAACACCCTCAGAAAGCTCAAGTTTCCAACATATGGTGATATAGATCCGGTGAGATGTTGGGATTCCAGGACCAACTTGGTGACTCTCTGATGCCGACGACCGCAACTAACACCATACCAGTGGCAGAAGTGGATGGTATTGTTCCATAACTGCATAACGCCGAGTTGATCGCCGGTGATCTTGGCCTTGAGCTCGAGCAAAGCTTGCTGATCCGTCACCTTTCCACCACCACCTAGAAAGGCTGCTGATAAACCAAGAACCCCAGGAGTTTCCAAATTGAAGCATAACAGAAGAACAAAAACATGAATAGGAAAAACTTTCCAATGCATGTTTGATGTTGAGACTGGCAAGTGGCAACTAAATTGAAGTTATATCAAGTTTCTAAGAAAATAAAAAGATTTTATAATAAAAAGCTGAGGACTTAAAGAAAACATTTTGACGAAGACAATATTGGTGATCCTCATCAATGCCTTGTTTAACAGGTTATCAATGGAGTATTTAGTTTAATAAGAAAGAAATTATGGCCACACAGCTTAAAACAGTAGTTGAAAGTTGATTCGTTGAGGAACAATTTTGTACTGTCTTTTTCATGGAATATCTTTTTAAACAGCTTCTTCAATTTTTCCTTAGAAAGTAGATTTGAAAAACCCAACTTTTTTGGCTATTTTTTTTTTAATCTCTAAGCAAACTCCAAATTCATCAACTTTCAAATCAGTCCTCCGTAAAATTTTAAACTTTGACTTTCATTTCTTCCAAAAAAAAAAAACTCACTTTTTCCTACCTCCAAATTCACAATTTTAAAATCATTCCACTTATGAGAATCTGATAAAACAAAAAAAAAAAAAAATGGAGAAAAGTTGGGATTTGAGAGGAAGAAAGGTAAGAGAAGTTTTTATTATAGATAATTTTGTTTTTGTAATATTTTTTTTAATAATTAATAATTTTTTATTTTTTTAAAATAATTTTTGCTTATTAGATTATTTAACAATTATTTGACTCTTATCAATTGATTTTAGATAGATGTTTAGTATGATATCAAAGTTCAAGTTTTGTTCTATGATTCTTGTCTTATACTTCTTTTGAGCTTGTCACGTGATAGCTATACCTATAAGTGATGAAATATGTTAAAGTGATGTTATTCCATACCGATATATTCAAGTAATTCCATCTATTATCAATTAATTTTAAATTGGATATGTTTAACATGATATCAAAACTCAAATTTTGTTCTATAATTCTTACCTTATACTTTTTCTAAGTTTATCACATGATAATTATGCCTACACATGATGAGATCTATTAAAGTGGTATTATTTTCTATCGGTATATTCAAGTTATTCCTCTTCACTTATTACCATTGATCTTAAATTAGATGTTTAACACACTAATCAACTGAAATTAGTAATTATAATCGGACGTAAAAAATACTTAAAAGGACAATCAATCATCTATCAAATGAACAACTTGTTTTGTAGTTAGATCTGTTCAAAGATTAGGTTATTTATCTAAGTCCAAAGATCCGCTCGACATTTATGAGTGTTTGAACAAAAATATTAAATTCGAAAAATGAGTTTGGACAAAAAAAATAAGACCCGTTTAAAAAATAGATCGGGCATTGGCTTCAACATTCAAGACCCGAACTCAGCCCGTTTTTTTAATTAAATAATATATTATTTTATTTTTATATATATTTTATGTAATTTATATCATATAAAGATTAAATATATATAATATTATAATGTAAACATTAAAAATATGTTTTGTCCATGTTTAAGAATTTAATAAAAAAAAATATAAAATTACTAAAAATTAAATAAAACATAATATGTTTTTTATTTAAAATATATATATATATATGAGCGGGTCTAAATGAACTCGGATTATCCATTTACAAATATGAACAGGTTTGAACAAAATTTTAATTTCATATTTTATACTTAATTAGACTTAAACAAACATATATAATATTGATATCATATATAAATTTGACCTGGCCCGACCGGCCATGGATACCTGAAATTGCATTGCAAAAATCTTTTCACTAATTATTAACTTTTGCCTCCATAAAACGAAACTTTCAAGTTTTAATGTTTTTAACTTTTTACACACCTACAGCTCCTATTTTCCACGCAGGATAATTTTAATCAACATATTAAAACATGATACAAATATAATATAATTAATAAATATAATATAATATAATATGATATGATATATTTAAATATAATTAATATGATACGTTTAATATATATATATCATATTTGTAATTAAAATTTTAACATATTTAATAATTATGTTATATTTATATTTATACGTTTGTTAATCTTTGTGCTTTTTGATATTCTTCCAAATAGTTAAGAAGAGCTAGCAAGCTGCAGCATAACTTGTTGTTCCCTCCAAGCAACGACTACAAAGCCTTCAAATTTAAAGGTAAAACTTAAGTAAAGTTCTTTTAAGTTAATTTCGTGAATATAGTTTTTTCGACGAAATTTTTTTGATCAAAATATTTCGTTAAAAATAGATGCTCTTTTTTTGACGGATTTTCAACAGAAATAAAAAATGAAATTCGAGAATTTTGACGGATTTCATTAGTATTTTCATCAAATAAAATGGAGAAGAAAATATATTTTTGGCTAAATTATTAAAAAAATCCTTGAACTATGATACTTTTTTATTCAAATAAGTCCTTATACTTTTAATATATTTAAATAAGTTTTTATCTTTTAATTTGCACCTAAATAAATCATTATTTCAAATGAAATTTTGATTTATGTTAGACCTGCTCATGGGTCGAAAAGTCCATCCGGCCCGATAGGCCCTACCAGTATTTGGCCGAGCTTGGGTATGATTTTTTGTAATCCGAATCAGTCCGGCCTAGTTCGAATCACTATTCATACATTAAAAAATTAAATTTAAATTTAAATTATAAAAATTAATATAAAAATATTTTTTTATTATTTTTTTGAATAGTGATCCTGGCCAAGCCTGGATAACGTAAAAAAAAAATTCGAGCCGCGGCCTAGCCCATGAGCAGGTCTAATTTATGTTAATGGTTTATTTAGATATAAATTAAAAGTTAAAGGTTTATTTGGATACATATTAAAGGTTAAGGATTTAGTTGAGTACAAATTAAAAGTTAAGGATTTATTTGGGTGTAACAAAAGTATAAGAGTTTATCTAAATAAAGTGATAAAGTTAAACGTCTTTTTTATTATTTTAGTCTATATTTTTTTCATCAATTTTTTTGATAAATTGTTGATGTGACATTGATTTGACACATGATAACTTAATATTAATCAACTAAACCACATCAACATTTTATTTAACAGCGTTAGTTTATTGAATTAACTTACTTGATAAAAATAAAATAAGAAATAAAGTTTAAGTACTCAATTGTGAAAAAAAAAAATTATGTACCAAATTAAGATGTATAATTCAAGGTCAGTTTACATATTAATAAAAGATACCAAATGCCCAAAATATTACAGCATTTCCACTTATGCCTAGTTTGAAACAGAGCTATGCTCCAAGGAAAATCCAGTTAATGTTTTTTCTAACAACAATAGATTGCTGTCTTACACTGGTCTACTTGAGTTTAATGCTGTAATAAGTAAAACAATATTTGTGATGCAACAATTGAATTAAAATAGAGAGAGAGAGAGAGAGAGTCTTAGGGATATTTCCATTTAAGTAGAGTTGGTAATTTTGAATACGATACGAACACGATATGGAAAAAACAACCAAATCATGAAACAAATATACGAACATGTCAAAATCCATAAAAACACGAATTATTAACATGTCAAAATTTATATAAATATATAACGTCTTAAACACGATTATGACAACAACAAAAAAAAACACGAATACGACACGAATACACGGATTGTTAGATCTACATTTAAGACATGATTTACAAATAAAAATATTCAAAACACAGAATAAGTTTCTTCTTAACCTTCCTGGTAAGCCTACTACAAGACAATACATAAATCTTTAGTGCACCTTCAAGATCCTGAGTTGGGACATGCAACAAGCACTGAAACCTGTAAACACCAAAAATGTAAGTAAGTTAAAATAAGAATGTGGAATTTTTTTACATGATCTAGACAGGGTTAGACAAGGGTGGGAAAAGATTACAATGGCTCAGCTAGGTTCAAATGCAAATTACAGAAACAAGCTCAGACTATGTTACTCAGACTCAAGTGTGTGTCGGACACGGATATGTGTCCGACACGAGTATGTTTAATTTTTTCCAAAATTTTCATGTATTTGGAGGGTCTTTGGAGGAACATATCCCCATACCCATATCCTGATATGCATCGGAAACGGGTGTCGGATATGGATACTTCAAGAAAAATGAAGAGTCGAAGCAACATAGCCTGCAACTATTTTATTAATTTATTAAACAGCATTCTGATGACAAAATGAAACCACCAGACCGGAATTTGTGCAACTAAATTGCTTGGTCCTCAGATGCAATCAAGAAAACAAGAAATCTTACTAGGAAGTCAGTTACACCTACTCTGTGTTATTCGTACTCGGGAGTGAGTGTCAGACACGGGTAGACCTGCTCATGGGCCGGGCCGAGACCCGGTTTTTTTCAATTTCTTTGCCTAGGCCCGGCCCTGGGTCGGGCCGGTAGGCTCAAATTACTGTTCATCGGATTAAAAAAATATTTTTATAATTAAAATTAAATAAAATAATATTATTATAATAATAATAAACACTGTTCCGGGCCGGAACAAAAAAATCCTGCCCAAGCCCGTCCCAATACAGGCCGGGCCGGGCGGGCTGCCCGGCCCATGAGCAGGTCTAGACACGGGTATACTTAATTTTTTAAAAGTTTTTTCCTATATTTGGAGGATCGTACCCCCATACCCATGTCCGAATATGTGTTAGACACAGGTGTCGGACACGAGTACTCTAGGAAAAATGAAAAGTCCGGATAACATAGTCTCCTCTCAACTCTCAAGCCCTTCCGTTTCTCCTCTTTCAAATATAAAATAGCCATAGACCATACTAATAAAACCAATCCTGTATCTTTGAAATCAAGATTGCAATTTATTTCCTCAAAGATCATATGATGAACAGAATTTTTCAAACGCCATAACTCCATCCAAGGTAGCAAGTGCTGAAAATGGAGTATTGAGAAGATATAACCCTTGGAAATTGGGAAGAAAATAAAAAATTATATTTTCTTTCTAGTTTTAAGTAATACAAAATGATTTACTTTCTGCATGAACACAACTCAACCATGATTCAATAACAAACTCAAAACTTTCAAAAACCACACAATAGGAAACTTCTGAAACTTGAAGATTGATCACCAAAACTTTCTAAGAAATACCCATAAGCTATGTTACTCGGACTCGGGTGTGAGTGACGGACACGGGTATGTGTAGAACTGGCAATATTGGATACGATACAAACACGACACGGAAAAAATAACTAAAAACATGATACAAAAAAATAACACGAATACACGAATGTCCCAAAATCTATATAATGCGAATTATTAACGTATCAAAATTTATATAAATATAAAATACCTTAAACATGATTATGACACAACAAAATACACGAACACGACAGGGATACACGAATTGCCAGGTCTAGGTATGTGCCAACACGGGTATTTTCAATTTTTTCCAAGATTTCCATGTATTTGGAGGGTCTTTAGAGGACATATCTCATACTCACGTCTGAATATACGTCCGATACGGGTACTTCAAGAAAAATGAAAAGTCGGAGCAACATAGCCCATAAGACACCTAAGCAACTAAGTTAAAGAAAATAAAACCATGGACCAGAAGTTCAGCCCATTCCAGCAAATTTGCAGTTTACCACAATCCAAACAGCGAATCCATCATTTATTTTCCCCTTTTTGGCAATACCAAGATGAACATACCTTAATAGCAATTGATTTAGATTCATCCCTCCACAAGACCATTCATGTCACCTGACACTCCTGTTTCTCCCTCCAGATTGCATGCACCTCATCGGTCCGAAACCGCTGGGTGAATGTCGTCTCCTCAAGTGGCGTTGAGGACCCATGAGCAAAGGCAAGGAGACCCGTATATGCTATCATTGCTCCATTGTCAATGCAGTACCTGTCATCAGTTGCAAACAATCTTCCACCTCGTTCAGAACACATTGTCCTCATCATCTCTTGCAAGCGCTCATTGCAACCAACACCACCAACTATGAGAACATCTTTCGTGTCACAATGTGCCATCGCCCGTTCTGTAATTTCCACGAGCATTGCAAATAGAGTTTCCTGAAATGTATTGCAATATAAGTAGAAAATATAAGAATACAAACAGTAGCTGACAACATATTTTTGCTAATACATTAGAATGCTGACATAAGGATCCTTTTAATGCCAAACTATGTTGCTCCGACTCTTCATTTTTCTTGAAGTACCCGTGTCCGATGCATATTGATAACTCGTATAATTATATAGTTTTTAGTTATGTTTTATTATTGTTTTGTGTCAAATACGAGTTATTATTGTTTAGTCTAATTGTGTTTATGATCTTTTATATTTTTATGTAATTTGGTGTTTTTCACAAGTTTCTTTGAGTGATTTCAGATTACTAGAATTAAGGGCAAATCCAGTTCAGTTCCAGTTCCGACACCTTTTGCCATATCAGCTATATCTCGAGTTTCACTGAAGCAATAAGGCTGAACTTTGTATCCCTGCAAAGCTAAGAGGCATATCTATCTTTTTCATGTTTTACACTTCTTGAAACGGAGTCGTTTTCCCTAGCGAAATCGACCATCAAGTTGGCTGATGTGCAATGACGTCTGTTCTGCACCGTTTTGGTATTTTGACCATATCTCCCGATCCACGTGCGCAAATGATCTGATTCCAACGGCTATGGATCCGTAACTGATAGGGGTATATTTTTCTAGAAGACCATTTTATCAGATCGAGCCTCCAACATTGACAAAATCGACCATCAAGCTGGCTGATCAGAATTGTCATACAATATGACGAAAATTGTTAGAAAAATGCACCCACCTATTATACCTACCTTTGAAATTTGTAAAGCTTGTCTCTTGTCATTTAGCCCTCCAAAATGTGTATAAATAGAGGGCCTTGGATGAGTATTGGGATACATTGATACATTGGTAGGATAGCCATTGTAATAAAATTCTCTAAGTTTTCTTTTTCTTTCCTTTCTCTAGTTTTCTTTTTCTTCTTACATTTCTTTTCATTTTATTCATATCTAGTATGTGTTTCTAATCATATTGTTGAGGTGATGAGGTGAAGCTCTTGGTAAATGCTAAGGTTAGTCTCTTAAACATGAGCTAAAATGAATCATCATTTATAAACACTAGTATAGATAATATTTTCTTTTGGTTTAAAATCATACTTGCAAAGTAGAGATCTTGATTCATTATTGACAATGAAAATGGCACAGTAAATGCTTGGTTTCATAACCTTGATTTGTTGTAGACATATACCTTGGCATAAGGAATGCTTGGACTCTTTTTATGAGTTTTGAGGACACCAAATGAACATAATATCATATGCTATGGACGTTGGACTGAATTGCTAAACCTTCCGATTGGAACCTCCCTTATGTGTGGATTTCAATTGTGTAATAAAACAAGATTAATCTTAGCATAACACCAAGAGTGGATTCTCTAACCTCAACATCCTTTCTTATTGTTTTTTTTATATCTTGTTTAATTGTTTTTATGTTATTTTGTTTATTTTGTTCTCTAATATCTTGTTTATCTTATTTTGTTGTTGATTCCCTAATATCTTGTTTACTTTCTTTGTCTTATATATTTATAAACTTATACTTATTAATACGCTTCCCTGTGGTTCGACCTCGGACACCCGAGAATTTATTACTTGAACATAACCTGCACTTGGGTTTACAACTCTTAATTGAGTCTCCATCAAGTTTTTGGCGCCGTTGCCGGGGAAGCAATACTAAGTATATAAGTTTGTAAGTATATTTATTTTTATTGGCTGGTTATACCGCCTAATTTTGTATATTTATTTTGTTTGGCTGGTTATACCGCCTAATTTTGTATATATTTATTTTGTTTGGCTGGTTATACCGCCTAATCTGTATATTAACTTTGTTTTATGCTTGTTTGGCGACGTGATTTTAGATCTCGTCGTTTAGTTAGATTTTATTGTGAAACTTTTTCAGGTAATCTTTTTAATACAACTCCTACCATGGCTGACAATGAAAGTGTTCATGCTGAAGATGAGAACAGACAAGTACGCACCATGCGTGACTACTTGCAACCAACTCGAAGCTCATCACCCTCTTGTTTTATTTTTCCTCTCAATGCAAACAACTTTCGTTTTAAACCAGGTATGATAGCTTTGCTTCCAAATTTCCATGGGTTAGAATCGGAAAGTGCTTACTCGTTTCTAAAAGACTTCGAAGATGTATGTGTCACCTTTAATGACCAACAATGTACAAATGAAATTGTCAAGCTAAAATTATTTCCTTTTTCTTTAAAAGATAAAGCAAAAATTTGGCTTCATAATTTAAAACCAAGGTCAATTGGCACATGGCAAGAATTACAAACTGAGTTTCTAAAGAAATTTTTCCCAGCACATAAAACTACTGCTTTGAAAAGACAGATTCAAAATTTCAATCAAAATCAAAATGAAGCATTTTTTCAGTGTTGGGAGCGTTTTAAAGATTTGTTAAGTTCTTGTCCACATCATGGTTTTGAAAAATGGCGTCTTATTAGTTTCTTTTATGAAAGTTTAACTCCCGAAACTAAACAATTTGTTGAAACAATGTGTAACGGTGAGTTTCTAGAAAAAGAACCTGAAGAAGCCTTTGACTACTTAGACCATTTGGCAGATAACTCTCAAGCCTGGCACACAGATAATTCCTCTGAAAGTTCCAATAGATCTAATCCTGTTTCTAACAGAGGTAAATATCATTTTAGTCAAGAAGATGAGATAAAAGCTAAAGTAGCTAATTTGGCTAGAAAGATTGAAGCCATGGAACTTAGAGAAGTAAAAGAAGTCAAAACGGTTAAAAATGAAGAAAGTTGTGGAATTTGTGAAATCATGGGACACCCCACTTCTGAATGTCCAAACATTCCCATTCTTAAAGAAGCGTTGCATGATCAAGTAAATTCCATAAACACATTTAAAAAGCCTTTTCCTTCTCCTTACTCTGAAACGTATAACCCTGAATGGAGAAATCATCCCAACTTCAGTTGGCGGAATAATAATCATGTTCAGGTACCACAATCTCAAAAGCCGGGCAACACTTTTTCCTATCAACCTTCACGTGTACAAACCTTGGAAGAGACATTGCAAGCATTCATGCAAACACAAGCAAATGTGAATAACCAAACTTCACAGGACATCAATGAGATCAAAAACACCTTGTCCACATTGACAGCTTCATTACGCACTCAAGAAAAAGGTAAGTTTCCTGCTCAACCTCAGCCTAACCCTTCTACTCAATGTCTTGTTTCTTGCTCCAATGAAACTCAACAGGAAAATGCCAGTTCTATCACAACTCTTCGAAGTGGAAAGGCAATTGACAAAAACATTCCATCAAAAGACCAAGATCCTCTTTCCCCTCCGAAAAGTAATGGTAAGGATGATGGTAAGTCTGAACTTCTTGAAAATTTGGACAAAGAAAAAGGTATGCATCCTGCTCCTTTTCCTCAAAGGTTGCAAACAATAAAGAATTTGAATCAAAATGCAGAAATTTGTGAACTTTTCAAACAAGTTAAGATTAACATTCCTTTATTGGATGCAATCAAACAAGTTCCATCTTATGCTAAATTTTTGAAGGACATGTGCACATTTAAAAGGAAACATAATGTACAAAAGAAAGCATTTTTGACGGAAAGTGTGAGCTCAATCATTCAGCACCTTACTCCACCAAAATTCAAAGATCCTGGATGTCCAACAATCTCATGCATCATTGGAAACACTAGAATAGAACGTGCATTGCTTGATCTTGGTGCTAGTGTTAATCTTTTGCCTTTTTCTGTTTATCAACAGTTAGGTTTAGGTGAACTCAAGGAAACACCTGTTACACTTCAACTAGCTGATCGTTCTGTAAAAATTCCTCGAGGGATAGTTGAAGATGTTTTGGTTCAAATTGATAATTTTTACTTCCCTGTTGATTTTATTGTTTTGGACACACATCCTGTTTCAAATCCAAATGTTCAAATTCCTGTTATATTAGGCCGTCCATTTCTTGCAACTTCTAATGCTCTGATAAATTGCAGGAATGGTATGTTGAACATTTCTTTTGGAAATATGACTTTAGAATTAAATGTGTTCAACACTTGCAAGCAACCTGGTGATGATTCAGAAGTACATGAAGTGGATTTCATTGAAGAACTTGTTCATGAACATCTCACCACTACCACATTCCATGATCCTTTAGAAGCTTATTTAATTGAATGTGAGTTTGATAATGCTTCAGAAATTTCACACACTGATTCTTTGTTAAATTCTTTTCAGGTTAAGCATTGTTGGAAACAAAAGTTTGAGGAACTTCCATCACTCACAAATGTCACTGTACCATCAACTATTGAACCACCCAAGCTGGATTTAAAACCATTGCCATCCGAGCTAAAATATTCCTTTTTGGGTGAGAATGAAACTTTTCCAGTCATAAATGAACTTGAGGAACTCAGAAATGATGCATATGAGAATTCTAAAATTCATAAAGAAAGAACTAAAGCCTTTCATGACAAGTTAATTTCAAGAAAAACATTTGATGTTGGGCAAAAAGTTCTACTTTATAATTCTAGACTTCACATATTTCCTGGTAAGTTGAGATCAAGATGGACTGGCCCATTTGTGGTTAAGCATGTGTATCATTATGGAGCAGTTGACATTGAGAATCCTAGAAATGGTAACGTATTCAAGGTAAATGGACAAAGACTCAAACTCTTTTTGGAAAATCATGTTACTCAAGAAGAGGTTGTTTTTCTTTCTGATCCTTGTTTTGAAAATAACTAGATGTAAATATAATTTTTACTAATCTTCAAAAAAAAAAAATACATTTTTTTTAACCCCGGTTAAATGGCGGATAACGGTACTCCGTGATTATTTAAGTCGGTTCCATCAGCTACCCACAAAACTGATATTGTATATAAATTTCTCTTTCAATTTCTTTTTCATTTTTTTTCAAGATGGATGATATTCTCACAAGATTGCAGAAACGATTTCCTCCTTTTCCTCGGAATATTTTACTGAAGCTTTACCAAGTTCGATTTGAAAGATTAAGAATGCTTATGCACAAAGGGATTCCTGAAGACATACGTTGGATAATTGAAGCCAAGGTACGTGAAGATGAATATCTTCCTGTTTTGCATTTACCAGGTACAGGTAGAAGCACTTATGCAAAGAAGCGACGAGCAAAGCGCATGAGTTCAAATTGCCACAAGTGTGCACGATGGACGTGTAACGGTAAATGTCGTTCTATTGGGATTCCGTCCTCTAATCGAGATGATAAAATTGAATTCATTAAGGATGGACTGAGTAAGGAGAATTTGGGTAATATCCAACTTTCTCTTGAGACGCATCCTAGTGGAGACGTACAAAGAGAAATTCTTGATTTATGGTCGCAATTCCAAAGGGAATGGCAACATCTTGGGAATCTGATGTTAAAAGACCCTGTTTGCCAGCTTGTAAGAAAACTGGATGGGAAGCATATCCTCGACTCATAGAAGGCGTTTAAGCCGTTTCTGGACGTAAAACCAGAGGAAGATGTGAGCCACAATCACAACTACAATAAATGACTTCTCAACTTTTGGTTTGATTTGCAATAATTTTATTTCGGTTTAATTTACGTGTTGTTAGATTTGTGTAATTATTCTCGTTTTTTTTTTTTTTTTTTTTTTTTTTTTTTGCATTGGTCTTTTACGGTTGATTTTTCTTCTCTTTTTGATTTTCTTCCTGAAATCACGCAAAAATCTTTTGTTAGGTTAACATTTTCTTCTGACAGGTCAAATACACTTTCGGCGACATTATTACTCTTGTCTGATTCACTACTCAGTCCTCTATATATTACACCATGTACTCATTCTCTTTCAGGCACTCGAAAAAGAAAAAAAAAATGGAAAGCACTTCGTCCCAGCGCATTAAAAAAATTTGTGTCTTTGGAGGTGCTTATCCAGGGAAAAATAACATATTCGCTGATGAAGCCATAAGAGTTGGAGTAATACTTGCCCAACAAAAGATCCACTTGATTTATGGAGGCGGTAGTACGGGTTTAATGGGAGCAGTCGCTACAGCAGCACACGCCGGAGGAAGTCCAGTTCTAGGAATCGTGCCAAAACTATTCACAGATTTTTGTGGACCTACCGTGGGTAAGGAAATACAAGTCTGGAGTATCCCTGAACGGATAACAATCATGTACCATTCTGCCGATGCATTCATTGCCTTACCAGGAGGTCTGGGTACATTGGAAGAAATAGCTTGCGTGGCTTCTTGGTCATCTTTGGTCACAAATAAGAAACCCATTGGTTTGCTTAATATTAATGGTTATTTTAGTAATTTACTTTCATATTTAGATAATGCTGTGGATAATGGATTCATGTTTTCAGAGGCAAGGAGAACCATAATTTCTGCTACAACCATTGTAGATTTACTCAAAAAGCTACAAGCTTATGAGTGTTTATCTGCTACGGTTGTTTCGCAAACGCTCGGAAAAAGAAAAAGAGATATGGACGAGCAAGGAGTGGATTGCACTTTGTCTTTGTGACATTATCTAACATTTTGCTTGTTGTGTCTCAGTTATAATAAGTGGTTAGCAACCTCTGCAGGTAATATCTCCTAAATTCTACCTTTAAAATTTGACATTGGGGACAATGTCATATTTTAGTAGGGGGTAAGGGACATATTTTGCTAAAAAAAAAAAAAAAAAAAAAAAAAAATTTGTTGTGTTTTAAGACATTTAGAAGTATTCATTCTGAACAAGGTCTGAGTAAGGGAGACTTGAGACATACCTTGTCAGTTTGATTTAATCTTCTTCTTTCAAAAAAAAAAAAAAAAAAGCATGTTTAGACTTAGTGTGTTTTTTTTTAGTTACTTTCAATACAATGATGAGATATGAATTGCATAAGTCTAAAACAGATTTATTAGTGAGAAGATTTTCATGAGAATTGAGCTTGATGTCAACCTTTTTATGAGCCAATGTTAATATGATATGTTGATTGAGAAAGAAGCATGTTTAGACTTAATCTGACTTGTATAATCATCTTTGTGAGTTTTTGAGCCTATAATGATTGATGCATTATACAAATCAATCTAATTTCTTTCTTGAGTGCTCTTATGATTACATGATTCTCTAGAACTTGCTTTAAACCGTTTGAGACTATATTGATACATGTGACAACATGAATATGATAGAGGCATTAGGATTATAACCAGAGCCAAACAGCCATCCATTATTAATGTTCTAAGAGAACATCCCCACTAGTGAGCCAATTTGAGCCTACATTAAATATGTTGTTTTATTGGTAACCACAACTTACACCTAGCCTAAATATACTTATATCCTTACCCTTGTTCTAAAGATGGATTTTTATATTTTGAGACATATTAAAAAAAAAAAATAATAAGGGATATTTTTAGTTGAAAATTTGGGTTAGAAACAAAAGATAAGTGTGGGGGAAGAAAAGAAAAGAAAAGAAAAAGTCAAGAGAAAAAGAAAGGGATCATTGTCAAATACATTCCCATATTAAAAAAAAAAAAAAAATCTTCTCTTGAACTTCTAGAAAAAGATGTTACAAAGTTGGTTAGAATGATGCAAAGGCTCAACATGAATATTTAGCCTATGTTATTATGTGCTTTATAAGAGTTTTGAGAAGTTTTATTTGTATGATCTTATTATGTCTCTAAAATCTATGAACTCTTTGGAACCTTTGTGATATCTTTATCCTTTTGTTCTTTAACCACATTATAACCCTTTGGCCCCATTACAACCTTGAATAAAGACCTCTTGATTTATGAAGTTGTATGATCTAAATAGTGGAGAATAGGTGGACAAGCAAGCATATGGTAGAAGTGTTTTCATGAGATTGATTGAGTGTAAACACTTTATCACTACTTTAAAGAGTGAAAATCAAGAGAGTATCCCATGTGAGAAGTTGAGATTAAGTTTGAATATGCACTATTTTGATTGAAATATGTTATGTTAATATTAGCTTAACTCAATTATTTACATTCAAGCAAGATTTTTTGTGGATTTCTTTAAGCTATTGATTAGTTTTTAAGACTTGTCCAATGATTATCTCTAATTTATATTGGATGGATTAGTTATAATTATTATTTTTAGTTTTTTTTTATGTCTTCAATGTTTGTGGGTATCGTCCTAGTAAACCCTCACGAGACTAAACTCGTCCACTAGGGACACCTAGGGGTTTAAAGGCTTGTGTCACATGCTAAGTGCCACCGTGATTTCCTACGAAAATGGATTAGATTAGATTTTCTTATTTTATTTTTATTGAGTCGTTGCTAGGGACTAGCAACAATCTAAGTATGGGGGTGTGATAACTCGTATAATTATATAGTTTTTAGTTATGTTTTATTATTGTTTTGTGTCAAATACGAGTTATTATTGTTTAGTCTAATTGTGTTTATGATCTTTTATATTTTTATGTAATTTGGTGTTTTTCACAAGTTTCTTTGAGTGATTTCAGATTACTAGAATTAAGGGCAAATCCAGTTCAGTTCCAGTTCCGACACCTTTTGCCATATCAGCTATATCTCGAGTTTCACTGAAGCAATAAGGCTGAACTTTGTATCCCTGCAAAGCTAAGAGGCATATCTATCTTTTTCATGTTTTACACTTCTTGAAACGGAGTCGTTTTCCCTAGCGAAATCGACCATCAAGTTGGCTGATGTGCAATGACGTCTGTTCTGCACCGTTTTGGTATTTTGACCATATCTCCCGATCCACGTGCGCAAATGATCTGATTCCAACGGCTATGGATCCGTAACTGATAGGGGTATATTTTTCTAGAAGACCATTTTATCAGATCGAGCCTCCAACATTGACAAAATCGACCATCAAGCTGGCTGATCAGAATTGTCATACAATATGACGAAAATTGTTAGAAAAATGCACCCACCTATTATACCTACCTTTGAAATTTGTAAAGCTTGTCTCTTGTCATTTAGCCCTCCAAAATGTGTATAAATAGAGGGCCTTGGATGAGTATTGGGATACATTGATACATTGGTAGGATAGCCATTGTAATAAAATTCTCTAAGTTTTCTTTTTCTTTCCTTTCTCTAGTTTTCTTTTTCTTCTTACATTTCTTTTCATTTTATTCATATCTAGTATGTGTTTCTAATCATATTGTTGAGGTGATGAGGTGAAGCTCTTGGTAAATGCTAAGGTTAGTCTCTTAAACATGAGCTAAAATGAATCATCATTTATAAACACTAGTATAGATAATATTTTCTTTTGGTTTAAAATCATACTTGCAAAGTAGAGATCTTGATTCATTATTGACAATGAAAATGGCACAGTAAATGCTTGGTTTCATAACCTTGATTTGTTGTAGACATATACCTTGGCATAAGGAATGCTTGGACTCTTTTTATGAGTTTTGAGGACACCAAATGAACATAATATCATATGCTATGGACGTTGGACTGAATTGCTAAACCTTCCGATTGGAACCTCCCTTATGTGTGGATTTCAATTGTGTAATAAAACAAGATTAATCTTAGCATAACACCAAGAGTGGATTCTCTAACCTCAACATCCTTTCTTATTGTTTTTTTTATATCTTGTTTAATTGTTTTTATGTTATTTTGTTTATTTTGTTCTCTAATATCTTGTTTATCTTATTTTGTTGTTGATTCCCTAATATCTTGTTTACTTTCTTTGTCTTATATATTTATAAACTTATACTTATTAATACGCTTCCCTGTGGTTCGACCTCGGACACCCGAGAATTTATTACTTGAACATAACCTGCACTTGGGTTTACAACTCTTAATTGAGTCTCCATCACATATTCAGACATGAATATGGGGATATGATCCTCTAAGGATCCTCCAAATACATGGAAATCTTGAAAAAAAATTGAACATACCCGTGTCGTACACATACCCATGTCCGACACTCACACCCGAGTCCTAGTAACATAGCTGTCAAGTAAAGAATGCAAAAGGATCCTCTAAGTTATTCACCTGAAGGGAGTAGCACAAATCCGCAGGAGTGCATTCATTGTTTTTGAGCTTCTCCTCAGCAGTAGCTTCAATGTAGCTCAATATTCCACTAAAGGAAACATCCATCCCTTTGACCACATATGGAAGATCTATAAACTGTTCACCTTTCTTTGCTAGCTGGAAAGGGAGAAAGTCATATCAGGCAGGTTGAATGGAAATACTTTCAGAACATGAATTAGTACATGAAGTTGTGGGAGAAAACTTTGTCCTAGAAAAAAAAAATAATAAACAAATGTAGTAACGTGGAAGCTCTGCTAAAAGCATCTAATTTGTCTCTAGAAGTGCAGAAGATTTGGGGGGAATAGACAGATATAAAGGGGCAGCGCAAATGAAACCAAAATATATTGACTAAATGATTAAATTGAACTTTAGCAAGATGTACAAATTTGAAATGGTTGAATCAGATTGCATAAAATTGACTTATTTATCATCTAGAAAAATAGAAAAGTCAAACCGAGGCAGAGAAGGAATGAAGGACAAAGTGGGAATCAAGGATAATTGAAATTAAGATCTTATAGGTTGTTGTATTGACTAAAATGGCAAAGAAATACCATTGAGAAAAAAAAAAAAAAAAGAGAGAGAACTACTACTCTGAAAATATCTAGGTTCTATGAATTATTCCTAGGTGCAAAAATGTTAGCAAGCTTTATATGTCTAGAAGTACTCAATTTGTTGTGAAAAAGCCAACATCTGGCTTCCTTCCTCAGACTTACAGTTTCTATTTGACAAATACATATCTTAAATAACTCGAAAGTACCAAGATATGCACTTGCATTTGACCACCTAAAAATATTCAAACAGCAGAAACACATCCAATGTTTGAGCATCTAAAGCATATAAGTAAACTGAAATAGATTAAATATTAGCATTGCAAAAGAACTCTGTTGCCCCACCAATTAGACCACAATGGGAAAAAAAAGGAATCAGGGATCTAGAATATAATACTTTTCCGCTATGTTGCTCCGACTCTTCATTTTTTTTTTTTTTTTGAAGTACCTGTGTCCGACACTCGTGTCTGATGTATATCTGGATATGGGTATGGAGATATGACCCTCCAAATACATGAAAAAACTTTAAAAAATTGAACATACCCGTATCCGACACTCACACCCAAGTCCGAGTAACATAGCTTTTTTGAACTTGAAAAATACCTGCTCAATGTTATATCCAGGGCTTGGATCATTTGAGAGAGTTAAAACTCTAGCAAACCGATCCAAGCAATTCCCAACAGCAATATCAATAGTCTCTCCAAAGATTCGATATCGCCCTTCACTATAGGCTATAACCTGAGTATTCCCACCACTGACATACAACACAACAGGATCATCTGCCCCAGTAACAACCCTTCCCATCTCAATATGTGCAACACAGTGGTTAACTGCAACAATGGGCTTCTTCCATAGCAATGAAAGAACCCTAACAACAATGGCAGAAACTTGTAACGGCGCGCCCATACCAGGACCTTTGGTGTAACAAAGGCAGTCGATTTCATCAGGGGTTATCTCGGCTGTTTTTAAAGCCGATTTAATCAGTGGGAGCACATGCTGGAGATGGTGCTGAGCAGTTTCCCGTGGAAGGAAACCTTGGCCAGGTGGGGTAATGTAGGTGTGGCGCGGGTTCGACAAAATGGTTCCATCTAATGTCACAACCCCAACACCAATCTTGTTGGCTGAGCCTTCAAAACCAAGGGCTATCATTTTATTCTTCATTTTTCACAGAAATGTCAACCTTGTGAAACCAAAATAAACAAAAGATCTTTCTTAGCAAATATGAACCTCATAAAATATACAAAATTCACTCACCTAAATATATTTTAAGATATCCAAATTCAGAAACAAATCTACCCATATCCAAAAAAGCAAGATATTCGAGAAGCGAGAAGCTCTAAATTAAACTGTTCATTAAAAAAAAAAAAAACCTTTTCTCCTTTGGAACCTGCAATTTTACACAAAACCCAATCTTAAATTTCTAATCTTTTGTTACATATTTCATCCTTCTTCCCAAAACCCATCAAAAGCAAGTTATTCAGGAAGGTTCAAATTGTTCCTTTTTTTTTCCTTTTTTTTTTTGTTGAAAAACTATTCAACCGATTTTGATTCAGTAAAAAAGAGTAATATGAAACTGAGCTTACCAAAGATAAGTAAAGATTCATGAGAGACTCAAAAATGGTGTTTGAAATACCTGAGGAGGCGGAGCCGGAGGCAACGGCTACTGACAGTGGAAACAGAGAGAGAAAAACAGAGTAGGGTTTTTGCTTTTCTTTTTCTTTTTATATTTATATATTTCTATGTTTTTACAGTTTGAGTATTTGACGTCCTACTTATCAGGAGCTTCAATGGCCAATGCTAATGCAACACGTCAACAAACGAAAATCCATGAACTTTATCAGTTTAACCAACTTCTATTTTCTTTCTTTCTTCTTTTTCAATTTTTAGGAGCAATTTATTATTTGTATACCGAAACTTTTAATAGACCTGTTCACAGACAGGCCGTGATCCATTTCTTTTTTTTTTCTTTCTAAACTCAAATTCATTTCGGTTTAAGTTTGGATAAATTCGTTTTATTATTCATAAATTATAAAAAAAATTATTTTTATTTTTATATTAATATTTTTATATTTTTTATAATTAAATTTAAATAAAAATAATTTTTATTTAATAAATAATAATTCAAGTCGAATCGAGTTGACTTTAATTACAAAAATCTTTATCCAAGCTCAAACCAATTTAGACCGAACTTATCGGACCGAACAGATTATCCAACCCTTAATTTCACGTTTATTTTGTTTTGAAAAAATTTAGTGATAGGGTTGTTAATAGATCAAGATTGAATGAACAAATAAGTGTTTGTGCTTGTTCGATTATTTTGAGCTTATTTGTTTTTGGTTTGTGTTTAATAAAAAATGTTAAAATAATATTCGAGTTCGATTCATTTAAAATTAGATATAATCGAGCTTGATTCAAGTTCGATTAGTTTAAATTAACTGAACTTGTTTAATTTGCATGATTTGCATGGCCAAAATCATGGTAGTAAAAGAAACGAAAATTACAACAGTATCCAAAAGTGTCAATATAAAATGTAACTGAATACAGATAAAATCATTTGAATGCTATACAAAGACTGGCAAAGTTTAATCAAATTGTAAGAAAACCTTTACCCAAAATACAAAATGGAACAAAAAGGAGTACAAAATAAACTTAAATGGAATAATTTAACCAAATAAATTAACACTCTCAGTGCCAACTATCTTTGCACCCTTCACACAAACTGCACAAGGCTGGCCCCAGACTGTACATTGACTAACCTAATCTATCCATACGTTGTTCCGACTCTTCATTTTTCTTGAAGTACCCGTGTTCGGCACCCGTGTCTGACGTAGATCCGGACATCGGTATTGGGATATGAATATGATCCTCCAAGAACCCTCCAAATACATGGAAATCTTGAAAAAAAATTAAACATACCCGTGTCCGACACTCACACCCGAGTCCGAATAACATAAATCTATCCTACTAACCATTGTGGTTCAAATTTGGAAGCATAATTATACAAGGCATTCCAATGAATTGGTATAAACCCTAGGATTCCCACTCAACATACCTGACTAGATTCTAACAAAGACCTAGAACAATACCAGGATGTGATTTTTCTAAGCAAACCAAATCATAAAAACACTGGTCTAATTCTATACCCAACATCATAACTCTATACCGGCTTTTGGTCCAATATATATTTCAACAAAGTATGAAAAGCTAACCGGGAACTATACACGGCTCTGCTGCTCTTTGTTCTCCATTTCGTGCACGCGGTCTACTATGTGTTGGATCTTCTTTGACAGACTCTCATTGTGCTCCTCAATTTGCTCAAAAATCAACTCTAGATGTCTTTTATAGGTTGCAGCTCTCTTTTTCTCAATGGCCAGCTGCTGTGTTAATTCTCGGATTTTATTATGTTCATTCTGCAAAAAAAACAAGATAGATAAAGCAAGTTTCAGGACAGAGAATGAATGACATTATTGAAACTCATGACTTCAAGGTAAGAGCATTTAATGTTAACTTGTTGGCAGATGCTTAATCCAGAGCCTATTTAGTAAAAACAACAGCACACAATATGTTACTCGAACTCCGTTTTGAGTGTCGGACATGGGTATGTGTTCGATACGGGTATGTTCAAATTTTTCCAAGATGTCCATGTATTTGGAAGGTCTTTGGAGTATCATATCCACATACCCATGTCCGGATATGCGTCGGACACGAGTACTTCAAGAAAAATGAGAAGTCGGAGCAACATAGGCACACATGAGTGGTACAATAACAAAATTGCTGAGGCGAAAACAAAAGTTGCTGTATTTAACACAAGTTGAATGTGAACATGGCCATTGGTCCAATTAATACACGAAACAAAGCATTTATGTCAGCCAAGGCAATCCCGAATACTTGAGGTTGAGGTAAAAGGCTATGAGTGTAACACAAAAAGGAAGGCACAAGGCTAAACAAGGCCCTAAGCGTAGATTCAAAGAGATTTCGATCTCCATCATTAAGGGTTCAAAGTGGTGTGTTACCAGTAAAATGCTCAAGATCTATGTTACTCCGACTCTTCATTTTCTTTGAAGTACCCATGTCCGACGCATATTCAGACATGGGTATGGGGGTACGATCCTCCAAATATATGAAAAAAATTTTAAAAAAATTGAGCATACCCGTGTCGGATACATACCCGTATCCAAAACTCACTCCCAAGTCCGAGTAACATAGCTCAAGATTACATTAGAGCAATAACGGAAAAACAATAGAGAAAGGTCTCCACTATCTCACCTTAGGATGTATGCTGATAAAACCTTTCTAGAAAATGAGGTCCAAGGAACTTGTCAATCACAATAAACAAATTCCATGAGATATGACACATTAATACCGGCTTCCCTTGGTCAACAAAAGCCCTTCACCCAGCCATTATTCCTTCACAAAGGATTCATTCAGTGCACCTGCCACCCACTAAAGTCCTCTTTAAACATTCTCTCCTCAAAATCATCTCAATCTAACCCTATTCTACACAACTTTTCAGCCATATCACTAGCTATGTTGTTCCGACTCTTCATTTTTCTTGAAGTACTCGTGTCTGACGCATATCTGAACATAAGTATGGTAATACTATCCTCCAAAGACCCTCTAAATACATGAAAATCTTGAAAAAATGAACATACCCATGTCCGACACTCACACCTGAATCCGAGTAACATAGATCAGTCGAACCCCAAATAGAGTCAAGGCCATAAATCCCAAAGGAAATAAACCATTGAATATGTTAACGGGAACTAAAAAATTCAATCAATTTGATACTGTACACTCCTCGGTCCTCACGGAAACAAAACTACTGAACATCAAAAAGGAAAAAAAAAAAGTCATTTTGAGTAACTTGTCTTTTGAGTACATCCATTAGGTTTCTCATACCATGCACCAACTCCGTAAATAATGTCTTAGACCAGACTTTAACTCTCCTAAGAAATTGAAAAGCAATGAAAAACAAAATGAAAATATTCTAATAAATCAAATGAATTAACTTATTCTAAATCTCACATTGTGGCCAAGGGAATAGCTTGATGGTATCCCTACATTATCACAAAAATGAGATCCCAATTTCAAATCCTGTTTCAATCCCTCTCCCTCAACTCGACCATAAAAATTTAATACAGCAACCCAATTATTTTCATTGACGGATTTAAGTGGCTCCAGTTTCCAGATTTTTTAAATGCTACTCTCAACTGTCACAACCTACAATTTTCATTTGAAAGATACACATGAAACCAAGAACAATGTTGTCATACTGCCACTTCTCTTAAAGAAATAAGCCATCTATGTTGCTTCGACTCTTCATTTTTCTTTAAGTACCCGTATCCGACACCCATGTCAGACGCATATCTGGACATGGGTATGGGGATATGATCCTCCAAGAACCCTCCAAATACATGGAAATCTTGGAAAAAATTGAACATACCCGTGTCCGACACTCACACCCGAGTCCGAGTAACATAGTAAGCCATATTGAATATGATCATTTGAATTCATACCCAAAAAATCTCATGTAGAAAATGTCCATGGTCATGAAGACAGTTGGCGCAAATGGAGAAAAATATTATTTCATAGCATCACACCTTCATTCAGAAATAGAAAAATAAAAGAAGCACAAGAGGGATCAAAGCAGAAATTGAAATGATAATGAAATTTACTTATTTGCTACAATAAAAGTGCATGTACATGTGCAAATAGTACTCACTTCAGATTTTACATAAAGAGACCACCTACTAGAACTGGGCCAAATGCAAATTAAAAGTGTAATATCATCATGGTAAATAAGAATTACGACCACATACTGCTTCTTTAAAAAAAACGATTATTAGTTTTCTATAAAAGCTGAAAATGAGTTTTTAGAGGCTAAATGCTGAAGCTAAAAGAGCTGTGATAAGAAGTTCATCGACAAAATCAATGACATGAGAAAAGAAAAGATATTCTCAGTTATGTCAAATAATTTCAATATGACAACACTTTCCAAAAAGCTCTACTTCAAAAGCACTTGTTACTACAGCTCCAGTTAGGCCCAACAAGCTCCTATCAAATCCTAACATAAGCACAACAGCACACAAGAACAAAATATCTGTTGTTTGCTTGAAGGCAAGGGGAGGAGGAAGGCAGGCATACATTAATAAATTGCTACAAGTGTAAGTTTCAGAAATTTATTATTTTAATCTTACCTAACATGCTAGTATTTCGAATGCCATATATTCCCTTGGTAACATAATATCTCTCCCCCTTACCATTTTGTGATGCCACGAAATGAGTCAACTAACAAAAAGTCAAAGCCTACAGTATCCTTTACTATGGAAAAGGGACAAAGTTATCATCAAAGAGACCATTTTTGAAGTCTGCTACAAATGTAGAGTTCTTTGGCATCAATTATGTGTTTTAAGAACTTGTTCAAAAACGACACCATATATTGCGGGATGGAGATTAATAACAAGAAAGAACTTTGATGCCACCATTTAAAGCAGACCTACTTCCAAGCACTTTCACTTCATTAAGTTTCACTCTTGTATTGGCATTCTGGACTCTACCTCAATAGTTTAAAAACACATATTGTACCAAAGTTATATACATCATCATCCATTGGCTACCACAGCAATATATTCTGCACAGTTTGTAAAAGACCTAGGCCCCTATAAGCACATTGTTCTCATTCCAATAGAAAGTTACTTAATAGTAATTCTGACCTTTATATTATAAACCATAAAAGGCCAAATTAGAAGCAAATTTCATTTGACTTCTGCATTTTGTTTCCTGAATAATTTATCAATGCATCCATCATTTCTTACACTAAATATGACTTAACATCTGACCATAATTCATATTAAGAGAACATCAATGCTCTCCTGCTAAGCAGAAAAGATAACCAGCTATTTAAGATACTACTTTCACTGTTAACACATATCTTTGCCAAAGCATTATTATGTGAGAATACTTTTCAGATTATTTCTAATTTCAAAGAAAGATGAACAATGCTAACAGAAATAAGCATGGATGGTTATGATAGTAACCTACAGCGCACAAGCATGCATAAAGTATAACTTAAATAGAAAAGTGCAAAAGTATTTTAATATACTAGTCAAATGAATTTATGACAATAGAGTGAAAACTGACCGGGTATTGATCATAAATGCAATCCCTCCGACCTTTTCCAGGCGCCAGAGGATGAGTGTGCTCCTTCACAAATTTTGTGACAACCCATTTACCAGAACTTACTTTCCTCACCAAAATCATTGCCCTGCATCCAACCCTCGTCTCTGTCCTTTGCCTCACAATTTTTTCTCGCTTGTCAGGCATTCTAAAACCCTCTTTGTTACAAACAAGTGCCCTACCAATAGCAGATCCATCACGCCTTGAACGGGAAAGTTTGCTTACACGAATGATGAATCCCACCCTTGTGGCATATGCATTATAAAAAGCATGTGCAGCTGCCTCAGATTCAAACTCCTGACCCACATAAGGCTCATCAGCTGGAATACCCTCTGGGATATCATCCCTTCCTGGAGAAGTTCGATCCATTTTTTCATTCAGACCTAGTTGAAAAGTTCCTTCAACAGGATTTTCTCCTGTTTCATTTTCATTGTCCATGCTACTAGATTCCACTTGGGCCGAGTTTAGTACCATGCCACCATTAACATCACCATGAACCCCAAACTCCACTACAAGAACAAGCCTTTTGCTAATTATTGCTAGAAGATGAAAAGAAAAGCATGCAAAGAAACATGGTTAAACTTCATATTTCCTATTGAGGTTCAAAAGAGCTTGACACATTCAAATTAACAGTTACCACGTAGTGACATCTTACATCATATGTTATTTCTCAAGAAATATGCAACAAAACATTATAACTAGTTGGTTTTTCAAACTTTTTTTTTCTTTTTCCAGTTTCCGATCAACCATCTGGAGTATAACTATAGATTCGATCCAAGATGAAAATTAAGGAAAAGAAAACACAAACAAAATTTACTTAACAATTTGCTCTCAAATGGAACCTACAATGAGTCTGATTGCCAAGAAAGCTAAGGCAAAAAAGGAAGCATATTTCTTGTTTCTAATGCTTAAGTCTAAATTAGAAACTTCTTAAGAATGAAATATATACAAAGAAAAAGGAACATAAAACAAATACAAAGTTTATTTCTTGAGTCCTAGTTAGAGTCAACTCTGGAATAAGGTTGCTCTTTTTCTCTCTTTTTTTTTTATTTATAATTTTCCTTTATTTTCCCAGCCACCAAACAGATTCTGAACACAAAATTCCCTTGATATCATCAACTAATTCCACAACCTGAGGCCCTAATGGCTAATGCTATACTTTACTTGCTAATTACATTCTTACAAAAGGGGGAATTTAAAAATAAAAAAAAATTACCAGAACAAACAAAACGAAATAATACCTAATAAAAATTCAAATTTTAAACTTTCTCGCTTACACGTACATTTTCTCGGCAACCAAACAGAGAATAAATTAATAATTCAAACGAAAAAAAAGAAAGGCATGTTCAACCATTGGCACTTTTCATGGAACATTAATAAAAAGAAAAAAATTAAATATATATCTTAGAATTGACTAAAAATTAAAATAAAAATAAAAACTTACTCAAAATTAAGGCGTTAATGGAGATGAAATTGTGATTATCGATTAGGTATGGAAAAAGGGCGAGACTTTTGGGGGGTGAGAGATCAGCGTGGGAATTATAGGGACGCAAAAGAAAATGACGTGGCAAGAGTAGATTGGTCCAGTATAGAATAAAGTCAAACGTTTTTTATGGGCTAATTGAATATTGACACGTGTTTGATGAGTGGTCTTGGCCTCGCTTGATCAGCGCTTTGCGCTTGGTTGAGGCAAAAGCCTCGGCTTTGCCTCCAAACTCCGACCCGTTTTGTGACAATGGTTTTTGGCTGTTTGCCACGTCAGACTGAACCTTAAAAATCCTAGGAGACAACACGTGCTAATTATAATATATACTAGTTGTTTTGAAGGGTTATAATATATATTAGTTGGAAATGAAAAATCCATTTAATCTCTCTTAATTCAAAATCGATCCAATCGATACGATAAAAAAAATCAACCAGCCAAATCTGAAATGATTTGAATTTAAATTAATAAATTATTAAATTGAGTGATTAATTATTTTAAAATTTTAAGTTGATAAAAAGTTATTTAATTATTATATTTAACTTTCAACACGTCTTTCATATGCAAGTCGAATAAATGATTAATAAGTTTATACATGAACTCAAGTGTAGAAAAAATATGCAAACTGAAGAATGATTAGAATAACAATGCATAACTCCATGGATAATAAGACATTGGATGAAGAAATATTAAAGGAGAAAGTAATTGTCAAAATTAAAACTTAAAATCAATTGATAATAGATAGAGAGATTTAACTTGAATATAAAATCACAGACAATTTAAGATTTAATCGATGTGGGATAATAATACTTTAATAGGCCCTATCATATGTAGGTGGAGCCTATCACGTGACAAATTAGAAAGGAGTAACATGCACGAGTAATGTGCAGAAACAATATAACATAACTTGAGCTATGATACCATATCAAAAAAAAAAAAAAGAGGTTTTGCATTATCAATTGTGTCTGGATAATAAAAAGCAATAAAAAAGACAAGATCACAATAACACAAAAAATTCATGATTTGATCATAGTAGCGTACATTTATTTCTTAACTTAGCTATGTTAACCATTGTTTTAACTTACTTAAAAAAATAAAATAATTAATTTTTATTATTATTATTTTAACAAAAAAACTTCTATAATAGTAAATACTATAATTACAATTAATATTAAATTAAAAGTTCGATTAACAAATGTTTATAAATATTAATAATGATAATTAAAATATTATTTAATTGTTTTTTTTCAAAGACAAGGTTTTGAAAGAAAGGTCTCAATCTTTTTTTTTCTCCCTCCTTCTGTTTTTTTTTTGGTATCCCCCTTATAAGGATGGAAAGAATGTGATTTTAAGGGATTCTCTCTCATTTGATACTCATTGCAAGTGATTAGCAACAACGTGCTCTTAAACCTAGCAATAATGGACACGACACGAACACAATACGGAAAAATAATTAAAAACACGAAACGAACACGACACGACATGAAAAAATAACACGAACACGACACGAATACACGAATGTCTCAAAATATATTTAATACGAATTATTAACATATCAAAGTTTATATAAATATAAAATATCTTAAACACGATTATGATATGATAAAATACATGAATACGATACGAATACACAAAATACCAGATCTACATGCTCTGCCATCATTGAATAAGTAGTGTTGGTTCTGAAAAGTAAAAGTGAAGCATGGAAAGCTCCTATCATATTCCAAACCCAAAATTAATCCAAGTTTAATTCAATTAATTTATATAGTCATTAACATCCAACAGGTTTCAGATCTGAAATTCGAATTTAGTATTTATAACTTCTTTCCTTATTTCTAAACCAAAGAGAATTTAAGCATATATTGCATTTTCATCATTTACAAAAAAAATAAATATCAAGAACACCACAAGAAAAAACAAGCAAATTCAATTGGAACTAAATAGGACAATAGTATTAAGCAACAAATAAGTTTGCAAATATACTAGATTTGGCAATCCGTATATGCATATTGTGTCTCATTTTTTTTGTTACGTATAAACATTAACATAACAAAAATTATTAAATGTGTCAAAATCTTAAATATAAATAGATATGAAACGTGTCGTACCGTGTTTATTACATTATTTTTGTGTTTATTAAACTTGTCTTACCCATATCGTATTTTCATATCATGTCTAAATTATCGGATCTAAAATATACTATATGATGAGAAATTTTAGAAGTAAAGATCCAACTTATACAAGAGCTGACCAAAAATGCATGGAGTTCCAAAATTGAGGAGATATATTACAGCTGAAAAAGAAGTAAAAAAACCTTCAAAACTTCAAAAGCTAACAATTGAGATATATATAAACAATCCAATTCAAGCATTCAACTTAAAAATGCAGACCTTATTAAGATCATGATCTTCACGGTGTAAAATCTAAATGGTATGTTTTGAGGGAGAAACTAGGGAATAGGAAAGAGGGCTTTAAAGTAAGATAATTTAAAAACTTTGTTCAAATTTTGATATGGTTTGTTTATTAAAATTAAATTTAAATTTAAATAAAAATATTTTTTTATTAATAAAATAAAAATTTGGGTCGAGTCGGACGAGCTAAAGGTGTTCACGGATCGAGTTGAGTTGAGTTTGAGCTAGACCTAGATCCGATATTAACAAACATTTTATCTGTCCAGATTCGGTCTCATCTGAAATATGAGCAAAAAATTATGCCTTAAATCATTATCCCGACTTGCAGAAGTTTGTTCAAATTTATACATAAAGGGATCGATCTTTATGTAAAAAGGATTGATTCATCAAAAATCTATATTAGTAATAATAATACAGGTCGGCCATGAGCAAAAAATGTCATGTCCAAGGCTCAACCTGTTTTTTAAGCGAGCTTCATTTTTATTTAAGTTCGTTTTTCGAATTTAATATTTTTGTCCAAATCCTCTCAAATATCGGACGAACCTTCGAACTTAGCCCGATAGCTCGAACTTTTCAATACATCTTTAATCACCATTCATAAATATGATGTTTGAAAAGTAATGGACTGAATATTTACTCATGAAAATCATATTTATAAATGATGATTAAAATTATATTGTACAAAAATAAACTAAAAATAATAATAATGGAGAAAACCGAACCCATAAATTACACAACTAGATGTGAGTTAATTTCTTTATCTCATAATTTTTTTTTTTTAAATGTTAGTGCATGAATTGTTTTATAATTAATATCTGAATTATGTTTGGCTATGAGTAAATCTGTTCAAAGATCGGGTAATTCGTCTAATTCAATCCGAATTATTATTTATTAAATAAAATTTTTTATTTAAATTTAATTATAAAATATATATAAAATATTAATATAATTTTTTTTAATATTTTAATAATTATGAATTATAAAACGAATTTATAAACTAATTTGAACCCAATCCAAAATGAATTTGAACAAAAAAAATTTAGATCACGATCCGATCTAACTACAAGCTATTCTCTTTGACTTGTAATTGAACAACAATATACCATGACTTTTTGGATTTTTTTTTTTATTCTTATCTTGACAAAAACAACAAAAATGACCATGTGAATGATGAAGAGAAAGGGATAGACACCAAATCAGGGGGAAAAAAACTTTAGAATTAAAAAAGTAGGAATCTTATCCATTTAAAAATTAATATATATATATATATAAACAAACAAAACCTTTAAAAAATAGACAAGATTTCCATATTTTCTTTGCACTCTGCCATATTAACCCAATATATATATATATATATATATATATATATATATATATATATATATATATATATAAACAAACAAAACCTTTAAAAAATAGACAAGATTTCCATATTTTCTTTGCACTCTGCCATATTAACCCAGCATATCAAGCAAAGTGACAAGATTATAAAAATAATTTTGGCACAATAATGACCCAATATCAAGACTCACTAGTTGTTTAATACTATAAACATACACATCTATTAGGTGGATGAACATTTTTTTTTATGTAAAAATAAAATATTTTAGAAGATAAGAAGTTACTTATGGTAAATTTGATAAAATTAAATACGATACGATTAAATGATATGAATATAATATGAGAAAATAATTAAAACAGTAAGATGTAATATGAAAATACAAATATATTTATTTAAAACGAATTATTAATTTATCAAAATTTATATAAATATATAATATTTTAAACACGAGTATGACATAAAAAAATAATATGATCACAATAAAAATATACGAATTATCAAATTTGCTTGTGGATAATTTCTTAAAATAATGACTAGATTTTTTAGGAAAAATAGGTAAATATTTTTAAAAAAATTATATATAATATATAAAAATTAAAAGATATAAATATTTTTGATACATTAATAATTTATATTTTATATATTTTACTAGATTCGTATATTCATATTATATTTATATTATTTTTTATGTCATTTCATATTTTATATTTTATTTTAATATTTTTTTTCGTATCATAAAATTATATAAGGTATAATTAAACAAATGAAACAACAAGGGCAAAAGAGTAATATAGGAAAAAAAATCAAAGTTAAAAAGGAATCCTGGTTACAATTTCCTTCCCTCTCTTTGTATCGCCACCAAAGAAAAAGCTTCGCCACAAGCCTCTCATCGACAATGGCGGCTGCCACTGCGAACACCACTTTCCCTAAGCCTTCTCCTTTAACTTCCTCCTTCAAATCTTCAATACCCATTTCCAAATATACCCTTCCCTTCTCTACAACCCTTCGAAAGCTCACCCCTTCCCTTTCCTTCCACATTTCCAGCTCTCTTTCTCAGTCAAACTCCAACCCCAGATCCGCCGCCGCCGCCTCCGCCGCCACTGTCACCCCAGCTACTGCCCTTTCCGAAGTTTTTATTTCCCGTTATGCCCCTGATGAGCCCCGAAAAGGCGCTGATATCCTCGTGGAAGCCCTTGAACGTGAAGGGGTCAAGGACGTGTTTGCCTACCCAGGTGGAGCTTCCATGGAGATCCACCAGGCTTTAACCAGGTCGAAAACAATCCGAAACGTCCTTCCTCGACACGAACAAGGCGGTATCTTTGCTGCGGAGGGCTACGCGCGCTCCTCCGGCCTTCCCGGCGTTTGCATTGCAACTTCCGGCCCTGGGGCAACCAACTTGGTGAGTGGCTTTGCCGATGCGATGCTTGATAGTATCCCTCTCGTGGCGATTACAGGCCAAGTCCCTCGTAGAATGATCGGTACGGATGCTTTCCAAGAGACTCCCATTGTTGAGGTAACAAGGTCAATTACAAAGCATAATTATCTTGTTCTAGATGTGGATGATATTCCTAGGATTGTTAGCGAAGCTTTCTTTTTAGCTACCTCAGGCAGGCCAGGTCCCGTTTTGATTGATGTACCTAAGGATATACAACAGCAACTTGCTGTTCCTAAATGGAATCAGCCTATTAGATTGCCAGGGTATATGTCTAGATTGCCTAAGGCTCCCATTGAGGCTCTTTTGGAGCAGATTGTGAGGTTGGTTTCGGAGTCTAAGAAGCCGGTTTTGTATGTTGGTGGTGGTTGTTTGAACTCCAGTGAGGAATTGAAGAGGTTTGTTGATCTTACAGGGATACCTGTAGCAAGTACTTTGATGGGTCTCGGGACCTTTTCGTGTTCGGATGAATTGTCATTACAAATGCTTGGGATGCATGGAACTGTGTATGCTAATTATGCTGTGGATAATAGTGATTTGTTGCTTGCTTTTGGAGTACGGTTCGATGATCGGGTGACAGGAAAACTCGAGGCTTTTGCTAGCCGGGCTAAGATTGTGCATATCGATATTGATTCAGCTGAAATTGGGAAGAATAAGCAGCCTCATGTGTCGGTTTGTTCGGATGTGAAATTGGCATTGAAGGGGATAAACAGGATATTGGAGAGTAAAGGAGGTAAGCTTAAACTTGATTATTCAGCTTGGAGGCAGGAGTTAAATGAGCAGAAGCTGAAATATCCTTTGAATTACAAGACCTTTGGTGAAGCTATTCCACCTCAGTATGCAATTCAGGTTCTTGATGAATTAACCGGTGGGAACGCGATTATAAGTACCGGTGTTGGTCAGCATCAGATGTGGGCTGCTCAGTTTTACAAGTATAGGAAGCCTCGTCAATGGTTGACATCAGGCGGTTTGGGAGCTATGGGATTTGGATTGCCTGCTGCCATTGGAGCTGCTGTTGCAAATCCGGGTGCTGTTGTTGTAGACATCGATGGAGACGGAAGTTTTATCATGAACGTCCAAGAATTAGCGACTATCCGTGTGGAAAATCTTCCCATTAAGATATTATTGTTAAATAATCAGCATTTAGGCATGGTTGTTCAATGGGAGGATCGATTTTACAAGGCGAACAGAGCTCATACATACTTAGGTAACCCATCCAATGAGTCTGAAATATTTCCAAATATGTTGAAATTTGCAGAAGCTTGCGGAATACCGGCTGCCCGAGTGACGAAGAAGGAAGATCTCAGAGCAGCAATTCAGACAATGTTGGACACTTCTGGACCTTACTTGTTAGATGTAATTGTTCCTCATCAAGAACATGTTCTGCCTATGATCCCAAGTGGAGGGGCTTTTAAAGATGTGATCACAGAGGGTGATGGAAGAACACAATATTGATTTTAATGAGCTTCAATATTGTGTTTTTGGTAATGTATGTATGATCAGTTATGGAGGCCTTAAGCTTCCAGTTGTGGTAATTTTCTAGGCTATAAGTTTGTTTGTTATCTTTCATGAGAATTACATGGTGGAAACTTGCTTGCTTGTGCCTTTATAATTAGGTTTTCTCTCTTTTAAAAACTATCAAGTAGGTTTTTTGGTTGTCTTTTAGTCAAATAATGTAGTATGTAATGTATGAATCTTGTATGTCTGTCCAGCCTCTTTTTGTTAACTTGTTAATATCCATGAATACTATGAGCTTTAGGGATGTTAATGGATACTAAAAAATTGGATATCCGACATTATTTGATCCGTTTTTTATGAATTCGGATATTGTGAATTCGGATAATTTGTGGATTCGGATATTAGATTTACTATCCACAGTTGATTTGGATATGAATCATTGGATATTCATTATCTGAATCTGTTTTGGTATTTATGCGGATAGTATCGGATATCCGAATCCGTTATTTGAATTCGCTTTATTTATTGTTCTTATATTCTTTATTTATGGAAATCCATGGAACAAAGGTTATATTTAATTTTACTTCCGTATAAATAAAATAAAATTGAGAGAAACATAATGAAAAAAAGATTTTCATCTATCACACAGATTTTTTATTTTCTCTAAAGTATTCGTGTTTGACATATGTGTTTTACACATATTCAGACATATATATATAGAGGTATAATTTTTCAAATATATGAAAAAACTTAAAAAAAAAAAAAACATACTTGTATCGAACATATATATATATATATATATATATATATTCGATACTCACTTCGAATTCAAGTAACATAGATCTTCGTAATTAAAACTTTATTGGTACAATATTTAATTACTTATAAAGAAATATTGCATTAAAAAAATGGTTTGTTGTTCAAACTCAAATGAGGAAGCCATCGACGCAGAGCCATTGACCGACAAAGATTTTGTCACAGTTAATGTTAGGGTTTATGTCGTTAAAGAAATCTGCAGTCAGATTGAAGGCTTGAGAAATGCTAAAACAAGTGTCACTCTCCCTTGCACCAAACACCTTCACACAATCTGGGGTCGATGCTTTTTTTCCCTTTCCAAACCCAACTGCACAAAAACCAAACAATCACTATGTTAGATCTGATAATATTGGACACAATACGAAGAAAAAAAATTAAAATATAACACAAAGAAAAAAAATACGGATATGATACGAATACACGAACATATCAAAATTTATATAACATAAATTATTAACACATCAAAATTTATATAAATATAAAACACCTTAAACACGATTATGATACGAAAAGATATATGAACATGACACAGATACACAAATGTCAGGTCTACATAATGTTAAAAACGTTTATCTAAACACAAAGTTAGCTTAAATTAGAATCCGTGATTTAGTCCCGTTGATTCATACAGTCACCCTTAAGAGGTAGTATTCAGCAGGTTTGGGATTCTTATTTTAACATTCGCAACTCTTTTTCCTATTCTCAAACTACGTGTATATATAAAAAAAAAAAAAATAACCCAAATTTTTTTTTTTTTTAATACAGTCAAAGATATTTTCGGACTTTGCCTAAAGTTAATCTCTTTCTCGAACAATTTTATGTACACCTTCTTACATCGATTTAGTATATACAGGGTTTTATTCTTGAAACACTCCTCACAAAAATTGAACCCTGATTAATAAGGAATGGGATTCTCATCTTACAAACTAGACTATTCCGTGTGAATTTATACAAAATTATTTGATTTATCTTAAGAAAAAAAGCTAAGCAAACAGTGGCATGTTCTGTTGGTAGATTATTGGATTTTTAATTCTAAACCTGCTCACGAATCAAGCTATGGCTCGATTTTTTTTCTTACCCAGGCCCGGGTCACCATTCATAATAATAATAAAAAATTATTTTTTATTAATAGTTATATATTTTTATAATTAAATTTAAATAAAAAAATTATTTTTAATAGGTGAACAATAATTCTGATTAGGCCGGCCTGAATCACCAAAATTTTTGTTCAAATCCAGTTCAATACGAATTGAGCAGGCTACTCGGCCCTACTTAATTCTAATGGTCAAAATTAAATTTCTGGCAATCTCATATATATATATATATATATATATATATATATATAAAGAAAAAACATAGAATGTTGCATGAATTGAATCTAATTAATTAACATACTGCCAAAGAATCTGCTTTCTGCCATGTTGAAGATGAGAAGAAGAGAGAGCAATAGGGTTAAGTTAACCAACATTGCTGCTTTGCTGTTAGAGTTAGCCATTGCTTTATTTTTCCTCTTTTGACTCACAATTGGAACTCTGCTTATATTTGTGTAATTGGAAATGATTAATATTTTTAAGCACATAAATATTTATAGGGGAAACCCTTGAGCAACAAAACAAATTATTATAAGATTAAAAAGCTAAGGCCGTCCTCTTGTAGTTTGGGTTTCTGTTATTTTAATCGATTTTTGTGAAAAACATGGCGATCCATACAACTTGACATATAAGACAAATTATTGGAATGTTATCAAAGGCAGGCATAAGCATGATCTGTTGTTATGTTATTCGGATTTGAGAGTGAGTGTTGGATACGAATATGTTCGATTAGATATATTCATTTTTTTATAAAGTTTTTTATATTTGAAGGATCATACCTCATATACATGTTTAAATATGTATCGTATACAAGTATCGTACACAAAAACTTAAAAAAAAAAATCTGGGTAATATAGGAGAAGGATTTGTCAACAAAGAACACAGTCAAAGGGGCACTAGAATTGGTATTCCGAGACACGTTCCGATACTTAAGTCAAAAAAGATCTATAAAGAAAAGAGGGGAGCTAAGAGCAAGAAAGAAAATAACAAGAGATGTCCTACGACTTTTTGTCTTACTTTACACTTTTTATACTTGAGATCATGGAGAATCTCGGGTTGCTTGCCCGACTGCCAACTATGATAACTGCCTACCCTCATCTGTCTGGTGTAGCCAAATTAGTTACGGACAAGTGTCATTCCCTATGAAAGCTAGCTGATGGTCCTTGTACTGCAGGGCCTCTTGGGCCTGGTTAGATGCTGTGCCTTAAGCCTTATATAGTATTGGGTATAAAATTGCAGGTAAGCAAAAAAAAGAAATGCGAAGTAGAGATACAGAGAACCCGAGCTCGGACCAATTCGGGCCAGGATAAGGAAAATAAAAAAATCGAGCCGTGATCCGATTTGATTCATGGACATGTCTAGCTGAAAAAAAAGGTAATGAATAGTAAAAAATTAGATATCAAACATTATTCAATCTGAATTTTACGAATTCGAATAATTTTCAAATTTGAATATTAAATTTTTTATCCGTTGCGAATTCAGATAGTAATATTTAAATATTTAATATCCGAATCCGCTTTAATTTTGATTCGGATAGGGTCAAATATTTAAATCCGTTATCTGAATTAACTTTACTTATACGAATAATAGATTCAAATATCCTTTTACATATTTAATTTTATATTTTTATAATTAAAAAATTAATTTAATGAATTCGAATATTTAACGGATTCAAATATCTGATGGATATTGCTATCTATATCAGATGCGGATTCAAATAATAATAAACGAATAATAAATGAATTCAAATATTATATAAATTAAACGAATTCGAATTCTCATATTTCAGAAATTAAAAATATCTGATCCGCCGTCATTCCTAGCCGAAATGCCTCTATTGAAAGTGTTAAGGAATAAGATGGAAATTTGAAACTTGTTCGCATAATAATGGTTTAAGAGAATTTATATAATTCAGGAGGATCACATAACCAATAACTGATTAAATGGTCATAACATAATCTCATATCACTCAGCAATTTATATCACTGTTTCTCACATCCAAACTCACAAACCACTGCAACTATTTTCATCCACCAGAACTCTAGATTTAACTGAATCTAGAAAATAAAATTTAGAGAAATAAATCTTTTTTCCTCATCAAGTTATTCAATAAGTATATAAATTGTCGATGAATTTGAATTTTCAACATCATAAACAAAAACTTTTCACCATTTCCCAAAAGAATGGTAGAACAATCTAGAAACTGTTTAAAGTTTATAGTATCTGGAAAAGAACAATAATGATGCATAAATGAGCAATGATGATCAGTAACTTGCAACCCAAGTTGGGCAACGAAGAAATTCATGTAACATCTTTGTAAGTTTAAAAGCAGACCTGGGAACTTGTATTATCAGAGCAGAGGAAAGCTATGTTGTTCCGGCTTTTCATTTTTCTTGAAGTACCCGTATCCGACACCCATGTCCGACGCATACTCGGACATGGGAATAGGGATATGATCCTCTAAGGACCTTCCAAATACATGAAAAAACTTAGAAAAATTTGAACATACTTGTATCGGATACATACTTGTATCCGACACTCACACCTGAGTCCGAGTAACATAGAAGGAAAGCAATGGATCTGAAACATCTAATGATTAAGAGTATTCCAGTTGTTCCAACTTCCAAATTACTTTCTAGCCCAACAAAGCAAAATCACAAAGTATTGTCAAGGGATGACTCAATAACTCATGCCTGCATTGTACATATAATGGCGAAGTCTTCACAAAGGAACTAGACAATTTCAATGCCTTCAACTGCAACTGTACTCATCTGCAAGGTTCTACCATTTCCAATAAACCGCACAGAAGGCAATGACGGTTCTGTAACAGATTCAATCTCGAGAAAATCGAAATCATATGCACCAGAACGCTTCAAACTGAATACAAAAACAACTGCAATCCATCCCAGCATGGAAACTGCCCAATAATTAGTCATCCCATGAATCAAACCCCAAGCTATAGCATATCCCACAATAATTCCAGCTAAATGTCCAAGAAAACTTGCTTGTGGAACAATGATTGAAGTAAAAATCAATGACTCAAAAGGTGCAAAACTAATAGGAAGTGAAAGGAATCCAAAAAGATCTAACTTTGATGAAGGTTGCTTCACAGACAAAATCGTCATCCATCCGAAAACAACACAAGAATATCCAACAGCAGTCACTCGCCGGAAATACTCAATCTTAAACCGATGAATTAAGAAATGGTACATTCCCAACACAAGTAAACCCGAAAACACAACCAAAACAAGTGTATATTGAAGATAATATGCCACTCCAAGACCTAAATGCCCTAATTGTTCTACAACACCAAGACTCCAAAGGGCACTCATATTGAAAACAAGATGAAGAACACTTATATGTGAAAAAGCTGAAGTAATTATCCTCCAATGGTGCCCTTCAATTGCAGTTTCATAACTTAAACCTACATGCTGATAACCAATGTTTTTCTTCTGTATGTAAAACCATATTGCACTACATATTCCTATTATACAACTTGTTGCTGGTTTTTCCAATATCTCATAAAATAATGGCCTCCCCATCTATATTCAAAATATAAATCTCCCTTCAACTTTCTCTTTTTTACTTGATTCAATCTAAGGAGCAAAACCCAACATTACAATCCAGATAAAGATCATTTCTTTGTAGTTCAAAACATGACAGCAATAATTTTTGATAATATTTTCAGCCAACCCAAATCTTGCACTGAATAAAAAAAACCCAGATCCAAAAAACCCTTTACTTTTCAAATATTCATTTCAATACAGAAAAAAGAACAGCAATATGAGAACTGGGTTTTTTCAAAGTCGATCAATTAACTACTTCTAGCAGGGGAAATTGAGATATTTTAAAGAGAAATTTTAGGAGTTTAAACAGGGAAAAAAGAGGGAGATAGAGGATCTTACTTTCTCAACTTTGGTTGTAAATCGATTCACGATTCATGGTTGCCTCTCTAGATTTTGTCTCTGTTTTTTTTTTTTTACTTAACCGACAGGACAGAAGAGATCATTAAACTATGTCTCACGGACTCTCAGTCTCACTCTCTCTGGATTTGAGTAATCAATATTACCAAAGTACCCTTGTTTCTTATTCTTCTTCTTAATAATTTGGATTTACGAGAAAATTTTATACTTTTAATGCTAATTCTAGATATGATATTTTTGTGTATTAATATTGTATTAATATTATTTTATGTTATAATCATATTTAAAATATAAATTATTGAAATTTTTTAATTTCACCAGTGCAGTTAAAAAACGATCACATATTTTTATGAGATATTTAAAAAAAATAAAAAAAATAAATGAAATATATGACAGTTTTTTAATCTCGTTTGTAGAGTTAAAAAATTTCACTTTCGATGTACAGGATAATAATCTTAAAAATATTATATATTTTTATCTATTTTAACATGTTAATAATTTGTATTATATAAATTTTAACATATTCATATATTTGTGTCGTGGTTTTTTTTATTTTTTTTTATCGAATCATGTTTTGTGTTGTGCATTAAAATTAAACCTAAATAATAATAATAATAAATCAACCAAACCATTCACGAAAATAAAAAAACAAAGAACAAGGAAGCACCAGATTTTTACGTGGAAAATCCATTCAAGAGAAGGGAAAAAAACCACAAGCGATCCACTATTTAGATAAATGAGTACAAAGTTTATGCCTCAAGTTTTGCATAAACTTAAAGACTGGTCATAATCAAATCCATTTTTGGATGATTTTACTATAAAAATCTCAATCTTCTATCTTCTTGAGTTGCAAGGGATTTAAATTACAATTACGGATACAATTTCAGTCGCACGATAAATTAAAATAAATATCTATAAAAAAAATCGAAATTACAAAATAACGATTGCAACTGCTATTTAAATATTTTGCATGCATGGTTTGTCTGTTCTGGAAACCAATCTTCAAGACTTTTTAACTTCTTTCATATTAATGGTGCTTGGCAACCTTCAACAGTTGTTTGAATCTGTCGGAAGTGCAGGCGATCGTAATGGGGCCATCAATCTTGGTGTCAAGTTCGTCATCTTGCGATTGGATGAGCAGTTCTTGAAACGCTGGAGACGACAGATATTTGATAGGAACTTCATATCTCTTTGCCTCTTTGCCCACATACATTGCTACGTAACCTCTTCGAGCTTGAACGGCTTCGGCGTCGGCATCCTCCTCAGCCTCCGCCTCCGCCAGCCGATTGTAAGAATTCTTGGGGTTACGAAGCCCGAGCTTTTTGAGTAGAGAACCGATTTTGGATGCTGAAAACATTATTGCAGAGTGAGAGTCTGAAATCTAAATGAAACTTTTTTTCTTGTTTTTTCAAGGCTTTAGTGCAAGTTTTATGGAATTTAGAACAATTTTCGTAAGAGAAAGAGGGAGAGGAGCTGGTTAATTTATATATATAGGGAGGATTATGAACATTGCCAATCCAATCCTTTCCTAGTTTGGAGTTGATTTTTACTATCAAAGTGGACTTCAACTATGAAACCTCCAGGGGACACCCGTCAGTAGTTTATTGGTTGTTTCGACTTCTTCTTGACATGAAAACTCTCCCCTGGAAGAAGGATCTCTCCTGGTGTAACAGTTTCATAATTTTTTGTAAAATTTATATTTGTTTAATTTTCATAATTTTTTTTTTTATAATTTATATTTGTTTAATCAAATTCTCTATTAGTGTAAATCGTGCACATCAAATTTTGAATAAATTAAAAATATCTAAGTATTTATTATATATATATATAGGAAAGATTTTTTTATATTAGTGAAAAACTAAATTAATTTTACATATTTTTATATTTTTTTAATTTTATGACTTATATTTATTTACTCCGACCGTTATATTTAATGTTTTATTCATGTAAATCATGTACGTCAAATTTTAAGTAAATTAAAAATGCCTAACCATTTATTTAATGTAAAAAAAATTCAACTGCTAAATATATATAGAAAAACAACATTCTCGTCAACATAATATAAAATCAGATCAATTCGAAACTTCACGTAAACGACGAGTGTGATTATATTGCTAAATCCAACAGTCGATTTGTTAAAATATGAATTATGTACGAAGTTATGAAAGTAAGTTGATCCCTCCTCTTTTATATATATATATATATATATATATATATATATATATATATATATATATATATATATATATATATAAAAGTGCATTTACATAAGAAAGTGTGGCATGTTTCTATTAGGTCTTGGACTTAAATCTCAGGCTTAATTTGATAAAAAACTGAGGGATTTTGTCCATCCCCCAAGGCCATGGCCATGTATGCTTATTGGTTACTTGCAATGTCAGCATTTTCACTCACAAAAACTATGACTAATAAACATTACTTACATCCACAAGCATCATCATTTCACAACTGATTCTGATAAATTTCCCAGAAATGGAAAAAGATTTTCCATTTGCTTAGATGCATATCTGATTTCAGTACATTGTAATTGTAGTAACATTTTTTGCACAAACAAAAAATATATATACTTTTTCACACAAGTTTGTCAAAATGTCCTCTAAAATGTAAGAAGAAAATCTGGGAAAGGTAACATACCATATGATATGATGTATAAATTTAAAATCCTATGTTGCTCCGACTCTTCATTTCTTTTTGAAGTACCCGTGTCCGACGCATATCCGAACATTGGTATAGGAATATGAACTTTCAAGGATCCTCCAAATATATGGAAAAACTTGAAAAAATTTGAACATACCCGTGTCAGACACATACCCATATCCGACAGTCACATCCGAGTTCGAGTAATGTAGGTAAAAACTAATGGACACAAGCAGAAAACAAACCTGTGAATACAAAATTCAAAGAACTAAAACGTCGTCGAGGGCATGCAACTACTGCCGGCGGCGAAATCTGCCCCAATTATTTAAGGTGACAAGAAGAACCTAAAGACCAGAGAAGATAACAAATTGTCAATTCATCACAAAAGGGAAAAAAAGCATATACAAAAAATAATCCAGTTACATTGATAAACATGCTCACCTAAACATTTGGAGTAGATCTAGCAGTACTTGTGAAGCTTTTTGACACATGGCAAGTGCTATTGCTTTCGTCTATTACTAATTTACACGAAGCTTAATGGACAATTGGTCATGATTTCAGAGATGCAGGTGCAGTTTCACTCAAAGACAAACCGAACCTAATCGAAGCATAAGAGGATATACGGGACTGAATTCCTTGTCTCCTCTAACCCTATCCTTTGCAGCATAATCATCCAGAGTTGCCTTGATTCCTTTCCAGATCTGATCTTCCCCTTGAAAATCCAGCCACAATGAATATTGCAAGTGTGTAAGCTTATTCCTCTGGAGTGGTGGTTGCAATTCTTCCGGGCCTCGGGAATAAAGATGGTGCAGTATGACACTTGGAAGTAAATCTTGAAGAAGAGGAGATGCTCCTAGTTGAGATGTTTCCAAGAAGATAAGTGGTCGGAATGCTCGAAGAGCTCGGTATGGTGCACCAAGTTGTTCTACAGGGAACAAATTTTGGCCCACAGCTAATTCCAGCTCAGCCATGTCTCTGGCCATTCTCAGCTTGCCTGATTCCGAAAGGGGTCTAACAAGAGAAGCATGCCTGATAAACAGTATCAAAACCCGGGAAGCCATACTCCTAACAAGCCTCATGCATATGGTTTCTGTTCCTGAAGTTGTAGGATTAGCTGAAGATGGCAACAGCCTAGATAGGAACTCACTACGAAAGTGAAGAATGCACTTCTGCAACTCCTCCATGTAAGGAGAAGCATTGTTGTCCATAGCAGCATCCATGCCAAGTGCAGAAAAGTTCTGGTCATGGATTTGCAAGATGCAAGACTCGAGGCGATCAATCATTGCTTGGAACAAGGATGTTACAGAATCACAAGCAACACCATATATTGCACCAAGTGAAGGTGACAATACATCTGCAGCAATAGTTGGAAGCCCCGTGATCATGGAAGTTATGCGTGTATGAATTTCTTGTAGATGCTGACATAATGCAAAATTCTTGACCTGAGCCGGAGTAGCAGGACCAGATACTTGGCGTGCTTCAGGACCAGTCGATATCTACCAGTATAACAAAGTTAACACACTTGTCATGATCAGGCACATGCACATATATGCTACAAGTATGCGAAAGTTATGTACTATATGACACAGACACACAGTTGTACTATTTGATATACTCCTAGGTTGCGTCTGGAAATTTGGATTTAAAAAATAGTATAAATTGTGTAATAAAACACATGTAAATGTAACATTGATGACTATTTTTCAAATTCATGGATTTGTTAGATGCATATTTAGTGGTGAATTTGAAATACCTATAGCTATTTGTGAATTTGAAATTCATGTTTTTATACCTTTCAAATATATAATCATATTAAATCTTAACTAATTTATACATAATGTATGCATTTCATTCTCACAATTTATATAGCAAATGAAATCCAAATTTTCAAATTCATGTTTCCAAACTTAGCACTATAAGATTTGGCAAGAGTTTCCAGGGTTTTGAGAAAAGGAATCCTTCACAAACTGAACAATGAGATTAAACCTATCATTAACAACCAGACCAAGTGCATGATTAGATCAAATGCAGGGGTAGTAAATGCTCAAGGCTTATTATGCATTTAGGTCACTTGGAGCCTAGGACATATGGCTAAACAAATTAAACCACAAAACAATGCATTATATTTGCAAGACACAAAAAACATGACATACACTAGAAAAGCTAAAAAAAAATGGACACAGTAATTGTTTAACCAGTTAGATTCAATAGATAGTCATTGTATATGCTACACATATGTCTCAAAGTTTATAATTTAGGAATAATAATATCGAATAACATTGTAATTTTAATGAAATGCACTTATACAATGATACAAAATTCAAACATCACATTTGGTTATGTTGTGAATTGCAAAATGATATTCTACAAAACATGCAATATGATCACACTATGACCTAATTTCCCAAATATACCAAAAACTTACAATGACACAGCTAACTACTAACAACAAGTTCTTAGTCATTAACCCATATACGCAAACATAGCAGATTTAGGAAAGCCCAATGAGGCGGTAACTTCCTTCATCCTCCCCTAACTCTGATCCCAAATCAGGGATAGAAATTGATGTCTAATCCACCCATGTTTCCAGCAGCCACAGGGATCCATTTTTGTTTCAGAAATTTATTGTAGTTTTCTTCCATAGAGAAAACATGTATAACAAATTCTATCAAACAGAACAATTTTCATTCAGTGAAAAAAAAAAAAGGGCAATTTCAACCAAAATTTTCAAGCCACAAGAGGTAAAACTCAGTCAGGAATTTCGAGAAAATTTAAGGAACAAAACTCAAAGTTTTGGCTACGAAAAGCCCTGATTTTTATCTGAACAATAACCGAACACCAAAACAAAAGCTACAAATTTGAGTAAAAAAATTACCCACTAATTGTAGCAAAACTGTAGCAAGACAGGAAAGGTTTGATAATCCTTCCTTGCTATTCTTCATATTTAAAACCATAATAAGCAAAGAATTACTTATTATGTATTGTACACAAGATTGAAACATTGACTGGATTTGAAACTTGAAAATTTGATTTTTTAAGATAACATTTTTCCCAAGAAACTAATCAATAACCCACAATAGCAAAGAAAGATTGAAATCGTGGAGAAATCAGAGTGAAACTTAGAGTTGCAATGAAAGAAAGTAGAGTTGAGAGAGGAAAAGGGGAGTATCACTGCAGAGTGCAGAAAAAAGAAAGAGATAAAGCTGGGCTAGAGAAGGAAAAAAATACATGTAGTGGCATTTTTTTTGTATTAATAGAAGAACATTTTTATGTACATATAAGATTTTGGTGAAAAGATGGGGTGGAGTGGAGCAGGAGTACTCTCTACATTCCATCTCCATCCATAACTGGTAACTAAGCTCATTCCCAACCTCGCCTCCACCTCAAGAATGCATCCTAGTCCCAGACCTGATCAGGGCAGGAGAATGGGGGTCCCCATGGAATACGGAGAGAATTGTCAAGCCTAAATGCAATCCAAAGAGGCAAAAACATAATCAAGATCAATAAAAATGATACTATCATCCTTGTTACACTAACTTGTACCTTGCTTCGTACTAAAGGGAGATTTGCCCTAAGGTCCAACTTCTACTTTTTGATATCAGGCATAGCTTTGAAAAGATGTAGGGAGTCTCATTATGTTTCCGTATCTATTTTGCTCCCTGCCTTTCTCTCTTCTCTTCTCTCTATTCTCCTATTTCCCCTCTATCCCCTCTCGTTCTTGAATACTCTGTATTCTCTCTTAAAATGCTTTTATTTTTTTCCACATTTTACCTTAATCAAACCCAATGAAAGTCGAGCATTATAAATCATAATATGTTAACAAATTTCCCAATATCTCCCTTTACTTTTATGTTCTTTCTTTATTTTTTCAATTTCTGCTTAATGGTTATGGACAATTGAGAAATATTTGCCAATGATTGCATGTGTTGTGTTGAAGTGGGTTGATTTAGATTAAATTAACGTCAGTTACAAATCTAGATAAATAGCTTTTACTACACAAATTATGAAACAATATTTATGAATATCTTATAAATTTCAAAAGATTTAAATTTAATGAAGATTATTTTGATTTTGGTAATAAGACATAGATTTTTTGAGTAGTTCTCTGTTGAATAGGAATTCGAATGTTTATTTTGCATACAAAAGCTCTTCCACATCCCCACCTCTCTTCCCAGGGCACACTTATAGACAGCAAGGTTCAATTTGCTGTTTGTATTACTTCAAAGCATCCACCAAATAGTTAAGACTATCCTGATTTTCACCTTCGTTGAGGCAATAATTACAGACTAACAAGATACTAATCTTACTTCAATAACACAAGTAATGAGATAAATTTTACTACAAATTAATATCAGATGATACTCATAAGCCACATTGAATATGTTCGGTTATACTACTGAACAATATCTAAAATAACTGATATTCTATTCAGTAAGAAGAAAAAATAGATTTGTGCACAGGGATACCTGATATTCAGCTCGTTCTGCAATCAGAAGCAAAACCTTGTTGATTTCGTGCAGCACAAGAGTAGTCAATCGAGCATCCATCTGAACAGCTTCGATCTCTTCCTGAATGCGTGAAAGAATTCTAGAGATATGTTCTTTGGAGGGAACACTACCACGGCTGGAGACTGGAAAAACAGAATTCACAAGATCTGACAGGCGGCTTAAGCAGCTAGCTAAGAAAGCCATCTGGAATGTTTCAACAGCAGCAACCATTTGATATTTTCCCTCTGAAGTGATTGCTGGTAAGACCCCCTTGACATCAGTGTCACGTGAAATTCTTTCAAGAAGGTTTTCCATCATAGAGAAGAGCTTTGGATACCCATTTGTGAATATCTCTTTGACAAAACTTGATGCAGTAAAAGCAGACTTCATTTGGGTAGCAAAAGCCTTAACAAGAGCTTCCCAAACTCGATCTGTTAGCATGATATCACCCTCCTGCAGCAAGCAGCCAAGCAGGGAAACAGTAGTTTCAATTCATGATAGGCCAATTCTGAATAAAATTACTGTGTATTCGTATCGTAATCATGTTTAAGGTGTTATATATTTATATAAAATTTGACACCTTATTAATTCTTGTTATATAGATTTTGACATGTTCGTGTATTCATACCATGTTTGTGAAATTTTTTGTGTCATATTGTGTTTTAGTTTTTTTTCTCATCATCTGTTGTCCAAAATTGTCAGTACTAAAACACAAAGAAAAAAAAGACAAATAGAAAGAAATGGCGTTACCTTAATGACTTCATCAAGCAGCAAGACATGCGTAAAAAGGTCTCTTTTCTTCGACAAAACCCTCTGCAAGTGCCAAATCGCAACAATAATAGAATGCAATTGATCCATACAACTCCCCAGCCTCCGGCACAACGCCTCCCTTGCCTTCCCACTTCCCCCAATCTGCGGCGTTCAACTGCCTCTAATACCTCCAGGACCAAATCCCCCACCTCCACCACCGCCGGCTGAAATCATCTTCATATCCAACGCCATGATCACACTCTTCACGCCCATTGCCTTATTCACCAATTGCTCCGCCGTCCCTCTCAACTCCCCAATATTGTAAAACACTTGCAACCCAGTTCCCACTTCAGACTGATTCAAACCTTCCATTCCCCTTTCCAAAACTTTCATAGCTTCACTCCTTAACCTACTCCCTATCTCTCTGACCGCATTAAGTTCCTCATCAACCATATCAATGCCGCCTAGATCGTATTCCTCACACAAGGTCAAGATATCATTATGCAATTGAGCAGCCTTAGCAAGATCCAACTTATCAGGTCTGCTTCAGAAGAAGCCATAAGTTCCCGTAGCTTTTTCGACAGGCGGATGGCACGTATGGAGTGGGAGAGAAGCTCGGAAGTCCGATGTAGATTCGAGAGCTGGACAGTTTTTGAGAGAATTGAATTATGGGGTTCGGAGAGCTCAGATCGGACACGATGAACGGAAGACTGAAGAGAAGAAATAGAGGATCTGAGAGTGGAGAGGAAAAGCTCAGCGTTGTTATGAGAAGATAATTGAGTGAGGAGAAGAGGGTGGTTGGAAAGAACGTGGGAACGGAGTTCGGAATCGAGTTGACGGATGGCTTGGAGGAGGCGTTCGGCAGTGGAAGCAGGAGATCCGCAGGAAAGGGCGGCGGAGGAAAAGGTGGTGGAAGAAAAAGAAGGGGAGAGGAAAGGGGAAAGGATTGGGTCTTTGGCAAATGAGTCAAGGAGAGAATATGGTGGCGGAGGAGATGCGGCGGTGGAAGAAGAAGTTGGGTTTTTGAAAGTGGAGAGACGGTGGAGAGGGGAGGTGGGGGATCTTTGGAGTGCAACTGGAGAAGCCATTTTTGGGTTTTGGACCTCAGAAATCAAGAATGGATATTGAAATGAAGCACAATTTCTTTAGATCAATAAAAAGTGAAAAATGAATTAAAAGAAACTAAAAGTATGTTGAGATTGAAGGGAAACGCAGAATCAAAGTGTAAAATGGAGCAAATACTTTGCTGTAGCAGAAGAATGGCGGGCGAAACGGTAACATTTTTATTAGTTCGTCGCAGTTGGGGAACCAGAAACTATAGGTCTATAGCCATGAACGCACGGATTGGGGAGGAAACAAGGCAGAAAAAAATGCACCGTTTCTTTCTTAAATATGGATATATTCGAATAATAAAAAATTATTATTTGAGTTTAATTCGATTTAAAATTTCATTTTATTATTTAAAATATACTAAATATTTTAATTATATTTAAATAAAAAATATTTATATTATTTAAATAATAATTCAAATCAATTCAAATTATTGGCATGTTTGCTTTAAATGATGATCTAACATAAAATTATCTATCTAATCCACGTATCTTTATTTCATTCATCAATATTCATATCACTTATAGTTAATAATATTATAAAATATATATATATATTAATTAACAGAATTGTAATTATAATAGGTAGAGATGTAAGACATATGTACTCGCAAGTTACTTCGAAATAAACTCAAATTCGACTTGATCATTGTTGAGTCCAACTCGAGCTCGAGCTATTAAGTGAGTCGAATTCAAGTATTCTAATATTTAACTTGAGTTCGAGCACAAATAATCAAATTTGAAATCGATCATGAAAATCAATCTCATTTTTTACTAGGTAAACGAGTCTAATCAATCGAGTTTGAGCAGTTCGATTTTTATCTCGAATCGAGCTCGAGTTTTAAAAATGAAACTCGAGCCAAACTTCGAATCTCAAATTTTAAGTCGGATTCAGACTTCTTACAACTTGAACTCAATTTGATTCTGCTCGATTACACCCCTAATAACACGAGATTACACCCCTAATAATACGAGAGCTACATTAAATTCTTTTAAAATTTCAAATACCAAGCTAAACAAATTACTATAATTTAGTGCCAAATAGAGTATTAACCCTTCATTTGTTTCTCGTTTTCTTATGTTTTTTTTTTCCCTCTTAATAATAAAATTTCTCACTCCCCAAAACCAAAGGACAAAGCCGGTCCTAAACGGTGCGTTTCTTTAAGGTATAATCCAAATAGTTTGATGTGAGCGTTATATACCGTAATACCTGTAGATAACGAGAAAACCAGCCCCAAAACTCGAAGTCGAACTCAAAACTCAACACATAAACAAAAATACAGCAATTAGCGAATGGGCACTCTCCTAAAGTGCTGCAAACCTCTTTTCTCCCTCCGATTTTCTTCGCTCCCCAACTCGGTCCTCACACGCCAACTCAGAACTCACCATTTCAGCAACCCAAAACGGAGAAATTTAATACGTCGTTGTTTCAGCTCGTTGAGCCCTTCACAGCCGTTAATCAATGGCAAAACTTTTGACAAAACGGACGGCAACCGGCAGCCTGCGAGTCCATCATCATCAGAGCTGTGGCTGCACAACACAATGAGTAAAAAGAAGGAAGTGTTTAAGCCCAAAGTTGAAGGCAAAGTTGGGATGTACTTTGCGGTGTCACCGTATACGATCTTAGCCACATTGGACATGCTCGTGTCTATGTTACTTTTGATGTTCTTTACAGGTCTTTCCTTCTCTGTCTTGCAAATTGATTTCTTATTTAAAAAAAAAAATTATAATATGATTGCCGTTGGGTTCTAATTGGGGATTTCATGGGTTGAAATTGTGGAATTAGGCAGATATCTTAAGCATCTGGGTTATGAAGTTCGTTATGTTCGGAATTTCACTGATGATGGGTGATGGGTGTTCTTGAAATGTTCAAAAGTACGGGAATGATGTAAATATCAAGTAGTACATCCCGTTCTAGAATTCTTTTTATAAACTTGTTTATTATAGTACTGTATCAAACACCATCCATAATTTTGTTTATTGTTTCGTGCCCTTTATATAAGTTATATGCTAATCATTAAGAGAGAAGAAAGTTTGCTAGGGAAGAGAAGAAAAAAGTCATGTATGTTATATTTTTGGAATGTGGATCTTGCACTTGTTATTGTTAAAATTTACAGGGTAACCGGCTCACAGCATTTTGGGATTATTTTTTGCAGCCTTAATGAAACAGTTATTTAGGCTATAAATTAAAACCTTTGTTTGTAACTGAAGTCCTACAATTAGCCTATTTAACTAAGGCTTCTAATCTCAAGATAGGAGTTTCTGCTTGTTTTAACTTAAAATTCTTTTTGTTTGAATTTTGCTGTAGCTGATTTTCTTTTTTAATGTACAATGTGCTACCTTGAACTGATTGTTGATAATGGGTATGCCTACAGAGTTGAAGGTGATATTTTCTTCTCGGTGGAAAAGTTTCCAGATTATGGCCAATTATCTGGGCGGAAATTAGAAGACAATCGAGCTGGGGAGCGTGTTGCTGTGGACACAAGGAAGAGAAATCCAGCCGATTTTGCATTATGGAAGGTAAGCTTTATAAGATATGACATACCTGTGTCATGCATGCATAATATACTATCATCACAAGTAGAAAATATGTTCTGAGTATCACTAATGCACCTGACTCTTAGTAGACTAAGATTGTAGTTTCAGTTTATTATTTGCAAGCAACCAAGCATGTATGAATTGTGAACTTTGGGCGATTGTGCCTCAGCTCAAGTTGTTAAAGACTGGGATGGATCAAAGCAGCCCATGTTTTCCTAAATGATACTTTAAAAAAAAGTTTCATACCATTATAATACTAAATAAGTAAATATTACATCAATATGCATTTTATTCTTGTTTCTCTTTTAAGTTTCAATTTTGCAAAATGAATATATCCCCGAAACATCCTTAAAGCTCATTTATTAAAAGAAATTTTGGTAGTACATGTTTAAGAATCATAATCAACTTCTGATTCAATTTAGCCTAGATATTATTGTTTATCTTGAATTTATGTCAGCTTTACCAATTATATATTTTAGATACAGGTGCATCAAATTCTTTTCTTTTTTTTTTTTGTTGATAAAAAATAGGAACCTATATGTTCTACTTATACTTGCAACCAAGTTGGCTTTGTTATAGTTTTTCAACGTGACATAGTATTGTTTCCTTTTGTATATTTTGAATATTTTTGCAGTCCACAAAAGAAGGGGAGCCTTTTTGGGAGAGTCCATGGGGGCCTGGAAGACCTGGATGGCATATTGAGTGCAGTGCCATGAGTGCTGCTTATTTGGGTCACTCTTTTGATATACATGGTGGAGGGATGGACCTTGTTTTTCCTCACCACGAAAATGAAATTGCTCAAAGTTGTGCTGCATGTAAACAGAGTAATATAAGCTACTGGATACACAATGGCTTTGTCACTATTGACTCTGAGAAAATGTCCAAATCCCTAGGAAACTTCTTCACGATTAGGCAGGTAGGGTTTGCTGTGATCTTCTTTGACACATTTTATTTTACTTTGAATAATCAATAACTTTGCTGGGATTCTTTAGTTGCTAACCTTTTTAGTTTTGACTGTTTCTCAGGTTATAGATCTTTATCATCCACTGGCTTTGAGACTTTTCTTAATGGGGTCCCACTATCGATCTCCAATCAATTACTCTGATGTGCTACTTGAAAGTGCTTCAGAATGAGTTTTCTACATCTATCAGGTGGCAAAGTCTCTCCCTCACTCTGTGTGTTGTGTGTGTGCACTCAGGTGCACAAAGATATAGGGTGTACAAATTGTTTGACCAATAGACCATGTCAATTACATTCCTTTCCACTGTGGTTGTATTGCTGTCCAGATTAATCTGCCACAGTTATAGGGCTTAGCGATACTTTGTCTTTGGGTTTCTGATATAGGTTTTCCTGTTGAAGGTACATAAATTTCAGAGTTGATACAGGCAGCAACTTAAAACTGATGTTGAATGATTTGCAACAATAGGCATTATGTAAAAATAAAACTGGGCAATAGTTTAGCTTCTTTGATATAATATGTTCTTTGATTTCATTGTGATGAAAACATATTTCCTCTTATGTCATTTGTTATGTGATTCAATTGGCTGCAGACACTACATGATTGTGAAAATGTTCTGAGCCAGCATGACGCAGGGCTTCAGGAGTCCATTCCACCTGACACTTTGAATGTCATCAACAAGTTCCGTAATGACTTTTTGGCTTCCATGTCTGATCGTCTCCACACTCCAGTTGTTTTGGCCGCATTATCTGACCCATTGAAAACCATCAATGATCTGCTACATACTCGTAAGGTATCAGGTTTTAAGATGATTGTTTGGCTTTTTATATTGAACTTCAAAATGCTTCTTTGTAGTTTAACCATAAGTAAAGCGTAGTCCTGAACATATGGAATCATAAATCACTCTTTTTCAACCTGAACCATACCAAGGATGAATGCAAGGCTCCATTGTTGATGAACCCATATTGTTCATTTTTGTCAAATATGGATAAAATGTGAAATTTTTAATATGTTGATTCCTTCTACTAACAGTAGTGATGTTATTTTGTTATCTTTTTATTCTGTATAACTGATACAGTGATCCTTTCAGGGGAAGAAGCAGACAATGCGCATAGAATCGGTGGCTGCTCTTGAAAAGATAATAAGGAATGTTCTAAGTGTCTTGGGACTAATGCCCTCAAATTACTCCAAGGTAAAGACTTGATGTAAAATATTGCTCTCTATTACATCTTGCAATGTTATACTGTAAGAAAGTTTTGTTTATATCAAGTTATTTTTGGTGATATGATCTTATTTTGTTTTGCATAATCTACAAACTTCCCTTGTCTAATCGATTCACATTTTCACCTGGAAGTTGTTGAAGCAACTCCTTTATGTTGTTATATGCTTTTGGCCAATATTTGGTTCGCCGTTAAACTATTTGAACCTGCAGGCACTGCAGCAGTTGAGGGAAATGGCATTGAAGAGGGCGAAGTTAACAGAAGATCAAATTTTGCAAAAAATTGAGGAAAGAACTGAGGCAAGAAAGAACAAAGACTATGAAAAATCAGATGCAATTAGAAAAGATTTAGCTGTTGTAGGGATCTCACTTATGGAGTCTCTGACTGGCACAAGTTGGAGACCAGCTATTCCTCTTCCACTGCAGGAGCAGCAAGTGGCTGCAACCTGAATGACTTCTGGTGTCAACTTTGTCTCAAATTTATACTGTATTTAATTTTTATTTTTTTTCCGTGAAAACTCTTACAATATTGCATGAAATGTAGTTTGAGGATTTTGAACATGAAGTATACCCTTTTCTGTTCAGTTCAGGAAAGAGGTAAGACTTGAGGAGAAATTTTAGTTAGCATGTGGTGGAAAATTTTTGTTGATCATGTAAGGTTGTTATCTTGACATGTGCCACATGAAGTGTATTGAAAACTGATTTTCCCCATTAGATGAAACTATATGAATTCCGCCATTACTTATCACATTGCTTTTCTCCTCCATGTTTTTCTTAATTCACATCTGATATATATATCTCTTCGGACTGCTTATATGTGCTTAATTGTAGAAAACTGATATGATTTAAGCCTTAAGGTTGGTAGTATGTCAATGAATCAATAGTTTGTTCCTCTAAAAGCTTCCTTATGTATGGTTAAACATTGACCCTCTTTCTTTACAGGATGAGATCTAAGACCATTAGGAGGCTCCAATTTGCAGACTCCTTCTCATCAGGTAACTTACACAAAATACACTGAAGACTTTTACCCTATGTTACTCAGACTCGGGTGTGAGTGTCGGACACGGGTATGCGTCTGACACGGGTATGTTCAATTTTTTCCAAGATTTCCATGTATTTGGAGGGTCCTTGGAGGATCGTATCCCCATACCCATGTCCGGATATGCGTCGGACACGGGTACTTCAAAAAAAATGAAGAGTCGGAGCAACATAGCTTTTACCATTAATGGAGATAGTGCTTGTTATATTTTAGTAGTCTTGGACACATCAAAATTGCTAACTAACATAGGCATGGCAGCATATAAAAAATGAAAAACAGGCAAAGCAAAGATCAGAGAGGCATCAGATTTACGTGGAAAAACCATTCCAAGATTTGGAAGGGAAAAAAACCACGGGCAAAGCAAAGGCCATCCACTACTAGATAAATGATTACATAGTTTTATGTCTCAAAGTTTAGTTTTTCTTCTGCATAAACTTAAAAGACTGATCATTACTCCATTATCTAATTATCCACCAGAAAATCTGAATGCAGCGTACGAGAACTCTGGCTCTACTTAAATGATATAACATCCTCGATATCAAGCCCATTCAAGAGGCCGTCCACGTCCAGGTATGCTTCCCTATATTCACCCATAAGCTCTTCAGGAGCAATGTAATCAGCAGCAAAATCAGGAGCGCTGCTACTGATCATGGTCTGCGCCTTGTTCGGATCTTGAGTTTCTTGATGATCAAGTTCCCGAGAATTCTGTTGATAGCTTGTAAGACTACTTCTTGCATTCCATTCATCGCTATTGCTTTCATTTAGACTTCTCTGATGATCAACACAAACTTTCTTCATGCTTGGAATTGACACCTCTTCAGGACCAATGTAATCAGCAAAATCAGGAGAGCTGCTACTGGTCATGGTCTGCACCCTGTTTGGATCATGATTTTCTTGATGATCAACTTCCCAAGAACTCTGTTGATTACTTGTAAGACTACTTCTTGCATTTCCTTCATCACCATTGCTTTCATTTAGACTTCTATTATGATCAACACGAACTTTCTTCATGCTGGGAATTGACACCACTTCAGGAGCAATGTAATTAGCAGCAAATTCAGGAGAGCTGCTACTGGTCATGGTCTGCACCCTGTTCGGATCATGATTTCCTTGATGATCAACTTCCCAAGAACTCTGTTGATAGCTTGTAAGACTACTTCTTGCATTCCATCCATCTCCATTGCTTTCATTTAGACTTCTCTGATGATCAACACAAACTTTCTTCATGCTTGGAATTGACACCTCTTCAGGACCAATGTAATTAGCAGCAAAATCAGGAAAGCTGCTACTGGTCATGGTCTGCACCTTGTTCGGATCATGATTTTCTTGATGATCAACTTCCCAAGAACTCGATTGATAGCTTGTAAGACTACTTCTTGCATTCCATTCATCACCATTGCTTTCATTTAGACTTCTTTGATGATCAACACAAACTTTCTTCGTACTTGAAACCGACACCTCTTCATGGTTAACCCCAAGGGATTTACGTTTCTTGTTCTTGGATTCTCCTTCATCTTCTTGATGATCTGAATTCACAGCATCTTTATTTTTAATCTCACAAATAACAAAATCACTCAAACCCTCATCCCTTAAAGAAAACTCATGCATAATCCAATGACCATTGCCTTGGCTTGACTTATCTTTCTTGCAAGTAAAAGTGAAGTATTTGTCAAACCCTAACAGCTGACCATTCTTATTTTTGATTTCCTTAATGCTTCGACCAAGCCAACATCCACATCCGGCAATCCTATCAATTCTGCATTTACTTTTTTTCTTCAACTTAGTGAAAACCCAGAAAGATTCTTTTGCATCTTTGTTAAAAATATTCCAAGGCTCTCGGTTTTCACCATAAATCTCACACTCAATCAAAATATCGGAAGATAATGGCTCCCCATTGATGGCTGGTTGAAGGTAACAAGTAAGAATAACTTCTTTGGTGGGAAGAAATTGGTAACCGGGAGGTATTTTGAACTCTGAAGAAACTGTTAACATGATTACTGTTGAAAAAAATAAAATAAAAGACTCTCTCTAATGAATGACTAATTTACTACGGCTAAACCCATATATAGGTATCGGTCTCCAATTTTTTAGGGTTTTATTTTGTTGTCACACGATTTGTTTTGTGTAATCTATCTACTATTAATTATTTTTAGTCCTAAGAATTCATGTGATATTTTTGAATTAGGTTAGGATAATTTCGTCATTCTCTATAACCTTTTTTTAAAAAAAAATAATAGGTCTCGTTTGATTTTTTTTTATTTTTTTTTTTAAGTTTTTTAGATTTTTATTTTTAAATAATATATTTAAAGGGGTTGACCCGTATGTTGACTCGCAGGTTGATTAAGATCCGTACTTGGCCCGTTCGAAAAAAATTTAATAAAATAAATAAATTTTATTTTTTATATTTAAATCATGTATTTAAAAATATTGATCCGCAAGTTGACTTGCAAGTATTTTAATTTTAAATGATGTATTTAAAGAGGTTGATCCGTATGTTGATTCGTAGATCGATTTAGGATCTGTACCAGACCCGTTCGGAAAAAGTAATAATTTTATTAATTATTTTTAGTTTTTATTAATTATTTTATTTTTAAATGATGTATTTAAAGAGGTTAGTCTGCACGTTGACTCGTAGGTCGATTTATGATTCGTACCCGATCATCTTGGAAAAAATATATTTTATTAATTATTTTTATTTTAAATGATGTATTTAAAGGGATTGATATGTACATTGACTCGGAGTCGATTTAGGATCTGTATTCGACCAGCTCAGGGAAAAATAAAATATTATTTTATTAATTATTTTTAGTTTTTTATTTTATTTTTAAATGATGTATTTAAAGAGGTTGGTCCGCACATTGACTCGCGGGTTGATTTAGAATCCGTACTCGACTGTCTCGAAAAAAACAATTAATAAAAAAAATTTATTTTATTAATTATTTTGATTTTGATTTTAAATGATGTATTTAAAAGGATTGATCCGCACGTTGACTCGTGGGTTGATCTAGGATCCGTACCCGACCCGCTCAAATTTTTTTTTTATTAATTATTTTATTTTTAAATGATGTATTTAAAGAGGTTGGTTCGTACGTTAACTCGTGTGTTGACTTAGGATCCGTACTCGACTGTCTCGGGAAAACAATTATAAAAGAAAATTATTTTATTAATTATTTTTATTTTAATTTAAATGATGTATTTGAAGGGGTTGGTCCGTACGTTGACTCACATGTCGATTTAGGATCCGTACTCGACTTGCTCGAATTTTTTTTATTAATTAATTTTCTTTTTATTTTAAATGATGTATTTAAAGGGGTTGGTCCGTAGTTGGCTCGCGGATCGATTTAGGATACGTGACTCGACCTGCTCAGGAAAAAGCAAATAAATAAATAAATATATTTATTTTATTAATTATTTTTATTTTAATTTGAAATAATGTATTTAAAGGGGTTGGTTAGCACGTTGACTCACTAGTCGATTTAGGATCCGTACCCGATTCGTTTGGGAAAAAAAGTAAAAAAAAAAAAGGAATTTGCTGCTAACCTATATGAGAAAATCGATCCAAGAATAAAATACAAATCACAATTTTATTTTTTTATTTTTCATTTATTATTTTTTATCTCCTATAAATAAAAATATACATTGTACAATAAAGTCTAAATATTTTTCAAAAATACATATAAATAACATTTGAATGTATTATGTAATTTATAAATAAATAATTTTCATAAATTTATTTTCATAATTAAAAATATTGTTATAATTTAAAAATAAAATATTTAATAAATAATTATTATTTAATAAAATATAAACTAAAATTAAATTTATTATTATTAATTAATTAAAAATATATTTTAAAATACCCCGATGAAACGGGTTTTTTTTTTTCTAGTATAATTTAATTTATAAGGTTTTTTTTTTTTCTATGCCCGGGAATATATATTTGGGACTTAATTGTTGAGAAATTCAAGATTCCTTCTTTTAATAATGTTAAGTGGCAAGAAAAATATTGTCACGTGTGTACTTGTGGTGAAAAAAATTATTATTTTTAGAATTAAAAAAAATCAACCTTTATTTTTTTCTTTTCTTATTTTGCTTTTCTCTCTCTAATTAGTCATAGATACATATTTTTTTTATATGAATAATGTACGAATATCCTTGCTCTTAATTTGAAATAAAAAAAAAACTTTTGAATATTTGATCAAATAATAAAATATATGTATATATATTTCAAAAATCGAATTATCCTATCCCAAAAACTTTTGAATATTTTCGACGTATATTTAGACATGGGTATGGAGATATGATCTTTCAAGTACCTTCAAAATATATGAAAAAACTTAAAACAAACTGAACATACTTGTGTCAGACACATATCCGATACTTACATCCGAATCCTAGTAAGATAGTCAAGCACTTCAAAATGAACAGTCAGTATGATGACAAACTACCTCCAAATTAGGGGTGTAAACGAGACACCTGTACTCGCAAGCTATTCGAGTTCGAGTATCTTAATACCCGATTCGAGCAGCTCGCGAGCCTAATCGAGCTTTTTTTATTTATAATATTTTTATTATTAATTTACTATTTTACCCTTAATACATATACATACTTAAAAACCCTTAATTCGAGCTCGAGCTCGAGTATATAAACGAGCCTAATCGAGACGAGTTCGAATAGTTCGATTTTATCTCGAGCCGAGCTCGAGCTTAAAAAATGATACTCGATCAAGCTCGAACCGAGTTTCGAGCCTCGAGTTTCGAATCGAGCTCGAGCTTCTCAGTATTCGAGCTCAGCTCGGCTCGATTACATCCCTACTCCAAATAGCAAGCAGACTTATAAACTATAATCGATTAAAAAAATAAATGAATGACTTGAATGAAATATTTATCCTAATATAATTATTCTATATAAAAGTAAAATAATGTGTTTCTTGCTCCAAAAAGGTTAAAATATGTTTGCTTTTACATCCAAATGTTTTGCCTTTTTCTTTGGAAACCAAAAGCAAGCAATAAAAGTAATAACGAAACAGTTTCTTAATTTTTCGGAGGGTATTTCATTTCTTCATTATAAGAAACCAATGAGTTGTGATTATTGTAGTCTTTGTTAATCGACATGTCAAAATTCATCGAATTCTGCAACTTTAAATTTCGTCTGCTTGCAAAAGTGTCTTTTAAGTTTTTTTTTTTCCTTGATTGTCAAAATTCTAACTTTGTTGTTGTAGGTATTATATAGAGCCCTTAAGATTTGGATGCCGACTGTTTTCTTTTAATTGATATGACAGGATAGCTGAGTCTGCACTTTTTCAAATTCTGTAGATAATTGCTAGGGCAAATGAATTGGGGGAGGATCCTTTCAGTTTGAGCAGACGATACTGTGACGAGTTCAATCAAGATATGGTTCATCTTCATTGTCTGCCCCCTTCCGTTGAACCTCGTGTCTCGGATCACATGCCACAGATCATTGACATGATCAAGCAGGTAGTTTCTGTACTCATGATTGCACATTTTTTGTTCAGTGGCAAGCAACATGTCTTCTTTGGCATGCTATATTGGTAGCTTGCAAAAGTTGCTATCTGTAATAATTTTGCAGTGCATTGGTTGCATGCCACTTTGTACTGGCTTATTGCCTTGTGATGGGTGTTCTTGAAATGTTCAAAAGTACGGGAATGATGTAAATATCAAGTAGTACATCCCGTTCTAGAATTCTTTTTATAAACTTGTTTATTATAGTACTGTATCAAACACCATCCATAATTTTGTTTATTGTTTCATGCCCTTTATATAAGTTATATGCTAATCATTAAGAGAGAAGAAAGTTTGCTAGGGAAGAGAAGAAAAAAGTCATGTATGTTATATTTTTGGAATGTGGATCTTGCACTTGTTATTGTTAAAATTTACAGGGTCACCGGCTCACAGCATTTTGGGATTATTTTTTGCAGCCTTAATGAAACAGTTATTTAGGCTATAAATTAAAACCTTTGTTTGTAACTGAAGTCCTACAATTAGCCTATTTAACTAAGGCTTCTAATCTCAAGATAGGAGTTTCTGCTTGTTTTAACTTAAAATTCTTTTTGTTTGAATTTTGCTGTAGCTGATTTTCTTTTTTAATGTACGATGTGCTACCTTGAACAGATTGTTGATAATGGGTATGCCTACAGAGTTGAAGGTGATGTTTTCTTCTCGGTGGAAAAGTTTCCAGATTATGGCCAATTATCTGGGCGGAAATTAGAAGACAATCGAGCTGGGGAGCGTGTTGCTGTGGACGCAAGGAAGAGAAATCCTGCCAATTTTGCATTATGGAAGGTAAGCTTTATAAGATATGACATACCTGTGTCATGCATGCATAATATACTATCATCACAATTAGAAAATATGTTCTGAGTATCACTAATGCACCTGACTCTTAGTAGACTAAGATTGTAGTTTCAGTTAATTATTTGCAAGCAACCAAGCATGCATGAATTGTGAACTTTGGGCGATTGAGCCTCAGCTCAAGTTGTTAAAGACTGGGATGGATCAAAGCAGCCCATGTTTTCCTAAATGATACTTTAAAAAAAAGTTTCATGCCATTATAATACTAAATAAGTAAATATTACATCAATATGCATTTTATTCTTGTTTCTCTTTTAAGTTTCAATTTTGCAAAATGAATATATCCCCGAAACATCCTTAAAGCTCATTTATTAAAAGAAATTTTGGTAGTACATGTTTAAGAATTATAATCAACTTCTGATTCAATTTAGCCTAGATATTATTGTTTATCTTGAATTTATGTCAACTTTACCAATTATATATTTTAGATACAGGTGCATCAAATTCTTTTCTTCTTTTTTTTTTTTTTTTTTGTGATAAAAAATAGGAACCTATATGTTCTACTTATACTTGCAACCAAGTTGGCTTTGTTATAGTTTTTCAACGTGACATAGTATTGTTTCCTTTTGTATATTTTGAATATTTTTGCAGTCCACAAAAGAAGGGGAGCCTTTTTGGGAGAGTCCATGGGGGCCTGGAAGACCTGGATGGCATATTGAGTGCAGTGCCATGAGTGCTGCTTATTTGGGTCACTCTTTTGATATACATGGTGGAGGGATGGACCTTGTTTTTCCTCACCACGAAAATGAAATTGCTCAAAGTTGTGCTGCATGTAAACAGAGTAATATAAGCTACTGGATACACAATGGCTTTGTCACTATTGACTCTGAGAAAATGTCCAAATCCCTAGGAAACTTCTTCACGATTAGGCGGGTAGGGTTTGCTGTGATCTTCTTTGACACATTTTATTTTACTTTGAATAATCAATAACTTTGCTGGGATTCTTTAGTTGCTAACCTTTTTAGTTTTGACTGTTTCTCAGGTTATAGATCTTTATCATCCACTGGCTTTGAGACTTTTCTTAATGGGGTCCCACTATCGATCTCCAATCAATTACTCTGATGTGCTACTTGAAAGTGCTTCAGAATGAATTTTCTACATCTATCAGGTGGCAAAGTCTCTCCCTCACTCTGTGTGTTGTGTGTGTGCACTCAGGTGCACAAAGATATAGGGTGTACAAATTGTTTGACCAATAGACCTTGTCAATTACATTCCTTTCCACTGTGGTTGTATTGCTGTCCAGATTAATCTGCCACAGTTATAGGGCTTAGCGATACTTTGTCTTTGGGTTTCTGATATAGGTTTTCCTGTTGAAGGTACATAAATTTCAGAGTTGATACAGGCAGCAACTTAAAACTGATGTTGAATGATTTGCAACAATAGGCATTATGTAAAAATAAAACTGGGCAATAGTTTAGCTTCTTTGATATAATATGTTCTTTGATTTCATTGTGATGAAAACATATTTCCTCTTATGTCATTTGTTATGTGATTCAATTGGCTGCAGACACTACATGATTGTGAAAATGTTCTGAGCCAGCATGACGCAGGGCTTCAGGAGTCCATTCCACCTGACACTTTGAATGTCATCAACAAGTTCCGTAATGACGTTTTGGCTTCCATGTCTGATGATCTCCACACTCCAGTTGTTTTGGCAGCATTATCTGACCCATTGAAAACCATCAATGATCTGCTACATACTCGTAAGGTATCAGGTTGTAAGATGATTGATTGGCTTTTTATATTGAACTTCAAAATGCTTCTTTGTAGTTTAACCATAAGTAAAGCATGGTCCTGAACATATGGAATCATTAATCACTCTTTTTCAACCTGAACCATACCAAGGATGAATGCAAGGCTCCATTGTTGATGAACCCATATTGTTAATTTTTATCAAATATGGATAAAATGTGAAATTTTTTAATATGTTGATTCCTTCTGCATTTTTTTTCACTAACAGTAGTGATGTTATTTTGTTATCTTTTTATTCTGTATAACTGATACAGTGATCCTTTCAGGGGAAGGAGCAGACAATGCGCATAGAATCGGTGGCTGCTCTTGAAAAGATAATAAGGAATGTTCTAAGTGTCTTGGGACTAATGCCCTCAAATTACTCCAAGGTAAAGACTTGATGTAAAATATTGCTCTCTATTACATCTTGCAATGTTATACTGTAAGAAAGTTTTGTTTATATCAAGTTATTTTTGGTGATATGATCTTATTTTGTTTTGCATAATCTACAAACTTTCCTTGTCTAATCGATTCACATTTTCACCTGGAAGTTGTTGAAGCAACTCCTTTATGTTGTTATATGCTTTTGGCCAATATTTGGTTCGCCGTTAAACTATTTGAACCTGCAGGCACTGCAGCAGTTGAGGGAAATGGCATTGAAGAGGGCCAAGTTAACAGAAGATCAAATTTTGCAAAAAGTTGAGGAAAGAACTGAGGCAAGAAAGAACAAAGACTATGAAAAATCAGATGCAATTAGAAAAGATTTAGCTGTTGTAGGGATCTCACTTATGGACTCTCTGACTGGCACAAGTTGGAGACCAGCTATTCCTCTTCCACTGCAGGAGCAGCAAGTGGCTGCAACCTGAATGACTTCTGGTGTCAACTTTGTCTCAAATTTATACTGTATTTAATTTTTATTTTTTTTCCGTGAAAACTCTTACAATATTGCATGAAATGTAGTTTGAGGATTTTGAACATGAAGTATACCCTTTTCTGTTCAGTTCAGGAAAGAGGTAAGACTTGAGGAGAAATTTTAGTTAGCATGTGGTGGAAAATTTTTGTTGATCATGTAAGGTTGTTATCTTGACATGTGCCACATGAAGTGTATTGAAAACTGATTTTCCCCATTAGATGAAACTATATGAATTCCGCCATTACTTATCACATTGCTTTTCTCCTCCATGTTTTTCTTAATTCACATCTGATATATATATCTCTTCGGACTGCTTATATGTGCTTAATTGTAGAAAACTGATATGATTTAAGCCTTAAGGTTGGTAGTATGTCAATGAATCAATAGTTTGTTCCTCTAAAAGCTTCCTTATGTATGGTTAAACATTGACCCTCTTTCTTTACAGGATGAGATCTAAGACCATTAGGAGGCTCCAATTTGCAGACTCCTTCTCATCAGGTAACTTACACAAAATACACTGAAGACTTTTACCCTATGTTACTCAGACTCGGGTGTGAGTGTCGGACACGGGTATGCGTCTGACACGGGTATGTTCAATTTTTTCCAAGATTTCCATGTATTTGGAGGGTCCTTGGAGGATCGTATCCCCATACCCATGTCCGGATATGCGTCGGACACGGGTACTTCAAAAAAAATGAAGAGTCGGAGCAACATAGCTTTTACCATTAATGGAGATAGTGCTTGTTATATTTTAGTAGTCTTGGACACATCAAAATTGCTAACTAACATAGGCATGGCAGCATATAAAAAATGAAAAACAGGCAAAGCAAAGATCAGAGAGGCATCAGATTTACGTGGAAAAACCCTTCCAAGATTTGGAAGGGAAAAAAACCACGGGCAAAGCAAAGGCCATCCACTACTAGATAAATGATTACATAGTTTTATGTCTCAAAGTTTAGTTTTTCTTCTGCATAAACTTAAAAGACTGATCATTACTCCATTATCTAATTATCCACCAGAAAATCTGAATGCAGCGTACGAGAACTCTGGCTCTACTTAAATGATATAACATCCTCGATATCAAGCCCATTCAAGAGGCCGTCCACGTCCAGGTATGCTTCCCTATATTCACCCATAAGCTCTTCAGGAGCAATGTAATCAGCAGCAAAATCAGGAGCGCTGCTACTGATCATGGTCTGCGCCTTGTTCGGATCTTGAGTTTCTTGATGATCAAGTTCCCGAGAATTCTGTTGATAGCTTGTAAGACTACTTCTTGCATTCCATTCATCGCTATTGCTTTCATTTAGACTTCTCTGATGATCAACACAAACTTTCTTCATGCTTGGAATTGACACCTCTTCAGGACCAATGTAATCAGCAAAATCAGGAGAGCTGCTACTGGTCATGGTCTGCACCCTGTTTGGATCATGATTTTCTTGATGATCAACTTCCCAAGAACTCTGTTGATTACTTGTAAGACTACTTCTTGCATTTCCTTCATCACCATTGCTTTCATTTAGACTTCTATTATGATCAACACGAACTTTCTTCATGCTGGGAATTGACACCACTTCAGGAGCAATGTAATTAGCAGCAAATTCAGGAGAGCTGCTACTGGTCATGGTCTGCACCCTGTTCGGATCATGATTTCCTTGATGATCAACTTCCCAAGAACTCTGTTGATAGCTTGTAAGACTACTTCTTGCATTCCATCCATCTCCATTGCTTTCATTTAGACTTCTCTGATGATCAACACAAACTTTCTTCATGCTTGGAATTGACACCTCTTCAGGACCAATGTAATTAGCAGCAAAATCAGGAAAGCTGCTACTGGTCATGGTCTGCACCTTGTTCGGATCATGATTTTCTTGATGATCAACTTCCCAAGAACTCGATTGATAGCTTGTAAGACTACTTCTTGCATTCCATTCATCACCATTGCTTTCATTTAGACTTCTTTGATGATCAACACAAACTTTCTTCGTACTTGAAACCGACACCTCTTCATGGTTAACCCCAAGGGATTTACGTTTCTTGTTCTTGGATTCTCCTTCATCTTCTTGATGATCTGAATTCACAGCATCTTTATTTTTAATCTCACAAATAACAAAATCACTCAAACCCTCATCCCTTAAAGAAAACTCATGCATAATCCAATGACCATTGCCTTGGCTTGACTTATCTTTCTTGCAAGTAAAAGTGAAGTATTTGTCAAACCCTAACAGCTGACCATTCTTATTTTTGATTTCCTTAATGCTTCGACCAAGCCAACATCCACATCCGGCAATCCTATCAATTCTGCATTTACTTTTTTTCTTCAACTTAGTGAAAACCCAGAAAGATTCTTTTGCATCTTTGTTAAAAATATTCCAAGGCTCTCGGTTTTCACCATAAATCTCACACTCAATCAAAATATCGGAAGATAATGGCTCCCCATTGATGGCTGGTTGAAGGTAACAAGTAAGAATAACTTCTTTGGTGGGAAGAAATTGGTAACCGGGAGGTATTTTGAACTCTGAAGAAACTGTTAACATGATTACTGTTGAAAAAAATAAAATAAAAGACTCTCTCTAATGAATGACTAATTTACTACGGCTAAACCCATATATAGGTATCGGTCTCCAATTTTTTAGGGTTTTATTTTGTTGTCACACGATTTGTTTTGTGTAATCTATCTACTATTAATTATTTTTAGTCCTAAGAATTCATGTGATATTTTTGAATTAGGTTAGGATAATTTCGTCATTCTCTATAACCTTTTTTTAAAAAAAAATAATAGGTCTCGTTTGATTTTTTTTTATTTTTTTTTTTAAGTTTTTTAGATTTTTATTTTTAAATAATATATTTAAAGGGGTTGACCCGTATGTTGACTCGCAGGTTGATTAAGATCCGTACTTGGCCCGTTCGAAAAAAATTTAATAAAATAAATAAATTTTATTTTTTATATTTAAATCATGTATTTAAAAATATTGATCCGCAAGTTGACTTGCAAGTATTTTAATTTTAAATGATGTATTTAAAGAGGTTGATCCGTATGTTGATTCGTAGATCGATTTAGGATCTGTACCAGACCCGTTCGGAAAAAGTAATAATTTTATTAATTATTTTTAGTTTTTATTAATTATTTTATTTTTAAATGATGTATTTAAAGAGGTTAGTCTGCACGTTGACTCGTAGGTCGATTTATGATTCGTACCCGATCATCTTGGAAAAAATATATTTTATTAATTATTTTTATTTTAAATGATGTATTTAAAGGGATTGATATGTACATTGACTCGGAGTCGATTTAGGATCTGTATTCGACCAGCTCAGGGAAAAATAAAATATTATTTTATTAATTATTTTTAGTTTTTTATTTTATTTTTAAATGATGTATTTAAAGAGGTTGGTCCGCACATTGACTCGCGGGTTGATTTAGAATCCGTACTCGACTGTCTCGAAAAAAACAATTAATAAAAAAAATTTATTTTATTAATTATTTTGATTTTGATTTTAAATGATGTATTTAAAAGGATTGATCCGCACGTTGACTCGTGGGTTGATCTAGGATCCGTACCCGACCCGCTCAAATTTTTTTTTTATTAATTATTTTATTTTTAAATGATGTATTTAAAGAGGTTGGTTCGTACGTTAACTCGTGTGTTGACTTAGGATCCGTACTCGACTGTCTCGGGAAAACAATTATAAAAGAAAATTATTTTATTAATTATTTTTATTTTAATTTAAATGATGTATTTGAAGGGGTTGGTCCGTACGTTGACTCACATGTCGATTTAGGATCCGTACTCGACTTGCTCGAATTTTTTTTATTAATTAATTTTCTTTTTATTTTAAATGATGTATTTAAAGGGGTTGGTCCGTAGTTGGCTCGCGGATCGATTTAGGATACGTGACTCGACCTGCTCAGGAAAAAGCAAATAAATAAATAAATATATTTATTTTATTAATTATTTTTATTTTGATTTGAAATAATGTATTTAAAGGGGTTGGTTAGCACGTTGACTCACTAGTCGATTTAGGATCCGTACCCGATTCGTTTGGGAAAAAAAGTAAAAAAAAAAAAGGAATTTGCTGCTAACCTATATGAGAAAATCGATCCAAGAATAAAATACAAATCACAATTTTATTTTTTTATTTTTCATTTATTATTTTTTATCTCCTATAAATAAAAATATACATTGTACAATAAAGTCTAAATATTTTTCAAAAATACATATAAATAACATTTGAATGTATTATGTAATTTATAAATAAATAATTTTCATAAATTTATTTTCATAATTAAAAATATTGTTATAATTTAAAAATAAAATATTTAATAAATAATTATTATTTAATAAAATATAAACTAAAATTAAATTTATTATTATTAATTAATTAAAAATATATTTTAAAATACCCCGATGAAACGGGTTTTTTTTTTTCTAGTATAATTTAATTTATAAGGTTTTTTTTTTTTCTATGCCCGGGAATATATATTTGGGACTTAATTGTTGAGAAATTCAAGATTCCTTCTTTTAATAATGTTAAGTGGCAAGAAAAATATTGTCACGTGTGTACTTGTGGTGAAAAAAATTATTATTTTTAGAATTAAAAAAAATCAACCTTTATTTTTTTCTTTTCTTATTTTGCTTTTCTCTCTCTAATTAGTCATAGATACATATTTTTTTTATATGAATAATGTACGAATATCCTTGCTCTTAATTTGAAATAAAAAAAAAACTTTTGAATATTTGATCAAATAATAAAATATATGTATATATATTTCAAAAATCGAATTATCCTATCCCAAAAACTTTTGAATATTTTCGACGTATATTTAGACATGGGTATGGAGATATGATCTTTCAAGTACCTTCAAAATATATGAAAAAACTTAAAACAAACTGAACATACTTGTGTCAGACACATATCCGATACTTACATCCGAATCCTAGTAAGATAGTCAAGCACTTCAAAATGAACAGTCAGTATGATGACAAACTACCTCCAAATTAGGGGTGTAAACGAGACACCTGTACTCGCAAGCTATTCGAGTTCGAGTATCTTAATACCCGATTCGAGCAGCTCGCGAGCCTAATCGAGCTTTTTTTATTTATAATATTTTTATTATTAATTTACTATTTTACCCTTAATACATATACATACTTAAAAACCCTTAATTCGAGCTCGAGCTCGAGTATATAAACGAGCCTAATCGAGTCGAGTTCGAATAGTTCGATTTTATCTCGAGCCGAGCTCGAGCTTAAAAAATGATACTCGATCAAGCTCGAACCGAGTTTCGAGCCTCGAGTTTCGAATCGAGCTCGAGCTTCTCAGTATTCGAGCTCAGCTCGGCTCGATTACATCCCTACTCCAAATAGCAAGCAGACTTATAAACTATAATCGATTAAAAAAATAAATGAATGACTTGAATGAAATATTTATCCTAATATAATTATTCTATATAAAAGTAAAATAATGTGTTTCTTGCTCCAAAAAGGTTAAAATATGTTTGCTTTTACATCCAAATGTTTTGCCTTTTTCTTTGGAAACCAAAAGCAAGCAATAAAAGTAATAACGAAACAGTTTCTTAATTTTTCGGAGGGTATTTCATTTCTTCATTATAAGAAACCAATGAGTTGTGATTATTGTAGTCTTTGTTAATCGACATGTCAAAATTCATCGAATTCTGCAACTTTAAATTTCGTCTGCTTGCAAAAGTGTCTTTTAAGTTTTTTTTTTTCCTTGATTGTCAAAATTCTAACTTTGTTGTTGTAGGTATTATATAGAGCCCTTAAGATTTGGATGCCGACTGTTTTCTTTTAATTGATATGACAGGATAGCTGAGTCTGCACTTTTTCAAATTCTGTAGATAATTGCTAGGGCAAATGAATTGGGGGAGGATCCTTTCAGTTTGAGCAGACGATACTGTGACGAGTTCAATCAAGATATGGTTCATCTTCATTGTCTGCCCCCTTCCGTTGAACCTCGTGTCTCGGATCACATGCCACAGATCATTGACATGATCAAGCAGGTAGTTTCTGTACTCATGATTGCACATTTTTTGTTCAGTGGCAAGCAACATGTCTTCTTTGGCATGCTATATTGGTAGCTTGCAAAAGTTGCTATCTGTAATAATTTTGCAGTGCATTGGTTGCATGCCACTTTGTACTGGCTTATTGCCTTGTGATGGGTGTTCTTGAAATGTTCAAAAGTACGGGAATGATGTAAATATCAAGTAGTACATCCCGTTCTAGAATTCTTTTTATAAACTTGTTTATTATAGTACTGTATCAAACACCATCCATAATTTTGTTTATTGTTTCATGCCCTTTATATAAGTTATATGCTAATCATTAAGAGAGAAGAAAGTTTGCTAGGGAAGAGAAGAAAAAAGTCATGTATGTTATATTTTTGGAATGTGGATCTTGCACTTGTTATTGTTAAAATTTACAGGGTCACCGGCTCACAGCATTTTGGGATTATTTTTTGCAGCCTTAATGAAACAGTTATTTAGGCTATAAATTAAAACCTTTGTTTGTAACTGAAGTCCTACAATTAGCCTATTTAACTAAGGCTTCTAATCTCAAGATAGGAGTTTCTGCTTGTTTTAACTTAAAATTCTTTTTGTTTGAATTTTGCTGTAGCTGATTTTCTTTTTTAATGTACGATGTGCTACCTTGAACAGATTGTTGATAATGGGTATGCCTACAGAGTTGAAGGTGATGTTTTCTTCTCGGTGGAAAAGTTTCCAGATTATGGCCAATTATCTGGGCGGAAATTAGAAGACAATCGAGCTGGGGAGCGTGTTGCTGTGGACGCAAGGAAGAGAAATCCTGCCAATTTTGCATTATGGAAGGTAAGCTTTATAAGATATGACATACCTGTGTCATGCATGCATAATATACTATCATCACAATTAGAAAATATGTTCTGAGTATCACTAATGCACCTGACTCTTAGTAGACTAAGATTGTAGTTTCAGTTAATTATTTGCAAGCAACCAAGCATGCATGAATTGTGAACTTTGGGCGATTGAGCCTCAGCTCAAGTTGTTAAAGACTGGGATGGATCAAAGCAGCCCATGTTTTCCTAAATGATACTTTAAAAAAAAGTTTCATGCCATTATAATACTAAATAAGTAAATATTACATCAATATGCATTTTATTCTTGTTTCTCTTTTAAGTTTCAATTTTGCAAAATGAATATATCCCCGAAACATCCTTAAAGCTCATTTATTAAAAGAAATTTTGGTAGTACATGTTTAAGAATTATAATCAACTTCTGATTCAATTTAGCCTAGATATTATTGTTTATCTTGAATTTATGTCAACTTTACCAATTATATATTTTAGATACAGGTGCATCAAATTCTTTTCTTCTTTTTTTTTTTTTTTTTTTGTGATAAAAAATAGGAACCTATATGTTCTACTTATACTTGCAACCAAGTTGGCTTTGTTATAGTTTTTCAACGTGACATAGTATTGTTTCCTTTTGTATATTTTGAATATTTTTGCAGTCCACAAAAGAAGGGGAGCCTTTTTGGGAGAGTCCATGGGGGCCTGGAAGACCTGGATGGCATATTGAGTGCAGTGCCATGAGTGCTGCTTATTTGGGTCACTCTTTTGATATACATGGTGGAGGGATGGACCTTGTTTTTCCTCACCACGAAAATGAAATTGCTCAAAGTTGTGCTGCATGTAAACAGAGTAATATAAGCTACTGGATACACAATGGCTTTGTCACTATTGACTCTGAGAAAATGTCCAAATCCCTAGGAAACTTCTTCACGATTAGGCGGGTAGGGTTTGCTGTGATCTTCTTTGACACATTTTATTTTACTTTGAATAATCAATAACTTTGCTGGGATTCTTTAGTTGCTAACCTTTTTAGTTTTGACTGTTTCTCAGGTTATAGATCTTTATCATCCACTGGCTTTGAGACTTTTCTTAATGGGGTCCCACTATCGATCTCCAATCAATTACTCTGATGTGCTACTTGAAAGTGCTTCAGAATGAATTTTCTACATCTATCAGGTGGCAAAGTCTCTCCCTCACTCTGTGTGTTGTGTGTGTGCACTCAGGTGCACAAAGATATAGGGTGTACAAATTGTTTGACCAATAGACCTTGTCAATTACATTCCTTTCCACTGTGGTTGTATTGCTGTCCAGATTAATCTGCCACAGTTATAGGGCTTAGCGATACTTTGTCTTTGGGTTTCTGATATAGGTTTTCCTGTTGAAGGTACATAAATTTCAGAGTTGATACAGGCAGCAACTTAAAACTGATGTTGAATGATTTGCAACAATAGGCATTATGTAAAAATAAAACTGGGCAATAGTTTAGCTTCTTTGATATAATATGTTCTTTGATTTCATTGTGATGAAAACATATTTCCTCTTATGTCATTTGTTATGTGATTCAATTGGCTGCAGACACTACATGATTGTGAAAATGTTCTGAGCCAGCATGACGCAGGGCTTCAGGAGTCCATTCCACCTGACACTTTGAATGTCATCAACAAGTTCCGTAATGACGTTTTGGCTTCCATGTCTGATGATCTCCACACTCCAGTTGTTTTGGCAGCATTATCTGACCCATTGAAAACCATCAATGATCTGCTACATACTCGTAAGGTATCAGGTTGTAAGATGATTGATTGGCTTTTTATATTGAACTTCAAAATGCTTCTTTGTAGTTTAACCATAAGTAAAGCATGGTCCTGAACATATGGAATCATTAATCACTCTTTTTCAACCTGAACCATACCAAGGATGAATGCAAGGCTCCATTGTTGATGAACCCATATTGTTAATTTTTATCAAATATGGATAAAATGTGAAATTTTTTAATATGTTGATTCCTTCTGCATTTTTTTTCACTAACAGTAGTGATGTTATTTTGTTATCTTTTTATTCTGTATAACTGATACAGTGATCCTTTCAGGGGAAGGAGCAGACAATGCGCATAGAATCGGTGGCTGCTCTTGAAAAGATAATAAGGAATGTTCTAAGTGTCTTGGGACTAATGCCCTCAAATTACTCCAAGGTAAAGACTTGATGTAAAATATTGCTCTCTATTACATCTTGCAATGTTATACTGTAAGAAAGTTTTGTTTATATCAAGTTATTTTTGGTGATATGATCTTATTTTGTTTTGCATAATCTACAAACTTTCCTTGTCTAATCGATTCACATTTTCACCTGGAAGTTGTTGAAGCAACTCCTTTATGTTGTTATATGCTTTTGGCCAATATTTGGTTCGCCGTTAAACTATTTGAACCTGCAGGCACTGCAGCAGTTGAGGGAAATGGCATTGAAGAGGGCCAAGTTAACAGAAGATCAAATTTTGCAAAAAGTTGAGGAAAGAACTGAGGCAAGAAAGAACAAAGACTATGAAAAATCAGATGCAATTAGAAAAGATTTAGCTGTTGTAGGGATCTCACTTATGGACTCTCTGACTGGCACAAGTTGGAGACCAGCTATTCCTCTTCCACTGCAGGAGCAGCAAGTGGCTGCAACCTGAATGACTTCTGGTGTCAACTTTGTCTCAAATTTATACTGTATTTAATTTTTATTTTTTTTCCGTGAAAACTCTTACAATATTGCATGAAATGTAGTTTGAGGATTTTGAACATGAAGTATACCCTTTTCTGTTCAGTTCAGGAAAGAGGTAAGACTTGAGGAGAAATTTTAGTTAGCATGTGGTGGAAAATTTTTGTTGATCATGTAAGGTTGTTATCTTGACATGTGCCACATGAAGTGTATTGAAAACTGATTTTCCCCATTAGATGAAACTATATGAATTCCGCCATTACTTATCACATTGCTTTTCTCCTCCATGTTTTTCTTAATTCACATCTGATATATATATCTCTTCGGACTGCTTATATGTGCTTAATTGTAGAAAACTGATATGATTTAAGCCTTAAGGTTGGTAGTATGTCAATGAATCAATAGTTTGTTCCTCTAAAAGCTTCCTTATGTATGGTTAAACATTGACCCTCTTTCTTTACAGGATGAGATCTAAGACCATTAGGAGGCTCCAATTTGCAGACTCCTTCTCATCAGGTAACTTACACAAAATACACTGAAGACTTTTACCCTATGTTACTCAGACTCGGGTGTGAGTGTCGGACACGGGTATGCGTCTGACACGGGTATGTTCAATTTTTTCCAAGATTTCCATGTATTTGGAGGGTCCTTGGAGGATCGTATCCCCATACCCATGTCCGGATATGCGTCGGACACGGGTACTTCAAAAAAAATGAAGAGTCGGAGCAACATAGCTTTTACCATTAATGGAGATAGTGCTTGTTATATTTTAGTAGTCTTGGACACATCAAAATTGCTAACTAACATAGGCATGGCAGCATATAAAAAATGAAAAACAGGCAAAGCAAAGATCAGAGAGGCATCAGATTTACGTGGAAAAACCCTTCCAAGATTTGGAAGGGAAAAAAACCACGGGCAAAGCAAAGGCCATCCACTACTAGATAAATGATTACATAGTTTTATGTCTCAAAGTTTAGTTTTTCTTCTGCATAAACTTAAAAGACTGATCATTACTCCATTATCTAATTATCCACCAGAAAATCTGAATGCAGCGTACGAGAACTCTGGCTCTACTTAAATGATATAACATCCTCGATATCAAGCCCATTCAAGAGGCCGTCCACGTCCAGGTATGCTTCCCTATATTCACCCATAAGCTCTTCAGGAGCAATGTAATCAGCAGCAAAATCAGGAGCGCTGCTACTGATCATGGTCTGCGCCTTGTTCGGATCTTGAGTTTCTTGATGATCAAGTTCCCGAGAATTCTGTTGATAGCTTGTAAGACTACTTCTTGCATTCCATTCATCGCTATTGCTTTCATTTAGACTTCTCTGATGATCAACACAAACTTTCTTCATGCTTGGAATTGACACCTCTTCAGGACCAATGTAATCAGCAAAATCAGGAGAGCTGCTACTGGTCATGGTCTGCACCCTGTTTGGATCATGATTTTCTTGATGATCAACTTCCCAAGAACTCTGTTGATTACTTGTAAGACTACTTCTTGCATTTCCTTCATCACCATTGCTTTCATTTAGACTTCTATTATGATCAACACGAACTTTCTTCATGCTGGGAATTGACACCACTTCAGGAGCAATGTAATTAGCAGCAAATTCAGGAGAGCTGCTACTGGTCATGGTCTGCACCCTGTTCGGATCATGATTTCCTTGATGATCAACTTCCCAAGAACTCTGTTGATAGCTTGTAAGACTACTTCTTGCATTCCATCCATCTCCATTGCTTTCATTTAGACTTCTCTGATGATCAACACAAACTTTCTTCATGCTTGGAATTGACACCTCTTCAGGACCAATGTAATTAGCAGCAAAATCAGGAAAGCTGCTACTGGTCATGGTCTGCACCTTGTTCGGATCATGATTTTCTTGATGATCAACTTCCCAAGAACTCGATTGATAGCTTGTAAGACTACTTCTTGCATTCCATTCATCACCATTGCTTTCATTTAGACTTCTTTGATGATCAACACAAACTTTCTTCGTACTTGAAACCGACACCTCTTCATGGTTAACCCCAAGGGATTTACGTTTCTTGTTCTTGGATTCTCCTTCATCTTCTTGATGATCTGAATTCACAGCATCTTTATTTTTAATCTCACAAATAACAAAATCACTCAAACCCTCATCCCTTAAAGAAAACTCATGCATAATCCAATGACCATTGCCTTGGCTTGACTTATCTTTCTTGCAAGTAAAAGTGAAGTATTTGTCAAACCCTAACAGCTGACCATTCTTATTTTTGATTTCCTTAATGCTTCGACCAAGCCAACATCCACATCCGGCAATCCTATCAATTCTGCATTTACTTTTTTTCTTCAACTTAGTGAAAACCCAGAAAGATTCTTTTGCATCTTTGTTAAAAATATTCCAAGGCTCTCGGTTTTCACCATAAATCTCACACTCAATCAAAATATCGGAAGATAATGGCTCCCCATTGATGGCTGGTTGAAGGTAACAAGTAAGAATAACTTCTTTGGTGGGAAGAAATTGGTAACCGGGAGGTATTTTGAACTCTGAAGAAACTGTTAACATGATTACTGTTGAAAAAAATAAAATAAAAGACTCTCTCTAATGAATGACTAATTTACTACGGCTAAACCCATATATAGGTATCGGTCTCCAATTTTTTAGGGTTTTATTTTGTTGTCACACGATTTGTTTTGTGTAATCTATCTACTATTAATTATTTTTAGTCCTAAGAATTCATGTGATATTTTTGAATTAGGTTAGGATAATTTCGTCATTCTCTATAACCTTTTTTTAAAAAAAAATAATATGTCTCGTTTGATTTTTTTTTATTTTTTTTTTTAAGTTTTTTAGATTTTTATTTTTAAATAATATATTTAAAGGGGTTGACCCGTATGTTGACTCGCAGGTTGATTAAGATCCGTACTTGGCCCGTTCGAAAAAAATTTAATAAAATAAATAAATTTTATTTTTTATATTTAAATCATGTATTTAAAAATATTGATCCGCAAGTTGACTTGCAAGTATTTTAATTTTAAATGATGTATTTAAAGAGGTTGGTCCGTATGTTGATTCGTAGATCGATTTAGGATCTGTACCAGACCCGCTCGGAAAAAGTAATAATTTTATTAATTATTTTTAGTTTTTATTAATTATTTTATTTTTAAATGATGTATTTAAAGAGGTTAGTCTGCACGTTGACTCGTAGGTCGATTTATGATTCGTACCCGATCATCTTGGAAAAAATATATTTTATTAATTATTTTTATTTTAAATGATGTATTTAAAGGGATTGATATGTACATTGACTCGGAGTCGATTTAGGATCTGTATTCGACCAGCTCAGGGAAAAATAAAATATTATTTTATTAATTATTTTTAGTTTTTTATTTTATTTTTAAATGATGTATTTAAAGAGGTTGGTCCGCACATTGACTCGCGGGTTGATTTAGAATCCGTACTCTACTGTCTCGAAAAAAAAAATTAATAAAAAAAATTTATTTTATTAATTATTTTGATTTTGATTTTAAATGATGTATTTAAAAGGATTGATCCGCACGTTGACTCGTGGGTTGATCTAGGATCCGTACCCGACCCGCTCAATTTTTTTTTTATTAATTATTTTATTTTTAAATGATGTATTTAAAGAGGTTGGTTCGTACGTTAACTCGTGTGTTGACTTAGGATCCGTACTCGACTGTCTCGGGAAAACAATTATAAAAGAAAATTATTTTATTAATTATTTTTATTTTAATTTAAATGATGTATTTGAAGGGGTTGGTCCGTACGTTGACTCACATGTCGATTTAGGATCCGTACTCGACTTGCTCGAATTTTTTTTATTAATTAATTTTCTTTTTATTTTAAATGATGTATTTAAAGGGGTTGGTCCGTAGTTGGCTCGCGGATCGATTTAGGATACGTGACTCGACCTGCTCAGGAAAAAGCAAATAAATAAATAAATATATTTATTTTATTAATTATTTTTATTTTGATTTGAAATAATGTATTTAAAGGGGTTGGTTAGCACGTTGACTCACTAGTCGATTTAGGATCCGTACCCGATTCGTTTGGGAAAAAAAGTAAAAAAAAAAAAGGAATTTGCTGCTAACCTATATGAGAAAATCGATCCAAGAATAAAATACAAATCACAATTTTATTTTTTTATTTTTCATTTATTATTTTTTATCTCCTATAAATAAAAATATACATTGTACAATAAAGTCTAAATATTTTTCAAAAATACATATAAATAACATTTGAATGTATTATGTAATTTATAAATAAATAATTTTCATAAATTTATTTTCATAATTAAAAATATTGTTATAATTTAAAAATAAAATATTTAATAAATAATTATTATTTAATAAAATATAAACTAAAATTAAATTTATTATTATTAATTAATTAAAAATATATTTTAAAATACCCCGATGAAACGGATTTTTTTTTTTCTAGTATAATTTAATTTATAAGGTTTTTTTTTTTTCTATGCCCGGGAATATATATTTGGGACTTAATTGTTGAGAAATTCAAGATTCCTTCTTTTAATAATGTTAAGTGGCAAGAAAAATATTGTCACGTGTGTACTTGTGGTGAAAAAAATTATTATTTTTAGAATTAAAAAAAATCAACCTTTATTTTTTTCTTTTCTTATTTTGCTTTTCTCTCTCTAATTAGTCATAGATACATATTTTTTTTATATGAATAATGTACGAATATCCTTGCTCTTAATTTGAAATAAAAAAAAAACTTTTGAATATTTGATCAAATAATAAAATATATGTATATATATTTCAAAAATCGAATTATCCTATCCCAAAAACTTTTGAATATTTTCGACGTATATTTAGACATGGGTATGGAGATATGATCTTTCAAGTACCTTCAAAATATATGAAAAAACTTAAAACAAACTGAACATACTTGTGTCAGACACATATCCGATACTTACATCCGAATCCTAGTAAGATAGTCAAGCACTTCAAAATGAACAGTCAGTATGATGACAAACTACCTCCAAATTAGGGGTGTAAACGAGACACCTGTACTCGCAAGCTATTCGAGTTCGAGTATCTTAATACCCGATTCGAGCAGCTCGCGAGCCTAATCGAGCTTTTTTTATTTATAATATTTTTATTATTAATTTACTATTTTACCCTTAATACATATACATACTTAAAAACCCTTAATTCGAGCTCGAGCTCGAGTATATAAACGAGCCTAATCGAGTCGAGTTCGAATAGTTCGATTTTATCTCGAGCCGAGCTCGAGCTTAAAAAATGATACTCGATCAAGCTCGAACCGAGTTTCGAGCCTCGAGTTTCGAATCGAGCTCGAGCTTCTCAGTATTCGAGCTCAGCTCGGCTCGATTACATCCCTACTCCAAATAGCAAGCAGACTTATAAACTATAATCGATTAAAAAAATAAATGAATGACTTGAATGAAATATTTATCCTAATATAATTATTCTATATAAAAGTAAAATAATGTGTTTCTTGCTCCAAAAAGGTTAAAATATGTTTGCTTTTACATCCAAATGTTTTGCCTTTTTCTTTGGAAACCAAAAGCAAGCAATAAAAGTAATAACGAAACAGTTTCTTAATTTTTCGGAGGGTATTTCATTTCTTCATTATAAGAAACCAATGAGTTGTGATTATTGTAGTCTTTGTTAATCGACATGTCAAAATTCATCGAATTCTGCAACTTTAAATTTCGTCTGCTTGCAAAAGTGTCTTTTAAGTTTTTTTTTTTCCTTGATTGTCAAAATTCTAACTTTGTTGTTGTAGGTATTATATAGAGCCCTTAAGATTTGGATGCCGACTGTTTTCTTTTAATTGATATGACAGGATAGCTGAGTCTGCACTTTTTCAAATTCTGTAGATAATTGCTAGGGCAAATGAATTGGGGGAGGATCCTTTCAGTTTGAGCAGACGATACTGTGACGAGTTCAATCAAGATATGGTTCATCTTCATTGTCTGCCCCCTTCCGTTGAACCTCGTGTCTCGGATCACATGCCACAGATCATTGACATGATCAAGCAGGTAGTTTCTGTACTCATGATTGCACATTTTTTGTTCAGTGGCAAGCAACATGTCTTCTTTGGCATGCTATATTGGTAGCTTGCAAAAGTTGCTATCTGTAATAATTTTGCAGTGCATTGGTTGCATGCCACTTTGTACTGGCTTATTGCCTTGTGATGGGTGTTCTTGAAATGTTCAAAAGTACGGGAATGATGTAAATATCAAGTAGTACATCCCGTTCTAGAATTCTTTTTATAAACTTGTTTATTATAGTACTGTATCAAACACCATCCATAATTTTGTTTATTGTTTCATGCCCTTTATATAAGTTATATGCTAATCATTAAGAGAGAAGAAAGTTTGCTAGGGAAGAGAAGAAAAAAGTCATGTATGTTATATTTTTGGAATGTGGATCTTGCACTTGTTATTGTTAAAATTTACAGGGTCACCGGCTCACAGCATTTTGGGATTATTTTTTGCAGCCTTAATGAAACAGTTATTTAGGCTATAAATTAAAACCTTTGTTTGTAACTGAAGTCCTACAATTAGCCTATTTAACTAAGGCTTCTAATCTCAAGATAGGAGTTTCTGCTTGTTTTAACTTAAAATTCTTTTTGTTTGAATTTTGCTGTAGCTGATTTTCTTTTTTAATGTACGATGTGCTACCTTGAACAGATTGTTGATAATGGGTATGCCTACAGAGTTGAAGGTGATGTTTTCTTCTCGGTGGAAAAGTTTCCAGATTATGGCCAATTATCTGGGCGGAAATTAGAAGACAATCGAGCTGGGGAGCGTGTTGCTGTGGACGCAAGGAAGAGAAATCCTGCCAATTTTGCATTATGGAAGGTAAGCTTTATAAGATATGACATACCTGTGTCATGCATGCATAATATACTATCATCACAATTAGAAAATATGTTCTGAGTATCACTAATGCACCTGACTCTTAGTAGACTAAGATTGTAGTTTCAGTTAATTATTTGCAAGCAACCAAGCATGCATGAATTGTGAACTTTGGGCGATTGAGCCTCAGCTCAAGTTGTTAAAGACTGGGATGGATCAAAGCAGCCCATGTTTTCCTAAATGATACTTTAAAAAAAAGTTTCATGCCATTATAATACTAAATAAGTAAATATTACATCAATATGCATTTTATTCTTGTTTCTCTTTTAAGTTTCAATTTTGCAAAATGAATATATCCCCGAAACATCCTTAAAGCTCATTTATTAAAAGAAATTTTGGTAGTACATGTTTAAGAATTATAATCAACTTCTGATTCAATTTAGCCTAGATATTATTGTTTATCTTGAATTTATGTCAACTTTACCAATTATATATTTTAGATACAGGTGCATCAAATTCTTTTCTTCTTTTTTTTTTTTTTTTTTTGTGATAAAAAATAGGAACCTATATGTTCTACTTATACTTGCAACCAAGTTGGCTTTGTTATAGTTTTTCAACGTGACATAGTATTGTTTCCTTTTGTATATTTTGAATATTTTTGCAGTCCACAAAAGAAGGGGAGCCTTTTTGGGAGAGTCCATGGGGGCCTGGAAGACCTGGATGGCATATTGAGTGCAGTGCCATGAGTGCTGCTTATTTGGGTCACTCTTTTGATATACATGGTGGAGGGATGGACCTTGTTTTTCCTCACCACGAAAATGAAATTGCTCAAAGTTGTGCTGCATGTAAACAGAGTAATATAAGCTACTGGATACACAATGGCTTTGTCACTATTGACTCTGAGAAAATGTCCAAATCCCTAGGAAACTTCTTCACGATTAGGCGGGTAGGGTTTGCTGTGATCTTCTTTGACACATTTTATTTTACTTTGAATAATCAATAACTTTGCTGGGATTCTTTAGTTGCTAACCTTTTTAGTTTTGACTGTTTCTCAGGTTATAGATCTTTATCATCCACTGGCTTTGAGACTTTTCTTAATGGGGTCCCACTATCGATCTCCAATCAATTACTCTGATGTGCTACTTGAAAGTGCTTCAGAATGAATTTTCTACATCTATCAGGTGGCAAAGTCTCTCCCTCACTCTGTGTGTTGTGTGTGTGCACTCAGGTGCACAAAGATATAGGGTGTACAAATTGTTTGACCAATAGACCTTGTCAATTACATTCCTTTCCACTGTGGTTGTATTGCTGTCCAGATTAATCTGCCACAGTTATAGGGCTTAGCGATACTTTGTCTTTGGGTTTCTGATATAGGTTTTCCTGTTGAAGGTACATAAATTTCAGAGTTGATACAGGCAGCAACTTAAAACTGATGTTGAATGATTTGCAACAATAGGCATTATGTAAAAATAAAACTGGGCAATAGTTTAGCTTCTTTGATATAATATGTTCTTTGATTTCATTGTGATGAAAACATATTTCCTCTTATGTCATTTGTTATGTGATTCAATTGGCTGCAGACACTACATGATTGTGAAAATGTTCTGAGCCAGCATGACGCAGGGCTTCAGGAGTCCATTCCACCTGACACTTTGAATGTCATCAACAAGTTCCGTAATGACGTTTTGGCTTCCATGTCTGATGATCTCCACACTCCAGTTGTTTTGGCAGCATTATCTGACCCATTGAAAACCATCAATGATCTGCTACATACTCGTAAGGTATCAGGTTGTAAGATGATTGATTGGCTTTTTATATTGAACTTCAAAATGCTTCTTTGTAGTTTAACCATAAGTAAAGCATGGTCCTGAACATATGGAATCATTAATCACTCTTTTTCAACCTGAACCATACCAAGGATGAATGCAAGGCTCCATTGTTGATGAACCCATATTGTTAATTTTTATCAAATATGGATAAAATGTGAAATTTTTTAATATGTTGATTCCTTCTGCATTTTTTTTCACTAACAGTAGTGATGTTATTTTGTTATCTTTTTATTCTGTATAACTGATACAGTGATCCTTTCAGGGGAAGGAGCAGACAATGCGCATAGAATCGGTGGCTGCTCTTGAAAAGATAATAAGGAATGTTCTAAGTGTCTTGGGACTAATGCCCTCAAATTACTCCAAGGTAAAGACTTGATGTAAAATATTGCTCTCTATTACATCTTGCAATGTTATACTGTAAGAAAGTTTTGTTTATATCAAGTTATTTTTGGTGATATGATCTTATTTTGTTTTGCATAATCTACAAACTTTCCTTGTCTAATCGATTCACATTTTCACCTGGAAGTTGTTGAAGCAACTCCTTTATGTTGTTATATGCTTTTGGCCAATATTTGGTTCGCCGTTAAACTATTTGAACCTGCAGGCACTGCAGCAGTTGAGGGAAATGGCATTGAAGAGGGCCAAGTTAACAGAAGATCAAATTTTGCAAAAAGTTGAGGAAAGAACTGAGGCAAGAAAGAACAAAGACTATGAAAAATCAGATGCAATTAGAAAAGATTTAGCTGTTGTAGGGATCTCACTTATGGACTCTCTGACTGGCACAAGTTGGAGACCAGCTATTCCTCTTCCACTGCAGGAGCAGCAAGTGGCTGCAACCTGAATGACTTCTGGTGTCAACTTTGTCTCAAATTTATACTGTATTTAATTTTTATTTTTTTTCCGTGAAAACTCTTACAATATTGCATGAAATGTAGTTTGAGGATTTTGAACATGAAGTATACCCTTTTCTGTTCAGTTCAGGAAAGAGGTAAGACTTGAGGAGAAATTTTAGTTAGCATGTGGTGGAAAATTTTTGTTGATCATGTAAGGTTGTTATCTTGACATGTGCCACATGAAGTGTATTGAAAACTGATTTTCCCCATTAGATGAAACTATATGAATTCCGCCATTACTTATCACATTGCTTTTCTCCTCCATGTTTTTCTTAATTCACATCTGATATATATATCTCTTCGGACTGCTTATATGTGCTTAATTGTAGAAAACTGATATGATTTAAGCCTTAAGGTTGGTAGTATGTCAATGAATCAATAGTTTGTTCCTCTAAAAGCTTCCTTATGTATGGTTAAACATTGACCCTCTTTCTTTACAGGATGAGATCTAAGACCATTAGGAGGCTCCAATTTGCAGACTCCTTCTCATCAGGTAACTTACACAAAATACACTGAAGACTTTTACCCTATGTTACTCAGACTCGGGTGTGAGTGTCGGACACGGGTATGCGTCTGACACGGGTATGTTCAATTTTTTCCAAGATTTCCATGTATTTGGAGGGTCCTTGGAGGATCGTATCCCCATACCCATGTCCGGATATGCGTCGGACACGGGTACTTCAAAAAAAATGAAGAGTCGGAGCAACATAGCTTTTACCATTAATGGAGATAGTGCTTGTTATATTTTAGTAGTCTTGGACACATCAAAATTGCTAACTAACATAGGCATGGCAGCATATAAAAAATGAAAAACAGGCAAAGCAAAGATCAGAGAGGCATCAGATTTACGTGGAAAAACCCTTCCAAGATTTGGAAGGGAAAAAAACCACGGGCAAAGCAAAGGCCATCCACTACTAGATAAATGATTACATAGTTTTATGTCTCAAAGTTTAGTTTTTCTTCTGCATAAACTTAAAAGACTGATCATTACTCCATTATCTAATTATCCACCAGAAAATCTGAATGCAGCGTACGAGAACTCTGGCTCTACTTAAATGATATAACATCCTCGATATCAAGCCCATTCAAGAGGCCGTCCACGTCCAGGTATGCTTCCCTATATTCACCCATAAGCTCTTCAGGAGCAATGTAATCAGCAGCAAAATCAGGAGCGCTGCTACTGATCATGGTCTGCGCCTTGTTCGGATCTTGAGTTTCTTGATGATCAAGTTCCCGAGAATTCTGTTGATAGCTTGTAAGACTACTTCTTGCATTCCATTCATCGCTATTGCTTTCATTTAGACTTCTCTGATGATCAACACAAACTTTCTTCATGCTTGGAATTGACACCTCTTCAGGACCAATGTAATCAGCAAAATCAGGAGAGCTGCTACTGGTCATGGTCTGCACCCTGTTTGGATCATGATTTTCTTGATGATCAACTTCCCAAGAACTCTGTTGATTACTTGTAAGACTACTTCTTGCATTTCCTTCATCACCATTGCTTTCATTTAGACTTCTATTATGATCAACACGAACTTTCTTCATGCTGGGAATTGACACCACTTCAGGAGCAATGTAATTAGCAGCAAATTCAGGAGAGCTGCTACTGGTCATGGTCTGCACCCTGTTCGGATCATGATTTCCTTGATGATCAACTTCCCAAGAACTCTGTTGATAGCTTGTAAGACTACTTCTTGCATTCCATCCATCTCCATTGCTTTCATTTAGACTTCTCTGATGATCAACACAAACTTTCTTCATGCTTGGAATTGACACCTCTTCAGGACCAATGTAATTAGCAGCAAAATCAGGAAAGCTGCTACTGGTCATGGTCTGCACCTTGTTCGGATCATGATTTTCTTGATGATCAACTTCCCAAGAACTCGATTGATAGCTTGTAAGACTACTTCTTGCATTCCATTCATCACCATTGCTTTCATTTAGACTTCTTTGATGATCAACACAAACTTTCTTCGTACTTGAAACCGACACCTCTTCATGGTTAACCCCAAGGGATTTACGTTTCTTGTTCTTGGATTCTCCTTCATCTTCTTGATGATCTGAATTCACAGCATCTTTATTTTTAATCTCACAAATAACAAAATCACTCAAACCCTCATCCCTTAAAGAAAACTCATGCATAATCCAATGACCATTGCCTTGGCTTGACTTATCTTTCTTGCAAGTAAAAGTGAAGTATTTGTCAAACCCTAACAGCTGACCATTCTTATTTTTGATTTCCTTAATGCTTCGACCAAGCCAACATCCACATCCGGCAATCCTATCAATTCTGCATTTACTTTTTTTCTTCAACTTAGTGAAAACCCAGAAAGATTCTTTTGCATCTTTGTTAAAAATATTCCAAGGCTCTCGGTTTTCACCATAAATCTCACACTCAATCAAAATATCGGAAGATAATGGCTCCCCATTGATGGCTGGTTGAAGGTAACAAGTAAGAATAACTTCTTTGGTGGGAAGAAATTGGTAACCGGGAGGTATTTTGAACTCTGAAGAAACTGTTAACATGATTACTGTTGAAAAAAATAAAATAAAAGACTCTCTCTAATGAATGACTAATTTACTACGGCTAAACCCATATATAGGTATCGGTCTCCAATTTTTTAGGGTTTTATTTTGTTGTCACACGATTTGTTTTGTGTAATCTATCTACTATTAATTATTTTTAGTCCTAAGAATTCATGTGATATTTTTGAATTAGGTTAGGATAATTTCGTCATTCTCTATAACCTTTTTTTTAAAAAAAATAATATGTCTCGTTTGATTTTTTTTTATTTTTTTTTTTAAGTTTTTTAGATTTTTATTTTTAAATAATATATTTAAAGGGGTTGACCCGTATGTTGACTCGCAGGTTGATTAAGATCCGTACTTGGCCCGTTCGAAAAAAATTTAATAAAATAAATAAATTTTATTTTTTATATTTAAATCATGTATTTAAAAATATTGATCCGCAAGTTGACTTGCAAGTATTTTAATTTTAAATGATGTATTTAAAGAGGTTGGTCCGTATGTTGATTCGTAGATCGATTTAGGATCTGTACCAGACCCGCTCGGAAAAAGTAATAATTTTATTAATTATTTTTAGTTTTTATTAATTATTTTATTTTTAAATGATGTATTTAAAGAGGTTAGTCTGCACGTTGACTCGTAGGTCGATTTATGATTCGTACCCGATCATCTTGGAAAAAATATATTTTATTAATTATTTTTATTTTAAATGATGTATTTAAAGGGATTGATATGTACATTGACTCGGAGTCGATTTAGGATCTGTATTCGACCAGCTCAGGGAAAAATAAAATATTATTTTATTAATTATTTTTAGTTTTTTATTTTATTTTTAAATGATGTATTTAAAGAGGTTGGTCCGCACATTGACTCGCGGGTTGATTTAGAATCCGTACTCTACTGTCTCGAAAAAAAAAATTAATAAAAAAAATTTATTTTATTAATTATTTTGATTTTGATTTTAAATGATGTATTTAAAAGGATTGATCCGCACGTTGACTCGTGGGTTGATCTAGGATCCGTACCCGACCCGCTCAATTTTTTTTTTATTAATTATTTTATTTTTAAATGATGTATTTAAAGAGGTTGGTTCGTACGTTGACTCGTACGTTGACTCGTGTGTTGACTTAGGATCCGTACTCGACTGTCTCGGGAAAACAATTATAAAAGAAAATTATTTTATTAATTATTTTTATTTTAATTTAAATGATGTATTTGAAGGGGTTGGTCCGTACGTTGACTCACATGTCGATTTAGGATCCGTACTCGACTTGCTCGAATTTTTTTTATTAATTAATTTTCTTTTTATTTTAAATGATGTATTTAAAGGGGTTGGTCCGCAGTTGGCTCGCGGATCGATTTAGGATACGTGACTCGACCTGCTCAGGAAAAAGCAAATAAATAAATAAATATATTTATTTTATTAATTATTTTTATTTTAATTTGAAATAATGTATTTAAAGGGGTTGGTTAGCACGTTGACTCACTAGTTGATTTAGGATCCGTACCCGATTCGTTTGGGAAAAAAAGTAAAAAAAAAAAAAGGAATTTGCTGCTAACCTATATGAGAAAATCGATCCAAGAATAAAATACAAATCACAATTTTATTTTTTTATTTTTTATCTCTTATAAATAAAAATATACATTGTACAATAAAGTCTAAATATTTTTCAAAAATACATATAAATAACATTTGAATGTATTATGTAATTTATAAATAAATAATTTTCATAAATTTATTTTCATAATTAAAAATATTGTTATAATTTAAAAATAAAATATTTAATAAATAATTATTATTTAATAAAATATAAACTAAAATTAAATTTATTATTATTAATTAATTAAAAATATATTTTAAAATACCCCGATGAAACGGGTTTTTTTTTCTAGTATAATTTAATTTATAAGGTTTTTTTTTTCTATGCCCGGGAATATATATTTGGGACTTAATTGTTGAGAAATTCAAGATTCCTTCTTTTAATAATGTTAAGTGGCAAGAAAAATATTGTCACGTGTGTACTTGTGGTGAAAAAAATTATTATTTTCAGAATTAAAAAAAATCAACCTTTATTTTTTTCTTTTCTTATTTTGCTTTTCTCTCTCTAATTAGTCATAGATACATATTTTTTTTATATGAATAATGTACGAATATCCTTGCTCTTAATTTGAAATAAAAAAAAAAACTTTTGAATATTTGATCAAATAATAAAATATATGTATATATATTTCAAAAATCGAATTACCCTATCCCAAAAATATGTATCTTATAAAAAAAAAAGTTGAAACTTGGATGTAGACCTAGTCAAAGGTCGGGTAGCTCGCTCGACTTGAAAAACTTGACTCGTATTAGATCGAGCCTAAGTATGAATTTTTTCATTTCGGATTGATCCCGACCCGAATTACTGTTTATGTAATAAAAATTATTTTTTATTTAAATTTAATTATAAATATATATTAATATAAAAATAAATTTTATTATTTTTAATATTATTTAAACAATGAAATGGGTCGAAGGGTCAGCTTGGGCGGGGAAAAAAAATTTCCGAACCACGGCCCCACCCATAAACAAGTCTACTTGGAAGTGCTTGTGGACGGTGTATAGTAACATCTGCTTATGTTATCTGAACTTGAAATGAATATAAGATATTAATGTATCTAACATGAGTATGTTTAATTTTTATGAAAAATTATATTTTTATACAAACGTATATATCAAACACAAAATAGTTTCCAAAAAATAAAATAAAAAAAACTCCGGATAACATAATCATCTACAATGCAACTGCAAAGCCCATCAACTGAAAATGAAAAACCAGAGGGAACTGAGTTTTCTAGAATAACTTTTCCGATTCTTAAATGAGTTTTGAAAGATACATATTCAAGTTGGGTAGAGGAAAAGCTCACCTCCCAACTCTTCAACACTGTTTTCATTTGTATAACAATTTCAGTCAATCCAACAAATACCAATGTGATCTGTTTTTTTTTCCTTTGAAATGATTACTGCATCTATACCCCAAAAACCCATGTAGGATTTATATACATAATCTATGTTACTCGAACTCGGTGTGAGTGTCGGACACGGATATCTGTCTGACACGAGTATGTTCAATTTTTTTTCAAGATTTCTATGTATTTGGAGGATTCTTGAAGGATCATATCCTTATACCTATGTCCGGATATGTGTCAGACACGAATGTCGAACTCGAATACTTCAAGAAAAATGAAGTCCGAACAACATAGTACATAATGATAAATTAGTAAGCTCCTCTGACCTTCGTTAGATGAGAGGCTTAACTGCTGAGCATCAATACTGCATGTATGCATTTCATGTAGACTTGCCCGAGTCACTTTTTTGACTTTGTTTCAACCGCATGGGCGGTGACGACTGTGATCGACCACCTAGAGCAGCAGCAGCAGATTCAACGTGTGTAAGCAGATACTCGTATATTTTCTTCCTTAACCGATCGATTGTCTCTGATGAAACATGGGGCGTCTCTCCTTCATCTTTGCTCGAACTAATTTCGTCTAACCAGTCATTGACACTCTTGAGCTGTGTCAACATCCCAGCTATTTGACCATTGTCCGATAAAGCCGATGTATCCACATCGGCATCCAAGAATTTCTCCACAAATCCTAAGAACCAATCCTGGGCCTCCATTCGCAGCATTTCGGCCAAGGCAACAGCCTCATCAAGGCCATTTCCCCTTCTCCATTCTGGTGGTGGTTGGACCAGTGCCTTCGGACCAAGGCCTGAACCATCCCCCGGTTTCCGAAGAACACCCTGTGCTACGAGCTTAGAGCCAAGTACCGGACGGGTTTTCCCTTGGGTTTTTGCAGAAGCATTCTTTGCAGAATTTTCTAGCATTAATATGTTTTGATTGGCAGGGATAGTCTTCTGGCTTTGTGCAGAAGCTGAAGCTGAAGCATGACTCAGCATTGAATTATGTTCTTTGGTAAATACAGAGAAAGATGATAGATTGGTAGCAAATGCAGCTTGCACCCATGAGACTGCATATTTCCGTCTACCCGATGTGATCTTTACGGCCTGTTCTGACGTGTTTCCTTCAGATTCTGGAGATGAACTGACTGGAATAGTTTTTGATAAAGAATCCGCAATCATGCGAGCATTATTCAAGCTTACATGGAGGGTCAAGAACTGATCCACTGCAGGCTGAGGGTTGTATTCCTTAGCAGAGGTGGTCAGATCAGAATATAAGCTGCAAGACAAAATAGTTTACCAAATATGTCATATGAGAAAACAAAGAACAATCCGAATCTTTACTTTTCTTGAAATACCCGTGTTTGACACCCGTTTCTGACACATATCCGGAAATGGGTATGAGGATATGACCCTCCAAAGACCCTCCAAATACATGGAAAAACTTAGAAAAAATTGAACATACCCGTGTCGGACACATTAACGTATCCAACACTTACACCCAAGTCCGAGTAACATAGGTCATATACCTTAAACATTGAAGTAAGCTCTCTGAAGCAGCAGCCTCTTGTAGAGCTTCTATTGCTGCTGTTTGTGCTGCATCCCTGTGTTTAATGACCTCCTGTAACAACAAACGCAAATTTGACATGAGAATCACTTAAAAGAACTAAATATTTCAGAATGCCAGAATGCGAATTAAACGGCCAATACAAGCATAATAAACTATTAATGACAAGATATGACCCTTAAGCATCAATTAATGGTTCTTGTAGCCATGCAAAAAGTTGATTGTTAACATAGTACAGTGACAATTATTAAAAAAAAACAAATCAGATTATCACGTATAGCTATGTTCCTCCAACTTTTCCTTTTTTTTTAAGTACCCGTGTCCGACACATATTCGGACATGGGTATGAGGATATGATCTCTCAAGGACCATCCAAAAATATAGAAAAACTTAGAATAAATCAAACATACCCATATCCGACACTCAGTCCTGAGTCCGAGTAACATAGACGTAAAGATCCTTCACAAGCATCAGTTCAAGATAAAATTATGAAAGGTGATGCGAAAGGGGGAAGGAAACTAACTTACTTAAAGCACAGAACAAAGAGCAGTCCATTTGCTTGTACACCAAAAGGGAAAGAAAAAAAAAAGGAATTAAGGATCAAATAACAAAATTTTGTATGGCCCTGATGCACAAGCCAATAATGCAATGTCCAAGACTCAATTTTCTTTGATTCTGTTTACAATTTTTTTTTTTGTTGTTGCAAACTACCATCGAAAAATGGAAATTTCGAACACTTTTCTGCACTATATATAAGTTAGCTTAATTAAATCTGTACTTGGTATTTTTCTTCAAAAGGAATTTTCTGATAGCAAATACAACCTTTTTACGACAGGATAACCCTTAAAAGAGACTTTCATATAGCTGACTCTTCATTTTTTTTGAAGTACCCGTGTCCGACGCATATCTGGACACGGTATGGAGATATGACCCTCCAAGAACCATCCAAATATATGGAAAAACTTAGAAAAAATTGAATATACCCGTGTCGGACACATACCCGTATCCGACACTCACATCCGAGTCCAAGTAACATAGGCTAAGAATGTTTCAAGATGCAAAGAGTCATCGGTTCATACCTTTCCAAGCTTTGAAAGAGAAGAAGGGAGTGAACCCCATGAAGCACTTCCATCTGCCAATCGTTTACTATTTATCGGAACCTTAACAAAGTTACCCGGGGCATCATTATTAGTTAGTTCTCCAGATTTCTTTCCAACATAAGTTCTTGGCTTAGTTGGTTTCTCTTGATCATCCAACACTCCATTTGACATGACTTTCTTAGTTGAAACCAGAGATTTACTCTCCTCTTTTAATGACCTGGTAGATATCTGGAGCTTATTCTCCTCCTTGGACGGCAACTTTTCGCTTGATGTGCTCTTTCTAGCAGCCTGGCATCCAGATTTTAATTATAAAGAAGAGGAAAAATAGCTTGACAAAAGAAAACTTTGAGACAATGGCAGAAATTATACACATGTATTTTCCAAATTCTAAAACCATTTAGGCATTATAATGTAGGAGGAGAACTCATATTCAATACTTAAACTCTTTTAATCAAATTCCAAAAAATAGATTGAATTATTCTGCTTTGCTTAAACTTTTCCACTTGCCCAATTTATCCATGTCTAACACATATCAAGCACCTATGTTGCTCCAACTCTTCATTTTTCTTTAAGTACTCATGTCCGACGCATATTCGGATATGGGTGTGGGGATATGACCCTCCAAGGACCTTCCAAATACATGGAAAAACTTAAAACAAACTGAACATACCTATATAGGACACATATCCGACACTTACACCCGAGTCCGAGTAACATAGTCAAGCACTTCAAAATGAACAATCAGTATGATGACAAACTACCTCCAAATAACAGGAAAAAACTAACAACAAATCAAACAGAACCATGTCACACATGTATGCCATCTCCCCAACTTAAACTAGAGTCCAAAAATCATCATAAGTTATGTCCTTCAAGAAATACCGGTCCAAAAATTGAACAACTCAAATAAAACAGTAAAAACCGAAGTCAGACAAAGGAACCAAATACATTCTATTATCTCATATTTTAAACTTCCTTATGCTTTACTCAGTTAGATGCAACAGATCGGCCAAAATAAAAGTCAAGAACAAGAAAACTTACAGAAGTTCTCCGAGATTCTCGCTTGGTGTCATGCTTGTTAGCCCTCAGTTTTGAATGGTCCCTATCCTTCACTTCCATATTCCCTTCCCACTTCTTTCTCCAAACCTTGGCCCCTAATTCAATCCCTTGAACCAAAGTTTTGATCACGGGTACTTTTTTCTCGGTTGGACTCACCCCATGAAAAGAACTTGCCTTCTCCACAGATACCATCCTCGGATTTCCCTTCCTCAGCCACTTTATTTCTGCCTGCTGCTTAATCCCAGTGGCAAACTTCTCAAATGAAGTTGGCAATGAATAACAACTAGTGGGGGAAGAAGGAATCGAATGCCAACTTAGTTCCTTCAATTTCCCCAAAGATTCCTTCTTCATATCTGAACTCAATGCCGATTTACTCAATTGAGACTTCGATCTGATCAAAGAAGCCGTTTTCTTATCCAATTGATCCTCATTTGCACTACCATTTGATCTACTCCCAACTGATTTCTCTTTCACTCCACTATGACCACTACCTAACACTGTTTTTAATGGTGACTTAACTTTCTCTCCAAGTTTTGAACCCAAGGCACTTTTACTACCATTATTAAGGAACGAAAGAGAATGAGTTGCAACGATATCCTCAGGGCTCCCTACACAAGGGTGTCGCCCAGGGACCGGCCTAATCCCACGAAGAATGGGAACCGGTGAAGCAGATTCTAACCGATCAACATGAATAAACTGACCTAATTGGATCTTATCACTAAGAATTAAATCATCATGTTCATCAGGCAATGATACATAGGTAGCATGAAATGAATCTGAAACCTTAAGGTAAAAACCTTGGTTAGGGAATAGCTCACCTCCTGCTAGTGCAGGAATTATACTCACAACTTGCAATAGAGATGATCTGTGCTCACCAGCAACCTTAAAATCTGTGTTCATATGTTGTAAAAGGTTCAGAAGAACCCCTTGAACAAGATTTGCCATTTTGGGTGCCTCCAATTTGCATTACTCTTTAGAACAAAAAACCCCAGATAAAGAAACTCAAAGATTCTATATGAGAGAATAATAGAGACCTTGAATGAAAGTAACTGAAAAATAAAGAATTTTGGTCAATACCCAGATTAAGAAAAAAGTAGTTTTTCCAAAAAAAAACCAACTTGAAACAAGGAATCAAAAATCAAAGATAAGAAATTTGGACAGATATAGATGGAAGAATGTGATTATGCTTTAAGTGAGATGATATTTGTTACCATAAGAAGGCTTAAGATTTAAAGAGAGAAATAAATTGTACAGCATTTGCTGTGCTGCAGCTTTTTGGTGTCTTTAATATTAGTTTAACAAATAAAGAGAAGGAAAAACAACAGGTTAGACAACAACCCAGAAGAGATTTATTAACAAAAAACACATTAATCATAGATCCCCTTAACAAAGAGATTTTAATTAAATGAGAAGTATTCAATAACTAGTAGTAACAACAATAATGGTAGTACAACTTGGAAAGAACAAAGGAGAAAAAAATGTACTGAAAAAATCCCCCAAACCCAGATAAGAAAAGGACTAAACTAATAAATGGTGAAGGGCCTTTGACAGTTTATAGAGAAACCCCCCTCCAATATCAACTAACAAAGTACTTTCCGAAACCCAAAATGGAAATGGAAAAGAAATGCAAAATTGAAAAACTTTGGCTTGGTTTCAACTTCAAGTCACATAATAATACAATTCAACCCACCAGGCCACCACCAAGGATTAAAAAATGTGACTTTTGAGGGGGAAGATAAAGAGAAAAAACAAAGCTTGAGAATGGGGTTGCTGAAATTTTGCAGGAAATAGATTGCCTGGTTTAATACATGATTGACATAACACAGAAGAGAGAGAAATGTGTGTCAGAATCTGACAAATTTACATATAAAAACACATGCACAAACATACAATGAATGCAAAACTTGGAACCTGACTGACCCACTTTGGCTTCTGATTGAGTTGTTCCAGTACTTTGATAAACAAAAGAAACTGCTAGGATAAAAATAAAAAAAAAAAGTTTTTTTTTTCTTTTTTTTTTTGTTCTGTTTTGAGGCAGATGAAGCAAAATAGGTTTCAAGAATTCTTACAAGTTTTTTAAATTCATTTTAGTTTTTTAATTAGTACTGTTTCAGTTTTTCAATAAGATGATTTTTATTTTTTCGTTTTAATTAGATATGATAATATGTATTTATATTATGTTATGTATTTTATTATATTATAATTATATTTAAAATATTTTATATTTATATAAATTTTGATACGTTAATAATTCATATTATATATATTTAAAGACATTCGTTTCATATATATTTTAATTAGTTTTTTTGGTATTGTGTTCAATATTATCATGTCTAATTTCAATTGCTAAACAAAAATAATATATCAAGACTTTTTTTTATATATTTTGTTGAGCCAATGAAGGAAATAGGTTGCAAGAATTGTAAGAACTAAATTGGAATCTTGGCAGAGAGAATGACTTATCTACAAAAATTCATCTATAAGCCTTTTTAATAATATTTCAATTCTTTTGAATACGATGAAGGTTTTTATTTTAATTTAATAATTGGATTAATGAAAATGTTATTTTATTTATGTGTGCAAAAAATGGAATTATTCATCTGATTTAATAAGTTTGGTTTAAATAAATCAAATTTTAAATAAATTTTTTAAATTTGGATCGATTCAACCCGAACCAAATTCTTGTTTACTAAATAAATTTATTATTTATTTTGTTCTTGTCTTTTGATGTTAACCACATTTTTTTAAAGGGAAGGGCCCTATCAAATATCATGAATCAAAGAAGGTGATCAAACATGTGGTAAGAGGTACAAAAATGGACCCATTGGGAACCATCTTAAAACCCTAGAAAAAAAAAATAAAAGGCAGTCCAAATAACTCATTCATGTATTAATATCGTATTTATATATTTTTATATGTCATAAACATATTTCAAGTATTATATATTTATATAAATTTTAATACGTTAATAATTTGTATTATATAAATTTTAACATATTCGTATACTCGTATAATATTCATATTTTTTTTTGTATTATATCATATTTTATATCGTATTTTAATTATTTTTACAATATTATAATTATATTATATAATCGTATCGTGTTCAAATTTATCGCATCTAATTTTTTTTTTTTTTTAAATAACCAGATATAAGTGAACTCTAAAGTGACAAGATATATATTCTCAAGTCAACTAAAAAACAAGTAGGGATACCAGCAAAAAGTGAGTTCTAAACAATCATGCAGCAGCAGCATTATCTCATTGACTCTTTTTGACATTCCCAAGACAAAAAGTAGTAGTACTTCTATCATCTATTGTCTACATATGCCATGTTAAAACTGCATTGGATTTAACATATTTAATATATATAAAAAAAATATAATATAATATGATATGTTTTAAATATGATTAATATAATTAACACAATACATTTAATACATATATTACATTCATATTTAAAATTTTAATATAGACTAAAATAAATAAATTAAAAAAAATGAATTTTATAGCTTTATCTAAGTAAGCGTATTTATTTTTATTACATTCAAATAAGTTAATTTTTAATTTGCATTTAAATAAATCTTTAACATTTAATTTTATCCAAATAAAGTTTTTAATCTTTAATTTATACCTAAATAAGCCTTTAACTTAAATCAATTTTTTATTTGATATAAAACTTATTTGGATATAAATTAAAGGATAAAAGTTTATTGAGTACAATAAAGTATATGAACTTATTTAGGGAAAGTTATAAAATTTAGAAGTTTTTTTTAGTAATTTAACATTTGACATATCTAATAAATTTTATTGTATTTATATTTAAACAATTAATAAAAAATATAAAATACGACACGAATACACGAATGATCAGATTTAAAATAGATACAAACAACATAACAACATTATAATTATATTTTCACTATGGAAATAGTATTATATGGTGAACCATGAATCATCATCATAAACAGCAAATCTTTTCTTTTAAAACATAAACTTTCTTGATTCCAAAGGGATAAATTTGAGCAAGTTAATTTTTTTTTTTTCATTTTAATTTGCCATGTTAAAACTACATTGGATTTAACATGAATCATCATCATAAGCAAAAGTTAATTCTTTACTACTGTCAATTTTTGAGAGGTGAAAATTTATTTTCAAGAGAACACTTTAATGATTCAAAATTAAAATTGAATGAATATTTTTTCACTATGAAACATTAATTTTGAGAGAACGTAAAAGTGCAAATTTATTGAAAAAAGTAATAATTAAATAATTTTTAATTAGTATATACATACACCAATTAACCGAATTTTAATATATTAATTAATTTTTAAAAATTTCTAAAATCATCAGTTAGCAAAACCCAAAAAAAATATTTCATTTTCCATGAAAATGGTTTTTCACTTGCAAAGCACTAAAAATCACTTTTTCCATTGTAATAATTGCCAAGTCTTAATAATTCTTTGGCTGACACAAGGATTACTGACTGATTACCTAATTATGTTTTTCTTGGGAAATTGTTTTAAATTATAAATACAGAAAAAAAAAGTGATTTCAATTAAAAAAATCTAGAATTTATACTAAAAGTAGTAATTAGTATGAATTAGGTTAACTAGTGTTTTAAAGTTATTTTTTTAAATTATTATATTAGGTAATTAAGTTATTAATTTTAATACATTGAAAATTTTCAAAATAATTATTAATTATTGTATTTAATATAAAATGTTATTGTAAATAATAACTTCATTAAGATATTTGTTAATAAAGTCCAATTAGTATTTGTTTGTGTTGAAGTTAATAAAGATAAAGCAACAAATTGTTGGTCATTGTCCACACTAATCATTATTAGCAAGCAAAAGATTTTCGACGTTAATTAAGAAATTAATTAACAATAAAAAAATCAAAGCATTTTTATAAAAACTTAAAATTATTTAACTAATGTGGAGAATATATTTTAAAATTATTTTAAGAAAATATTAAATTTAGAGAAAAAAACTTTAAAATATTATTTGATTGCATTATAAATTTTTTTATGAAAGTTTTGTTCTTTTATTTGCAATATTTGTGCTACACAATAATAAATAGCTTAAATCTTATTTTATGAAAATAAAATCTGAAAGCAAGAATTGTATAATAAATTTTTTACAAAATATATTATTTTCTATTAAAAATTAATAAAATTTTCTCCCTTATAAAATATTCCAAGTTTTAAAATTAAAGTATCAATTGGCAATGGTAGTATGTCAATGTTCATCCATCTTTTTGCTCAGATTTTGCTCTCAAAAAGTCAGTCAGTACCTACAATGTGAAATCCAAGCTGTATAAAAAGAACATCTTTTCTTTATTTTTTTTTTTTAATTTTGATTTTTTATCACATTAATTTGAAAGAGGAAATGTAATGCTTGGTATTTGTTTTGGTAAAAATGGGTCAGTGATGTTTTCGAGTTTTGTTTAGGTTTAATTTTCTCTTTGAAAGATTTAAATTAGATTTCTCAAAAGAGTGGATTATCTTTCACCCGATATATGAAAAGATTTGAACAAAAATATTAAATCTAAAATATAAATTTAAATAAATAAAAAAAAATCGGTTTAAAAAATAAACGTAACTTTAACAATAACACTTTTTGCTCAAAATTGACCTTGCTAGATTAGAAAGTTATAAGATGCTCCTTATGATGAACTTAAAATAAACTCCATTACATATAAACATAATAAATTACATAAAATTATCATTTTTATATATAATTTTTTTTTCACATGTAATGAAACTAATCAAAAATTCATTTTAAGAAACTTTTAAAAAAAAAATTATTTTACTATTACTAATATAAATTTTTGAAAGATTGATTTTTTTAATATGGGATCAATCCCTCTATGTATATATTGGATCAGGCCTTTCCGGGTCTAAATAGTTATTTTACATTGATTGACCTAGACAAAATTTTTTATCCATATTTCTAGCCCAAGTCATTGATACACCCAAATGCAATCATTCAAATCATTTTTCGTTTCTCCAACAATCTCTTTTCTTCACTCTTCCATCCAATCAATTCAAAGAGGATAAGAAAACATATTGAGAATTGATGCAAGAAATAGGACAAGCAAAAGCAAAAACATTCATTAACCATCAAAAAGTGCATATCATCCTACTAATATCCATAAAAACACCAATATGAATCCAAAAAACAGTAAATTTTGAGTTTGACTGTTGCAAAATGGCATAAAATACAATTAACTAAAAATCAAAATCTAGCTTTCATCGTCTAGTAATCGGTTGATAGACTCGGAACAGCCCTATTTTCACAGGTCTTGGACACTCAAACCTGCAAACATGAAAAGAATGAGAAATATGGTCAGAGGGCAAGAACCTTGAGAACAAACAACCGTTTGTTTCTGCCTATGTTGTTCTAACTCTTCATTTTTCTTGAAATACTCGTGTCCGACACATATCCGGACATGAATATAAAGATATAACCCTCTAAGGACCCTCCAAATACATGAAAAAACTTTTAAAAAAAATTGAACATATCCGTATCGGACACATACCCATATGCGACACTTACACCCAAATCTAAGTAACATAAGTTTCTGCTACTTATCTAGCATCTACAATTCTACATTTTGTTTGTTCATTACTGCCGGTTCAATCGAAAAAGAAAATGGAGGCTCCTCCAACATGTATAGTTTTACCTGGAGGGAGAGACTGCTTCAACTTATCGGCCTTCTCAGCATCAGACACACAAAGTGTGTACAAGTACTTGGAACATCGGACCTTGAATTTGACGACATCTTTGCTCTTCTTGATTTTTACAGAGCGAGCATCTTTCCTTCTGGCAGTGAGAAGGAAGTCCTTGATCTCATGAATTTGCTTAGGCTGTGCATCACAACATGGAAAAACATTCATTTAACATAGAAACTTAGAAAATAAAGCAGAGATTACAGTCATACAAGCTGAAAAGATGACACCGCCAAGCCAATAAACAAACACTAATAAGGAAAACACAAATTGCAACTACATATTTGAAAACTGTGCATACATTCTTTTAACAATGAAAAGATAATCAGATATCACAGATGAGCATGTCATAACTTAACAGGGATACGGTAGAAACCTATGTTACTCGGACTCGAAAATGAGTGTCGAATACAGGTATGTGTTCGAAACTTCAACACGGGTATGCTCAATTTTTTCTAAGTTTTTCCATATATTTGGAGGATCATACCCCATGCCTTGTCCGAATATGTGAAGGACACGAGTGTCGGACACAGATACTTCAAGAAAATAAAGAGTCGGAGTAATATAGATAGAAACATATGCAAATATTTTAACCTTGTCCCAGCTTCAAACACACTTCACTAACACCGACCAGTCTACTTACTATTAAAAGTTTCTCATTATTTAGACAAGTCCTTTGTTGACAATGCAATCAAGACATAAACTGACATAAGACAACTGATTATATTATATACCTATGTTGCTCCGACTCTTCATTTTTTTTAAAGTATCTGTGTCCGACACTCGTGTCCGACGCGTATCCGGACATGGGTATGGAATATGATCCTCCAAAAACCCTCCAAATACATAAAAATCTTGAAAATTTTGAACATACCCATGTTGGACACATACCCGTGTCTGACACTTACATCCGAGTCCGAGTAACATAGTTATATACATCCTATATTACATGGACATGGGTATTGGTATCGGAAACTGGTATGAGTCTGTTGCCTGACTCGTCTTTTGTTTAAAATTTTAGATTCACTGAATCAACTAAAAATATTACTATTACGAATTTTGGCTACAAGAAGGCTTTTTCTTATCCTCATGAATCGGATAATATTATTCTATTTCCTATGCTTATATTGGTTCTATTTACTTTATTTGTTGGATCCATAGCAACTCCTTTTAATCAAGAAGGAAATACATTTGGATATATTATTTTGTTTAAAATTTTAGATTCGTTGAATCAGCTAAAAGTTATTATCCAAAAATTAAATACAGATTACGTCTTAAATAAAGTATATAAATGCAAATATTCTGTATCCTATCCTACTGATGAAGAGTCAGACACAAGAACGACAGTCATGATTGAGGAATCTATACATCCAGAATCCTAAGATGGACCAACTAATTAGGAGAAAATCACCAAGACATAAACAAGAAAGCATTCAACAACAGACAAGTGAGTATTAATAAAAATGCAAACAACTTGTACAATGATTAAAATTTCATACAAAGTCATTATCCTAGAACATTTGGAACCTCAAAACTAGACCTGACAATATTGGACATGACACGGGAAAAATAACTAAAACACGACAAGAAAAAGAAACACGGACACGTACACGAGACGAATAGTACACGAATGTGTCAAAATCTATATAACACAAATTATTGACACGTCAAATTTATATTAATATAAACACCTTAAACAAGATTATGACATGAGAAAATACACAAACACGATATGTATACACGAATTGCCAAGTCTTCTCAAAACAACGGGGTCTTTTATTACAAAAACATTTTTAATTAACATACAATGTTCCTGCAACTCACTCCAACAAAAATCTGTGCTAATTAGTGGCAATAAAATATTTTGTAGATGAACCAATATGCAAAATAATTCATCCAAAAACATTCCAATAATGCAAATCAAGAAAACCCATCTACTGAATTAACAACATTCTGCAATCTCTAGAACACTTCAGACAACGCCCACATCCTTCATTTTCTCCTTTTTAAAATACATAACCCAAACCAACTCTCAGATATCTTTATAAACACCATTTCAAAGTTTTCAAGTTTCAACCCAACTTCACTAAGAGAAGAAAAAATTGAAAAAAAAAAAAAAAAAAACTGCAACAAAGAAGTCAAAAACAGAACAGTGAAAACATGAACAAAGATCTGAAGCATGAATAATCATCACTAAATACAAACAGGACGGAAAGAGCATCAAAACAAGAATTGTCTTAGAGATCTAAGGAGATGAATGAAAAGAGAAAATAGGGTTTTACCATTTTTGATTGAAGTTTGTGGAGAGCTTATTGACTCTGCAGAAACACAAACTAAAAGCAAGCTCCAAACCCTAGATTCTTCGATATTAGATTATATATAGGCCCAAAACAAAAACCCTAGATAATTTCCCTTCCATTATTATATGACTATTGGGCTTGCTTTAATTATTGGGCCACACATGGAAGACTATTGCTTCATTGATTATTTGAAGCGAAGAGAAAGAAGATTAAGTGGAGTGGGTTCAAACAAGGGAACATTGCGCCCAATGACGAAGGGCTTGACATAGGGTTTTTTTCTATTTGGATCTCATCCGGTTTGAATTATTGTTTATTTAATAAAATATTATTTTTTATTTAAATTTAATTATAAAATATATAAAAATTAATTTATTTAATATTTATAAACAGTAAATTAAGCCTATGGGTAGGCTTGAGCTTGGATAAGGGAAGATAAAAATCGGGCTACTGTTTGGTTTGACTTGGCTCATGGATAGGTTTACTTGATACTAAGAATGAGGATTAAATCATCCCAAAAAAAGAAAAAAAAAAAGAATGAGGGATAAATTAGACCTGTTTAAAGATTAGACTATCCGTCTGTTCTTATAAATACGATCTAATTCAAGCTAGGCCTTGGATAAAGTTTCTAAAGTCTTGGTCCAGTCCAACTAAGGTTTATTTTTTAATATATTTAAAAATACAAATATAAAAATTCATTTTTAATATTAAAAAATGGAAATCAAAGATTTGATGGACCGAGTTGAGAGTAAGCAATTTTTTTTTACTATTCGAACCTAATTTGACCCATGTACAACTCTAAATTACACTACTATCGTTGGAAAAGAAAAACTATTTACATGCTACACAATCTTAGAGTTTTGATCTTATGAAATCAGTTCACGATAAACTACAGAAGAACTTTGACGTAGTTTCATCACAATCATAAAATTTTAATTCATAATAAGTATATAAATTTTATTTTAAATATTTTAAGATCATGTCAAGGTTTTGTAATAATTCTCGAGACTAAATTCATGGAATTAAAACTGTTGAAGCCTAACTAGTTTACTTTGGTTTTCTATCCAAAAAAACCAAAGGGGGAACAAATGTTGTAATTTGTAAATGGGACAACTTCCTTCGACTTCAATAATTTCAAAGAAATGCTCACTTTACGTCTTCAACTTAAGGTTCAGAAACTCAACAAACAATGGCCACTTTCCTGACACCCTCAAAATCTACTCTTCAATGTTACGAAACACTCGTACTCATGGCAACAGCTTTACTTTCCCATTACTCTTCAAAGCCTGCGCAGCCCTTCTTACTTCTCTTTATGACGGCACAAAACTCCACGCCCACATGCTTCAACTTGGTTTCCAACAAGACATCTTCGTACAAATTAACATCTCTTTCTGACATTTACTCCAAATGCTGTGATTTGGCATTTTTCGGAATGTGTTCGACGAAATGCTTAGGAGAAAAATGCTATTTATTGGAACACTACGGTTTCTGCTTATTCTTGTGGTTTCCGTGTAACGGAATCAATAAATTTGTTGAAAGAAATGTGGGTTCTTGGTTTTGAACTAGAGGTGTTTATGGGTAAGATTCGAGTTTATGTATGGTATAAATATTATATATATATATATATATATATTTGTTCAAGTTCGGTCCGATTCGAAATATGGGTTTAAAGTTCTATTCAAGTTTGTTTATATTTATAAATTGATAGTTCAAACCCGTTTAGGTCCGTTTATATTATTTTTTTCTAATTTAAAAAAAAAACATGTTATTTTTTATTTAATTTTTAGTAATTTTATATTTTTTTCTTTTATTAAATTTTTAAACATGGACAACTTAATATAATTTTTAATGTTTATACTATAATATTAGATATATTTAATCTTTATATGATATAAATTACATAATATATATATATATATATAATATCATATAATTGAAAAACGAGCCAGGTAGGGCTGGGTTCGAACTTTAAATGTTTGAGCCAAGGCTCAGTTCATTTTTTAAATCAATCTCACTTTTTTGCCCAAATTCATTTTTTCGACCTAATATTTTTGTTCAAATTCTCCCATCAAGCTTAAACAACTAGTCGAACCCTTGAGCAGATGTATTTTAAAATAAGTGCTTCCACTTTTATTAGAGTTGTGGCTAACTAGACTTATCATTGCACTGTTGCGTATTTAAACTCGGGTTGCTACAATGCGAGATACGTTTATGAATTCGTTTATGAATATGTATGTTAACTCGTTCCGTTTATATATATTGAAAAAAATAGTATTCTCGATCGATATGATATATATATATATTAGATTGATTTGAGATTCAAAATTTTACGTGCATGATGAGTATAATTATATTGTTAAATCTAATATTCAGTTTGTTAAAATATAAAAAATTATGAAAGTGTATAATTAATTTAGTTTTACACTAGTGTAAGTGGATCCCTTATATATATATATATATATATATATATATATATATATATATATATATATGACAAGGGATCAACTTATATTGATGTAAAATTAATTATTTTTACACACTGTTATAATTTCGTATACAATTGATATTTTAACAAACCAATCGTTTGGTTTAACAATATAATCACACTCGTCGTGCATGTAAAGTAAAGTTTCAAATCGATCTAATATCTATATCATGTCGGTTGAGATTACTATCTTTTTGATATGTATTAACGGTACTTAAAGTTTTTTTATATCAAACAAATAGTTAAACATTTTTAATTTACTCGAAATTTGACGTATACGATCTACATGAATAAAACATAAAATACAATAATCGAATTAAACAAATATAAAAAATTACAAAAATATATAAAAACAATATTAAATTTATACTAATATAAATGAATCCTACTATATATTTATTGCAGTTGAATACTTGAGCTGTCATACCCACCATTGTAAAAGTGATCAAGAGGTTGGATTTGGACTAGACCAGTTCCCCGGCCGAGCGGGCCAGCTGAATACTTGAGCTGTCATACCCACCATTGTAAAAGTGATCAAGAGGTTGGATTTGGACTAGACCTGCTCCCGAGCCAGGCAGCCCGGCCCGACAGGCCAGCCTATACTGGGCCGGGCCTGGGCAAAAATATTAGTGATCCAGGCCGGTTCGGATCACTGTTCACATATTAAAATAATAATTTTTTTTAAAAAAATTAATTATAAAAATATATAAATTTTTAATATAAAATAAATATTAATTCAAACCGGCCGGCCCAAACAAGAATGTTGAAAAAATTTCGAATCGAGACCTGGCCCAACCCATGAGCACCTCTATTTTGAATAAGGTCTAAGTTAAGCTCGAGTTATGGAAAATTAACATCTTAGAGATCAAACTTTTATTATTAAAAAATAATTAAATAGTATATATATTATAATAATTATATAGTTACCTCTTCTTTTGGTATGTTATATGTATATTTTAATTTTTTGTTTTTCATTTTCCCTTTTGATATAGAGATGTCGGGTGCCTATATAGACTTTATCTCCTTATCATATTGACTTATTATACCACACAAAGTCTTCAATCATTTGCACACTTTTGTGTGAATAATTAGAAGGATGAAAAAAAAAAATTCATAATAGGGGAAATTAATGATGAACAGCAAAGGGGTCTTATCTAAATCTAGAAAAGTTGTTTTCCACTACTTAATGTTGGGAAGTAAAGTAAGAACACCATATTAATGGTAACTAAAAGGCAAATATGCTATTCAAATCACCTGACAGACACAAAGTCAGGCAAACAAGGGATTTGGTTATTAGTATTCTTATGTCTGCCACCAAGGTCTCTTCCTTGGCCCTTCCTTTTTCTTTACGTCAAGTTTTTCCTAAATAAAATAATAAAAAAAATCGTAGTTTAGAGATAATAAAAATTTGTAAATATTAAAATTCGAATTTTAAATTTATTTTATATTATTTTTTAAAAATGATTGTATGAATCAAATATATATATATATATATATATATTCTTATCATCTTTAAAACAAACACTTCTGGTTTAACATTAATTTCCACAAGAGGGTGATATTGGGTTTCTTCATCGGATAAGTTCGGATTATCTTCAAGACAATTTTATGGTTTAACATTATTATTATTTTTTATAAGTGATAAAATTTAATCTTCTAATATCTTAATTTTATATTAAAAATCATATCATTAAATTAAAATTATATTTTTATTAATTATAGCATTAAAATTATTTATTTTAATGTTTAAATTGTTTTGGTTTAACCGATCGATCCAATCGATTCAAGAATGGAATAATTTCTGGAGTCTTATTACTTCTTTTAACCCCCACCCAATTGACTACGAAGGTTTCTACCAGTGGCACTTATTCTGCTAAGTCATTTTGTAAGGTTTTATAAATATGAATTAAAAAAAATGATTGATATAAAACAGTAAGATGAATATAAACAGATATATACCATATGCTACCAACTAAGAAATGAGATAGGTAGGATTTTTTTATCAATTACAAGTTGATGATTAAATGCAGGTTGCAGGCTATAATCACAAGCTGTTTGGTATTATTTATTTAATCTCAAGTTGAGCTTAGTTAGTAATAATTAACTTGAATAAGGATCGAACGATATCAATTTTCAGTGTGTTATTCGGTTCAAACTAGATCTGTTTTTAGGTCGGGTCGAGTCAGACTGCGGTCCGATTTTTTCACATCTTTTATCCAAGTTCAGTTCGTAAGTTAGAATCACTGTTTAAAAATATTAAAAATTTATTTTTATATTAATATTTTTATAATTAAATTTAAATAAAAATATTTTTATTAATAAATAATAATTCGGGCCGAGCCGAGCCGATCCGGTTCAAATTGAAAAAAAAAACTTGTCCAAACCCGATCCAATACAGATCGGACGGGAGCCCGACCCTTGAACAAGTCTAGTTCAAAGTTTGTTAAGTTATTTTTTTTTAACTTTTTTGTTTATGAAAGAAAAGAAAAATAATAAAATTTGAATAAAACATAAATAGCAAAAAATATAAATGTTTACCAAAATCAATTAAATGTGTTGGCTTTGATTGTTATTGGTGGATCGTGTCAAATATTTCTACTCTACCCAAATATTATAGATAGACTTAAACGGAAATAATAATTTTAATTAACATTTTTTCTGAAAGGGCAAAATCAAAATAAGTAATGACCAAATTTTAATTAGAAACGATATTTTTAATAATTTATATATATATATATATCATTGATCTTTTCATTGAGCTCTATCAATTTATAAGTTTTAATTTTCATGTAATTCGTTTTTAATAGAGAATTTCACAAACTTCACTTAAAGAACTCTACCTAAATCTTGTCCTTGAGACTCATAGATTTTAGGTTCAATTATCACTTTATCGTATTTTCTTTAGTTTTTATAATTAGGTTAATTATGTGGTGATCATTTACTAATTGGTCTAATTGTTTTTTCTATTGAATGTACTGATAATTAATATGAGTGTTGAGGATAGACCTGTTCATGGGCCGGAAAGGTTCGATCTAAATTATTATTCATTAAATAAAAAATATTTTTTAATTTAAATTTAATTATAATATATATAAATATTAATATAAAAATGATTTTTTTAATATTTTAATATTTTTTGAACAGTGAAACGGATTTTCAAACCGGATCAGGCCCGATCTGAAAAGAACTTGGGTAAGAAAAAAAAAAATCTAAACCGCGGCCCGATCCATGAACAGATCTAGTTGAGGATTACTTGATTGGATTATATATATATATATTTCTCATTTTAAAAATAATCTACACAATTCTTTCATGCATGTACAAATATTAACTAATAAAATTTCAAAATTTTTATTTAATTAATGTTAAAGAATTGCTCAACCTATATGAACTATAGTAATTATGAGGATACCATGTTAAAGAATTGCTTACCCTTAATCTCTCCTTCCTTTAGGCTTCCCTCCCCTCCCCTTCCCCTTCCCCTTCCCTTTCCCCCTTCCCCTCCTTTTCTCTCACAACAAAAGAGAGAATGAGAACAAATTGAGAATTAAGATTATGTTTAGTAGAAAAGATGAATTTTTTAAAATCTAATAGTATAACAATATGTGCCATTTTATAAGGTAATAATTAGATAAAGAGTTTTTTTCCATCATTTTTACCAAACAAAATGTAAGGTTGACATGAATTGATCGAAAAAAATGAATCGATCAAAGCCAATATTAAAAAAAATTGTTATTCTTCTTTTCATCATTCATACCAAACAAAATGTAAGATTAACATGAATTCGAGAAAAATGATCGATTTGTAATCTGGGACTTAGTTCAGTTGGTTCATGCAGTCATTCTTAAGACGTGACATTCTGTAGATCTGAGATTCAAATTTTAAGATCTACAACTCCTTCCTTATTTCCAAACTACGGTCTCCTTTATTTAAAAAAAGAAAAATGATCGGTTTGGGTGCCAATGTTTTTTTTTAACTAACAAACCTTCTAAAAAAAGAAATTTGGAATGATAGATATTGTCCATATTATTTGTTACAAAAATCTGAGAAAGAGATGAAGAGAATAAGGAAATTAATACAGGAAGCAATTCAAATTGGAATTGAGGGATATTGTCATAGAGTTGAAAACAAGAACAATGATATCTAAAGCAGAAAAAGAAATATCACAAATTCCAAAGCATAAAGCTGAAAAAAAGTGGATATTAGACAAAATACAAGCATGCAAATGCAATATATTTATGAATGAGAAAGAAGATATGAAAAGTGAACTCCATTTGCATGTTTTCATTGCTTCCAAACTAGTGCATAAATGCAATGCAAAAGATTCACTTTTTATTTTATTTTTTTGTTTTCAGAACATCCAATCCATGGTTGCAATTTTTGGCCAAAGTTTTAGGGTTTCCATGCTGATGCCCATACTACAGGTTCCTCTTTCCATGTTAAGTACAATCCTATTTCATCTTGATTTGGTTGTGCAGTTGTCCATCCGGCTCTGTACCTTTTTAGCAACGACTTGACATCATCGAGAACGTCGTCGCTAAATCCGACCGGCGAAAATGCCTCTTTGAGCCTATCAGACCATTGGCTCCCTCTCTCCCTTCTCTCACACTCTCCTCCATTAATATCTTGGTCATCATCTTCTTCACAAGCCAAAACCCTAACTATGTTCCTTGAGCACTCTCTCTCAAGCATCAACTTTTCATTGCTGGTTGGGACAAAGCTTTCTTCAAGCATCTCAAAGTAGAGTGTATAAAATCTTAGGCATTCTTCAAAGCAACTTACAAAGTCATATTTGGTGCTTGAAAAATCAGCTTCTTCTTCAACAATTGTCACGATTTTAGGCCCAAGGGATTGGAACATCTGGATCAAAGCTCCTCTTTCCTCGACTGCAACTCGTCTCAAGGCCCCGATACAATTCACAGCGATAGCTTCATCTTCACGAACACCGAGGGTTTCCTTTGTTAGTTCACCCAAGTGATTTAGCCCACTTATTACATTAAACTCAAAGGGTACACCCATTAACCTAGCAAACTTCTCCATTCGTTGCCTTATTTCCTTCATGACCGATCTTACAATATTAGCTGCAGTTACCACAACAGTGAGCTTTAAGTGTGGTGTTTCATCGTTTCTTGTGGCTAAAGATTCTAGCAAAGTAGGCCATTGGGTGCAAAGGGTATTGCTTATATCGATGATATGAAGTTTTGTTTCCCCATCTAAGGCTTCCAAAATTGCACCGTTTGCAGCTACATGGCCAAAAGTAGTCCATGGACTTACTTCTTGGAACTTAAGGATTAACTTTCTAGCTGAATCAAAGGAGTGGCCTTTTTCTGCAACTGAAGTTAGGGTTTTGTAGCATCGTTGACCTGATTCAGTGGCTTTACAAAACAGTGCTTGCAAGAAATATGATGCTAGTTTCTGATCACAGTCTCCGTAAGATGAAGCAAGCTCGTTTAACATCCAAAGAAGGTGATGGATTTTGCTAGAATCTTTGTCGGAGATGGCTCTAGCGCATTCACTTAGAAGCCTTGATGCCCATTTGTTGTTGTTACCCGTGGCACAAGGCTGCGGCTCCCCCTCCCTGCCGGTGGAGTAATCCGATGAACGGCTCGTCGATGTGTGGCTGTTGTTGTACATGTCGACTGCTGCCGATGACCATTGCTCTAGCTGATGATCTGCCGGTTGGAGGGGAAGATTTGTGCGGCCGCCGCTCCTCCTTTTTGAGTGAAGATATTGTCCTCCATGACTTGGGGAGGCCGCCCCCTTTGACTCCTTAGGCACCATTGCAGAACTCAATTTTCATTTGAGTTCAGAAATGGCCAAGTACAAAGCTTTGATTTAGGAATCCCCATACTATTATATTTGGGGCCATTTTCTTACCATAATTTATTACTATATCTATTTGCTTGAGTTAAGCTATAGTTATTAGCAGGTATATGTTTTTTCTATGCAACAACTTCCAATTACAAATTATAATCCTATATATAACTAACATAGAACTTGAGCTTAACCTACCTGGTTTGGCATTTAGTAGAGCTGGGATTTGAAAATCAGAATTTGCGATCTTTTTTTTTTTTTTTTATTTTCAAACTGCGATCTCTTTTGTATAGAAAAAACTAACATACTAAATTATATTAGTAATATAATTATGATGTCAAATATTCTTGTATGGCTTCTAGTGTTTGTTTTTTAATGTTTGAATAAACTATGCATTGGCATATTTGGGAGGGTTGGAAAGAATATAATGTTCCATACCTATATAATGTTATAGCTATGGCTGAAATGATCAATCTATAGCACTGTTTTAAAAGAACTAAACAATATTTAAAGGGTTCCAAGACCCACAATGGGGTCAAAATTGAAAAATTAAAGTATTCATTGACTTTGAATTAAATATATATAGAGTTTGTTTTTGATATACCAACGGTAAATTTTTTTAATTTTATAAGTAAAGTTACGAGATGCTACATTATCATTTTTTTAATTAAATTTTTTAATATATTTTTAAAAATATGTTTTATTCTACTATTCCTATTTATAAATTTTAAAAACTTTACTGACCATAAATAAGATTATTTCTCTTTATATATGTATCTAGGCCATGGGTCTTGTACTCTTGTTTTCAGAAACAAGATTTTCTTCAATTCAAAGCAATTAGATTTTTGGTAGTCCAATTATTTATTAAAATAATTATTAAAGTTATTAACATAGTTTAGGGTTTTATTGGATCAAGATGATGTCATCACTCATCATAGTTATTAACATTGGGGGGTTTGTAAGGAATAAAACATTTTCCCCAGAAATATAATAATATTAATTGTCAATGGAATCCTTATTTCCAATAGGAAGTGCATAATGATAAAAGAAAGCTAACAAACAACATATTTTCTTTTGCTAATACCAACAAAGAGATGATGATAAAGGCTATAATAGTTGATGTAGACAAGATTATTGTCATTTTAATCTGATTAGATTTTACCTAAATTACTTATATGTCAACTTTACTGTAGTCAATACATCTGATAATTTTAAACATAATATAAAAATATAATATGAACAAAATACGATTAATAAATATAAAATATTGTAATAAATATGATATAATACGTTTAAATACTATAAATATAACATGTCTAATATATGTATTTTATTTATGTTTAAATTTTTTGATACATTTACTAATTTTTATTGCATTTATATTACATGATTAATATAAAAAATTATGAAATACGAAATATGAAATATGAAATACGAAACACGATACATATATAAATTATCATGTCAACTTTTCTCTTACAATGTAATTATTATTTATATAAAATTTTCATTATGTGATATGAAAATGCATGATGGTAACTTTTTTATAAAAGGTAGCTACAAAATATTTTCCCAAAGAACACCCTAAATCAACTTGAAGGTTGCAAATTCGAATTCTGAAATGAGAAAGATGAGGTTTAAGTGATGAAAAAAAATTGTTACCTTCTTGTATAGCTGAAAATCGGTCAAAGTATTTGAAAAGTTTTTGTACTATATCATTTAATACAAATTAGTTCTTATATTATAAAATGAGTAATTTAATCTTTAATCGTTTAAAATTAAAGCAAAAATATAAAATCAGTAACCAGATTAATGTGAACCATTAAAAAAATGACATGGCATTTAAAATTTGTTAAAATATTGTCGTGGATGTTAAATGCTGACATGACACTAATAAAATATAATATTTTAAGATGACGTGACTAAATAAAGCCTCATTTGGAGAAATCAGAGAAGAAAGCTTGGATTCCAGTACAGTGACATTTGCAACAACTTGGTTATTTATTTAATCTACGTCATCTTAAAATAATATATTTTATTAGTGTAACATCAACATTTAATATTTATATCAGCATTTTAATAGATTTTAAATGCCACATCATTTTTTTAACGGTTCATGTAGCACAGTTACTGACTTTTTTTTTTTTTGCTTCAATTTTAAAAAATTAAGAATTAAATTACTCAATTTTATAATATAAGAACTAATTTGCATTAGATGATATAGTACAAAGACCTCATAGATAATTTAACCGCTGAAAATCATATGTACTAAAATTTTGGGGTTAAGCTATAGTTATTAAGAGGTATATGTTTTTTCTATGCAAAAACTTCCAATTACAAATTATAACCCTATATATAACTAACATGGAACTTAGGCTTAACCTAGTTGGTTTGACATTTAGCAGGTATGAAGTTCGAAAATCAAAATTTGTGACCTCTTTCTCTATTTTCAAACTGCGGCTTTTTTTGTATAAAAAAAATGACATACTAAATTATATTAGTAATATAATTATGATGTCAAATATTCTTGTATGGCTTCTAGTGTTTATTTGTTTTTAATGTTTGAATAAGCTATGCATTGGCATGATTGGGAGGGTTTGCAAAGAATTAATGTTCCATAACTATTTAATGTTATAGCAATGGCTGAAATGATCAATCTATAGCACTGTTTTAAAATAAGAAAACAATATTTAAATTAAGCAAGGTTCCAAGACCCACAATGGGTTCAAAACTGAAAAATTAAAGTATTCATTGGCTCTGAATTAAATATATATACATAGAATTCATTTTTTATATACTGATGGTGAAATTTTTTAATTTTACAAATAAAGTTACGAGATGTCACATTTTTATTTTTTTAATTAAAATTTTCAGTATACCTTAAAGAATATGTATCATTCTATTAACCCTATTTATAAAATCTAAAAATTTCAGTGACTGAAATAATTTATCTTGATATATGTAGCTAGGTCATGGGTCTTGTACTCTTGTTTCCAAAAACAAGATTTTCTTCAATTCAAAGCAATTGGATTTTTGTTAGTCCAATTATTTATTAAAATAATTATTATAGTTACTAACATAGTTTAGGGTTTTATTGGATCAAGATGATGTCATCACTCATCATAGTTATTAACATTGGGGGTTTGTAAGAATAAAACATTTTCCCCATAAATATAATATTAATTTTGTCAATGGAATCCCTATTTTTTTTGCTTCAAAAAAATAGGAATCCCTATTTTTTGTCAATGGAATCCCATAAATATAATATTAATTTTGTCAATGGAATCCCTATTTCCCAATAGGAAGTGCATAATGATAAAAGAAAGCTAACAAACAACATATTTTCTTTCGCTAATACCAACAAAGAGATGATGATAAAGGCTTTAGTAGTTGACGTAGACAAGATTATTGTCATTTTAATCTGATTAGATTTTACCTAAATTCCCTATATGTCAACTTTACTGTATGTATAGATAAATTTCTGTGCTTCTTCTTTAGATTTTAAACACAATAAAAAAATACAAATCGAAAAAAACACGTTTAATAAATATAAAATGATATAAGAAACATGATATGATATGTTTAAATACGATTAATACGATATGTTTAATACATATATTTTATTTGTGTTTAGGATTTTGATACATTTACTAATTTTTGTTACATTTATATTTACACGATTAATAAAAAAAATACGAAACATGACACATATTGTCGGATCAACTTTTCTCTTACAATGTAATTATTATTTATAGAAAATTTTCATTATGTGATATGAAAATGCATGGTGGTAACTTTTTGATAAAAGCAATCTACAAAATACTTTTTCAAAAAACACCCTAAATCAAGTTGAAGGTTGCAAATACGAATTCTGAAATGAGAGAGATGAGCTTTAAGTGATGAATTTTTTTTTTTTGCTAACTTCTATTGTATAGCTGAAAATCATATGTACCAAAATGAAAAAAAAAAAAAAAAGTAATTACAATAAGTACTTGTACCTTGAACCAATCTGAAAATTATATGGCATCAAATAATAAATAACAATTATATGAGCACTCTTATTAGTCGAATAATAGGAGGTTGTAAAATTTTTCAACTGAAAATTAAGTATATAATAATTCTAAATAAACGTTTGGATTAAGATTAGACCTGTTAAAGGGACGAATTATCCGTCCGATCTGGTGACCCAATTTAAATTAAGTACTAGTTTTTTAAAAAATTAATATATTTTAAAAATTATAATGAATTTTTTGAGTTTGACAAATCAGGTCGAACTTTGAACAAACACATTTTTTGTTATTTGAGTCTGATCCGGCTCGACCGATAAAAATCTCTAGCTAAGTTATATGCAGACTGCAGTACAGTCTATATTAACCATTACTAGCTGCTTTAATCAACAATAATCACTTTCCCTTTCCAAAACATCTTCAATATATTAGTTTTACATTTTGGATTTAATAATATAGTTATATTCGTCGTATACGTAAAGTTTCGAATCGATCCGATATCTCTATCATATTGATCGAGAGTACTGTATTTTTCAATATATATTTAACGGTTAATTTTTTTTTACATCAAACAAACAATTAAATATTTTTAATTTACTCGAAACTCGACGTGCATGATCTATATTAATAAAATATGAAATACGATGGTTGATTTGTTAAAATATAAATCGTATATAATATATATATATATATATATATATATATATTGGTTGTCAAATTCAATCCTTCTCGTATCTGGTAAAATTCTTGACTTAAGTTGCAAGTGGCACTTCACTGTCACAAATCATGATAAGCATTAAATTAGTATTTGAGATTAAAAAGAAAAGTAAGTTTGGGATCAATTAGATTAAATTATGATTAATCACTTGTCTAATACTCTATGTTCACATGTAAAGGGAAATCTTAGCTTCTCATTCAAACAACTGTATATATAGTTCAATTATTACCATGAAAAACAAATTTTTTTATTTTTTTTTTCAAAATTAAATGATCAAAACAAAAAATTTAATGACCAAAAACTAATTTACTCTTAAAAGTTAATAAGTTTGTTTTTCTCAAATCAAATAATTTCAAGTTATCAAGGTTTTAAATGCAGATATAAATTATAAAATATATATATATAGTTTTTAGGTGAATAAACCAAAAATAAATGGAATCAAAATGAAGCTTATTCTTTACTAATGATTAGACAAGAAGACAAAGGTTAGAGGTCCTGTTTTTTTCTATCCAATCATTGAGAGCTGTCTTTGCCTTTGCCTCCTTTCTTAAAATTAATTATTATTTTTTTATATATAAAAATGTTGATGATTTTTATGGTGATCCCCTTCATGTGGTCCTATATTTTGATTTTTGCAGCCTTATTTGTCTCCATCTATGTTTTCTCATACACCATTTCATTATTTTTTTTGTTTGATTTGTAAAAACATTAGATTTAGAAACAAAACATGTCTTCAATATTTGAGAGAATTTTCCTCTACATTATGCTTTAAGAGGTGTTCATGATCGGGTCAGATTAGATCCGAATAATAAAAAAATTTATTAATTCAGATTCAGTTTTATTTGATTCAAAAATTTATTTTATTGTTTGAAATCTATTAAAATATAAAATAATTATTTTTATATTATATTTATAGGGGTCAAACTAGACTCGAATAATAATAAAATCTATTTATTCAAATGCAAATTTGATTTGATTCAAAATTTTATTTTATTGTTTGAAATATATTAAAATATTTATTTTTATTTTTATATATTTATAATTAAATTTAAAAAATATATTTTTATTGATTAAATAGTAATCCAAATCGATCCAATTACAAGAATCTTATCTCAGACCCGACTTGTGGACAGGTTTATGATGTACACTATAGCATAATCTTTTTTTTTTTTAATTTTTATGAATCATTTAATTGGTTGGTTAGGATTGATAGTAAATTTGCCAAATGAGTAATTCTTTCTCCTTCTCTGATTATTTATATTTTATGATTAGTATTTTTTGTTACAAAATTAAACTTTGTGATAATGATTTCCTTTCCCTTAATAAAGATTGTCATAAAACTCTTTTTTTTTTTTTTTTTTAATATTTGATCCAATGATAAGTGTATATATCTTTGAAGAGCTGGATTCGAATTTCATTTCATTTTTCTATGTTTCATATCTTTTTTCTTCAATTGTAAATTTAACCACCAATATTGTAAATTTTTTTAAAATTACAATATAAAAAAAAATAAAAAAATCTATTAATCTTTATGCCAAATCAATTTTAAGTATTAAAATTCGGATGAATGAAGCAACCATTTTTCATCGAAAGATCGATAAAGGTCTGAAATTTAAATCTCGCAAAAACAACAAAAACTAAAAACATTAGTTTTGAATAGACCTGCTTATGGACAGGGCAGCCCGTCCGGCCCGTATTGGGCCTGGTCTGGGCAGGATATTTTTGATCCGGACCGGCTCGAGACCTGCCTGGAACAGTATTTTTTTATTATAATAATATTATTTTATTTAATTTTAATTATAAAAATATATTAAAAAAAAAATTTAATATGATAAACAGTGAATTTAGGACCGGGCGTGGGCAAAGAATTTGAAAAAAAAATCAAATCGCAACCCGACCCAACCTATGAACAAGTCTAATTTTGAACTCTTTAAAACATGGTATACATAATAAATACACTAAAAAGTAATAAACAAAAGCCTTTTTTTAATGGTCAAAAGTGTGTGATATTAAGGTTTAACTTAAAGCTTTTCTGCTTAAAAAGGGTTATTAAAGTTGCAGAAAACTCTCAGTGGGAATCTCGAATGAGATGTCTGGAAGTTACCGGGTCAAGTTATTCATTCGATTTAGATTAATATTTTATTTAAATTTAATTATAAAATATAAAAATAAAATTAATTTTGTAACATTTTAATATTTTTTAACAATAATTTGAATTTTTTGGATCCGTTAAATCGGGTCGGACCATGAACAAATATATTTTTTATTAATTGAATCTGATTCGATCTGACTCATAAACAAATCTAAGATTAAGAAAAGTTTTTTTTTTTTCTATATATTTTAAGATGGGATATTCGAACTTAATTCTTTGAATTTGTATAACTATTGAATTAAATATTCCAAAAATTTTGGTAAAAAGAATAAAGTAATATTGAAAAGGAAAGTCGATCTAATTGTAAAATTACTTGCAAAAAGTTTATAAACTATTATTTATTAGTTTTCATGCCTTTTGTAAATAATCATGAGAGAAATTATCTTATACACTTTCAATTAAGGTTTAAATTTTTAAAAAGAGAATTAATAGGATAAAACATATCATTTAAGGCATATTAAAAAAATAAAAAATATTTAATAATTTTTTAATCAATTTATAAAATTAAAAAATTACATTATCAATATATAAAAACGATAAATTACATTTATTGAAAATATCTTAAAAAAATTTGATAAAGGGGTCCTACAAAGATAAGTGTGGCATCATATCATAATAATAATAATCACCATACCTTTTTATAAAGAAAATAACCATTCATTTCCGGGAGACATGAAATAAAGCAAATGTTTTCATTGGTCCAATTAGAAATTTAGGGGGAAAAAAGTCTAAGAGAAACTACACGTGTGTCTTCTTTTTTGCTATTTCTTTTTTTTTTTTTTTTTTGCCTCACATTTTCTGTCCATTTTTATTTGTTTTTCTTTCTTAGTTTTATCAAAAGAACTATAGGTAGTTTGATTTGTGGAGTGAAAAAGGTTGAATTCAAATTTTTTATTTATAATATATATAAAAGTACGAACACCAAAAATCTTTTAAATTAATCAAAATGATAATTATATCTTTAAATTGTTATTATAAATATTTTTTTTATATAAAAAGATAAGAAAAGAAAATAGACTATGATGTTGTGATTTGAATTCCAAATTTGCTATAAGAATAATTGCATGAACCAATTGAATTAAATTTAGATTCGCCACTATAAATATTTTTTATTATTATGAAAATTTATCCAATTTTTTCTTTTGAAAGATGGAAAACACAAAATATGATAAATAAGGAGTGAATTAGGTCACATTTCAACCCCATGATAAACAACAATAGAAAACAAGCAGAAGCAAATGGACCAAAGTTATGAGTCAATCAAAGTTTAAAGAAATTGTCAGAGGTGAAGGTGATTTGTAATAATTCTATGAAGTGGGGGATTGGAAAACTCAATAACCACATGACATGTTCCAAGAAAAAGTAGAAAAAAGAGGTACAACTTTAAGGATTTGATGTTACATCCCTCCACAAACTATAACACAATCTTATTAAAACATAAAAGTGCAATCAGGAAATAAAGCAATTCACTGTATTTATCTTTCTTTTTTGGTGGGTTCATCAAAGATTTCAAAAAATTAAGTACACATAAAAGCATTAAAAAATTAATAAAATTATACTAATATATAATAATAAGATAAAAATTATGATCGAAAAAATCGAACCGACCGATCAAACCAATTCAATCGAGAATTAAAAGCCTATTCAGTCTAATGTGATGCATAAAACCGATAATTGATTGAACTGATAAAAAACCGGTTCAACTTATTTTTTATTATTTTCATTTTCTTTTAAATGTTGAAATTTAAACTTTTTATCTTTTAATTTTTATATTAAAAATCATACCATTAAGTCAAATACATAGTTTTATTAATTATTTAATATATTTATCTCTTATTTAATATTAAAATTATTTATTTAGTATTTAAATATTTTTCAATTAAACCGACCGGTCCAATCAAATGTCACACCGATTTGACTTTCGATCCGAGTAAGTAAAGTGAAAGAGTAAAGTTGCATAGCAATGAAATAATGTGAATCAAACTTTGAATTAGAGATCTAAGCTTTTTGTTCATTGTGGCCTGTGGGGGGTGTCAGTTATCCACTACTTGCAGTTGTTATTTGAAGAAAATCCATGAATAAAGTGGGTCATGTGGCAATGCAAGCAAGGTATTGGCTTCTGCCACATTACAGAAAAAAAAAGAAAGCTAAATCCATCATGATTCATGACAAAATATAATGAGAAAGTTTTACAGGCAGGAACATGTTGTTATACACACCTTGATTACTCATTGGATATAACTCCAGAATCCAGAAGACAAACCTGTGAAATCCAGAAAGTTTTAGATTAGCTGGACATAAGAATTTGGTACTTATCAGCTATGTTACTCCGATTCTTTATTTTTCTTTAAGTACCCATATTCGACACCCGTGTACAACATATATTCGGACATGGATATGGGAGTACGATCCTCCAAATATATGGAAAAACTTAGAAAATTTGAGCATACCCATGTTGAATACATATCCGTATCCGACACTCATTTACGAGTCCAAGTAACTTAGCTTATCAGAAGTTCAGAACCAAACTCATCAATTTAACAAATACTGCTGTTTTTGTCATAGTTAAACCCCCAAAACATTCCAATCATATAGTTAAATTATATGTCAGTAGATGTTCAATATTGCAATTAAATTTCTCATAGAAAGAATCACCAAAAGGATGAACTAGGATTCAGGGGTCCATTCTATTGATACAAGCCTTCCTTCTTCTAGTTCCTGAAATAATAATCCTTCTAGATTTCCTGCATAATCACACTGAGACAAACTGAGTGTTAAACATATTCAAGAAGCATTAATTTGTGTTTTTAGAGAAAGGCAACAAATATGACTTATTGTGTACTGGAGGTAAGACACAATAGGGTCAATAGATTAGTAAAAGAGATTCATATAAATGAAGGTAAATACTAGTACCAGTAACCAGATGGTGGGATGTTCAAGTAATTTTATGGTTCAATAATTAACAAAAGCTATGTTGCTCCGACTCTTCATTTTTCTTGAAGTACCCTCCAAATACATGGAAAGACTTGGAAAAATTGAACATACCCGTATCCGACACTCACACCCGTGTCCGAGTAACACCCGAGTCCAAGTAACACAGAACAAAAGTGGGGAGGAAGCACAGAGTATCCTAGCTCGTGCATCTGTTCAAGCATACTTAAAAAGCTGAAATCTTAACATCAGTTGTCCTAGAGATGATTCCATACACTAAATGTTCATGATAGAGAAATTGATTGTGATGACTCAATACAGAGATTGCTTTGAAGCATGGGGGCCAAAGAACCAACTTGCTTACTATAGTCAGCACTTTTCCACCAAGGGGCAGTTTGATGCAATCTTGTCAGAAGAAAATCCATGTGAAAGCTATCGGAATGAAGTGGCCGACAAATATACACACTTGGCTGTCATCATCAGTGCCATCACCGATTCAAATTTGTCAGCATCAGCTGCAAAGTTTATCGTCTGTTGGTTCTTTCTCTTTGCAATCATCTTTCCCTTTCAAATTATCAGTCGTATATTTTGCGACACCGGATAAAACCGACTCAAAATTTATATTCATCTTAGACACTGCCACCAGGCTACCATTTCCCAGTAACTCACCTTAAGGATCATTCATTCCTCCATTGGCTAAACCCTCACCACCTGACCCAGAAAAAGAAAAAGGATCCTGATAATGCCTCCATGAAACAGGATATGTAACATTATTGATCTCTTTGGAAAAAAAATAAACAACAAAGAACTGCCCTAGTACATGTAGATCATACAAATAGAAACAACAAAAAGTAAAAAACAAGCAGAAACCAAAAAAGTAGCATAACTCAATGGCTAAAGTTCAACAAGTCTAATTCTCAAAAGCAAAAGTTTAACAAGTCTAGGAAATGCTGGAAGAAACGAGAATTAGCAAAGAAAAGTGATAAAAATGCAAAGTAAAGTGCCCAAAATTCCATCTTAATCTCATGTATTAGCAACTCTATTCTTTCAAAGGCACTATCATTCCTTCCACTCCACGTAAATCACAATGAAAAAGAATGTACTATCTTACAAGTATTACTCATCCAAGTTTAGCTTTCCAGCTTTTGCCTTTGCTACCAGCAAATATTTCACAGCAAGAAACCATATTACCATAAGAACTAAGATCAATATTAGCCTCCACACAAGTGTTGAAATCACCAACGTTCCAGCAATATCAAGGCAGTCTACCAAACTGAGTGAAATGCTCACACATATTGCGACATAGCCAAGACACATTAACCTGACAAGTTTCTTTTTCTAGGATCAACCAGGTTTTTTTATTGTTTTTAATTGGAAAACTTCTTAAATGTTGTTGCTGACTTTCAACCTTGGTCTCCAAAGAGATAACTGATACCTTCAACATTTCATTACATATTTTGATAACAAATATGAAAAAGATAATATTCAAACATACTTTCACATATATTCTTAATATTATCATAATATGTCTAATGACAGTCTAAGTCTACACGATGTGTTATATAATAAGTCCTTTTTTCAGTATTATGCATCAAACTTTTATTTGTGACCATATTTTCTAGCTCAAACACATATTATATCATAGATATGACACTAAGACACATGAGTTTCATATCCGGTCGAAGTTTAATAAGTATGGTTCGGACCAAAAAGGAAAAGAAAAGAAAAGAAATAGAAAATGGCAACGAAAAATAGACAAAGAACAAAGAATTAAAAGTAACTATTTGGTTAAAACTTGTGATATCAAAAACCGTGGTGCAAAGCCACAAACTTCAGTTTTCATTTGGCATTGTGTTGGCCCAAGTCACTATTTTACAACTCAATGACGATGCCAAACTTAGCCTAAGTAAAAAGTCTTCAAAGGAGAAAAGAATCACTCTGTTTTTAGGGAAGAAAAGAAAGAGAATAGAAATGAAACAACTAGGACATAAAGGGGGAACAAAATGAACAAAAAGAAAAAGAAGGTTAAAGACCATGTATTATGCAAGTGATTAATAGGCTGCAAAAGAGGGAAGAAACATGAGTTCGTTTGCATTCGTTTGGGGTTGTGAGAACTGGCACATATAATCAATGATTCACAATTTGTGAAACCAAAGCTTCACAAAATGGGGTAGTAATCAATGACGGATCTTGACATTTGATTTTGGGGGAGCCAATTAATTCCATACTTGACCAATCTTAATTCTTTCATAAAATATATCCCACTATATATATATATAATGTGTGTGTGTGTGTGTGCAAGCAATATACTAAAAAAATAAAATAAGCTTACAAAATTATATAAATTTATCAATTAATAAACAAATGTATAAAGAATCATAATACATCAAATAAATAATCTTACTTAAAATTGAGTGCGACTTTCTTTTCAAAAAAAGTATAAATAAATCAATTGTTAAACAATCTATTTTTCATCAAAATAAGAAAAATAAAATATACCATAAGAATAAAGTTAAAACTTTGAGATTAGAAGTTAGATGTTTTTCTAACTTTTTATAAAGTGGTTTCAATCTAACTTTTGTGTTAAAAAAAAGTTTGCATGATAGCAAGAGAAGAAAAAGCATGTTTGGTACTTGCTTGGAAACATTTTTTTTTGGGTATAAAGGGTGAATGAAGGAGAATTGTAAGTGTTGATAATTGAACCCGCCTTGCAGGAATCCACCTACTAAGGAAGGTGGGTGAACCATTTGGGCTAAGCTCCAGGTTCAATTTGCTTGGAAACTTGGAGTAGTCTTATTGAAGAAGCTAGAAAGTCAATTTGACTTTTATTAAATTTACATGATTGTGATTTAAACGTTGCAACAAACCTTTTGATTTTAAGGATTTGTAAGTAATGATTGGTTGGGATAAGAAATAGTCAAATAATAATGTGATTTTAACCTCTCTTAAATTGCAATACATAAATATGAGATCACATAAAAATAAAAATAAAAATTAACAATTTTAATTTGAGGGGATGAATTTAAATTTATTTAACATATATACTTATGGGTTGGGGGGCCAAGGCCCCCTCTGGCTTGTATTACCATCCGCCTTTGATAGTAGTTAAATGGAAGGGGATACCTTGTAGATCATGGAAGCCAGTGCAAACATCTCCAGAATCAAATCAATGTTTCCATCCCATCAAGTGACCATCATCCATGTATGGTTCTAGAAATCCAATGAACTGAAACAACAGAAACTTAGATGGTCAAAATCCAACAATCTGCTAGTGGCTGTAGAAAATGTTAAAACTATATAGTTTAGGAGGTTAAATATTAAAGTGAAATATCTTCAAGCAAAGCAAAATTTATATCTTCCAAAGGAATAGCATCAAGTTGCATTAGCAATATGTACAGCCAGTTAACATCAATATAAATGGATCCCTAATCCATATATGCATATGCATACCACAATTATGCTTTTGACAATAAATGTTTACCTTAGTTCCATCCTTTGACCAGCGTGCACCATAACCTTCATCAACCCTTATCTCAAAGACAGCACCATGTGGTTGAACAATATACACATTCAACCAGCAAGAATTAGTGATCAAATCCGTAATGACACCCATTGCAAGATTATTTTTATTTGAATCTGGAGAAATGGAAATAGGACAGCACAGATTAGATGGTCAGTCACTAAAGAAATAATGAAGCTCCATATCTGTGTATGTGTAATACTCAACATAGACCATTTATTTATCCCAATACCAATTTAAATTTTGTAATATTGGAAAGGTACAACTTTGCACTAAGAGGCAAATCTACTAACTAATATGATTATCCTCTTCTCCCACATCCAAGGAAGAGGCACCTATCTTCAAATGTACACACAGGAAACTTCATGATTAAATTCCAGGATCTCTTCCAGAATTGTGAGATTCTATAAACCGAGTAAAATAATTACTATATAGGTATGTAACAGAATATAGCAAAAATCTTTAGAAAAAGCATAAACCCCAAATGGATAAGCCTCCCTCTCTCTCTCTCTCTCTCTCTCTCTCCCCACCTACATATGTCATAGTTTTTCATAACCCACTCTTTAGAAGATTGAAGGCAGCAATGTCTAATCACCTACTCATCGCTCAATCTCAGAATCATAAGATCCTAGTCTGATCCTTCAGTTGTAATATATAAACGGCGACTGTTCAATACATATAGGCTTATCATCTTACAAAGTTAACTCTTACCTCTCCATTAATCATCTATCTGGTTACTGCATCCTCAACCTAACCTCATAAATTATTCTTCGAGCAGTAAACCCCTTTTAACTATATACTAACATTTCTAATTTATTTTCCATTCTCATGTCTTCAAAATATAACAACAATACTTAAGTTATTTGCTTTATACAGAACCTGATATGATCAACTTTTCCAAAATAAAATTAGAGAATTTGGGTTGTTTAAAACCAGCAAAACTAAATTATGCTCCTTGGATGAGTCACAGAAACTAGAACTCTTGAGTCCAAAATCAGATGGTATGAATGATAGAACAATAGAAGTTAATTTTATGCTATGGCTAGTGGAGTTATTTTTATTTTCATGTAACTTTAATCGGTTTGTGAGTTTGTTTACGTTGATTGCAATGTCAATTAGAATGGAAGTTAAGTTGGTGATATCACCATAATAACCAGTTGATGTGGAAGTGCATAAAAGGTGATTTTGCACATAATGGGGTGGCCAGGTGCTACACTATACCAGTGCTTTAATATTAATATTAATATTAAACATGTATACACATCTAATATGGCATGTTAAATATATTCTATAAACTTCTCCTCCTATTTGGAGGGTCATATAGCATAATGAAAAATCATTTAATAAGAATATTCAAAATCCTTTTTTCCTAAATGTGCCTTCACATCATTTGCTAGTTTAGAGCTAATGTTATTAGAGTAAGATCTAAAAGCCTACAAAAACACTAATGTAGTTCCAGAATTATGAATACAACAACAGAATACTAATACTTTGCTGAATATGTCGATTCAACTACATGGATTCTATTTCACTATCGTGCTCAATTTAGGACTATGGCATCAGATCTAATAAGACCAATCCAGTGATTAACAAACTGGACCAAAGGTTTTCTGGTAAGGACTTCAATTACTGGTTCCACTGGCCGGTTCAACTGAAAAAGAATTTAAATATTAATAAATAATTTTAATATTAAACAAGTATTAAATATAGTAAATACCTAATAAAAATATGCATTTGGCTTAATGGTATGGTCTTTAATATAGAACTAAGAGGTTAAAGGTTCAAATTTCATCACTTACAAAAAAAAAAAAAAAAATTGAATAAAAATAAAATAAAATAAACCTAAAACCGGTTTTTATTGGTTTAATCCAATTTTACCGTTTTTTACCGGTTCGCTAAAACCTCGGTTTAGGTTACATACCGGACCGATTAGGCCTCCAGTTTCTGGCTGAACCGGTCTTGCCAGCCGGTCCAGCTTTTTCAACACTAGACCAATCAAAAATAGGTAGAGATGCTACACTTGAATATAAAGCAATAAGAAAGTTCAATCCAAGCCAATGTGGAATAACTATAGTTAACACTCACCCTCATTTATATAAAAACAAGTAAGCCTATCAACTGGACAACAAAAACACAAAAAATACGCAACAAACAATTTATACCATGCTACATGTGAGGCATTCGACCTAAAACCAATTAATAGTAAGTAGAGATGCTCAACCTAATATAAAGCATTAACAAACCACCAATATGGAAAAACACCACTTTTTTTTTCCGGATAATTAGAATAACACCACTTAACAAAGCATATTCTCAACAAGATTAATGCATTATTCTTTAATTTCCAACCATCTTTTCTTCTTTTTCCCTTAGGATACAAGCATCCTTCCTAAGACACATCTCCTAGCAACAGCATATATGAGCATTTTTTCCTCATATCTAAGCCATTTCAAACTCACCTCCCTAATTCTGTCCTCAATAATATGAATTTAAATAACTTTGTTTCTTCAAAGTAAGGTGCATAATGTTTCTTTTTCTTAATTCCTCACAATGTTGTGTATCTTTTGAAGTTAACGAATCAAAGTTAAATCTCATTAACTAACCAAAACTCCTAATATAATAACATCAATCTTTTTGTTACACACTCAACTAGCTGCAATAGACCTCATGTAATATCTGCAACCCCAAAATAGAGCAAGAATTTTAGTTTTTTCATACACTAGAGTAACCCAAATCATATCCCTCTATCAAACAAAGAAATCATGAAAATCTACCTTCACACAATTCTATAGTCAATGTTAATGAACTATACACGCACACACACACACACACATAAAACAAAACAAATAGAATAGAATAGGGAAAGAAAAAAAAAACATCTTTAAGCACCATGATGGCAAGTCGAATCCACATAACTTACCACTTCCATTTAAATTACCCCAGTACTTATTGCTACTTCGATCAGCATGCTTAGCCAAGGCCCTAGCTCCATGAGTCAAATTACTGCCTTTGACCTATAGACCACAAAAAGAAGAAAAATCAAAATCAAGTCATACAATATATTAACAGCAAGAATGTGACACCTGGTTAGATTATAATGTTTTGCTTGACCAGGCCAAAGACCAAAAGTTGAATCACTAATAAAGCAAAAAGGAACAACCAAACATACATTTATCTAGTAGTTTTTGCTCATGAATGGTGTGAGAAAAATATGAATAGACTAGTAGTTCTTTGCTCATGAATGGTGTATGGTGTGAGAAGATATGAAAAACCTCTTCTCAATGCACCACACAAACTATGGCAGTTCTTTGCATTTTAATGACAAACACCCTTTTTATAGGGAAAAATATAGCTCTTCAATCAACATAACCAAGCCTTCTCATTTCTTTTTTATTTGAAAACTACAAATCATGCATACTAATTGCGACATGTTCAGTTGAGAAAATAAAAAAAAAGTCCAACTTAAGGAAAAACATTAGGGTAAAGAAGAAGAAAAGGAAAAGAGCCTTCTCGGAAAATAGAAAGCATAAAAGAAATTCCTAAGTCATTATCTTACATCTGGATTATATGGCAACATGAATGATGAGAGAAGTGTTGATTTTGGTGGGGGGAGTGCAGCAGAAATTGTTCCAGTAGTATGTGCTAGACCCAGAAGCCTTTGAACACCTTCATAACTCAGTCCCTGGATTAAAACATTGAACATTTAAACATTCACTTAGGCACTTACAAAATACATCACTTTTATTGGGCGAGTAATTGGTATGGACTTTATATTATTGGTTATATGCAGACAAACATAAAGTAATAACACTAATACCGATCTCATAAGAAGTGAAATGACATGTGTAATCTGTCCCTAACTCCATATATGAAAGGCGATGGAATTGATATGTCAACATGATTTAATATTTGAAACAGGCAGAAATAGACACATGCTGCCAGAAATAACTTTTATAACAAATTCAACCCCTACAAAAGCTACAAGCATAAAGAGAATGTATGTCGTACATATAGACCCATAAACAGCACTAGCACGTGGTGGATTCCTTTTGATTCACTGTCAGCAAAAATATAACAGCAATCTGTTAATGTGGCCAACTAATAAAGTAGACATAGTCATTTACAGTCAATTCAAGATGTTTCAATTGGTAACATAATAAATCTCTGTTACTCCAAAATTCCTTTTCTCTTATGCATATGGCCTTTACCCTTGCCATTGTTATGGCATGATACAACAGCTAAATTGAGTTCCTGCCATGATCTTGCTCAGATCTAAATGAAGCAAATTTGAGAGAATAAAGTTTACCATTCACCAGAAAAATGGATCTCAAGTCATGTTCCAAAACAACATATAAGTTAATCATGATCACTATTTAACTATTTTTCCTCGTTAGCAATACAGCTGAATTGAGTACATTTCTAAATAAATGGTAACTGAGAATCCATAATTAGTATTCATCACTTTCTGGGTATATATATCATGCACTCTTAAAATATATGTAAAAGTTTCAGATCATGCTGCAAGATTCTACTGAGATGGGATACAGCCAATAAAAGTAATGTCAGTTCTTGAATTTCAATAGTTTCTAGGAAACTGTTTTGTCTTTTCCATTTACTTCTTTCTTTCTACTGCAAAATTAGGTAGTATTTTCACATGGAACAACAGACTCATCTTTGTAATCATGACTGATGGTGACAACATTCAGCTCTAGAAACTATCCTGTTAACCATTCCTTCCACACACTCAATGTTATAGGGTATTGTTTTTCGTGTTCATAGAATCAATAAAGGAGGCCACCACAATGTTAGTTTTTCCTTCTACCCCTTCTGTTTCTCTCTCTTGACGCTCATTACAGTATAGTAGTCAAGTTCCCAGTAAAGTATTTGGAATTGCATCAGAATCCAAGGGTTTTGAAACTCAACCCATATGACAGAAACCCAACCAAACTTGCGCAAAGCAACTACACAGAAATTTTCCGTTGGGAAATATCAGATTAATTTATTCAACATGGAAAAATCTACAACTAAAAAAAAATGCAGTAAGAAACTCACAGATAGAATGCAGGCCAACAAGATAGAGGGCTGAGCCACCAAATTAGAAACACAGATTGCAAGGACGCCATTAGACCTTTCCTTCTCCTCTGTATAAAATTTCCTATATATTTGCACACCTACAAAAGCATGAAAAGTTATTACAAAGGAGTTAGCAAATCATTTAGAAGCAAGAACGTAACTACCCATAATATTCCTTTCAATGCATCTTCCTTTTGACTAAACCAAACAATTAGAAGACAGCTAAGTATAAACAAATATAAGTCCCAAAAACTTGCCACATTTAGAATGAATTTGGATTTCGAAGTCCTAAGGCATAATTATTAATTATTAATAATTAATATAACTAAGCAGAAGGATGTCCATATGATTAATGATCAATAAAAAATTAAAAAAAAAAAAAAAGAAAAAAAGTTGGAGTCTAAATAGCACACGAAAAGGCATGGTTATCAGTTATGGATTCAACACTTTACCAACCTCCCATACTTATTATGTTGAATCACTTGTTAATTTATTGACATTCCTCTATAGTCTATACATTTTACAAAGTTTCTGAGAAATGAAAATGAAAACAAAAATGGTGAGAAAACATTGAAAACAGAAAAGGAGAGAAAACAGGTGAGAAAACAGAAATAGAGCTTTTCTGTATTGAATTATATGAAAAACTGTACATACACAGCACCTATTTATAATATAACTATGAAATAAATTCTCCTAGAATTATGGTCTAGAGTTATGGAACAAATTAAGGACCTAAATTAGTGAAACAGTAAACTGCACTAATTAGGGACAGTAAACTACATTAAATCAGGGATTTACATGTAAATCAGGGATTTCAACACTCCCCCTCAAGTTGGATCATATATGTTAATCATTTCCAACTTGTTTATGAAATCATCAAATTTTTGTCTTGTAAGCCCTTTGGTGAAGATATCTGCAGTTTGATCTTGTGTAGGAACATAGGTCATGCAAATGATTCCCTTCTCCACCTTTTCTTTAATGAAATGTCTATCCACTTCCACATGCTTGGTTCGATCATGTTGGACTGGATTGAGAGAGATATTTATTGCTGCTTTGTTATCACAGTAAAGTTTAATGGGAAACTTTACAGTGACTTGTAGTTCTTCTAGGAGTTTCCTTAGCCATAATGCTTCACATATTCCTTGAGCAGCTGCTCTAAACTCAGCTTCAGCACTACTCCGAGCCACTACACTTTGCTTTTTACTTCTCCAAGTTACTAGATTTCCCCATACAAAGGTACAATATCCAGAAGTGGATTTTCTATCTTCAACAGATCCTGCCCAGTCTGCATCTGTAAAGACTTCTACTCCTTTGCTGTCATTCTTCTTGAAGAATAATCCTTTACCAGGTGAACCTTTAAGATATCTAAGTATCTTAAAAACAGCCTCCAAGTGAGCTTCCTTTGGTGAATGCATGTGCTGACTTACTACACTTACTGCAAATGCAATGTCAGGTCTAGTATGAGATAAGTAAATCAACTTGCCAACTAGTCTCTGATATCTGTCTTTGTCAACCAGTTCCCCATAATCATCTGTCCTCTTCCCTGCTTCGATTGGAGTGTCACTTGGTTTGCATCCAAGCATACCAGTTTCTGTTAAGAGGTCGAGGACATATTTTCTTTGAGACACGCTGATTCCTTTCTTTGATCTTGCGACTTCCATTCCCAAGAAATACCTCATCTGCCCCAGATCTTTTACTTCGAATTCTGTGTTGAGAACACTTTTCAACCTTTCCATTTCCACTTCATTATCCCCGGTAAGAATTATATCGTCAACATACACAATCAGAATTGTCTTCTTTCCACCCTCGGCTTGTTTGAAAAACAAAGTATGATCTGATTGTCCCTGTTGATACCCTTGTTTCTTTAGAACTCTGGCAAACCTATCGAACCATGCTCTAGGGGACTGTTTGAGGCCATAAAGTGACTTTTTGAGTTTGCACACTTGGTTGTCTCGATGCCCATTACTGAAACCTGGTGGCATTTCCATATAAACTTCCTCTTCTAATTCACCATTCAAAAAGGCATTTTTTATGTCAAGTTGCTGAAGTGGCCAATCCAAATTAGATGCCAAAGATAAAAGAACTCTAACTGTATTCAGCTTTGCCACGGGAGCAAATGTCTCGGTATAGTCAATGCCATAAGTTTGTGTAAAACCTTTGGCGACAAGACGAGCTTTGTATCTTTCTATTGTTCCATCTGCTTTGTATTTCAGAGTAAAAACCCACTTGCAGCCTACTTGTCTCTTCCCTCTCGGTAACTCCATCACATCCCAAGTTTCATTTTTTCTTAAAGCTTTCATTTCCTCCATTACTGCATTCTTCCATTCAGGAATAGCCAGTGCCTCCTGTATGTTCTTTGGAATTTCTGTACTATTGAGATTAGAGACAAATGCTCGAAAAACAGTAGAAAGATTATTGTGTGACACAAATTTGGAAATAGGATGGAGTGTACATGAACGAGGTTGTTTTCTGAGAGCAATAGGTAAATCAATATCAGAAGTATTACAAATACCTGTGTTTGTTGTTGACTCACTCACAATTGGAGCTATCACCGGGTTAGACTTTCTTGGTGCTTCAGGTGTGAGGTTCTCTTGATGTCTTGATTTTGGCCTTCTTGAATAGACTAGCATCTCCCTATCATTCTGTTCTTCCACATCTCCCCCTGAGTTCAAGTTTCCTTCTGTATATGGCAGATTAGTATGAGGAATAGGTGGAGAAGGAAGAAGTTCAAAGTCCAAAAAACGATCTTCACTAGAAATCTCCCCCTGTAGAGAAGTTTTTTTGAAGAAAGGAGTGTTTTCAAAGAATGAAACATCAAGACTAACAAAGACCTTTTTTGTGGAAGGATCAAAACACTTGTACCCTTTTTGAGTAGGAGAATAACCAATGAACACACACTTGATAGCTCGAGGATCTAGTTTACTTCTATTAGGGGAGTGAACATGAACAAATGTAGTACATCCAAACACCTTGAGTGGTAAATTAGAGGGTAAACGTGAAGTGGGAATTTTTTTTTTAAGGGTATTGAGTGGAGTTTCAAAGGAAAGGACTCGACTAGGCATCCTGTTGATAAGATAGGCAGATGTTAAAATAGCATCTCCCCAGAACATTTTTGGCATATTGTTAGTAAACATCAATGCACGAGCTACTTCAAGCAAGTGTTTATTTTTTCGTTCGGCTACCCCATTTTGCTGTGGAGTGTTGACACACGAACTTTGATGAACTATTCCATTAGTTTTCAGATAATCTCCCAGAATAGAATTAAAGTATTCTGTTCCATTATCCGTACGCAAGATCTGAATGTGAGTTTGAAATTGTGTTTTAACAATGGAGTGGAAATTTTTAAACACATCACGAACATCAGTTTTGTCTTTTAAGAGATAAACCCAACAAACTCGAGTATGATCATCAATAAATGTAACAAACCAATTTGTGTGAGTGCGAGTAGAAATACGAGAGGGTCCCCATAGATCACTGTGAATCATAGTAAATGGTTTTGAAGGTTGGTATTTTGATTTTTGAAATGAAGTACGTTGATGTTTAGCCAATTGGCAGATTTCACACTGAAAAACAAAGTCTTTTTTATTGGAGCAAATAGAAGGAAACAAGTGTTTTAAGTACTGAAAACTAGGATGACCCATTCTAAAATGCCATAACATAATTTCACTTTCCCTAGAACTAGATGCAGAATTACAGTTTGTAGCTTGAAGCTGTCTACTCACATTTGCCTCATCAAAGTAGTAGAGTCCCTCACATTCCTTAGCACTGCCAATCATCTTCCCCGATGATAGGTCCTGAAAAATACAATGAGAGGGAAAAAATTTAGCAAGGCAATTAGAATCTCTTGTCAATTGGCTGATTGATAATAAATTGCAAGACAGATTTGGGACATGGAGGACAGTTTCTAGAGTTACAGAATCAGTGAGTTTTATAGTTCCTTTTCCAGCAACTGTAGAGAGTGACCCATCTGCAATTTTAACTTTAATGTTGCCAGCACAAGGTGAGTATGTAGAAAAAATGTGATAATTGCTTGTCATATGGTCAGAAGCACCAGAGTCAACAATCCAAGGGTTTTTGGTTAGGAAATAGTGTTTAAGGCTCTCAAAAAATTACCTCTGTGTGCTAGTGAACCAGAGGACACATGATTGGAAGACTGACCAGCAGTTTGAAGGCTTGAAAACAGTTTATAAAGTTGCTCCATCTGTTCTTGGTTGAACGTATTTTTTGACTGATTATCATTGTTGGTAGCCTCCATCTTTCTCTCGGTCTGATCATCAACAGAGGCTTGATATCCACGGCCTTTGTTCATTTGCCTTGGTTTCCAGTCTGGTGGTTTTCCATGCAACTCCCAGCAAGTATCCTTGGTGTGCCCAGTTTTGTGACAGTGTTCACACCAGGGTTTTTTTTTCTGTTGATTCTGACTTGACCCATTCGGTGCCCTTTTTGACATCAGTGCAGCTGTTTCTGGTTCAGTAAAGTTCTTGGGTTTTAGCATCACCTTGCGTCTATTTTCTTCTCGCCTCACTTCTGAGAAGACTTCACGGATGGAAGGTAGAGGTTTCCGACCAAGAATTCTTCCTCTGACCTCATCTAACTCCTGATTGAGTCCAGCCAGAAATTCGAAGACTCTTTCATTCTCTAGCCTTTTTTTGTACCTTACACTATCTCCAGAGCATTCCCAATCTTCTTCATAACTCAGATCAAGTTCCTGCCATAGAGATTTCATCTCAGTGTAGTAATCAGTAACTTCTCTTTCTCCTTGTTTCATTTGCCATAGTTGGGTTTTAATCTCAAATATTTGAGAAGAGTTCTCCACATCAGAGTATGTCTCACGAACGGCATCCCAAACTTCTTTTGCTGATGGAAGAAACATATAGGTTTTTCCGATGGAAGGCTTCATGGAGTTGACCAGCCACGCAGTCACCATCGAGTTCTCTGACTTCCATTTTTGCAGAGAAGCATCAATTGAGGATGGCTTCTTTGTTTCACCGGTGAGATATCCAAGTTTGCCTTTTCCTTCGATCACAAGTTTGATTGATTGAGCCCATTCGAGAAAGTTTTTCCCATTGAGTTTCTCAACCGTGAATTGAAAATTGGAGTTGTCAGACCCATTTGAATTCATGGTGTTCATGACCTCCGTTTCTTCAGTGGTTTCAGTAGATGAAGACTCTATGCTGTCAACAGTGGTTTTCACCATTGATGGCTAAGGTTAGAAAACCCTAGGCTCTGATACCATGAAAACAAAAATGGTGAGAAAACATTGAAAACAGAAAAGGAGAGAAAACAGGTGAGAAAACAGAAATAGAGCTTTTCTGTATTGAATTATATGAAAAACTGTACATACACAGCACCTATTTATAATATAACTATGAAATAAATTCTCCTAGAATTATGGTCTAGAGTTATGGAACAAATTAAGGACCTAAATTAGTGAAACAGTAAACTGCACTAATTAGGGACAGTAAACTACACTAAATCAGGGATTTACATGTAAATCAGGGATTTCAACAGAAAAGTTTGGATTTGTGAGATTTCTCAGTGAAACCAGATTTTATTACTAGCTATATCAACAGATTTGATGGTCTTATGATTTTCAATCCACTCTCAAAGAATAACATGGAGCCAAATGAACCAGATTACAATCTTTCAACAACATCATTCCTCTCTGTCTTAAATGATAAATACGGTGATATTAATCCTCATTCGAAATGTGGTAACGAGTTCCCTCATTCCATATACAGCCTCAAACCTTAGGACAAAGTAATCCATGTTCTACCCGTCTGAAAAGAGATATATTTCAAGGCCAATCATGGGTTAAGTTCAATTGCCATTACCTTCTTTAGTGGATTTGACTCCGGGAAGGACTTGAGAAAGACTTTCAGCTTCTAACATCTTAGAAAATGTAGCATAACGATGAACATCCTGAAAATTGATAAAATTAGAAATGCCCAACTCAGAACTTGAACATGGAATATAAGGCATAAGCATTAGATCACCTGAACTTCAAGCACCAGACACTTATTAAAAAGGATCATAGAACCTGCTTCAATACTAAAATAAATAAATAATTAATATATGAATAAATAAATAAATAAAAAGGAGTCACTTATTGTAAGGAAAAGAAGGAAAAATTCAAGATCAATTAGGTTTCCATAAAGACACCTGGGAACCAATACTGGCAAAAAGGGGGGGGGGGAAGTCAACTGTAAGTTAATCTTTAAATCAACAATCTCATAAGCAGGGTTGCCCCTCAATGAACTAAATTGGCTTATCATTAGAAGCTCATAAATTGTTCATAAGACAGGAAAAACTTTAAATCAGACAGCTTAGCAACAATAAGCTCATTTTTAGGTCACATTGACACTTCAATCTCCAGCCTAAACACAGTTCCCCACCTCTGTCTCAACAGGATGAGCATGTAGGACTATTCAAATGTATGAGTAAGTAAACCACAAATTTTGAGGCTTTTTGTTTTATAAATCCTAAAAGCATGCATTTAGGTAGAAACAGGAGTTCTTTCTGTCTCTTGTTCAAAATATAAAGCAGGACTATCTATCAAATATATATTGAGTATCCTCTTATGGCCCCTAATCAAGACAATTACATATGTCATGTAGGTTTCACACAAGTATATACTCTCACAGGCTGAGTTCTGCAAGATTTAGTTTTTGAAATCAGTCAAGTGGACACGTAAGTTTTTAAGCTAAAATAACATTTTAAATAGACAATGTCCCTTTGCTTGCATACTTGTCCCAGGAATGAAACAGGATTTTTTATTTTTTCAAAAAAGAAAAAAAGAAAAGAATCATGGGTATTTGGGTTGAAAGGGGAGAAGCAATCTAGCCTCACGCCCTGACCTGCATTAGCTGAGCTCACCTCTTTAAAAATTCTATTATTACTAGTTTTAGCAAAGTTATTTTGAACTAACTGTGCTGAATTACTCTGTCAGCTACTTTAAAAGAAAAAGGACAATAAAAAAAATCCTTCTTCTTTGGTTGTTGCTATGTACCTCTTGTGTGTGTGTTAGTGTGTTTGCCTTACTATATTAGAAAATTTCGCCTATCAAAATATGCTATCAGGATGGTTTTTAATTAGCAACCAGACAAGGTCAGCTAAGGCTGAGTCTAACCAGCCAAATCAAGTTACTCCCTAGCTACTTATATAGAGTGCATTTGATGCTTGAGTGGCGGCAGTTAAATTTATAAAACCTTAAATCTGTGCTAGCCATCAGTTAAATATATTGTCCTTAAGTAACAAAGAACCTTAAGATTGAATAGGTTGCACAACAAAAATCAATTTGTACAGAACAAGTTTAAAAATAGGTGCTGAAGAAAAAGAAATAACAGTCACGCAAAGGAACTAGGACATACTTATTGTATTCGCCAACTGCGCACCTTCCTTCAATTGTCTTCAAGCCATCTGCAAATAATCAAATTCCAATTGGTTAGATAATGACAAAGGAATAAGTGCATTGGTAAAGAATTAAAAAAAAAAAAATACCTCTTAACATTGAAAAGAAGGGCTCCTGAACATGTAGTTCAAAGTCTATATTATTCATAATCTATCAAGAAAACAAATTATTAGTCATACCCAAATAAATAAATAAAAAACAACAGCATCAACAATGACAAACTAACATTTATCAATTCAAGTCCCTTATTTGAAACCAACTTATTCCACTCTTCCTTCTGTTTCGTAGAGATTTCGTCGTGAAGTAATGCCGAATTGCCTTGTCTATTGCAAATGAACCCAGAAACTATGGATTGGTGCAAAGCCAATGCCAAATGCTTGTATAAAGGGTATGAAGGAACTCCTTTCAAAATATCTGCAGCATTCCAGTATAAAAAAATAATAATAATAAATAAAAAACGCAATTATGCTTCTATCAAATGGGTAAAAATTGCTATAATAACCAACCTTCTAACTATCAAGGTTCAGTTTTTTGGTATGGGTTCAATTTTTTAGCGTTTCTCTTCTTTTCTTTTTGACCCTTTTTCTTGGTGCAACCAAAAGTTGGAGATTAACAGAGAAACTTAAGAATATGACCTAAAAAACAATAAGAAAGCGGAAATTTTGGGTTTGGGTACTCTTTCTTACCTGGATTGGGATCGGCGGGGTGGGAATCGACGAGGAGGTTGGAGCAGAATTCAGGGGAGATTTGTAGTTCAAAATTGAGGGATTTGTTAATGTGGGATTGGAGAGTGAACTTCGTTAGTTCTTCTATACATTCTCCTAATCTCTTCATTTCTCTCTATTTCTTAGTTTAAGTTCTTCCACTTTCTTGTTTTTTCTTATATGAAAGTTTTCCATTTTCGTTTGCTGAGCTCCTTTGTTTAACGACTTTCACGTTTCACCTCGCTTCAAATTCAACAGTAACCAATATATATACAAATGCAATATACATTAGCGGTAATTTTTTTTTTTCCTTTTAAAAGATAAATACTCTTTCCCTTCAATTGAACTTTCACATTTATTTTTAAATTTCTCAAAATAATTTTTAATTTTGTCCTTTTATTAAAATTGTAAGATTAAACTCGGGTTTAATTCAGTTGGCTGATGCAATCATTTTTAAAAGGTGGTATCGAGAAAGTTTAGATTTCGAATCTCAATATCTACAATAATTTCGCCTAAGGCTATAAATGAGATATTTGTGCTCGTAAGCTACTCGAGTTTGGTTCGAAAAAAACTCAAATTCGGCTCGATGATTATTGAGTCGAGCTCGAGCAACTCGAGAGAACCAAATTCTAGTATCCTAATGCTTGACTCGAGTAGCTCGTGAGCTTAATCGAGCTTTTTTATTTTTAATTAGTATTGAAAATTTTCAATTCGAACTTGAGCTCAAGCATAAATAATCGAGTTTGTAGTCGAACATGAGAATCAAACTCATTTTTTACTAGATAAACGAGACTAATCGAGCAAGCTCGAGCAATTCAATTTTTATCTCAAATCGAGTTTGAACTTTAAAAGTGAAACTCGATCGAGCTCGAGCCGCGTTTCAAGCCACAAATTTCGAGTCGAGCTCGAGTTTCTTACAGTTTGAGCTTGGCTCAGCTCAATTACACCCTATTTTCGCCTATCTTCATGCTGTGCCATCATTTGTAAAAAAAAAAAAAAAAATTGATCTTCTTATGCTTTGTGTGACATTCTTTATTCGATCTTGAAAAATCAAATATTGAACTTGATTTGATTTGAATTGATTAAATTTTAAATATTAAAAAAATTAAACTCAAAATAATTCAAATTAAAAGTAATTCGAACTCGAAACAGTTCAAACTTAAAAGCAGTTTAAATCTAAAATAATTTGTAATAAAAATGATTCAAACCGAAGACTCAATCGATCTGAAACCTGTAAAACTCAAATTTTAACTCGAAAAATTTCGATTTGTAATCAACTCAAGATTAATTAAATTTGAAACGAATCAAACCCAAAAATGATCAAGCCTAAAACGACTTGAATGTGAAATGGTTCAAAATTCGAATTCAAATTAATCTAAATAAAAAATAGTTCAAATTTAAAATTATTAAAATTTAAAAATGATTCGAACTCGAAATGAAACTCAAATCCAAAATAAGTTGATTTAAATCATAGTAACTAGTAACTACTAAAAAAAGAAAATAGTGGGAAAGATTGAATGATGAAAATTATGGCATCGTCAACGTCTTGTGGTCTGTTAGTAGAATGCTAGATTCTTAGTTTCAGTGACCAAGGATCAAACCTGGCAACCTCAAATATAAAAATAAAATAAAATTATGGCAACTATGAGTTTATCAGCCATGGAAAATCTTGGCAAGGGCAACTCCAGTTCAGAATCAAAAGAGATTGAAATACCAACATAAACAATGTGTAAGGTTAAAATCCTCGAAAAATTTTGTACGATTGTATTTTAATTCTCGAGTCAGTGAGAAGCCATAAAAGAATCCAAATTCCATATATTTTCTGTGATTTCATTTCTTATATTGTTGATATTATGATTATGGATTGTTATATTCGTTTGTACAAGAGTGTCCTATTCATATAGAAAGTTTTCACTAATTTAGGAAAGAACCAAACAATAAATCGTATGGTAACCTCTAATATATCGTATCGTAATCGTATTGTAATCCCTAATACATCTAATTACATTTATTACTTTAACAAACACAACACAGGATCACATTCTTCTATCTCACAAAATCACAGCATTCAAAGCCAAGGAAACAGAAGATATTCCTAGAAGCTATACCAAGCAATTATCTTCACATGGAGTATAAGACTACATAAAGCTGATCATGTGTCCTCCTCATCTTGCATTTGACTTGTATTTGGAGTGTAGCATAGAAGTAAACTCTTACCAAGGGGAATTCTCATGGAATAGATCCAACAAGATGCTCTTGATTTAAAAGGCTTAGAACACCCTCATATGTCAACCCCTGAAATCAAACATAATGACTTAGCACAACAAAAAAGTAGAAGGATACAAGTTACCCGGACTCTTCATCTATGTTTGCTCCGACTTTTCATTTTCTTGAAGTACCTGTGCCCGGCACTCGTATCTAACACATATCTGGACATGGGTATGGGAATATGACCCTCTAAAGATCCTCCAAATATATGGAAAAACTTAGAAAAAATTGAATATACCCGTATCCAACACTCACACCCGAATCCGAGTAACATAGTTCTTCATTTTCCCTAAAGTGCTCGTGTTGGACACATATCCGCATTTGACACTCACTCGAGTCCAGGTAACATAGGATACAACTATTTCAGCACAGTTTACAACATTCCTAGCCCACATATAAGCTATAGCAGCAGACAGACTAAAATCTCCATAGTGTATAGAAAACTGCTCTATGCAAGTGCTAATAATGTCCATTTTCAACTAAAGTTGGGCTTTCATGTATGTCATCTACATGCATGTATGATGTAAGTGAGATGCACAACATTTGCAAAGCTTACTCTCATTAAATACTTTTAAATGCAGACAGACCAATATTCTGTATCAACTATGCTCTCCTAACGACATCAGAATTTCCAAAATTTCTATAACCAATACTCCACAATTAAAGCATATTCGGAAATCTTTTCAAGGCCAAGTTAGCTCAACTCATTTTCATGTTATGGTATTATTTTGAGGCAAAGGTTGCAGTTTTCATTTTGGATTGCTTTCATTTGAAGCTTTTAAGTTTGAGTACTTTGTATAATTTTTGCATCTTTGTGATTCTTCCTTTTGTTGATGAACTTTATTCTGCTGGAAAGAATTTTTCCCTTAATTTAAAGGCATCGAATTTGACATATTCGTACGGTTATAGGCAGGAATCAAAGCAGGATAGAGTTAGCTCACTTACAGATAGTATTCTGGCCAACGAAAGGTAGGGTTGAGCAGCCACTTTTGCAACACAAATTGCAACTACACCATTGGTCATTTCTTTCTCTTCTGAGTAAAACTTCCTGTAAACTTGAACGCCTGAAAGAGCAATATTTCAATCAATTTGCTTGATGCCATGTATGGTGAATAAAACACATCAAAAAGTTCTGATTTGTTCAAAAGTTCAAATTTTCCTCATTGATCCTTTAAGACAAACTAAATGTAAAGGCAAAATAATTAGAGCATGGAATCACAAACATAAGGTATTGCCACTGATACCACGTAAAGTTTGAACCTAACATATAACAGGGCTCAGACTACAATGTATAGAATAATAGGTGTTAGGTTGTGTTTGCCATTTCTACAAAAACTTCTCCATTTAACTGATAACAATGCTCCTAAACTAAATACAAAAAATTTAAATATCTCAATTCTTGTCCAATACATAAATTACTTGTTTCTCCATCTACTTTCTGTTAGTGAGGCTACGTGGCTAAGTACTCCATCCACTTTTAGATAACTGAATGCTAATGGACCGACATATCTGTTCTTTTCTCATGTTGTTCTAGGAGTGAACAACTATCTTGCTCCGACTCTTCATTTTTCTTTAAGTACCCGTGTCCGACGCATATCCGGATATGAGTATGGGGATCTGATCCTCTAATGATCCTCCATATACATGGAAAAAATTAAAAAAAATTGAACATACCCGTGTCGAACACATACAGTATCCGACACTCACACCCGAGTCCGTGTAACATAGGTGAACAATATTCATTAAGTGTGGTTGTGGGCCAAAGTTATTCGAAGTTTTAACCTTTATGTAAAACATCATTTAATTTAACCCTTGATTACCTTGATACAAGAGAAAATTCTAGGATCATTACCTCCATCTATGGTTTTAACTCCAGGCAGGACCTTTGCAAGACTCTCTGCTTCCAACATCTCAAAGAATGAAGCATAATGGTGAACATCCTGCCAAATGAAAATGTTCAAAGAAACTAGCTGATTAAGAGAAAAAAAAAAAAAAGCATGGATAACTACAAAAACACCTGCAATTACCTGAACCTCAAGTACCAAGCATTTGTTGAAGAGGATTAAAGCTCCCGATGCAATTCTGATCAAAGCTTAGAAGAAAATATAGAGGAAAGTTTATAAAATGTACTAAACTATTCAATGTTAATTAATTATAAGTCTCAGGGGCAAGCATAACCCTTTGATAAATGCTTAGGCCCTTGAACTCCATCTCACAAACTATAAAAGAAGATGTTATGCAATATTAATACTAGCAACATGTTATAATTTTTTTTTTTTTTATGTTTCCACCTCTTTTTTCTTTTCTTTGCTTTTTTTTTTTTTCAAACTTTTCACATCGTTTCTCAGGACCTGTTAGATAACCTATGTTGCTCCAACTCTTCATTTTTCTTGAAGTATCCGTGTCCGACACATATTCAAACATGGGTATGGGGATATGACCCTCCAAGGACCCTCCAAATACATGGAAAAAATTAGAAAAAACTGAACATACTCATGTCGGACACATACCCGTATCCGACACTCACATCCGAGTCCGAATAACGTAGTAGATAACAGTATCCCTGTAGGGAGTTATTGTTACACAGGATGGATCTAAAGGACATAGATAACAAAGAATCATAAATGGCATAAACTGCAAAGTAGGGATAGTAAACGAAGCAAACACCAGAAAAGATCAAACACCAGATTCATACAAATGCCTAAAGGTGAAGCATACCTATTATAGTCACCAACAGCACATCTTCCTTCTATTGTTTTGATGCCATCTACAAACAATACCAAATTACTAGGAAAACAGTCTTCACTTGAATAGAATATACACGGAAAATGTCTAAATGGCAAGATGTTACTTCTAAAGGAGTAATAGAAAAGAGCAAAAAGTGAAACCATGGTTTCACCTTGGCTCGAAAAGGCAGGTCCCAAGTTCAAATTCCCCTGCCCCAACTTACCATACTCATTGGAAAAGAAAAACTCCTAATTATGTAAAGAAATAAAGAATGTAATAACTGCTGATATAAAAACCAAATAAATCCAGAAGAAGCAGAAAAGCATAACTATTAGCTTAAATATTTGTGGAATAGAATAATACCTTTTAGTTGAGTGAAGAAAGGCTCCTGAACATGAAGATCAAGATTAATGCTCTTCAAAATCTGATAATATACAATGATTAGCTAAACACATTAACTATGAAAATAGAATTGAAACAGGTAAAAATAATCATCAGATCAGAGTACATACTTCAGCTAATTCAGATCCTTCTTTATGAACTAAGTCAAACCACTCTTCTTTCTGCTTCAAGTCACTTCCTTGACAAAATAATGCCAATTTGTTACACTTAGATGACCCTTGAAATGATCCAAAAGTTATGATTTCATATAAGGCCAATGCTAACTGTATGTACAAAGGATTTTGAGAGGCTCCAGGGGAATCTGCTGCATATTTAAGTACAAAGAAATGAACACCTCTAACAAAAATTAAGTAGATAGTGTAATTAAAACATAAAATAAAAGCTGAACAGGAAATTGAATAAAATGGGTACTATTAATTACTTAAAAAGAAGATTTTTTTTGGGTTTTTTTTTTTTTTTTGCCCATTTCTTACTGGCATTAGGGGAGATGGGGTGGGTTGATTGGTGATTGAGGAGAGAGGAACAGAATTGTTTTGAGAGCCCAATATCCCATTCAAGAGTTCCATTGAGATGAGAGTTGAGAGTGAACTTCACAAGCTCTTCAATGGAGTTCCTCAGCTCAACTGGGTTTGTTCCTGGTGAAGATGGTTGCTCCATTCGGGCTTCGCTCGCTTACTTCGTTTTCCCTTTCCAACAAGTGACTGGGGACTACCGTTCCACCACATACCAAAGTTGCAAGCAAAAAAAGGTTCACTTCCGTTTTGGATAAAGATGGAATCCAATTTGACTTGTTCAAGGGCGGTTACCCACCCGATTTGTATTGATCGGGTCTGGAAATACATTTTGTTCAAATCGAATCAGATTGATTGATTTGAATAATTATTTATTAATAAAAAAAAATTATTTAAATTTAATTATAAAAATATTTTTTAAATAATATTTCGAACTTACAGATTGAACTGAGTTGGGCTTCGGTAAAGATTATAAAAAAATTCGAGCGATGACTTGATCCAGTGCATGAACAACGCTAAATCCAATAGAGTGCAAAATTAATTTATTTTCATATATATTTTTTAAAATTTTTATTTATTTAATTCGATCATTTTATTTCATGTTTTATTTACATATAAATTTTTTAATTTAGCGGCGTTTGTGAATTATAAACACCAATAATTGAAGAACTTTAGCAACTTTTGTGAAGTAAAAACATTGTTAAATTTCTTCAATTAACGGCGTTCGTAATTAAAAAATACAGTTAATTGTACTCATATAGCACCTTCTTAAATCCTTTTGTGGCGTTTATGGACGCCGGTAAATATCCCATAAACGTCACTAAATTAACGGTATTTATGTCTTGAATGCGCTAAAATCTCCGATGTCATTTTCTGTTAAAAAATGCCGCTAATGTTCAAAAAAGCCCGATAAAAACCTACTGTAGGATATTATTTATGAATTAGAAAATCCCTCTATTCTCAAAAAATTGGAAAAGACCTTCAAATTCAAAGGTAATTCTTACACATTGACTCCATCAACTACAATACCAAGTGAAATATTTTATCAACTAAAGTGAATTTATTTTTTTCCATATATAATTCAATTTATTATTTCTTCCTTTCCACTTTATCAAAATCCTTTATTAATTTCTTTCTTTGGAAATTTCTTTCAACAATATCTTTAATTTCAAATGTTGTGACGGTAGAATAATCTACAAGTAGAATAATTGCAATTTTTTTTTGTATGTTAATTGATAAGTTTTTAATACAATAAAAACATAATTATAAAAATAGAATAATTGATTTTTAACATGCGCATTTTGTACATGAATCATATTATTTTAGTTAATTAGTTTAATTTTTTAGACATAAGTTAGTTATTTTAACGAAATAATACTTACTTTAGTAAAACTATAATTTGGTACACTCATAATTTAGGTTTTTTTTTTTTTTAAAAAAAAATTTACTTTCATAGTTTGTTTACGTGAAACTAAAGCATTTTATAATTTTTAAATAAACATATATTTTATAAATTAAAAAGACATTTATTATAATTTTTTTATCATTACACCTAATTGAGTTGGTATCACTTGACTTATGACATCAAACTCAATCAAACATTTTATAATAATACTAGATTATGACTAGACCTGTCCTAGGATCGGGTTATCCGTTCAAGCCCGTCCAATATTTGGGAGGGCTTGGACAAAATTATTAGGTTCGAAAAATGGGTTTGAACAAAAATATATATATTTTTTTTTGGATAAGTAAGTGTTTTATTTATCCAGAAAGCAGTTAAACTGCTACATCCAACATCATGTGCAACATGTACTTAAAGCTATACATACTTAAACAATACTTGAACAAAACTTAAGACCACTAATCAATCAGGGAACAATAGCAACATACTTCAGCAATACTTAAAGCTATTCCAGAATGGACAAAGATCCTAGGAAAAAAGAGACAGTCCCCAATCTGCATCCAATCTTCGGTTCACTTCATCAGGACTAATGTTCTTGAGCCCCAACAATCGCATTCTGATGATCTCTTTTATCTGCTCAATGATGGCTCCTTGTGTGGATTGAAGGCGATTAAAACACCTATTATTTCTCTCCCTCCAGATCGAGTAAAGAAAGGCACTCCATGATAAACGCAAAATAACAGAAATGAGAGTTTTTCCTCTGATTCTGTTTACTGCCCATTGCAGCTCTGCTTGCCAGCTCCTTATGCTTCTATGAAGTTGACATAAGCATAGTATATGCCCCCAGATTTCCTTTGAATAGTCACATTCAAAAAATATATGATTCCGGGTTTCTTGCTCAGTTTGACATAGCTCACATTTGCCATCCACCTCCATGCCCCATGACATCAATCTGTTCTTTGTAGGCAGTTTGTCCAATATAGCCATCCAAGCTACCAGTGCATGTTTAGGAATATGAAATGGAAACCAGATCAGTTTATCCCACTCCACCTTGTCCTGCCTAGGCCTGAGATCATTCCAGACTTTAGCCACCATAAATCTGTTCCCAGGGAACTTCCAAGTTAGAGCACCATTCTGGTTGGAGGTGAACCTCAAAGCCAAAGCCCTCAGCTGAAGCATTTTACGCCATGTCCAGCTGCTTCCTGGGGAAGGTTGAACCTGCCACACTGTTCTTCCTTTCAGCAATGGTTCACTTCATCAGGACTAAGTTTGAACAAAAAAATTAGGCCCACTTAAACAATGGATCGGGTCTTGGATCTAACATTCAAAGCTAGAACCCTACCCGGCCTGTTTTTCAATTATATAATATATAATTTTTATATATATTATGTAATATGTATCATATAAAGATTAAATATATATAATATTATAGTATAAATATTAAAAAATATGTTAAGTTATCCATGTTTAAGAACTTAATAAAAGAAAAAAAAATATAAAATTACTAGAGATTAAATAAAAATAACCATTTTTTTTAATAAAAAATGAAAAAAATATAGGCGGGTTTGGACTAACGATTTACAAATATGGGCTGACCTAGACAGAACTTAAGATCCATATTTCGAGCTGAGCCGAACTTGAACAAATATATATAGTACTATTAGTACTATACATAAGTTCAACTCTGCTATGGACACCTCTAATTATGACACACCTACTTTAAAATGAAAAAAAAAAAAGCAAGTTTTTATAGACAAATGAAATTAAAAAAAAAATAGATTTTTTTTTAACCAAAAGAAAAAAAAATAGATGAAAAAAAGAATTTAAACAACTTCACGTATTGATTTTTTAAATGCAGAAAAATTAAGCAAGTGATTTTTCACTTTTTTTTAAAAAATTATTAATATGATTTAGTTCTTTTTATCAATTTTCTTACTAAATTGATGTAATTTAATTTTTGATGCAAATTTAATCAGATATTTTATATATAATATAGATACATAAAGACTCTATTATAGTTTATGAAGTTTTAAAATAAAATTTTAAACTAATTATGTTTTATTTAACTTTTTAAGATTTATAATTTGATTAAACATATTAATTTTTGTTCAAACTTTATAACTTTTAAAAAATTAATAATTTCTTAAACTTTAATAATATAAGAATTCTTTTAATTATTAACCAATAAAACTATTATTTATAACAAGTGGCTCTTGAGTAGAGGTGCTCATGGGCCGGGCCGCGGCCCATTTTTTTTGCCCAGGTCCGGGCTTGGGTCGCCCAGGCCCGCCCGTTTAGGCCCGAATCACTGTTCATTGAAATAAAAAAATAATTTTTTAATTTTTTTTAATTTTTTAAATTAAAATTAAATAAAAATAATATTATAATAATAAAAAACACTGTTCCGAACCGGACCGGGCCGACCCGGAACAGCATTTTGCCTGCTCAGACCCGGGCCGTATTGGGCCGGGCCAGGCGGGCTGCCTTGCCCGTGAGCAGGTCTACTCTTGAGCAAGGTACACGTGGATATAATCGTAATATTCAATCCCAAGTGTAGCGGCGGCGTCGGTAGGTTGCTTTTTATTTTTTAATGAAAATTATATATGTTCCATAGAATTCTATTAAAATATATTTCAAGTCAAATCAATCAGATGATGCATATCATAAATATATTTTATTGAATCAGATAAGATCTAAATATTAAAAATGATAATTGGTATCCACTTGGATGAATTCGAATATATATATATATATAAAAATAAAGAATTCATTTAATGTAAAATTAATTAAATTTTATATATTTTATATATGATTAATATTTTAATAAATTAATTATTATATTTAATAATATAATTATACTCGTTCTATATATAAAATTTTGAATCAATTCGATTTTTTTATCTTACGATATAAAAAATATTGTCCCTGTCTCGTTGTCATTCTTAAAATTATTAATAACAGACTTAATTTTTTTTTTAATAATCACAAAGATGAAAGAATAAAATAAATATTTTTTTGCTAACAAGTATATTAATAGACTTTTTAAAGATTAAATATAAAATGATATTCTCATTTAATATATCAATCATTAAAATGATATATATATAACTTAGACAAATATAAAATAACAGGAAACAAAAATTTTGGCTTAGTGATAAAAAAAAATTCTAAAATCTTGAGGTTTCATAATTTAATCTCAAAATTATATGTGAATTTAGTCTAACTTTATGATAAATTTATTAAATTATATGTTGGATCCTTGAATTTATCTATTTAATTAATTGAAATTTATATGAAATATTTGAATATAATTATAAATTTTTTTGTACTAATAATTTTATAAAAAAACATAACATTTCATTATTTTATTACAATTAAGAATCAGATAAAACAAAACAACTACTCCATTATTACACGAAACACACATTTCATTTGCCTCCACCTAGAATCTCGTTTCATTATTTAAATTTAGTTTAGAGTATAATTAAAAAGCAATTATTCTGAATTCAAAATTTAAGTCAGTTGATTCATGTACTAATTATTCATGTAATATATGAGTATGATCCTTCAAATATATAAAAAAAAATTGAGTATACCTATGTCAGACACATTTGTATCCGACACTTACCCCAAGTTCGAATAACATAAATTAAGCCAGATTACTAATTATTCAAGCAGTCTTCCTTAAGAGGTAGTATCCAGTAGGTCTGGAATTCAAATACGAACATCTCATTTCATTATTTAACTTTCAAGTACAATTAAAAACCAATTACTCTGAATTCAAGATTTAATTCAATTGGTTCATACAATTACCTTAAAGAGGTGACATCTAGCAAGCATAGAATTCAAATCATAGAGCAACTAAGAACATTTAATTATTATTACATGTTCAATAGGCCATTCTCAAAAATAGCATTGAATTTGTCCAATTCATCTAGAGAAAGAGCTAAGCCAAATTCAATACCACCTAATTCCTCATCCCTACTCTCAGCAATAGCAATGGATCCATAAGAAGTAATGTGAGCTACCTCACTCTTTTTAGGTTTTCCCCACCCAAAATCTGTCTCGTAGACTCCAAATTTTGGTGATCCAGCAAGTAATACAAAGTGTTTAGAACTTGACAATGCTTCCATCACTTTTGAATTCCATTTATCAGCTTCTTTCAATACTCCTCCATCCAATTCCTTAACTGCCCTTCCAATGGCCTCTGCAGCCACCACAATTCCATTTTCTCCAAGCAGTTCGGACCTTTTAGCTGCTAGTAAACATGGCTGTAAACAGTTTCCGAAGTACTCTGAGGGAAGTTTTAGGCGTTCTCTGCAATCCGCACTAAAGATAAAGTGGCAGATTACATCACTTTCGTTTAGCAAGATCTCATCGGGGGTTTCACTTTCTAGTACTTTGACCAAACAAACCCAAACGTAAGCACAAGTTACCACAAATGTTGACAATCTCAGCGGCTCCTTCTTATTTGTGACCCACTTTTTCAATGTTTTAACATTGGTTTGGCTGATCCCATATGTGACTCGCATCCTCTCTTTTGGGATTCTGGAGCGGGACAAATTAGTACTCAGCTGGCCGCTTTGGTCGAGAAAAATGGACCAAATCCCTTGAGGATCTTGGATTGAATCCCTGCTGGTATAGTCAGGTGGAGAATTGTTAAGAAAAGATAAGTCCCCTTGTGACTTACAAACGGATGCCCATGATTTGGTGAAATGAGCAAACGCCCTGCCATCAGCTGCTAGATGAGAAAAAGTGATACCTATGGAAAAGCCTGCGTTTGGAAAGATAGTGACTTGGATGGCCATGAGAGACAACTGCTTGAAAACATTGGTTCCATCAGAGGACATACACGGCGTTGTTGGCGGTGGCAGTTTCGGGACGAGAGCTTGTAATTCCTGAGCATGTCGTGCATGATTGCCTGTAAGATGGTTAAAATCTGCATCGGATTCAGTAACAACAAACGGTATAGAATCACCGTCGGTAAACCAAATATAAGGCCTTTGAGGAGGTGGAAGCAACCTGAGATTGCCTGCAAAAGGGAAGAAACGTTGCAGAGTAAGGGAGAGAGAGTTTTTAAGATTGGGAAGATTGTTTTGCATGAAATGGAAGGTTGGGTGTGGGAATTCGTAGAAGAAAAGGCGTTGCATGGGGCAACAAAAAAACCAGAGAGTGTCAAAGAAAGTAAGAGGGATGGAGGTTGTGGGAACCGAGCCTGGTGGAGGAGAGACATGGCTTTCTTCAAGAACCTTGGTGGAACAATGTTCAGCCATTTTAGGTTGCTGGTGAAACTTTCTTCCTTTCAAAGTTAATTTAGGTTTAAATAATTAAATCTACGTGCCCAAGCCGGCAAGCCCTAATATAATATATATAGAGACAAATAAATAAAACAGGCATAAACTGTGATGATTAAAAAATTATACTAATATATTTGGAGATTATTTTTGAGAAATTACAATAATATCGAATATTTTACATATATATATATATATATATATATGTAAATCAATTAATTAAATAAACAAACGTATGAATGAATATATAATTAAATCAAACTCACATATAATAATATTTAAATCCGGAACCTCAAAGTTTTAGAATCTCCTTACCACCAAACCAAAGTCTCATTGGCACATATTTATGGATTATTGTTTCTTACATTATCGATGTAGTTTTTAAATTTTAAAAATGGAATTTAAATATTATCATAAATATTTTTTTATTATATTAATTTCTTAATTATTTTTTAAAATATATATCTTAAAAATATGTGTTCATCCATTAATTTTATTGATAAAATTTAAAAACTCTGTCAAGACTCAAGACTATGTATAAAATAATTTTTATATTTATTAATTCAAACTACTTAATCCCATATATAAGAAAAATAAAACATGTGGAAAACATTATATTATGCTGTAGGTTGTTTTTCTTTTGTGTCCATAGATTTTGATTACATGTGTGCTGGTGGTTTGGAGTTTGCCTGTTTTCTTCTTTATTATTTGGGTCCTCTGTTATGTTCCACTATGGTTTGTAATTATATGTTGGATCCTTGAATTTGCCTATTTAATTAATTGAATTTTGTAATATTATTTGAATAGACTATAATTTTTTTGTACTAATAATTTTATAAAAATATATAAACCAACAAAACATTTCATTATTTTATTACATTTTATAAAAAACTCTTTGCTGCTGAGAGTTTTTGATATTCAGGCGTTTGGCCTTGAGGAGCTGGGTAATATTGGTGAAGTTGTTGGGGTCGATCCCAGGTGTAAAGAAAAACTGTGTGATGTATTGATGGTAAAGAGGGAATGATTTTGCTATATTTTTCTTGGTTATCCTTTCATGATCTTTCGATGGAGTTATGAGTGTTTTGTCTGTTTTCATGACATGTCCTTTTTAATATGTTTTGACTTTGAGGGGTTTTTTTTGTATGTTAAGTGTGTGTTATCTTGAGAAGTTTTGTTTTCTCTGTAATGCTAGTCTAGCTGCTAGCTTTGTTTTATTAATTAAAAAATTAAAAATTTAAATCTCATCGTTTAAAAAAAATCATTTTAATAAAAAAACAATAGAGCAATTTGTCAGTTAAATAAATGCATTTTATTATTTTATTTCAATTAAGAATCAGTTGAAAAAACAGTGACTCCCATCATAGAGCAATTTGTCACAGATTCAATAAACCTTGCTCAAAAATAGCATTGAATTTGTCCAATTCACCTAAAGGAAGGGCTAAGCCAAATTCAACCCCACCTTCTTCATCCCTACTCTCTGCAATCGAAATCGATCCTTGAGAACCAATGTGAACGACCTCACTCTTTGTTGGTCTTCCGAACCCAAAATCTGTTTCATAAACTCTCAATTTTGGTGATCCAGCAAGTGTTACATAGTGTTCACATCCAATAAATGCTTGCTTTGCTCTTGAAATCCAGCTTTCTGCCCCTTTCAATGGCTCTTTCTCGAATTCCTGAATCTCTCTTCCAATGGCCTTTGCTGCCATAAAAATCCCATTTTCTCCAACTATTTCACTTCTTTTTGCTGTTACAATGCATGTTCTTAGACAGTTTCCGAAATAATTTGTGGGTAATCTTAGGCGATCTCTACAATCAGCTTGAAAAACGAAGTGACAAATCGCATCATCGTTATTAGTTTGATGTAATTTGATCAAACAAACCCACATGAAAGCAATGGTTACCACGAATGTTGATAATCTCGGATGATTCTTCTCATTATTCTCTTCCATATACTTTCTAGCAATCCAGTTTTTCAACATCTCAACATGGGATTGGTTGATTACAGGCGAGATTCGAAGATTGTCTGTTGGAGGATTCATTCTTGTTAAAGTCTGCATATCAAATATTTCCTTGAGAAAAATGGACCAAATTCCTCGAGGGTCTTGGATCAAATCCCTGCTATAATCAGGTGGGGAGTTCTTAACAAAAGTTAAGTCCCCTAGTGACCTACAAATGGCTGCCCATGCTTGGTGAAATGAGCAAATGCCCTCCCATCAGCTGCAACATGACAAAAGGTGACACCAATCGAAATCCCAACATTAGGAAAGATAGTGACTTGGATGGCCATGAGAGGCTGCTGCTTGCAAACATTGTCGCCATCGGAGCACATACTTGGCGGTGGCAATTCCTGGACGAGACCTTCTAATTCCTGAGCACGTCGTGGAATCTGATTGCCGCCGATGAGATGCTTAAACTCTGCTGTCGATTCAGCGACAACAAAGGGCACAGAATCACCATCGGCATAGTAAATATAAGGTCTTTGAGGAGATGGGGGCAGCTTCAGATTGCCTGCAAAAGGGAAGAAATGTTGCAGAGCAAGGGAAAGTGAGTTTTTGAGATTGGGAAGAGAGTTTTGCATGAAATGGGAAGTTGGGTATGGGAATTCATAGAAGAAAAGGCGTTGCATATGACAACAAGAAACCCAGAAAGTGTCAAAGAAAGTAAGAGGTAGCGAGGTTGCAAGAACTGAGCCTGGCGGTGGAGATACATGGCTATGTTCAAGAACCTTGATGAAGCAATGTTCAGCCATTTTTGTTCTCGGAGATCGGCGGTGATCGAGATCAATATTTTTTCAGACAAGCTATAAAAAAACAATTATATATGAGAATCACGCTATACCTTCTGCGAAGCCATTATTACTGTATATATAAAGGGTTTGTATTTGATACACTGACAGTATATAACTTCATACATTATCAGTAAACAAGATGATACCGTCTCATTAAAAAAATTTAAAAATAAATATAAATTATTTTATTTCTAATAAGGTGATATCATCTTGATCATTGACAATGTATGAAATTATACACCGTGTATCAAATATTAATCCATATATAAAAGCAAAGATTTTGTGTCTCATACTCTTATTTCGGAAAATTAGTAGTAGAATTCTGAAAATTCAATGCATCCAGAAAATTTGAAAAACATATTGTAAAAAGATTTTGTTAACAGAGGTTTGATTGTACTTTTAAAGTTAGTAAAATATTAATCATGACATCGGTTAAGGTGATATATATAAAATATAGATTTATATTCGATGCATTGACAGTGTATAATTTCATATATAATCTATGGTTACATTTTTTTGAATTTAATAAAAATAATATATTAAATATAATTTTTTTAAAATTGATAATTAAATAAAAGTTCATTAATTGACACCAGCTAAGGATTATTTAATTACTAGTTTAAATTTTTTTTTTGTATTTAATATATTATTTTTACTTAATTAAAAAAAAAGTAAGCCATTAATTATATATTTTTTTTATGTATATCACCTAAGCATTGATTAACATTTTCCATTACATAATTCTTAACTAGTGCCTATTCGGTGAAATAAACCCTTAAAATTATTATATATACTAATATTTTATTTTAATATATTAAAAATGAATAATAAAGTTATCAATTATTATATTATATAATATTATTGTTATAAATAAATATTAAAAGAAAGAAACATGCAATTAATGAATGATTTTTTCTTAAATTCAATAAAAGTAATATATTAAATCAATATCATTAGGTATCGGTTAAGGTGATATATATAAAAATATATATATATATATATAATTCATGTTTTTTTTTTTTAAATTCAATAAAAGTAATGTATTAAATGCAAAAAATTTCTAAATTGATAATTAAATAAAGGTTCGCTAACCGATGCCTATAACCGGTGCCTATAGGCACCAATTAAGGATTATTAAATTACTTTTATTATTTTTTTCATTTAATATTATTACTTTTACTGAATTGAAAAAAAAAAAGTAAGCCATTAATTACTTTTTTTTTCTATATTATCACGTAGGCATTAGTTAACATTTTCCATTAAATAATTCTTAACTAGTGTTATAGGCACCGATTAAATGAACTCTAGTTATTATATATAATAATATTTTATTTTAATATATTAAAAATGAAGAATAAAGCTATCAATTATTACATTAAATATAATATTATTGTTATAAATAAATATTAAAAGAAAGAAACATGCAATTAATGAATTATTTTTTCTTGAATTCAGTAAAAGTAATACATTAAATCAGTGTCATTAGCTATCGACTAAGATGATATATATATATATAATATATATAGAGATATATAAATATATATAATTCATGATTATTTTTGTTTGAATGTAATAAAAGTAATGTATTAAATGAAATATATATATAAATTGGTAATTAAATAAAAGGTTCGTTAAACGATGCTTATAGGCACCAATTAGGGATTATTTAATTACTAGTTTAGAAAAGTTTTTTGTATTTAATATATTGCTTTTACTGAATTAAAAAGAAAAGTAAGTCATTGATTACACTTTTTTCTATATATATCATCTAGGCATTGGTTAACATTTCCCATTAAATAATTCTTAACTAGTACCTATAGGCATCGATTAAATGAACTCTTAAAGTTATTATATATAATAATATTTTATTTTAATATATTAAAAATAAAGAATAAAGTTATCAATTATTATATTATATAATATTATTGTTATAAATAAATATTAAAAGAAAGAAACATGCAATTAATGAATTATATTTTTTTAAATTCAATAAAAGTAATATATTAAATCAATATCGTTAGGTATCGGTTAAGGTGATATATATAAAAATATATATATAATTCATGTTTTTTTTAATTCAATAAAAGTAATGTATTAAATGCAAAAAAAAATTTAAATTGATAATTAAATAAAGGTTCGCTAACCGATGCCTATAACGGGTGCCTATAGACATCAGTTAATGATTATTAAATTACTTTTAATTTTTTTTTCATTTAATATTATAAATAAATATTAAAAGAAAGAAACATGCAATTAATGAATTATTTTTTCTTAAATTCAATAAAAGTAATATATTAAATCAATATAAAAATATATATATAATTCATGGTTTTTTTTTTTATAATAAAAGTAATGTATTAAATGCAAAAAAATTTTAAATTGATAATTAAATAAAGGTTCGCTAACCGATGCCTATAACCGGTGCCTATAGACACCAGTTAAGGATTATTAAATTACTTTTAATTTTTTTTCATTTAATATTATTACTTTTACTGAATTGAAAAAAAAAAAAAAGTAAGCCATTAATTACATTTTTTTTTCTATATTATCACCTAGGCATTAGTTAACATTTTCCATTAAATAATTCTTAACTAGTGTTATAGGCACCGATTAAATGAACTCTAGTTATTATATATAATAATATTTTATTTTAATATATTAAAAATGGAGAATAAAGCTATCAATTATTACATTACATTACATTAAATATAATATTATTGTTATAAATAAATATTAAAAGAAAGAAACATGCAATTAATGAATTATTTTTTTTAATTCAGTAAAAGTAATACATTAAATCAGTGTCATTAGGTATCGACTAAGATGATATATATATATATATAATATATAGAGATATATAAATATATATAATTCATGATTATTTTTGTTTGAATGTAATAAAAGTAATGTATTAAATAAAAAATATATATAAATTGGTAATTAAATAAAAGGTTCGTTAAACGATGCTTATAGGCACCAGTTAGGGATTATTTAATTACTAGTTTAGAAAAGTTTTTTTGTATTTAATATATTGCTTTTACTGAATTAAAAAGAAAAGTAAGTCATTGATTACACTTTTTTTTATATATATATATATCATCTAGGCATTGGTTAACATTTCTCATTAAATAATTCTTAACTAGTACCTATAGGCATCGATTAAATGAAGTCTTAAAGTTATTATATATAATAATATTTTATTTTAATATATTAAAATTAAAGAATAAAGTTATCAATTATTATATTATATAATATTATTGTTATAAATAAATATTAAAAGAAAGAAACATGCAATTAATGAATTATATTTTCTTAAATTCAATAAAAGTAATATATTAAATCAATATCGTTAGGTATCGGTTAAGGTGATATATATAAAAATGTATATATAATTCATGTTTTTTTTTATTCAATAAAAGTAAAAATTGATAATTAAATAAAGGTTCGCTAACTGATGCCTATAACCGGTGCCTATAGACACCAGTTAATGGTTATTAAATTACTTTTAATTTTTATTTATTTAATATTATAAATAAATATTAAAAGAAAGAAACATGCAATTAATGAATTATTTTTTCTTAAATTCAATAAAAGTAATATATTAAATCAATATAAATATATATATAATTCATGGTTTTTTTTTTAATATAATAAAAGTAATGTATTAAATACAAAAAATTTCTAAATTGATAATTAAATAAAGGTTCGCTAACCGATGCCTATAACCGGTGCCTATAGACACCAGTTAAGGATTATTAAATTACTTTTAATTATTTTTCATTTAATATTATTACTTTTACTGAATTGAAAAAAAAAAGTAAGCCATTAATTACATTTTTTTTTATATTATCACCTAGGCATTAGTTAACATTTTCCATTAAATAATTCTTAACTAATGTTATAGGCACCGATTAAATGAACTCTAGTTATTATATATAATAATATTTTATTTTAATATATTAAAAATGAAGAATAAAGCTATCAATTATTACATTACATTAAATATAATATTATTGTTATAAATAAATATTAAAAGAAAGAAACATGCAATTAATGAATTATTTTTTCTTCAATTCAGTAAAAGTAATACATTAAATCAGTGTCATTAGGTATCGACTAAGATGATATATATATATATATATATATATAATATATAGAGATATATAAATATATATAATTCATGATTATTTTTGTTTGAATGTAATAAAAGTAATGTATTAAATGAAAAAAATATATAAATTGGTAATTAAATAAAAGGTTCGTTAAACGATGCTTATAGGCACCAGTTAGGGATTATTTAATTACTAGTTTAGAATTTTTTTTTGTATTTAATATATTGCTTTTACTTAATTAAAAAGAAAAGTAAGTCATTGATTACACTTTTTTCTATATATATATATCATCTAGGCATTGGTTAACATTTCTTATTAAATAATATTTTAATATAATATTTTAATATTTTATTTTAATATATTAAAAATAAAGAATAAAGTTACCAATTATTACATTAAATATAATATTATTGTTATAAATAAATATTAAAAAAAAGAAACATGCAATTAATGAATTATTTTTTTAAAATTCAATTAAAGTAATACATTAAATGTACTTTTTTTAGCATTAATAATTAAATAAATTTGAATTAGTTTTTATAAACATTAGTTAAGCAAACCAATAATAAATAAAAAATTTAATAATTAATAAAGTATCTTTTATTTAAAATTCAAGAGTTAATGTATTTTTTTAATTCAATAAAACGTAAAAAACATTTTCAAATTAGTAATTAAACAATCAGTAATCAGAATTTATAAACACAATTAAGAAAACCCATAATTTATTAACTAAATTTAAAAAGTAACCTAAAAATATTTGTTAACAAATCTCATAACAAAACTAGCAAAGAAGACATTTTTTTTTTTTACATATATGACATATTATTAAATAAAAAATTCGAATGACGTGTGTCTATATGTATCAGTTAAAAATTATTTAATTATTTTTAAAAAAAATATCATTTAATAAATTATTTTTATTGAATTAAAAAATAATTACATATTTTTTTACAAATATCATTTTAATCAATACCATTAGATAATAGTTAACATTTTCCTTAAACAAATGATGAATTCATTATAGTAACAATGACACCAAATCGATTTTAGGGTGGGTTAGGATTGACTCCATTACTTTTTTATTCATTATTTTTCAATACACTCATCATTACCATTCATATGTTTATGGCTTACTCATTAATTGTCAAAATCATACTTGTGAATGGTGATTAAGATGTATTGAAAAGTGATGAACTGAAAAAGTAATAAAGGAGAGCCGGACCTGTTTAGGGTAGCCTCGGAGAATCTTTGATCAAGTCCAAGTCCCTATTGTAATAGGGTAGAGAACTAGAGATTAACAATAATAGTGGCAATAAAATTAAAATCAGTGATGTAATATGTGTTTGGATTCAAACGCAACAGTAGCAATGAGATGAATTATAGTAAAAAATATATATATTATTAAAGATATTAGATTAAAATGTGTATATATATAATAAATAATTAAAAATAGATTTATATTTATATTTATATTAAATAATAAAATATATATTAAAATTATATTTATGTTAAATAATAATAATCAAAAATTATTAAAATTATATTTGTATTAAAAATAATTTAAAAAATAATTTAAAAATAGTGAAAAGGGTAAAAAAAATGAAAGAATTTCTTAATTATTTTTTAAAATATATATCTTAAAAATATGTTAACCTTTAAATTTTATTGGTAAAATTTAAAACCTCTATCAATTATGTATAAAATAATTCTTTTATATTTATTAATTCAAACTACTTAATCCATATATAAGAAAAAGAATAGAACTGGTTCAAAATGAGATAATAATGTTAATAATTAAAAGTTTTTATTATATTTATTAGTTTGGTTCGAACCATTTAGAGATATGGTGTAACTTAAAATGTTTACCTACCAAATATTTATGAAGCGACATCTAATTACGTTAGAAATTTTTAATTTTTATAATTAAATAATATAATTAATATTTTAATAAATTAATTATTAAACTTAATAATATAATTATGTTTATCGTAAAATTTTAAAAATCCTTATCTCTATTGATATCAGAATTGATTAAATATTCTAACTTTACTACAAAGTTAAACTTTTTTAAAATGAACTTTGAATCTAATAATATAACTTTTAAGACAATAATAATTTTTTAAACTTTTTTTACTTGAATATTAATATTCAATCCCATGTGTAGAGACGGTGCTCGGTTGGCTGCTTTTTTTTTTTTTTCTTTTTTTTTTTCTTAATGAAAATTGTACTCCAAAGAATTCTATTAAAATATATTTGGGATCAAATCGATCAGATCAAGCAGATCATAAATATATATTTTATTAAATCATGATGAGATTTAGATCTTAAAAATGATAACTTGGTATCCACTTGGACGGATTCGGGTGTATATGATATATATATATATATAATTAGTGTAAAATTAATTAATTTTAGATATTTTAATAATTGTATATATTATCAATATTTTAATAACTTGATTGTGAATTTAATAATATAACTATATTTTTCATATATTTAAAGTTTTGAATCGATTCGATATCTCTATTATATTGATTGAAAATATATTTTTTAATATATATTCAATAATTAAATTTTTTATATCAAATAAATAATTAAAAAATTTTAATTTATTCGAAATTTGACGTACATGATTTATATGAATAGAGAATAAAATACAACGATTGAATTTAATAAATATAAAGCGTATAAAATATTATAAAATATTTAAAATCTAATTAATTTTACACTAGATAAATGAATCTCTTCTCATATATATATATATACATATATATATATATATAAAGAATTTATTTTAGAATTTATAAAAAAAATAAAATTCAAGTTTAATTCAAATGATTCTCAAACACTTACAAAATCCTCTTTCTCAATTTTTTTTTTCCCCCAAGTTTTGATCTTTTTACGTAAAAAAATTATTTGTCAAAAATGTCTGGTCCCTTTGTCATTCTTAAAATTAATAATTGTCATTCTTAAAATTAATAACATGCTTAATTTTTTCAACAATCACAAAGATGAAATAATAAAATAAATATATTTTTTTCTAACAAGTATATTAACAGATTTTTTTAATAAATTAATTAGGTTAGAAATTTTTAATTTTTATAATTAAAAAATATGATTAATATTTTAATAAATTAATTATTAAACTTAATAATATAATTATGTTTATCGTAAAATTTTAAAAATCCTTATCTCTATTGATATCAGAATTGATTAATATTCTAACTTTACTACAAAGTTAAACTTTTTTAAAAATGAACTTTGAATCTAAGAATATAACTTTTAAGACAATAATAATTTTTTAAACTTTTTTTACTTGAATATCAATATTCAATCCCATGTGTAGAGGCGGTACTTGGTTGGCTGCTTTTTTTTTTTTTCTTTTTTTCTTTTTTTAATGAAAATTGTACTCCAAAGAATTCTATTAAAATATATTTGGGATCAAATCGATCAGATCAAGCAGATCATAAATATATATTTTATTAAATCATGATGAGATTTAGATCTTAAAAATGATAACTTGGTATCGACTTGGACGGATTCGGGTGTATATGATATAAATATATATATATATATATATATATAATTAGTGTAAAATTAATTAATTTTAGATATTTTAATAATTGTATATATTATCAATATTTTAATAGCTTGATTGTGAATTTAATAATATAACTATATTTTTTATATATTTAAAGTTTTGAATCGATTCGATATCTCTATTATATTGATCGAAAATATATTTTTTAATATATATTCAATAATTAAAATTTTTTATATCGAATAAATAATTAAACAATTTTAATTTATTCGAAATTTGATGTACATAATTTATGTGAATAGAGAATAAAATACAACGACCGAATTTAATAAATATGAATCGTATAAAATATTATAAAATATTTAAAATCTAATTAATTTTATACTAGATAAATGAATCTCTTCTCATATATATATATATATATATATATATAAAGAATTTATTTTAGAGTTTATAAAAAAAATAAAATTCAAGTTTAATTCAAATGATTCTCAAACACTTACAAAATCCTCTTTCTCAATTTTTTTTTGTCCCCAAGTTTTGATCTCTTTACGTAAAAAAATTATTTGTCAAACATGTCTGGTCCCTTTGTCATTCTTAAAATTAATAATTGTCATTCTTAAAATTAATAACATGCTTACTTTTTTCAACAATCACAAAGATGAAATAATAAAATAAATATATTTTTTTCTAACAAGTATATTAACAGATTTTTTTAAAAGGTTAAATCTCATTTAATATATTGAAATCATTAAAATGATATATTTATATTATTTATAAAAATTTTGATTGAATTTAGTGTCACAAAATCTAATAGTATTAACTCATTAAAAAATTATTAAAAAAAATCTATCATGAAACAAAAAATATAGTAAATATTAGCCTAGAAAAGAATACGAGGAGCTTGATGGATTTTTTTGGAGAGTAATCTCAAGGAACAGATATTGGAACTTTGGGTGGATTTATGATGAGCTTGGTGGAGGTCAGTTTGTTGTGTTATGTTTCATATTTGTTAAGAATTGTTTGAACTTTGAAATCATGGTGGTAAAGAGGGAATAAAAAAATTGTTGGTAGAGCATAAAGAACTGAAGTGGTATGCTTATGGGTACCAATATCGGGATTTAAATAATGGTCGCAACGTGATGTTACGGTCTTTATTTTGCAGTTTTGATTCTTTCTGTCGTCGATATTCAATACTGTCAATATTTATCACAATTGATCGTAATAGCATCCATTACGTTCGCAATAACGATAAACATGACATGATCGAAAATGCATCCATGACCGCAATCTAAATCCTTGGCATGATGGTTCTGGTGTGAGTATTTAAATGCTACACTTCTTGGAGATTCTAATGAAGCTTCCTAAGTTCATGAGTGACACCAAACTTGCCATAAGTGCCCCAAAATCTCTGATATGCTGTTTTTGTGGAGCATTTATAGGTGAAACATATCAACAGACTGATTAAATTTCTTGGATTTTGAACGAGATACTTATCGAGACCGATGGTTTAACTGCTTCAACATTAGTGTTGGTTGGTATTTGGTAACCTTCTATATGTTGCCAATGTTAGAGATTCAGGGACTATAATTAATATCCAAGGTTTGAAAACGAGCTCCTTTTTTTTTTATGAGATTGTTTGGTGGACTTCTTTTTGAAGTGTGGGCTGAGTTTCTGCTACATTTCTTTTGCGTTTGGGATTGACGGGAGTTGTTGCTTGGTTATGTTCTTAAGTGCATTGTTGATTGATATGTGAGTGAATTCCTGATACAACTGGCTGCTGGGATATAAATTGCGATCGTAGACATATTTTTGGTAGCATCGCATTTATAGTGGTTACGGATATAACGAATGCTATCGCGATCAATTATAATAAATATAGGTGGTGAATAACGACAATAAAAAAAACTGAAATCGTAAAATAACGACTCTAACATTACGTTGCAGTTGCTATTTTAATTCCTGGCCGACTATGATTTATGTTAGTTGTGGTGCTTGTGTTTAGATGATCCTAGTAGGTGTGAACTAATGGTGTTGAGTGCAAAGTCGTCTTGTGTAGTGTTATATTGTATTCAAAGTGAACTTTGGGTGGGTTTATGATGAGCTTGGTGGAGGTCAATTTGTTGTGTTATATTTCATATTTGTTTTGAACTGTTTGAACTTTGAAATCATGGTGGTAAAGAGGGATTTAAAAAAAAAAATTGTAGGTAGAGCATGATGCACTCAAAAAGTTTATCTTATTTAATTCTTACATTAAAAATATCAATTGTAAAATATAGCAATAAACAAGGGTCGAGTCTACAGGGATTGGTGTTTAGTTTAATAATTATTAATTTAAACTTAAATTCAAATAAAACAAAATAAAAGGGGAGGTTCTTAAAATTAGTTTAAAAGTAAATAAATCAAGAAAAATAAAAAGCAAGTAAATAGGAAGTAATCAAATATGAGAAAAGTATGGTTAAGGTTTCATTCTCCGCCACGAGACAATGTTAAAAATCAAATTCAGATGGGATAATGTCATGAATAGCCCCTGAAGTTTATCAAATTTGTCAATGTGGTACTTGTACTTTAAAAATGTTCAATGTGGTACCTGTACTATCAAACCGTGTATCAGTGTGGTACTTTGACTTAACACCGTTAAATATAGATGATGATGTGACATTGACCAATCAGGTGATGACACGTGGCAACACCTGATTTGTTAGAAATTAATATCTGAATTTTTGTAAAAAAAATTAAAAAAAAATTTTAAAAAAAATTAAAAATAAAAGTTAATTTAAAAATTAATATCTAATTTTTTAAAAAACTTAAAAAATTATATTAAATTAATAATAATATTTAAAATAATATTTTTTAAAATTAAATTAATTTTTTTAAATTCAAAATTTTAAAAAATAACAAAATTAAAATATTTAACTAAAATTATTTTTAAAATATAAAATATTTTAAAATTAAATATTAAATAATTTATAATATCTAAAATTTTTAAAAAAATTATTTTTGAAAATTACAAAAATTAAATTATGAAATTATTTTAATTTTTTTAAAAAATATTTATTAAAAAATTACAAAAATTAAATATGAAATTATTTTAATTATTTTAAAATTTTTTAAATTTTTAAATTTTTAAATTTTTAAATTTTTAAATTTTTTATAAATTTTTTAAAAATATTTATTAAAATTTTTTTAAGTTAATACACGTGGCATCATTATATGGTGCCACGTGTCATCATTATATTTTTAAAATAATATTATTTTTATTTCTAAAATTAAAATAATAATTTTTTAGTTAGTACACGTGGCATCTTTATATGGTGCCACGTGTCAAGTTTTCATTGGATACAAAAGCCACGTCATCAATTTTTAACGGTGTTACTGACAGGTACTACAATAGCACACGGAGTGTAAACTTTAAGTACCAAAATAGACATTTTTAAAGTAGAGGTACTACATTGACAAATTTGATAAACTTCAGGGGTCATTCATGACATTATCCCAATTCAGATCTATCAACATCAATTAGCTATCAAAATTAACAACCGTAGATAACAACATCTTGTGTTACCCCAATTCGTTCTTAGTTCGTCGTTAAGTAGGACAAACACCACTACTTAATCTCTAACTATCAAATACCTAAGATAAACATCATTAGATTCAAAATGATAACAGCTTTATGATAAGAAAGATAGGTTGATCTAAGCAACAAACACATAAACATGGATTCATTAACTTATGTTATGTTCCACTTCATAATTCCTGAAAACCCAATATAATCATGAATTACAAATTGTCACTATTGAATAGAAATCAAGACAATTACACGGATCAAGATTCCTAAACTAGCATTAGATAATTATCAAGATCTATCTAGTTGGCCACCTAAACAGATCAAGACAATATCATGAACAATTCTTATAGAGGAACACAAGCAACTTTGATAGAAAACCAATAATAGATAGAATCTCAAAATCAATTACAAAACATGTCTAGGGCTTTGAAATCATCTTTAACCAAAAAGAAGTTTAGCCTAACATAAGCATAAATAATATATACATAAAACTTAAAAAAAAAAATAAAAGAATGGAGAAGAAAAAGAAGAATAATGATGATCCCTTGAGTCTCCTCAAAAGATGTCTAGTTTGTGGCTCAAAAGATGGTATTTATAGAGTTTTAAAACCCTAGGAATAAGTCCTTGCGGCACAAGTAAGCCTGGAGGCATAAAATCACGTTTTTGCACCTATTTTTGCGGTTCTGAGGTTTTTGGGGCGCCGCGACGCTGGATTTGGGCTCTGCGGCGCCGAGCTTCTGTCTCCCATTTTTCTGACGCACCTTCCTTCACTTCGTCAGCTGATTTGGATACCTATTTCTTGTCCGATTTGGGCGTGTGATCATTCGTTGGAAAGGTATTCGAGTCAGCTTCAAAAGTCAAGGGGAAGTGTCTTCAAATAAGGATTTTAACATCACGTTTTCCTTGTAACAAGTTCCAGAGGTCAAATGTGCCTTTTCTTTGCAACCAGAAATTGATCTTTTTGACTCTCGAATCTTCTTCCATCTTGTGATTGTGATTTTGTAAGCTCTTTACCATCATTATTGACATCTTTTCACTTCATTCTCCTTATTGTACCTAAAATTCAAAAACATAATATAAGTAAACAAGATAAAGATCGAAAACATAACAAAAACTAAAGGTAAAAAGGCATAAAATGTATATTTTATGAGCTTATCAGAGCACGTGTAGAAAGCAGAAAGAACTGAAGTGGTATGCTTATGGGTACCAATATGGGGATTTAAATAATGGTCGCAACACAATGTTATTATAATTATTTTGCGGTTTCGATTCTTTTCGTCGTCAATATTCACTGTCAATATTTATCGCAATTAATTACAATAGCATCCATTACATTTTTAACAATAATAAACAAAACACGACACGATCAAAAAAGCATTTGCAATCGTAATTTGAATTCCTTACCAGCACTATAAATTCTAAAAACCACGCTGCACATGACATGGTGGTTCTCGTGCTTCTGAGTATTTAAAGCTACACCTCTTGGAGATTCTAATGAAGCTTCCAAAGTTCATGAGTGACACCAAACTTGCCATAAGTGCGCCCAAGATCTCTGATATGCTATATTTTGTAGAGCATTTAGATTTTGTGTTTCCTTTTTGTCAGCACTTTATAGAGGATCCATGCATTTACAGGTGAAACATATCAACAGACTGATTAAATTTCTTGGATTTTGAACGAGATACTTATCGGGATCGATGGTTTAAGCAAGAGGTGGTAAACAGGCCGATTCGGGTGGGCTCGGAACGGGTTTTCATCGGATTCGGACTATTTCAAATTCGGATTCATTTCGTGTTCGAATCATTTTGGGTTTGGGTATTTTTGGATTCGGATAATTTCGGATTCGGGCTTTTTCGGATTTGGGTCATTTTGGATACGGACTTTTTTGGATTATTTCAGATTAGGATCGGTTCGAGTTCGGGCCGGCTTAGACTGATTCAAATAATTTTGAAATTTTATAAGTTATAAATATTTTTTAAATTTTGAATGTAATAATTAATTTTACTTTTTACATACTGACAAAAATAATAAAATTAAAAATATTTATTTATATATATATATATATAATAATATACAATAATTTTATTTATACATTGAGTATCAATATTTTGTTTTTGAATATTATCCATTATTTTTGGTACAATATCTTTTAAGTTTAAATAAAAGCTAAATATATAAGTTCGATATATCTACTATAGTATGAATAAAAAATAATTTATACATTTTTATATTTATTATTATTTTACAATGATTATATACTTATATTTTTATATTATTTAGTACTTAATAATGAATATAGTTATAATTAATAATTACATAATTATTTTATTTTATATTATAAGTGAGCTAAATAAATATAAAATAACACTATAAAAAGTAATAATAAAAAATCATTGGGCTACATTTTTAAAAAAAAATCATTAGAATGAAATAAGTTATAAATAAAACTCATTAAACATTTATATAAATGACTTTTTACTTTTAACAACACATTGAGCTTAGTCACTTAGTTCAACAAATCATAATATTTAAAATTATTTAATATAAAGTTAATAATAATATATTAATTTTAGTTTGTTTAAAAAATAAGATATTTAAATTAATTGTATTAAAATTATTAGTAATATAATATACCTTTAAATTATACTTTAATTTAATATTAATAATAAATTAATTTTTAATAAATATTAATAAATCAATTCAATCAAAATAAATATTAATAAATCAATTCAACTAAATAAAATTATATAAAATTTAGATTTAAATGTGGAATAAGTAAACATGAAGATGAAGTTCAATTATATGTTGAAATTATATGATATTTTTGTATATTTGAATTATTATTATATTAAATTTTGATTTAAATGTGGAATAAGTATAATAATATATTGTAAATGATTATTTATAATAGAATCAAATGTCAAATTAATAATATTATTTTTTATGTTTAATTATTGTAAATATAATAAGGATAGTATTAAAAGATATTTGATATTTATAGTTAATGTGTTTCAAGTTAAATTCAATTTAAAGATATACTATTAATTATTTTTGTTAATAATACATTATTGATATAATTGTATAATAATTATAAAAATACTTTTACAAATTAAAAATTTTTATTTAAATTTTTTATCATTTATATATTTTTTATTTTAAATAAAATCATATAATTATAGTTTAAAAATTTTTTTATTATAAATTCGGTTTTTTACGGGTTTCAGATCGAATCAATCTCAGGCTCGGATCGTAGCGGATTCGGGCTTTTACGGGTTCGGATTTTTTCGGATTCGAATTTTCTCGAGTTCGGGCTATTTCGGATTAGGGTTTTCTCGGGTTTGGGCTTTTTCGGTTCGATTTTTTTTTTTTCGAATTTGGGCCTTTGACTTTTTTAGTCAATTCGGATTGGATTCAGTCTCAGATCGGCTCGGACGGGTTTTCGGATTCGGACCTGCTTTGCCAGCTCTAGGTTTAACTGCTTCAACATTAGTGTTGGTTGGTATTTGGTAGACCTGGCAATTCGTGTATCCGTGTCGTGTTCGTGTATTTTATCGTGTCATAATCGTGTTTAAGGTATTTTATATTCATATAAATTTTGATATGTTAATAATTCGTATTAAATAGATTTTGAAACATTCGTGTATTCGTGTCATGTTCGTGTCATTTTTTCGTGTCGTGTCGTATTCGTGTCGTGTTTTTAGTTATTTTTCCGTGTCGTTTAATCATGTCGTGTCCAGTATTGCCAGGTCTAGTATTTAGTAACCATCTATATGTTGCCAAAGTTTGGAGACTCAAGGACTATAATTAATATCCAAGGTTTGAAAAGGAACTCCTCTGTTCTTTATGAGATTGTTTGGTGGAATCTTCCCTTTGGAGTGTGGGTTGAGTTTCTGCTACATTTCTTTTGCGACGGGAGCTGTTGTTTGGCTATTTTCTTATATGCATTTTTGATTGACATGCGAGTGGATTCCTGGTACAGCTGGTTGTTGGGATATAAATTACAATCACGGACATGTTTTCGGTCGCGTCGTGTTTATCGAGGTTGCAGATATAATGAATATTATCGCGATCAATTGTAATAAATATCAATAGTGAATAACGACAGTAGAAAAAACTAAAATCGTAAAATAACGATCGTAACATCACGTTGTAATCGCCTTAGAAATCTCTGACTGGTTGTGATTTATGCTATTTGTGGTGCTTGCGTTTAGATGAGCCTAGTAGGTGTGAACTGATAGAGTTGAGTGCAAAGTAGTCAGTACCGTACCGGTGAATGTACCGTTTTTCTTTTTGGTACTGGTACGTATTGGTACCGGTGTGTTTCGGTGTACCGTTTCGGATTTACTGATATTTTTCAAATATTTTTTCATATATATTTTTATAAAGCTCATTTTCAAGTTTTATAATAAAATAATATTATATACATGTAGAAATACATATCAATTATATACATATATATATATGTTTATATGCAAATATAAAATTTTAAAATTATAAATATTTAATATCTAAAATTTTTAATCATAAATAAAATAAATTATTATTAATTAGATTCAATAGCCTAATTTAATAAAAAAAATTAAAAAAAATTAAATGAAATTATGAAAAAAATAAAAATAAAAATTATTATGATAAAAAAGTATTAAGAATTAGTTAAAAAAATAAGTGATTTTTTTTTTAAAAAAAATCAAAAACTTTCACCAACCGATACGAGTTGGTACGTACCAGTATGACCGGTACGCAGATCAATGGCGAATGCTCTAAGGAGCCTGAGGGAAATTTTTTGAAAACTCATACGTGTGTGTATATATATATATATATATATATATATATATATATATTATGTTAATTAACCTTAAATTGATCTCAAAATTTGAATATAGTTGTATTCAATTTTTCTTCATAATTTATTATTTGTTTATTGGACTTCACTAATCAATGATCATCAATCATACTTTTTGAAATTAATATGTTAGTTACAAGTAGAGTTGTCTACAGATTGGACTATCACTTCAAGCTCGAAGGTTTGCCCAATATTTAAGAGAATTTAGATAGAAATATTGGATCCGAAAAATGAGCTTGGATAAAAAATGAGGTCCATTTAGAAAACGAGCCAAACCTTGGGCATGGCATTTTTTGCCCAAACTTGGTTTGACTCGGCCTGTTTTACTGTTAGTAATATAAATTTTTAATAGGAATCAATTCTTTTTTTTAAAAATGATCAATCTCTAGAGAGATCGATCCTTCTATTTACAAATTTAGGTAGGCTTGGGTTGCATTTTTACATGTTGGGCCAACCCTAGATAGAATTTTTTATCCATATTTTCAGTCGAATCAAGTCTAAGCTGACATAACCTCTGTTATTATGGACCTAACCTAAACCTGACCCGGCTCGGGGACAAGTCTAATTACAAGTATAATATTATATACATGCATATTTTTAATAAATAAATAAAACAATTTACTAATTTTTATTTCCTCTCATAAGCAACTAATTCAAAGTTTTTATATTTCGTTGTATTCTTATAATTTAAACATGTATGTTTTCCACTCGATTTAACTATGTTTTACGTAATTACTTTCACAAACAAAAGAAAAATGTTCAAAATTTTAGTTAGTGATTTAGAATTTTTTTGTACTAATTACTAATTTAGATTAACTCTAGGATTTATAATCTCAAAGCCTTAAATTAAAGTTTTTACTTCTTTCTTTCTAGATATTTTATTTATTTTTTATTTTAATAGATGTTACATTATTTATGAAATTAATTATTCATCATTACTTTTTTTAATTATTGAAGATGAGATATAGTGTTAGTGTGCAAAAACAATTATGAAATTTCTCTTAATTTCTTGAAAGGTTATGAAAGTGACAATAATTTGAAAGTCATTTTTAAATTTATCAATCATTTTATACGCTTTAAAATTTAAATGTCATGTAATAATATTGTTAACTTAATAATTTATATGTTCTATGTTATACATAATATGAATTCATGACAATGTATTTTTTTTCTTATTTAGCTCATTCATTTAAACTTAAAGTTGTGTAAATTTATCGTTTTATTTTAGTATTTGCTTATATCTAAAAATTTATTTTTTTATGTTAGTAAAAATATATAATTTATTTAATGAAAAAAATAAAATAAAATTAATTTGACCCCTCCAAAATTCAATTTCAAAATCTGCCATTGACGAGGATTGGTACAAAAATTAAAATGATACGATGTTAATATTATTTTATTTTTTTTCAAAATTGATACGTATCGATCAATATGAAATATTGATACGATATCGACTATCATGATTGATTGTTTGTGTGCAGGATTTGTGGTGTTTCTCTTGGCAGGTGCTGTAGTCTTTTATTCGTGTGTTTCTTAGGGAGTGGTGTTGTAACTCTTATGGTGTTTTATTTAATTTTTATTATTTAGATGGTGTTTCTCAACTTGTTTTGATATTGCATTTAACTTTATTCTTTGCTTTACTAACTTTCTGTCAGTTTTGTAATCTTATCATTACTTAATAAAGCTCCTTGACTTAAAAAAATAATAATAATAAAATAAAATAGTAAAAATATATTAATGTTTTATTTTATTTGAACAATGGTTTAAATCCACTCATTTTTAAACAACACTTTTACATTTTTCTCATTTGTAAAACTGTACTTGAATGTGCAAGTATTATTTTATTTTTTCTGTTTAAAATTTTCAAAAAACTATTTCTTAAAGTTTATTTAAATGACATAAAAACTTATTTATTTCAACGACCCATGATTTGGGTGTGTCAAAAATTAATATATACTAGAACTCTTTTCCCGCTTTGTTGGAATTTTTTTATAATATTTATAAAATTTTAATTAAATTAATAATTATAAATAAATATAAATTGAATTATATTAAATAATTGTTTATTTTTTAATATTGTAAATAAATGAATTTAGGGTTAAAATCGAATCATTATGATAAATTATGCAAAATATGTGATGAATTGAGATACGACACAAATATAACATAAGAAAATAATAAAAAATGACACGATATGAAAAATAATATGAACATGACACGAATACACGAACGTGTCAAAATTTATATAAAACGAATTATTAACTGTGTAAAAATTTATATAAATTTATAATACTTTAAACACACAAAAAAGTAACACGAACACGTCACGAACGCACAATTTTTCTCTAAATTGAATCACTATAACAAATTATTTAAAATATATCATGAACTGAAACACGACACGAACACAAATTTTTTTCTAAATTGAATTACAATGACAAACTATGCAAAATATGAAATGAATTGAGGCACGACACGAACACAATATAAGAAAAATAATTAAAACACTGCATGAAAATAATATGAACACTACACGAATACACAAACGTGACGAATTATTAACATGTAAAAATTTATATAAATTTATAATATTTTAAACACACAAAAATATAACACAAACACATAAATTTTTATCATTTTTTTTTTCTTTTTCTTTCCAAAAGATGTGTCAGCTCTTGGAGAATGTTTGTAATAAAAAATATATTATGTTATAGATATAAAACTTAGACAAATATAAAAGAACAAGACAAGAGGTTTTGGCTTAGAGGTAAAATAAGATGCCATAGCATCTTGAAGTTTCATATTTACATCCCACAGTGTTTAAATTTAATCCAGTTTTATGTGAACTCATTTAATTATATATTGTAATCTTTAGTTGGTTGATTTGCATAATTAATTAATTGAATTTTTATATGATTGTAATTTTTATTCAATTATATGTATATATATTTTTAATTATAGTTATGTATGTAGGATTTTTTAATTAAAAAATAAGAATAAAAATGAAATTTTAAAAAAATGAAACCCATAAAATTAAAATTCAGATTATAATGGGAGATTCATTTCTTTTGTTTTCATTCATAAATAAAAGCAAAAGTTAAGACGAAAAAAAATCGACTTATGATGGGAGACTCCTTCTTTTTTTTTTTTCATTTATAAATAAAAATAGAAGATATGATAGTATTAAATACGATACAATTACACGATACAAAAAAAATCATATAACACTAAATTACATAAAAAAAATAACACGAACATAATACGAATATACAAATGTTTAATACAAATTATTAACATATAAAAATAAAATACTTTGAATATCATTATAATATAATAAAATATACGTACACGATTCAAAAACATAAATTACTAGATTAAAAAAACTAAAATTAAAAAAATAGACCTTCCGAGTTTTCACCAAATTGTCGGAGAAAATTAAGAGTAAGTTAGACATATGTAAGTTATGGAATATTCATATATATTAAATTATGAATATAAAAATACTAATATATTTTTTAAAAGGACAAAATATGAAAGTACAAAACATTTCTTTATCTTATTTCAGTTAAGAATCAGTTATGAAAGTACAAAACATTTCAGTTAAAACAAAACAGACATGATAATTTTGAACACAAAATATTACTTTCATAACTCAAATATAAGGTCTTTGAGGAGATGGGGGCAACTTGAGATTGCCAGCAAAAGGGAAGAAATGTTGCAGAGCAAGGGAAAGTGAGTTTTTGAGATTGGGAAGAGAGTTTTGCATGAAATGGGAGGTTGGGTATGGGAATTCATAAAAGAAAAGGCGTTGCATATGACAAGAAGAAACCCAGATGGTGTCAAAGAAAGTAAGAGGTAACGAGGTTGCCGGAACTGAGCCTGGCGGTGGACATACATGGCTATGTTGAAGAACCTTGATGAAGCAATGTGTAGGAGGAGAAAATTTGTAACCAATTACAAATAGTCACATGTCAATTGGAATTTCTTTAATTAAGAAATTTTCAATTAAATTATACATTACCATGTGAAATTGATAATATCATATTATAATTAATTATTTTATAATTAATTAAATATGTACACATGGTTTGACCAATCAAATTGCAAGGATTCATGGGTTATCCAATCAAATTTCACCCATGTGTCACAATTACTTTACCTCTAATTAAATTTAATTAATTAAGAGATAAATAATAAATTTTTATCTCTAATTAAATTTAATTAATTAAGAGATAAATAATAAATTTTTATCTCTAATTAAATTAAATTAAATTAAATTAATTAAGAGATAAATAAATATTTTATCTCTAATTTAATTAAGAGATAAATAAATATTTTATCTCTAATTTAATTAATTAATTAAGTGATGAAAAATAAATATTTTATCTCTAATTTAATTAATTAATTAAGTGATAAAAAATAAATATTTTATCTCTAATTTAATTAATTAATTAAGTGATAAAAAAATAAATATTTTATCTCTAATTTAATTAATTAATTAAGGGATAAATAATGAAGTTTTATCTCTAATTAAATTAAATTAATTAAGAGATAAATAAGGAGGATGAGTTCTTTTAAAACTCTCTTTCACCTGGCTAGCTACCACTATAAATAGAGACATCCTCTTAACACAAATTCACAATTCAGAAAGCAGAAGAGAAGAAGATTTTGAAGAGCCAAATCCTCTCAAAATTCTTAAGAAGAAATTAGAGAAATTCTAAGAACGCAATGCTTGTTCTTGAGAATTCTCTAAGAAGCTGCTCTCCGATCTTGTTCATCGAAGGAAAGGAGATAATTCCTGTTTTTCAAGACCAAGTCTAGAAGACCCTTGAAGCAGATCTTACCGATTCAAGATCAAGTCGTGAAGACCCTTGGATCAAAGTTTTACTGAAGAAAAGAATCAAAGGATTTCTTTCTTTAAGAATATTCAGAGATTGTAACTGCAAAGTTTGATTAATAAAATTATTATTTGACTCCAAATTTTCCTTGTCATATTTTTGACATAAAATTTGTGTGTACAAATTTTGGCACGCCCGGTGGGACAATCTCTGCCTTTCATCTCTTTTCTTCAAAACTCAAGTTATCAAGTTGCAATGGCTCCCAAGAAGAACCTTGCTAACAAACCAACTCTTAAGCCTGCTCGAGCTAATCCTGCAGTCTACCCCACTTCATCATCAAGCGTTGATATCCCTACTCATCCTTATGGCACTAGGAGGAAGACCAAAACTCTTGCTGAATTGTATGAGCAAACTCTTTCTGTGCTCAATCAAAACCCTCTCTATGACACTTCTTCTCCAATTCAAGACTTAGAAGAAGTTTCTGCTAGACAAGTTGATTCTCCTCGAGGATCAAGTGCAAGTCGCCAGTTAACATACCAAGAACAAGACAGCTACTCAAGCAACAAGCCTATTCCATCATCTACTCCAAAATCAAGTTCTGGAGTAATGGCTGTCATGACAACTGGCACCACGTCATTGGAAGAACAAGTTGCACTTCTGGCAAAATCTGTTGAAATTCTTTCAGCAAGCATCAAAGAGAAGGATAACCAGATCGCTTCCATGATGGACAAGATCGCCGGTCTCACTGGAAAAAGGAACGAAGCTTCAAACCAAAATTGGCAATCAATCTTTCAAGATGATGGTGAGAACTCTGGCAAGGAAGTTGCTAAGGATTCTGAAGAAAAGATCAATGAACTCGTCACTACTAGTCAGCTCAAGGATCTTATCAAGGAAGCTATCAAAGATCAAGTTGAAAGCATCACTCAACCTTCATATACATATGCAAAACCATATTCTCAAAGGATCGATCGTCTGAGGATGCCTGGGAACTATCAACCCCCAAAGTTTCAGCAGTTCGATGGAAAAGGAAATCCACGCCAACATGTTGCACATTTCGTGGAAACTTGCAATAATGCTGGTACCTATGGGGATCTCATGGTGAAGCAGTTCGTTGGCTCCCTAAAAACCAACGCCTTTGATTGGTATACTGATCTTGAGCCTGGGACGATTGACAGCTGGGAACAACTTGAGCGCGAATTCCTTAATCGATTCTACAGTACTCGTCGCTTAGTCAGCATGATCGAACTCACAAGCTCACGTCAATGGAAGGATGAGCCAGTCATTGATTACATCCACAGATGGAGAAATCTGAGCCTTAACTGCAAAGAAAGACTGTCTGAGTCTTCTGCCCTTGACATGTGCATCCAAGGCATGAATTGGGGCTTGCGTTACATTCTTCAAGGCATCAAGCCTAAGACCTTTGAAGAATTAGCCACTCGTGCTCATGATATGGAGTTGAGTATGACAGCTGCTGGAAATCAAGAACCTCCGGTGCAAGAGCCAAAGAAAGCCAAGGAAAAACAAGATACCCGCAAAGGGGGCAAAACCTTTGTCAACAAGGGAGAAAGCAAACAGTCCATGGCTGTAACTGTAGACACCTAATTTTGTCCGGACCACTAAACATGTATGTTTTCTTCCCATATTGATGTTCCCAAGTGTAAAAAGACTGTTTTCATCCTGCAGGTGGTACTCCGAGACTTAGTTTAAGAGGGCGAGCACAAAAAGTTAAACTTGAAAAAAAGTCAACCCCGAAAAAGTCAACCCCATAAAGTCAACTACTGAAAAAGTCAACCCACTTTCAAAATCAAGATTTTAAGTTCAATTGAAAAATGGCGAAGGAATTTTGATAATCCGAGTTCTACATTGAAAGATATGGAGTTCGGAAGTTGGGATTTGGAGATTCAGTAGAAAAGAAACCCTAATCCGAGAAATTTGGGGAAAAGTGCTTAAACGATCAAACTGGTCGAAATTGAAGGTTCCAAATGAAAGATAAGCACTGACTACGGGTAATGGAGAAGTCACTTGCAAGAAAAACCGAAAGAAAAGTCAATCCGGGAGAAAACCGAGAATTAGAGTTTTTAGTGGATTTCGGTGAAATCGGGAAGAATCACAGAAATGGCCCGAATTGGTAAGACCAAAGCCCCCAATGGATGAGGAATGATTAAAAAGGATGGTGCAAGGCTCAGATTGAAGAAAATCTGAAAATCGGACTTGTTTTGAGCAAAACCGGGTTTCGGAGGTTAAAGGGCAAAATTGGAAAATTTTGGGAAAAATAGCAAATGGACTCCGAAAATTCTGAAAAATTTGTCAATCTCATTCTTAAATCATTTGAAAGAGATTGGCGAAAGAAAATCTTGATTCCGAGTTGTTTGCAAAATGGCCAAATCCCGGGCTTCTAATGCAGTAATTCAAAAAGATAAATCCCGGAAAAATAGCAAATGGACTCCGAAAATTCTGAAATTTGGCAAATCTCATTTTTAAATTATTTGGAAGAGATTGGCGAAAGAAAATCTTGACTCCGAGTTCGTTTGCAAAATGGCCAAATCCCGAGCCTCCTATGCAGTAATTCAAGCCGATAAATCCCGAAAAAATACCAAATGAGCTCCAAAAATTATGAAAACTTCCAGATCACACTTTTTAATTATTTTGAAGAGATTGGTGAAGAAAAATCTTGATTTGGAGCTCGTTTAAAAAATGGTAAAAAGTAGGGGCATAAAAGGACATTTTGGGAAGAAAAAATCCAAATAAATAGCAAACGGACTCGGATAATTTTGAAAACTTCCAAAACTCAATATTTTATTATTTTGGAAGCATTAAAAAAAGAAAAATTGAATTTGGAGTCCGTTTGATATTTATTTTGCATCCGGGGGGCAAAATGGTCGTTTCACCCAAGCAACCGAAAAGGGCTTCTTTGGGCCTTGCAAAAATCAGAGCTGGGCTGGAAAAGAGAAGTGCTGGCCTGCCCAAGCCCAAAGGAAGGAGGAAGCTTAGGATTTTTTCAATCAAGTGATTAAAAATCAAGAGTTAAGTTAGAGATTTTCATTTTTGAGCCTAAGTCCCAATCCCACATCCCTTTGTAATGTCAAGCCAAGGAGGTGCTCACCTTATAAATAAGGAGTCTTGGCCTTTGGTTGAAATCACCCACTACCCCTTGTGAGATAGTCTATACACTTGTATTAGGATTATCCGGGTGGTGAGTCATAGTGTTTTACTCTGAGGGTTCGTAGCTTAATCCGTTCAAAAGCTACTCTGAGGGTTTGTAGCTTAATCCGTTCAAAAGCTACTCTGAGGGTTTGTAGCTTAATCCGTTCAAAAGCTACTCTGAGGGTTCGTAGCTTAATCCGTTCAAAAGCTACTCTGAGGGTTCGTAGCTTAATCCGTTCAAAAGCTACTCTGAGGGTTTATAGCTTAATCCGTTCAAAAGCTACTTGGTGAGTTTTCATTTTAAAATAATGTTTCTTGTTCTTCCTTCATTTCCTTTCTTAAGTATATATTTTTTTTTTTTACATTTTGTTTTTATAATAAACTCACCATGGCCAAATGGCCTACATTATTTATTTTAAGTTGTTGTTTTTGATTCATTTTACCATATTGTTTATGCTATTTTCTTTATTTTTGATGTTTTAAATATTATGTTATTTCATGTTCTTAAGTTATATTTAATTTGGTTGCTTTATTTGTTGCCATTTATGTCTTAGATATCATGTTTTTGCATTTTTAATTTTCTGTTTTCATGTTGTTTAAATTTGAGCATGTTTTAGAGTTAGCATATTAAGTGTTTGTGAAAATGCTTATGTGATTCTTTGCATGATTCTTGTTTTATATCTTAGTGAGCATGTTTTAGATTTGGTATATTAGGTGTTTGTGAAAATGCTTGTGTGATTTTTGTGTTATGACTTAGTTTTTCATACTAGCATACCAAGTGTTTGTGAAAATGCCATGCTTGTTGAAGCTTGGGGCCATTTGGCTACTCCATGTGTTTTGCATTGTGTGTTGTATTTTTGTCATGCTAGTTGTTAGGTTTTTGCATTTGCATGATATTTGGTTGGATTTTTGAATTAAGCATGCCTTGTGTTTGTGAAAATGTCATGCATGTCTTAGGTCTAGGTTGCATTTATTGCCATGCAAGTTCATGTTAGGTCTAGGCCATATTATTTATGTCATGCATTTTCCTTACATTTAGGTTTAGATCCATGCATTTCATGCATTATGTTTGCTGCCTTGTTTCATGCATTTCATGACCATGCCACTTGAATAATGACTTGAGCCAATTAATGGTTCAAAGTCATGCTCTCTTGAGCACACTTGTGGAAAATTAAGTTTGTCAAATTGATTATTCTACCTTTGTGATTTTTTTTACTTAGCCAATTTTTATCTAACTTTCAAAAAGTCCTAGCTACTGCTTTCAAGTCATTTAATGAGTTTCAAATATTTTTATTTTTATTTTTAAATGATTTTATCAAAGACAAAAAAAATGTGTTGGCAAAGCAGTTTTTTTTCCACCCAAAACTCGTACATCTCCGATTTTTCTGGGAATTCATCTTTGATCAGAAAATTAAGCCAATTTTTTCTCATGTAGTTTTATATGTCCTGAGTCTCCAGTATTTTTTTTAGAATTTTTGGAATTTTTAAAAATAGGGTAAAAAATCGTGGATTAAAACTGGACAGTGGAGTCAGGATTGAATTTAAAGAAAAACAAAGCAGTTTTTTTCTCCTCCAAAAACTCGTACATCTCTGATTTTTCTGGGAATTCATCTTTGATCAAAAAATTAAGCCGATTTTTTCTCGTGTAGTTTTAAATGTCGTGAGTCTCCAGTATTTTTTTCAGAATTTTTGGAATTTTTTAAAATAGGGTAAAAAATCGTGGATTAAAACTGGACAGTGGAGTCAGAATTGAATTTAAAGAAAAACAAAGCAGTTTTTTCTCCTCCAAAAACTCGTACATCTCTGATTTTTCTGGGAATTCATCTTTGATTCGAAAATTAAGCCGATTTTTTTTCGTGTAGTTTTACATGTTCTGAGTTTCCAGTATTTTTTTTAGAATTTTTGGAATTTTTAAAAATAGGATAAAAATTCGTGGATTAAAACTGGACAGTGGAGTCAGAATTGAATTTAAAAAAAAAACAATTTCCTGTTTTGGTTAATTTACTTAGAGTGGGCTGATTAGAAGGGTTAGCTACTGACTTAGGGTAATTTCTAAGCCTTTTCAAACTCTAAAAATGGTTTTTCAAGTCCCGGGTTAAGGGTAGTCAAGTCCGGATTTTTTAAACTTAGGAAATTAGAGCCATTTTAAAGAAATTAGCCCAGTTTTTATTTTTAATTCAAGCTTTTCAAAATTGTTTTCAAACAATCACAAAGTATTTTGGTTTTAGAATATTTAATTTGACATATTTTCCTAAGGTAGCCGGATATCTTTTTAGATATACGGATTTCCTTAATTAAAGGAAAAAAATACATTTCATGCATTGCATTTTTATATTCATGCATTTTATATAATATGTGATTCTTGCTATAATAATTTCTATGATATTGTTGTTATTTTGATTTATATTTTTTGATGTTACATGGTTTATTATATGGTTTCGAATATTTCATGATATCCTATGCTTTTATTTAGTTATCTTTATTTAGCATATACGTATTCATTTACTTTAAATGTTTTCAAAAGATAATGGTTTTCAATAAAAATAAAGATATTCCCGAGTTAAAATAATTCATGAGTTCTCTACCGGGTTTGCTGGAGGGAATATCATCAATTATCATTAATAAAGGAATATCTTTCTTTCAAAAAAGAGAATGATTCGGAAAGTTTTCCAAAACTAATAAAAATTTCTATATTTTGCCACGTTTGTTGGGGAATATAGGAAAATTTTGAATTTATAAATTCTGGATCATTTTCAATAAAAAAAATGAAATTATTTTTCTTTAAATTGGGAATTAACTTGAAATACTAAATTTAAAACCAACTTTTTACCGAGACTTGAGATAACACACGATTAATAAGGTACCGATTTATACGGGCGTTGTGGGGGTGCTAATCCTTCCCCACACGTAACCGACTCCCGAACCCGCTTCTTTGATTTCTCTGGTTTAAAACGCAGACTTGAAATTGGTTTTTAAAATGTTTTAATTAATTTTTAAAATATTTTATAAAACCGATTTTAATAGGTGGCCGATCACACCTAGCTAAAAAAGATTGGTGGCGACTCCATGTCTTTTTTAAGGTCATTTTCAAAACCTTCATTTTTCTAGAGGAATTAAGTCGACTTTTCCTCGATTTTTTTTAATGTCACGCCTAACGAATAATAATGTCTTGCGATGAGACTTCGTCGTTATTTTTTTTTAGGTTGCGACAGCTTGGCGACTCCGCTGGGGACTATTAGAGAGTCAGGCCTAGAATTAGTCGTGTGTTATCAAAGTCTCGGTTTTGGTTGGTTTAATTGGTATTTAATTTTAATTCCCACATTTTTCTAATAAAGAGAATTTTGAAAATAATAAAATATTTTTAAATATGTTCATCCTCATGTGCGCGCATTTTATTATTGTTCTCTAGTTATTTAAGGTTGTATATTATAATTTCTTGTTGGTTAATGCGTTACACTATTCTTGAATGTTTTAATTGCTAGGGCATTTAGAATAAGGTTTTGTAGAATAGGTAGTGAAAGGTTTGTTATTCCTCCACACACACTACACGTGCATTTTCATAACATGAATCCTATACCCGGGTTCCGTCCTTTTAAGTGGGAGTAAAGTAACTACGCCTTCGTGATGATCCTCCGTATGGGCTAGTGAAACACTTTCGGAGTATAAAGTACCTAATGCCTTCGTGATAATCCTCCGTACGGGCATAGGAAAATATACTCTAACGAATTGAACCCGCTTTTATCGGGGTGCCTTACTAGCCTTCACCGGCGACAGTGAGGAACAATTTGGGGCCTTAGAACCGATTCACCCTCATATAGTGAACCTAGGCGAAGCCATGCCGGATTTCCGTTAGATATACCGAAAATAGGAACACATAGAGGGACAGTTCTAAACCTTTTGTTACCTATTTTACACTCCGAATAAGTGTGGTAGATCGGGCAACGATGTACGTACATCGCCCGTAATAAATGTGATACTCCGCCTCGAAGACATCGTGATGCCTAAATAAGCAGATATTGCTGGGGCAGATGTTCATTAGCTGTTTTTTTTAAAAAAAAAAAAAAAAAAAAATCTTTTTTCAAGCATTTTGCATGTTGCACATTTCATACATGTGTGAATAGAGCATGTACATTTTTGGTTGTGTTATTGATCTCATTCTTTGCAATAAACAGTTGGTAATTTCATTTGATGATTTCATAAAACCGGTAGTGTCACATGAACATTTGCATATGGTACCATAGTGGGATCCACCCTGAAATTCTTTTGAAAATAATGTGATTGGTTTTTCATAAATAAATAAAAAAACACAAAAAAAAAAGCATGTTAAAAAAAAAAATCATAAATTAGGAGGCAAATCTTGCATAATGAGATTTTTGAATAATCAAGATTTAGATCCCACCAATTTCGTGTAATCATTGGTTAATTTATTTGTGTCATTTTGACATCGTGTTACAGTCATAACATGCATGATTATTCATTGTAGAATACATTTGTGATATACATGGTCATTCTTTGTACCTACCTTTGTATTAATTCATTTATTCTTAGCATGTATCATTTTGACATCATAGCATGCATGGTCATTCATTGTAGGACACGTTTATAACATGCATAGTCATTATCTGTATATACCTGGCATTAGATTGCATCCATAGCATACATAGTCATCATAATTTCTCTGTATATGTTCATGCATTAACCATCAGTTTATTCATGCACATAGGAATAGAGCATGTACATTCATAATCTTAATCTCATGACATTTTCATTTGCATGAAAGGGGTTCGAGATATGAGGAATGAATCGGAGGAACGATTGGGTGCTTTGGAACGCAATCAAGATGAATATGGACATGAAATCCGAGAGGTGAAGGAACAACTTGCCAAATTGCTGAAAATGGTTGAGGATATGGGTAACAGTAAAGGTGAACTTTCTCAGGGCTTCGCATCATCTTCGGATCAACCAAAACCATTAGGTCCAGAACATACAATCCTTGCTGGATCCTGCACTTGTCAATGCCACAAAGGTTGCAATCCTGATGAAATTGTGGACAAAATCATGAAAATAATTAAACCGGAAAGCCTGATACCAAAGACAGAAACCTCGAATCCAGTACCATACCTGCAAACTGTTCTAGGTCCAAACCAGTATCCCCACCCTACTATGGTCCAATCGTCCATTGGGACGACCACTACGGGATTCCTGAATCCCACTCCATCGTTACCAACTACCAGTTCATACTATTTCCCTCATCAATCACCTTATCCAGTACCTGAGATAGGAACCTCGAGCTATGTACAACCTCCAAAGGCCCCGTGTCCAAATCCATACCCTTACCATGCTGTTCCGCCACATCCCCATGTAAACACTCCGGTTCGAACCTTAGTGCTACCACCAACTGCCCCAACTCCTAGGCCATGTGTGACTAAGAAACGATCCCAGAATAAGACCCAAATGCATTTTGATCCCATTCCAATCAGCTACCAAGAGCTCCTCCCTATACTGATCCAAAATCACATGGTTGCCTGTGTCCCATTGAAACCCCTGTTACCACCATATCCAATGTGGTATAATCCAAATGAAAGATGTGATTATCACTGTGGAATTGTTGGCCATAGCATCGAAGATTGTATAGCAGTCAAAAGGAAAGTGCAAGCTCTCATAGATGCCAAGTGGTTGGATCCAACGACACTGATTGATAAAGGACTGGGAAAACGCCATTAGGATTGGGAGATTTACAGCATTGAAGTGGAAAGACTTCGGTCTTATATGATGTAATAGGATTTCACTTTTTCAGTAGCCGGCTCTTATAGCCTTAGGATGCTAGGAAGAATAAAGTGCTTGTAAAGACAGTTTTAACTACTGCTCAAATTTTGTAAAACATGGTTTATACCATTGTGAACATTGATATGGGAATGAATTGAGTATGCTTCAAATTTATAAGATGTTGATGATTAAGTTCCTCCGATTCTTATTTCCTCCGTGATATCTTCCCCTTTGCATTTTGCATCCCATCAATTATTTGTCAGGTTGCATTCATAACAAACATAGTCAGCATAATTTCTTTGTATATGTTCATGCATTAATTTGCTTATTACATACATCATGTTAGCATTAGGTCGCATTCATGACACACATGGTTAGCATGATTTTCTTTGTATATACTCTATATCAATCATTCATTGTTTGCATGTATCATAATTGACACCGTGTTGCATTCATAGGATATATGATCATTCATTGGGAAACATGCTAAAATGCACATGATCAGTCATTGCATATATCCATGTGTTGATTTGTTTATTCTTTGTTTGCAACATGTTGGCATTGTGATTGCATTTATCACATATATGGTCAGCATGTTTCCATTGTACATATCCATACATCATATTGTTTAGGCTTCACATGCATGAAATTGCATTCATGGCTCATTCATCATGACATACATTTGGGGGAAATAAAATAGAAGTTGGCTTGGCTTTAGGAGTCTTTGAAAGAATTTCCATTTCAAATCAGAAGAAGTACTGAGTACACTTTTAATACAGGCCGGTGCTATGGAGGATGAACAAGTTGCCCGAATGGAAAAAATGGAAAGGGAACAGAGAGAATTGCGAGAACAGCTAGCAAAATCTCAAGCAGAATCTAAGGATCAGATGACTAAACTGATGGAGCTAATGTCTGCTGTAATGAAGGGAAAAGGATACACCGAAAACTTTGTCGCCGGAGAAGGGTTAGAGGTACAAAAGGGCCAAGATGAGGTAGCAGTAAGTGATGCCCAGAACACTGTTAACCCCGTCAATGTCCTAAAATCAGATGATCCGGCTGAACAGGCAAAGTTGAAAAGGGTTGCAGTAAATGAGGTTGAGTTGGCAGATTCCCAAGGGAAATATCAGTTGTTAGATGAAAGGCTCCGGGCAATAGAAAGAAAAGATGTATTCGGGAGTGTGGAGGCGAAAGAACGATGCTTGGTCCTCGATTTAGTCATTCCTCCTAAGTTCAAGATCCCTGACCTTGTGAAATATGACGGGACGACCGATCCATCAGCCCACATCACTATGTTCTGCCGAAAGATGACAAGTCAGATAGATAATGATAAGCTTTTGATTCACTGCTTTCAGGATAGCCTCAGCGGGTCCGCAATTAGGTGGTATAGTCAGTTGAGCAAGGATCAGATTCGCTCTTGGAATGATTTGGCTGGGGCTTTTCTAAACCAGTACAAGCATATGACCGACAAGACACTTGATCGTCTCACTTTGCAAAATATGGAGAAAAAAGCTACTGAGAGCTTCAAAGAATATGCACAACGGTGGATGAGCCTGGCTGCCCAAATACAACCGCCCTTGACACAAAAGGAAATCACTATCCTTTTTGTGAATACACTGCACGCCCCGTACTATGACAGACTTGTCGGCAATGCTTCGAAGAATTTTGCGGACATGGTAATTTCAGGGGAGATGATTGAGAATGCTATCAAGAATGGGAAACTTGAAAGAGAAGGAACATCCAATACCGAGAGAAATAAGGCACCAAGAAAGAAAGAGGAAGATGTCCAAACTATGGAAGATTTCATCCCATATTCCCAATTTCCATCATACCAATCATGTTACCCTACTGAGGTATCTCCAAGCCTTTATCCTTACCTACCTACCCAAACACCTAATCCTATACCAGCCCTTGCAACAAGGCCTACTTCTAGAAAACGACCGCGAGAAAATCAAGAAAGAATTCCAATCCCCATCCCTGACTTACTGCCATTACTAATAAAGAATCAGTACCTTACCCCGGTACCTTTGAAAATAGCTCCGAATCCATCAGCAAGGAGTTATGACCCTGACAGCAAGTGTGATTATCACCTAGGGGTAGTTGGGCATTCAACTGAAAAATGCAGACAACTGAAGGAAATGATTGAAAGTTTTATCCGTGATGGTATTTTGACACCGGAGCTTATCGATCAATGGAAGGCCACTTAGCCCTAAATCAATTTCTTTCAGGGTTTTAGGGGGAGAATTACTACCTTTGAAGGATGTCAATAGGAGCATTTTTGACGCATGTAGTTTTATACACTGTGATGATGAAAGCACTTGTCTCATGTTAACATCTACATGAATTAAATGAATTTTAAATGCTTTGTGTTTGTTGTGTTTTAAATAAACGTGAATTTACAAAAACAAGTATTAAGGAAGTTTTAATAATGAATAGTCTCAAGAAGATTGATGATCAGTGTTAGAAATGACCCAACACCATCCCCCTCTTTTTTGGGCTTCTCTATACCTAAACCTTGAATCAATAACACTTGAAAGACCTAATGCTTCAAGGAAAAATGAATGAAAAAAGAGAAGCATTGTCATTGCAAAATAAGCAAGGATGTAAATCCTAGTCTAGGCTATGAACAAAGGAACAAACTTTTTGAAATTTTTTGAATTCCTTGAAAATCAAACAAATGAGACATTCTTTCAAGAATCCAGATTTTGATAATTTGGTGTGTGTCAGGATTGTGCTAAAACCATTCATGACCTTTCCCAATGACCACAAAACACTAATTGCCCAGACATCACTTCATGATTGACACCTTGGGGCACAATGATTAAACTAGATTATCCCTTGTCCCAGAGAAAACCTGCTTTTGGGTCATGTTTTCCTTGTCTCTTCAAAGAACTCAGATTGGAAACTCAGCCTTTTCAAAACAGACCTAGACTTGCCATGTTCCTCGTTGATACAAATTCGCATGGATAATCAAATTGGGGCATCATATGTGGAAATGATGGATACATAGTGAAGAAGGATGGGCTAATGCATGAATCATTGGGGGCATGCGACGAAAAAAAACAAAAAAAAAAAGAAAAAAAAAGAAAAAGAAAAATCATGATATCATGCATATGAGAATTCGGATGATTCCAAAGTGCAAAATGAAATTCTGAATATCTATTTCCCCTGAGGATTGCTTTTCAATGAGAATATTTGGGCTTGATATGATGAATGGCCATCTTTCATATCCATTTCACAAGAAAAAAATTATTATCCATAGTCACCCCTTTTGAGCCAAAAGAATTCTTAATTCTTTGAACCCTGATCAAGGATTACCCTCTACACTGGGGGGCAAATGCGAGGAAAGATCTTTTCAAAGATCATTGAGAAATGAGTGACAGCTCAGGGACAGAAACAAAGCAAATGGAGCCCCGAATAAATACGGGCGCACTCTGTCAAAGAAAAAAAGAAGAGGAAAAGATGACGAAATGAAAGCCAAGAAAAACAAACAAAAAACACAATAAAAAAATGTGTGTGAAAGACATGGCAAATTGAAAGCCAAAAGCAAGGAAGAAAAAGAGCAAAATCAAAAAGAAAGAAATGTCCAAGAAGAGACACATGCTTCAAAGAAAATCCTCTTCAAGAAAGGATCCTTGATCTGATTACCCTCAAACACATATTTTGGGCCTATTTATCCTTTCTTTCTGAATCCTGAGCCATGGCCTACATTACGTGCTTTAAAAGTCCATTTTGATCAAGCATGAATGTTTAATTTAAAGGGTTTTCCTCAGATTTTATCCCATCTTATCAAATTCTCATTTCACTAAGGAAGAATTTAGAATTCTCAAGTGCATGGTAAAAAAAAAAAAGAGAAAAATTGAAAAGAATGAGACTCTAGGGCGAAAACCCAAAAAAAAAAAACGGGCGGTCTAGAGTAGAATGGGAATTTTCGATGCCATCGATGATAGTGCCGATACCCCAAAAGAAAAGATCTTATTAAAGGAGTGGTCATCGAGGAACATCTAGGAATTCCTGAACCCCCCAAATCGTCAGCTCTCATTCGGAGGATTGTCTTCAAAAACTGAAACTTTGTTCCCAAGATTAAACTTTCCGGTTTAAACATCCCAGCCAATCTTGATGCTTGACAAAATGCCTTGATATGGAAACTAAAAGAATGTTGAATTTGTTTGGTTCTCAATGAATTCATGATTTATAAAACCTGTTCTATTTGTGAGTCTAGAAGGGATATACATTTTTGTCATGAAGTTTTCCTGGAAAAGCCAGAATCTTGTTATACCAAGCCTTGCCAATCCAGTTGAAAAAACCCAGATTGATACTTAGAGAAATTTCTAACAATGATCATCAGTCTTCAAAAGATTTGTACATCACACATTGTGGGGTTAATATTTTTGTTCAGAAGTTTTCAAAATGCGAAAACAAATAAAAAGATTTTTTTTGAAATACCCATTTTGATGTTGGCATGAGACAAGGATTTTTCTAACTCAAAGGTGTAGAACTGCCAGGATAGGTCTTGACTTCCAGATATGAGAAAAAGAAATAGAACCCGGTTCAGATCTCTGTTGATGAAAGTTTGAAAAACTGTTGGGGCAAAGAGAATAGCCAAAATGAATTGAAGATATACTCTGATTTGAAGAGGAAAAATGAATTTGAAAGGCTAAGCCAAAGTCTAGAAAAACAGCCGGGGGCACTTGCATCACTCATGAGCACTCATCTCTTTATCGAGCTTTTGCATCTGCACAGTGTCGGCAAGCATTTGCATCAATCATGGGTATTTGCATTGGCATTATTCCATAAGCATCTGTATTTTACCTTTACATTTACATTCTTCATGGAATTCGTATTTGTGTCATCTCAAGCAATTGCATCATTTCTAGAATCATTGCATTTTCATTACTGTGTGGTAATTGTAGTTACACCATTCATAAACCAGTTACATGAACACAATTAGTAGGGGCATCTGCATCATGAAACATGGGCATCAATCCAAGTCATTTACATTTGCATTAAAGACATTTGCACCAGTTTAAGTCATTTCGTGTCTTATTCAACACCTGCATCTGCATCAAAAAGCATTCGCATCTTCTCAAAATCGTTAGGGTAATTTTCAACAATTCTTCAAAGAACATTTTTAAGACCTCCGGGCATAATTTTTCAAATCACAGGTAAGACCTCCGGGCAATATCTTCAAGACCTCCGGGCAACATCTTTAAGACCTCCGGGCATAACTTTTTTCAGGGGTAAGGCCTTCGGGCACTATTCATAAGACCTCCGGGCATCATTTTTAAAGTCGCATACAGCGCATTTTTTCCAAATCACGGGTAAGGCCTCCGGGCACCATTCTTAAGACCTCCGGGCATCATTTTTAAAGTCACATACAGCGCATTTCTTCCAAATTATGGGTAAGGCCTCCGGGCACCATTCTTAAGACCTCCGGGCATCATTTTTAAAGTCGCATACAACGCATTTCTTCCAAATCACGGGTAAGGCCTCCGGGCACCATTCTTAAGACCTCCGGGCATCATTTTTAAAGTCGCGTACAGCGCATTTCTTCCAAATTATGGGCAAGGCCTCCGGGCACCATTCTTAAGACCTCCGGGCATCATTTTTAAAGTCGCATACAGCGCATTTCTTCCAAATCACGGGTAAGGCCTCCGGGCACCATTCTTAAAACCTCCGGGCATCATTTTTAAAGTCGCATACAGCGCATTTTTTTCAAATCACAGGTAAGACCTCCGGGCACCAATTTTTAAGACCTCCGGGCACCATTTTAAGACCTCCGGGCATAATTTTTCAAATCACAGGTAAGACCTCCGGGCAACATCTTTAAGACCTCCGGGCATAACTCTTTTTTTCAGGGGTAAGGCCTATGGGCACCATTTTTAAGACCTCCGGACATAATTTTTCAAATCACAGGTAAGACCTCCGGGCAACATCTTTAAGACCTCCGGGCATTATTTTTTTTAGGGGTAAGACCTCCGGGCACTAATTTTTAAGACCTCCGGGCATAATTTTTTTCAAATCATAGGTAAGACCTCTGGGCAACATCTTTAAGACCTCCGGGCATAACTTTTTTCAGGGGTAAGACCTCCGGGCACCAATTTTTAAGACCTCCGGGCATAATTTTTCAAATCACAGGTAAGACCTCCGGGCAACATCTTTAAGACCTCCGGGCATAACTTTTTTCAGGGGTAAGACCTCCGGGCACCAATTTTTAAGACCTCCGGGCACCAATTTTTAAGACCTCCGGGCACCAATTTTTAAGACCTCCGGGCACCATTTTAAGACCTTCGGGCACCAATTTTAAAGCCCTTCGAGCATAAATTTTTCTTTTGAAATCGAATTCATTCCCTTAAGACGAATCGAGCCTTGTTTAGGCAGGGAATTCAATTTAAGGACAAAATCTTCAATTTATTGTTTTTAAAAAAAAAATGAAAAAAGAGAAAATAGAAAAAAAAATAAAAAAAATAAAATAAAATAAAAATAAAATAAAAATAAAAAAAAGAAAAAAAGAAGAAAGAAGAAAGAAGAAAAAAATGAAAAAATGAAAAATAGAAAATGAAAAAAATTAAAATGAAAAAGAAACCCCTTTCCCTTTCCTTCACATGTGATGTCACTGACCGTACAAAATTAGTGTCGGTTTATCTTTGCCTGATTCCTGATTCTCAGCAATAGCCAAAGAGGGGCAGCTGTAGACACCTAATTTTGTCCGGACCACTAAACATGTATGTTTTCTTCCCATATTGATGTTCCCAAGTGTAAAAAGACTGTTTTCATCCTGCAGGTGGTACTCCGAGACTTAGTTTAAGAGGGCGAGCACAAAAAGTTAAACTTGAAAAAAAGTCAACCCCGAAAAAGTCAACCCCATAAAGTCAACTACTGAAAAAGTCAACCCACTTTCAAAATCAAGATTTTAAGTTCAATTGAAAAATGGCGAAGGAATTTTGATAATCCGAGTTCTACATTGAAAGATATGGAGTTCGGAAGTTGGGATTTGGAGATTCAGTAGAAAAGAAACCCTAATCCGAGAAATTTGGGGAAAAGTGCTTAAACGATCAAACTGGTCGAAATTGAAGGTTCCAAATGAAAGATAAGCACTGACTACGGGTAATGGAGAAGTCACTTGCAAGAAAAACCGAAAGAAAAGTCAATCCGGGAGAAAACCGAGAATTAGAGTTTTTAGTGGATTTCGGTGAAATCGGGAAGAATCACAGAAATGGCCCGAATTGGTAAGACCAAAGCCCCCAATGGATGAGGAATGATTAAAAAGGATGGTGCAAGGCTCAGATTGAAGAAAATCTGAAAATCGGACTTGTTTTGAGCAAAACCGGGTTTCGGAGGTTAAAGGGCAAAATTGGAAAATTTTGGGAAAAATAGCAAATGGACTCCGAAAATTCTGAAAAATTTGTCAATCTCATTCTTAAATCATTTGAAAGAGATTGGCGAAAGAAAATCTTGATTCCGAGTTGTTTGCAAAATGGCCAAATCCCGGGCTTCTAATGCAGTAATTCAAAAAGATAAATCCCGGAAAAATAGCAAATGGACTCCGAAAATTCTGAAATTTGGCAAATCTCATTTTTAAATTATTTGGAAGAGATTGGCGAAAGAAAATCTTGACTCCGAGTTCGTTTGCAAAATGGCCAAATCCCGAGCCTCCTATGCAGTAATTCAAGCCGATAAATCCCGAAAAAATACCAAATGAGCTCCAAAAATTATGAAAACTTCCAGATCACACTTTTTAATTATTTTGAAGAGATTGGTGAAGAAAAATCTTGATTTGGAGCTCGTTTAAAAAATGGTAAAAAGTAGGGGCATAAAAGGACATTTTGGGAAGAAAAAATCCAAATAAATAGCAAACGGACTCGGATAATTTTGAAAACTTCCAAAACTCAATATTTTATTATTTTGGAAGCATTAAAAAAAGAAAAATTGAATTTGGAGTCCGTTTGATATTTATTTTGCATCCGGGGGGCAAAATGGTCGTTTCACCCAAGCAACCGAAAAGGGCTTCTTTGGGCCTTGCAAAAATCAGAGCTGGGCTGGAAAAGAGAAGTGCTGGCCTGCCCAAGCCCAAAGGAAGGAGGAAGCTTAGGATTTTTTCAATCAAGTGATTAAAAATCAAGAGTTAAGTTAGAGATTTTCATTTTTGAGCCTAAGTCCCAATCCCACATCCCTTTGTAATGTCAAGCCAAGGAGGTGCTCACCTTATAAATAAGGAGTCTTGGCCTTTGGTTGAAATCACCCACTACCCCTTGTGAGATAGTCTATACACTTGTATTAGGATTATCCGGGTGGTGAGTCATAGTGTTTTACTCTGAGGGTTCGTAGCTTAATCCGTTCAAAAGCTACTCTGAGGGTTTGTAGCTTAATCCGTTCAAAAGCTACTCTGAGGGTTTGTAGCTTAATCCGTTCAAAAGCTACTCTGAGGGTTCGTAGCTTAATCCGTTCAAAAGCTACTCTGAGGGTTCGTAGCTTAATCCGTTCAAAAGCTACTCTGAGGGTTTATAGCTTAATCCGTTCAAAAGCTACTTGGTGAGTTTTCATTTTAAAATAATGTTTCTTGTTCTTCCTTCATTTCCTTTCTTAAGTATATATTTTTTTTTTTTACATTTTGTTTTTATAATAAACTCACCATGGCCAAATGGCCTACATTATTTATTTTAAGTTGTTGTTTTTGATTCATTTTACCATATTGTTTATGCTATTTTCTTTATTTTTGATGTTTTAAATATTATGTTATTTCATGTTCTTAAGTTATATTTAATTTGGTTGCTTTATTTGTTGCCATTTATGTCTTAGATATCATGTTTTTGCATTTTTAATTTTCTGTTTTCATGTTGTTTAAATTTGAGCATGTTTTAGAGTTAGCATATTAAGTGTTTGTGAAAATGCTTATGTGATTCTTTGCATGATTCTTGTTTTATATCTTAGTGAGCATGTTTTAGATTTGGTATATTAGGTGTTTGTGAAAATGCTTGTGTGATTTTTGTGTTATGACTTAGTTTTTCATACTAGCATACCAAGTGTTTGTGAAAATGCCATGCTTGTTGAAGCTTGGGGCCATTTGGCTACTCCATGTGTTTTGCATTGTGTGTTGTATTTTTGTCATGCTAGTTGTTAGGTTTTTGCATTTGCATGATATTTGGTTGGATTTTTGAATTAAGCATGCCTTGTGTTTGTGAAAATGTCATGCATGTCTTAGGTCTAGGTTGCATTTATTGCCATGCAAGTTCATGTTAGGTCTAGGCCATATTATTTATGTCATGCATTTTCCTTACATTTAGGTTTAGATCCATGCATTTCATGCATTATGTTTGCTGCCTTGTTTCATGCATTTCATGACCATGCCACTTGAATAATGACTTGAGCCAATTAATGGTTCAAAGTCATGCTCTCTTGAGCACACTTGTGGAAAATTAAGTTTGTCAAATTGATTATTCTACCTTTGTGATTTTTTTTACTTAGCCAATTTTTATCTAACTTTCAAAAAGTCCTAGCTACTGCTTTCAAGTCATTTAATGAGTTTCAAATATTTTTATTTTTATTTTTAAATGATTTTATCAAAGACAAAAAAAATGTGTTGGCAAAGCAGTTTTTTTTCCACCCAAAACTCGTACATCTCCGATTTTTCTGGGAATTCATCTTTGATCAGAAAATTAAGCCAATTTTTTCTCATGTAGTTTTATATGTCCTGAGTCTCCAGTATTTTTTTTAGAATTTTTGGAATTTTTAAAAATAGGGTAAAAAATCGTGGATTAAAACTGGACAGTGGAGTCAGGATTGAATTTAAAGAAAAACAAAGCAGTTTTTTTCTCCTCCAAAAACTCGTACATCTCTGATTTTTCTGGGAATTCATCTTTGATCAAAAAATTAAGCCGATTTTTTCTCGTGTAGTTTTAAATGTCGTGAGTCTCCAGTATTTTTTTCAGAATTTTTGGAATTTTTTAAAATAGGGTAAAAAATCGTGGATTAAAACTGGACAGTGGAGTCAGAATTGAATTTAAAGAAAAACAAAGCAGTTTTTTCTCCTCCAAAAACTCGTACATCTCTGATTTTTCTGGGAATTCATCTTTGATTCGAAAATTAAGCCGATTTTTTTTCGTGTAGTTTTACATGTTCTGAGTTTCCAGTATTTTTTTTAGAATTTTTGGAATTTTTAAAAATAGGATAAAAATTCGTGGATTAAAACTGGACAGTGGAGTCAGAATTGAATTTAAAAAAAAAAACAATTTTCTGTTTTGGTTAATTTACTTAGAGTGGGCTGATTAGAAGGGTTAGCTACTGACTTAGGGTAATTTCTAAGCCTTTTCAAACTCTAAAAATGGTTTTTCAAGTCCCGGGTTAAGGGTAGTCAAGTCCGGATTTTTTAAACTTAGGAAATTAGAGCCATTTTAAAGAAATTAGCCCAGTTTTTATTTTTAATTCAAGCTTTTCAAAATTGTTTTCAAACAATCACAAAGTATTTTGGTTTTAGAATATTTAATTTGACATATTTTCCTAAGGTAGCCGGATATCTTTTTAGATATACGGATTTCCTTAATTAAAGGAAAAAAATACATTTCATGCATTGCATTTTTATATTCATGCATTTTATATAATATGTGATTCTTGCTATAATAATTTCTATGATATTGTTGTTATTTTGATTTATATTTTTTGATGTTACATGGTTTATTATATGGTTTCGAATATTTCATGATATCCTATGCTTTTATTTAGTTATCTTTATTTAGCATATACGTATTCATTTACTTTAAATGTTTTCAAAAGATAATGGTTTTCAATAAAAATAAAGATATTCCCGAGTTAAAATAATTCATGAGTTCTCTACCGGGTTTGCTGGAGGGAATATCATCAATTATCATTAATAAAGGAATATCTTTCTTTCAAAAAAGAGAATGATTCGGAAAGTTTTCCAAAACTAATAAAAATTTCTATATTTTGCCACGTTTGTTGGGGAATATAGGAAAATTTTGAATTTATAAATTCTGGATCATTTTCAATAAAAAAAATGAAATTATTTTTCTTTAAATTGGGAATTAACTTGAAATACTAAATTTAAAACCAACTTTTTACCGAGACTTGAGATAACACACGATTAATAAGGTACCGATTTATACGGGCGTTGTGGGGGTGCTAATCCTTCCCCACACGTAACCGACTCCCGAACCCGCTTCTTTGATTTCTCTGGTTTAAAACGCAGACTTGAAATTGGTTTTTAAAATGTTTTAATTAATTTTTAAAATATTTTATAAAACCGATTTTAATAGGTGGCCGATCACACCTAGCTAAAAAAGATTGGTGGCGACTCCATGTCTTTTTTAAGGTCATTTTCAAAACCTTCATTTTTCTAGAGGAATTAAGTCGACTTTTCCTCGATTTTTTTTAATGTCACGCCTAACGAATAATAAAGTCTTGCGATGAGACTTCGTCGTTATTTTTTTTTAGGTTGCGACAGTAACTACCAAGCCTCTTAAGATATCTCCCAAGTCAAAACAATCTCAAGAGACGAAATCTTCTCCTTTCCAAGACAAAGGTAAAGGCAAGGTCACTTTGAAGGAGAGGCAAGAAAAGAAGTATCCTTTTCCTGATTCTGATGTTTCAAGCATTCTTGAAGAACTTTTAAAGACTAAGCTGATTCAGTTGCCAGAAATGAAGCGACCTGAAGAAGCTGATAAAGTAGAAGACCCCAATTATTGCAAGTACCATCGCTTGATTAGCCATCCTCTAGAGAAGTGCTTTATTTTGAAGGATAGAATTATGCGACTCTATGAAGAAGGGAAAATCGAGTTTGAAGAAGAAACGATGTCGTCAAATTTGGCATCAGTCAATACGGTTTCTCAATCCAATTTGCTGGATAGAACCATAAAATTTGGCTCTTTTGATCCTATCATACTGGCTCCAAGTACAAGTACGATAGTGGATCTTCAGGGAAGTGGGGGCAACTATTTGCTTCAAAGACAAAATCAAGATCACGATGGTTGGACTCTAGTCACACGCCGAAAAAACAAAAAGAAGAATCTTCCAAAAGTTGTGAAAGTGCCTACAAGAGCTAAGATGGTCAAACAACCATCTAAATTTCCAAAGCCTACTGTGCCTCAAGAAGCAAAAATGCCATCTCGGAGTAAAAATTCAGTAGGGAGGAAGTCAAGGAGGCAAATCACTTTAAACGAATTCATGCCAATTCAGCTTAGAAATGAAGATTTGGTTTTCATGACTTGTTACCATAACGGTGGCAATGAAGATAATGAAAACAACACAGACTCAGTAGCATTTGAAGTTGATGAGCATTCTTGTGCTACGAAAATTAACTTTTCTGATGAGGATCTATTGCTAGGATCAACCCCTCATAATCGGTCGTTGTTCGTCGTAGGATATACTCGGGAACAGAAGATCAATAGAATCTTGATCGATGATGGTTCTGCTGTCAACATACTCCCGTTGATGACAATGAAAGAATTGGGAGTTCCTTTGGATGAATTGATGCAAAGCCGCTTGATGATCCAAGGATTCAACCAAGGGGGACAAAGAGCTCTTGGAAAACTTAGACTTCAACTTTTCATTGGAGATATGGAGTCAAGTCCACTTTTCCATGTAATCGATGCCAAAACGACGTACAACATGTTGTTAGGACGACCGTGGATACATCAAAATGGTGTAGTCTCCTCAACTCTGCACCAATGTCTCAAGTATTGCAGAAACGGTCAAGTCAAGACGATCCTTGCAGACTCTAAGCCATTTACTATAGCAGAAGCACATTTCGCAGATGCAAAGTTTTATCTCAAAGATACATTTATTGAAGAAGTAATGTCCAACCCGATGCAAGAATTAAAGCAAAAGGGAAAGAATTTGGCTTCTTCCACAATCGGAGAAGATGAAATTGCTCAAGGTTTAAAAGATCTGACTCTTCCCCTCACTAACTTGGAAGAACCAAGAGGCCTTATACCTCCACTGCAAGGATTTGTTAGGCCAATAGAAGAACCTCTTTGTGAACATCAAGATCTTCCTACTCATCGAGCTAAAGATTTTGATCCTAACGCTTATAGGTTGCTTGTCAAAGCTGGGTATAAACAAGAGGATGTCGTAAAATTGGCTCACGAGACAAAAGAGCCTAGCAAAGAAAAGCCGCAAAGTTCATTCAAGATCCGACAGGTCTGGCAAAAGAAGATTGATCACATCGGAACTTCTAGAGAGGGGCTTGGGTATTCTCCATTAAAATTGAAGATTCGTAAACAAACTTCGAGGTACATAAATGTGGAGGAAGTTCTCGAGGAGCAAGAAGATGCAGTGAAGCCACCAGGACTTTCAGTGTTTGATCGCTTGGGGGCACGCTCAACACGATGTTCAGTGTTTGATCGTTTGAGCATTCAATCATCACGAAGGTCAGTTTTTGAACGAATGGGAGAAAAATGCAGTGAAGTTTCTGTAAGTAAACCAATTTCCATTCAGTCAAGGCTTGGAAGTCCGTACTCTGAAGAAGTTAACTGTGGCCGAAAAAGAAAATCTTCCACTTTAAAGGAATCAAGAGATTTTCACAGCAAAATTCCTTCTCGAATGAAAAGGCAAAGCGAATGGAAGGTAACTACTGGTGAAGTTTTAAAAGCTAGAAAGCACACAGTGGTTATAACCAAATCAGTCTCATCCTCAGAGGAAGAAGAACTTGAAGAAACAGAAATCTTTACTTCTAACCATGTATCTGTAAAGGAAACTGGTGAAAAATCTCAAGAGGAAGAAGCCCAAGAAGCCCCTTCGTCTTTTGAAGAAGGAAATCAAGCTACTATTGATGAGCTAAAGGAGGTTAACATCAGTACTAGTGAAGATCCACGACCGATCTTTATTAATGCTTGTTTACCACCAGAAGAGGAAAAAGCCTATCTCGATCTTTTGATAGAGTATCGAGATATCTTTGCTTGGACTTACAAAGAGATGCCGGGACTTGATCCAAAAGTAGCTATGCATCATTTGGCTGTCAAGAAAAGTGTCCGACCTATCAAACAAGCTCAACGACGTTTCCATCCTGACTTGATCCCCCAAATTGAAGCTGAGGTAAATAAGCTCATCAAAGCTGGCTTTATTAGAGAAGTCAAGTATCCCACTTGGATCTCAAATATTGTTCCAGTGAGAAAAAAAAATGGTCAACTTCGAGTTTGTGTAGATTTTCGAGACTTGAACAATGCTTGTCCAAATGTCGACTTTCCTCTCCCTATAACAGAAATAATGGTTGATGCTACAACTGGCCATGAAGCTTTGTCATTTATGGATGGATCGTCTGGTTATAATCAAATTCGTATGGCTCCAAGAGATGAAGAACTTACCGCATTTCGAACTCCAAAAGGAATATACTGTTACAAAGTTATGCCGTTTGGGTTAAAGAATGCAGGGGCTACTTATCAAAGAGCAATGCAAAAGATCTTTGATGATATGCTTCACAAAAATGTCGAATGTTATGTTGATGACTTGGTAGTGAAGTCAAAGGAAAAATCCAATCATCTTGCTGATCTTCGCCAAGTGTTTGAAAGATTGCGTAGATACCAATTGAAGATGAATCCACTCAAGTGTGCGTTCGGAGTATCCTCGGGCAAGTTTTTGGGGTTTATCGTACGACATCGTGGGATTGAGATCGATCAATCAAAAATAGATGCAATCATGAAAATGCCTGAACCGCGCAATCTGCATGAACTTAAAAGTCTGCAAGGAAGATTGGCATATATCCGACGTTTTATCTCAAACTTGGCTGGTCGATGTCAACCATTTAGCCGGCTAATGAAGAAAGATGTCCCTTTTGTCTGGGATGAGGCCTGCAGTAATGCTTTTAAGAGCATTAAGACCTTTTTGTTACAACCACCTATTCTGAAGGCACCTATACCAGGACAGCCGTTAATCCTTTATATTGCTGCACAAGAACGTTCCTTAGGAGCATTATTGGCACAAGAAAATGATGAAGGAAAAGAAACTGCGCTCTACTATCTTAGTAGAACTCTTAATGGTGCTGAATTAAATTATTCTCTCATTGAAAAGACTTGCTTGTCATTGATGTTTGCAGTTAAAAAGCTGAGGCATTATTTGCAAGCTCATTCTGTTCGTTTGATTTCGCGAGCAGATCCCCTCAAATATCTCATGTCCAAGTCTGTGCTCAGTGGAAGATTGGCAAAATGGGCTCTTTTGCTACAAGAGTTTGATATTACTTATATTCCACAAAAGGCCGTTAAAGGGCAAGCACTTGCCAATTTCCTTGCAAACGATCCGATTCCAGATGATTGGGAATTCTCCGAAGATCTCCCAGATGAAGATGTTCTCTTCATCGAAATTCCCAGGCCATGGAAACTATTCTTCGATGGGGCTGCCCGTCAAGATGGAGCTGGAGCAGGTGTTGTCTTTGTCACTTCAGAAGGAGATGTATTGCCTTATGCATTTACTCTCATTGAAAACTGTTCCAACAATGTAGCAGAATACCAAGCTCTGATTATTGGATTGGAAATGGCAGTGGATATGAAGATCACTCAACTTAAAGTGTTTGGGGATTCCAAATTGGTCATCAACCAACTTCTTTCACTTTATGAAGTTAAGAAGCCCGACCTCTTACCATACGTCAACTATGCGAAGAACATTTTGGAATGGTTTGACAATGTAAGCTTGGAACATGTACCAAGAAGAGAGAACAAGCAAGCAGATTCTCTAGCTAATCTAGCATCAGCTCTCGCCATGCCAAGTGTAGAAGTAAAAGTCCCTCTTTGCAAACGATGGATTTTACCTCCAGTTGATTTTAAAGATGGCAATACGGAATCCAATGTTGTTTCAGTTTGCGAAGTTGAAAAAGAAGATTGGAGACAACCATTGATTGATTATTTGGAGCATGGGAAGCTACCCAATGATCCAAGGCATAAAACAGAAGTGAAACGTCAAGCTCCTCGATTTATTTACTTCAAAGATACGCTCTATCGCCGCTCTTTTGATGGTGTCTTCCTTCGATGTTTAGGAGAAGATGAAGTATCCAAAACCTTACAAGAAGCTCATTCAGGAATTTGTGGTGCACATCAGTCTGGAGCTAAATTGCACTTTCAGATAAAAAGAATGGGATACTACTGGCCAACAATGGTAAAGGATAGTATGGACTACTCCAAAAAATGTCAAGCTTGTCAGTTTCATGCAAACTTCATCCATCAACCTCCTGAACCATTACATCCGACAGTCACATCTTGGCCTTTCGATGCTTGGGGACTTGATTTGGTAGGACCATTACCTAAGAGTTCACTAGGGCATATGTATATACTTGCCGCTACAGACTACTTTTCAAAGTGGGCAGAAGTGGCACCTTACAGGGAAGCAAAAAAAGAAACTGTTGCAACTTTTATCAGAACAAACATCATTTATCGGTATGGCGTACCTCGTCACATCATAACTGATAATGGGAAGCAGTTTGACATGAGCAAGTTATGTGCACAGTTTGACTTCAAGCAGTACAAGTCTTCAATGTACCATGCTCCAGCAAACGGATTAGCTGAAGCTTTTAACAAGACTTTGTGCAATCTTCTCAAGAAAGTTGTTAACCGTTCAAAGAAAGATTGGCATGAAAGGATAGGAGAAGCTCTGTGGGCTTATCGAACTACATATCGCACACCAACTCAAGCCACTCCATATGCACTTGTTTATGGTGTGGAAGCTGTTCTACCACTTGAGCGACAAATTCCGTCATTAAGGATTGCAATCCAGGAAGATCTTTCTAGTGAAGACAATGTACGCTTACGTTTGGAAGAATTAGAAGCGCTGGATGAGAAAAGGTTGGAAGCCCAACAACGCTTGGAGTGCTATCAAGCTCGACTATCCAAAGCTTTTAATAAGAAAGTCAAGCAGCGATCTTTCCAAGTTGGAGATTTAGTCCTTGCTGTAAGAAGACCCATAAATACTTCACATCGTATTGGCAACAAGTTCCTTTCAAAATGGGATGGACCATACGTTGTTCGAGAAGTTTATACCAATGGTGCCTATAAGATCGTTGATCAAGATGGTGTCAAAGTCGGACCGATCAATGGAAAGTTTTTGAAGCGTTACTATGCTTAAAGAAGATATTGCTCCTAAGCAAGAGCTTAAACTGTTGTATGTTGCTCCTAAACACGAGCTTAAACTGTACATCAAAAAAAAAAAAAAAAAAAGCCCGCTATGTTGAAAATCCTTTCTAGGACAACTTAGGCAAAAGTTAGGGCACAAAAAAAATAAAAAATAAAAAAAATTGATGAACTACGTTATGACTTGATCCTTCAAATTCGAGGGTACGTAGGCAGCTTGGTTTCATTGCCAAAAAAAAAATTTTGATTCAAATATTATCTTTTGTTCACTTGAAAGTATCATGATAATTCTCCATTCAAATTTCATGATTCAAATTATTTTTCAAGTAAAACAAATCTTTTGCAAATTAAAGATCTTTGGGAATTTAATTTGTAGTCCATACATGATGCAAAAATGCTTCAGAAAGTGCAAAAGAAAGATGATATATGGAGAAAAAGAAATTTAACTTCATTTCAAACTTGAAAAAAACTTACAATAAAAAAAAATAAAATAAAAAAACTAGCAAGCCTAAGAACTAATATAAATTTGAAAAAAAAAAAAAAAGTTACATCAAAAGGGAGTCAGGGCTTCCATTTGAAATTCTTCAAGTCGTCTCGAGAGGCTTCCAACATATTTCGCAACAAATCTAAGTTATTGGCTTCATCCTCAGTAAGGGTAGTAATAGACTCAACAGAATTCATCTCTTCACGAATCTTGGAGGTGTCGGTTCTTCTTCTTTTCAGTTCATCTTCAGTTTCTTGGAGCGAAGACTCAAGTCTATGTTTTTTGCGTTGCAAAGTAATGAACTCATGCTCTATATCTGCCAAGTTCGACTGCAGGGTGTTAAGGTTCTCAACAGTCTTATGTTCAAGTAACATTGAATCTTTAAGTCGAATTTCAAGTGCTTGAAGTCTTTCAATTCTATCCTTGGATGAAGAAATGGAAGATTCAAGCTCATTAAACTTTTGGACTTGTGTAAAGTAGTCTTCCACCATGCCTTTCAATAAGGATGAATCAACGGACTTGATTGCTTCTATTGCATCAAAGATCTTGTGAACATCACCACTAAGTGAAAAAACCCGATCAAAAGAAGCGCGAATAATCCTTGGTTGAATGCTTTCCCACAAAATAGTTGCAAGCTTCAACTGGCTATCGGATATCACTTTTTCAGCACTAAACTTAGAAAATTCTGGAAGGGCGAGATGACTAGCTTCAACATGAGGGCCTGTGGAAGTCTTCACTATAGAGGAAGTATTATTAACAATCACATTAGGGCAAGCATCTTCTTGGTTGGAAACGGTACTTGAAACATTATTTCTGATCTTAGCTGCAAGTTTGTTGAACTCATGCGAACTAGAAACTGAAGCTTCACTTTTGGCGGGGGATATATCACCTTGAAAGGATTTCCTTGGCCTAGTTCGCTTCCAATGTCTGTCATGATCACTCTCATCAATTGAATCTTCAACGATCGCATTATCCTTCCCTTCGATGACTTTCGGTAAAACCCTTTGTCCTTCATCAACTAATGACACTGATCGAGGAATTTCTTGTGAAGTCTTCACATGCTCCTCTGTTAAATCTATGGTGGACGAGACTTTGGCTTTATTGGATTTGTCTTGCGAAATCTCTAAAGACTTTTTCTTAACATCCTTTAGAGGTTTTCTTCTCCTTGACGGTGATGTACGGATGCTCGAAATCAAAATATCAATAGAATGCTCAAGATATGGCTCATGAACTTTTGACCACCATTCCACGTATCTTGCGGTTGCATGATCATTAGGATTTAGAGAGCGAGCTGGAGAGATCAATTTGGACTTCGTATGAGAACGAGTGCAAATTCTCCAAAATCTACATAAATCATCCACAGACCCAGAACGAATGTCTTCCTTAAGAGCTCCAGGAATATCCTGACAAAACCCAAATTGTCTCCCAAATCGATGAGGACTGTAAGGTTCCACAATGATGGTCTGGTTACATCGGGCAGGCAAATAGCTCGAACGAACATTAACAAGGTAGCCATGATTGATCTTACTAAGAGCGTCATCATCAACAATCACTTCATCTCTATTCCTGGGATATAAGTTAGCATTCCACACTATGCCACTATGAATCAACTTGCGGGCGTCATAATCCTCAAAGTATTTGGCTCCACCTTCTCCTGAAAACTTGCTCATCAAAGGCCCATATACATCATCTGGATTTTGAAAGTGAGTCCGGAAGTAATAACTTAGCCACCCATAAATATAGTGAATTGGAAAACACGCATCTGAAGAGCCCGCTTGAGCAGAAACTGTAATTCGGTTTAGTCCATGGTAAATATTGGCTAACACCGGGACTGCGAGATTAACAGTTCTCCCAATCACCATCAGGCTGGCTATCTTAAACGTCTCTAGCCGAACAAATTCTGAATCTTTACTTGGAAAAACGAAAACACAAATCCAACAAGAAAGGAAGGCAGCTAAATAAGTGTCTGTTGTTAAACTGTCTTTGATTCCAAGTGTAGTGAATGCTCCATCTCTTGCCATTCCCCGACCTTGGTATTTCCGAAGAATCCCAGTAGGGTTATGTGTAGCTTTTGGACGAACAAGCTTCTTTGCTTTTCGAGCAGGTGGTTTGGTGTAACGCAATTTCCCTTGAAACCAAAAATTGATCCAATCCTCAATAGACACCTTACCCTCTTTGCCTTGCTTCAAAAGATGGAATGCAGCAAATAGATATTCACAACATCTCGGGATGAATCTTCCCTTGTTATCAAAGCCAGTCAATTCGGCAGCACAAGGAATAACTTCATCATAAAAGATGCCGTGAATGGGCAAACCGCCTAGCCTATGCAAATCCCATAAGGAGATGGAAGCTTCCCCAGTAGCAAGATGGAGAGTGTTGGTAGCCGGGCACCAAGCTTCACAAAAAGCGCGAATGACGTCCTTGTTGTGATCATAAGTGTATAATGATGCATAAACAGCATCATATATACTAACAATCGTTAAATTTTTGTTGAAGTGATATAACACATCTTCAGTCCATTCCCAGTACTTTGGTATGTAACCAAACTCTCCGAAAATCTTGAAGGAAAATCCCCAATATGATTTTTCGGAAGTGATACGGCTTCCCAACGTGTCAAACTTCTCATGATTAGAAGTATTGACGTGAAGATTAGACTGAAGAGATCTCGCCTTTGGAGAAGATTGTGAAGTTGGAGAAAGTTCTAATCTTCCAAAGTGGTGGGAAAATCAAATGATTTCCAAGCGGATTTATATCTACCCGATATGGGCTTGTCGATGGAGAGATATAATCCTTCTTTTATATCTTCGTCTTCCTTGGTAAGAATCACAAGATAATCTTTGTGATCTTTGAAGTACACCATGATGAGTCTACAAAAACAAAAGCAAAACAAACAAAAAATGTCAAAGTAGGTAGAGAATTAAAAAAAAAAATTTAAAAATTAAAAAAAAAAAAGTCTCGAAAGAAAAGTGGCGTAAGAACAGCAAGAACCTGACAACCAAAGTCATTGTAGACACAAGAAAAAGTAAAGGGTTTGTTTATGTCATCAGTTTAAGTCCATCAATATTGGAAGAAAATAATGCCAAGTACGCTGTTATATCAGCCATACAACGAGGGATGGCTCGGATATGGCTCTGGGATGGTGAGTTCAGGGCCCCACCTTGGCTCATAGATGGCATGGAGGATGAAAAGGACATTATCGTTCGCTTTGTTATTGGTTATAGTGCCACAACAGGTGGTATTTTGGACCGAGCAATTCAAACAGAGGATAAGAAGCATGGAGACTTCTTGAGACTGGACCATGTTGAAGGGTACCTTGAGTTGTCTGCAAAAACTAAGATATATTTTGCTACTGCTGTTGCTTTATGGGATGCAGATTTTTATGTCAAAGTTGATGATGATGTCCATGTAAATTTAGCGACACTTGGAGAAACTCTAGTTAGACACCGAAAGAAACCACGTGTATATATTGGGTGCATGAAATCTGGTCCCGTCCTCTCTCAAAAAGGAGTGAGATACCATGAACCTGAACACTGGAAATTTGGTGAATCGGGAAACAAATATTTTCGGCATGCTACTGGACAGTTGTATGCCATTTCAAAAGATTTGGCCTCATATATATCAATAAATCAGCATGTTTTACACAAGTATGCTAATGAGGATGTTTCACTCTGAATCTATATATATTATAGCAAAAAAAAATAATCAGAAAAATCCCTGTGCTTATTCCGTTTCAAGATACGACTCTAGTGGACTATCATTCAAATTTTTTAGTACCGAGTATTTTGACTAATCATGGTGGATACCTTGCCTTCATGCTTTTGTCTGGTTGTGTCAAATTGTCAAAGTGCATGATTATAGTGCAAGGTGTCAATGCATGGTTATGGTGGCAAGAAAAAGGTGTTGTCAAATAATAAAAAAACATGGCTCGATTATAATGGTGATGGGTGGCAATAATAATTCAAATCATGGTGTCACAACACAAACATAGGCAGGACAAAAACAAGCGTAATAAAATCGAAAGGTATTCTTACGGTAATAGCATTACCACGAAGATGACTTATGCCGATTTTTTGGATTTCTTATCCTCTACTGGATCACCTCGTATTGGATTCTCTAGGAGCTCTAGTAGATTATTTTTCCAGGATGATATGGATGATTGTGAATTCTCCTGTCTTTTTGAAGTTGGTTACTTCGATGCAGCTAATTCACTGGTACATCTATTATGCTTCTTTCGATACCTGCAATTTACGTTTACAGTCAGAACGTAAAAATAAAAAAATAAAAAAAGTGATTTCTAGAACTTACGGATGCTTTCTGAAGTGTGGGATGCTCAAGACCCTAGGGCAGTTTATATAGTGGCTTTAGTTGAAATCCCAATTCAAATAGAAGTCAAGACTTGTATTTGGATTGGAAGAAAACTAAGCTGGAGGTGCGACTTCACGGGCTTTGAAAGTTAAAGTCCCAATTGGACTATAATACAAGACCAGCATAAAGCTGGAGGTAGAGTCCTAGTTGGAATGCAAAAGTGTAAGGATTTGTAAGTTGCATAAAAAAGTATATATATATATATATATATATATGCTAAATCAAATTTTTTTTTCTCGTATACAAAATCATATGAGAATAATGCAAATAAATTTTGACATCAAAAAAATAAATCAAAAATGTCAAGATTTGTTCACTTTCTACACTCAACAAAAATCGTGTACGTGACCAAGTCTTGAGGGGGCATTTGTAGGAGGAGAAAATTTGTAACCAATTACAAATAGTCACATGTCAATTGGAATTTCTTTAATTAAGAAATTTTCAATTAAATTATACATTACCATGTGAAATTGATAATATCATATTATAATTAATTATTTTATAATTAATTAAATATGTACACATGGTTTGACCAATCAAATTGCAAGGATTCATGGGTTATCCAATCAAATTTCACCCATGTGTCACAATTACTTTACCTCTAATTAAATTTAATTAATTAAGAGATAAATAATAAATTTTTATCTCTAATTAAATTTAATTAATTAAGAGATAAATAATAAATTTTTATCTCTAATTAAATTAAATTAATTAAGAGATAAATAATAAAGTTTTATCTCTAATTAAATTAAATTAAATTAAATTAATTAAGAGATAAATAAATATTTTATCTCTAATTTAATTAAGAGATAAATAAATATTTTATCTCTAATTTAATTAATTAATTAAGTGATGAAAAATAAATATTTTATCTCTAATTTAATTAATTAATTAAGTGATAAAAAATAAATATTTTATCTCTAATTTAATTAATTAATTAAGTGATAAAAAAATAAATATTTTATCTCTAATTTAATTAATTAATTAAGGGATAAATAATGAAGTTTTATCTCTAATTAAATTAAATTAATTAAGAGATAAATAAGGAGGATGAGTTCTTTTAAAACTCTCTTTCACCTGGCTAGCTACCACTATAAATAGAGACATCCTCTTAACACAAATTCACAATTCAGAAAGCAGAAGAGAAGAAGATTTTGAAGAGCCAAATCCTCTCAAAATTCTTAAGAAGAAATTAGAGAAATTCTAAGAACGCAGTGCTTGTTCTTGAGAATTCTGTAAGAAGCTGCTCTCCGATCTTGTTCATCGAAGGAAAGGAGATAATTCCTGTTTTTCAAGACCAAGTCTAGAAGACCCTTGAAGCAGATCTTACCGATTCAAGATCAAGTCGTGAAGACCCTTGGATCAAAGTTTTACTGAAGAAAAGAATCAAAGGATTTCTTTCTTTAAGAATATTCAGAGATTGTAACTGCAAAGTTTGATTAATAAAATTATTATTTGACTCCAAATTTTCTTTGTCATATTTTTGACATAAAATTTGTGTGTACACAATGTTCAGCCATTTTTGTGCTTGGAGATAGGCGGCGGTGAAAGAGATTAAATATTTGTTTAGACAAGCTAGAATCAAACACTAATACATGAGACTCACAGTCACGCTCATCCAAGAAAAGGTGCATGAAATTCCGAGGTCGAGATGAAGTTAGGTCCCACGCTGTCCCTTCTGCGAAGCAATTATTATTATGTTTCTCAATTATTCATTCGGAAAAGTATAATACCAAGTCGAGAAAATTCAAAGCATCTATAAATTTTGAAAAATATTGTAAAAAAACTGACAAATAAGAAATTTTCAAGAAATAGATGAACAAATATGACATGTTATTAAAAAATATATTAATTAAATTAATATATATATATATATAAAATTAATTAATAATTTATTTTTTTAATTCAATAAAAATAATATATTAAACATAAAAAATTTTCCTAAATTGATAATTATGTAATATAAAAACATGATATAAGCATATATAATATGTTTAATAAATATAAAAATAATAAAATAAATATGATATGACACATTTAAATATAATTAACACGTATAATGTTTAATGTACATATCATATTGTGTTTAGAATTTTAATATATTTAATTATATTTATGTTGAATTCGCTTAACCGGTCTGGTGTCTATAAGCATCAGTTAAAAATTATTTAATTATCGTTTTTTTGTATTTAATACATTATTTTTACTAGATTCAAACAAAAAATATTATTAATTATATTTTTTTCCTATATATATCACCTTAGTCAATACTGAGTAACATTGATTAACATTTTCCATTTATGTTTATAAGGGTTAATTATATAAAAATAAATAAATATATATATATAACACGACACATATCATGAATTGTCAAATCTAATTTATTATACGAAGATCTCCTATTAGTAACAAGGACAACAAATCGAGTTTTTCTAAAGATCATAATTTGCAAAGATTCATACTTCCTTGGTTCCAAATTATTTGTATATTTTTTATTTTCAAAAATACTTTGCCTTTAGTGTAAATTTACTTTTTTATAAAATTGATATTCCAATATTTTTAATGTTAAATTTTTTTTTTTTTTAAATCATGAAAAATTATTTTATAATGTAAAAAATAAAAAGTTTTAAATGTTAAAAAAATTATATATAATTTTGGGTTTTTAAGCAATTTCTTTAATGAGATATTACATATATAAATAAAAATTATAACTACAATCAAACGATTTGATTTTAAGCATTTGTACCAATTTCTTATACCAGAGTTTCTTTTACTTATGCAATATTCATACCCATACTTGTTTGATCAATTTGCCATGAGAAATAAACAAAAAAAAAATGGAGTTGAAGAATTATCAAAACAATATTTTTTGTTTGCAAGAGATCTAAGTATTGTTTACTTATGCTATTTTGTCATTAAGAGAAATCTCAAATGTTAATTTTTTGTATACGGATTAGAGAGTAGCCAGATCTTAAAAACAGCAATATTCCATTTGATAGGAAAGAAAAAGAAAACAAAAAAACACTTTTAATCTAATGACTGAGTTAAAACATACTCAATTATTAAATTATTATTTTCTTCTTTATTTTCTTTACCAAAAGAGCATAAGAAAATTAATAAATTTTAAGGCACTCTTATGTTTTTTTTATAAAAAATTTCTTGACCCATTGAAATAAAGAGTTCATTTTTTGTATACTAATCGTGAAATTTCTTAACTTCACAAGTGGATTAAGAGATTTTCATGTCTCATTTTTTTAATTAGTTTTTATTTTTTTACTATATCTTAAAGGATATGTGTTACTTTATTAACTTTGCTTGTGAAATTTAAAATTTTACTGTCAATAAATATAATAATTTCTCTAAAATAAATGAGAAAGAAGAATAGAAAATTAAGGAAAAAAAAAAGAAAGAAAGACAGTGTTAAAAAAAGGACTGGTTGAACTGGAAAGCAGTTGTTTGTCCGGTCCGATGCATATCATAAAACTGAAAATTTTCCGAACCGATAAAATATCGGTTGAATAGGTAAAAAAAATCCAATAAAAAATAAAAAAAAATGGTTTTAATCTTATTTTTTAAAATTTTTATTGTATGTGATGAGAATTGAACCTTTAACCCCTTGAATCCATATTAAAGATCATATCATTTAACCAAATATATTTTTTTTATTAAATATTTATTATATTTAATACTTATTTAATATTTAAATTATTTTTTTAATGCAATCGGCCATTTAATTGATCAGACTGATTGAATCGATAATCAAAGGTCTCACCGATTTGATTTTTTAAACATTGAAGAAAGATGAAAAAAGAATAGTGGGTGGGGAATGGGTTGATTAATATATAGTAAGCCCAAAGAATGAAACACTAAAATTTGGCCTAAAAGTTAAAAGGAAAACAACTTTAGACCAAAAAGAATCAAACACCAAGGGCCGAGGAATCCAGTTATGGCCCAGAAAGGTAGGAACTAATATCTCTCTCTCTGATATAAAGAAATTCCCATTTCAAAAAAAAGAAAAATTGACATAAAAAAAGTAAAATAAAAAACTATAAGTGGAAAAAATTTAGCTTTTATTTGATTTAAGGCCAAAATATATAATTTAATCATTTGTTTGTATTATCTCTTAGATATATAATAGTATTAAATGCTCATTTCCAGAAGTTTTATGTTTATACCTGTTAGATTTTAATTTATTTTTTTTTTCTGGTAAAAAATAGCTAAATTGGCTACTTATTCATCCTTCAGGTAAAGGTGGCAAAAAGCGGATTAGGGATGATCGGGGTGGACTGATTTCGGATTCAGATCATTTAAAATTCATGATCTTTCATTCTTTTTTTTTATTTATTAAAATGCAACTATTTAATATAATTTACATGTTTGAATTGTTTTGAATTCAAATTTTTTTTATCAATTCAAATAGGATCAGGTTAAAATTATAACTTTTTTGAGTAGGTTTTTAAGATTCAGGTTTATTTTGTTCCCTTACTTCTAATTAAGTGGTCATCCATTGAAATAAAATGTGTGAGCATTAATTATTGAAATGTGTTATCCTTCTGGGATAATAATTTAGTTGTTAGAGTGATCATATTGGTAATTTATTTTTTAAATAATTAGGAAAAGAATATCAAGGCATTGAAGGTAGACTTGCCCGTAGGTATGGCGGGTAGCCTGGTTTGTCTGACCTGAATCGGGTTTAGACAAGTAAAGAAAAATAATATTATTAAAATTCAGATTTGATTTATGAACACTTTTAATTAAAAGTCACTTTTTTTTATAGTCATGACAGAGAAAATACAGAAAAATACATTAGACTTTTGTTATACTTAAGGATGAATGCGAGGTTTAGCTTCAATTTCAACTCATGAAATCTTTATAAAATTTGAATTTAGTCTAATTGGTTTATAGAGTTACCATAAGAAATGACGTTCAGTAGATTTGAATTTCAAATCTCAGCATTTACATTTTTAGATTGTGACATCTTTTGTACCAAAAAATAATTGAATCTTTATATTTTTATTTTCTTTCTAATATTCAATTGGTATTTTGGTGGTCAAATATTGAGCTCAAACCTCGCTTATTCCAGCCTAGCCAATATATATATATATATATATATATATATATATATATATATATATATATATATATATATATATATATATATATATATATATATATATAAAGGAAAACGGTCGGTCATATATGTTGCTTTCCTTGAGTTTTTATGCTTTGATCATCAATAAAGCAGTGTTGTGTCACTAAGCAAACCAATTTCAAGTTCCTTCGCAATGCAGTTGGATTTGGAAGAGGACCCTCTCATATATACAATCCAGTAATTAGATTATAAATTTATTAATTGATTTTCTATATTGAATGTATTAATTATTCATCTCAAATTTATTTAAATATTATTTTACTTATGTAAATGTAATTTTTTTTATAATACGATTAAGGATATCTTTGAAGTTTATTTCGATTTAATTCTCTATCTGAACGATCTTAAAGACGACGTATATGTAATTTCAACTTGTATAAATGCAAACATCTCATTAAAGAATATTATGGTACATGCATTAAGGGGCAAGTCAATGAGTAATAGTTTTAATATATACTTGTTTGAGAAGCAAACAAAAGTAGAAGAAAACAAAGGAAATTAATTCCATAGTCATAGAAGACAATGCTGATTTTAGGTTTTCCATTAATTTCCAGGCTCAATGTCAATGGTCCTAGCTTGTACTAGCAACTGAAAGAAGTAAAATACATAGAAAAGACAGTCAAGAAACAAAACAGAGTTAGAAGCTGGAGTTCAAATATCAGTATTTATAAATTTTTTTTGTTTTTTAAAATTGTGATGTCTTTTGTATAAAAAAAAAAAAAAAACATATGAGGACTCGTCAAATAAAAAAAAATACTAATTGTTCTTTTCATAAATATTGTTATAATTTTATTTTTGTAGTCAAAATACTAAATCTGTTCATAGGTCGAGCTACGGCCAAAATTTTTTTTATTTCTCTTATCCAGGTATGACCTTGAGCGGGCCCGTTGATTTGTTTTACTATTTAAATAATATTAAAAAAATTAAACTTTTTTTATATTAATATTAATATTTATATATTTTATAATTCAATTTAAATAAAAAATAACTTTTTATTATATAAACAGTGATTCAGGCCGACCTGACCGGCATTAAAAAAAAAAAAAAACTACTCAAACTTAGCCTGTTAAGCCCGACAAGCTCCTCAGATTTGTCGAGCCGGACGGACTACTCAACCCCTGAGTAGATCTAACTTCGATATAAAGAAGACATCAACAAAGCCAAACTTGCAAATCCAAGGTTCATAATTGATAATTCATCAATCATAACCAAATTTAACATTGGTTAACGAGTAGTTCTTCGTATCCCACACCATTTTTTTTTATCAACTTTGGATACTTAAAAAGTTTTTGGATCACAAAAAAATTTTGTAGTAAAATCAAATAAACCCTAAACCCAAGGCCAAAATCACATGCATTCACGTTCCTTGCTATCGACGTAATTGCTCAACAACATAGCGTAGAAGAATGTTGAATTGAACACATTGGTGCATGTGAACAGCCTATGCTATACACATTTGCTTCACTCTTACGATGCCTAATAAAAGGATCAAAGTTCTCAAATTAAGAAGAAAAAAATATACTTTTTTCGAATTTATCCGACTTGGCGTTGTCGGTCAAGACACGTGGCAAGTCAAAAAACTTTATCTATATAAGCTTTACCTTGATTATGAGGAGATCATACAAGCTTGGGTGCATCTTAGGGTTTTATGTTTAAAGTGGGAAAGAAAATGATGAGGAGAGAAAGGTTCGAGTTCATTTTCCCGCTATTATTAGCTCTTGCACTGAGCTTGTGGTGCACCGCGGATGTCGAGGCGGCGGCAGGGTTGCAGCCGCCGGTAAAGCTGGTTTGGCATTACTATAAGGTGCATAATACTTGTGATGATGCAGAGGTTTATATAAGGCACCAAGTAGAGTCGTTCTATAAAGAGGATAAAACTAAAACTATTGCACCTAAGCTTCTTCGGTTGCTATATTCAGATTGTTTCGTAAATGTAAGTATTTATCAATTAAGCACTCTTCTTTTTTTTTTTTTTTCTTTTTTCTTTTTTATTTGTATATTTTGATTTTTCGATTATTATTTTTGTTTTTAAAAAGTGTATGTAGCACTTTTCTTAATTTATTCATGACACTTTTTTTTTTTTTGAACTATGAGATCCAAGGCTTAAATAATTATGAAGTACTAGTAATAAATCATTTTATGTAAATACAAAAAAAAAAAAAAAAAAAAAAATTGACAAAAATTATTTTTCAAAGAGGCATCAGACATATTAGGTCCGGCTCTTTTTCGTTATATTTTATCTATTATTTTTTAACATAGCTTTAAGATTGAAAAATGATGATTTAAAATATATTGAAAATGTTGGATAGAAAAATAATTAAGAGTATAATAAGAGGCATACCAGTATTAAAAAACTCCGGACCGATTCAACCGAGAATCGAAAATGAACCGGTTAAATAATCGATTTAATTTGTAAAAAACCGGTCCAACAATTTTAAAATTCTTAAAACTAGGCAAAACCAAACCGAATTTAAAAATTAGAGAACACAATACCTCTCCATGGGCCTGCCGGGCCGGGAAGTGACCCGAATTTTTTTCTTCACTTACCCAAGCCCGTTTTACTATTCATAAATATTAAAATATAAAAAAAAATTTATACTAATATTTATATATTTTATAATTAAATTTAAATAAAAAATATTTTTTTTATTGAATAAACAGTAATTCGAACCGATCCGAATTGAAAAAACATTGTCCAGGTCCGGTCCAATGCCCTTGGACAGGTCTAGAACACATGCACCAATGTCTGAAGGCAAAATTTTTACATGACTTGTTTCTTTAACAATTTGTTTAGCTAATTTTGTTGATGGAAAATGTAGGGGTGTGATGGTTCAATCCTCCTAGATGGTCCAAAATCAGAGAAGAGTGCACCACAGAATAGGGGACTGGGAGGGTTCGGCCTTATCGACAAGATTAAGACCGTTCTTGAAACTCGCTGCCCTGGGGTCGTTTCTTGTGCTGACATTCTCAACCTTGCCACTCGAGATGCTGTTCATTTGGTATAAAATCCCTCCCCTCCCCACGTCTCTTAAAAACTTCCTTCTAATATAACTCATGTACCTCTTTTTTTTCTTCTTATATACATGCATAAATCTAGTTATTTGATTAATTATATGCATTTTGACACATACTTAAAAACATATAATCGCGATTAGCATATTTGATCTAAGAGAAATTGTGTTATCTATGACTAGTGAAGTTTTTAAATTTTACAAACGTATTAGGAGAATGACATATACCCATAAAACAAAGAATGACATATGTGGTAATCTCGATACTCTACTTGTGCAATTAAAAAAATTCTACGATCAATATATCAAAAACGAAAAATCACATAAAATTTCGAATGAGTTTGTCAAAGAAATTAGAGCCTCCTAGGGCTGAAATACTGTTTAATCCTAATTAAACTCATTTAAGATTTCTCGTGTCGAAAGTCTGTTATTTTAGAGTTAATATCCGCCAACTGTTAAGTGCGCAATCTGAGAAAAAAAGAGTTGAAAATACTGAAATTCAAATCCCAAACCTGTTACATATCACCTCTTAAGAATAATTACATCAATCAACTAAACTAAACGGTCGAGTTCATCAAATTGTCAGCTGGATTTATGTTGTATAATTTGTAGATTAGATGAGTTTTATTGCCATAACATGCTGAATAAAATGAATTAATAACTAATGGTGGGTGATGGATGAACAGGCAGGAGCACCATCTTATCCAGTATTCACGGGGCGAAGGGATGGTATGATATCTACAGCAGCATCCGTTGATCTCCCTTCACCATCCATCTCAAGGGAAGCTACTCTGAAATATTTCCAATCAAAGGGCTTGGATGTGTTGGACATGGTGACGCTATTGGGTAAAACTAGTAAACCATAGTACAAACCTAGATACGATAATTTTGAAAATAACACGAAAAAAATAACTAAAACATGATATGACACAAAAAATAACACGAATACGTGAACGACTCAAAATTTATATATTTACCTTAAACACGATTATGACACGTGAAATTAATACGAATACAACATAAATATACGGATTGTCAGATCTATTAAAACTTCATGATAGAGTTGAATGAATACTAACCATTCTTTTCTCTCACCTCTTTCATCGGCAAATCCATGGATGATAATAGGTTTCAAGGAACAAACAAACTCTTAGTAATACGAACCCGGGATTTAGCCCAGCCGGTTCATATAACTACTCTTAAGAGGTGACATCCAATAAATCTGAGATTCGAATCTCAGCATCTGCAAATTTTTTCCCTATCTCGGGCTGCAACCTCTTTTGTGATAAAAAAAAAAAAAAAACTGTTTAGTAATACTTTCTTGCTACTTGACTTCTTACCTTTCTTTTCTATATCAGGAGGAGCACATTCCATGGGGAGAACTCACTGCAGCTTCATTGAAGATCGGCTGTACAATTTCAATAAGACAGGAAAGCCAGATCCAAGCATGAAGAAATCATTCTTGGCAGAAATGAGAAAGCAATGTCCACGGCGATCGAGAAAGGGCCAAAGCGACCCGCTGGTATTTCTAAACCCAGCATCTGGATCCAAATATATTTTCACCAACTCCTCCTTCTCCAGAGTGTTAAACAAGGAAGCTGTCCTTGGAGTTGATCAGCAGCTACTCTTTGGTGAAGATACTAAGCAAATCACCCAAGAATTCGCTGATGGCTTTGAAGATTTGAGGAAATCATTTGCTCTTTCCATGAGTCGAATGGGAAATATCGAAGTTCTAACTGGAAAGGAAGGCGAAATACGCAAAAAATGCAGATTTACAAATAAAAACTATCCTGGTAAAAACTAGGCGAGTCACTCGGCTCAGGGAGGAATGATTCATAAGCATAAAATCATAGGGATGATTGTCATTGAAATGCCAAATGTCTTGGATTAAGGTATAGCATAATCTCAATAAAAAACAACATAATGGAAAACTCTTTTCTTTCCACTAATAAATTGTATAACTTGTTCAATCCTGAGCTAAACTGTCCTACGGAAAAGCTACAAGATCAATTATCTAATAATAACTACACAGCATTATTTTTCTTTCTGTAAATTCACAATTTAACATTTAGATTTTAAAAATAAATTAAATTATATAAAGGTAAAAAAAGCCAGATCACGCTTGCCTAACCTGGGAGAGGTTCCCCGTGATAGCTAAATGCTTAGATATCTATGAACCTTGAAAAGATGGGACTTCTTCCAACTTGCAGTCTTTCTTGTACCTTCAAAATGAGGGGGCAAAAAGGAGAAAACTGTGTAAGCTACAGCACAAACATGATGCCAAAAAAGAGTAAGAGCAATCTTAATCAATTTTACTCCGACTCTTCATTTTTCTAGAAGAACCCGTGTCCGAAGCATATTCGGACATGGGTATGGGGATATGGTTCTCCAAAGATCCTCCAAATACATGGAAAAACTTAGAAAAAACTAAACATACCCGTGTCGGATGCATATCCGTATCCGACACTCACACCTGAGTCCGAGTAACATAGATCTTAATCATGCTTTCCCTATTATTGCCAGGCAAACATTCTTAAATAGAATCGTGGTTTTTACCCCCTTCTTTTATCCTCCCAATACAAGTGACAAGAGGGGAGAGAAGGGGCCGGCGGAAGAGGAATGTTATTATTTTGATGCAAATAAATTGATTAATGATAATTCAAAAAGACAGTCAGGAAAATAAATTTTGCATCAATAAAATGTCCAATGCACTCTAAGCAGACACAAAAGCCTGATTAATAATTATGGAATCACACAAGCATTAACTCAATGTAAAGCTAGAGTTTACAACCCTCCTAACCAAAAGATTCTCCATAAAGTAAGTGGGATTATATCGTACTACAGAAATGAATATCCCAAGCACCAAACTGCTGTAAATAAGAATTCTGAAGAAGTTATGAGATCCTGATTAGTCAACAAAGATTAAGATCTGGGAGAAAAATGCAAGTTGATAATTTTCCTAAAATCATCATAAATTGAACATCAGACTGCCTACTTGCACATCTTAATAACCGGACAAGTGCACTCTAAGAAGACACAACAGCCTATTCAAATGATTGTCGAACCAGACAAATTGTAACCAACAAAGATTAGTATGGAAGTTTATATCATACTACAGTAATCATATGCCAAGCACCAAACTGCTAGGACTAAGAGCATGGAACAAGTTCAGAAATCTGATAAATAAGTCATCAGACCAGTAAAAGGAAGGTCATTGCTATGCAGGAAAGACTAAGATCTGGAAGAAAAGTGTAGCTTGAGCATTTTCATGAAATCTATCATAAATTCCTCACTTGCACAGTTTAATAACCTCTTTGATGCATTAGCATCCTAGAACTTTGCTAAATTTATTATGCTGGTATTTTCTCTTTTTGTCAGTAATTACGTTTTTATTTTTATTTGAATGGTCAGTGACTCAGCATGATTTTAATGAATTTGAATGACTCAGAGTAGATGAGGTTTATTTGTAACAAAGGGCCAGGACAAAAAGCTCCTGTAATCCTAGTATAAAATGCTATTTGATGAAATTCTTCCAAGGTCTGACCAAAACAAGATGAAGTGAAATTATCATTTAACAGCTACTTGAATTAAGTACTTTATTCTGACTATTTCTTCCCTTTATCACCAGCTTATCTTGATTTCCTTAAACTTTCTTCTTTTGATAATTTTAGTTTCACAGGAATGCGCAATGAGTCCATGCTGTAAACCAATCCTTTTACCTAATAACTTAACAAATGATTTGAAGTTCCCTGAAAGTCTGAAGCTATCAATATGATTATTAAAAGTTCAAATCTCTGATAAATTGATACTAGGTCCAGATTTCACCAAAATTTTGATTGTTTTACATAAATTTACTGTACATTAATTTACATAAACAAAAAATTACTATTACTTTATTTGACTTGAAAAAGAGTACCAAAGAATAGGGGAAAAAATGTGCCAGTATGTAATACTGAGTCTGCTCAACTCAAAAATTCTTCTATATGAATTTTATACTCTCTTTTTCATCAGATATTACTACTGCTGTAGAAAGGAATATAAACCAGACAGTAGTTACCTTGGAACAGACTTGAAGATAATGGAGTGAAAAAATAGGATGAATCTTTGGACAGCAAAGCCTTCTGCTTTATGCTCCATTATAAGAGACCCACCATAAACTTCCATGCCATGTCCAAACTAGGAACCCCAGATACTAAATACTGACTCAAAGTGCTGTTGCCTTTTTGCTATGAAAGTAGGCAGGAAATGCGGCAGACCTACTCACTGTTACGAGCTGAATGGCCTTTGCTCTTGATTAGCTGATTAAAACAAAATGTTAGATTTACTAAAAGGTAACTGTGAAGGTGAAACATTAATAGAGCAACTGTGATGCCAAGCATGTCCACCAATGTCGAGAACAACACGCTATGTCTTTTCCCATTATAGTCAGTTATATAGATCATATTAAACCACTGTGCCCTATTTAATACTATATTTCAGTAAACCAAGTAAAAGGTGTAGTCCTATCAATCCTGTTCCTTTTACTCTTCTACTCCCTCTCTTGACATAGGTTTTAGGCATCATGCATTAACTCACATCTTGTCACATGGGCAATTGGATCTCCTTTTTACATGTTCAAACACCATAACAGTATTAGAGTTTCCAATATGACAATGCCTTTGCACTGTCATTACAGAGAGAGCAAGAGAAAGAAACAAAAGTTTTGAGGATTCACTGCAAAGTAGCATAAAAGAGTTGAATTTACATGTCACCTCTCACTCATAATTCCATAAGAGGAAAAGATTATAATTACTAACCTTGTAAAAGTATTTGTTTCTGAGTTTGATTGCAGCACCTATGCATCTTTTGACATGGATTTTCAGAAGCTTATCATTGAAAATCTGCAATAAGTATGCAAAAGAAAAATGATTGAAATCAAAACAAACACCCATAACTATTGAGTTGTACAGGGACATCAACCCCTCCATCTCTACCATCAAGAACATTAGCCACACATCCAGAATTAATGGCATACTCATTACAGAGTGAAAGAAAACAGCATTGCAAAAGTCATACAGGAACATACAAGGGCCCATAAACATGAAAATGTATGCACTCGTTACACTCAAAATCTGAGTTCTCGGGTAGGTTAAATTTTGTTTAAGCAAAAAAAATATAGTTTTTATAAAATATTATTATGGAATCAACTCGGAAATGAATCAAGCACTCCGGGTGAACTCCCCCACATTTCACTTGTAGAGCTGCACTAAACTGAAGCTAAGCCGCCATTTCAAACGTAAGGCATCACTTTGATCCTCATCATACCAAGTTAAAGTTGATTCTAGCAATACCAGGTTAACTCCCCTATGTTTCATTTACAAAACTGCATCAAACTTAGGTCAAGCCATCAATGCAGAAGTAGGGCCTGGTTCCCATCTAAACAGTAATTGAAACTCTTAACTATGGATAATTCAGTTTCTCCCATAGAAGAATAAAAATTGCTAACATCCTTTTATGATCAAACATGTTTTCAAGTTTCTTTCTAACAAAAGGGCAAACTAATAAAAGAACATCTCCTAACAAAAACAGTTCCTATTTTAGGTAAATTTAATAAGTCCAGAGATCTTGTCTAGCCAGCTCGAACAATTAAGAGAAGGTTGTAACCAAACACCCGAGAAGTCCAACCTAGCTGTGCATGTTGTGTAGAGACAGAGAGGGAGACAGTATAAATTAACAATTCTAAGGGACTTACCTTTATCATGTCATCTATTGAACGGGTTTCCCTGATGAGTTTTTGACGGTGCATGATAAGAATAGAAGCCACACAAAAGACAGGCAAATCATCATCTCCTTTCCTAGTTGGTGAGACAACACTGCATATTTGGAGGTGATCATTTCTAGACAAAAAATTCCGTGTCAAACCACAAAAGTTATAAGTTGATGCTGCTTTAATTCCTTCATTCTCAGACAAGGAATGTTTCGATTGTAGGCCACCCTTTACACCATCATTTCCATTTTCTGGATTTTTTTCTCTGATTTCTGCCCCTGAATCCCTAGGAAATTGTACAATCAATGCTTCTAGACAGATCTCCTCTAAATTGCAGGTGACAGATTCATCAAAATCAGCTGCCCACATCATCTACATTGAGGTTGAAATTGTTAGTGCCAATCTCAAAAAGGGAAAAAAAAAAAAAAACATAAAATCAAATAAAATCAAAAGAATATGAAAAGTAAAATATAGTTCATGCTTTTTACGAGAAGTTCTTGAGATCTTTTAAAATTTCTTATCTTAACATCCCTAATAGGCTAATTACTCCATTTTAAGAAACCATGCTCATTAACTGCACCTCATACATTGAAAAACTTGAACTTAACAATACAATAAGGTGGAGCAAGTCAAGATTTTGAGATTCAATTAAAATGCAAACAGATAATAACATGTATTACTTTCTATATAAGATAGCTTCACAATGATCCTTGTCATTTTAGAGAAAAGGGAAATCTGTTGGAAATTTTAAATTATTTCCTACGGCCCTATTCATTTAACTTTATATTGTAAAAGCACCCTCATGGATGCAGTACTCAAAGTTGCCAGGTGGAAATAATACAGGGTTTAAATTTCTGCAAGTTGATTTCTGGAACTGCATCTATAAATACCATCAGTCCAAAGTTGGAGTTATCTAGGGTAAGACAACCATGACTGATTACAACATGCAGGGCCCCTGAAAAGACAAGGATGTAAAATAAAATAAAAAAGACAAAGAAGAAAAGGGCAAAAACTCCAGAAATATGGGGGCCCAATCAAGTGTGCAATAAAGAAGATGCTAGAAACAGGGAGTGCTCTAAATAGGCATCAAAATCAGTGCCAGAAGCTTTCCACCTTATTGTCGTTAACTTTATGCTCAATCTGGTGACTATTGTGTCTGTTCAAATTTAACACAATACTTACTTCATTGTTTCCTACTATATTATAATATAAATAGATTGTAACAGCTGACAGCGTTAAATGAAACTAAAAGCACAGACCTCCCACATACAAAGAGCCTCACTGAATGATAACTCTCGGCGAAATAGAACCAGCAGCATTGGAAATGCAAAATGAAGGCTTTCAGCACCTATATTTGATAGATGTGCAAAAATTTCCCTGTCTGTGAGTTCCAAAATATGCCACAATGCTTGCAGCTGCTTCATCACTCCAGTTGGTCCCTCCATCTGAAAATTTTCACGCTGGAAGCATGTGGAAAAGCAGATGTAAGTTGAAAAAACATAAACGATCAAGATCAACATATTCACCAAGTTTTAAAATACCATTCTCCTAATAAGCATCTCAAAGCACCAAAACGCATCCGCATTATCCTCAAAGAGAACAACAAAAGGAGACAGCAGGTCACTCATACCTACGATCAAATCCAACCAAAACAGTTAGTATTAGATGTTTAAAACTCAAACTTAAAGTTGCATCTTTCACAGCTTTGCACCAGATAAATAGCAAATCAATAAGAGAAAGGTTCAGCAAAACATGTTACGAGTAGAAGGCTAAAACCTTGACAATAACCAGTTGCAGGATCAACCCATGCATAAACAGCAAGAATATCAGACATTCTAGCTAAGTTTCTTGTATGCTCATAGAACTCAAGATGACTATCCGTTCTCACCACATCAACAACTGAGAAAGGAAGAATCATGTCAGCTGAGAAGAATAACTAATAAACAGTATCTAATTATCTAATGCAATAGAAAAAGGGAAAAATGTTTTGCACTACAAATAACACAAGATAACTAACCTATTCGGTGCAGAGTCCAAAGCCATTCAGATACTCTTTCATCATGGGCAGCCCCTTCCTGAGATCTGGTTGCATTTACCAATGGTGTTTCTGGAACATCTGATATTCTTAGTTTGTTCACTGTTTCTGTTTTATGACTTACATTGTTGGATCTCAGAACTGGCTCATATGCATCAGGATGGACCAATTCAATTTCAGAGTTATAAGGGCGTGAAATACTTTTAGATAGTGAGGGTGAAACATTTGATTCCATGATTAAATCAGCATTGTTATTGATTTGAAAACTATGCATATTGTCATCCTCAAATATCAATTTATATTCTGCAGAATACTCTTCCTCATTTGCATCAAATTCTTTCTCATCTTCACTCTTCTCAAACAAATCTGTTAGCGGTAAAGGAGGAAAATCAAAATCAAATTCGGTTATGAAATCTGACCCATTACAGACTCCCCCTATTTTTGAGGAACAGCGGCCACACGGACCAGAAATTGAAAAGGAAGAGTTGTATGCAGCAGTGTTAGCATTTCCCCTCACACTGATAATGTCAGCTGAATCACTGCAACTCTCTCTTTGGTCGGCATATGACTTATCAGTACAGTTATTACCCAAATCAGAATATTTCTCTCTTTTACCAGTATCATCAGTGGAAGCTTGTCTACTTTCAACTTTTGCTTCCCTTTTCCGCCCATCTTTGGAGTATGACCTCATATCCATAACTTTTGAACCCACATTATAGGCAAGTGAACCAGTTCCCATGCTTGAATGCATTGTCTGGCATTGCTTTATGAGGTCCTTGTAACGTTCCCTGCAAACATTTCCATAAAGCTGTTAAATATTCATAAATCAGCAAAACCGAGCCTTGACCTTAACAAATGATAGTGGTATGCACAACATTCCCAGCTGTATCTAGAAGTTTTCAAAAAAAAAAAATAACTATTACAATAAACAAGTCATGAACTCTAGATTCATAGACGTGCATGAATCTCTCTGCTCATGCTTAATCAAGAGAGACCCTTTTCCCAAAAAGAAAAAAATAATAGTTTTTTAAATAAAGCTAATGTATATCATTTTTTTATAACCAAAGCATAGAACTAGAAGTTCCAATCAAACCCGCAGATAGGTCCTAAATTTGTTTTGGATATAAAGAATTTTAAAGTAAATTATGGTCTTAATGGAATCCTATCCAAGCAAAAGGCACCTAATTTGGTCACTGTCTGTTAATCTTCTTCCTCTCTGCTGCATTCTCAATGTTTTGCATTTTGAGCTCTTTTCTCAGCCTCTTAAAACTATAGTACGTTTCTCCACATAAAGCTATTGCCATCTGAAGCCGGTTGTAGCTTGCAATGGTGATGAAGTGGGTAAGGATAAACTAGAAAATTCATTATCCTTAAATAATAAAAGCTAATATTGGTAAAATTATAATTCTTTCCATAAAGAAAAGGTATTCTAGTTGGTATAGCAAACCATCAAAAATAAGACTTTTCTAACAACAAATCAGCTTTCAATCATTTGCTAAGCAATGAGGAAAACAATGACAAACACAAAGATGCGTATCATGGATAGCTATTTCCTGCATATGACTAAGATCATATTTGTCTATATGTTGACAATCAAAAGAGAAGAAATAATGGACATTGCAGATAATCATTTAAAAAATGATGATCAAAAGCTAACCATGGTTGAAAATGAAGTATGATTACACAAAAATATTTAACTGAAAAAGGGTATTCAATTGGTTTGACGTGCAAGCAGAACAGCCTAAAAATAGGTACTTACAAGGAAAAAAGTATTAATGAAATAGAAATGGAAAAGAACAGGACTAGACCTCCGGGCTGTCCTTAATTGCCTTCGGTAGTCTGCCGTGCTCCCCAAAGCATAGCAACCTAGAAGAAATTCCCAAACTTCTGGTCTTATAGATGGATCAACCCCCTAACATCAATGAGATAAATTGCTGTTACAGTTTTGCACCATCTGGAGAAAATGTGAGCGTGTGCATACAAATTTGGCCGGGGAAGGGGGAGATAAAAAGCATAAGCAAATACGATACCGACAATATCTGAAAAACAGCAGCACAAAACCTAAAAGTCTTAAAGCTAGACAAGGTTAAGAGGGAGACAAGTGTACTATATGCAACAAAACAAAATGATAGAAGTTGCAACTTTGTATTTTCTACTCTTATTTAGTCATGCATCCAAGCTGTGCATTAAAGCCACTTTTCACCTCCCACCCCTCAATTATGAGCTGAGATGTACTGCAAATATCATGAATACAAACAAAACAAGATGAGAAGTGTGATTAAGCCTAGAGGTCGCAACAGGTTGGAAACAATGCAATTTCTCGAAGCCGAAGCCAATTGTGTTTACAAATTTAAGTACTTGACCATGTCCACAACTGCAAATCCAGATAAGCAATATGTGTTCCCCAACCTAGCCGCCCAAGAATTAGAGATGGAATTGGTTAAAGAAGGCATTCGACCAAACAAAAAATTAATCCCCAACATATCAAGGCTCTTTACATTTTAGTGTTCAAAAAATTAGAAAACTTCAAGAAACTAGTGACATGACAATAAGTATGCATACAACTTACCATATACAACATTGAAATACATAAAATAAAATAAAAAAGAAAATTTGATTATCATATAAGGTATTAATTAAAAGGTCCTATTAGAGTTAGGACAAATTGCTACCATCTAAACCTATCCCATTTCCATCCATGGTAAGATCCAGCTTAAATGAATCATGCATATAGTTTACAAAGGCATGAAGTATAGATATTTCCATAGGTTGTGGATATAAGTAAAATAACCAAATAAGAATCTGCATATAAGCATGTAATGTTGAAAATGACTAAGATAATGCAGGAAAGCAAGAACAGTGATTGACAAACTTTTGACCTTTGATACTATTTATTTCAACAAAAGGAAAAAAATCTTTAAGGACAGTAATTCTCACCATGGACTACAATTGAATTCCAGGTCTACAAGTACAATACCAATAGCAACATATTTACAAAAAAAAAAAAATGCAATAAGAAGGTACAACAAAAATATCAGCTAGTTGAACATGATGTTTGGAAAAAAAAAAAACTGCGACATACCCCCAAAATAATCAACTTGAGTGCTTTCTGAAAAGCGGCAACCTTCCCTTCATTATTAAAAGTGGCCTGCCACTTCTCTGGCTTAAGCATCTTGGTTATCTGCATCAGAAGTACCTAGTTTATAAATACAAAACAAAAAAAGAAAAAAACACCACAGTCACACCAAAATCAGAAGATGGAAAACCAATAAAGGAACATTTTTACACAAATCAATTTTCCAAAACCAAGATAAATTTGCCACTCTCTTCTCTCATTATTGAAATTATTAAAATGGAAAAGGGGGAGAGTTAGTAAAGAAACATTTTAATACATGGAGAACACTCATTACTCGTAGTCATGCAGTGCTAAGACCATGATGCTGCAATGGCTTTGAACTCACATTGCATAGTCTTAACTCAATTTTTCAGACACCATACATTCTAAATATATAGCAGTGTTAGCCGGAACACAACGTTCAGACACGCCAACCTCCCTTATAATCAATGTTTCATTGCATTTGATTCTTGGGAAATATATACCTTCCCTCAAAATTTAAACTTTTGTCCTTTATAAACTAACAATTCAACTATTAAAGGGTTAAACAATTCAAAACAAAGTTTCAATCACTTATTATTTATTTCAAGTTTGCTCAATGCCTTAAACTACTGAAACAAAAAAATGTAACCAATTAAAATTTTCATTTTTGTAATAATATCCTTTCCCATTTTCAAATAAAGCCCCAGCTCTTGCCCCAGGGATTTGATTTGACCCAAAATGTTAGCAACTAAAGACCTTATGAAGCTTGAAAAAAAAATGAAGCTTCCATTTAATAAGAAACTATATAATACAAAGTAATTAAATTTCAATTCAATAAGAAATTAAATCGTTTGATTCTCATTTAACTCATGGAATTATATAAAGAATGATAAGGGAATAATCTTACAGCTAAAACCAACCTTGATGGGAGACTGGGAAAGATAAGGATCTCCAATGTCGCCAACAATAGAACCAACTCTTAGGATATTGACGGCTCCGGCAGCGGCGGCGGCGGCAGATTTTCCACAACTCCATTGCTTTTCCTTCTCCCCACAAGACATTACACTTAGAACAACACCCACCTCCTCCTCCGCCTCCTTTTCTTTTCTCTTTTACAACCACCATTCACCCCCTCTTTCTTTATTAGTAATTTCCAAACAATGACGATAATTTCACATCAAATTCATACTTAAGTTTTGGGTTTGATTAGTATTTCAATTGATTGAATCGGGATCGTTGTTTGGTTGATCAATTGATTTGGTTAATTGATTTAAAATTCATGACACACTTTTTCATGAATGAAAAAATAATAACCTTTTAAATTTTTTATTTTATTTCATATTTTCTTATCCTTTTATATATTTTCCATTCAAGTATGTTTCAGGTCTTTGTATTTGGTTCTTCTCATGTTTCTTTCCTTCATTCTTCTTCATGTTTTTTAAGTTGATTATTTCATTCAATTTCAATCTAAAATATATATATAAGAGTGATTATATGATCTCTTTGTATGACATGTGTCATCTTTAAGATATGGATAATTATGATAAAAAAAAATATATATATATATATATATATATATATATATATAAAAGATTGAATACATGACCTATTTGTTTAATATTTGTCTTTTTTAGGATATGTTTGGAATTTTTTATATTGTTCAAAACATTTTTGATAAATCAACAAAAAAAATATTAGGAGTTTTTCATTTTTTTCACACACCGACTTATAGTTTGCATGTTCAACATTCGTGTCTCAATTCATTTCATATTTTGTATAATTTATTATAGTGATTCAATTTATAAAAGAAAATGTGTGTTTGTTTTATTTTTTGATGTTTTTAAAGTATTATAAATTTATATAAATTTTGACACATTAATAATACATTTTATATAGATTTTGAAAAATTCGTGTGTTTGTGTCTTGTTCACGTTCTGCATGGTCAACCTTCGATGATTTTTTTAGTTATTTTAATATTTTGGGGGTTTTTTATATTTTATAATATTTTAAACAAATAATAAATTAATAAAATACAAACCACAATTTTATTTTGTTATTACTCATTTATTATTTTTTATTTATAAAAAATTAAATAGGTAAAATAAAAATATAAAAATGGGTTAGTAGCTCATTGATTTAGCAAAAAATTTTAATATTTTTTCAACATAAATTTAAATATAGTAATAATAATTTAATCATAATAAAAATAATTTATTTTGATATTATATTTTAAATGATGATTTTATTTCATAATTACATTGTTATCATAAAAAAAATTGATAACATAAAAATTAATATATTTTTATATCATAAATAAAATATATGTTATACAATAAGATATAAATATTTTTAAAAATAAATAACGTTTACAAATATATTTGTATTAATTAATTTATAAATAAAATAATTTTTACATATTTAATTTTTACTAATATTTGTTATTACATGCATTCACATGTGAATGTTCCTTAATTTATTTATTTTTGAATATATAATTGTAAATTTTAAAAATAAATAACACAATACATATTAACTAAAATTTGCATTCAAAATTTGTTTATGTACAAATTATATCAAATTATTATATTATTTTTAATATTAATGAAAACTTAATTATGAAAAAAAAAAATTTAATGTAAATTTTAATTTTTTATTTATATCAAATAAATTAATTCACTTTTTAAGATTAGTGCAAAAAAAAAATTAAGATAAAGCAATTTTATATAATTTTTTATTTATTATCAATTTAATTCATTTAACGAAAGTGTTTTAATAAAATTAAACTTATTACTTATAAATTAGATAAATCTTATTAATAATAATAAAATATTTATAATGATAATTTAGAAATATAGTGAACAACAATGACTATTTTTGTTAGTTCAAAATTTTTTTTATATTCGTGCTTTTATATATATTATAGATAATTAATAAATATGATTATATTGATATTAATATATACTAACATATAAAAAATATTTAAATAAATAATAATTATTTAATATAAGTTTATTCAATTTTATTTGTGATTGTTAATTTAATTAAAATTTTATAAATATTAAAAAAGTCCTAAGCAAAGCGGGGGAAATTTCTAGTATCATACTATAATATTGACTACTTAAACCATGAGGTGTCGATACATGAATTTTTTTTTTTCGAGAAAGAGAGAAAGAATAGAAAGAGAAAGGGAAAAAAATAAAGAGAAAGAAATGAAAGAGAAAAAATATGATAAAAATTTGTGTGTTATTGTTTGTGTTATTTTTTCGTGTGTTTAAAATATTATAAATTTATATAAATTTTACTTATCCGGAAAAAATTTATATAAATTTGTACACGTTAATAATTTATTTTATATATATTTTTATCCGTTTGTGTATTCGTGTAATGTTCATGTTATTTTCCGTGTTGTATTTTAATTATTTTTCTTATGTTGTTTTCTTGTCGCGTCTCAATTCATTTTATATTTTACATAGTTTGTCATTGTGATTCAATGTAGAAAAAAATTTATGTGTTTGTGTGGTATCTCAATTCATTACATATTTTGCATAATTTATCATAATGATTCAATTTAGATAAAAATTTGTGTATTTGTGACGTGTTCGTATTTTTTTGTGTGTTTAAAGTATTAAATTTATAAATTTATACACGTTAATAATTCGTTTTATATATATTTTGACACGCTCGTGTATTCGTGTTGCGTTCATGTTATTTTTCATATCATATCGTTTTTTAATTATTTTCACATGTTGTGTTTGTGTCGTATCTCAATTCATCCAATATTTTGCATAATTTGTCATAGTAATTCGATTTTAACTCTAAATTCTTTTACTTACGATATTAAAATATAAAAATTATTGAAATAAATAATAATTATTTAATATAATTTAACTTATATTTATTTATAATTGTTAATTTAATTAAAAGTTTATAGATATTAAAAAATTCTCTCAACGAAACAGTGAAAGAATTTTAGCATATCATAAAATTGTATTTTTTTTAAAAAAAAAAACAAAATTTTGTATCTTTTCAAATCAATGAAAACATATATATTTATTATTTAATAAAAATGTTATTTAAATATTTAAATCTCAAGATAATGATACTAAAATATCTCTTAAATAAATCTAAATGTAAAAGACACAAAATCCATCAATGTGATCATATATAAATGATAGCTAAATTTTGCATTTATAAGTATATAAATTTATAGCAGTGTTATAATTTAAATTAATATTTTCCCTCATTTTTTGCATTAATTTATTCTTTACATTGAACTAGGGGTAACTCGCGAGTTTAATCGATTTTTTTATTTTTAATTAGTATTAAAAAAAATCTTAATTCGAGTTTGAACACTAGCTCGAGTACAAATAATCGAGTTTAAAGTCCAACATGAAAATCGAGCTTATTTTTTACTAGATAAACAAATCTAATCGAGTGAGTTCGAGCAGTTAGATTTTTATCTTACTACTTGAGTTCGGCTAGGCTCGATTACACCCTTAGTTCAATCAATTTAAACGATCGATTCAATTAAAATAATTAAATATTAAATATATAATTTTAATATTAAATAAATATTAAATATAGTAAATATTTAATAAAATTATGTATTTAATTTACTATTATAATTTTAAATATAAAATTAAAAAAATTAAAAATTAAAATTTCATCATTTATGAAAAAAATGTAAAAAAATAAAAATAAATGAACTTAAATCTAATGTTTTACCTGTCAGCTAAAAACCAATTCTATAATCGGACAGATTTTTAATTCCTGATTGAATTGATTCATTAAATCTATCTAATTCGAATTTTTTATCACCGAAAAGGACATGTTAAAGATTGGAGTTTTGATTGACTATTTATAACTTATAAGCAGTTGTATTAAACAATTAAAAAATAGAAATGATACAAAGAAATAAAGAGTGAATGTCGAATTCTTTTAGGTTCGTTTCCAAAGTAGCCTAAAAATCTTGGAAAAAAAAAAATGAGCTCGTTAAATGTTATTGGATAATCGGAAGAAAAATAATACCCTTTTTATTTTGGATAGATGAGGAAAAGGAAAAAAAGTTCGAATCCAAACTCACATGCCTCACAAATAGTTTGATGGATGTCTTTCGGACTAATTTTTAAAATCTAAAAAAAAAAAAACCTTTTAATGTTCCAAAATTTAGAATTTTTATACAATAATATAAATTTTGAGATCTATTTAAGTTCATTTATTTGTGATGTTAAAAAGTATTTTTGGACCGAACACAATGCGAAATACTTTTTGGTTTGATCAAGAGCCAATAGCAAAAGCTCGTCAAGAAAAGCTTTTGCGGGTTGTAAATATATTTTTGTGCGTAAAATACCAATTTTTTTCATTTATATGTATTTTTAATGATTCATCATTTTTAACTTTTTCAACTTTACCTCACCGATCTCTTCAATACTTTTTTTCATAATAATACAATAGAATAAATTTTAAACCACACTTTCATCATTTTAATGATTCATCATTTTCCGAGCTTATCTGACTGCAACAGTAATATTAAATTAATTCTTAAAAATTTGAATTTGATATAAGCTTCCTTGAAAAAAAAAAAAAAACTTTAAACTTTAAAATTAGTTTGTATTTTTAGACAATAACATATCATTATTATTTTTTTAATTTTTTTACATTAGAATTTGCACATCCAGTATGTGGATGGGTAATTTTTTTTTAGCAAAATAATTTTTTTTGAAGAGAAACATGCATTTTTTATTGTAATTTTGTAATGTTCAAAAAACAAAAACAAAATGAACCAAATAACAAAAAACATGCAAAGTAGTTATTTTTTAAGAGAAACATGCATTTTTTATTTTTTAATGAACCAAAAAAACAAATAGGAAAACGAGTTTCAATGTTCAAACACTATATTTAACGTTGAAAACATGGAATCGATCGGTTGATTGAATCAATTCAATTCAATATATATTTTAGATTCGAACATTTTATTAATCAATAAAAAATTAATAAAAATTTAGATTAAATCAATAAAAAAACTAATTTTAATATAAATCATAAGATTCAAATCACTAATCTCTTAATTTTATATTAAAAATCATATCATTTAATCAAATAAAATTTAAATTAAATATTTATTATATTTAATATTTATATAATAATAAAATTATTTTAATTAAATCGATAATAAAAAATCTAATCGTCTTAGCCTCAATCGGATTTTTCTAAGGTTAACTATATCAAAATCGGATGCTTTGACTTTAATTATTGGTCCGTCAATTTCGTGTGGGGACGGGGGGGCCTCCACAACAATGAATGACGCGTTATTGATTGCTTTTGCTGGAAAAGTTAAAAGTAATTTCGTGTAAGAACTGATGAAGCCGCCTCCTTTTTTGACTGATTCGTGGGCAAGGGTCCCGTCGAATTCTTTAGTTATTTCTATATATTCCCATTCCCATTACCAAAACTTCAATCAGCAGCTTAGATCTGCACTCTCGTTAATTTTCCAGCAGTTTGTGTTCAACCAAATTTCTAGTTTTTTTGCGTTATAGTAATGGCGTCTTCTGCCTTAGAGGCCTTAGTAGCTTGTGCTCAAGCTGTTCAAGATGGGAATCTCAAACTTGCCGATTCACTCCTGGAGCGGATCTGGAATCTTGCTGCTGAGGAACCCAATGAAGAGCAAAAGAAAGTTGTGAAATACTTTGCGGAAGCTCTAGTTCGCCGAGCTTACGGACTCCATTATCCTTCTGGTACCTATTTCACTTTGCAGCTCACTCCTCCATTATATTATCTTTACGCATGTAATAATGCCATAAAAAATGCCGTGATGGGAAAGAAGCGATTTCATCTCATTGACTTCTACATCCCACATCTATATAAACGGAGATACTTGTTGCCGGATCTACCTAATCCCCTATCAGTCCGTGTAAGTGTCATATTACCACCGTTTCTAGAAAAAATTGTAAATATCCAACAAGAAAAGCAGTATCTGACTGAACAGGCCAAAAGAAGAGACTTTGAGTTGGAGGAGTTGAAAGTGGTTTACGCCAATAATTTGGGTGAAGTGGATGCGTCTATGTTGGAATTCAGAAGAACAGAAGATGAGGCTGTCGTCGTCTACTATATCGATAAACTCCAAACGTTGTTGGCTGAGGAAGGAGCAATGGAGAGAGAATTTTTAAAGTTGAGGCAGATAAACCCAGATATTGTTATCATGAAGGAGGAGGATTCTAATCATAATGACTCAAATTTCATCAAACGGTTGGAGGAATCTTTTCAATATTACTCTCACGCTTTTACTTTCAGAGAACTAGATCCAGAAATCAGAAAATATTATAGACGACGGATAAGTAACATAGTGGGATGTGAAGGTAAAGATAGAATTGTGCGACCCCAGACTTTGGCTCAGTGGCAATCCCGTTTGCTTACGGCTGGCTTTCTTCCAGTTCCACTCAAGCTGGATCAGTGGGTACGTTTTGAAAGCATCCATGAGAACAATGGGTGTTTGGTTAGAACCCACGAGAATCGCTCAATGGATTTCATATCGGCTTGGAAACTCACAGATTGGGAGCACCACTCCAATCCAATCAGCAATAACTTTGTCCAACCAATAGGTAATTATCCTTTTTGAATTATATATATTCTCCACATGTTTTTTTTTTTTAAATGCAATAGGTCCTCTCTATCCATATTCTATAGCCCACAATAATATAATTATAAATTATGTATAGCTGAAATACTTTTTTAATTAACAGCTTAATTTCTCAATTTTCTCTAATGTTATCAGAAATTATCCAATTAATTGATTCATCCATCTCCATTTATATAATAATATAATACTCCCTTCATCTCATATTGTATTTTCTTGACTTTCACAAAATTTTAATTTTAATGTATTTTAGATTAAAATTTTAAATTATTTTTATAAATTTATGTACCAAAAATTTTAGTGTCAAAAATAAAATACCAAAAAATTAAATATATATAAAATTAATTAAGTATTTTAAAAAAGAAAGACAAAAAAAATTAGAACGGAAGGAATATAATTAAAATTACTCATTATTAGTGAAAATTTGTAGATATATAAGTAAATCAATTACAAAAGATACTTAAAAAATCAGTAATGTATGGATCTAATAATTTAGGATTAGAAAACATGTAATGATCTGTCATCAAGCTTTTCTTTACTTTATTATTAGTAATTAGATTTAGAATTATTTGGGCTAATGATAATAAGTTTCATTATATATAGGTTTTAATCCAATTCCTCCATTAGAGGATACAGTGCAACCTTTACAACTTTTCCCAGAGGTATTAACTTTTTTTTTTTTTTTTTTTTGATAATTGGGTAAGGGGAGGGGTTGCTTGGATTTGAACCCAAGACTTCATGCCCCAAGTCTCTTGGCCACTCAGCCAAGAGCTTGTTGGCGAGGTATTAACTTTTCTTCCCTTTAGTTTTAGTTTTCTTTTTCAAAGTCTCCTAAACAATATCACACTAAAATTTTCACTTAGGTTTACTTAAACTATTATCACTCATCTTTAAATGGGTGTAATAGTAATAATGTACTTTTAATTTGATTAAGAAATGGTTAAAAGTTAATAATGAAAGAAATATTTTGTGTAATAAGGAAACAAAAAACATTCCTTTGAATATTTTTTATCGTTGACGTTTTATTCTTTTACCAAATTAAAATTAATTAAAATTTATCCATCTTAAATTTAATCTATTATCTCAAGTAGAATGATAAATTTGGATTCTATCTCTTTTATAATTGTAGCTTCAAGCAAGGGTTTATTTGTTTCACAGAAATGATTTCAAAAAATTATTTATGGAAACTGAATTTATTTTTTTTGGAAAAGTTGATTTTTTTTTATTGTTTGAATTTTTTTTTTGTGTAAAATATTTCCTTATTTGGCTATTTTCTAAAAAAATTGTATTGGTATAAAAAGATTTATTCCTACAAAGGATCGATCATTTTTGTTTTACTTTTATTCTTAGGGGATCAATCCCTAAACGTAGGGGATCGATCATTTTTTGTTTTGCTTCAAGAAGGGATCAATCCGTATACTTAAGGGATCGATCCTTTGCTTTACTTCAGTTTCCGAAATATGGGCTAATGTTTTTTTAATCAAATTATTTTCAGTGAAACAAACACAAAAAAATATGAAAATATTATTGAAAATAATTTTTCGTGAAACAAACTAATTTTAAAATTAAAATTTGAAAGAAGTTCAAATTTGCTATAATTTTTAAATAATAATAAAAAAAAAATGCAGGGAGAAGTATTATTGTCATGATCAAATGAAAAAAACTGTTATACTATTGTGAGAATAGAACTTTAATTGGTAGAGTAGTGTACCATTAAACTAGAATTTGGTACATGTGGGTTGTTTTTTTTTTTTTTTGGTTTTAAAAAGAGTAATTATTTAAGTAAAATTTTGATGTAAAAATGCATAGATTTAGTAAATTTTTAAATATTTTAAAAAAAATAAATATTCTATATTTCATATTTATTGTAATGTTTTTTTAATGTTCTTTTGATAATTTTCTGAACTTAGTTGGTAACTTAACTCTTTAATTAATTCAATCAAACACTTTATATTAGTATAAATATAAATAATCTAATGATATAACCAAATTCCATAGAAAACCACATCCAATTTCATAAGCCAAAACCCATATAAAATAACACTATCATCCTTTTATATATATATATATATATATATATATATATATATATATATAAAACTAGTGTTTCGAAGCATGAATCCACTTCATACCTTTCTCAAAGGCTCTTTAGCCTCATAATGAGCCTAGAGGTTACACATTTGAGCATTTTATATATCTTTTTTGCTAGTTGGAAATGAAGGATCCAGAGTATCATATTGCTCCTAAGCTTCATTATTAAGTGTGAAAAATACAATTAGCGAGGTATTTAGAAATAAACTTACCAATTGCATAAAAAATTGTCAAAAAGTGTTAACTTAAGGATGGCTTGTGCTTTTTTTTTTTTTTGCACGTGCTAATTTGGATGTTTTATTTTTGTTTTTGGTAATTCGTAATTACCTATATTAACAGGGTTTCTCATTGAACCGATTGGCTGTTTTGGCTGAGATATATGACATGGTAGAAGAGGTATGTTGTAAATATGAGCTTCCATTGGCTTTAACATGGGCTTGTGGGGCTGATAGTAAGCGAACCTCAACTAAAATTATGTCAGATCCTTACAAGAAACATACTCTATCAACCGAAATTGAAATTAGCTGTTGTTTTGGGACTGATTGTTATTTTTTTTATTTTATGGAAGAGTGTTCATCAACACTTTATCTTTTAGAAGAGCAACCTTTTGCTGAAAAAGTGCTTCAATCAAATAAGCCCTTCCTTTTTGAACCAAGTTATAGTAAGCTTAAGGAACATGTCAATCCACTCGGTTGTTCTTCCTTTGGCTCTCATGCAGTTGTTGTAACCAGTCTACAAAACCATTGTGATGACGTTTATGTAGTGGAATTCATTTTGCCTTCAAATAAGAGAGAACTTGAGAAACTAGAATCCTTGGCACTTGACATCTTCAATGATTTGAAAAAAATGAAGAAAATGTTTGTAAAACTAAGGGTTCAAGGCACTGAAGTTGGGTTCCAGGAAGAAGCCATTTCAAACACTCCACAAGGGACAATGCCTATGAGAAACCCCTCACCAGTTTCATCTACCAATTATTTTCTAAACTCAAACACAAAAAGTCCTTTGAATACAGTTGAACCAAGGGATGATCATGATGTGCTGGAAATACAAGTGATTGATGAGCAGGTAACAATCTTAATTGTATTTACATTATCTGATACTTGTATTATTTTAGGGTCATAAATTAGTATATACCGGTCCAATGATAATAACATCTGCTTTTAGGGGGGAGTGATTCCAAAATTTCACCCACCACTAGCTATGCATGCTTCATCACCAGCTGGAACAGGTCTCTTTATTGCATCCACTCAAATGAGTTATAATGGAGTATTGGAAACACCAAGGCCTCATGAACAGGTAATATGTTGTTCCTTTATTATTATAATCAAGGTTACAATTGAACTAAGTGCTCTTAATTTTTCCATAAAAAAATGTTGTCTTAATTATTCCTTTTAAACTTAAGTTATTCATTTTTTACCAACAAATCAATCTAATCGTTCTAAAAAAGGATGTTTAGCTTAACTTTTTGCCTATCCGAATTAAACAAAATCTTAAAAATGTCCTTTATTTATTTTTTCATGCGGTTACATGATAGTATCATGACATTTTAACTACATTTAGATCATGTTTCTTCTAAACAATTCTTTTGGTTTCTTATTATGTTAGGGAAGTGGAAAACAAACTTCTTTTGAACCACTTGCGAGTAATGAGAATGAGATGACAAAAGCAGATGCAAGTAACTTACGGATCTCAAGTGCTAAAAGAAGAAAGTTGACATCTAATGTTTGGGAAGAATTTACCAAGAAGAAAGATGAGGATGGGAAAGAATGGGCTATATGTGAATATTGTGATAGAAAGTTTGATGGTTCAAGTAAGAAAGGAACTACCCACCTAAGAAAACACTTGGAAAGATGTAAAATTAGAGCAGACAAAGTTAGAGATAAGCAACAGATATTTCCAGTTGGAAGAAGTGATTCAAAAAATGACAGTGTTGGTGAAGGTAATTCTTCTTTTGATCAAGAGAGGAGTAGCATGGATGTTGCAAGAATGATTATTAAGCATCAGTACCCATTGAATATAGTTGAGCATGAATTTTTTGGCATTCTTTTGAAGAATTTGCAACCAATGTTCAAACTTCAATCACAAAAAGCTCTATCATATGATATAATTCGTGTCTACAAAGAGGAAAAACATAAACTCCTTGAATATTTTGGTAAGCTCTCTTGTCGCTTTAACTTGACAATTAGTTTGTGGGCACATGATCTTGAAAAGACTATGTATTGTTGCTATGTTGTACAATTTGTTGATGACAATTGGGAATTGAAGAAGAAAATTCTTGCTTTAAAAAGTTTTAGGCATGAATTTGACACAAAGATTTTCCATGAAAATTTCAAGAGTGTGCTTGTGGATTGGAAATTTGACAAGAAAGTTTGCTCCTTGACCATACATAGTTCCTCTTCAAGTTTCGAGATAGCTGAAGAAATAAGAAAAAGTTGGCCCTCTTTTGAAACTTCACATCCTTTAAGCACATTCTACATCAATAGTGATGAGTGTATCCATGGTTTCCTTGGCAAGGATAATGCAGGTGAGAAAGATTTCAACATGCTTCGGAATGCTGGAAAAACTACTGATGGTGTCATAGGAACTTCAAATCCATGTCTGGTGGCCATTCATGATATCTACAAGAGACTTAGCCAACATGAAAGAAGAGGCTATCCATTGATGAATGTGAAATCTGATGATAACAATTGGAGGACGTCTAGCTTGGTTTTGGCACTTGCAGCAATTCTTGATCCACGGTTTAAATTTGAGCTTGTGGAGTTCTCATACAATACAATCTATGGCAATCATGTAGCCAGGGTTCACTTGACAGTGATTCGTAATGGTCTCACTGATATTTTCAATGAATATGCAAGTAACATGAACAATGGGACATCTCTTTTCGATGATACTAATTCCTTGACATTGTTGAATGCTGAAGAAAATACAATCGAATCTTTCCATATGTGGTACAATTCTAAAAAGAATGTTAACATTGAGGCCTCATGGAAGTCAGAGCTTGATAAGTATCTTCAAGAACCTATAGTTTCTTCCACAATGGAGTTCGACTTACTTGGTTGGTGGAGTGAACAAGCTTCAAGCTTTCCTATTCTTGGGAGGATGGCTCGTGATATCTTAGCAATACCGATGTCATCTATCATATCAGGTTCTACTTTCAGTGAAAAAATTGTGATGGACAATCCAATATTCAATGGCTTAGATCCTGAGATCATAGAGGCCATGATATGTAGCAGGGAATGGTTAGAATCTCCTAAAGATTGTAAGTAATATCATATTAAGTTCTTATTATCATCTAATTATTTTAGTTTTCCAATTTCAAATGTGGAACCTAATAAAAGATCAGGAAACACAGGCTGCCCCATTGTCAAATCGAAGAACACTTCATCTTCTGAATCAGATAATGAAGCACCATGGAATGAAGATTTAGGAAGGGAGGCAACAACATGGACAGAGAAGGTTACACTCAATACCTTTCATATTTTCTAAAACCTATATGAGGAAACTCAATCGAAAATCGTAGGCCAGTACTATATATCTAACATCTCATGTCTAAAAAGTTCTCATACTTTCAGAATTGGTTTCTGATAAAAGGTTTTTTAACATAAAAATATATATATATATATATATATATATATACCTAACTTTGATTTACTGGTAAAAGGTCACTTTTCTGTTGTTTTTGTATGTCTTTTGTAGGAAGTTCGGACATATCTGGTCTCTCCCTTCACTGAGAAAGAATTAAAATGTTTGAGCAAATGGCAAAATCATGCAATAAATAGGTATGTATGATACACCATCTCAGTTAAGATATCATAATCATAATGAAATTTATTTGTTTGTTGTTGTATTTATTTTAAAGGAAAAACGTTGGACGAGATAAGATACGGCGTAATGCTTTAGTACCTTTGCTTATGATTCCTCCACATGATGTTGATTTAAGGGATGCACGAAATTACTATATTGATGATACAGTAAGTGACCATTCAAAATTAATAGTATATATATATATATATATATACATTCTTTTGCATTTTTTTCTTAAAACTTTGCTTGGAAATATATTTGAAGGTTGTGAATCAGTTCTTCGTTTTGCTAAAAAGAAGGTACGAGAGATTCCCACATAAATACCTGAAGCACCATTCATTTGATTCTTCTACGGCTGTAAGGACCTTTTTTATTCAAAATATTAATTAAGTTATATGAAAAATGTTAATTAGTGTCTAGTGATACTGGTTAAGATGATATTTAAAGAAAAAAATGCAATTAATGAATTGATTTTTTTTTTTAATTCAATAAAAGTAATACATTAAATGTAAAAAAATTTCCTAAAATAGTAATTTATTAATCTTTAACCAGTGTCTACAGACATCAGTTAATCGAATCCAAGTTATATATATAGTTGGCATGGGAATAACTCTTCAACTACGTATGTATATTATGAACCAGACTTTCTTGATTAACGGATCAAAGCCTGAATCTGAAGTGTTAAATTGGGTTAAGCAAGAGGACTTAAAAGACGTGAGCAAGGTAATTTTTTTTTTCTTTTTTCTATAGGCTAATTAATAGTCTTTCTAGTTTCTAATACAATATTATAACATAATCTAGTAAGTAGAATTGTAACATTTTCATTTGTTTTTCAATGCAGTTGTTTCTGCCAATGTGTTTGCATGAACATTGGCTTCTTTTTTATGCTGACATTGATGGTAAAAAATTGGTATGGTTGGATTCAAACGAGCAATCTCAAACATCCAATGATTTTGCGAAGCATGTAATCCGACATTGGTTTTCAGTGTTTCTTTTACCGTCATTGGGACATGATCACAAGGATTGGTCATTTGATGTGCCAAAAGATATTCCTTTACAAAAGAAGTAAGCAAATTTTCACTCTTAGAACCCAAAGTTTAATCTAATTGGTTCATGCAGTTATAGACTTAAGTAATATTAGGTAATATTGGACATGACGCTGGAAAAATATTAAAACATGATACAACACGAATACACGAACTGTCAGGTCTATGCAGCCACCCTTAAGAGGTGACATATAATAGGTCTGGGATTCGAATCTCAACATTTGCAACCCTTTCCCTTTTTTCCAAGCTATGACATTCTTTCTACCAAAATAATATATTCTCTCCTAATTTAAGAGAATATTAATGAAATGAAGCTTTGGGTTTTCATTTTTATGGTTTATAAAGGTTTATGAATTGAACTTTTAATTATTTTCTTTGATGTTGCAGCTCTGTCGATTGTGCACTCTTTGTGATGAAATATGCAGATTGCCTCACTCATGGCAATTATTTTCCTTTCACTCAAGATGATATGCCTCGCTTTCGACATCGGACGTTTCTTGATCTATACCGTGGAAGTATACGTTTGGGAAAGGGCCAAAGTTATTAATTTTGCTTAAGGATTGACATTTTAATTGTACATATGTTTAATTAGTTACTTAATTTATATATGAGAAGGGATTCACTTAATTCGATCTCACTCAGATTTTGGACAAGCAAAATTTTTTTTTATCTGAATTTAATTCGGTTCAACTTGATTCATGAATAGTTCTTGTTGCATTTGATAATGACTTTTTTTTTTTTTTAAGGAATTTTGAATTTAGTACAAACTGTGTCATAATTAAACACATGTAAATATAAATTTTATAATTATTTTTAAATTTTTAAATTTGTTGAATCTTTATTTGTTAATGAGTTTAAAATATCTATGCTATTTTTTAATTTAACTTCTATTTTTGAATTTTGACATCAATGTCACCAATTTGGAATGCTCCAACATCAATAACCAGTAGGCATCCATTATTGATATTCTAAGCTAACAAAACCAATTGCCCTAACAAATGGCTTCTTTTTTTTTTTTTGGTTCATTAACAAAAGGGCATTTGGATGTTTGATCCAATGGTAAAATACATGTGTTTCTCTTTAAAAGAGTTAGATTCAAATTCTCGCTTTCAATAATCTTTCAATGGCAATAATCATATTTTATATGTTAAAAAATGGGACATATTGTTTCATTAGAAGTGGAGAATATCCAAATTGCCAAATTACTTGAATAAGAAAAAAAAAAAATTTGAGCCATGATCCGACTCGATCCATAAACATATCTAAATAAAATTATGTGTAGAAAGGGTTTTTGGCCCTAATTTGTAGTAAAAAAAAAAAAATCATTCCCCTAATGATCATTGGATACATTCAAAAGCTTTTTATTTTTATAAATATATATATATATATATTAATAGCAACTTTCTAATAGATCTGGTAATCCTATTGTTCGTTTTATATTTATATTATTTTTTCGTATCATAGTTATGTTTAAGGTGTTATAATTTATATAAATTTTGATACGTTCGTACATTCGATTCGTGTTTATTTTTTTTTTCATATCGTATTTTAATTATTTTTCTCATAGTGTCTAAAATTCTAACCCTAATTAGAATAATAATTCATATACTGATCTATGAAAGAAATTTCTTTTAATGTTAAAGCTGGGTGGGATGTAGGTTGAGGTCCAGCTCCAGCCATTAGTAATTCCTCTTACAAAAAAAGTAAACAAAAAATTGAAATAAAATCTATATAAAGAATTAGAATCTTCGAGAAAATGGTATAGGACAACATTCATGATTAATTTAATTAATTTAAATGTAGATGGGCATAATAAAGCCAAATCCAAGTGGATTGTCGTGTGAGAAGTATTAGTTTTAAAGTGTGATTAAGAGAATTTAAGTTTTCAACTGCCTTTCTTTAATAAAAAAAGGACAAGCTTATTCAACTTTATTTTTCTAATAAGTTAAAAGGTTGAGGTTGATTTCAATGATGAATAATTTTATTGCAAACATGGTAATTAGGCAATACAAGAAAAGTATGTAGAAAACAAGAAGTTTTTGCTAATAGAATCTATATTATTCAAATGAGTGTTGGATATATATATATATATATATATATATATATATTATGAGTATATCAATTTATTTTATGTTTTTTTTTTTTATATATATATATATATTTGAAAGATTATACTTTCATATACATACTCAAATATTTATTTGATACAAATATCAAACACGAATATTTTATAAAAAATAAAGAATTCGTATAACATAAGATGAAATCTTAATCCCTAATTCACATTTACACCTCTAAATCTTTTTGGTTTATTACTTTTTTGTTTGAATTCTTAAAAAATTTTGCCAATAAAATTTTTTTCTCAGTCCGATCCGATCATATCTATGAACACCTTAATCTAGCAATTCGTGTATCCATGTCGTGTTCGTGTATTTTGTCATATCATAATCGTGTTTAAAGTATTTTATATTTATATAAACTTTGATACGTTAATAATTCGTATTATATAGATTTTGAGACATTCGTGTATTTGTGTCATGTTCGTGTTATTTTTTAATGTCGTATTTTTAGTTATTTTTTCTATATCGTATTCATATCGTGTCTAATATTACTAATTATACACCTTACCTTATATTCTATCCTAGAAAGAACAACATCCTAACAATCTTTTAAGACTAAGTTGCTAGTTTAATAGTGCACGAAAAGTTTGTCATGTAAAGTTTTAAGTCACAATCTTAAAATAAATTAAAAATTTAAGTGTTTCACATCATTTTCAAATTTGTAATTTATTATAATAAAATTTTTTAATTGATCATGAATTAAAATTTGAATGAATATTCAAAAAATGTTACTTAAAATTATTATATAAAATAATATATTTATTCAATATATTAAAAATAATAAATAAAATTATCAACTATTATATCTAATATAGTATTATTAACTTATCATATTCAACTTATAAAACATATTTTATGAGATAAAATCGTAAAGTCCTTACTAACGCCAAAATCCTTGTAAGATACGACCTACCCTCAGCTCTTTTCCAAAAAAAATCCTGGTTAGAAAAAAGTTATATGTGTCGTGTTTCGTATATTTTTTTATAATTATATAATAAAAATATATTAAAATTTCAAATATAAATATAAATATGATATGTATATAAAATATATTATGTTAATTTATTAATTATATTTAAGCTCATCATATTATATTTATTATATTATTTTCATATTTATTTAATATATTATATTTATATCTATTTTTCATATAGTGTTTATTATCCAACTAAGAGTTCAGAATCTAAGAGATTCTGCCGTTGGCTGGTTCTACTCTTTCATTTTTCATTACAGGTGTCACCCACTTGTCCACTATCTCTTTTTTTTTTATTAGGAAAAACATATTAATATTATATTTATAAAGAATATTTATTAGAATTAATATATGAATTCTGATAGTGAGTGTCCTACCATTACTTTTTAGATTATAATCAAGATATTACTTTATAATAATATTTTTGCATCAAATATAATAGTACCTGAATAAATATTCGAATTTCACTCAAAATAAAAATAAATTATCACTTTTTTACTGCATAAAATTAGATTATACATTTTTATTTTATTATAATTAAAATTTCGACGATATAAAGTGTTGAATTTTTTTGGTTTAAATGTTAAAATCCTCTTAATTGGATGATATAATTTATAATAAAAAAAATGCTTATTTAAGTTTATTTGAATGAATTGGATGATAAATATTTGAAAGAATTTTATTTTTAAAATAACGGCAATTGAATTTTATCCATCAATTTTTAAGATTTAATTGATATATTTTGTTATTTACAATGAAAGAAAAGTTTATAATTTAAATTTCATCAATAAAAGATCGAGGGTTTGTTTTCATTTTGAATAAAGTTTAAAGATTTATTTGAATTTTATCTCCATTAAATATAGTAATTGACAATTGATATGAATTACAAATGTTTATTTTAAATACCAAACTCTCTTACTTTATATATATATATATATATTAAACTTAGTTTTCATGATTTTTATTTTTAATATTAAAAAAGCATTGAACATCGACCATTTAACCATTTAACCATTAATGTTATATAAAGGAACATTTATAATTTTATTATGAAATAAACTAAAATATTTTTTCTTAATCTTCACAAAAGGGAAAAAATAAACAAAGGAACTGAGGGACTAGATTTTTTTTAATAAAAAAATGCAATGTCTGTGATACATAATTTTCAAAGGTCGAACTTCATGTGCACATGGCCCTTTGTTCAAAACATATATATATATATATATATATATATGGTTGAAAATGAACATCTCATTAACTAAGAAATTGCATGCTATATATCAAACTAGGCAAATTGGACAAAAATCTTGTAGCCAAATAAAAAATCTAACCTTTCTTCTCAGAATAAAAAAAAAAAATAGTCATATAACCTTTTCATTGATAGAAAAATGCTTTGATTTGTTAACCTACCATTATTATTAGACGGCCCCTCAAATTGATGATTTTGTTGATATATATATATATTAAAATTTTATTAAATGAATATTCGATAAATTAATAATTTTGGTTAATTAATAAAATTTCGTAATCCCGACTAGGGTTAGCATATTAAAATAATAACCTCGCTAAATGTGTAAGATAATAATTTTTTTTATAATTCTTTAGGGTCCAACAAATATAAAAATTAATAATTCTTAAAAAAATAAAAAAAAAATACTTAAAAGTTCATATAATACTATAAAAAAAAAATTCACTTAACAACTTTTACCTTCTCATTTAAGCTTTTTCTCAAAATATGCATCTAATTTTTTTTTTTTTTTTTACCTAAACCAAATTCAACCTCATCCTTAATTTTTGCAATACACACACATCACATTTTGTACATTCTTTTCATATTGCAACAAATAATTATTTAAGATGACTATTGCTTAAAATGTTTATTTTGGAGAAACAGTTAATAATGCACAACTGTCACATGGACTAACGACTATTATAGAAATTAAACAGTTAGCATAAAGTTTATGACTAAGAATAAAACTAATGACTATTTATAGAAATTAATTTCTATGCACATTAAATGTTCAACCCTTTATCTTCTAGAATATTAAATTGTAAACTAATATCCATCAACAATCTACTTATTAATTATTATGTAGGTACATTAATGTATATCTGCATATTTTTGAGGTTTTACGTAAATATTAATTGTTGGTTCTATCTAATGTTTTTTTTATTTATAAGTTATTCATGTATCTTAATAAATAAAAAAATAGTAATATACATGTATAAAGATTGAAAACATAATTTTTTTTATAAATTAATAAATATTAATTTATCAATAAATGAATAATTATTTATTTATCGATAATTAATAACTTCTTTAAAATAATAATTTTTTTAGTCCCGATTTTATAGGAATTTTAATATATATATATATGTTAACATTTGACTTTCTAGCAAGATATATAGTACATAGCAAATGAATAAAATAATTTCTCAAAGTTTCTTCAATTAAAGAACATGGTTAATTGGGTCTAACTCTTTCCCTAGCAAATTGTTCAATTTTCTTTTTTTTTTTTTATCTTTGAGTTGCGATTGAAATTCGAACTCGAGACTTTTAGTCATGGAGCCAAGATCTGGCAATTCATATATTTGTGTCGTGTTCGTATATTTTGTTATGTCATAATTGTATTTATGGAATTTTATATTTATATAAATTTAAATACGTTAATAATTCGTATTATATAAATTTTCAGATATTCGTGTCGTTTTCGTACTTTTTTCGTATTGTGTCGTGTTTGTGTTATATTTTTAATTTTTGTTTCGTGTTCATATCATCGTGTCATGTCCAATATTACCAGATCCTACCTCCAATGCCACTCAGCTATATCAGCTCATTTATCAAGTTGTTGAAGTTTAAGTCATAGGAGAACTAATATACATTATGTTATATATTTAAAAAGAATGGATTATTATCTTATACATTAGCATTAAAATTTATGAACTTCACAAGAAGAATTCATGGGGTTATCGCATGTTCATTTTGCAATTATGTTAATTTTTTTTTTAATTCTAGTAATCTATGGAATTATATATGAGAAAATCATAGTATTAGAGTTTTTTTTTTTTTGAAAATTCAAACCTTACAATTTTAATTTGAGATTTGTTTTATCTTAACTTTGTTGGAGGGTTTATTCTATATAATGGAGTGAAGTGGAGTCAAATTAGATGTGTTCAAAGGTTTGACGAGTCTCGATTTGAATTGGATCGACCTAAAATATGATATTTTTAATTCGATTGATTTGATCTAGTTCGAATTATTATTTAATTAGTAAAATTATATTTTTTTTAAATTTAATTATAAATATATATAAATTTTAATATAAAATAATTTTTTAATATAATTTAAACAATGAAATGAGCCTTTCAAATTCGATGAATCAGATAAAATTTTAAACAAATAATTTTTTTTTATTCCCCGGATATGGTCCGACCCGACCCACCTTATGAAGAGTTCAACATATTATTCTTTTTAGAAAAAGTGAGATCGAAAAATTAAATAAAACAAAGAAATATCATTGTCTTGATGTACCAAACAAAGGGTAATTTTGAGATTTAAAAATTATCCAGCCATTCTTTTTAATTAATTATTCATGTACTTGGATCTAAAAATACCCAAATCCAAAACAAAGAGAAACAAAGACAAGCTTTGCAGACATCAGACATATTCTAAAACCTTAACAATAACATGTTTTGAATTCTCATAGTTTACTGCTCCAAAAAAAAAAAAAAAAAAACCAAACTTTCCATTTTTAGTAAGTCTTATGAAAAGAAAACCAATTTTCGCATTCACAACTTAAAAATCCGTTATACCAGTTACTAAGATTTCCTTTTATAGTAACTTTTTTCCTCTAAATTTCGGGGTTTTTTACTATTTATTTACAGAATTTCAAGAGCTTCAGATTTTATAAGTTGGGATAACAAGTATTAGAGTTTTTTTTTTTTTTTTTACTTTAAATCTTTGGAATTTCATTTCTTGTTCATTTCATTTCAGTTGAATTTCATTTGAATTTAATAAAAGGAAAAAAAGAATTGCCAATTTTGGAAATTTCTTATCTTACTTTGTTACATAATATTTTAGTAAAGTATTTTCTTTTGACTGGGAATAGTTCACTTAGTCTTGAATTTGATATTTGGTTCATTTCACCTAAATTTTCATTTCATCTTTTTGATATTTACTTTTTTTTCTGGGTTTTTGTTTAGAAATTTTGAGATATTTGTGTACAATTGGATGAATCTGAGGTGGGTTTTGTGAGTTAATGTTGATTGAGAGCAGTGGACTTTTCTTGCAGTGATTTGCGCCGGCTTTGGAGACTGAAATTTTGTTTGTCATCTTTTTTTTTCTCTGAGGTCAGTTCTTCTTGAGCTTTCTATTACTATTTTTAGGAACTATAATTTGTTAAATAAACTTAAGATGTGAGATATATGTGCAGTAAGTAATTGGTTATTGAAAATTTGTTTCTTTTTTTGGTGTATATATATATATATATATATATATATATATATATATATATATATATATATATATAGAGGTGAAGTTTGATTTTTCTTTGTGGGTTCTCCATGTTAGGGGCAGTTTGGCTTTGGGTAACTCTGGTTTTTGGCAAAATTGAGTTTGGTGGTTGAAGAGTTGGAAAGATAGATGAATTTGTTGGGGAAATTCCTGGATTTCGGGAAGCAGATTGGGGAAGATTTTAGGGATGGAAGTGTTAGGCTGAGTGGAAGCTTTTTCATAGAACTCTAGCATCTGCTAATTTAGTTTGAAGTGAGGTTGGTTAGGGTTTTTTTTTTTTTTTTTTTTTTTTTTTTTTTTTTTTGTGTGTGAAAAAATGGAGTACCCCTTTTCATCTAAAGAAAAGGGGCATGGTTATTGGGTTCCTCCAAGAGCACAGATGGAGGGTGGGGAACAGTTGGGTGGCAGTACCAGGAATTCAATTTCTGAGGATCCTTTCAACTTTTCCGAGCTCATGAACTTCGATACTTATGCTGGTTGGTGTAATAGCCCTGCAGCTACAGATCAGATGTTTGCCTCCTTCGGTTTATCGTCCTATCATCCGTCCTTGACGTACGCCTCTTTTGACTCGTTACATATAACAGGACAAAGTTCTGGTACCTTTGTTGAAGCTGGTGATGGATTAAGTGGCATGGGAAGTTCTTATAATTGTGCAGACAGAATGGTGTTCCAGCAAACAGATGCACACTTTGGTAATCCATTGGATTCCGCAGATGCAGAACTGGGTATTAGACGAAATAATGGTGGTAATAGACAAAATAATTCTTCAGATTTGGCTAATTCGTCGGTTTCTAGGCCAATTGGGCGATCACTTGATGAGAAGATGCTTAGAGCACTGTCCTTGTTTAAGGAGTCATCTGGAGGGGGCATTTTGGCTCAAGTTTGGGTTCCAATTAAGCATGGAGATCAGTATATGCTGACCACTTCTGATCAGCCCTATTTGCTAGACCAGATGCTTTCTGGTTATCGTGAAGTCTCAAGGACATATATCTTCTCTGCAGAACAGAAACCGGGTTCTTTCCCGGGGCTTCCTGGTCGTGTTTATATCTCTGGAGTTCCTGAGTGGACTTCTAATGTAATCCATTACAGTAAGGGTGAGTACTTGCGGGTTACACATGCAGTCAATCACAAAGTCCGTGGTTCTATTGCCTTGCCAATTTTTGAACCTTCTGAGATGTCTTGTTGTGCTGTGCTGGAACTTGTCACTACGAAAGAGAAACCTAATTTTGATTCAGAAATGGAAAATGTCTGCAATGCGCTCCAGGTTAGTATCTATTAGTTCTGTTTCAAAGCATATTCTGATATATTATCATGTTTGTAAATGGCAAATTTGGAGCTTTTGATCCATAGAAGCTTGTAGTTAATGACAGAAAACAACTTCTGTTCTCTTGCATGAGGTGGATTTGGCATTATTAATGCTAAAATTTGAGGAGAAGTTGGTGGAATGCAACATTTGAATCTTTTCCATCTAATTAAAGCTTATAATTATAAGGCTGTGCCTTGGAGTTCTGGTAAAACTGGAATTGAAATCGTATAACTAGTGTCCTTATCTATGTTAATGTGTGTGTTCATGGATTGGACTAAGATAGCCCTCCTTATAGTATACTTCTAAATATTAATAATCCGTAAGATTTTAGCACTTTTCAACTATGTTATTCTGACTTTTCATTTTCCTTAAAGTACTCGTATCCGACACATATTCGGACATGGATATGGGAGTATGATTGTCCAAATATATGGAAAAATTTAGAAAAAATTGAGTATATCTGTGTCGAACACATACCCGTATCCAACACTTACTCCTGAGTCCGAATAACATAACTTTTGAAAGAATCAAGTTTTCTTTGTAGCTTATAACAGATACTCTCTAACTTGTGCCTTGAGGTTGCTGGTTGAGCTACTATTAAGTAATAATATTTTTGCTTTCACTGTGCTGAAACTGAAAGCAAATTTACTACATTGAATGCTAGAATCTTTCCTAAATCGGTAAATCTTATCTTGTGCCCTAAAGAAAAAACATTAGTAATCTGAAACTTATGAAAATTTTGTTTACAACATGAATTCTAGAATGTGAAAAGGTAAATACATGTAATAACAGTAGCCGCAGCCCACAAGGCTAGTCAGCCACGCATTATAATATTGCTAGTTTACAGTTATGTAACATGAAGAATTATGTAACTGTGACATGCAGTAGAATTTTTACCTCTTTACAACTGCAATATCATGCACATTCATGCTGAAATTAATGCTGAAAATTTGGTTTAAAACAATGTTAAATGTAAGATAAATTTATAGCTAACTTCTGAGATTCAAAAGGAAATTTTAAGCCCTTAGGTGCCATGCTACTGTTGTATGCTGAAAGGTTTTGGTAGTAAATGTTATTTACCTAGTATTATATCTTCAATTTTAGAAAAAAAAACAAACTTGATAGATACCACACCCACTCGGACATAAACTATAAAAGCAGCGAATATGCTTTTATAGTAAATTATGTATGGATTTTAAGGTTCTCAACTGTGTATGTTATGGCTGATATCATGAAATTTGTCTTGATGCAGGCTGTGAATTTAAGGACCACTGCTCCTCCTCGACTTCTTCCCCAGGTACATTAAAAACTTTGTATGCATTTCATTTCAGCTGTTACAGAAAAGGTTCTTTATGTTGAATTGTGTGTGTGTATACATATATATATATATATAAATATATATATATATAACACCTATGTTACTCGGACTCGGGCATGAGTGTCGGACTCGGGCGTATGTGTCCGACACGGGTATGTTCATTTTTTTTCCAAAATTTTCATGTATTTGGAGGGTCCTTGGAGGATCATATCCCCTTACCCGTGTCCGGATATGCATCGGACATGGTACTTCAAGAAAAATGAAGAGTCGGATCAACATAGTATAACACAACTGGTTTTTTTTTTTTCCTCCTTGGTCAACTGAATAAATAGCGTGGTACTGTACCTTTTCTCTAAGGCCTCTCCTGTCATTTTTTTTCCTCAGTGCCTCTCAAGGAATCAGAGAGCTGCTTTAGCTGAAATAACTGATGTTTTACGTGCTGTATGTCATGCGCATAGATTGCCTTTGGCTCTAACATGGATTCCTTGTAATTACACTGAGGAAGCTGTGGATGAAATTATAAAAGTACGTGTTAGAGAGGGTAATAAGGGTTGGGATGGGAAGTGCGTCTTATGCATTGAAGATACAGCCTGTTATGTTAATGAAAGAGAGATGCAAGATTTTGTGCATGCATGTGTTGAACATTGTCTTGAAGAAGGACAAGGTATAGCCGGAAAAGCGCTTCAGTCTAATCATCCATTCTTCTCTGCCGATGTGAAGACATATGACATAAGTGATTATCCGCTTGTTCATCATGCACGTAAGTTTAACCTGAATGCTGCAGTTGCAATCAGGCTGAGGAGCACTTACACTGGTGATGATGATTATATACTGGAGTTTTTTCTTCCTATTAACATGAAAGGGAGTTCAGAACAGCAACTCTTGCTGAACAACCTCTCGGGTACCATGCAACGGATCTGTAGGAGTTTGAGAACGGTTTCAGATGCAGAAATTGTTGGAGAAGGGTCAAAAGTTGAGTTTCAGAGGGGAGCAGTCCCAAACTCCCCTCCGATATCTATGTCTAGGACCTCAGAAACGGCATTATCTGCTGATAGTGAAATGAACTCCAATGATAAAATTCCCTTGAATGTATCTAATTCAAGAAGTGATGGAAAGGAAGCCGATGGTCCTCCTGAAAAGGTACTGTGTTGAACATTCTTTCCCTTTTGATTGATGACTTGGGTACTTGACTTGTGAACACATGAAAGGGATCCTTCATTGATTTGTATATAAACTTCAGAAGTCAGGAAATTTGATTTGAGTGATGCATTGAGACAAAGGAATTTCATGATCTGAGATCCATTTTTCTGATTTCAGTTGAGTTAAATAAGATACTTTATGTTTACTATTAATAAAGAGTGGGTGTCTCACTGATATAGAAGCATCATTAAACGTGGATGCTGGATTCTTCTATTATCCACCCCTAATACTTAACTCTCATGAGCTTGCCTTGTTCATTGATGAACATACATGCCACATATTTGCTTACCTTGAGTTTAGCAATTCCTTAAGCTCTTCATGAAAGAATCAAAATTAGGTGGAGTTTCCTGTGTTAATATCAATTATTATTATTAATAGTTGAAATCTGAGAGAGACACTTTATTTGGACAAAATGAGTTAAATACTTGAACTGTTTATTGTTAGATGTATTATCTGAGACTCTGTATGCCCATTTGAAGAAAGAAATTGGTATATAAACAAATATGTTTGTGGAACCCAAGGTTTAAACTAGTTGGTTCATGCAGTCACCTTTAAGAGGTGACATTTAACAAGTTTGGAGTTCAAATCCCAGCATCTGCAACCTTTTCCCTTATTCCCAGGTTACAGCCTCTTTTGTACCAAAAAAAATATATGTATGTGTTTGTGTGTATGTATACACAACTTATTTACTTTATTTAGTAGTGCTGACTTTTTTTAATGTCTTAGTGGCTGGTGTGGACAAGCTTATGTGGTTAAGTAATATCTTAGTACATATTTTTATAGGCAATGAGTGGACCACGGAGGCACATAGAGAAGAAGAGAAGTACAGCAGAAAAAAATGTGAGCTTGAGTGTTCTTCAGCAGTATTTCTCTGGGAGTCTGAAGGATGCTGCAAAAAGCATTGGTGGTAAGCCTTGATTGTTACTTGTTTATATGCATCAGAAGTTTATCATATCATTGTTGGTTATGGTCAGGCTTCTGTAAAATAAAAATAAAAATTAATGTTTGTTGTTGACTTTACTGTGTAAGAATTAAGATTGTGCTTATCTTACTTTTGCAGAAAGACTCTATTTATATACAAGAATTAATCTGTGATTGACATTTTGATTTCCTGTTCCTTGTAGTTTGCCCCACTACGCTGAAAAGGATATGCAGACAACATGGGATCTCAAGATGGCCCTCTCGAAAGATTAACAAGGTCAATAGATCATTAAGAAAGATACAAACTGTTCTCGACTCTGTGCAAGGGGTGGAAGGAGGATTGAAATTTGATCCAGCCACAGGAGGATTTATTGCAGCAGCAGGTACCGCCATCCAAGAAGTTGATACCCAGAAAACACTAGTATTCTCCGATAGAAACCTTCCCGTCAGAATACCCAAACCTGTCAATCCCGATAAATCATCATCGACACCTCTAGCATCTTGCCCTGATGGAGAAAATTCAGTGGTTAAGTTGGAGGAAGATGAGTGTTCCTTTGGTGGAAACAACAGAGAAGCTGCAAGGAGTGTGCTCATTCAAAGCACCTGTCAAGAAGTAAACAAATCTAGTATCCCTCTTATTAATTGTAGTGAGGACTCTAAGTCAGTTGCTGTAGATCATGCAGGATCATTGCAGGCAGCTAGTGTTGGCACTGCGCCTTGGACTTGTCCGGAAAATGCAACTATGGGCTCTTATTTACGAGAAGGAGGTCACGGTTGGGGACTGAACAAGGGGAATCTGAAAGTCGAGGATTCTGATCACTGCCACTTTGTGTCTCGGAGCTTAAGCTCATTGGCGGCTGGTGACGAAATGGATACCCGAATGGAGGGTGATGATGGGATTGTTGAACATAACTACCAACCTACTTCTTCAAGCATGACAGACTCTTTAAATGGCTCTGCTGGTTCAATGTTGCATGGAAGTTCATCAAGCTCTCAGAGCTTTGAGGAGGCAAAGAATTCGAAACTGAAGACAATTTGTACTGATAGCAGCTCGAAGATTACCGTGAAAGCTACTTATAAAGAGGATACCGTCCGCTTTAAGTTCGAGCCATCTGCCGGATGCTTCCAACTATATGAAGAAGTTGCAAAAAGGTTCAAAATTCAAAATGGGACATTCCAGCTCAAGTATTTAGATGATGAAGAAGAATGGATAATGTTGGTTAGTGACTCGGATTTACAGGAGTGTCTGGAAATTTTGGAGTATGTCGGAACACGTAGCGTGAAGTTTCGAGTTTGCGATGTACCTTGTGCTATGGGCAGTTCTGGTAGTAGCAACTGCTTTTTGGCTGGAGGCTCATAGGCAGATATGCTGATCCTTTGGAGGCAATCACTGGCCTTCATCTCGAACTCTGATAACTATAGCTTCTCCATGTTCATGTTTTACTCCATTTGCTTTCCACTATGGTCCAAAATAAACGGCTGCACAGCTCTGCGATGCTGTTTTTCGATCTTGCATGGTTGGTACTGCTCGAGTTCAAGTTCGAGGAAGAAGCGAAAAAAGGGATTAGAAGATGTGAGCATAGATTATAGTAATATATGTTTTTGTAAGATTTGTATATGTTAGGGGGGGAGCAATAGAAATAGGGTGGTAGTTGTAGTTGTAGCAAAGAGCATTTATCCAAATCCAAGTATGTATAGTAACTTAACATATATATTATATCAATCCTATACAATAGAAGTTGTATGGCTTGAAGCTGTTGATTTACTGGTTTTTTATGTTCTTTGGGAAGGCTTTCTTCCATTATCACATTATCAGCTGTGGTTCTACTTACCGGTTATACCAACAGTGAAAAGCTCGACTTGATCAAGCTTTATTTTATTTTGCAAAAAACTTGAGTCGAAATAATAATTGAGCAACTTGATTTCATATATATTAAATTTTAAAACATGAATAATTTAATATATTTTTAATATTTATATTATAATATTATATATATTTATTATTTATATAATATATTATTATTTTTTATATTATATAATTAAAAAACAGATCAAATCGAGTCGGATCGAATTCGAGTCTTGAATGTTGGAATCAAAGTTCAGCCCATTTTTTAAATGAGTTTCATTTTTTTTCCAAACTCATTTTCGAACATAATATGTTTGTCCAAACCTTTTCAAATATCGAATGAACATTCGGGATTGGACGGATAACCCAACCCTTGACAGGTTTACATATCATCCATTAGCAATTCAATAAATTTGGCAATCCGTGCATGCATATCGTATCTTTTTTTTTTTTTTTTTCGCGTTAGTCAATGTAAATATAAACACAACACATTATTAAATATGTCAAAATCCAAAACACGAATATGATACGTGTATTAAACATGTCGTGTTAATCATGTTAATCGTATTTAAACGTGATTTTTATTACATTTTTTTCGTATTTATTAAACTGTGTTATTTTCGTATATATATAATTGTAATGTAAATATTTTAAATTTATTATTATTATTACAAAGAAGATTAGAAAAAGAAAATACTTAAATATATATTATTATAAATAAATACCAAAGAAAGCTTCATGAATTTCGAGTATGGTCTTGAACAAAACATAATCTGATGTTCTTTCTCTCTGTCGATCCGACAATGGGATCGAATCCAAATCCATCAGGTTCGACAAAGCCAGTAATCATGTAAAAACAAATTGAAATCAGAAAAAAAGCTTCGCTTTTCACCATATATGATCAAATCTGCCATGACAGACAGAGAGAGAACATCATAAAGCTCAATTCTGTAACATACATCTGAAATTCTTCAACACATTAGAACAGAACAGAACAATTGAGCGCCTATAGATATTTTCTTGCAAGGGCACGAACTTTTGTATCAAAATGCGATGATGTAATGCGGGAACCAGGCAGGTAGAGTGGATTAAGAAGGATCTGCCCATTACCAAAATTTCACATTATGAAAAATCAGTCAAAAACGAAAGAACTGAGGATTTTCAACAAAAATTACTACTGAAAAGCTATGATTACCCGGACTCGGTGAGTGTCAAATATCCGAATATGTGTCGGACATAAGTATCAAACACAGATATTTTAGAAAAAATGAAAAAATGCAGGTAACGTAGCTGAAAAGTCCCTAAGAACAAATAAATGATATAGTTCAAGAATGGCTAATATATTAAAAAAACCTATGAACTATTACACTTTATTTAAATAAACCCTTATACTTTTATTGTACTTAATTAACCCCTTATTCTTTAATTTTTACTCATGAAAACCCTTAATTTTAATTCACATGCATGAAAACACACATAAGATCTCTCTTTCTCTTTCCCTCTCCTCTCTACGAAACACAATATAGGCTGCCATTAATGAATGTTTAATATTCAATTCAGGTAAAATATCAAATGGTGCAAAAAAATCGAAATTGCCTCATTCTTTCTTTTAAAATGCGTTTTGTTACATTTCTTGGGGTGTTATCAGAATATTTATAGAATCATAGATGCCAAGACTTTCAAATTTTCTGATGTGGAACCCTTTTAGACAAGGCTCAACTATAGGGCTTACAAGGAAAGGAGTTAGAAAGCTGGTAAGGGGGCAAAGGTAGAGAAGGAGATATGGGACTTTGACGGGTTTGAAGGAATTAGCTAACTATTACAATAAGAAATCTTGCTATTCTCCGATCAACCGCTGAAGGAATCTAAGTTTACATCGTCCTTATAAGATAACAAAAATTTTCTTTAAATTAAAATTATGGGTTTTTATGAGTAAAAATTAAAGAATAAGGGTTTAGTTAGGTTCAATAAAAGTATAAGAGTTTATTTAAACAAAGTGTACTAGTTTAAGGGCTTTTTAATATATTAGCCTTCAAGAATTTTTCATGTGATAGTGCTAATAGACGAAACCATTAAAATGGCAAAAGATGCACAAAAGAAAGCTTTTGAGCTATTCATCAAGAATGTACAAAACTATGTGATATGGACCAACTTATAGACCCATATGTCATAGGTTCATAGCTACAAGTCCTAAGACACAGTAACAACAGTTAAAAAGAGTACTAGTTTCCAACTATGTTACTTGAATTTGGGGGTGAGTGTCGGATACAAGTATGTGTCCGTTATGGGTATGCTCATTTTTTTTTTTTTTTTTAAATTCATATATTCGGAGGATCGTACCCCATACTCATATCTAAAAATATGTGTCGGATATGGGTGTCGGACATGAATACTTCAGAAAAATTAAAGAATCAGAGTCACATAGGTTTCCAAGCATGATAAAATCTTCATACATTGTTTCCTACTTATAGATTTAAATCTCTTAGGAGGCATATGCATGTAACTATTTCAGAATCAACTATTTCCATGTGGCAAAACAAAACAAAACAAAATTAGCAATAACATCAACCGTTCATCGATAGAATCCTGTCTTCAAAGTGTAAGCACAAATACAAGTCCAGTGTCTTAAAATTGAATCTTCGTTTCTACATAGGATCTAAATTATATCACTGATTAGTTTCTTCTTGTTAATGCTTTCTTTCAGTGAAGGCATTGACAGTCTTTACATCTTGCAACTAGGATACAAATCCACAAGTCTTAAGCTGAGAAACTTCAAAATCAACTACATATTGACTGCACAATTATTTGTTGCATTCACTAAAATACTCCAAAAGTGTCACAATAAAACATATTTGTTTCTCCAGGTTTATTGTTCTAATAGAGTGCTTTGGTTTTGCATAAATGCTCTAATTTATAGGCTATGAAGCCTCTACATGCAAGACAAACTGATACATAACACCTATGTTACTAGGACTGGGTGTGAGTGTCGGACACGGGTATGTTCAATTTTTTCTAAGATTTCCATGTATTTGGAGGGTTCTTGGAAGATCATATCCCCATACTCATGTCCGGATATGCGTCGGATACGGGTACTTCAAGAAAAATGAAGAGTCGGAGCAACATAGCATAACACCATATATAACTTTTATTAACTTAATTTTTCAAGTATATCTAATACAGCTTTCAAAATCTTGTAGTGCTTGTTTGTATCATGTGATTAGAGGATGTTCATAGAGAATAACTAGAAAATCTAGTTTTTATCTGACAAACTAACACATCCCAACAACTAAAGCATTGCAGAAGAAAGCAAACATCACACGGAAAAAAAAAAATCAACATAAAGACCTAGAGGAACTAATCTGTCAAAATGAAAAGTGTCGCCAAATATTGATTGTCCAAGAAAAAGAGTTAACAGGAGAAGTGGGGAGCATAGTTACCTTTATATAAAGCTCATGAACCTCTTGGAAAAAGCTCTTGATTCCATCTTCATTACGAGAGTCATGAAGTAGCATAAATCGTGTATGTATGATTAAGTCAAGGAAATATTAAGTTGGAAATAATAACAGTGATACCAAAACATAAATGTGAGGGAAATGCTACACTCTCAAGCCTTCTAAATACTAAAACAAGTGGCTGACAACCTATGTTACTCGGATTCGAGGGTGAGTGTCGGATACGGGTATGTGTCAAACACGGATATATTTAATTTTTTCTAAGTTTTTCTACATATTTGGAGGATCATACCCCCATACCCTTGTCCGAATATGTGTCGGACATGGGTGTCGGACACGGGTACTTCAGGGAAAATGAAGAGTCGGAGTAACATAGCTGACAATAATGTGCATGGTAATAAAGATGACAGAAGAAGATGAGAACTTTACTGCTTTTCTCATTTACTGATTTAGGTAGTATAATGATAATAACAATTGATGCTAACATACTGCAGCAGCATTTCCAGTCCAACAACAGCATATAGAAACCACACCAATGAAAAAGGAATCCTTAAAACCATATGATAGAGGATATTCTACCTGAATGATTCATGCATAAATAGTAAGATGTCAAAGTTTACACAGCTCTACAATGGTGACTGAACAGCATGCCCTCAATAGCAGAGAAAGCATCCCCATAGAAACAGCAAACAATATCATAGCCATGACTGTTAATACCATCAATAGCAGCCGAATGTTAGAATGATCTAGATACACAACTAGAGTATGTTTTAAGAGTCTAGTTAAATATCGTGCTTTAAATTCAACAATCTACAATGACCAATAGTTATATGAGGCTGTTCATTTAAATGGGAAATTTTTTCCCTTCTTTTGATTCTTGATAATTGTCAAAAAATTGGATATTGGATGAATGGTCAACATATTAATTATATAGTTATATGTTATATGTAAGTCAGTTAAGTACATATAAAGGATATGACCAGCTGTTACATAAACTGATACCACCAAATCATTGAACCTGTCAATTGCTTTCAAGAACCTGCAACAGAAATGTAAATAAAATTTATCAAGATATTTGGTGGTAAAATGAAACAAATATAGCAAAACCTTGGAAAGTTCTCCAAAATATCCTAAAATGAATGTATCATGGAAAATAGAACTAACATTGCACTAGTGGTCCATGCAAGGTCTTGAACAATATCCAGAGCTGCATGTAATATGAATTGATGCAGCTGAGCAGCATCTTCTCTCTGCATTGAGAATGCAGTCAGAAAGGCAGAAACAAGCTATGTTACTCGGATTCGGGTGTATGTTCAATTTTTTTGAAGATTTCCATGTATTTGGAGGGTCCTTGGAGGATCATATCCCCATACCCATGTCCGGATATGCGTCGGACACGGGTGTAGGATACGGGTACTTCAAGAAAAACAAAGAGTCGGAGCAACATAGGAAACAAGAACAACAGCTTCTCACACAAGGCCAAAAAACATACAAGCATAGTGAGTATAATATAAGGTAAAAACACTTTAATCTTATGAAATCCAACGACACCTGATCATAAAAAAAGGAAGAAAAATGAAACAAATAAAAATATAGAAAAATAGCTAATGACAATCTAACACAAAAATAACATCATGACGTAATGAAATACTTCCTAATAATTAATTTGACCCAAACAATTTTTATCAAATTAAAGTTCTGATCTACTAAGCAAATCTGAAATTCCATTAATTCTTAAGCGTTCTTCAGCAGAAGATGAGCATGAATCATGATCCGGAAAAGAAAGATATAAATGCCAAAGAAAGTAAAACAAAACAATTCTGGGCCACTGGCACATCTTGCAATATGAAGAAAAATATAACCATGCCCAAACAGATATAAATCCTGCCTGCATCATACTTTTGGGCTTCCAGATATGTATAAAATAGAATTTCATTATAAGGAATAGATATGTAGAAAGATGCGAACAACATCATACTTTAGCAGCAGACCCCACTTCAGCTTCATATATTGGGATGTCATTTCGGCTCACAATGATAAAACAGGCTGTACTTGTCATCCTTGCGATATGGCAAGATCAACTCTGATTGATGGAATTCTAACATCAAAAGAGAGAAAAAAATAGGGCACATAGAAAGCGTAATACATGCAGACAAGTGTACCAAATCACACACAAACAGTCATTGAGTAAACATAAAGATCTACGCAGAGAGTTCCTGGGAAGGAAAATAAAAGAAGAGAGAAATAGTAATAATTCCTAACCATAATGTATATGCTCAAAAGGCAGAGGGCTAGCAGTGTGTCAAACAGCATAGAGCATTTGGAGTATCAATTAATTTTTTTTATATTAATAAGGTTCTCCAGGTCATCAAAACAAAGATTATTGCCTCTATCAGTCTGAGTGTGCACATTTGTGTTCGTGTGCAGTTGAAAGAGAGGGAGGGAGAGAGAGATTCTCTTTAACAGCAACTCATATCACTATAATCTAAGTTGTAGTCAATATATCTGTATTTCTTTATCATCATTGAATTCCAAATGCTTTAGGTAAAAGCACAGGTGTACCCACAATCTAGTCTTTAAAAGAAACTTAAAAAATCTAGGGGAGTGCATAATATAGATATATATTAGTAAGGTATTTTGAAAATTAATAAAACATATGAGAGTTCACTTTACTCATAGAGTAAACAAGAACATGAAACTCATACAAATAACTTTTTTTGCCACTTTCTATCTAACTAGAACACCAGTTTAGAATATAAATGGAATCCTCACCATGCTTTTGAATTAGATAAGCTTCAACTAGATTTACATGAAATCTTTAACTATCGGAACATAAACACTTTTGATCAACATAAACTATGTTACCCAAACTTTTCATTTTCCCTTAAGTACCCGTGTCCGACACATATTCGGGCATGGGCATAGGGATATGATCCTCCAAATATATGAAAAAACTTAAAAAAGAAATTGAGTATATCCGTATCTCGGAAATATACCCGTATGACCGTAAGGCAACATAGAACATAAAATTCTCCAAGTTTTCCAAATTAAGAAGAAAATGAAACACGATCCCACCCATGTTAACACCAACAGTCAATTTCTTCTGTTTAACTTTCTCATAGCATGCCTAAAGTACAATTGTTATGCCAAGAATTTGTTTTGAGTTGTCAAAGAGTTGCTCTGCCTCACCATTTGTAGCTCTGTTCTTTAATTGCAAACAAAAATACAAACAAATAAATATATCTATGCTGACACCAAATCTTGACCTGAAATCTCCCTCCCTCTCTCTATCTCTGATCAATCAGGCAGTTAATTCTCTGCATCTAATTCTCCTATTTGAAGATTTCATTGTTATATGAGAAACCCAATGTTCAGAAAGTTGAGAAATTCAACTATGAATTGAATCTAGACAACCCAGAACTTAACCGAGGCAAAAACATCATAAGCAAAAAAAAAAAGCCAAAGAAATGAAAATGGGTAACTGGGTATTTGATTCATACCTCAAAATCACGAATTTGGCAGCAATGGAAAATATAGGAGCAAAGGAAAACACAAGACAAACTCGGATCCCAAATCAAGAAATTCGGAAACTCAAAACATGGGAGCTTGATCCGGAGTGACTGAGAGCACGGGACAAGACAACAAGACTAGAAATGAATACGTTTGTAGAAATATTTTTTATTATTAGTAAAAAAAACTAAAAATATGAGTGAAATATTTAAAGAAAAAAATGAGTCTTACTCTCGGCTTGGTATAATTTAAATATATATTTTGGATGATACAATATATGATAGGAATATTTTATAAAATATTAGTATTTGTTATTTGTTATCAGAATACTCATTAATTTATTTATTTTTGAATATATCATTATATATTTTAAAAATAAATAAAAATAATAAAATGCATATTAATTAAAAATTTTATGTAAAATTTATTTTATGTACAAATTATTATATTATTTTTAATATTAATGTGAAATTAATTATGTAGATAAAAAAATTTAATGTAAATTTTGATTTTTTATTTATATCAAATAAATTAATTCATTTTTTAAGATTAGTAAAATATTAAAACTCTTAAGATAAAACAATTCTACATAAATTATTAAATTTTTTATTTATTTTAAAATTAATTAATTTATTTAATAAAATTAAACTTCTTACTTAAAAATTATATAAATTTTATTAATAATAAAAATATTTATAATGACAATCTAAAAATATAATGAAATTCTACATAAATTTTTATTTATTTATTTTTAAATTAATCCATTTATTTAATGAAATTAAATTTTTTACTTATAAATTATATAAATTTTATTAATAATAAAAATATTTATAATGGCAATTTAGAAATATAATGAATAACGATAATTATTTTTGTCAGTCCAAAAGATTTTTCATATTCGTACTTGTATATACTAGTATTTATTATCACATGCGCTCGCAAGTAAATATTCGTTAATTTATTTAATTTTTAGTATATAATTGTATATTTTTAAAATTAATGAAATTAATAAAGTATATATTAACTAAAATTTACATTAACATGTAAAGTTTGTTTATGTGCAAATAATATCAAATTATTATAAAGTTTATTATTTTAATATTAATATAAATTAATTATATCAAATAAAAAATTTAATGTAATTTTTTTATACCAAATAAATAGACATACTTTTTAAGATTAATGAAAAATTAAAATTTATTATTTATTATTAAATTAATTAATTTAATAAAAATATTTTAATAAAATTAAACTTTTTACTCGTAAAGTAGATAAATTTTATTAATAATAAAAAATATTTAATGATTATTTTTGTCTTCACATTCGTACTTTTATATAGATTATAAATTATAAATAACATGATATAAATATATTAAAATATATATAAATAAATAATATTTTAAATATACTTATAATGGAATAGTATAAACTAGATATTTACATAAAAGAAAAGTAATATAAAAAAGAAAAACACTATTAGTAGTCAATTCAATAAACACAAAAATGAAGAGATTAACATCAACAAATTATGCTTTTAAATTATTGTTTTGTTAGGTAATCTTTAGTGCTTTATGTTTTCTTGAGCTTCTTTTCAAAGGGAGGACTGAGGAGACATTAACAAACAACTAGTAGTGAAAGAGAAAGAGAAAGAGAGGCACAAGCAAGGAATAAAAAACAGAGCATGCTCTTTCCACAGCAAAGCCTAATAACAAAACCATGAATAACCACAACAGCCATGGAGAAGAAGATCAGCGTAAGAAAGAAAGCCTTGATTCCAGATTCAACCAAACCCTCAGGAATGTCCAAGGGTACCTCCTTTCACTATTCCAATTTCCCATAACTTTTCTTTCTCTGTTTTTTTTTTTTTTTTTTTTTTTCTCTCTTGTTTCTCAATGTTGAATCTGGATTGTTTTTTACTTGTGTTTTTGTCCTTGGATTTAGATACCCATTTGAGAAATATCTTTGGATCTTTCGAATTTCAGTTCCAATTCTCAAGTCATGTGGAACAATTTTCCTCTTCAGTGGGGAAGCTTTGATTTCCCAAATTTTTCCATTTAGGTTTATTGGGTGTAAATTGTTGCGGTTTGCACTTAGATTTATGGACCCTTTTGGGAATTAAAGTCAGATTTCTCAAGTTCTACTTAATGGCTTAACCCCAGTTTCTCTTTCATTTGGAAGATGATTATTTGTGCTTAGATTATAGCATTTAACCTTTTTTTCCCTGAAAACGTCTCGATTTTGGTGTATGCTTTGATCTGATTATGGCATTGTGGTTGGAGAATCATAGGAATCACAGGGATTCAAAAAAGGTTACTCCTTTTCTTTTAGCTTGGTTTTTCCTGATAATAAAATGGACAGTTATTGAACGTGGGAAGTTCATAAAGGTTATGGAACAAAAATGTTTTTTTTTAGATATGCTTACTAAAGATAACATTGCTTAGCTTGGATATCTTGATGCAAATTAGCAGAAGATCAATGCTGACATGGGTTGCAATGTTGTTCTTCTTAATGCAAACCTCTCTTTGAGTGTAAAGAGGTCAAATTAAAAAAATTTCCTCTTGGGTAAAACTCCCTTGTCCTGTTATTTCACCTTTATTACCTTGTCCATGTGGATTAGGAAATTCGTGGTGGTTTCTAGTTTCTACTTTTTTTTAGCATAAATGCAAATACTGAGAGTACATGTTAATAAATTGTGTAACTATTGCTGTACGGTGTCCGTGGAGTGTTCACCCATTCTTTATCTTTGCTTTATGCACTTGCTTCCTCCACATTTATTGCTTTGGATACAAATAATAATTTTCTTTTATGCCCCTTATTAAGGTTGCTTAAGGGTCGCAGTATTCCTGGTAAAGTATTATTGACCAGAAGGCCGGATCCACTTGACGATTCAGGCTTACAGGAACGATCTCCCAGTTATCAAAGAAGCTTCTCACAGAACGACACTGGCACAAGTGATGACATGGACAAGTCCATGGAGGTGAGGTTGAGAGTGAATATCTATAGCGTCTATTATGTATTCTATTACTACAATACCAAAAGATGATTATTCTAGTACTAGTGTGACTTTAGAGTTCTTTAAAAGTCTGTGATATTATTAACTGACAAACTTTCCCTTCATGTAGGGAGGGGTCAGTACTACAAATAACTCAGATAGTAATACAATTGTTAATAAATTAAGATCTTCAACCTCGAACATCGAGAATGCTGCCAAAGAAGTCCAGAAGTCTGCAATGGGTGCAAGAGCTACAGATTCTGCCAGGGTTACGAAGTTCACTAGAGAGCTCTCAGGGCAAATGGTCATATTAGGTATCATATCTACTTTGTTGCTTGATTTACATATTTATTAGAGCCTGTTTAACCCCACTGGAACTTTTACCAAAGTATTACTTGAGTAGAACCATTCAAAAAGTACTATAGAGTAAAATTGAAGTAGGCTCTACAAGCTACTTGGTCTAGCTCAAAAATAGAGTTTTTGATAAATGTTCTTAGTTTTTGGTTGCAAAACACGTAACATGTTATTTAGTAGAGAAGCTGTTTCAAAGGCAGACACCGGTTGTTTCTAGTCAATTGGTGATGGCATGATGCCATTAAGATATATATGTAAAGTTTGGGATAGCATGATGACATTAAGATATATGTAGCTTTGTATGTATTAAGCATACTGCAGTACTGCCTGTAATCTATCGATGCTAAAGTTAAATGTTGATATCACTGTATGTGCTGTTTTATCAAAGTATATTCTCCTTCTGTTACAATTTTTCAACTGTCATGGTGTTTGTATTGCTAAAACTGTTGGAAACTTTTTCCCTTCTTCCAACTGTCACAGCAATAGGTGCTATGAACAAATTCTGGTTTGCTTTGTATTTAAACAATTAAATTAGTAACCATCAGCATATGTAATCACATATTGGATGATATCTATAGAAAACTTCCTTTCTGCGAACAATTGGCACCAGCTAAGCCCATCGCAAAGCAAAAAGCTTTTAGAATATGCATTTTGTAAACGAGTTGGAGGAACATTATGAAGCTTTCTTTTTGTCTCTTGTTTTAAAAATTAAATCCAGGTTCAATTAGCAGCCAGAATAGCCTGTAAATCAACTAACTTGTATAGCAAATGTACTTTTACTAAAGAATATGTCAGTAGATGCATGAATAGGTTGCTATTGAAGTGAGAAAATTGCAGTTGAGACCGGAGAAGGTAAAATGTACAAGCAATTACTTGATGGGAAATTTTGATTTATCTCTTGGACCTTCTGCAGATGGTTGATTAAAGATATAGCATTGAAAATGGGGGAAGAAGGGGGGGGGAGGCGTGTACAAATCTTTGACTTGAACGGAAATATTTTGATATGAAATAATGAAATCATATACATTTATGTATCAAAAAATTATATACAACATTTAAACATTGGAATTAATAAAATTTTCTAACAATATTTTATGGATGAATGTGATTGGTTGTTACGACAAGTTTTTGTCACTAAAGGTAAGTATGACACCATATGTGGAGTTGACACATGAGAGGCACTCATACGCTCCAGAGAAAAGTGAAGGGAAGAATTTTTAGGCTATCCCATATCTTATCCTACTGAGTCAAAACTCTCTATATGATCGTAAAATATGGAATTAACCTAGGGACTTGCCACTATTCTTGAGTCAAGTCCACTTGCTTGATCACATGTATACTCTAAAATGTAATATTGCAATAAGTACTACAAGGCATCTATAGGAACAAGGCAAATTTGGTAAAGATAGAACGAACCAAAACAAGCATCTTCAGTTAAGAATTTTCTTTGAGTTTTTCTTGATGGCTTAACTTATATTTTTATACTATGCTTTCATAGTTTGACCAATTTTAAGTTATGCATTATAAGTAATTAACATCTAATGAGTGATCTCATATCTGAAAAATGTCGTTAGTAGAACTAGAGAGGACTTAGTGTTGGTGTTGGACATTATGCAATAATTTTGTTCATTGTTTGGTTCTACTCGTCTATATTTGTCCCTTTACTTGCCTATCTTGAATTTTCTCGCCGTGATGTGAGGTTGATTTGTTGTGTCCTGTTTTATACATTTTGGAAACTTTTACTTTCATCTTTGAATGCCCACTTTTTCTATCATATTAGCAAGAAACAAAATACTACTTTGGCTTGATATCTTCATTCTGCACTCTGATGTATAGGTCATAGTCATTCTGGTCTTTATTATTCTAATATGCACCCTTATCTATGTTAATTTTTAATCTGTATATTAGCAAACACTTTAATTAGCAATCAGTACCTCTTTCTTGATGTGATGGAGAACCTAGACTTTTGCCATTTCTTTGCTCTTTCTAAGCTCTAGTTTCACAATCTTTTTATATATAGGATCATAGTTTTGATTTGATTATTATGTCCTTGTGCAGAGAAATTACGTGAGTTAGCCTGGAGTGGTGTTCCACCTTACATGCGTCCTAATGTATGGAGACTTCTGCTGGTAAGCTTGATGGTCTAACATAACTATCAGTTTTAGGCATTAGGAGGACTTGAATTGTATGAACCAATTTGTTACTCTTCATTTCTGCAAAGGCTGCAATTTTTTATTTTGTCCCATTAGATTAGAATGAATTATGATAGTAATGATTTTTTTGTTAATTGCTGCCACCTCAAATATTATCCATTTTATAGATCCTCCAAAAAACAATTCCTGTACGCTCCACAGGGTTGTTCTTTTAAAGCTTTATAACATGTTAATTGCTGCATTCCTAGTGTAATGAGTTGCTTCTGTTTAATGATGCCAAGGTACTAGGCTCTGATTGTAGCATCAGATGTATCTTTTTTAGGAGGTATTTATTATTTGGTTTTAGTTTGTTCCAAATGCAATTTCTCTTAAGGGGGTTGGCTTTCTCTTTGTTGTGTAGTCTTGGTGGCTTTCTGTTCCAATTAATGGAACCAATGAGGCCACTTTTTAGAGCGAAAGATTCTACACGTCTCATATTTGATATCCAGGTTTAACTAATGTGTCATCTAATGGATATAGATTGTCTTTATTAAATAAATTTTGTTGCTTGTTTGAAATTAAAGTATGAACTGACAACAGGGATATGCACCACCTAATTCAGATAGAAGGGAGGGAGTTCTAAGGAGGAAACGCCTTGAGTATCTTGATTGTGTTGCTCAATTTTATGACATTCCGGACACTGAACGGTCAGATGATGAGATTAATATGCTTCGCCAGGTAACTTTAGCCCTTATTTAATTCTCAAACTCAATTGTCAGCCTTCTATGCCCGATTATTAACAATTGCGTTTATTCCGTTTGTTAGATTGCTGTTGATTGTCCTAGAACTGTACCAGATGTTGCTTTCTTTCAGCAAGCACAAGTTCAAAAATCCTTGGAGTGTATTCTTTATACATGGTAAGATACTATTTAAGTTGGTGAATTCACATTTATTGATGACTTTCTTATAACATGCAAAACACAATGTTTTTTAAGAATTGAAAATTAAAACTTCTGCTTTTAATAATGGAATGCTTGATTCTTTTATGTGGAACAATTATGTTTAAATTAGTGTATTTTAACTAGTACCTTATTTTTAATTATATAAATATAATATGGTATGGCAATTTCTCTTTTTACTATTTGTGTTTGCTTCAAAGCAACATTTGAGATACCAGTGTTATTTTGGGGGTAATTGATGTTGCTCTTCAACTTCATGTATAGGGCCATTCGGCATCCCGCAAGCGGATATGTGCAGGGGATAAATGATCTTGTCACACCCTTTCTAGTTGTCTTCTTATCAGAGTACTTAGAAGGGAGCATAGATAGTTGGTCAATCTCTGATATATCTTCAGAGAAGATATCCAATGTAGAAGCTGATTGTTATTGGTGCTTGTCAAAGTTGCTTGATGGCATGCAAGACCATTACACATTTGCTCAACCAGGAATCCAGAGGCTTGTATTTAAGCTGAAGGAATTGGTTAGGCGCATTGATGGTAAACTCTTAAGGGGCCTTCAGTTCTCTCCCTAGAACTCTCTTATTTATGAACTCAACCGCTTTTTGCTTTATGAAGGGAGTTTAAGCTGTCATTTATTATGCAGGTTTTGTTTTTATAATGGTTCTAAAGAAAGCAAGAGGTTGTGAGTGCATGTGCAGGCACATCCTTTTTCTTAATGTTACAGAAAAAGGAAAGAGTAATTTTTTTGTGTGTGTTTGGGCGTGTAGGGGTGTTCATTATTTGGTTTTAACCGAATAAACCGACCGAAATCGAATTCTGTCCGGTTAATCAGTTAACCAAACAAATATCGATTCGGTGATCGGTTAAGGGTTTTGATAAATTTTGATTTTCGGTTAATTCGGTTCGGTTAAGCGAAATTAACCGAATTGACCATATTAACTGAAATACACTAAACCTAACTTCTTTATGCTTTCTTAGTTGTTTTAGTATTTTTGATAGTTGGATTTTATTATAACTTTATTATGCTTTGCTTTTGGATTTTGGTTGGTTGGATATATTATTATGGATGGAGTATAATTAGTTTGTTTTGGCATTTTGGTTGGATATAAAATCATGTATTAAAAATATGTTGTAAAAGAAATTGGATATTTATTTCGGTTAATCGAAAACCGACCGAATTAAACGATATAATTTCGGTTCGGTTAATTCACTTGTTATACTATTCGGTTCGGTTAATGGTTAAGAGAGAAAAAAATTCAGTTAATTGTAATTCGGTTCGGTTATTAACCAAACCGACCGTTTGAACACCCCTATGGGCGTGTGTGCATGAATGCTTACTTTGTTTTAAGAGTTACAGAGGCAAGAAAGAGACTTGTGTGTGTCTATCTTTGTGGACAATGTGTAATAATGCCCTATATATAATGTGCATGTGATTTTCTTTATTTACTTAAAATTTTGTTTAATTTTTGTATGTTCTAATTTCATCTCTTTGTCTTATTAACCGCTTTGTTCTGTTAACTTGTACCAGAACCTGTTTCTAGACATATGGAGGACCAAGGACTTGAATTTCTTCAATTTGCTTTTCGCTGGTTCAACTGTTTACTAATACGTGAGGTAAGGTTTAATCCCACTATCCACATCCATTTGTTTAATTATCCTGCATTTCAAAACTTTTTATGTTTGACAAACCGGTCCAACTTTTAATTTTGATTGATTGATTGATTTTTTTTTTGTTTAACAGATCCCTTTCCATCTAGTAACCCGACTATGGGACACCTATCTTGCTGAAGGAGATGCACTGCCTGATTTCCTTGTGTACATATTTGCCAGTTTTCTTTTAACAGTGAGTGCTTTAGCTTCCTTTGTGTTGATGTAGTTTACTAGCTTTCATCTATGTTGCTCCGACTCTTCATTGTTCTTAAAATATCCGTTTTCGATTCATATCCGGACATGAGTTTGGGATATGATCCTCCAAGGATCCTCCAAATACATGGAAATCTTAGAAAAATTGAACATACCCGTGTCCGACGCTCACACCCGAGTCCGAGTAACATAGGCTTTCATCTTTGACTGCATTTTTGCCACCTTAAGGAGATACAGCTTTGGTAATTGTTCAAATAAAAAGATGTACGTCTGTGTGTGTTTGTTCTTTCTTCTTTTTCTTATCCAAAAGAAAAAGAATGACCATTTCTTTGGTCAAAAACATAATGATGACAAAGGGTGAAGCTGTTGGATCGATGACATCAAACTGAAAACGAGCATCTCTTACAGCTTACTTCATAGGCATAAGCTATGTTGCTCCGACTTTTCATTTTTCTTGAAGTACCCGTGTCCGACACATATCCGGACATGGGTATGAGGATATAATCCTCCAAGGACCCTCCAAATACATGGAAATCTTGGAAAAAATTTAACATACCTGTGTCGGACACATACCTGTATCCGACACTCAACCCGAGTCCGAGTAACATAAGGCATAAGAGCTTGCGTTCTTTCAGATTTACTTTATTTAAATTGATCGATGCTTGTTTCCCTGGATTGCTGCGACTGCCTGTTTACTTATATCATTTCTGTTAAAGTGTAATGTCCTACTTTGAACTTCACTTCTTCATGCTTCAGAAGGAACAACACTTTAGAAAACTTTTTTGTTTCCCCATGAACTCTGCTGATGAGCTTTACTTCTGTGATTTGTAACCATTCAACTGCAATTTTTTTTTGTTTTAATGATACTTTGATATTGGATGCCTCTGGAAATAATTTTTCTCGTCATGATTGTTCGTAATCGCGATGAAACTTGCAAAGCTGAATTGATGAATGAGGTTTGTTCTATATTTTTCAGTGGTCAGATAAACTTCAGAAGCATGATTTCCAAGAGTTGGTGATGTTCCTTCAACACCTTCCAACTCACAACTGGACATATCAAGAGCTTGAAATGGTACTTTCTAGGGCATACATGTGGCACAGTATGTTTAACAGCTCTCCCAGTCACTTGGCTAGCTGAACAAAATATTTATGTTTACTATTTATTGTTCAGTTACCTCTTTTACCCCCTTTTAAATTCTATTTGTTTGTTGGTCAAAGTGGTTCAGAGAGCAATGTGCATGTAGAGGCCAAGAAATGTTCCTACTTGTATTGTGACATGCTATGTTACTCGGATTTGGGAGTGAATGTCGGATACGGATATGTGTTCGACACGGGTATACTCAAAGTATTTCATATATTTGAAAGATCATATCTTCATATACATGTCCAAATGTGTCGGATATAGTTGTCGGATACGGATATTTTGGGTACTTTAATGAAAATGAAGAGTCCGGTAACATATGTAGAATGTAATTTCACATATATTTGTACATCTACCTTTGAACGTTGAAAGAACATTTTCCTTGTATGACAAATTTTGAATTGCATTAACAGAGCTTAGAGAGAATGGTGTTTGTCTATTTCGATCACAATTTTTTTTAGCCAATCCATATTGGTGTCCGATAGACAGAGATATATTGTTTATTGTCTCGTTCTTGTGCCATATGAGTTGATGTTAGTCAACCCGGTAACAATCTTGATGACATACTGAGTACTAGGGGTCCCATCGAGCTGAGCTGAGTTCAAACAATACAAAGCTCGAGCTCGACTCAAAACTCGTTTTAAGTTCAATCGAGTTTTATTTTTAAACCTCGAATTTGATTCGATATAAAAATCAAATTACTTAAGCTTATTCAATTAGGCTCGTTTATCTAGTAAATAATGAGTTCGATTTTCATGTTTGATTTCAAATTCGATTATTTGTGCTTGAGTTCGAATTGAGATTTCTTTCAATACTAATTAAAAATAATAAAAATATATATTAAAAGAAAAAAGTTCGATTAGGCCTATTCGAGTCGGGCATTAAGATACTCGAATTCGATTCGTTCGATAACTCGAGCTTGAGCTTGGTTCGATAATGATCGAGTTGAATTCGAATTTTTTTAGTTAAACTCGGGTAGTTTACGAATACAGATGTTTCGTTTACATTTTACGGAGTATTGACTCCTAAATAACTAAATTGGAGAATGAAGTGAGTGTCGACATGAAGGCCGAGAGTGGGGATGAAGGGAGAAGGCCATTAAGATCTAGATTGATTCAGAATATAAAAATAGTGAATAAACTAAGTAACAAGAATAAGGCCATAACTAAACCAAAGACCAAAAACACAAGATTATTTTTTTTTTCAAGGCAGTTTCTGGTTTTAAACTTGTAATCAGATCAGCAGTGAAACAATCAGTCTTCATTGAACCTGTTTCTTCTCAGATTAGCAGGATACAGTCCGTACGAAATGAAGCTGTTTAGGTTAATTCTTGGGGGCTGAAAAAGTTAGTATTTGCTGAAGCGGGTTTTAATTGCCACTTGGAGAAGGTTGCGTTGAGCCTTTATTTCTTCTCAGTGGCGATAGACAAATTAGCTATTTCATCAACATTTGGTTGATTTGAGCCCCCTAGATGAGAACCAAAATTCGAATCTTGTGAGTCTCCAATGTTGAGAGGGCTTTACCATTACACTCCTGGCCCGACAGGGATTAGGCTTCCATCAACCATAAAATAAGAATGGGAGACAACCTGGGTTTACACAAAAAAAAAAAAAAAAAAATAGCTATTTCACATGGTATAGAAGCATACCCTGGATGACTACTACTTAATGTGATGCTGCTGAACTATTTCAAGTAGACAAGTTCTTCATGATAAAGCTGACCACTATTGCTTGTTGGGGTTAGATTAAATAAATCCTTTTTTCACGTTCAATACAAAATCTTATAATATTATTTTATAATTGGAAAGCAAAAGCAGACATCATAAGCTATAAGAAACGCATGCAAATACAGGGATTATAAATCTATTCAAAGTTAACAAACTTAAGCCTACCAAAGTGGCTAAGAAAAAATAGAAAGCAACAAAGGTACCAATGACCAATGTGCTATTTAAAAGCACTGAATTTTTTATTTTTTAATTTTTTTTTTGCTTTTCAGAAGTAAAATTAATGCAATTTTAGCTTTAGGAAGGTACTAATAAAACACATTTCTGAAATGCTAACCAAATTTCCATGATTGCTCATCATTTGCAACCCAAAAGGCATTAACTATCAGGTCTCATTAGATAACAGAATATAACAGAAATAAGTTTTTCCCAATAGGCTTAAAACCTCTTGTGCCATCATCCTTCTAAGCTAAATCAACAGCCAAAAAGAAAGTTAATATGAACCAGTACCGCAAAATGAGGCAAATTAACTTACTTATGAACTGTTTCCTTGAACTTTTCCTCATCCAGGAACTGTAAGAACAAAAACACCAACTCCCTACTTAAAGAAGACATCATCCTGGGTACTCCTAGTCACTCCAGCTCAAAGATCGAATGTTAAACCAAGAAATTAACTTTTAACTTCAGGCTAAAAGATTAACTCTTTTTGGGTATATTAAAAACGTGAAGGAACTTTAGTCTTCTTCTTAACGAGACTTTTAATGTCTAACACAGTTAGAATTGAAATAAAAAGATTTGCATAAAACATGAAGAATTTCAAAAATAAGGCAAATAACAAAACAAATTTGAGTTTGTTTATGTAAAAAACATATTTATAAAAAAATAAGCATTTAGGGAAAAAAATAAATTTTTCTAAGTTTTTCCATATACTTGGAGGATTATACTTTCATACTCATATTCAAATATGTATCGGACACAGTTGACGGATACAAATACTTTAGGAAAAATTATGAGTCCGGATAACATAGGTGTCATGTAATTTCACATATATTTGTAATACCAACCGAGCATTCCTTTGTACATCTACATTGGAAGTAAGAAAGAACATTTTCCTTGTATAACAAGTTTTGAATTCCATTAACAGAGCTGAGAGAGAATGGTGTTTGTCTATTTCGATCGCAAAATTTTTAGCCAACAGACAGATGTATTGTTCATTGTCTTGTTCTTGTGCCATATGAGTTAATGTTAGTCAACTTCTACCACCTATACGTGCTCTCCTCTCGCCTCCCCCGCCGTTGCCTTTGCATCGCAAAGAGATAAAAAGGGTCTATGCAGAAAGAGACAAGGGTGTTGTATGCATGTATAAGTCCAAAAATTCTATGGTGGCTCTCCAAATGGAAGGCCATTAAGATCTAGATTGATTCAGAATATAAAAATAGTGGATAAACTAAGTAACAGGAATAAGACCATAACCAAAGACTAAAAAGCATTAGATCTTTTTTCATAGGCACTTTCTGGTTTTAAACTTGTATGCTTCTAACCAGATCAGCAGTTAAACAATCAGCCTCCATTGAACCTGTTTCTTCTCATATTACCAGGATACAGTCGGTCTCCATTCTGTTTAGGTTAATTCTTGGGGGTTGAAAAAGCAAGACACTAGTTCTGGAATAAGTGCTTCCCCACCTTGTAGTGCCATCTTGAGATGAGGTTCTGCTATTATCAGTTAGTATAGGATCCAACCAAAGATTTAAATTGCGGTGGCAGACGTGTTTTCGGTCACGTCGTGTTTATCGCGGTTATGGACGTAATGAATACTATCGTAATCAATTACAATTACAGTGAATATTAACGGCGAAAAGAGTCGAAATTGCAAAATAACAATCGTAATATCGCGTTGCGACCGCTATTTAAATCTCTAATCCAACCATGGCAAATACAGAGATATCCAACCTACATGTTGACATAAAAAATTGTTCCAGCATATCATATAGATGATAGTTCAGGATCTTCTTGAACAGATTCTTTGCATCACTACACTATAGTTCAGGATCTTCTTGAACAGATTCTTTGCATCACTACACTTGTAATTACTAAGTTTAAGGAATCATTAAGGCTTATGGTCATAACTCATGAGCAAATACTGAAGGTTAAAACTGTTTTAATAGGAAGACCACAGAATGACTGAATCAACAGTAAATAGCTTTTTTTTTTCCCTCAAAGTTGGAAGAAATTCATAGCTTGTAATCTCTCTCATGTGGAAAATAGAAGTTCATTGAAATCATATACAATAAGAGTAGAATATTTTTCTGACAAAACATCATAATTTAATCCATTAAAACGCATAAAATCCAGCAAGTTATCTAGAATGCTGTTCTTGATACATTTCCTAAATAACTCATTCAGGCACAAAGTATAGGAGATGTTGATCAAGACCATGAATCCTAACTCAATCCAAAACAATGAACAGAGGCACAAAATCATGAAGTGGGGTTGATTGAGACCATGCCTTGAAATGTAACCCAAAGCAGATTGCCTTAAACCACTGTGCTACACAAATCCCTCCTTATTAATGAAAATCTTCGAACAACGCCTCGTATGAGAGCCCGACAAGGTCTTGCTCTCTGCAAGCTAGAATCTGCACTAGTGGTGCCAAGACATTCATCACCATAGGACTGCAAATTTTCAAACAACATCCAGCAGCCGCCTCTTTGACTGAAACATAAAAACCAGCAACTCAGACATTTCAAAAAAATACACCTCAGCAAAAAAACAAATTGTTAAAAATTACAAATATGGCAAATGCATTAGGTAATGACATGGTGGTACTTCATATTTCAAATGTTATTAACTGTTGTGCAAGCCCAATTATACTCCACATATTATGAATCCTCTGAACAACTTTTAGAACCATTAACAATAGGGTGTTTGTTTATTATCTTTTTTACAGAAAAAAACTATAGTAGGTAAAGAAATCCATTATTATCAAGTAACTAGAGTCAATAAGGGTAGGAAAACATCTTCTAGAATAGAATATGCTTCAATAAAAGAAAGGAATGAAAAAAAAAATAAAGAAGATCTGCATTTTACATCTAGCAATACTATAGGAAAGGTATTAATACTAGTAAAATTGTTTAGGTTATGCATTCTTTGAGCAAGCTTGTTTATGATGCTACTCCCATCAAATGAGCTTGCAAGATTTAAAATGAGAAAAAAAAAACTCTTATACATAGCCAATCTCTGTTCAAACAATCAATCTGAAAAAGTAACACATGGGTGTCATTGTACCAATTGACCTTTCTGAATATTAGTTATTTTTAACATCTTCCTAAAAACCAGATAAGGTTAGAGAGTCCAAAGTCATTCACTAGGGTAAGAACTGGACAGAACAGGCAGACCATAGATAGAAATGAGCATGAAAATCACAAAGGCGGCTGAAACTTATAATAGATTCCTCATTTATTTGGAAGCCCATTCAAGCAAGTCCCACTGTCCCTTGTAAAGGTATTCTAGCCACAAAAAGCCTAAGCACCTAAGCACTAAGGCTTTTCTGAATAAAAATGATGGAGAAGTGAATAGATGGAAGTTCGAAGAGGAGAAAAGTAAGAGAATGGAAATGTTTTTTACTTTCCACTAATGTGCTTAGTAGGAAAGAGGAAAATTGGATGGAAAGGAGTATACCAATTTCACACGTCGCTTCGTAGAGTTGAAAAGTGAGAGGGGGAGAAAATAAAATCACATTATCTTTCCCTTGTACCCTTTGTAAGTGAAAATAAAATGACAATTTTAAATAAATGTGAACACAATTACAACTTTGCAGCACTTCACTCACATCTTTCCATTTTATGCCCTCTAATCTCTCCAATGTGGGATGATTAATTATTGTTATATGAATTCAAAACGGCAATAATTCCTATTTTCCATTCCTCTCACTTTTCTCTCTTGCCAAGCATGAGTAAAAACATCATTTTCTTTTCACTTTTTTCCCACCCAGTTTCACCCTCCTATTTTTCTTTCCTATCAAGCAAAGCCTAAATGCCTGAAATTCTCATGGACAAAAATCTAAACTGATGTACAACTTGTCCAAAGATTGCAGCATTTAACTCTTAGAACTTTCAGTGGCATGTTCTAAGTTCAATGGCATCATGTCATCTCCAAATAACAAATGGGGCAAGATATTTCTTCCTAAGCTTCTCCTATATACTTTTCATTCCTTGTATGGCCATCACAAAACCATAGTCTTACAACTGTATCAAGGAAGTGACCATAGAAAAGTTGCATTAAAAAGGACTCATAAGTTTCAATTGAAAGATATAAGCGGCATATTATATATAGAACAAAAACTAATAAAACTAACTACAAAGAAAATAGGATTCTCTTACATGCTTTTTTCGAACATCTTCAAGGAATCTCTCAGGATACTCCAGATATTCAATGCAATCCTTCTTTAAAACTGCTGCAAGCTCTTCTTTCCCAGCATTCTCAAGGTTCCTAATCAAAATTGTAAAGGTCAACTTATCCGGGGAACAACCAGATGCCTTTAGTCTGTCATATGTCTCCATCGCCTTCTCAATCATACCCACTTGTAAATATGCTCCAATCATCTCAGTGAATGCCCTTGTATCAGGTTTCAAGCCTTCTTTTTCTAGTTCAGCAAAAAGTTGTTCAGCCATTTCAGTCATTCTATTCTTTCCCAACAGCTGAATCATGTCACAGTACAAAGACATGTCTGGTTTGTACCATACTTCCTTCCTCCCAAATTCAAAAACCTAAATCCTGAAACTATTTCAGCTAAAAACACAAAATTGAAAAGCAAGATAAAAATTATAAATTAAGCATGAAAATGAATCATAATACATATAGCTTTAAAGGGTTCCTTCCATTTCAATTCAAAGACCTAAACCCTGACATCATTTCAGCAAAAAACCCATAATTGAAAACTGAAAAGCAAGATAAAAAATTATAAATTAAGCATGAAAATGAATCATAATACATATAGCTTTAAAGGGTTCCTTCCATTTCAATTCAAAGACCTAAACCCTGACATAATTTCAGCTAAAAACCCATAATTGAAAACTGAAAAGCAAGATAAAAATTATAAATTAAGCATGAAAATAAATCATAATACATATAGCTTTAAAGGGTTTCTTCCAATTCATCTAGGCAACCCAAGAAAAGTTTCCCATAAAAGAAAACATATATATATGTATTTATAAAAGGTACCTTGAGGGCTAAGTGGAATTCATTTTGTCTTTGCAACTCAGCCAAAGTGTCCAAAAGGTCAGCTTTGAGTAACCTGGAAAGTCTGGTGGATAAAACATGGTGTAATTTGGAATTGGAGTTGGCTAACTTGAGGGAATGAACAGCTTGGATGGCTTCAGTAGAAAGCACCCTTGATTTCCACAAGGGTTTCCTTGTTCCTCCTCTAAGCCCGCATGTGACAGTGCTAGGTTGCTGAAGATTCTGGTTTTGTTGGGGGTATTTGAAAAATCCCATTTGAGGGATATAGGAAAATTTCAGAGTTCCCATTAAAGTTGGTTTCATATTATTTCTATGGAAAGTAAAGAGGAGATGATGAATGTTGTTTTTGCTAGTGAAACAATGGCTTAAAAAAGCTTATGAACTAACAACTTCGAATCATTCCTTAAAAAAAGAACTTCGAATTAAGCTTTGGATGAATCCCTTCGATTTCACGTTATTTCGCGTCTCCGGAATTTCGAATCAATCGGGATTTCGAAGAGGGTCTTGACTCGACTCGAGCCTTCCAGTTTTCCTTTTTTGGCTTGAAGACCTGTAAATATGTATTTGTTAATTTTTTTTATTATTTGTTTTTTTATAAAAATAATATAAATAAAAGAGTAATAAATAAGCAAAAATTTTAATCAAATGAAAATTAAGATTAATGCTTTTAGTTTTATTTTTTTTAATTTGATAAAAAATATCAAAATTATTAATAAAATCTTTTTTTATTTTCTTACTATTCTTTAATCTTTATTAGAATTATAACTACTGGATTTAATTCGATTTTTTTAATAAAAATTATTATTATAATATAAAATTTTGGATTTTTAAAAATCGAAATGGAATTTCATCCATTCCAACATTGATGTTTAAAATTCTAAAAATTATTATTTTTATAGTATTTATTTAATTTTTCGTTAATTTAGAAATAGATATTTACAAAAATAAAATTCAATTTGAATAATATAATTTTTAATTTGTGAATAAAAAATGGAACTCAATAAACTTATTACTATCCAACTAATCGACAAAATCTTAGAAAAATCAAACCAAAGCCAACCAAACACTATGATTCGAATCTATTGTCGATTTTATCTTTTTTTCTCAACATTAACCTTAACTTTGAGTTTTTTTAATCAAAAAATTAAAAATAACCCTTCAAAAATAAATACTAATAATTTTTAATTCATCCTGTAAACATGATCTTATCCCAATATTCCCAACTTCCAACAGACAGAGCAGAACCAAACTGATAAGTTGTACTCTGGAAAGTGGAAATACCAGAAAACAGAACTTAAAGAGATATGGGGATTTCTCAATCAGCATCAAAGCGAGTGAGCACCACACTAACCAACTCGTCCCAGTTCAACTCTGCGTGCGACTCAGTCTACACCCAATGCCTCTCCCTTACCCAACAAGCCTTCCCCGGAGTCCTCCCTTATCAGCTCTTAACCGCCGCCTCCAACCTCCACCAAGACCTAACTTCCCTCCACCCTCACCCTCTCATTCTCCGATGGGTCCCTGATCCTCCCACTCGCTCCCAAGTCGACTCTGCCTTCCGATTCGTAACTCGCCACCAAGATAAGCCCCGTAACGATGAAGAACCGCTTGTCCTGGGCTCTCCCCAGTTTAGGGAATGGGCACAGGTGTTATTCGCCGATGCCGTGGTGGGTAACGCCGGCAAGGCAGTTTTGAAGCGAGTGCCGGTTGGGGTTTTGGGTATTGTGGGGATTGGAGCGGCGGCGAGGTCCGGGAAGGAGGTGGTTGGGGCCGCGATTGGGGTGTACGCGCTTGGTGTGGCTACTTCAATTTACCTTAGCTTGTCTGGTTAGTTAGTTGTATTTGGGCTTTTTTCTCTTTTCTCTTATTTATGTATATGATTTACTATTTCTATAATTAATTTTACTTAAATCTGTAAATCCTGATTAAGGAAATAATAAAAACCTTTTTAGATGATTAATTTGTGGCATTTTGCTAATTTTAACTTACTCTTATTATTTATTTGAAAATAAGTGACAAATTAAAGAAGTAAAGGAGAATTTATCATCAAGCACAAAAATTTTATGCATTTTAGAAATTAATAATAATAAAGATTTAATATATATCTATATATATATATATATATATATTTTATGAAGAAGAAGCTACGTTACTCGGATTCTAAAGTAAGTACCGAATATGGTACGTGTGATACGGATACTCCCAATTGTTTCCATCTCTACAACTAAAATATAAAATGGAAGAAAGTTGTTTTGAGACTGGATGAAATGAAAGAGCATAAGGGTAGAGTTTGGCTATAGATAACATGAGATTACATGGAGAAGTATAGAGTGTAATCGAGCCGAGTCAAACTCAAGCCGTAAGAAACTCGAGTTCGAGCTCGAAATTCGAAACTCGAGCTCAAGCTCGAAATTCGAGGCTCGAAGTTCGATCGAGTTTCACTTTTAAAGTTCGAGCTTGATTCGAGATAAAAATCGAACTGTTCGAGCTCACTCGATTAGGCTCGTTTACTTAGTAAAAAATGAGCTCGATTCCCATACTCGATTTCAAACTCGATTATTTGTGCTCGAGTTCGACTTCGAATTGAGATTTCTCAATACTAATTAAAAATAAAAAAACTTGATTGGGTTCGCGAGCTACTCGAATCAAGCACTAAGATACTCGAATTCGGCTCGCTCGAGCTTGACTCGACAATGACCAAACCGAATTCGATTTTTTTTTTTTCGAGCCGAATCCGAGTAAATTACGAGCACAGGTGTCTCGTTTACACCCACAAGGAGAATCAAATCAGACAAACCTTTACATAATATGAAACATAAATATTACGTCCCATAGAAAATATCAATTAACAAGCTCGCTCACATATGGTGAAACTTGAACCTGATATTTTAAGGTCCGGAGAGTCTCCGCCTTGCTATTGACAATCGAGAGAAAGTATTAAGTAAATAGTAAATTACTCATTCTATGGATGGAACACTTGCTTGTGTTTGTTTGCTATTAAAGGAATAACTTTTCCCTTGAGCTTGAGCTGCTTCAATTTCCATGTCATTGCTTAATCCCCCATTTTAAATGCATATCTTTTCCTAATTGACTCCATTGGGTAGGATAACTTGATTGTGCCTAAGGAGGCAAGTTGATATGCTCAATCTCAGTAGCTAAATTGCTTCTTTTTTTAGGGTAGGGAATTCCCGGTCTCGGCATCTTGTTCATTAGTGCTAGATTGATTTTGAAGCACGTTACAGTTATCGGGTGTTTCTATCATTTTTAATATCTCATCAACATTGCAAAAATCATAGTCAGACAGGTCCTGAATCATAGACAAACAGATATTAGTTCTTCCAATTTATGTTACTCGGACTCGGGTGTGAGTGTCGGATACGGGTATGTGTCCGACATGGGTATGTTCAAATTTTTCTAAGTTTTTTCATATATTTGGAGGATCATATCCCCATACCCATGTCCGGATATGTGTCAGACACGGATACTTAAAAAAAAAATGATGAAGAGTCGGAGCAACTTAGCTTCCAATGTTTATCATTATCTATTTGGATAAATAATCAGCAAGTTTCTCGCAAGTCTTACCATTGGGTTGAAATTCTCCGCATCATCATTTTCGAAAGTAGCTAGCAAGTTGGAGCTCTCATTCTCAGCATCTATGTTATGTTGATTGCTTCTTTCTTCAGGGTAGGTTTTATTGATATTTGGTGATTCCAGCTCTGTTATTAGCCACTCACTGGTGTCTACCAAGTCCTGAATGATAGATAAATGAACCTTAGTTTCTGGCTTTTTTTTTTCAATGCTTCCATGCTATGTTGCTCCGACTCTTCATTTTTCTTAAAGTATTTGTGTCCGACATCCGTGTCAGACGCATATCCGGACATGGGTATAGGGATTTGACCCTCCAGGGACTCTCCAAATACATGGAAAAACTTTTAAAAATTTGAACATACCCGTGTCGGATACATACCCGTATCCGACACTCCCACTCGAGTCCGAGTAACATAGCTTCCATGAGTAAATGATTAAAAACTTTTCCTTTAAGGCATCTTACTCTGGAAATTGCATCAACTGCAGAATAATTTCCCGAATTCGAGATTAGGTTGGAGACTTCATTCTGATCAACAAAATCATCATGTTGATTGCTTCTTTCTTGAAGGTAGATCTCATCATTATCTTGTTCATTGGTGCTAGATTCATTTTGTACTACATCGGAGTCATTAGATACTTCTACCTCTGGTAATGGTTTATCGGAGTCCGACTGGTCCTGAATCATAGATAAATAGTCATTAGTTTCGGACAAATTCATCATCATCATCATTGAAAGCGATGAAAGAATTTCCCACAAGGAAAATCCAACCTCTGGAGTAGTTGCATCCTTTGCAACTTGATTTCTTAAATTAGAAGGCGAATCGCGACTTGATTCACCTTTGTTGTTTGAAATGTTAGCTTCCTCAGATTGTTTGATTAATTTACCAAGAAAAAAAGTCTTCTGCGCATAACAGCAAAGGTTAGTCACTTTTACATCTTTATCTCATCACATTTAGTAACCTTTTTGAAGAATTTAGAGCCATCTATGATCAACTTTCCCCATAGAGTTCATTATTTATGACAAAATTTCACAATTCAGGATCAAAACAAGAATGAATTCTGCATGAAAGAGCTTGAAATAGTAAATAAATATTGTAATATATATATATATATATATTATGTTGCTTCGACTCTTCATTTTTCTTAAAGTACCCGTGTCCGACGCATATCATGACATTATGTTGCTCCGACTCTTCATTTTTCTTGAAGTATCCGTGTCCGACACTCGTGTCCGACGTATATCCAAACATAGATATGGGGATATGACCTTCCAAGAATCCTCAAAATACATGGAAAAACTTAGAAAAAATTGAACATACCCGTATCGGACACATGCCCGTATCCGACACTCACACCCGAGTCCGAATAACATAGTCCGGACATAGGTTCGGGGATATGATCCCTCAAGTACCCTCCAAATACATGGAAAAACTTAGAATAAACCAAACATACCCGTGTCGGACACATAACCATGTCCGACACTAACACCCGAGTCCGAGTAACATAATATATACATATATATATATATACATATATATGTAAAAGCATATAAGAACATGCCTGGTTAGGGGGAGTAGCAGTATTGAGTTGGTACTCATGCATGACCCAGACAGCCTTGTTTCTGTTGTTGCTTCCTTGCTTGGTCTTGTTTATGTTGTTGTCGTGTTTGGTTGTGTTTTTCTTCGTGTTTTTGCCCTTAGGACGACCTTTATGGAAACTTAAAGACCTCTTGCTGCCAATCTCTGCCTTGGAATCACTAGCCATTATCTTACGACGGCTGCCTGTTGGCTTCCAGTATCCTTCCTTGGTGACTCTTTTGATCTGTTTACCCTTATGGTACTTGTAATTCAATGAGTAGATGAAATACCACACCTTACAACCTGGCTGTAGCACTGAAAGCCCTAGAAAACACGTTTACACACACTCTCACAAACACATGGGAATATTCGGTGTTGATTGACTATGTTATCCGGATTTTTCATTTTTCCTAAAGTACCTGTATTCGACACTTGTGTCTAACACATATTCGGACATGAGTATGGATAGGGGTGTAATCGAGCCGAGCTGAGCTGAAGTTGTAAGAAGCTCGAACTCGACTCGAAATTCGAGACTCGAAACTTGGCTCGAGCTCGATGGAGTTTCACTTTTAAAGCTCGAGCTCGCTCGATTAGGCTCGTTTACCTAGTAAAAAATGAGCTCGATTCTCATGCTCGACTTCAAACTCGATTATTTGTGCTCGAGTTCGAGTTGAGATTTTTCAATACTAATTAAAAACAAAAAAGCTCGATTAGGCTCGTAAGCTATTCGAGTCAAGCATTAGGATACTCGAATTCGGCTCGCTCGATAGTTCCAGCTGCTCGAGCTCGACTCAACAATGATCGAGCAGAATTCGAGTTTTTTTCGAGCCGAATCCGAGTAGTTTGCGAGCACATGTGTCTCGTTTACACCCTAAGTATGGGATATGTTCCTCCAAATATATAGAAAAACTTTTTTAAAAAATTGAACATACTCATGTCGAACACATATTCGTATCCGACACTTATCATCGAGTCCAGATAACATAGTTGATTAACAAACAAGTAAAAGTTTGGAACATGATCTAAGTACTTACCAGGTAATTCCCAAGGCTCAAACTCGCAGATGTCTTCTAGTTGAGTGATATATTGGACGAGAGAATCACGATCGAATGCTATATCTTGTAGATATCCAATGAGTTCTTCATCTGATGGTCGGAATCCATATCCCTTTATATTGTTCATTTCATCCGAAATCTATAAGATCAACTAGAAAAGAAGATAGAAGCAAGAGAAACAAGGTGAGAGTATTGAGTTCAGTTTGATAGGAAAATGTTGCATTTTGAAGAAGAAGAAGGGAGGAGGGAGAAGTTCATATTTATAATATAGTGAAGCTGAGTGAGACTCCTTCCTTGCTAATTAGTTGCTTAAAATTCTTTGGTGAATCCCCATAGCCACGTCTTTATTTTTCAATTTCCACCCTCCCAAAAGATTAAAGAAATTAATTAGTTTAGTCGATTTTATTTGCTTTTTCCTGGCAATTTCCTGTCCTTAACCATAGTCAAGCAGGGTGATAAAGGATAATGGGTTTTTTTCTTTTTTTTCTTTTTTTTCTTCTCTTTTAAAATTATAAAAAGCATAGTTATTAAATTCGAATCGAATTGATGATCGGATCGATTGATCCAATGATCAGATCTTTAACCTGGGTTGATTCTTTAATTTGATTGTTTTTGCAATTGATTAAAAAAAAAAATCAGGATTGGCCTATCAGGTTTATAATAAAATTGATGACCTATAAAGTTTGCTATTGACTTGGATCAATTAAAAATAATTTTTTAAATAATTTTTAAATTATACTTCAATTTAATTTTTTTCATATTAATTAATATTTGTTTTATTATTTTCACTAAAAATTTATTTTTCTTAAAATAAATTAAAAATATTACAAAAAGAAAAAGTAGAAAATATATTTGATAACTATGATAAAAAAGTTCTAAACCAATGGTATAGGGACAGATTGATCCAATGATCAGGTTTATAATGAAAAATCATTTTTTAAATAATTTTTAAATTATACTTCAATTTAATATTTTTCATATTAATTAATACTTGTTTTATTATTTTCACTAAAAAAATTATTTTTCTTAAAATAAATTAAAAATATTACAAAAATCAAAAGTATAAAATATATTTGATAACTATGATAAAAAAAATTCTAAACCAATGGTATAAGGACAGGTTGGGTCAATGGGCCCCTAAATACTTCAGTTTCTCAGCCATTCATCATCAAATATGTCAACATAATAAATGACATTTTTTTTTTGAAAGAAATTACTAGCCAATTTCTATCATTGATTCTCCATCCTGCTGGTTATTCTTCTTGATTCTTCTCCTCTTCATTGCCATTGGCTGGTCACCTTCTGGCCCTTTTCCATTTCTCTTTTTCTAGTTTGTTATGTTCCCCACTAAATGGATGCTGTCTTTATTCATACAAGAATATATATACGAAATAATATAAAAGTATGATCCTCCAAATATATAAAAATATTTTTAAAAAAAATTAAGCACGTTGAACGTATATCCGTGTCCGACATTCATCTTCGAATCCAAGTAATATAGCTCAAAAGTATGAAAACCAAAGAATAATGCTTCTTGTATAACAATGGTAAAATTTTTTTGGAAAAGAATGAATAATTGGAATCTATGCAACCTCTATTATAGTTCCCTCGATCATCAAAGTGTAAAATAAAGGAATAAAAAAAAAAAAAAGAGAATGAAATTCTGTCACTCTTCATCTTCAAGTCCAGGTATGTATTCCAAACTCACATCGAAAACAACTGGAATACTTGGAGCTACCCTTGGTCTTCCTGGAGCTGAAGTTAGACCCTTTGGGAATGCCAGCTAATCACAAATCCTCAGCAAAAGTCATCAATGGAGGAATGTTAGATAAAGGGCTGTGATTTTGAATGTACTTTGACATGAAATGGGATTCATTACTTGTTAGGGAGACGGCAGTTTTCCTAAAAGGCTTGCTTGAAAAAACAAAGATTCAGAAGTAAATTATGAGTCAGTAAATTAAACAAAAAAAATAAAAAATAAACATATGCCAATTAATCCTCATTAATAAAAGGTTTAATACTAAATTAGCTCCTATACTTTATGTCTTTTGTCCGTTTGATAATTGAAGAATTTTTTTTGTCACTTTGGTACTCGAACTTTCCTGCCGTCAATCACATTGGCATTTTGGCAAAAAACCAACCAATCAGAGGCTGACACGTGACAAAACTGCCACATCATTAGTGTCACGTCATCATATAAGAAAAATAATTCAAAAAAAATATAAAAATCAAAATAAAAAAATTATAAAAATAAAAATTAAAAACCAAAATTAAAAATAAATGATAAATGATAAAAATTGAAAACATAATATATATATATTTAAAAATCTGTAAAAAAAATTAAAAAATAAGAAAAAGAAATCTGAAAATTTTTGATAAAAATGAAAAAAATTTAAAAAAAAAAAGTTCTATTTTTAAATTCTATTTTTAAATTTCGAATTTTCATATATATTATAAAATAAAAATAAAAAACCAAAATTCAAAATAAATTATAAATTATAAAATCGAAAACTTTATATATATATTTTTTAAATCTGTAAACAAAATTAAGAAAGAAATCTGAATATTTTTAATAAAAATTAAAAAAAAATTCTAATTTTTAATTTTTAAATTTATATTTTTTAATTTCGAATTTTCATATATATTTTTTTAATTTGAAATATCTATATTTTAAAGAATTATTTTTTATTTTTTTAATTTTAATTTTAATTTTGTATTTTTTCAAAGATTTATCTTTTGATTTTGATAATTTTAAAAATTTTAAATTTTTTTAAAAAAAACAGTATTTTATTTTATATTTATTTTTGAATTTTTATAATTTTATTGAATTTTTTATAATTTTTTTGAATTTTTTTCATTCATGGTGATGTGGCACGAATGATGTGACAGTTTTGCCACGTATCAGGCTCTGATTGGTTGGTTTTTTGCCTAGTCAGCCATTAACTAACGGTGTTAGGGCAAAGGGCCAATGTGATTGACGTCAGAAAAGTTCGAGTACCAAAGTGATAAAAAAAATTCTTTAGGTACCAAACAAAGAAAATGCCTAAAGTACATGGACTAATTTAGTATTTAACCCTTAATAAAATGCAGTAAAAAATTTTGGTACAAAAGAGTAGGGGTGTTCATTATTCGATTTTAAACGAATTAACTGATTAAAATCGAATTCGGTTCGATTAATCGGTTAACAAAAAAAAAATTGGTTCGATTATCGGTTAATTCTGTTTGGTTATGCGAAAATAACATAATTAATCATATTAACCGGAATGGATATCATTTTAAATACGTAAATGGATATCGAATTCGGATATTCGAATCTGTTATCCATATAAATAAAGAGGATTCAGATATCCAATACTATTCGCACCAAAATCAAAGCAGGTTATAATAGATATTTAAATATTCATATCTAAATCCGTTACAAATAATAAATCTCATATCCGAATAAAAAATTATTCAAATTTATAATATCTGAATAAAAATAATAACAAATATCCAATATTTTACTATCTATTATCATTCTTATTAGGATCGTAAATGAACCGAGCTTGAACGAACAAGTCTCTATTAGTTTTCGTTTATTTATTTTTGAGCTTGTTTGTGTTCGGTTCGTGTTCGTTAAGGATTTTAAAATTGTGTTCAAACTCTGTTCGTTTAAAATTGAAAGTATTCGTGTTCGTTCATTTAATGTTCACGAATAAGTTCATTTAAATTAAATAAAGTTATTCGTGAACATTAAATGAACATGTTCATGAACATATAATCGAACATGTTCGCGAACAATTAAAAATATATTCATGAACAATAAACAAACAAATCTAAATAATTTTAACAAACAAACAAATAAAAAATCAATCAATCAATTTTAAATTATTATTAAATATAAAATAATAAAATATAAATTAAATTAAATTAATTATTAAATTATTAAATTGGAGTTATTAAATAATATTAATTATATTATAAATAAAATAAAATACAAATAATAATATTATTATAAAACAATAAACGAATATAAACGAGTTTTAAACAAACAAATAAACGAGTTTTAAACAAACTATAAATAAACTTGTTCGTGAACATAAACGAATCTAATACACATTTATCTGAACTCAAATCATTTAATAAATAAACATTAAAATTATATTTATAATTATTTATTTAATCTAATAAAGGTCGAACATTTTATTCGTTTATAGTCCTAATTCTTATTTCTTACCGACGAGTTTGACGGGTGACTCCACTCATGAAGAGGTATATTCGATACTTTAGAGTTTCCGGATGCTACTTCTAATATGTTAGGTAAGTAAAGATGATCACGTGCTGATGCTCACACCCACGGGTTTGCTATGCTATGCTATGCTCTGCCTCCACGCCATCAGTTTTTATATATATAAGTCAAAACCTAAAAGCTTAACCATTCATGCCGTCGCCTTCTTTGGCTGATATTTCGATTTTTTTCCTTATTTAAGTAGCGAACCATCTGTCAGTTTTAACCATTAACTAGCCTAAAAAAAGGAGGTAATATCAACAAATAACAATGGCAAGTTCAGGGCAGTTATCGTGGAAGTTGGAGGATCACCCAAAGCTTCCAAAGGGTAAGACTATCGCCGTCGTGGTTCTCGATGGCTGGGGCGAGTACAAACCCGATGAGTTCAATTGTATTCATGTTGCTGAAACTCCCACCATGGATTCCCTCAAACTGGTCCGTTTTTGTTTTTTTTTTTTTTTGTCTATTATTATTTATTTTTTAAATTTCAATGTAAAAGATTTAACTTAGATCCGGAATTTTCTCAAGGTTCTTTGATCTGGGTAATCATTCTCATGCTATTATTTGGTATGGATCTCATTTCTTCTATGCAAATGAGGCTTCCATCTTTAGGTTTTTCCTTTTCTGAAAGTTGGATTTTAGTTTTGGGCTTGTATTAATTAGATCTTGAGCTTCCTGCTTGTTTCTAGCTTGTATGGTTTTTATATTATTTATAAATTTATAAAAGTTTGAAAGTTTTAACATTTGGGTATCAGGTAGGTCTGATGTTAATTTTTATTATTTATATTATTGTTTTTGCTCAAATTGCTAGGTTCAAATCCGCCTTTCACTATAAAAAATGAATTTTAAAGTATTTAAAAATTCGATATTTTTGTTTTATTAAACATTGTAACTGATGACTTTATAATTTTAAGGATGTTTGAACTTTTCAGTTTATGCTTAATGACTTGAAAGTGTGATTTGGGTGACTGATAGAACAGTCATCAAACTGTAAATATACTTATACATAAAGATATAGATGATTATATATATATATATATATTCCTCTGCATCTACTACTTTTATATACTTTATTATTCATTCAGCTGAGATTTTACATGTTTGCTATATTTTACCTTGACTCAAGAATGATTGTAGGATACGGTGTGTCCGACATGGATATACTTAATTTTTTCTAAGTTTTTTCCATATATTTGGGAGAATCATACCCCCATACCCACGTCCGAATATGTGTCGGACACTCTATACTTTAAGAAAAATGTAGAGTCCGGGTAACATAGTGTTTGGTATATAGTTATGTCAGCTTGATTCCACCATTTTTTTTTTTTGGGGGGGGGGAAGTATTTATGTTACTTTAAATTATAGAGATTATAAATATTTTCCATTTGGGACATTATTACATTCTTTTGGTTCATAAAAGGATTTCATATACCAATACGTAATGAGACTTAATTTGAGTGGAATTGATCTTGTTGATAGGGTGCTCCAGAAAAATGGAGATTAGTCAGAGCTCATGGAACTGCTGTAGGGCTTCCAACAGAGGATGACATGGGAAACAGTGAAGTTGGTCACAATGCTCTTGGTGCAGGACGCATTTTTGCTCAAGGGTAAGCATCTCTTCCTGATTTGAGGTGAAATTGTTTTTTGTGAATATGCTTGATATTTTGGCAATTAAATCTAATGCTATGCTTTTTTTTACCTTTCTTATTTCATAGTATTCCGCATGTCTTTTGCTTTTTGTGGCATTCCCTTTTCTTTCCTTCCAAGATGGACTTTGGGCAAATTAACTGCACTCCCAGTGTTCTAACCTGTTAATTCATTTATAACTGTAGGGCTAAGCTTGTTGATTTTGCTCTTGCCTCTGGGAAAATCTATGAGGGAGAAGGATTTAAGTATATAAGTGAATCTTTTGAAAAGGGAACTCTGCACCTGATCGGATTACTTAGTGATGGTGGTGTCCACTCCCGACTTGATCAATTGCAGGTATCTTTTTTCATTCAGGACAAGCTCCTATCTTTTCAAGGTTTGACTTCTTTAAAGCAATGATAATTCACTTCAATTCTGTAAGTTTATTTATTTCTTTTTCTTTTTCTGCAGTTGTTGCTGAAGGGAGCTAGTGAGCGTGGTGCTAAAAGAATTCGCGTTCACATTCTTACTGATGGTCGTGATGTTTTGGATGGTTCAAGTATAGGCTTTGTGGAGACTCTTGAGAATGACCTTGCAAAATTACGTGAGAAAGGTGTTGATGCCCAGATTGCATCTGGTGGAGGCCGCATGTATGTCACAATGGACCGTTATGAGGTGAGAAATTATTGTCAGAAGTCCCAAAAGCATGTAGACTAGTTAAGGTGATTATATTATTTTGCATGAACAATTTGCAGTGGTTCTGTTTTTTTCAAAGATCTGAAAGATAGAAGAATTCTGATTATTGTTTAAGTCACTCTTCTTTTTCCCTTTGTTATGCTTTATCTTCCTCTGCTTTTTTTTTTTTGGGGGGGGGGGGTAGATTTTCTTCTTCTTTTTTGGTATTTATTTTATGTAGAAGTAAGCATTTCTACCATTGAAGGATTCCTATAATAGTTGTGATAAGGCAGGCATCTTGTGACTGATTTTGGCAAAAAAGCATCCTGGTTTGCTGATTCTTTTGGCCCCCAGGCTTGAGACATAGTTCAACCACTTACCCATGTGCGTTACTTTTCAGACGAGGCACAGAAATACCTGATGAATCACTCTAAGGAAGAGATTCTATCTTGTCCAAACAGTTGGATCAAGAATAACATGTTGTCTTTATTTGAATGGATCAAGAAGCTAATTTATGTGAGTGGATCTTTTGCAGAATGACTGGGACGTTGTGAAACGAGGATGGGATGCTCAAGTTCTTGGTGAAGCCCCACACAAGTTTACAAATGCCGTTGAAGCTGTAAAGAAATTGAGGGAAAATGCCAATGACCAGTACATACCTCCCTTTGTCATTGTTGATGAGAACAAGAAGGCTGTAGGTCCAATAGTAGATGGTGATGCTGTTGTTACTATTAACTTCCGAGCAGATCGAATGGTTATGCCTGCTAAGGCACTTGAATATCAGGATTTTGACAAATTTGATCGTGTACGAGTCCCTAAAATTCGTTATGCTGGAATGCTTCAGTATGATGGTGAGTTGAAGCTTCCAAGCCGCTACCTTGTAGAACCACCTGAGATTGACAGAACATCTGGCGAATATTTGGTTCATAATGGTGTCCGTACTTTTGCCTGCAGGTGTGTTTAGCACAAGTCATTATATGGACCTCTAATGTTCCTTGATTTTACAGAACAAAGTGTTCAACGAAATTGATTTTTTATCTTTGACTGATCGGGCAAGGACTATAGTTTGAACCTGTGGCCATTAGCCCTACACATTCTCTATTGCTTGTTATCAAGCTTCTTTCAAGTTACATCTTACCTTTGTTTTTACTTTTTAGTTTGAAAGTCCAAGTCTATATGCTTGCCTCTCAATGTTAAAGTTAATCCAGGGCTCTAGCTGTGATCACTAGGAGAAAGGAAGGTTCATGATACTTGTCTCCCACCATATTCATCTACTATCATGGGAAAAGAGTTATATGCCCATTTTTATCTTGGAATCATCCTTTTAGTGAAATGCGGATTTTAAATTGTTATGCCTGATTATTTACTTGCTTTGCTGTATGTTAATTTTCCCATTCCTGTATCAACAGTGAGACTGTCAAATTTGGTCATGTCACTTTCTTCTGGAATGGAAATCGCTCTGGCTGTTTCAACCCTGAAATGGAAGAATATGTGGAAATTCCAAGTGATGTTGGCATTACATTCAATGTTCAACCTAAGATGAAGGCATTGGAGATTGGTGAAAAGGCTAGGGATGCAATTCTGAGCGGCAAATTTGACCAGGTGATCATTAATGGACTAAATACTAAATAGGCATTCAAATTGATGAAAGATGCTGAATAACTCTTTTATTAATGGTTTAGGTACGTGTGAACATACCAAATGGTGACATGGTGGGTCATACTGGAGATATTAAGGCTACAGTTGTGGCATGCAAGGCTGCTGATGAATCTGTCAAGGTATGATGGCTCTAGTTCATTCTTTAATTTTTACTCGAATGTTGGAACTTTCTAATGATTTTACATAATTTTAATAAATCATAATCAGTTGTGGTTTGACTAGTTATAAAATGTATAAATATAAAGATGAAATTAGAATGCAGATTTTAGGGGAAAACGATGTTAAATGGGCTATCTATGTTGGGCTCCTCTCAAGTTCACTAGTTTGACCGGAAATCTTCAATCTCCTGTCCACCTAAGGCACTTGAGAGGGGCCAAACTCAACCTTCATAGGATGCTGATGAGAAACTTATCATTGGAAATCAATATTGCTTTTTCTATTTATCTCTCCTGAAGTATCCCACACAGGACACGTGTCATTGGCTGTATCACCCGTTTCTGAGATTCACGCCCAAGTCTTTTTATTGTTAAGTTGTATTTCTATATCCAATTTTATTCTGAAGCATAGGAACATTGTCTTGTATAAGAGCTTTTCTTACTTGTTCATATTGTTGGGCTGCAGATGATCCTTGATGCCATAGAGCAAGTTGGTGGAATATATGTTGTGACTGCAGACCATGGCAATGCCGAGGACATGGTGAAGAGGAATAAGTCTGGGCAACCTGCTTATGACAAAAATGGCAATCTCCAAATACTCACCTCCCACACTTGTCTACCTGTAAGTTTCCAAAATCTTTCTTGGAAAGAAAAAAAAGATACTAGGTGTGAGGCTTGTTTTATTTAGTATATGTTGGGGTGGTGGCTTGACGTGAATTTGCATAGTACGTTTTATCATATCTGTTAAGTAGTGTTATCTCACATTTATTAAGTCGGTTGCTATGATTTTATATTCAAGTTGGGTCCTTTCACATATTACTAATTGGTTTTAGGTTAGAGCTTTAATATGGTATCAAAGCTCAAGTGTGTTTTGTTCTTCTTCCCTAATCCCATGTGAGGTTGTCTACGTGTAGGCCTTGCACGTGAAGGAGAGTGTTAAATAGTGTTATCTTACATCTATTAAGTTTTTAGTTTCCTGTCGTCTTATATTCAAGTTGGGTCCATTCACACATTGTCAATTGGTTTTAGGTTGGATGCTTAATAGCTATGTTGCTCTGACTCTTCATTTTTCTTGAAGTACCCGTGTCCGACACATATTCGGACATGGGTATAGGGATATGACCTTCCAAAGACCCTTCAAATACATGGAAAAACTTAGAAAAACTTAAACATACCCGTGCTGGACACATACCCGTATCCGACACTCACACCCGAGTCCGAGTAACATAGCTTACCAGTATCCTTTTTGGCACTGAAGAAAGAGGAAGGATCACATTATCAAAATTCTTATTTCTTCATTTAGGATCATTTTTTTTTTTTTTTTTCATTTCTCTTGTTGAGTGGGTGGAAAGTTTACTTCTCAATATCTGATACATATTTTGGATTTTCCAATTAGGTGCCTATTGCAATTGGAGGTCCAGGATTGGCACCTGGTGCTAGATTCCGCAAAGATGTTCCTAATGGAGGACTTGCCAATGTGGCTGCAACCGTCATGAATCTCCATGGTTATGTAGCTCCAAATGACTATGAGCCGACTCTCATTGAAGTAGTCAACAACTAGGCTGGCATGAGAAAATGGCCTAGATTATATATTTTGCACTATTTTCACAAGGCTGAATGCCGAAACAACAATTTAGAATAAGGATTATTTATTTGGTTCCAAAATTGTTGTATTTTGGTAGACATTTGTGGTTGAGTATTTTTTCCTACGGAAAATTTTGGGCTTTCATTGCCTCGAAATTTTACCTATTTTAAAGCTTAATGCCCAAAACTTGGCTTAGTTTCACATCAATGTTTTTATCTCTCTTTTTGCCCCCAACTTCTTCTTTGTTTCCTTTTTGCATTCTAGAAAAATCTACTCAATTTTTTGTTTTGTTTTGTTTATATATTTTCAAAATTTCCTTTCTCAATCACATTTTATTTTTTACATTTCCATATTAGAAATGATCTTCTCAATGTTTATTTGTTATAGTCTCTGCTCATTTTTTCACAATCTAAAAGACTTTTTCATAGATTTGGGAATTCGTGTGTATATATATATATGTTTCGTGTTTGTTTTTAATGTTAATTATGTAAATATAAATAGAACATAAATTATTAAATATATTAAAATTTTAAATATAAATACAATATTTTTATTAAACATGTTGTGTCATGTTTATTTATTATTTTTTGTATTGTGTTTAAAATTATCAGATTTATTTTTTTTTAATTATTCTTTTCATATATTAATTAACAACCCATTTAAAATAAAATGAAGTCAATAAAACTGAAACAATATTTATGACACAAAAGGAGTACTTAGCTACAAAGTTTTGGATAACTTTAATAAAGAATGGCATTATTAGTTTATTACTAGAATTAAGCTCCTGTCTCGCAGGGTTTTTTTTTAAATTTTAATTGATTAATAATAATAATTTAAATTAAATTTATTAAATAATAATAATTTATTTTTATTTTAATAATATTAATATAATTATATTTTATTAATTATGAACAATAAATTTATGATAATTGTTTATTTATACATTACGTAATATAAATGCATTTTCAAATGTTATTTATATGCATTTTTAAAAAATATTTACATCTTATTCTACAATGTATAATGTATATTTTTATTTAAAAGAGGTGAAAAAATAATAAATAATAAATAATAAAATAACAAAATAAAATTATAGTTTATATATTATTTTCTCATTGGATCGGTTTTCTGACATAAGTTAGCAACATTTTTTTTTGTTAAATTAATGAACTATTAACTTATTTCTATATTTTATTTTACCTAGTTAATTATTAATAAATAAAATAACTAAAATAAAATTATGGTTTATATTTAATTATCTCGTTAGATCGGCTTTCTCACACTGGTTAGCAGCAAGTTCGTTTTTTTTTAACTTTTTTTTTTCTAAACGGGTCGAGCACGAATCCCAAATCGATTCATGAGTCAACGTATGGACTAGCCCCTTTAAATACATCATTTAAAAAAAATTAATATAAACTAAAAAAAAGTTATAACTATACAAAATTAAAACTTTAAAAAAACTCGTCAATGTCGAGCAAAAGAGCTCAACACGTGTCGAGCATTTACCTATTAGGGGATTTTTTTTTTCCATGTAGTTAGTATAGATATAGATATATAGATTGTTTTGAAGAAAGAAAGAAAAAAAAAAAAAGAGAAAAATAATAAATTAGAGCAATCCCCTCAATTTATTATTTTTATTTCGACTCCACTTTTGTTATTTTTGCTTTTTCTTTTTTTTTTTTCTTTCTAAATTTCTCTTTTAATTTCTTTATATATTTTTGTATAGTTTTTGTTTTTATAATTATGTCTTTGATTTGTTGTTTGTTATTTTTTACTGATTTAATATTTTATTTGTATTATTTGTTTTCTTTTTTATTTTAAGTCTTTTATTTTTTTTCTTCCTTTCTTTCCTAATTTTCTTTTTTTTTTTATCAAAGAATTGAATTTTTTTTATTAAAAAACTGATTTTTTTTATTTATAGATTTAATAATGTTTTTAGTAAGTTTTCTAGAAAATTGGTCCGATAAACTCAATGAAAAAGTACAAAGTTTGCATGAAACATCCAACAAAGCTTCGAACATTTTACAAACTGCTTTGTTGTTTCATGATTCGATATATACATTATGCTCTCATTGGTTCCAACTAAACTTGGAGTGCAAGTCTCCACCTCTTTCTTCGACTCTCCGTCTGTTATTCTTGTTTTTTCTAAATCTTTTTTTCATTTTTTTAATTTTTTTTTTACAGTTCTTGTTCTTATAGTTATCTTTTTAATTTGTAATTTGTTATTTCTTACTATTTTAGTATTTTATTTGTACTATTTGTTTTCTTTTTTATTTTAAGTTTTTTTTTTAATTTTCTTTTTTTCTTTCCTAATTTTCAATTTTTTATTAAAGAATTAAAATTCTTTTTTTTATTAAAGAAATGATATATATATATATTATAAATTTAAGAATGCCTTCCCTAAATTTCTAGAAAATTGGTACGATAAACTCAATCAAAAAAATACAAAGTTTGCATGAAACAGCCAACAAATCTTTGAGCATTTTATAAATTGGTTTGCTGTTATATATATATATATATATTATGCTTTTACTTGTGTCAAATTTTTTTTATTGTGTTGAAAAAAAAAGGAAAAGAAAGAAAAGAGAGGAAATGAAATGAAATGAAAGAAAAAAAAAAAAGGAAAGAGAGAAAAATTCATGTATTTGTGTCGTATTCGTATTATTTTTTAATGTTATAATCGTATTCAATATATTATATATTTATATAAATTTTGACATATTAATAATTCGTTTTATATAAGCTTTAACACGTTCGTGTGTTAGCATTATGGTTTAGTTATTTGTCTCGTGTTGTGTTTCTGTCGTATAATCATGTCGTGTTCGAAATTGGCAAGTCTAATTGACACTATTCAAATAACTCTAAATTTTGTGTCCTGTATCCTATAATGATTAATATATATATTTTTTTTTGAAAAATAAGATTATATTAAATTTTTGGTTTTTATATTATTGAATTGAAAAATGACTATATTGATAAATGATCGATAAAAATTAAAATATTAAATAATAATTTAATATGGATTGATGTAAGTGAATTTTAAAATTAAAATATTGAATAATAATTTAAGATTGGTTAATGTAAGTGATTTTTTTTTAAAACTTTAAGTATTGAATCAAAAGAAAAATATTATGATGATTAAATGGTAAAAAATATGTTAAATAATGTTTTAAGTTACAAGTTATTATATAATAGTTGTTTGGTTTATATTTTACTATTTTACTATTTTCTTATAACTCTAAATATGAATATGAATAATGGATATCAACATAATCTAAAAGAATTAAATTTTGATATCATCTTAATTTTTTTTTACATATAAGGTACATATTTTTTGTACATATTAAAAAATTAAATGCATTTAAATTTTAATTATTGATAATAATTATATACATTTAATTTGCAATAAAATTTTTATAATCTCTATATTTTTACAGAAAAACATAAAAATAAAAACAAAAGAAATATAAAAAAGAATATTTTGACAACACTTTTGTGAAATACACCAAATATGTCAGTTCTACAAATAATGTTTGATTTTTATTATAAATGCTTTTGTCTTTTCGAATAATCTACTTTTGTATTAAAATATAATATAATCTCCTTTTTAGTTCAGTTTCAACAATGTAAAACAACTATATTTAAATATGTATATATATATATATATATGCATTATCTTACCAAATTGCTTACATTGTTTGATTTCAGCATTCAAAAATAAAACAACAATAGCGCGTAGAACTCACCCTAGTGTTTTAATTATGATTAACATACAATACAATTTAGTTTGATGTGCAAATTGCTTAAGGGTGTATTTGGTAAATAAACTCTTCTAATTCTGTTAATTAATTAATCATTAAAAAAAAGTATATTTATTAAAACATAAATTTATGATAAAACCTTTCCATTTCAGGTAAGGGTGCACAATTTACTAGCAACTATGTTATTCGAAGTTTTTATTTTATATGACACATATTCAGATATGAATATAAGATACGATTTTTTAAATATACGAAAAAACTTAAAAAAAAAATTAAATATATTCATATTGAACACATATAATTAACCATAGTCTAAAATTAAATCAGACCAAATATTGGATTAGGATGCTGTTTTTGTCAAGATAACTGATGCTTTTTTTTTTGGGGTGCTTGTTCTGTAATTTACCCCTTCATAGGAAAATTCTCCAAATCATGACTTGATAATTACCAGTATTTAAATGGTTTTATAATACTTAATTATATGGCTAGTAAATTATATATGGCTTTATAGTTAATTATCTAAATGACCAAATCTGCTTGGGAACAATGAAATGATTGATTATATAATTAACCAATATTTCTCAAACTAAACAAAGGTAAGCAATAAGTCCAAACATAAGAATTCTCAAAGTATCAAGTCAGCTCAAATGTATACTTCCCCTGTTATATACCAAGAAAGGGTCCAGTTAACAAATGCTTACTTCTTTTGGCCAGTTGCATTATCATAACCCAAAGGGTGGGTTATACAGATCATGTGGAGCACTTAAGATTGCTTCCCTCACTATTTGAGAAGATTTATGTGAATCTAACCAGGATAATTTCTGGCTGCTCCTTAGTGTCCGACAAAAAAGAACCCAACATGCCGGGAAACAAGATGGCCGAAACCTATGTTGCTTTGACTCTTCATTTTTCTTGAAGTACCTGTGTCCAACACCCATGTCCGATGCATATTCGGACATGGGTATGGGGATATGATCCCCCAAAGACCCTCTAAATACATGGAAAAACTTTAGAATAAATTAAACATACCCTTGTCCGAAACTCACACCGAGTCCGAGTAACATAGGCCGAAACAACTACAGTCACAAAATTATAAGCATGTAACTAAACATAGTACTAAGAATGCAGAAAAGCTTTAAAAATGCTAATAAACCCACATACATAAAGCTTACCTTGTCTGCAATAGCCTGTTAACTTTAACCCACCTTAGTAGTGATAAGTGAGAACTTTCAAAGCATCCTAGATAATGCAAATAATATTCATTAACCATAAATAAAAGAGTAGGAAAGTAAAAGGGAGAACCTACTACGATTAGAATATCCGAACAATCTGAAAATTGCACTTACTTCCTTTAGGCATTTCCAACCTGTCTTGGCTAAAAGACAGCATCCGTGATCCCAGAATTCAGGCCCTGAAGGCTGTATTTGTGATTATATGCAGCAGTGAAAGCACAATATGGTTGGAACAACTGATAATCTGATACATGTATTAGTTCGAGGATATTGTGAACCATCCCCCCAAGCTATGTTACTCGGACTCGGATGTGAGTGTCGGATATGAGTATGTGTCCGAAACGGATATGTTCAGTTTTTCTAAGTTTTTCCATATATTGGAGAGTCCTTGGAGGGTCATATCCTACCCATGTCCAAATATATGTCGAACATGGGTACTTCAAGAAAAATGAAGAGTCGGAGTAACATAGCCCCCAAGTATAGGAAATCTTAGGCTACTGGCACACCAGCAACCTAGTATGTTAAAGAACACTGCTTCCAAGCAGAGTAAAGGCCCTTCAAAGTAACAATCAAGCTCTGACTTCCAAGAAGCCACCTCATAACTCAGCTTTCAGATGCATATCTGCTAAAGGAGTCCAGCATATAATAATCAGCACTGTGTGATGTTGAACAACTAGAATCAATTGCATACTCATCGTTAACATAAGTAACAGCTTAGTGAAATCTATTTAAGTATTTAACTGCACCTTACTATGACACAAAGATCTTGATATATGAGAACTCCAGAAAATCTAATTCTAATTGGAGGTCAAGAACTACTGTAAAAGCAAAAACCAACTATATGTCACATATGGATGGAATTCCCAACTGTTTCACTCCATGATTCATTCTTGCAACTGAAGCTCAGAAATGAACAAGCAATTAGCTCAGGATTGTCAACACCTGAGTTAAGTTCTTTGAAAAAGACTTTCTACAAAGTGCCCCAACAAAACTTGTCCAGTACTCTTATATTTGATAAGGCATTTTTTACAGCATGAATAAAAGCATTCTTATTGATCTATAAAGAGTCATTTATGTTCAAGAATACAGTTAAGAGGATTACCTGTTTATAAGCCCATGTTCTTCCACTAGCTAGCTAGACAATCAATCGTCGGGACAACACAGTTCTTCTAGTCATCTAACACGCAAAACCTATGTTGCTCCGACTCTTCATTTTTCTTTAAGTACCCATATCCGATGCATATCCAGACGCAAAACCTATGGGTATGGGAATATGACTCTCCAAATACATGGAAAAACTTAGAAAAAAAATTGAACATATCCATGTCGGACACATACCCGTATCCGACTCACACCCAGGTCCGAGTAACATGACAAAAAAATCAAGGTTTTCAGTTCATCAATTGATAGCTCATGGAGAGAAAAAATTCTACTACCAAAATAATGATTCTCACCAGTATAATTGCTCAGTAGCCTGATTGCAACGGCACACAGGCATGACTTGCATCAATGACAGAACTCGTTGTTTGTAAAATTAATTGGATAAATGAGCATTTCCAATTGTACAGAGTGAGAAATTAATTGTCAACCAATTAAGGGAAAAATATGCTAAAATGAGAAGGAATTTTGCACTTTGAGGGGGCAAAATTTAGGCTGAGGTTGAGACTTGAGACTAAATTCAGTGAAACAGTAAAGTGAGTAAACCCATTTACATTCAGTGGTTCATGTAATCACCTTAAGAGGTGACATCCATCAGACGAATTCCAACATCTATTGCCCTTCCCCAATCTCGAGACTATACCCTCCTTTGTACAAAAAAAAAAAAAAAAAAACTCGGATTTGTTGAAACATACAAGGTTTAGACCAAACAAAATTAATATGCACTACATAAATTTATTATCCAAACAAAGAAAATAACACTGATAACATCTCTACTTACAGAAAATTACAAATAAAATGTAAAAGTAGAGGGTAAAATGTGGAAAGAACAGCGAGAATAAGACTACAAAGTACAAAGCAAGCTTCAGCTAGACTAGATAAGTACATGCAAACTGCAAAGTATATAATCCAAATAAAGAAAAAAAATGAAAATATTAAAATTTTGTCTTATACTTGCAGTCTTGGTCCCCAACACTTGAATTAGATAAAAAGACAGTAAAATCACAGGAAGTGGACGAAACAACATGGATCTTAAACAGATTCAAGACATTAACCTTGCCTGAAATCTTAGCAAAAGTGTTGAGAGGCAATTCACGACCCAAAACATCAGACAAGAACTTTGAATCTGAGATCAATCGATCCGCCATGACAATCAGCGTCAAGTTCATGGGAACCGTTTGATCTGCAGAAATCTTACCAGCTGGAATTGGGACCTCGCCTACTTGCTGCCCCCTGTAGTTCAACTGGGCAACTGAGTTGGTGTATTTGAACCCGACTTTGTTTGGGTTCTTGATCGAAAGATCTACGTCGAGGCTAGCGTTCAGCAACACTTGGAGCCTGGCCAAATCGACGGAAAACTTCAGGTTGGCTAAGGAGACTGAGTCGATCGTCGTCACGGGGCGTTTGGCCTTGAAAACGGTGAAAGCTAAGATCACTATAAGGATTATGATGAATATCAAAACACCCATTACTCCAAAACAGATGTTTCTGAATTTACGCCTATTCCTGAGCCCTCTGGCGGTTGAACTGCCTGGCTCTGGCTGTTCCATTGATTTCCCATTCTTGCTTCTTAATGATTCCACCTCCATATTTGATAATTCTTTCTTCCAGGCCGAAAATTTTGCAGATTTACTCTCTGGGTTTGTTTTTAAATTCCCAAATAATTAAAAAAAAAAAAAAATAGTCAAAATGTAAACTGACAGCCCATGCTAGCAGCTACCTAACTAAGAGCAGGCTAATAAAAGCATGTAGCATAAATTTCTTGATTATTATTCCGTAAATAAGCTTAAGCTAAAGCTAAAGGAGGGAGAGGAGACATGAATGGATTTTTTATTTATTGCTCTCCAAATTCACGTGATAACGATTTGTTGAGAGAGTAAAAACTTGACTTGATTACAAGGATTTTCATTCAATTGAGAAACTTTACCTCAACAATGTCAACAGGTAATATCCAGAAGAAAATTCAAATAAAGCATTAATGGGCATTTACATAATGTTGGGCAGTTAGGCAGTCCCTGAGTTCATGGTTCATGCATTTTGTGACATATAATCAAAGTTAATTTCATTAGAATTTTGACTTTATCTTGCATTGAAGTATCCTTTACCTACTTTTCTTTTTTTTTTTTTTATAGTTTTTTTACGAGATGAGCTAGTTAATAATATGTTATTTATAGCAAGAGAGTGTATAGTAACATTGGTTAAAATGATATTTATAAAAAAAAATGTAATGAATGTATTATTTATTTATTTTTTAATTTAGTAAAAGTAATGTATTAAATGTAAAAAAAAAAAAATTCTTAAATGATAAATAAATAATTATTAATCAATGCTATAGGCACCTGTTAAACGAATCCTATAATAATAATATTATATTAAATGCAGTAGTTAAAAATTTTATATCATTTTCAATGCATTGGATGAAAATATTATTATATTTAATAATTTTACAGAATGACCTTAGAGCACTTGTTAGTAAAATCTTTTTTTACAAGATTTTGCTAACGAATGTTTTTTTTTTTACAAAAGAGATTGTAGTTTGAAGACAGAGGAAGAAATTGCAGATGCTGGGATTCAAATCTCAGATCTGCTAAATGTCACATTTTAAAAATGATTAACTAGACTAAATTCGAAATTCCTAACGAGTGCCTTTGAATACAGTTTAAATTAATATATTAGTGAATTATAATTTTCAATACATCAAAAATTATTAAATTAATTATTAATTATTGTATTTAATATATAAATTTTATTATAAATAATAATTTAATTAATCTTAATAAATAATTTTAAGACACTCGTTAATAGTATTTTTTTTTTTATAAAATATTCTTTGCTTAATTAGCTAAAAAGGTTGGAGTATCTTTTTTCTAATTTTTTGGGTTTCTAAGTTAGTAGTACTAAGATATTTTGCCTACTTAGTTCCAAAGAAATGGAGAATAAGATATTCGTTGTTAATGTATACTTAGAAAATCAATGTTTTAATAATCAAATCAAATATTGAATAAGTGGAAGGTCGGTTTTCAGTTCAATCCGTGAATTTCACTATTAAATATACTAATTTTTCAAAATTTTTGAAAATAAACAATGAATTTTTGGGTTTTAAATTTTGGATCAATAGATATGTTTATGAATCAAATTTGATTTGCATTGAATTTTTGATAAAAAATTTTAAATTCCTATCTGATTAAATCTTGAACATTATTTAACTAATACAAGATATTTTTATTTAATTTTAAATATATATTTTTAACATTTTATTAAAAAAATATCAAATTTAAATGGACGAATTGAGCTCGAAACTTGCATTTAGAAGTACCATCAAGTTTGATTAGATTTATGAATATTTTTAGATCTCAATTTTACAATTTTTCAAATTTCCGTCGATCCTGAATCTTATCTAATATCATATCTATCTATGTCCAATGAGGGCTAGCTATCACTTCTCCATTCAACTGATTGAACAAATTGAGCCTAAATTGATCCAATTTTTAGAAACTATTGAAGATAAGTTATTGTCAATTCATTTTGCGTAAAGAAGTAGCAAAGGTGGATTAGGTACTATAATATGAACGATATGGAGTTTAACAATATTATTATTTTATTTCATTATAATTTTATTTAACAGAGATTACGATTAATGACAATAAATAGTATGAATTCAGATATTTATAATTATCCGATCAGTTTTTTGCGAATTCGAATAAAATTTAGATTCTGATATTATAATTACTATCCACAGCGGATTTGAAGCGGATGCGAATATAAAATATCAAATATTCATTATTCGAATTCGCACTACTTATACGGATAACGAATTCGGATATCCGAATCTATTATCCGTTTTATTTGAATTTAAAATTATTTTTTATTTAATTTTTTTTTTTAATTACTAAATTCGAATATTTAGCAGATTCAAATATTCAACGAATAATGTTATTTGAATTTAGATTCAGATAATAATATTTGAATTTAATGTGAATAATTAAACTATTCGAATTTTAAAATAATTTTATAAATTCGAATTTAAATATTATAAAAAAATAAATATTCGATCTACTATGCAAATGTGAGATTGTCCTTTAAATATATATGTCCTTCAAAAATCTCATACTTGTAAAGACAGCTGGAGAATTAAAATATCTAGTGCTTCTAGAAAGTAGAAACTAGAGGTAGAGAGACATTCATAATGTTTTCCAGGTCAAATGCTGGTAACAAGGTGCTTAACTGTTTGTGCTTAACAATTGTTTTGGTTAGAACCGTCGATTTTGAATGCACGATTACATAATTTAAATTTATATAAAAAATAATTTAAAAAATATAAAATAATATAAATACGATATAAATATATCAAAATTTATATAATATAAATTATTAACATATAAAAATTTATATAAATATATAATATTTTAAGAATTATTATCTTGTATATTGACAGTGAATTTTTTTAATTTTACAAGAGAGATTAAAAAATTATCACATGTTCTTTTTTCTTTTTTTTAAGTATAGTCTAAGAACATGTGATAATTTTTAATCTCGCTTGTGAAATTAAAAAAATTTCACTACCAATATACAAAATAATAATTTATATTTTAAATACGATTATAACATATAAAATTAATAAAAATATGACATAAATACACAATTCAAAATCTAGTTTTGACGTTTGGTGTGGGTTTGGACGGTGGAGTCGTGCGAGATCTTCCAATTCCGAGGAAAATGATAGGTTACTATGTTCAAACTTGGATTCACATTCACACTAAAAACTCCACATTAAAGTATTGTAATGGAAAAAAAAAAAATCTTTGGAAATTTCTTTAAGATTATTATTCTGTACATTAATAATAAATTTTTTTAATTATATAAGTAAAATTAAAAAAATATATCATATGTTTCATTTTTTTTTATTTTTTTTAAATATAACCTAAAACTCCACATTAAAGTATTGTAATGGAAAAAAAAATCATTGAGAATTCTTTTAAGATTATTATCCGGTACACTGACAGTAAAATTTTTTAATTACATAAATATGGTTAAAAAAAATTACATGTCTCATTTATTTATTTTTTTAAATATAGTCTAAAGATATGTAATAATTTTTTAATTCTTGTAAAATTAAAAAAATTCACCGTTAATATAACAGTATACAAGATAATAATTCATTCTTTTAACTCAAACTTCATCTTAATTTCACATTATTGATTTTTAAGTCATGTCAAAATATTGCGGTTTAACCCACAAAGATTTTACTAATTGGTAAGGTGGTGCGATTTTTTTTTGTCAATCTGATCAATGTGAGAGTTATATAAAGTAAAATCAAAGGTTGTACGAAACGGTTATTCTATATTCGTATATATTATTTTCATTCAAATTACATAATGTAATAAAAATTTTAAAAAGTTAAGACTAAAATAATAAAAAAACCCTTGAACTTTATTATTTTATCTAGATACTTTTATTACATTTAATAAGCCCTTAAACTTTAATTTGCATCCAAATAAACCCTTAACCTTTAATTTATACCCAAATAAGATATTAACCTTTAATTTATACCTAAATAAATTCTTATCATAAATTAACATTTCATTTGAAATAATGGCTTATTTGAATATAAATCAAAGGATAAATGTTTATTTGAATACAATAAAAATATAAGAGCTTACTTAAGAAAAATAGAATAGTTTAGGGGCTCTTTTAATATTTTAGCCAAAAGTTAACTATTTATTATACATTACATGTAATATTTAATGATAAATATTTATTTCAACAATTTATAAATAATTTTTTTAATAAATAGTTATTTTGTTTTTCAAAAACTGATTACGTGAAATGATTTTAATAAAAAGAATATATACTGAGAAAAGTAATTATTTCATACCATCTTTTCTCAAAAAAAAAAGCAATAAATCAATATGAAAAGTTGAATTCTTAAACTAAAATCACTCGAGAGGAAAATTAGGTCGAGTAAAATTTAAAATACTCCTGTTGGTATTATAAAAAAAATATATTGCAGTTTCATTGGACAAGTTGATCAAGTTTAGGTAAAACTGCAATGATTTTGGAATCTAGGTTTTTTTAAGTAGATTGAATTGGAGTCATGTAATAAACTTTTGGATATATATATATATATATATATATGTGTGTGTGTTTAGACATTCTTATGAGAAGAATGAAGCAGCCAAGCAAAAGGTTAGGCAGTTGACAATGAATACTTTTAAAATCATATATATATATATATATATATAATGTTACAAGGTACATGTTTATATGATAAGTATTGCTTACATTGATGCTTATATGTATAACTTATTTTTATGACATAGGATAAAATGACACGTAAGAATTTTTTCAAATAATTGTATTCAATTTTCAAAATTTTTAAAATTCAAAAATTAAGTTTATCCAAATGTTTCAATATTTATATAAACTTTATCTTAATTTAAATAATAATAATAAAAAAAATCTTATCCTATTCTTATCAAATATATTAAATCCAAAATTCAATATTAACTTATCAATTTAAAAATTATATTTTCTTTTAATTAAAAGTTATCAACTTTATCGATTTAAAAGATGTAATAATGAGTAAAATGATTATACCAAAAAAATAACGAGTAAAATTATTTCAATTTATTTTATTTAAAAAATTATATTTCACAAGATAAAGTGTTGATTTTAATTTATTTTATTTAAAAAAATCATATTTCACAAGATAAAGTGTTGATTTTAATTTGGATTTACCTTTTTAAATTGTTGCGTGTTATTTATTATTAACTCACATATCAAACTTATTTATATATCATTAAACAACATTTAGGTTACTTCAATTTATATTTTAAATCATATATATGTATATAATTACAGGCTACATACTTACCCGATAAAGAGTACTTACATGAATATCTCCTCTTAATAATACATAAGACAAACAAAACAAAAAAAATTTAACATTATCAACTCTCTATTTTGGACTATATATTTTAGGTTTTTTTTAGAGTAAAACTAGATTTTTATATTTGTATGTGTTGGTTTTACATTATTTGTTTCAACAAATTTAGATTTAAAATAACAAATAGATAAGACTATCATTTAAAATCAAAATCAAATTTAAATTTATCTCTCTCCAAAACTCTCTTAAAATTCTCTATGTGCAATCTGAACACAGTGAAAACTGAAACTCATCCATGCTCTGAAGGGATCGAATTTGTTATTGACAAGGAAGTTACCATAGTTTTTCAAACCTTCCATAATATGCTCTTTATCTCTTTGATCTCTTCTTATTTGGTCCTTTAGGAAAATTGAGTTTTCTGGTTTATTTGTTGTTTTTTATTGGGAACATAAAAAAATAAATAAAAAAAATTGAGTGATGATGAAGGTGTTTTTGCATAGGCGTGACATGGGAAAATGACTTTTCTAAAGATAAGTGTTATGATTCTTGAGAAGATATGTCAATTTTTTTATTGGCCTCTATAATATTTCAGATTTGTATTTTTATGCTTAATTTTTTATCCAAAGTTGCTTCATTCTATCAATGTTTGTTTTATGTCATTTGGAAAGAATTTTACATATGGTGTGGATATATTAAGGTTATAACTTGAATTTGTAGATTTATGGAATGAATATGTTGATAAAGAGCATGTAAATGAAGCTCATTTTTATTGTTTTTCTCTAGGAGAGCTCTATCATGATTATGCTGGAGGTGAATTATCAAATTATGAGTTTGTGAAGATTTTTCGAAAAAGTAGAGGGTTTTTTTTTTTTATGTTTGGATGACTTACTGAAAAATATTTTCTGTTGTTTGGTTATTTTCTGAAAAATCTACTTTATTCAAATATCAATATTGACATAAATATTAAATATTAAAATTTATTTATTATTAGAATATTAATATTAATATTTAATACTAAAATATTATATTAATATTAAATACTTATATTATATTTAAATTATTTGTAATTATTATTAAAATATTAACATTAATTATATTAATATTTAAAATATTATAATTATTATTAAAATATTATTTCTATTAATATAATTATTGCTAAGATATTATTTCTATTAATATAGTTATTATTAAAATGTTATTTTGATTAATATAATTATTATTAAAATATTATTTCTATTAATATAATTATTATTGAAATATTATTTTGATTAATGTAATATTTATTAATTTTATTTATATTAATATAATTATTATAAAATATTATTTCTAGTTTTTTCAAATAGTAATATTGATATAAATATTAAAATATTATTCATATTAATATAATTATTATTAAAATATTACTTCTACTTTTTTCAAATAGTAATATGGCATAAATATTAAAATATTTATTATTAAAATATTAAAAAATAATAATATTATTTCTATTAATATTATTTATTATTGAAACATTAATTATATTAATATTTTAAAATATTTAAAGTGTTCTAATAATTATTAAAATATTATTTCTATTAATATTTATACTATTAAAATAATAATATTTTTATACTAAAAAAATTTATTATTAAATATTTATAATTTATATATATTTATTATTAAAATAATAATATAAAATATGTAAAATAAAATATTTAAAATTTAAAATATTTATAGTGTTACAATTTATTATTAAAATAATGATACTGCTATATGAAATAATATTTTTATTAAAATAATAAATGACATTATATTTATAATTTATTATTAAAATATAAATATAATATTATATAATTAAAATATAAATATAAATATGTAGGTTTAATAATATTTAAATAAATTGAAAATTACAATATTAGAATATGTTTATATTAATATTTTAATATATTTTTATAATTAAAAAATAAATATTTTTATTAATATAATAATATTTGGCTCGAGTCAAGTTAATTTTTGATCTAAAATATGATGTCTAAATTCTGATTCGAGTAGTCCTATTCATGGCAGTTATTTTTTGAAAATTATTTTTCGCTTTTCAAAACGATTGTAGGGTTAATTTTGAACACGTATGAAAACACGACAGATTTATACGACACATTTAAACACAATTAAAACGATTAATACGATAAATTTAAATATACACATATTTTATTCATGTTTAAGATTTTGACACATTTTAAAAAAAACCAAACTCGAACTCGGCCTGAACTAAAAAAGCATATTAAAATAATTACATTTTTCGTAAATCTAAAAAATGACTTAACTAGACTGAACCAAAACTCATCCAAACTTGAAAATACTCAAATATGGAATGTTTATCCGTAAAAATATGAACCTAAAAAGATTCGTACCTATAATAATTTAAATTCGAAATGATCTTAATTAAAAAAATGTCCAAACTCGAACTCGCATGAACTGACCGTTGCTACCACCACTAAGACTTAAAGCCCAACATTAAAGCCCAACATTTGGGCTTTAAGTCTTCTGCAAAAGCGAAATTGGACCTCATGTAACTGATGTAAGGATTACGGATATTAAAATGCCTAAAAGCTCATGTAATTATACGTCCAACAGAGGGGTCTTCTTGTAAAAGCACAAGAAGTTACCGTTGCAACTCTACTGTAGACGCTTCCTTAAAAACAGATATCGAACTCTTCCTTTTTTTTCAAAATACCCATAATCGAAATAGTTCAAAGAACAAAGCAAAGTGCAGAATCTGCAGATCAAAAAGCAAGAAAATTCTCAGATAACAAGCGAGCAAAAGATTGATTCATCAAAAACCCATTGTGAGTTTTGTCTCTTAAACCCCTTTTACAGTTTTTTTTTTGTTGTTTAATTTCTTGATGAAGTTAATTTTTTTTTTCAAGAGAAATATTCTGTATGATTTTAATGGTAGAAAGAGATAAGTGAGTTCTGTTTATTTAACTTTGTTAAAACATTTGAAGGGTTCTTTTTAATTCTCTTTTTAACTTAGGGTGGAAAATGAAAAGGGGAGGTGAATTATTTCTAAATGGAAAAAGCAAGAAAACAAGAATTTTGTTTGGTTGTTGAGAAATTATGGGAAATGAAAAGGAAATCAAGAATGACCCATAAGTTTTCTGTATCCTAGATTTCTTTTCTCCCTTTCTGGGTTTTCTTCTTCTTCTTTGGGGGTGATTTGATGGCCTAGGGTTTGCATAATTTTTTGAAGGAAAAGCACCAACAGGAAATAAAATTACTAAAAATTGATTTGAACTTGTTTGAGTTAGTTGTCCTTTGGGATTATCAAAGAAGTTAAATTTTGGGTTTTTCCTGTTTGCTACATGTTTCCTTATAAACTGACAGATTTTTGGGTTTTGCAAATCGAGGTTTTGTTGCTTACATGTTTCGTTTTGGACTAATTAGATAAGTAAGATACTTGGTGTGCTTCGGAGTTTGCTTTGGGGAAATTGTTCTATCAACTTATGATGCTTTAAGATGGAAATAGAATAAAACTAGAGCCTTGTGTTAGTATCGTATGATAAGACCGAAATATATTGGCAACTCAAATATTCAGCATTCTTTGCTTGAGATTTTTATCTGGTTGTTGCATTGTTCTTGTTTAGTTGTCCGATAGGATGAGTGCTGTAATCTGTTAGACTATTTTAGTCAACATCTATGTTACCCGAACTCGGGGGTGAGTGTCGGATATAGGTATGTGTCATCACAAGTGCCAGACATGGGTACTTTAGAGAAATTAAGAGTCCGGGGAACATAGCCAACACAGATGGCAAATGGTACTTGATTAGAGGTAAATATTTGAAGCTACATTTCGCACTGGACGGTCATCTCGTCTTTCAGTTGGTTGGCGAAGGTATTTACCATGTGGGACCTAACTACCTTAAACAGATTCATATCATGGGTGTCTTCTGATTGGAGAAGCTTTGACATTGACATGGCATCTTCTAATCCCCTTTGGAGATGCTATTAGACTATGTTACTCGGACTCGGGTGTGAGTATCTGATCGGGTATGTGTCCTACACGGGTATGTTCAATTTTTTCTAAGTTTTCCATGTATTTGGAGGTCCTTGGAGGGTCATATCCCCATACCCATGTCTGGATATGTGTCGGAAACGAGTACTTCAAGAAAAATGAAGAGTCGATGCAACATAGCTATTAGATTATGTTGCAGGATTTGGCAGGTTTTCTCCCCGTTACACGTTTGATTTTCCCCTATGTCTCTTCATACAGTATTTTGGTTGATCTTTTATGTGAACTGGATGTTGTTTGAGTTTCACACCTCTTACATACTTAGACTTGACTTTTCTTCCCCTGTCCGTGCATTGCACATCTCATAGGTATAACCTTTTATAGAAGTGGTTTTGTTTCTATCAGCAAATTGCTCAGATGGCATCACGTACTGTTGGTTTGATTCAAGATCAGAATTTAAACATTCACTTCAATGGTACTACTCCTAACACTTTCTGTTCTGCTTTTATGTTTTTTTTTTTTTTTTTTTTAAGTTGAATTTGATAATTGAAAGTGCCTTCTCCAGGTGCTTCTGTTGTGGGCAAGGCAAATATCTCTAACGCACCGAGGAAAGGTGGTATTGGTGGAAGGAAACCACTTGGTGATTTATCAAATTCAGTGAACCCGACCCCAAACCAGACATCAAAAAAGGAGAATTCTAAAAAAATTTCATTCACTGAGAAAGAGACTACTGGTGCCTCAAAACTCACACATGATTCAAGCAAGAAGAAGAGTGTTTCTAAGGCCTCAGAGAAGGTGCAAGCTGGTGGCAGGAAAGCTCTCTCTGACATTTCAAACTCGGGTAAGCCAAGCTTGAAGGAGACATCAAAGAAGAATCAAACTTCAAAGTTAACCATTTTGGCAGAGGATCCAAGTGAACCCAAAGATATTGCAAAGGAAGGATTTCTGCACAATCATGAAGAATGCATCAAAGCTCAGAAAAGAGCTATAAGCACGAATGAATTTTTGCGGATACTTGGATTAGAAGGTAAACAAAGTTGTTACGTTTTCAGATGTCTATTATGATTTAGTTTTTGGCTGGATACTTAAATTTTTATGAATGTTGTTGTTTAGATTTCTCCAAACAGTCTGCGTCTGCAAAGGAACCTCATATGTTGAACGAAATGATGGTCAGTTTTCATTTCATTTCTGTTGTCCAATTTAGTTATTGTATATAAGTGTATGGATTGTCTTAACAAATACTAGTTTACTTCTGTTTAGCATATTGATACTAGTTTTAGCCTATGTTGCTCTGACTCTTCATTTTTCTTGAAGCATCTGTGTCCGACACATATCCGGACATGGGTATGGGGGATATGACCCTCCAAGAAGTCTCAAAATACATGGAAAAACTTAAAAAAAAATTGAACATACCCGTAACCGACACACCCGAGTCCGAGTAACGTAGGTTTTAGCATATGGATTGTCTTAATGTATACTGGTTTACTTCTGTTACAGCCCATGAGTCCTTCAAGGTACTTTGAAGCTGGGGAGATGACTGAGCTGCTGATTGAAGATTGGTCTCCTCCAAAGCATAAGTTGTCAAGGAAACTTGACTCTGCCCCTGCTAGTCCAGAGCCACTGGATCATTATATGCGCTGGAATGATCCCAGTTTTGAGTTGATAGGATCACCATAATGGTGAAGGCATTGGTTTCCTATGCTTCTTTGTCAATTCTACCTGGTACCATATTAGCAGTAACTCATGTATTACAAATTCTTTTATTGTAGCTTGTACTGGACCGCAGTTATTTTGCTATTAAGTAAAGATGTGGCAACTTATGTTGCATTCAGGTTTCAGATGAAATGAAAACTTCACTTTTTCGGCTTCTTCGGCTGTTATTTCTGTAAAGCTGGCTGAATTGTGTGTTGTTATCTTTGCAGCATACATGTTTAACTGTGAAGTGAATTATTCATCTAGTTTGATGGCAAGAGTTGGAGAGGCAAAGGTTAAGTTTGATTGATCTAACCTTAAAAGGCATATCATAAATTTTCTCGAAGATAAAGGAAAGATTCTAACATGCAAAGCAATGCAAGTTCTAATGCTTACAGGTAGATCTGGCAATTCATGTATTGGTGTTGTATAATCGTGTCATGTCCAAAATTATCAAGTTTATGTACATGCGGTTTTACTCGGTTGACTCAAGGGAATGAATTTTACTTAAAACTTGGTATCTGAATATTTATGTAGAACTCAGTGAAGTAAAATTGTAATTCCTTTGCAGCATCAAGATAATTAATTACAAGGAGTTACTAGTTATATTGGCCTTTGGACTAGAAGTAAAAAAAAGGCAAACAGCTAGACTGTGAAGTAACATATAAAATCGAGGAGGGATCCACCTACATATATTTATTTCGTGCTCTATTCATGTAGATTACTCACATCAAATTTCGAATAAATTAAAAATATTTAATTATTTGTTTGATATAAAAAAAAACCATATAAAAAATACAGTATTCTCAACCGACATGATATATATATCGGATCAATTCGAAACGTAACGACGAGTGCGATTATATTGTTAAATCAAGTGAACAATTTATTAAAATATCAATCATATACGAAATTATAAAATATATTTTGAGATAAGCAACTATTTGTATTACACAAAAAACGCAGTTAAAACTGAATCTGCAACTTCTTTCTGAGCACCACAAGCTTGCAGCATTTGATTCCAAATATGCACTCACTTTGATAACTCCAGATTACTGCCCAATTTGTCATTCCTCAGCTCCAGCTTCCTTTGGCTTGTTGTCAGCTCCAGCTTTCTTAGCTCATTGTCAGCTCCCAGCACCAGTTTCCTTGGCTCTTTCTCATTCATCTTAAGCTCATTCAGCTCAGCTCTCATTCCTCTTATCATTTCCCGGCTTCTGCTTCTGTAACATCATCTCTGTTTCCTTCTGCTGGAACTTCCATTGAATTCATCCTTTTCCCTTCACTTTTAATTCTACAACTGTCAACTTCCATTGAATTCATCACAAAGTGATTTTGGAAATTGAGAACTCTATTGAGAATAAACACGACAAATCAAAAGGTAGATACATAATTAAAATAGAGCTGTTTATGAATCGAGTTAGCCAAGCTCGGATAAAAAATTTGCTTATTTAAGGCCCGATCCGACCTATCGGGCTCAAAAAACTTTTTTTTATTGTTTAAAATATATTAAAATATTAATATTTATATATTTTAATAATTAAATTTAGACTGAACTGAACAAATAACGTGATGTTTGGACAAATCTAATTAAAAATTATCACCCCCCAAATCTTCTTTTATCAAGAAACGAAAGAGAAGATAAAACAAATTAACAAATGATTTTTTTGTATGAATAATCAAATCATGCTGGAAAGAAATTTTCTAAAAAAAAAAAATATACTTGAAGAATATACATTCCTTCCTATTCTTTAATGAATGTTAAAAGTTGAATCTAGTAAACCAGAAAAAGAAATCAAAGTAAGTAACCCTAAGATTCTACACTTGAATAAGAAGAAGAAAGACTTGTAATTGCATGACCAGTACTCAAATGTTCATGTCTCAATCGACTCCATTTCTCGAACTTCTTCATAAAGATGAAGAAGTTTTCTTCTTCGAAATCCCATTTAAAGCTCCAAAGCTCCAAAAATAATTCGAAAATCTCCGGGGTGCAATCGACGATAATGGGTCTATCAATATTGGTTTCAAGATCAAGATCGTTTCCTTGTGATCGAATCATCATTTGCTGAAACCATGGAAGCGAAAGATACATGAGCGGAACATCGTAGCTCTTAGCCTCTTTGCCAACGTAGACTGACACGTAAATTCTTGGAGCTTTATCAATGGCTTTGGCGACGCCATGATCATCATCAGATTGATCATCCACAAGGCGATGGTAACGGGAGTAGTACTTAAGCTTGCTGCTGCTTCGACGTATTTTCTTGATGAACGAACGGATTTTCGATGCCAAATTCATGGCGGAATCATAAACCATAATATGTTTTTATGAATGATATGATATTTTCTTCTTCTTTTGCGAGGCAATTCAATGTTGAAAACTGAAAATGTTTCTTGAAAATAGTCTTGATTGATCTCAATAGTAAACAATCTTTTTTTTTTTTTTCAAGTTTTGTCAAACTTGAAAAACAAATACTTTAGAAAAAGAAAAAAAAATCAATGGAAGTTTATGGGGTTGGCAACAATTACTGCTTGAACTGAGGATCTATATAGTGACTCAAAAATATACCCAAAAACAAGAAATTAATAGTGACTCAAAAATATTATGAGAAATTATTTGATTTTTTTTTTTACTCCACAAGTTAATAAAATGACACATTTTTTTTATGATATATTAAAAAATTAATTTTAACAAATGAAACATATGACAAATTCTTAATCTCATTTATAAAATATATAAAAAAAATTATTGTTTATGTTTTGGGGTTTAGAGTCTGAGGTTTATGGTTTTGTGTTTTAGGGTTTAAGGATTTGAAGGTTTAGGTTTTATGATTTATGATTTGAGGTTTAGTGATTGTGATTCAGTGTAGCAAATACGAATATATATATATATATTCATATACATTCTAAATGTTTACATTACCTAAATATTAAAAGAAGTCTATGAAGCTAGCACAATACCTTTTTTTTTCACCCATTATTTTATAAAATTTCTAATACAGTATAGTGTAAGAGAGTAACTTGGAAGAATGAGGTAGAACATAGATGTAGGAAATATAAAAATGTGAATGAAATAGGCAAAGTAAAAGTCCTATTTATAGGTGTATAAAAAGGTAGATAAAGAGTCTAACAATTATGTAAACAAATCCATATAATGTATATATATAAAAAAGAAACATTAGTCTTATATATATATATATATATATATTTTAAATTACATATTAATTATTTCCATTTTCTATGAAGTCACATTTTTTCCCCGAAAAAGTTCAATAAAATTTACTCAATATCTAATTTTTAATGATATACCAAATGGTTATATATAGTGATTTAACACTTTAAAGTCGTATAACATAAATTTAGCACATAATATCCTCAATAGACCTGCTCATGGTCAAGCAGTCCGCTCGGCCTGGTAGACTTATTTTGTATTGGATTGGGCTTGAGTAGGTATTTTGGTGATCTGAGTCAGCCCGGCAAGCTCGATCCGTATTGGATCTGACCTGAACAGGTATTTTGGTGATCCGAGCCTATCCGGTTCGATTCAGATCACTGTTTAAATAATTAAAAAATATTTTTTTATTTAAATTTAATTATAAAAATATGTAAATATTAATATAATTAATAATTTTTATTTTATTTTTTAATAATATGTGAACAGTAAATATGGGCCGTCGGGTCGGGCCTAGACAAGGTAAAAAAAAATCGAGCCGCAGCCCAGCCTGATCGATGAACAAGTCTAATCCTCAAGAGATACTCCAATGATTAGAACTTAACACTTTCATCCGGAAAATTATGAATTTAAATCCTACATAAAATTGTTAAAGGATTGGGTTACCCATTCCATATGATAGATTTGATTCGAATTGAATCGAACATAAGATAGGATATTTTAAATCCAAGTTGGTCTAACTAGTTCAGATTAATTACTATTTAATTAATTTAATTATGAAAATATATAAATATTAATATAATTTTTTTTAAAAAAAATATTTTATATAGTAAAACGACGAGGTTTTTGAATCCGATGGATCTGGTTAGACTTTGAGCAAGCAAATTTTTTTGCTACTCAATTTAACCCGGTCTAGTTCGGTTCATGGATAACTCTAATCTTATGATTGACAGGTGAAATTTATGATAGATGATTTTTTCTTATTGTGGGTCCAATATCACATGCATCAAATAAATAAATAAATTTTGACACATAAGTTTTTTGGATCATTTCACCTGTAATTTTTTTATTACAATAATGCAATTATCCAAGCATAACACATAATTATGTAAAGGTTCACCACTTAAAAAACATGGGTTCCACATAATATTTTTGTGAGCCCTACCTAATTTAGGATTGTGATTAATAATTATAAGTGATATGTTCCTACTCTTTCAAGATTGATATTTTTTATGATGTATTAATTATAATATATTATCTTGAAAATTTAATGCAAGGATAAGTTGAAACTCCTTGAAGATTTAGCTCATCTTAATTCATGCATATATATATATAATTATAAGAAAATTAAACAAATCATTTTCAGCTGAATGTGACAAAAACATGATGGATATATCACCAAGGTCTAATTATACTAGCAAATAAATATCTTTTAATTTTCTCTCGTCAATTTTTTTTTTTTTTTTTTTTTTAGTTTTTCAAATTTTCAACTAATTTTTCTCTCTAATTGGATGGAGAAAAACTTCAAAATTGAAACCACTAGCTCAGTCTTAATTAGAAAGCTACAACACTTTATCACACTTTATTCTATTGATCATGTAATTAATTAAGAAGCAAAAAATTTACGTCTGAAATTCTTAAAGATTGCATTTGAAAACATGAATAAATTCATAAATTCAAAAGGTTGTGGATAAAAAATCAAGCATTTTTAGATCTTGATGAACAATTACATATTAATAACGAAATTTAAGCTACATATTAATAGCATTAGGACACTGCTCCGATGTGTGTTACGGGCTTATTTATTTAGATCTAAATTTATACAATATCGGTGAATTACATGATACCACTTATTATAAAACAGAAAACAATGCTTTTCTTTAGTTTAAAACACTAGAGCATCTAATTAACTGATTATTAATCATTCAATCTTTAGTAAACTCAATCTTGATGCCCCCAACCTTAACAATACCCTTTCCTTTTCTTGGCACCAAAGTCACCACAATACTGTCATTATCTTCAGCTCCCAAATCCTCCAACAAATCTGTAAGCCCTAATTTCAAGCATGTCTTCATCTTCTTCCCATGTTTCTGCCTATGAGGCACATTCACAAAGCTCCCTGCAAACTCTGTATTGTCTGGTCCAATTGTCAAATCATCCTCATCATTAACATATACATCAAATTTCACTGATGAATCTCTCTCTAACTCAATCTTTTCTATCACCAATATCTCTTCTTCCTCTTCTTTTTCCTTTTTACTCCTTGATTTCTTCGGCCTTGTGATGTTGAAACTCACTATTTTGTCTAAAACTATTGGGAATTCACCGCTGTTTATAACCCTTTTCTTTGTTTCTTCTGCTACTGCTAACCCTGGACCAACTGCTACCACTTTGTTGGGGAGTTTTCGAGGTGTTGGCTTAGTTTTCAGCCATGGAAGATCAGCATTTTGATAAACGTATCCCAAAGTTTTACTCTCAATGCAATCACGAACTTTTGCACGAACAAGATTTGCTTCCTCGTCGTAGAAAAGAAACGAAGAATCAAGCCAATCCGAGTCACTGAAATCTTTTCTTTTACCTCCTAAAGTCTTCCAAATGCTCCACATTCTATCGATATTCGAATGATGAGAATAGAAAATGGGGTCTCTTCCAGCTGAGTAGAAATTCCCCATGTCTTCGAGAAGTGGGCGAGTGTTATCGGCACACCAGTCGTGAACCGTCCCATGAGGGATGTTCTCGACCGAACCGATCCCTTGATCCGGTTCATCACCTGCACGTAGGGGTGTTCAAACGGTTAATTCGGTTATTAATTGAATTAACCGAATTTTTATTTTCTTTAACCGTTAATCAAACCGAATAGTATAAGAGGTGGATTAACTGAACCGAATTAATTTCGGTTAATTCGGTCGGTTTTCGATTAACCGAAATAAATACTCAATTTATTTTACTACCTATTTTTAATACATGATTTTATATCCAACCAAAATACCAAACAAGCTAATTGTATTCTATCCATAATAATATATCCAACCAACCAATCAAAACCCAAAAACAAAACATAATAAAACTATAATAAAATCCAAATATCAAACATATTAAAATAATTAAAAAAGTATAAAGTATTTCGGTTAATATGGTTAATTCAGTTAATTTCGCTTAACTGAATCGAATAACCGAAAATCAAAATTTATCAAAAACCTTAACCGATCATCGGACCGAATTTTTTTATTAACCGGACCGAATTACATTTCAATCGGTTAATTCAATTAAAATTAACACTCCTACCTGCACGATAAGGACTCCCTAGGAAAAGCTTACTGGTCTTGCCATTAGATATCATCTGCCTATACATAACTCTAAGATTCCTTCTGATTTGATCTTCCTTCGTAATAGTTTTATCACTTCCATTGTAATCCAAATCAACAACCGTTGGTGGGTAATGATTTTTATTGCGGAGCTGATCGTAGAGTGAAGATTTAGTGTCTGTAAACATGGCAGGCATTTGCATACCAGAAGGAGAATCCCAGTTCCAAAATGGTATAGCAAAAGTTGGGTCATCAATCAATTTACCCAAAATTTTCTCAAAAAAATAAAGATAATATCTATGGAATGGATAGAACAGCCATGAGTTATGGACTTGAAGCTCAAGATCAGGGAAACCCAGTTGCTGATAAGCCTTATCACAGTAAGCACAGTGAATATTTGCTTGTTGGATGAAACTTCGTGGATCGTTTGCAGGAAGAGCTTTCATAAGCTCCATGGCCATGGAATATTTAGCAATGTAAGAATCATCAACTAAATGTGCAGCAGGCCTAACACGTAAAAGCGAATTCGAATTCGAAGACGAAGACGAAGACGAAGGTGGCTTGAAATCGATTATCTTTGTCGACAATGGTGGACAACAGTTAATGTTTACGCCATCAGATATGCTTACTTTGCCACAATCGCCGACAGATATTGGAGCAGAGAGTGCAAACTGGTCATCTTCTCGGCTAAGGCTGCTGGTTGCACCATAAAGACCTGATCCAAGGCCAATGAGAACATCTCTTCTATCAAATTTGTTGGGACTAGGGTTTTGTTGATCACCATTTCTGGCTTTGGGTGGTTCTACTTTAGGGATGAACTTAGGGTTTTGGTTTCTAGATATGTAAAGTTGGGATGTTTTTGGAAGGAAAATGGAGGTAGGCATGGTGGTGCATGATGATGGAAAAAGAGAAGCCATAGTTTTTTGTTCTGTTTTGTTTAATTTGATTATGATGAATAGATTGGGAGACTTTGCATTGTATTTATAATGAATTTTGCATGGATTAAAAAATCGGACCGAATCTGTCGGTTGAACCAGTTGAATCGAAAATCGATAATTTGTCCGGTTCGATATAATATATAAAATCGGGTGATAATCGAACCGATAGAAAATAAGAAAAATCAGTAAAAACCAATTTGATATATATTTTTGAAAATTTTTATTTTATAATTGATGAGATTTGAACTTTTAACTTTTTAGTTATATATTAAAAATCATAATACCATTAAGTCAAATACATATTTTTATTAATTATTTACTATACTTAATTAATATTTTATTTAACATTAAAATCAATTTTTAAATATTTAAATCCTTGTTTAAGTGAATTGATCAGTTCAACTGGTTGAATTGAAAACCGAAAACCTAACCGTTTTGATCTCCGATCCGATTTTTTTAACCTTGAAATTTTACAAAAGAAAATTGTAATTAGCTGTTATGTTATTCGAATTTCATTTTTTAAAGTATCTGTATCCGACACTTCTGTTCGATATATATTCAAATAAAAGCATGTAATAAATTATCCTCCAAACATATAAAAAAATTATATATATCCATATTAAATATATATTCGTATTCGATATTCATCTGAATCCACGTAGTATAAATTAGGGCAAAGACTATAACTCTGGTTGTAAAACTTTGAATTTCTGGAATTGGAAATTCCCAATTTCACAAATGTTAATCATGTTTCATGGCTTTCATGAGTAGTATTTTCAGTATTAAAATCTATCATTGAAATATTCAACCATTCATTAATATTCATAAATAATTACGGGTAGAATGTAATTACGTGTCTGTATGGATGAACTCAAGCTCTTCATGCCAATACTAGTCCTGCTCATGGCCGGCAAGTCGGACCCTAATTCGGAATTTTTTTTTTCTTTACTCAAGTTCATTTTGAGTCAGGTTTAGATCGGTTTGAAAATTTTTTTATTATTCAAAAATATTAAAAAAAATTTATATTAATATTAATATATATATATATTATAATTAAATTTAAATAAAAATATATTTTTTATTTAATAAATAGAAATTCGGATCGGATCGATCCTTATTATCAAAATCCTTACCTTGACCCGACCCAATTCAGGTCGGGTGGGTTGCCTAACCCTTGAAGCAAGTCTAATACCAACATTAATATCTCAATAGAAAAAGCAACCCTTGCATTGCTGCGGGTATTCAATGTTAAACATATAATGACAACATCATTTGTTTATTATTTTTAATTAAATAACTTAGACCTGATAACTTTGAAACAATATAATTAAATGACACGAAAAAATAACTAAAATACGACATGAAACGAAAAAATAACACGAACACGATACGAATACACGAACATGTTAAAATCCATATAAAACGAATTATTAACGTATCAAAATTTATATAAATATATAATACCTTAAATACGATTATGACACATGAAAATACATGAACACGACATAAATACACGAATTATCAAATCTAAAATAACTTAAATTTTCTCACCAACTTCTTCATTTATAACTCCATCACTGGACACCTTTCCTAAGGCTCCAAAATGCCGAAAATTTATCTTATGAATTTTTTTTTTAATTTTTAATAAAATAATTAAAACTTAAATTTAAAATAATAAAAAAGGAACACGGAAAAATAACTAAAACACGACACGAAAAAATAACATGAACACGACATGAATACACGAATATATCAAAATCTATATAAAACGAATTATTAATGTATCAAAATTTATATAAATATATAATACTTTAAACACGATTATGACACATAAAAATATACGAACACGACATGAATACATAAATTATCAAGTCTATAACTTAAATTTTCTCCCCAACTCCTTTATTTATCTCTATCACTAGACACTTTCTTTGGGCTCCAAAATGTTCAAAATTTATCTTATGAATTTTTTTTAATTTTTAATAAAATAACTAAAATTTAAATTTTAAAAAAAAAACATGAAAAATAACTAAAATACGACAAGAAAGGGAAAAAAAACACGTACATGACACGAATACACACATGTCAAAATTTATATAAATATATAATATCTTAAACACGGTTATGAATACACGAACATGACATGAATACACGAATTATCAAGTCTAAAATAACTTAAAATTTTCACCAACTCTTTCCTTTATCTCCATCACATTTTTTATTTTTTTAATATTTAATAAAATAACTAAAAGTTAAATTTAAATGCTACATAAATGAGCTTATGACTTGATGGGTCAGGCTCAGATTGAGTTTAAGCAAGTAAATTTTTTTTGTTATTCGATCTTGGTTCGACTTGACCCGATTTACAAACACTCTAATGCTACATACACTTCTTAAAAACAAATAAGTTTTGTAATAACTTAACAAAGAACTCATTATATGATTATAAATTTCCAAAATACCCTTTAATCTTTATTGTGTGTTTTCAAAAAATAATTTTAAAAAAAAATAATTTTAAGTGATGTATAAATCATTTTTCATTTTGTTATTAAAAGAGTAAGTGTAAATAATTGTGACACAATTTAACTCAATACTTTTATATAGTAGTTAAAAAAATTACTAGAATGTATACTCTCTATGGAAGAAAAAAAGTTGTACTTATCAACAAAAAAAAAAATTGTATGAAAAAAATATTTTAAAAGAAAATAAAAAAATTATTTATGGTAGTTTTTACTTTTTAGAGTGAATAATTTTATGATAATTTTTAAAAGTAAAAAAATAAATTATTAATTTATTTTTAGAAATATTATATGTATATATATATTATATTACAATGTTATCAAAATTGTTAAATCTATCTTTGAGTTTGTTGTGACTTTTATATTCAACTTGAATCTCAATTTATTAACAATTAGTTTTTATAGGATAACTCTCCTAAAATTTAGTAAAACTTAATAATATATTATGATATTAAAGTAGACTTTGCTCCATTTGTTATATCCCTTTCATGGGATAAATTTGTTATATTTATATGACATTTTGGACACTTAATTGAGTTTAACTTAAATATTCATCATATATTTTTTGATTAAAATGCTCCTTCTCAAATTTAATAATATTATATGTCATGCTAAAATTACTTTTTCTCTCCATAAATAGTAAAGTTGTTAATTTTTACATTAAATTTATTTTTAATTTTTATTTACTCTTATTGGAGGAAAATATCTATAAATCATATATATTTTTAATGAAAAATTAAATAAAAAAGATCTACTTAATATATTTTAGCAATATATTTACCAATCATTTTTTTTTAATACTAATTAATAAGCACTTAAAAATGTGCATACTTTTAATTTATCATACAACACCTTATTTAAAAAAAAAAATTATCTTAATTTATGAAATTACTATTAAATATCAATGTTATATTGCAAAATATAATTTTATTGATTTTTTTAAACATGAAATCAAACCGTCAAAACTGAACCGGTTGAACCGTCTTATCCATTCCGGTTTAACTTTTCCGGCAGCATCGGACAGAAATAAAAAAATTAATCAGAAAAAAAAAATCTAAAAACGCCTATTCGCGAGGAGACTGATATCATCATCTCCTTCCTCACAAGTCACAACCTTTCAATTTTCTTCCCATTAATCCTAAAATGGCCTTCAAATCTCACATAATTACAGGATTGACCCTCTCTTTGAAACCCACTGCTTCTTCTTCTTCCTCTTCAAGCTCCAGTAGTAGTAGCAATCTCTGTTTAGTTAAGAAACCACTCACCTCTTCCTTCTTCAATGGCGGAGGTACCCTTTCTTTGGCTTTTTCTTACTTCCAAATTTAATGGGTATTTTTTTTCTTATTAAGACAGTTAATGAAGATTTTCTTTTTCTTTTTTCTCTTGCTTTTGAGTTGGTTGTGTTTGTTATTTTGTATGTTACAATTAGTAGACCAATGTTGGAAATTTGGAACTAAATTTTATTTAATGTTATGGGATATATCAAATTTGTGATTTTTTTCATTAAAAAACTCTGCTTTTCATTGTAAATATAGCCATAGTGTCTTTGATAGCTTGAGTAGTGAGAAAGAGGGTTGTCAGGGAATGTTATTTCAGAAGTAGATTGACTAGGCTGCTAACTTAACTCAAATGAAACGCATATAATTTTCTTCAAGCTTTGCTGGTTGAATGGATGATGACAATTCTTTGTCCAATAAGCTTCTGGTTTATTTGGGTCATTTGTTAATGGTTTTGTTAAAGCTCTAAAGCTGAGTTAAGTGGTGAATCAAATGGGTTCTTAAAGACATTTAATTATTAAAGCATAAATGGTTTTTTCATTTGTGGATAACAGCATTTATATGATTTAAATGTCAAAAAAGTTAAACCAATTCAATTATATATAAAAGCTTGATGGTGAATTGGTTCAATTCTCCTGCAATTATGTAAGCTTTTGAATAAGGTTTTTTTTTTTTTTTGGGTAATGAAATTTTGAATTGCTTGTCATGTGAGCCACCATCTTTTCAACCCATTTGCTTCGATTTCAATTTTCTCTAGTTTAACTTTCATCCCATTTTTATATTGTTTGACTATATTGTTTGCATTCTATTTGATGATTAGGGAGTAATATGAACGATTTAAACTCCCATGAAAGAGGACATTTTCTCATTCTTATACATGACAATTCCAAATTCGAAGGACCGTCTAACATTATCTAAAAGAGCTAAACACCATCATCTAAAGTAGGTTCAACTTATCCTTTTAACAAGTTTTGCTTTTTTTTTCTTTTCTTTTCTTAAACAGTGGCTGCCCTAAAAATTACAAGCATAAGGACCCTTCCAGGAAGGTCTCATTGTCATAGACAAGGTGGAGGTGCCCTTGGTACGCGCATGAACCTTTTTGACCGGTTTGCTAGAGTTGTTAAGGTCAGATTTCAGGAATTGTTTATATACATTACATTCATGTAATGATACTATGGCTTTTGTTTCCAAATTTTGATGTGCTATCTCAATAACTTGACTCATTTCACTGATAATGGCAGTCATATGCAAATGTACTAAGGGTCCAATCGAGCTGAGCTGAGTTCAAGCAATATGAAGCTTGAGCTCGACTCGAAACTCGCATTTTGAAACTCGTTTTAAGCTCAATCAAGTTTTATTTTTAAACCTCGAATTTGATTCGATATAAAAATCGAATTACTTGAGCTTATTCAATTAGGCTCGTTTATCTAGTAAATAATGAGTTCGATTTTTATGCTCGATTTCAAATTCGATTATTTGTGTTTGAGTTCAAATTGAGATTTCTTTCAATACTAATTAAATATAAAAAAATATATATTAAAATAAAAAAGTTCGATTAGGCCTATTCGAGTCGGGCATTAAGATACTTGAATTCGACTCGTTCGATAACTCGAGCTTGAGCTTGGTTCGATAATGATCGAGTTGAATTTGAATTTTTTTTAGTTAAACTCGGGTAGTTTACGAATACAGATGTCTCGTTTACATTTTACGGAGTACTGACTCCTAAATAGCTAAATTGGAGAATGAAGTGAGTGTCGACATAATGACTCCTAAATAGCTAAATTGGAGAATGAAGTGAGTGTCGACATAAAGGCCGAGAGTGGGGGATGAAGGGAGAAGGCCATTAAGATCTAGATTGATTCAGAATATAAAAATAGTGAATAAACTAAGTAACAAGAATAAGGCCATAACTAAACCAAAGACCAAAAACACAAGATTATTATTTTTTTTTCAAGGCAGTTTCTGGTTTTAAACTTGTAATCAGATCAGCAGTGAAACAATCAGTCTTCATTGAACCTGTTTCTTCTCAGATTAGCAGGATACAGTCCGTACGAAATGAAGCTGTTTAGGTTAATTCTTGGGGGCTGAAAAAGTTAGTATTTGCTGAAGCGGGTTTTAATTGCCACTTGGAGAAGGTTGCGTTGAGGCTTTATTTCTTCTCAGTGGCGATAGACAAATTAGCTATTTCATAACATTTGGTTGATTTGAGTGGTTAGTGGCTCTAACCCCCTAGATGAGAACCAAAATTCGAATCTTGTGAGTCTCCAATGTTGAGAGGACTTTACCATTACACTCCTGGCCCGACAGGGATTAGGCTTCCATCAACCATAAAATAAGAATGGGAAACAACCTGGGTTTACACAAAAAAAAAAAAAAAATTAGCTATTTCACATGGTATAGAAGCATACCCTGGATGACTACTACTTAATGTGATGCTGCTGAACTATTTCAAGTAGACAAGTTCTTCATGATAAAGCTGACCACTATTGCTTGTTGGGGTTAGATTAAATAAATCCTTTTTCACGTTCAATACAAAATCTTATAATATTATTTTATAATTGGAAAGCAAAAGCAGACATCATAAGCTATAAGAAACGCATGCAAATACAGGGATTATAAATCTATTCAAAGTTAACAAACTTAAGCCTACCAAAGTGGCTAAGAAAAAATAGAAAGCAACAAAGGTACCAATGACCAATGTGCTATTTAAAAGCACTGAATTTTTTATTTTTTAATTTTTTTTTTTGCTTTTCAGAAGTAAAATTAATGCAATTTTAGCTTTAGGAAGGTACTAATAAAACACATTTCTGAAATGCTAACCAAATTTCCATGATTGCTCATCATTTGCAACCCAAAAGGCATTAACTATCAGGTCTCATTAGATAACAGAATATAACAGAAATAAGTTTTTCCCAATAGGCTTAAAACCTCTTGTGCCATCATCCTTCTAAGCTAAATCAACAGCCAAAAAGAAAGTTAATATGAACCAGTACCGCAAAATGAGGCAAATTAACTTACTTATGAACTGTTTCCTTGAACTTTTCCTCATCCAGGAACTGTAAGAACAAAAACACCAACTCCCTACTTAAAGAAGACATCATCCTGGGTACTCCTAGTCACTCCAGCTCAAAGATCGAATGTTAAACCAAGAAATTAACTTTTAACTTCAGGCTAAAAGATTAACTCTTTTTGGGTATATTAAAAACGTGAAGGAACTTTAGTCTTCTTCTTAACGAGACTTTTAATGTCTAACACAGTTAGAATTGAAATAAAAAGATTTGCATAAAACATGAAGAATTTCAAAAATAAGGCAAATAACAAAACAAATTTGAGTTTGTTTATGTAAAAAACATATTTATAAAAAAATAAGCATTTAGGGAAAAAAAATAAAATTTTCTAAGTTTTTCCATATACTTGGAGGATTATACCTTCATACTCATATTCAAATATGTATCGGACACAGTTGACGGATACAAATACTTTAGGAAAAATTATGAGTCCGGATAACATAGGTGTCATGTAATTTCACATATATTTGTAATACCAACCGAGCATTCCTTTGTACATCTACCTTGGAAGTAAGAAAGAACATTTTCCTTGTATAACAAGTTTTGAATTCCATTAACAGAGCTGAGAGAGAATGGTGTTTGTCTATTTCGATCGCAAAATTTTTAGCCAACAGACAGATGTATTGTTCATTGTCTTGTTCTTGTGCCATATGAGTTAATGTTAGTCAACTTCTACCACCTATACGTGCTCTCCTCTCGCCTCCCCCGCCGTTGCCTTTGCATCGCAAAGAGATAAAAAGGGTCTATGCAGAAAGAGACAAGGGTGTTGTATGCATGTATAAGTCCAAAAATTCTATGGTGGCTCTCCAAATGGAAGGCCATTAAGATCTAGATTGATTCAGAATATAAAAATAGTGGATAAACTAAGTAACAGGAATAAGACCATAACCAAAGACTAAAAAGCATTAGATCTTTTTTCATAGGCACTTTCTGGTTTTAAACTTGTATGCTTCTAACCAGATCAGCAGTTAAACAATCAGCCTCCATTGAACCTGTTTCTTCTCATATTACCAGGATACAGTCGGTCTCCATTCTGTTTAGGTTAATTCTTGGGGGTTGAAAAAGCAAGACACTAGTTCTGGAATAAGTGCTTCCCCACCTTGTAGTGCCATCTTGAGATGAGGTTCTGCTATTATCAGTTAGTATAGGATCCAACCAAAGATTTAAATTGCGGTGGCAGACGTGTTTTCGGTCACGTCGTGTTTATCGCGGTTACGGACGTAATGAATACTATCGTAATCAATTACAATTACAGTGAATATTAACGGCGAAAAGAGTCGAAATTGCAAAATAACAATCGTAATATCGCGTTGCGACCGCTATTTAAATCTCTAATCCAACCATGGCAAATACAGAGATATCCAACCTACATGTTGACATAAAAAATTGTTCCAGCATATCATATAGATGATAGTTCAGGATCTTCTTGAACAGATTCTTTGCATCACTACACTATAGTTCAGGATCTTCTTGAACAGATTCTTTGCATCACTACACTTGTAATTACTAAGTTTAAGGAATCATTAAGGCTTATGGTCATAACTCATGAGCAAATACTGAAGGTTAAAACTGTTTTAATAGGAAGACCACAGAATGACTGAATCAACAGTAAATAGCTTTTTTTTTTCCCTCAAAGTTGGAAGAAATTCATAGCTTGTAATCTCTCTCATGTGGAAAATAGAAGTTCATTGAAATCATATACATAAGAGTAGAATATTTTTCTGACAAAACATCATAATTTAATCCATTAAAACGCATAAAATCCAGCAAGTTATCTAGAATGCTGTTCTTGATACATTTCCTAAATAACTCATTCAGGCACAAAGTATAGGAGATGTTGATCAAGACCATGAATCCTAACTCAATCCAAAACAATGAACAGAGGCACAAAATCATGAAGTGGGGTTGATTGAGACCATGCCTTGAAATGTAACCCAAAGCAGATTGCCTTAAACCACTGTGCTACACAAATCCCTCCTTATTAATGAAAATCTTCGAACAACGCCTCGTATGAGAGCCCGACAAGGTCTTGCTCTCTGCAAGCTAGAATCTGCACTAGTGGTGCCAAGACATTCATCACCATAGGACTGCAAATTTTCAAACAACATCCAGCAGCCGCCTCTTTGACTGAAACATAAAAACCAGCAACTCAGACATTTCAAAAAAATACACCTCAGCAAAAAAACAAATTGTTAAAAATTACAAATATGGCAAATGCATTAGGTAATGACATGGTGGTACTTCATATTTCAAATGTTATTAACTGTTGTGCAAGCCCAATTATACTCCACATATTATGAATCCTCTGAACAACTTTTAGAACCATTAACAATAGGGTGTTTGTTTATTATCTTTTTTACAGAAAAAAACTATAGTAGGTAAAGAAATCCATTATTATCAAGTAACTAGAGTCAATAAGGGTAGGAAAACATCTTCTAGAATAGAATATGCTTCAATAAAAGAAAGGAATGAAAAAAAAAATAAAGAAGATCTGCATTTTACATCTAGCAATACTATAGGAAAGGTATTAATACTAGTAAAATTGTTTAGGTTATGCATTCTTTGAGCAAGCTTGTTTATGATGCTACTCCCATCAAATGAGCTTGCAAGATTTAAAATGAGAAAAAAAAAACTCTTATACATAGCCAATCTCTGTTCAAACAATCAATCTGAAAAAGTAACACATGGGTGTCATTGTACCAATTGACCTTTCTGAATATTAGTTATTTTTAACATCTTCCTAAAAACCAGATAAGGTTAGAGAGTCCAAAGTCATTCACTAGGGTAAGAACTGGACAGAACAGGCAGACCATAGATAGAAATGAGCATGAAAATCACAAAGGCGGCTGAAACTTATAATAGATTCCTCATTTATTTGGAAGCCCATTCAAGCAAGTCCCACTGTCCCTTGTAAAGGTATTCTAGCCACAAAAAGCCTAAGCACCTAAGCACTAAGGCTTTTCTGAATAAAAATGATGGAGAAGTGAATAGATGGAAGTTCGAAGAGGAGAAAAGTAAGAGAATGGAAATGTTTTTTACTTTCCACTAATGTGCTTAGTAGGAAAGAGGAAAATTGGATGGAAAGGAGTATACCAATTTCACACGTCGCTTCGTAGAGTTGAAAAGTGAGAGGGGGAGAAAATAAAATCACATTATCTTTCCCTTGTACCCTTTGTAAGTGAAAATAAAATGACAATTTTAAATAAATGTGAACACAATTACAACTTTGCAGCACTTCACTCACATCTTTCCATTTTATGCCCTCTAATCTCTCCAATGTGGGATGATTAATTATTGTTATATGAATTCAAAACGGCAATAATTCCTATTTTCCATTCCTCTCACTTTTCTCTCTTGCCAAGCATGAGTAAAAACATCATTTTCTTTTCACTTTTTTCCCACCCAGTTTCACCCTCCTATTTTTCTTTCCTATCAAGCAAAGCCTAAATGCCTGAAATTCTCATGGACAAAAATCTAAACTGATGTACAACTTGTCCAAAGATTGCAGCATTTAACTCTTAGAACTTTCAGTGGCATGTTCTAAGTTCAATGGCATCATGTCATCTCCAAATAACAAATGGGGCAAGATATTTCTTCCTAAGCTTCTCCTATATACTTTTCATTCCTTGTATGGCCATCACAAAACCATAGTCTTACAACTGTATCAAGGAAGTGACCATAGAAAAGTTGCATTAAAAAGGACTCATAAGTTTCAATTGAAAGATATAAGCGGCATATTATATATAGAACAAAAACTAATAAAACTAACTACAAAGAAAATAGGATTCTCTTACATGCTTTTTTCGAACATCTTCAAGGAATCTCTCAGGATACTCCAGATATTCAATGCAATCCTTCTTTAAAACTGCTGCAAGCTCTTCTTTCCCAGCATTCTCAAGGTTCCTAATCAAAATTGTAAAGGTCAACTTATCCGGGGAACAACCAGATGCCTTTAGTCTGTCATATGTCTCCATCGCCTTCTCAATCATACCCACTTGTAAATATGCTCCAATCATCTCAGTGAATGCCCTTGTATCAGGTTTCAAGCCTTCTTTTTCTAGTTCAGCAAAAAGTTGTTCAGCCATTTCAGTCATTCTATTCTTTCCCAACAGCTGAATCATGTCACAGTACAAAGACATGTCTGGTTTGTACCATACTTCCTTCCTCCCAAATTCAAAAACCTAAATCCTGAAACTATTTCAGCTAAAAACACAAAATTGAAAAGCAAGATAAAAATTATAAATTAAGCATGAAAATGAATCATAATACATATAGCTTTAAAGGGTTCCTTCCATTTCAATTCAAAGACCTAAACCCTGACATCATTTCAGCAAAAAACCCATAATTGAAAACTGAAAAGCAAGATAAAAAATTATAAATTAAGCATGAAAATGAATCATAATACATATAGCTTTAAAGGGTTCCTTCCATTTCAATTCAAAGACCTAAACCCTGACATAATTTCAGCTAAAAACCCATAATTGAAAACTGAAAAGCAAGATAAAAATTATAAATTAAGCATGAAAATAAATCATAATACATATAGCTTTAAAGGGTTTCTTCCAATTCATCTAGGCAACCCAAGAAAAGTTTCCCATAAAAGAAAACATATATATATGTATTTATAAAAGGTACCTTGAGGGCTAAGTGGAATTCATTTTGTCTTTGCAACTCAGCCAAAGTGTCCAAAAGGTCAGCTTTGAGTAACCTGGAAAGTCTGGTGGATAAAACATGGTGTAATTTGGAATTGGAGTTGGCTAACTTGAGGGAATGAACAGCTTGGATGGCTTCAGTAGAAAGCACCCTTGATTTCCACAAGGGTTTCCTTGTTCCTCCTCTAAGCCCGCATGTGACAGTGCTAGGTTGCTGAAGATTCTGGTTTTGTTGGGGGTATTTGAAAAATCCCATTTGAGGGATATAGGAAAATTTCAGAGTTCCCATTAAAGTTGGTTTCATATTATTTCTATGGAAAGTAAAGAGGAGATGATGAATGTTGTTTTTGCTAGTGAAACAATGGCTTAAAAAAGCTTATGAACTAACAACTTCGAATCATTCCTTAAAAAAAGAACTTCGAATTAAGCTTTGGATGAATCCCTTCGATTTCACGTTATTTCGCGTCTCCGGAATTTCGAATCAATCGGGATTTCGAAGAGGGTCTTGACTCGACTCGAGCCTTCCAGTTTTTCTTTTTTGGCTTGAAGACCTGTAAATATGTATTTGTTAATTTTTTTTATTATTTGTTTTTTTATAAAAATAATATAAATAAAAGAGTAATAAATAAGCAAAAATTTTAATCAAATGAAAATTAAGATTAATGCTTTTAGTTTTATTTTTTTAATTTGATAAAAAATATCAAAATTATTAATAAAATCTTTTTTTATTTTCTTACTATTCTTTAATCTTTATTAGAATTATAACTATTGGATTTAATTCGATTTTTTTAATAAAAATTATTATTATAATATAAAATTTTGGATTTTTAAAAATCGAAATGGAATTTCATCCATTCAAACATTGATGTTTAAAATTCTAAAAATTATTATTTTTATAGTATTTATTTAATTTTTCGTTAATTTAGAAATAGATATTTACAAAAATAAAATTCAATTTGAATAATATAATTTTTAATTTGTGAATAAAAAATCGAACTCAATAAACTTATTACTATCCAACTAATCGACAAAATCTTAGAAAAATCAAACCAAAGCCAACCAAACACTATGATTCGAATCTATTGTCGATTTTATCTTTTTTTCTCAACATTAACCTTAACTTTGAGTTTTTTTAATCAAAAAATTAAAAATAACCCTTCAAAAATAAATACTAATAATTTTTAATTCATCCTGTAAACATGATCTTATCCCAATATTCCCAACTTCCAACAGACAGAGCAGAACCAAACTGATAAGTTGTACTCTGGAAAGTGGAAATACCAGAAAACAGAACTTAAAGAGATATGGGGATTTCTCAATCAGCATCAAAGCGAGTGAGCACCACACTAACCAACTCGTCCCAGTTCAACTCTGCGTGCGACTCAGTCTACACCCAATGCCTCTCCCTTACCCAACAAGCCTTCCCCGGAGTCCTCCCTTATCAGCTCTTAACCGCCGCCTCCAACCTCCACCAAGACCTAACTTCCCTCCACCCTCACCCTCTCATTCTCCGATGGGTCCCTGATCCTCCCACTCGCTCCCAAGTCGACTCTGCCTTCCGATTCGTAACTCGCCACCAAGATAAGCCCCGTAACGATGAAGAACCGCTTGTCCTGGGCTCTCCCCAGTTTAGGGAATGGGCACAGGTGTTATTCGCCGATGCCGTGGTGGGTAACGCCGGCAAGGCAGTTTTGAAGCGAGTGCCGGTTGGGGTTTTGGGTATTGTGGGGATTGGAGCGGCGGCGAGGTCCGGGAAGGAGGTGGTTGGGGCCGCGATTGGGGTGTACGCGCTTGGTGTGGCTACTTCAATTTACCTTAGCTTGTCTGGTTAGTTAGTTGTATTTGGGCTTTTTCTCTTTTCTCTTATTTATGTATATGATTTACTATTTCTATAATTAATTTTACTTAAATCTGTAAATCCTGATTAAGGAAATAATAAAAACCTTTTTAGATGATTAATTTGTGGCATTTTGCTAATTTTAACTTACTCTTATTATTTATTTGAAAATAAGTGACAAATTAAAGAAGTAAAGGAGAATTTATCATCAAGCACAAAAATTTTATGCATTTTAGAAATTAATAATAATAAAGATTTAATATATATCTATATATATATATATAAATTTTATGAAGAAGAAGCTACGTTACTCGGATTCTAAAGTAAGTACCGAATATGGTACGTGTGATACGGATACTCCCAATTGTTTCCATCTCTACAACTAAAATATAAAATGGAAGAAAGTTGTTTTGAGACTGGATGAAATGAAAGAGCATAAGGGTAGAGTTTGGCTATAGATAACATGAGATTACATGGAGAAGTATAGAGTGTAATCGAGCCGAGTCAAACTCAAGCCGTAAGAAACTCGAGTTCGAGCTCGAAATTCGAAACTCGAGCTCAAGCTCGAAATTCGAGGCTCGAAGTTCGATCGAGTTTCACTTTTAAAGTTCGAGCTTGATTCGAGATAAAAATCGAACTGTTCGAGCTCACTCGATTAGGCTCGTTTACTTAGTAAAAAATGAGCTCGATTCCCATACTCGATTTCAAACTCGATTATTTGTGCTCGAGTTCGACTTCGAATTGAGATTTCTCAATACTAATTAAAAATAAAAAAAACTTGATTGGGTTCGCGAGCTACTCGAATCAAGCACTAAGATACTCGAATTCGGCTCGCTCGAGCTTGACTCGACAATGACCAAACCGAATTCGATTTTTTTTTTCGAGCCGAATCCGAGTAAATTACGAGCACAGGTGTCTCGTTTACACCCACAAGTAGAATCAAATCAGACAAACCTTTACATAATATGAAACATAAATATTACGTCCCATAGAAAATATCAATTAACAAGCTCGCTCACATATGGTGAAACTTGAACCTGATATTTTAAGGTCCGGAGAGTCTCCGCCTTGCTATTGACAATCGAGAGAAAGTATTAAGTAAATAGTAAATTACTCATTCTATGGATGGAACACTTGCTTGTGTTTGTTTGCTATTAAAGGAATAACTTTTCCCTTGAGCTTGAGCTGCTTCAATTTCCATGTCATTGCTTAATCCCCCATTTTAAATGCATATCTTTTCCTAATTGACTCCATTGGGTAGGATAACTTGATTGTGCCTAAGGAGGCAAGTTGATATGCTCAATCTCAGTAGCTAAATTGCTTCTTTTTTTAGGGTAGGGAATTCCCGGTCTCCGCATCTTGTTCATTAGTGCTAGATTGATTTTGAAGCACGTTACAGTTATCGGGTGTTTCTATCATTTTTAATATCTCATCAACATTGCAAAAATCATAGTCAGACAGGTCCTGAATCATAGACAAACAGATATTAGTTCTTCCAATCTATGTTACTCGGACTCGGGTGTGAGTGTCGGATACGGGTATGTGTCCGACATGGGTATGTTCAAAATTTTCTAAGTTTTTTCATATATTTGGAGGATCATATCCCCATACCCATGTCCGGATATGTGTCAGACACGGATACTTAAAAAAAAAATGAAGAGTCGGAGCAACTTAGCTTCCAATGTTTATCATTATCTATTTGGATAAATAATCAGCAAGTTTCTCGCAAGTCTTACCATTGGGTTGAAATTCTCCGCATCATCATTTTCGAAAGTAGCTAGCAAGTTGGAGCTCTCATTCTCAGCATCTATGTTATGTTGATTGCTTCTTTCTTCAGGGTAGGTTTTATTGATATTTGGTGATTCCAGCTCTGTTATTAGCCACTCACTGGTGTCTACCAAGTCCTGAATGATAGATAAATGAACCTTAGTTTCTGGCTTTTTTTTTTCAATGCTTCCATGCTATGTTGCTCCGACTCTTCATTTTTCTTAAAGTATTTGTGTCCGACATCCGTGTCAGACGCATATCCGGACATGGGTATAGGGATTTGACCCTCCAGGGACTCTCCAAATACATGGAAAAACTTTTAAAAATTTGAACATACCCGTGTCGGATACATACCCGTATCCGACACTCCCACTCGAGTCCGAGTAACATAGCTTCCATGAGTAAATGATTAAAAACTTTTCCTTTAAGGCATCTTACTCTTGAAATTGCATCAACTGCAGAATAATTTCCCGAATTCGAGATTAGGTTGGAGACTTCATTCTGATCAACAAAATCATCATGTTGATTGCTTCTTTCTTGAAGGTAGATCTCATCATTATCTTGTTCATTGGTGCTAGATTCATTTTGTACTACATCGGAGTCATTAGATACTTCTACCTCTGGTAATGGTTTATCGGAGTCCGACTGGTCCTGAATCATAGATAAATAGTCATTAGTTTCGGACAAATTCATCATCATCATCATTGAAAGCGATGAAAGAATTTCCCACAAGGAAAATCCAACCTCTGGAGTAGTTGCATCCTTTGCAACTTGATTTCTTAAATTAGAAGGCGAATCGCGACTTGATTCACCTTTGTTGTTTGAAATGTTAGCTTCCTCAGATTGTTTGATTAATTTACCAAGAAAAAAAGTCTTCTGCGCATAACAGCAAAGGTTAGTCACTTTTACATCTTTATCTCATCAAATTTAGTAACCTTTTTGAAGAATTTAGAGCCATCTATGATCAACTTTCCCCATAGAGTTCATTATTTATGACAAAATTTCACAATTCAGGATCAAAACAAGAATGAATTCTGCATGAAAGAGCTTGAAATAGTAAATAAATATTGTAATATATATATATTTATTATGTTGCTTCGACTCTTCATTTTTCTTAAAGTACCCGTGTCCGACGCATATCATGACATTATGTTGCTCCGACTCTTCATTTTTCTTGAAGTATCCGTGTCCGACACTCGTGTCCGACGTATATCCAAACATAGATATGGGGATATGACCTTCCAAGAATCCTCAAAATACATGGAAAAACTTAGAAAAAATTGAACATACCCGTATCGGACACATGCCCGTATCCGACACTCACACCCGAGTCCGAATAACATAGTCCGGACATAGGTTCGGGGATATGATCCCTCAAGTACCCTCCAAATACATGGAAAAACTTAGAATAAACCAAACATACCCGTGTCGGACACATAACCATGTCCGACACTAACACCCGAGTCCGAGTAACATAATATATACATATATATATATATACATATATATGTAAAAGCATATAAGAACATGCCTGGTTAGGGGGAGTAGCAGTATTGAGTTGGTACTCATGCATGACCCAGACAGCCTTGTTTCTGTTGTTGCTTCCTTGCTTGGTCTTGTTTATGTTGTTGTCGTGTTTGGTTGTGTTTTTCTTCGTGTTTTTGCCCTTAGGACGACCTTTATGGAAACTTAAAGACCTCTTGCTGCCAATCTCTGCCTTGGAATCACTAGCCATTATCTTACGACGGCTGCCTGTTGGCTTCCAGTATCCTTCCTTGGTGACTCTTTTGATCTGTTTACCCTTATGGTACTTGTAATTCAATGAGTAGATGAAATACCACACCTTACAACCTGGCTGTAGCACTGAAAGCCCTAGAAAACACGTTTACACACACTCTCACAAACACATGGGAATATTCGGTGTTGATTGACTATGTTATCCGGATTTTTCATTTTTCCTAAAGTACCTGTATTCGACACTTGTGTCTAACACATATTCGGACATGAGTATGGATAGGGGTGTAATCGAGCCGAGCTGAGCTCAAGTTGTAAGAAGCTCGAACTCGACTCGAAATTCGAGACTCGAAACTTGGCTCGAGCTCGATGGAGTTTCACTTTTAAAGCTCGAGCTCGCTCGATTAGGCTCGTTTACCTAGTAAAAAATGAGCTCGATTCTCATGCTCGACTTCAAACTCGATTATTTGTGCTCGAGTTCGAGTTGAGATTTTTCAATACTAATTAAAAACAAAAAAGCTCGATTAGGCTCGTAAGCTATTCGAGTCAAGCATTAGGATACTCGAATTCGGCTCGCTCGATAGTTCCAGCTGCTCGAGCTCGACTCAACAATGATCGAGCAGAATTCGAGTTTTTTTCGAGCCGAATCCGAGTAGTTTGCGAGCACATGTGTCTCGTTTACACCCTAAGTATGGGATATGTTCCTCTAAATATATAGAAAAACTTTTTTAAAAAATTGAACATACTCATGTCGAACATATATTCGTATCCGACACTCATCATCGAGTCCAGATAACATAGTTGATTAACAAACAAGTAAAATTTTGGAACATGATCTCAGTACTTACCAGGTAATTCCCAAGGCTCAAACTCGCAGATGTCTTCTAGTTGAGTGATATATTGGACGAGAGAATCACGATCGAATGCTATATCTTGTAGATATCCAATGAGTTCTTCATCTGATGGTCGGAATCCATATCCCTTTATATTGTTCATTTCATCCGAAATCTATAAGATCAACTAGAAAAGAAGATAGAAGCAAGAGAAACAAGGTGAGAGTATTGAGTTCAGTTTGATAGGAAAATGTTGCATTTTGAAGAAGAAGAAGGGAGGAGGGAGAAGTTCATATTTATAATACAGTGAAGCTGAGTGAGACTCCTTCCTTGCTAATTAGTTGCTTAAAATTCTTTGGTGAATCCCCATAGCCACGTCTTTATTTTTCAATTTCCACCCTCCCAAAAGATTAAAGAAATTAATTAGTTTAGTCGATTTTATTTGCTTTTTCCTGGCAATTTCCTGTCCTTAACCATAGTCAAGCAGGGTGATAAAGGATAATGGGTTTGTTTTTTTTTTTTCTTTTTTTTCTTCTCTTTTAAAATTATAAAAAGCATAGTTATTAAATTCGAATCGAATTGATGATCGGATCGATTGATCCAATGATCAGATCTTTAACCTGGGTTGATTCTTTAATTTGATTGTTTTTGCAATTGATTAAAAAAAAAATCAGGATTGGCCTATCAGGTTTATAATAAAATTGATGACCTATAAAGTTTGCTATTGACTTGGATCAATTAAAAATAATTTTTTAAATAATTTTTAAATTATACTTCAATTTAATTTTTTTTCATATTAATTAATATTTGTTTTATTATTTTCACTAAAAATTTATTTTTCTTAAAATAAATTAAAAATATTACAAAAAGCAAAAGTAGAAAATATATTTGATAACTATGATAAAAAAGTTCTAAACCAATGGTATAGGGACAGATTGATCCAATGATCAGGTTTATAATGAAAAATCATTTTTTAAATAATTTTTAAATTATACTTCAATTTAATATTTTTCATATTAATTAATACTTGTTTTATTATTTTCACTAAAAAAATTATTTTTCTTAAAATAAATTAAAAATATTACAAAAATCAAAAGTATAAAATATATTTGATAACTATGATAAAAAAAAGTTCTAAACCAATGGTATAGGGACAGGTTGGGTCAATGGGCCCCTAAATACTTCAGTTTCTCAGCCATTCATGATCAAATATGTCAACATAATAATTGGCATTTTTTTTCTTGAAAGAAATTACTAGCCAATTTCTATCATTGATTCTCCATCCTGCTGGTTATTCTTCTTGATTCTTCTCCTCTTCATTGCCATTGGCTGGTCACCTTCTGGCCCTTTTCCATTTCTCTTTTTCTAGTTTGTTATGTTCCCCACTAAATGGATGCTGTCTTTATTCATACAAGAATATATATACGAAATAATATAAAAGTATGATCCTCCAAATATATAAAAATATTTTTAAAAAAAATTAAGCACGTTGAACGTATATCCGTGTCCGACATTCATCTTCGAATCCAAGTAATATAGCTCAAAAGTATGAAAACCAAAGAATAATGCTTCTTGTATAACAATGGTAAAATTTTTTTGGAAAAGAATGAATAATTGGAATCTATGCAACCTCTATTATAGTTCCCTCGATCATCAAAGTGTAAAATAAAGGAATAAAAAAAAAAAAAGAGAATGAAATTCTGTCACTCTTCATCTTCAAGTCCAGGTATGTATTCCAAACTCACATCGAAAACAACTGGAATACTTGGAGCTACCCTTGGTCTTCCTGGAGCTGAAGTTAGACCCTTTGGGAATGCCAGCTAATCACAAATCCTCAGCAAAAGTCATCAATGGAGGAATGTTAGATAAAGGGCTGTGATATTGAATGTACTTTGACATGAAATGGGATTCATTACTTGTTAGGGAGACGGCAGTTTTCCTAAAAGGCTTGCTTGAAAAAACAAAGATTCAGAAGTAAATTATGAGTCAGCAAATTAAACAAAAAAAATAAAAAATAAACACATGCCAATTAATCCTCATTAATAAAAGGTTTAATACTAAATTAGCTCCTATACTTTATGTCTTTTGTCCGTTTGATAATTGAAGAATTTTTTTTGTCACTTTGGTACTCGAACTTTCCTGCCGTCAATCACATTAGCATTTTGGCAAAAAACCAACCAATCAGAGACTGACACGTGACAAAACTGCCACATCATTAGTGTCACATCATCATATAAGAAAAATAATTCAAAAAAAGTTATAAAAATCAAAATAAAAAAATTATAAAAATAAAAATTAAAAACCAAAATTAAAAATAAATGATAAAAATTGAAAACATAATATATATATATTTAAAAATCTGTAAAAAAAAATTAAAAAATAAGAAAAAGAAATCTGAAAATTTTTAATAAAAATGAAAAAATAGTTCTATTTTTAAATTTTGAATTTTCATATATATTATAAAATAAAAATAAAAAACCAAAATTCAAAATAAATTATAAATTATAAAATCGAAAACTTTATATATATATATATATTTTTTAAATCTGTAAACAAAATTAAAAAAGAAATCTGAATATTTTTAATAAAAATTAAAAAAAATTCTAATTTTTAATTTTTAAATTTATATTTTTTAATTTCGAATTTTCATATATATTTTTTTAATTTGAAATATCTATATTTTAAAGAATTATTTTTTATTTTTTTAATTTTAATTTTGTATTTTTTCAAAGATTTATCTTTTGATTTTTTATAATTTTAAAAATTTTAAATTTTTTTTAAAAAAAACAGTATTTTATTTTATATTTATTTTTGAATTTTTTATAATTTTTTTGAATTTTTTATAATTTTTTTGAATTTTTTTCATTCATGGTGATGTGGCACGAATGATGTGACAGTTTTGCCACGTATCAGGCTCTGATTGGTTGGTTTTTTGCCTAGTCAGCCATTAACTAACGGTGTTAGGGCAAAGGGCCAATGTGATTGACGTCAGAAAAGTTCGAGTACCAAAGTGATAAAAAAATTTCTTTAGGTACCAAACAAAGAAAATGCCTAAAGTACATGGACTAATTTAGTATTTAACCCTTAATAAAATGCAGTAAAAAATTTTGGTACAAAAGAGTAGGGGTGTTCATTATTCGATTTTAAACGAATTAACTGATTAAAATCGAATTCGGTTCGATTAATCGGTTAACAAAAAAAAAATTTGGTTCGATTATCGGTTCTGTTTGGTTATGCGAAAATAACATAATTAATCATATTAACCGGAATGGATATCATTTTAAATACGTAAATGGATATCGAATTCGGATATTCGAATCTGTTATCCATATAAATAAAGAGGATTCAGATATCCAATACTATTCGCACCAAAATCAAAGCAGGTTATAATAGATATTTAAATATTCATATCTAAATCCGTTACAAATAATAAATCTCATATCCGAATAAAAAATTATTCAAAATTATAATATCTGAATAAAAATAATAACAAATATCCAATATTTTACTATCTATTATCATTCTTATTAGGATCGTAAATGAACCGAGCTTGAACAAACAAGTCTCTATTAGTTTTCGTTTATTTATTTTTGAGCTTGTTTGTGTTCGGTTCGTGTTCGTTAAGGATTTTAAAATTGTGTTCAAACTCTGTTCGTTTAAAATTGAAAGTATTCGTGTTCGTTCATTTAATGTTCACGAATAAGTTCATTTAAATTAAATAAAGTTATTCGTGAACATTAAATGAACATGTTCATGAACATATAATCGAACATGTTCGCGAACAATTAAAAATATATTCATGAACAATAAACAAACAAATCTAAATAATTTTAACAAACAAACAAATAAAAAATCAATCAATCAATTTTAAATTATTATTAAATATAAAATAATAAAATATAAATTAAATTAATTATTAAATTGGAGTTATTAAATAATATTAATTATATTATAAATAAAATACAAATAATAATATTATTATCAAATAATAAACGAATATAAACGAATTTTAAACAAACAAATAAACGAGTTTTAAACTAACTATAAATAAGCTTGTTTATAGTCCTAATTCTTATTTCTTACCGACGAGTTTGACGGGTGACTCCACTCATGAAGAGGTATATTCGATACTTTAGAGTTTCCGGATGCTACTTCTAATATGTTAGGTAAGTAAAGATGATCACGTGCTGATGCTCACACCCACGGGTTTGCTATGCTATGCTATGCTCTGCCTCCACGCCATCAGTTTTTATATATATAAGTCAAAACCTAAAAGCTTAACCATTCATGCCGTCGCCTTCTTTGGCTGATATTTCGATTTTTTTTTTCCTTATTTAAGTAGCGAACCCTCTGTCAGTTTTAACCATAAACTAGCCTAAAAAAAGGAGGTAATATCAACAAATAACAATGGCAAGTTCAGGGCAGTTATCGTGGAAGTTGGAGGATCACCCAAAGCTTCCAAAGGGTAAGACTATCGCCGTCGTGGTTCTCGATGGCTGGGGCGAGTACAAACCCGATGAGTTCAATTGTATTCATGTTGCTGAAACTCCCACCATGGATTCCCTCAAACTGGTTCGTTTTTGTTTTTTTTTTTTTGTCTATTATTATTTATTTTTTAAATTTCAATGTAAAAGATTTAACTTAGATCCGGAATTTTCTCAAGATTCTTTGATCTGGGTAATCGTTCTCATGCTATTATTTGGTATGGATCTCATTTCTTCTATGCAAATGAGGCTTCCATCTTTAGGTTTTTCCTTTTTTGAAAGTTGGATTTTAGTTTTGGGCTTGTATTAATTAGATCTTGAGCTTCCTGCTTGTTTCTAGCTTGTATGGTTTTTATATTATTTATAAATTTATAAAAGTTTGAAAGTTTTAACATTTGGGTATCAGGTAGGTCTGATGTTAATTTTTATTATTATTATTATTATTGTTTTTGCTCAAATTGCTAGGTTCTGCATCTACTACTTTTATATACTTTATTATTCATTCAGCTGAGATTTTACATGTTTGCTATATTTTACCTTGACTCAAGAATGATTGTAGGATACGGTGTGTGTCCGACATGGATATACTTAATTTTTTCTAAGTTTTTTCCATATATTTGGAGAATCATACCCCATACCTACGTCTATATCGGACACTCTATACTTTAAGAAAAATGTAGAGTCCGGGTAACATAGTGTTTGGTATATAGTTATGTCAGCTTGATTCCACCAATTTTTTTTTTTGGAGGGGGAAGTATTTATGTTACTTTAAATTATAGAGATTATAAATATTTTCCATTTGGGACATTATTACATTCTTTTGGTTCATAAAAGGATTCCATATACCAATATGTAATGAGACTTAATTTGAGTGGAATTGATCTTGTTGATAGGGTGCCCCAGAAAAATGGAGATTAGTCAGAGCTCATGGAACTGCTGTAGGGCTTCCAACAGAGGATGACATGGGAAACAGTGAAGTTGGTCACAATGCTCTTGGTGCAGGACGCATTTTTGCTCAAGGGTAAGCATCTCTTCCTGATTTGAGGTGAAATTGTTTTTTGTGAATATGCTTGATATTTTGGCAATTAAATCTAATGCTATGCTTTTTTTTACCTTTCTTATTTCATAGTATTCCGCTTGTCTTTTGTTTTTTGTGGCACTCCCTTTTCTTTCCTTCCAAGATGGACTTTTGGCAAATTAACTGCGCTCCCAGTGTTCTAACCTGTTAATTCATTTATAACTATAGGGCTAAGCTTGTTGATTTTGCTCTTGCCTCTGGGAAAATATATGAGGGAGAAGGATTTAAGTATATAAGTGAATCTTTTGAAAAGGGAACTCTGCACCTGATCGGATTACTTAGTGATGGTGGTGTCCACTCCCGACTTGATCAATTGCAGGTATTTTTGTCATTCAGGACAAGCTCCTATCTTTTCAAGGTTTGACTTCTCTAAAGTAAGATAATTCACTTCAATTCTGTAAGTTTATTTATTTATTTTTCTTTTTCTGCAGTTGTTGCTGAAGGGAGCTAGTGAGCGTGGTGCTAAAAGAATTCGCGTTCACATTCTTACTGATGGTCGTGATGTTTTGGATGGTTCAAGTATAGGCTTTGTGGAGACTCTTGAGAATGACCTTGCAAAATTACGTGAGAAAGGTGTTGATGCCCGGATTGCATCTGGTGGAGGCCGCATGTATGTCACAATGGACCGTTATGAGGTGAGAAATTATTGTCAGAAGTCCCAAAAGCATGTAGACTAGTTAAGGTGATTATATTATTTTGCATGAACAATTTGCAGTGGTTCTGTTTTTTTCAAAGATCTGAAAGATAGAAGAATTCTGATTATTGTTTAAGTCACTCTTCTTTTTCCCTTTGTTATGCTTTATCTTCCTCTGCTTTTTTTTTTTTTGGGGGGGGGTAGATTTTCTTCTTCTTTTTTGGTATTTATTTTATGTAGAAGTAAGCATTTCTACCATTGAAGGATTCCTATAATAGTTGTGATAAGGCAGGCATCTTGTGACTGATTTTGGCAAAAAAGCATCCTGGTTTGCTGATTCTTTTGGCCCCCAGGCTTGAGACATAGTTCAACCACTTACCCATGTGCGTTACTTTTCAGACGAGGCACAGAAATACCTGATGAATCACTCTAAGGAAGAGATTCTATCTTGTCCAAACAGTTGGATCAAGAATAACATGTTGTCTTTATTTGAATGGATCAAGAAGCTAATTTATGTGAGTGGATCTTTTGCAGAATGACTGGGACGTTGTGAAACGAGGATGGGATGCTCAAGTTCTTGGTGAAGCCCCACACAAGTTTACAAATGCCGTTGAAGCTGTAAAGAAATTGAGGGAAAATGCCAATGACCAGTACATACCTCCCTTTGTCATTGTTGATGAGAACAAGAAGGCTGTAGGTCCAATAGTAGATGGTGATGCTGTTGTTACTATTAACTTCCGAGCAGATCGAATGGTTATGCCTGCTAAGGCACTTGAATATCAGGATTTTGACAAATTTGATCGTGTACGAGTCCCTAAAATTCGTTATGCTGGAATGCTTCAGTATGATGGTGAGTTGAAGCTTCCAAGCCGCTACCTTGTAGAACCACCTGAGATTGACAGAACATCTGGCGAATATTTGGTTCATAATGGTGTCCGTACTTTTGCCTGCAGGTGTGTTTAGCACAAGTCATTATATGGACCTCTAACGTTCCTTGATTTTACAGAACAAAGTGTTCAACGAAATTGATTTTTTATCTTTGACTGATCGGGCAAGGACTATAGTTTGAACCTGTGGCCATTAGCCCTACACATTCTCTATTGCTTGTTATCAAGCTTCTTTCAAGTTACATCTTACCTTTGTTTTTACTTTTTAGTTTGAAAGTCCAAGTCTATATGCTTGCCTCTCAATGTTAAAGTTAATCCAGGGCTCTAGCTGTGATCACTAGGAGAAAGGAAGGTTCATGATCTACTATCATGGGAAAAGAGTTATATGCCCATTTTTATCTTGGAATCATCCTTTTAGTGAAATGCGGATTTTAAATTGTTATGCCTGATTATTTACTTGCTTTGCTGTATGTTAATTTTCCCATTCCTGTATCAACAGTGAGACTGTCAAATTTGGTCATGTCACTTTCTTCTGGAATGGAAATCGCTCTGGCTGTTTCAACCCTGAAATGGAAGAATATGTGGAAATTCCAAGTGATGTTGGCATTACATTCAATGTTCAACCTAAGATGAAGGCATTGGAGATTGGTGAAAAGGCTAGGGATGCAATTCTGAGCGGCAAATTTGACCAGGTGATCATTAATGGACTAAATACTAAATAGGCATTCAAATTGATGAAAGATGCTGAATAACTCTTTTATTAATGGTTTAGGTACGTGTGAACATACCAAATGGTGACATGGTGGGTCATACTGGAGATATTAAGGCTACAGTTGTGGCATGCAAGGCTGCTGATGAATCTGTCAAGGTATGATGGCTCTAGTTCATTCTTTAATTTTTACTCGAATGTTGGAACTTTCTAATGATTTTACATAATTTTAATAAATCATAATCAGTTGTGGTTTGACTAGTTATAAAATGTATAAATATAAAGATGAAATTAGAATGCAGATTTTAGGGGAAAACGATGTTAAATGGGCTATCTATGTTGGGCTCCTCTCAAGTTCACTAGTTTGACCGGAAATCTTCAATCTCCTGTCCACCTAAGGCACTTGAGAGGGGGCAAACTCAACCTTCATAGGATGCTGATGAGAAACTTATCATTGGAAATCAATATTGCTTTTTCTATTTATCTCTCCTGAAGTATCCCACACAGGACACGTGTCATTGGCTGTATCACCCGTTTCTGAGATTCACGCCCAAGTCTTTTTATTGTTAAGTTGTATTTCTATATCCAATTTTATTCTGAAGCATAGGAACATTGTCTTGTATAAGAGCTTTTCTTACTTGTTCATATTGTTGGGCTGCAGATGATCCTTGATGCCATAGAGCAAGTTGGTGGAATATATGTTGTGACTGCAGACCATGGCAATGCCGAGGACATGGTGAAGAGGAATAAGTCTGGGCAACCTGCTTATGACAAAAATGGCAATCTCCAAATACTCACCTCCCACACTTGTCTACCTGTAAGTTTCCAAAATCTTTCTTGGAAAGAAAAAAAAGATACTAGGTGTGAGGCTTGTTTTATTTAGTATATGTTGGGGTGGTGGCTTGACGTGAATTTGCATAGTACGTTTTATCATATCTGTTAAGTAGTGTTATCTCACATTTATTAAGTCGGTTGCTATGATTTTATATTCAAGTTGGGTCCTTTCACATATTACTAATTGGTTTTAGGTTAGAGCTTTAATATGGTATCAAAGCTCAAGTGTGTTTTGTTCTTCTTCCCTAATCCCATGTGAGGTTGTCTACGTGTAGGCCTTGCACGTGAAGGAGAGTGTTAAATAGTGTTATCTTACATCTATTAAGTTTTTAGTTTCCTGTCGTCTTATATTCAAGTTGGGTCCATTCACACATTGTCAATTGGTTTTAGGTTGGATGCTTAATAGCTATGTTGCTCTGACTCTTCATTTTTCTTGAAGTACCCGTGTCCGACACATATTCGGACATGGGTATAGGGATATGACCTTCCAAAGACCCTTCAAATACATGGAAAAACTTAGAAAAACTTAAACATACCCGTGCTGGACACATACCCGTATCCGACACTCACACCCGAGTCCGAGTAACATAGCTTACCAGTATCCTTTTTGGCACTGAAGAAAGAGGAAGGATCACATTATCAAAATTCTTATTTCTTCATTTAGGATCATTTTTTTTTTTCATTTCTCTTGTTGAGTGGGTGGAAAGTTTACTTCTCAATATCTGATACATATTTTGGATTTTCCAATTAGGTGCCTATTGCAATTGGAGGTCCAGGATTGGCACCTGGTGCTAGATTCCGCAAAGATGTTCCTAATGGAGGACTTGCCAATGTGGCTGCAACCGTCATGAATCTCCATGGTTATGTAGCTCCAAATGACTATGAGCCGACTCTCATTGAAGTAGTCAACAACTAGGCTGGCATGAGAAAATGGCCTAGATTATATATTTTGCACTATTTTCACAAGGCTGAATGCCGAAACAACAATTTAGAATAAAGATTATTTATTTGGTTCCAAAATTGTTGTATTTTGGTAGACATTTGTGGTTGAGTATTTTTTCCTACGGAAAATTTTGGGCTTTCATTGCCTCGAAATTTTACCTATTTTAAAGCTTAATGCCCAAAACTTGGCTTAGTTTCACATCAATGTTTTTATCTCTCTTTTTGCCCCCAACTTCTTCTTTGTTTCCTTTTTGCATTCTAGAAAAATCTACTCAATTTTTTGTTTTGTTTTGTTTATATATTTTCAAAATTTCCTTTCTCAATCACATTTTATTTTTTACATTTCCATATTAGAAATGATCTTCTCAATGTTTATTTGTTATAGTCTCTGCTCATTTTTTCACAATCTAAAAGACTTTTTCATAGATTTGGGAATTCGTGTGTATATATATATATGTTTCGTGTTTGTTTTTAATGTTAATTATGTAAATATAAATAGAACATAAATTATTAAATATATTAAAATTTTAAATATAAATACAATATTTTTATTAAACATGTTGTGTCATGTTTATTTATTATTTTTTGTATTGTGTTTAAAATTATCAGATTTATTTTTTTTAAATTATTCTTTTCATATATTAATTAACAACCCATTTAAAATAAAATGAAGTCAATAAAACTGAAACAATATTTATGACACAAAAGGAGTACTTAGCTACAAAGTTTTGGATAACTTTAATAAAGAATGGCATTATTAGTTTATTACTAGAATTAAGCTCCTGTCTCGCAGGTTTTTTTTTTTTAATTTTAATTGATTAATAATAATAATTTAAATTAAATTTATTAAATAATAATAATTTATTTTTATTTTAATAATATTAATATAATTATATTTTATTAATTATGAACAATAAATTTATGATAATTGTTTATTTATACATTACGTAATATAAATGCATTTTCAAATGTTATTTATATGCATTTTTAAAAAATATTTACATCTTATTCTACAATGTATAATGTATATTTTTATTTACAAGAGGTGAAAAAATAATAAATAATAAAATAACAAAATAAAATTATAGTTTATATATTATTTTCTCATTGGATCGGTTTTCTGACATAAGTTAGCAACATTTTTTTTTTGTTAAATTAATGAACTATTAACTTATTTCTATATTTTATTTTACCTAGTTAATTATTAATAAATAAAATAACTAAAATAAAATTATGGTTTATATTTAATTATCTCGTTAGATCGGCTTTCTCACACTGGTTAGCAGCAAGTTCGTTTTTTTTTTTTAACTTTTTTTTCTAAACGGGTCGAGCACGAATCCCAAATCGATTCATGAGTCAACGTATGGACTAGCCCCTTTAAATACATCATTTAAAAAAAATTAATATAAACTAAAAAAAAGTTATAACTATACAAAATTAAAACTTTAAAAAAACTCGTCAATGTCGAGCAAAAGAGCTCAACACGTGTCGAGCATTTACCTATTAGGGGATATTTTTTTTTCCATGTAGTTAGTATAGATATAGATATATAGATTGTTTTGAAGAAAGAAAAAAAAAGAAAAGAGATTAATAATAAATTAGAGCAATCCCCTCAATTTATTATTTTTATTTCGACTCCACTTTTGTTATTTTTGCTTTTTCTTTTTTTTTTTTCTTTCTAAATTTCTCTTTTAATTTCTTTATATATTTTTGTATAGTTTTTGTTTTTATAATTATGTCTTTGATTTGTTGTTTGTTATTTTTTACTGATTTAATATTTTATTTGTATTATTTGTTTTCTTTTTTATTTTAAGTCTTTTATTTTTTTTTCTTCCTTCCTTTCCTAATTTTCTTTTTTTTTTTTTATCAAAGAATTGAATTTTTTTAATTAAAAAACTGATTTTTTTTTATTTATAGATTTAATAATGTTTTTAGTAAGTTTTCTAGAAAATTGGTCCGATAAACTCAATGAAAAAGTACAAAGTTTGCATGAAACATCCAACAAAGCTTCGAACAATTTACAAACTGCTTTGTTGTTTCATGATTCGATATATACATTATGCTCTCATTGGTTCCAACTAAACTTGGAGTGCAAGTCTCCACCTCTTTCTTCGACTCTCCGTCTGTTATTCTTGTTTTTTCTAAATCTCTTTTTCATTTTTTTAATTTTTTTTTTACAGTTCTTGTTCTTATAGTTATCTTTTTAATTTGTAATTTGTTATTTCTTACTATTTTAGTATTTTATTTGTACTATTTGTTTTCTTTTTTATTTTAAGTTTTTTTTTTTAATTTTCTTTTTTTCTTTCCTAATTTTCAATTTTTTATTAAAGAATTAAAATTCTTTTTTTTTATTAAAGAAATGATATATATATATATTATAAATTTAAGAATGCCTTCCCTAAATTTCTAGAAAATTGGTACGATAAACTCAATCAAAAAAATACAAAGTTTGCATGAAACAGCCAACAAATCTTTGAGCATTTTATAAATTGGTTTGCTGTTATATATATATATATATATATATATATATATATATATATATTATGCTTTTACTTGTGTCAAATTTTTTTTATTGTGTTGAAAAAAAAAAGGAAAAGAAAGAAAAGAGAGGAAATGAAATGAAATGAAAGAAAAAAAAAAAAGGAAAGAGAGAAAAATTCATGTATTTGTGTCGTATTCGTATTATTTTTTAATGTTATAATCGTATTCAATATATTATATATTTATATAAATTTTGACATATTAATAATTCGTTTTATATAAGCTTTAACACGTTCGTGTGTTAGCATTATGGTTTAGTTATTTGTCTCGTGTTGTGTTTTTGTCGTATAATCATGTCGTGTTCGAAATTGGCAAGTCTAATTGACACTATTCAAATAACTCTAAATTTTGTGTCCTGTATCGTATAATGATTAATATATATATTTTTTTTTTGAAAAATAAGATTATATTAAATTTTTGGTTTTTATATTATTGAATTGAAAAATGACTATATTGATAAATGATCGATAAAAATTAAAATATTAAATAATAATTTAATATGGATTGATGTAAGTGAATTTTAAAATTAAAATATTGAATAATAATTTAAGATTGGTTAATGTAAGTGATTTTTTTTTTAAAACTTTAAGTATTGAATCAAAAGAAAAATATTATGATGATTAAATGGTAAAAAAAATATGTTAAATAATGTTTTAAGTTACAAGTTATTATATAATAGTTGTTTGGTTTATATTTTACTATTTTACTATTTTCTTATAACTCTAAATATGACTATGAATAATGGATATCAACATAATCTAAAAGAATTAAATTTTGATATCATCTTAATTTTTTTTTACATATAAGGTACATATTTTTTGTACATATTAAAATATTAAATGCATTTAAATTTTAATTATTGATAATAATTATATACATTTAATTTGCAATAAAATTTTTATAATCTCTATATTTTTACAGAAAAACATAAAAATAAAAACAAAAGAAATATAAAAAAGAATATTTTGACAACACTTTTGTGAAATACACCAAATATGTCAGTTCTACAAATAATGTTTGATTTTTATTATAAATGCTTTTGTCTTTTCGAATAATCTACTTTTGTATTAAAATATAATATAATCTCCTTTTTAGTTCAGTTTCAACAATGTAAAACAACTATATTTAAATATGTATATATATATATATATATGCATTATCTTACCAAATTGCTTACATTGTTTGATTTCAGCATTCAAAAATAAAACAACAATAGCGCGTAGAACTCACCCTAGTGTTTTAATTATGATTAACATACAATACAATTTAGTTTGATGTGCAAATTGCTTAAGGGTGTATTTGGTAAATAAACTCTTCTAATTCTGTTAATTAATTAATCATTAAAAAAAAGTATATTTATTAAAACATAAATTTATGATAAAACCTTTCCATTTCAGGTAAGGGTGCACAATTTACTAGCAACTATGTTATTCGAAGTTTTTATTTTATATGACACATATTCAGATATGAATATAAGATACGATTTTTTAAATATACGAAAAAACTTAAAAAAAAAATTAAATATATTCATATTGAACACATATAATTAACCATAGTCTAAAATTAAATCAGACCAAATATTGGATTAGGATGCTGTTTTTGTCAAGATAACTGATGCTTTTTTTTTTGGGGTGCTTGTTCTGTAATTTACCCCTTCATAGGAAAATTCTCCAAATCATGACTTGATAATTACCAGTATTTAAATGGTTTTATAATACTTAATTATATGGCTAGTAAATTATATATGGCTTTATACTTAATTATCTAAATGACCAAATCTGCTTGGGAACAATGAAATGATTGATTATATAATTAACCAATATTTCTCAAACTAAACAAAGGTAAGCAATAAGTCCAAACATAAGAATTCTCAAAGTATCAAGTCAGCTCAAATGTATACTTCCCCTGTTATATACCAAGAAAGGGTCCAGTTAACAAATGCTTACTTCTTTTGGCCAGTTGCATTATCATAACCCAAAGGGTGGGTTATACAGATCATGTGGAGCACTTAAGATTGCTTCCCTCACTATTTGAGAAGATTTATGTGAATCTAACCAGGATAATTTCTGGCTGCTCCTTAGTGTCCGACAAAAAAGAACCCAACATGCCGGGAAACAAGATGGCCGAAACCTATGTTGCTTTGACTCTTCATTTTTCTTGAAGTACCTGTGTCCAACACCCATGTCCGATGCATATTCGGACATGGGTATGGGGATATGATCCCCCAAAGACCCTCTAAATACATGGAAAAACTTTAGAATAAATTAAACATACCCATGTCCGAAACTCACACCGAGTCCGAGTAACATAGGCCGAAACAACTACAGTCACAAAATTATAAGCATGTAACTAAACATAGTACTAAGAATGCAGAAAAGCTTTAAAAATGCTAATAAACCCACATACATAAAGCTTACCTTGTCTGCAATAGCCTGTTAACTTTAACCCACCTTAGTAGTGATAAGTGAGAACTTTCAAAGCATCCTAGATAATGCAAATAATATTCATTAACCATAAATAAAAGAGTAGGAAAGTAAAAGGGAGAACCTACTACGATTAGAATATCCGAACAATCTGAAAATTGCACTTACTTCCTTTAGGCATTTCCAACCTGTCTTGGCTAAAAGACAGAGCATCCGTGATCCCAGAATTCAGGCCCTGAAGGCTGTATTTGTGATTATATGCAGCAGTGAAAGCACAATATGGTTGGAACAACTGATAATCTGATACATGTATTAGTTCGAGGATATTGTGAACCATCCCCCCAAGCTATGTTACTCGGACTCGGATGTGAGTGTCGGATATGAGTATGTGTCCGAAACGGATATGTTCAGTTTTTCTAAGTTTTTCCATATATTGGAGAGTCCTTGGAGGGTCATATCCTACCCATGTCCAAATATATGTCGAACATGGGTACTTCAAGAAAAATGAAGAGTCGGAGTAACATAGCCCCCAAGTATAGGAAATCTTAGGCTACTGGCACACCAGCAACCTAGTATGTTAAAGAACACTGCTTCCAAGCAGAGTAAAGGCCCTTCAAAGTAACAATCAAGCTCTGACTTCCAAGAAGCCACCTCATAACTCAGCTTTCAGATGCATATCTGCTAAAGGAGTCCAGCATATAATAATCAGCACTGTGTGATGTTGAACAACTAGAATCAATTGCATACTCATCGTTAACATAAGTAACAGCTTAGTGAAATCTATTTAAGTATTTAACTGCACCTTACTATGACACAAAGATCTTGATATATGAGAACTCCAGAAAATCTAATTCTAATTGGAGGTCAAGAACTACTGTAAAAGCAAAAACCAACTATATGTCACATATGGATGGAATTCCCAACTGTTTCACTCCATGATTCATTCTTGCAACTGAAGCTCAGAAATGAACAAGCAATTAGCTCAGGATTGTCAACACCTGAGTTAAGTTCTTTGAAAAAGACTTTCTACAAAGTGCCCCAACAAAACTTGTCCAGTACTCTTATATTTGATAAGGCATTTTTTACAGCATGAATAAAAGCATTCTTATTGATCTATAAAGAGTCATTTATGTTCAAGAATACAGTTAAGAGGATTACCTGTTTATAAGCCCATGTTCTTCCACTAGCTAGCTAGACAATCAATCGTCGGGACAACACAGTTCTTCTAGTCATCTAACACGCAAAACCTATGTTGCTCCGACTCTTCATTTTTCTTTAAGTACCCATATCCGATGCATATCCAGACGCAAAACCTATGGGTATGGGAATATGACTCTCCAAGGACTCTCCAAATACATGGAAAAACTTAGAAAAAAAAATTGAACATATCCATGTCGGACACATACCCGTATCCGACTCACACCCAGGTCCGAGTAACATGACAAAAAAATCAAGGTTTTCAGTTCATCAATAAATAGCTCATGGAGAGAAAAAATTCTACTACCAAAATAATGATTCTCACCAGTATAATTGCTCAGTAGCCTGATTGCAGCGGCACACAGGCATGACTTGCATCAATGACAGAACTCGTTGTTTGTAAAATTAATTGGATAAATGAGCATTTCCAATTGTACAGAGTGAGAAATTAATTGTCAACCAATTAAGGGAAAAATATGCTAAAATGAGAAGGAATTTTGCACTTTGAGGGGGCAAAATTTAGGCTGAGGTTGAGACTTGAGACTAAATTCAGTGAAACAGTAAAGTGAGTAAACCCATTTACATTCAGTGGTTCATGTAATCACCTTAAGAGGTGACATCCATCAGACGAATTCCAACATCTATTGCCCTTCCCCAATCTCGAGACTATACCCTCCTTTGTACAAAAAAAAAAAAAAAAAACTCGGATTTGTTGAAACATACAAGGTTTAGACCAAACAAAATTAATATGCACTACATAAATTTATTATCCAAACAAAGAAAATAACACTGATAACATCTCTACTTACAGAAAATTACAAATAAAATGTAAAAGTAGAGGGTAAAATGTGGAAAGAACAGCGAGAATAAGACTACAAAGTACAAAGCAAGCTTCAGCTAGACTAGATAAGTACATGCAAACTGCAAAGTATATAATCCAAATAAAGAAAAAAAAATGAAAATATTAAAATTTTGTCTTATACTTGCAGTCTTGGTCCCCAACACTTGAATTAGATAAAAAGACAGTAAAATCACAGGAAGTGGACGAAACAACATGGATCTTAAACAGATTCAAGACATTAACCTTGCCTGAAATCTTAGCAAAAGTGTTGAGAGGCAATTCACGACCCAAAACATCAGACAAGAACTTTGAATCTGAGATCAATCGATCCGCCATGACAATCAGCGTCAAGTTCATGGGAACCGTTTGATCTGCAGAAATCTTACCAGCTGGAATTGGGACCTCGCCTACTTGCTGCCCCCTGTAGTTCAACTGGGCAACTGAGTTGGTGTATTTGAACCCGACTTTGTTTGGGTTCTTGATCGAAAGATCTACGTCGAGGCTAGCGTTCAGCAACACTTGGAGCCTGGCCAAATCGACGGAAAACTTCACGTTGGCTAAGGAGACTGAGTCGATCGTCGTCACGGGGCGTTTGGCCTTGAAAACGGTGAAAGCTAAGATCACTATAAGGATTATGATGAATATCAAAACACCCATTACTCCAAAACAGATGTTTCTGAATTTACGCCTATTCCTGAGCCCTCTGGCGGTTGAACTGCCTGGCTCTGGCTGTTCCATTGATTTCCCATTCTTGCTTCTTAATGATTCCACCTCCATATTTGATAATTCTTTCTTCCAGGCCGAAAATTTTGCAGATTTACTCTCTGGGTTTGTTTTTAAATTCCCAAATAATTAAAAAAAAAAAAAATAGTCAAAATGTAAACTGACAGCCCATGCTAGCAGCTACCTAACTAAGAGCAGGCTAATAAAAGCATGTAGCATAAATTTCTTGATTATTATTCCGTAAATAAGCTTAAGCTAAAGCTAAAGGAGGGAGAGGAGACATGAATGGATTTTTTATTTATTGCTCTCCAAATTCACGTGATAACGATTTGTTGAGAGAGTAAAAACTTGACTTGATTACAAGGATTTTCATTCAATTTAGAAACTTTACCTCAACAATGTCAACAGGTAATATCCAGAAGAAAATTCAAATAAAGCATTAATGGGCATTTACATAATGTTGGGCAGTTAGGCAGTCCCTGAGTTCATGGTTCATGCATTTTGTGACATATAATCAAAGTTAATTTCATTAGAATTTTGACTTTATCTTGCATTGAAGTATCCTTTACCTACTTTTTTTTTTTTTTTTATAGTTTTTTTACGAGATGAGCTAGTTAATAATATGTTATTTATAGCAAGAGAGTGTATAGTAACATTGGTTAAAATGATATTTATAAAAAAAAAAATGTAATGAATGTATTATTTATTTATTTTTTAATTTAGTAAAAGTAATGTATTAAATGTAAAAAAAAAAAATTCTTAAATGATAAATAAATAATTATTAATCAATGCTATAAGCACCTGTTAAACGAATCCTATAATAATAATATTATATTAAATGCAGTAGTTAAAAATTTTATATCATTTTCAATGCATTGGATGAAAATATTATTATATTTAATAATTTTAAAGAATGACCTTAGAGCACTTGTTAGTAAAATCTTTTTTTTACAAGATTTTGCTAACGAATGTTTTTCTTTTTACAAAAGAGATTGTAGTTTGAAGATAGAGGAAGAAATTGCAGATGCTGGGATTCAAATCTCAGATCTGCTAAATGTCACATTTAAAAAATGATTAGATGAATTAATTAGACTAAATTCGAAATTCCTAATGAGTGCCTTTGAATACAGTTTAAATTAATATATTAGTGAATTATAATTTTCAATACATCAAAAATCATTAAATTAATTATCAATTATTGTATTTAATATATAAATTTTACTATAAATAATAATTTAATTAACCTTAAAAAATAATTTTAAGACACTCGTTAATAGTATTTTCTTATAAAATATTCTTTGCTTAATTAGCTAAAAAGGTTGGAGTATCTTTTTTCTACTTTTTTGGGTATCTAAGTTAGTAGTACTAAGATATTTTGCCTACTTAGTTCCAAAGAAATGGAGAATAAGATATTCGTTGTTAATGTATGCTTAGAAAATCAATGTTTTAATAATCAAATCAAATATTGAATAAGTGGAAGGTCGGTTTTCAGTTCAATCCGTGAATTCTATTTCACTATTAAATATACTAATATTTTCAAAAAAATTGAAAATAAACAATGAACTTCTGAGTTTTAAGTGTTGGATCAATAGATCTGTCTATGAATCAAGTTTGATTTGAACAGAATTTTAGATAATAAAAAATTAACTCCTATCTGATTAAATCTTGAACATTATTTAACTAATTAAATTAAATTAATTTTATTTAATTTTAATTTTAATTTTAATTTTAATTTTAAAATTTAAAATTTAAATATATTTTTTAGTATTTTGTTAAAAAAAAAATACAAAACTTAAATGGGTGGACCGAGTTCGAACGAAACTTACATTTAGAGGTAGCATCAAGTTCTTTTCAAAGAAAAAAAAAAAGGTAGCATCAAATTTGATTTGATTTATGAACTAATCTAGATCTCAATTTTACAAATTTTCAAATTTCGGTCGATCTTGAATCTCTTATCTAATATCATATCTATCCATGCCCAATGAGGGCTAGCTATTTTATGACTGACCCCAAATTGAGCCTAAATTGATCCAATTTTTAGAAACTATTGAAAATAAGTTATTGTCAATTCATTTTGCGTAAAGAAGTAGCAAAGGTGGATTAGTTACTATAATATGAAAGATATGGAGTTTAACAATATTATTATTTTATTTCATTATAATTTTATTTAACATAGATTACGATTAAAGATAACAATAAATAGTACAAATTCAGATATTTATAATTATTTAATCAGTTTTTTGCGGATTCGAATAAAATTTGGATTCGGATATTATAATTACTATCTGCAGCGGATTTGAAGCGGATGTAGATATGAAACATCGAATATCAATTATTCGAATTCGCATTACTTATACTGATAACGGATTCGGATATTCGAATCTATTATCCGTTTTATTTGAATTTAAAATTATTTTTTATTTGATTTTTTTTTTTACTTACTAAATTCGAATATTTAGCATATTCAAATATTCAACGAATAATGTTATTAATTTGGATTTAAATTCAGATAATAATATTTGAATTTAATGTGAATAATTAAACTATTTAAATTTTAAAATAATTTTATAAATTCAAATTTAAATATTATAAAAAAAAAATATTTGATCCATTATCATCTCTAATCATGACAAATGTGAGATTGTCCTTAAAAAAATCTCATACTTGTAAAGGCAGCTGGAGAATTAATATATCTAGTGCTTCTAGAAAGTAGAAACTAGAGGTAGAGAGACATTCATAATGTTTTCCAGGTCAAATGCTGGTAACAAGGTGCTTAACTGTTTGTGCTTAACAATTGTTTTGGTTAGAACCGTCGATTTTGAATGCACGATTACATAATTTAAATTTATATAAAAAATCATTTAAAAAATATAAAATAATATAAATACGATATAAATATATCAAAATTTATATAATATAAATTATTAACGTATAAAAATTTATATAAATATATAATATTTTAAGAATTATTATCTTGTATATTGACAGTGAATTTTTTTAATTTCACAAGAGAGATTAAAAAATTATCACATGTTTTTTTTTTTTTTTTAAGTATAGTCTAAGAACATGTGATAATTTTTAATCTCGCTTGTGAAATTAAAAAAATTTCACTATCAATATACAAAATAATAATTTATATTTTAAATACGATTATAACATATAAAATTAATAAAAAATATGACATAAATACACAATTCAAAATCTAGTTTTGACGTTTGGTGTGGGTTTGGACGGTGGAGTCGTGCGAGATCTTCCAATTCCGAGACTATGTTCAAACTTGGATTCACATTCACACTAAAAACTCCACATTAAAGTATTGTAATGGGAAAAAAAAATCTTTGGAAATTTCTTTAAGATTATTATTAATTATATAAGTAAAATTAAAAAAATATATCATATGTTTCATTTTTTTTATTTTTTTTAAATATAACCTAAAACTCCACATTAAAGTATTGTAATGGAAAAAAAAAATCATTGAGAATTCTTTTAAGATTATTATCCGGTACACTGACAGTAAAATTTTTTAATTACATAAATATGGTTAAAAAAAATTACATGTCTCATTTATTTATTTTTTTAAATATAGTCTAAAGATATGTAATAATTTTTTAACTCTTGTAAAATAAAAAAAATTCACCGTTAATATAGCAGTATACAAGATAATAATTCATTCTTTTAACTCAAACTTCATCTTAATTTCACATTATTGATTTTTAAGTCATGTCAAAATATTGCGGTTTAACCCACAAAGATTTTACTAATTGGTAAGGTGGTGCGATTTTTTTTGTCAATCTGATCAATGTGAGAGTTATATAAAGTAAAATCAAAGGTTGTACGAAACGGTTATTCTATATTCGTATATATTATTTTCATTCAAATTACATAATGTAATAAAAATTTTAAAAAGTTAAGACTAAAATAATAAAAAAACCCTTGAACTTTATTATTTTATCTAGATACTTTTATTACATTTAATAAGCCCTTAAACTTTAATTTGCATCCAAATAAACCCTTAACCTTTAATTTATACCCAAATAAGATATTAACCTTTAATTTATACCTAAATAAATTCTTATCATAAATTAACATTTCATTTGAAATAATGGCTTATTTGAATATAAATCAAAGGATAAATGTTTATTTGAATACAATAAAAATATAAGAGCTTACTTAAGAAAAATGGAATAGTTTAGGGGCTCTTTTAATATTTTAGCCAAAAGTTAACTATTTATTATACATTACATGTAATATTTAATGATAAATATTTATTTCAACAATTTATAAATAATTTTTTTAATAAATAGTTATTTTGTTTTTCAAAAACTGATTACGTGAAATGATTTTAATAAAAAGAATATATACTGAGAAAAGTAATTATTTCATACCATCTTTTCTCAACAAAAAAAAAAGCAATAAATCAATATGAAAAGTTGAATTCTTAAACTCAAATCACTCGAGAGGAAAATTAGGTCGAGTAAAATTTAAAATACTCCTGTTGGTATTATAAAAAAAAAATATTGCAGTTTAATTGGACAAGTTGATCAAGTTTAGGTAAAACTGCAATGATTTTGGAATCTAGGTTTTTTTAAGTAGATTGAATTGGAGTCATGTAATAAACTTTTGGATATATATATATATATATATATATATATATATATATATATATATGTATGTGTGTGTGTGTGTTTAGACATTCTTATGAGAAGAATGAAGCAGCCAAGCAAAAGGTTAGGCAGTTGACAATGAATACTTTTAAAATCATATATATATATATATATATATATATAATATTACAAGGTACATGTTTATATGATAAGTATTGCTTACATTGATGCTTATATGTATAACTTATTTTTATGACATAGGATAAAATGACACGTAAGAATTTTTTCAAATAATTGTATTCAATTTTCAAAATTTTTAAAATTCAAAAATTAAGTTTATCCAAATGTTTCAATATTTATATAAACTTTATCTTAATTTAAATAATAATAATAAAAAAAAATCTTATCCTATTCTTATCAAATATATTAAATCCAAAATTCAATATTAACTTATCAATTTAAAAATTATATTTTCTTTTAATTAAAAGTTATCAACTTTATCGATTTAAAAGATGTAATAATGAGTAAAATGATTATACCAAAAAAATAACGAGTAAAATTATTTCAATTTATTTTATTTAAAAAATCATATTTCACAAGATAAAGTGTTGATTTTAATTTATTTTATTTAAAAAAATCATATTTCACAAGATAAAGTGTTGATTTTAATTTGGATTTACCTTTTTAAATTGTTGCGTGTTATTTATTATTAACTCACATATCAAACTTATTTATATATCATTAAACAACATTTAGGTTACTTCAATTTATATTTTAAATCATATATATGTATATAATTACAGGCTACATACTTACCCGATAAAGAGTACTTACATGAATATCTTTCTTAATGATACATAGGACAAACAAAAAAAAGTAAAATTTAACATTATCAACTCTCTATTTTGGACTATATATTTTAGGTTTTTTTTAGAGTAAATCTTGATTTTTATATTTGTATGTGTTGGTTTTACATTATTTGTTTCAACAAATTTAGATTTAAAATAACAAATAGATAAGACTATCATTTAAAATCAAAATCAAATTTAAATTTATCTCTCTCCAAAACTCTCTTAAAATTCTCTATGTGCAATCTGAACACAGTGAAAACTGAAACTCATCCATGCTCTGAAGGGATCGAATTTGTTATTGACAAGGAAGTTACCATAGTTTTTCAAACCTTCCATAATATGCTCTTTATCTCTTTGATCTCTTCTTATTTGGTCCTTTAGGAAAATTGAGTTTTCTGGTTTATTTGTTGTTTTTTATTGGGAACATAAAAAAATAAATAAAAAAAATTGAGTGATGATGAAGGTGTTTTTGCATAGGCGTGACATGGGAAAATGACTTTTCTAAAGATAAGTGTTATGATTCTTGAGAAGATATGTCAATTTTTTCATTGGCCTCTATAATATTTCAGATTTTATTTTTATGCTTAATTTTTTATTCAAAGTTGCTTCATTCTATCAATGTTTGTTTTATGTCATTTGGAAAGAATTTTACATATGGTGTGGATATATTAAGGTTATAACTTGAATTTGTAGCTTTATGGAATGAATATGTTGATAAAGAGCATGTAAATGAAGCTCATTTTTATTGTTTTTCTCTAGGAGAGCTCTATCATGATTATGCTGGAGGTGAATTATCAAATTATGAGTTCGTTTGTTTTGTAGAAATTGATTTTCTTGAAAAATGTGAAGATTTTTCGAAAAAGTAGAGGTTTTTTTTTTATGTTTGGATGACTTACTGAAAAATATTTTTTGTTGTTTGGTTATTTTCTGAAAAATCTACTTTATTCAAATATCAATATTGACATAAATATTAAATATTAAAATTTATTTATTATTAGAATATTAATATTAATATTTAATACTAAAATATTATATTAATATTAAATACTTATATTATATTTAAATTATTTGTAATTATTATTAAAATATTAACATTAATTATATTAATATTTAAAATATTATAATTATTATTAAAATATTATTTCTATTAATATAATTATTGCTAAGATATTATTTCTATTAATATAGTTATTATTAAAATGTTATTTTGATTAATATAATTATTATTAAAATATTATTTCTATTAATATAATTATTATTGAAATATTATTTTGATTAATGTAATATTTATTAATTTTATTTATATTAATATAATTATTATAAAATATTATTTCTAGTTTTTTCAAATAGTAATATTGATATAAATATTAAAACATTATTCATATTAATATAATTCTTATTAAAATATTACTTCTACTTTTTTCAAATAGTAATATGGCATAAATATTAAAATATTTATTATTAAAATATTAAAAAATAATAATATTATTTCTATTAATATTATTTATTATTGAAACATTAATTATATTAATATTTTAAAATATTTAAAGTGTTCTAATAATTATTAAAATATTATTTCTATTAATATTTATACTATTAAAATAATAATATTTTTATACTAAAAAAATTTATTATTAAATATTTATAATTTATATATATTTATTATTAAAATAATAATATAAAATATGTAAAATAAAATATTTAAAATTTAAAATATTTATAGTGTTAAAATTTATTATTAAAATAATGATACTGCTATATGAAATAATATTTTTATTAAAATAATAAATGACATTATATTTATAATTTATTATTAAAATAGAAATATAATATTATATAATTAAAATATAAATATAAATATGTAGGTTTAATAATATTTAAATAAATTGAAAATTACAATATTAGAATATGTTTATATTAATATTTTAATATATTTTTATAATTAAAAAATAAATATTTTTATTAATATAATAATATTTGGCTCGAGTCAAGTTAATTTTTGATCTAAAATATGATGTCTAAATTCTGATTCGAGTAGTCCTATTCATGGCAGTTATTTTTTGAAAATTATTTTTCGCTTTTCAAAACGATTGTAGGGTTAATTTTGAACACGTACGAAAACACGACAGATTTATACGACACATTTAAACACAATTAAAACGATTAATACGATACATTTAAATATACACATATTTTATTCATGTTTAAGATTTTGACACATTTTAAAAAAAACCAAACTCGAACTCGGCCTGAACTCAAAAAGCATATTAAAATAATTACATTTTTCGTAAATCTAAAAAATGACTTAACTAGACTGAACCAAAACTCATCCAAACTTGAAAATACTCAAATATGGAATGTTTATCCGTAAAAATATGAACCTAAAAAGATTCGTACCTATAATAATTTAAATCCGAAATGATCTTAATTAAAAAAATGTCCAAACTCGAACTCGCATGAACTGACCGTTGCTACCACCACTAAGACTTAAAGCCCAACATTTGGGCTTTAAGTCTTCTGCAAAAGCGAAATTGGACCTCATGTAACTGATGTAAGGATTACGGATATTAAAATGCCTAAAAGCTCATGTAATTATACGTCCAACAGAGGGGTCTTCTTGTAAAAGCACAAGAAGTTACCGTTGCAACTCTACTGTAGACGCTTCTTAAAAACAGATATCGAACCCTTCCTTTTTTTCAAAATACCCATAATCGAAATAGTTCAAAGAACAAAGCAAAGTGCAGAATCTGCAGATCAAAAAGCAAGAAAATTCTCAGATAACAAGTGAGCAAAAGATTGATTCATCAAAAACCCATTGTGAGTTTTGTCTCTTAAACCCCTTTTACAGTTTTTTTTTGTTTAATTTCTTGATGAAGTTAATTTTTTTTCAAGAGAAATATTCTGTATGATTTTAATGGTAGAAAGAGATAAGTGAGTTCTGTTTATTTAACTTTGTTAAAACATTTGAAGGGTTCTTTTTAATTCTCTTTTTAACTTAGGGTGGAAAATGAAAAGGGGAGGTGAATTATTTCTAAATGGAAAAAGCAAGAAAACAAGAATTTTGTTTGGTTGTTGAGAAATTATGGGAAATGAAAAGGAAATCAAGAATGACCCATAAGTTTTCTGTATCCTAGATTTCTTTTCTCCCTTTCTGGGTTTTCTGGCCTAGGGTTTGCATAATTTTTTGAAGGAAAAGCACCAACAGGAAATAAAATTACTAAAAATTGATTTGAACTTGTTTGAGTTAGTTGTCCTTTGGGATTATCAAAGAAGTTAAATTTTGGGTTTTTCCTGTTTGCTACATGTTTCCTTATAAACTGACAGATTTTTGGGTTTTGCAAATCGAGGTTTTGTTGCTTACATGTTTCGTTTTGGACTAATTAGATAAGTAAGATACTTGGTGTGCTTCGGAGTTTGCTTTGGGGAAATTGTTCTATCAACTTATGATGCTTTAAGATGGAAATAGAATAAAACTAGAGCCTTGTGTTAGTATCGTATGATAAGACCGAAATATATTGGCAACTCAAATATTCAGCATTCTTTGCTTGAGATTTTTATCTGGTTGTTGCATTGTTCTTGTTTAGTTGTCCGATAGGATGAGTGCTGTAATCTGTTAGACTATTTTAGTCAACATCTATGTTACCCGAACTCGGGGGTGAGTGTCGGATATAGGTATGTGTCATCACAAGTGCCAGACATGGGTACTTTAGAGAAATTAAGAGTCCGGGGAACATAGCCAACACAGATGGCAAATGGTACTTGATTAGAGGTAAATATTTGAAGCTACATTTCGCACTGGACGGTCATCTCGTCTTTCAGTTGGTTGGCGAAGGTATTTACCATGTGGGACCTAACTACCTTAAACAGATTCATATCATGGGTGTCTTCTGATTGGAGAAGCTTTGACATTGACATGGCATCTTCTAATCCCCTTTGGAGATGCTATTAGACTATGTTACTCGGACTCGGGTGTGAGTATCTGATCGGGTATGTGTCCTACACGGGTATGTTCAATTTTTTCTAAGTTTTCCATGTATTTGGAGGTCCTTGGAGGGTCATATCCCCATACCCATGTCTGGATATGTGTCGGAAACGAGTACTTCAAGAAAAATGAAGAGTCGATGCAACATAGCTATTAGATTATGTTGCAGGATTTGGCAGGTTTTCTCCCCGTTACACGTTTGATTTTCCCCTATGTCTCTTCATACAGTATTTTGGTTGATCTTTTATGTGAACTGGATGTTGTTTGAGTTTCACACCTCTTACATACTTAGACTTGACTTTTCTTCCCCTGTCCGTGCATTGCACATCTCATAGGTATAACCTTTTATAGAAGTGGTTTTGTTTCTATCAGCAAATTGCTCAGATGGCATCACGTACTGTTGGTTTGATTCAAGATCAGAATTTAAACATTCACTTCAATGGTACTACTCCTAACACTTTCTGTTCTGTTTTTAGTTTTTTTTTTTTTTTTTAAAGTTGAATTTGATAATTGAAAGTGCCTTCTCCAGGTGCTTCTGTTGTGGGCAAGGCAAATATCTCTAACGCACCGAGGAAAGGTGGTATTGGTGGAAGGAAACCACTTGGTGATTTATCAAATTCAGTGAACCCGACCCCAAACCAGACATCAAAAAAGGAGAATTCTAAAAAAATTTCATTCACTGAGAAAGAGACTACTGGTGCCTCAAAACTCACACATGATTCAAGCAAGAAGAAGAGTGTTTCTAAGGCCTCAGAGAAGGTGCAAGCTGGTGGCAGGAAAGCTCTCTCTGACATTTCAAACTCGGGTAAGCCAAGCTTGAAGGAGACGTCAAAGAAGAATCAAACTTCAAAGTTAACCATTTTGGCAGAGGATCCAAGTGAACCCAAAGATATTGCAAAGGAAGGATTTCTGCACAATCATGAAGAATGCATCAAAGCTCAGAAAAGAGCTATAAGCACGAATGAATTTTTGCGGATACTTGGATTAGAAGGTAAACAAAGTTGTTACGTTTTCAGATGTCTATTATGATTTAGTTTTTGGCTGGATACTTAAATTTTTATGAATGTTGTTGTTTAGATTTCTCCAAACAGTCTGCGTCTGCAAAGGAACCTCATATGTTGAACGAAATGATGGTCAGTTTTCATTTCATTTCTGTTGTCCAATTTAGTTATTGTATATAAGTGTATGGATTGTCTTAACAAATACTAGTTTACTTCTGTTTAGCATATTGATACTAGTTTTAGCCTATGTTGCTCCGACTCTTCATTTTTCTTGAAGCATCTGTGTCCGACACATATCCGGACATGGGTATGGGGATATGACCCTCCAAGGACTCTCAAAATATATGGAAAAACTTAGAAAAAATTGAACATACGCGTAACCGACACACCCGAGTCCGAGTAACATAGGTACTTTGAAGGAAAAATTGAATTCATCACAAAGCATATGGATTGTCTTAATGTATACTAGTTTACTTCTGTTACAGCCCATGAGTCCTTCAAGGTACTTTGAAGCTGGGGAGATGACTGAGTTGCTGATTGAAGATTGGTCTCCTCCAAAGCATAAGTTGTCAAGGAAACTTGACTCTGCCCCAGCTAGTCCAGAGCCACTGGATCATTATATGCACTGGAATGATCCCAGTTTTGAGTTGATAGGATCACCATAATGGTGAAAGCATTGGTTTCCTTTGCTTCTTTGTCAATTCTACCTGGTAGCATATTAGCAGTAACTCATGTATTACAAATTCTTTTATTGTAGCTTGTACTGGATCTCAGTTATTTTGCTAGTAAGTAAAGATGTGGCAACTTTTGTTGCATTCAGGTTTCAGATGAAATGAAAACTTCACTTTTTCGGCTTCTTCGGCTGTTATTTCTGTAAAGCTGGCTGAATTGTGTGTTATCTTTGCAGCATACATGTTAACTGTGAAGTGAATTATTCATCTAATTTGATGGCAAGAGTTGGAGAGGCAAAGGTTAAGTTTGATTGATCTACCTTAAAAGGCATATCATAAATTTTCTCGAAGATAAAGGAAAGATACTAACATGCAAAGCAATGCAAGTTCTAATGCTTACAGGTAGATCTGGCAATCCATATATTGGTGTTGTATAATCGTGTCATGTCCAAAATTATCAAGTTTATGTACATGCGGTTTTACTCGGTTGACTCAAGGGAATGAATTTTACTTAAAACTTGGTATCTGAATATTTATGTAGAACTCAGTGAAGTAAAATTGTAATTCCTTTGCAGCATCAAGATAATTAATTACAAGGAGTTACTAGTTATATTGGCCTTTGGACTAGAAGTAAAAAAAAGGCAAACAGCTAGACTGTGAAGTAACATATAAAATCGAGGAGGGATCCACCTACATATATTTATTTCGTGCTCTATTCATGTAGATTACTCACATCAAATTTCGAATAAATTAAAAATATTTAATTATTTGTTTGATATAAAAAAAAACCATATAAAAAATACAGTATTCTCAACCGACATGATATATATGTCGGATCAATTCGAAATGTAACGACGAGTGCGATTATATTGTTAAATCAAGTGAACAATTTATTAAAATATCAATCATATACGAAATTATAAAATATATTTTGAGATAAGCAACTATTTGTATTACACAAAAAACGCAGTTAAAACTGAATCTGCAACTTCTTTCTGAGCACCACAAGCTTGCAGCATTTGATTCCAAATATGCACTCACTTTGATAACTCCAGATTACTGCCCAATTTGTCATTCCTCAGCTCCAGCTTCCTTTGGCTCGTTGTCAGCTCCAGCTTTCTTAGCTCATTGTCAGCTCCCAGCACCAGTTTCCTTGGCTCTTTCTCATTCATCTTAAGCTCATTCAGCTCAGCTCTCATTCCTCTTATCATTTCCCGGCTTCTGCTTCTGTAACATCATCTCTGTTTCCTTCTGCTGGAACTTGATCATCCTTTTCCCCTCACTTTTAATTCTACAACTGTCAACTTCCATTGAATTCATCACAAAGTGATTTTGGAAATTGAGAACTCTATTGAGAATAAACACGACAAATCAAAAGGTAGATACATAATTAAAATAGAGCTGTTTATGAATCGAGTTAGCCAAGCTCGGATAAAAAATTTGCTTATTTAAGGCCCGATCCGACCTATCGGGCTCAAAAAACTTTTTTTTATTGTTTAAAATATATTAAAATATTAATATTTATATATTTTAATAATTAAATTTAGACTGAACTGAACAAATAACGTGATGTTTGGACAAATCTAATTAAAAATTATCACCCCTCAAATCTTCTTTTATCAAGAAACGAAAGAGAAGATAAAACAAATTAACAAATGATTTTTTTGTATGAATAATCAAATCATGCTGGAAAAAAAATTTCTAAAAAAAAAAATCTACTTGAAGAATATACATTCCTTCCTATTCTTTAATGAATGTTAAAAGTTGAATCTAGTAAACCAGAAAAAGAAATCAAAGTAAGTAACCCTAAGATTCTACACTTGAATAAGAAGAAGAAAGACTTGTAATTGCATGACCAGTACTCAAATGTTCATGTCTCAATCGACTCCATTTCTCGAACTTCTTCATAAAGATGAAGAAGTTTTCTTCTTCGAAATCCCATTTAAAGCTCCAAAGCTCCAAAAATAATTCGAAAATCTCCGGGGTGCAATCGACGATAATGGGTCTATCAAGATTGGTTTCAAGATCAAGATCGTTTCCTTGTGATCGAATCATCATTTGCTGAAACCATGGAAGCGAAAGATACATGAGCGGAACATCGTAGCTCTTAGCCTCTTTGCCAACGTAGACTGACACGTAAATTCTTGGAGCTTTATCAATGGCTTTGGCGACGCCATGATCATCATCAGATTGATCATCCACAAGGCGATGGTAACGGGAGTAGTACTTAAGCTTGCTGCTGCTTCGACGTATTTTCTTGATGAACGAACGGATTTTCGATGCCAAATTCATGGCGGAATCATAAACCATAATATGTTTTTATGAATGATATGATATTTTCTTCTTCTTTTGCGAGGCAATTCAATGTTGAAAACTGAAAATGTTTCTTGAAAATAGTCTTGATTGATCTCAATAGTAAACAATCTTTTTTTTTTTCAAGTTTTGTCAAACTCTGAAAAACAAATACTTTAGAAAAAGAAAAAAAAAAAAATCAATGGAAGTTTATGGGGTTGGCAACAATTACTGCTTGAACTGAGGATCTATATAGTGACTCAAAAATATACCCAAAAACAAGAAATTAATAGTGACTCAAAAATATTATGAGAAATTATTTGATTTTTTTTTACTCCACAAGTTAATAAAATGACACATTTTTTTTATGATATATTAAAAAATTAATTTTAACAAATGAAACATATGACAAATTCTTAATTTCATTTATAAAATATAAAAAAAAAAATTATTGTTTATGTTTTGGGGTTTAGAGTCTGAGGTTTATGGTTTTGTGTTTTAGGGTTTAAGATTTGAAGATTTAGGTTTTATGATTTATGATTTGAGGTTTAGTGATTGTGATTCAGTGTAGCAAATACGAATATATATATATATATATATATATATTCATATACATTCTAAATGTTTACATTACCTAAATATTAAAAGAAGTCTATGAAGCTAGCACAATACCTTTTTTTTTCACCCATTATTTTATAAAATTTCTAATACAGTATAGTGTAAGAGAGTAACTTGGAAGAATGAGGTAGAACATAGATGTAGGAAATATAAAAATGTGAATGAAATAGGCAAAGTAAAAGTCCTATTTATAGGTGTATAAAAAGGTAGATAAAGAGTCTAACAATTATGTAAACAAATCCATATAATGTATAATAAAAAAGAAACATTAGTCTTATATATATATATATATATATATTTTAAATTACATATTAATTATTTCCATTTTCTATGAAGTCACATTTTTTCCCCGAGAAAGTTCAATAAAATTTACTCAATATTTAATTTTTAATGATATACCAAATGGTTATATATAGTGATTTAACACTTTAAAGTCGTATAACATAAATTTAGCACATAATATCCTCAATAGACCTGCTCATGGTCAAGCAGTCCGCTCGGCCTGGTAAACTTATTTTGTATTGGATTGAGCTTGAGTAGGTATTTTGGTGATCTGAGTCAGCCCGGCAAGCTCGATCCGTATTGGATCTGACCTGAACAGGTATTTTGGTGATCCGAGCCTATCCGGTTCGATTCAGATCACTGTTTAAATAATTAAAAAATATTTTTTATTTAAATTTAATTATAAAAATATGTAAATATTAATATAATTAATAATTTTTATTTTATTTTTTAATAATATGTGAACAGTAAATATGGGCCGTCGGGTCGGGCCTAGACAAGGTAAAAAAAAATCGAGTTGCAGCCCAGCCTGATCGATGAACAAGTCTAATCCTCAAGGGATACTCCAATGATTAGAACTTAACACTTTCATCCGGAAAATTATGAATTTAAATCCTACATAAAATTGTTAAAGGATTGGGTTACCCATTCGATATGATAGATTTGATTCGAATTGAATCGAACATAAGATAGGATATTTTAAATCCAAGTTGGTCTAACTAGTTCAGATTAATTACTATTTAATTAATTTAATTATGAAAATATATAAATATTAATATAATTTAAAAAAAAAAAAATATTTTATATAGTAAAACGACGAGGTTTTTGAATCCGATGGATCTGGTTAGACTTTGAGCAAGCAATTTTTTTTGCTACTCAATTTAACCCGGTCTAGTTCGGTTCATGGATAACTCTAATCTTATGATTGACAGGTGAAATTTATGATAGATGATTTTTTCTTATTGTGGGTCCAATATCACATGCATCAAATAAATAAATAAATTTTGACACATAAGTTTTTTGGATCATTTCACCTGTAATTTTTTTATTACAATAATGCAATTATCCAAGCATAACACATAATTATGTAAAGGTTCACCACTTAAAAAACATGGGTTCCACATAATATTTTTGTGAGCCCTACCTAATTTAGGATTGTGATTAATAATTATAAGTGATATGTTCCTACTCTTTCAAGATTGATATTTTTTATGATGTATTAATTATAATATATTATCTTGAAAATTTAATGCAAGGATAAGTTGAAACTCCTTGAAGATTTAGCTCATCTTAATTCATGCATATATATATATATAATTATAAGAAAATTAAACAAATCATTTTCAGCTGAATGTGACAAAAACATGATGGATATATCACCAAGGTCTAATTATACTAGCAAATAAATATCTTTTAATTTTCTCTCGTCAATTTTTTTTTTAGTTTTTCAAAATTTCAACTAATTTTTCTCTCTAATTGGATGGAGAAAAACTTCAAAATTGAAACCACTAGCTCAGTCTTAATTAGAAAGCTACAACACTTTATCACACTTTATTCTATTGATCATGTAATTAATTAAGAAGCAAAAAATTTACGTCTGAAATTCTTAAAGATTGCATTTGAAAACATGAATAAATTCATAAATTCAAAAGGTTGTGGATAAAAAATCAAGCATTTTTAGATCTTGATGAACAATTACATATTAATAACGAAATTTAAGCTACATATTAATAGCATTAGGACACTGCTCCGATGTGTGTTACGGGCTTATTTATTTAGATCTAAATTTATACAATATCGGTGAATTACATGATACCACTTATTATAAAACAGAAAACAATGCTTTTCTTTAGTTTAAAACACTAGAGCATCTAATTAACTGATTATTAATCATTCAATCTTTAGTAAACTCAATCTTGATGCCCCCAACCTTAACAATACCCTTTCCTTTTCTTGGCACCAAAGTCACCACAATACTGTCATTATCTTCAGCTCCCAAATCCTCCAACAAATCTGTAAGCCCTAATTTCAAGCATGTCTTCATCTTCTTCCCATGTTTCTGCCTATGAGGCACATTCACAAAGCTCCCTGCAAACTCTGTATTGTCTGGTCCAATTGTCAAATCATCCTCATCATTAACATATACATCAAATTTCACTGATGAATCTCTCTCTAACTCAATCTTTTCTATCACCAATATCTCTTCTTCCTCTTCTTTTTCCTTTTTACTCCTTGATTTCTTCGGCCTTGTGATGTTGAAACTCACTATTTTGTCTAAAACTATTGGGAATTCACCGCTGTTTATAACCCTTTTCTTTGTTTCTTCTGCTACTGCTAACCCTGGACCAACTGCTACCACTTTGTTGGGGAGTTTTCGAGGTGTTGGCTTAGTTTTCAGCCATGGAAGATCAGCATTTTGATAAACGTATCCCAAAGTTTTACTCTCAATGCAATCACGAACTTTTGCACGAACAAGATTTGCTTCCTCGTCGTAGAAAAGAAACGAAGAATCAAGCCAATCCGAGTCACTGAAATCTTTTCTTTTACCTCCTAAAGTCTTCCAAATGCTCCACATTCTATCGATATTCGAATGATGAGAATAGAAAATGGGGTCTCTTCCAGCTGAGTAGAAATTCCCCATGTCTTCGAGAAGTGGGCGAGTGTTATCGGCACACCAGTCGTGAACCGTCCCATGAGGGATGTTCTCGACCGAACCGATCCCTTGATCCGGTTCATCACCTGCACGTAGGGGTGTTCAAACGGTTAATTCGGTTATTAATTGAATTAACCGAATTTTTATTTTCTTTAACCGTTAATCAAACCGAATAGTATAAGAGGTGGATTAACTGAACCGAATTAATTTCGGTTAATTCGGTCGGTTTTCGATTAACCGAAATAAATACTCAATTTATTTTACTACCTATTTTTAATACATGATTTTATATCCAACCAAAATACCAAACAAGCTAATTGTATTCTATCCATAATAATATATCCAACCAACCAATCAAAACCCAAAAACAAAACATAATAAAGCTATAATAAAATCCAAATATCAAACATATTAAAATAATTAAAAAAGTATAAAGTATTTCGGTTAATATGGTTAATTCAGTTAATTTCGCTTAACTGAATCGAATAACCGAAAATCAAAATTTATCAAAAACCTTAACCGATCATCGGACCGAATTTTTTTATTAACCGGACCGAATTACATTTCAATCGGTTAATTCAATTAAAATTAACACTCCTACCTGCACGATAAGGACTCCCTAGGAAAAGCTTACTGGTCTTGCCATTAGATATCATCTGCCTATACATAACTCTAAGATTCCTTCTGATTTGATCTTCCTTCGTAATAGTTTTATCACTTCCATTGTAATCCAAATCAACAACCGTTGGTGGGTAATGATTTTTATTGCGGAGCTGATCGTAGAGTGAAGATTTAGTGTCTGTAAACATGGCAGGCATTTGCATACCAGAAGGAGAATCCCAGTTCCAAAATGGTATAGCAAAAGTTGGGTCATCAATCAATTTACCCAAAATTTTCTCAAAAAAATAAAGATAATATCTATGGAATGGATAGAACAGCCATGAGTTATGGACTTGAAGCTCAAGATCAGGGAAACCCAGTTGCTGATAAGCCTTATCACAGTAAGCACAGTGAATATTTGCTTGTTGGATGAAACTTCGTGGATCGTTTGCAGGAAGAGCTTTCATAAGCTCCATGGCCATGGAATATTTAGCAATGTAAGAATCATCAACTAAATGTGCAGCAGGCCTAACACGTAAAAGCGAATTCGAATTCGAAGACGAAGACGAAGACGAAGGTGGCTTGAAATCGATTATCTTTGTCGACAATGGTGGACAACAGTTAATGTTTACGCCATCAGATATGCTTACTTTGCCACAATCGCCGACAGATATTGGAGCAGAGAGTGCAAACTGGTCATCTTCTCGGCTAAGCCTGCTGGTTGCACCATAAAGACCTGATCCAAGGCCAATGAGAACATCTCTTCTATCAAATTTGTTGGGACTAGGGTTTTGTTGATCACCATTTCTGGCTTTGGGTGGTTCTACTTTAGGGATGAACTTAGGGTTTTGGTTTCTAGATATGTAAAGTTGGGATGTTTTTGGAAGGAAAATGGAGGTAGGCATGGTGGTGCATGATGATGGAAAAAGAGAAGCCATAGTTTTTTGTTCTGTTTTGTTTAATTTGATTATGATGAATAGATTGGGAGACTTTGCATTGTATTTATAATGAATTTTGCATGGATTAAAAAATCGGACCGAATCTGTCGGTTGAACCAGTTGAATCGAAAATCGATAATTTGTCCGGTTCGGTATAATATATAAAATCGGGTGATAATCGAACCGATAGAAAATAAGAAAAATCAGTAAAAACCAATTTGATATATATTTTTGAAAATTTTTATTTTATAATTGATGAGATTTGAACTTTTAACTTTTTAGTTATATATTAAAAATCATAATACCATTAAGTCAAATACATATTTTTATTAATTATTTACTATACTTAATTAATATTTTATTTAACATTAAAATCAATTTTTAAAAATTTAAATCCTTGTTTAAGTGAATTGATCAGTTCAACTGGTTGAATTGAAAACCGAAAACCTAACCGTTTTGATCTCCGATCCGATTTTTTTAACCTTGAAATTTTACAAAAGAAAATTGTAATTAGCTGTTATGTTATTCGAATTTCATTTTTTTAAAGTATCTGTATCCGACACTTCTGTTCGATATATATTCAAATAAAAGCATGTAATAAATTATCCTCCAAACATATAAAAAAATTATATATATCCATATTAAATATATATTCGTATTCGATATTCATCTGAATCCACGTAGTATAAATTAGGGCAAAGACTATAACTCTGGTTGTAAAACTTTGAATTTCTGGAATTGGAAATTCCCAATTTCACAAATGTTAATCATGTTTCATGGCTTTCATGAGTAGTATTTTCAGTATTAAAATCTATCATTGAAATATTCAACCATTCATTAATATTCATAAATAATTACGGGTAGAATGTAATTACGTGTCTGTATGGATGAACTCAAGCTCTTCATGCCAATACTAGTCCTGCTCATGGCCGGCAAGTCGGACCCTAATTCGGAATTTTTTTTTTCTTTACTCAAGTTCATTTTGAGTCAGGTTTAGATCGGTTTGAAATTTTTTTTATTATTCAAAAATATTAAAAAAAAATTATATTAATATATATATATATTATAATTAAATTTAAATAAAAATATATTTTTTATTTAATAAATAGTAATTCGGATCGGATCGATCCTTATTATCAAAATCCTTACCTTGACCCGACCCAATTCAGGTCGGGTGGGTTGCCTAACCCTTGAAGCAAGTCTAATACCAACATTAATATCTCAATAGAAAAAGCAACCCTTGCATTGCTGCGGGTATTCAATGTTAAACATATAATGACAACATCATTTGTTTATTATTTTTAATTAAATAACTTAGACCTGATAACTTTGAAACAATATAATTAAATGACACGAAAAAATAACTAAAATACGACATGAAACGAAAAAATAACACGAACACGATACGAATACACGAACATGTTAAAATCCATATAAAACGAATTATTAACGTATCAAAATTTATATAAATATATAATACCTTAAATACGATTATGACACATGAAAATACATGAACACGACATAAATACACGAATTATCAAATCTAAAATAACTTAAATTTTCTCACCAACTTCTTCATTTATAACTCCATCACTGGACACCTTTCCTAAGGCTCCAAAATGCCGAAAATTTATCTTATGATTTTTTTTTTAATTTTTAATAAAATAATTAAAACTTAAATTTAAAATAATAAAAAAAGGAACACGGAAAAATAACTAAAACACGACACGAAAAAATAACATGAACACGACATGAATACACGAATATATCAAAATCTATATAAAACGAATTATTAATGTATCAAAATTTATATAAATATATAATACTTTAAACACGATTATGACACATAAAAATATACGAACACGACATGAATACATAAATTATCAAGTCTATAACTTAAATTTTCTCCCCAACTCCTTTATTTATCTCTATCACTAGACACTTTCTTTGGGCTCCAAAATGTTCAAAATTTATCTTATGAATTTTTTTTAATTTTTAATAAAATAACTAAAATTTAAATTTTAAAAAAAAAACATGAAAAATAACTAAAATACGACAAGAAAGGGAAAAAAAACACGTACATGACACGAATACACACATGTCAAAATTTATATAAATATATAATACCTTAAACACGGTTATGAATACACGAACATGACATGAATACACGAATTATCAAGTCTAAAATAACTTAAAATTTTCACCAACTCTTTCCTTTATCTCCATCACATTTTTTATTTTTTTAATATTTAATAAAATAACTAAAAGTTAAATTTAAATGCTACATAAATGAGCTTATGACTTGATGGGTAAGGCTCAGATTGAGTTTAAGCAAGTAAATTTTTTTTGTTATTCGATCTTGGTTCGACTTGACCCGATTCACAAACACTCTAATGCTACATACACTTCTTAAAAACAAATAAGTTTTGTAATAACTTAACAAAGAACTCATTATATGATTATAAATTTCCAAAATACCCTTTAATCTTTATTGTGTGTTTTCAAAAAATAATTTAAAAAAAAATAATTTTAAGTGATGTATAAATCATTTTTCATTTTGTTATTAAAAGAGTAAGTGTAAATAATTGTGACACAATTTAACTCAATACTTTTATATAGTAGTTAAAAAAATTACTAGAATGTATACTCTCTATGGAAGAAAAAAAGTTGTACTTATCAACAAAAAAAAAATTGTATGAAAAAAATATTTTAAAAGAAAATAAAAAATTATTTATGGTAGTTTTTACTTTTTAGAGTGAATAATTTTATGATAATTTTTAAAAGTAAAAAAATAAATTATTAATTTATTTTTAGAAATATTATATGTATATATATATTATATTACAATGTTATCAAAATTGTTAAATCTATCTTTGAGTTTGTTGTGACTTTTATATTCAACTTGAATCTCAATTTATTAACAATTAGTTTTTATAGGATAACTCTCCTAAAATTTAGTAAAACTTAATAATATATTATGATATTAAAGTAGACTTTGCTCCATTTGTTATATCCCTTTCATGGGATAAATTTGTTATATTTATATGACATTTTGGACACTTAATTGAGTTTAACTTAAATATTCATCATATATTTTTTGATTAAAATGCTCCTTCTCAAATTTAATAATATTATATGTCATGCTAAAATTACTTTTTCTCTCCATAAATAGTAAAGTTGTTAATTTTTACATTAAATTTATTTTTAATTTTTATTTACTCTTATTGGAGGAAAATATCTATAAATCATATATATTTTTAATGAAAAATTAAATAAAAAAGATCTACTTAATATATTTTAGCAATATATTTACCAATCATTTTTTTTAATACTAATTAATAAGCACTTAAAAATGTGCATACTTTTAATTTATCATACAACACCTTATTAAAAAAAAAATTATCTTAATTTATGAAATTACTATTAAATATCAATGTTATATTGCAAAATATAATTTTATTGATTTTTTTAAACATGAAATCAAACCGTCAAAACTGAACCGGTTGAACCGTCTTATCCATTCCGGTTTAACTTTTCCGGCAGCATCGGACAGAAATAAAAAAATTAATCAGAAAAAAAAAAATCTAAAAACGCCTATTCGCGAGGAGACTGATATCATCATCTCCTTCCTCACAAGTCACAACCTTTCAATTTTCTTCCCATTAATCCTAAAATGGCCTTCAAATCTCACATAATTACAGGATTGACCCTCTCTTTGAAACCCACTGCTTCTTCTTCTTCCTCTTCAAGCTCCAGTAGTAGTAGCAATCTCTGTTTAGTTAAGAAACCACTCACCTCTTCCTTCTTCAATGGCGGAGGTACCCTTTCTTTGGCTTTTTCTTACTTCCAAATTTAATGGGTATTTTTTTTCTTATTAAGACAGTTAATGAAGATTTTCTTTTTCTTTTTTCTCTTGCTTTTGAGTTGGTTGTGTTTGTTATTTTGTATGTTACAATTAGTAGACCAATGTTGGAAATTTGGAACTAAATTTTATTTAATGTTATGGGATATATCAAATTTGTGATTTTTTTCATTAAAAAACTCTGCTTTTCATTTTAAATATAGCCATAGTGTCTTTGATAGCTTGAGTAGTGAGAAAGAGGGTTGTCAGGGAATGTTATTTCAGAAGTAGATTGACTAGGCTGCTAACTTAACTCAAATGAAACGCATATAATTTTCTTCAAGCTTTGCTGGTTGAATGGATGATGACAATTCTTTGTCCAATAAGCTTCTGGTTTATTTGGGTCATTTGTTAATGGTTTTGTTAAAGCTCTAAAGCTGAGTTAAGTGGTGAATCAAATGGGTTCTTAAAGACATTTAATTATTAAAGCATAAATGGTTTTTTCATTTGTGGATAACAGCATTTATATGATTTAAATGTCAAAAAAGTTAAACCAATTCAATTATATATAAAAGCTTGATGGTGAATTGGTTCAATTCTCCTGCAATTATGTAAGCTTTTGAATAAGGTTTTTTTTTTTTTGGGTAATGAAATTTTGAATTGCTTGTCATGTGAGCCACCATCTTTTCAACCCATTTGCTTCGATTTCAATTTTCTCTAGTTTAACTTTCATCCCATTTTTCTATTGTTTGACTATATTGTTTGCATTCTATTTGATGATTAGGGAGTAATATGAACGATTTAAACTCCCATGAAAGAGGACATTTTCTCATTCTTATACATGACAATTCCAAATTCGAAGGACCGTCTAACATTATCTAAAAGAGCTAAACACCATCATCTAAAGTAGGTTCAACTTATCCTTTTAACAAGTTTTGCTTTTTTTTTCTTTTCTTTTCTTAAACAGTGGCTGCCCTAAAAATTACAAGCATAAGGACCCTTCCAGGAAGGTCTCATTGTCATAGACAAGGTGGAGGTGCCCTTGGTACGCGCATGAACCTTTTTGACCGGTTTGCTAGAGTTGTTAAGGTCAGATTTCAGGAATTGTTTATATACATTACATTCATGTAATGATACTATGGCTTTTGTTTCCAAATTTTGATGTGCTATCTCAATAACTTGACTCATTTCACTGATAATGGCAGTCATATGCAAATGTACTCTTAAGTTCGGTTGAAGACCCGGAGAAAATCTTAGATCAAGCTGTGCTTGAAATGAATGATGACTTGGTGAAGATGAGACAGGCCACAGCACAAGTAAGCCTCATAACTTTTTTATTTCTTGAGTTTCTTTCTTTTGAATCCTTTCTTTCTGTTCTCTTAATTTCCTTTTTCTCGCCTTCCTTTTCATTGTTTTTGCTATTCTTTTATTCTCTTTTATTCATAATTGCATTGCATATGTACTCAAGTATAGACACCTAGATGGTCTTAGAAGTTTATATTCTTACGCAATTTTTATTCTGCGTTTTCAGTGTAAGTTTCTACCCATTTTACATATGCACATGTGATCCTTTTTCTTTTTTGAAGGTATTAGCATCTCAAAAGCAGTTGGAAAGTAAGTACAAAGCTGCACAACAGGCTTCTGAAGATTGGTAACTGATTAAGGATTCTTTTTTCCCTTTAGTCTGCAGAGTATGCTGGTGTTTAAATGTCCCCATTAAGTTTTGATTTCATATAGGTACCGTAAAGCACAGTTGGCTCTTCAGAAAGGAGAAGAGGATCTTGCACGTGAAGCCCTCAAGAGACGTAAATCTTATGCTGTAAGATGTCATCTTGCTATAGAGTTTTTCTGAGCATTCATTATAAAATCAGTCAATATTTACAATTTATTTTTCCTCGAAATATGTAAAGGAACATTCATGAAGTTTTCTTTTGAGTATTTGATTTATTAAGATGATAGGACACCTAAATTTTGATTTACAAATAGTAAAATTTCGCTTGTCAAATCTTTCACTGAATTATTGTGTGTCTTGAAAGGCTTGGGGAAACTGGAAAGTTAGATTAATAAACTTTAGCATAGTTTAGCCCAATAGTTGGTGTGATTGGGTTTTTAGAGTTTACTATTTCAATGTAAGGAGAAGGTTTGATTTGGGGTTGCAATAAAGAAAAACAGATTAGATTTATAACGTTGGGCTTGGGCTTTTATGTTTCTAGAGTTTTTGGTCAATGGAAAAGTAGAGGAGGATTACAAAAGGATGAGAGAAGAGAAGAGAAGATGAGCTGATGGTGGGAGAACAAAAAAGTCTGGTTGAAGAATTAAAAGGCATTTAGGACATATTCAGTTGCTGTCATATTTTTATGAGTCTAATTGTTATGTCCAGTTTGTAGGACAATTTAGGGTTAAAATTGGTATTTTGCATTTATTTAAGGTGTAGATAGGAGTATTTTATGTTATTTCAATTTCCATTAGCTTTGTATTTGGTATTGAAAGTTTGACATTTGAGATTTGAGTTTTTGGATTTGGACTTGGTTCTTCTATGTCTCCTCTCTATTTCCTCTGTTTGTCCCAAATTTCTCTGTTTCTTCTTCTTTCCTTCTGATCTCTAGTTTCTCCTTATTTCCTTGCCTGTTGTGCATTGTAGGAACTACAATCATGTGGTAGCCATATAAAACCCATGTAAAATAAACTAAAAACCATATAAAATTATATGCCAAATGGGATTCATGGCATTCCAACATAGGCTTGTTCCAACAACATAAAGTTACACAAACACCAGTGGGCATAATAACCTGTTTGATTGGCTTATACTGTGTAACTGATGCAGAGAATTTTCTAGGGATTGAAAACGGTTTTTTCTGGTTTTAATATCTGTTACTTTGACTCGTATTTCCTAAAGTGGATATCTTTTTCTGATTGAATAATTGATGAACCATCATTTTTCCTTTTTGTTGCAGGATAATGCTAGTTCATTTAAAGCTCAACTTGATCAACAGAAAAGTGTTGTTGAGAATCTTGTCTCTAACACACGGGTAAGTTTCTTCTTATCTTTACTACTATTAATTCCATTGAAGAATTATTCATTTAGATAATTGGTCTTTTTATTGGAATATGTCATATATTGCCTTAGGTCTGACATACATTGTTTTTAACTGTTTGTCATGAATTCAGATAAATGATTATTATGTTTTATTGTATGAGACATAAAAATATAAAGGTTAAAGATCTGTCTTAATTAAAGAGGCTATGAGGAATAGAGAGGAAAGAGTGTTGTAATATTATTTTATTGATCTTGGTGTTATAGATTATAGGTTAAATAAGAACCTGGAATAAGGTAGGAGAGGGAACTGAACTATTATTTCTTGCTATATATGATCCATAAGTTGGAGATAATAAATCTAACTGAAAAAATATGTAGCAGTTTTAGCTGCCTTGTCAAGTGGCTGCATTTTCAGTAATGCTTCATGTCAACAAAGTGTTGGGAATTTGCAGGATGTCAAGTAGCTGACCAATTATCATCGCTATTTTGGTGTATATGCCTTTTAATATGATTTGTAGGTCGTTTTGTTTTCATATTTGGTTTTACAGAGGTTACTCTTTCCACATGTATTTTGGCAGAAATCTTTTATACCCTGTTAATTCATTTAAAAGTTTAACAGCATAAACCCCATTTGTCGCCATTGTGAACCAGAGTGTTAGGTGCAACTTCTAAAATTATGGGATAGAAGTGACTTTCGCCCAAACCTTATAGTTGGCAAGTATAATTTGCTCTTGATTTTATGAAATGTTTGTGAAGTACTGTCACAGAGGAAAGGAGTAACCTTATGGTATTAAGAGAGAACCTGAAGATGAGAGAATAAATTTGGGAGCTAAAGTCCCATGGTAGAATGAAAAATACTATAACTGTAATGGGGTATAACATGCACTAGTGATGTAAGGTGGTGTATTGATTAATGAAAGTATATGATATGAGCGTGCCGTGCTGTGATAAAATGAGCAATTGCGTGATTTGAAAGTGATGAAAAGGAGAATGTACCTAGTCCTTAGAAAGATAAACCAAAGAGTGAGTGTAAAGCAGTTAGGGCCCTAAGGTTTCTGAATGAAAGACAAGACGGTTATTTCTAAAAAGCTGCCTTTTATCGATCAGAGGCCTTAGTACTGTGTCTCAACTAATAAAAATTCTTATGCTAATGAAATCTAGGCAAATTAAAGAGGAACAATCACTGAAAATCTATGAAATGTAGTGGAATTTGAGCATCTTTGAAAGAGGTAAGGGAGATTTTGCTCTGCTTTCATGCTCTTCAAATCTCTTAATAGTATCTCAATAACTAGGATTAATTTTGGATTAGGTTCCAAATTTAATAGTTAATCCTATTATAATGTTATTTTTCCAAAATCCATCTCTCAACAGCTTAGAGTAATTTTGCATAAATATTGGGTAAAACATGGAAATAAATGAACTAGGAAACCTAGCATATAAATTGTTAGACCGAGACATATAATTTTTGCCTTATAATTATGACTGAAATAAATAAATTTTCAGCAATGACATCCTTAGTTGATGGTTTTGATGGAAAAAAAAATTTGATGAAACACTTAATAAGTAATAGATGTAATAAGAAAACCATCTACATCAATTTTTTTATCTTGTTATTATCTACACATCGATGGATTTGTTACGGTTGCATTCCCTGAATTCCATTTTATGTAGCTTTTAGAGAGCAAGATACAAGAGGCAAGGTCAAAGAAAGACACTTTGAAAGCTCGTGCTCAGTCTGCAAGGTAGTCTCAACTATTCTCATTGCTACTTTCCTTTTTCTCTGTGTTTTATCTCATTGGACTTTCTGGTCATGATCACTTTGATGTTTCTTCAGAACTGCAACAAAAGTTAATGAGATGGTGGGAAATGTCAACACTAGCAGTGCTTTAGGAGCTTTTGAGAAAATGGAAGAGAAAGGTGAGTTAATCTTGGGTTGGAAGCTTTTTGTTGTAAGTGAGCATCCCACTTATTCATGCTTCAGGTTAGCAAGATTATGATTTTGACGTGACAGAAAGTGAACATAATAAAGCTTTTTTAGCCCTGCGATAACCATCTAACGTGTAATTTGTGCTATATTTCTTTAGTGGAATCTAACTTAAACATAAAAATATTATCCAATCAAACTATTGGGTGATCTTTTCTAGTACACTGACACAATATCTCCAATTCAAGCTTAGGAAGTTGAGGTGTGAAGAAGCTTCCTGAGTTAAAAAATATCTATGTTGCTGAGGGGTGTGAGGAGTTCTAAAGTTTGGATATATGTGTCCTTTTAGGCCTACCCCTCTTCTTAGTTATGAAATGCTGCTGTTTAATTAACTATCATTTTCTGAACTAAATATTTCATAAGAAGTGGAGCTATTAGTAATCTTATTTTATCTAAAATCATCCTTGTCATGCACCTGATGATTGATGATCCTTCCTTGCTAAATGCAGTCTTGATCATTCAAGATTGACTATCTCTTGCATTTCTTGTGGTTGATAATCAATCTATAAGAACTAGAATTCTAGATTTGATCTGAACTCTTGTCTCTGATGTTTTTTTTCCCCCTTGCCTTCTTCTTTTGACAGTTATGACAATGGAGTCTGAAGCAGAAGCTCTTGGGCAGTTAACCACCGATGATCTTGAAGGGAAGGTAGTGACTGCTCTATCTTTATTTTGCATTCTTTAAATCTGATTTAAACTTTCTATGACCAAAATTCCATCACTGATATTTGATAATTTGCATCATTGTTGGTGGTGGCCATCATAGACCAGGTATTTAAAAGTGTTAATGGCGTAACTAGAAATGTCAATTTAACTGTAGGTTTATGATCGGACTCAATCTTTTCGAAATCAGGACTTACTTTCTGAAATATTTCCTTTGAGGTTCTCCAAGGATATGAAATATGGAAAAAACTTTTCCTATAAGTTCCCTGAAAATAGATGGAAAGTTAAATTGATATAGAAAGGTTTTCCTTTCTATAGTTGTGGCTTGAACCAGGCCATAAATTAGGGATAAGTAAAGTTTTTGTGAATTTAAGATAAAAAATTATTAGAATTATAGTTAGTTATTCATCAGAAAAGTTGCTTGTCATATTCTGGATTGTCTTACCACCTGAAAATTCATATTAAGAATACAAGACTACTTTGTACTGCAGTTCATATTTGTAGGACCCTTTTGCTTTGATAATATAATGTTTTTGCTTATTTACTTGATAGTTTCTTTCTACAAAATTTACTCCTTTCGATTCTTGAAGAAACCCATTACTTAAATTTGCAGTTTGCATTACTTGAGAGCACATCAGTTGACGATGATCTTGCAAACTTGCAAAAGGAACTCTCTGGTAGCTCACAGGTATGTCTCATTCTTGTTTTATGAAAATTGGAATTCTGTATGATGGGATTAGGCTATGTTGCTCCGACTTTTCATTTTTCTTGAAGTATCCGTGTCCGACGCATATCCAGACATGGGTATGGGGATATGATCCTCCAAATACATGAAAATCTTAGAAAAAATTGAACATACCCGTGTCCGACACTCACACCCGAGTTCGAGTAACATAGGGATTAGGTTTCTCTCATAAATAACTTTCCTTAGACTAGGCTTTTAAAATTACATTACGTTACCAATATGTTCATCAGATAAAGAAAAGAAAAAAAGAATCAGAATTGACTGAAGATTCAGAATTGTTCTGCTCAATGTTTTTCCTTTTCCTGGTCTGTTTTGGCAACTAGATAGTGATAGTAGTTTGAGAAGGAAAAGAAATTTCCCTCAGTTGGACAAAACCTTAAAGTTGTGAGCCAAGGAGCTATAGGAAGCTATGTTGCTCCGACTCTTCATTTTTCTTGAAGTATTCATGTCCGATACCTGTATTCGACGCATATTCGGACATGGGTATAGGGATATGATCCTCTAAAGACCTTCCAAATACATAGAAAAATTTAGAAAAACTGAACATACCCGTGTCGAACACATACCCGTACCGACACTCACATCCGAGTCCGAGTAACATAGATAGGAAGGAACATTCTCCTGAATTTCAATCTTTTGAAGGTTTTAAATTTTCATTTTCCTATTCTTCATCCTAGCAGAAAGGAGAGCTTCCACCTGGAAGAACCGTTTCTGCCAGCACAAACAAGCAATTTCCATATCGAGATGCTGAAATCGAGACGGAGCTTAATGAATTGAGGCAAAGGACAAAGGACTTCTAAAGTTTCCGATCCGGATACCCAAATCTTGGAAACGTTATTTCAAGAACGAACTTCCAATGGTTTAACTTGGTAAGCCAGAGTCCAAACAGATAATTTGTATAGCTGCAGTCCAAACTGAATCAACTATAGCAATTTTTTGTATGGTTATGTACATACTTTGTGTATTTACATTAGATAATCATTGTCATGTTGCACTCATAACCTAATGTGCAGCTGCGGCAATGACCCATGTTTTGGACTATGTATTCAATAGCTTGTTAGTATACAATTAGTCTTCCTGGCAACTTCCTTGGCATTTTAGCATCTTATATGCATTCGGTGACAAAAATCAGCATTGGCACAACAGTTTCATATTACATGCGAGTATCTAACTCAATAGCTGTCATTGGTGCCTTTCTTCTGTCAATTGCAGACGGCATGCAAGGACTGAGTCACGATTCCCTGGCTTTTGTTGGCTACTTATTCAGTCTCTTCTAAAGGATTGAACTTCTACCTAGCTATGTTGCTCCTACTTTTCAATTTTCTTTAAGTATCCGTGTTTGACACTTGTGTCCGACGCATATTCAGATATGAGTATGAGGATATGATTCTTCAAGGATCTTTCAAATACATGAAATTTTTTTTAAAAAAATGAACATACTCATGACGGACACATACTCATATATGACATTCGCACTCGAATTCGAGTAACATAAATACTTAGTTACATTCCCTAATTTATGGTAAAAGCAAAGCGAAGGAATAGAGTTGATTTTTAAAATACAGAACTGTCCATTGTGAAACGTTGTCTATAGCTGAAAATTTTGTTAAAATGGAGTCAATTTAAGAATCCGAATTTTAGTTTAATTGGTTCATATAATTATTTTTAAAGAATAACATTTAATAGGTTTAAAATTCGAATTTTAATATTTGCAATTTTTTTTCTTTATCTTCAAATTACGGCGGCTATAAAAAAAAGCCAATGTAAACATAGGCAGATTGTAGGAATGTGGCATGAAAATTCCTTCTCTAAATGGACATGGCACTGTTCCATTGGGTGTCTTAGACACTGTAGAAATTGCTTACCAAGAACATCAAAAAAGGAAACGTGTGAAAACTTTTAGCAGGGAGAGACTAAAATTCAAAGGAGATTGCGGTCATTTGGACGAAAAATCAAGTTTCATCACGGTAGCTTAATTCTCAACAACAGTTTCATTCTTTTCTTGCATACAATTCCATTCAAATTGAGCAAGTAATTAACGGTCCTACTTAGTCAAATTATAAATAAATTAAAAAAATCAAAGCTTTTGACTTATTATAAACTATAATCTTTCACTTTTACTCTGATTTAGTTTCTAAAAAAATGACAAAAACTAACTTTTTGCCTTAATCCAAGTCACAAGAATTCGGGTTTAGTCCAGTTGATTCATATAATCACCTTTAAGAGATAACATCCGACAAATATAGAGTTCGAATCCCAACATCTACAACTCATTTCCTTATTCTCAGACTTCTTTTGTATTTAAAAATAACCCAAAATCATAAATAAACCTAGCAATCCATGTATTTGTATCGTGTTCATGTATTTTCATGTGTTGTAATCATGTTTAAGATATTATATATTTATATAAATTTTAATACGTTAATAATTCATATTATATAAATTTTAACACGTTTGTATATTCGTGTCGTATTCATATTTCTATTAATTTTTCGTATCGTGTCATATAATTATATCATATTCAAAATTATCCGATCTAGTCATAGGACAGAGCACTGCATGCATTAAATTCAAGTGTTCAAAACTTCAAACAACTCGTGCCATTGACACATTCAAAATCCTAAACCTTGTTACACCCTTTCCCAGCAAAAACCCAACCAACCCCCAACCCCTCATCTTCACTTTAGTTTTTCCTCTTTTTTTTGTCTGCATGACTGGTTCAAAACTCCTTGGTCAACACGTAATCCCTTACAAACCTAGCCATAAACCCTAACTAATATATAATTCAAAAATATTTTCCTTGCCAGGGTCGAACTCCAACCACCACGTCTCCTATATATATATATATATATATACCCATTTGGATTCCATATTTAATCATATACTTCATACAAAAACAACAAACATTCATACATATAACTTTCAAAAGAGTTATACATATATAGTGTTTCAGCTATCTACAGGCCTTTCAGGCGACGTAAATACAAGCTTTTTCGAATATGAATAGCAGAAAAGTAAGCACCCTTTTGATCATTTTTGTCATCTCGGTGGCCATTTTGAGTCATGTTGGAGTGGAGGCTACGAGAGTACTGTTAACAGAGGAGGATTTTGCAAAGGGAAATCACTTGGAGACGACATACTCGTCGTTGCCGTCGGTCTACGAGAAGGCCAAGTTCACAATGTCGTGCTGGCTCGAGCGGTTGGCTTCTGGACCTAGCCCTAGAGGACCTGGTCACTAGCTAGAATAATTCTAAGTCTGAAAATCTAGTTAAGGATTAATATTCCTATACGTACTGCTGAAATTATACTCAGTGTTTTCATTTATTATTTGTTTTATTTTTTAATATTTTCTCCTTTTATAGGTAGGTTTAAGAGATATATATATATATATATATATATATATATATATATATATATATATAATGCAGCTTCTACAGACTGCCATATAGAATTTTATTTGTAAAAGTAAATTGATAAATAAAAATTCTTTGATTTTATAAGTTGGATGACCAAGTAATTATTCCTTATGTTTCAATTTTTTATTTGAATAATTAAATTGATAGTGAATCTCTCTAATTTTTTTTTTTTCGGTACAAAGAAGGTAAAGGCCTAAGGATAATTGGGGAAAAAAATTTACAAGTGCTGCAGATCAAACCTCAACCTTGCAAAAATCTACCTCCTAAGAAAGGTAGAATATGTTAACCGGACTCTTCAAAAAAAATTTAAAATACATGTGTCTGACACATGCGTACGATACATATTCGAATATATATATGAAATTTTTTTAAAAAAAATTAAGTATATTCATGTTAAATACATACCCGTATCTTATACTCACCTGAATCTCAATAACATAAAAGATGAATGAATCATTTAGACTAAACTCCAAATTCAACCTCTCTAATCTTTTATTACCAAGTGAAATACAACTAAAATTTAGAATCTTTATTAAAATTCTCCAACTAAGCTTTTGATAATTAAATCTAGAATCTATTCCTCTCTTATTATTCTTGAATCTTTGATACTTTATTCATTAATTAGTACTATCTTAATTTCATGATCCTTTCAAAATAATTTATATTTTTTTATTATCGATGATTTTGATTAATTCCCTTGCACAAAAAGAAATACTTCACTTTTACCTATTCTTTGTGGAGCCAAAGTTAAAACCAACCAACCCATATCCATGCAACAATTATCTTCTTTTTTTTACCTATTCTTTCCTTTTGTTAAGGCACCATTTTACCCTAATCTCAAGTATCCTCCAATCACTTGAGTTAAACTTAAAGAGGCTAAAGTAGGTTAGCTTATCAATATCTTACCATCATGTAGAAAATTTGTTTAAACATTTATAATTCTTCTATCTTTGGATTCAATGCTATTTTTAGTGAGTCATGAATTGATAAACAAATTTAAGCAAAGGATGTTTAAAAGTGTAAGTGCTACTTATTAATTTCAAGCCAAGTTTTGAGTGTTTTGAATTCTTGATATGAAACTTTATTGAGTTTTTTTTCTTTCTCGTTTTTTATAGAATATTTATAACATATTTTATATATATATATATATATATATGTGTGTGTGCTCGCGCGTCTAGAGATGTTCATGGGCTGAGTCAGATTGGACACTCCAATAGAAAAAAATTGCTTATCTAAACTCAACTCTAAAATTTATTTTATTGTTTAAAATATTAAAAAATATATTTTTATATCAATATTTATATTTTCATAATTAAATTTAAATAAAAAATATTTTTTTATTATTTAAATAATAATCCGAACTAAATTGAACCAATTTCTGATTATCAAAAATCTATCTCAAATCAAACTCATGTACAGATTTATGCGTATGCGTTTACGTGCATATAAAATAAAAATATAATATACTCCTTAACTTGTCCCACTCACATAGCCATTTTTACACTTAAAATTTGTCACGGTCAAAATATCATTCTTCAACTTTTTTCTTTTCTTTATTACTCTCATATTATAACTCCAAATCTAGACATCAATATTGCATATATTTTCTTTTTCTTTTTTTTTGCTTTTTCTATCTCTAATGTCTTTGTTCTTTTTTATATTTATTTTTTATCTGGTTAAATTTCAATATTTAAAATTCCATTCTAATTGTGTATGTTGTTATTTTCAAATTGACGTATTTTAAAATAATTTTATTTCAAAATCCTTCAAAATTTCAAAAAAAAAAAAAAAAAAAACTTCAAAACACATATGCTTTATATATATATATATATATATATATATATATATATATATATATACACATGTTTTTATGTGTTATAGAATAAATTTTGATATTAATTACTTTGACCTCAAGTCAATATTTTGAAATTGAAATTTAAGTGGGATTAGGTGGATTGGATCAACAAATAAATTAATAAATTAGGAAGATATTCTTGTTTTGAAATAAACATGAGTTATACATCACTTGCATCATCATAACAGTGAAGATCTCAAGAGTTAAAGTCAATATATAAAAAATACTCTAATTTTCAACACTTAAACATATTTTGTGGCAGTTTTAATTTTCCTCAAGGCAAGCCAAGTCCAACCGAACCAACTTTAGTCAAATTCAATATTTCCAACTTTTGGACTTCATTAAACTCAATATTATTTCCCACTTAATCTCAAAAGACTTGTTTGAAAGTTAGGTTATTTTTTTATTCGATAAATTCAATTTGAATTAAATCGAATTTGATATAAACTTTTTAATAATCTGAATCGGTTTAACTCGAAATACTAATAATAAAAAATTTAAATTTAATTATAAAAATATTTTTTAATATTTTAAATAGTAAAATGAATTTTCTTACACGATCTATGTTTGGGCAAGCAAAATTTTGTTCTATTCAGATTCGATCCCGTCTTATACATGAACATTTTTAAATTTCACACTTATTTTTTATTAAAATGATAAAAACACCCTTCACCTCTTATTGAACCCAAGTAATGAAAGAAAGGGTTCGTGTATTTTGTCGTGTCATAATCGTGTTTAAGGTATTTTATATTTATATAAACTTTAATACGTTAATAATTCGTATTATATAGATTTTGAAACATTCGTGTATTCATGTCGTGTTCATGGTATTTTTTCGTGTCGTGTCGTGTTTTTAATTACTTTTTTTGTGTCGTATAATCGTGTCGTGTTCAATATTACTAGGTCTACTGTAGCAGCCATTGACACGTTCAAAATCATGAATCCAATGTTTCAACTTTCCCAGCAGCAACACTTAGCCCCCACGAGCTAGCTGACTTAGCTCAAAATCCTTGGTCAACACGATTAGATTAGTCCTAAAAAACCCACCATTTTTCCTCCGCTTTTTTTCCACACATTTCAGCTGTTTTTCTAATCAGACTCTTCAAACCATTTTTTTCCCTATATAAACCCAAATATTCACTTCTAAATTATCTTCATTCATATTCATCAATAAACTCAAAGCTCCTTCCTACCATTACTTTTCAAAGATTTAGCTTTTTGCCTACGTTTAGATTGCTCTTTGAGAAGATGAATAGCAGAAAATTAAGTACCCTTTTGATCATTTTTGTCATCTTTGTGACAGTGTTGAGCCATGTCGGCGTTGAAGCTACCAGGGTGTTACCGGAGGATTTTGCGAAGGCAAATCACCTAGATTCATACTCCTCGGTCTACCAGAAGGCAAAGTTCACGATGTCATGCTGGCTCGAGCGCTTAGCTTCGGGACCTAGTCCTCAAGGACCTGGCCACTAACTTGGACTAGGATTTAAATTGGGATCGTAAGCGCGTTTTCGATCACGGCTCGTTTATCATAATTTCGGACTCAATAAATATCGGTCATGAATATCAATACGAAGAAAGCTGAAACCACAAAATAATGATCATAATATCACGTTTCGGTCACTTTTTAAATCCTTACTCTTGGTCCTGCTAATTCACGCCTTATGGTTCATGCCCATGCCCCATGCAAATTAGATTAAGATATTCTGCAATTTCTACTAGTTAGGTAGAATTGTATGACACAAATGTAAATGAAAAAAAATAAATAGGATTCTTTGATTTGATTTTAATTTTTTTTGGCACAAGATTCTTTCATTTTGTTATTTGAATAATGTTTCACTTAATTATAAACTCTTATTAATCAACTTTTGTTGATGGTTTTTTGATGAGATCCAAGATAAACCAAGGGTTCACATCATCTTTGGAGATGAGATTAAGTTGATTTCTAGAAGCTGTTAGGTGAAAGATGAGAAAAATACGTAAGGATAGAACAAATCAAAGGATATCAGAATTTGATTTTGAAATGTGCTCTGATGATTAAGTTAATAAGTATCCGAGAATATATTAAGAGGAATACATCAAGAAATTATTGTTTTTTTTTTATCTTTGCTCAACGTTTATTTACCTATATATACTTTGTTGTTTGATGCCTGCCAACTTGACAAATATAAATAAAATGTTTGTTTCGTTTGAAATTATTGAATAGCTGTGGATCTGTTAAATATTTTACATGCAATGATTCAACACCTTCAATTTAAGATAATTAATTACAAAATTCACATTCCATTTCAAATTTCAACATGCACCAAATTTGTGTTGCAAATATATAGACCAGAATGAAGCCGAATTTTTATTTTTCAACATGCACGAAATTAGTTGAAATTGTTGAAATCAGTAAAAGATGAAAATAGGAAATAAGACATTAATTTTCTATATTTATATAGCTGTTTTTGGTTTAAATTTCCGTCCCATTTGTCTACTTTTGTAGCAACTACAACATATAAAAAAACCAAAAAGAGAAAGAAAGAAAAGAACAACACAAAACTTTCAGCTTTTCATAGAAACACCAAGCTCCACGTGAACTAGTTTTTCTACCAACTGCATGAGCAGGACGTAAACTCGTAAAAGTCCACCATAAACCCTAACTTTTATTCAACTTAGCTTATATCAATCAATTGAGCTTTGGCTATTAGTGGCACCCCAAAAGTCGGAGAGGCGCTAGCTTGTGAGGGCAATTGCTCGGATTCGAGATGGAACGTTCTCATCTTGTCAGGTAATTTAGCTAAGGGATGAGAGGTTTTAATTGTATTTGCATTTTTTATGTCATAATTGTGTTTAAAATATTATATATTTATATAAATTTTAACATATTAATAATTTATATTATATAAACTTTGATACATTCGTATATTTATTTTATATTTGTATTATTTTTCGTGTCATATCATCTTTTATATCATATTTAAATTTTTTTTTTTTTTGTATTATATTCATGTCATATAATCGTTTTTGTATTCAAAATTTATCAAATCTAAAATTTCACTTCAGTAATTCCTGATGCATCATTTAATCATCTTCCTCATTCTTCTTTTTTGTTTTAATCTTTTGGTATTATTTGTTACATAAAAATCATAGAAAAGTAAGATTTAATCGTTGATAATTCTCAAGTATCAGAAATTTTTTCTCTTGATAATGAAGTAAGGAGTATCAGATTTGGTTAACAAATAAAAAAATAAATTAAATCATATCTTTATTTCTGTATGATGGAAAACAAATATTCCGAAACAAATTATATTCATTGGTTTTCAGCTAGAAAACAATATTGTGCTACAACAAATGAAGATAACATGTTTTACATTAGAAAAGGTGAAAAAAGAAATAATGATAATATATAGGAAAAAAGAAAACAAAACAAAACAACAAATATGAAAACCTAAAATTCAATTTAATAGTGTTTTTTATTATTATATAAATTAATTGATTTAACCATGAATTAATAAACCCACATTTGGATTTATCCAATAATTAGGAATACAAAAATTTGAAATAAAATTAATGGAGCTAAGTAACAAAACTCCAACTGAAATTCAATTTAATAGTGTTCTTTTATTTCTTTCCTTTTGGTTTTTTCTTTTTTCTTTTTCCCTTTTCAATTTCCCTTTGTTTTTATACAGATAGGGGTTTGGGAAGACACTACATTTAAGACCAACAGGTTCTCAATATAAAAAAAAATTAAAAAAAAATACATTAGCCGTATAGATATATTTATGATACATACAATTGTCAATTGTGGATCAAAATTCTTAATTTATATAAAACCTGAAAATCACCCTAACCTCCATGGAAGGGACCTTTGACTACTAAGGTTTTCTTGTAAACAGCTGAAGCATTCAGTACCTATGTTGCTTTGACTTTTTATTTTTCTTGAAGTACCCGAATCCGACACATATTCGAATATGGGTATGAGAATATGACCTTCCAAGGACCTTCCAAATACATGAAAAAACTTTTTATAAATGAACATACCCGTGTCAGATACATACCCGTATCCGACACAGCCGAGTCCGAGTAACATAATTCAATACTCGCTTTGCACCGACCAGCTTCAGATTCTTCCCCAGGCAAATATAATGCCAAGATACAAGCTCTTCAGGACAATTCCCTGTGATTCCTAATTTTTATGTGAATGCTTCTTCATTTGGCTAACAATATGTAAAGCTGAAGCTCTTCTGGATAATTGCCAGGGGTCTTTAATTTTGAGGGAAATGACATTAGTCCTGAATGGTCTAACTATGCTCTCAACAGGGATCTGGTTCACTACAAGCTTTAATCTCTAAAAGCTCCAAACCATCATTTACTGGCTATATCATCTAGGTTATCACCATCCCTTTTACCCACAATAATCCTACATGAACTAGTTTCTTTTGATGCCCAATAGGACTCGAGCACTCGAGCTTTTGAATATACGTATACAGAGCTCTATTAAGTATTACCATGTATAAAAAGAACAGGCAAGCCCTTTTAAATACAAACCCTGGAAACCCGGCAAACCTAGAGAAGAAGCGGTTCTTCTCTAGGAAATTCTGCCATTCAGATAATAAATAATTTTAATCTGTCAGCTGGTTAAGTTTCCCTAGTTCCTATACCAGCTTCAGCTTCACACAGGCTCTCAATATACTCATCCATCAAGTAGTCACAAATCTCCAAAAGCTGATCAGCAAGAGGAGGAATACCTGGATTGCGAAGATCGTTGTAGATATGAGCATTGTAGGCAATCTGCCACACATCATGTCTAAAGTCTTTTCGACCTTTGTATTCCATCTTCCTAACCTTGTCCCTTATTGTGGACAAATCCATTGGGCGCTTTACAATATCCAGTTGGTCAGGAGCCTCCTTCTTGGACACTGGTTTTAGGAACAGATAGGACACCTTGGTATTAGCTCTAAGTGTTTCTACAATCCGCTCTAAGACGTTGGACAAACCAACCTGCAGGGAAATCAATTGAAGAATACATAAAGCAGGAAGTTTCATGGATTAATAGTGTAACAGAAAAGGCATATGAAAATTTAGTAGTGGGTTTAAATGCACCAAATTTGGAAAAACTTATTTAGTTCACTCATTCAATAATTTATTCCTTCATGTGGTCCAGTTTTCTCATTTCATTTTTATTTATTTATTTATTTTTTGTTAACCCTCTCAAATGAATAAAAGATTCTTTGGACCTATGTTGTTCGACTCTTCATTGTTCTTGAAGTACCCGTGTTCGATACCCGTGTCTGACGCAGACCCTCCAAATACATGAAAATCTTTAAAAAAAAAAATTGACCATACCCGTGTCCGACCACCCGAGTCCGAGTAACATAGCTTAGGACACATCTCATCAGAATGTTTAGTGTGAAAGAGTGTCAATCTTCCACAAATCACGTGCAAGCATACAGCCAGGGCATCTATACAGCAGCTATGCTTGTACATCTTGTTACAACATAACAAAGAGAAAATTCACACAAATTGCAGCAATATTTTTCAAATCCATACATAAATTTCTTTTTTTCTTTTTTCCTACAATGATAAAGATTTGATGTTAATCAACAAATGTCACTATCTTTAGTATCCATTCAAACACATAAAAATGAATTTGCATCATAGTTTTAGAATCACACCTAAACAATCTATCAACTATTATGCTTATTATGGTTCAGTTGAATTAAGCTCAGAAATCTGTTACCACAATTCATAGATTCTACTTTCAAATCAAATATTTGAATTCGTGTTTTATTGACAACAATACAATTTAAAAGTACACTCGAACATATCAATAAATGGACCATCATAATCTTTTGGGCTCAGATCGTCTAAACTATAAATATACCATTGCGTTATAAAGATATTATTATATTAATACAACTAACTTCATATTTCAATAGTTTACAATCCATTATACTTTTAAAATTAATTGTTTAAATGATCACCTAGTAAAGTTCTTTTGGCACAGAGATATCAAATGGAATTGTAATGGATGCTATAATATCATTTACCACTTTTAATAGTAGTTAATAATATTATTAAAAACTAAACAATAAACACTACAGAGATTTTAAACTTTAACCGAATTTATCTTTTTGTTGCATACTTTTTTATACATTGAAAATCATATTATAAGGGTGAAATGATTAAAAAAAGTTAATAATTATAACAATAAATGACACATTATATGTGTTTCAATTTCGGGTCAAAGAGGTAAAGTTGAAATTTCGTAAGAAAACCAATACGTAGCTATATGAAGAAAAATATAAAATTAACATGGTTCTTTTTTTTGGAAAAAAAAAAACAATTAGTTTTAACAAATTAAAAGAAAAAAAAAGTCCATTTCATTTAAAAATGAAAAGGGACATCAATACGAAGAAAAAAAAAACTTTTGGGTGGTTTATAATACTAACAAAAAAGTTAAATTCAGTTGAAAAAAATAAAAAGAAATACGTGTCTAAATATTGAGTCCACAGGTCTCATCTTTAAATGTAAGATTATATGTTATTACTTATGAGTTAATTCAGCTCTTCAAAACTATAATACTATAATGAAATAAGAAAGTTGAGAAATAAAATTTTACAATTACAATTAATCAAGTACCTTTTGGAGCTATTATTGCAACAAGGCCACAAAATAAAGCATTGTAATCTTAAGCAACTAACTAACAGCAGCCTTAAAGAACAAAGCTTCACTCTGTAATTAGTTAATTATAATCCCCCAGGATCATGATCTGAACCTATTGTCCATTATTAATGATACTAGCAGAATTGATACACATACCATCACTAGTTGTAAAAGAGAAAAATAAATGCAAAAAGGCAAACCAGGACAAGAGAAAGCAATGAAGAAACAAGTAATTACCTCTCCCCCTCTGCGTCGCTTTGTTGGAGGTACATAGTCTGCACCATATCGTCCTAACTCAACTGGTTTCCTTTTAGCACTTCGATCTCCTTCCAGCATTCGTCTATCATTTCTTCTTGTCCTGTAGTCTTCTAAATAATCATCTTTTAGTTCGGCTTTTTTCTTCTTCTTTTTCCTATTCGCTTTCTGGCGTTCCTCTTCCTCCCTCTCTCTCCGTATGTCTTCTGTGTATCTTGTGATCTCAGCAAATCTTTCTCGCTCTTCCAGCAGCCTCATTTCTTCCTCAAAAAGCTTCCTTGTACTGTCTTCTCTCAGTCTCTCCATGTTTCCCCTCTTCTCTTTCTCTTCCCACCATCTTCGATCCTCTTTAGCTTTCCGCCTTGCTGTTGGCTCTGTTAATCGCAAGCTTTCCTGCTTCCCATGCTTCTCAAAGCTTGACAATTCAACTATTTTTTTTTTTTCCTGTACTCAGGATAAGTGACTCCCTCCTGACTAATTTGATCCAGATCAATAATCTCTTTTGGTCGCTTGATTTTAATTTTCTTGTGAGGTAGCTCTCTATCTTTATCTGCTGGCGGGCATATGAGAACAGAGGGTTTATGAGGTTCAACTTGGTCCCTCTCCATATTTGTTGGTGGCAATATAACAATAGATTTCTTATGAGATTCAACTTGGCCTCTATCGGTATCCACTTGGTGCCGTATAACAATAGGCAGCTTATGAGACTCAACCTGCATTTCATCAGGCTTTGCCCTGTTGGAAATAATTATTTTACTAACCTTTGCCGAAGACTTGATGCCATTTTCTGTATCAGAAGTAACTGGATGGTCAGAACTTTGTGTGCCTCCAGAAGCAAGTTTATCAGGGAGCCTATCAGTGGAGCATTTGAACTTCGATGGGAGAGCTTTTGCATTTGAACTAGACTTTTCACCCTCAGACGCTTCTACAACTGCTATCGTCGCACTTTTAGTTATGAGCTTCTTTTTCATTATTTTCAATTGGGACTGACCAGAGGGTTCTAGCGAAGTTGATTTCCCTGGAGGTTTTTCCAAATCAGTAGCTTCAATCTGTATTTTTGGATCTTCTCCATACTTGGGGCAGTTCTTGTTAGTCCTCATGTGTCCAAGCTAGTCCACCAAAAGATGACAATTGATTATATAGTCCTGAAAATTCAAGAACTAAGCTTCACACAACTTGATAAGTTGCATACCTGACCACAAGCTCCACAGACAAAAGTCTCTCTTGATGATTTCTTCTCCTTGAACAACTGGTTTAAGACAGGAGAGTAAGTGAAGTGTTTTACGATAAATACAAAATGTCTCAAACAAAAGTTTAATAATCTCGATAAGAAAAACTCGAAATACAGGACAGAAACTGTTAAAAGTTGCAAATAGCTCCAAATACATCTAATTCTTAGTCAGTTAAACTCAACATGTACGAGCACAACCCGGAGTATTGATAAGATCAACAGCATAAACAGGTTATATCTTAATAATTGAATTTTAAGTAAGCATTGATTCATCATGAATTTGTATTATAAACTCCTGATAGTGGTACTTTTCAAATATTTTCACATTGGGGGCTAATCAGTAACCAAAACTAATCTAATTGTCACTTTTCTCCACTTACATTTTGCTATTTGCTCAAGTAACATTATATTTGGTTAAGAAAAGAAGCAAATGTCTAAGGAACCAATTTAAACATAATTGTTCATATATAAGCAAAATCAATTCCTTTTTTATCCATAGAAATAAAAGCTTTTCATTTCCTAATTCTTTATATATACTTTTCATTTTTAGATCCAAACAAAATTTATATTCTTTGCTGGTGAAAGCAAAAAAAAAAAGAAGTAGCAAAAGCAACAAGTAATATGGAGCCTTAGAAAACAAACCATAAAATATCTGTGTCTTACATCCATATCTCGAATATTTTAACCAACATAAGCATAAGAAGAAATGTTTGAAGAACTTTCCAGGTCATTGAAATATAAATGAAAAAAAAAAAAAAAGAAAGAAAAGAATGCTCATGCAACATCTGCAGAAAATACTAGATAGTCAAAAATCAACAAGCTCACTTGTCTTTCCATTAACAAGAAAAAGGAAGATGAAGAAGAGAAGAGCTCACTTGCCTTAACATTGTCTCCCAATATTTTGACTTTTGTTAACGGACTTGTGCTTGACATACCATTCTTTTTCATTCCTTTCACCTTTCCAGACAAGTTCCCTTTAAAAATTCTACTTTCAATCTGCCATCAAAGCATACTTCAGTCACTAACACCCTCATGCACCTTGGACACAGGCAAAAGTTGCGTAAAGAGCAAAGACTAGACAGAATCTGTTAAACTCAAAACAGGTCATATGATTAATCCACATAATTAAGGTAACTTGTCTTACACCCTTTGAATCCTTAACAATGTTCTCGTTCATAGTATATGACCCATTAGGTCGAGCAGCACGAACGATTTGCTTGGAAATTGTGCTTGCTTTCTTAACACGTTGTATATTCTCAACACCAATTTGTGTTTGTAAGCCAAAAGTTAACGCAGCAGCATTTTCTGCAACAGCTTTGTTTTTCTTCTTTTGCTCATCATCATCTATCAAGAAGAGTAGCTGGTCAATTACATAAATCATAAATATTTATTCTCCCAACAGAATATGCAGATGATACAAGCAAAACACGCTACAATAAATTTCCTCATTCACAGTAGAGATTGTGCAAATAGAACATTAAAACATGAGTAAGAAAAGTTTGATGAATTTCATGGATTCGGACATAACTTTAAGGACGAAGTCATTTTAAAAAGTTGAATTTGACAGGAAATATGCCAAAAAATAATCAAAATTTTACAGATTCTATATTGTAAAAGTTTAGGGAAGCCACAGGACCAAGTTCAATTTGAATGAAGAATTCCATCCATTTCATAGTTCTAAAACTTCCAAAGCATCGACATTCAAAAATACCTGAGCCCTTCCAGAACTACTTACTACATGGTCATACTTTTATATATAGTAGCTAATATAATTTAGAAAGTGACACAAGAACTTCAAATGACCAAAAACTAAAATCATGTAGAGATAGAAAGCATTTGAAACAAAAAAGAAGAAGAATGAAAATAATTTCCATTATGAGTTTTAACACTTTAGCAAACTTATACAATATTCCTATGTTCAAATATCACACCTCGTTCTGGAAGATTATAAAAGGAAAAAGAATAGTGTTGCAATACATTAGATACTTAACTATGAAATTGGATTAGTGATGATATATCAAATGCACAATAGTTTCATGTACACATTTATTGAAAAGATAAAAATATATGCATAAATGATTTTAGTCAGAGCTTAATTATTCAAATCATTATGCCGACAATTGAGTAACAATCTTCTTTGACCAACCGACAGGCAATGCTTGACTTGGCATAAAAATTGACAAGAATGATGCACAAGTTACACTCCAAATTTGAAATGATAAAATAGACAGAAGAAATTACCATAAGTACTCGGGGGTTATATCAAACACGTACTACATTACACACACTTGAACAGAGCACATAATTCACAAGAGACGAGATATTTTTGTGAACTCCAAATATACATTTCAAGCCTTTTCAAATTTAAAAATATAGAGAAAAGAAAATGTTTAAAGGAAGATAATTTTGTTTAAAAATAATTTTGTTTGCTTTGTCGAAGATAGTAACGAATATCAATGACCATGGATCAGTTATCAAAATAAAGGAATGAGTAATAGTTGTCATCAGTAGTCACCAGCATGACAGTGGTTATATTCACCAAAACAAAGGAATGACTAACTGTTCTCAGCAGTCAGCCACCCCCCCCCCCACACACACGGAAAAAAACTGTTCTCAGCAGCAGCCACCAGCATGATGGTGGTCAACAAACTGATAACTGACAAGCGATGAAGGCAGCTGATGGTCACTGATGACCAACAACCATAGCGAATGAAATAGTGGCTAATAGGGACAGATTTATTGGGGGGCCTGGAAAACTCTCATCGCTGGACCGACGCAATTGAAGGCTTGAACTCATTTTGGCAATAAATGTTACTCCTATGAAACACATGGCTCAATCGTTGCAATGGCATGAGCTATTTTCAAAAACTCAAGTTAAACTTTCAGGCAACCACTATATTTTCGGCAGCATTAGATACTGGGAATCCAAAGAATATTTTCCAGGAAGCTTTTTTTCACAAAATCCAAGGAAACATATTGAGCTTCCTAAGACTAAGTTTTTTTGGTCATCAAAAGAAACAAGAAACACTTTTGGAACGAAATAATTCATACCATCCATGAGTAAACGGCAAAATTCAGCAGCTTCGGCAGCTTCATCTTCATTTTCCTCTTCTGCCTGAGATGTAGAGTGACGTCTTCTCATCTTGAGCCCCTTAACACCATCTGCTTTGTCAATCTTGTTATCATTATTACCCTCTTCCCCTTCTTCACATTCCTCTGCATCAAGCAAATTTTCTAGGTCGCCAGCAAAGGAATCAAGATCACTGTTTGCCTCAGAATCACTTTCATTTCCTTCACCATCCACAGCTGAAAGAGACTGAATTTGTCGATCCCATATTTCCTGACATTTTTCTCTGGTCTGCTGTTGCAACTGAAGAAAGGACATTCGCTGTCCCCGTGCATACTTGCTGATAGTTGTTGGATCAACCTTGACTCCTGATGCAGCTTGCTCACTTGAGAGCTTGCGTATCATAGCAATACGGTGCCACCTAGTTTGTTTTGCAATCACTTTATCAGGAACATTGAACTTCAAAAGAACCTGGAAAAAATAAAGAGCAGAGACAACAGATATGAACCAAACAATACAAAGCAGATTTGTAAAAAGGGCAACAATGCAACCATTTTTTATAAATTTATTCAGCTTCAAATGACTTAAGAACTTAGAACCAACATATTGTTCAAATATTTATACCATTGCTGCAAGAACTGTAAACTAAACTTGGTTAAATGAGATCAGTGACTATGCTATATAAAAGTTCACTTTTGAGTTATGACAAGTGCAAAAATATAAGAGATCACAGATGGTCCTTGATATTAAACCTATTGCTATCAGACATTACTCTGTTATTCATCGACGTGTCTTGTACAACAACTGCTCCATTACACATGTACTTGCTCAAGTAGGTAGGATAGAAGCAATATATACTCCCTTTTTCTCAAGAAGATTTCTCTAAAAACTATTATAAAACCCAACAGCCCCCAATCCCCTCTTCTTCCTCTTCAGAAAAGCAAAAGGAAAGAATAAGCATTTCATAAAGTAAAAGCTCTTGCTTTAGCAAACTAGATAATTGGTTTTGATATTCACATCATAAATTTAAATATTTTTGCAGTGAATTTGGAAATTTTCTTTTTTTCCTGAACTCAAACATTTCAAAACGTTTCACACTTGAATGCTCTTATTCCAATATATTGACCTTCAGCATGCATAACACAGACAACAAGAAACAAAAGGTTAATACCAACAAAATCAGAAATTGTGGTCTTTATTTATCTTGATTCTAGACCTTAGCTAACCTACGAAAACTTATTGAATCTTAACTTTAAGTTTCTTTAAAATGAAAAGTTGCAGGTTTTTTTATCCATCTTCATTTGACGGATGAATAAAGCTTAGAGACAACTATATTTATATCTTTCGTAAAGAAAACAGCATTATGGATATGCAACATTATAGAAGATCCACCACCATCTGAAAACTATAGAAACTATAGGTAATACCAAAATGGCCAAATAAAACATTATTTTTGACAAATTTTCTTATCAGACTTCAATAGAAAATGTTTTTGCAAGAAAAACTCACCTCTCGTGCTGCCTCCATGCTTAACCTACGGAGGTCAGCATCCGTCCCAGTTACACTAGAAACTCCACGAGCAGCAGCTGTTTTCTTCTTCATCACAGCATTTGACATTGGAGCCTTTGGAGCAGTACGGACATAGCTAAATCCTAAGCCTCGACCAGAAGGATCACCAACACCAGTTATTTCCAGGCGCTCAATATTATCTCTGTCCTGGAAAAAGGACGGGAAGAATAAAAGTAAATGATAAAATAGAAAAATAGAAATATAAAATACAATAGCACAATTGCTACTCAAAAAGCCACTTCCTCATTCAAAATTTTTTAAAGAATATGTTTCAAAAGGTCAACTTCATAACATGCAATTTCGCTGCTTTTACCTATTTGAAAAGCAAAAACATGAGTGTTTTCTTATTAGCAGAAGAAATTATATTTTCACCTGGCTTGTACATGCAACAAAATTGCTACTCAGATTCCACGGAGTTATCTGCAACTCCCTTTCAATATGTGACGCAGCAGCCAGAGCTATAGCTTCATCAGGGAGTTGACTCATTGCAGATGAAACACTGGTAAGAGTTGTTAGTCGTCTGATTCCTAAATGTTTGAGGCGGCACAGACCAGCTTGCATGCTTTCATAGGCACACACCTGAACAAGAAAGAGAAATGAAACAAACAAGATTCATGAAATACATGGAAGCACATGTATTCTCCCACCTCATAGCCTTCTTTGTTATCACTACATAATACGCATTTTAAGAATCATGATAGGACCACAATCAATAACAAAGCATCTTGTTTTCCCTTTTGCTTTTCTCCCCAATAGAAGGAAATAAAAGCATATTGATTTCACATTGGAGAATATGTATAGGATTGTCAACTATACCAAAAGACACCTTTGAAAATATTTCAGCAATTTCCATAACTAATCTATTAAGTATCCAACCTAAAACTAATTGGTAATAGGTGAAGAGGCCCAACTTGAATATAAGACCACAAGAAACCCAAAACTTAATAGACGTGGATAACACCACTTAACACTCCCCCTCACGTGTAGCTCAACAAGGGCCTACACATGGACAACCTCACAAGGAATATGAATAAAAATTATTAATATTATTAATATTCTTTCAACAATATGAATAAAAATATATCAAAAAATCAATCCATGTTTTTTTTTTAATAATTGCATGAAACTAAATGATCATATGAAAGAAATATTGATGGATAAAGAAATGATATGAAAACCTCATTTTTCATCAAGTTTTATACGACAAAAAACAGTTTTGACGTTCGAAAAGAGTTAAAATGTTAAAATTTAGCTTTTGTATTCCTACAATATTTTTAGTTGTAAAATTCCGGATAAATACTGATAAATACAAAACGGTACATCGAGAGAGAACAGTACCAGTATAGTCCATTCCAAAAGAAAAATCAAAACATCAACCTGTACAATACTGACAACCTTGGCTTGGATGGCAAAATACATTCCACGCTTCTCAATCTAAAATGTTACTCAGACTCGGGGGTTAGTGTCGGATCCTGGTATGTGTCTGACACAAGTACGTTAATTTATTTCTAACTTTTTCCATATATTTGGAGGGTCGAACCTACATACCCATGTCCATGGGATGTGTCGGACACGGTTACTTCAAGGAAAATGAAGAGTCGAAGCAACATAAGACTAAAAAGCCTAATAACAATGACCTTGATCAAGCAACTCCCAAAAAATTTCAGTAACTAATGGCAAGTAAAAGGACCTAAAAATTGAAAAAGAGAATGCAGTTACACATTCTAGGTAAACACTATTCCATCTAGCATAATATTTTACTAGCAACTCTAGCGTGATTAACGCAAACCAAAATAATGTCATCAACAGTTCAACACTGCTTTTATTGCTATGAATATATCTGAAAAATAAATAGCTAAAGAAAGACTAACAAACATAAAACATAAGGTTGCAAGCCAGGAGACTATTTAGGAAGCTGCATGACAGCTTTTACCCAAAAGTGTCACTGTCAATTTTGCTTGCAAAATCTTATATAAATATATATATATATATATTGTTTGGGGAAGGGGGATTTGACCCCTACCCTTTGAGCATGGGGATCATACACTAACTATTGAGCCAAATGTTCGGGTGCAAAATCTCAAAATTGTTAAATTAACAATGGCAATGATATTTAAGCAGTCACCACAAATACATCTTTGAATGACCTTTTCTTTATTGTAAATGCAATCTGCCTACATCTTCATTCATCTTCCAACTTATAACATAGTACTCGAATAAATAATGCAAAGAAAAAGAAACAAATGACGTATGATAGTGAAACTCACATGCTCTGGAGACAACAACTTTCTCAGAACACCTTCAGGTGGAATGTGGAAATCAGGCTTCATGGACCAAATCTGCCGTCCATTTTTATTTCTCTGGGTGCAAAATAGGCAAGTGTAGCAAATAAGTTAATAGAAGATAATAGAAGAATGATTAAAAAAAGAAAAAAAAATAAAATAAAAATTGAGGATCAGTTACATCAATATGAACATCAAGCATGAATCAAGCAATTTTTTAATTAATAGTCGACCAGAATTCAAAATAATAGAGCACATGTACCCGCAGATAAGCACATTCCTTCAGCTTTTTCTGGACAATTGCATCTGAAAGGTTAGGAAAATGAGTAAACAACTCATATGTACCAATGAATGGAGTCAAACCACCTTTGGCAGCCGCAGAAAACTCCCGATACACATAAACCAGCATTCTATTCATGAGATATGTCAGAATATTTTTGGATCCAGGAGTGAATACCTCCATCAGAGGCTCCTGCAAAAGGAAACTTGGATCAATCAGAAAGGGAAAGATTATAAGGATTCGTTATGTGATTCTTTAAAGAACTCACACAGAACAACCATACACACTCAAATGAATATATTTGCACGTACTATCTACTACATGGATTTATCTTGTGAATTGCAAGAGCAGGGGAACAAACAAGTAAACAACAAGTAGAGCAACAAACAACCTAATCGCTAACACCTTGCTAAGCATACAACCGAAAACCAATTAGAAATAGGCAGACAAACCCAACCTAAATATGGTGAGATGCAATAAACTTCAAACTTATGCACTTAACATCACTTAACAGAAGTTTTACCATCTTCTGTTGGATCAGATACCTCCCAAGCTGGACCTACTTCGCATGGCACACTTCCCATAATTTTAAAAACTTAAATGATGCCAAAGTTGAACCAACAATTTTATAGCATCAAAAACCTAAACATCATCAACATACAATTTACTGTAGGCATGAACCAAGACATGCATAAATTCACACACACAAAAGTGCCACAAGTCCACACCACAGAGAGAACCCTCAGTCTAATCTGTTTCCTTTTTCCACTCTCAATTTGCATATAATGGCTTTTTCTTGCAATTATTCACCCAAAAACCAGCAGGTTCATGTTAAATATTCATCCATGGAGTTATTTTAACTCAAAGTTCAACTTAGAGAAGAGAACTATGCAAAAGTTAAAATTCTGACAACCACAAAAGTGACCATAATGAAAAGGGTATTTGTTTCTTCAAAAAAGATAACCACATTTATACAAAGTATAGATTCAACTCCCTTGATTCTAGCAAGGAACTCAACAGCAGTATAATCAAAAAAAATATGTAAAACGCATCATAGACTAGGGCATCCAGTCTTTATTTGAAGGTTAAATCAAGCTGATCATTGGAGAGGCCATGCCTAAACATCAAGGGCATAAATGGTCAGCCCAGTCCAGCCTAACTATCACACAAAGTTTTCCCTGAACCTTGCCCTAAAATTAAATGGCTGTCAAACATCTTTTCTGCATTTTTTCCCTAAATAAAAACATAATAACAAGAAAACACGCTCCATGCAGACTAAAGTTTCTTTATCAAAGCCAGTCCCATCATGGCTAACAGATTGTAACAAGGGCAATGCTTATACGTATATGGGCAAAACAAGCAACATGCAGCATCAACATTAGTAGCCAGAATGTTATCAGCAGAAAATTGCATAAACTCCATAGAATTTGTGGCACAAGTTTGATATAATTTCTTGGAAGGCTACATGCAGAAAGACCTTCAACTGTAACAAACCTGTTGTCCGACAACAGCAATCTTATCAATGCGCCGTATGGAAAGCTTTCCCTTTGGTGATCTAACCAATAGGAAGTCTGTTGATGGCACCTTGTGGGAAAATATGGGAGCCTTATACATGTTTGTTTCAAGAGATGACTGGCTACAACTGGCTTTAATATCTCCAAGGAAAGGTGATTTATCAGCTGGCTCCTGAAGCTGAACATTTCCCAAGGTTTGGTTTCCATTGCGTAACAATCCACTAGTTTGATCACCTGAAGATGTTTTCTGATAGTAGGTGCACAGGTTCGCACCCATCCCCACGTTGCCCAAAAGTAAAGGCCTCTCCTCACAATACCTGAACCATGAAAAAAGGATGAAGTTCTCTTGAGAATTCCATATGTAATATACCCATTTTCATGAGAACCCTTTATTCATGATAATGAAAATTTCTCATATAATCAAAAAAGAAAGCATTGAAAAAGATTGAAAATGCTTAATTTATATCCAAGTGAAGTTAATAACGCAACGGAAGAGAAGAAAATAACTGCTAATGTCCACAAATGTTACTGAAGAAAGCTATCTAATACGGGCTAGTCCTATGTTTCTTATTCTAACCTACATAATAAAAGAAATTATCATCCACTCTGAATGTCAGAAAGTAAGAGATGTAGAGCTAGTTTCCATTAGATGAAAATTAACTCAACCAGGAAGAAAACAAAAAAAAAAAAATCTATATTATTCTCTCTCTCCATTTATTACCTAATGGTTTCAGGTTAGATGCTTAACAAGAGCAATATGCCTCAATGAGAACGTTAAAAATAAGTAAATACCCTCATTTATAATTAGATGAAGATGGCCTTGACAAGAAAACCATTAAACCCTGAAATTCAAAGAAAAGGCCCAAGTTTTTTTTAGACTTCAGAGTCATTTTATGGTGTTTTTGGGTGTTTAATTAAAAATTATTCCTGTCCTTCCACGTTGAAAGCTACATGTAGAACTTCCTTCCAGAGAGATTAACAACAAAGTGTAACAGATGGACAAACACAAGCCAAACCAGAGCAAGGAGAACATATCCATAGTTAAAAACATCAGAGACCCATGTCATGACCTTTACATTTAACTAATGCCCTAGCCTAGCACATCTACTCAACCATGATCAGTGTTGTCAGGGGCGCAAGGCGCACTCTAGGCATTAGAAGTCTTATATTGCCTCAGGCGCAAGGCACAAAAAAAGCGCTCGCCTGAGTGAAGTAAGGCGCAATATGTATGTGTATTTTTGTATGTCTGTATATATATATATATATATATATATATATAAGCTTAAGATATATAATTATGATAACAAACTCTAAAGAGTGGTTCAGTTTATATACAAAACATGCAATTTTTTTTTGTTGCCCAATATGCATGATTTCCTTATGGTCCCATGTATGTTGTTGAATACTCAAATATTGAGAAGTAGAGAGTTCGATACTATCCCAACTCCCAAGTTAAAATAAAAGAAATTAAAGAGAACTTCAATCAGGCGGGCTTTTTTTACACCTATCGCCTTACAAAAAAAGCGCGCCTAGGCATGCACCTGATCAAATGCGCCTCGCCCGAAAGGGTCTGAGGCGCTTTTGTTATTTAGTGCTAAGGCGTAGGCGCGCGTAGGCACACGCCTTGACAACACTGACCATGATGCCCACTCTTCTCAAGTGCCAAGAAAGAATAAACCTTTCTCTCACTACTTAGGATCAACTACATGGATCACACACTACTACCATGCTCCATTAGAACCATAGCCTCAATAGACTTTGTGAAAACAATATGTGCATTAAATGCATTAATACAGGCATTGTACTTATTGCCCATTAAATATGTGTAATTCACAAAGGAATATGTCCATTCTTGTGTTAAATCAAGAATTAGACACAGTTTATCACATTATATATCAGAAATTTAGAATATATGACACAAGTATTTAGAAATGCTAACCATGACAAAAGGTTCCTCGTATTTCTACTAGAAACCCTAGAGTTACACAGTTAACATTTTTTTCTTTCGCTGGTTAACAACTAAATGATTTCTTTGATCACTAGCCTACTTAATTTATGTTTCTTCATTACTGCTTATGCATGTAAATGCAGTATCTCACATTAAAAAAAATAAAAAAAATATACCACAAAAAAAAGAACCAAGAAAAACCAATATTAACATCAAAAAGAATATATATATATATATAATAGAAGGAAAAAAAAAAGAAAAGAGACATATAAATGCCTAAGACTAGTATAAACTGAATATATGCATTACACTTAGGAGATTCTATACAATGTTCATAAAGAGATTTCTGTGTACAATAGATAAATTAAAGCAAAAGGTTTTTAATGACTACATACATTTCAGGTGCCTAATAATACTGTAGGGCATAATTGTAAGAAAGAATAAACTTTCACAAGTATACAGGGCCAATATGCAAGAAAGGATTAACCATGTTGCATCCAGACATGTGCAATTTTTGAACAAAGGCAAAAATGATGTAACTAAATATGAATGATATTAGATCTCCAACAAGCTCTGCTGAAAAAAAAAATGGTACTCCCTAGTCCCTCCAGCCCAAATCAAATAGCAACTCTTGACTTGGCAGTTGGCAGACAATTTAAGGAAAAACTTTTGACTTCAGGTTTATTACAGTAAAACATTTCGAATTCTTTTTACAATATTGATATTCAATAGTCATTTATACCACAATGTTTTTAGAATAATTATGAAAAAATTAACATGGAGACAGAAGAAATTTAGTATTTAAGATATCAAAAAAGGAAAGACGAAAATAGTTTCAAGTGATGTAACATTCAATTTGGAAAAAGAAATAAGTCTTCCCTCTTTGCATGTTACTCACATGTGCTAGCAAACCAGCATGATAATCAAAAGCTTTCGAAATTCCCACCAGCTAAACAAAGATTACAATGGACCAAGAAATCAAATTAGGAAGCTAAATTAAGCATAATCTCATAAAAAGAAAAGTTCCAGATTTCACGTGTAATCAGAGAGTAGTCAATTCCAGATTAACGACTGTTGTGCAACCAGATAATGTCAATTCTATGAATGACATAGAATGATAGCCAACTAGGAGGATAAGATTAATGATTAGACAGACAATGCAGTTACTCAACAAGAAAATGTCATAACTCAAAAGATTTTAAAATGTATTATACTCGGAAAAAAAAAATGAGAGGAAAAAATGAAGAGGAAATGACATTGAAGACACATACTCCATAAGAAAGACATGACCATCTTTCACAGAAAGATCAGATTTCTTCTTAAATGCCCCGGGAGGCCGTAAAGACTTCTCTCTCGGAAGTTTTTGTGCCCTTGGCCACAGATGTATTCTTGTGCGAATAAGATGAAGCAGAGAATTTGGTTGAACATTTTGGGCAGCAATTGTCTTCAAGCTCCTTCCCAAGATAAAATATTTTTACTGTTTCTGATGGCTTGAAATCTACATGAAAAGGATCCCAAAATGAACTATTAAGATCCTTCAGAGATCTAGATTCTAGACATTATAAAAATTCACAAAACAAGAATCTTCAGGTTAATAGCTAAAGTACAGTGGATAAACATGTAAACGAGACTTAAGTACCTAGCTTTTTAGAAGCCTTTGCTTTAACAGAAGAGACAGTTTCCTCAGCATCAACATGTAGTTTGCTTCCTTTGCCTCCCAAGCTCTTCAATATAACTTTCATGGATCCTTGTGTTGGCAGCCTCCCCTGTTGCCTGACAGCCACCTCAATGTCATGTGGATACCATATCGCTCTTGGACGGTGAAATTTTGCTATATCTTTACTGCAAAGTTACAGATTAAACTCAAAAGGCTGAAATCTGACAAGTAATGAATAGCATGCTCACAGTGTAGCAAAGCAAGTAAGGTATTGTGTAAGAGCCAGGAAAACCAACATATAACAAAATGATTAACCAGGAATATACCAATATAGAATAGAACTATTCTAAAGGACTTTAAAACTAATTACATAGAGAGAGAAGATGGTAAAATATCTGCAAGATCAAGATTTATTCTGCTAAATAACAGCAACAACCTACCCAAGAACAATTGTGCTAGACTGCTGAAAGCTTGTAGATTGTACCAAGATCGTCAGCCATCAGCCCACTAATGAGCTATTGACTATTGTACTCAGAAAACAAATATAAGAAACCTTCAACCGAAAGGGCTCTGCTTTTGTGGTAAATAAAATACTAGGGTAATCCAGGGCATGGCTATCGTTTTTTTGTTTTTCTTGGATAAATAATACAGGACATGGCTATCAATGCTGATAGGTATCTTAATTCATTATTCTTCAAAGCAAGCCCAGTAACTTCAATCAAGAAAATGACACTAACAAGTTATGTTGCTGACAACACTCAATATGTTGGATGAGATATTGCACACATACCAAGATCTTCCTCATTCCTAAACCTAATTCAAATGCTAAACAAGGTTGCATCAGCATAATCCATAGGGACTATGTTTGATTAAGGGGAAGAGAGATGCATATAGCCCTTAAAACCACTTTAAAAAGGAAAATTTTCAAAACCCACCAAGTTGGGAAATTTTGGAGCTGTAAGACAAAATTATTTATATTTTAATATTTCCTTTAATCACAAAAAAAAAAAAAGAGTTATCATTTCCTTCCCTTAGAAATCCTTAACCAAACAAAGTCGGTAAACTACCCCTCCCTTCTCAAGCAACCCAAACAAGGGGAACCTCATATTACCTTTCTCCCTCTTCTCCTCTCCCTCCATTACCTCTCCTTCCCTTCCCCTCATAGTTTACCCAGCATAGGGTATGCATAAAGTCATAGCTGGTAGAGACTTCAGTCTCTTCCTTGTTTTCCTTTCTTTGTTATTCACTATGTAGATGAAACTACTTCAATAAAAGGAACTCGACTTCATTTTAGTGGATCCAGTAAAACAAATATATATTGCCAGACATATTTAAGCCCAAGAAAAAGAGGTAACATTTTGTATGAATTTTTTGAAGCGAACACAAGTCAAATAGTAAAGAACAGTACATATATCAACAAGAGAGCAAAATGTGCAAAAATAAACATGTACCAAGAACTACCAAAGGAGCAGACATCAAACTGAAACAATAAAAAAAATTAATAGGAACACCTACTTGCTCAACTTCAACTTCATTATTTGAAGTTTAAGTGCAGGTGCTGAATGATGAACTCTGACACCATGAGCCATGCGTTTATTAGAATTTGATTGCAACTGCTGAGAAACTTTACGGCAGTGTTGTCAAGGCGTGCGCCTAGGCGCGCCTACGCCTTGCGCCTTAGCGTTAGATAACAAAAGCGCCTCAGACTCTTTCGGGCGAGGCTCATTTGATCAGGCGCACGCCTGGTGCGCCTAGGCGCGCTTTTTTGTAAGGCGATAGGCGTAAAAAAGCTCGCCTGATTGAAGTTCTCTTTAATTTCTTTAATTTTAACTTTTTTCATTATATGTACCTTTACTAGTAAGAAAGGAGATAATATCAAACTCTCCACTTCTCAATATTTGAGTATTCAACAACAGGTATGGGACCATAAGGAAATCATGCATATTGGGCAAAAAATAAATTGCATGTTTTGTAGATAAACTAGACCACTCTTTAGAGTTTATTATTATAATTATATATCTTAAGCTTATTATATATATATATATATATATACATACATACATAGACACACATATAAATATTGCGCCTTACTTCACTCAGGCGAGCGCTTTTTTTGCGCCTTGCGCCTAAGGCAATACAAGGGTTCTAGCGCCTTGCGCCCTTGACAACACTGCTTTACGGTTCACATAGAACTTGTCATTAGCAATATTGAATTGCCAACCAGGTTGACATCTAAGATCCAACACCTCGGAAGAACGACTGCTTGACTTTACAGGTCGAGTAATGATCATAGCCCCTGCATGGAGTTGAAGATGTTTACTTTCCTTGTTATCTAAAATTCAAAAAGCATCTGCTCATCTTGAATATCAAGAATTAGCTTAGGCTTTGCAATGACACTCTGTGGTTCCCATATAATATTGTCTAACCATGACCCTTCAATCATATCTCTGTTTTGCAAAGTAAGTTTTCTAAAACACCTCATCACATCACATTTATCTGGCTCTATGGTAACATATTCTCTTTTACTGTTAGCACCATTTGAAGAATCTACTCCTAACTGAGATTCCAACCTCAAGAGTTGGGGATGGAATCTGCTTTCCAAGAACGAAAGGTCCATAGATCCCGAAGAATTTTTTGAGTCAAATGATTCCAAGAAAACAGAGGAACGACAAAGGCCACTATCATGATCCTTCTCATAGGGTTCAGTAGACTGCTCGGATGGTAGATTTTGCCCCGCCTGTGGAATGGTCTCTCTTGCAACTGAAGCTTCCAAATCAGAGACAGAGTTTTCAGGACTCTCCAAAGAATTGCCACTTATTGCAGGAAAATTGTCCCAAAGAATTTGTTCTTCCCAGTCCAGCTGGTGAAGAGGAAAAAATCTCGGACCTGAGGGTGACTGCCATCCAGAAGAAAAATTTACTACTACCCCCTCTTTCGTTGGTTCTGCGCTAGAATAAGAATCCTTAATGCATTCTTTACTATGTGCAGACATTTCCAAACCTCCTTGCACGAGAGGTTCATCAGTAAATTCAGATATACCTTGTTGGATGGCATTTTCCCAACCAATGAATGAAAAACCTTGACTAGTGTCCTTTAGAAACACCTCTTCGTCCTCTTCAACAGGATCAGAATCCCTAGATTTGTACTTCTTTGGACAAATGAAGTGGAAAACCAAAAATTACAACAGGTGAAAACAAAGAGGGATCTAGGAAACTGGCATCTAAAGTCACAGGAGATATTTTTTCCTTTGTTGCTTTTATTATGGGGGAAGGGGTTGCCAAAAAACAAAAAAATGTTCAATATCAATGGCCTAGAATATTGACCAAAGGCTGCACAATTTTGTGGTGCATATGAACTCCAAAACAGATGTCATGCACCTACTAATAGATTTAACCACACAAATTAAGGATGAGAAAATTTATAACAGACAACATACCTCTATGAGTGAAATAGCCATGGTCTCTTTTGTCCCCTTTCTTCAATGGTTCATGAATACCAAATATTTCTGAAAACCGTAAGATTACTATACCATTTTCTACACATAAAACAGGCAGAGGTGTGGAACCTTTACAATCTAATGGCCCTTCCAGAGCATCAGGTACCTCCTGTTGCAACATTCAGAATAAATTAAATCTTTCTTTATCAAATCAAAATCAAGTAACTGATTTACAAAAGAATTACATTTCCCGTTATAGTTGTCATAGTTGAGCACTTAAAGAAACAAAACCAGCAAACCAATCACGAAAAGATAAATAAAAAGCAATTTCCTATTCTAAATTTCTGAACAGCAACCTCACTGTGAAATATGTTCAGTCAGTTTGCATTGATCCCATTAAATGCGAAAATTTGAAATCAGCTACCTAACACTCCAATGGTCATCCTATCTCCTACCTCTCTAGGGGTAGTCGAGAGGTGGGGGGTGAATATACAGCAATTACATCTACAAACATGTCATTATAACTAAAGCACATTAGAGGGATGGTAACCATGATGATACTGTGACCAAGACCCTGTGAAAGGCTTGTTAACTCCCATAAACAAAATACATATGAACCAAAAAGATACTGCAGAAAATTATGTGAAAGGGGGGTAAAAGCAAACTGCTAATGCAGAATCTTGGATTGGGCCAAAATCAAGAGTCAGATGTTAGATTCTTTTTATTTCTTGCTGCTTAACCAGAACTAGTGATGGAGCATGCTGGCAGCAGCATCCAAAGGTGTTTAGGAAACATGCTAAGGCTGGTTCTAATGTCCGACCATTAATTTTGCATGTGTCCATTGATAAGAAGATGAGTTGGGAAATTGAGTAGGCTTTATTAATGTTTTTGTGTCATAGATTTATGTTTCTTTAAGTTAAAACCACTGTTCTTAATTTATTTTCTGTTTAAGTGTCAAGTGCAGTTTTCTAATTTTTTGATTTGCTGGAAACTCCAAATTTTGAGTCTAGGATCTTAGTTTTCTGTTTTCCTTATCCTATTGGATTTCTTTTAAGTTATGTGTGTTAATTTTCTATTTGGATTCTCAGTATTTCTTAAAGTCCTAAATGGGAATAGAAGTTCTATTTCTTTTAGGACAAAGGATGCTAGGAGTCTATGTAAGACATAGTTTAATATCAGAGAATTTCCAGCATAATTGCTGTGTTACTGTGTGATGCAATCAACCTTAGGTCTGACTCCTGAGTCCTGAGGAACCCTGGTGTGAAGCTTAGGGGTTTCTTTAATTCTCTTTTTTCCTTTTCTTTATTCTATGTTTCCTGTTTTCCTCAAGTATTTAGATTATAAAACAACTATAAAGCTGTCCTACATAAACATTAAGGTTGATCGCATCACATTAACACTAAAGCAATAATGCTGGAAGTTCTCAGATAAAAATTCTATTTAGCTAAACCCTAGACCCTATTTTAATTGCAAAATACCAAATATAACCCTGATACCTTAATACTTAAAATAACCAATGTACTAGTTAATAGAAAAACTAAAATTTTATCTTAAATCTAGTTCAATATCTATATATATATATATATATAAAGACTACAATAAAACCTCGAGTTTTGTAATGAAGTGAAACCTGAGCCTTGAACAGTAGTTCAACTCAATAACACTGCCTAATATTGTCAATCATGGTCACTCAGGAGACAAATATAAACACAAGATAGAGAATAGCATGCCTGAAAATAAAGAGTCATAAATAATACAAGGACAATGTACTGCTGATTTTCTGTTTGCTCATCCTATGTGCAATAGAATCCACATATTCATCTTTTCTGTTTACATACAAGTTAAAATTAGCTGACAAGTATCATGAAGTGTTTTAAACTCAGGATTGAACTTGCCACACTGTAGTTAAACAGCTGTTCCTGAATAAAGGTACGCAACTTCAATGTAATATATTTTGCAAACCATCAAATTAAGACAATTAGAGAATATTGAAGTCCTAAAGGTTGCAATCAAGAATAATTTCATATCCAGATAATCTCCAATTTTCTTTGACATGCCATTCCAAAAGGAACATCTGATCACAGCAAATCATGGTTGTCCAAATATTTCTTACACTTCTAAAAGACAGATTTAGACTTAAAGTTTAAAGATTATAATATGTAAAAGCCAAATATTACATTGAATACGCACCTGAAAATCACCATCTGCTTGATATTCACTATCTGAAGAGCCATAATGAACATCATGCTCAGGAGATTTTTCTACTTCAAATGTTACTGCAAGACGCTCTTCCTGCTCACCTACAAAAAGGGTGCTAAATTCAGTCAAACAAAGATACCCAACTAACAATATTGGATTGTCACTACAAGGATTATCAGATACTTTAATTTTCACAGAAGGAAAATGAATATATAACCAAAAAAGGAACAATTAATAATTATCAAACCAAAAAAATACTGCAGTTGAATAGTGAGCCTGATAATGCAGTTTGAACCTGAAAATGCTTACCTACCACCTCTTGTTCCTTTTCACTTTCCTCATCCTCATCATAATTTTCATCATCAAACACAGAGGCTTTAGGCTCCAAAGCAGAAGAAATATCAGCAGTAAAATATTCCTTTTTGGGAAGTAAATGGTCCTCCTCAGTAGCAGCTTGAATCTCTGGACCATCATACTCCTCATCAATATCTTCATAGTCAATGGCATTTTCAGCCTTCTCATCATAATCTACCATAGTGAAACCCCATTAAACACATAATCAAAAGATTAGACCAGAGATAGACATCAGATAGAGTCCGTGAGGCTGACAAAACTTTGAGCAACAAAATTTTTTCAAGCAATGACATATAACCTCCACATCCTTTACATTGAGAGGTTAAAAATAAATAAACTACATTTCAGACAATAAAAAATATATAGAAGAAACAAAAACAATACCTAGAGGAATATATCACGATGAAAGCAAAAACTTAGAAAATCACTGAGAATTATGAGGATTGCCTACAAATCTCAGTAGGAGACATAACCAAAGTAATAGCTCAGTTTGGGCATTCTAAAACACTTTTTGCTTTTCCATCTCGGGAATTGTTTTATGCAAGCTTGACAGCAGACATTGTATGCTTTAGTATACCATTCTTTTGGATTTTTAGCTAAGAAGGGTAATAACCCGTGAATGCAAGCAGCCTATTAAAAAACCACATTGCCACCAGTTCAACGTTCTGGAAAGCAAATATGGATTTTATCCCAATCAAAATTTGCTCCATAAGCACCAAGTTTCCCAGAAACATTATGATTTGCAGCTAAATCTAGCTTTCATTCTATGACCCAGAGAATTAGTGTGCTCCTAAACCATATGCATTCAAACGCATGAATCTAATAGAAGGAAATTTTTATCATTTAAATATCTTTTTTATATTCAAAATACTAAGAGTAATCCAATCAGAAAACAGTATCTCAACAGTAAAAAGAAAGAGCTTCCTAATAAATCATTAAATAAGTAAAATGAATCAACTATCTGAGATCCAGTAGACTCATGAACAGAAGAACAGCTCCCTTAAGTATCAAGTGGGCTTTTTTTATCACCAAAAACTACCTTCAGTCAAAATGAAGAATAATTCCCATGAAGAATTACCACTAACTGCCTCTTAAAGATTATTCTAATCGAGCCAACATAATTAAAGCATAGTCAACTAGTTGAAGAAACAAAGATACTAACAGAACATCAAAAACTGCATGAGATATATTTTCTGGCCATACAACATCACCTTGGACAGCATCAGCTGGAGTGTGTGATGATTTTTCCGACAACTGACAATCAAACAGCATTATTAGCATAAAAAACCCACCACTTAAAAATAATATTAAAAAAAAAATAGAGATGATAGCCTGCATTAGATTTATTTATTATGAATCATAATTCTTAGGGGGACAGGGAGACAGAGATAACACATAATAGATTATACATCTATATCCGTAAAAGACGGACCCAGCTTGTCCGCTAGCGCAGCGAGATGCTCCTTTGCATCCTGGGAGAATCAAGTTATTGTTATCTTTAATGAAGCAGTTAAGAACAAAAGGATATTTAACACACACAAAAACAGTAAGAAAGTGAAAACATATTTTGCATACAAATAGCATCGACTATTAATGAAAATGAAGGCCAAGATGGAGATAGATATATAGGGATGTCAAGCCAAGCATCAAACTAACAGCTTAAACTGATAGTGCAGGCCAAATTAGTATGTTATCTCCTACAAGGGTTTATCAGGTTGTGGAGCATCCTTAGCTTTGCTAGAGAAGCATTACCGTTTCTGGAAGTGATATTGGAAAAAATCATGGGTCCTTCGACAAGAACAAAGTCCTTCTGGTCCAAAGGAAGCTAACCTCATATAACTATCAGATCATTTAGCCCTATAATTCCCTAGTTTAATAAGGTGCCATTAGTTTTTCGATTTGTTAGTTTAATTAGCTGTAGGTGTCATTAGTGTTTTGGATTTGCTGGAAAGGGATTTTTCTTGGGTTCATTGGTCTTATTTTGACCTAATTTAGTTTCTGAATCTTTTTTTCTATGGCATTTGGTTTATATGGCTTGAGTCTCGTGATTGAACTAAAAAATCATGTCTAAACCAATTAAGATTGGAGAGTTTATTCCTCCAAACTTGTAAGAGTTGCATTCAATGAGTCTTTTCAAACTTGGTAGAGTTGAATTTGACAGGAATTTCAGGAACAAATGAGTTTTTGAAAAACCTGTAATTGAGTGATTGGTTATTCTCTGTATCTAAATTACATTTGGCAATTCTTCATATAAAATTAACTTTTCCACGCACCCTGCACTTTATTCTAAAATCAATTCGAACTAGTTCGCTACAGCATTAAGATGCTTCTGTTCCAGCACTATTTTGGTGCAAAATCCAAATTAATACAAACCCTAAATCCTAATTGCTCCTTAAACCCTAACATAAGTAGATTCGAAACCCCGCAACAAAATATAGGCTCGCGCATATAATTACCAAAAGTTTAAGTTCCAAAAGGAAAAAGGAATAAAATTATAAGAGAAAAATTACCTCATCAAGATAATCAACATCAAGATCACCAGAATTATCGACATTCCCAAACAAAAAACCCAGTAGCCGATTACCCCCAGCAGCTTCCTCCTCGTACTCTTCTTCATCATCATCTTCATTTGCTCAAGAAAACCAAAAGAAAGAAAGACAAAAAAAACTTTAAAATTTAATGTAAAAAAGGAAATTTTAAGTAAAAATATGCTAAAAAGAAGAGAAAATAAAGACCATGGAAGCTGGAGTGACCCATATTTCTCTCTTTTTTCCCCTGCAAGTTGGAGGAAAGAAAACCCAGAAGAATTTAACCTAACCTAAACGCATGGAGTTATTTAGGGGGCTTTGGGGATTGAACTGAGAGAGAAAAATAATTGGAAAAAATAACAAAATTTTGGTTTGCTGGTTAATAAATGAGGAAAATAAAAAACGGTTTTTTTTATGTTTTTTTTTTTTTTCTAAAAATTGTGGAAAATTATCAAGTGCTGGAATTATTCAACGACAAAATAAACCGAAAAATTGTTTTAGAGGCCAGCGGTATTTATAGAGGAGCTGTCGTCTCGTCGGGTTCCATTTTTTGATTCTTAGCGTAAAAATGACCCAAAAAACTTAGTAGATGGGCCGACTGTGTCCTCTTATAAAGTGACTAATATCCGGTCCGACTGGTGATTTGGACCTCTTTCCTTTTAGCTGGTTTAAGGCCCAATTGGGAAAATATGATACTATTAAAAATAAAGAAATTATCTAATACAAATTTTTAGATTCTAGTTAGAGACATACCCTTAGATATATTTTAAAAAAAATTAAAAAGAATCTTAATCCCACTTTTGTGAAGTTTTCAATGTATCAAAAACAAATTTTTTTAAAAATTTACGAGTAAATTCCATTGTTTTTTTTTAAATTATAAAAAATTCATAACATTTCCTTTTAAAAAAATTGACTTTTATTCTTTTTTTATATGAAAATTTTTGAATTTATATTTACAAAGTATCTTGATATCTTTGAGTTAGAAAATTCAAACATGTCAACTATCACAACTTCTAAATAATGAATTCAAGATTCAATCTAATTGGTTTATACAATCATCGTTAAGAAGTGACATATAACATGTTTTGGATTTAAATCTTAGTACTTACAATCCCTTCTATATTCCCAAACTGCAATCTCTTTGTACAAAAAAAAAAAAAAAAAACACATCTAATATAGTACAAGGCATATAAATGTTTAAAAATATTAGTATATTCATAGAAGAAGCAAAGGTAATTAAATTAGGATAATTAGCATAAAAAGACATTTTTTTTTAGTATAGATTACATAAATTTCCCTTTATTCTATTCCAAGTCTCTTACAAGAAACCTTAGTAAATTTATTTTGGGAAAATCAGAAGCTACACAATAGGATCTGTAGCCTTCTACTTCTAGTTGTACTGCTAGAAAAATAGCTGAAAATAACTCAATTTTGGTTTTTTACTTCATCAACTTTTGTACCTAGATTTTGGACTAAATTAATGGAATTTAGTGATTACATAAATCATAAAAAAAAAATCAATAATAAGAATTTTGATAAATTTTGTAAAAAAAACATTTTTATTGCAATATAATAAATTCATTAAATAATTTGATATTAACATTCAAGTTTATATTTTTATATGGGTACATTTTTTGCATTCATAAATAATATTTATTGATTGAATGCTATGATAAAAGCTAAAGGATTGTAGAAACATAATCAAGATGAGAGATAAAAGAAATAATATGAATGCAAAGGAACCAATATGATAGTGGAAAGCGTTATTGGATTCCTAATCAAATTTAAACTTAATTGGTGTATTCATATGGTTTTTTTTTTTTTTTTTTCAGTAATGTAAATATAAACACAACTCAAATATTATTAAATGTGTCAAAATTTGAAACAAAAATACGATGCATATATCAAACGTGTCATATTCATCGTGTTTAAATGTGTCATGTTTTATTATATTATTTTCATGTTTATTAAACATATCATAATTGTTTTGTGTTTTCGTTTCATATCCAAATTTATCAAATTTAATCAAATTAAATACAATAACAGAATAAAGTTTCTTATCTCAAACTTTAAAATATATATAATGCTATTTTTTTCACAATTTTAAGATTAATTTATAATTTAGTGACTATTTAATTTTTAATTACTCAATTTTCTTAATTTGAAGTTATTCGGATTTCGAAATATATACAAGTTGGATCCTACTTGTCAAATTAAAGTGCCTCGTTTGTTTCGGAAAAATTCTGTAGTACTTATTCATGGATCAATTTATTCATCAAACTTATTAATTAGATTTTGGATAAAGATTTTTAAGTTTGGATTCGACTTTAATTATTATTTTATTAATAAAAAATATATTTTATTTAAATTTAATTTAAAAATATATTTAAAATATTAAAATATCAATGTTAAAAAAGTTTTTTAATGCATTAATATTAATTTAAATAGTAAACGAATCTAATATAATGAAATTTTAAAATTGTCAACTGATTTGATATTGTTCAATTTATAAATCTTTACTCAAATGTTATTGTATGAATTAGTGGGCATAAAAGTATTATTCCATTTAAAACACAAACAAAAATAGTAATAATATAATATAATATACATTTATCTTAATATTAATTCAATAAGAAGTACTAATTAAAAAAAATAAATGAAATTATTATAAAAATATAAATTAAAGTCTTTTCACGTAAAATCAAATAAAATTATTATAAATATATAAAATAAAAAAATCTATATCTTTTCTTATTAAAAAATAACTTTTCATCGTAAAAACTACCCATCCTTTTGTTAGATATCATAGTATATATATACGAAATACGTATTCTAATACGTAGGTTGTCGTACACAAATGATATCAAACTGAATGAGACCCACTTGAAGAGGAAGGAAAGTTGGTTGAAAGTATGTGTGGTAGTCAATCCCACATAGGACTAAGAATGACTTTAGCTTATAGTTTATATAAGCTAGAGTGTCATGATGGGTTGGGCCCCAAGGGGCACCCAAGTTTTTGTGGAGGGTGAGGACCTACACAACTTGGGCTAGACCACACGCGCGCGCCGCCGAGCCGGGCTGGGCTGGGTCGGGTTTGGGTCAGTAAATAATTTTTTACTGTCCAACCGGATTATTTTTGTCCAAACCGAACCAGCTCAACACCAAGCAGCCGAACCAGCTCAAATCCAACCAGCTTTATGTCCGAATAATTCTTCTTCTAGAATGTGTCTGTTCGGTTCCTTGCCTTTTTCTGAATTGTCTTATACCTTTTGGATTGAACCGGTTCGTTGATTCAGACTTGTCTTTTGACCGAACCGGTTCATGTCCAACAGTTGTGTCTGACCGAACAGACTTCTATGTATCTATAAATAGGACTGTTTGTATCTGTTTTAAATCACTAATTCACCGAAAATATTCTTGCTTTCTGAGAGAGAGACTTCAACATTCTTCAGTTCGCTATGTTGCATTCGGGTGTGCTCTCATTTGCAACGTATATCGAGGAAATCTGGGAGACGATTTGCATCGATACTGTAAGCACCTTAGACAGGCAAAAAACGTCTTAAGGTTAAAAGGTCCAACCTTGACTCGATATTGATTTTTTCAAATCAATTAGTGTAAGTGTCCTTGTTCGTTTTTACATATTTATTGTAATCTGCCTCTATATATATATATATATATAGATCAAGTTCTTTTTTTATTTTCTATTTATATTTTCACAGTATATAGCATATATATATATATATATATATATTTGTTACGAATAACACCTTTTTATGTCTTTCAAAATAAAGATGTTATGAGTCGGATATCAGATTCAAATAATTAAAAAATTATTTTTATAATTAAATTTAAATATATTTTTTTATTAATTCAATATTATAAAATTTTATTCCAATCGGTCCAGTTGGGCGGGTAGACAGGTATTTCCAAACAGATTTTTTTATTTGGCGACATAGTGGCGTGCGCATATATTATTGTAGTAAAAAAAATGGGAATATCAGTGGGCCTTAGCAGCGGAGGGAGGGTTGAAGGAGCCTTGAAATTATCGCTTTGTCGCTACGTATTTAGTCGTCCTGATTCTTCTCCACCACTATCTACAAGCAAATTTCTCTTCAGGTTTATTGATATCTGCTTTCTTATTTCTTCTTCTTCTTCGCTGTTCATCAATTTGCTCGTGGATCATTGTTCAAATTCGCTTTTGCTGTTTGATTTTGATTTGAATAGAGATTGAAATGTGGATTTTGGAAACTGAGGGAACATAGTTCAAATTCGCTTTTTTCTGTTTGATTTTGATTTGAATAGAGATTGAAAAGTGGATTTGGGAACTGAGAGTCTTGAACTGATACTTCTTTTCTTGCTGTAATTTTAGTTTACTTGCTTGTTTGTTTCACTCGATCGTATTCCCTTTTGTTTAATGGTAGAGTTTATATATCTTTTAAATTTTGAATTCAGTTGCTTCTGGTTTTATTGTTGTTGCAAAATTATTGGTTTGTCGAGAAAGAAAAATGAGCATCAACGAGGAAGATGATGATGAAAAGGAACTCTTATTCACAGACAACAAGTTAATACATACGACTTAATGCTTCTGACTCCTAAGATAGTTAATTTAATTATTTAAGTACAAGCACAATCAGGTGGCTTCAGTCTTAAAGTGCCATTGCTTTAACTGCTATGCATGCCTAGATTCTACCTTAGATTTAACTCCTTTCTCTCCAGTCTCACTCTTATTTCCTGTTTCCTGCAGCCTTCTTTTAACCCATTGAGTTCAGCCTCTAGATTAGAGGGTCAATTATGTTTCAGTAACTGCTGCTCATAAAACCATTATATCTGCCGTGTTTGGTATTTTTTGAGTTTTTCCTGGAATGTTGGTGCATTTCAGGATGTCTTCAGGCTTTTTGATGAGTACTTAGATTTGGATACAGGGACATTCTGCAATTATATGTGTGTGTCATGTGAATGACTGTGTGTGCATGTAGTGTTAAATTATGTCACGCTTTAGAATTAAACCTTTCTTGGCTTCTTTATAAAGTGATATGTTATATTCTTTCTACTTCTAATACGGAGTTTGGCATGCAGAAAGAAGAGTTATAGCAAGAAGCTTACCGGGAGAAGGCTAGTGTCTAAAATGGCTGATTCTGAAGTAAAGGCAGCAGCATCAGACTCCACTGCAGGGAAAATGAGTTTTGAGCCCATCTTGGAGGATGGAGTTTTCCAGTTTAACTGCTTTGCAAATGATAGAGATGCAGCGTATCCAAGTCTTTCATTTATAAATAGCAAAATCAGGGATGTACCAATCATGAGTAACAAGGTTCCTTTGTATATCCCTTCTTTTGAGTGTCTCTCGGGACAACAGATTGTCAAATTCGAGGTCTGTTATTGCGTTGCCTTTTAGTATATTTAGCCTCTGCAAATCGTTGAACCTTTGTTATTCAGCATATATGTTTTCCCTTTGATGGTGCACTTTTCTGGTAGAATTTGAAGTCTCTTGTTTGCTTCTTTATTCGTTAACTGATCTGGTGGACTTTGCTTCTTGTTAAGCTTCCTGTTGGTACCTCATTTTATGGAACTGGAGAAGTTAGTGGGCAGCTAGAGCGAACAGGAAAAAGAGTGAGTCATTTGTAGAACATGGCCACCATGAAACATATTTTCTTCCCCTTTCATTGCTAGTGATGGTAAAACTTCTTGTAGGTTTTTACATGGAACACAGATGCATGGGGTTATGGTCCTGAAACTACATCCTTGTACCAATCACATCCTTGGGTTCTGGCTGTTCTTCCAAATGGAGAGGCATTGGGGATTCTAGCTGACACAACAAGGCGCTGTGAGGTGTAGTGACTTTCTGTTATTGAGTAATACATGGATGAAAACCTGTTAAAAACTATTCTAGATTTATATATTTTCCTTTAACAGTCAAACAAACTTGTTCTCTAACAGGTTGATCTAAGGGTGGAATGCAGAATTCAGTTTATTGCTGTGCCCTCATTTCCTGTCATTACATTTGGTCCATTCCCTTCACCCACTGCAGTTTTGGTATCTTTATCTCATGCAATTGGTATTTTTCAAACCTACTTAGCTTTTGCACCTTGAATCCACATCTTTTTGGAATTTATTTTCACAACCACAGCCATTTATTGTTCTTGTTACATCCTACTCAACCTGTCATTCGTACCGTATAATTGTCTTACTTTTGCTTTGTGTTTGGTAAGACATAATTTGGGAAGCTGGATTACAAGTGCCATCGTGGTCCTTTGGCTTTGATTTAAAAGCTTGTATCTGATTTTAAAAATCTGCCACTGGAAGCATTTAGGTAAGTTAACTAGAGAAAGTAAAGCATAGAAACAAAAATTTTCAATTTGAGTAGGCAGGTGAGAATGATAAATTCATACAAATTCTGTTCAAGCAAATAATGTGAAATGTTTTATGTTTTACTTGAATGTTCAATAACATTAACAGCAATAATAGGGTTTATAGGTCTGGTGCTATTCTGAGTTAGGAACTACTAATCGGATGACGAGGTTGATAGACGTAACATCTTTTTGTTCTTTTATCAATATATTATTTAAATATTATCTTTTTGGCAGTGGTTCATTCTTATTAATTTAAACTTCTCTGCACAGGAACTGTTTTTATGCCTCCAAAGTGGTCATTGGGCTATCACCAGTGCCGTTGGAGCTATGACTCTGAGGAGAGAGTTCTTGAGGTTAGTGCTTAGTTATCTAAGTTGCTTAAATGCTCTTCTCCAGTTTTTATATCCACCTCATATCTATAAGGATCCTTTCATTTTTGAAAATGATAATACCTAATCTGTAACTAACATTTACAGATTGCAAGAAAGTTTCGGGAGAAGGATATACCTTGTGATGTGATATGGATGGATATCGATTACATGGATGGCTTTCGTTGTTTCACTTTTGACAAGGCATGTTCTTTTTTAGATGATCTCTATGAACTTTAATTGTGGTACTCCTAACATATGATAGATAAGCCTATGTGGAGATTTATTGGGTTTTGGGTTTGTGACCAAGAAGAATTTATGCTTAGATGTGAACAAGGACCGATTAACTTGTCATTTGATCTCCAAAGATAGGTTCAGCACATAGATTGGTTCAAAATTTTTGGGTAACAAGAAAAGATTGGGTTTAATCGATGTAAATCCATGGATTTCATTTTGATTGTACAGGAGAGGGATAGGGGAACTAGGTTTCATGCCTCTTTAAATATATTATCAATGGCTTTAAATTTGAGTATTTGTTTTTATTTAATTATAGTGTTTCTAATGCTTAAACTTTTAGGATTAACATTCCTTATGGGAAGGTACTTAATGAACAAGTAGATAACTCTCTTAAAACTCCTACAATAATCTAAAGTTGAACAGGTTCAACTAATATCCCTTGTAGATTGGAACTGCAAAAGTTACAATTTTTCCCTTTGTAGTGGCAGCTAAGTGTTTGGGAATAGGTATCCTGTTCAATAATTTCGTGCTCTGATAGTGGCAGTTGCTGCCCAATAAATTATCCTCTATGTTCTGAGATATTTCAAGTATTAGCAACAACTAGAACTAAATTAGCTACCATGCAATGAAACTTCAATATCATTGTTGTATGAAAATTGAATGATAATGATTTCCTTCAGGAGCGTTTCCCAGATCCGAAGTCTTTGGTGAAATATCTCCACCATAATGGTTTCAAGGCAATTTGGATGCTTGACCCTGGGATTAAACATGAAGAGGGTTACTTTGTTTATGATAGTGGGTCTAAACATGATGCTTGGATACAGAAAGCAGATGGGATGCCTTTCGTTGGTATTTTCCTTTGCAAATTCATATTTAAGCTTAAATCCGGTTCTTATTAGCTCTGAAAAGGTTTTTTCTTCCTTTTTAGGGGATGTGTGGCCCGGACCTTGTGTTTTCCCTGATTTTACACAGTCAAAAGTTCGTGCTTGGTGGGCGAATTTAGTTAAAGATTTCATTTCTAATGGTGTTGATGGTATATGGAATGATATGAATGAGCCAGCTATTTTTAAGGTGATTCTGAAACCTTGCATATGCTTGCTTGTTTTTTTTCCTCCATTGGAAATTGTTCTCACTTTGCTCTTGACAGGCTGTAACAAAAACAATGCCTGAGAGCAATGTTCACAGGGGTGATAATGAACTTGGTGGTTGTCAGAGTCATGCACACTATCACAATGTACTGTTCCTGAACCTTATCTTTTTATTTTATTTATTTTATGTGCCTTCTAACCATGGGTGATATGTACTGCATGTTTCCATTAGTATTATGAACAAGCGACCTTGTTGTTAAATTGATCAATGGAGTTGCAGTTGCCATTAATACTCAAATGAACAATTGATTGATGTGATGTTTTTAAACCTTATTTCTTGATATTGGTTACTATGTTAGGTTTATGGCATGCTAATGGCAAGATCAACTTATGAAGGGATGGAATTAGCTGATAAAAGAAAGCGTCCTTTTGTTCTTACTAGAGCTGGATTTATTGGGAGTCAAAGGTATGCTGCAACGTGGACAGGAGATAACCTTTCAAATTGGGAGCACCTTCAAATGTCCATCTCCATGGTACTTCAATTGGTAAGTCAAATTTGGAGATCATGTTGTTTGTTTGATGCATAGATGGGCTAATGAAACTATTTTACTACTCTCTGTTCTTTAACTATGTGTTTCTCATACCTTTCCATTCTCTTTTCTTTTTCTTACATGGTGAACTTTAATTCTGTAAGCACGGCTTTATTTTTGTCTATGTTACTTAAATTGATTGTGTAGTTTCGAAAATTTTGCCATTTGTCTGATGCATAGTTGCTCTATTGAATTGTTTTATTACTTTCTGTGTTGTAAGTATGCCTTTCTCTTAGTTTTCTACTCTGCACCCTTGTTCTTGTCATATGTGGCAAATTTTAAAGCTGTGGTTGTATGTGTATGGAACGGAAGCCAGTGCTGTTTTAATGACTGTGTAAAAGGTAAATTATTTGTCTATTTATAGCCGACAAACTGTAGTGCTCATTAATAGAGGTACCATTGAAGTGGTACTTTTCCCTTATGTAAGTTGTATGTGAGTATGGCCTCCCTATGCAAGAAAGATCGAAGATTGGGTATAATTGTTACTATGGTAGTAGATAATTCTTACATGTGGAGGCCGTTTTCTCTGATAGTGGGTAATTTCTTAGAGACATTAAACTTCAATTTCTTACCTATCACTGAACTAGAAAATTTTATACAAAATTCCTTTAGACCATTTTATTAAACACAATTAAGGCGCAGAATGCTTGGCAATGTTTTCGTTGGTTGATTGACCTTCTGACTGATTAAGTTCTTCCCTTTTATTTCTTACCTATGACTGTACAGATTTATGTGCTCAATGATGCACTGCCTTGTTTTAAATGTTATATTGTTTACAGGGCCTCAGTGGTCAGCCGCTAGCAGGACCTGATATTGGAGGATTTGCTGGAAATGCAACACCCAAACTTTTTGGCCGTTGGATGGGTTTTGGTGCTATGTTTCCATTCTGTCGTGGGCACTCAGAGGCTGGCACCACTGACCATGAGCCATGGTCATTTGGTGAAGAGGTTTGTTATCCTTAATGTTGGTTATAATGGAGGAGGAAATAAAAAAGAAAAAACTAAGTTCTAACTAGTTGGGGAAAGGAGAGGTTTGTCATAGTACATGAAGAGAAAGAGGGGAATTGTAGGGGAAAAAACAAAAGAAAAATATGAGATAGAGTTACAATTGTCAGTTACATTGAGTTCATCATCAAAAGATACATAATTGGAAATAACTTAGGTTTTTATAGACTTTTAGAGCACTACATGAACTGTTTGATGGAGCATGTTGGCAGCAGCCTCTAAAGGTGTTTGTTTATGAGGTGTGCTATTGTCCAAGAGTTAATTTGGATGTCCAATGATGAGAAGGTGATTCAGGAGCTTGAGTAGGCTTTGTTAGTGCTTTTGATATTTCTGATTTTTTGAGTTTTATGTATCAAAGGTATTTCATATTTTACTGGTTTGCCAGAGGATTTGTGATTTTGATTCAAGGATCTTACTTTGGTTTTCCCTATTTTAATGGGTTTTATTTAAGTTAAATTTGTCAGTTTTCTATTTGGAGTCCAAATATTTACTAATACACAGAAAATAAGCAAAACTGACTATATAAATAGCCTAAAATACCTGAAATATATGTTCATATTAGTTTTGTACTATTTAGTTCTACTTTCTTTTCCTTGTTAAGTTATTCTTAATGTTCTAGTTTTAGACTGCTTATTCCAAGTGGTAAACAATATATGCTGGAACTAACTTCAGTTCTTTAAGTAGTGTGAAGAAGTGTGTCGCCTTGCATTAAAAAGGCGCTATCGCCTCATACCACACATATACACTCTTTTCTATATGGCTCATACTAGAGGTACTCCTGTGGCAACTCCTGCATTTTTTGCTGGTGGGTCTCTCTACTTGAGTAACTCAATTAGATGTATCTTACTAGGATTATACTAAATGTTTTTGATGAACTTACTAGATGTATTGCTCTTTTCATTGGGAATGCTGATGACTGTTTGCAGATCCAAAAGATCCCAATTTAAGGACACTTGAGAGTTGCTTCCTTTTGGGCCCGCTTTTGGTCTATGCAAGGTTCAATATCTCTCCCTTCGAAGATGAATGCTACAAGATAGTTGAATTTTCACATAATTTATGTAGCTTCATGTATTTTTTGTTTATTTTCTCTTTGTGCATTTTGCTATTAGGGATTGCCAGGGCAATATTGAAATTAAGTTTTGTTTACAAGACTTTTTCTGTGTTTGCTAATGAACAATGTGCTAAAACCTACGTCTTGTTCGGAACCGTAATAATGAGTAACTAATGGGAGAATCGTCTAACCATTGGGCTGTACATTGTTGCAGTAGAAGCGTAACTTCTCTTTTTGTCATCCAGCTATTGTGAAACCCTTATTTTCTTCTAGGAACTTATTTTCTTATGAGGCAAATGTAGCCCTATCGTTTGCAACCATCACAGCTAAAAGAATTCCTTTACTATCAACTTCAGGGACAACATGATAACATGATTTGAAAATGGCATGAAACAAATCGAATTTGTCATGAACTACTCTAACTTAAGAATTATACTTCATACCCTTTTAAGAAACAATTCCCTTTTATAATAGATTGTAAAATATCTTTAACTCAAAATTGACATGATTGTCAACATTAACAAAGTTTGCAAACACAAATTCGATCCCTTATTATATAATATTTGTTTCATCTTGAATTTTTTTGCAAGATGTTCTCTTAACGGGTGAAATAACAAATTGAAACGGATTCTTGTAGTATAAACTTGTCAACTATGCACATAAAAACGTGCTAAATTTTAGCATCCATAAGTGGTTCAGTTTTAGGATATTTTATCTTTTATATTTTACCTTGTTTTACATATTCTCTGACAAATTATATTTGTGATTAGCACAATGCCAGATCTGGGGTCTGATAAATTACAGCCCTTGTTGCCTAAAGGAATTTGGTTGAGCTTTGACTTTGACGATTCACATCCGGTATACTTTGAAAGACATCTAGCCTCCTACTTTAATGAGCATCTGTTTTGCCAATGCTGATGTTAGTTTTTACTTGTTCTTTCTGGGATATTTCAGGATTTACCAGCTTTATATTTGCAAGGTGGATATATTATACCTTTGGGTCCTCCTCTTCAGCATGTTGGTGAATCTAATCCATTGGATGATTTAACGCTTATTGTAGCGTTAGATGAGCATGGTACTTTTAAGTAATTTGATGTATTTATGCTAGTATTTTCTGGCTTACTTACTACCACCATCTCTGTTTATATTATGAATCTTGATTTTTTTTTTTTTTTTTTTTATAAATATTTTTCTAGATCCTCTTGTCTTTTTCTTGCATTGTGCTAGATTGTGCTTCAAAAGTATCATCCTTGGTTTTTATACAAAATTATATAAGGCTAGCTGAAGGAATGTCTTTCTCTCTAAGAAAATTCAGATGTTCTTCAGACTTAAAAAAAACCTTTGCCTTTGGCAAATATGCCAATCCTAGAAGTGCCATGTGTATGTCATGCCATATAGATTATGCCTAAAATTGTGATGGGTGATTGCAGAAGAAATGAGACAGAATGGGCCTTCATCCTTCTTGTATATTAATTAGGGCCTCAAACTTTGAAACTTGTGTAACCATAAAAGTGGAAAATTTCGTAATAAGACACACCAAGCAACTTTATCTTATAGTTAAGTGTAAATTCTGTTGGGGAAGGATTGGGGAATTCCAAGCTATGTTGGTTCGAGTGTTTATTTTTTGAGAATTACCTGTGTCCAACAATATCCTATGGACATGGTTATGGAAGTCTGACCCTCCAAATATCAGGAAAAACTTAGGAAAAAATTGAATGTATGTGTTGGACACATATCCATATCAACACTAACTTCATGGTGCAAGTAAAATAGGTTGTAAGAAATTTTTAGGTGTTCATTCCCTAAAGAATCATGCTGAATAATTTTCCAGTGATAGGGCTTTTATGCTGCATAAAATTCTCAGTGGTTTTTCAATTCTTTTGGGATCTTGTGACATAAGCAGTTTTTAAAGCTAGATCTTTTCTATTACAGGGAAAGCAAAAGGCATTCTTTTTGAAGATGATGGTGATGGATATGGATTTGCTGAAGGTGAATATCTTTTAACTCACTATGACGCGGAACTTAAATCTTCAGTTGTCACTGTCAAAATATCTAAGACTGAAGGATTGTGGAAGAGGCCAAACCGTCGTCTACATGTTCAGCTGTTGATTGGTGAAGGTGCAATGGTATGTCTTATTTTCCAAAGAGACTGGCATTTGCATATAAATACATTAGGAGTATGCTGCAAAATAATTTAATCTGTCTTTTTTCAAACAGCTTGACGCATGGGGCATAGATGGGGAGGTTCTGCAAATAGAGATGCCTTCTGAAATTGAGGTCTCTAAGCTGATATCCTCTAGCAAAGAGCATCGTAAATTGCGTTTAGGTGAATTTGTCTCTTCAAAGCCTCTGTGCTCAGTCATTTCTGGACAAACACACCCATATATATGAAACCATTCAAATTTCATTAACTCAGGTTATTTCCAATGGCTTATTGTTGTCTTAACATAAGCAGCTTGGACGATTGGCCCTAGATCTGTGTCTTTTTTGTCAACCTGAAGATAATCATTTTAATTAAGACCTTTCTTTAATATTATTCATTTATGGAATATGTAACACAATATGCTTCATTTAATCTATTCAATGAGTAGATTTTGTCATGTTAGGTAAATGCGGATGTAACCTGTTTAACTCATTTGATTATTGCTGATCTCCACCTTGTATTAATATTTTTGAAACTTTATTAACCAAATCTCATTCCTTAATGAGTAAAATCATCCTTTGATGATAAAATGAGAAACATGTTAAAACGAGTTAATCTCCTACACATGGTTAATAAATGGGTCAATTTAAATCTGACAATTATTTGTGTGTCCTTTTTGCATTGATATGAATGTGTTTTGAAGTTGTTTATTTCAAATCTGCACTTGCTAGCTTCATGTTAATATGAAGTTGCATCACCCTTAGCCAATTCTAACATGCAATTCACAAATCTTTAGTTTGAGGTTCCTTTTTGATTATTTGTGTCAGAGTTTCATTTTATATATTATTTAATGGAGTTTAGTGGTGCATGGTTCTGCCATCCTGAATTCCGTTTCTAAAACTTTTACCATAAACATAAGAAAAACTTGAATAAACTTGACAACCTGCTGTGGACAAAATATTAATTTTTCACTGGATGTTATCAAATGATTTCCTTATATCTATTTTCAATATTATTTGGTGATGTTGTAGTTTTTTTGATGTGTGAGTTTTGATATGCAGAAAGTATTAAGCATATTCCTAATGTGGAAGATGTTTCTGGACACAAGGGAGGAGAACTTTCAAGGTCTCCTATTGAACTGGAAAATGGTGATTGGTCACTAAAAATAGTACCCTGGATTGGGGGTAGAATTATTTCCATGGTTCACCTTCCTTCAGGTATTGCAATGTATCCCAAGATTTTAGCATCAGATTAGTTGGACACGTTTATACTTGAATCAAACCACATAGTCCTCAGTCTGGTTATGTGATTCTCAGGACGTATGATACTTCATCTGTAATTTGCATATAATTGTCATATTTTTATTGTAGTTCCATGGATCTAGGTGTTCAGATTTTTGGAGTAATTTTTTATGATGCCAAGTAACATATGTTTAAGTAGTCTTACTCATCTTGGCTAGTCGCATGGGGGATTAGGTGAGGAATTGAGATGAATCCCTGTTCTTATAGGTAGTCTCACTAGACCACAGAAAACATATAAAATAAATCCAGCCCCACTTAGCTTTGACCTTGTTGTCAACTTCAGATATATTCGATAGTTTTATCAACGGACATAGCACACCTAAATGAGAACCAACTACATTTTGCTTTGGTATGAAGAAATAATGGGGAAATTTGATTTTTTAGTTAAAGAAAGTTCTAGTCTTTATGGTTTGGATAGGGAACGAGAGGTCTAGTAAAAGAAGAAAATGGGTTAAGGGAACAAAGAGATCCTAAGATATCAAGTAAGATACATGATGTTCTGTCACATTTGTTTATTTCAAATAAGTCTGCATGGACTTGCAAGTTTTATCACTTATACTAATTGTCTTCTCTCTGTTGAATTCAGGAAGACAATGGCTTCATAGCAGGGTTGAGATTAACGGATATGAAGAGTATAGTGGTATGGAGTATCGGTCTGCTGGATGTTCGGAGGAATACAATGTCATCGAGTGAGTTTCAGGACTTGTAGTTATTCAATTGATTGGTCATGATGGACATACGAAATGAAATTTGTTAAGGAAATATACTTATAAGCAAACTTTTTATTAGTATATGATGATGTGTGGTGATCAATCTGATATGTTATTTGGCACTGATTGTAACTGTAGGTTTAAGCTAGCGATGGTAACCTGTTGCTCTGTTCTCCAATTATTCATGGATTATGTTTTCCTCTCATATATAAAATATATCATTAGATGCTGAAGCTGCTATATATTGTGAGCTTGCTCTCTGTTATAAGTAAAAGATCAAAGTGATGTCATTGGTGTTTAGCCCTTATTCTTCTGTTTACATCAAACTCAAAACTAAACAAAGGCCTTATAGCTTGATATGTCATTTACGCCATACGTTTTCCTCATCTAAGACTATGGTATCTTTAGCTTGAGCATCATGTCTATATGATTGTTCCTTATATGTAATGATATAAGAATAGATTTACATATTGTTCTTAAACCAAATTTAGATTTCCTTTCTTCTGATTGCTCGTCCGTTCTCCCCTATGTATTAATATGTAAATGTTTGTACCCGAAAATGAAAGGTAAAATTCACTGGTTCAGATTCGATATATTTCTTTAAGGAATCTAAATTTTAAGGAAGCTTACTGTTTCAAAGGTCTGGCACACAGTTGAAAATAGTGGTGAGGTGATAAATGAAATATGTTTTAGTGATCACATCAGCTATTGCTACTCTAGTATGAAGTACTCCATACTGGTATCTTCAGACCTCATGTATTATTTTTCCAAATAATCATCATTATTGACTAAACTGTTTCATTGGTTTATGAAGTTCTTTATGGTGAGCAATATTAGATAAAGACAAGGGGAATTAGCAGAAGATAGGAGGCTTCGTTGTTGCAGTCTTATCTTGTGCGTATATTTATTGATAAAAAATTCATTCCTTGTAGGAGAGATCTTGAGCATGCAGGAGAGGAGGAATCCGTTCTGTTAGAAGGTGATATTGGTGGTGGTTTGATTCTTCAGCGGCAGATAACCATTCCCAAAGATAATCCAAAGGTTTTGCGCATTGAGTCCTGTATTTTAGCTCGCAAAGTTGGTGCTGGCTCTGGTGGATTTTCAAGGTTTTTTCAATATTTACATTCATATTTTTTTCCTTTTTTCTTTTAATGTCTTGTCTTGAGTATTTAGTTTGATTTTCTGCTTCCTGATAATATTAGCGAAAACATAGCATATGGAGGAAATGTTTAATGGAATGGAATGGAATGGGAGTTGTGTTTACATACATGGTAAAATATTTGGTTAACAATCAATTTTGTGGAATAAACGTGAAAAAGAAAAGAGTATGCATCTAATGCGAGTGGGTAGCAAAATAATTCGTATACTAACTTAGGTTGCTTTAACATGGAGATTGTGAACCGTTGATAGATTCTTAAAATCCAGAAAGTTATTGTTGCATGCAAGTAACATGTAAGAATTAAAGTTTTAGGGAGCCCAAGTCTAAAAGTGGCAAATTAAGAGTCTACGTGAAGAGGTACAGTGCTTACTGACTGGTGCATTAAGATGATATTTGTCTATGTTACTCGGACTCGGGTGTGAGTGTCGGACATGGGTATGTGTCCGACATGGGTATGTTCAATTTTTTTTCAAGATTTTCATGTATTTGGAGGGCTTTAGAGGATCATATCCCCATACCCATATCCGGATATGTGTCGGACACGGGTGTCGGACACAGGTACTTCAAGAAAAATAGCGTCGGAGAAACATAGATATTTGTATGATTTGTTAAGTGGTCAAGTGTAGGGTGTGTTATGTTGGTTGGATCCCTCCCCCTATTACCAATTGTGTTTATATCTTGCTCATTTTGTTTGTTTGTTGCTACTTGCTTCTCTTGTTTTTGTAATTAGTGTAGGTGGGCATATTTGTCCCAGTTGTGAGTGTTGGCTTTACATGTATGGCCCCAGTTGGATTTTATGATCTCGTACTAAGATTGAACTTCATCACCTATTGTTATTTGGTCTTTATGCAAGACAATTTAAGTAGAGGCGTAGTGGTTCCGACCCTTAAGGAGAGATAAGGTCCAAGGTTCGAATCCCAATACCCATTCGGACTTCCTCACACGTACCAAAAAAAGCAATTACTTTGAGCACATGGTTAATAGAGGGCTTATGATGAGAAATATAGTTCTGAGGCGTATTACGTGTATGAAGCGCTCTCATTTTTACTCAACTAGCTATTAAGTAGTCAGCCAAAAATCAATTGGGAATAGCTGAAGTGGCTATTGACAATATTATTTAGAATGTTTGATGACAGTAGTTACTAGTCACTAGTTAGTATTTTCTTGTACAATTAAAGCCCGAGAAACAATGGAGACAAACAAGATTATGACATGAGCTATGAAAATGAGAGAACAAATACAAACGACAAAAAACCATTCGAGGAAACCTGAAACCAATTGGTAATAGTGGTATGACTCAAACTGAATAAACCCTAAACTAAATCAATGTGAGATAGTTTATTCAACAATTTATCAGACTGTTCCATACCCATTTTACATCTTTACTTTTTGATGCAATCTTTAACTGGTATATAATTTTCCATTCAACACTGAGTTGAAGCATTATTCCCGTTCTGTAATCCTTTAATTTCATTATTTATCGTATAACGTTTATCCTCATCAATGTTTTCTTTTGTAGGCTGGTTTGCTTGAGAGTTCATCCAACTTTCTCTCTCTTGCACCCAACTGAAACTTTTGTTGCATTTACCTCCATTGATGGCTCTAAGCAGGAAGTTTGGCCTGAAACTGGAGAAAAAGTTTATCAAGGGAATCTTCTGCCTAACGGTAATGCTACATGCTTGGAAATTTAACAATTTCCATGACTGTGATCTTCATAAGTACACGTTCCTTTAAACAAAAAGACCTCAAGTTAAAGGGAAAAAATTGTGAACCCGGGGATTAGCTTAGTTGGTTCATGCAGCCACCCTTAAGATGTGGCATCCAGTAAGTCTGATATTCGAATCTCAGTATCTACAACTCTTTTTCTTATCCGAGGCTGCTGCCTCTTTTGTATCCAAAAAAAAGGGAAAAAGTTGAGAACTTAAGAGATGAATTTCGATGTTCCTCAAAAAATCCGAATCGTGCGGATTCTTCCCCCAACTAACGAAGAGATCTTGGCGGAATTGCCACATGAAATTGAGCACAATTTTGCAAAGAAATAGCCCACTTGCCTCTCGAGAAGAGATGGGAAACATGCTCAATATCATTTGATTGAATAGTTGACCCAGCTCCTTGTTTGTTTGAAGAAACCCTCCACTTCAATTGATATTTTTTTCACGAAAAACAAACATGAGATAACAATTCCAGTCTTTCACCAAGATTTCGAATAGTTGTCTCAAGTTCAGAGTGGCTGGTGTTCATCTCCTTTCCTGAAAAATATCCTTTGACTAGAAGCCAATTTTATTGATCATAACTGCCATGATTTGGGGGGTCATTGATCTTCCATTTGCTTGTTTTTCTCTTTTTTCATTTCAGGTGAATGGATGCTTGTCGACAAATGTCTTGGTTTGGGGCTCATCAATCGATTTAATGTTGGCGAAGTCTATAAGTGCCTCATCCACTGGGGAACAGGAACAGTAAACTTGGAGCTCTGGTCTGAAGATCGACCTGTTTCAAAACAGTCACCACTTAAGGTTTTTCATGAGTATGAGGTGAGAGAAATCCCATAATGTCTCATATTACATTAGTCTATGCTTTGATTGTTGAGTTGCTTAAGGAAGTCGTGAATTATAAGTTGTTTAAGACATAATTATGGATGGTTTTACTGAGAGTGTTCATACTTGTATTTTATTTTAATAATAACTTGCATTATTATATATATTAGTCTTGTGTTAGTTATATAATTTTGCTATTATTTATGTTACCCGGACTCAGGGTGTTGGATAGATATACTCATTTTTTAAAAAGTTTTTTCATATATTTGGAGATCATATTTTCATATTCATGTCCGATATGTGTCGAACATAAATATCGAATATGAATATTTTTTAAAAAATGAAGAGTTCGGATAATGTAAGCTATTATTGCCTCGTAAATATTGGGTAAGGAATTAATAACCATAATCAAGTTGATTAAATTGAACTTTGATATCTTTCTAGGGAAACATGAAATGTTCAGAGTGTTGTGATTAGATTTGTTTGAGGGTCAGGTTTAAAACATGATATTTGTAATTCGGATTTAAAATATTAATATAAAAATAATTTTTTAATATTTTATGTACAGTGAAACAGATTTTTGGGTTTGACGGGTCGGGTTTTGGGCAAGTAAATTTTTTTTTATTATTAGAGCTTGGCTCGGCTAACCGGACTCATAATTAGTTTTAGTTGTGATTCATTAGAAGATTTTAGATGGTATTCATAATGATGTGATTTTTCAATTGATTGTAAATAAAGGTTTTAATTGTAAGATAGATTTGATAATTTTGAACATAAAATAAAAATATGATAAAAAATAACACGATTAATAAACACAAAAATAATATAACAGATTGTCAGATTTACATGCATTATGGCTTATCCAATATCAAAGTAGATTATAATTTGGCTAAATTAAATTGTGACTTTTATTTTATGGATGTCGAGATGGAGCTTGGAAGAGAACATCAAAATACCTTTTTATCACAAAAGTTGATTTCGTATCAAGATCTCTCTACCACCTTACCATTTAATTGCATGAGGTTAAATATGATAATTTTAAAAATGATATAAAAATATAATATATTTAATAAATAATATTTTACATCGAACAAAACTAAAATCGGATTTCAAAATATTTGTCCAAAGCTTAATTTAAATCGGGTCGAGCTCACACCGGATGGATAGCCCCACTCGTTATATAAAATAAAAAAAACAAAAAAAAACATATGATTGCTAATCTAAAGTAAGATGATGAAGGAAACACGAGGAAGTTAAAAAAACTAAAGACTAATAATTGAGGATCATTATTCTTTTCCTTTTATAAAATGGGTTCGCCTTAGATATATAGAGAATGAAATTTTTTAATTATACAAACTATATTAAAAAATTATCACATGTCTCATTTTCTTATTGGTTGAAGATCTGTTCAAAAATCGGGTTATCTGTCCAAGCCAGAAGATCAGTCCGATATTTGGGAGAGCTTGGACAAAAATATTAGACCCAAAAAATAGGTTTGAACAAAAAAAAAATGAAGCCGGTTTAAAAAATGAGCCTAGTCTTGACTTCAAAATTCAAAGCCCGAGTTCGACCCCGCCTGTTTTTCAATTAAATAATATATATTATTTTTATTTTGCTTAAATAAAAAATTGACCATTGAACTATACCACTTTTTCCACTTTGGTACTTAAAGAATTTTTGTTCTTGATCGGGTACTTATACTATAATTTCATCAAACAAATTGGTACTTTGTCCTAACACCATTAAATAAATAGATGATGTGGTATTAACATCAATTAGGTAATGATACGTGGCAAAAAATGCCACATCAATGCTTCCACGTCATTATTATAAAAATTCAAAATAAAATTCTAAAAAAATCTTAAAAATTCAAAAAAAATTCAAAAATTATTTAAAAAAATAAAAAAATCAAAAAAAAAATTATAAAAAAGAAAATGTTTTTTTTTTAATTTTAAATATATATAATAAAAAATGAAATATTTATAAAATTAAAAAGATTTTTATTTTTATTTTGAATTTTTTAAAATATCTGAAGAAAAAATTTCAAAAAAAAAATAGAGAGAGTGGAGGGAGGGGAGGAGAGAGAGGGAAACGAAAAGAGGGAGAAAGAGAGAGAGGGAGGCGTCGGCCGGTCATAGCCTGGCTAGCCCGAGGCAGACCAGCACTGGATCTGCCCCGGGTCAACCGATCTCTCGCTGCTCTTCTCTCTCTCTTCCCCAATTCCCTCTTTCTCTACCCCGATACTCCGTTTCTCTCGTCGACCCGAAGCCGATTGGCGGGAGGGGCGCCCTTTCCTCTCTCTTCCTTTCCCTTTCCCTTTCCTTTTCCCTTTCTCTTTCCCTTTCCCTTCCCCTGCCCATTCCTTTCTCTTCCTCTTCTCTTTTTTTTTTCCCAAACTTCTTTTTTATTTTTCTTTTTCTTCTTCTTTTCTTTTCTTTTCTTTTCTTTCTAAAATTTAAAATTTTATTTTTTTATAGATTTTAAAAAATATATAAAAATATTCATTTTCTAAATTTTAGATTTTATATATTTTTAAAATTTTCAGATTTTTTAATTTTTTAAATTTTCATAATTAAAAAAAAATGTGAATTTTTTAGTTTTTTAATTTAATTTAAATTTTCAGATTTTTTAATTGAATTTTATTTTGATTTTTATAAAGTTTTCCTATTTTTGAATTTTCTTATTTTTTTTTTAAATGTTAATTTTTAAAAATTTTATAATTATTTTCCTTATTTTTTGAATTTTTTATATATATTTTTTTGAATTTTCTGAAATTTAAAAAAAGAATTGTGAATTTTTTAAAAAAATTTTGAATTTTATTTTGAATTTTTATACTTTTTTCATATTTTGTTTAAATTTTTAATATTTTTTTCTTTTAATGATGACGTGGCATCATAAAGTAGGTGTTGACACAGCATTTTTCCCACGTGTCATATCTCATTGGGTGTTATTTGCCATGTCAGTATTTATTTAACAGTGTTAGTGCAAGATACCAATTTGTTTGACGGAATTATAGTACATGTATCTGATTAGGACCAAAAATTCTTTAAGTGGAAAAAGTTGTATAGTACATGGGCCTTTTTTTTTATTTAAGCTATATATATATATTATAATTTATGTCATATAAAGATTAAATATATAATATTATAATATAAATATTAAAATATAAATATCAAAAAATTTGTTAAGTTATCTATGTTTAAGAACTTAATAAAAATATATATATAATTACTAAAGATTAAATAAAAATAATATATATTTTTAGGAAAATATATATATGGCGTGGGTCTAAACGGGTTTGGACTATCCATTTACAAATATGAGTAAGTTTGGGCAAAAACTGAGGCTCATATTTCGAGACGGGCCGAACTTGAACAAGCATATATGTTGTTGATACCATATATAAGCCGGACCTAACCCATAGACACTTCTTGAAACATGTTTTGGCTTTTACGAGAAGAAAATTTGGTGAAGTAGGATACGATCAAGTAGTTGAAATGCAAACACAGGCTCTCACCACAAAAGAAAAAAGTTAGGGTTAGAGATTTGATTCGGAGAGGAAAGCTGAAAAAAGCCAAAGAAAACAAATATTAGGAGAAGAAAAGAAGACTAGTATTGAAGATCCATGTCATTTTCCCATTTTCTTTCAACTTCCTATGAAAGAAATTGTAAAGATAGCTACTTCCATGTATGGTATCCCTCCATGCGTTCCATGAAATTGATTAAATAAAAAATAATATATTTTTTTAGGAAAAAAATAACATGATGAGAGTTTAAACGGGTTTGAACTATCCATTTACAAATATGAGCGAGTTTGGGCAAAATTGAGGCCCATATTTCGAGCCAGACCGGACTTGAACAAGCATATATGTTATTGATACCATACATAAGCCCGACTCGACCCATAGACACTTCTTGAAACATGTTTTGGCTTTTACGAGAAGAAAGATTGGTAAAGTAGGATATGATCAAGTAAGGATCCATTTGGATGGGGCGGTGAGATCAAAAACAACGGTGGCGGTGAGATTGGGTACTGTAGCGGTGAGATTAAAATCAATGGTGGGATATATGTTTGGATTCAAACGCAGCGATGGCAGTGAGGTGAATGATAGTGGGAAAGAAAAATGACCATTAAAGATATTAGATTAAAATGTATATATAAATAATAAAAAATTAAAATTATATTTATATTAAATAATAAAATATATATTAAAATTATATTTATGTTAAATAATAATTAAAAAAATTAAAAATATATTTATGTTAAAAAATAAATTAAATAATAAATAAATTAAAAACCTAAAATAAATAATAAATAATTTTAAAATTAAAAAAAATAGTGGAGAGGGTAAAAGGGGATTACCCCCTTCACCAAAGCTCCAATCAATGGGGGTTCAGCTGGTGGGGGGAGAAATCCCCCCACAAATGCCTTTGAATCCCACCGCATCGAAAGTGTGGTGGGATCCAAAAGGACTCTAAGTAGTTGAAGCACAAACATAGGCTTTCACCATAAAAGAAAAAAGTTAAGATTAGAGATCTGATTCACAGAGAAAATTTGAAAAAAGCAAAAGAAAACAAATATTAGGTGGAGAAAGGAAGACTAAAACTAGTATTGAAGATCCATGTTTATCATTTTTCCCATTTTCTTTCAACTTCCTTTGAAAGAAATTGTAAAGATAGCTACTTCCATGTATGGTATCCCTCCATGTGTGTCCATGAAATTGTTAATCCTTAAAAAAAAACAAAAAAACAAAAGAGTCAATTTTGAGCAAATCTATTGTACATTGCTATTATCTCGAATAGTTTTAACGTATCTAATAGATCTATCAATTGAGCGAGTTGGATTTAAATTAAATCAATTAAGGTTTTAAAAAATTGGAGTCAATTTCGAATTCGGGTTGTTTCGAATTTAGATCATTTCATATTTAAATCACTCTGATCATTTTTTATTCGAATAATTTTAGATATAATTTATTAATTTTTAGAATCAAATCAGATTAAATTTGAATAGATTAATTAATCAAGTCAGATTTTTTAAAATTTTATTGAAAAATAAAAAAGTAAAAAAATAAATAATATTTAAAATAAATATAAATATTGTAATTTGTATGTTTTAAATTAAGTTAATTTTTTTATATAAATAAAAATCTGTTATTTACTTTTCCATTCACTAATCAAATCCAACAAAATTATCTCAATTCTTAATTTCTATACCAAAGATATTTTTTACTTCAAACTTTCAATTTTTATTTTTATTTTTATTTTAAGCCAATCCAATTCAATAGGTAATCATTGTGTTAAATAGGTATGTATGACTATGTTTAGAAATTACAATCTAATTTTTACTTGATTTTTACTTTTTAAGTAGAGTTTTTTTTTTTTTTTTTTAGCTATTTTTAAAAGTGATAATTTTGTTACATGAAATTTATAGTAAAATGTTTAAAAGTAAGTGTTATAATTAATTTTATTGAATTATTGTCAAATATTTTTTGCTTTAAATTAATTATTATGAATTTATTTAATTATTTTATCAAAATAAAAAACTTTATTTATAATATATATACTAATAAACATAAAAATTAAATTCAAAGAAAAATAAAATAAAATAAAATGAATTCCTTATCAAGAATAAAGTTCCTTATCTCAAATGTAAAGCAAGAATAACAAGAAAGAATATGAATGTAAAGCAACAAGGATGATAGCGGAAAGCATAATCAGATTCCATAGCAAATCAAACCCAATAATAAATAGAAGAATAAAGTTCCTTATCTCAAACTTTAATATATAAATAGATATAATGCTACTTTTTTAAATTTGTTCTCAATTTTAAAATTAATTTATAATTTGGTGATTATTTAATCTTTATTATGTTGGTTAATTTTTAATTTAATGCTTGAGATAATTAATTTAATATTGACTTCAATTTAGAATTTTGTAATGCTTTTCATGTGAATATATAATTTTGAATGGGTGTAGGATGAAAATGTATCTATTAATTTCAAACAATTTTAGAGTATTTTCGAACAGATTTTTTTTAATTATATATAATAAAATAAAATAAAATATTTTTTATTAATTAAATTATTATTTAAATCGACTTAAATTATAAAATTTATTCAAATCCGACCCAATTAAACCAGGCGAATAGACAAGTCTATTTTTGAACAATTTTTTTTTTGGTGATATAGTCAGGGTAGTCGGTACTGTACTCGTATTGTCCGGTATGTACCGATTTTAAAGTAAATCTAAATGGTATAAGTATTGTAATGTTTAGGCTTTTGTACCGATTCGTATCAATCATATCGGCTTGTACTGATCAATATTGATTAGTATCGGCACGTATCAATCTGTATCGATTGGTACAAAATTTTATTTTTTAAAAAAAATTCACTTGATTTTTTAAATCAATTTCTAATATTTTTTTAATCGTGATTATTTTTATTTTTTTCATAATTATATTTAAAAATGAAATAATATTTATTAAATTAATTTATTTAACTTAATTAATAATAATTTATTATAATTTTTAATATTTATTTTAATTATTTAATATTTAAAAAAATTTAGATATTAAATATTTATAATTTAAAAATTATATTTGTATATAATATATATATTTATGTATATAATGAAGATATATTTGCATATATATATATATAATATGTATTTTATTAAAAAATTTAAAAATAAATTATATATATATATATATAAATATTTAAAAAAAGGGAAAATATGAGAAACGTGCAAGGAACAGTAACTTTATTGTTAAAGAGTACAATAACTTACAATTATTTGTAGAAAGGAAATGAAAAGATGAAAAATTATTGTGAAGGAAACTGTAAAGTCCTAAATACCCTTAATGAAATAATATGTTTATATCTTCAGACTCTTCCTCCCCCCTCGTCAGTTTGGCTTTTGTTATTCTTTCCTCCATTTTCGCCTTTTTTTTTTTTTCCTTGTCTCTTATCACAAACCTCCTCTCAAATCTATTGTCTGTGAAGGAGAAGGCAAGCAGAAGGAGAAGACAAACCTCCTCTCAAATCTATTTTCAGGTGAACTTAATTTGGTGAATTTTTGTGATTATGCTTTTTGTCTAAGCTTTAGTTTAATGAAAATCACCACAATAGCTGCAAATTGGTGGCGCTTGAAATTTCATTTTTTATGTTTATTTTAGGGGAGCCAGTTATTTTGATATACTACATAGCTAAAATTGGGGAATGCATTATCTTTTCCACATCAACCTTTTGTTTTCAAGGCTTGTTTATAAATTGGAATATGTCTTACTCTTGCAGAATGATATTGATGTAGCATGTGGGGTGGTGGATTCGAATTTTCAGCCAGTTCTCAAGCCATATCAATTGGTTGGAGTAAATTTTCTTCTTCTGTTGCATCGAAAGGGTATTGGAGGAGGTACTTGTTCTAATCTTTTGATACCAATGTTATGTTAAGTGTGAACTTTATATTTCTAGGTTTTTTATATTATTGTTGTGATACCTAAAATAAGAAATTGTAATTGTTGATGGGAATTTGTTTAGTTAGTGAGCACATTCCTTAGTCATATCTGAGAAGCAAGAACAAACTTTTTCTGTAAACCTAAAAATGCTCACTCTTAAGTGTTGTTATCGGCCTACGGTCTCCAAGTATATTTGGAGATTGTTAATTGTGATTGGGTGATTAAAAGTTAAGATGAAGAAAAGAAACATAAAATTCATAACTATGGGTTGTGTTATCGATTCTTGTGTTGCATAATAACTTCATTGACCTTTTTCAGTAACTTTCTTGAAATGTATCATAACTTTCGTGGGAAAGGAAGGAGAAGGAAAAGTTAAGAACCTTGAGTACCCATACGGTAGATGTTGGCTAGGTTATCTAACTTTTTATGATGTTTTGTTTTCTCTTAAATTTCAGGCTGGAGATGCACTGATATAATTGTATGATAATTTTAAATGTGACTTTGAGACCAAGATTAATCTTCTGAAGCTGGTATGTTTTTATAGGTTTATGTGTTTTCTACGAATGCAATTGTATTATCTTGTGATACTACTGGAGCTGAAACTAATTTATCAAGATTTGATGTTGCAAACTTCTTGTTCTTCAGAGTCCCCTTTAAAAAATACTGTTTTATCAACCAATTAATGTGCAGCAATGCTCTGCAAGGTTAAATTCTAGTCTTACTAGTTTGAGCTTTTTCTTTCATGCTACATCCCCTTCTCTTATCATCAAAATCAAAAAATTTATAATAACATGGATGAATCGAGTTGCGAAGTATATAATTGAGAATAAAACCTGCATTAAAATGACATACCGTTGTATGGAAGATAACGCTGATGGTAATATGGCTAATGTGCTTAAGTATTATGTTTTCCAGCCAGAAGACTGAGGCTGTACTTAGCCTTACACCCAATCATTAAAAATAGATGGATATTAAGTAAAGAAAGTTTACAGCTTTTATTTGGCTAACATATATATTTATCCTTTGACTTCATTTCATTTTATTTTAATCCTTTCAATTATATAGGATTTGACATTTAATATGTCCATTTGTGCTCTTTTAGGAGATAACATCTACAACTTTGTAGAATTGCTTGCTCATAATATTGTAAGAACATCTTTATTAATTTTGTTAATTTCACCATATATTGCAGTTGAATTTTTTTTACAGGCAAAATAGTTTCATGTCATGATAGTTGTTTGTGCCTCAATTTAATTGAAATGATATTCATGCTTGTTATTTGCTTGCTTGCATATATAGGACTATGAAGAAATTGTCAGTGTAAAAAAAGTACATATAAGTTGCAAGAATGTACATATAGTTATGCTACATGTACATATTGTTTACTATATGTACATATAGTTATGGAGTTGACCTAGATGAAATCTATTTAAAACATCCTATGAATGTGGACCATAATTGATCCTATTTCACAGTTGTTCTATATATCCACAATATTCTCATCAATCTTATCTTTCTTGCAAGGAATTAAGAAATTTTGAAGTATTTTTTTTTCTAACCCTCGAGCAATTTAATTTTTTAAAATTATTGACTGCAATGATGTGAATTTATTGGTTTTGGTGGTTCATGTTTGTATATGTCCACCATCATAGTGAAGTATATGACCAAAGTATTTGTCATGTATTTGCGATATTAAAGTTGTAATTGAACTTGATCTTTAATGTTTATAATATGTGAATAATTGCAAGTGTTGCGTAAAAGACAAAAGTCTTTCTTTCTCCCAACATATAGACCATTTGCACCCTTTTCCTCAAGTGATGGAGTAAATTTTCTTATGTGACATTTGTTTGGGGCTTGTAAAATTGAAATTTCTATGACTCTTATAAAATGTACATAAAATTTGCTTTGAAATTTCTATGACTCTTTCTTTTTCCCAAAATTGTATTTGTCATGTATTTGCGATATTAAAGTTGTAATTCAACTTGATCTTCACTGTTTATAATATGTTAATATTTAAGTGTTGCATAAATAAGAAAAGTCTTTCTTTCTCCCAACATATGGAAGTGATGGAGTAAATTTTCTTATGTGACATTTGTTTGGGGCTTGTAAAATTGAAATTTCTATGAATCTTATAAAAAGTACATAAAATTTGTAAGAATGTGGCACATAATATCTTAATTGATTCATTTTTGGTAAAATACATATTATTTGTAAGAATGTACATATAGGTATGCAATATGTACATATTGTTTTGCTATATGTACATATTGTTTTGCTATACGTACATATTATTATATTATATTTTCTCTTGATTGGTCTTTTTAAGGAGGGTTCAAACGTAAGAGTCTATTGTTGCTTTATACATTGCAGAAACATATTGTTCGATCATTATAAAGTTGAAATGAGTGAATCAAGCCTTAAGAAAAGAGTGTATTGTTATTGTCATATTGATGGTGAGTTGTTGATTGTTAATGGCGACTCTATAGAATATCGAGGTGGAAGAACAGTGGGTGTGATGATCGATGAAAACACTAGTTTTGAAGAATTAGTGCATGAAGTTGGGGAAAAATTAGGGAAGAGTGTTGTTGGTAATGTATTTAGATATAACTTATATGTACATGGGCAGAAGACAATATGTACATTCCTGCATACATATATGTACATTTAAGCAAAACAATATGTACATTTTTAGTTTCTACTAAATTCAACCCTAAATTGGTGTGATAGAATTTTACAGATAATATCTGTGTTTTACTTGAAGGGAAGGATGGGGACATGGAATTCCAAAGTATGATGGAAAAGATTACCCCAAATATGTCATACAAAGCATACTGCCTTGAGCCTGAGGTAGGTTTCTGATTATTAATGTGCTTCCACTATCATATAAAATTGTCATGAAACTTGTCATTTTATAGAGGAGGAACATGTAAGAGCTTAAATAATTGGGGTGTAGGATAGAAATTGTTAGAATATAAAAAAGTACATATAGTTTGGAATAATGTACATATTGTTTTCCTACATGTACATATTATTTTGTTATATGTACATATAAGTTGGCTTATTTTGTTGAAGCATTTCTTATAATTTCTGTTAGTTTTTAGTCGTTTTAAATGAAAAAAATGACATGCAAACATAGTATGATTACAGGTTTGGCTTTAGGGAGCAACACTCTTTTAATTGCAATTATGTTACTGTCATCGTAGTATTTACTATATTTCTTTTATGTTGCATGTCCCACAATATTGAGAGAGAAAAAAAAAGGATGCATTTAAATGACGTATAGGACATCAATGTTAGTAAAAAAAATATTTAATAAAAAATTTAACTTATATGTACATGGCCACAACATAATATGTACATTCCTGCATCTTTATATGTACATTCCTGCATCTTTATATGTACATTTAGACAAAACAATATGTACATTTGTAGTTTTGAAGAATTAGTACAATTTTAATATGAAATAGATGCTGTCAAGAGTGGAATAATAGTTAAATGGTCCTAAATCTTAACAATATTTGTAAAAGGAAATTGAAGAAATAAGAATTTATTACTAAGGAGATCGAAAATACAAATATACCCTTAATGAAATCAACATAATAGCAAAAACAAAACTTGATATTTTGCTTCCGATAATCTTCTTCCCCTTCTCCTTTCCCCATTTTCCATCCCTTCCCTTACTTCCTGACCTCCCCATTCTATCTGCCCTTTCTTTTTTCTTCGTATATGTCAACGTGTTTTACGAATAATTCTGATGGTGTACAATTTCCTTTTGGTATTGTAAATGTACTGTCATTGTTTTGCTTTAAGAAATTAAAGAATATGAATGTTACATGTACATATAGTTTAGTTGAATCTACATATAGTTTTGTTATAATGACATACTTTTATACTTCTATGTACATATAAGTGCGCAAATAGTTTTCCACATTTCTGAGAGATTTGTTCATATACTCTTTTTAAAATATACATATAGTTATGCTAAATGTACATATAGCTAGGCTAGATATACATATTTTATAGGTATATGTACATATAACTTTGCTTCTGATCTTGCAGTATTTACTATAACTCTAAACGTTTTGCCATGTATGAAGAACTTCAACAAATTTGGGCTACTCAAAATAATTTGGATGCATATTTGTGCGGGGACTGAGTTCTTATCCTCCTCCACCATCATAGTCAACTATATGAAATTGTATTTCTCGTGTATTTGCGATATTAAAGTTGTAATTCAACTTGATCTTCACTGTTTATAATATGTGAATATTTAAGTGTTGCGTAAATGAGATAAGTCTTTCTTTCTCCGAAGATATGGAAGTGATGGAGTAAATTTTCTTATGTTACATTTGTTTAGTCCTTGTAAAATTGAAATTTCTATGAATCTTATAAAATGTACATATAGGTATGCAATATGTACATATCAATTTGCTATATGTACATATACATATTGTTTTGCTATATGTACATTCTTTCTTATTGTTTTGCTATATGTACATATACATATTGTTTTGCTATATGTACATATTGTTTTCCTATACGTACATATTATTATATTATATTTTCTCTTGATTGGTCTTTTTACTTTTGGGTTCAAACGTAAAAGTCTATTGTTGCTTTATACATTGCAGAAACATATTGTTCGATCATTATAAAGTTGAAATGAGTGAATCAAGCGTTAACAAAAGAGTCTATTGTTATTGTCATATTGATGGTGAGGTCTTGATTGTTAATGGCGACTGTATAGAATATCGAGGTGGAAGAACAGTGGGTGTGATGATCGATGAAAACACTAGTTTTGAAGAATTAGTGCATCAAGTTGGGGAAAAATTAGGGAAGAGTGTTGATGGTCATGTATTTAGATATACACTGGAGTTTGACAAAACCAAGCTAATTGATTTGGTGAATGATGCCGGTTTGATAGATTTGATAAATTTTACTAATCGATTATGCAATTTGTATATTTTTCGAACTGAAGTGATTGAATCCGCCAACAACAATGACAGAAATATAGTGCATCATTCGAACGAAGATCTGTTCTGGTAAGAAATATAAAGGCTTTATAACATAAAAGTATATAATTGCGTTACGTCTTACTCATGTTTTTGTTATAATTGCAGTGGGGTTATTGACAATGAAGACATAAGTGGAAACTATTCTGAGAGGGAACGTAATGTAGGTTCATCCGTTGAATGTTCTAGTTCGAAGATATCTGGTGTTATTGTTGAATGTACTGCTGCGAACAAAAATCATTTTGCAAGCGAAATTTGGAAAGATCACATTATTGGCAGCGGTCAGAAATTCAAAGATGCATCTTCCTTTAGGCTGGGTCTTTATCAATTTAGTATTGCGAATGGATTTGCATATAAGTTTAAGAGGAATAGTAAGTCTTTTATTAGTGTGGTCTGCAAGGCTAAAGGCTGTCCTTGGCATTTAACTGCTTCGAAGATGCGATCTACTGACTTTATGGTTGTGGGGACATTTCTAAATGTGCACAACCACTGTGCGCAAGATGCAATACAAAGTAGACCTTCTTCGAAGTCAAAATTTGTTGCTGCCATAATTTCGGAGAAAATGAATTTGCAACCGGACACAACGCCACATCAAATTCGTGCTGCATTAGAATCTGAATGTGGAATTCCAGTGACCTACCAGCAAGCTTGGGCATGCAAAGAGCAATCCATGAAGTTGCTGCATGGGAAAGTTGAGGACTCGTACAAATTTGTTCCATGGTTGTGTGAGCAAATCAAAGATGCTGACCCCCAAAGTGTCGTAATCTGCACTTATGATAATGGTAATCATTTTAAGCAATTGTTTATCGCTTATGGATGCTCAATTATTGGTTTTTTGAATGGGTGTCGAGGGTTGATTTTTATTGATGGTTGCCATTTGAGTGGACCTTATAAAGAGACGTTATTATCTGCTAGCTCAATAGATGCAAATAATCAGCTGTTCCCACTTGCATATGCAATTGTTAGCTCAGAAAGTTTAGACAATTGGATGTGGTTCCTGGAAATTTTAAAGTCAAATGTTACCAGAGATGTTTCGGTAACCATTATTTCTGATAGGAACCAGAATATTATCACTAGTGTTGGCACAATATTTGGATCGGCTTGTCATGCTTATTGTTACAGACATATTAAGGAAAACTTTAGTGCTGAAGTTAGCAAATTCATGCATGGTGGGAAAAAAGTGAAGGAGCAAGCCCTACAGTTGTTGGATGCAGTGGTTTATGCTAGACTTGAAGAGGATTACAATGTTGCATTCACAAATTTGACCATGTACAAAAAAGAGCTAGGTGAATGGGTGTTAGATAATCAGCTAGAACATTGGGTCATGTCAAAATTCAGTCATCCTCGTTGGGATCATATTACTAGCAACGTTGCAGAGTCTTTCAATGCATGGTTAGTCAAGGAGAGGCGACACAACATCATTTCCCTCATCAATGAGCATAGAGAAAAATTGGCTAAAAAAATTTATAAAGCTAAGTCTGATGTCAGTAATTGGAAATATGGAGTTGGGAAGAATGTTGAGGAAAAATTACTGGAGAGTATTGGAAGAAGTAAATACTTCCATGTTTCTTGTTATAGCGATTTCACCGCTAAGGTTAGTCACGGCAACAAAGACATTGTTGTTAACTTGAGGACTCGACAATGCACATGTTTAGGATGGAAAATGAGTGGACTTCCTTGTGCCCATGCTTCTGCAGTCATTGAAGCAAAACATGGAGACATATATCAGTTCGTTGATGATTGTTATAAGTCAACGAAACAGGAGTTGATTTATTCACTTACAATGGCTCCAGTTGAGACTCATAACTTGCTTGATTTCACCCTATCAGACAGCAGTCATTTATCGTTGAAGCCTCCTTTAACGAAGAGGCCACCCGGTAGACCAAAAGTCAAGCGCATTGAATCACAATTTATCAAGAAACGAGAAATTCATTGCTCTAAGTGTAAGCAAATTGGTCACAATCGAGTTTCATGCAGATCGCCAAATCCAGTGTAAAGCAATTGTAAGTTTTACATGATTACTATTTAAATTTGTATTTTCTGAAATATGGTTCCATGCCAACACAGTATAACTTATATCTTCTTCATGTGTTAAATGCAGGTTCTTGGTTACATACCTTACCTTTTGTAAAGGAGTGGCAACTTTTTTTGTAAAGTGAATTGATCCTTTTTTCAACCCTATCAGAAGAATATGAATGTTGAAGGTGCTATATTTCATTTTTTGACGCACCTCAATTGTATATGTAGGTTTAGGGTTTACAAGGTTAGAGGTGCAATATTTTTTGTTCGAGCACCGAAATATGTTTGTAGGTTATAAATTTAATGGTTCAACGTGCTATATTTTTTGTGAAAGCACTGAATCGATGTCTATAGCTTTTTTTGTTTATTGTATAGGCATGCCAGGAATTTTGTACAGCAATGTGTAGACCTTTTTTTGTTTAATAGGTCTGTGGCATTTAGGTTCACAAGCTTCAGAAGCTTTTGGGTTTAGGTGGGACTATTGTTTAGTCTACTCTTCTCTTCTTATTTATGGTGTATGTAACTTCCTGTATTGTGTACAACATCATATTTTTGGAATGAATGAAAGAAAATATCAACTTTCTTCGTTCGAAGTTGATGATATTAGTTGGATTTGTTATTGTCTAGTGCTACGGACTTGGGCAGAAGACAATATGTACATTCTTGCTTATATTTACAACTACGAAAACGAATATGTACATTTGTAGTTTCTCCTAAATTTAAACATCAATTTTAGTAACAAAAAATTTAATTCACAATATAACTTATATGTACATGGCCAGAAGACAATATGTACATTGCTGCATACCTATATGTACATTAAGGCAAAAAAATATGTACATTTGTATTTTCTTATGAAGTCGGGTTCAAACCCAAGCAACCCCTCCCCTTACCCAATTATCAAAAAAAAAAATAAAAAATAAAAAAATTTGAAGACAGAATGTTCGCGCCGCGGCTGAAAGCCGGGGCGTCAAGCAAATGAAAGGAATATGCCGCCTTCCCAAAACAGCAGACAGAAAAACGAGGCCGCGGCATTACGCCGCGGCTCACTCTTAAGGTTTAGGGTCTGCAGCAGTCAGAAAACGATGCCGTGACCAAGGGCCGAGGCTCACTCTAAAGGTTAACCCTAAACAAGACTGGAAAACCACGCCGTGGCATAAAGTCGCGGCTCAGTCTTACGGAATTAGGTTCTGAATCATACCGAAAGACGATGCCACGGTATAACGCCACGGCTCACTGTTACGGAATTAGGTTCTGAATGAGACAGGAAAACGTCGCCACGGCCTAGGGCCGCGGCTATCTCTAAGGGTTTAGGGTTAAACCACAAACAAGACTGAAAACCCACGCCGCGGCTTTACGCCGTGGCTCAGTCTTACGGAATTAGGTTCTGAATCATATAGAAAAACGACGCCACGGCCTAGGGCCGCGGCATAGTCAAGGGTTTAGGGTTAAACCATAAACAAGACTGAAAACCCACGCCGCGGCTCACTGTTACGACATTAGGTTCTGAATGAGACAGAAAAACGACGCCACGGCCTAGGGCCGCGGCATAGTCAAGGGTTTAGGGTTAAACCATAAACAAGACTGAAAACCCACACCGCGGCGGTACGCCGCGGCTCACTGTTACGGCATTAGGTTCTGAATGAGACAGAAAAACGACGCCACGGCCTAGGGCTGCGGCTATCTCTAAGGGTTTAGGGTTAAACCCTAAACAAGACTAAAAATAACGCCGCGGCATTATGCCGCGGCTCAATGTTACGGCATTAGACAGAAAAACGACGCCGTGGCTTGAGGCCGCGGCTCTCTCTTATGGTTAAACCCCAAGCAGACAGAAAAACGACGCCGCGGCTCACTTTTCTAGGTTTAGGGTCTACAGCAGACAGAAGCAATTAGCCGCGGCTTTGAGCCACGGCGCCATGGGTAATAAACGGTTTTTTTTAAATATTTCTAACCCTAACACCATCAACTGATTTAAAAACCCCAAAATAGCTTCACCCTTATGTTTATAACAATTTTTTGTCTCTCTTCAGAATCTCTTCCCTCCCAACATTTTTCCCAACAAAATTTTCCATTCTTATAGAAAACCCATTTATGTCATTCTCACATCTCTCATCTTTCCCAACAAACTTCTTCTCCATACATCTTTCTCTCAATTTCATCTAACTTGAAGCAAACGAATTATTTCATCAAAGTTTTAAATTCAAGTAAGTTTATATTGTTTCTTCAAGTTTCTTTATATTTGTTGGTTGTTGTGGGTTGAAATGCAAAAGTATTGGTTATTGTTGATTGGTTTATTTGAAAATCATGGCAATTTTTGGACTGGGTTTTGTTGAATTATAGTCAACATTGAAAATTTTGCTACTGATGACATTGTGTTTGATTATGTCGTGTTGATTGATTTATTTAGTGATGAAATTGTAGAAGAATTTAACTATTGCTTTAGAGGTGTTTGGTTGATTGAAGAAAATTGTTGAATTTGGTAGATATTAACCAACTTACAACTACTGTCATGGGATTGAAGAAGAAACTCAAGGGTAGCAGTAGTAATAGAACTTTTGATATTACTAAGTTCGTGTCGGAAGCGGCAGTATTACGACATACCCAATCTCTCCTCCAAAAAAGCCCTATTCCAGAGAGGGGATTGAATCTTGATCCGCGTCATCGTGAGTATCAAGAGGTAATTAATTCGCGCAATTGGCAGAAATTTTGTGCTCCACCTCAATCCGCAGTGCTACCGGTGGTTAGAGAATTTTATGCTAATGCAGCCGAAGCCAGTGGTGATACGATTTTCGTCCGAGGATGTGAAGTACCGTTTGATCCGCAGACAATTAATCAATATTACCAGACACCGAATATTGTGGATGATGACTTTAGTCGGTATTTGAATGGCCACATTGACATGACTGTAGTCACAACACATTTATGCCCACAGGGGACTACTTGGAAAATATCGAAAGGGGAGCTTGTTTCGTTCAAGGCCAACACTCTGGATAAAGAGGTTAAGGTGTGGATGCATTTTATAGCGGCCAAAATGCTTCCATGTAAGCATGTTAGCGATGTCACCAAAGATAGAGCAATTCTTCTTTATGCTATTACTACAGGCAAATCGATTGACATTGGCCAGCTTATCTACAGGGCCGTAATGCATAGTGTTAGAACAACACGGGAGGGCCTATGGTTCCCCTCCTTAATCACTCGGCTGTGTGACCAGGCTGGTGTCCAATGGGATAATGGTGAAGAGTTGTTACATCCTAAGGGTCCCATTGATGATACCATTATGTATCGTTTGACCCGAGAAATTGATCGTCCCCCACCCGGACCTGGTGCAAGTTCATCCTCAACCCCACAACCTCAGGAGTTAACTATGGCAGAGCGCATAACCAGACTTGAACTTCAGAATGCGCATCACCTTGCATATCATGCCCATCAAACTGAATGCTTCAAAACTGTTGAACAACTTATCCATCTTTGTGCTCGTCATATGGGTGCTGACACGACCCAATATCCCACTATGCCACCACCACCAATAGCTTTGGCTCCCCAAGAAGCGGAAGAAACAGAGGAAGAAGATGATGAAGATTAGAACTGATTAGGTGCTGACAATGAACTTGATTTAGGTTTGGGGGGTATTTATTAGTTATGGTTTTATAATGTAATTTTAGGGGGTATTTATTAGTTATGGTTTTATTATGTAATTTTTGGGGGTATTATTAGTTATGGTTTTATTAGTTTATGGTTTTATTATGTAATTTTTCTCTCCAATTGAAAACCCTCTGCTTTATTACGCTATCTTCAGCCCATGTCAACTTCTCAATTTTATTTTTGTATTTTCTTACACAACAAGTTTGCATAACCAAAATTAGGGTTGCCGATGGCAGAGCAACAAAACCAACGAGCTCTGAAACACTATGAAAGTAAAAAACTGAATCAAACTTTAACAAAAAAGCTAAAAGAAAATAAACTAAGTTGTTATATTTCAGAAAAATTACTTAATTGTGGTGCATTTCACTTAAATATCTTCCAACTTTTCATTCTACAACCTGATATACATCCTTTACATCAATCCTACTATTCCCGAACCAGATCACTTAGATGTACAGCTCTAAACTCCCATATGTACATTCCTGCATTCCTAAATTAACTTGTGAAGCATGAAGGCTTAAAGGTTAAAACAACATAAACAATCATGAAAGTGCAGAAAACAATTTCTAAAATCCACAAAGCCTGGACTTGCTCAGAACTTGCTCTTTTTCTGTATTTCTTGTATCCAAAATCAACTGGGCGGCGAGCTGCAGACGGTACTTCTTCGCATCATCCTAAAAAAAATTATGTACATGTCACACCCCAAATTCAGGGCATGTGACCGGCTAGAGACAAGGTATGCCCCTGCCTCCGAAGCCTGTCTATACTCATCAAACCAAATTAAAGAAAATTTTGGCATGATCTCGCCCTACATGGGCGTTTGCCGTTCAATCATCAACATTCACAAAATAATAATTCATCAACACATGACATCTCGGTTTGGACGCCTCCGATAGGGAGTAACCGAAATGCCCAGCAGCAGACTCAACCTTTATGACATCTTATATACAAACATATATTTATACTATATCATAACAAAATAAACATCACCATGTCATACCAGGCCTCTAAGACTGTTATACATCATACATCAATTAATTACATCCGCTTATAAATATACAGAACATATTCAACATACACAAAACACAAAGGACCCATGATACCCTAGTGACTGCAAAATATACCCAACCATCGCCACTGCTTACCACGTCTTGGGTCAATTCGCTCACCAAAAGTATGTGAGCAGCTAGCTATCCGGAATATGGGAAGAGCTGGGTCTGTTAGAATCTGAAAAAAATTAAAAATAAACAAAGTGAGTCGAAAAACTCAGTGAGCATAAGGTAACTAGGATGAGTACTTGGAAATTTTGTACTTCCTTTCTTGACCATTAAAGTATAAACATGACATATCAAGTATGACTAATTAACCGAAAAGTAATATTTAAAAATTATTCCGGGACTTATAAAAATTATTTGTCCCATATGAAATCTTCTATACTGAGTGTTGAATATAAATAAGCTATTGGCTAGCCTAACTTGATAGCCAAAAATATTTAGCAATCGATTTTACGTGTATACCTTCACAATTATAAATATAGAATTTCTCATGTCTACATTATCAAAATATCCCGGACTTATACCAGTCCGTAATATTTGTTATCCTAGACTATCTTGCCCGAACAACAATAGCATCCCGGACTTCACCTTGTCCGTACAATATTAATATCCCGGACATCACCCTGTCCGTACAATAATAGCATCCCGGACATCACCTTGTCCGTACAATATTAACATCCCGGACATCACCCTGTCCGTACAATAATAACATCCCGGACATCACCTTGTCCGTACAATATAAAATAGCATCCCGGACATCACCTTGTCCGTACAATATAAAATAGCATCCCGGACATCACCTTGTCCGTACAATATTAGTATGATATATTAATTCTCTAATATCATGGAGTAATATATATATATATATATACTATGCTAGGAAACAATCTCTACACTAATATATTTCTACTTATGTTTCTCAAAGCATTACAAATAGCTAACATTCATTATTATTCAACTCCACAACACTTACCTCATGTAACCATACTAACACCACACTTACGCCTTTAATCCGCGTAAGGTTTGAAACTTACCATATTTGTAATCCGAGCAATCTTTCGTGTTTCAATTTCCATATCAGTCAACATTGCATATAAAACAATAACTACTTCCTAGATTAACCTAAATACTCACTGTGTTATTTCGAGTATTAAAGCGACACTTTCGTTACTCTATCGCGATCCCAGGCGAACTCCACGATATAGGTACCTATGACATCGTCAGGATATTCTGTAAGTATTTTACAACTACGGGACATTCAAATTCCCATTATTTATAATAGTTAGCTACTATCCAAAAATTTTCAGCTTAAGAATTTTTTACAAATAAATTCCTACACTTAGCTCGAGTCAAAATTCGGAGCAACAATCAACTGAAAAGTTGCTCACACAATAACAATGAAGCTAACGGTGGCCTCGGACAACCAAGGTAGGTGGCGGCACCACCTCATGGGCAAGCTAGGGTTTTAACCAAGCTTGTTTTAGCCTCTAAATTTGATTCAAAGCTATCCGATACTAATTTACGGTTTAAGGAGGTGGAGGAACACCTCCCATAACGAAAAAAGTGGCGGCAACATGGTGATTCATCACTACCAATTTTCAGCCAAAATGATTTCTCATAGATAGAGACAAATTCTTCAAAATCTAATATCAAAATCAAGCTTAGAATATGAAATTACCTATAGGTTAGTGGAATCCTTGCAATACTTGGTGATTTTCCTTGAAATTTGGAGGAGAGAGAAAGCTTTAGCAAGCTTTAATGGTGTTTTGGGGGAGAAAATGCCTTACGGCATGAAAAAAAAGAAGAAGACGTTGTGTCTTCATATTAGGGCTGAAACTTATGGGAAATTATCCCATGTTTCTCATCTTGCCTAAACTTGGTCAAAAAAAAGTTGACCAAATTTGACTTTTTTTTTATTTTTTATTGCCAAATATTAAATCCAAATGTCATATTAACATATTATATAGCCAAAAAGCCCATTTATACCATTTCTCGGACTAAAAATGAAAAGGGATGTAAAATGACCAAAATACCCCTAATGCATATTTTTTTGAATTTGATGCCGATTGTTACTCTGATAATAGGTATGGGTTCTATATAGTATATTCTCATCATATCCACTCAATTTAGCATATTTTATGAAATTTTTCCCTTCCCATTTTAGTCTGAATTTTAAACTATTTTAGGGTCAGATCGTTTAACCACCAGATTTAACCTCCAATTCTATAACCTATCATACAACATGTATACCACATGATAGTCCGTCCCTCCTAGTGGATTTTACATGTGTAGTTCCGAACCATTAGAGTGTTATAGGAGACCCGAGTCATCTCTGGCTTACGAGGGTCTCACATTTCTCCCCCCTTAATAAAATTCGTCCTCGAATTTTACATAAAATTAACCTATAAAGAATTACCTCATGTTTGAAATAACTGGGGGTACTGCTGTCTCATCTCATCCTCGAGTTCCCATGTAGCCTCCTGTGTATTGTGATACTGCCACAAAACTTTAACTGTAGGAACTTCCTTGGACCGCATCTTTCGCACTTGACGATCTACAATGGCTACGGGTTCTTCAATATATGCTAACTGGGAGTCTATCTGTGTTGCATGCGGCTGTAAAACATGTGAATCATCTGAAATGTATTTTCGCAACATAGACACATGGAATACAGGGTGTACAAAGCTCAAGTCTGGAGGCAACGCTAACTCATATGCTACCGCACCTTTACGGCTCAATATCTGGAATGGTCCAATGTATCTTGGACTCAACTTACCTCGTCTCCCAAATCTCATAACCCCCTTGAAAGGTGAAACTTTTAGGAACACATAATCTCCAACATCAAACTCTAAATCACGTCTTCGGTTATCAGCATAGGCCTTTTGTCGATTTTGGGCAGCCATCAACTTCTCTTTTATTATTCCAACCTTTTGCACTGCATCTTGCACAATATCTGGACCAAGTAGCCGATACTCGCCTGCTTCAAACCAACCAACAGGTGATCTACACTTCCGACCATATAGTGCTTCAAATGGTGCCATCTATATACTGCTGTGATAACTGTTGTTATAAGCGAACTCAATCAAAGGTAAATGATCATCCCAAGTCCCTTCAAAATCTAATACACAGGCCCGCAACATATCCTCAAGGGTTTGTATAGTTCTCTCAGATTGTCCATCTGTCTGGGGGTGAAAAGCAGTGCTAAACCGCAATTGCGTACCGAGGGCCTCCTGGAATGATTTCCAAAATCTTGCTGTAAACTGCGAACCTCTATCTGATATAATCGATAATGGTACACCATGTAAAGGCACAATTCGATCCAAATAAAGCTTAGCATACTTATTAGCTGGATAAGTAGTTTTCACTGGAATAAAATGTGCCGACTTAGTCAATCTGTCGACAATCACCCAAATCGAATCATATCCTGTCTTAGTTCTAGGCAAAGCAATTACTAAATCCATGGTAACATGATCCCATTTCCACTCAGGGACTTCAAGGCTCTGCAATAGACCAGCTGGTCTCAAATGTTCAGCCTTTACTTGCTGACATATTAGGCATTTAGCCACATAATCTGCTACATCACGTTTCATGCCTTGCCACCAGTAGAATTGCTTAAGATCACGGTACATCTTGGTAGCACCAGGATGCATCGTATATGATGAGTTATGTGCTGCATCAAGGATCTTACCTCGAATTCCCTCTATCTCAGGAACTACTAATCGACTATGAAAACAGAGACTTCCCTCTTCATCTACTTGAAATCCATCATCTTTACCCTGTTTCACACTAGTTATAGTCTCAGTACAAAAAGCATCGACATGCTGCCTTGCTTTAACTTCCTCTACTAAGGGGGATCTAACCTGTACATGTGCAATAAGTGCACCAGTCCCGATAAAACTCAAGGTAACACCTTTTCCCAAACAATCCTGAATAGCCTTAGCCAACGGTCTCTTCTTTAGGGACAAGTGAGCCATGCTTCCCATAGATTTACGGCTCAAAGCGTCTGCAACCACGTTGGCTTTGCCTGGATGATAAAGGATAGTGCAATTGTAATCCTTGAGTAATTCCAACCACCGCCTCTGTCTTAATTTTAACTCCCGTTGATCAAAAATATATTTTAAACTCTTGTGATCGGTGTATATCTCACATGATTGGCCATATAGGTAATATCGCCATATCTTTAATGCAAAGATAATGGCTGCTAACTCTAAATCATGTGTAGGATAATTCTGCTCATGTTTCTTCAACTGCCTTGAGGCATATGCTATAACCTTGCCACCCTGCATTAATACACATCCCAATCCATCCCTAGATGCATCACAATATACAACATATCCACCGGATCCCGTGGGTAATGTCAAAACTGGAGCAGTAGTCAAACGTTCCTTGAGCTCTAGAAAGCTCCTCTCACATTCGTTTGACCACTCAAACTTGACATCCTTCTGGGTAAGTCTAGTCAATGGAGCTGCCAATCTTGAAAAATTCTCAACAAACCTCCTGTAATACCCTGCCAGCCCCAAGAAACTCCGAATCTCAGTAACGGTGGTAGGCCTTTTCCAGTCACGTACTGCCTCTACCTTTTTAGGGTCCACACTAATACCTTCCTTGGATACAATATGTCCAAGGAATCCTACACTACTCAACCAGAACTCGCACTTTGAAAACTTAGCATATAACTGCTGTGTTCTCAAGGTCTCAAGTACCACCCTAAGATGCTGGCTATGATCATCCTCAGTCCGTGAATACACCAAAATATCATCAATAAATACTATCACGAAATGATCTAAATAGGGTTTAAATACCCTGTTCATTAGATCCATAAAAGCTGCAGGGGCGTTAGTCAGTCCAAAAGACATTACAAGAAACTCATAGTGCTCATAACGCGTGCGAAAAGCAGTCTTAGGCACATCTTCCCTCCTAATACGGAGCTGATGATAACCTGATCGAAGATCAATCTTAGAAAAACAACTAGCTCCCTGCAACTGATCAAACAAATCATCAATCCTCGGTAGTGGGTACTTATTTTTAATAGTCATCTTATTAAGTTGCCTATAGTCAATACATAGGCGCAGGGATCCATCATTTTTCTTAACAAACAATACCGGAGCACCCCAGGGTGAAGTACTCGGGCGTATGAATCCTCTGTCAAACAAATCCTGAAGTTGTACCTTCAATTCCCTCAGTTCAAGGGGAGCCATACGGTAAGGGGAAATTGAAATAGGTTGGGTTCCTGGCAACACATCAATACAGAACTCAATCTCTCGCTCAGGAGGCAGTCCGGGTAACTCCTCTGGAAATACATCTGGAAATTCAGATACTATTGGTATTTTATCCAAATCCGAAACCTTGCCTTCAATATCACACACATAGGCTAAATAGCCCTGACAGCCACTGTTTAATAACTTCTCAGCTTTTAAGACCGATATTATTCTTGTTGTATTCATACTTCGATCTCCCTGATATTTTAAAACTAATTTTCCTGGTATCTGGAAGGTAATAACCTTCTCGAAACAATCTAACACAGCATGATTGGCAGCTAGCCAATCCATGCCCAATATCACATCAAATTCTAGTATATCTAGTATCACTAGATCGGCTATGAACACCTCCCCACCAATCTCAATATCACACCCTTTCAAAACTTGACTAACTACATACTCTACCCCGACAGGTGTTGAAACTAGCAAAGGTTCATTTAACTCACTAACATCTCTGAGCAAAATATCCACAAATCGAGGGCAAATAAATGAATGGGTGGCACCCGGATCAAATAAAGCATGTGCAGGCTGTAAACAAACCATAATAATACCTGTCACAACTGCATTGGATGCCTGGGCATCCCTAGGTGTCAGTGCAAAAACTCGAGCCTGCCCCCTGCCGCCTGACGTCTGTCCCCTACCAGCAGATTGCTGTCCCCGACCCTGAGTACCTCTGACAGCCTGTTGTGCGACTGATCCTGCTGACTGTCCTGGTGCAGCTGTAGTTGGGAGTGGAGCTACTACTGATGGGAGTGAGCCAGAACCCAATGGGCAGTCTCTCCTCATGTGCCCCGATTTACCGCATCTAAAACATAAATCTGATCTCCAACATACGCCTCTATGTCGGCGTCCACAAATCTGACATAATGGGGTAGAAGCTCCCCCAGTAGTAGTAGTTGCTGATGTACTCTGAGGGCGACCACCAGGTCTATGCTGACTGTTTTGACCCCAGTCCCTCTGTACACCACTAGTAAATGTCTCTCCTCTAGACACGATACCACCAACTGGCCCTGATAACCCTATTGGCCTAGAACCCTGTCCACCAAATCTGGGCCTCTTTTGTAGGCCCCTATCACTCTGCCTATCTCGAGCTCGCTGCTCGAACCTTAGAGCAGAATTTAAGACATCAGCATATGTGGATGTCTCTGTCAACTGAACTGACCTAAACAAATATTCCCGAAGACCATCCACAAACCTCTTAGCTCTATCATACTCGGTGGATACCAACTGTGGTGCATATACAGAAAGATCAGAAAATCGAATATCATAATCAGTCACAGTCATGGTCTCTGTCTGCTTTAGCTGCTCGAATTCGCGAGCCCTAGTCTCGCGAACACTCTGTGGTAAGAACCTACGAAGAAACTCAGTACAAAATTCTGGCCACGCTAATGGAGGATCAGTAGCTCGTCGTCTCTTAAGCAAGGTCGTATACCACGTCCCAGCTATACTCCTAAGCTGGAAACTAATTAACTCTACAGATCGAACCGGAGAACATCCCAATGATATGAACAATCTACTGCATTGATCCAAAAAGTCATTGGGATCTGCATTCGCATCCTTCTCTGTAAACAAATGTGGTTGATTCTTCTTAAACTCAGATAACGAAACCTGAAGGTATCCCTCTGGTCAGCCCTGCTCTGACTCTACCGGTGCAGCTGCCTGTTGTGGCTGTGGCTGTGCCTGCTGGGCCTGATCTAATTTCCTTTGTTGCTCTGCCACAACCTGCGTCAGAGCCTCTACCTGGTGTAATACCTCATCCATTTTAGCATCCATCCTGTCAAATCTCATCTCCGTCTCTGTAGTATTCCTAGTAGAAGTCCTACTACTTTCCCCAATCTGGCCTCTAATCTCAGGGCCAGCAGAAATCTGATCCGTGACCTCAAGCTCTCGGTCCCTTGATTTATCTCTAGGTCTACGAGTTCTTGTTTGGGGAGGCATCGTATCTAGAAAATAAACATATGTCAATAACTCCATAATATTATTTATAAAGTTCAATATGTGCTAGCTAGCTTAAAAATCACCGGACGTAGTAGCATGTGACGATACACACCCATAGGGGTAGTACACTACTTACTAATATCTCGGGATTACTTGTAAGCAATGCACTACTACCCTACACCTTTTTTTTTTTTTTTTTTTTGCAGTCACTGACCTCTAGACCATGCTCTGATACCACCTTTGTCACACCCCAAATTCAGGGCATGTGACCGGCTAGAGACAAGGTATGCCCCTGCCTCCGAAGCCTGTCTATACTCATCAAACCAAATTAAAGAAAATTTTGGCATGATCTCGCCCTACATGGGCGTTTGCCGTTCAATCATCAACATTCACAATATAATAATTCATCAACACATGACATCTCGGTTTGGACGCCTCCGATAGGGAGTAACCGAAATGCCCCGCAGCAGACTCAACCTTTATGACATCTTATATACAAACATATATTTATACTATATCATAACAAAATAAACATCCCCATGTCATACCAGGCCTCTAAGACTGTTATACATCATACATCAATTAATTACATCCGCTTATAAATATACAGAACATATTCAACATACACAAAATACAAAAGACCCATGATACCCTAGTGACTGCAAAATATACCCAACCATCGCCACTGCTTACCACGTCTTGGGTCAATTCGCTCACCAAAAGTATGTGAGCAGCTAGCTATCCGGAATATGGGAAGAGCTGGGTCTGTTAGAATCTGAAAAAAAATTAAAAATAAACAAAGTGAGTCGAAAAACTCAGTGAGCATAAGGTAACTAGGATGAGTACTTGGAAATTTCGTACTTCCTTTCTTGACCATTAAAGTATAAACATGACATATCAAGTATGACTAATTAACCGAAAAGTAATATTTAAAAATTATTCCGGGACTTATAAAAATTATTTGTCCCATATGAAATCTTCTATACTGAGTGTTGAATATAAATAAGCTATTGGCTAGCCTAACTTGATAGCCAAAAATATTTAGCAATCGATTTTACGTGTATACCTTCACAATTATAAATGAAGAATTTCTCATGTCTACATTATCAAAATATCCCGGACTTATACCAGTCCGTAATATTTGTTATCCTAGACTATCTTGCCCGAACAACAATGGCATCCCGGACTTCACCTTGTCCGTACAATATTAACATCCCGGACATCACCCTGTCCGTACAATAATAGCATCCCGGACATCACCTTGTCCGTACAATATTAACATCCCGGACATCACCCTGTCCGTACAATAATAGCATCCCGGACATCACCTTGTCCGTACAATATAAAATAGCATCCCGGACATCACCTTGTCCGTACAATATAAAATAGCATCCCGGACATCACCTTGTCCGTACAATATAAAATAGCATCCCGGACATCACCTTGTCCGTACAATATTAGTATGATATATTAATTCTCTAATATCATGGAGTAATATATATATATATATATATACTATGCTAGGAAACAATCTCTACACTAATATATTTCTACTTATGTTTCTCAAAGCATTACAAATAGCTAACATTCATTATTATTCAACTCCACAACACTTACCTCATGTAACCATACTAACACCACACTTACGCCTTTAATCCGCGTAAGGTTTGAAACTTACCATATTTGTAATCCGAGCAATCTTTCGTGTTTCAATTTCCATATCAGTCAACATTGCATATAAAACAATAACTACTTCCTAGATTAACCTAAATACTCACTGTGTTATTTCGAGTATTAAAGCGACACTTTCGTTACTCTGTCGCGATCCCAGGCGAACTCCACGATATAGGTACTTATGACATCGTCAGGATATTCTGTAAGTATTTTACAACTACGGGACATTCAAATTCCCATTATTTATAATAGTTAGCTACTATCCAAAAATTTTCAGCTTAAGAATTTTTTACAAATAAATTCCTACACTTAGCTCGAGTCAAAATTCGGAGCAACAATCAACTGAAAAGTTGCTCACACAATAACAATGAAGCTAACGGTGGCCTCGGACAACCAAGGTAGGTGGCGGCACCACCTCATGGGCAAGCTAGGGTTTTAACCAAGCTTGTTTTAGCCTCTAAATTTGATTCAAAGCTATCCGATACTAATTTACGGTTTAAGGAGGTGGAGGAACACCTCCCATAACGAAAAAAGTGGCGGCAACATGGTGATTCATCACTACCAATTTTCAGCCAAAATGATTTCTCATAGATAGAGACAAATTCTTCAAAATCTAATATCAAAATCAAGCTTAGAATATGAAATTACCTATAGGTTAGTGGAATCCTTGCAATACTTGGTGATTTCCCTTGAAATTTGGAGGAGAGAGAAAGCTTTAGCAAGCTTTAATGGTGTTTTGGGGGAGAAAATGCCTTACGGCATGAAAAAAAAGAAGAAGACGTTGTGTCTTCATATTAGGGCTGAAACTTATGGGAAATTATCCCATGTTTCTCATCTTGCCTAAACTTGGTCAAAAAAAAGTTGACCAAATTTGACTTTTTTTTTTATTTTTTATTGCCAAATATTAAATCCAAATGTCATATTAACATATTATATAGCCAAAAAGCCCATTTATACCATTTCTCGAACTAAAAATGAAAATGGATGTAAAATGACCAAAATACCCCTAATACATATTTTTTTGAATTTGATGCCGATTGTTACTCTGATAATAGGTATGGGTTCTATATAGTATATTCTCATCATATCCACTCAATTTAGCATATTTTATGAAATTTTTCCCTTCCCGATTTTAGTCTGAATTTTAAACTATTTTAGGGTCAGATCGTTTAACCACCAGATTTAACCTCCAATTCTATAACCTATCATACAACATGTATACCACATGATAGTCCGTCCCTCCTAGTGGATTTTACATGTGTAGTTCCGAACCATTAGAGTGTTATAGGAGACCCGAGTCATCTCTGGCTTACGAGGGTCTCACATTTCTCCCCCCTTAATAAAATTCGTCCTCGAATTTTACATAAAATTAACCTATAAAGAATTACCTCATGTTTGAAATAACTGGGGGTACTGCTGTCTCATCTCATCCTCGAGTTCCCATGTAGCCTCCTGTGTATTGTGATACTGCCACAAAACTTTAACTGTAGGAACTTCCTTGGACCGCATCTTTCGCACTTGACGATCTACAATGGCTACGGGTTCTTCAATATATGCTAACTGGGAGTCTATCTGTGTTGCATGCGGCTGTAAAACATGTGAATCATCTGAAATGTATTTTCGCAACATAGACACATGGAATACAGGGTGTACAAAGCTCAAGTCTGGAGGCAACGCTAACTCATATGCTACCGCACCTTTACGGCTCAATATCTGGAATGGTCCAATGTATCTTGGACTCAACTTACCTCGTCTCCCAAATCTCATAACCCCCTTGAAAGGTGAAACTTTTAGGAACACATAATCTCCAACATCAAACTCTAAATCACGTCTTCGGTTATCAGCATAGGCCTTTTGTCGATTTTGGGCAGCCATCAACTTCTCTTTTATTATTCCAACCTTTTGCACTGCATCTTGCACAATATCTGGACCAAGTAGCCGATACTCGCCTGCTTCAAACCAACCAACAGGTGATCTACACTTCCGACCATATAGTGCTTCAAATGGTGCCATCTATATACTGCTGTGATAACTGTTGTTATAAGCGAACTCAATCAAAGGTAAATGATCATCCCAAGTCCCTTCAAAATCTAATACACAGGCCCGCAACATATCCTCAAGGGTTTGTATAGTTCTCTCAGATTGTCCATCTGTCTGGGGGTGAAAAGCAGTGCTAAACCGCAATTGCGTACCGAGGGCCTCCTGGAATGATTTCCAAAATCTTGCTGTAAACTGCGAACCTCTATCTGATATAATCGATAATGGTACACCATGTAAAGGCACAATTCGATCCAAATAAAGCTTAGCATACTTATTAGCTGGATAAGTAGTTTTCACTGGAATAAAATGTGCCGACTTAGTCAATCTGTCGACAATCACCCAAATCGAATCATATCCTGTCTTAGTTCTAGGCAAAGCAATTACTAAATCCATGGTAACATGATCCCATTTCCACTCTGGGACTTCAAGGCTCTGCAATAGACCAGCTGGTCTCAAATGTTCAGCCTTTACTTGCTGACATATTAGGCATTTAGCCACATAATCTGCTACATCACGTTTCATGCCTTGCCACCAGAAGAATTGCTTAAGATCACGGTACATCTTGGTAGCACCAGGATGCATCGTATATGATGAATTATGTGCTGCATCAAGGATCTTACCTCGAATTCCCTCTATCTCAGGAACTACTAATCGACTATGAAAACAGAGACTTCCCTCTTCATCTACTTGAAATCCATCATCTTTACCCTGTTTCACACTAGTTATAGTCTCAGTACAAAAAGCATCGACATGCTGCCTTGCTTTAACTTCCTCTACTAAGGGGGATCTAACCTGTACATGTGCAATAAGTGCACCAGTCCCGATAAAACTCAAGGTAACACCTCTTCCCAAACAATCCTGAATAGCCTTAGCCAACGGTCTCTTCTTTAGGGACAAGTGAGCCATGCTTCCCATAGATTTACGGCTCAAAGCGTCTGCAACCACGTTGGCTTTGCCTGGATGATAAAGGATAGTGCAATTGTAATCCTTGAGTAATTCCAACCACCGCCTCTGTCTTAAATTTAACTCCCGTTGATCAAAAATATATTTTAAACTCTTGTGATCGGTGTATATCTCACATGATTGGCCATATAGGTAATGTCGCCATATCTTTAATGCAAAGATAATGGCTGCTAACTCTAAATCATGTGTAGGATAATTCTGCTCATGTTTCTTCAACTGCCTTGAGGCATATGCTATAACCTTGCCACCCTGCATTAATACACATCCCAATCCAACCCTAGATACATCACAATATACAACATATCCACCGGATCCCGTGGGTAATGTCAAAACTGGAGCAGTAGTCAAACGTTCCTTGAGCTCTAGAAAGCTCCTCTCACATTCGTTTGACCACTCAAACTTGACATCCTTCTGGGTAAGTCTAGTCAATGGAGCTGCCAATCTTGAAAAATTCTCAACAAACCTCCTGTAATACCCTGCCAGCCCCAAGAAACTCCGAATCTCAGTAACGGTGGTAGGCCTTTTCCAGTCACGTACTGCCTCTACCTTTTTAGGGTCCACACTAATACCTTCCTTGGATACAATATGTCCAAGGAATCCTACACTACTCAACCAGAACTCGCACTTTGAAAACTTAGCATATAACTGCTGTGTTCTCAAGGTCTCAAGTACCACCCTAAGATGCTGGCTATGATCATCCTCAGTCCGTGAATACACCAAAATATCATCAATAAATACTATCACGAAATGATCTAAATAGGGTTTAAATACCCTGTTCATTAGATCCATAAAAGCTGCAGGGGCGTTAGTCAGTCCAAAAGACATTACAAGAAACTCATAGTGCCCATAACGCGTGCGAAAAGCAGTCTTAGGCACATCTTCCCTCCTAATACGGAGCTGATGATAACCTGATCGAAGATCAATCTTAGAAAAACAACTAGCTCCCTGCAACTGATCAAACAAATCATCAATCCTCGGTAGTGGGTACTTATTTTTAATAGTCATCTTATTAAGTTGCCTATAGTCAATACATAGGCGCAGGGATCCATCCTTTTTCTTAACAAACAATACCGGAGCACCCCAGGGTGAAGTACTCGGGCGTATGAATCCTCTGTCAAACAAATCCTGAAGTTGTACCTTCAATTCCCTCAGTTCAAGGGGAGCCATACGGTAAGGGGAAATTGAAATAGGTTGGGTTCCTGGCAACACATCAATACAGAACTCAATCTCTCGCTCAGGAGGCAGTCCGGGTAACTCCTCTGGAAATACATCTGGAAATTCAGATACTATTGGTATTTTATCCAAATCCGAAACCTTGCCTTCAATATCACACACATAGGCTAAATAGCCCTGACAGCCACTGTTTAATAACTTCTCAGCTTTTAAGACCGATATTATTCTTGTTGTATTCATACTTCGATCTCCCTGATATTTTAAAACTAATTTTCCTGGTATCTGGAAGGTAATAACCTTCTCGAAACAATCTAACACAGCATGATTGGCAGCTAGCCAATCCATGCCCAATATCACATCAAATTCTAGTATATCTAGTATCACTAGATCGGCTATGAACACCTCCCCACCAATCTCAATATCACACCCTTTCAAAACTTGACTAACTATATACTCTACCCCGACAGGTGTTGAAACTAGCAAAGGTTCATTTAACTCACTAACATCTCTGAGCAAAATATCCACAAATCGAGGGCAAATAAATGAATGGGTGGCACCCGGATCAAATAAAGCATGTGCAGGCTGTAAACAAACCATAATAATACCTGTCACAACTGCATTGGATGCCTGGGCATCCCTAGGTGTCAGTGCAAAAACTCGAGCCTGCCCCCTGCCGCCTGACGTCTGTCCCCTACCAGCAGATTGCTGTCCCCGACCCTGAGTACCTCTGACAGCCTGTTGTGCGACTGATCCTGCTGACTGTCCTGGTGCAGCTGTAGTTGGGAGTGGAGCTACTACTGATGGGAGTGAGCCAGAACCCAATGGGCAGTCTCTCCTCATGTGCCCCGATTTACCGCATCTAAAACATAAATCTGATCTCCAACATACGCCTCTATGTCGGCGTCCACAAATCTGACATAATGGGGTAGAAGCTCCCCCAGTAGTAGTAGTTGCTGATGTACTCTGAGGGCGACCACCAGGTCTATGCTGACTGTTTTGACCCCAGTCCCTCTGTACACCACTAGTAAATGTCTCTCCTCTAGACACGATACCACCAACTGGCCCTGATAACCCTATTGGCCTAGAACCCTGTCCACCAAATCTGGGCCTCTTTTGTAGGCCCCTATCACTCTGCCTATCTCGAGCTCGCTGCTCGAACCTTAGAGCAGAATTTAAGACATCAGCATATGTGGATGTCTCTGTCAACTGAACTGACCTAAACAAATATTCCCGAAGACCATCCACAAACCTCTTAGCTCTATCATACTCGGTGGATACCAACTGTGGTGCATATACAGAAAGATCAGAAAATCGAATATCATAATCAGTCACAGTCATGGTCTCTGTCTGCTTTAGCTGCTCGAATTCGCGAGCCCTAGTCTCGCGAACACTCTGTGGTAAGAACCTACGAAGAAACTCAGTACAAAATTCTGGCCACGCTAATGGAGGATCAGTAGCTCGTCGTCTCTTAAGCAAGGTCGTATACCACGTCCCAGCTATACTCCTAAGCTGGAAACTAATTAACTCTACAGATCGAACCGGAGAACATCCCAATGATATGAACAATCTACTGCATTGATCCAAAAAGTCATTGGGATCTGCATTCGCATCCTTCTCTGTAAACAAATGTGGTTGATTCTTCTTAAACTCAGATAACGAAACCTGAAGGTATCCCTCTGGTCAGCCCTGCTCTGACTCTACCGGTGCAGCTGCCTGTTGTGGCTGTGGCTGTGCCTGCTGGGCCTGATCTAATTTCCTCTGTTGCTCTGCCACAACCTGCGTCAGAGCCTCTACCTGGTGTAATACCTCATCCATTTTAGCATCCATCCTGTCAAATCTCATCTCCGTCTCTGTAGTATTCCTAGTAGAAGTCCTACTACTTTCCCCAATCTGGCCTCTAATCTCAGGGCCAGCAGAAATCTGATCCGAGACCTCAAGCTCTCGGTCCCTTGATTTATCTCTAGGTCTACGAGTTCTTGTTTGGGGAGGCATCGTATCTAGAAAATAAACATATGTCAATAACTCCATAATATTATTTATAAAGTTCAATATGTGCTAGCTAGCTTAAAAATCACCGGACGTAGTAGCATGTGACGATACACACCCATAGGGGTAGTACACTACTTACTAATATCTCGGGATTACTTGTAAGCAATGCACTACTACCCTACACCTTTTTTTTTTTTTTTTTGCAGTCACTGACCTCTAGACCATGCTCTGATACCACCTTTGTCACACCCCAAATTCAGGGCATGTGACCGGCTAGAGACAAGGTATGCCCCTGCCTCCGAAGCCTGTCTATACTCATCAAACCAAATTAAAGAAAATTTTGGCATGATCTCGCCCTACATGGGCGTTTGCCGTTCAATCATCAACATTCACAATATAATAATTCATCAACACATGACATCTCGGTTTGGACGCCTCCGATAGGGAGTAACCGAAATGCCCCGCAGCAGACTCAACCTTTATGACATCTTATATACAAACATATATTTATACTATATCATAACAAAATAAACATCCCCATGTCATACCAGGCCTCTAAGATTGTTATACATCATACATCAATTAATTACATCCGCTTATAAATATACAGAACATATTCAACATACACAAAATACAAAAGACCCATGATACCTTAGTGACTGCAAAATATACCCAACCATCGCCACTGCTTACCACGTCTTGGGTCAATTCGCTCACCAAAAGTATGTGAGCAGCTAGCTATCCGGAATATGGGAAGAGCTGGGTCTGTTAGAATCTGAAAAAAAATTAAAAATAAACAAAGTGAGTCAAAAAACTCAGTGAGCATAAGGTAACTAGGATGAGTACTTGGAAATTTCGTACTTCCTTTCTTGACCATTAAAGTATAAACATGACATATCAAGTATGACTAATTAACCGAAAAGTAATATTTAAAAATTATTCCGGGACTTATAAAAATTATTTGTCCCATATGAAATCTTCTATACTGAGTGTTGAATATAAATAAGCTATTGGCTAGCCTAACTTGATAGCCAAAAATATTTAGCAATCGATTTTACGTGTATACCTTCACAATTATAAATGAAGAATTTCTCATGTCTACATTATCAAAATATCCCGAACTTATACCAGTCCGTAATATTTGTTATCCTAGACTATCTTGCCCGAACAACAATAGCATCCCGGACTTCACCTTGTCCGTACAATATTAACATCCCGGACATCACCCTGTCCGTACAATAATAGCATCCCGGACATCACCTTGTCCGTACAATATTAACATCCCGGACATCACCCTGTCCGTACAATAATAGCATCCCGGACATCACCTTGTCCGTACAATATAAAATAGCATCCCGGACATCACCTTGTCCGTACAATATAAAATAGCATCCCGGACATCACCTTGTCCGTACAATATTAGTATGATATATTAATTCTCTAATATCATGGAGTAATATATATATATATATATATATATATATATATATATATATATACTATGCTAGGAAACAATCTCTACACTAATATATTTCTACTTATGTTTCTCAAAGCATTACAAATAGCTAACATTCATTATTATTCAACTCCACAACACTTACCTCATGTAACCATACTAACACCACACTTACGCCTTTAATCCGCGTAAGGTTTGAAACTTACCATATTTGTAATCCGAGCAATCTTTCGTGTTTCAATTTCCATATCAGTCAACATTGCATATAAAACAATAACTACTTCCTAGATTAACCTAAATACTCACTGTGTTATTTCGAGTATTAAAGCGACACTTTCGTTACTCTGTCGCGATCCCAGGCGAACTCCACGATATAGGTACCTATGACATCGTCAGGATATTCTGTAAGTATTTTACAACTACGGGACATTCAAATTCCCATTATTTATAATAGTTAGCTACTATCCAAAAATTTTCAGCTTAAGAATTTTTTACAAATAAATTCCTACACTTAGCTCGAGTCAAAATTCGGAGCAACAATCAACTGAAAAGTTGCTCACACAATAACAATGAAGCTAACGGTGGCCTCGGACAACCAAGGTAGGTGGCGGCACCACCTCATGGGCAAGCTAGGGTTTTAACCAAGCTTGTTTTAGCCTCTAAATTTGATTCAAAGCTATCCGATACTAATTTACGGTTTAAGGAGGTGGAGGAACACCTCCCATAACGAAAAAAGTGGCGGCAACATGGTGATTCATCACTACCAATTTTCAGCCAAAATGATTTCTCATAGATAGAGACAAATTCTTCAAAATCTAATATCAAAATCAAGCTTAGAATATGAAATTACCTATAGGTTAGTGGAATCCTTGCAATACTTGGTGATTTCCCTTGAAATTTGGAGGAGAGAGAAAGCTTTAGCAAGCTTTAATGGTGTTTTGGGGGAGAAAATGCCTTACGGCATGAAAAAAAAGAAGAAGACGTTGTGTCTTCATATTAGGGCTGAAACTTATGGGAAATTATCCCATGTTTCTCATCTTGCCTAAACTTGGTCAAAAAAAAGTTGACCAAATTTGACTTTTTTTTTATTTTTTATTGCCAAATATTAAATCCAAATGTCATATTAACATATTATATAGCCAAAAAGCCCATTTATACCATTTCTCGGACTAAAAATGAAAAGGGATGTAAAATGACCAAAATACCCCTAATGCATATTTTTTTGAATTTGATGCCGATTGTTACTCTGATAATAGGTATGGGTTCTATATAGTATATTCTCATCATATCCACTCAATTTAGCATATTTTATGAAATTTTTCCCTTCCCGATTTTAGTCTGAATTTTAAACTATTTTAGGGTCAGATCGTTTAACCACCAGATTTAACCTCCAATTCTATAACCTATCATACAACATGTATACCACATGATAGTCCATCCCTCCTAGTGGATTTTACATGTGTAGTTCCGAACCATTAGAGTGTTATAGGAGACCCGAGTCATCTCTGGCTTACGAGGGTCTCACAGTACACTCATTAAAATTCTCTGCATTAGTGTTAAAGGAAAAAGAAGTGATTTATATGACATTCACCCGATTAAGCGGTGGACTGATTCGGCCAAACCAGGATTGTAAGTGCTTAATTAAAAATACCCCGCAATCAGATGAACTGTAAGACAAATGAGAAAATCTATTGCATCAATAGTACTGATAACTAAAGAAACATGTATAACTCTTAAATGAATTAAAAGTAAGAGATTACTCGTCATCTGATTGCCAATCAAATTGTACACGGTTTTCCTTCAACTCTTTCATTGCATCTGCAGCAGGATGATTCCAAGCACGTAATAATGCTGAAAACACTTTAACCTGAAAACACAATTTGAAGCATGTCACACAAATATTCCACTACGAACAAGGTAGTTGAGAATATGAGTTAAAGATTACCAAACGTTTCGGGAAACCAACATGCAGACGCCCAAACGGCGACCTTCTTGAGTCAATGATTTCGATCTCACCAGACACCGTATTCACGCAATATGCAACCCAATGATTATTTGCACATAAGGGTAAGCAAATCTAAAAAGGATGAATTGATTATTCATGAGAAATCAGAAATAACAACTTCAAATATATATATATATATATATATACATCTTATACTAATGTGAATATCGATAAAAATAAGCATATATGTACGCATACCAGTTGAGCTTGCATAATATCAGCATTATTCTGTTCATTTGCAAGATAATTAGCAAAATCATTGGCGACTTCATCAGTTGTCTTCCTCCCAAACTTGTAATTAACGATGTTACACTACATTGAACGGCCACATTTCATTAATAACCTATACTATATACTTATAATCTTAATCAACATACAATAAGAATTAAAATTTTTTTATAGAGATGTAATTAGGAGGGATAAAAATTAATACCGCAAATTGTGAACTCAAAACAACACGAGTTCCAATCGATTTCCTACCGATATACATTTTGGTGGCGTTAATTACACGAACATACATCTCTACAACCTGCCATACTCCAAAGAAATATTAATTACGATACCATACGATAAAAGCGTTAATGCAAATGTGTAATTAACGAACTTCATTATACCATGTTATTCACCCAATTGGAACCGGCTAAAGAGAGTATGTCCGACCTCGTCAATGACCAACCATGCATTGCGGACAAGATTTCCCTACATCATTAATAAACATAGTTCAAATATCGCATTGTCGTCACAATAATGTTATGTAAAAAGTTGAGAGTCAATTGGATTGTGTAACTTACTCATGATTTGCATTTTCATCCCAAGCATAATTAACAACAGCTTTTTCTACTTTCTTCAATGTCGCAATTGGCCAATTAACATAGAATGGTGATTGAAGATTCATAGAAGTCGTAATTTTTCTAGGAATTCGTGGAGATCTCCTAATAACAGGGGAATCATGTATTTCCCTCTTTCGATTTCCACGAATTTCCTCTACAAATTCCACTCCATCTTCAAATTCAAGATTGGAAGGAACATTACATTCTTCCACTTGAAAATTTGATAGAGGTGCAGTTGTCTGTGAAGTTGAGCCTTTTGCAAATGGCCTAAACATAGATGATGGAGAAGCTTCATTCTCCACATTCTCCATCCTTCTAGTGAAATCATCGAACTGATCTCCCAACTTTCTATTGACATGTGCTGGAGACAACTTCACCAATGCCATGAAATCAAGAACATTGTCTTTATGAAGCTGGACCATTTCTTGATTCCACTTAATCATCCTCTCCGTACGGCCTTTGATCCTTTCAAATAAAGCCTAAACACATAATTCTAAATTTTAAATATTTATGGACACTGTTGCAACAATTTTAAAGGCTATGAAAGGTATTACAGTCTTAGATGAATTTCAATGACAAAATGTCGACATACCATTGCCTCTGGATCAAGCTGCATGGTTGAAACTTCTCCAAAACACTCATCCATAGGGGGATCAATGTCACTTACAACCTACATACAGAACTAGATTTCAATAACATTTTTTAATACGAACTAATAATCTATTTATAAATTAGAATGCCAAAGAGTATTGATATAAATAAATACAAGCATGAATCAAACATTACTTACCTCCCCTAACCCATACCCCCTAACTCTTCCTCAACTTCTAGGCGCTTCTTCACGGATGCATCATCCCATCCCATTAATCGGGGCATTGCACGAACAACAAAACGTTCGGATGGGATAACTCTATCCAAATAAAACATCTATCCAAAATGTTCTATATTAACAATAGGATAATAAATATAATCACTTTTTTGTTTACTTATTAGTAAAAGACATTGAAAATAGAATCAAACAATATAATACATATTTACCTGAAGGAAGAGTAAGGAGCCTGTAATGTATGTTGTATCTTGCCTGCCGTTGTACCTTCTAATGCCATTCATCAACTGCTTAAGTGTAAACCCACCCCAATTGTAGGAACGAATTTGGGATGAATTATAAATCGTGGTAACTAACTTTCTATTTACTTCAGGCCTACTAGAAGGCGCCATGACAGTACCGATAACAAACAAGACGAACAACCTTTTCCAATCATCTATATCTGTTACATTATGTAACAAGAGCTCTACTTCTTTCAATGAACAAACCCTTAAAAATCTATCACACCAACCCTTTATCTCATCATTTTCATTTACAACATCTACTCTAACCTCTTCTCCTGTACATGGAACACCAAACACTAAACCTACATCTGTATCTTTAATAGCTAAGATATGGTTACACCATCTTAAAACACAATTTAATGGCTCACATTGTTTAATAAGCCACTCACATAGATGGTGACGCAAAATTGTACAACTCAAACTTAGAAACCCACCAAAACCTATCTCTCGCACGACATTTTCCTTCCTAACATCACCCCTAACCACTTCGTTCATAACCCTAACCAATTTACTAGGGCTACATCTTGTGCGCAATTGAACATCACACTGCAATTTCGTAATGAATAGATTACGTTCAATCTACCAATAATTTATATTATCATTAAAAAAAAAGTCGAATGAAAGAAAAATAATTTACCTCAAGACTTTTATTTTTTCTTGCAATATGGCGTGAACTATGACGTCGTTCCATTTGTTCTTCTCCGAAATTTGTATGTGTCACAAATAAAGCTGATAACCCAAAAATATATAGCTAAAAAGTTAACATTCTGCTATAAATAATAAACAAATGTAGGTGAAATTGCAAAGAAATCGTAAGAAAACGTCTATCCCTCCCTTTTATTTTGACCCAAAAAGAAATAAAACCTGAATTGTGTATGCATGTGCAAATTGAAAATTGCAGTTTCTCACTTTTCACACTCAACAATCTTGTTTTCGGAATTTCACAGGGAAATATGCATTGCATTAGTTGATTACAACAAAATAATGGCTCTCAGAAGCCTACATCTTTTGCTGAATACAACAAATAACATTCAACAGTTAATATGGTGGGTAATCAACCTAATCAATCTACTACAACCAATTTGTGAGGACTGTTTGTCCAAAGGATTGGTTTGGTTGCATTGCACTGCAGTGCAGCCCACCAGGGTGGGAGTGGGACTAATAAGTGTCTTAGGAGTGTTTCTCCAAAGCTGAAAGGCATATTTGAGAGTATAGCTCACCAGAAGCAGAAATGTATACTCTTAATGGTGGTATAAATTACATTCACTGCTTTAGGATATGAAAGAGTTGTTTATGAAATCCAGTGGGTCAGAATTGGAAAGTATGAGAGATTTTATTGCTTATGGTTAAATGAGAAAGAGTTGTGTCTGGAATTTTATTTGCACTTGTAGGGCTTTAAGAACTAAAAAGTTGCTGCAATTGAGGATTGTGGTTGCTGTAAGTTTTAGAGAAACAGAAGAACCAGGGCTATATCGATATAGTTAGAGCGAATTGCTCTGGAAAACTCGGGAGGATTTAGGTATTTAATGGTTTAACAAAAAGGGTAGTGTATTGCTGCAATTGGGAAGAATAGGGTGCAGTTCTTGTTGTTGTTCCTGTACCTTAAAGAGTAACCCTAATATACTGTAGCGAAGAACTTCAGGGGAATAAGAAAGAAATGCAATCAACAATGACAAGTTCTTCAGGAACCTCATCTAATTGTTCAAATCAATATCTAAAAATGTAATATAAAAGAAACTTCAGTTAACAAATCCTGTGCCTTTAATAAGAGGAAGTATAAGGTTATAATCTAACTATAAATTAACACTTTAATGGTTATTCATTATGAAAAATGTCATAAATCTCACAGTTTTGCTTTAAGAACTTGATATCAAAATAGACTTAAAACTTTAGTAAATGAGGCTTATAAAATGTATGAAATTTAATCCTATCAATGCTCTGCTTATTTTCACCTTTTAGGAGATGAGGAAACTTACAAGGATACAAATATTGAACATAGTTAACAAATGCTCATTGAAGTTATTTATATTTCCTAGTTATTGATATTTTTCCCTTCTTTTTGTTGTGTTTTTTTCAATCAGATTAGTAGTTGCCAGATCCCTAGTGAAGTAGCAGAGTTGAGAAAGAAACAGGATAGTGATGTATCAAAGGAGCATGCAGTGCAAGTACCAAATATTGATGTAACGGCAGAAAAAGGATCTACTCCAATAAGTTTGAGTGCTCCTGCTGTTAATACAGGTGACCTTGCAACAAAATAAGCCCACTTATATGTACATAGAACTATAACAGTACGTACATATAGCATAACCATATGTACATTCCGCAAAAGTATATGTACATTTTCATATTACTGACAATTTCTTTCTAAATCTCAATCAATTAAGCTCTTATGTGTTTCCAAACCATAAAATCATCTAAGTATTCTACTTATACTATTACTTAGACAGACCCCAAAACCCTAACTATAATCCTCCGTTTAATCTCGAAATCGTTTAAAACAACTGTAAAATAATAGCTTTACTAAGAAATTATTATAAAAAAAAAGGTCCACTTCTATGTACATAACAAATTGACAGAATATACATAAAACTTCAATACAAACACAAAAGCAAATGCTAAAGAAAGGATGTTGTTTCTTTTTAAAAGAGACTTAAACAAATAAGAAAATTTGAAGATCTTAGTTGCAGAAAAAAAATGGTTATAACGTAGGCTACATACTTTGATTATATGTACATTTGGCAGAATTATATGTACATTTTCAAAACTCTAATCAATTCTATCCTAAATCCGATTCAATTAACAATGTATTATATGTACATTTTCAATACTGCAGCTATTATGTTCAAAGTCCGAAATGAAAAGGTGAACAAAAACAGAATTGACAATGCAAATGGTCGGGAAATATCCCAGTTGAACCCCAACATAAAGGAGGAACTTATGGACTCTATGTCATAATGTCTAGAATCCTACTAATGGCCAATGGCTCATAAAAAATAGAATTTCACAAAGAATAATCGGGAGCAAGAACGAATTTATGTCAGTATGCAACTCATTCACACATTTATGTCACAAGGCACTTTTAACAAACCAATTTTAACAAAGCAATTTTAACAAAACATCCACACATTTATGTCAGTATACAAGTCATTCAATAATAATGCTACCAAACAAATTCCTAACATCAAAATATAACTTATATTTCGCTACCAGACTTCCAGAACTTTCAATAACACAGGATTTCTAGAACTTGATAAACCAAATAAACATACGCTGTATATTACAGACACAATGCACATGTTTGAACTCAATTGATGCTACCCAAATCCCATTACATTAGAGCATAATTTAGCTGCAAGGAAAACAAATACGTGCAGGAATATAAAACAATGTATGAAATCTAAACAAAACATTTCAAAAATCAAATAAAATTATGCCATGACAAATCCAAAGAGGAAGGAGTTTACCTAAAGCTCTTCAGGACCAAGAATATGAGAAGATTTTCTGAGGTTTCACTCGGGTAAGGATTATCCTCCGATTTTCAGTCGCCTAAGGTTTTAGTTTCAGTCACCCTAAACCGAAAATGCAAAGAAAGTGAGGAAGAAATAGATGAAAAAAAAATGAGGCAAAGGGAGAAAGGAATGAGACGAAATAAAGAGTGAAGAACAGAAAGAGAGAAAAACTGAAGCAAAAATTCGGGACCCAAGTGGAAGCTAAACTCAAGAACACAATCAGAGACAAAAGTCAAAACAGAGAAAAACAGAATTATCAAATCGGGAGAGAAAAGAAGCCAAAATTGACTTTGTTTTTTAACCTAACACTACTCATAAAATGGTAATTACGATTTCCTCTTTATCAATTTTTAAATTTTCTATTTCCTTTTCAAAAATAATTTTTTTCATTCGTATCTTTTAACATAATTCCTATTACACTGCATGTTTCTCATATTACCCCAATAATCTTTCTCAATGGTATCCATTAAAAAAAATCCTATTACACTGGTTGTTTTTCAAATTCACCCTACTCAAAAAATCTACTCTAAACCCCAATACAAATTAGGCTCTAAAGACTTCCATCTATTTAAATTTACCAAAGTAACAAAAATATAATGATTCATACAAAATGACTAAGACTAGTAAATTAAAACACTCTTGCTCCCTAAGGCCAAAAGCCAAACTCTTAAACATAATCAATGTCGTTATCGTTTTTGTCATTTAAAACGACTTTAAACTAACACAATTTATAAGAAATGCTTCAACAAAATAAGCCCACTTAAATGTACATATAGCATAACAATATGTACATATAGCATAACAATATGTACATGTAGCATAACTATATGTACATTCTTGCCAACTATATGTACTTCTTTATACTGACAATTTCTTCAATCTTATATATGCAAGCAAGAAAGCAATCAACAAGCATGAATATCATTTCAATTAAATAGAGGCACAAACACTATCATGACGTTAAACAAATATCAAAGCTTTCAAATTCATTTTAAAAGCAGTTTAAAGTTAAAACTATTATTTTAAGTAAATGCTTTATCAGTTCTATAACTTATGATTAAGTAAAAATGTCAAATTGCAAATATATGTTCATAGGCTCTTACAAATATCTGCTTATACATATCCAAACCTGCCCATAATAACCAAGTTTGGTGTAAGGAAACCATGTGCATGGAAAATATAACAAATCAAACTCAGTAGCCTCTCATCAACTAAATAAGGGATACAACTGAAGGTTAAGAAATCATACATGTAAACCAAATTGACAATTTATGAAGTACAATATAATTCATAACAAAGGGTACACAGCTGAAAATTATAAAATGGAAGAAACTAAACAGACAAAAATGCATCTAAATTATTGAATTCTACAGCAGAAACTCATATTCTTAACACCACCAACCTTCATTTATCATTTAATTCGTTGGAATGTCAATATAGTTATAGCAAACGCTCTGTTTAGGTTCATATAAATTGAAATTTAAAAATGTTTTGGACATAAAATGCTTATTTACCTCTACATTGTTTGCCCTCTCGAAAAATTAATGAATTCAAGCCATTCTTACAATTGATGGCAACCTTACTGAATAAATGATCTTTCCCCCTTTCACTTTCACTTTGACTTATGTTCGCATCACAATATAAGAGTGTCAGGTACGACCAACAAATTTCAGCTAAAATGTTAATATCACTTTTAGGACAGAAAACAAACTACAATATCACAACAAACTGCTTTTTTTTATGGCAGAGAACATTACAACAAACAATATCACAAGACCAACCAAGTTTTCAATGATAAATCTAACAAAAATGAATTCTCTATACGATTACTTTTAGGACAGAAAACAACAGTAATTCGTGTATGGATATATATTGAATCTATAAAACAACAGATAAACAAAAATTAAAACAAGGTCAGAAGAAGTTCACCTGGTTTTGTAAAGTTGCTTTCCTTGTATACTGCTCCCCCAGGAACATACACATCAACCTTCTAATAACAGAAAAATATCATGTCAATAGAGTAACAAGAGAACAGAAAAGATATGTCATATCAAATTATAAATGTCTAATTTATATAATATACATACAGATTATATTTGTTGGAACAATGTCAATATATTATTCTCATTCTACTAGCCAATAATTATGTAATTTATCACAAAGAAATTTAACAGTTTCTGAAAGATCTTTAACAACAAAGGATGAAACAATCACACCATTCTTTTATAATAACACATTCATATTTCTAGTTCTTTTATAATAACAATATACCCATAAATTATAACTGAAATAACATAATACCCACAAATCAAAATCAAAATAACAAACAAAATTTTACCTCAATCTTCTTCCTGAGCTTCTTATTTCGATCGCAACCCTAAACCCAACTAAACTCACAAATTAAACAAACTTTGAAATGGGTTTTCAATCCCTAAACCTTAACTTCTCAACTGGGTGAATGTTTTTGAACAAAATAAAACTAGGTTAAAAACGTTGGTTGGGTGAATGATTTTTAACACCAACAAAGAGAATAACAAAAGCAGAAGAAGAAGAAGAAGAAGAAGAAGAAGAAGAAGAAGAAGAAGAAGTTCAGGATTGGGGTTTGGGTCGATTTCTGTCTTCTTATTTTAACAAGGAAAAACAAAGGTTAAACATGTAATTTCCATTTCCTTTGTAATAATATCAAACTTTTACATTTCCTTTTTCAAAATAATTGTAAGTTATTATACTCTTTAACAATTAAGTTACTGTTCCTTGCACGTTTCTCATATTTTCCCTTAAAAAAAAATCCGAAATGTACATCGATACAGGTACGTATAAGCACCAAAACATAAACAGTATACCACTACCTTGGACATAGTGATTTTGATTTTAATAGAGATTGAAATGTGGATTTGGGAACTGAGGGAACATAGTTCAAATTCGCTTTTTGCTGTTTGATTTTGGTTTGATAAAAGATTGAAATGTGGATTTGGAACCTGAGAGTCTTGAACTGATTCTTCTTTACTTGCTGTAAATTTACTTTACTTGCTTATTTGTTTCACTCGATTATATTCTCTTCTGTTTAACGGTAGATTTTATATATCTTTTAAAATTTGAATTCAGTTGCTTCTGGTTTTATTTTTGTTGCAATATTATTGGTTTGTCGAGAAAGAAAAATGATCATCAACGAAGAAGATGATGATGAAAAGGTACTCTTAAATGGGTTAATTTAAGTACAAGCACAATCAGGTGGCTTCAGTCTTAAAGTGCCATTGCTTTAACTGCCATGGCATGCCTAGATTCTACCTTAGATTTAACTCTTTTCTCTCCAGTCTCACTCACACTTATTTCCTGCAGCCATCTTTTTAACCCATTGAGTTCAGTATCTAGATTAGAGGGTCAATTATGTTTCAGTAACTGCTGCTCATAAAACCATTATATCTGCCGTGTTTGGTAAATTTTTTTGAGTTTTTTTTTTTTTTTTTTTTTTTTTTTTTTTTTTTCCGGAATGTTGGTGCATCTCAGGATGTGTTCAGGCTTTTCAATGAGTGCTGAGATTTGGATACTGGTAGACCTGGCAATTCGTGTATCCGTGTCATGTTCGTGTATTTTATTGTGTCATAATCGTGTTTAAGGTATTTTATATTTATATAAACTTTGATACGTTAATAATTCGTATTATATAGATTTTGAGGCATTCATGTATTCGTGTTATTTTTCGTGTTCGTATCGTGTTTTTAGTTATCTTTTTCCTGTTGTGTTCAGCAATTATATGTGTGCGTCGATGTGAATGTCTGTGTGTGCATGTAGTGTTAAATTATGTCGCGCTTCTAGCACTAAACTTTTCTTGGCTTCTTTATAAAGTGATATGTTATATTCTTTCTACTTCTAATACGGAGTTTGGCATGCAGAAAGAAGAGTTATAGCAAGAAGCTTACCGGGAGAAGGCTAGTGTCTAAAATGGCTGATTCTGAAGTAAAGGCAGCAACATCAGACTCCACTGCAGGGAAAATGATTTTTGAGCCCATCTTGGAGGATGGAGTTTTCCGTTTTGACTGCTCTGCAAATGATAGAGATGCAGCGTTTCCAAGTCTTTCATTTATAAATAGCAAAATCAGGGATGTACCAATCATGAGTAACAAGGTTCCTTTGTATATCCCTTCTTTTGAGTGTCTTTCGGGACAGCAGATTGTCAAATTCGAGGTCTGTTATTGCGTTGCCTTTTATTATATTTAGCCTCTGCAAATCGTTGAACCTTTGTTATTCAGCATATTATGTTTTCACTTTGGTGGTGCACTTTTCTGGTAGAATTTGAAGTCTCTTATTTGCTTCTTTATTCGTTAACTGATCTGGTGGACTTTGCTTCTTGTTAAGCTTCCTGTTGGTACCTCATTTTATGGAACTGGAGAAGTTAGTGGGCAGCTAGAGCGAACAGGAAAAAGAGTGAGTCATTTGTAGAAATGGGCCACCATAAAACATATTTTCTTCCCCTTTCATTGCTAGTGATGGTAAAATTTCTTGTAGGTTTTTACATGGAACACAGCTGCAATGGGTTATGGTCCTGAAACTAAATCCTTGTACCAATCACATCCTTGGGTTCTGGCTGTTCTTCCAAATGGAGAGGCATTGGGGATTCTAGCTGACACAACAAGGCGCTGTGAGGTGTAGTGACTTTCTGTTATTGAGTAATACATGGATGAAAACCTGTTAAAAACTATTCTAGATTTATGTATTTTCCTTTAACAGTCAAACAAACTTGTTCTCTAGCAGATTGATCTAAGGATGGAATGCAGAATTCAGTTTATTGCTGTGCCCTCATTTCCTGTCATTACATTTGGTCCATTCCCTTCACCCACAGCAGTTTTGGTATCTTTATCTCATGCAATTGGTAATTTCCAAACCTACTTAGCTATTGCACCTTGAGTCTACATCTGTTTGGAATTTATTTTTACAACCACAACCATTTATTGTTCTTGTTACATCCTACTCTACCTGTCATTCGTACCTTACAATTGTCTTACTTTTGCTTTGTGTCAAGCGCCATTGTGATCCTTTGGCTTTGATTTCAAAGCTTGTATCTGATTTAAAAATCTGCCACTGGAAGCATTTAGGTAAATTAACTAGAGAAAGTAAAGCTTAGAAACACAAATTTTCAATTTGAGTAGGCAGGTGAGAATGATAAATTCATACAAATTCTGTTCAAGCAAATAATGTGAAACGTTTTATGTTTTACTTGAATGTTCAATAACATTAACATCGATAATAGGGTTTATAGGTCAGGTGCTATTCTGAGTTAGGAACTACTAGTTTGATGATGAGGTTGATAAGCATAACATCTTTTTGCTTTTTATCAATATTTTACTTAAATGTTATCTTTTTGGCAGTGGTTCGTTCTTATAATATAAACTTTTCTGCTCAGGAACTGTTTTTATGCCTCCAAAGTGGTCATTGGGCTATCACCAATGCCGTTGGAGCTATGACTCTGAGGAGAGAGTTCTTGAGGTTAGTGCTTAGTTATCTAAGTTGCTGAAATGCTCTTCTCCAGTTTTTCTATATCCACCTCATATCTGTAAGGATTCTTTCATTCTTGAAAATGATAATACCTGATCTGTAACTAACATTTACAGATTGCGAGAAAGTTTCGGGAGAAGGGTATACCTTGTGATGTGATATGGATGGATATCGATTACATGGATGGCTTTTGTTGTTTCACTTTTGACAAGGCATGTTCTTTTCTAGATGATCTCTATGAACTTCAATTGTGGTACTCCTAACATATGACAGATGCATAGAAGCCTATGCGGAGATTTGTTGGGTTTTGGGTTTGTGACCAAGAAGGATTTATGTTTAGATGTGAACAAGGATCGGTTGACTTGTCAAAGCTTTGGGTAACAAGAAGAAGATTGGGTTTAAATGATGTAAATACATGGATTTCGTTTTGATTGCACAGGAGAGGGAAAGGGGGAAATTAGGTTTCTTGCATCTTTAAATATATTATCAGTGGCTTTAAATTTGAGTATTTTTTCTAAGTAATTATAGAGTTTCTAATCCTTAAACTTTTAGGATTAACATTCCTTACGGGAAGGTACTTAATAAACAAGTAGATAACTCTCTTAAAACGCCTATAATAATCTAAAGTTGAACAGGTGCAACAAATATCCCTTGTAGATTGGAACTGCAAAAGTTACAATTCTTCCCTTTGTAGTGGCAACTAAATGTTTGGGAATAGGAATCCTGTTCAACAATCCGTGCTCTGATAGTGGCAGCTGCTGCCCAATAAATTATCCTCTATGTTCTGAGATATGTCAAGTACTAGCAACAAGCCAACAACTAGAACTAAATTAGCTATCATGCAATGAAACTTCAATATCATTGTTGTATGAAAATTGAATGATAATGATTTCCTTCAGGAGCGTTTCCCAGATCCAAAGTCTTTGGTGAAAGATCTTCACCATATTGGTTTCAAGGCAATTTGGATGCTTGACCCCGGGATTAAACATGAAGAGGGTTACTTTGTTTATGATAGCGGGTCTAAACATGATGCTTGGATACAGAAAGCAGATGAGATGCCTTTTGTTGGTATTTTCCTTTGCAAATCCGTATTTAAGCTTAAATCCGGTTCTTATTAGCTCTGAAAAGGTTTTTTTTCCTTTTTAGGGGATATGTGGCCCGGACGTTGTGTTTTCCCTGATTTTACACAGTCAAAAGTTCGTGCTTGGTGGGCGAATTTAGTTAAAGATTTCATTTCTAATGGTGTTGATGGTATATGGAATGATATGAATGAGCCAACTATTTTTAAGGTGATTCTGAAACCGTGCTATATGCTTGCTTGTTTTTTCCTCCTTTGGAAATTGTTCTCACTTTGCTCTTGACAGGCTGTAACAAAAACAATGCCTGAGAGCAACATTCACAGGGGTGATACTGAACTTGGTGGTTGTCAGATTCATGCACGCTATCACAATGTACTGTTACTGAACCTTGTATTTTTATTTTATTTATTTCATGTGTCTTCTAACCACGGGTGGTATATACTATGCATGTTTCCATTAGTATTATGGATGGTTATACTGATTAATAGATTTGCAGTTGCTAGTAATACTAAAATAAACAATTCATTGCAAATGTTTTTAACCTTATTTCTTGATATTGGTTACTGTGTTAGGTTTATGGCATGCTAATGGCAAGATCAACTTATGAAGGGATGGAATTAGCTGATAAAAGAAGGCGTCCTTTTGTTCTTACTAGAGCTGGATTTATTGGGAGTCAAAGGTATGCCGCAACATGGACAGGAGATAACCTTTCAACTTGGGAGGACCTTCAAATGTCCATCTCCATGACACTTCAATTGGTAAGTCAAATTTGGAGATCATGTTGTTTGTTTGATGCATAGTTGGGCTAATGAAAATATTTTACTACTTTCTGTTCTTTAACCATGTGTTCCTCTTACCTTTCCATTCTCATTTCTTTGTCTTATACAGTGAGCTTTAAGGCTGTAAGCTCTGCTTTATTTGTGTCTATGTTACTTAAATTGATAGCTCAGTTTTGAAAATTTTGCTATTTTTCTGATGTATAGTTGCTCTATTGATTTGTTTTATTACTTTCTGTGTGTTGCAAGTATGCCTTTCTCTTACTTTTCTACTCTGCACCCTTCTTTTTCTCATAAATTTTAAGGCTGTGGTTGTATGTGTGTGGAAGTGAAGCCTGTGCTGTATTAATGACAGTGTAAAAGGTAAATTATTTGTCCATTTATAGCTGAGAAACTGTAGTGCACATTAATAGAGGTAGCATTGAAGTGGTACTTTTCCCTTCTGTGAGTTGTATGTGAACATAGCCTCTCTATGCAAGAAAGATAGAAGATTGGATATAATTGTTACTATGGTAGTAGATAATTCTTACATGTGGAGGCCGTTTTCTCTTGTAGTGGGTAATTTCTTTCAGACATTGATGATTGAACTTCAATTTCTTACCTATAACTGGACTAGAAAATTTTATACAAAATTCCTTTATACCATTTTATTAAACACAATCAAGGCGCAGAATGCACGAACACCCATGGCAATGTTTTCTTTGGTTAATTGACCATCTGACTGGTTACGCTCTTCACTTTTATGTTTTAATTGGAAAATAAATGACTCTACAGATTTATGTTTTCAACAATGTACTGCTTTGTATTAAATGTTATATTGTTTACAGGGCCTCAGTGGTCAGCCACTAGCAGGACCTGATATTGGTGGATATGGTGGAAATGCAACGCCCAAACTTTTTGGCCGGTGGATGGGTTTTGGTGCGATGTTTCCATTCTGTCGTGGGCACTCCGAGACTGGCACCGTTAACCATGAGCCATGGTCATTTGGTGAAGAGGTTTGTAAATTAAACAGAAAAAACTTAGTTCTAACTAGTTGGGGAAAGGAGAGGTATGTCATAGTTTGTCAATATAAAATAAAATTATTTCTGATTTGGAACCTCCAATTATGTGATTAGCAGTCGAAATATGTGTTGAATATATAAAGGATTGAAATTTATCATTTTACCGTTAGTGAGGCTGTGCCCTAACTTATTTTAAAAAGATTGGGTGCCTATGGTGGATTTGCACTGTGTTTGAGAGTTCATTGGTAGGCCTGGTGCCTGATTTGAACAGCTCATTTTCATTCACCATATAAAAACTAGAAATTAACAAATCTTCCTAGCCCTTCCCCTGCAAGTAACCCTTCCACTTTTTAGCTTTAAATATGTTAGCTTTGAATGGGAGACTTGAAGAGGAAAAAAAGAAATGGAGAGAGAAAGATGAAGGAAACAGGAAAAGAGATACGGGAAATAGGAAGTACATGAAGAGAAAGAGAGGAATTGTAGGGGAAAAAACAAAAGAAAAATATGAGATAGAATTACAACTGTCAGTTACATTGAGTTCATCATCAAAAGATACATAATTGGAAATAAGTTAGGTTTTTATAGACTCTTAGAGCACTACATGAACTGTTTGATGGAGCATGTTGGCAGCAGCCTCTGAAGGTGTTTGTTTATGAGGTGTGCTAATGTCCAAGAGTTAATTTGGATGTCCAATGATGAGAAGGTGATTCAGGAGCTTGAGTAGGCTTTGTTAGTGCTTTTGATATTTCTGATTTGTTGAGTTTTATGTATCAAAGGTATTTCGCATTTTACTGTTTTGCCAGAAGTTTTCTGATTTTGATTCAAGGATCTTACTTTGGTTTTCCCTATTTTAATTTGTTTTATTTAAGTTAAATTTGTCAGTTTTCTATTTGGAGTCCAAATATTTACTAAAACACGGAAAATAAGCAAAACTGAGTATATAAATAGCCTAAAATACCTGAAATATATGTTCATATTAGTTGTGTACTATTTAGTTCTACTTTCTTTTCCTTGTTAAGTTATTCTTAATGTTCTAGTTTTAGACTGCTTATTCCAAGTGGTTAACAATATATGCTGGAACTAACTTCAGTTCTTTAAGTAGTGTGAAGAAGTGTGTCGCCTTGCATTAAAAAGGCGCTATCGCCTCATACCACACATATACACTCTTTTCTATATGGCTCATACTAGAGGTACTCCTGTGGCAACTCCTGCATTTTTTGCTGGTGGGTCTCTCTACTTGAGTAACTCAATTAGATGTATCTTACTAGGATTATACTAAATGTTTTTGATGAACTTACTAGATGTATTGCTCTTTTCATTGGGAATGCTGATGACTGTTTGCAGATCCAAAAGATCCCAATTTAAGGACACTTGAGAGTTGCTTCCTTTTGGGCCAGCTTTTGGTCTATGCAAGGTTCAATATCTCTCCCTTCGAAGATGAATGCTACAGGATAGTTGAATTTTCACATAATTTATGTAGCTTCATGTATTTTTTGTTTATTTTCTCTTCGTGCATTTTGCTATTAGGGATTGCGAGGGCAATATTGAAATTAAGTTTTGTTTACAAGACTTTTTCAGTGTTTGCTAATGAACAATGTGCTAAAACCTACGTCTTGTTTGGAACCGTAATAATGAGTAACTAATGGGAGAATTGTATAACCTTTGGGCTGTAAATAATTGCATTAGAAGCGTAACTTCTCTTTTTGTCATCCAACTATTGTGAAACCCTTATTTTCTTCTAGGAACTTATTTTCTCATGAGGCAAATATAGCCCTATTGCAAAACAGCTAAAAGAATTCCTTTACTATCAATTTCAGGGACAACATGATAACATGATTTGAAAATGGCCTGAAATGAATCGACATGTCATGTACTAAACTAACTCAAGAATTATACTTCATACCCATTTAAGAAACAAATTTATTATCATCCCTTTCTTAATAGATTGTAAAATATCTTTAACTCAAAATTGACATAATTGTCAACATTAACAAAGCTTGCAAACACAAATTCGATCCCTTATTATTATATTTGTTTTCTCTTGAATGTTATTGCAAGATGTTCTCTTAACAGGTGAAATGAGAAATTGAAACTGATTCTTGTATTATAAACTTGTTAACTATGCACATAAAACCCTGCTAAATTATAGCACCCATAAGTGGTTCAGTTTTAGGATATTTTATCTTTTATATTTTACCTTTTTTTACATATTCTCTGACAATTATATTTATGATCAGCACAATGCCAGATCTGGGGTCTGATAAATTACAGCTCTTGTTGCCTAAGGGAATTTGGTTGAGCTTTGACTTTAACGATTCACATCCGGTATACGTTGCAAGACATCTAGCTCTCCTACTCTAATGAGCATCTGGTTTTGCCAATTGCTTATGTTTGTTTTTACTTGTTCTTTCTGGGATATTTCAGGATTTACCAGCTTTATATTTGCAAGGTGGATATATTTTACCTTTGGGTCCTCCTCTTCAGCATGTTGGTGAATCTAATCCATTGGATGATTTAACGCTTATTGTAGCGTTAGATGAGCATGGTACTTTTAAGTAATTTGATGTATTTATGCTAGTATTTTCTGGTTTACTTACCACCACCATCTCTATTTATACTATGAATCTTGATTATTTTTCTGGATCCTCTTGTCTTTTTCTTGTATTGTGCTAGATTGGGCTTCAAAAGTATCATCCTTGGTTTCTATACAAAATCATACAAGGCTAGCTGAAGGAATGTCTTTCTAAGAAAATTTAGATGTTCTTTAGACTTAAAAGAAACCTTTGCCCTTGGCAAATATGCCAATCCTAGAAGTGCCATGTCTATGTCGTGTCATATGGATTTTGCCTAAAATTGTGATGGGTGATTGCAGAAGAAATGAGACAGAATGGGCCTTTATCCTTCTTGTTTCATTAATGAGGGCCTCAAACTTTGAAACTTGTGTGACCATGAAAGTGGAAAATTTCCTAATAAGATGCACCAAGCAACTTTCTCTTATAGTTAAGTGTAAATTGTGTTGGGGAAGAATTGGGGAATTCCAAGCTATGTTAGTTCGAGTGTTTATTTTTCGAGAATTACATGTGTCCAACAATATCCTATGGACATGGTTATTGAAGTCTGACCCTCTAAATATCAGGAAAAACTTAGAAAAAATTTGAACGTATCTTTTAGACACATATCCATATCAACACTAACTCCATGGTGCAAGTAAAATAGGTTGTAATAAATTTTTGTGAGTGCTCATTCCCAAAAGAATCATGCTGAATAATTTTCCAGTGATAAGGCTTTTATGCTGCATAAAAGTCTCTGGTTTTTCCATTCTTTTGGGATCTTATGACATAAGCAGTTTTTAAAGCTAGATCTTTTCTATTACAGGGAAAGCAAAAGGCGTTCTTTTTGAAGATGATGGTGATGGATATGGATTTGCTGAAGGTGAATATCTTTTAACTCACTATGTTGCGGAACTTAAATCTTCAGTTGTCACTGTCAGAATTTCTAAGACTGAAGGATTGTGGAAGAGGCCAAACCGTCGTCTACATGTTCAGCTGTTGATTGGTGAAGGTGCTATGGTATGTCTTATTTTCCAAAGAGACTGGTATTTACATATAAAATACATTGGGAGCATGCTGCAAAATTATTTAATCTGTCTTTTTTCAAACAGCTTGACGCATGGGGCATGGATGGGGAGGTTCTGCAAATAGAAATGCCTTCTGAAATTGAGGTCTCTAAGCTGATATCCTCTAGCAAGGAGCACCGTAGATTGCGTTTAGGTAAATTTGTCTCTTCAAGGCCTCTGTGCTCAGTCGTTTCTGGACAAAAGCACATTTATATGAAACCATTAAATTTCATTAACTCAGGTTATTTCCAATGGCTTATTGTTGTCTTAACATAAGCAGCTTGGAAGTTTGGCCCTAGATCTGTATCTTTTTTGTCAACCTGACGATAGTCATTTTAATTAAGACCTTTTTTTTAATGTTATTCATTTATGGAATAGGTAACACAATATGCTTCATTTAATCTATTCAATGAGTAGATTTTGTCATGTTAAGTAAATGCGGATGCAACTGTTTAACTCATATGATTAATGCAGATCTTCGCCTTGTATTAATATTTTTGAAACTTTATTAACCAAGTCTCACTCCTTAATTAGTAAAATCATCCTTTGATGATAAAATGAGAAACATGTTAAAATGAGTTAAAACTCCTACACATGGTTAATGAAAGGGTCAATTTAAATCTGACAATTATTTGTGTGTCCTTTTGCATTGATATGAATGTGTTTTGAAGTTGTTTATGTTAAATCTGCAATTGCTCGCTTCATGTTAATACGAAGTTGCATCACCCTTTGCCAATTCTACGCATTTCATAAATCTTTAGTTTGAGGTTCCTTGTTGAATAATTGTGTCAAAGTTTCATTTGATATATTATTTAGGGGAGTTGAGTGGTACGTGGTCCTGCTATCCTGAATTCTGTTTCTAAAACCATTACTATAAATATATGAAAAACTTGTATAAACTTGACTACATGCTGTGGACAAAAGATTAATTTTTCACCAATGTTATCAAATGATTTCCTTATATATTTTTTCAATATTATTTGGTGATGTTGTGGTTTTTTTGATGTGTGAGTTTTGATATGCAGAAAGTATTAAGCATATTCCTGATGTGGAAGATTTTTCTGGACACAAGGGAGGAGAACTTTCAAAGTTTCCGATTGAGCTGGAAAATGGTGATTGGTCACTAAAAATACTACCTTGGATTGGGGGTAGAATTATTTCCATGGTTCACCTTCCTTCAGGTAGCTGGACACATTTGTATCCCAAGATTTAAGCATCCGATTAGTTGGATATATTTTTACTTGAATCTAATAACATAGTCCTCAGTCTGGTTATGTGATCTCAGGATCAGACTGTTCAACAAGGATTGATAGTTCATCTGTAATTTGCATATAATTGTCTATTTTTATTGTTAGTTCCATGGATCTAGGTGTTTAGATTTTGGAGTCACTTTTTATGATGCCAAGTAACATATGTTTAAGCAGTCTTAGTCAGCTTGGCTAGTCGTATGGGGGATAGGTTAGGAATTGAGATGAATCCCAGTTCTTATAGGTAGTCTCACTAGACCACAGAAAAATATAAAATAAATCCCGCTCCACTTAGCTTTGACCTTGCTGTCAACTTCAGATTAACTCTATAGTTTTATCAACGGACATAGCATGCCTAAATGTGGACCAATTACATTTTGCTTTAGTATGAAAAAATAATGGGGAAAGTTGATTTTTTAGTTAAAGAAAGTTCTAATCTTTATGGTTTGGATAGGGAACGAGAGGTCTAGTAAAAGGAGAAAATGAGGTAGGGAAAAAAGAGATCCTAAGATATCAAGTAAGATACATGATGTTCTGTCACATTTTTTTATTTCATACGAGTCTGCATGGACTTGCAAGTTTTATCACTTATACTCATTGTCTTCTCTCTGTTGAATGCAGGAAGACAATGGCTTCATGGCAGGGTTGAGATTAACGGATACGGATATGAAGAGTATAGTGGTACGGAGTATGATTCTGCTGGATGTTCGGAGGACTACAATGTCATCCGGTGAGTTTCAGGACTTGTAGTTACTCAATTGATTGGTCATGATGGACATACAAAATGAAATTTGTTAAGGAAATATACTTATAAGCAAACTTTTTATTAGCATACGATGATGTGTGGTGATCAATCTGATATGTTATTTGTCACGATTGTAACTGTAGGTTTAAGCTAGCGATTTAACCTGTTGCTCTGTTCTCCAATTATTCATGGATTATGTTTTCCTCTCGTATAAAATATATCATTAGATGCTGAAGCTGCTAAATATTGTGAACTTACTGTCTGTTATAAGTAAAAGATCAAAGTGATGTCATTGGCCTTAAGCCCTTATTCTTCTGTTTACATAAAACTCAAAACTAAACAAAAGGTCTTCTAGCCTTATATGTCATTTACGCCATAAGTTTTCCTCATCTAAGACTATGGTATCTTTAGCTTGAGCATCATGTCTATATGATTGCTCCTTATACTTAATGATATAAGAATAGATTTACATTTTGTTCTTAAACCATACATTTCCTTTCTTCTGATTGCTTGTCAGTTCTCCCCTATGTATTAATAATTTGTAAATGTTTGTACCTGAAAATGAATGGTAAAAATCATTGGTTCATATTCAATATATTTCTTTAAGGAATCTAAATTTAAGGAAAGCCTACTGTTTCGAAGTTCTGGAACACAGTTGAAAATAGTGGTGAGGAGATAAATTAAATACGTTTTATCACATCAGCTATTGCTACTCTAGTTTGAAATACTCCATACTGGTATCTTCAGACCTCATGTACATATTTCCAAATAATCACCATTATTGACTTAACTGTTTCATTGGTTTATGAAGTTCTTTATGGTGAGCAATATTAGATAAAGATGAGGGAAAATAACAGAAGATATGAAGCTTCACTGTTGCAGTCTTATCTTGTACGTATATTTATTGATAAAAAATTCATTCCTTGTAGGAGAGATCTTGAGCATGCAGGAGAGGAGGAATCCGTTCTGTTAGAAGGTGATATTGGTGGTGGCTTGATTCTTCAGCGGCAGATAATCATTCCCAAAGATAATCCAAAGGTTTTGTGCATTCAGTCCTGTATTTTAGCTGACAAAGTTGGTGCCGTGTCTGGTGGATTTTCAAGGTATTTTCAATTTTCACATTCATATTTTTTTCCTTTCCTTTTTTCTTTTAATCTCTTATCTTAATTATTTAGTTTGATTTTAGGCTTCCTGATAATATTAGCGGAAACATAGCATATGGAGGAATTGTTTAATGGAATGGAATGAGATTTGTGTTCACATACATGGTAAAATATTTGGTTAACAATCAATTTTGTGGAATGAACGTGAAAAAATAAAAGAATATGTTTCTTATACGAGTTGGTAGCAAAATAATTCGTATACTAACTTAGATTGCTTCAACATGGAGATTGTGAACCGTTGATAGATTCTTAAAATTCGGAAAGTTATTGTTGCATGCAAGTAATATGTAAGAATTAGAGATGGGAAGAGAAGAGGACAAATCTTTAGGGAGCCCAAGTCTAAAAGTGGTAAATAACGAGTCTAGGTGAAGAGCTACAGTGCATACTGACTAGTGCATGAGGATGATATTTGTATGATTTGTTAAGCGGTTTAAGTCTAGGGTGTGTTCTGGCCTTTTAATTTATATTTTGGTTCGATCCCTCCCCCTATTACCAATTGTTTATATCTTGCTCGTTTTGTTTGTTTGTTGCTTCTCTTGTTTTTGTAATTAGTGTAGGTGGGCAAATTTGTCCCAGTTGTGAGTGGTTGCTTTACATGTATGGCCCCAGTTGGATTTTGTGACCTCGTATTAAGATTGAACTTCTTTCACCTATTGTTATTTGGTCTTATATATGCAAGAAACTTCATTTAATTTTAGTAGAAAACAACCAAGGCTTGTCGTAGTGATTTTGACCCCTAAAGAGGGATAAGGTCCAAGGTTCGAATCCCAGTTCCTGTTCGGACTTCCTCACGTGTACCTAAAAAGGCAATTACTTTGAGCACATGGTTAATAGAGCGCTTATGCTTGGATCAGTTGCAAGTGACATGGAGTATTGGATCCTATGATGAGAAATATAATTCGGAGGTGTGTTACGTGTAGGAAGCGCTCTCATTGTTACTCAACTAGCTATTAAGTAGTCAGCCAAAAATCAATTGGGAATAACTGAAGTGGCTATTGACAATGTTATTAAGAATGTTGGATGACAGTAGTTACTTGTCACTAGTTAGTATTCTATTGCTATGTTACTCGGATTCGGATGTGAGTGTCGGATACGGGTATGTTCAATTTTTTCCAAGTGTTCCCTGTATTTGGAAGGTCATATCCCCATATCCATGTTCGGATATGTGTCAGACACGAATGCCGGATATAGGTATTTCAAAAAAAATGAAAAGTCGGAGCAACATAGTTCTATTGTACAATGGAGACAAACAAGGTTATGACATGAGCTATGAAAATAGGAGAACAAATACAAATGAAAAAAACTATAGGAGGAAACCTAAAACCTGTTGGTAATAATGGAATGACTCGAATGAATAAACCCTAAAGTAAATTTCAATGTGAGATATAGTTTATTCAACAATTTTATCAGACTACTTCATACCCATTTTACATCTTTACATTTTGGTGCAATCTTTAACTGGTCTAATTTTCCATTCAACACTGAGTTGAAGCATTATTCCCATTCTGTAATCTTTTAATTTCATTATTTATCGTATAACGTTTAGCCTCATCAATGTTTTCTTTTGTAGGCTGGTTTGCTTGAGAGTTCATCCAACTTTCTCTCTCTTGCACCGAAAAGAAACTTTTGTTTCATTTACCTCCATTGACGGCTCTAAGCAGGAAGTTGGGCCAGAAACCGGAGAAAAAGTTTATGAAGGGAATCTTCTGCCTAACGGTATTGCTAAATGCTTGGAAATTTAACAATTTCCATGATTACGATCTTCATAAGTACACCTTCAAACAAAAACACCTTCAGTTAAAATGAAAAAATTGTGAATTCAGGGATTAATTTAATTGGTTCATACAGTCACCCTTAAGAGGTGTCACCTAGTAAGTCTGAGATTCGAATCTCAGTATCTACAACTTTTTCCCTATCCAAGTCTGCAGCCTCCTTTGTATCAAAAAGGAAAAAATTGTGAGAACTTAAGAGATGAATCTCAATGAGTGGCTGGTGTTCATCTTCTTTCCTGAAAGATATCCTTGACTAGAAGCCTATGTTGCTCTGATTCTTCATTTTTCTTGAAGTACCCGTGTTCGACATCCGTGTCCGACACATATTCGGACATAGGTATGGGGATATGATCCCCAAGGACTCTCCAAATACATGGAAAAACTTAAAATAAATTAAACATACCCGTGTCCGACACTCACACCCGAATCCGAGTAACATAGTTAGAAGCCAATTTTATTGATCATAACTGCCATGATTTGGTGGGTCATTGATCTTCCATTTGTTTGTTTTTCTCCTTTTCATTTCAGGTGAATGGATGCTTGTTGACAAATGTCTTGGTTTGGGGCTCATCAATCGATTTAATGTTGGCGAGGTCTATAAGTGCCTCATCCACTGGGGAATAGGGACAGTAAACTTGGAGCTCTGGTCTGAAGATCGCCCTGTTTTAGAACAGTCACCACTTAAGATATTTCATGAGTACGAGGTGAGGGAAATCCCATAATGGCTCGTATTACTAGATTTGATAATTCGTGTATTCATATCGTGTTCGTGTATTTTGCTGTTTTATAATCATGTTAAAGGTATTTTATATTAATAATTTGTATTATATAGATTTTGAAACATTCTTGTATTCGTATTATTTTCGTGTCGTGTTTTAGTTTTAGTTTTTTTTCCCAGATATTACATTAGTCTATGCATTGATTGTTCAGTTGCTTAAGGAAGTCCTGAATTGTAAGTTGTCTAAGACGTAATTTTAGATTGTTTTACTGAGAGTGTTCATACTTATTTTTTATTTTAATAATAACTTACATTATATATGTTAGTCTCGTGTTATATAATTTTGTTATTATCTATGTTAGGGATGGTAGTAGATAGTAAAATATTGGATATTATTTGATTTATTTTTTGCGGATTCGGATATTAGATTTACTATTCGAGGCGGATTTGGATATTGGATACCCGTTATTCAAATCCGTTTTGGTTTTATTTCGAATAGTATCGGATATCTGAATACGTTATTCGAATTCACTTTATTTATACGGATTCGAATATCCGAATCCAATATCCATTTACATATTTAATTCTTGTTTAATTCTATATTTTTTATACAAAAAATTGATTTAATAAATTCAAATATTTAACGGATTTGGATATCCGACAGATATTGCTCTTTAAATTGGATGGGGATTCAGATAGTAATATTCGGATAGTAAGCGGATAATAAACGGATTCAGATTTTAGATAAATTAAGTGGATTCGGATATTTAAAAATTTACAGATATTCGATCCGCTATCATTCTTAGATTCGAAAGTGAGTGTCGGATACAGATATATATTTGATATGAGTGTATTCAATTTTTAAATATTTTTTTTTTTTTGTATTTAGAGGATCATATTTTTATACTTATGTCATAAAATGTGTTCGACATAAATGTCGAACACGAATATTAAAAAAAAAAAAAAAAAACTCAAATAACATAAGCTACTATTGCCTAGTAAATATTGGTTTAACTATTCAATGTTGAATAACCTTTGATTTACAAGATTTAAAGTGGTTTCTATTTTTTGTATATATATATATAAATTTTTAAAAAATAATTACATTATATAAGAATGTGAAAAGACTTAAATATCTTTAATTTAATAGGGTGAGGAATTAATAACCATAATCAAGCCGATTAAATTGAACTTGATATCTTATTAGGGAAACGAATTTATGATTCAACATTTATGAAAACATATATGAGGATATGGAGCATTTCACTTGCAATTTTTTTTATTATAATTTTGTAATTATTAAATCACAATATAAAATTATGTAGATGTTCATCATTTAAAAGCATAGATTTTACATAATATTTTCGTGAATTTTATATAATTCAAGATTATAATTGATTATGATATGTTCTCGAAAATATAGAATTGATCGTCAAACATATTTGCAGAATTTGATTGTGGCACTGTTAATATAGAATTTATCGATACTATGAATTTATAATATGAGATTTGTAATCCGAATCTAAGTTATTAATATAAAAATATTTTTTAATATTATGAATAGTAAAATAAATTTTTGGGTTTGACGGGTTGAGTTTTGGGCCAGTAATTTTTTTTTTTTGTTATTTAGATTTAATTTTGTCCGATCCGACTCGATTCAAAAACAGTATTAATTATGACTCTTCGGATATTCATAATGATGTGATTCTCCAATTGGTCGTAAAGAAAGATTTTAATTGTGTTTAAATAATTTAAAACACAATATGAAAATACGTTATAAACACTATATATTTAATAATCGAAAGTAATATAATAAAGATGTTAATTGTGACTTTCATTTTATGGATGTCGAGATGGAGCTTGGGAGAGAACATCAAAATACCTTTTTCTCACAAAAGTTGATTTCGTATCATGATCTGTCTGCCACTTAATTGCATCTTAATTGCATGTGTGTAAATTTGATAATTTTAAATATAATACGAAAATATAATATAAATATGATAAATTTAATAAATATATTTTTATTTATTAAATAATATTTTAGATTGAATAAAATTAAATTCAAACTTTAGAATATTTATCCAAAATCTGACTTAAATTGGATCGAGTCCATATCGGATTAGATCAGTCTATGGGCTGGGTCGGACCACGACTCAAAATCTTATTTATTTTCTTATCCATGACTGGATCAGATCAAGTCCGAAAGCTCATTTTACTATTCATTAAATATTTATAAAATATTTTTATTTTTATATTAATATATTTTATAATTAAATTTAAATATTTTTTAATTTAATAAATAATAATTCGAGATAAATCGGATTGATTTGAATTATTAAATTTTTTACCCAAATTCAATTCAAACTGAACTCAATTTTTGAACATGTTTATATGGTGGAATAGTCCACTCGTTATCTCAGCAAAAATGTATTGCTAATTAAAAGTAAGATGATGAAGAAAACACGAGGAAGCTAAAAGGTAAAGAGTAATAATTGAGGATCATTATTGTTTCCCTTTAATAAAATTGATTGAAACATGTTTTGGCTTTTAAGAAGAAAAGATTGGTAAAGTAGAGGATATGATGAAGAAAGTAGTGGAAACTCCCACCACAAAAGAAAAAAGTGAGGATTAAAGATCTGATTGAGAAAGGAAAGCTGAAAAAAGCAATAAAAAAAGACTTCAATTATTATGTTTATCATTTTCACATTAAATTTGTTTAAGAATAGAGTTAGATATTTATAATTCGGTTGATTCAACTCAACTTAAATTACAATGTATTTAACAAAAAAATAAATTTTATTATAAAAATAATTATTTTAATATTTTTTAAATAGTGATATAGGTTTTTAGATTCGGCTAAGATGAAATTTGAGTAAGAGAAATAAAAAATCCAAGCTGTGGCTTGATCCGATCTGATCTATGGACAAATCTAATTATTTTTTTCTTTCAAGTTCCTTTAAAAGAAATTGTAATGATAGCTATTTCCATGTAATGGTATCAGTCCACATATGTTTCCTGAAATTGTTTACCTTTCTCGAAAGAAAAAAAAGAAGTAGAAAAAATAGCAACAAGCAATTGTTGCATTATTGTATGAAAAAAATAAAAAGGGATAGATATATATATATATATGAATCAATGTTAAAATTTGTAACTATGCTACAATTGGATTTCAATTTACCATTGTAGTTTTATTTTGGGTCAAATTTGAACAAAAATTAATGGAATAGTATTGTACATCATTGGTATCTCGAATATTTTTAACATATTTAATAAATTTGTCAATTGGATGAGTCAAATAAAATTTAAATAAGATCAATTCAAATTTAACGTATTTAAAGATATAATTCAGTTTATCGTGATTAGAGAATATATATATATAAAGTTTTAATTAAGTTAGGATATTGGTACGTGAAAAGTGAATAATTAACTTACTAGAAAGAGAGAAAGATGGGGAAGGCAAAAAAGGGGAACAAATTGAATTATTAAGGAATAACAATAAATAGATGTGGCATTATATTATTGAAATGTGTAAATAGAGAGTTTCATAGGCCATATTGAAATTTTTTAAACTTAATAATAAGCCAACATAAAAACGGATCAAACCCACATTATCTATATTACTCGGATTCAAAGTGAATGTCGGATATAAATATATATTTAATATGGATATACTCAATTTTTAAACTACGACCTTTTTTATTAGCTACTCTAATACAAGCAAAGCAACTGAAATCATGGTGGCCAAATTTTGAGTTCGAATTCAAACATATGTAATCTTTCCCTTATTCTTAGATTAGGACTTCTTTTTGAGCCCCCAAAAAAAACTTAACTACTTTAAGGTCTCGTTTAACGTTGTTATTGACACAGTTTTTGAGGTCAAAAGCTGCGTTTCACCTCAAACGCAATGCTAAATGGGAAAAAAAATTTAGCTTTTGCGGTTAAAATTATAATTTGGCAACCCAAATCAAAAAGCCAAAAAATAAAATTTTTGAACTTAAGAAGCTGGTTTTTGAATAAAATGATATTATTATCCTCATATCTCTATATTTTTATTATTTTAAACATATTTTTTTTTTGACATTTCAATTTCTCATGATACTTTTTCACATTAATGCCAAACACTTCAAAGTTCTTAAACCATATTTTTTTCAATCCAAACTTTTTCTAACCCAAATTTTTTCTAACAACAATATTAAACTAACCCTTAACCTAGTTGATTCATATTGAATTCGAATCCAAATATATTCAATTCTTCTCCTATTCTTAAACTACAATCTCTTTTATTAAAAAAAAAACTTAGTTACTCAAAAACAAGCAAAGCAACTGGAATAATAATGGTGGCCAAATTGCTTAAATCATCATCAAACTTTGTAGCAATGAATAGAAGGCCGATAAGTCGATATAAGCACGTCAATGAGGAGATGAGATTGTGACCATATAAAGAACACAACCGGAAGAGCCGCCATTATAGCCACCGGAACAATGGTCGACCTTCTAAGCAACACCTTAGGACCTGGAACTGCATCTATAAGCATAATCAAAGCCGAGCTCGAAGCTACCAACATGGTTGCAATCGAAAAAATCAAAGTCATAAGACCCAAAAGCAACCTCTTAGGCAACGCCTTTAAAAAATCTTCTTCTTTGTAACGCGAAGTGAGGATTCGGACGAACAATAATAGCGAAAACGAAGAAGAAAAAAGCGAGGCGGCGTCGGCGACGATGAAGATTTTGAAGAGAGTTTCGTGGCGGAAGTTTGGTATTCCTTTCTCGTTGTTTCCTGGGACTGCAATTATGGCTGCAAAAACCATGGCGATGATTAGGGCATCGACAACCATGCATGAAGTAGCGGTGTCTCGCATCCATTTTTCACCTTCTTTCACCAATTCCTTGTGTTCATCATCAAACACTTCTCTTGGAGTTTTGTTCTGACAGTTTCGTTCTTCTAAGAGTAATGGATGAACGAATCTTTCAACTGCCTGTGGAAAAACATAAAAAAGAAAATAATTCATAAGAAAATTTTTAAATGTTTGCAAGACATAATTGACATTGATTCATATAAATTACTAACAAGTAGAGTCGATAAAGTTGACCCGAATTTGAAAAACTTGATTGATTCGCATGAACTTGATCTAATTTGATTAAAAATAATAATAACTTATATAGTTCAATCTGAATCTGAATCCAAAAATAACTTAAAATGAAATAACTTAAAATCGAAATGATTGGAATAAAAAATGACCTAAATTCAAAATGACTAGAATTCGAATAGACTCGAACTTAAATTGATTTTTTTTTATTATAAAAAAAGTCAACAATTTGAATCCGAATGATCCAAACTTAAATAACCCAATGTCAAACTTCTAAATTTGAAATGACCTAAATTTGAGAAAGTTATTTCAAAATATACTGTCATTAAACTTGAAATAACTCAAAATCGAAATGACTTGTCTAAATTCGAAATGACTCGAATTCGAATAAATCCGAACTTAAATTGGTTTTATTTTAAAAGTTAACAACTTGAACATGAAATTATTCAAATCCGAATTATCCAAACTCAAATAACTAAAATATCAAACTTGAATTAACAAAATCTGAAATGATCCGAATTCGAAAATAATCAAACCTCAAAATGACTCAACTCAAATCTAACTCAGACCTGCTCAAATAACACCTCTACTAACAAATATTTAGTTTGATTATAAGCTAGTAAAGATCTATTACCGTGAACCATTGCATCTCCCACTGCATTTGCAGAGCAGCACCATTAATATGCCTCGAAGGAATACACCTACCAGCTAAATGCAGAATATTTTCTTTGTTCTTGCATGGATAACTTGCCACCCATTTTTGTGATAAACCCATTTTGTAGATCAAATTGAAAACCTTTTCTCGTCGATGTAAAACTGCAAGCTGAAATATATTATAATTGTTATAGTCATAGAACATTGTTGAAGCGGTATATACTTGTAATATATCTTCGACTATCTCTCGAATCCCCAAACTTGCAGCTTTCAAAACTGGCAATTTTAGTGCGTCTGAGGCATTGTCGAATGTCCAGACAACTCCACAGCACATTGATTTGACGAGCTGACGAGCTTGCTTATTCATCAACTTGGTTTTATAAATGCTTTCGATCCTTGGAACTGCCATTGAAGTGGTAAGAAAGAAATAAAAGCTTAATTTATATTCAATATCTATGTTACTCGGACTCGAAGTGAGTATCGAACACGGATATGTGTCCGATACGAGTATGTTTGATTTATTTTAAGTTTTTTATGTATTTGAAGGGTACTTGGGGACTACGTTACTCGGACTCGGGTGTAAGTGTCGGATACGGATATGTGTGCGATATAGCTATGTTCAATTTTTTTTTTTCTAAATTTTTCTATGTATACCCATGTCCGAATATGTGTCGGACATAGGTGCTTAAAGAAAAATGATGAGTCGGAGCAACAAAGTTTGGGGATCATAATATGCATCAGACATGAATGTCAGACACGAATATTTCAAAAAAAATGAAGAGTGAGAATAATTAGTAAAGAGAAATTATGTGCTAATTTGGTGCAAATTGCAAAATAATAATAAAAATATTAATAAATTTAATTAAGGGAGAGAAATTACAGATCAAACAAATGATGGAAAAGGCTTGTCGTCTACACTGCTCCAAGAAATTTATTGAGCTTTTGATAAGTTCCGCACCATCATTTGTAGGATTCCCTTTATGATATCTATCAAATATATTAATACGCAAGGAATCATCATTTTCGGGCTGAATGGATGGAATAGTAACTTCCTTTGTCACCGAAATTCCTGCAAATTAAGATTAAAGTTAGAAAAAAAAAAAAAGTACTAGATTATTTTTTTTTTTAGATATTTTAAATTGTCAAGGATTAAATCCTAATTATTAAAATTAAAGAGTAGTAACCTGTACTTAAACCAACTCAAGGATTGGGTAACTCATTCGGCCCGATAGGTCCGGCTCAAATTGGACCGATCTTGAGTAAAGATATTTGTAACTTGGGCCGGCCTGGCTCGACCCGAATTACTATTCATTAAATAAAAAATATTTTTTTATTTAAATTTAATTATAAAATATAAAAATATTAATATAAAAAATCATTTTTAATATTTTAATAACAATAAAATGGATTTACGAACTGATTTGACACTAAAAGAGCTTGAACAAAGAAAAAAAAATTCGGGCCACGTATCGCCTCGACCCATAACACCTCCACTTGTACTGTGATTATATTACATATCTACATATGTACTCAGATTTATTTAGTTTGATTCATTTTTTCACAGTTAGTCTTGTCACCCACACTTAAGCATAATCAAAGATTGAAGGACTTGCTCAAAGATGATTTAAAGTGTCGAAAGAAAATGCAAGTTGAAAAAAAGTAGAAAAAAGCATTGCACATAAAGTCTAATGAGTAAGGAGATATTATGTGAAGAAAATGAATCAAGTCTCCAAGTATTTCTTAAGCTTTCCCTTTGTTTAGTCTATTTGTGAATAATGAACAAAGTATATTAACAAATTTTCAAGTCTCTAAGTATTTCTTAAGCTTTCCCTTTGTTTAGTCTATTTGTGAATAATGAACAAAGTATATTAACAAATTTTATGATTGTACAGACCTGATCTAACTAGAATTATGAGCATAATTTTATGCTCAGGCTCGGTCCAGCTATGTAAAGATACTATCTAAATTCGCACAAGCCTATCCAAAATTTTACACAAAAATTTGATTCCTCATAAAAATTTATATTATTAATAGTAAAACAGGCCGAATCTAGACAAAAAAATGTTATATACAAGGTCTGACCCGTTTTTTAAAAAGATCACTTTTTTGTCGAATTTTTTTTTTTAATTTATATTTTTATTCAAATTTTTATAAATATCGAATGAATAATCCGATCCATGAACATGTGCATATAATAGATGTATGCTAGTGGATAAATATGAATCTAAAAGAGACGAACCTTTATAGATCAAACGTTCCCAAGGTCCAAACTTACATCCACTTTCAAATCCAAGAGGCTTTTCAGCCAATTGTTTTAGAATTCTCTTCCTCTGCTTGAGATTATCACGACCTAATTTTGGATAGCGCTTTAGCATATCAAGAGCTATACCTGTGGATGCAAATATAGTTAGCAACAAAGACGAAAGTACTAAATTATCGATTAATATATATATATATATATGTGAAAAATTATTTGTCCAAATGCTGGGTTATCCGTCCAAATTCAAAAACTCACTTGATATTTGATATTTGTGAAGGTTTGGATAAAAATATTAAATCTGAAAAATTAGTTTGAGCAAAAACATGAGGCTCATTTAAAAACAAGCCGAGCCTTAGTTTCAATATTCAAGGCACAAATCCAACCTAACCTGACTCGTTTTTCTATACTTTTACATATTATGTAATTTATATCATATAAAGAATAAATATATATAATATTATAGTATAAATATAAAAAAATATGTTAAATTATTTATGTTAAAATTTAATTAAAAAAATAGAATTTGTAAAGATTAAATAAAAAATAACATATATATTTTAAATTTTTTAAAAAAAATAATGAGCGGATTTGGACTATCTATTTATAGATATACGTATTGGACAAAATTTGAAGTTCATATTTCAAACTGGATCGAGCTTTGTAAGTATGTATATTGTAGATATCATATTTAAATCCGATTTGAATCCGTCCAATCCATGAACATTTTTTGGTGACACGTGTGTGTATATATATATATATATATGTATATATATGTATGTATATATATATATATATATATGTATGTATTTGATTGAAAAGGTGAGTTTTCTTACCATAGAGATTAGCAGATATCAGATATTGAACAATCGTAGCACCATTATCGCCGGAGAAGAAGCTCTGATCATCCATTTGATCAGTTGCTTGAGCCACTGATAACAGACAGCGAATCGTTTCCTCGTGCCCGAACCTGGCAGCGGCATGGAATGGAGAATCACGACTGTAATTAAATCTCGTCAGCAATTCCGGGTTCTTCCGAGCCATCATCTTCGCAGCTTTCGTGTTCCCCACATAGGCCGCGATGCTCAGCGCCGTATCATGTTGATAATCGGTTTTCCCGAGCGAATCTTCATCGATTTTCCCAACGATTTCCTCTACAAGCCAAAGGGCTTTCTCCGAATTCACCAAAATGTGCAAAATTGTCTCGTAAAAGGCTGTTATTGGAGATGTAAGAGCTTGATTTTCCAGTAACCCCAGTTGCTTTTTCACTTCTTTCCAATCTTCATTTACTATAGCCTTCCAAAGCCCCTCATAGTGAACAAGTTCCGGCTCCACGTTCCCCTCCTCCTCCTTCTTTCTCTCCATTAGATACCTTATCATCACTTCAAGTAGGAAAAATATACATCGATGAGTACTTTAAAAAACACAAAATAGTTATCGAAATCCGAGACTTATCACAGTTGGTTCACGTAACTACTTTTAAGAGATAGTATCCAACAGATTCGAGATTTGAATCCTAATATCTCCAATCCCTTCTCCTAGGGGTGAGCAAGAAATCAATAAACCGATGCTATTCGGTTGGTTCGGTTGCGATAATGATCAGTAAACACGTTCAGTTTAAACGTGTATATTCGTTCGGGATGTATTTTTTTTCTCAAACCGAACTGACCGAAAAAACCAATATTTAATTAATAAATAAATAATAATTTTTATTTAAATCCAATAACCCATTATAAAAAACCCATACACATAACCCGTAGATCCAACCTTAAACCTTAAACCCATTAAGTTCGGTTCGGTTGGAAGCTTTTTTGTCGATTAATTCGGTCAGTTGTATGAATTTAACCGATTATTGATATTTTAAAACCGAATCGACTCCTTACCTTCTCCATCCTCAAATTCTGGTTTTCTTTGTAAAAAAGAAAATATAAGCAATTGCCTTAATTACTTACCTTCTGCATTATTCTGGTTTCTTTCAGTAGAACTATGGGCCATTGACGAATCTTCTGCCATGGTTTCATCTGGCTCATCATCAAGATTTACATTACCAAACCGGCCTACTATTCGGATTGTAGTTTCTCCAATTGAATATAGTGGCTTGTTTTGTTGCGGACTTTGATCAACCATTGCTGAAAATTTGAGAAATCTTGGTGAAAGAAAGAGGAAGTTCTTAGGGATTTATATAGAACTACCAAGGATGTAAATATTATTGATGAAATTCGACATGATGTCCCACAATTCAATCAATTAAGCTCCAAGCATTTAAAATTTTCAATAGTTTAATTTTTGTAATGGGTTTGATAATTTTTATTAAATATTATTTAATAGAAAAAATTTAACAAAAAAATATTGAATAAGATAAGTAGATAGAGAATTACTTATTACTTAATGTATAATATGTTAAATTAATTTTATTTTAAAAATATTTGTATTTAAGTTAAAAAATAAAATATTTAAAATTTAATTTTTATTTTTATTCAGAATTATTTAGAATAATATAAAAGTAAAATTGTGAAATCAATAATTTTTAAAATTCAACATTTACAATTATCAAATAATATAATTATATTAAGTAATTAATTTTTAGTAACATATCAAATTATTTTTATAATATAAATTTAATTTTTAATTTTTTAATACTTAATTTTTTTAATTTATCAAACAATACTTTAATTTTTTTTTATAATAATCTTCACTGTTTTTAATCCAAAAGCCATGCTTTTCTGAATTTTTTATTTCTAAAGCTATAGTAAAATGATAAAAGTAATAATGACATGAAATCTTAACCCCCAATAATTTCAATTGATCAATAACTGTGATTTGTCAAATTTTGCTAGGGTTGTTAGGAGTTAGGACCAAGAAAAAAGAAAAGGTTCATTTTAGCCATTCATAATGATTTGATAGTTAGACTAATCAAGTCCATATATTATTGCTAATTTGGACACAATAATTACATATGACTGCAGCAACTGCACGTCATTTTTTTTTTTTTTTTTTTTTTTATGATTAAAAGGGAAGACTTAGACTTGAACCAAAAAAAGAAAAAGAAAGAAGATTAGATTCTTTTGAACTGTAGTACATGACTAAGTTCTCGTTCAATATTGTTATTGATATCATTTTTGAAATTAAAAATTATATTTTAATATAAACATAATATTAAACAGATTAAAATTTTAATTTTTACGATTAAAATTTTAATTTGGTAACCCAAATTAAAAAGTCAAAAAATATATATTTAAAATTTTAAAAGCTGACTTTTTAATAAAATAACTTTATTATTCTCATATCTTTACATTTTTATTATTTTAAATATATATATATTTTTTTATATTTCAATTCCTCACAATACATTTTCACAATAATGCCAAACACTTAAAAAATTTTAAACCATAATTTTTCACCACACTTTTTAAACGCACTTTTTTTTAATTCAAATTTTTTCTAACCCAAATTTTTTTCAACAATAATACTAAACTAGCCTTAAACCATCTTTCCATCACTAGAGCGAGAACCTCATGACTTAGGTTCCGATTAAATGCATGATAAGATTAATTTTGATGTGATTAAAAATAATGATGATATGATTAATTATTGTAATAATAAAATTAGATATTACTAGAAATTTTTTTTCGTTTTGGAGGAATTTTTTAATATTAATTAATTAATTAAATTATTATAAATAAGTTTAAATTGAATTATATTAAAATAATTATTGTTTATTTAAATATTTATTTTATATTTATTTTTATATATTAATATCAATAAAATCATATTTTATTAATTAAAAAAATTAAATATGTGAAAATTATTTTATTTATAAATTACATAATACAAATAGATTTGTAAGTGTTATATATTTTTTATTGTATAACATATATTATATTTGTGATATAAAAATATATTAATTTTCATGTTATCAAATAATGAAATAAAATCATCATTTAAAATATAATCTCAAAAATAAATAATTTTTATTATTAATAAATTTTAATTTATGTTAAAAAATTATTGAAATTTTTTCATTTTTTGCTAAATTAATGAGCTAGTAATCCATTTTTATATTCTTATTTTGCCTATTTAATTTTTTAAATATAAAAAATAATAATGAATAATAACAAAATAAAATTATAGTTTGTATTTTATCAATTTATTATTTACTAAAATATTATAAAAGATCAAAAACCCCAAAATATAAAAATAGTTAATATTTTGAAATTTTAAAAAATAACTAAAAAAACGTCGAGGGTCAAACGTGCAAACCGAATATTGATGTGTGAGAAATATGAAAAACCCCTAGTTTTTTATGTAAACACATTTTGTCAATATTACATGTATACATTAAAATTACTGAAAACATTAGATAAACTGATAATGTTTTCAGTAATTTAGTTTTTCTTATTTCATAAAACGAATTACCACATAATAGACCTATCAATTTGTGTATCCGTGTCGTGTTCGTGTATTTTATTGTATCATAATCGTGTTTAAGATATTTTATATTTATATAAATTTTGATGCTTTAATAATTCTTATTATATAGATTTTGAGATATTCGTGTATTCATGTCGTGTTCATATTATTTTTTTTCATGTCGTGTCATGTCTAATATTGTCGATCTACCACTTAACATTACGTAAATTTATGCAAATATATTTTAATAATATTACATGTATACATTAGAATTACTGAAAACATTAAATAAATTAATAATGTTTTCATTAATTTACTTAACATTACGTAGACAAATTGAAAACATTAGATAAATATATTACAAATTACATCCGAATATATTTCGAACACGAATATTTCAAAAAAAAATAATAAAATAAAAAAACATAGATAATCATGTTTATAATTAACATTGCACCTCATCCATTTTTAACAAAATGGAGATCAAGAATCAAACAAATATAGTGAAGACATGAACTGATAATATTTGTGTACAAACAGCTCCTCTCCTTGCCATATATTTTCAGTATATATAATTCCTACTTCATAAAACATGGAAAATTGACAAATTGGTGGTGGTTTAAAGTAGACTTGCTCATGGGCGGGCCGAGTCGCGACCCGATTTTTTCCTTTTTTTCTTTACCCAAGCCAGGCCCTGTACGGGCCCGGGCCGATCCACGGGTCTAAAGTTACTGTTTACTATAATATAAAAAATTTAATTTTTTTAAAAAATATTATTATTTTAATATGTGAACAGTGATCCGAACAAAGCCGGACCGATCTGGATCACAAATATTCCTACCCAAACCTAACCCAATACAGGCCGGGCGGGCTGCCCTGCCATGAACAGATCTAGTTTCAAGTTTTAACATGAGATTTTTGTACATGTTAATCATCATTTGGGAGACCCTGTCATGAACTTATTTCCTCTAGAAATACAGGCAGCTCTATATTCTCGCCGCCCCTTTGAATCTTTAAGCTTACCTTATCCCCCACATTGTGTTCATCCAATGCTTTGTTTTTAACCTGATGATAGGTTGCGAAAAGAGAAAACAACAGTATTTAAAAATATGAATGTCATATTAATAACTGCATTGAATCATTGAATGTGATGCAGATTAATCAAAAGCACATTATTCCAACATGATTTGGCAATCCAGGTTGACAAAATGACAATTTAATTTGTACAATGGCTCGTATCTTGCTCAACTGGAAGAATGTGAAAGTGAAACCAGAATGGAAGCCATCGATAACGATGAAGTTGATATCAGATATCGACATAGAAGAACAAACAAGAGGAGCCAAATGATTTCTAGCCAGAACACTATCAAATTCTCAGATTAACAAAACAAACTTTCAAAATTAATAATTTATCATGCTGCTTGATGTTACAAGAACCATATTTTAATGGATAACTAGAAGAACAAAAACTTAAAGAGAAAACTCACAGGTCTGTTGTCAACTGCAAGAATGATATCTTCACATCAAGATAGAGCGCAATCAATGTTCGAAAACTATTTTGTTTCAGATAATGGCACACGACATATGCAACAAAAAGAAAAAGAATGTAAAATGACCTGTCTGAGTGAGTATAGCTGTATTAATTCCGATCAGATTTCCTTTTGTTTCAGATAATGGCACACAACATAAGTCATTCCAACTCTACAACAGGAGCCATATATGCTGAGTAGATTTTATCCAATTTTCAAGTCAGGAAATGGGTGCACGCATGGCAAGGCACTTTTTTACTTGGTACTGAGAACACTGAGAAAATGGAAAAGATGGAGTGCTTGCCTATGTTTACTCGGACTCGGGTGTGAGCGTCGAATACGGGTATGTTCAAATTTTTCTAAGTTTTTCCATGTATTCGGAAGGTCCTTGGAGGGTCATATCCTCATACCCATGTCCGGATATGCATCGGATACGGTTGTCGGACACGGATACTTCAAGAAAAATAAGAGTCGGAACAACATAGATGCTTGCTGCCTTAGCCAACAAATTTGAATCCAGCAAAACAAAAAAGATCGGGAGATGACAGACAAAAACTAAGTAATAAGTACATCATTTTCTTGCATTCCACTTCTAAATCATTCCCAGAAAGCACATGAATGGAAAAGTAGGGTAATTTTCTATCATTCTTCATCCCCACCGATCTTTTCATCCTCCTAGTTTTCAACACCCTTCAGCAAGAAAAATTCCAAACTTAACCATAACTACATATCGTATATTAGAGGGCAGCAAATGCAAAGAACTTGACACTTTCATTTGTTTATACCAATGAATAAATGTTCTTCCTTCTTTCAACTTAAAATATTTTACTTATGTTGCTCCGACTCTTCATTTTTTTTTTAAGTACCCGTATCCGACACCAGTGTCCGATGCATATCCGGACATGGGTATGGGGATATTATCCTCCAAAGATCCTCCAAATACAGGAAAATCTTGGAAAAAATTGAACATACCCGTGTCGAACATATACCCGTGTCTAACACTCACACCTGAGTCCGAGTAACACAGCATTACACTAACATGAATGATAAAGAAAAAGCATTAGCAAGTTAAGAACACAGATTGCAGATTACCCTGTTCTCACCATATTCTTCTGAATACTCTGATCCATCTCATTCACTGGCCCTTGCATGCAATAAATCCCTCTCGAAAACAGGTATTATCTAAAAAGCACATCAAACTGTATCATATAAAGCATCATTAAACAAAATCCAGTAAGTATAGTCCATTGTTGATATGGTAATATTGGATACGATACGAAAAAAATAACTAAAAATATGACACGAACACGATACGAAAAAATAACACGAACACGATACAAAAAAATAACACGAGCACGATACGAATACATGAATGTCTCAAAATCTATTTAATACGAATTATTAACGTATCAAAATTTATATTAATATAAAATACCTTAAATACAATTATAATACGATAAAATACACAAACACGACACTATTACACGAATTGCCAGGTCTAATCCATTGCATTAAAATGGCTCTAATTTTGTAACATCTAAAACCTCATAATAGCAAAAACTTGCATCTAAACTCCATACAGGCCTAACATAGATCCATACTTTGTAGCGCAACTAGGCACAACAAGCAAGGAAAGAAATATATCTAATTTCTGAAGACGACCCAAAACCCTAATTCCTAACATAGGCCACTCAACACCATAATGGATTGATACAGAAAATTTCATGATAAATATTACCAATATTTTCATATATTCCATGGCTAATTTAAAGGAATCAAAAGTTCGAACCCAAAACACTATTAATTAATCTGAAAAACTGAATTTAATTTTCAAATGTTTCTAATTGATAAAATTAAACGAAACCCTAATAAAAAGAATATACTATTCCTTGCCTCTGGTTCATAAATTATCTCGGTCTTATTGTAAAGCTCCTCAACAGGCCGCTCCTTCCGCCTCACCACAATAGCTGTTGCTTTCGCCGCCGCCATCGCCACAGAGAGGGAGTTTTAATTTTTAGGATTTTTTGAGAGGGAATCTCAATTTTTAAGGGTTTTTGAGAGGGAATTTTAATTTCAGAGAAGCTGTTTCTTTCTTCTCCCTTTTTATTTTTTTTACCGGGTTAACCGGTTAGATTTTTTTTTATCCTTTCAATAGTTCAGATGATTTTATTTTAATCTAATGATCAAAATCTCTTCAAGTTTATGGGGAAGTTTATTTTAATACACTGATCTTAGAATTTTTCCACGAAAATACGCCTTAGGTTTTTGTTTTTTTTTTTAAACCCTAGCTCAATATTCCATCGCACTATTTCTTAACATTTCGCTCGCTTTATTTGGAAGCCACACTCTCTCTTTATCTCACTCTCTCACAATGGAAGGCTCCGTCGAAGAAACGGCGAAAGCAGTTTCCGATTTAGCAATGGATTCGGCTGCTCCCGGTGAAACTCAGAGCAAAAAGTATATCTCCTTTCTTCTCTCGCTACTTACTTGTTTGGCTCCTGAGAAAATTAACAGGAAATCGAAAGAGAAACTATCAGATATTTTGATTATCAATCTGATTTTTTTTTTGTTTGTAAAATGTGTTGCTAGTGCTCGTAAGAAGGAGCTTAAAAATAAGCAGAGGGAAGAGGAGCGTCGCCGTAAGGAGGAGGAAAAAGCAGCCAAACAAGTACTTAATTGTTTTTTTTAAGAGATTATTTTTATTCTATTTATTAAGGAAAATGTGAACTTTGATACGAAATTTTGACCAATTTGTTTCATTATGGCTATAAAGCATAGCAAACAGAATGTGAGGATAGTGATAGATGCATTATTATATCGGATTTGGAGGATTGTAGTCTGGTTCTTAAAGGAATGTTGGATAGATTTGTAGAAAAGAAAACACATCTCAGCCTTTTATTCTCTGTTTTGGTGGTCAGAGGCAGTTAAATGTACTCAATGAGGCATTCAATGTGGGGTTTTAGACACAAATCCAAACATCTATGGCTGTACTGATTATTATAATTGGTAGATGCTGAATGGAATCCATATTAATTGTAGGGTTTTAATTAATTTAAGTACTGTATGTGGATGACCAAGACTATCTTCCTCATTTTTTTATTTATCGTTGCTGGAATTTTACAATTTCATTATGATCTCTTTGGTAACCTAATTATATTTTTTCTTCAGGCTGCAGCCAAGGCAAGCTCACAAAGTCAGAAACCTGCAGGAGCTGATGATGAAGATATGGATCCCACGGTATAGTTTAGCGATTGCTATAGTAGTACTTTGCACAATGAAAAATTCATAAAGATTTCAGTGAACTTCTTGGCCATAATGTTAAATTTAACCTTTTCTTGTCAGCAATTCCATGAGACTAGGCTGAAATTTCTTGCAGCCCAGAAGGCAGAGGGAAAAAATCCATATCCTCATAAGTTCTTCACATCGATGTCTATCATTGAATATATAGATAAATACGGAAGCTTAGGCAATGGGGAGCATATTGAGGATGTCACCGTATCTTTGGCTGGTATTTAATTGAGCCACTCCTACTCCAGTCGTATATCATCCAATGTATCATGGTTGCTTTTCATTTACTTATTTTTTAAATGACTATCATGTTTATTTTACGCTAGGCCGAATTATGAGCAAAAGATCATCCAGTTCAAAGCTGTTCTTTTATGATTTGCATGGTGATGGTGCCAAAGTCCAAGTTATGGCTGATGCAAGGTATATAACCATTTTTTATCATAAGACTTGTATGTTCTTGTTTCTTTTTCTCCAAATTTCCTCTTGTTATGGGAAGGTTTATGGGAAATTCAAGGTAAAAGCAATATACTTTATACTCAAATTTAAATTTTCTCTGACATTTTACACTCATTGGAACAAAAAAGCTACATTTTTAGGTCATCATCCAGCTAAATTATTGAGCATGTTGTGAATATTTTATGTATTTTATTTTCATCGCAACAAAAAAGCTACATTTTTAGGTGCATTGTCCGGCTAAATAATTGAGCATTTGGTGAATATTTTATGTATTTTATTACAGTATATTGTCTGTTTTTGAATCTTGTTATGATACATGATGCGCCCTCATGTTAAGGCCATTTTAGAAGAAAAATACTGGTTTATAGTTGGTTTGCAATATGTTTTTGCCATCTACATCATGTGAAGAAGATTTAAACTGCTTTATGGTGATTTTTAGTTTTGACCTTCTCATTTGAGTGCATGGAACAACTACAAAAGCTTGCATGTATGTTTAACTCCAAAAGGCTATGGCTAATGTTTGAAAAGCTATCTTGCTGACATAAAAGCAAGCTTATATTAAGCACTGAAAATGCTAATAGTTGATATTTCACTGGCTGTCTTTCCAATCAAAGGAGCAGTGGTTGGAATTTCATTATGATACGATGTTTTATTTGCTCTCCTATATGCACTGAATAATATCCAATATGTATAATTTTTGCTATTTTTAAGCTTTCGGATTATTGTAATCTACTGCAAATCTGTATGTATATGAATGGATTAATTGAATATCATTATTTTAAATACATACAAGTTAAATATTTTGGAGGCATTACCTTGGCCCCAGTGAATGTATTCTAGTTGAGGTTAGTGATTGGTTATGTGCCTTTTTGTCTCTTGTCCTATCTCCTTTCTTTCCACTGCCCAACTTCAATTCCATACCTCTCTATATTTTTTTCTTCTGTTACTGCAGCAAGTCAGGCTTGGATGAAGCTGAATTCGTAAAATTCCATTCCAGTGTGAAGCATGGTGATATAGTTGGTGTCACTGGGTTTCCAGGTTGGGGAAATTATACATTACTCGCTTTGTTCCCAAATGTTGGTCTTGTTTTGTCTTTTCTCGTGAAACTCCTTTTTTTTTCTTGGTCTTTTTATTAAAATTTATTATTAATTATACAAGAAAATAAGCCCTTTCCTACTACGTACTATTGGCTTTATGGATCATATAGATATATTATCGATTAAACTTTCAAAAAATAATGATTAAAAACTTCAAATAAAAGGTTTTAAATGTATATTAAAAGGTTTAACTTAAAGGTATGCTGGAAACTGAGAGTAAAAATTGTGACTGCCCTTCATGATATTCTAGCACTTCCTTCTATTCTTCTAGTCTTCATTCTTTTTGGTTGATGAGTTGTTAGGATGTCTCCATGTTTAAATTCCATTATAGTGAGCTTTATTAGTTAACATTTCTCACAGCATTTTGTAAAAGATGGTGTGGAATTCTCCTCCTACCACTATTGACAATCCTCTTTATTTTTTTTAATTTTTTTTCCTTTTGTTCTATTTTGGGTTTAAAATAAACAAATTTCTAGAAGCTTTCTTCTGGTAGGTTTTTTTCTTTCACTTTTTAAATTTTTTCTTTGCTTCTTTTAGGCAAAACTAAGAGAGGGGAGTTGAGCATCTTTCCAAAGTCATTTATAGTTTTATCCCATTGTCTCCATATGATGCCGAGGCAAAAAGCAGGTCCTGATGCCAGTGTTAAGGTAAACCATTGTATGGTGTGACTCTGATTTTCTATGTTGCTCCGACTCTTCATTTTTCTTGAAATACCCGTGTCTGACACCCGTATCCAATAGGGCTGAGCAAAAAAACCGAGAAAACCGAAAACCGAAAACCGATCCGAACCGTAGTGTTCGGTTCGGTTTCGGTTCGGTTTTTTTTAATTCGGTTAAAATTCGGTTCGGTTATGAGTTCGGTTTTTTCGGTTCGGTTCGGTTTTCGGTTCGTAAGTCCCAAAACTGCAATTAACCGAACCGAACCGAATTCTATTTTTTAATTGATTTTTTAATTATTTTTTTATTTTTATAATATAAAAATAAATATTTTATTTCTAAATTAGTGAAAAAAAATTAAAAATAATATAAAAAAAGATAATTTTTAAAAATTTTAAAAATTAAGATACTTTGATTGTGAAAATAACATGTTAGGCATAAATAACCTATTAAAATAGCATATAATAAAGCCCAAATTTTCAAAAGCCCAAAAAGCCCAAAAAAATATGGAAAACCGATAACCGAACCGAACCGAGATACGACAGTTCGGTTATAACCGATTTTTTGATTATTGCGGTTCGGTTTCGGTTACCCATTTGGAAAAACCGAATTCCCCGGTTCGGTTTGTAAAACCCGAAATAACCGACCCGAACCGAACCGAACTCACCCCTAGTATCCAACGCATATCCGGACATGGATATGAGGATATGATCTTCCAAGAATCGTCCAAATACATGGAAAAACTTAGAAAAAATTGAACACACCCGTGTCAGGCACATACCCTTATCCAACACTTACACCAAAGTCCGAGTAGCATAGCTGATTTTTGTTAAGATCTTTTGATGATAACAATGTTTTCTCATTTCTTTGCAGAAAACTGATCTATGGATCCCAGGAAGTACCAGGAATCCTGAAACATATATTTTGAAGGATCAGGTACTATTTCATATTTCGTTATAGAAACTTTACTGGATAATTGATTTCCTGCCATCAACTATGCCAAATGTTTAGCAGTCTTGGCATCCGTCGGTTAACATGCCAGCTAATGCATGTTAATTGAGCTTGCTGTAAACTGCAACAACAATTCAAACTTACATCAAGAAACTTGTCAAATTGTTTATGTTAAATGAAAAATGGGATGGTTGTTTAGGAACTGATCTTGTCATATATACCAGTTATTATATTTTTCCTCTTGCCTTTTTTTTTTTTTGGTTGCATCCTGTTGGCTAATATTACTCAAAAACGGTATGATGCAAGTCTGGGGAAGTCATTCTATCTGTCTTATAATGTCAATCCCTGATCCTCCTCTGAATTCAATTGGTTTACATTGGCTTTTATTTTCCATGCTAGGAAACTCGATATCGCCAACGCTATCTTGATTTGATGTTAAACCTGGAGGTTCGTCAAATATTTAAGACCAGATCTAAGATCATTTCTTATGTAAGGAGCTTTCTCAACAATCTTGGTTTCTTGGAGGTTTGTCATCTGTTCAATGTATCAAATTATCAGTTTCCTTCATATTTCTTTTGTGGCTGTTTCATTAATGTGAACATTTCATCATTAGGTTGAAACTCCCATGATGAACATGATTGCTGGAGGTGCAGCTGCCCGTCCATTTGTAACCCATCACAATGAATTAAATATGAAGCTCTACATGCGTATTGCTCCCGAGTTATATCTTAAGGAACTAGTAGTTGGTGGACTGGATCGTGTTTATGAAATTGGAAAACAGTTTAGAAATGAGGGTATTGATTTGACTCACAATCCTGAATTCACTACCTGTGAGTTCTATATGGCTTTTGCAGACTATAATGATTTGATGGAGCTCACTGAAAAAATGTTGAGTGGTAAGTACCAAAAATGGCTTGATATTGGAAGATACCTTTCTATTTGTTGATTTTCTTCTTGTCTTTCCGAATTTGTTGGATTTTCTGACTTGATTAATCTGCAACAGGGATGGTCAAAGAACTTACAGACAGCTATAAAATTAAATATCACGCAAATGGCCTTGATAATGATCCAATTGAGATCGATTTCACTCCGCCTTTCAGGTTTATGGATGGCCTTTACCCATGATGTGAATTGTGAACAAAACAGAAAACATCCTTGGTAGTGGTGACTTTTGCTAATAAATTTGTTACTAATTTTATAGGAGGCTTGACATGGTAGAGGAGTTAGAGAAGATGGCTAACCTCAACATACCCAAGGACTTTTCCAGTGATGAAGCTAACAAGTGTTTGGTGGATGCATGTGCAAAGTTTGAGATCAAATGTCCTCCTCCTCAAACAACAACACGTTTGTTGGATAAAGTATGTCTTCTGTCTTTCCTCATTCTCTTTGAATATCTGTTATGTGAATCAAGGTACTCCATGGGCCTTTTTTCATTTAGTAATAAGCTTTATGTAATCTGGAGGCTGCACAACATCTAATGTCCCTCTTTGAGGGTGTTCCAGGCTATGTTACTCGGACTCGAATGTGAGTGTCGGACACGGGTATGTGTCCGACATGGGTATGTTTGATTTATTCTAAGTTTTTCCATGTATTTGGAGGGTCTTTGGGAGATCATATCCCCATACCTATGTCTGAATATGCATCGGACACGGGTACTTCAAGAAAAATAAAGAGTCGGAGCAACATAGGTTCCAGGGTCCAAGTGCTGAACTTTCACTAGTTTACTGAGCAGGATGATACCTAATCTGTCAATTGGTTTTTTTTTCCATTAAATTGAAATGAAAGGTAAATGCAAGAGAACAGAAACTGTCTTGACTTAAGAGATCACATGGAAGTGTCCATTGATGTGATATTTTCTGGTCTCTATTCTATCATTGGTTGGACTTTTGTATTATAATTACTGGTTGAGTCATACCATGGCAAGACTTAGAACAGTAAGAATTGTAACTGTAACTCTCTGAGTGTTTATGTTGCCATAATGGACATATGGCTGGCTGCTTAGGCAACCCAGAATCTGAAGTGGTTTCTCCATCTTATACCTTAATAATTATCTAAGGATTTTGCTAACGAGTGTCCCTAGGACACTCTTTAAGGTTAGTTAAGTTACTATTTATAGTAATATTTTATATTAAATGCTGTAGTTAATTTGCTGAATTCTAATGCATTGGAAATAGTAACTTAATATGGTTACCTTAAAGAGTGCCCTAAGGGCACTCGTTAACAAAACCCTTTATTTAATGATAATCTCAGTTCCCCCTCCCCTTCATTTGATATAATCTCAGTTCCCCCTCCCCTTCATTTGTTTACATTGTGATTATATTTATGTGTAATTTGATTCTTGTAAACGTGAACCAGTTTTTAGCTTGTTTGTGTGTATGCACTTGTAGTGGGACTGCGTGGTGATGTTAGGAGATGTCTATTGGGGTTGTGAACCATCAAATAGGATAGAATTTGTCTATTCTCACCTTTGACTGGGAACAAATAGTTTACACGTGGGGGCCTATGCACTATGTTACTCGGACTCGTGTGTGAGTGTCGGATACGGGTATGTGTCCGGCACGGGTATGTTCAGTTTTTTTAAATTTTTTTCATGTATTTGGAGGGTCCTTGGAAGGTCATATCACCATACTCATGTCCGAATATGCATTGGACACGGGTGTCGAATAGGGGAACTTCAAGAAAAATGAAGAGTCGGAGCAATATAGCCTATGCATGCCTATGCATGAATAATCTTGTTTCTAATAAAAGTTTTATTCGTTTTTATTTTCTTTGATCGCAGCTTGTGGGGCATTTTCTAGAAGAGACGTGTGTGAATCCTACTTTCATCATCAACCATCCTGAAATAATGAGTCCTTTGGCAAAGTGGCATAGGTCAAAACCAGGGCTGACTGAACGTTTTGAACTGTTTATCAACAAACATGAAGTACGTTTATTCAACATCATAAGTCTTAGTTTATTTTCCTTTTCTAAATTTACTTAGGCTTACATTTTTTGTTACTTTCTAACTGTTCAGCTTTGCAATGCATACACTGAGTTGAACGATCCTGTCGTACAACGTCAACGATTCGCTGAACAACTGAAGGTATCACATTATTATGAGTGTTGTGCAGTGGTGGTAACATTAATTAGATTATATAGACGTTTTTTCTCATAGAGATGTTGGAATATCAGGATCGGCAATCAGGTGATGATGAAGCAATGGCTTTGGATGAAACATTTTGTACCGCACTTGAGTATGGATTGCCACCAACTGGTGGTTGGGGATTGGGTATTGATCGGCTAGCTATGTTATTAACAGATTCACAGAATATCAAGGTTCTCTCTCTCATCTGTTTGTGTGTGTTTGTATATCCACTCACCCATGTTTACTCCTATGTTGCTCCGACTCTTCATTTTTCTTAAAGTACCCGTGTCTGACACCTGTGTCCAATACATATTCGGACATGGGTATGGGCATATGACCTTCCAAGGACCCTCCAAATACATGGAAAAACTTAGAAAAAATTGAACATATCCGTATCGAACACATACTCATATCTGACACTTACACCCAAATCCGAGTAACATAGGTTTACTCAATGGGATTTTTTTTGGTGGCAAAATACTCCATGAGATTCAGTAATTGACTTATTAGTGTTCACTCATAATCTCTTGCATGCTATTCAAACAGGAGGTTCTTCTCTTCCCAGCCATGAAACCTCAGGATGAACCATCTGCCAAAGGTAATTAATTCGATTTCACTCCGTTTATTTTCCCTCGTCATTTGTTCATCCTTTTTGGAGTCCCAGTTTAAATCTATAATATTGTTTGAGTTTCATATTTGGCTTTACGAACAGCATATAGTAGTATTATACCAGTAATGCACATGCAATATCTACAAAGCTGACTCCTATATATTATGTTCAGTTCTTGATTAGTAATCATGTCGATTTATCCGATTAATTTTCATTTATCATATATTTAATTTGTAGCGTCACACTGATGGTTTGATGGTTTTAGCAGGTCCAGCAACTTGAGAGAGTTCAAGTACAATTCGCTTTGATCTACTGTGTTTCGGTAATCCCTGTGGTGAGAGCTGTCGAGTTTTTTTTATTGATTTTCCGAAAGAGAGTTTGATATTAGTATAGCCATTTATCATATATGATAGAAGTCACCTCACCTCCATTGTTTACGAATGTGAATTTACTTTAATTAATTTATATCACAATATTTTAAGATTTTGCATTTTCTTACAAACACTCAAGAGCTAGTATCGAAATGAGAATGATGTGGACATGTTGGAGGGATCCTTTTGCAGCTTTGTTAGTTGCAGCAGCAGCAGCTATTTTTCTGGTATTATGAGGCGATTTAAAATGGATTTTCCATTACTAATATTCATGAAAATGATCATTTTTCAAGTTTTGTGTTTATTACTGAATGTTTATCAGCCATATGGTTGATGAAATCTCCTGTTTTCAATGTTGAATGTTATGTTCAGTCAGTCTAGATTTATTTCCAAGTGTTAGAAATAAATTAAATGTGCGAAAAAGGAAAAAAGAGTTGCATAAATTGCAATTGATGTTGTAGAGGCTATCAATGTTATCTAATTGGTAGTACATTTAGATCTATGTATCGTTTCACTTTTTGTATTGGTCCATATCAATAGTATTGGTATGTATTGGGTCGTATTGGTCATTTTGATGATTCGTACATGTCGATACTAAATTTTGCTCTCCTTTTTTGCTTTAATTTTTTACTTATTTTGTTCTTTTAATCAAATTTTAATGTTTTTGCTCATAATATATATATATATATATATTATAATTTTTATAGGCACAAGCGGACCCATTTTATAAAAAATGTGCAAGTAAATTGCACTCAATGTGAGCGTCCAAAGAGTGAAAAATAGTGGCAATAATTTTTGGCACAAAAATAATGGCAACTCCCTCCCTATCACTATCAGAAACAGAAATATCAATCTCGAAGTTACTGATTCGTTACATGAATTTGACCAAGCAAGCTATTATAATCATGAAGTTTTAACATATCAAAACTTATATAAAATATTTTAAATATGATTATAATATATAAAAATACACGAATTGTTGTCAGGTCTAATTCTTTCGCTTGTTATACCGGTATTTCATGAGAGAGAAGGAACCAAAGGGAAGGGACTGACTAGATCTTCATTTGTACTAATAACTCTGCCTGTGAAATTACTAATAAGAGTAAAGAGGCTTCGACCAGAAATTTAGATTATATTAATAATTTCACATACCATCTAAACACTTGTGGCAATGCAACATGTAATGTCATCTCCATCACCTGAATTCACCTTTTTAACAGTTTCAAATCCATCCTATTTTGAAGATCTATACACTCATCAGCCTTTTTTATACAACCCAAAAGAAAAACTGCTGCTATTCTCTTAGCCTAGTTGCTTCTAAACATATTTGAATTAGCTTAGCTTAGGAGGGAGCTTGAATCTCAAACAAGGCAAAATCAAGGTGCTTCATTCAAGCTTCTTCCACAAATAGAAAGCTCTTCTTATTATTGGATCAGCTGAGAATCCTTCTGCATATGCGCTTATGGCATTCAAGAGGCTTGTGAATTTCTCACCATTGTCCTGTTCCAATATCAAAATCCAAACAGGTTTCTCCATTTTAAATATAAAATAATAATAAAAAATAGCATGCAAATAACCCTCAACTTAACTATATAAGGACATTCATTTCACTATAGGTATTCCTCCCATACCAAACATGCAGTATTCAGGTGACTAGTTTTATCTTACAACCTATGTTACTCAGATTAGGGTGTGAATGTCAGACACGGATATGTGTCCGATACGGATATACTCAAAAAAAAATTTTTAAAGATTTTCATGTATTTGGAGGGTCCTTGGAGGATCATATCCCCATACCCGAGTCCGGCTATGTGTTGGACACGGGTCTTGGACACGGATACTTCAAGAAAAATAAAAAGTCGGAACAACATAGCTTACAGCATCATCATGCCAGTCATAGCCAATCTTTCACCAATCAAGAGTGAATTTCAGCAAATCACATATATTTGAGCATGAGAGCGTGTAAATCTTTTGAAACTAAAATAAACTCAGTCTACAAACCTCGGGTTTCTTAAATGTGAGATCTCCGGTGGAAAATGGTACCATATAGAATGGAAGATCACATCGCAACATTGCCTACAATAACATAAAGTTTCAAGTATCAGTATAGTATTTCATAATCAATTCCATCATTCTTGGTCAACATAAGGTCTATCATAGCAGAGCAGGCAAAGACATTCACCAACTTATCTCCCTCAATATCATATTACTTTCACAAAAATAAAACCAAGCTAACCCACGAATATCAAAGGCTATGACTGTTTTCTGATTTTTCTACAATTTTTGTAAGCCAAGTTGTTAGCACAGTGGAAGCACTTCCTCATCATTCAAAACACTGACTGCTTTGTGGCTGTTTCTAGATATTAGTGCAGTGGAAACACCTTCTCATCTACAACTTAAGAAACGATGCACAGCCTTAATGGTCAGGACTTTGTAATTAGAGGTGCCTAACCAACATCGCCACGAGAAAAGATGTGGATCTATGTTATTCGGACTTGGATGAGAGTGTCGGACACGGGTATGTTCAATTTTTTTCAATATTTTCATGTATTTGGAGGGTCCTTGGAGGATCATATCCCCATACCTATGTCCAGATATGCGTCGGACACGGATACTTCAAGAAAAATGAAGAGTCAGAGCAACATAGATGTGGATAGTAAAAGATCTAAGTATTTTAACAATGACAGATCATAGACGGGCACTTTCATTGTCAATTAAAGGAGCAAACCATCTAGTGTGGTTGAACCATGAAAAAGGAGGTGCCTAGGCAAGAATTATTATGTAAAAGAATAATAAGAGATGCTCGACACAATAAACATTCAATTATATGAACATACATTAGTCATTAACATAAATTATGAAATGGAAGATAAAGAAACTTGTTATCACTTCAAATAGTTGTTGTCCACAAGAAGCAAAGGATGAAAAGATTACCAAGTTCTTGCTTAAGACAGCTTGATCAGCATTTGCTATCAAGGTCTGCAAAACATAATAGATAACTTTGGGTCGTCAGTTATTTGCTTAGCACAACAGAAAGAGAAAAAAAAAAAAAAAAAAAAGGAAAAGAGAGAGAGAGAGAGAGAGAGGAGGAGGAGGAAAGAGGAGAGGGGACTACTGAACCTAATTATTTCACATTAAAAATAAAATTTTTAAAAACACCCAAGCAAGCATGCAGAAAATTCTCACAGAGCTGTAACCATATTTAGTGGAAGCCACAACCCAAAAAGAAAATCCACCTTCATTAGAACAAAACATGTCTTCTCATATTAAATACTAGAACAGAGTCTATTTGTGAACATAAGATTCTACTTTGGCTAACAAGGAGATTTCCCTTTGCTGGTAAGAAGAACAACTATTCACCATGGTGCAGTATGGAGTCTCTTGTTGTTTGTAAATTCAGAGTATTTAGGCCCTCACTAAAAAACTCACAAAAATTCTACAGTTAGATTAACCTCAAGTCCTGAAAAGAAAGGAAATTTAAGGCAAAAACTGTTGGCAATAGATCACAAAATGCCGATGAACTGCCACAAGAAAAAGAAAATAGTGCTCAATTTAGAAATTTATAACATACTATTTGGCACCTGTGCTTTTAAAAGGGGAAATTTTTTTATATCAACATACTAACCCACTTATCAAATATGACCCTGAATTAAATAATCATTTATTGCAGCTTCAGCTTTAGGGCATTAATTGCTTTTGATATGGCCTAAAACTAACCCATAAGAACCAAAATTCTTGACTGTTAGAGCCGTATTTAGGTTCAACCGTTCAAGACTAGCAACAGATACCAACATGCTATCACATTTAATGAATCCTGAAATGATTGAATAAATATAAACTATATGAGGTCTGGTGCAAGTGAACCTATTTTGTAGGCCAGTTTATGAAATTGCTAGGAATCAGGATGTCCTTGAATATATATATATATATATATATTCAAATCACACCCCAACCAAGTCTTCAGCTTGTGCTTTATGTAATTGGCCTCAATCTCATTTGTCAGTTCACCTACATATCTGACCAATGAGATTGTATATAAAACAATCTTTTAGTAGCATGCATATATTCAGATTCTACCTTCCTGATGTGGTCCTCTTCAACTTGATCAACACACTTTAGTAAATTCTCCAGCGTGCCTGCACGTGGAAGTAAAGATCATAAACAAAATACCACAAAACAGAAATAGACTAGGAGAAAAGTAACAAAGTGGTGTAAAATAGAAGAGAGAGTACACACAATGCATGAAAATCAGTAGCTCTAAAATTAATGTAAAAGTGCAACCCACAGCTCAAACTTATTGTACTTAGCATAAATATTAGTAAATTAGAGCATACTGAAGTCCACAAAATAATTTCGAATAAAACATATTTACAATCTTTTGAGCATGGAATAGTTCATAATATCCACATATTCATTGATACCAATATTTCGGGAACGATATATAGGAAATACTAATATTATAGTCATATGGATTCCAATATCGACAAACATGCCTGATACTACCAGTATATGCACAACTTGGAATCTTCAACAACAGTATTAAAATCAGTATTAATAATAACATTACTTCATAACCTTTCCAAGGGGAGGAATCAGAAGTTTTATTAGCACTCAAGTGGTAGCTTCTAAATATGTACAATCTGAGCAAGTGATGGAACCAACACTTCGCTCAACCTTACTATAATTTGAGAAAGGATTACTTATAAATAGAAAACACATACTAATTGCTACTGTAATCCATTATTCCATAACCCATTCCATATCAGTATCTTACTCATATCATTATCACATAATGATAAATCTCTAATTTGATAGGGCATATATATTTGCTATATTTGCTGTGTAAATGCTATGCCAGATATATGACAATGATGTTGTACATCTTTCTAATATTAAAACATTTCATTGACAAGAGTACTTGACTCCATTTTAGGTGACAAGACTCTTGAAGCACATTTATCAAGTTTTTACTTGCTACTCAGGAAAAAAAAAAAAAATTTCCTCCTCTCTTTACAATGGAACCAGGTAAAAGAAGATTAAATTATTCAGGCAAGGGATTATCAGTTGCCACTGATATCCATGTCTAGGTCTAGTAGGTAGCACAAGGCTTGCTGCAAATCATGGTGATATTGCATCTTCTAAGATAGGTGTGTAGTTCACAAGAGAGAGAAGTTACAGACCATTTCTCAGATACTTAAGAGTATAAATACAAATAAAATGAAGCATTCAATTGGCTTTCCATATGACAAAGCCACTTTGCTAAAACCATGAAAAGGATTTACAAAGATAAAACTAGAAGAAAAGTCCACATAAAAATCGAAATTATCAAGTAAAGGTTACCCAGTGCCAGAGGCATCATATACCCAAGGGAACCTCCACAAAAACTACTTAAACATTGCTCAAAACTGCAACCTACAGAACACTTTTCCTAACCTGTAAAACAGTGCCAACTTCCTTGCTTATATGCAGGATGAAATAAAATTATTAGTTTATTATTATTCCAGGAGCACTGGCATACTCATTATTTGACTGGTCATTCATTCATCAGAAAAGAGGCCGGAAAAAGAATTACTAAAACATGAGAAAGGGGTAGATTGTTCCACCTAATAGAATGATAACAAGTGCAGCTTTTCAGTTCTTAACAAAATAACATACCAAACTTAGTGATCAATTGAACAGCATGGACATTCCCGATTCCATCAACTCCTGCACTTAAAAGGCATTGACGAATCAATAATCTGAGGCACAATCTGATTGCAAAAGGAAGTAAATTAGTATGGAAAATTCCATAGTAAAATCCAAGGTAATAAAAAGATATGTATGCTTATCTTAAGTTTGGAAAGAACTCAATCTTCAAGATAAAATAAAGGAGTGTAGAAAAAAATATATCAGGAAAAAAGTAAGCCACTGCAACTCAGTCCAAACTTAGACTTTAAGGAACCTCAACAAACATCACATGCATCTAAACAACATACTTGCATTGTATCACTGCCGCTATACATGTTGCATCCAGAATTCCAGAAACAAAAGGTTCAAGCCTCATATAAATAAGAAAATAAGAAAAGATCTAAAAGAGTTGCAATTAATTTCAGCAACTAATCACCTCCTTTTAATGCACATCATGTTTCCACTACTATCAGATAAGTAAGCTATAAAGTAATCAATTTGTTGGTGATCCTCCATGCTATAAAGGAATCTAATGGAATAATAAAAACTGCTGGAGAAAAAAGAAGGTGCATGAATTCTTTCTTATTTTATTGAGTATTTGAAACTAATATTATGACAACCTGGAATATTATCACATCTATCACCCATAAGAGAGACTATATCAACAAACTGAGAAGGTTTCAGATCTCCATATCTTTTGGAGAAATCCTCCAGTCCGAATGAAGCCATCCTGGGAAAGCAAAGCAATAAAAATAAAATCTCAGGTCCTTAAGAACAAGGCAGAATATCTAAAACAGAAAAGTAAAACAAAGTTAGTTATCTTAGGCAGAAGAAAGCACAATAACTAATATCTAAAAGTTTCACAATGTTGAATATATCAGTAATTTAGTAAATTTCCACTTCTCAATACAATTACTTACTTAGTAACCATCAGAATATAAATCTACACAATTGACAGAAACAACCACAATGCGTAATACAGAGACATCCACTCTATAATGAATGACATGCAATATAACAGGTAAAACACGATTGACTTGGCAAATAAGATAGTGGTGCACACCTAGTTTTACTTTTATAAACCCCAATTGCCTCATACACTGGCCTCGAATGAAGTATCTTGATGCGGGTATCTAATTTCCTAAACTACTTTTCAGTAAAATAATTAATGAACCTAAACAAGTAAAAAAATGTCAAACTGTTAATTATTAGTTTATTACTCCAACATCATCATAACATTACAAAGAAAGTGAAGAAAATAACAAAAAAGGTTTTTCAGATATTACATTTTAAAACTTATATTTTAACTGTCTCAAATGGGCAGCTTCCACTATATTTAGTAGGAAAATAGTCAAACGACAAGGGTAAGCCTAATCTATCAATATCCATAAATTCAGATACTGCATTCAGTGTTACAAATAATTAATAAGGCTATGCACGCATCGAAATCGATAGGCAACTTAGAGTATCTACAAATGACAAATTTAGAACCATATACTGGAACAAAAGCCCTTCTGGCTTTAGGTTATTCAAACACATGTACAGTACAATTTTGTACAAAGAAACATACATATATATGGAAAATGTGCATTATGTATGCAAAGAAATAAATCAGCTGCCCACTCTTTAAAAAAAAGACTTCATTACCCATTGCAATTGAGGTTAAGAATGATAATGCATCAAAGAATGTATACTAACTCATAGCCACGTGGTGCAATTCGTAGTAGGCGTAATGAAGGACATAGGATCTGAAAGAAATCTTTGTCTGGGGAGACAACTCGAACCTGTCAGGAAAGAAGTAAAATCCAAAGTACCTAATCAGAAGGGAAAAGTACTAAAAACTATTACTATTCTCACTATTCATACAAAACTAATATTCTGTGTCCTTAGGGATAAACAATAAATCATTGACATTTTTAATAAAATGAGTTCTAGATCGCATAATACTTAGTCAAATCCTATGAAAAAACTTATCTACAAAAATAGAAGCCCATTGACTTTAGTCCAGAAGATCAAATTTCCTTTCGGAGAACTCCCTGGAAATGGGACCCCCAACCACCCCCTGCCTAGTAGGGATACCTTTATAATGAGTAAAAATATGTGAAAAGAGAGGAGGCACAAGTAATCCCAATTGTCTAATGCTATGTTACGGGAGAAAATTTTGAAAGAGAAGATGTGGAGGCTGTATAAGTACATAACATAGACCAAGCAAGGATTTAGATGCCTCATGCCTGACACTATAGAACAATGTTTACATAATTCTTTCTCAATACATTTTTCATACATGATTTCTTGTCAGCAACTTCAACATTGAACTTCATAAAGCCAGCTAAAGATATGCATGTTAGAAAAAGGTATTATTATGTTCAGTAAGGACTGGCATAGTTACTTTTTGCAACCAAGTACAGTACACCAATCATGAAAGATAGCGAGAGAAAAAAAGACAAAAGCAACCAGGGATACATAACTAAGGGGACAAGGGGAAGCCTTAAACGATTCCCCTCACCCACCCTTATATATTTTAATAGTAGTACAAAGTCCACCCCACCCATCCCCCCAAGTGGAAAATTCATTGGTTGAAATTTGATCCTGAAAAAAGAAAATCACAAGTGGATACTGATTTGTCTTTTCTAGATCTTTTCCTTTTAGATTTGCTCCTATAATGAGTTAGTTTGTCTTTCATCCTTTAAAATTAGCCTCAACAAATGTTATTCTTCAAATTCTAGTTTGTTTATATAATTCCCATCCACTTATTTCTCTATTTTTTTTTTTTTTTGTGGGCATTATTATTAGGGGTGTACTCAAAAACAAGAGTTTGCAAAGGAGAAAAAAGAGAACTCCTTTCTTCCATTCAATTGCTTCAATATTTTGATTTCGTCCCTGCTATCTATAAGCTCTGCCTCTTTCTCTCAAATGTAGTTGGGCAAAGAATTTAGAGAAAAGGAAAATTTTTGTCATTGATAACAAGGATTTAAATAGCGGCCGCAATGCGATACGGCCGCTATTTAGCGGTTGCGGCTCCCTCCGCCGCCGATATTCGCAACCGATATTTACCGCAATTGACCTCGGTAACATTCATTATGTCCGCAACCGCGATAAATACAACGCGACCGAAAACGCATCCGCGACCGCAATTTAAATCCCTGATTGATAGTCTCATTAGTCATTTCAGCCATTTTAAAAAGTTATTGCTTAATGCTCATTAATTAATTATATAACTGCAAGAATTTGTTTGAAATGCTTAATTTTTTTAATTTAAATCTACTGAACATATTTGATACCATAAACCATTGATGTAGAAATTGTTTGAGTAAAATTTGAGTAGCTTTATATTTCATATGGCACCGCCAAACAAAAATTTGGGTTTCGCCCCTGAAAGTGACCCAAAACATCTCCGAATATTTCAATCAACATACCTCCAGCATAAGCCAATAACAACACCTACCTAAATAGCTATCAGGAAACAGAAAGTCAAAAAGAGAAACTTCAGACCACTTCAAATTTTTGGAACAGTAAACTCTCAATATAGCTCCAGCACCAGGTAACTTTAAGCCTTTCCCTAATTAACGTAAGAGAAGCACGTTAAATGAAATACGTTGCTAATTTTGAAATAGTAAGCTCTTTTTTCTTATAATTGTTATTAATAGATGATAAACTCTGAAGATAATTCCAGGTAACTTTACCATTTTTTAATGTGATATCGCCCAATAAATTGAGCTACGAATTGTCATATGAGAAAGGAAGTAATTTTGAACTGGCGAAACCTCTTTGCTCCAAACAAAGCCAAAAGTCCAATAACCACATCAAAGGGCATGCTCATGTTTTCCCAAAGAAATATCAAGAAAATTACCTTAAACCCTGCATCAACACTCCTTGCAGCCAGTGTTCCAATCACGTCATCAGCTTCTACCCCAGGTACCTGCCTTAGACAAAATTCTTAATTACTTGCGACACACCACATGGATCAACCAAATCATAAGCATCTCTGGTGTCTAATCATTTACCTCAATCACCTTAATGGACATAGCTTTGATGGATGCCTTCAAATATTGAAGTCCCTGCACTATGGTATCAGGTGTAGGAGGGCGGTTGCTCTTGTATGAAGGGTACAGAGTATGACGAAAATTTAAACCTTCGAAACATTAAAAATACATTATTAGACATTTGTTCAGATGAAAACATGCATATTTCCAGCCAAAATGTGGCATATTACTAAGTATGTTTCTTTAATTGCGAATGCTACAATTAATACTTAAAAGTCAAAGAAATTTTAACAAGAGTCAAATGCACCAATGCAAAGGGGGAAAAGCCCAAATTGCAGGCCCTAAAGAAAGAAATATTAAAGATACAGAATTGAAGCCAACATCCAAACATGACATATTTGACATAACAGTTAATGCTCTTATAAGTAATAAGTCCATGTGTAAAGCTAGCAATACAATTAAAAAAGGCTCGCCCAAAACTTTTTTAGGTCTAAAAGTCATTGACCAAGTAGGCAGTAGCTTAGAAAGGCACATCTAGTGATTTAGCTTTGGCCTACAGAAGCTCATGTATTGTCCATGTTAATAGAGATTTTTTTTTTTTTTCATATGAACAGAGACAGGGAAAAGGAGCACTATAGAAAATGCAATAGCACACAATCAAGATATCTATGATTATGCCTAAACTTCATTGATGACCCCAATCCATTATTATACACTTTATTTAAGAGTCATGTGATTGGTTAAAATGACCACTGCTCTTTCCTCACTTTCACATAAATTTGTTGATTAGCAGACACATTTGTTAGATATATGCATCTTTTAGTTTTTTTCTTTCAGTAAATGAGAATTTAAATTAAGAAATATTGCTCTGTCTATTTATCGCATTCAAGAAATTCATACTTCTTAAAGTCTTTCTCCAAGTAATAGTCATAGCAATATTCAACTAAAAATCTAAATCCCGATGTGATGGAAAATCTCCTAAAGATAGAAGTTAAAGTCATCATATATTGCCCGTAAGGTGGTGCTTTCTGAAGAACCACAATTAAATGGACTAATAGAAGCAAGTAACCCGTAAAAAGAAATCAGCAAACACATTGGAAACAAGCTTTCCCACGAGTGACAGACATGAGAGCAAAAGCGACTGACAGGAGCTCAAATTCACAAGATATCAAGAGAGTGAGGAAGTGATTAGAGTGGCATTATTGGTATTTATATTTGAAAAAAGGTGGGGGTTATTATCCATTCATGGTCCAGAAAAGTGGAGCTCTAGAAGAGGTGTTATATGCTTATATTTCATTCATTTAAGTTTTTGCTTCTCAGTTGGCAGAAGGGGTATAATACGCATATCGGACTCCAAAACTCTCACTTTAAACAAATAAGCACATGCAAACACCCTCTCAATCTGAAAGATCCAAGGACTTAAGATCTGCTCTTCTCTTCTACATGGAAAGATCTGGCCTTTAGTACCATATAACACATATGTAATGTGTTTGTGTGTGTGTGCTTGTGTATACACACATGTTTCGCTCAGCACCAACCCAAAAGCTTCACCTTAATTATCCAGTTTTACCAACTCATAATATTCCAAATTTCACTATTGATTTCTTAGAGATCAGTCTACTTCAGCAACGACCACACAATAGAACAAAAATTGCATCAAAAAGCATACCTTTTCCCATGACATTTTCTTTTGAAGAAATAGACGTATGACCAAATGGAATTCCTGAAAAGAAGAGGTCTTTTTATTAAAAAAAATTGCTTGAAGGGGGTTTCAGAAACCATGGAACTCCATGCCACTGACTATAAAAGGGATCATCATACTAGTTGACCATAGCCAGCACATAAACAGCATTAATCGCCCAAAAATAAACTAATTTAGATACATAGCAATCGACGATAGCTTCAAATAGCATTAAAAGGTTTCATTCTGACCATCTAGGGCATCTCAAAAAGTGCTACAGAGGTTAGTAAAACTTCAATGAACAAGACTATTTATATTTCATCAATGTCTTCAAACAATATTTTGTGCACAAACAGAAAACTTTTGTCTTAGACAAAATTTCTACCTCTTTTATTAAATCATAAGTCCAATTAATTTCAACTTCTGCAAGCATTTCTCAGGAAACAAAATCAAGATTGGAAAAGAGTTGCATGGCAAAAAAAAGATTAGAAAAGAGTTTCAGATCCTCATACAAGGAGATCTCTTTTTAAATTCCAACTCAAAGACTTTTACGCTATAGATGACATAAGCATTCAAAGGTTTTTTAGCATATAAAAGAGCTTATAGGACAAAAAAACAGTGAAATTTCAGCCTTAAAAAATGTATTGTCTATGCTCATCAATGAAAAGTAGAGAAGAACTAATGTGGGCTTTCAAGTGTAGTATGGGTGAATTACTTCCAAGTCCCTTGATATCAACATGCTAAAAGGTGTGAGGGAGAGAGAGAGAACTTTTTGAACCAGAACTATACTTATGTAACACCTTGCACTAAAGACTTGGATCAAATGTGAGAACTTCTATACAAACAAGACCAACAATCACTAAAGAACACATTTGATACTTAAAATTTTCTCCAAAGCGTCAAAGATTAGTCAGAGTTTCTAAATAGATCTCATCTCCAAGTAGACCATAATCTGAATTCGAGGATATACTTGGTACTTCCCATAGTACAAATATAGGTTTACATGGCAACATGAAGGGGGAAAAAATCTTCCATGGAAAAAAAAATGTAATACAGAAATTATAATAGATACTCTACATATTTAAATGGAATTTGATATAAAGCTAACCCTTCTTTGGTAGTCAGCATCCACTCAATACCTTAAAGGAAAAAATAAAGGGAAGGGCCTCAACAGAATTTGAAATACTAAACAAGCATGTGATAGCACAAAAAAGAGAGCATGTGAGGTTATGAGCAGGCATAAGTGCATACCAGGATGTTTGCCATAAAAGTTGTGCACTAAAGATGATCAACAGGATTACTTAAGGAACCGGAATGCATCTTAGGACAGAGTAATTAGAACGAATATAATGTTGTCCAATAGTTCAATGGAACCTACGATTTAGATTGTTTACATTTAGGTTTCTAAATGAAGGGAAGAAAAGGACCAAGTGAAACAGAAACAAAGCATATATAAGTTATATAGGTTAGCTCAGATGTATTTGATTTTTTTCTACTCTTCAGTTTGATTTAGTTAGTGTTATTACAATATGATCAACCTAAATCAAACCCAAAGAACAAAATTTTGTCAGACGATTTTTTATATAATTTACTAAATAAAAACAACAAAATGGACTGTTTTATCATAATTTTGAAATTTTCAAAATGTAGTGGTAACTGAACCAATTTTCACCCTTTTAGCTAGGTTTTTAAGTACTACGTTTAATTCAGTCCAATTTGATTAGTCCGATTTAGGTTTCTCCCCAAGGTCTTAACATGAACACTCCTACAACCAACAGGAATTTATATGAAACAAAAGCAGATTATGGAAAATGTTCCCAAGGGCACAAAATCAGTTTCGTTTATAATCCATTTCAAAAAGCTTAAAGATTTATTTAAATCATACGTAATAACACATATAAGGATTAAAAGTAAAATATTTGTTGAACTGAGAGCACGCATATATAAAGATTTACGAATTCAAGTACTAAAGGAAAATAAATATTACTGAATTTTAAATCTCACCATCATGGTCAAACACCACCTGCAAGAGAAAGGGGGAAAATGGGTAAGAAACACCGTTTATTTGGAAAATTATACAGCTATAAACAGTAAAGCGAAATTGAAAAACAACTGCAATGATAACCTATAAAATCACAGTAAGGAATACCTACGGAGAGCCTAGCACAAAACCATAGAACAGAAATTTCCAGCAATACAGCTTAAAAGACTATGCAGATTATGCAATGAACAACAACTTTCCAAGAGAGAAAGTTACTGAATAGTCAACAAAGATACTCCATATAGTTATGTGTTAACTTTGAGAAAAAAATCATGAAGTTCGTTAATTTAGGTTCCTAGGTTTTCCAATTTTGAAGTTCCCTTATGGATGAGTAAGCAATTTAAAATGTTTATAATTAAAAATTAAGGAGCTTCATATGAAGAACTTCTATAAAATTTTCCGTTTAGCTTTTTCCTTTTCAAAACAAAGGAATATTGATATATTTTTCAGTTATACAAGCTCCAAAGGTAATCTTAATGCCAGTATTCCAGTAAAAAGCTATAACTCAATTAACTCTAAACTAGTTCATCCTATGGATGAATATCAGACCAAAATATCTGCATTTCTGAATAGCCAAATGCAATAGGTATACTGACATGGTAGATCAGCAGCTACTTAACATAAATTTTTGACAGGATACTACTATAAAAAGAAACCTTGCTGATTAGTATTATAATCAAGCCTACAGCTAGTGAAATAAACCGGATTGGCCAAACCAGCAAATTAGTAAGTTATTAATGATTGAAAAATCATGAACTTTTCAGTTTGCTCCCACCATGAAGGAAAATTTTGACTGCAGTGCTGAACTAAATAGGCAGATTTCAAATCTAAGGTCAAACAGCGTCAGGTTAAAAATGCTTTGTTCTATTAAACTTCACAGTGGCCCCTACTTTTAACCAAGTAATTTGCTATTCTCATAAATATGGCCCAAAACAGACGGACATCATATTTAAAAATATTTTTTATCAGCTTCAGCATTTTTTTTTCTAGCAAGGGAAGATTTAGTCTTAGAAACACTCCTATTAATACAAATGTCTTTATGCCTCCTATTAATACAAATGTCTTTATACCTCCTATAAATACAAACATCTTTATGCCTTCCCATCAATAAAGTCAGACTCCAATTGTTTCAAGAACTTCCAAATTCTAATACAAACTTTGTATCAGGAAGATGCTTTGAAGCCAATCAGGGACGATGGTGAAGTACATAACAGACAAGCATATCTGAAAATGTTATTGAGAAAGACCAAAAAAATTAAAGCATACATACCGCTACATGTGAAGGAACAAATTCCAGAACATCAATAATCTGCAAGATAACAACAATTAGAAATGCCTTAGACCAATAAGAAAAAGTTGAAAATTAAAATTAAAATTTTTAAAGATTCAAAACAAGTATATAAAATTTCAAGATTTTCCTTACTTTCCAAACAATAGAAAATACTTTAACAATGTCATCTAAAAAAGAGAAAAAAAAAATTCTGTTCAGGAAAATTCTTTTATGAAATATATTTTCCTATGGAAAAGTATTTTCCATGAAACAAACAGAGCCTAAAAAATGTGACATCCAGATCTTCAGGAACCATTGACAAGAATCATGCCACCTCTGATAGCTTATCAAATAATCAAGTTTATTCATTCAGAAAATAATGCATACATTAGCAATCGCATAATTCCACCTTGTAATCTATTACCAATGATAAACTAAAACTGATAGCAACCAACAACAGGAATACATCAAATGAATGCTTGCAGCATAAATACAACAAAAAGTGAAGCTTATTACTTCCCTTAATGACATATACATAACTTACAAGAGATAAAGCTGTAAATATAGTTAAAACCCAATCACCATTGCCATCAGCATGTGATAGATATCCATGGTGCAGTTTCGCTACTCCCAACCATTCATGAAACATGGGGGGAAAATAAAAAACCAATCAGTGAAAGTAACATATGAGGCACATAATAGAGAGAAAAATAACTAGTAAAATGGAATTTATATTACCCAGCTTTAGGCGCATAGAAGCTATGTTACTCGGACTCGGGTGTAAATGTCGGATATGGGTATGCGTCCGACACGGGTATGTTTAGTTTTTTCTAAGTTTTTCCATGTATTTGGAGGGTCCTTGGAGGGTTATATCCCAATACCCATGTCCGAATATGTGTCGGACACGGATACTTCAAGAAAAATGAAAAGTCGGAGCAACATAGCATAGAAGCATAATTATGTTGGATGCTAGCTATCATGACTATTCCACTTTTAGGAAACAAATTATATGCCTAAGCTTTTTGTTCTGTTCATGTTTTATTTAAGAAATAATTTACTAATTGACACCAAAAACAAAAAGAGGGCTGCAACAAAGAAACACCTAAGACTAGCAGCAGAAAAGAAGAAAAACAAAAGGAACACTACTTTCAGTATGATGAATAAAAACCTTTTGCAGAAAGCAAAAAAAACTTTAGCAACATGAGTTACCTAGAAGTTTGTAGTAAGCCCTGTAAATGACTGATGTGCCATCAATAAGCATTACTCTACCATTTGAAGAATTAGCATTCACCGCAGTTTCTTGAAGGTTGGCTCTGCCAAGAGCTGCCTCTTGGTGCAATGTTTGTTCCTTTTTTGTAGAAATCACAGCATTTCCATGGGGAGTTGCATGAAGAGCACCAGGTAAAGCAGAACTTAAGTTACCAGATAAACTACAGTACCCCTGTCAAAGAAAAAGTGCATGAATAACATCAGGCAATAGTTGCATAATCTCCATATAATATTACAAGGAATCTATCAATTATCTTCCAACATAAAAACAGGAATGCAAAAACTAAAAACCACTTGCCGTCCGTCAATCATCAACCTGATGCATGCTATTATCTGAATTCTCCTTTATGTTCCCAGGCAATCTATTTATCCTCAGTTTCCCATAGAAATGGTATATTTCAGTTTCAAAGGCTAAGTTCAAAACATTTTAATCTATAGTTGCAACAAGTTTGTACAAGCAGGAGTTGATCTGCTTAGAAATGGTATTTTGCAGTTTCAAAGGCTAAGTTCAAACATTGTAAATCTATAGTTGCAACAGCATTCGTACAAGCCCGTATTGATTGGTCTCGGAGCCAAAATTTGCTCATGTGATACATTCAAACAGTGAAAATAAATTAATAGGCTACATGTTTAAATGAGAATAATGTTTCAACTATAATTCAAACAATTGTCATTGTTTTCCAATCAAGGATAAGAAGCCTGACACCAGCAACGATATGCAGCCAATAAACAAGAAAAAGGCCTCTTCTAAGGTTTTTTATTCTCTTTGTCCAACAGACGTTGTTGAGCAGTACCTTAATGGTTCGAGAGGGTGAAGGACGGATCAAATAGAATTTCTTAAAACTCAATAAGTTATTTCCAACCCTCGGAGTCCTTGAGAAGTTTCTTCCAATGCAATGAAGACTCGTCCATAAGGAAGGAGTGCAAAGATTCAAAGAATGATAACACGCCATTAATTCATAGCAACATTCCCTTTTTTTATTTTGATATGAAAAGAGAGCATTCGAAAAATGAATTTGACCCGAAAGCCCATCAATGTCAATTCTCCTGCAACGGAAATGACACACAATTAAATGGAAAAACTGAAATGGAAAACGAAAAAAAAAAAATCTCAGCCTGCAATGGAATAAATTCTATCCAAAATTTATTGTTTTTCGGTCTTCCTAAGAAGCACAATTCCGTCCCAAAAAAATAATAATAAATAAAAATGTTACATTGAGCCTCCGTCAATGGCATCAGAGAGAATTAGAATTTAAACCTAATAACTGACCAATTTAAACGTATTCCTATTTTCATGTTTTCATCTGCAATCCATCGAAGGGTTTAACTAAAACAAAGATGCTCTTAACAAAAAAAAAAAGCTTCTTTTTTAGGCTTTTCTTACCAAAAAAAAAAAATTCATATTCCACTGCAAATTTACTAACCTAACAACAATGGCGCAAAAACACATAATTAAGCAATAATTAGTGGAAAACAAAATTAAAAAAAATGAAAAAAGGGTATTTAATCCTTTAGAAGTAAGAGTATAAAAATAAAATAGAGATACTAAAATAGTTTTCTTTGTTTTTTCTCAATACCTGGAGAGAGGATGAGACTGGAGAGTGTAGCAGAGTTGAGAGAGAGTTTTACTAATTCCCCGCCATAGCCAAAAGGGTTCTTTAGCAATTAACACTATATTTTAGGGCTCCGTTGATTTTTCTTACACCGTATACAACAATTTTTTTTATGAACTACGTACATCCGCCGTAGAAAGATACCATATACGGATTTCTTATTTTTTTTCCTTCTTGAAAACCCATATACGGAATTTATGTTGCCACAACGTAAATTTATAAAAATATTAAATATGGTTAAATTTTTATTAGGTTAAATTTTTGCCCTTTTGACACTGGTTCTTTTTTTTCTTATTTTGCCAATCTTTCCTTCTATATTGTTCCAAGCAAGTTGCTTGGTAAAGAAAAAGAAAGTATAAACTTTGGGATAATACATTATTTTATATTTATTTATTTTTATATTAATTATTAAAAATAATTATGATAAATATCGTCTAATACATTAAATTAAATATTTACTTAGATGGTATATATAAAAATAAAAACAATTACTTACACTAATATAAAACTAAATCAATTTTATACACTTTCATATATTTTTTTTATATGATTAATATTTTAACAAATCAATCGTTGGATTTAGCAATATAATTGTACTCGCCGTGCACATAAAAATTTGAATCAATTCGGTCGAAAAATATTATTTTTTTCAATAAATATTTATCGGTTGAAAGTTGTTTACATCAAAACAAATAGTTAAATATTTTTAATTTATTCAGAACTCGACATGCATTGATCTACCTGAATAGAACATGAAATTCGACGATTGGATTGTTAAAATATTAATCGTATAAAAAATTATAAAAATATATAAAACTAATTTAATTTTACACTAATATAAATGAATCTCTCTTTTAAATATATATATATATATATATATATATATATTCTAAGACAATCTTCAGCTAAAAGGATTATATTTGATGTATTCGTAGCATATATATTTATACATTGTCAAATGATATCATCTCATTAAAAAATTTAAAAATAAATACAAATTATTTTATTTTCAATGAATCAACATCATCTTATTCACTGACCTTATATAAATCTATACACTAACACTACATTAAATATAAATCCTTAAATTAAACATACAATTTATCAGTTGGTTGTCAATCTTGTTGAAATAAAAGATTTTTTAAGCTTCATCACAACCTTTTATATATGTTACAGTTAAAAGTTTTTAAAATAGAATTCCTACATTGATATTAATTAATTAACTATTAAAATAATGTCTAACTTTTTTTTAACATTTAGATTTATAGAGATAAGTACCATTTTGAAATTATATAACATAAAAAACATTATTTAATACTATATACAACATATTAAGTACTATTTAGTAATTCCAAATAATTTGGATTCACTTTCATCAAATTAGAACCTATCAAAATAGGGATGACATGACCACAAAAACAAAAAAAAAAACAATAGACTGAGTTAGCACCCAAATATTAAACTAACAAATTTGGACAAAATATAAAAACACGACATCGATATGACATATTAAATAAACATAAAAATAAAATAATAAACACAACAAAATACATTTAATACATATGTCGTATTCATGTTTAAGATTTTAACACATTTAATAATTTGTATTATACTTATATTGACACGATTAACACACAAAAATATAAAATACAACACGCATAGACAGATTGTGTTTCCCAAATCTCAACAATATGGTTTGAAATAACTTGGGACAGTAATTATATAGTAAAACGAATACCAATTAGTTAATCATGAGACTTTAAAGAGACTACTTCGCCATGATTGCTTCCTTGGAGCTGAATTTCGTAAAAATGATGGAACCAAGTGCTAGTGGGAATGTTCCTTTTTCATGCTAAGAGAGTCGGACACGGATGTCGGATATGGATACTTCAAGAATAATGAAAAGTCAAAGTAACATAGTCAGCAACAACCATATATATCATCAATCTCACTTTTCATGGTCGTTTGAGAAGGAACGGGAGGTATACCGAGAGGGAAGAAACTCTGAAACATCTCTTCTTGCTTTACTAACTGCAGATTCTGCCTTATGAACTGTTTCTAGATGAGGCCTTTTAGAACACAGCAGCAGTGTTAAAGACCTTCCAATGGCAGCAGCTGCAGATTGACCGCTATCTCAACCTTCTATAGCTGCTAGCTGAATGAGATTCTAATCTCTTTGCAAGCTGGATCAAAAAAAAAAAATCCTTCCTCATCGATATAAAATTAGAAAAGAAATTAAAAAGCATGCTTAAATATGGGTAATTAGACAAACCTGCCAGCCAAGGTTCATTGTCTGTCACACTTTTACTGCCTTAAAGTTGGCAAGTCTTAAGAACTATATACATCAACCTCATTAATAGGGGTAAAAATGGCTTCAAAATCTGAGCGTATTGCCTTTTCCTCCCACACTAAGTTATCCCACCAATCCTTCTCAGCTCTAATTTCCTTCAATGTCTGTTTCAACTCTGAATCTATAGAAATCTGCTTCAACTGAGGGCAATCGTAGACACTAATGTATTCAAACAAGAGCTTAGTCTGAACACCTTCCCAAATATGAACCAATTTAGGAAGATAGTGAAGTGTTAAACTTTTGAGTGAAATACAACAAGATTCACTGAACTCTTCTGAAGAAACGATTTTTTCAATTGCTTCACAGTCATCAATCTGCAACTCTTCTAAGTTAGAAACAAATTCTAGCATTGAGCTTTTGAAAACATATGTCAACTTTGGGCATGCATGCAAAGACAAAGTTCTTAGAGCTGCAAAGCTTCCTTTGGGGACAACACCCTCCCAAATGCATGTCAAACTCCACGAATAATGAATGCCCAAGTGCTCCAGGCATGGAAATACGGTCTCAGTTCCTTCCTTGCAGTCCACAATAGTTTCAAGGTCAGGACATTCACTTATTATACAATATTTCAACTTGTTAATATTGCCAATCCCAAACTCTGATAGCCTGCGGATGTCAAGGTGATGATCTAAATGAAAAGCAGTACATCGAGCCAACACTTTAACAACTGCATCGGGTATCTTCTCACTATTCACAAATCTCAAGCATTGACCCAATATTAGACCGTAATTCAGCTCTACACACTTCGGGACTCGAGATGCATTAAACTTAATGTCACGGCCAACAACAAATTTGAACTCTGTTAAGCTTTCTTCATTCCATGCTGCACTTCTTTGGAGGAACAGCTCAAGAAACTTTACTTCTGGGAGATAGAAGGAAAGAGAAGTCAACTTTTTCAAGTCACTCACTTCCTTAACAAAAGATCCAACACTCTTGTTCCACCAATTATCTCCTGGGTACACACTTATGCTTAGTGTTTCCAATGCTTGAAGTCTGGAAATCAATTGAGGTGGCAGCTTAGCATGCTCATGGTTGGTGCTAGATCCATAGAAGGATACTTCCAGGTGGCTTAGATAGTCTAGCTCAGCGATCTCTTTAGGTAATTCAATGATCTTCGTGCCCCCACCAAGATCAAGCACTTGAAGAAGTTTAAGAGATCCAACTTCAGAAGGGAGCTTGACTAGGCGTTCGCAATCACGAAGAATAAGTGTTTCTAGTATTTCAAGATTTGAAATTGAATTCGGCAAGCATTTGATTCTGGTCTGGGATAGGTTCAACACTTTAAGGAAAGGCATGTTGTTAAAGAAAAGGTTTGGTACCACTCTCAGCTGAGAGTTCCTTTGTAGAAACAACATCACGAGTTTAGGGCAACTTGGTTTTTCAGGCAGAGTGGACAACTTATTACCCATCAAAAACATCATCTTGGATTGTTCCCATTCTTTCTCTGTAGGCGGCTCAGTTAGATCAGCAGCAACTCTCGATAAGAATTGACCATCAGCACTAGTGGATGATGATCTATTTTCTGGCTTCAATGGTTTTGAATAAGTTGTCAGCAGAAACTGACAGCCTTCAGTGTCTGATGACAAGATCCTCAATGCTAAATCTCTCATCACATCACGCATTCTGATGAACCGACCACCTTCAGTAGTTTCCAACAATAAAGCACGTTGAAGAGCATCAACAATATCATGTCCCCTCTTATACGCATCTGAACAACGTCCAGCAATTAAACCTTCTTGGATGCAATATTCTATAAGTTTACTAGTATTGATCTCTTGATCTTCTGGAAACAAGGCACAATAAAGGAAGCAACTCTTTAAGCTACGAGACTTCAGGCGGTCGAAACTGAATTTTAACAGCTGGATTAAGTCCTCAATACGAGATTTGATATCTCTACCAGACATTGAAAATTCATTAAATGCCTGCTTCCAAACAAGGACATTTTGTTCCGCAGCCAGGGCTCTTCCAGTAACAATAATCAACAAAGGCAGACCGCAACACCCTTCAACTATACCTTGAGCAAACTGCTGGATACTTGGCAAGTCAACTACCCCACCCGCTTGCTCATGGAATAGTTTCCAAGCTTCTTCCTTGGAGACAGGTTCAATCTCGACCACTCTAATCTCCTCATCTTGACAAACCTTCAATTCTCTAGTTGCAAGTATCACCATGCTACCATTTTCTTTGCTGGGATCAGGAATGCCCATTTCCTGTAGATGAATCCGCTCCCAAACATCGTCCAGCAGAAGCAAAAACTTCTTGCCCTTCAAAATTTGGAACGGTTCAGCATGGGAAGATGAAGAGGGCAACTGCTGTCTAATTTGATCTTGTATCTTCCTTGGGCTCCAGTATTTTGAGACAGTTACCCAAATTATCAAATCAAACTCGCGTTTTGTTTTGGGATTATTGCCCAATGCTCTCAGCACACTGGACTTGCCCATCCCACAAACTCCATAAACAACAATTCTTCTGACAGTATCAGTGGCCGTGCCCATGCATTCCAAGATCTTTGACACACTCAGCTCAATAGTTGTTCTTGTAGCTACTCCTGTTTCATATATCTCCGGTACTTCCTCAGTTTGAGAAAGAGTCTCATCCTTTGCTTCATCCATTACTGGGATATCATCTTTTGCTGAAGGAATTACCGCAACTGATTCCATAATAGCTCTATTACTTGGCATAGATAATGCCAATGTTGAAGCAGGTTGACTTGATTGACTGACATTTTCCTTCACTTCGAGAACATCATGATCTTTTTCCTTCTGAGGATTAGCAGCCTCCATTTCTATTACATGGCTAGAGAATATCCCTTCATTTTCATCAGGAATAATCTCCAGATTTTCTGCTGCCAAAGATGGCAACCTTTCTGTTTCAAAAGGAACAAGGCTTGATTAAGATTATTGCTTGGGTTAGAAAACATATGGCAAAGAAGATATTGTATATTGTCATTGTTCCTATGCTAGATGCAGTAAACTCACCTGTTACTGACAAAGGTTTCTCAACTGGAGTAGTTGTTCTTTCTCTAGTCACTTCAACATCATCAGGCTCAAGTGCTGAAATCACTTCCGCTTCATTGATCTCCCCAGTCTTTTCTGGTACAGGTCTCTGATCTTTTTCGTATTTAACTGCAGGGCTAGACATATCAATTGGTGACGATACTAAGATCTCATCTTTTTTCTCTTTTGGCATTTCATCCCACTGTACAGCTTCCTCTCCTTGTGTGCCTGATATTCCAACTTAAGCTTACCTTCACTTTCAGCTTTATCCTTTTTCTTTAAATTTCAAAATGGGGAAACAAAAAGGCAGTCAGTTTGTTTGTCTTTAAATTAGAATAGAACCTAAAAAAATTGGGGTTGATAAGAAGGCTAAAAGACAAGGAGAAAACCATGAATCAACCCGTACCTTTTCCATGTAGAACTGCTGAATGGTGGTATTAAGATCTCCCGCCCAAAGCCCTATATGTTGTCCTTCAGATATCTGTATATTCGACAGCTTTGGGGCATTTAAACTTCCATTACAGAAGATCTTCAAATTGGGGCAGCATTCGACTTTTACTTCTTTTAGGGATGGGAAGTTGATAGTATCATTTCCTGAGTAGAATCTGGTGAGCTCTGGAAGATTTTTTATCTTCAGGGATTTTAGACCAGGGAAGGAAATCATATGTCCTGTTTCTTTGTATAGCTTGTCCTCTGTTTCAACAATTTGTATCATGTTCCGACAGTTAATTATCTCAAGATACCAGATGGAGTGCGCTAGACATTCAGCCGCAGAGATTGATAGTAGGAATTTCAAATTATCACAACCATCAACAACCAATCTTCTCAAGGTCCAACTAAACGTTGTTGCAAGTTGATTAGGCGGCCATATCCTTTCAATGTTGATTCTGGACAAGTGCAAGTCCTCCAAGCAGGGGAACACAATCTGTAAATACACATCTTGTTCTATGAACATAATATTTACAAAAGCAAAAGAAGGTAAAAGAAAAACAACAGCTTTTGATTCTAGTGAGATGACACGACAGGGCCTTTTATAGTCACCGGTAAATTCTATAAGATTGAGAAGAAAAACCGAAAAAACCAAAGTAATGTTCAGTTCAAATATTAAACACATTAAACGATGTTTGGTTTTGATTTGGTTTTCAATCCATAAAATGCATTCGGTTTGGTTTCAATTCAATTTTTGATAAACCAAAATACAGGACATTAACAAAAATTATTTAAAATTAAACCAAACCAATAAGGGAAAAAACCGAACCGATCGTCGCACTTGTTCAATCAGAAATCGAAAGGTTGTCCTGTTGAGATAAAAACTCAATTATCCAACAAAAAAAAAGTTCAAATGTCGAGTAATCTAGGAGAAGAGATTATCGAAACAACTGAGCTCTAAACTCTAAACAAGCAAAAGGAAAATAAAAATAAAAAAAGAAGCTAGAAAAAAGATAGGATTTCCTTTCAGTTCATGACCGAAGCAAGGGACATTGCAAAATCTTGAGACGCACCTGCAATTGCAAAATTTTGATTCAGCTTTCAGGGATCCTATCTTTGGCTCCTTGGTTGCTCTTGCTTGGATCAGCTGAGACTAATAAGCCATTTTCACGCTCTGAACCAAGTAAACCAACCTGCTCAAGTCAACGATCATTCTACCTTTTACAATAATTGAAGAGAGAGCAAGGTTTTTGAGAATAATTACAATAATTGAAGAGAGAGCAATTTGCGATCGAAGCGTGGTTACCTTTTTAACGTAAATTAATTTTTTTATTATAAAATTAAGTAATTTAATTTATATATTTTTAAAATTAAAATAAAAAATAAAATTATTAACCAATGTAATGAAAATTATTAAATATAAAATTGAGTAATTTAATTTATATATTTTTAAAATTAAAATAAAAAATAAAATTATTAAACCAAACCAATAAGGGAAAAAACCGAACCGATCGTCGCACTTGTTCAATCAGAAATCGAAAGGTTGTCCTGTTGAGATAAAAACTCAATTATCCAACAAAAAAAAAGTTCAAATGTCGAGTAATCTAGGAGAAGAGATTATCGAAACAACTGAGCTCTAAACTCTAAACAAGCAAAAGGAAAATAAAAATAAAAAAAGAAGCTAGAAAAAAGATAGGATTTCCTTTCAGTTCATGACCGAAGCAAGGGACATTGCAAAATCTTGAGACGCACCTGCAATTGCAAAATTTTGATTCAGCTTTCAGGGATCCTATCTTTGGCTCCTTGGTTGCTCTTGCTTGGATCAGCTGAGACTAATAAGCCATTTTCACGCTCTGAACCAAGTAAACCAACCTGCTCAAGTCAACGATCATTCTACCTTTTACAATAATTGAAGAGAGAGCAAGGTTTTTGAGAATAATTACAATAATTGAAGAGAGAGCAATTTGCGATCGAAGCGTGGTTACCTTTTTAACGTAAATTAATTTTTTTATTATAAAATTAAGTAATTTAATTTATATATTTTTAAAATTAAAATAAAAAATAAAATTATTAACCAATGTAATGAAAATTATTAAATATAAAATTGAGTAATTTAATTTATATATTTTTAAAATTAAAATAAAAAATAAAATTATTAACAAATGTAATGAAAATTATTAAAAAAAGTTAACGTGGTATTTAATTTTATATTTATTTAATAATATGAAATTAATAAAATATATTATTTTTAAGTTGACGTAAATAAAATAATAAATTAAATTGGTAAAAATAATTTGATGTGTCATTTTCGTTAACTTAATTTATTACTTTATCCACGTCAGCTTAAAATAATATATTTTATTAATGTCACGTCAACATTTGACATCCACGTCATCAAATAAACATAAAGTTAAATATTAGGTCAATTTTTTTAACAGCTTTTGTTACACTATTATTTTTGTTTCAATTTTAAAAGTATAAAAACTAAATTACTCAATTTTATAATAAAAAAATTAATTTTCACTAAATAGTATAATACATTAACTTTGTAATTTGCTAGAAGAATAATGAAAAAATTTGAAAAACATATATTTTTTTAAATAATTATTAAATAATCTAATGAAAAAATAAATAAAAATAAAATAAAAAATTTAAAAATTATTAAAATAAAAGTTATAAATACAAAATTACTCTTAACAAAATAACTCTATTACTCTTTCATTTTTTCTTCTCTTCTCTCTCTGAGTTTTTCCCCATATTGTAGAGAGAGAGAATGGCGGCCAAAGAGAGAGACGAGATCTGAAACGGGAAGAGATTAGATTCTACATCATCTCTCTCATTTCCAATTCTCCGTCCTCCATGACCAGCCAGGACAGCAAGCAACTTGATTCAAAATTTTCATAATAAGCTATATGAGAAAAGGAAGTAAGGGCTAGTTTAGCATTGCTGTTGGAAATAGTTTGGGTTAAAAAAAGCTCTGAGTTGAAAAAAGTGTGTTTATAAAGTGTGGTGAAAAAATGTGGTTTAAAAACTTTTAAGTGTTCAGCATTCCTGTAAAAAAGTGTTGTAGGAAATTGAAATGTCAAAAAAAGATATGTTTAAAATAATAAAAATGTAAAAATGTGAGGATAATAAAGTCATTTTATCCAAAAGCCAGCTTTTAAAGCCCAAAATTTATATTTGTTGGCTTTTTGATTTGGCTTTTCAAACCATGGTTTCAACAGCAGAAGCCAAATTTTTTTATCTGTTTAGCATTGCGTTTCCTGTGAAAAGCAGCTTTTGACCTCAAAAGCTGTGCCAGAAACAATGCTAAACGAGGCCTAAATACACCAACAAAACCTCCGGTAAGTCACTCAAAGCCCCCTCCCCAAATGCCAAAACCATCCAAAACGGAGAGATAGGTTTGGAATAAGAAAAATAATGAGAAGAAGAAGTTTTTTAGTAAAGATAATTTCTTTATAATTTTTTTTAATAATTTCTTAAGTCTTCATTTTTTTTTATAAATTATTTTAATCTATTAGAAAGCATGTTTTTCAGATTTTTTCAAGAATAATTGCTAAAAAGCAAATGCTATTTTTTTTAGTTCTTAATTTATCCCTAAGCTCTTACTCTATTTATATAATGTAAAAAACACTTATCCTCAAATTTGATAAAAAATTATTTACTTTTTTAATTTGAAAAACACGTATTTACTTTTTTAAATTTGATAAAAAATTAATTTACTTCTTAAAACACTATTTTTAAATTAATTTTAAATAAAAATACAAAAATATAATTTTGTAATATTAATTATTAATTTTTTATTTTTTATTTTTTTACTCAAAATTTTTTTAACTACAAAATAATAATAAAAAATTAATCATAAAATTATCTTTAATTAATATTAAATTAAATTTTAATTAAGTTATATTTTAATTCAAGTGTATGTTAAATATTTTAAATTTATTTTTAATTCAATTATATATTAATTTTGAAATGAATTTATTAAAATATTTTTATGTAATTAATTAATTATTGTTATTTAAAAAAATTAGTGATAACGAAATTGGTTAAACAAAAATTAAAAAAAAGTATATAATTATTTTCATAAAATTATATTAAAAATAAATTTATTTTTATTATTTTGAAAAATATATTTTATCTTTTGAAAAATTAATAATGTTAGCATTTTGTTAATCAAATTAATATTTATTTAAATTTTATTTTAAAATTAAAAATACCATTTTTTTAAATTTTTTTATCTATTTTTTACTTTAATTAATTTTTTTATCATTAAATTTTTTTAAATAATGATAATCGCAAAATCTTGATTAAGCTTTAAGGGATCCAATCAGCCGATCTTTGGTTCCTTGGTTTGCTCTTGCTTTGAGCAGCTGAGACTAGTAAGGCTATTTTAGCACTGTTATTGAAAAAAAATTGAGTTCAAAAAAATTTAAATTAAAAAAAATATGTTTAAAAAGTGTGATAAAAAATTATGATTTAAATTTTTTTAAGTGTTTAACATTACTGTAAAAAAATATTGTAAGAAATTGAAATGTTAAAAAAAATATATGTTTAAAATAATAAAAGTGTAGAGATGTGAGAATAATAAAATTATTTTATCCAAAAATCAATTTTTAAAATTCAAAAGCTATATTTTTTGATTTTTTGATTTAGCTTTTTAAATTATGATTTCAACAGCATAAACTAATTTTTTTTATCTATTTGATATTATATTTACGATAAAAAATAATTTTTGATCTCAAAAATTGTGTCAGAAAGAATGCTATACGAGGCCTAAACCATTTTACGCTCTGAACCAAGTCAACCAACAAATCTGCTCAAGTCATCGGTCATTCTATCTTTACAATAATTGAAGAGAGAGAAAGGTTTTTGAGAATAATTACAAATTGCTATCACAAGGAAGAATAATTGCTAAAAAGCAAATGCTATTCTTTTAGTACCTAATTTACCCTTAAGCTTCTACTCTATTAATTTAATTCACATGAAGAGAACTTTTAAGTATTTATGTCCTTTAAATAAAACTCATAACTTTTAAGAAGATGTCGTAGACCTATCTAAGATATCAGGTATCCACTCACTTTGATAGATCCGATTCAATTTGAATTGGCTTAAATAAGATTTTAATAATTTGGATCAGATCGATTCGATCTAAATTAATGTTCAATTTACATGATAAAAATATTTTTATTTAAATTTAATTATAAAAATAATTTTTAATATTTTAATATATTTTAAATAGTAAAAAGGTTTTTGAACTTGACTCGATCGGAACTAAGCCTAAACAAGTAAAAAAAATTATCTGGATCTAATTTGACTCAATTCGACTTTTAAACATCTCTAATTATAAGATTTTGATAAGCACATTTGTATATTAGAAAATATACTTTCATTTTAAGTTTATAAAAAAAATATTATGTCCCCTTTTCATTTTTATTTTACAAAAAAAAAAATTATACATTTTCATTATCATAAAAGGGGAAAAAAAAAATCTATCAATCTCTTTCAACGTGTTAATGTACAATGATATACATGTATTGGCATTGGATTGTATATCATAATTATATAGGACTGATTTTATATAATAAAAAAAAAATTACATTACAATTTCACCTACACAAAAAATATAATTAAAAATCTTTTAAATGATTTGCAAAATGTTTTTTTGAAGTATCAATTTAAAAATTATTTTTCATATATAAATAGAAACAAAGATTGTTAGTAGCATTGAGACGTGAAAAAATAATCACATAGCAAACAAATAGATTTTTATAAAATAAATTAATTAGGAAAAATTAAAAATCCATGTACATGATAAAATATTGTTTCATAACAATGAAAATTAAAACCCTACAACTAGGGGTGAGCAAAATCCGACTCGACTCGAAAAAACCGAAAAAAATTTCAAATTTTGAATTAAATAGTTCGGTTTATTAGAGTTATTCGAATTTTCGGATCAACTCGACTAAGTAATTTGAGTTATATAGTTTAGCTAGGATTTGATTTATACAACTCGAATAACTCGAAAATCCGAATAAGATATTTCTATACGACGTCGTTTTACTCATTTGAGTTTGATACTAAGCTTGGGTTTTGCGTTTTCCTTATTTCGTCTTCCCTTTTTACTCTTTAGCCCATTTTGTTTGGGTCATTTATTTTTGTTGTTTGTCCCCATTCAATAGAAAAATAAATCCACATGAGCTGTTAACTGCATACTTATTGTCTTAATGTTTGATCATTCATTTTTTTTTCCCTTTGAAATTGACAGGTCTAGATTGAAAGTTTACATTGAATTGTTTGGGTTTCAAAAGGGGAAGGCTATCACTCAATGCTTCATTCAGTTAAAGATTGAAGCTTTTGGTTGATATCATGCACATTACCAAGCTAACCAAACAATAAAATTCAAAAGATAATGAATTCTCTTTTCTTAAAAGTCAATAGTAGGCTATTTATTTAGTATGGCAAGTCTTTGATAGTCATATTTTAAGAAAAGATAGAACAAAAAAAAATGATAGATATACATGCATTTACAAGATAACAGTAACATGATCTAGTCAATCAACATTTACAAGATAACATTTTAACTCGAATAAATTATTCGACTCAACTCGACTCGAATTTGTTTTAACTCAACTCGATTCTCTAAAATTTCAAATTGAGTTTGGTTGACAAAATAGGACTCGTCAACTCGATTAATCCGAATTTTTTTCACTCGACTCGATCGAACGCTCACCCCTACCTACAACTATCCAAAAAATTAAAACCCTAAATAAGGAAACTAGAAAAAATTGAAATGTATGTGTTTAATTAAGTGAAAATAGCAAATCATTTATCCTGGACAGAGAGAAAAATGAAAATAAGAAAAATAATAAAATATTTTCAAGAAAAAAAAATGGACAATAAGAGATAATCATAGGAATAATTATTACCACTAAAAGTTAGGGGTGTTTCGGTTAATTCGGTTAATAACCGAACCGAATTACCCAAAACCGAATTAACCGAATTTTTTTTCCAATTAACCGTTAACTGAACCGAATAATTAATTCGGTTAATTAACCGAACTGAAATTATTTCGGTTAATTCGGTCGGTTTCCGAATTAACCGAAATAAATAAAAAATTTATTTTGCTAACCTATTTTTTTACATGATTTTGTATCCAAATTATCCATCCAAGTCCAACCAATCAAAATCCAAAAGCAAAGCATATTATAAAATCCAAATATGAAACAAACACGGCTAAAAAAAATGATAAAACATGAACATTACATAGTCTCAAAGACTCAAAAATATATCTAAATTAATATATAAATTAATTTTTAGTTTTTAATATATAAATTAAATAGGAAAGGTTATTAGGGTTTTTAGTTTTTAATATATAAATTAATTTAAAAAATATATATATCTAAACTCATAAAATCTTGTTGTTTTAAGCATTTCGGTTAATTCGTGTAATTCGGTTATTTTCGCTTAACCGAACCGAATTAACCGAAAACCGAAATTTCTCAAAACCATTAATCGTTAACCGAACCGAATTTTATTCGGTTAACCGATTAACCGAACCGAATTAAAATTCGGTCGGTTAATTCGGTTAAAACCGAATTAGGCACACCCCTACTAAAAGCTAAAGATTATTGTGAAAAATAGCAAAACTAATTGTAAAGTTAGAGATTGTTATATGCTTTGGGTGAGCTTTCCCTCAACGTGTTTTCTAAACTGGACGGAGTAAAGAGCCAAAGAGGAAGAAACTTTGACAGTAGATACGAAAATTTATGTGAATTCGAAAATAAATATCGGATACGAATTTAATAATACACTATTATATGATATGAAAAAAATAATTAAACATGATACAAAAAAAATACAAATACGACATGAATACAAGAACATGTCAAAATCTATATAACACAAATTATTAACACGTCAAAATTTATATAAATATAAAATACCTTAAACACAATTATGACACAAAAAAATATACGAACACGACCCGAATATACGAATTATCAGATCTAAGTATGTATTTGATATGAGTATATTTAGTTTTCTTATATATTTGGAAGATTATACTCTTATATTTATATTCGAATATGTGTCGAATACAGGTTATACGAGTACTTTAAGAAAAATAAAAAGTGAGGGTAAAAATAGATTAATTCTTTTAAGGACAAAACTGTAAATGTAAATTTGTTCTTACCAATTTAGAAAATTCACGTTTCCTTCTTAGCAATTTTCTTTTTTATGATTAACAAATAGTAATTATTCTCACTCTATGTATCAAAATGGAATTTCACTTAAATTTAACTCGCTCTTCAATTATTATGGGAAAAGATGGAATGGCCGATGATGACCTTGAGCAGGTTGGAATTTCACTTAAATGTAACCCTAAAATCAATAGAATAAACACGTTTAAACCGAATTTGCTAACCATTCGTAAACGAAACCGAACCGAATGGACCGAATAGCTTCAGTTTATTTGAAATACCGACTTTTTGCACAAAGAATAATATATAAATCGAATCATTATAACAAATTATATAAAACATGTGATAAATTAAGATACGATATAAATATAACATGAAAAAATAATTAAAATATGATATGACACGAAAAATAACATGAATACGACACGAATACATGAAAGTGTCAAAATCTATATAAAACGAATTATTAACATGTAAAAATTTATATCAATTTTTAATACTTTAAACACACAAAAAATAACACAAACACGTTACAAACACGTAATTTAAAAAAAAAATTGAATAATTATAACAAATTATGTAAAATATGTCATGAATTGACACATGACACGAACACAATTTAAAAAAAAAATAAATTACAATGACAAACTATACAAAATAGAAAATGAATTGAGACATGACACGAACACAATATAGAAAAAATAATTAAAACACAACACGAAAAATAACATGAACATTACACGAATACTCGAACGTGTCAAAATATACATAAAATGAATTATTAACGTGTAAGAATTTATATAAATTTATAATATTTTAAACATATAAAAAAAACACGGATATGAACAAAATAATTTTTTCCTTTTCTCTTTCTCTTTCTTTTTCTTTTTTTTTTCCTACTTTTTTTTTCTTTTCTTTCTTTCATTCCCAAAAAAATACCACATATCGCAACATGAAAAGTTTGTGTAATCAAATATACATATATATACACAAAGAGTTCATTTTTTATACATTGACAATGTAAATTTTTTAACTCCATAAGCGGGTTAAAAGATTGTCACATGTCCATTTTTTTAATTAGTTTCTTCTCTTTCCCTTCTTTTTTTTATTTTCCAAAAAAAAAAAAAAAAAAAAAAAAGCACAACAAGAGGTATATCCTGAAGAGTTCATGTAATCAAATTTATTATTATTATTAGATGGTTGCTAAAAAGCAAATATTATTCTTTTAGTTTTAAATTTACCTTTCATTTCCAATTTTATCTACTTAATTAATTTTAGTTTAATATTGCGCATTTATATCTTTTTAAATTCACAACTTTCATAATTTGTTCAATATATATACCATTTGAATTAATATGTAATTGACAAAAATGTTATGTTTTAAAATTAGTGAGAATAATGAACAAAAAAATTAGTGAGAAGAAAATTAAATTTACAAAGTTAGTCGTTTAAATATTTATTTATTTTATTCTAATGATATGTACATTGTTTTGATTCGATAAATACATATTACATTAATATATATCTTCACTTAATTATATAAAATTAATTATAAGGTATTTGTATATTTTATTCAAATGGTGTGTACATTATGAGTAGATCTATCCACGAGTTGAAATACCCATTCGATTCGACAGACTTGGTTTGAATTGAATCGATCTGGAATATGTTTTTAGTAATTTGAATTGGGTCAACCCGATCCAAATTAGTGTTCACATACTAATTGTTTTATATAAATTTAATTATAAAAATACTAAATATTAATATAAATATAATTTTTAATATTTTAAATAGTAAAAGAGTGTTTAGACCGAATTCGGCCCGAGTCGAGTTTGGGCAAGAATATTTTTTTTATCTGGATCCAATCTGATTCGACCCGACCCATAAACACTTCTAATTATGAAACTTTGATAAATACATTTGTATATTAGAATATATACTTTCATTCTAACTTTAAAATATATATATATATATTGTGTGCCCTTTTCATTTTTATTTAAAAGAAAATAATTTTATACATTTTCATTATCATAAGAGGCAAAAAAAAAAAACAAATCATTAGTCTCTTTCAACATGTTACATGTACAATGATATACATGTATTGCCATCGGGTTGTATAGCATGATTATATATGACTAATTCAAGAAAAAGTGTCGAATATTGATATATATTTGATATGAATATATGTAATTTTTTATTTTTTTAATATATTTGGAGGATTTTTTTATATTCATATTCGAATATGCTTCAGAGACAAATTTAAATTAATTCCTTGAAGGACAAAATTGTAAATGTAAATTTATTCTTACCAATTTAGAAAATATTTTATGAAAAATGTAAAGATTTTTCGAAAAAATAGAGATTTTCTGATGTTTAGATGATTTACTGAAAAATATTTTATGTTGTTTGGTTATTTTCTCGAAAATCTACTTTTTTCAAATATCAATATTGACATAAATATTAAAATATTAAAAATAAATTATTATTAAAATATTAATATTTAATACTAAAATATTATATTAATATTAAATACTTAAAATAATACTATTTATTATTAAAAAATTAAATATATTAATATTTAAAATATTATAATAATTATTAAAAATATTAAAATTAATTATATTAATATTTAAAATATTATAATAATTATTAAAAGATTATTTTGATTAATATAATAATTATTAAATTTTACTTATATTAATATAGTTATTATAAAATATTATTTTTAGTTTTTCAAATATTAATATTGATATAAATATTAAAATATTATTTATATTAATATAATTTTTATTAAAATATTACTTCTACTTTTTTCAAATAGTAATATGGCATAAATATTAAAATATTTATTATTAAAATATTAAAATATATAATATAATTTCTATTAATATTATTTATTATTAAAACATTAATTATATTAATATTTTAAAATATTTAAAGTGTTCTAATAATTATTAAAAATTATTTCTATTAATTAATATTTATACTACTAAAATAATAATCTTTTTATACTAAAAAATCTATTATCAAATATTTAAAAAGTATAATTTATATATTTAGTAATATAAAAACATTTTTCAATTTTAAAATATTTATAGTGTTACAATTTATTATTAAAATAATGATATTGTTATATGAAATAATATTTTTATTAAAATAATAAATGATAGTCATTATATTAATAATTTATTATTAAAATATAAATATATAGGTTTAATAATATTTAAATAAAATATTGAAAATTACAATATTAAAATATGTTTATATTAATATTTTTTTTAATAAAAAATAAATATTTTTATTAATATAATAATATTTGGCTCAAGTCAAATTAAGTTTTGATCTAAAATATGATGTCCAAATTTCAATTCGAGTAGCGCTACTCTTGATGGTTCTTTTCAGAAAAGGAGAAGACAATTTTCAGAAAAAACCCCTTATTTTTAGTTGACCAGCAAATTATTTTTCGTTGATCAATCAATTTTTCGCCAACCAAACACCAAAAAATGCAGAAATCATTTTTCGTAAATAATTTTCAGCAGAAACTGGCTTCCAGAAAATTTTTATGGAAAATGAGAATTTTTTTTGAAAAAGTAGAAATTTTCTGATGTTTGGATGATTTATTGAAAAATGTTTTCTCTTGTTTGGTTATTTTTTCAAAAATCTACTTTTTCAAATATCAATATTGACATAAATATTAAATATTAATTATTAAAATATTAAAAATGATTTCTTATTAATTTAAAATATTATAATTATTATTAAAATATTTTTTCTATTAATATAGTTATTATTAAAATATAATTTCTATTAATATAATAATTATTAAAATATTATCTTGATTAATATAATAATTATTTAATTTTATTTATCTTAATATAATTATTATAAAATATTATTTTTAGTTTTTCAAATAGTAATATTAATATAAATATTATTTATATTAATATAATTGTTATTAAAATATTACTTCTACTTTTTTCAAATAGTAATATGGCTTAAATATTAAAATATTAAAAAATATTATTATTATTTTTGTTACTATTATTTATTATTAAAATATTAGTAATTTAATATTTTAAAATATTTAAAGTGTTCTAATAATTATTAAAATATTATTTCTATTAATTAATATTTATACTATTAAAATAATAATCATTTTACACTAAAAAACATTAATTATTAAATAATAATAAATAATTTATATATATTTATTATTAAAACAGTAATATAAAATCATTATTCAATAAAATATTAAAAATATTATTTAAAATTTTAAAATTTTGAAATATTTATATAGTTATAATTTATTATTAAAATAATGATATTGTTATATTATTATTTATTAAAATAATAAATGGTAGTCATTATATTAATAATTTATTATTTATTATTAAAATATAAATATGATATTATATAATTAAAATATATAAATATAAATTTGTAGGGTTAATAATATTTAAATAAAATATTGAAAATTATAATATTAAAATATGTTTATATTAATATTTTTATATATCTTTATAATTAAAAGATAAATATTTTTATTAATACAATAATATTTGGCTCGAGTCAAGTTAAGTTTTGATTTAAAATATGATGTCCAAATTTTGATTCGAGTAGCTCTACTTATGATAATTGTTTTCAAGAAATTATCTTCCTCTTTTAAAAAGGAGAAGACAATTTTCAGAAAAAAAAACTCTTATTTTTCGTTGATCAGAAAGCCATTTTCAGTTGACTAATCAATTTTTCGCCAACCAAACACCAGAAAATATAAAAATTATTTTCTGTAAATTATATTCAGTGAAACAAACGGACCCTAACATTTCCTTTTTTTTTCTTAGCACTCATTCTTCTTTATGATTAACAAACTATAAATAGACTCGTGCTACGCTGCGGATGAAAATACACGAACGTGTAAAAATATACATAAAACGAATTATTAACATGTAAAAATTTATTTAAATTTATAATACTTTATATAAATTATTAACATGTAAAAATTTGAATACATAACATATATTTGTCCACTTTAATTCGAACTTAAAAATATTTATTAACGTGTAATTCAATTCGAACTTTAAATAACAATGACAAACTATGTAAAATATGAGATGAATTGAGACACGACACGAACAAAACATAGAAAAAATAATTAAAACACAACACGAAAAATAATATGAATATGGCACAAATACACGAACGTGTAAAAATATACATAAAACGAATTATTAACGTGTAAAATTTTATATTAATTTATAATATTTTATATAAATTATTAACGTGTAAAACTAATTATGAACGTGTAAAAATTTGAATACATGGCATATATTTGTACACTTCATTTCGAATTTAAAAAGACTTATTAACGTGTAATTCAATTCGAACTTTACATGATAATGACAAATTATGTAAAATATGAGATGAATTGAAACACTACACGAACACAACATAGAAAAAATAATTAAAACACAACACGAATACACAAACGTGTAAAAATATACAAAAAACAAATTATTAACGTGTAAAACTAATTATTAATATGTAAAAATTTATAATATTTGGAAAACACATAAAAAAAAACACAAACACAATTTTTTTAAAAAAATTAAATCACCATGATAAATATGCAAAATATATAATGAATTGAGACACGACACGAATACACAAATTTTTTTTTTCTAAATTGAATCATAACGACAAACTATGTAAAATATGAGATGAATTGAGACACGATACGAATACAACATAGAAAAAATAATTAGAACAAAACACGAAAAATAACATGAGCGCAACACGAATACACGAATATATAAAAATATACATATAACGAATTATTAACTTGTAAATTTTATATAAATTTATAATATTTAAAACACACAAAAAAAACACAAACACATAAATTTTTTTTACTCCTTTTTCTTCATAAAAAAAGAACACAAACACGATACGAATACACCAACGTTTAAAAATTACACAAAATAAATTATTAACATTTAAAAATTTATATAAATATATAATATTTCACAAAAAAAATAATACGAATACATAATTTTTTTCTTTCGTCTTTATTTTTTTCTTCAAAAAATAAATAATAATAAACAGTAAGAGGAGGAGACGGATAATCTCCTCTGCTCAAAAACATCCTAAATTTATATATAAGGATAGCAATTATTGTCACTCTATTTACCAAAATGGAATTTCCCTTAAATTTAACTCTCTCTTCAATTATTATTCCAAAAAAAGATCGAATGGTCGATGATGAGTGATGACTTTGAGCAGGTTGGTTGACTTACTAGTCTCAGCTGCTCAAAGCAAGAGCAAACCAAGGAACCAAAGATAGGATGCCTTAAAGCTTAATCAAGATTTTGCAATCGCAGGTACGCTTCAAGATTTGCAACGCCGGTTGCTTCGGTGAACGGAAATCTATCTTTTTTTCTAGCTTTTTTCTCTTGCTTGTTTAGAGTTTAGAGCTCAATTGTTTCGTTAATCTCTTCTCTTAGATTACTCGACATTTGATCTTTCTTTTTTTTTTTTTGTTGCTAAATTAAACCATTTTTTTGGGATAATTGATCAGATTTTATTTCAGCATCCAAAAAAGCATGAAAATTAACTCGGATTTTTTATTTTTCTAGAAGTCCTCATGACATATATCCGTATAGTATGGGATAATCCTCTAAAACTCCTTCAAATATATGAAAATCTTAAAAAAAAAATTAAATATATCCGTATCGAACAGATACCCGTCTCTGACACTCACATCCGAATCCGAGTAACATAGACAGAGAGTAGAAGCTGGGAAGCACCGAGACTCTGAAACAGCAGCTAATTAGCTAAAGAAAACTGGTTGATACCCCAGTTTCTTCAAAGTTCAATGGCTTCAGATAAACCAGAAACATTAGAAACATAACTGAGTCTAGCTCTAATGTCTTGTAGAATTTGCTGGTCTATGTCTTCTGGGGCTTTCTCTTTCCCTGAATGCTTCCTGGAATTGCGGTTTTTTTTTCCTTCTTCCAAATATAGTAGATGTAAGCTGTCCAAGCAAGCCTAAGAAGTACAGAATTAAATGCTTTTTTTCCTTTCAAATTATGGGTTGCCCAAGAGAGTTCCTCTACACATGCAGCTGATATTTGTAAAACTTTCATCCAAACCAACTTAGAATAGGTACTGAAAGAAAAGAAAAGGTGATTCCCTGAATTCTTCCTCTTCATGACATAGGAAACAAGTAGTAGACTGAATTGAAATACCCTAAGCTTTAATCCTGGAAACTTATATTACTCGTACTTTTCATTTTCCTTAAAGTATTCGTATCCAACACCTGAGTCCGACGCATATTCGGATATAGGTATGGGGATATAATCTTTCAAATATATGAAAAAACTTAGAAAAAATTAAACATACTCGTGTCGGACACACATCCATATCCGACACTCACCTTCGAGTCCGGGTAACATAGCTGGAAACTGTGCTATGTGATGTCTGTCTAATACAGCTAACCAACAATCATAGAGAATTACTAGATAGAATTAATAGGACACCGGACCAATTTATGCCAAGAAACTTTATGTAGTTTGTCCTTTAGCCAATTCCAAGTGTCTGCAGATTTATATTTTCCAGATTTAGAAGCCATCCAAATGGCATCACCTGCATTAGAGAATTGAATCACTTTCTATAAAGTAAATTAAGAAACATTACTTTGAAAAAGAAATATCCCCAATTGTTCATGAACAGATAGAGATTGAGCAGCGGACTGCATCACTTTCTTTTCTTTTCTTTTTTAGATAACACATGCTTCTTCTTTTTTCGTTATTGCAAAGATGGTTTTTAGTTTGTTGTGTCCAAAATTTCAATTATATGGTAATTCTAAAATTCAATTAGCAGGATGGACGCAGCAGGTCTGCAAGCAGGTGGCCATGCAGTTGAACCAGCTGTAGCAGCTGGGAAGGGTATATACAACTGGTTGAAACACAAATATCATTATGTAAAACATATCAGCAAGAATTTCGAGAAACTTGAGGCGGAGGTTAGAGATCTATGTGATAAAGAGGCAAATGTTCGAAAAGATCTGGATGATAATAAATCAGGGAAGGAATTTACACCAAAATGCACAACTTGGCTCAGACGGGTAGAAGATATGAGAAAAGAGATTAGAACACTGAGTTATGAATATGAAAATAGACCTTCCACATGCTTGTGTGGACTATGGCCATATCGTGCTTTGCTTAAGCTTGGCAAACGTGTAGTGAAGATGATGGCAAAGGCAATTGCTCTGAAGAATGAACTGAGCCAAATGGACATATTGTGTGACAAGCCAACAAGAGTTCATTGCAGTCACAGATGGAATAATGATGTCAGAATAGTTAACCATCCATCGCTTAAAAAGGACGTGGAGAGGCTGATAGAGTGGCTAAAAGAAGAGAGATTAAAGAGAATTTGCATTTGGGGTCCACCAGGAATAGGGAAAACAACAATAATGAAAACTGTGCACGACAACGTGTGTGAATCCCGTCTTTTTGACTATACCTTTCCCGTGACTCGAACAGAAGAAAGCATAAGAGACATTCAAGAACGAATTTTGAACCACTTAGGCATGAGAATGGACGAAAACAGCCATACTGATCAAAGAGCAGCTGTGATATCTGAGAAGCTAAAGGACAAGAAATATGTGCTGTTTCTTGATCAAGTTTCCTCAGTGAATAATCTTGAAGAAGCTGGGATCGATCGTAATCATAAGCATGGGAAGGTGGTGTTTGCATGCAGAGACAAATATACTGGTGACACTGACGAGGATTTGATTGTGCAGAAATTGTCCAAGGAGGATGCTAGAAAGCTGTTTTGGGAATTAGTGGGTTCAGATCTTGAGAAGAAAAGAGATATCAAACTAATTGCAGAACGAGTTATCGATTTGTGTGGTGGCATGCCAACTATACTCGCAGTAATAGGAAAGCAACTGGCAAGGGTGAATGACCCTGCACTGTGGCGGGCGATGATGTCCCAATTGCAAAAACCAAGTACGCAACAATGGCAAGAGTTGGAAGAATATTACAGGTCATTTAAACTTGTCTATGATAAGCTTCCTGCTGATGATGGTCATAAGCGTTGTTTACTGTATTGGGCAATTTTTCCTTTTCGTGAAGAAATTAATCGAGATTATATAATTGATTGCTGGACAGCAGAGAAGTTTTTGAATAGTCGAAGGCTTTCGCAAGCACGTGATGCAGGGCATAAAATACTACATAGTTTCATGGACAAATCTCTACTGGAAAAGGGAGAAAAGTTGGGGCACTTCAAGATGTTTGAGTTTTTCCAAAGGGCAGCATTAAGGATTGCAGATCACGAAAATCTAAATTTTTTTGTTGAAAATGATACAAATATTGAAAGTCACGAATGGATACAAGCAAAAAGAGTCTCATTGGCTCGTATATGCCTGCCCCCCCCCTGCCAAAAAGGCCCAGATGTAACGGAATGTTAACATTGTTACTTCATGAAAATAGCTTGGCAGAATTTCCGGGGCAATTCTTCAAATGTATGCGTGGCCTTCAAGTTCTGTGCTTAAGGGAAACTGGAATTGGTGGACTTCCTTCATCCATCTCCGGATTAGAAAACCTCAAAGGGCTCTTTCTAGATAACTGCAGTCGGTTAGTAAAGCTTCCTCGTCAGGTAGGGGATCTCAAGAGTCTTGAAATCCTTGTTGTACGTCAGACTGGGATCTATTCTTTGCCGAGTGAGATTGGATGGTTGGGAAATCTTAAATGTTTGAGAGTTTCGTTCAAAGAAGTTGCCAACCAAAATCATGTCACAGCAGGAAACAATGTGACTGTTAACATCTCGCCCCTAGTCAGTTTCCCACTCGAACTCAACTTCCTCAAGCCAACATGTCTGCTGCGCACTTCACGGACCACTTGCAACTGCAATCAGAACGGGACAGAAGAAAGGATAATTCCTAGAAAAATTCTTGAAAGGCTTTCTAAACTAGAAGAACTGAGTATTGATGTGAGCCCTAATATCAGAATATGGAATGACAACTCTGATGAAATTGCAAGGGAAATCACCAAGTTGAAAGAATTGACACATCTTCACTTCTACTTCCCTCAAATGGAGTCCTTTGAACATTTCATCCAGCACAGCGAATCATGGCAAGCCAATGGCAGAACTTTGGAACTTGAAGGCTTCAGATCTTTCAATTTCATTGTTGGTCAACAAGGAAATAGTTCGGCATCAAACTTTAATGTCTTTGAATGCTCAGCTGAAAAGCACCTGAAGTTTTCTGCAGGAGACGGATTTCCTGGGGCTGTTTCTGAGGTACTTCAACAGGCAAAATCATTCGAGCTGATTGGTCACAGGACAGCTCACAACTTAACAGACAACCTTCCTGCTGATGCATTACAAGGGCTGGAAGTTTGCATCATCGAGGAATGTGATGCGATGCAGAGCATCATAGATGGTAATTCTAATACACCGAGTGCGGAAGTATTCCAATGCCTGGAAAAGTTGCACATAAAAAGCTCCCAAATTTGGTGCATTTCTGGGAGGGGAAAATAGCATCTGAAAGCTTCTGCGCACTCACCACTCTGACATTAAAAGAATGCCATGGTATAACAATACTTTTCTCACTTGAGATGGTCAGACAACTTCCTAAGCTACAAAATCTTCAAGTTGAGGACTGTACAAGGCTTGAAAAGAGTATTGAAGCTGAAAGTTCAGTTGAATCCATGGCCTTTCCCGGATTGAAGAGTTTCCAACTCTGTAGCTTGACAAGCTTGTCTTCCATTTGTGATGCCTCATTAGAATTGCCTTCTTTGGAGACAATACTGATCAAGACATGTGAAGAGCTAAAAAGATTACCAAGTATCCTGGAAAATGCTTCCAAACTGAGAGAAATTCAATGCGCTGAAGGTTGGTGGCATCAACAGCATTGGCCAGATAGCGAGACTGAAGAGCGTTTCAAACCTCTTCGCCGTCACCCCAGCTAAAATGAAAATCCAGACCAAGAAGCATTGCTGCATATATACGGTAATTGAGCTCTAAAGCTATGTGGAAATTCTCCTGAACCGTGCTCATCCATGGCCATTGACATTGGATTTGGTAGAATAATAAGGTGGTCAGGTCATGTTATTTTCCTCGTCTTTTTGCTGTTTGATTGTCTCTTTGTGCCTAGTCTGGTTGAACTGAAACAATAAAAATTTCAGTGTGTTTGTTCAAATCTATATTGCATATCTTTGTAAGATCAAGATGCCCAGATTGTTTTTCTTCTATCTATATTTTGATTCATGTGTTTGCCATGGAGGTATATTTTGAACCTTGAAGGATAATTGTTGAGTTATTACTTTTTCCATCTTTGACAGGATTAATATAGTTTTTCTGGTATACATTTGAAAAAACAAAATTGATGTGGCATCAAATCCTAATTTATAATATTTGATAAATGGTATATTTATCCTTATTTTCATACATTACCATGATTTTATTTTATCTTATATATGATTTTATCAATTGGTTTGATATCTCGACTTCAAATTCCAAATTATTACTGACACATTATTAATAGAATTTTAAAATATATTTTTTAATGTTGAGTGATTGTTTCATGTTCATTGATACATTATTAATATTAAGTACATATCAATTATGTTATATGGATTCAAGTGAGTATTGAATAGGGTAAATATTTGATATGAATATATTTAATTTAAAAAAAAAAAAATCATATTTTGGACATAATTATAATTGGTTACACAAACTGTAATTGTACTAAGAAACATCATGGCTGTAGACAATCCATCCTTGTCCAAAATAAAGACCATGGATGATGGGTACTTGCACCCAATTCTCTGGACAAATTTTCCTTTTTGATTGGACTGTAATCTGATATGCTACTTGATTAGCAGTTCTTGAATGAAACTAAACTTGGAGGGAGAATCTTATTTGCTGTCTAAGTTTCCCAATGTCCCTCAAAATTGACATTAACTTCCACTTGTAATCTCTACTGCTTTTTTTTTTTTTTATTTTATTTTAAATTCTGTTATGAGCACCTTTGAATCAGTTTCAAAGATGACTTCTTTTCTGAAAATCTTTGTCATTTGCCAAAAGAACTCATGACTCAGACTCTCTGCTTCCACCAGATTAGCTGATTCTGCATTAATTATCCTACCAATATCAGCATCCACTATTATCCCTAGCAATAACTCCAATACCCAGCTTCTTTATTTTCTTTACTAAAGGGTCCATCAGAGTTTATCTTAATCTAGCCATTTTGTTCCATGCCAATCCCCTGCTTGTTTTTCTATTCTCTTGATAAACCTTGTTTTTCTATATATATATATATATATATATATATATATATATATATATATTTGGAAAAATAATTGAGGTTTTATTGAGAAGTTCAGTGTTAAATGCTGGAAGCGTAAAGGTCATTTAATAAACTCTAGAAAGGAGTTAATGGCTCCAAAAGTTATAGATGAAATAGCATTAATGCAATATATAGCTGATATTTTGATTCTTTAATTTTTTTTTAAATATCTATTTCTGACACATTCGAATATAAGTATAAATGTACGACCTTCAAATATATAAAAATTAAAAAAAATTAAATTAAATATATACACGTATCTTACACTCGAACAACATAGGCATTACGTACATGACCATGAAATCAGTACTAGTAATGTATTCTCTTTGCATTTAAGAAAGGAAGAGACTAACCATAACCACAAGGTCCACACAGCTGAAATCATTTACAAGCTCTTTCAATTGCATTGCATTGCATATGCATTGCATTGGAGAGATCAGAAAGAGAGAGATGGCCTCACTGGACTCTCCCAACTCACCTCCAAACTGCTCATATCCTTTGCAATAAGAGAAACAACAACACATAAAAAAAAAAGATGGCCTCATTAGACCCTCAAAACTCACCTCCAAACCACTCTTTTGCAATAAGAGAAAGTATAGCTCAAAGCTTCTTGAGAAGCATCCTATAAATGTCTATCTTCAGTCCTAAGATAAGATGGTCAGATTTTATCCATATAGCCATCTCAAATGGGATCATCTACACTGGCTCTGATATACCAACTTGATTCGTATATGGAAGTTGCCTGAAGTTCTCAGAATGCAGGGTACTAAAGACTAAAGCATGCACGATTGTTGCAATAGCTGTGTCCCATGAAAGACTTTTTGCAGCCTATGGCTATGGTGATACCAAGATCTGGGTATGGCGAAGAACATGGAATGGTACGTTGAAGCATGTAAAGTTAGCTACGATACTGAGGACCGGAGGCTATGTCAAGAGCTACATTTCCAGTAAAGATAAGATGGTAATTAGTTGCCTGAGTTCACATTTCCAGTTATATGTGAACATTGTTAGAAACTTAAAGAGTTGAAGTTACAACAAATAGTTCTTCATGGTTAGATTGGCTGAAAAAAAAATGTTTACTGTCCATCCAGTTCAATTGTCCAAGACACTCATTGTTAAAGCATTGAAGTGGGCCAAAAAAGGGGGAGAACTTTAGGTTTAGGAGTTAGGACTGACAAATGGATCCTACAATGACAATGGCTCAGAAAAGAAAATGATCTGGAAATTTAAATAATGCATGCAGTTGATTTACTCTCTAGAACAATTTTAGTTTTTGCAGAATTGGAATACTACATCAGAAGTTTTGCATGCTGAAAAATATAAAAAGACTGCATAAATTGTAATCTAATTCCAATCTTTTCAATCAAATTAAGGCTACCAATCTTTGCAAATTAAGCTCCTAAACAATCAAATAGACGTTGTAAATCACTCTCAATTTACACATAATTATTTGACAGTCTCACCATTTCAGGCAAATACGTACTGAAACTTTTCAATCATCGAAGAAATTCCTCAGTGTCATAACCAGATACAGATAAGTCCGAATCTTGGATCTCCATCTCCATCTGGACCAAAGGCTCACTCTTCTTTGGGGGAGGTACAATAGATCTTAGCCAAGACAGTGAGAAAGGTACATGAGCTTCAATACACTCGTGTAACAACAATGTCAGCTGAAGCCACTTTACGACATCAGACATTGTAGGTCTTTCATTTCGGCGTAGGTTCGTGCACTTATACGCTATATCCGCGTATGCTTTCAGACAATCTGGTGCAATCTCATCCTTCAGGCGAGGATCAATAATTTCATCAAGCCTACCATCTTCCACGCGCTGTCTGCACCATGTCACTAGGTCCTCAATCAAGACTCTATCGATCGGTTTCCTTGCAGATAACACCTCAAACAAAACAACTCCAAAACTATAAACATCAGTTTTCATTGTGAGATGGCCAGTGCGTAAATATTCAGGATCTATATACCCCAAAGTGCCAACCACGCCGGTGCTGACATCACTATCTGATTCTGACAAGCTTGTTGGCACCAATTTGGAGATTTCAAAACTTGTAATCTTTGCAACCCAGTTCTGGTCTAGAAGAATGTTGGCAGTTTTAATGTCCCTGTGGATGGTCGAGGGGTTACCTGTATGCAGGAACTCTAATCCACGAGCAACTGCAATGCATATTTCAAGCCTTTTTTTCCAAGATAATAGGGTCCGGGAATCGTTTTTGCTTTGTAGTTGATCATGGAGGGTTCCACGAGGCATGTACTCATACACAATAAACAAATCTGATCCATCAAGGCTGCAGTAACCTATCAGAGAGACGATATTGGGGTGATCCCGCTTTGATAGCAATTCCATCTCTCTCAGAAAATGGTGTTGTTGTTGGCCTGAATTAAACCTCTTGATAGCAACCGTATCCTTATAGCTGCCTTTAATGGAACCTTTGTATACACTAGAATAAGCACCTTCGCCGATTTTCAATTTCAACCCAAAGTTGTTGGTTGCAGTGCAGAGCTCTTTAATTGTAAACCTTCGATAAAGTCTCATCCATGGTGGTGAATTTTTGTTGGTTTTCTTTGCTTTCCTCCATAAAGAGAACAAATTAAGAAAAGGGTGTTTGCCTGAGGAAGGATCGGGAAATTTTGATGTGACCATATCGATGAGAAATTGAAATGGGGGAAAGAGCAATAAGAACAATAGAAGAAGCCCTTTGAGACCGATAGAAAAGAGCAAAAGGCCAATCACCCGCAGATGGAAAGAGGAAAGGAAAAAACTTGCGGAGAATCTTATGGAAACCTCAGAACTCTTTCTGGATCGTTGTTTTTGAGAGAGATGTCTTACGAGTTACGACCAGACGGCAGTTGACTTACATTTCAACCACCATTGTTTTTGTTTAATTAAATTTTTGGATAAAAGTTTCGGTATTTCTCCACTTAACCTATCCTATAGTAAAGTTTGAATATGCAAATTAATCCCTTGAGTGTAAAGCTGTACACGGCCGAGCTCGAATAAATTTTTTGTTTGTCTAGATTTAAATCGGATCAAATTTAAAATTTTATTTAAAATATATTAAAAAATATATTTTTATTTTTATATTAATATTTTTATAATTAAATTAATTTTTTATTAATTATTTAAACAATAATTCAAACCGAATAAAATCGGTTTGAATCACTATAAACATATTTTATATTTAATTTAATTTGAATTGAATTTATCAAATCCGACTTATTTTATATCCTATCTAATTTGAACCAAGCTTATCAAATCCGACGGACTCATAAACCGATATATTATAGTGGCTAGTGAGAGGCTTTAGATGGCAACTAACTGTTTACAACTGTAATTATATGTAACCTCTGTATATATAGCCTAAAAAACATATTCACCAATTTCTTGTACTATAATATCAAAGTTATTCTTGAAAATTTATTTGGATGAGCAATTTTGGATTAAAATCGAATTAATTAAATTAATTATAAAAATTGGACTAAAATTGTTTAACTAGTTTAGTTAAGTGGTTAAATTTGAAAGTAAACTCGTTAATGATTAATTCAATTGATTTTGTTTTTGAAATTTTTTAATTAGTTAATTAAATTAATCGATTTAATGATTTGACCTGATACTTTAAAGCTAATTGACGAGCAGCCTTCAAATAAATTACCCAAAAAATTATTTAGTAATAACCAAATAAAACTCAATTGAAGTATGGATCTGAACAACAATAAAGTAGGTAGAGAGTAGATCTGTTTATAAGTCGAAACGGGACGTGTTTTATAATTTTTTTTTATTATTTTTCTTATCGAAATCAGATTCGAGCTAAATCCGAAAATTCATATTACTATTTAAAAAATATTTTTATAATTAAATTTAAATAAATATTTTTATTCAACAAATAATAATCAAGATTATAAAACTCATATACAAATTCAATCCAATTCAAACTAAGTCTTTTAAATAGGACGGATAACACGATACTTCGACAGATCTAAGAGAGAGAAAGAGGCATAATATATTATAGAATCCACAAACCAGAAATTAGGTTCATCGGTACCATCGTTTTGGAATTCTATTTTTTAAAGTCTGAAACGCGTATGAGTCTCTAATCTATCGAGGAACAAGACTCTTTGGACTCTAGCTAGACTCACTAGTCTAGTGGTGGGGTGGGAGGCGCCATTTGAGCCCCAAACCCTGCCTCGGGAAGGAGGGATTCCTCCCCATTTTTATCCATTTAGATGAGGAAAATTTTAAAAAATAAAATAAAATCACTTAAAAGAAGTTTTTTATAGACTCTAAAAATTTATATAATTTATATTTAAAAAAATTACATAAATAAATGATAACTTTCAATTTACATAAATATATGATATATTTTTTAATGATTTATGTAATTTATCATGTTTATATATAATTTATCATATTTATATGTAAAAAAAATTACATAAATACATGATAATTTTCAATTATATAAATACATTACAACATCTTTTAATGATTTATGTAATTTTATCATATTTATATATAATAAAATTTATCGTAAATTTATCGTAATGAGCTTATCCTAAAACTCGCTTTATTGAGGCAGTGAAATGCAGCTAAAAATGTCTAAAATCTAGTGGGCTAAAAGAAGTAATCTAGGTAAAGATATTTTAGGTTGCATTCTGATTTTTCAATTTATAAATTCTTCAAACACAACTAACTTGGTAAATGTCCAGTCTATGAGGATTCAGGGGTCGTAACTTTCACTCTTTTTTTCACCATAACTGAATTCAGACCAGAAAAAAGATCCAAGAGCTGAATCCATGGTTCATTTTTCCTGCTTGACAGGGCATTCGAATACCAATCATTTGATTAAAGTATCAACATTCTTCTTTTTAATTATACTTTAATCGTGATTTAACCCTTGAATTCGTAAGGTGTTCACTTACCAGTTCGATGGAAGTTGTTGCTCTAACCATTTTCTAAAACCTGCTGACAAAGTCTTGTCTGTTTTTTCTGTTCCAATTTTTTCAAAATAGGTGTTGGTCCCATACCTCGTAATTTATGTATTTGTATCATGTTCATGTATTTTATTGTGTCATAATCATGTTTAAGGTATTTTATATTTATATAAACTTTGATACATTAATAATTCGTATTAAATAGATTTTGAGACATTCGTGTATTCATGTCGTGTTCGTGTTATTTTTTCGTGTCATGTTGTATTTGTGTGTTATTTTTTCTGTGTCGTGTAATCGTATGGTAGACACATAGCAGATACCTAACGAGCTTCTAATTTTCTAGCAGCTCCATCAAGCTCCATTAACAAAAGACACTTAATTAATACCTGTCAAGACTTGAAACTCTCAGCACAGACCACAAAAACATATAAATAACCATAATTAAAGTTGATTCGAGATAAGTAAACACTGAAATGTACTAAACTCTACCAATTTTCTTCCCACAAACTTTCCTCTAAAACTTACTAACTTAAGCATCGGATCATGCCTTGAAGAAAAAACTCTAATGCTCTCAGACATTTTTCTGTTTTCCCAGATCTATCAATCTTTACTTGACACCTTCAACCACTTGGTTGACACGGGTATATAAGTCATGTTATGCTGTTCAATAATAAGCCTTCAATTATTTATTTCTAGAGAATTTGTGCGCTTGAGAGTCCCTGAATTTTAAATAAACCAAGATTTTACCATGACTGCAATTTTAGAGAGACGCAAAAGCGAAAGCCTATAGGGTCGTTTCTGTAACCGGATAACCAGCACCGAAAACCGTCTTTACATCGGATGATTTGGTGTTTTGATGATCCCTACCTTATTGACCGCAACTTCTGTATTTATTATCGCCTTCATTGCTATTCCTCCAGTAGATATTGATGGTATTCGTGAACCTATTTTTAGATCTCTACTTTACGGAATCAATATTATTTTTGGTGTCATTATTCCTACTTCTGCAACTATAAGTTTGCACTTTTACCCGATCTAAAAAACAACATCTGTTGATGAATGGTTATACAATGGCGGTCCTATCATCAACGCTTTTTTTATTTTACCCAGAGAAAGGAAACATGCACAACTCGCACAACCAAAGTCATCACTCATTAGTGTAATCTGTTTACTACATTCGATAATGGAAATGCTGAACTGTAATGAAACTTGAATCAAAACAATATTCGAGCGTAATTCTTTGAGTTGATAATACAAACGTAAGGAACTGCATTTCTTTTTTACTTCACATGGGAAAGCATTTTATTGCGATGTTTAAAAAATTGGATCGAAAATCAAATCAGTGAAATATTCGATTATCAATTCAATCGGTCCGATCGATTAGACCGATTGATTTTATTAAAAAAAATTTAAATATTAAATATAGTGAATATTTAATAAAAATATGTATTTGACTAAATGGTATAATCTTTATTATAGATTCAAGAGGTTAAAAGTTTAAATCTCATCACATTCAATAAATTTATAAAAAATAAAAACATAAGTTTAAAACCATTTTTTTCGGTTTTTTCCGAGTTTTTACCGGTTCGAAGAATTCTCCTCGATTTTATTATATGCATCGGATCGAACAAACTATTAATTCTCGATTTAATAGATTCGACCGATCGATTCGATCATTTTTTTTAACACTGGTTTATTGTTGCCTGCGTATGCCTTTTCTAATTCATCTTTTAAATCCCAAAAATCAAGATCTGCCACTTCGCCCCAGCTTTTCCATAAAAACCTTTAGCAGAATCTTGTGACTTACCACTCTGTATGCAAAATGTAGAGCCAAGACATCCTAAGATATAATGGCAAAGCGCATAAAAACAACTTAGCTAGGCAGCTAGCTAAGGTCCAGTCAAGAAATGACCCTGCTTTTCCTGTTCCATACAAAGAGAAAGCAATACTGAAAATCTATGTTACTCTTCATTTTTCTTTAAGTACTCGTCTCCGTCGCATATCCGAACATGAGTATTAAGATATGATCCCCCAAGAACCCTCCAAATACATGAAAAAACTTAGAATAAATCGAAAATACCCGTATTCGACACACATTCGAGTCCAAATAACATAGCTAGAAATCTTCTTGTGTACAATGAGTTTAGCTCTAGGAGCAGTTGCAATGATCCATTTTGTAAACACAATGATTGTAGATTAAGACACCTATCAACAAAACAAAGCCTTACACATAGTTTTTATATTAAACTTTATACAGAGGTTACTAGGAGTTCAAATGTTGAGGATTAAACAAGCATCCATACTGGCCAATTAAGATGCGGCTTTCTTGAGATAGTGAAATGCAGCTAACAATGTCTTAAAAATCAATCATAATCAATTAAGATGCGGCATATCTTGCAATTCTGGAGTTGCCTCCCATCACCAAGGACCTAAATAAAACCTATGTTATTCGGATTCGGGTGTGAGTGTCGGACACATGTATGTTCATTTTTTCTCAAGATTTTCATGTATTTGGAGGGTTCTGGAAGGATCGTATCCCCATACCCACGTCTGAATATGCGTCGGACATAGATGTCAGACACGAATACTTTTAAAAAAATGAAAAATTGAAGCAACATAGAATAAAACTGTTACTAACAAATAGTGGTAGTCGGGGTCAAGCAGTCATGAGATTGAGAAGTTCGAACTCAGCTCAATTACAATGTATAAAGCTCAGAGCTCAACCTCAACTTGAGTTTTATTTTATGTGAGCTTGGCTCGACAAAATAACCGAGCTACTCAAAACTCAAACTCGACTATTCAATGATCATTAACTCAAGTAAGAGTGCAAAAGTTCAGCAATTGGTCGAGCTCAAGTTTCACACCTTTGAAATTCAAACAAAATATCAAATATACAAATCAATTAGTAATTATATCAGTTTTATCTATACAAGTATAATAGTAACGAAGAAAATTAAAATTTTGAAACCTTGATTAAGCACACAACACAAATGTCCAAAGCTGAGTATTAAAATACTCAACCTCAGATCAACTCATTGCTAGAGCTTGACTCAATAATGAACAGGTCAAGCTTGTTTTTGCCCAGACAAGTAACTCAACTCGCAAAACCAATCACTAATATAATCAGGATGGGGATAAACTGGAAAGAAGAAGGGGGCAGATTCATGTCCCTCGAGGGTGAGGGCCGGGGAACTACCTTTCCTTAAATATTCTTAAGAGGGAAGCAGGTTTCTGGTAAGAACAGCTGCTAATATCTCAGATTGAGAAAGCAAATGTGGTTTCTTGAGTGATTTCATATCAAAAGAGTTTAGCTCTGCAATCAATAACTCAGAGCAAGAAAATAAGTAGATCATAATTCTAATACTCCTTAAATTCAGCTATTTTCCACTTTTTATATAGAGTATATTCAATATAGTAGTATTGATGGGATAATTTCTGTTATTAGGGAGAAATCTCATACTCAAATACATGAAGCTAAGAAGGGGGCTTCAGTTTCACAATTGAAAAGAGCCAATCCTGGTAAGTATTAAGCTGATTTATTTCTTTGGAGAGAGTCGGATTAAAAGGGGAAATTTTGGGTGTTGGGGTTTATGCAATAAAAAGGGGAAAATTGCCATGGCGAATCCTATTAAGAAAAAACACTAAAATAAACAAATAATCCCATATTCAAATACATGAAGCTAAGAGGGGGCTCAGTTTCACAATTGAAAAGAGCCAATCCTGGTAAGAATTAAGCTGATTTATTTCTTAGGTGAGAGTGGGATTAAAGGGGGAAATTTTGGGTGTTAGGGTTTGTGCAATAAAAGGGGAAATTGCCGTGGCGAATCCTGTTAAGAAAAAAAACAGTAAAATAAACTAAATATGCAGAAGTTTCAATGTTCAATCTCCACATACAAACTCTTCTATGCAGATAGAGAAAAGGAAAAACCCATTAATAAGCAAATTCTTACTTCTTTATACAGGAAAATTAGAGAATATAAAGTTCGAAGCACGCGATGAAAATCACTAGGTCCTTACATCATTCAAAAAAAAAAAAAAACTACAGATTTTAGTTATCAGATCCAAAGATTCCTAGGGTTTTCACCCTCCACAGATGAAAACAGTAGGATTTTATGGCAGAAGTATAAAGCACCTGAAAAAGTAAGGAAGAAAGACATAGGCGAGAACCGAGAGAGCTAAAACCATGGTGATTACGGAACAGAGGGTGCAGGTTCTAGCAATGGTGGAGTTGTCCCCGATTACCAACGCCGAAAACGCAGCGACGAACGTAAAGATGATTGCTATTACAAGGAGTTTAAACGCAGTCAAGTGTTCCTCGAAGAGTTGCGGAACGACAGCTCCTTCTTTGTTTTGACTGGGAAGCAGGCATGCGACGAAACCGGCGCCATAGGAGACATGAAAATTAAATTTCGCAACAGAGGGATGGAAGGGTAAAGAGAACTTCGCCATTTCTGAAAAATAGAAACTTGGGTAACCTACGGCAATGGAAATAATCAAAGCATCAATAGTTTGACTAGTTTTTTTTTTTTTAATTATTATAAAAGCTATGCCCACCAAAAAGCGAGACAACTGGTAACCATTTTGCTTTAAAAAATAGAAAGTGGACTCGTCAATTACCAAATTTTCCACAGCAGCTGGTAAATGTCCATTTCACTCTAAAAAAAAAATAACTAAAGAAAATAAGGGGAAATATGTCTGATTTCTTTTCTTCGTTGCTTCTGTCGTAAAAGAGAAATTAGGTTTTATGACTGTTTCCCTTTGACTTCTTTCTAACATCGATCTCTGAAGTTCAAGCTCTTTTTCTCAAACAACTATGGATGAGAATTTTAGCGATACCGCTGCTGATAAGATATTTAGTTTGCTTCTCACTGATCTTCCAGATTTGCTTCAAGGTAAACGTGATGAGTTTCGTATGTTTTTTCGCTCTTTATCGTCTAGAAGCTGTGCGAATGCCTATCTTGAGGCAGCTAAGTTTCGTAATTTTCTCCTCCGTTCCGATGATTTCGTTGGAGGTCTTGTTGTTTCAATGAGTGATGTTTTCGACAAACTAAAAGAGTTCCTTGACGGGGAAGAGCAAGCGTGCAAAGAGTCAGAAGGTACGCTATTTTTTTGTTTTAATTTATTCCGAAACAGTAAATACAAATATGACCTTTTTTTTATTTTTTATTGTGCGGTGTGTGTATATATTGTGTAAAAAATGTATTATTTATCATGAAAGCTTTAGATGTTTCAAGTTAAAAATGATAAAATGATATTGAAGAAAAAAAAATGAATTAACAAATTTGATATAATTTAATGAATAGATGAATATTAATATTTCCCAAATAATTTATACTAATTCTTTTCTTTTTTTTTAATTTTTTTTTAATATATATATGCTCAGTAAGTATCACCAATTTATAATTTCCTCAAAGAACCCTTATTTTTTAAGCTTGGGGTTTAAACATGTAAAACAGAATTGATAAACAAATTATTTCCAACTTCCAAGTATTGCTCCTTTTAGAATATGTTCATTAACCCTTTTGTAACAAGATATTTATAAGACATTAATATATAGATAATTTCGTGCAAGATTACTAGTTTTTATTGTTTTTTTTCGATTAAATTAATGAATTTATGCTCGAACTACTAAAAAGGTGGAAATATATTTAAATTTTTAAAAAAGTTTCTAGCTTGAGTCAGAGACTACTAAATACATTTGCTTGAATAAACAAACTTGAGCTTTATAAGATTCTAAAAAGTTTCGAATCTTGATTTAAACTTAATAAGTTGACAGTATTGATGATGTTGTTGAATTTGTTTATGCACAGATGAACTTTCTCGAATTCTTGATGCTGCTTTCGAATCTGATTCTGCTGCTTTATCCCATGCATATGGTGATAGAAACCATATCTCTCAGAGTCCTAATTTCTTTGGCATAGGCAGCAGCAGTGGTACTCAGTCTGACGTTCAAGGATCACAGGCATCACATGGTATGGTACTTCTTCACCTTGCCACGATATTATAGCATTTGTTAACTATTAACGTTTTTGGCTTCAAACAAGTGTTGATCAATAAAATAATTAAAAATCTCAATCTTTTTTTTTTTTTTTTCTGTTGCTTGAAAATTAAAAACTCAATTTTGATTAAATCTTTAAGATAGTATTATTTACATCCATTCCATTATTTTAGTCCATCTTCTTTTAAGCTTTAATGCCTAAAGAGTTTAATTTTCCAGATAAAGTTTTAATGACTTTCCTCTGGATAATGTTGTTGAATGTGTTTATTCGCAGATGCAATGGCCACTGCTACTTTTCCTAGTGTTGATGCACTCCATGCATATGGTTATCGTTCAAGGACCCCTTCTTATGTGTTGAGGAGCTCGGCTGAACCTCAATCTGGCAACTTTAGTTATGATCCTTCTACTATTAATATGGGAGCCAGAGAAACGATTTCAAATGAGACATCAACTCATCGTAATTTTGAGGCGGGTACTCAGCATCACATACGAAGGACACTGCGTGACCAGCACAACATTCATCTTGATGGTGCCAATACTCAGTATCACTTTATGTCAGTGCCTGTTCCTGCTACTATGGATGAGAACAGTAGGGATGCCATTGCTGATAGGTATCGTGATTTTCTCCTCCGTTCTGGTAATTTCCTTGTAGGTCCTGTTGTTTCAACGTCTGATGTTCTCCGTAAACTAAAAGAGCTCCTTGACGCGGAAGGGACAGCGGTAAATGAGATAATAGGTACGCTATTTTTTATAAAAAAAAAAAAAATTATTCCGAAGCAGTAAATACAAATATGAATTTTTTCTTTTTTCTTTTTTTATTGTGCGATGTGAGTATATATTGTGTAAAAATGTATTATTTATCATGAAAGCTTTAGATGCTTTCAGTTAAAATTGATAAAATGATATTAAAGAAAAAAAATCTGAACTAATAAATTTGATATAATTTAATGAACAGATGAATATACTAATATTTCCAAAATATAAATTTATACTAATTCTTTTATTTTAAAAAAAAAAATTAAATATATATATATATATATATATATATATATATTCAGTAAGTATCACCAATTTATAATTTCCTCAAAGAACCATTATTTTTTAAGCTTGGGGTTTAAACATGTTAAAGAAAGAATTGTTGAGCAAATTATTTATAGCCTTATTTCCAACTTCCAAGTTCCAAGTATTGCTCCTTTTACAATATGTTCATTAACCCTTTTGTAACAAGATATTTATAAGATATTAATATATAGATAATTTCGTGCAAGATTACTAGTTTTTATTGTTTTTTTTTCTATTAATTTAATGAATTTATGCTCGAACTACTAAATCAGGTGGAAATATATATAAATTTTCAAAAAAAAAGTTTCTAGCTTGAGTCAGACTAAATACATTTGCTTAAAGAAACAAACTTGAGCTTTATAAGATTAAAAAAAGTTTCGAATCTTGATCTAAACTTAATAAGTTGACAGTATTGATGATGTTGTTGAATGTGTTTATTCACAGATCAACTTTATCGTGAATATGCTGATGCTTTATCCCATGAATATGGTGATAGAAACCATATCTCTCAGAGTCCTAATTTCTTTGGCATAGGCAGCAGCAGTGGTACTCAGTCTCACTTTCAAAGATCACAGGCATCACATGGTATGGTACTTCTTCACCTTGCCACGATATTATAGCATTTGTTAACTATTAATGTTTTTGGCTTCAAACAAGTTTTGATCAATAAAATAATTAAAAATCTCAATCTTTTTTTTTTTTCTTCTGTTGCTTGAAAATTAAAAACTCAATTTTGATTAAATCTTTAAGATAGTATTATTTACATCCATTCCATTATTTAGTCATCTTCTTTTAAGCTTTAATGCCTAAAGAGTTTAATTTTCCAGAAAAAGTTTTAATGACTTTCCTCTGGATAATGTTGTTGAATGTGTTTATTCGCAGATGCAATGGCCACTGCTACTTTTCCTCGTGTTGATGCACCCAATGCATATGGTTATCGTTCAAGGACCCCTTCTTATGTGTTGAGGAGCTCGGCTGATCCTCAATCTGGCAACTTTCGTTATGGTCCTTCTACTATGAGTATGGGAGCCAGAGAAACGATTTCAAATGAGACATCAACTCATCGTAATTTTGAGGCGGGTACTCAGCATCACACACGAAGGACACTGCCTGACCAGCACAACATTCATCTTGATGGTGCCAATACTCAGTATCACTTTATGTCAGTGCCTGTTCCTGATACTGCACTGGAACATGATAGCATATCCATCGACATGATTCCTATTTATGCCGCCAGTGCTCATTCTCACTCTCAAAGGCCACTGGCATCACTTAGTAATCCACCTGGCCATGATGGAACCATCATAATCCAAGCTGACGCTGAGTTTACGAGTGGGCATCCAACAATACATGCTGAAGCAAGAGCCGCTAGAGATGATGAAACTGCTGGACTTTCAAAATTGATTAAGACACTAGTTCCAGTCAATCTTACCAATGCTGACAAGGCTGCCAAGATTTTGATGTCCACCTACCACAGCGCCCTACCACTTCCCATTAAAACCGTCGGATCTCTTACTGTAGGTTGTGCAGGTGCTGCGGTCGTTTCTTCATTAGCAGGACTCAGTCTAAGCACCTTCAGGCCAAATACCTTACCATTTGGCTGTAATCCTCAAGTCATGATAAGACTCATGCACAATGTGGTAGTTCATACCACTGCTTATGCCTTTATCGGGACCATGTGCCACCAGTTCCTGCAAGATGACCCATCTATAATGTGGATAGTAGCCGGCCTTGCTTCTGCAGCATTCATGACCACAATGACTTTTATTGGCTGGAGAAGATGAGGTAAGGGTGCATTGCATACAGAGGGTCACCCTGCTGTCTGTGGCTCCTTCAGTCTTGGCCTCTTGGGGATGACATTGTCTAAAAACTCTGAACTCTTTTTTTGATTTGAACTTGTATAACACAATCTATTCCATGTCTAGTTGAGCTGCTGGTTTTCTTTCTTACAGAACCATCACCGGACAAGCCTTGACCTGCTGGCTTGTCCTGTTTCTGGTTGCTTTATAATGGAAAAAGGTTTGTATAGATGCATTTAGTTTTGGGTATCTCAGTCTGAGTAGTTATTTTATACATCTTGATATTCTATAACCTATATTAAAAGCAATTCCCGCACGAGTATTGAAAATTTGGGATTTTGAAACACACATTTTGTCACATAATACATGTCATTAGTTATGATTTTGATTTGCAGTCAATTATGGTATCAATTTTTTTTTTTTTTTTTACCACATAATACATATCATAAGCTATAGTTTAGGGGTTAATTGTGATATCCAATTAAAAAAGTAAGGTTGATTTGGATTTTTGTCACATGATTTGGGGATTAATTAGGTCATTTTAGATTATTTTGGATCTCGAGATTCTTTTGGGTTTGAATCTTTTCGGGTTCGTACCTTCTCAAATTCAGATCATTTCGGTTTCAAATATTTTGTGTCGTTTTTATATTATTCTTCGTGTCATATTCGTGTTATTTTTTCGTGTGTTCAAAGTATTCATGTTAATTTTATTTTTCGTATGTTCAAAGTATTATAAATTTATATAATTTTTACAAGTTAATAATTCGTTTAATATAGATTGACACATTCGTGTCATGTTATTTTTTTTGTTTGTCCAAAGTATTATAAATTTATATAAATTTTTACATGTTAATAATTCGTTTTATGTAGATTTTGAGATGTTCGTGTATATGTTTTGTGTTCATATTATTTTTTATTTCGTGTTGTATTTTAATTATTTTTTCATGTTGTACTCTTGCCCTTTTCAATTCATCCAAATATTTTACAGAGTTTGGTGATTTAATTTTTAAAAAAAAAATTGTGTGTTCGTATAGTGTCTCAATTCATCTCATATTTTGCATAATTTATCATAATGATTCAATTTAGAAGAAAAAAATGCATGTTCGTAATGTGTTTGTGTTATTTTATCGTGTGTTTAAAGTATTATAAGTTTATATAAATTTTTACACATTAATAATTGGTTTTATGTAAATTTTGATACGTTCGTGTATTTATTTTGTATTTATGTTATTTTTTGTATCGTGTTTTAATTATTTTTTTCATGTTCTGTTCGTGTCATATAATGTGTGTCCGACATTGTCAAGTTTAATTGACAATATTCAAATAACTCTCAATTTTTTTTGTTACATGTAGTTGTGTTCGTGTTATTTTCTGTCATAATCATATTCAAGCTATTATATATTTATATAAATCTTGACACGTTAATAATTCGTTTTATGTAGATTTTGACATGTTCGTATATTTGTGTTATGTTCGTTTTATTTTTTGTCATGTTGTGTTGTGTTTTAATTATTTTTTTTCATGTTTTGTTTGTATCAACATTATTGTATAATTATGTTGTGTCCGAAATTGCCGAATTTAATTAATCATATCAAATAACTCTCAATTTTATATCAAGTGTCGTAAAATGATGAGAGTTATTATTTTTTTAAATTATCATATTACTTTTATTTTTTATTTTTTAAATTTATTAAAAAATATTAATTTATATCCAACAATATATATTGTCACAACAAAGTGCGGGCATCTATTTAATAATAATAAAAAGATTATGTAACCTTGTGAAATACTGCAATCCACATCTCATGTCTACTATTTTATCTTAAGGTGATTCATGCATATATTGAAAAAAAAAAAAAAAACTAATAACATTTAAATGGGTGTAATAACTAATAATTGTGATAAATTTATTTTTTAATTGTTCATAGACTATTAATTAAATTTTTATGTAAATATATTATTTCTAATAAATTTTCTACATCAATCTGGATTTTATTTTTTTTACTTTAATAGGCTTTACCTACAAATCAATTCCCCTAATTCCATCTAAATTTTACTCTAGTTTAGTGTATTTCATTTTTCATAATAACAAACAATGCAAAGAACTAGTTCCCCATCGAAATAAATTAAAGACTTATTTTTGCACTGATTGTAGAATTTTTAAAATACTAATCAATAGTATTGTATATTAGATATTATAATCAACCTAATAAATTCGATAAAAGTGTTGAGATGGATAAAAAAAAAATTACTAATTTTGTTTTCCTAATATTAGTATTAATTAAATTAAATGGACCAATAAGCTTAAAATTTTATTAGACCAGTGTCCTAGGCCCTCAGCCCAAGTTATTAGGCCCAACAAATTTTTTATTATTAGTTTTTCTGTTTATCTGTTTCTTTAGACTTATCGAAAAATTAAATTTGAACTTTTCATTCGGTCAAATTAAATTGAGTTTATGATAAAATATTTTAAGTTAGATCTGAATTTTTGTTTAATAAAAGAAAAATTATTTATTTTTAATTATAAAAATATTTTTTTAATATTTTAAATAATAAAACAAAATTTTCAGATCAGACAGATCTGAACCGAACATTGCACGAACAAACAAATCTAATAAAACGTGTCATGTTTTCATATTATGTATAAAATTATCAAATCTAGTTGAAAATGTAACAACATAAACCAAAAAGTAATAAAACTTAATTTAAAAAAAAAACAATATAACAATTAGTCCAAAACTGAGCTCATGAGTAAAAGCAAAGCATAAATCCTACAAAAACTAAGACAAAAAACCATCCAACAGATTAATTCTTTTGACAAAAAAAACTCCAGATATTATCTATCATCATAAAATTTAAACAGCCGCTTGGGCTGCAAGCCTCTTCCTAGCTTCCTCAATGACAGACAACTTGATACCCTTACCCTTTGGAAGTGACACCCATGGCTTTGTTGTTCCTTTACCAATTGTGAAGACATTGCCTAAACGAGTTGCAAACTCATGCCCAGCAGCATCTTGAATGTGGATCGTCTCGAAACTACCCTTATGCTTCTCCCTGTTCTTAATCACTCCAACGCGTCCTCTGTTCCTTCCTCCGGTGACCATGACAACATTCCCAACATCGAACTTAATGAAATCGACAATTTTGTTGCTCTCTAGGTCAAGCTTGATGGTGTCGTTAGCCTTGATCAGAGGATCCGGGTAGCGGATCGTGCGTCCATCATAGGTATTGATGTATGGAATACCCTTTTGGCCAAATTGAACAGACCTTACTTTGCAGAGCTTAAACTGAAAAGTATGAGACAAATAGAACAAGGTCACTCATAATAATACAACCAACAGGATCAAAAATGTAAAGATACTTAACCAATATTAGATAACAGTAGCAGGAAATATAACAAATTGAGGTCCCATTGATACGAACCTTGGTCTCATCACCTGTGATGGCATGAAGGCGAAAACGACCTTTTGTGTCATAAAGGAGACGGAAGTCCTCGTTTGTCTTGGGAATTGACACAACATCTAGTATTAGGAAACAAAGCATTGTTTAGACAACATTCAAAGACAGCTATGTTACTCGGACTCAGGTATGAGTATCGGATACGAGTATGTGTCCGACATGGATATGTTCAATTTTTTCTAAGTTTTTTCATGTATTTGGAAAGTGCTTGGAGGGTCATATATCCATACCCATGTCCGAATAAGTGTCAGATATGAGTGTCGGACACAGGTACTTCAAGAAAAATGAAGAGTCGGAGCAATATAGAAAAGAGAGTGAAGTACAGGGAAAAGGTAGGTAAAGGAGTCAAATCCTGAAAGAGGAACCATCAAAGTGAATCTAGAAAACTAAATTCTTAGCCAAAGAACAAAAGCCAAAATAAACCAGCCTAACTAACCCATGTATTTCAAAAATTAGAATGAAAATAGTGATCCATCGGGACAATTTGCACAAACCGATGTTAGTGTAGGGTCTCAGTCAAACTGAACTTATACTTTGTATGAGTTTGTAAATTGAGAAAATAAAAACTTCAATTGATCCACAAAGGCAAATTCTACATACCCATGAAACCAGCAGGATATGTCTTATCTGTCTTAACCTTCCCATCTACCATAACATGCCTTTGCATAAGAATGGCAATCACTTCTCTATATGTTAGAGCATACTTTAATCTGTTTCGCAGAATGAGAATGAGTGGCAAGCATTCCCTGGACTTGTGGGGTCCGGATGACGGCTTGGGTGCCTGAACGAACAAAAATCGAATACAAAATTAAAGGCAGCAGCATCAAACTGGTCTGGAGGCAAACAAGATGATAACATACAAATGCACCACCAAGCTTGTCAAGCATCCAATGCCTAGGGGCATTGAGCCTCTTCAAATGTTTCTTCAACCCTCTAGCCTGTACAGACAAGGAAAAGGAAAAGTTCAAACGAAACCGCAATGTTATAGACTTTGAAGTAGACCTAACAATTGGACACGACACGGAAAAAATAATTAAAACACAATACAAAATACGACATGAAAAATTGCAAGAACACAACATGAATTCACGAATGTGTCAAAATTTATAAACATAAATTATTAATATACCAAAATTTATATAAATATATAACATCTTAAACACGATTATGACATAAAAAAATAAGAAGAATAAAATATGAATACAAGAATTGCCAGATATTAAAAAAAATTGACCCAAATCAAACACAACAGAGTCCAGACATTCAAAAACTAAATCATAAAATAACTTACAATAAAGCATATATAATAGAACCTCTCACCATTTCAAAACTACTATAAAACACAATCAAAAGCAAATATTCGATCTAACACTTTCATTTCAGAAACTAAACTTCCAATTTCTCCATCACATGCAAAAAGCCATTTAAAGTATGAAGCTGACGTTGCATCCACCAGCTAAAATCATCATTATAAAACAAAAGAAACAATATTTTCATTTGTTTGCATAGAGAAGTGCTATAAAAACATGTTAAAAACATACAGTGATTCAACAAACTAATCTTTAAAACAAATCTTAAGGGAAAAAATGAAAGCAAACAACAAGAAAACTGAGAATTGAAATGATAAGTAAAGAATCAGAACAAAATCAAAGTGAGTGAAGTGAAGTTCAAAGGAGAGGGAGAGGGAGAAACTGACCATTTTGGTGGGACTGGGATGCGGCTGTTTCCGCTGAAAGCCTTTAGCTTTCCTATGAAGATGCGAACCAGAGGAAGTCAAAACCCTAATTTCGTTTTATCTATATATAGTGGTAATTTAAGGTTTAAACCGACTTGTATTGAGCGGGTTCTAGGCCCAACTCTTTTTATTTTTTATTTTGTCTTTTTTTATTTTTAGATTTTTTTGGCTAAATCTTTTTATTAAAAACTTGTTGTCTCTCTTTTAAAAAAGAAAACAAAAATTGTCTTTACATCTTGTAAATAATATTAGCATATTAACATACTAAAATCAAAATTACAAACTTATTGAATAACTGCAATTCGTGGATCCATGTTATGTGGATGTATTTTTTTATGTTATAATTGTATTTAAAATATTTTATATTTATATAAATTTTAATATATTAATAATTTATGTTATATAAATTTTGACATATTCGTATATTAATATTATATTTGTATTTTTATGTTCGTGTTTTGTCATTCTCGTAATCTGTTGCACAATAGTAGCACCTCATATAATGTATGCTTGAATATTGGGCCTGGATCATCCATGCAGAGCAAACCCTTCTGACTAATGCTGAAAAACTTAAACGGGTTTTTGTTAGATCATTTTAAAATATTCAAATAAAAATAAAAAATTAATAATTTTGGATACGAAAAAAATAATTAAAATATATCATGATATAAAAAATAATACGAACAATACATGAATACATAAATATATCAAAATCTATATAATATGAATTATTAACATATCAAAACTTATATAAATATATAACATCTTAAACACAATTATAACATAAAAATAATATAAACAGAATATGAATATAAAAATTGTCATGTCTCAATCAACACTCCTTAGAATTTAAAAATAAAATAAAATAATATTGCTTTCATTATATGGAAATTCTTGAGAAATGGTATGATAAACTAAGCTCCTATTGCTATGTGCTGTTTCTAGTTTTTTTTTTTCTCCTCAAAAGGTTGTTATAAAATTAAAACAAATAGTAAAAGAGCTGATATTTGATTAAAAATGAAAAAATTATTTGAATGTAACACCAATTTAAATGTCATTGTTTCTTATAAAAGTAAAATTATTAATTTTGGTATCCATAAAAGTGAAATTATGTGTATTTATCAATGTTAAAAAAAATGGAAAGGAGATCGAATCGGCCAGACCTCTGATTTTTTATCTAACCGGTTCAATCGGTTGGACTAGTCGGTTTGATAAATAAAAAATTAAAAATATTTAAACACTAAATATATAAATATTAAATATAGTTAAAAATTAACAATAATATGAATTTAGCTTAATGGTATGGTTTTTAATTTATTAGTAAGAGGTTAGAGGTTCAAATCTCATTAATTACAAATAAAATTTTAAAAAATAAACCGGTTCAATCCGGTTTTTAACTGGTTGAACCGGTTCTTTACAGGTTCAGTAAAAATCCAGTTGATACTCGTCGGACCGGACAAGTCACTGATTCTCGATTCAATCAGTCCGACCGATTAGTCCGATCTGATTTTTTAATCACTGATATTTATTTAAGCGTTTAGGTGCGTGCATTATTAATTATTAAATAAAATTTTAGCATTTATCCAAAATTATGTGAGTTTAGTTATTAATTTGGTATGAGCATCAAACAATTTGTGGTAAATAATATAAGAGGGAATGATAAAAAAATAATTAAACAAAATAACCAACTTGAATGAGTATATAATATATATATATATATATATTCATCAAGGACAAGAAAACAAAGGCAAAATAAAATTCTATAGACTAAAATAATAATAAAAAAATTGAAATTTATCATTTTATTTAAATAATTTTTTTACACTTTTATTATATCCAAATAAGTCACTAACTTTTAATTTGTACTCAAATAAAGTCCTAATTTTTAATTTATACTTAAATAAATTCTTAATATAAATTAATTTTTTATTTGAAATAAGAGTTTATTTAGATACAAATAAAAAGATAATGACTTATTTGAATATAATAAAAATATAAAATCTTACTTAAAAACTAAAATAATTTAGAATATTTTAATATTTTAACCTTTTATATTTATGCTTTAATTCTTTTGATTAAGACACCTAAAAATGGAGGCATTTTTAAAAGATTATGAAAAAGATTCTCCCAAAAAAAAAAAAAAACAAAGCATATCAACATAATCTTTCTGCTAATCTTATCATGAGAGAAAGAGAATAATATAAAACTTTTCTAATTCAGTTTTTAATTATTAATAATTAATTAATAATCACATTTTAGGGGATACATAGATAAGTTTGTTTTCTTCCTTTTATTCAATAATTTAATATTATTTTATTAAAAAAATTATTATTTGATTACAAATTTTAATAATAAATTCGCTTAACCGATACTTATAAATATCAGTTAAAATTATTTATTTATCATTTAAAAAAATCTTTTGCATTTAATACTTCTCTTGTTTTCATTATATGGAAATAAAATAAAATAAAATAATATAATATTGCTTTCATTATATGGAAATTCTTGAGAAATGGTATGATAGAACTAAGCTCCTATTGCTATGTGCTGTTTCTATTTTTTTTTTTTCTCCTCAAAAGGTTGTTATAAAATTAAAACAAATAGTAAAAGAGCTGATATTTGATTAAAAATGAAAAAATTATTTGAATGTAACACCAATTTAAATGTCATTGTTTCTTATAAAAGTAAAATTATTAATTTTGGTATCCATAAAAGTGAAATTATGTGTATTTATCAATGTTAAAAAAAATGGAACGGATATCGAATCGGCCAGACCTCTGATTTTTTATCTAACCGGTTCAATCGGTTGGACTAGTCGGTTTGATAAAAAAAAATTAAAAATATTTAAACACTAAATATATAAATATTAAATATAGTTAAAAATTAACAATAATATGAATTTAGCTTAATGGTATGGTTTTCAATTTATTAGTAAGAGGTTAGAGGTTCAAATCTCATTAATTACAAATAAAATTTTAAAAAATAAACCGGTTCAATCCGGTTTTTAACTGGTTGAACCGGTTCTTTACAGGTTCAGTAAAAATCCAGTTGATACTCGTCGGACCGGACAAGTCACTGATTCTCGATTCAATCAGTCCGACCGATTAGTCCGATCTGATTTTTTAATCACTGATATTTATTTACGCGTTTAGGTGCGTGCATTATTAATTATTAAATAAAATTTTAGCATTTATCCAAAATTATGTGAGTTTAGTTATTAATTTGGTATGAGCATCAAACAATTTATGGTAAATAATATAAGAGGGAATGATAAAAAAATAATTAAACAAAATAACCAACTTGAATGAGTATAATATATATATATATAATATATATATATTCATCAAGGACAAGAAAACAAAGGCAAAATAAAATTATATAGACTAAAATAATAAAAAAATTGAAATTTATCATTTTATTTAAATAATTTTTTTATACTTTTATTATATCAAAGAAGTCACTAACTTTTAATTTGTACTCAAATAAAGTCCTAATTTTTAATTTATACTTAAATAAATTCTTAATATAATTTAATTTTTTATTTGAAATAAGAGTTTATTTAGATACAAATAAAAAGATAATGACTTATTTGAATATAATAAAAATATAAAAACTTACTTAAAAACTAAAATAATTTAGAATATTTTAATATTTTAACCTTTTATATTTATGCTTTAATTCTTTTGATTAAGACACCTAAACATGGAGGCATTTTTAAAAGATTATGAAAAAGATTCTCCCAAAAAAAAAAAAAAAAAACAAAGCATATCAACATAATCTTTCTGCTAATCTTATCATGAGAGAAAGAGAATAATATAAAACTTTTCTAATTCAGTTTTTAATTATTAATAATTAATTAATAATCACATTTTAGGGGATACATAGATAAGTTTGTTTTTCTTCCTTTTATTCAATAATTTAATATTATTTTATAAAAAAATTATTATTTGATTAAAAATTTTAATAATAAATTCGCTTAACCGATACTTATAAATATCAGTTAAAAATTATTTATTTATCATTTTAAAAAAATCTTTTGCATTTAATACTTCTCTTGTTTTCCTTAGCAAAAAAGCTTGTGCCTTGACAATGATCTTCCACCTTCAAGAAGCCTTGGCTTTTTGAACTCTCAAAAAAGGAAGGTGTTGTTGACCCTATCTAACCTTTGAAAATTATTCATTCATTTATTGCTTTATTTTTTAATTTTAAAATGGAAAACTATTTAGGAGCCTTTGGAATCCATTATCACTTCCATAAAAGAAAATAATAATAAAAAAAAACTCAAGAAATTAAATTTAGATTTAATTTTTAGGTATTATTAGGATATTACACATATTATGACAATTTTTAAACTCATTATCCAACCATAATAACATACACATGTGAAATTTCATATTAATTTAAAATCAAATATGAATCTAACATTAAGAATTTTCTTTGGCTTTAATTCTCAATCTCCATAGGTGATTCATCATCAATATTCAATAATCATGGTTGGCCCACTTTCACCGAAAATTGATGATTTTCCATTGTAAATTCGTTTTGATTGGGTTTGGGTACAATTTTTAGGACAAAGAGGAGATGTTTTCTGCTAAGCATTTGTAATTAAAGTTTGATAAGTTGCATAATTATCAATCAAATCTTAATCTAAATAAATTTTCAAGATTTGCTGTCTTTTTCATTACAAAGAAATCCATGTTTTGTGCCATAATCTCCGTTTGTTTTGTATGAGTATGACTCTAAGTCATGGAAATATATAGATTTGGCATTTCGTGTTTAAGATATTTTATATTTTTATAAAATTTTGACGTGTTAATAATTTGTGTTATATAGATTTTGACACATTCGTGTATTCGTGTCGTGATTGTTTTTTTTTTTTCGTATCATGTTGTGTTTTAATTATTTTTTCTGTATCGTTTTTGTATCATATAATCGTGTCGTATCCAATATTATCAAGTCTACATTAAACAACAAAGAAACAAAACATCTTGTAATTTGAATGTCACCAAGGTTTTTTTTTTTTTTTTTTTTTTTTTTAAATCTTGCAATGAAAAACTTACCCCGAGGAGGGAACATGGACCTAATATATAAACAACATAGGCAGTAGGTTGTTGAGCAAGAAACCATACATGTTTGTTTTTTATTTTATGAAATGTGGTACTTTGCTACTATTTTTAGCAAAAATAAAATAAATTTTATTTGATGTAAAAAAATAATACAATATAAATTACTAAATTCTAGAGTTGACAATTTTTGGCAATTTTTTTAGATGTGATACAAACACAATACGAAAAAATAATTAAAATTTAATACAAAATACGGCACGATACAAAAAAAATACGAACACGATACGAATTATTAATATACCAAAAATTGTATAACATCTTAAATATGATATGACACAAAAAATAATATAAATTAAACACGAATACATGAATTATTAAATCTATTATTTTCCTAATTAGACATATACCATCATTTTAAAATGAAAATAATTGAAGTTATAGAAGCTATAATGACCCACAATATTTAAAGGCCCCTAAAATTGAAACTTGAGGAATGAAGGTTTTAAGGTAGCCAAGTTGATGAGATATATATATTATTATATAAAGCTAGAAAGGGTAAAAGTGGACTTAATTGCAAAGTACACAATTCATAAAAGCAGAAATAATTCACATAAAACTGCACAAATATTGAATAATTTTGATTTAGTCTATGTTCCACCAACTCTCCCTACCTGCCTTTTTGAAAAATTACAAAAATGTTACTGCTCATCTATACTATTATTTTCATAAATTTGAGATCCGACCCTAGCACTTATAAATTTTTCTTTTCCAAATTTTCTTAAATCTTAATTTTCTTTGTACCAAAACAAAAATTCCTTTTACAATAATTTTTTGGCCACTTAATTACATAATATAAGCGTGGCCCATCATCTAGATAAGTTGAGTCCAATAATAAAACAATTACATATATCCTAATGCTATATTATTTTATATATTGATGATAAACTTTTTTAATTTTATAAATAAATTAATATTATTATTAAGTATTTGTTTATTAATTAAATAATTTATTATTTTTAAAATATGTTAAAGTGCTTACTAAATTAAATTATTTCATGAACAATGTATTTGATACTAATTTATATAATTATTTGATTGTTTACTAGATATTTCACACCTACAATATGGGTAAAAAAGAAAAAAATTATAAGTTAACAAACATTTTAAAATAAATAATTTAAAGATGTAAGTGTGGATAATTTTTTTTTTTAAAGGAAGTTATGATGTTGTTAGTATTTTTTTCAAATAAAAAAGATGATGTCATATGTGAAGTAGTTTTTTTAAAACCAAATTACATAAATATCCTTAAATATATTTTATATTACATTAATTTGGTTTTTTTTTTTGTCATTTTATCAACTGAGTTGGTGTCCGGTTAACTCGTGACACCAACTCAGTGATTCTCTTTAATAATAGTATGGAATCACTGAGTTGGTGTCACGAGTTAACCGGACACCAACTCAGTTGATAAAATGACAAAAAAAAACAAATTAAAAATATAATATAAAATACATTTAAGGATATTTATGTAATTTAATTTAAAAAAACTACTTCACATATGACATCATCTTTTTTATTTAAAAAAAAAAAAACTACCCGCATCATAACTTCCTTAAAAAAAAATTATCCACACTTATATCTTTAAATTATTTATTTTAAAATGTTTTTTAACTTATAATTTTTTTTTCACCCACATTGTGGGTGTGCAATATCTAGTAAACAATAAAATATCTATACTATTATTAAAGAGAATCACTGAGTTGGTGTCACGAGTTAACCAGACACCAACTCAGTTGATAAAATGACAAAAAAACTAAATTAATATAATATAAAATACATTTAAAGATATTTATGTAATTTAGTTTTAAAAAAATACTTCACATATGACATCATCTTTTTTTAATTAAAAAAAAAAAACAATCCACATCATAACTTCCTTAAAAAAAAAAAAAAAATTATCCACACTTATATCTTTAAATTATTTATTTTAAAATGTTTTTTAACTTATAATTTTTTTTCTTTTCCACCCATATTGTGGGTGTGCAATATCTAGTAAACAATAAAATTATTATATAAATTATTATCAAATACATTGTTTATGAAATAATTTAATTTAGTAAGCACTTTAACATATTTTAAAAATAATAAATTATTTAATTAATAAACAAATACTTAATAATAATATTAATTTATTTATAAAATTAAAAAAAATTATCATCAATATATAAAATAATATAGCATTAGGATATATGTAATTGTTTTATTAGTGGACTCAACTTATCTAGATGATGGGCGACGCTTATATTATGTAATTAAGTGGCCAAAAAATGATTGTAAAAAGGAATTTTATTTTTGGTACAAAGAAGATTAAGATTTAAGAAAATTTGGAAAAGAAAAATTTATATATGCTAGGGTCGGATCTCAAATTTATGAAAATTCACCTCTTAAGCAGAGGCGAAGTGAATACAATTAAAGAGGGCCGATATATATATATATTATAATTTTGGAGGGGTAAATATAAATATATCTTATTTTCAAATCATGATGCTAAAATATTTCAAAATTTTTAAAAATTTTAAGGGAGGCCAAGGCCTTTACCTGCCCTCCTTATTTATACCTGCTCGTAAAGAGAGGTTGATGAATCATTTAAATTAAACTCTAAAATCAGATTTTTTTTTAATATTGATTTTGATACATGTTTATCTGGGTTCATATATAAGTTAGACTAAGATCAAACTATCTTAGAGGTTTAGAACCTACTATCTACATCTAAGCTTAGACCATTTGCATTTAGGTTGAATTTCATAGGACAAAATTATTGTACCAAAATCATGTGTTGTCTACATAATCTCAATTATGGCCCTACCAACACCTCAAAAATATTCTAACATTCATATAGGAAAAAAAAGAAAGAAAAAAAAAACATTTGTACATGTTTAGCTTAATGATAAAAAACTGATTTGTGACTAATGTACCAACTCAAATATCATTATCTTTGATTCAATTCACATATTCATATTAGGTTTTGAGATCAAATAAGTATTGAAAGAAAAAAAATGATGAAAATAGAGAAAGTGGAACTATTCATTATTTTTAAAATAATCAGATTATCGAATATGATTTTTAATCGCATCTAAATATTTGATTCAATGATTGATAGATAATTCTTTTACTCAAAAAGTAATATTCGAATTTCACTTTTTAGATAAAAAAGAAAAATCTTTCTCAATACATAAACCATATTTTTCTTTAAAAAAATGTTAATTAGTGTCTAATAACATTCGTTAAGATGATATTTAATATATATATATATATTAAAAAAATTAATTTTATTAAATTTAATAAAAATAATGCATTAAATATATATTTTTAAAATAATAATAAAATAATTATTAACTAATGTCTATAGTATCAATTATTAATCAGACCCTTTCTCTTATTATAGAATTAAAAAATGAAATTTATCCTAACTAAAATCTCAAATTCTAACCAATGAGTTATTAAATGGTTCTAAAATAGTCTTTATTTTGAATCATCATGATCCATTCTTTATGAATGAAAAGAGATTACCTCATGTAAAAAATTAGTTGATAATTTAAAATTTTTATTAGCATGATTAGAAAGCTTTTACACATTTTATGAAAATATATTTAAAAATAAAAAATACATGTAATAATATTTTAATTTTATTTATTAAATTTAAAAAACTTGGAATATGAAATAACAATGACATATAAAATAGTAATTACTAATAATTTTTTGAAAATGTTAATCAATATTTAACATTGATTTTGATTAAGGTGATATTTATAATATATATATAATTATTGTATTATTTGTTTTGAATCCAATAAAATAATATATTAAATGATTAATTTTTAAAAAAATAATAATTAAATAAATTTTAATTGATATTATAAATATCGAATAATCGAACCCATAATTTTTATTTTTAAAGAATTTCTTATTTAGAAAAAAAGATAAATAAAAAAGAGAAACTCAATTATTAAAGGCCAAGTAAGCAAAGTACTGAGGTAGTACGACTAGATGGATCTCAGACAGAGCTGAGCAAAGCAAAGCAAAGAAGATGAGGATCAAACTTCAATGAGTTAGTTAACAGACAAAATTTCGAAACCGTGTGGGTCCCATCACTTCATCCCTTTAAGACTACAAATCCTCGTGGACTCTTCATGGGTCCCGCCAATGGCTTAACAATTTTTTCCTCCCCCACTCTTTGCACGGTGGTTGTGATCTCACTTCCCTCTATCTGACAGCCACGTGAAGAAATCAAGGCACAGCAGAGAGAGATCGAAGCGAGTGTGATAGAGGGCGTGAGAGAGAGAAGGAAGGTGGATTGCGTTGCAGACAAAGGAATGGGACCCTCTTCGCAGAGAACCGCCCACCTGAAAGCGGAAACTGTTGCTCCGACAACGATTTCCCGCCAAATTAAAAGCACAACAAAAAAAATATTATTATTTATACCCCTTAAAAACAAAATAAATTAGTTTTAAATGTTTCTTAAGTGAACAAATATTACTATTATAAATAAATAGATTTTACTAACAAATGCTTAATTATATTTTTTAAAATTATTACAATAATATTGAAAAAATGAAAAATATTATTTGATACAATATTATTATAAATATATATTAATTAATTTTAAAAATGTTTTTAGATACTCATTAACAAAATTTTAAATAAATTTATGGATTGATTTTTTTTTTAATTTAAAAATCTCAAATTTAAAACTTAAAATCGAAATGGCTAGATTTATGAAATAAAAATTTACTTTTTACCATATATATAATCCAAAACTCAATTTTCTTAATTGTGTTATCCATCCCATTTTTATTTTTGTTAAGATGGCAATATATGATCTATATATATATTTTTTAAATAAGTAATTTCATGTTAAATTATATTAATTTGTAAAATAATAAAATTTATGTAAAGGATATATAATAATCTATAGTTATGATTTGAAATATAAAAAATTATTATTATTGTTGGTCGAAAAACAAGGTAACATCCAAATGTTCAGAATAAAGCATTCGAATGTCCAAAAGATAATTAAGTTGATATTTATTGTAATTGGTTTCAGTTACAATGTAAAACAAAATAAATAAAAAATATTTAATAAAAGCAAAAATGGAATAAAATTAAAAGTTACTTTCCCACGAAAATGTACATGACTTAAGAGAGGGTTGTGTTTATGATTCTTCCACATATGATAGAATATTGATACTGTAATTAATATAATATTCTTGAATTTTAAGAATATTGTTGAATCAAATAGGATAATCTGATGACAAAAATAAAAATTTCGACTAATAATATTAGATTATCTGATCCTATAACGCTCCTTAAAAAATTAATACTCCAATCTATATCTTAATAGAGTTTTGATCTTATGAAATCGATCTTATGAAAAATATAAAAGAACCTTAATTATATATATATATATATAATTATCGTATCTCATATATTATGGATGAAAATTTTAAATTTCAATTTTAGATCAAATTAAAGAATTATTACATATCGTATTAAAATATATTTAAAATAATTAATATAATAAATAAATAAACCTGACAGTATTCTAATTTTAGTTGTAGAATTTAAGCTGTGCAATTGTGCCTAGAATAATAGTCCTATGTATATAAACTAATTTCATCTATTTTAACTTATTCAAGATATTATAGATTTGGAAAATTATTAGGTCAAATTCACTTACTATTAAATATTTAACAGACTACCATTATTAAGTTTGAATGCAATTATTTCTAATTAAAGCATAAGAGTGCAAAAAAGGTGGATAAATATACCAAATAAAATTTGGGGTTTAATTTTTGATGTTGTACTTTAGATATTTGATTCCTAAATTTTGGAAAGGAAGTACTTTTCCTCGGTACCCCTTATTCATAGAAAACTTATAATTAGATCTGTTCGCATATCTATATTTATATCGTATTCATGTATTTTTTATGTCATAATCGTATTTAAAATATTTTTTATTAATATAAATTTTGTCGTGTTAATAATATATGTTATATAAATTTTAATACATTCATATATTTCGTATCATATATATATTTCGTATTATATTTTAATTATTTTTCTTGCATCATATTCATATTGTATTAAATATTATCAAATCTGCCTCAAATGATCCAAAATTCCTTACAATTGAGGTATGAGGGAATTATGGTTTTCACTTTTTCATAAATCATGTCTATCTTTTGAAAATACTTTTTTACACGTGAGAATGTTTAAATCATGAGTTTATAAGGGAATTATGGTTTTCACTTTTCATAAATCATTTCTATCTTTTGAAAATATTTTTTTACACATGAGAATGTTTAAATCATGAGTTTATAATAAGTTAAAGTTTGTTTCTTGAAAAATAATTTATATATTTTTTAGTATTAATTTTGTAGAAAATAATTTGGTAACTGAAAAATGAATTTTGAGTTAATGAAAATTATTCATTTTCTAAAAATTGTTTTATGCTTTTCGAAAGGGTAGAAATTGAAACAAAACAAAAATGATCGATCTTTTTTTACGGAAGCTGAAGCAAAGTAACAAAAAAAGGATTGATTCTCTAAGTATTGAAGTTGAATCAAAGCAAAAAATGACCGATCCTTTAAGCGTTGGGATTGATACTTTTTATATCAATGGAGATTTTTTTTTTTTTTTGAAAAATAACCAAACAATACAAAATATTCTCTACACAAGATAATCCAAATAACAAAAAATATATAAAAAAAAGATAAAAAAAAAGTTTACTTTTTAAAATTTATTTTCAAGAAATCAATTTTTAAGAAACAAACGGACTTTAAATATATGTAAAATAATATTTGCCTCACATTGCCTAACTTAAAGACTAATAAATATTTCTTTATACTAAAAAATAAAATTAATGTTTTTTTACTTTAAATTTGATTTTTTTTTTTTATACATTGAATTTGAAATCAATATGATATAATAATAGATTCTCCATGAATCTATAAATTAAAGAATTGAAAAAGAAAAAAAAATATTTTCTCCATTTAACCTAAAAACTTGCAAGAAAATAAAAAAAATTATAACTATTAAGATGTTGATTCTCTTTAAGTATTTATTTGATTTCATTAGATGTAATTTGCTTAATTCAATTTAATTTAGACATTGAAAGATAAATTCTTCCATCCTGCTTCACTTATTTTAATTTGTTTATTTAAGTTAGACAATAAAAGATAAATTAAAAAATTTATTGAGATAAAATTACCTAGTTAAAAACAGTTTTATTTTTTTATTATGTAATTTTCACTTTGATATCTTTAATCTTCAATTATTGAGATTATTTTGTTAATTAAACAAATAGTAATTGATAAAAAGCAAGCCAGCTAGGTTTGAAAAGAGTGAAAAAAAAAAATAGAGGTGAGACGTTAGATTTGTTTATGGATAGGTTGGATCGCGGCTAGAATTTTTTTATTTAAATTCATTTTGGATGAAATTTCGACTGTTTTGTAAATCTGTATTATTATTAAAATATTATTTTTATATTAATATTTATATATATATTTTATAATTAAATTTAAATAAAAATATTTTTTTATTTAATTAATAGTAATTCGAATTGAATTGATTCAAATTATAATTTTTTTTTTATCTAAATTCAATTTAATACAAAATCGAATCCAAAAGGTTATTCGACGATCTTGAGAGTTTTCATAAGTCACTTTCAATCATGGTTAGAAAAATGGACAATTATAAGGTTAAATCAATCAACTACTATATCTCTCTTTGGTTCTTTGGCCCTTTGCATGGTTGGATATTAGCTGTCAAATAAGAAAAAAAGAACAAACCATTTATATATTTTTCATTTTCAAGATTTTTCTCTTTCATTTTTGGTTTTTCCTTCCATAATCTCTTTTATTTTATTGCTTCAAAAACCTTATAAAAACTCTTTCACAAACCCCATTTTTTCTCCTCTTCTTCCCAAACTTTTCTTTTCCATACACACTCCGAGCCTTCAGTAGTATTGGGTTAGACCAACTTTTGCAGGTTTTGGATTAAAAGAATTTTGATTCTTCATTAAAGTTTTCAACTTTTTAGGCACAAAAACTGACAAGTTTTGGCAATAAAGTTCCAGTTTTTAGCCCCCAAAAAAAGTTTGCTGTTTTTAATGTTTTGTTGAAGAAAAATAGAACAAAACTGACTTTGGGACTTTGGGGTGTTGATTGATAGTTTTTGTTGAGAAAAAATGAAAACTGAATCATAAAGCCTTTAACTTTAACTTTCCCTTTCAAAAAAGTTTTTGTTGAATTTGGGTGTTTTCTTGAGTTGGGTCTTGAAGATTTTCAACTTATAGTATAAGGCTTGAGATTTTGCTTTGAGCTGTTTTGCCAATGCAGACTTTATGCTCTTGGTGAGTTGCTGAAATCCTATGTCTTTCCTTTTGGTTTCTTTAGTTGTTCTTTTGCTAGTTTTTTTTTTTTTTGTTGCTAATGTTAATTCAACATATATGTACTCATTAGTTTGATGTTTTTGCAATTTTTAAAAAACCGGAGGTCGATCTAGTGAGACTTTCGGTTATCGGTTAAATTGGTCCGATCAATTAAATCAGTTGAATCAATCAGTTACATTAAAAAAACAATTAAATATTAAATAAAATAAAAATATGTATTTGGCTAAATAGCATATTCGATTCAAAGGATTAAATGTTCAAATCTTATTACATACAATAATTTTTTTTTTTTAAGTTTAAAATCGGTTTTTTTTTTTTCCAGATTTTTACCGGTTTACCGGTTCAATCGATTTTTTACCAGTTCAAAAAAAATTTCGATTTTATGATATGTATCGAATCGGACAAGCTGCCGGTCCGATTTTTTTTAACACTGTCTTTTTGGAATGTTGCTCTATTTTCCATGAAATTGGAGTTCTTATTTTTTTCCCCTTTGAGAAGACTTATATGGTGTAAGCATGCTGTTGCTTTGTATTTGTATACTTGAATTGAATGTTACCTTGAAAATATTTGTTTAATCATAGTTCTGTTAAGTAAAATAATCTTGGGTTGGTTTCATTAAGTTATTCTTTGGAATTAAACTTAAGGAATGAGAAGATTACAAATGCAAATTAGATATATTTATGGTTCATTCATGCATGATTTTTCTATTTTTTTTCCTTCCATAAATTGGGCCCACAAAAGATCATTCATGCATGATCACTATGGTATTTCCATATTCATTTATTTTAGTACTTTTTTTTTTGCTAAAGCTTGGAGCTTTTTCCACTGTCCAGATCATTATTGTGCTTGGCGTGATTAATCAAATGATAGTACTGGTTTGTAAGTTTGTGTCTATGACGTATTGCTGGTGTATAGACTTGTTATTCCATTCATTATTTATTTTTTATTTTTTTCAATTTTTTATATAAGTAGGTTACAGTGTTTTTCATTGATTCTTGCAACTGTTGTCTGTTTGTAAGCTTATAGTTATTTTAATTATGGTGATATTATTTTTAATTATGCTGTTGTGATTAGGGGTGTAATCAAGTTGAGTCTGAGCTCAAATTGTAAAAAGCTTGAGCTCGAGCTCGACTCTAAATTCGAGCTTCGAGCTTGATCGAGTTTCACTTTTAAAACTCGAGGTCGATTTGAGATAAAAATCGAACTGTTCGAGGTCGCTCGATTAGGCTCGTTTACTTATTAAAAAAAATGAACTCGATTCCCATGCTCGACTTCAAACTCGATTATTCGTGCTCGAGCTCGAGTACGAGTTTGAATTGAGATTTTTCAATACTAATTAAACATAAAATATATATATTAAAAATAAAAAAAACTCGATTAGGCTCGCGAGCTACTTCAATAAAGTATTAGGATACTCGAATTCGGCTCGCTCGACTCGACAATAACCGAGCCGAATTCGAGTTTTTTTCGAGCCGAACCCGAGTGTCTCGTTTACACCTCTAGTTGTGATCACATTAATGAATGGTATGTTTATAAAACGGGTTTTGCAAACGTGTGCCTTTAGCCTTAAGGCACTCTTTAAGATTAGTTAATATATTATTTATAGTAATAATATTGTATTAAATGTAATCGTTGACAACTTTATTCATCAATTTCAATTCATTGAACGAAGATATTACTATACATAGTAAACCTTAAAGAGTACCTTCGTTAGCAAAATCTTTATAAAATTTGATAATGAGATTAAGCTCATTTCTATGCTCAAATTGGATGTATTCTACCTTGGATGCTTCTCTGACCAAAATAAGTTTCATTTTATATATGTCTGGATGCTTTTATTCAATGTCCAAAGGCAAAGGGAACAATCACCCTTTCTCAAGAAGGTCTCAAGCTTTCCTATATTCTAGTTTTGGGCATTTTGTTTTGCCTTTTAATTTCTTTTGGTTTGAATAAGAACTGGCTGGAGCATGTGAGTGACCTACTAACCTTAGATTAGAGTTTTGCTCTTGCATTTTCTTTTGTTAAAACTTGACTGAGCTGAATGTCCACGGAACATATGGAAGTAAGTTTGAATCATTGATTTAATTATGATTATATGGATGATTTCGTGTCACATTAGTAACATACCCATGATTTCAAGTTGACAAATGTTGATTAGATGATCTTCTATTTTTGCAATGAATATTTTATGGTAGTCATGGTCTTTCAATCTAGTTAACTTACTTTCTTGGATATCTTTGATTATTATCCTTTTCATTTACGTTACTCGGACTAGGGTCTGAGTGTGAGATACGGATATGTGTCTAATACGGGTATGTTTGATTTATTTTAAGTTTTTTCATATATTTGGAGGGTCCTTGGGAATCATATCTCCATACCTATGTCCGGATATGTGTCGGACATGGGTATTTCAAGAAAAATGAAGAGTCGGAGCAACATTCCTTTTCATGACTGTTGAGTTGGCTGAATGAAGTCAGATGGATGAGATTGGCTGTTATTATTTCAGTGTGTGATTCTTTTTTTTTTTTTTTAAGCAGTGAAGAAGGGATAGAGATGGGAAAGATGATGGAAAACAAAAGGAGCCCTTGCTCTGTTGATCATAGCAGTTTCACTTGTTTAGCATCCAAACGGCAGAAGGCTGATTTATCTATCTCCACAAAGGTTTTTAGCCTTCTTAACTCCCCTTTATATCTCTTCTTTCACATTCGTTTCTTAGCTATACTAAAGGCTATATTGCTACGACTCTTTATTTTTCTTGAAGTACCCGTGTCCGAAACATATCTGGACATGGGTATGGGGATATGATCCTCCAAAAACCCTCCAAATACATGGAAATCTTGGAAAAAATTGAACATACCCGTGTCCGACACTCACACCCGAGTCCAAGTAACTTAGACTAAAGGAATATCTTGTACCAAGACTCCAAGACTGATGAGGTACTCAATTCAGTTCAGTTTGACTATAGCTTAATCTCCATTAGCTGCGGTTAGCTACATGTAACTTTCTACCTTTTTGCCTTTTATTCTTAGATCCTATGTTACTTGGACTCGGGTGTGAGTGTCGGACATGGGTTTGTGTCCGACACTGGTATCTTCACTTTTTTCCCAAGATTTCCATGTATTTTGGAGGGTTCTTGGAGGATCATATCCTCATACCCATGTTTAGATATGCGTCGGACACGGATGTCGAACACGGGTACTTCAAAAATAATGAAGAGTCGGAGCAACATAACTTAGATCAACATATATTTTCGGTTCTTCCAATTATCTCTTCTAAAAATACCTAGTAATTCATCTTATTTGTTGTGCTTAATCTATCATTGTCATGTCTAGGAAATGAATATATTTTTTCTGTTTTTTAACTTGTGCTGAAAACCTATGCAAACTCTTATTTGAAAACCAGTAAGATGATGGTCACACTTTATTTCAAACAGGATGCCTAGTTTATATCCTCTTGGTATAGCGTACATTCTTTTCTAACTTATATTTTAGGGGTCATAGGGGAAGGCATTTTTTCCCCAAGATGGTTCCAATCCATCTTCAGCTATTACTTATGTATTAATCATCGGTGGTGGTTCACTTTCTAGAAATGCAGAGTTTTATCCTTTCGTTTCTTCTCTATGTACTAAACTAAGCTATGTTACTCGGACTTGGGTGTGAGTGTCGGACATGGATATGTTTGATTTATTTTAAGTTTTTTCATGTGTTTGGAAGGTCCTTGGGGATCATATCCCCGTACCCATGTTCGGATATGCGTCAGACACGGGTACTTTAAGAAAAATGAAGAGTCGGAGCAACATAGATCATCGGTGGTGGTTCAGTTTATTGAAATGCAGAATTTTATCCTTTCGTTTCTTCTCTATGTACTAAACTAAGCTATGTTACTCGGACTCGGGTGTGAGTATTGGACACGGGTATTTTTGATTTATTTTAAGTTTTTCCATGTGTTTGGAAGGTCATTGGGGATTATATCCCTATACCCATGTCTGGATATGCGTCGGACACAAGTATTTTAAGAAAAATGAAGAGTCGGAGCAACATAGCCATCGGTGGTGGTTCGGTTTCTTGAAATGCAGAGTTTTATTTCTTCTCTATGTACTAAACTAAGTGCTATCTACAAAGTGATCTTTTTGTTGATAATAAATTAATCTTAATTACTCTTTCTGGCAATAGGATAGGAAAGAGAAGTTTGGTGAACACATTGTCGCTCTGCAACAGCTTGTTTCGCCATATGGAAAGGTACATTTGACAATTAATTTATTTACATTGGAGTGGCAACACTTTATATAATGCTAGTCAATGTTATTCGGACTCGGGTGTGAGTGTCAGATACGGGTATGTGTCCGACATAAGTATGTTCAACTTTTTCTAAATTTTTCTAGATATTTGGAGAATCATATCCCTATACCCATGTCCGAATATGCGTCGGACATGGGTGTCGGATACGGGTACTTAAAGAGAAATGAAGTTGCCTATCTTGCTATAACTGTGAAGCTCTGTTTGGTTGGTTGCAGACAGATACAGCTTCTGTCCTCCTGGAGGCAATGGAATACATAAGATTTCTTCATGAACAAGTTAAGGTTGGTTTTTTTTTACTTAAATTATTCTTGCATGCATATTAGTTGGTACTAATTGCAAATTTTAAGGCATGCTTCTAAAAGATCAGCAATCACAAATTCCAATGAATATGCTGCCTAGAATTGTGCATATCTATGTTACTCAGATTCGGGTGTGAGTGTCGGATACGTGTATGTGTCCGACACGGATATGTTTAATTTTTTTTTAAGTTTTTTTCATGTATTAGGAGGGTCCTTGGAGGGTCATATCCCCATACTCATGTCCGACAATGTGTCGGACACGAGTACTTCAAGAAAAATGAAGTGTTTGTTGATTTATTTTCAAATTTAAACATGCAACATGGGAGCTTTGACAGTTGCAGTCTCATTTCTGGCATTGAACTTTTAACAATTTCAGCTAACAATTTTAAGAGATTCAAGCTTTTATCAACTTCAAAATGTCCAGGAGGAGCTCTTGGCCATTCAGTTGGTCTTACCTTTCTTTTTGTACTTGGCAATTTTCAAAGGGAAAACAACAGTACATATCAAAGAAAAGAAGAGCAAAGAGGAGAGTGAAAAATGAAAGAAATGCACTTTGTTTCCCCTTTTAAAGATCATTGGAACATCCTTAATGGCTATGACTAAGTGTACAGTAATATGCTTGTGGTATTTGAGTCAGAATTTGCTGTTATATGTATAAATGGCAAGTTTAACTTTAAATTTCTTCGCTCTTGTGTTTTTTGGGTGGTTTCAGGTGTTGAGTGCTCCATATCTCCAAACCATACCAACAAATTATATGCAGGTGAGCATTAAATTGACCCGGGTACATAGAAATTAGTTTATGTTGCGTCGGCTCTTCATTTTTCTTGAAGTACCGGACATGGGTATGAGGACATGATTCCCCAAGTACCCTCCAAATAAATGGAAAAATTTAGAATAAATCAAACATATCCGTATCCGACACTCACATCCGAGTCCGAGTAACATAGGAAATTACAATATGAACATGAAGAAGATCCAACTAACATCTTCCCCGGAAGATAAAAGCTTTTAGAGAGCATTTTCATAATGTCTGAAAAATAACTAGCTCTTTACAAGCCTCTGGAGAACCCATGGAGATAAAATCACCTTTGTATTCTGGTTAACAGTATGAACTGCTTTCTCATGTTCAAAATCCCCTATTTATGGAACTGATTTGGTTCGATATCCGTGTGTTGTTCAAACCTATGTTACTCCGACTTTTCATTTTCCCTAGAAGTATTCGTGTTCGATATCCATGTCCGATACATATTCGGACAAGGGTATGGGGGTATGATCCTCCAAATATTAGAAAAATTTAGGAAAAATTGAGCATACCCATGTCGGACACATACCTGTATCCGACACTCACCCCGAGTCAGAGTAACTCAGTAACATAGGTTCAAACACCTTTTATCTTGACAACACTATAGAGACATTAATTAGGGAATCATAGTTTGAAACCTATATTAAAGGGATTTGATTTTTCTTCCAGGATGTAGAGCATTATAGCCTGAGAAGCCGAGGTTTATGCCTTGTTCCAGTCTCTTATACTGTTGGAGTTGCTCGCAGCAATGGTGCCGATATTTGGGCTCCCATAAAGACCACATCTCCTAAATTTGACAAGGCTATCTCACAATTCAATTGACATTTCATTTAACAGCAACTGGAAGGCTTTGAAATTCACTAGAATTGGTTTAGAAGGTAACCAACTTATAATTGAATGACCTAAATTTTCGGAGGCTGATGCAACTTTGTAACAGGAATTTATATAGATGATGCACTAAGATAGGATGGTGGTAGGCAAAAAATATTAGTCTTTGATTGAGAGAATTGTGTATCTAAATACTATTTTACTCCGACTCTTCATTTCTTTTGAAGTACCCGTGTCCGATGCATATTCGAACATGGGTATGGAGATACAATTCTCCAAATATATGAAAAAATTGAGCATACCCGTGTCGGACAATATCCGTATATGACACTCACTCCCGAGTCCGAGTAACATAGTCTAAATGCAGTCCTGCACCTTTCTCGTTTTAAGCCGGTGCTAGGGAAGAAGCTGCATTCAAGCTATTGAATTATAAAAACTTGTTGCTCTCTCCTGATCATGTCATGTAAAATGTATATTGATGAACATGAGTTGAATAACTACTTTAAATTGTATCTATTAATATAGGAAGGAGAATTTCACTAATTAAGGCTTCTGCTCAAAGAATGTGTGGGTTCCAAATTTACTTTGGGAACTAAATTTCTTAATGATTATCTTGGTCTTTTATTTTCTTTTGGTTTGAGGAAAGAAGGATCCGAACTTTGTTCGTTTGGGAAAAGATTTGAATCTTGTTCTTTGCATAGGAGGATCATGTCGTGTTAATATCATGTCCAAAATTGTCAGTTCTAGACAAAACCCTCCAATATTACACATGAGTGCATAACCTGTGATAAATCACCACCTAAATTACACAAAGATCTAAGAGATTTAAGTTACACAATCAACACCCTGCAAAGGCATCCTTTAAAAAGCCAGTTAGCCACACATCTTCGTTAGGTTTAGATGGGTGTTTTTGCCTGTCTATATTTCCTGATCTTCAAACAAAAGGAACCACTTCAATCAGGAAGGTAAGTACCTCGTGAATTTAGGCATTTTTACCTACCCCAGATGTTGGTGCCTCCTGGTTCAGCAATTTTCAAAAGTGAAAGTTCACTTCTTAATTTAACTCTAGGTTAATGCAAAACCATGAAGACATATTAGTATTCATACAAGAACACAAACATACACATTAGGAAGATTAATTGAATAACCAGACAGGAAATGTTATCAACTTTCCATCAAATGGTAAAGAACAGCTAATACAATCCAACTAGAATCCGATTAACGAGCACGATAGATGAACCCTTACTTTATAAGGTCCCAGCAATAATTCATGTCGATTTGATTTGTAGTACTATCGAATTAACTGTAATTCATTCTCTTTTCTAAAGAAAGAAAATGAATAAGTCATAATTAAGCACTCAGATGTAAAAACGACAAAGGCTAACACGAATAAATCACAAAACAAAATCTTTCTGAATTAGATTTTTACTTTCTCTCGCAAGAACTGGAACATGAACGAATAAATCAGTCTATGAGCTTGCCGAATTGGGTTTAACTTTTTCTCGCAGGAATTGCAGCACGTGTTCACGTTTCCAATTGTCAATTCTGCAAAAAAAAATCACAGAAAGAATAAGCAGGAGCTTCATTGTTTTCACCAAAATGTGAGCAATAATGAAGGAAACTGAAAAAAGTTGAGAGAGCTGTTATATTCTAGTCATAATAGAGTTGTCATCCTCAACCTCAACTGCCTTTCATAATGACTCCCTTCGCCGGGATGTCAGCAGGTTAAGCAGCAGTAAGGTTTTTTATATTCGGTGGCAGGCTGAAACTCTGCCCCAACCAAGTCAAACTAAGGGTCTGAAAGAGTTCACGATCTGATCTATGGGTTGTTTTCCCTCGGAGGACGGCTAAGAATGTCCATTAAAAGGAGCGGACCGATGGGGTTGTTTTTCAAGCACGAATAGAATGATCTAAAGGGGGTGTGCAACCTAGACAGATGGCAGATCAGGAGGCTACCAAGATGAGATTTATTGCATAAACAAAGATCATATTTCTTGGTATAGTTTCTTTCTAAATAGTTAGGGGGTGAGAAAAGAGAAAGAGAAAACAGAATGGGGCAGGGGGAGGATAAACATGCTTGGATGTTGATTTTAAGTACCAAAATTAAAATTGTGAGCATTATCATGAGTTTGGCCAAAGAAATCTCTCCAAGTGAGTTCTCTTTATTCAGTGGATATTGCATCCTATGTTGCTCCGACTCTTCATTTTTTTTGAAGTACACATGTCCGACACCCGTGTCCGACACATATCTAGAAATAGGTATGAAGATATGATCCTCCGAGGACCCTTCAAATATACCCGTGTCAGACATATACCCATATCCGACATTCACACCCAAATAAGAATACATAGATTGCATCTCAAGAGTAGAAGCACCTAACCTTATAGTTTCCCTATGTTGGCCCTCATCATCCAACATGATCAATTTGGGTGGAGAATTGAAAAGATATTGAACTTTAACAGTTGGAAACTTGTTCTTCTCTTCTTCGATAAAACCAACAATTTCGGGATAGAATACCAGTTTCCTCATGCATACCTCCAGTATCGCACCTGAATATGTAATCTGCAATTGCATGAATTTAGATGTGAGATTTAAGAAATCAGAAACAAAAGAAAAACCACCATAGCATGCAATATCAAAATTAAGAAACAACATATATTCGCACTAAAAGATGGAAAAGGTAACTGAGAACAATTAAGAAACAACAAATCACTATCTTTTTATATAATCAGTATCTAGAATTTAGATGCTATTTATTCTGCACTCCCATCATATGTTTAGCTTTCCCCCTTTCTTTTTTGGGATAAATGCTTTTCCCTTTCGCAAAAGAAAGGAGAAAAGGAAAATCAAATGAGCACACCGAGTAAATGCAAGATTATGTGCAAGTCAAAACTATGGGATTCCTACACCTAATGATAACTATAGTTGGGGAGATAGTGCTTCTATGATTGCATCATAGATGGATCTAGAATACAATTGTTGGTAAAAGGCATTTTGGAAAGAAGATAAGAAACGTTACAGGTTCTTACATCCAAAGTTCACTAAGAAACTTAAAACCTATGTTACTCGGACTCGGTTGTGAGTGTCGGATACGGGTATGTTCAATTTTTTCTAAGTATTCCATGTATTTGGAGGGTCCTTGGAGGGTCATATCCCCATACCCATGTCCGGATATGTGTCGGACGCAAGTGTCGGACATAGATACTTAAAGAAAACTGAAGAGTAGGAGCAACATAGCTTAAAACCCTTAATATTTACTATGGTGATAAAATAGAGTGGCATATTATCTGAGTTACCTGCAGCAGTATTATACATGCTAAAGAATATAGTTGCTAGAGGTTCAATAACAATGTAAAAAATCATTAACTCATTTGCTAAACAGCTACATCCTCCCTTTCCACAACAATCAATCTAATCTGAGAGGAAACACTCTTCCACTAGGCACCATATGGAAAAAATTGCACCGAAAAACAATTTTTTTTTTTTAAAGAAAAAAAATTAAAAGAGGATGAAGATTGAGAGAGATTTTAAAAAAAATACATGGGTGGTAGGCAATTTATAAAAGAATAAAATTTGAACCCCCCTCCTGGCAGCAAAAATGTTCGTACCTTACTAATGGAATCATCTGAGTCCTCTGTGCAACATTTCAAGCAGTCAGATATCAACTCTGCAATCAAAACATATAGTTAAGAGTCAGATCGACGCATGTAATGCATTTGTCAGTCGACTAGTCTTTAGCGTTGAGTTTAATATGTAACTTAAACACACTATAACAGCCGTGTTCTTTAAAATCTCTAGTGTCACTCCTTTTTTATTAATCAAATGCATTGCACAACAATGATGTTGCCACATCAAACCAAGTCTTCCCACCGTAAGCACTATTATGCTATGGTTCAGCAGACTCCTTACCCTTTTACATGATTACTATTACCAAGTCAATGACAGCGACATCATAAGCAGCAGAATCATGAGGCAGTTTCATTTTGTAATGAAGGCACCAGATAGTTCTATTCCTAAGGACTTGAGTTGCAAAAATGGACGCAGGGTACTTTTAACAACAATAAAAACTATCCGCTTTTTAACTTTATGTTACCCGGACTCTTCATTTTTCCTAAAGTACCCATTTCCAACACATTTGGACATGACTATGGGATATGATCCTCAAAATATAGAAAAAACTTAGAAAACATTGAGCCCGTATTGACATTCACCCCCAAGTCCGGGTGAGATAGGCTTAACTATGATTTTCCTAAAAGAAACAAAAATGGTAAAGCCAGACTTCCCTAAATCGAAACAACAGATGTGGTATTAAAAAGTGTTTTGCTAACGAGTGCCCTTAGAACATTTTTTAAGATTAGTTAATATACTATTTATAGTAAAAGTATTGTATTAATTACAAAAGTTGACAACTTTATTCATCATTTCCAATGCAATGGGTGATCACATTTAGTAACATTAAAGAATGTCCATAGGGCACTTGTTAGCAAAATCCTATTAAAAATGATAACCACTATACAAAATTTCAGTTCTCCATAAAATCAGAGCCACAACTTGAGAAATTTGAGAAAAAATTTATCTTAAACTGACAAAAACTAGTTCTTTTAACTACTCAAACTGTTGCATCCACCTATACAAGAATGTTTGATAAAAAGAATTATCATAATCACTTGAAATTTGACCTTATACATAGAACTGCACATTGTCAACCAGCAAAAGTATCAAAATTGATGCATCACTGCTCCCAATTTAAGATCAGACAAAGCCCTATGATACAATAAAATCAAAACCCAGAAATAAAAAAGGAAACCCAAACAGATAATACCTTAAAATTTCCAAAATTTAATCAAACAAAGCGCTAGAACAGTATAAAATTGAAAACCCAAGTTAAAAAATTTGATAAAAAAGGTAGTTTTTTTTTTTGTTTTTTGAAAAGGCTGTTAATTCATACCTTTGTCCTTGACATACTCCGAAAAAGTGTTGCAATCAGAACAAAGAGCTAAACCCGTGAAACCCAGATCCTCACATTGCTTTGAGCTTAGCTGTTCTCTTGATGATGATACAATCACGGCGGCTGATGAAATTATAACAATTATTATTACAGATTTATATAAAACGTCCCTCGCCATCTTCTCTCTCAGAATTTCTTTCCTTTAACAAGTCTTCCTCTTTAAAGTTGAAAAGTCTCCCCCTTTCCTTGGAAGAAAAGAGAGTGGTTCCAACTTCTAAAGGAAACCGGAAGCAAGAGGATGGGAAGTATAAAACGATGTCGTTGGTTATAAATATAACGAGGATTTAAGTACCCACATAATTTCTGTACTATAGTGAAAAGAGTAATTTAGTTTATTTACTATAAAAGTGAGTAATTTAGTTTCTATACAATTGAAATAGGTACAAATAAGTAAAATTGATAACAATATTAATGAAATATCGTTAAAATTATGATGTGGACTCGTAAAATCTAACATAATTAATGACTTGGAATAAAATATGACTTGAAATATATCTAAATCTGTTAGATTTTACAAGTCCACGTCAGTATTTTAACGGTTTTTCATTAAAACTGTTATCAAATTTACTTATTTGCACCTATTTCAATTGTACAGAGATTAAATTACTCACTTTTACAGTACATGGACTGATTTACTCTTTTCACTACAGTACAGGGACTATGTGCATACTTAAATCAACGATTAGAGGTGTTCTTGAACAGGCCTACACCTGTTCATGGCAGGGTCGGATTGTGGCCCGGATTTTTTCCTACTTACCTGGATCGGCCCATTGGCTTGGGTTATTATTTATCATATTTAAAAAATTATTTTTATATTAATATTTATATAATTAAATTTAAATAAAAAATAATATTTTAATGAATGGACATTGATCTGGGTCGGTCCGGCTCGGATCATGAAAAATGCTACCCAAACTCGACCCATGAGCAGGTTTAAATAAGCTGAGTTTACATAATTTCTTTTGCTTGCTCAAGCTTAGACAGGGTTCGAAAACTTATTTTATTATTTAAAATATATTAAAATATATTTTTATATTTTCATAAAATAACATTTTTTTATTATTTAATAATAATTTAAACCAAACTAAACCGATTCGAATTATTAAAAATCTATCTAAGATCGAACTAGATTGTGCACAGGTGTAATAACAATGTAACCTAACCAATCATCACATTTGGTAATAAGATTTCAATGATCTTACGTGATGATGATCTTAAATTATCGATAGTGATTAAATATTTACTTTAAAAATTGATATATTTTTCATTTAAAAGGAAATAAAACTTTTATCACCGAAATAAAATAAATTATAAAATTAACTATAATTAATAATTTAATATTATTCATTTAATGTGTGAGTTAAAAAAAATTCTCTCAATATTGTACATTTTAATTGGATGTTTTCTTTTAACTTTTCTTAATGTTATAGATATATAATATATATTTTTTTATTTTTCTTTTATTGTAATTTTAATAGATTTAGTTTAATTTTCTAATTCAAATGTTCTTTTTACATAACTTATATTACAAAAGTTAGTTTACATATCAATTTCAATTTTAAAAGATATTTAAAATATTAAAATAAAATAATTTTTTCTTATTTTAATAATAAATATAATTAAAAAATAAACAAATCGATCATGAATCTCGATATTAAAATATCAATCAAGTTGTATCAATGAATACCTCTATACAACAAAATGGTACAAATATGAAAGGAAAAATATATTAAAAAAAATTTCATATCTGAAGTTTGAATATTTTCAAGATAATGTTTATGAAATGTGAATACGAATAAAATAAAATAAAATAAAGAAACAAAATTATATGAAGGATGCAAACTTCGATCCGTTTTATTAGATTTCACATCGATCGACTCTAGATGGATTTTTTTTTTTTTTTTTTTTAAAGTGGGGGCAAGGTGGAGTAGACGATTTTAGTAAATAGCTTTTAAAATTATTATTTTACCTTTTAAAATATTATATATATGTATTTTATATTTTTAATATATATATACTAATATTATATATATATTTTTTATATTTGTATACTATATATATATATATACTAAAAAATTATATACTAAAATTATGTTTATAAATAAATTATAATATATTTTTTAGAATATTAAAGTAAAATAATTAATAAAAAAATAGAGTGAAGCAACGTAGAGTAGTTCTAAATATAACCAACTTTTATAAAAATCAATATTTTCAATGTCCATTCAAAAATAAGATAAAAATAAATAAAGCAATCTTCACCCATTGGCTCCATTGTCATCCTTGATTATTTGGATTTCATATAAATAAATAATCTGGTCATGATGGATAAATAATAAATAATAAATCATGGGGCAAAATAAGAAGAAGGCAGATGTGAAAAAGCAATAGGAGCATGGCAATTGGCAAGTATGTAATTTATAAGTTGGTGCAAGTAATTTACTACAAGAAGAGCTGCCAATGCATACCACTTTAGGTTTTACTTTTACTTTTACTTTTACTACTACAACGTTAACTTCCTCATTTCTCTTCCTCGCCGCCTTCTTTTATTCTTAACTTAAACCCTTCACTTTCTCTGGTACGTCCTTCTCTCTCTCTTTCTCTTTCCCTTTCTTAATTTCTTCTTAGATTCTTATACACATGTGTTTTTGCGTACTTTTATACGTATAATACAATATGGGTAGTATTAGAGAACTAGGGAATATGGTTTTTGTTTTTTCTGGATAGCTAAAGCTGACTATACTGTGTATGTATGTACTTCATTTCTTTGTTTTAACTGTTTAGTTTCTTTCTTTAGCTTAATGGGTTGTTTAAATTTAGCTTGGAATGCTTGTTAAAATGTTTTTTAGCTCATATTTTCTTACTGCCCATGTATGGGGATGTATCATGTTTGTGATGATGCATATACATGTTGACATGATGATAGCTGAATTTTACTAACATTTTATGGATGGTGGAGGATTGTTAGTTTTTAAAAATTCTAATTGATTTCTTTTAAAAAGTTATGTTCATGTTTTGCTATGGACAATTGCAATAGTGTTAGATATATGATTGATGCCTATTATTCCTCTGCAGATGGGCCTCTAGCTTTAAATGCTTCTAATATGTTTTGTAATTATACATTCCAATAGGAGAATTCTATAATTTCATTTCTTTCTTTGCTTTTTTTTTTTTTCCCTCATCAAAATCTCTTATGTGCTTTCTGCCTTATTTAATTGTGCACTGAGCTCAGAAACTAGCTGTTCCTTTTTTTAGTTCACATTTTATTTTGAAAGATTTGAGTTTTATAAATTTAACATAGGCTGGTTTAATCAGCTTGAATTGCTTTTGGTACTATGACTGTTGTATGGCTCCCGCACAAATACTGATAGATGTTAATCCAGATAGTAAGTAAACCACATTGTACTGCAAAAACTGCACTTGACAAGGAGAAGAGTTAGACCTGACAATTCGTATATCCGTGTCGTGTTTATGTATTTTGTCATGTTAATAATTCGTATAATATAGATTTTGATATATTCGTGTATTCGTGTCGTGTTCATGCTTTTTTTCGTGTAGTGTTTTTAGTTATTTTTTCTGTGTCGTGTCCAATATTGCTAGGTATAGTACGACTCCCTTGGATAGCTCAGATGGGAAGAGTTCAAGGTGCATGAATAAGTGTGAGGAGAGCATTGATAACATGGAGGTTCTATTGCATAAACAAAATAAGGCTCCCAAGAGTCCTGAGGATGTCGAGGTCGATATAATCGGATGCACAAATGATAATGACATCAGAACAGTTAAAACTGAGGATCCGGAAGCAACTGAATGTTCGAGCTCATTTGGCGACACTATATCTGATACCGAGAAATGTTCTGGATTGAGTGATGCTGAAGTGGAATCCCAGTTCATTGGTGATGCTGCTGCTTTTGCATCTGCTTATGATGCATTTAGTAGTGTGTTTCATATGAGGTATGCTTTTCTTCCATATTAATGACCTTTAAATCTATGTTACTCGGATTCGGGTGTAAGTGTCTGATACGGTCCGACACGGGTATTTTCAATTTTTTCTAAGTTTTTCCATTTGGAGGGTCCTTGGAAGATCATATCCCCATACCTATGTCTAAATATGCATCAGACAATGGTGTCGAATACGTGTTCTTCAAGAAAATGAAGAGTCGAAGCAACATAGCTTTAAATCATTATATGTTGAGCGTTCAAATGTTAAAGTCTAGTGCAAGAACTGTAGTTTCTTGTTTTAAAGCCTAAAATCAATATAGAGTCAGTAAGTGGCTACAAATTGAGAAGCAACTTTCTTAATTATGAAATGAGGGGTTATTATGAAATTGATTTTCATACCAAGAACTTCATTTGTTTGAGATGTGGAATCTGTTCAAATATTTGAGGTTTTGTTTGGTAAATTATTCAGTTTTCTGTTCTTTCTATTCAAATCTTTGTTCATGGAAATATTACATGATACATATCAACTATGTTACTCGGACTCAGGGGTGAGTGTTGGATACGGGTATACTCAATTTTTTTAAAGTTTTTTCCATATATTTGGAGGATCATACTCCCATACCCATGTCCGAATATGTGTCGGACACGAGTACATAAAGAAAAATGAAGAGTCAGAGTAACATATCAATCTTCGACTTTACTAGCAGACAGGTCGAAATCTTATGCTGATCGGCATCCACATTCTTGAAACAATTGTTTTGCCTTGATTACTTTGGTCCAAATTTTTTTATAGTTCTTCTGTGAACTTGATTATTTTTATGGATACACTACTCTGGAAAATGAAGTGTAAGTTATAAGATACTTTATTTCTATGTTACTGGGACTCGGGTGTGAATGTCGGATTAAGGTATGTTTGATTTATTCTAAGTTTTTCCATGTATTTAGAAGATCTTTGGGGATCATATCCCTGTATCCATGTCCGAATATGCATCGGACACGGGTACTTCAAAAAAATTGAAGAGTCGGAGCAACATAGCTTTATCTTACCATAGGCTGATGACATATACGTGCTGTAAAACTTTTTTCTTGATGTGCTCCAGGCATGTTTCTAATTAGCTATGTTGCTCCGACTCTTCTTTTTTTTTTTGTTGAAGTATCTGTGTCCGACACCCGTGTCAGACGCATATCCGGACCTGGGTATGGGATATGATCTCCAAATACATGAAAATCTTAGAAAAAATTGAACATACACATGTCCGACACTCGCAACCGAGTTCGAGTAACATAGCTAATTAGTAATACACCTAAGTTTTTCATGTTTCCCCTTTAGGAAGAAGAGGTTGACAAGTCATTGGAGGAGCTTCATTCGGCCTTTTATGTGGCGCTGCAAATGGACAGAACTGAGAATCAAAGAAATTGAGTCTCAAGCACTAAAATATGCCAGAGAACTTTCAGCATACGATCAGAGAAAACTTTCAGGAATTGATCAATCTACACTGGAAGGTTGTGGTTCAAAGTCATTGCCATTTTCCAGTCAGTGCTACCATAGAAAGGCCAGGAAACGGAGGAGACGAAAGAGAATTGAAGATACAACTGATATAAAGTCATACATGTCATGCCATAACTTATTTTCCTATCTTGGTATGAGCTTTTTCTTTATCCGTGATCTATGTTGCTCTGACTCTTCATTTTTTTTGAAGTATCCGTGTTCGACACCCGTATTTGACGCATATCTTGACATGGGTATGGGAATATGATCCTCCAAGGACCTTCCGAATACATAGAAATCTTGATAAAAATTGAACATACCCGTATCGGACGCATACCTGTGTCTGACCCTCACATCCGAATCCGAGTAACATAATCCTTAATCATTTTGGTTTAGGTCTTTTTCTCCTCTCCTAAACCCTAATGCTTATGTGTGATTTGCTTGGTAATATATTGCAGAAAACAAGAAAACGATTCCAGATGGCACTTATATTGTTGATGATTTTGACAACACAGGTAATTTCTCCCTTTCAATGATTCTATTTTTGCTTCTTAACATGTGAATTTGATCTTGGCCATTGACGAAAGCTATCTTGTGCTTTGCAATTTTGTTCTGCATACTAAATGGAAGTGATAATCTTATGTTATCCGGATTCTTCATTTTTTTTAAAGTATCCGTGTCCGACACATATTCGGACATGAGTATGAATATATGAAAAAACTTAAAAAAATTGAACATACCCGTGTCAGACAAATACCCGTATCTGACTCTCATTCTCGAGTCCGAGTAACATAGGTGATAATTACTAAGGTAGAATCACCATTTCATATAACACTTTATCATAGATTTCAGTTTCTTTTAGTTTTGACTGTGAAGTTGAATTTGTCATTACTTGGTGCAGCCAATACGGACCAACATACTAATTGCAATGATGAATTTGGCATTAATAATGATCAATTGCTTTTGGAGTTGAGAGATGGTAATAATTCCTTGGAGCAAGTCCTTTGGAAAATTGAAATTGTGCATTATAGGGTTCAAAATCTTAGGACTCAAATTGATCTAGTGATGTCCAAAAATGCTTCAAAGTTTTCTTCCTCGGAAAATTTGAGCCTCCTTGCAGCTTGTGATGCTCAGACAAGCTCTGCTCCTAGCCCTACATTTTCGGCCGGCAACGGAGAAACAATATCGATAGGACCTTCGTATAATACGAATCTGCGAATTTCGGAATATGATGTTGAAGATCTGGTTATGCCTGCAAGTGCTGTTTCAAGTTATGGGGAAGCTTTTCATGTTCCTGATATAATTGAAAGCACTGTTGGATTATTGTCATCTGCTGATGTTACCTGCCATCAGCCACAAATTGGAGACTCGTCTGAAGATGTAAGCATTCTGAACATACAAAAAACTTATATGTAGATTGTTGGTTCGTGTTTTACCAGGTATGATAATGGAAGCATTATCTAGTGCTTTAATTACTGAAACTTGAAAATACTTGTGTCTGACACATATTCGGACATGGGTATGAGGATATAATCCTCCAAATATATGAAAAAAATTGAGTATACCCGTGTCGAACACATATCCATATCCGACACTTACCACGAATCCGGATAACATAACCCTCCATTTATTCTTTTAAATTGGAAATATGATATTGTTAACTTTGGGCGACCTACATTTTCTTTCCCCGTGATATATGATAATTGTTTTATATTTTTCATTGCAAAGGTTCCAGGAGATATAGTAAAGAACTGAATAAGGGAGTATATGCAATCTTGCACTCTATTTTGCTCCGACTCTTCATTTTTCTTAAAGTATTCGTGTCCGACATTCGTGTGCGACGCATATTTGGACATGGTAAAAGGGATATGACCCTCCGAGGATCCTCTAAATGCATGTAAAAACTTAGAAAAAACTGAATATACCCATATCCGACATTCACACCCGAATCCGTATAACATAGCTTGCACTTGTATTAATAAAAAAGACTGCTGTCTGTTTGAGTTTGACTTGTTTTCTTGCTTCAGTTCTTATGCATGAACTTTTAGTTTTTGTTCTCTTTGTAAAAATTACTGTCCTGTAGTTCTTAATATAGTTATGAGTTACGACAATTGAGAATCTATTTATCTATATTGCTCCGACTCTTATTTTTCTTGAAGTACCGGTATTAGATACATATCCGGACATGGGTATGGGAATATGATCCTCCAAAGACCCTTCAAATACTTGAAAGTCTTGGAAAAAAATTAAACATACCCGTATCCGACACTCAGACCCGAGTCCGATTAACATATCTATTTATTACTTTACCGATGATATTTGCAGATTGTGGAAAATGTTGTGATACAAAATGAAGGAAAAGCTGGAGATAAGCAGGTTTTAATGGAGACAAATAGCCAACCTATAAAGCAATCTGATCATCAACAAGAGGAAGGTGAAGAAGGAGAGAGCACCAATCCTTCTCCTATTCCAACATCAGAAGAACCTAATCATTCAACAAAAAACATTGTCTCTCAGTCTCAGGAGCAATCAACTCTGAGGTCATGTCTAGCCTCAGATATTTGTTTCCCTAAGAGCAAAAGAAAACGAGGGGAACGTAAAGCTGGTTCTGGTGGTTGGAACAGGAAACACTCAGGTGAGCCTGATAGCCAATGACTTCCATTTTTTTTATGGTTCACTAAGCTTAGTAGGCCCAACATTTTTCTACTAAGTCACTCACAGAGGCACTCAATGGGCACTGTATATAAAGTAGCATGATCTTGATGCTCTAGATTTGTTCAACTGGAACTCCTAGACATGGTTTTCAGATCCACTAAATTGTAGTTTTTTTTTTTTCTTGAAATATCTGTGTGCGACATCCGTGTACGACACATATCTAGACATGGATATGGGTATGATCTTCCAAGGACCCTCCAAATACATGGAAATGTTGGAAAAAATTGAACATACTCGTATTGGATACATACCCGTGTCCGACACTCACATCCGAGTCCGAGTAACATAGCAGTCTTCATGAGGTAAAAACTGATCTGCATTTCCATGATGATGATGATAGTCTGTAAACAAAAACTAGTTTCCTGATGTAGTTTCTTCCAGTTCAGATTTGCTGATACAATGAGCTACTTACTTCTCCATCCCAATGTTGCAATGCAACTTTCATTGAGTTGAATGACTGAAGTTTATTCAAAAGGGTCTTCTCCATTTCAATCTGTTTAGTGGCTGAAGCAAATGAGCTTATCAAAAGTTGAAAACCATTATATGCCTAAAATCTTGGTTATGTTCATAAATGAAATCTTTGTTGTGAACTTAAATGAGTGACCATTTTACTTTGACTTTAAATTTCGGAATTCTTTTTCTTACAAACACAAAAAAATCACTAGGAATCATGTCTGCCATTTTTGAGTCATCATCCCTAACTTGAAGGCCAAAGGCTTTTCCCTCTCTCAAACACAAATGAAAAATTCCCTGCTTTCTGATCTTTTCTCATCAGCTCTCTTATTTACATCATTCTTCAGCTTGCTTTGTTCATGCAAGATCCAAAGAACTCTCAAACAAGGTATGCCTTAAAAATATCTTTCTGTGTTTTACTGCATGTACCCAAAATGCTGTAAAGAGATAACCAAATGCGACAATGTTGCTCAAATCACTTCAAACATTCACCATATATATATATATATATATATATATATATATATATATATATATATATATATATATATATATATATTGTCTGATTTGCTCTTTGAGCAGAGACTCATGCACCAACCATTTGAGTCAAATATTCGGGTGGATTTATCATATTGTCTGTTTTGCTGTAAAAACCAAAGTTAAAAAACCGGATCGAAAGTCAAACCGGTGAGACCTTCGGGTCACTGGTTGGATCGGTTGAACCGGTTTTTTCAATTTAAAAATAAATTAAATATTAAATATATGATTTTAATATTAAATAAGTATTAAATATAGTTATTAGTTAATAAAAAATGTATTTAGCTTAATGGTATAGTTTTTAATTTATGATTAAAAGGTTAAACGTTCAAATCTCATCTTTTTAAAATAAATTTTTAATAAAAAACCGGTTTTTACAGGCTTTTAATCGGTTGAACTGATTTTCTATCGGTTCACTATATGCTTCGGTTTTTTATATGCACTAGATCAGACAAGTCGTCGATTCCTGATTCAATCGGTCCTATCGGCCAATTCGATACGATTTTTTAATCACTTGTAAAAACTATAGTAATCAATTTTTTTATAACATTTTTTATGTAAAATTATCTTATAGCTAGGACAGTTGCTAGGATAATATGATATTGCCAATTCTCCAAATTTTGAATTGATTCTCTAATAAGTTCCCTCTCATGATTTTAAACTTGTTGAAATCAGCTTGATAAGTTGCATAGAAGGGTAATTGTTAATGTGCTCTGATTTTCATGGAGTTGCCCAAGAAATGTTCAAAATCTGCACAATTGTCCACAAATTGCTTTAGCTTAGTCGACCTATATGTTTATTTGATTTGATCCAAAGTGCCAAGTTGAGTCAGTAGTTGGGGCTTCGGCTTGGGTCAGAAAACCCAACCCAGTCTTATATAGAGGTTAATACTCAGCCCAGGCTCAGGCTTGGGTTTAACTGATCAAATGCAACCAATTCTAGAGCACATGAACTGAGCCGAAATCCATTATATATCATGATCTTGATTACTTCTGAATTTTGAGCTGGAGTTTGGGTTTACCCTTCACCTCAATCTATGCTTTTTAAATTGTAAATTTATATAAAATAAAAATTCGAAGTTTAATTCAATTGATTTATACAGTTATTTTTAATTGGTAACATTCAATGAATCTGATATTCAAATCTCAATATCTGTATCATTTTTTCCATTCATCAAGTTTACATAAACCATGATCAGTATATATGCATGTGAACACCCAAAAATAATTGCTAAGGTTATTGTTAATATCATTACTTTTGATTCTTTATTAATTAATTATGATTTATCTTATTTTTATAATTAATTTAATAAAAAGGTAAAATTATCTTTTAAGCTTATTGCAATCATTTTTTTTTTTGGCTAAGCTTATCAGGGACTATTTTTTCTCATAAATTTCAGTTCATTCATATCAGGGGAAAAGCCAATTTTGTTGGCTCGTACTTAAGCTAGGATTGAGGGCAGTAAGGGCAGCTAGGGCTGTTCACTATTCGGTTTTAATCGAATTAACCGATCGAAATTTAATTCGGTTCGGTTAATCGGTTAACCGAATAAAGTTCGGTTCGATTAACGGTTAAAGGTTTTGAAGAATTTCGGTTTTCGGTTAATTCGGTTCGGTTAAGCGAAAATAACCGAATTACACGAATTAACCGAAATTCCTCAAAAAAGTCATTAATGCTTTTAGATAATTTTTTTTAAAATTAATTTATATATTAATAAATTAATATATATATTTTTTTTTATTGGTTGGACTTGGATGGATAATTTGGATACAAAATCATGTAAAAAAATAGGTTAGCAAAATAAATTTTTTATTTATTTCGGTTAATTCGGAAACCGACCGAATTAACCAAAATAATTTCGGTTCGGTTAATTAACCGAACTAACTATTCAGTTCGGTTAACGGTTAATAGAAAAAAAAATTTTGGTTAATTCGGTTATGGGTAATTCGGTTCGGTTATTAACCGAATTAACCGAATGAACACCCCTAAGGGCAGCCACATAGTTTGGTAAGGAACACATATCAGGGGAAAAGCCAATTTTGTTTTTCATAAAGAGGGCTGCGGTAAACGAACAGAGCAACTCAACGAATTGTTTATGAACAGTTCAATTTTTGTTTATTTATGTTCGTTTATTAAGCTAAATAAACGATTATAAACACAATTTTAATGTTCGTTTATTAAACGAATTGAGTTCGAACATATATATGTTCGGTTCGTTTATTTTTACGAACAAACTCATTTATGATTCGTTTAAAACTCGTTTATTAGTTTGTTTAAAACTCGTTTATTGTTCATTTATAATTAATAATAGGGTTTTACTAACGAGTGCTCTTAGGGCACTCTTTAAGGTTAGTTAATATGCTATTTATAGTAAAAGTATTGTATTAAATACAAAAGCTCACAACTTTATTCATCATTTTCAATACATTGAATGAAGATATTTCTATATATAGTAACCTTAAAGAGTGTCCTTAGGGCATTTGTTAGCAAAATCCTTTCTTTAAAAAAGAATTAAGACTTTAAAAATATATATTAAATTTTAAAAATGAACTAACATTTATGAGTACGGCCGTAAATAAATCGGGTTTGAACGAATAAGTTTTTGTTCGTATTCGTTTAAATATTTTTGAACTTGTTTGTATTCGGTTCGTGTTCGTTAAGGATTTTCAAATCGTGTTCAAGCTCTGTTCGTTTAAAATTGAGTGTGTTCGTATTCGTTCATTTAATCTTCACAAATAAGTTCATTTAAATTAAATGAACTTGTTCGTAAATATTAAATGAACATGTTCATAAACATATAATCGAACATTTTCGCGAACAATTAAAAATATGTTCATGAATAATAAACAAACAAACAAATTAATTAATTAATTAATTTTAAATTATTATTAAATATATAATAATAAATTACAAACGTAATTAAATTTAATTTATTAAATAATACTAATTATATTATAAGTAAATAAATAAAATATAAATAATAATAATATTATTAAAGATTTTGCTAACAAGCGCCCTAAGGACACTCTTTAAGGTTACTATATATAGCAATATCTTCATTCAATATATTGAAAATGATGAATAAAGTTGTCAGCTTTTGTGTTTAATACAATACTTTTACTATAAATATCATATTAACTAACCTTAAAGAGTGCCTTAAGGGCACTCGTTAGCAAAACCTTTAAAAAATTTATAATTTTAAAGTATATAAGATTCATTAAAATATTACGTAAAACTCATGTTTTTAAGTAGTGAAGTTTTATTAATTTTGTATTATAATTATAAGATTATAATAAAAACAATTATAAGTAAAATGCTTAGTGATTAAAAAATAGGACCGGATCGATCGGTCGGATCGGTTGAACCGAGAATCGGTGATCAGTCCGATCCAGCGAACATATTAGAACCGAATTTTTATCGAACTGATAAAAAATCGGTTCAACTGATAAAAAATCGATTTTATATGTATTTTTAATTTTTTTCAAAATTTTATTTGTAATTAATAAGATTTGAACCTTTAATCTTTTAGTATTATATTAAGGGTTTTGCTAACGAAAGGGCACTCTTTAAGGTTGGTTACTATACTTTTTATAGAAAAAACATTGTATTAAATATAATATTTGATAACTTTATTCATCATTTTTAATACATTGAATGAAGATATTACTAAAAGTAGTAACCTTAAACAGTGCCCTTAGGACACTTGTTAGCAAAATCCTTATATTAAAGATAATATCATTAAACCAAATTCATTTTTTATTAATTATTAACTATATTTAATATTTATTTAGTGGCAGTAGGTGGCAAAGTTGCTTTGTTACCTATTCCATTAGGAACCGCAGATTTTTTTGGTCCATCACATTCATGCATTTACGATTCATGTGACGGTATTGATACTCCTGAAAGGTGTTTTATTTGCTCGCAGCTTGCGTTTGATACCGGATAAAACAAATCTCGATTTTCGTTTTTCTTGTGATGGGCCTGGAAGAGGGGGGACATGTCAAGTATCCGCTTGGGATCATGTCTTCTTAGGACTATTCTGGATGTACAATTCAATTTCGATAATAATATTTCATTTCAGTTAAAAAATGCAATCAAATATTTGAGATAGTATAAATGATCAAGAGGTGGTAACTCATATCCCAATTGTAAGGCAGATAGGTTTGGCAACCATGTCGATAACTTGACTTGTCTAAATTTCAGAAATTCTGGACTTACAGACATATAGCACATGTAATCATCTCAAATCACGATGAAAAATGGACATAACGAACTTCAAATGTTCTAAAAAATTATTTTTTTACTTACACCACCTAACATTACTGGTTTCAAAACTATACCTAAAATTTAGTAATAGGGCGGAGAAAATGATGTTACAAGAAAAAAAGGGTTTTATTTTTTTAATTGTAAAATATCTGATTCGATCATGATGATTTATATTAGATCTTATAATTTATGTATTTTTTATGTTATAATTGTATTTAAGATATTTTATATTTTATATAAATTTTGACGCGTTAATATTTTATTATATAAATTTTGATATGTTCGTGTACTCATATCATATATATATTTTTTTCGTATCGTATCATTTTTAATATTGTTAGATCTAGCTTACATCCATGAAAAAAATTCCAAAAGATTTGCGTATAAGTTCGTATAAGAGTATTATATATATATATATATAAAGATTCTCCTCAATTAAAAAAAAAATCAAATCAAATAAAATATCTTATCATAATCCTAATATATGTTTTATAATCATATCATTATTATTAATATTTTGTATCATAATCATTAATATATATAAGGATTCGTTTAATCGATATTTATAAATATTGATTAAATATTATTTATCTATTATTTTTTATTTTTTATTTAATATATTATTTTTATTAAATTAAAAAAATAATAATACATTAATTATATTATATATATATATGACACTTTAACCTATACCTATAAACATTAATTAATATTTCTCTATACATATTTATATTTATTATATTAATATTTTTATCAAACTTATAAATATCAATTTGAGTTTTTTAAGTAAAAAATATATGATAAAATACATAACGCAAGACTCTGACATGACATATCACATAACACGTAGCAAAAACAATTTAATGTACAAAAAACGTGGCAGACAATCAAATTTGAACCATGTGATCTCAGCCGTTGGTTAGCATAAGGATCTGCATTGCTGTAGGATCAGTGAGCACGTGAGAGTGGTCAGCAAAACAAATTATGGGGGGGGGGACAAAGAACCAGAAAATGCATGTGAATTATGGCCCCAACATCCAATGAATTTATTGACACTAAATAAATAAATTACTTTTTTAGAATTTTACTAGTGAATGTCTTTAATTTTTTTTAAAAATTAATTAATATATTATTTATAATAAAAATATTGTATTAGGATATTTATTAGCAAAATTTTTAATATAATATTTTTATTATAAATAGCATATTAATTAATTTTAAAAAATATTTTAAGAGCACTCGTTAGTAAAACAATTTATTTAAAAATCAACGAAATTGAATAGTATAATGTCAAAATCAAATAAAATTTAATATTAACTCATAGTATAATGATAAATTTGACAATAATCTCGATTTAACAGCAAGCACTAACTTGCCTTTCATTATTTCCTTCCTGATTTCCCTTCAAATAAAAAGATTAAATGATGAAATGTCATTTTTCATGCTAAAATTGATACCATCAATGAACATTTAATTAAAAAGTGTCAAAAATTGAATAATTATAAGGAAATTTAATGTCAAATAAAATAATGAAAGCAAAGGACAGGGAATTTAATATCCAACTATAGTTGTTCTGATTAAGAAAAAGCCTTAATTTTGGGAGGGTCCTAGTCTCTAACAGATATGATTAACTTGGTTACACGTGTCGTGTTGCAGTTGGTGGCCAATTGTACTATAGAGTAGAGGCTTTGCTTTTAGATCAATCCAGTTTTAAACATGTCCCCTAACTCCAACTTTTCCTGTTCTGAAATTTTACCCATTGCATGATATCAGTTCAGATTTTTATTTTAAAATTTTTATTAATAAGTATAATAAAGGTACTCTTTAATGTTATTATATATAACAATATCGTTATTCAATATATTAAAAATGATGAATAAAATTATTAATTTTTGTATTTAATACAATATTTTTACTATAAATAACATATTAATTAACCTTAAAAAGTGCTCTAAGAGCACTCATTAGCAAAATTTTTATATTAAATACAAAAGTTGATAATTTTATTTATCATTTTTAATACATTGAATGAAAATATTACTATATATAGTAACCTTAAAAAGTATTTTTATAACACTTGTTAACAATTTTTTTTTTTATAATTATACTGTAATAATTATAAATGATATGCTTCATTTCCAATCATCGCGAGTCGATCACTCCGAGTGTAGGTCGAAGGCTCAAAACTCGGGCAAGTCGAAGTATCAGTATTGTATAGTTGCTAGACCTACTTGGCATTCGACCTTGGAGTTCACTATTTGGATCCGGTGGAATTCATTATCATTCCCGTAATAATAAATATTATGATTCGTATTTCAAACAAGCATGAATGCAACATTTATAGGATAATTTTTGATCGAATAATTCGATTTTAACCAAATAATAAACACTCTTACCAAATGTAAATCCAACAAAAGGAAAAAGGTGTCTAAAGAAAAAGGAAAAGGAAAAAAAAAAAAAAAACAGTACAATTTCATAACCCAAAACTACAAAAGAAAGAATCAGTAAGACTGAAAAAAGTATAATTATTTTTAATTTTTATTTGTAATTAAGATTCTGTTGATGTTTTTTTTTTTAGGTTTAAGTGGTTGTCTTGGTGATATATAAGAAAAGGTGTCTAGAGTCTCTTTGTGGTAATTATTGAGTTATTTATACTTTTATTGATGGATCGTCGATTATCGTTTGTTATGGTCTGATTAGGTATTAGTGGTCACAGCACGAGTATAATAGTGTAATGGTCGAGGTCCTAGTGGACTTTGAGATGATGGACGACGATGTAATGATAAAGCAGTTGTCAAAGAGATCACATGGTCTTCCGAAATGATAAACGGTGACGTGACCTCGGGGTATTAAAGGTCGCCCACACGTGTCTTGAATAGTGGACCTAATGCTGTAAAGCTTTTTTGTTTATGGTTTCAGGCTTAGCGAGCCCTAACTGATTTAAAGTTTGACGAGCCCATTCGACATAAGCCTCTTTCCATGGTCTATAACTTGGAAGGCTCATTGAATTTAACAGTTTTTAATTTATTAAATTTAAAAAAATTAAAAATATCAAAATGTTTAAGTTTAATATTAAATCTTTGTCTTCTTCAAATGAAAAATCCAAACGAAGCCTTAGACATCACGACACTTTTGCTCCTTTATTTGAAAAGACAATTATTGTGTGAATCACCCTAAAGTTGTAATTATGGCACATAAGAATATCTTTTTTTATTGAAAAATAAGATTCTTTTTATTATTATTATTTTCATTATGTTTGTCTTTTATGATTATATCAATGGTGGAATGCTATCGTTAAATAATTTTGAGTTTAATCCATATTTGATCCAATCGCAGTTCGATTTTTTTTTTTATTTAAATTTATTTTAAATCGAGTTTAATTAATTTGTAAGTTTATTTTATTATAAAATATTAAAATATTTTTTATATTAATATTAATATATATTTTATAATTAAATTTAAATAAAAATATTTTTTATTTAATAAATAATAATTTGAATCGAAACAAATCAACTCAAATTATAATTTTTTTTATCCAAACTCAACCTAATTATAACATGACCTATTGACTCAGACATATTACTCAACTTTTGAAGAGGTTTACTTTGATCATATGAGGTTAGATTAATTTCATAAATGGTACAAAACTTATGAATTGATGTGAAACTACTATCCAGAAATATAATTATTAAAAGATTGATTTTATAAATGCTAAAAAATCTTATGAATTGATGTGTGACCACTACAAATATTATAATTATTATATATGGTATATCAAACATATATAAACCTACTTTCCATAATGGAGGTTTGGCCTACTCCAAATAAAAAACGTTTTCTTACCTTTTTTTTTTATTTTTTTATTTTAAACCTGAAGAGTTCATTGAATAAACTATTTTTCAAAAAAGAAAACATTTATGTACATGTTTACATCTACATTATCAAATCAATATTTTTTGGATAAAGTGTAAATTTATTAGTATATTTATGTGGATAGTTTAAACTTAATATCAATCTTTCGATTGATATAATTTTATCATTATATTTTTTATTTTGGAGTAAATTTATTCAAATTTTAAAGTAATTAAAGAATATTCAATAAAATATTATGTTAGAAACTATTTTTTTTATAGCTAAAAAAACTTGAAAATAACATGATACAAAAAAAACAACCATGAAGCTAGAATTACTTAGACCTGTTCATGAGTTGGGTAATCCGTCCGATCCGTTCGACTTTGTCTGTATTAGATCTGATTTTGATAAAGTATTTTGTAATTTGAGTCGGTCCGGTCGAACTTACTATTTATTAAATAAAAATATTTTTAAAATTTAAATATAAAATATATATTAATATTAATATAAAAATAAAAATATTTTTTAATATTTTAATAATTTATGAATAATAAAATAAGCTTACAGGCCGGTCCGGGCTCGGCCCAAAATGAGCTTGAGCAAGCAAAATCTTTTTCTTTCGAGCCGCGACCCTACCCATGAACAAATCTAGAATTACTTTTATTTTATTCGTTTTCTTCTTTTATTATGGTATTTTTCTATTAATATAATACCATATAATCCGAATATTTTTATTATTTCATCATGACATTTTTCTACTACATGTAATATTACATTTACTTTTTCAATTGGCCTTGACCTTTTTCAAACAATAATTTTTTCTTTTTTAATTATAAATTAGTTTCTAACAAAAATTTTCACAATATGTTTTAATTGCTTCAAAATTTAAAATATGATAAAAATTTTATTTCAAAATTAAAAATAAAATTACCTCAATTGAAAAATTAACAATAAATTTGAATCTCACACATAAATAAAATGAATTTATACCATATCTTCAATATTTTTTTTTTTTTACTATGAGTGTATATATTTCGTGTGTTCGTATTGTATTCATGTAATTTACATGAGAATTGAGTGATATAATGTCAAAATAATATTAGTATGTAATACTATAGGTACATATATTTCATTTCTTTTAAAGAGTTAAGTTTTATTTTTTAATTCAAATCTACTTAGTTCATATAATTATTTTTAAGAAGTGTTGTTTTATAAATTTGAGATTCAAATTTCAACACTTGCGATCTCTTCTTCAAACTGGATCTCTTTTGTAGCAATTTTTTTTTCTAATTTTTTTTGCTTTCCCGTTTATTTTAAATTAATAATATTCATTTTTTTTTAAAATTTTAAAACATTTGAAAACAAAATCTACTTTTAAGGTCTGAAAAAGAACTAATGAATTTCCCTCTCTTTGCAAAGCGTCTTTTTGACACGTTACTGCACAAAGATCTTTGTGGTCCATTTTTTGAATCATATAATATTTGGATTCTTTGATTGAATTGATATTCAAAACTTAACAAACGATTGGCATCAAAATAAAAATTCAATAACATGGAATTATGTAATATATGAAAAGGATTTGTTAGACGAAATATATATATTAGGAATATTTTTAACAATAATAAAAAAATATTGCCACATATTCTATTAAAATATATTTAAAACAGTTAATAAATTAATATTTATATTATTATTAAATTTATTGATTAAATTTGATGTTACGAGTGAAGTAACACAAATTCAATAAAAAAATTATCAAAAAAATAAAAATAAAAATAACAAAAATATAAATATTTATATTTTTTTATATATTTTTATTATTTAAAAATTTATAAAAATTACCTGTTTCTATTATAAAAGTTACCTTAATAATTTTTTTTATTTGTTTTTTAAAATTAAAAACTTACCCATGTCGAGTGTGCCAAACTCTAGTGATATAAAAAACACAGGAAAAAGTATTCTAATTGTGTATAGAATAATAAATATTTATAATATATAAAGTGTCTACTCGATTGATGAATTTATAAAAAATTAAATTATAATATAAAGTGTCTCTTTAATAGATAAAATTATAAATAAAATTATTATAAAATATAAAATTAAGAATATATATTTTTAACTGTTCATTAAGAAAAGCTATTATTTTTTTAAAATTTATTGACCTGTGTTTTAAAAAATTATGTAAGATTAATACTTATTATATATAATAATATTTTTATCTAATATATAAAAAAAAATTATTAACTATTATCTTTAATACAATATTATTATTATAAATAATATATTAATTATCATTAAAAATATTTTAAAAATACTCATTAGCAAATTTTTTTTAAAACATTACTTTAGACCTGATAATATTGAACATTACAAAAAAAAAAATACGAATATCTCAAAATTTATATAATACAAATTATTAACATATTAAAATTTATATAAATATAAATATTTTAATTACGATTATAACACGATAAAATACACTAATAAAAAAATTTCAAATAATTAATGACTGGGCAATCAGTAAATTAAAATGAAAGTTAGGGCCAATGTTGAAGTGGAACCAACCCGACATCACTCAGCTCTGTGACTCTATCTCTTTCACAATAAGTTTTTTTTTTTTACGCTAGCCAACAGCTATAGTCTTAAACACACACACCCCTCAACTTCAATAAAAACAGTCTTAAACACACACACCCCTCTAAGTAAGCAAAAAGATGGCTCTGAAATTCAATCCTATGGCTTCTCAATCTCAGAAACTCCCTTCTTTTGCTCTTCCATCGATGGCCAGCTTCAGATCTCCCAAGTTTTCCATGGTCTCCACTCTTCCTCCTCGCTCCAAGTTAGTGTCTTTCTTTCTTTTTTTTTCTTTTTTTTTTTATTATTTTATTCTTTATATTATAACTTTCACTATTTTCTTGTTAAAATCATGAATCTTGATCTCTTTCCTTTAGTTTTAGCTGATTTTGGATCTCTGTCTTTGTTGTTTTTGCTAACTAACATGGCTTTCAAGAGCTCTCTTTTACGTGATGATATCTAGACCTTGCAATCTGTGTATTTATGTGGTTAATCTGTGTATTTATGTGGTGTTTGTATTTTTATTTATTTATTATAATCATATTTAAGAGTTATATATTTATATAAATTTTAAAGTATTAATAATTTGTATTATATATATTTTGACATAATTTTGTTATGTTTATGTTATTTTTTGTGTTTTGTTTTTATATCGTGTCTTATGATCTTACGGCATGTTTTCAAGTGAACAGAAAAGCTATTCAGCCTTTATTATCCATGAAGGGGGAATAGCTATTTCGGTATTTCCTCCCTCTCCATGGTAATAGCCATTTCAAGTGACAAGAAATAGCTAACACTGTTTATGTGACCATTTTGCTCTCATATAATTTTACATCTTCAAACTTGTTCTTTTCTTATTTGTTTATTTTTTTTATTTTGCTCGCCTGTTTTCCGGCGAAGGTGAAGCAAGAGCTTCACCGGTGATGGGGTTTTTGGTCGTCAAAGGCGCAAATAAGAGCATCAGCGGCGGCTTGAAGCACCTATCTGGTGCACCAGCAGCCAAAGTCGGTCATTGGGAGCCTAGAGCTGGCGCACCAGGGACCAGATCTGGTCCCTGGTTGCAAAGACCGGCGCCTTGCGGGACAAAATCCTTCCCAATTCGAGCCGAAAAAGCAACTCTGACGACCAGATATTAAGGAAATAAGAAAAAAAGGAAAAGAACGATGAAAAAATAAATAAAAAAGAAGTAGAAAAGCAAAAGAGGAAACATAAAATTAGAGAAAATATAAAAATCTTCTTTTCAATAAAATTATTTATTATTTATATGTTTATTAAAAAGATGAGATGATGTTTTGTATAAATTTTAAAAAAAAAACATGTTGAAAATTTTTAATTTAAATTTTATCTTTTTACTTTTAATAAGAAACATTATATATTTGATTTATTCAGTAATAAAAAAATCATATTTGTTGAAAAAATTATAATATATATTGGAGTTTTAAATCTATACAATAAATTTTACATTTTTTTTTATCAAAATGGTGCAGCAGCGTTTTTTTTTTTTTGCCCTACTTTTCTTTGGGTTGGTAGGGGTAAAAAAATATAGAAAAAAAAATAGAAAAAAAAGAAAAAAATAGAATAATTTGTGTGTTCTTATTTTTTGACGTTTAAAATATTATAAATTTATATAAATTTTTATACGTTAATAATTCATTATATATATATATATATATATTTAAACGTTCGTGTATCCGTATCGTGTTTGTGTTGTTTTTCGTGTTGTTTTTTAATTATTTTTTATGTTGTGTTTGTGAAGTGTTCGTATTCGTTTTATTTTTTTGTTTTACAAAGTATTATAAATTTATATAAATTTTTACATTTTGATAATTTGTTTTATGTATATTTTTACACGTTCGTAAATTCGTGTCGTGTTCGTGTCATTTTTCGTATTGTGTTTTAATTATTTTTTCATTTTTGTATTCGTGTCAGGTTTTAATTCATTTCATATTTTACATAATTTAACATTTTGATTCAATTTAAAAAAAATTATGTGTTTATATCGTATATCAATTTATAATATATTTTACATAATTTATTATAATAATTTAATTTAATTAAAAATAAAAAACGAATCGTTTTATAACAAGTTAGCATTGGAACTTGAGCCTTTAGCTTTATTGCTTTTTCAATCTTTAAATTAGTTAATTAAGCTCCCTTCAGTTCTCTGCCCGTGAGTGTGTGTAGTCATCAGTCGCATACCATTTCTGGCCCCTTATTTGAACTCCATATACTCATAAAATTTGTGATCATCGACTTCTCTTATTGATATCATATATATAACAATCATATCAACAACTTGTATTAATGATTTTTTAATAATGGGTAAAATAATACTTTTATGCTTATATTGTTTATATATTCGATTACCTACTTCCAACCTGCAAACATTTTAATATTATCTTGACTCTATTCAATTCAATGAATCAAATTATGAGATAGATATTCATCTTATATTTTATTCTCAAATAATAGCTATTTTATTTTTAAGAGTAGACTTGTTCACGGGCCAGGTAGCCCGTCCGGCTCGGTTCGTACTGGGTTGGGTTTGGACAAGATATTTTGTAATTTGATCCGATCCGAATTACTATTTATTAAATAAAAAATATTATTTTATTTAAATTTAATTATAAAATATTAATATTAATATTAATATAAAAATATTAAAAAATTAATTTTTTAATATTTTTGAATAGTGAAATAGGCTTATACGGGCCGGCCTGGGCTTGGCCCGAATGGGCTTGGGCAAGGGGGAAAAAAAATTTGGGCTGCGGCCCATGGACAGGTCTACTTAAGAGCAATGTTTAAAAAATCGGATCGGAAGTCAAATTGGTGAGACTTCCGGACACCGGTTCAATCAGTGGATTATATTAAAAAATATATATATATTAAATATAGTAAATAGTTAATAAATATATGTATTTGATTAAATGATATGGTCTTTAATATAGTTTCAAGGTATTAAAAGTTTAAATCTCAGCACATTCAATAAATTTTAAAAAATAAAAAAGGTCTAAAACCAATTTTTTCGGGTTTTTGTCGGTTGGACAATCCTCGGTTTTATGATATGTACCGGACCAGACAGACTATCGATTTTCGGTTTAATCGGTCTGATCGGCTGGTCCGGTCCTTTTTTTAACACTGCCTAAGAGTTGTCATTCCATGAACCAAATGTGCCTCTTAATGTAGATGATTGAACCTTCCAGTTCTCTTTTTTGTTGTGATATCTTATGACCTTAATGTTATTATTGTCTATATATTGTTTTTGCCAACAATAAAGTTGTTCCAATACATTGCTATTGCATATTCTATTACACCATGCTTTATAGTTTTTCATGTGCTGGATACGTGGTGGAACATGCAGTTAGCAAATTTGTGAGGTCGGATTTGTGCTTTTACAATTTATTGTTTGCAAATCCTTTACTTTGAGAATGTGTTCCCAAATTCATTTTGCTTAATGCAGAGAGGTTGAGAATCTGAAAAAGCCTTTCATGGCTCCTAAGCTGGTTCATCAGGGCACCCACTCGATGCCACCTCAGAAGATTGAGATCTTTAAATCTTTGGATGAGTGGGCTAAGGACAACATTCTAATTCACCTCAAACCAGTTGATAAATGTTGGCAACCCAAGGATTTTCTTCCAGATCCTGCCTCTGATGGATTTGATGAACAAGTCAAAGAACTTAGAGAAAGGGCAAAGGAGATTCCGGATGATTACTTTGTTGTTTTGGTCGGTGATATGATCACGGAGGAAGCCCTTCCGACATATCAAACAATGCTTAATACCTTAGATGGAACTCGTGATGAAACCGGTGCTAGCCCTACTTCTTGGGCAACTTGGACCAGGGCTTGGACAGCTGAAGAAAACAGGCATACTGATCTGCTTAACAAGTATCTTTACTTGTCTGGGAGGGTGGACATGAGGCAAATTGAGAAGACAATCCAGTATTTGATTGGATCAGGAATGGTAAGATGCTTGCTACACAAGATACTCACTTCTCGATCTGTTTATTTTTTGAAATCTCATATGCAGTTGACGTCCACAACTTTATTGAATCCTTTGCAGTTCATTGAAGGATTAAGTTCTGTTTTTGGTGCGGTTTTCTTTGTGTGTTGAGGGGCTTACAAAACCCATGCACGCAGTTCTATGCTATGTTACTCGAATTCGGATGTGAGTGTCGGATACGAGTATGTGTCCGACACGAGTATGTTCAGTTTTTTTAAAGTTTTCCATGTCTTTGGAGGGCCATATCTTCATATTCATGTCCGAATATGCGTTGGACACGGTTACTTCAAGCAAAATGAAGAATCGGAGCAACATAGGTTCTAAGAGTCATGCATGCCTTCTTTTTTGTTTCTTTTCATCTTCTAATTTGGATTAACACATTGTGAAAATGAATGCATCTTAACATTTGCACTATATCACTTCTGGAATTCCACTAAATCGTGTAGAAAGTGGCCCCTAATGAGGTACTATGTTACTCAGACTCGGGTGTGAGTGTCGTTTATGGGTATGTATACGACACGGGTATGTTTAATTTTTTCCGAAGTTTTTTATGTATTTGGAGAGTCTCATCTCTATTCCCATGACCGGATATGCGTCAGACACGATTACTTCAAGAAAAATGAATAGTGGAAGTAACATAGACGAAGTTTTCCTTGTGTACCATGATGGAGGAGTGCAATTCAGGAGGATGGTTGACATTTAATTACTTTTTAACTCTCAAACTGAGCTCTTTTCCACCCTACTGATCAATCTTTTTAAATTCTCTTTTGTATATTTATAGGATCCAGGAACAGAGAATAGTCCTTATCTGGGATTCATCTACACAACATTCCAAGAAAGGGCAACTTTTATCTCCCATGGGAATACAGCCAAGCTAGCAAAGCAGCATGGGGACATTAAGTTGGCTCAACTATCTGGTTCCATTGCTGCAGACGAAAAGCGCCATGAGACAGCCTATACTAAAATTCTCGAAAAGCTTTTTGAGATCGATCCTGATGGATCAGTCCTGGCATTTGCTGACATGATGAGGAAGAAAATCTCCATGCCAGCCCACTTGATGTACGATGGCCAAGACGAAAACCTTTTCGACCATTACTCGGCTGTTGCACAAAGACTTGGTGTTTACACTGCCAAAGACTATGCTGATATAGTGGAGTATTTGGTTGATAGATGGAAGGTGAAAGAACTTACAGGACTTTCAGCTGATGGGCGTAAAGCTCAGGATTATGTGTGTGGACTTCCTCCAAGAATTCGAAGGCTGGAAGAGAGAGCTCAAGAAAGGGCTAAGGAAGCACCAAGTGTTCCATTCAGTTGGGTTTCTGGTAGAGAAGTTAAGCTCTAAGCCCTAAGGTTTGAAGAAGAAATATCAATTCCCCCTTATCCTCCAAATTAGTGTCTTGTCAATTGTCATGCAAGGAAAAAACTGATGAGCTAGAGAGAAAGAAACATGATGAAGCTGCAAGTTCGGTCTCTTTTAATTGTAATGTAATAAGAGGAGGAATTGTTGGTTGGGGGCGTAAATACAGTTTGTTTCTGTGTTTGTGTGTGCTTTTTACCTTTCTATTAAGTCTTAAGCAAACAATGAACATGAACTTTTTTCCTCCTATGTGATGAAACCTTCACCACCATTACTTAGGGTCGAGCAAAAAATTCGAGAAAACCGAAAATCAATTCGAAACGTAGTGTTCGGTTTTGGTTTGATTTTGTTGAATTTGGTTCGGATAATAATTAAGTTTATTAAATTCGATTTGGTTTTCGGTTCATAAGTTAAAAAATCACAATTATTTGAATTGAATTTTATTTTATAATTACTTTTATTTTTCTAATATAAAAATAAATATTTTATTTTTAAATTAATGAAAAAATACTATAAAAAGAGATAATCTTTAAAAATTTTATAAACCGATGAATCGATCCGAATTCGGTTTGATTTTTTAAAAATCAAAATACTATATAGTAATTGTAATTTTTGTCCAAAATTTAACCGAACAGTTATCACTCCAACCGTTACTATGATAGACGGTATCTAAAGAAACAAAATTAACAGTTATCACTCGAACATTACTATGATAGACGGTATCTAAAGAAATAAAATTAAGGGTGTGTAAAATTCGACTCGATTCGATTGAATAATCAGGCCTAAACAAAATCAGATAAACCTTACAAAAATAAGATTACATAGTTAATCAAAGATGGCAAGATAAAATATTTTTATCAAGCTTTCAAGTTATTATGGTGAGATGATTATCAAGCTTCCAAGTTATTACGTTGAGATGATTGTTATTGAAAATTTTTAAAATTTTATTTATTTATATTTTTTCCAATTTCAAATATTTTGATTCCGAATTTCAGACCATATATATCTGGAGTTGATGATGATGGAGACTTCTATGCAAAGAGTGGTCCACTCCTGTGTCAAAACAAGTCTTACCAGGACCATTAGTCTAATTACACTTCAACTGTTTTTTTATTTTTTTTTTATTTTTTTGAAAAGACAAAAAAACACCTTTTAAATGAAAAAAAAGGATATGTTGAAACTTTTATTTCATAATATCATGACTTGTTCTTTAGTCGGGTTGCGATCCGAATTTTTTTATTTTGTAAATTAAGTTTAATTTATCGATTTGATTTATTATTAAAATAATATTAAAAGTTAAAAAAATTATTTTTATATTAATATTTATGTATTTTTATAATTTAATTTAAATAAAAATATTTTTTATTATGTAAATAGTAATTTGGCTCGGGTAAGATCTGTCCGAATCGAAAAAACTCTACTCAAGTCTGGCCAATACAAATCGAATCTGTCAGATCTGACGAACTACTCTATCTTTGAGCAAATCTAAATTATTATCACATCATGAAAATTTTATTTTGATGAAGAAAGATTAGGACTTTTAGAATAGATTCCATTCATTTTTTTTTTTATGTTATAATTTTGTTGCTTCTTTTTACGTCTCAATTTCCAATTTCATGTCAATATTTTTAATAACAAATATTTGAATTATATAATGTTTGATTCTTTTTACTGAATTGATGTTGAATATTTAATAAGCTATTAGCAGTAAAGTAAAAGTTGGATAATTGAATTTGACAAAAAAAAAATCAATAAAGTTTGAATTAATATAAAATAAAAAACACACAAAAAAGTATTTTAATTCTGTATAGATATAGAATAATAATATTTATCCTAACATGAATAAGTGAATGGGCAATCAGTAATTAAATCGAAAGTTAGGGCTAATGTTAAAGTGGAATCAACCCAATCTCCCTGAGCCTGGGCTCTGCTTCTTGAATAGAAATTATCCGCTCCCATTTTCTTGTTTTTACTCAATGAGTCATAGGATATTTTTTCAATGTCCTTTTTTTTTTTTTTTATTATTTAATTGAGATTACGAAATATAAATATAATCGATTAATATTTTATTGATAATCGAATAAGTGAATTTTACGATTTATTTTATTTTATTTATAATATCTTTGTATCCATTGTTTTTATATTTTTTCAAACGAAATTGATTATTAAATAAAAAATCGGATCAAAATTAAATGCGCACGAGGGTGAGGCACGGATAGAACAGAGTAATGGCGGCATAGAATTTGGATTCTTCTTTTCTTCACAATGTGTTTTTTTTCTTTTTCTTTTGTGGTCAATAGTCTTGAAGACACCCTCCCGAAGTAAGCAAAAAAAATGGCTCTGAACATCAATCCTATCGCTTCTCAATCTCAGAAACTCCCTTCTTTTGTTCTTCCATCGATGGCCAGCCTCCGATCTCCCAAGTTTTCAATGGTTTCCACTATTCATCCTGGTTCCAAGTTAGTGTCTTTCTTTCTTTCTTTTTCTCTTTATTATAACTTCATTATTTTCTTGACGTTTTTCCATGGATCTTTACGTTTTTGCTTTAGTTTGAGCTGATTTTTGGATCTGGGTCTTTGTTATTTTTGCTAATTAACATGGCTTTCAAGAGCTCTCTTTTATGTGGTGATGATATCTTATGATCTTTACTGTATGTTTGGTTTGGGATTACAGTAAAACCATAGTTTGCTTCACATAATGATATTTCATAGAATAGCTTACACGGTTTATGTGATCATTTTGCTCTAATGTAAATTTGACATTTTCAAACTTGTACTTTTGTCATTTTCAATTTTTTTAAAAAAAAATTTGTTCGCCCGCTTTTCGGCGAAATGAAGGACGAGCTTCATCGGTGATGGGGTTTTTGGTGGTCAAAGTTGTAGATCAGAGCACCAATGGCCGCTTAAAGTACCGATCCGGTAACAGCAACCAGAATCGGTCACTGACAGCCTAGATCTAGCGCACCAGAGACCGAATTTGGCGTCTAGCTACTAGATCTGGTCTTTGATTGCCAAGATCGGCACTTTGCGCGCCAAAATCCTTCCCAATTCGAGCCGGAAAAGCAACTTCGGCAATCGAATTTTTGCCAGCGGTGGGTAACAAATATTAAGGAAATAAGTGGAAAAAGGAGTAAAAACCAAGAAAAAAAATAGAAAAGAGGCAACAGAAAATTAGAGAAATATTATACATAAAAAAGAGTAAATAAAGATATATCAAGATAAAAGAAATATGAACTTTCAAATCTAGTTCTTAAGGAACTAGCTATGTAACTAATTTTTTTTTTATATTTTTTTCTTGGATATAAACTCATTCTTAGGACTCCAAAAATAAATAGGGAAAGGAGAACACATTTTTTTAATACACTGCACCATAATGTACATTTACATAATAATTAATCTAGTCATCCACTACATGCATTTATCTTAATCTAGTCATCCACCACATGCATATATTATAACACTTCTACTTTGATGAATATTCACTATGAATATGCATCGTTAAAACCTTGTTAAGAAAAATCCACTAGGAGAAAAACTTAGCGAAAGAAAATGAGTAGAATATTCATAGGAAACTTACTTCCCCTCCAAAATAAAACCAATTATTTAATGTCTTTAAGCCGGCGCATTCCAATGTTATGTAAGTGCTTCTTGAAAATTGAAGTTGGCAATACCTTTGTGAATAGATCTGCTGGATTATCACTTGAGCGAATTTTGCAAATATCAAAATCACCATTTTTCAAGAGTTCATGTGTGTAAAAAAAAACTTGAGCAAAGTTTTTCTCCCATTGGGTTTTCTTAGTAAGGTTTTAACGAGGCATATTCATAGTGAATAGTCATCCAAGGGTAAGTGTTATAATACATGTATGTGGTGGATGACTAGATTAGGATGAATGCATGTGGTGGATAATTAGATTAATTATTATGTACATGTACATTATAGTGCATTATATTAAGAAGTGTATTCTCCTCTCCTTATTTATTTTTGGAGTCTTATATAAGGATAGGTCTGTATCAAGAAGAAGATATATAAAAAGGCTGGGTGACATAGCTAGTTCTTGAAAAACTAGACTTTGAAAGTTCATAAATATTATTTTGATATATTATTAAAATTAAAATTGACATATTATTTTAATATATTATAATAGAACTTAAAAATATTGCTTTTAATATATTATTATTAAATGTAGAAAATTGAAATATTATTGTTTCCTTTCAATCCTTACTGGCATATCTGATTTATGAGAATGTGATCCCAAATTCATTTTACATAATGCAGAGAGGTTGAGAATCTCAAAAAGCCTTTCATGACTCCTAAGCTGGTGCATCAGGGCACCCACTCCATGCCTCCTCAAAAGATTGAGATCTTTAAATCTTTGGATGAGTGGGCTAAGGATAACATTCTAATTCACCTCAAACCAGTTGAGAAATGTTGGCAACCCAAGGATTTTCTTCCAGATCCTGCCTCTGATGGATTTGATGAGCAAGTCAAAGAACTTAGAGAAAGGGCAAAGGAGATTCCGGATGATTACTTTGTCGTTTTGGTCGGTGATATGATCACGGAGGAAGCCCTTCCGACTTATCAAACAATGCTTAATACCTTAGATGGAACTCGTGATGAGACGGGTGCTAGCCCTACTTCTTGGGCAACTTGGACGAGGGCATGGACAGCTGAAGAAAACAGGCATACTGATCTACTTAACAAGTATCTTTACTTGTCTGGGAGAGTGGACATGAGGCAAATTGAGAAGACAATCCAGTATTTGATTGGATCAGGAATGGTAAGATGCTTGCTACACAAGTTACTCACTTCTCGGTTTAATTTTGAAACCTCATATGCACTTCAACTGCACAACTTTATTGAATCTCTTGCAGTTCATTGAAGGATTAAGTTCTGTTTTTGATGGTGTTTTCTTTGTGTGTGGAGGGGCTTACAAAACCCATGCACGCAGTTCTATGAAGTAATGCATGCCTTCTTTTTTGTTTCTTTTCATCATCAAATTTGGATGAACACATTGTGAAAATGAATGCATCTTAACGTTGTACTATGTCACTTCTGGAATTCCACTAAATTTTGTAGAAAGTGGCCCCTAATGAAGTCCTATGTTATTTGGACTCGGATGTGAGTGTCGAATGCGGGCATGTTTTATTTTTTCCAAGTTTTTTATGTATTTGGAGGGTATTATCCTTATACCCATGTCCGGATATGCGTCGGATACGGGTATTTCAAGAAAAATAAAGAGTCGGAGCAACATAGATGAGGTCTTCCTCCTGTACCATGATGAAGGAGTGCAATTCAAGAGGATGGTTGACATTTAATTACTTTTAACTCTAAAAAGAAAAACATACACGCGAGATTTCGTTTTGTATAGTTACAATCCATCACTGTTAAACTGAGCTCTTTTCCCCCCTACTGATCAACATTTAAAATTCTCTTCTGTATATGTATAGGATCCAGGTACAGAGAATAGTCCTTATCTGGGATTTATCTACACAACATTCCAAGAAAGGGCAACTTTTATCTCCCATGGGAATACAGCCAAGCTAGCAAAGCAGCATGGGGACATGAAGTTGGCTCAACTATCTGGTTCGATTGCCGCAGACGAAAAGCGCCATGAGACAGCCTATACTAAAATTCTTGAAAAGCTTTTCGAGATCGATCCTGATGGATCAGTCCTGGCCTTTGCTGACATGATGAGGAAGAAAATCTCCATGCCAGCCCACTTGATGTATGATGGCCAAGATGAAAACCTTTTCGACCATTACTCGGCTGTTGCACAAAGACTTGGGGTTTACACTGCCAAAGACTATGCTGATATAGTAGAGTATTTGGTTGACAGATGGAAGGTGAAGGAACTCACTGGACTTTCAGCTGATGGGCGTCAAGCTCAGGACTATGTGTGTGGACTTCCTCCAAGAATTAGAAGGCTGGAGGAAAGAGCTCAAGAAAGGGCCAAGGAAGCACCCAGTATTCCATTCAGCTGGGTTTCTGGTAGAGAAGTCAAACTCTAAGCCCTAAGTTATGAAGAAGAAATCCTCCATGTATATTGTAATAAGAGGAATTGTTTGGTGGAGTGTGTGCCTTTGGTTGGGGCTGCAGATACAGTTGTTTCTGCATGTGTGCTCTTTTCCTTCTGTAAGTCTTAAGCAATATGAACTTTTTTTTTCCTCTTATGTGATGAAACCTTTACCACCATTACTTTGGCTATGTATTTATCATCCAAAAGTATGTTGGTGGATTTGATGTCTCGATTATAAATTGGGATAGAAGCAGCCAAATGCAAGTAGGATAAAGCATTAGCAACTGCAGTTGCAAACCATAGATGCATTACCCCATGTAATTTGGAACTCTTAATTCTTGTCATGTATATGCTGCTGCCTGAGAGAGAGTTCCATTAGGGATGAACTCATAAACTTTTCTTACAAATGAAGTTTTTAAATTTCACGAAGAGGTTTAACCTTCGGACCTGTCTGGGAAAAAGTTATTGGCAGCTAATGTTTAAAAAATTGAATCGGAGGTCGAACCGGTTGGATTGATTGGTTGTATTAAAAAAATTTAATATTAAATAAGTATTAAATATAGTAAATATTTAATAAAATTATGTATTCAGCTAAATGGTATGATCTTTAATATAGATTTAAGAGGATAAAGATTCAAATTTTATCACATAAAAAATTAGTGTAAAACCATTTTTTCGGGTTTTTTCGGTTTTTTACCGGGTCAACCTTTTTTCTACTAGTTTAAAAAAATTCGATTCTATAACATATATCGGACCGGGCAAGTCACCGGTTTCCAGTTTAACTGGTTCGACCGGTCAATCCGGTCTAGTTTTAATAACACTGATGGCTGCTATAGTGGCATCATCACAAACACACAAATGCCTTGGGCTCTTAAGCTTCTACAACGAAAACCAGTGCTGCCCTCACAAAAGGTATATCTTGATCCTTTTTGAAACCACAGGAGCTTGTATTTTGGGGTACTCCATTTCATTTCAGAAGAGCAGGAACATGGCTTCACCTTGCTCTTTAACTCAAAATGGAATTCTTTCCAGTTTCCTCATCCTTCACGCCCTGAAAAATCAATCAGGAAGGCATATCTGTTGCATCTCTTGCTATCATTTCCATGAAAAATTGTCCATCATTTTCGCCGAAAACGAGTTCAGATTTGGGAGAATTAAGGTATTGCAGACAGTCAATATTAATGCTGGATGGTACATTAATATCACTGCATCCAGGTTGCTGACAGCCATTGATAGAAATTTGATCGATCATTGTGAAGAAATGAAGCAAAAGCGCCAAAACCAACAGAGACAAACTTGTTTTAAGGTACTTGAGAAGGAAAATGGGGTGCCTGTCAAGTTCAGAATACCATGACATAATAATAGATTGAAACACCCAATAATTCTAGATTGATGCTATTACAACAGTAGTATTGCAACAAGTTACTGCAAAACCCTCATTTATATAACACCCAGGTCTCATCCTAAAAGGGTATGGAATACTAATATTCACACATTATGTTGCTCAAACTCTTCGTTTTTTTTTAAATATCTGTATCTGATACATATACGGATATGGGTATAGGAATATGATCTTTCAAAAACCCTCCAAATACATGAAAAATTAAAAAAAAATTAAATATATCCGTGTCGAACACATATTCATATCCGACACTTACATCCGAGTAACATAGTTCACACATTTGCTTAGACAATTAGGTTTGGCTCTTTTTGATGTTTGTGCTGCTGCTGGTTCTATTAGCCATGATTGTAGCAAAATGAAGACAAGCAGCAAACAAAACATCACTTGAAAAGCCATATTATCTCTTTCTTGCTTCTAACTTTCTCTGGAGAAGACAGGTTTTACTGACTAATTAAAAGTACAGGAACTTTCTTTGCTCTTGCATTCCCTTCTTCCACTTCCAAGTGGCACATTACCATTACATAATTAAAAGTACAGATTCTATGCTTGTTTTTTCGGTTCTGTCGAACTTGTTGGCTTGGTTGTTTTTTTTTTAAAGTACACATTACCATTACATAATTAAAATCTAGTAATCATAATTATAAAAATTAATTTTTTATAATTTTTAAAATAGTTTATGACACTATGATCTTTTATTTATGAAAGGAAAAAAAATATTTATAAGGTGTCAATTGAATCTATATACATATAATTCATGGTCGTGAGTTTAACCACTACGAATCGTTAACCATTCACACCTCAATTGCAGTAAATATCGACGACGGAAAAAATCAAAACCACAAATTAACGACTGTAATATTACGTTGCACTGCTATTTAAATAGCTAGTTATAGTACGGATTATGAGAATGTGAAAATTTTCCATGATTCCAACAACTTTGGTGGTGCAAAGAAAAGGATTTTCTTTTCACACGCATTTTGTTTTAAGAAAAGTAGAGAGCTTTTGCAATAGATATTGAGAGTGTGGCAAAGCTAGAAAACTCTACTCCTTTCATGCAAGTCTTTCAGGATGAAGTTATTTCAGATTGTGTGAGAGCTAATGGCAGCAATAGCTTTGTTTTTTTTTTTTTTTTTTTTTCATTTATGGGGAAACAGGTATATATAATTTCCAACTTTTGATCAGATATTTGTCCAACTAAAGATAGTCTGTGTATAGATCCTAACATAACAAAACTTGATAATGATCATGAACTCATTCATGTCCAGTCCAGATCCTAAAAGGGTAATGACAAACAATGTTGCTCCGATTCTTAATTTTTCTTTAAGTACTCATGTCCGATGCATATCCGAATATGGGTATGAAGATACGACCCACAAATGACCTTCCAAATACATAGAAAAACTTGGAAAAAATTGAATATACCCGTGTTGGACACATACCCGTATCCGACACTCACACCCGAGTCCGAGTAACATAGATTTGAAGAATATATCCAAGGAAAAAGTAGTAATAAGTTATTTTTTTTATTATCAGCTACAATATAATGTATAACCAACAAAGACAATTAGTTCAAAACAGAGAGATTCAAGTACATAAATTTGTGACCATCACATAATGACCTTTACCTTGTTCTTGATTACGTTATCACACAAAGAGTAATGAGATCAAACCTTTGATCCCATGCTTGACTTTGCCTCTTGCTTTTTCTGCTCCTCAAACTTATCTATAGCCACCTGAAGCTCATCCGTACCTCCAACAGCTCTCATAGTATAGAAATATACGCCGAAGACGAATGCTGTCAAACCCCCAGCAACTACCAAATTCTTAGTCTTTGGTGCAAGGCTGCTATATGCCAATAGCCCAGCCATCTCAGAAGCAGAAAGTAGGTCCAAATGTGTTTATTCCTTGAAAGCTGAAATTCACCAAGTTATCAGTCTATCTTCCAAAATTCCCCATGGCAGTGGGGAAAAAAAAGGAGTAGAAGAACATGCTGGCCTTATAAATCTATGTTACTCGGACTCGGGTGTGAGTGTCGGACATGGGTATGTTCAATTTTTTTTCAAGATTTCCATGTATTAGGAGGATCTTTGGAGGATCATATCCCCATATCCATGTCCGAATATACGTCGGACACGAGTATTTCAAGAAAAATGAAGAGTCAGAGCAACATAGCTAGAAATTGCTTATTCAGCACATAAATATTAATGCTCTATTATTAGTCTATTTGATTCTTCGCGAAGGTGATGGAAAGTAAAAATCATAAGAAAAAAGTGAGGCAAGGAAAATATAATTCCTCATTGTGGTTGGATGACTTAAGGAAAATAGAAAGAAAAGAAATTTTAAGGTCTATTTTATTGCTGCTTGTTCCCCCACAATTGCTAAGAAGCAAAGCAAAGGAAGGAAGCAAAATCATAATTGACTGAAAATAAACAATCATGCACCCAAAGCATTTGATTCAGTAGTTAGTGCATATCCCCTATGTTACCCAGATTTTTTTTTTTTTTTTAAATAACTGTATCCGACATCTGTGTTTAATACATATTTAGACATGCATACTAAAATATAAGCCTCAAAATATATGAAATTTTTTTTAAAAAATTGAACATACTCGTATCGGAGACATTCACGTATCCGACACTCATCCAAATCAAGGTAACATAGTGATCCCCTACTCAAAGCCCCTTCCCCAAATCAAAAATAAATAACCGATTAAAATGCAACATTAATTCCATTGTTCCTTATAATCATGCATTTCGTTTTCTAAAGAAAGTATATAGAGTTTATAATTTTTATTATTCAAAAATATAACTACTTGCTTAGGTTTTTAAAGACAACTTTGTACTTTTTGCTTCTGGAAACAAAAGTCTGTAGTTTAGTAACAACAAATGATGTTTAGAATATTAAGAACAGAAAATAAGGCATCAAATTTCAAACAAACAATTTATATCAACAAAATCAGGCTTTGGTCATCCTTCAAACAATCATAAAATCAATGAATATTTACAACTAATCATAACAATACTCATCAACTATCAACTATCCAAAGAAAACCCATTTCTTATATCTCTCAAACAAATTAAATTCATATTAAAAATAACCCAACAGCTTAAAACAGATAAGTGTTTCCTCCAACTTTTGCTAAAAAGTAATCTATCTCTCACTTTTCTACTAGGCCAAGTAATTGCTGTAAAACAAAATAAACAGCAAAAAAAGAAAGCGGTAGTCGAAGCTGACTTGAGAATCCCAAAGCAATAATGGGGTTTTGATCTTAACCTGAATTCAGAGAAGAAGAGAAACAGAGAGGAAATGCTACGGATTGGAGTCAAATAACAAAGGGAATAGTCGGCGGGTGGGTTTGGATTTTGAAGACAAAAGGCAAAGTTCCTTTGTAACTCATTAAGGGCAAAGGAGAAAAAAAAAATTATTTTTTAAATTAACATTTTCTTTGTAATAAATATTTTTCCCAAATTATTGATTAATAAAAATTCCTAACAGACCCTTTTTTGTAATTCCCTCAAAGTCTAAACTAAACCCTTCTCCCCCTCTCTCTATCTTCTTCCCAACCTCATACCCAACAAAGCTTAAAGCCTTTGCCTTTGACTTCGCCTTCTTCACACTCTCTTTTCCTTCTGGGAATTTGGGTTTTTCTCTTTTTCTTAGTTTCTGAATCCTAAACGCTTCTTTATCCACTCTCAATTCATTGTTCTTGTAATTGTTTGTTGTTTTCGTTACATATACTTGAAAAATGGCTTCCTCCACTGCCCAAATCAACGTCCTTGGTGGTATCGGTCCCGCTTCTTCGAGAAAACTCAATCACCATACACCCAGAACGGTTTTCTTCGGTCAAAGACTGGGCAAAACGTCGCCATTAAACGCCTCCTTCTTACGACTTGCTAAAACCAACAACAACGGTAAGCGGTACAATGTTGGGCCGGTGAGAGTGGTGAGCGAGAAAGTGGTTGGAATCGATCTAGGGACTACCAACTCGGCCGTGGCGGCCATGGAAGGAGGGAAGCCCACGATTATTACGAACGCGGAAGGGCAGAGAACGACGCCGTCTGTGGTGGCGTATACCAAGAGTGGGGATAGGTTGGTTGGGCAGATTGCGAAACGACAATCCGTCGTGAACCCTGAGAATACGTTTTTCTCTGTTAAGAGATTTATAGGAAGAAAGATGTCGGAAGTGAATGAGGAATCCAAACAGATTTCTTACAAGGTTAGTAGAGATGAGAACGGGAATGTTAAGCTTGAGTGTCCGGCCATTGGTAAACGATTCGCCGCCGAGGAAATTTCAGCTCAGGTATATTATATTGATGCCTTTTAACTTTTGCTGTTATGTTTATTTATGACTTGGGTTGTCTTTTATTATGTTTATTGAATTTTTTGTTGACTTTGCCATTTGAGAAATTGGAAATGTTTCCGAAACCAAAAATTATGGAACTTTCAATTTATTAGCAATGAATGCATTGCTGATGAAGTCCTTTAAGGTTTGGATAAAAATCCATAATTTCACATATGAGTTAAATGCTATGTTATTTGGACTCGGGTGTGATTGTCGGATACGGGTATGTTCAATTTTTTTCAAGATTTTCATATATTTGGAGGATTCTCGGAGAATCATATCTCCGTATCTATGTCCGGATATGCGACGGACACGATACTTAAAAAAAAAATATAGGTCGGAGCAACATAGATTAAATGCGTAATGGACACTGATGGAGATTCATAATGGCATTTATAAGCTAAGTTTTTCGTTAGAAATTTAGAGGCCTTCTATTGCCAATGGGTTATTTCTACTTTTGGATATAGGTTTTGAGAAAGCTTGTTGATGATGCTTCAAAGTTTTTGAATGATAAAGTGACGAAAGCTGTTGTTACTGTCCCTGCGTACTTCAATGATTCCCAAAGAACAGCAACAAAGGATGCTGGTCGAATTGCTGGATTAGAAGTTCTCCGGATTATCAATGAACCTACTGCTGCCTCTTTGGCATATGGGTTTGAGAAGAAGAACAACGAAACCATCCTCGTGTTTGATCTTGGAGGTGGTACGTTCGACGTTTCAGGTATATTGGCCAGATGAGAAACTATTTATCTGCAAATATCATTAAGTTCTATGTTACAAAGAGTGACTTCATTTATCTTTTATTGGTGAAGATGCCAGCCGATGTTTTATTGTCGATTTGTTAATATGTTACAGTGCTTGAGGTTGGTGATGGAGTGTTTGAGGTGCTCTCTACATCTGGAGACACACATTTGGGTGGTGATGACTTTGATAAGGTAGGTTTACGGATGAATAAACATTCTCCTTTATATGCCATATGCTATGTTACTCGGACATGGGTGTGAGTGTCGGACATGGGTATGTGTCCGACATGGGTATGTTTGATTTATTCTATGTTTTTCCATGTATTTGGAGGGTCCTTGGGAGATCATATCCCCATACCTATATCCGAATATGCATTGAACATGGGTACTTAAAGAAAAATGAAGAGTCGGAGCAACATAGGTCATATGTATCTTGTTTCATGTGCAGAGAATTGTTGATTGGCTTGCTGACAACTTTAAGAGAGGTGAAGGCATAGATCTTTTGAAAGACAAACAAGCTCTTCAGCGGTTAACTGAGACAGCTGAGAAAGCTAAAATGGAGTTGTCATCTTTGACTCAGACAAACTTAAGGCATATCTCTCTCCTTATTATCTTTGTGTACATGCTTTCATTTGTGCATTTTCGATGTGGTATTTGATAATACAGCTTTTTCTTTTTTGGTTCCAGTTTACCTTTCATTACTGCCACTGCAGATGGGCCTAAACACATTGAGACCACCCTTACCAGGGTTAAGTTTGAGGAATTGTGCTCAAACCTACTTGACAGGTAGTTTTTATCGTTTCAATCTGTTTATATTTTGTTTATTTCAAAACAAAAAAAAAAAAAAAAAGAGAAAGGAAAGGAAAGGAAAAATCTGTTCATATCTATGTTGCTCCGACTCTTTATTTTTCTTGAAGTACCCATGTCCGACGCATAACTGAACATGAGTATGGGAACATGATCTCCCAAGAAGCCTCCAAATACTTGAAAAAACTTAGAATAAATCATACCCGTATCGGACATATACCCGTGTCCGACACTCACATCCAAATCCGAGTAACATAGGTTCATATTGTTCCTAATTTTTGGGCTTAACCACTGGAGATTTTATGTTTCTCTTTTCTATCTAATATATTCTGTAGGCTCAAGAAACCAGTGGAGAATTCCTTGAGGGATGCAAAACTTTCCTTTAAAGACATAGATGAGGTGATTCTTGTTGGTGGATCAACGCGTATCCCTGCTGTTCAGGAAATTGTGAGGAAGATGACCGGCAAGGAACCTAATGTGACAGTCAATCCAGATGAAGTTGTTGCCTTGGGGGCTGCAGTTCAGGTGGGTTTAATCTTTTTCAAGTTATAGCGATAGATTACAGTATTTGTTCCTTTGCAGTTGAATGCTATGTTACTTGGACTCGGGTGTGAGTGTTGGACACGGGTATATGTCTGATACGGGTATATGTCTGATACGGGTATGTTCAATTTTTTCCAAGATTTCATGTATTTGGAGGATCATATCCCCATACCTATGTCCAGATTTGCGTCGGATACGAGTGTCAGACACGGGTATTGCAAGAAAATTGAAAGAGTCCGAGCAACTTAGGTTTAACGTGACAGGGTTGGTTATAGATTTTGCTGCAACTTGTCTTATTATTGTTTTAAGTTCTATTTTTAATGTTTTTCCCTGTCTCCCAATTGATTGTAGGCCGGTGTTTTATCCGGAGATGTCAGTGATATTGTGCTTTTGGATGTTACACCTTTGTCACTTGGTCTAGAAACTCTTGGTGGTGTTATGACCAAAATCATCCCAAGAAACACTACACTGCCAACCTCCAAATCCGAAACGTTCTCAACAGCTGCTGATGGCCAGACAAGTGTTGATATTAATGTACTCCAAGGTGAAAGAGAGTTTGTTAGGGATAACAAATCTCTTGGCAGCTTCCGTCTCGATGGTATCCCGCCTGCACCACGTGGGGTTCCCCAGGTTGAAGTCAAATTTGACATTGATGCCAATGGTATCCTCTCTGTCATTGCTATTGATAAGGGAACTGGGAAGAAGCAGGATATCACTATTACTGGTGCCAGTACCTTGCCCAATGATGAGGTATGCATTTAATTTTGGATGTATTTCTATTTGTGCTCAGATGGATTGCTCTTCAGTCTTAAGCCATTCCACAAATTATTTGCTCTTATTTGGTGGCATGAATTTATACATTTCCATCGGATTTGGATGTAAGTATTGGAAATGCCTATGTTGTTCCGATTCTTCATTTTTCTTGAAGTACCCGTGTCCGACGCATATCCGGACATGGGTATGGGGATATGATCCTTCAAGAATCCTCCAAATTATGTTACTCGGACTCGAGTGTGAGTGTCGAAAACGGGTATGTTCAATTTTTTTAAAGATTTCCATGTATTTGGAAGGTTCTTGGAGGATCATATCCCCGTACCCATGTTCGGATATGCATCGGATACGGGTGTCGGACACGGTTACTTCAAGAAAAATGAAGAGTCGGAGCAACATAGCCTCCAAATACATGGAAATCTTATAAAAAATTGAACATACCCATGTCGGACACGTACCCCTGTCCGACACTCACACCCGATTCCGAGTAAGATAGGGAAATGCCATCTTTGATAAATCATTTCCTTATTCCTTATGTTGTAATATGCAGGTTGATAGAATGGTAAAGGAAGCTGAGAGGTTTGCAAAGGAGGATAAGGAGAGAAGAGATGCTATAGACACAAAAAACCAAGCTGATTCTGTTGTATACCAGACAGAGAAGCAGCTGAAAGAGCTTGGAGACAAGGTTCCTGGTCCAGTCAAAGAGAAAGTAGAGGCAAAACTGCAAGAGCTCAGGGATGCAATTTCAGGGGGATCAACACAAGGTATGAAGGACACCATGGCTGCACTCAACCAGGAAGTCATGCAGCTTGGTCAGTCACTCTACAACCAACCCGGTGCTGGACCGGCGGCACCTGGTGCTGAAAGTGGGACTTCGGATTCATCAAACAAGGGGCCTGATGGGGATGTAATTGATGCAGATTTCACTGACAGCAAGTGAAAAGCTAGGGTTTGAACTTTGATTCTGTGTAAGAGGATTGGTTTTGTAGGTCAGTTTTGGTGTGGAGGTGGGGGATTGAATTTCCTATTATTTTTTGTTCTATGATTGTGAAAGAAAACAATTGGTTTAGGACTATTTATTTCTAAAGCATTAATGGGGTGATAGTGTGTGCTTCATTGATTCGTTAAATATAAATCCATGACAAAAATGACATGTAGCTGCACTTATTTCTAATCAAAACCATGATACTAAACTAAGCTGCAACTTTGGAAGTAATTACTAAACTTCTTTATTGGTTGGCTATGTTATCTGGACTCGAGTATTGAGCGTCGGACGTGAATATATGTTTGACACGGGTATGTTCTATTTTTTTTTTTTTTAATTTTCATATATTCGAAAGATCTTTGAAAAATCATATCTTCATAGTTATGTCTAGATATATGTTGACTATGTTACTCGGACTTGGGTGTGAGTGTCGGACATGTGTTCAATTTTTTTTAAAGATTTTCATATATTTGGAAAGTCTTTGGAGAATCATATCTTCATGTCTATGTTCAAATATGTATCGGACACGGATATCAAACATTGATACTTTAAGAAAAATGAAAAGTCAGAACAACATAGTACGTCGAATACAGATGTCAAACATGAATATTTCAAGAAAAATGAAGAATTTGATTAAAACATAGTTGGTTGGTGTGATTTTTTTGATGATTATTATAGAAATTAATCCGTTTATCTAACTAATGTACAGGACTCATTCATTTGAGAGATCTAACAGGTCAGTATCTATATAAAGTCTTTGTTCACTATATCTCAATGATGATCAAATGAAATGCTATACTGCATTGCAAGAAAAATCCATAAAACCTATGCTTCGGAAAGATCAACTTTCTCATTCATTTGAGCCATCACTTCTTCAGGAGATGGATCTTGAATCCCTTCTGCATCGGATGGTTGAGATTCAAGCTTCGCGGCCGCCTGCAACACTCGGTTTTGAACATCTAAGGATGAAGGTGAAGTCGGAAGTCCGATGCGATTGGTTTCTAACTTCCCAGCAACCCATGAAAATGCCTGAGCTCCGAGACTTACAGGAACCAGTAACATCCTTCAAGAAACATTTTTAATTAGAAGAGCAAATATTTGAAGTAAAAGTTTTGCTGAAATCTAAATAAACAGTTACAAAGATGAACCATAATCCTTAATCCATGAGTAAGATAATAAATATTCAAAATCTATGTTACTCGGACTCGGGTTCGAGTGTCGGACACGGATATATTTCCAACACGGGTATGATCAATTTTTTCCTAGATTTTCATGTATTTGAAGGGTCCTTGGAGGATCATATATCCATACCCATGTCCGGATATGTGTCGGACACGGGTATTTCAAGAAAAAGGAATAGTCGGAGCAACATAGTTCAAAATTACACATAAAATATAATTGATAACTAATCAGCAGCTAGCTCATGGATGACTCAAGCAGGACAGGAAGACAATATATTTTTGGTGAGTCATACAATTCTATTGAATGCAAATGACCAAAGTTTAAATGACATTTTTGAGTCTCCGGTGCATAAGATCTATTTAACTCTCTTCCCACAACAGGAAGAAAAAAAATACCACCCTAGAAAATAATGCTTTGGCAACAGTTATGAAAATCATTTTTCGACAATGGTATCACATAAGACTCGGGCCACATGTATGAAAATTCAACTCGTCTCAAGAAATTTAGTTTCTTTGCATTTTGAGTTGCCTCAAAACAAGTCCCTTACTAAGGCAACTATTTGTGGCTGATTTTTCGTTTATAGTAAATTATGAAAATAGCATGCACAATATGAGATAAAGGATAAATTGTTATATTATAACTGAAAATAACATTTATAGAGAACTATATTGCTCCGACTCTTCATTTTTTTTTTGAAGTATCCGTGTCCGACACATCTTCGGACATGGGTATGGGGTTATGACCCTTCAAGCACCCTCCAAATACATGGAAAAACTTAGAAAATTGAACATACCCGTGTCGGACACATACCCGTATCCGACACTCACACCCGAGTCCGAGTAACGTAGAGAGAGAATGTATGCTGGCAATGTGACAATTAATTAATTCTGGAAACCAAGTTATTTGAATACACTTGTAATTTTACTAAAAATTCTCTATGCCAAAAATGCAGAGAACGAAAAATATATATACAACAACTATTGCTTTGTACATGTGTGTTCATATGCATGTATGATATTATAAGGCATGCTCTAAATGCACCCCATCTGATCATTTTTGGTTGACTCAGACAAATTTGTGTTACATAGAGTTCTGATTCTGTTTCCACGACAAAACAATAGTGGATGCAAGACCTGGCAATATTGAACACGACACGGAGAAAATAACTAAAACACGACTCGAAAAAAAAAAACAAGAACACGACACGAACGAATGTGTCAAAATCTATATAATACAATTATTAACACGTCAAAAATTATATTAATATAAAACACTTTAACCACGATTATTACATGAGAAAATACACAAACACGACACAGATACACGAATTGCCAGGTCTCATGCAACCTACCGTCCTGGTTACGGTTGGGATTTGCCACGTTTCCATAGGAAAAATTGAATAGGAATGAGTCCAAGACCACCCAAATATCAAGTCCATGTTATATCAAAACAACACACATGTTTAAGCAAAAGTTTAAACATCTTTCTTTCCTTTAGTTTTATTTATTAGGGTACTAACATAACTCAAAATCAATACTAATACTTTTGAGCCACAGCCCAATTATTAGAACCTTCATAAGCTATCTGAGAATAATGAAGACATACGAAACTCAACCTGATCAAAAGCGAGGTTTTTCCTTCTTTTTTTCTTTCTAAAATGCAGAAATAAACTGAACAATCATTTTAAAAACAGTCTTCTTAATGTCGCAAGTATCAGTGTTATAAAGTTTCTGAAGAAGGGCTTAGTAGCTTACCTTATGTCTTTCTTCAAATCTTCAGAGTTCTCATACGAAGAAACCCGCCGGTAAATGGTCTGGTGGAGTCACAAGGCAGCAATGAAGAAGCATTAGAATCACCATTATTAAAGGGCCAAATTTAAATGAACTGCTAAGATATTCTCTACAAAGTTCAAGGTATAATATAGGAGAAATTGAACCAAGGACGTTCAGCACTAAACCTCAACTAAAAACAAGAGTTTAAAGCCCCATTAGTAAACATTTAGAACATATCAACTAACCCAGGTCATTAAATCGAATCAGTTTTGTAGAAATTTTGTGAAGAAATCTTTTTCATATGATCATATTTTTTTCATTGCTTTCAACCAACCTCTTATGTGAATACACCATATTAGGAAGAGAATGGAAACCCGAGGGGAGAAGGATGGGGCAAGGGACAAAAGCCATCTCTAGGAGTGGCTATGTTGCTCTGACTCTTCATTTTTTTTGAAGTACCTGTGTCCGACGCATCCGGACATGGGTATGGAGATATGATCCTCCAAGGACCCTCCAAATACATGAATATCTTGGAAAAAATTGAACATACCCATATCCGACACTCACACCCGAGTCCGAGTAACATATTTATTTTAGGCATGGAAGGAACCCTCTCAATGTCAAAAGGGGCATGTATGTACATGGCAATCGGATGATAGAAGATCAAATCATTTTTTACCATGATGATCTCCTACATGGGACTCAGGAAACCTAGTTTTTTTTTTTTCTGGTTTAACTGTGGCTATTTGGAGTAAATCAAATCCACATACTGCATCTTAGGTCCTTCATGAACTATATCATTTTGATGTTTCATTGAGTAGGGTAATACAGATACAGTACTCAGACTGTCAAACATGCTTGCTAATACTCATGCTACTGCCACATAAAATGAGAATTTTCTGAACTTTTAGTAGGACAATTTTTAAACTAGACACATCTAATTGACTTAGCCTCATGAACAAAAATTGATGGAAGAGGCTGAATAATAAAAAGTAAAGCAAGAAGAATCAAACCTTAGTCACAAGTAAATTTCGCTAACAAACACCAAACAACATTAACATTAGCTAAGATCAACATACTTAATCTTATTAGAAGAGTAAGCAGGAAGCAATACCCCAGTGAGCTCAGCTTCAAGCAATCTGAGGTGAAACCCTTAGGTTCAGATAATACAGTAGCAAGATGCAATATTGAAAGTCCTTCAGAGACTGTTATACCCAGTTTATGTTGGTCATTTAAGTGACTGACAATCTGGAATGCTAAACTAAATAAAAGTCCTCAGTTTTTTATCAGTGGAATTGTCAATATATCCCTGGATATATTGGGTTCTCAAATTTTTTTCTATATATTTTTCTACTTTTTAATTGATTCCTCATTTTACCAGTTGCGATAACCATGCATTGGTGGATGGATATGAATATACTGATAATCAATTATTGCTGAAAGTCATGAAGTTTTCTTCAAATTTCAGAATTTCCAATATATATATATATATGAATGTGACCGGAAAGTGGAAACATCGAAAATTTTCATTTTTTTCTCATTTGATTGCATCAATTATGATGATTATCGTTTAACATCCTTTGTGGTTTTATCATATTTGGCACTAGAAGAAAATTTCTTACAAGAGGATTGAACTCAATATCATCCAATGATGTAAGAAGAATCCATTTTAAATATGATATCAGCACTAAAGGGTTATACCACATAATACCATCTATAAAGTTGAACTACACTGGCCATTTTACAACAAATCACCTTTCTCACGGTAAACCCAGATAATATTTTACATTAAGACCCAAGTTTTAATGATTGCAGTGAGTTCAAAATTCATTAAAACTTCTGTAGGCACAGCAGTTCAAAAAAGATTAAAAATGTTGAAAGTTTGTTTCAACTTTGACAAACAAGGAAATCAATGTCAAATACCAAGACCTTGACCAGAACACTTTAAACCAGGAGAATTCAAATACCTGGACAAGGCCAAGAATGGCAATAAGCTGTAATGATTTCTCCCACTCTGAAAAAGAAGTGGAACATCAGTAAAAACATAAAAACAAATAAAACAGTTATGAAGTGCACAAGCATGACAAAATACCAGGAAAATTAGGTTAAAGAGAAGAAGAAAAAAATAACAATCTCTCTCCTTCTCTCTCTCTCTCTCTCTCCATAATGTGAATTACAAATCAAAACTTGCAACAATATGAATTTCAGAAGTTCTAAGAAAGTGCAAACTGCATGTTTGTAGACAAGCTTTGGATAAGTCAAAATCAATCATGCTTCTAAGTTTCAATTTAAAAAAAAATGATATATTTCGAGGAAGGACAAGATACACACCTAGCAGTGCATAAATTGCTGCTACAGAACCCTGCCACAAAGATATTTATTAGAATTTGTTGGGTTTCAACTTATATAATTCATGTGTTACATTTGAGGACAATGATGACAGTTAACCACCTTTCTAAATGACAAATATATTTTTAATATCGCTTGAGGTAGTGTAATGAGAATACCATTTTTTGGGTATCATTCTAGATAGTACAGAAACCATAAAACCTATGATCACAAAAGGAAACCGAGTCTTACCACACCATACCCAAGAACTTGCACTGGAGAAGGACTGATATCTTCTAAGATTGCCTCAGCTTCCTGAGGTGAACAGAAGTTAAACATTTATTACATTAAAATTTAAAAAAAAAAAGAAGAAGTTAGAAAGCATATTTTTATTTCAAATCATTCAAGGATGGCACATTTGGAAATCCTAGATCAGTAAGAATTGTCCTTATCTTAAGGTAGGACTTTCTAGCAATACCGAATTGTATTATAGGTTGGATGTTTAACATGATACAAATAGGTTTTTGTTTCCCTGTTTCTTCTTTATTGCACCATTTGCATAGTCTGCAAGATAGACATGTTCTTCTCGGTAGTTACTTGCGTCTATATGTGACTGGGAGTGTTAAGTGGTAGTATATCCTCCGTCAATTACATTTGAGGTTGAAGCGGTCTTGCATTCGTGTTAGTCTCTTCATCTAGAGCCAATTTCCTTTAGGTTGGATGCCAAAACAAAGTAGAGTGCAGTCCACACCCTTTTTTTTGGTTCTATCTTAACCTAATCGTTGGTTTCTTAACCTAGCGGTTGACGCAAGTGTAACCATTAGCCAGCACGACAAAAAACCTAACAATTATATACCTGAATAACCTTTAGAATTTGTAAAGCTTCCCCAACAGTTTGAAAAAAAATGCTCTTCATTTAAACATATTATCCATGGTGGAGACTAGTAAGTTGTTACTTTTTGACAGATTTCTTTGAACATCAGCTATAAAACAGTTATCATAATCGGTAGCATCTAAGATTGCAGATTTAATACAATTAAACTACCTAAAATCAATCAAATTAACTCAAGAAAATGCGTGTTATTTTCCATGATGACCAAGTATATTCTAACAAAGTATGTTACTTTCTCCCTCTTTTGTTCTTGCTCCAGTGTATTATGGATATCTAGTAGTTCTGTCAATAAAATATGAATTCAATGTTAGTTGACGTCTTCTAATTGCAACAAGAAAAAGAAAAGGAAAAACAATCAATCAAATCATAATCTTATGGTGTTGGTTAAAAATCAGATTTGGGCATTATTTATATAAAGACTTTCAGGAAAGGGAATAGAGCATAAGAAATACCTCATTGAGTATCGTAAGTGTCGTCTCTGGTTTCAGTTCCTTAGTTCGGAGACCCTGTTTCACCCAAGATTGGAAGCCACCCTGGACCAAGTATGGTCTCTGTGATGTAAAACACAAAATTAACAATTAGATTACGCAATCTGTTTTGCAATACCAAACAACTTATGTAACTCATTAAATGCAATAATTCGGGTAGGAGTGCAATAGATTAGTAGATACGATATCTAGAAAAAAGGAGATAGATTGGAGTGAGAGACAGGGCAACAGTGCAGTGTTGAGAATTCTGAAATGAAAGATTAGATTTAGGGATTTAACTATTTGGGGCTTGCATGTTTGCAGTTTGGGTTAGGTCACAAGTCTCCAAAATAATAATAAAAAATCTCAAATTTAACTAGATTTCATCTATGTTGGTTATTTCAATTAGAACTGAATATGCTCACTCCTTAGACCAAAGACATTCCTTAAATATCAAACTGTAATAGAACAGGTACCCTGGTCTCTGTCACATTCTGGTTTCCAGACATAGCATTAAGACATTAATGTTAATTTATGAAAACACACACGTGAATTCCTGGTAACATAACTCTTCTTTCCTACTAATTTTGTATATCTCAAACTATTTTCTCATAGAAGAACTTTGAAAAATTCAGTACCTTAACCCCAAGTTTTCTCAATGATCTTGCAATTCCTTTGGAGCGACTACAATCAGCATCCATAATTATGATCTTGGACCTGTCCTACAAGTGGTAGAAAAAAAAAGATATTATGATGTTCTATTCAAAGGTCAGTAACAACGGTCATGCCCAGTAGTTGACTTAAGCTAGATCCAATAAGAAAAATACTGAGTGTGCATGATCAACCTTTAGACAAATGGAAATAGCTCACAATAAATTTATTAGAATGACTTCGGTTTGTCCCCATAACTTCAGTCATTTTAACGGTTAACCCCCCCCCCCCCCTCCTCTTCCTCCAACCTACCCAACGAGGCATGGCTTCGCAAAACTCAAATTCAAGGAATGACAATAAAACTAAGTCAATAAAGAACAATGGTTAAAACATTATCCCAGTTGAGAGCAGTGCTAATTATGTTATCATTATTCTTAAGTCTTAACATTCATGGAAATTATTTTAAATAGGAAGATACAAAATGATAATACTCAAGTAAAATCAGTGGCCAATGCGTGATAGCATTACAGAGTTTGGTTAGTCTGAGCCCAAGGTCTTGTTTCGCTCTTTCCACAAAGATTTAGATTAAAAACTACTAAAATCAGTGCAGAGGTAAACAACGAAAAAACAACAAGATATAAACCTCAATGGTTTTCAAGTTTCGAATAACAGCGGCAATCAAGGAGTCATCAAGGTCCCTTCCACTCTTCAATAGTTTAAGCATTGAGCCATTAACCTGAATACAAATGAGACCATAAAAGATAAAGCTTCAGGGAAAGCGAATAAAAGTAACCACCAATGCGCATTGTTTATTTTGCAAAAAGCAATATTTGGCACTAAGCAACAGAGCAGAAGTACTGAAAATTTGAATTTCAAGTAAGACTGTGATGTTTAACCAAACCTCAGGTAAAGATACACTAGCATAACGAAACCGAGCTACTCGCCGAAGATCGGGAATGCCATCTCTCTCTCTTAAGACCTTGACAAAGTTAATACCCAAAAATAAGCCACTTCAAATTCAATAGAATAGGAAAAGCTAATTTTAACCTCAGAAAAATAATAGATTGACCATCTATGAGGGCAAATAATGCCTAAGCAAAGGGGTATGAAAGCACTAAGAGAACTTAGTCGATTTAAGCATCTTTGAATTGAATCTCAAAATACCTAACAATAATTCATGCTAGAAAATAGAAGGCCCAAAATTCACTTGAGGTTTGTTCAGGTGGGGGGTGGGGTGGGCTTAGGATAGAGATCCTAAGTTTGTGCATAGGTGCTTTCTAATTTTACTCAAATAAAAAAAAAATGGGGGAAGAAAAAGCCAAAAAAGTTTATAGTCTCTTGCCTCAGGCCGGACATCAATAAGTAAAGCATTCTCCTTTCCAGTCAAGAGCTCCAAAGTTAGTTTAGGAGATAAGTCCCCAGAGTAACCACTGTATGCCCATACCCAGTAAAACGCCCTGCAAGATCTGATACAAGATATAAACTCCCCATGCGGAAAAGGAAATATTCTCTAAAATGTATAATTAAAATAAGCATATAAGAACATTCATACCATAAAGTGGCTGAGGTGCCAAAGAGAAGGAAAAAAGGGACAATGGGATCATTTGGGTCAAAACCTAGAGTCCTTTCCAACCCCTCAATACCAGTGTAAACCTGCTTACAGAAAATTGAAATTCAAAAAACAAATCCTCACAACTGAACAGATACTGATTAAAAACATAGCTGATAGGAATCTCAACTGTGTATCTTCCAATTTTGCAGGATCTAAGTAACAAACTAAGGATTGATGAATTTGATGAAAAACGATTTATCCTAAAACTAGAAAATCGAATACTGAGGAAGTTAATATGCTCCAACTCTTTGTTCTATGTTTAGTACAACTGATTCCTATTGATGCCAACTACTCGCTAATATAAACAAGCAGAAATTTGTTTGTGGACCATCAAAAAGCATTAAAACCATGACTCATGAAACTGATATGCATGCCAAATAAAAGGATACCTGTTGCAGGGCAGCCCCAACAGGCTTTAAGGCTTTTCCTGTTCTCTCTTCATACAAAGCCAGTGCATCTTTGATCTCTGGAGGAAGACGTTCCTTGGAAGAACCATAATAATATACAAAAGAGGAAGCCACATTTGATAAAGAATCCTCTACTACAACAATTGTATGCCTCAACAAGTCTACAGCAAAAGCATTAGCTTTACTTGAGGCTTCCTTCAAATCACTTGACAAGTTTGAAACCTTATTGTTAGCTAATGCTTGAGTATTGTCTACAGCTTCAGAAGCACTTGTCGTAACAGAAGTTATAGAAGAAGTAATTTCATCCAATAAGCTTTTCACAGCATTCTCTCCCTTGTTTATGGAAGAGTTGACGGACTCGCTAACCCCAGCCAGAAAATCATCAAGACCAGTTTTCACACTGGATAGTGAATCATTATCAAAGTCCAGGGAGTTAGATGTTGCAGTGGGATTCTCGGGCATTGTGTCAACAGTTGACATGGTTTCAGGCATCCCCATGGAATTATTGGCATTTTCAACTGACTGGTTTGTTAAATCCACAAATTTCTCTTCTGCAGCAGATATGCTAGAAGTTTCCACATATTTCAGTTCCCCAAATCCTAGTGAGGTTGACTCATTTATTGCTTCAACTGAAGAACTCCACACATTAGAAAAGTTGCATTTAACATCATCTATCTCATCTGGGCAAGAATAACGGTTAATGAGGTCCATGGGTACCGGTTGTTCAGTGCTTTCAACAAAATTGGAGTAGAAAGATTCTGTTGCTTGTGGTTTAAAAGACATTCTATGGAGATGATTTCCATTTGACATGCCCACAACAGACTTATCTTGAGCATTACATCTGAACTGAAAATCCTTTTGGAATGCAGTGAAGGGTCGCAGACCTCCATGGAATGAAATCTGCTAGAAGCATCATTTTAAATACATGAATGAACTGATTCTTGAAAAACAATTAAGCAATACCATTTTAAAGGTATGTCAGGATTCGGGAAAAACATTTGTTACACAAGAAATTGCATAACTTGGCAATGGAAGCAATAGAATACAAGCAACATATGACCGGCTACTAATTTATCCTATGAACATAAATTCCCAAAATAACTAGGACATATTAAAGACTTCAAACAGGAGAAGATATGGTCTTTAATGACACACATCATTCCCCTCAATGCAGCTCTAATTCACTTATTAACCAACTAGTACATCCTCCTCAACATTCAAACACATTGATTGTTCCATAAGTAATTAAATTTCATAACTTCAATTAAAATTTAGTTATTTAAACTTGAAACAATCAAAATTTAAAAAATGATTTAAAACCATTAACTCAAAGATAAAATAAAGCAGTACAAGTAAGTGAAATAGTGAATAGAAGAAGAAAATTTATGGTTCAAGAAAGTGAAATCTCCACCTGAGAATGTGAAGAACAACCAGGGCTGGTTGAGCAAACAGGCAACATTGTTCAAAAGTTCTCAATAGCAAACCAACCTTGGAAAAGTTCAGCAAACTCTCATATCTGCTAAAATTCCACCATAAAAGAAAACACATCAATCTCCAACATAAACACACCTGATTAATGAAAATTTCCAAGTTCTTAAGACGAAATCTGGATTCAAACCAAAAGGGACAAATTTTAGGGATAATTCAAAGTCAATTGAATCAAAAAGTATCAACGGGGATCGAAAATAAGCAAGCTTGAGGACAACCCATTTTAATTTTTAGGACAACAAAATCAAAACTTTAAGTCATTAAAAAAAAAAAAAACCTGATTCTTCATTGGGTTTCTTCAAATTTAATCTCTAGACACATTGCATTAGATAATACCCAATGCCATAAACAACAAGAAAAAAAAAGTTCTTTAACATGGAATTCTTCAAACCATTATACAAAAACTAAAGAAAATATCAAATATGCAAATGGGTACCAATTAATTCACTCTCTAATCCAAGTTTCTATCGAAATTGAAGGCAGGTAAGGTAACCATAAAAATAAGTTGAGAAAGTAATGAGTTAAAGGGAACTAACTGGATAATGGATATTGGTGAGTAGGAAGGAGATTCATGAAAATGAAGAAAAATATATAAACAGAGAGATGGAACATCATGTGGCTTGTTGAAGCCGTTAGCTTCTTCATCTGTTGAATGGCTGACTTGGCTACTCTTTGCCTCTCGTTTGGTTTGTGGGGACAAATTTCGAATTCGCATTTCGCTGTCGGTTTTATCATTTTTATCAAATTCTGATATTGCCCCTATGATATTTATTAATTGTCAAATATATCCCTCGTTCATTTTTGTTTAACGTCTATTCAATTCACGTCATACAATAGCAAGATTGAAATGGTCTTGTTTGTTGACACGTGTCTCAAATTATTTTTTATTTTTTTCAATATTGTACTATTTTATAAATATAAAAAATCTATCCATAATAATCTTCTATTTATGTAGTTATTATTTTTTATTTTTTAAAATATTTATATTCGACGCATAATTCAAATATGAGTATAAAAATTATGATTTTTTAAATACATAAAAACTTCAAAAAATATTAAATATATCCATATCCGACACATATTCGCATCCGACATTCACACTTGAATCCGAATAACATAACTCTATTTTATTGAAGATTTCAGTTTTTTTATTTTTTATTTTTATCCTTTTTGCTTTCCATGCGGGCAGTTTTGTTTTTAATTTGTTATTATATGATTGTTTTGTAGTAGACTTTTATGGAAGATGAGGCAGAGAAGTATCAGTCTCAGAATCTCACTTTAGTGAGTACATATTAAGAGAGGAATTAAATCATTTTTCAATTTTGATTGTTTTTCAAATATTACATATTATATTCGTATTTAAAATTATTAAATCATTAAAATAAAAAATATGCAATCTTGGATGGATTGGATAGATCAGCTTAAGAAATTAAAAATAAAATTTTTAGGTCAAAAGCCCATTTAATAGTTCCCCTAAAGTTTATTACTTAATTAAGAAACATTGTCAAAAAAGATTTAAAAAAAAACATATAGGGATAAGTCTCCCAAATCCCAATCTCAAAGCAAACTAAACTACAAAGTTGGAAAATAGTGGCCATTAATTATTCGGCTCTAAAAGCATACAAAATTACACTTTAACATTTTGAAGTAGGAAAAAAAAGTTGGACAGCAAGCAAGAAACCCATCCACACAAATAGAAGAAATTATGACATATATTATGCATAAGCCTGATACTAAACTCCTACCTCATATCCTCCTCTTCTTCTTCTTCTTCCTGCGCCTTTCACCCTCATCAGAACTTGACGACTCCGACTCGGAACTCGTACTTTCTGAATCCGATGAACTAGAGCTCCCGGATTCTTCACCAGGTTCCGATTCAGATGCTGGTTCCTGTTGTTGCATTATAAGCCGTGGCATATTCTTCAAATACTCGCGCAAATTCTCAGTGATACCACCAAGCCCAATGGAAGTGAAGAAGTTGATGCAAAATCTCGTGTTCTTGGGATTATCCCTAGGGAAAATCGATTCAAACGATTCCTGCATCGTAGGATCTGACAGCCGCTCGTTCAGTCTGCGAATTCCAAGATGCTCCGACAGTTCCTATACCATTACCAAGTACCAAAATCAACATAACAGCTTTTACCAATACTAATAAAAAATATATATATTCAACTAGTTGACCAGCATTTGAGCAAAAAGAACAAAAGAGTAAATCCAATGGTTTATTTCCAAACAGAAGATTATGCTTTGTGATGTTTCTCTCTCGAGTATACCAACTTAACTCATTTATCCTAAAATTTTCAATGTCCAATGGGAAATATATTGTTATCACTTGAAATGTCTCAACTGGACATGCTAGAAATCAACATATTAAGTTTTGTTTTATATCATCTAAGTACCCAACTTAAAAGTTGAAACCAATTACCCAAATGCATATGTAATTTGGTTCATATTTTTAATCAACTCAAAAGAAAAGAAGTCGGCACTTGGCAACTTTGTCTCATACAAAAGAAGCCCAGCCAGCACAGAAGAAAATATTGACGTATACTCTTTTAAGTTTTAACTTACCTGGAAGAGAATCTTGATAAATATTCGAGAAGAAGAAGTTGTGTCCTCCTCGGTTAAGCGTATATAGGCTAGAACATGCCAAGGCAGAGCATCTGTGCCAAGTAAATGTGCAAAAAACTTTGCCACATTACGTAATTTGTTAGTTTCAAGACGATGAATCATAGAATACTGCTGAACAAAGGATTTTTCAAAATTTTCCTGATGGATTTTGTTGATCATGCAAAAACGCTGCCCCAGAAGACCATAATATCGAAGGTAAGTTCTCTCCTGACTGCAGCATTCCAAGAGCATAATGCATAACTCCATCTGAAAAACCAAAATCAAGGCAACAAGTTTCTTAGAATGCAACAATATAAAACAAGAAAACTGTTCCCACTATAAAAGAAAAGTTAGGCTATTCAGTTTTGTGAGGGATAGAGGGTAAACACATATAATCGGCAAAGCCAGAAGGGAAATAATAAATTTTTCTTAGGGGAAGACGAACACCTCTGATTGACCTATTAAATTACACTAGCATTTGTATCACCTTACCTCTTGCCCTGGCTCAAGCTTAATTTTCAGCAGCTTGTGTCCAGCCTCCTCAAAATCTACACTGGACATGATTGTCAGGTAGATTGTCCTTCGAAGATTTACAAGATTTGTCTCTGTCTCATCTTTTATTTTCATCTGCTCTTCATCTTCATCTTCCTCATCAGATTCATCATCCTCCTCATCATCCTCCTCATCACCTGAACCCGCATCTGAACCCTCTTCATCCTCGGACTCCTCACCAAGGATGGTTTTCTTCAACTCTTCATAGCGCTTTTCATTCTCCAAGAATTGAGGATCTGGTTTAAAAATGTCTGCAAGAAGGACAATAACAGGTATTCACAACCACCAAACAGGTACAGTTCATCAATAAAAAAAATAAATAACTAAAAATGTAGCTAGAAACATTTTGAGGCATACCAAGGGTGATCTCTGGATCTATCTCATCTTGGAGAGATATCTCATGAGTTAATTGGTCCTCCTGCTCAACAAGGTCTAGTTCTGGACGAACAGCAGGGTACCCCTGCAGATGCATACATGGAAAACAAAATTATAAGTTGTTCCTTTTGTTAGATACAAAGGTATGTGACCTTAAAATTTCACAGGACTTTCATGTTGCGTTTAGGAACTTGGATTTCAAAAATAGTGTAAATTGTGTAATAAAACACATGTAAATGTAACATTGATGATTATTTTTCAAATTTATGGATTTGTTGGATGCCTATTTAGTGGTGAATTTGAAATACCTATAGATATTTGTGAATTTGAAATTCATGTTTTTATACCTTTCAAATATATAGTCATATTGAAACTTAACTAATTTATACATAATGTATGCATTTCATTCTCACAATGTATATAACAAATGGAAATCCAAATCCAAAATTTCAAATTCATGTTTCCAAACATAGCATCAAAGAATTATTTAGGATAAAAAAACACACCTGAAACTTGGCTTTCCTTATAGCAAATAAGCCCTCTATCAGAAATTGAACCCGTTTATCTATCTCTCCCTCGTGAAGAATCCCCCGGAAACGCTCAAAAATACCTGCAAACACAACAGACAACATTAATTGTCAAGGGAAACAAATAAGTCTTATAAGATACCACTAGACTAGAGTCACCAAAGGAGAGAGAGAAGAAATAACCAAAACTTTTTCCTTAACTTTATTTCAGACAAAATTACATGAACATTAAACAAAATTTCTATTATTAATTGTAAAAAGCTTCCTGCAGTAGCCAATACAAAGCATGTAAGATGATGAAATTCAAAATCCAAAAGCATCAGAGTCACAAATATAGTTTTTACCATTAGGGACGAAATATTTTCAAAACCAGTAAACAGTAACTTTTTCTAAACCTAACTCATCTAACTGACCAGCATTATAACCACACTTTAGGTTATCAACTAAATGAAGTTCTTCTTAGTATATTCTAGAAGCTGAAGCAAGAAAAATAGGCATCCCCGAGAAAAATGATTTGTCATGCATTACATGTATGATTAACAAAAAGCAAGAGATCTCAGCATTCCTACACCATAATATTATGGAATCTAAACCGGTACAATCATAATATAGATAAGAAAAACTACACATTGAAATATACACGATTCAAACAGTAACACTCACCATGGAGGCCTTTCGGTGAAAGATCCTGAAGTAATGAACCACACTCGGTAACAAAACCAACAGCCACCTCAACACTGTCATCAGTAGGGTTCTCCAGCAAAATAGTGAGCAGTTCCAAAGCAATAATCTCGTGAGCCACTTGCTGGTTCACAAGATGTGCTATAAATTTAACAGCAGCTAATAATTGAGGCTGTCCGATAAAAGAAACAGTCAGTAACACATCCAAACAAAAAAAAGGTACCCTTTAGTCAGTGATAATTAAATCATTAGAATTAGTGAAGAAAGGGGCAACTAATCACCTTGTCATTCCGCTTATATGCTCTCTTAAGCTGCAAAACAATCCTTCTCAACAATAAATCCCCCACCTCAGGAAATTTGGTGTTAACAACAGCCACAAATGCAGCAAAAACATCTGTGAAACCTGGAGATGCCATCTGAGATTTCATACAAGAACGACAAAAGAGACCCCTTCCTCGAATAAGATTCTCAGCAAAGAGTTCCGGAATAATATTCTTTATATTAGTAGCATTGACTTTGTTAACAAGCCCATTGATACTTTTTCTAAGGGCATCCCATGTTAATCGCTGATACTCAACACTGCTCTTATCCTGTGTTTCTTTCAACATTCTTGCTAATTTAAATGGAGGAATATAAACCCCTCCACTCCTACCTAAATTCGCCGTATCACCATTCAAGTTGGTTTGTTGCGAAGCTGATTGTTTCTGCTTGATATCTCCTTCCTCTTTCTCCTTAAAAGTATTATCATCTCTGTTTCTACGGCTTGGTTGATTATCATTGTCTCTCCTATCACTTCTATTCTCACGTTCCATACTTCTACGGGACCTTCTGCGATCCTCGTCAACATCGGAATCATGGCGTGAATGACGGCGCCGGTCCCTATTTCTATATCTATCTTCTTCAGATTCCCGACGTCTATCATTATGCCGATCCCTATGTCCAATGTCATGCCTATTACTTCTATCCCTTTTCCCCTTCCTATCCCTCTTGGCTCGCTTCTCTTCTTCCGATTCATCAGAAGATTCAGAATTTTCCTTCAATGTATCTTTCCTCCTAGTCTTAGAATCATCATCATCCCGAATTCTTTCTCTTTCACGCCCTTTATCCCTATAGGCACGCTTGTCTTCGTCTTCATCGGAAGATCTAGAATGTTCTTCTTTCCGCCTATCCTTACCATCATCATCATCATGAATTCTCTCACTTTTTCGCCTCTTATATATATTGGCACGCTTGTCTTCTTCTTCATTAAGAGATCCAGAAAGTTCTCTCCGCCGATTTTCATGGCCACCCTCTTGATTTCTTTCTTTTTCTCTTTCTCTTTCGCTTTCATGGCGCCTCCTATCTCTATTAGCACGCTTGTCTTCTTCTTCATCAAGAGATCCAGAACGTTCTCTCCGCCTATTTTCATGGCCACCCTCTTGATTTCTTTCTTTTTCTCTTTCTATTTGGCTTTCATGGCGCCTCCTATCTCTATTAGCACTCTTGTCTTCTCCTTCTTCTTCATCAGAAGATCGAGAACGTTCTCTCTGTCGATTCTCCTCATTATTATCATCATGATTTCTTCCTCTTTCTCTTTCTCGTCTTCCCTTTTCTCCATCTGACCTAGAATACCTTTTGCCACGATTACGATGCCCGTCACTCTCATCTCTCGAATTATCGTCACTCGATTCACTGTGTTTTCTAGCCATACTATAAAAAGTTACAAATCAATTATAAAAGTCGCACCTTCAAACACCCCCCTCCACCGGAAAACCGGTCTTGAATGCCGAAACAAATTGGATCTACAGAAACTCGAAACGCCTTGACCAGAGAAATATGAACAAAGAGGAAAAGAAGAAAAGTAAGATCGAGTTAGGGCTGACCTGACCTGAGTGTCGAAACTCGAAAGGGCTCAAACTCAAATCAGAGCAGCAGAGAGAGGACGAGGAGATGCTATTTTTTCAAATAGAGTAAACTCAAATAAGTGCGCTTCAGCGCAGACGAAGGCGGCGGGACAAGAAAATATCCGATAACTTGTGCTCGGGAAGGATGTATTGGCCCAATTGATTTCTTTTAAACCCTAATTTTGAAGATCTATTCGGCCCTTTTTATTATTACAACATAACTTAAGAATAGTAGCAAATTTACCACCGCTCAATTTTTATTATTATTTAATTTTAAAAACTTTTAAAAAAAATGAAATTCAATTAATTATCAATGTTTATTTAAAAATTTATTAACTATCAAAAAAATATTTAATTTATAATAAGTGAACATTTTAAATTTTATAAATAAAATTAAACACAACTTAAATATATTTAAAATTTTAATTTTAAAAATAATAAAATATATAACATTCTCTTAATGGTGTCTATAAAATTTAAAAAATTCGTTGCAAGTATATAAAAAATGAACTCTATTCATTATAAAAATTACATGAGACATTAACATTACTTTTTGTATGATTAAAACTTCAATTGTATCTTTAAATACTAAAATTCGTATTTTTCCAATTCTATTAGTACAAAAATTGTTTACTTTTATTATATATAATAAAAATATTTTTTTTCTTATTAATTAGATTAAATTAAACTTGGATCAAGCTAAATAGCGACGCAGATGTCACTATTTTACGATTTCGATTTTCACTGTCATTATATCAACTGCAATTAGATGTGAATGATTAACAGTCTGTAATGGTTAAGCTCACGATCATGAATTATATGTATATAAATTCAATTTATAACTTGTGAATGCTTTTTTTTTATATAAATAAAATTATTTTTTTAATTATAATTATTATATTTTACAATAAATTATGAAAAATGATAAAAAATTTACATCACGATAATTGAAATAATCGTGATAATATCTTTTACGTTTGCAATCACGATAAACGCGATATCATAAAAAAATTTTACATCACGATAATCGAAATGATCGTGATAATGTCTTTTACGTCTACAATCACGATAAACGCGATGTCATAAAAAAAAACATCCACAATCGTAATTTAAATCCATAACATTCATATCTATTATCTTTCATAAATAAAGCACATTACGTAAAATATATATACTAACAAAATTATCATAACTTTTGAACTTAACAGATTCCTCTATGTATTGAAAGCTGTTAGAAAAATGGCGAACTCTTCTTCGTCACCAAAAACCAAACATGAAATATATATTCAATGTAAGACCAAAAACAGGAATAACCAATATGCCTTCCATTAACAATGAATGATTTCCCGGCCCCTAGTCTTCATTCTAACTTTCATCTTTGACAAGCTTGATCATATATCGTCGATTCGAAGAAATTGTTATGGCTGCAGCAGCTTCAGTTGCAAACTGGCAAAGGAGCAAATCTCTCCCTTAGCAGGCTAGCTGTTTGCAAAGTTGGATAACATACTGAAACAAAAACACCCAGATTAATCCATATCCACTCATATATATGTTCCACGTCTTTTACCTCAATAATAATCTTCACTTTGCTCATCGGAGGCTCAATGACTCCAGCTTCTAAGTTTTAAGTTGTTACCTTACTCGGATTCGAGTGTAAGTATCATATACGTGTATGTGTTTGATACGAATATGTTAATTTTTTTTAAGTTTTTTCATATAATTAAAAAAAATTTGGAGAGTCATATCTTTATACTCATGTCCGAATATACATAAAACACGAATGTCGAACACAAATAATTTAAAAAAAAAATAAAAAATCGAAGCAACATAGGTTACCGACCGTTCCATTTCAAAAGTCCAAACCGACGTCATGCTGCAACATTAAAGAGGAGCAAACTGAAGTAGCTCAAGAAACCTTGAAAATGATGAAACGAGAAGAGTGCTTATCAAAGTACTTTAGAGGTTTTTTATTATATAATTTAGTGTAAATTAATCTTTTTATTATAAAATTGAATAATATAGTCATTATTTTTTTAAATTGAAGCAAAAAAAGTAAAATTATTAACTGATGTAAGTGAATCTTAAAAAAACTGACGTGACATTTAATTTATATTTAATTGATGGCGTGAATGTTCAATACTGACATGGCATCAATAAAATATATTATTTAAGATGACGTGGACGTAACCAAATTGTTGAAAATGTCACATTAAATGTTAAAAATATATGATTTATTTTGTTCACGTTTATCTTAAAATAATATATTTTATTGATGTCACCCCAACATTTGACATCCATGTCATCAACTAAAACAGAAGTTAAATTTCACGTCAGTTTTTTAAACGATTTTCGTTACATCAGCTAATAATTTTATCTTTTTACTTTAATTTTAAAAAATTAATAATTAAATTATTCATTTTTATAATAAAGAGAATAATTTATATTAAATGATATAATATAAAGATTTTTGAGATATTTTGACCATCATGAGCAATGCGCTGCTCCACAAATTCATCAGCATATCCAAAAGGTGATGAATCAAAAGTTTTCTCCTCTTGCATATCAACAAATGTTGTAACTTGCATATCCATCAACAAGAAATAACATCCATGATCAGAGATTTAAATTGCAGTTACACTTTAAAATAAAAATATATTCAAATTAGCTCCAAAAACACAATTTATGGTTGGCAGAATATATACAGTCCTTTATAGCAAAGGGATTTGATTATTAACCATATCTCTTTTGTAGTTAGAACAATTTTCTCAAGGTCCGTAGGATGGGTGGTCAAGACTTTGACTCCCAACTGCATGCATTTTTTACTTCTGAAGATTAACCAAGACGAGCAATCTTGACAGGGGAAACTCACTCTTACGAAGTGTTTGATAATTTTTTCATATCATGATTTTAATGAAATGTTATTTTTGAGCATGTGATTCTTGAAAATATAATTTTACAGCGTTTGGTATATCTGAAAAAGTACTGATTAAAATTATGAGAAAGTTATATTGATACGTTTGATTCACTAAACACTTTACTAGAAAATTTATGATAATTTTCGAAATTACCCTTATCAAATATAATACAAAATTTTAAATTTTAGCATTTTTCAATGATATTTATTATTAATAAATATTTATACTAAATATTTAAAAATAATATTTTAATTGATAATTTGAATTACTTTTAAGATAAAAAAATATTTGTTAATAATAATTTTTCGAAGTTACCCTCATATAGTTAGAAAGTTAAAAGGTCAGATGTAAATTAAATATTATTTAAATATTTCAATGATATTTACTATTAACAAATATTTGTACTAAATATTTAAAAATAATATTTCAATTGGTAATTTGATAATTTAATAATTATATTTGTACTAAATATTTAAAAATCTCTCAAGAAACTCGAAATTGAATCTAAATAAAACTTAAATATATCTTAATCAATTAATAATATATATATATGAATAAGATATTCAACTTTAAAAAATTTAAAATTTAAAAGTTAAATATCACGAGCTCCTTAAAGATTTAAAAATATGATAAGTTTATAATTAACTTGCCATTCATTTATACTCATTGCGCAAATTTTGTATTTAAATAATTTCGTAAAAAATTCATCTTTTACCACTTTCTTAAATAAATAAATAAAAAATCACTAGGTTAGTTGAAAAGAATTTTGATTTTATACGTCAAAATTTCGTGATAAATTTTAATTTAAATATTTAAAATAAAAAATATCTATTGTGAATTAAGATTTCATGATTTGGATTAAATTATATTAAGATTCAATGATAATTTTCATAAAACCAAGTACATGAAATTAAAATTCAAATGAAAAATATCTTCTAAGATGGAAAATCAAAATTGATTTACCTTTTTTTTAATTTCTTTTTTCTTTAAAAGCTTCTTGTACATATATTTAATTCTCTTAAGCATATATCTATTTATAGTCTTTTAAATTTTATGTGTCAAGACTTAACCAAACCAAAAAATCAAAATATACTTTCTATTTTCTTAAAAAATTGCACACCTTCTACATTTTTAAGTTTAACAAATAAAATTCAAATTTCTCAAAATATATAAAAAATAAAATTGAAAATAAGTTAATGAAAAAATTATATAGAAATAATATTATCATTACTATTTATTTATTAAAAAGTTATGTTATCCCAATTTAGAGGTAAGTGTCGAATATTAATATGTATTTGACATGAATATATTTAATTTTTAAAAAATTCATATATTTGAAGGATTAAATATTCTCATATAAAAAAATGTTAAAATACAAGTGTTAAATACAGATATTTAAAATATATATATATATATTTCATAGTTAAAATTCTAGTAAAATACTTGTCACTATTTTTTAAAGGATTTTATTAACGAATATTTTAAATGCATTTTTTAAAATTAATTAATATATTATTTATAATATTATTATTATATTAAATACAAATATACAATAATTGATAATTTTATTTATTATTTTTAAAATATTAATATATATATATATATATATTACTAACTATAAAAGTTATCCTCAATTGCATGAGAAAGAAGAATTTTGAATCGCCGATCATTTGCCGCATAATGAATGTCATTAGTAAGACTTTGAGGGTTAATAGTGGTATCACTCTTTTATCACATAATTCATGTCATAAATTATAATTTGAGGGTTAATTTAGACTTTTATCACATAATTTTTGGATTAATTAGGTTATTTTAGATTTTTTGTATTTGTTTTATCTTTTGATTAACACTAATGAGGTATTTTGGACCTCGGATTATTTCGGGTTCGAGTCATATCGGGTTTAGGTCTTTTCAGGTTCGTACCTTATCGGATTCGGATCTTTTCGTTTTCAGATTATTTCGGTTTCAAATCTTTTTGTGTCATGTTCATGTTATTTTTTGTGTCGTATTCATGTTATTTTTTCGTGTGTTCAAAATATTTGTATTCGTGTTATTTTTCGTGTGTTCAAAGTATTATAAATTTATATAATTTTTACAAGTTAATAATTTATTTAGTGTAGATTTTGACACATTCGTGTGGTGTTCATGTTACTTTTCGTGTCATGTTCGTGTTCGTGTTATTTTTTCGTGTGTTCAAAGTATTATAAATTTATATAAATTTTTACATGTTAATAATTCGTTTTATGTAGATTTTGAGCTGTTTGTGTATTTATTTTGTGTTCATGTTATTTTTCCTTCCGTGTCGTATTTTAATTATTTTTTTCATGTTGTATTCGTGTCGTTTTTCAATTCATCCAAATATTTTGCATAATTTGTCATGGATATTCAATATAGAATTTTTTTGTGTGTTTTCGTGTCATGTCTCAATTCATTCCATATTTTGCATAATTTGTCATAATAATTCAATTTAGAGAAAAAAATGTATGTTCATAACGTGTTTGTGTTATTTTATCGTGTGTTTAAAGTATTATAAGTTTATATAAAATTTATACGTTAATAATTTTTATGTGATTTTTAACACGTTCGTGTATTTGTATCATATTCATATTATTTTTCGTGTCGTTTTTAATTATTTTTTCATGTTTTGTTCGTGTCGTATAATCAGTTTGTGTCTGAAATTGTCAAGTTTAATTGATACTATTCAAATAACTCTCAATTTTGTGTTACGTGTCGTTGTGTTCGTGTTATTTTTCTATCATAATCTTATTCAAGCTATTATATATTTATATAAATATTGACACATTAATAATTCATTTTATGTAGATTTTGATACGTTCGTATATTTGTGTCATGTTCATTTAATTTTTTGTGTCGTGTTTTAATTATTTTTCTCATGATATGTTCGTATCGTGTAATTATGTTATATCTGAAATTATCATATTTAATTGATCATATCAAATAATTCTCAATTTTATATAAGGTGTCGTATACTGATGAGAGTTATTATTTTTCTAAATTATCTTTACTTATCTTGCTTTTTTATCTTTCAAATTTATTACAAAGTATTAATTCAAGTCCGATAACATGCTCGAAGCTAGAGGTGTTCATGGACCGGTTCGGGCCTATATATGGTATTGACACCATATATGCTTGCCCAAGCCCGACCAGGCTCGAAATATGAGCCTCAAATTTTGCCCAAACTCGTCCATATTTGTAAATGGATAGTCCAAGCCCGTTTAAGCCTACCCATATTATTTTTTTCTAATTTTAAAAAAAATATATATATTTTATTCAATTTTAGTAATTATATATATATATTTTTATTAAGTTCTTAAACATGAATAATTTAACATATTTTTTTAATATTTACACTATAATATTATATATATTTAATTTTTATATGACATAAATTATATAATATATATAAAAATAAAAATAAAAATTATATATTATATATTATTTAATTAAAAAATGGATCGGGCCGGACTCGAGTCTTGAATGTTTGAGTCAAGGTCCGACTCATTTTTTAAACAGGCTTTATTTTTTTTCAAAACCCATATCGAACGAACCTTCGAACTTGAACGGATAGCTGAACCTTTATCTAGTATATTGTAACATTAACGAATACTTTATCTATTCGTTAACAAATTTTTTTTTAAAAAAAAAAGAAAAAATAAACAAAAACAAGAAAAGAAAAGGAAAAGGAAAAGAAAGAAAATGAAAAGAACGGAACACGCAAGCAACAGTTTTCCCTTGCAGAAAAACATAAATAAATTTCACGAAAAAAAGAGAAAAAAACACAGATCCATTGACCAATAAAATACTACGCATCCTTCCAGTCCACCCACTCGCCCCAATTTCTTTTCAATCTTTTTTCAGCAAAATAAGGTAAAGAATGGAAGGCGGCGGACCACCTCAGCCGGCGGACACCGAGATGGCGGATGCAGCTCAGCCACAGCAACCTGACCCACAACACCACCAGCAACATCCGCCGCAAATGGCCGCCGGGATGGAAAATATTCCGGCCACTCTTAGCCACGGCGGCAGGTTTATTCAGTATAATATATTTGGGAACATTTTTGAGGTCACTGCTAAATATAAACCCCCTATTATGCCTATCGGTAAAGGCGCCTACGGCATCGTTTGGTAACTACTATTCTCCTTCTTCTTCTTATTCTTTTGATTATCTTTTTAATTTCACTCTGTTATTTGATTGATTTTTGTTAATTAGTGAATTATAATTTTGTTAATTTTATTTATTTATTTTTCAATTATTTGGGGGGTTAGTTCTGCATTGAATTCCGAGACAAATGAAAACGTGGCATTAAAGAAGATAGCTAATGCATTTGATAACAAGATTGATGCAAAGAGAACTCTTCGTGAAATCAAGCTGCTTCGTCACATGGATCATGAAAACGTCAGTGAGTGGAAATTTTTTTTTGGGTTTCTTTTAACTTGCTTTTAATTCAATTCATTTGTTACTAATTCTTTCTGTGTTTGGTTTTATTTTCTGTTTTGCTGTTCTACTGTTGTTGATGGCTATGTTACTCGGACTCGTTGTGATATGGGTGTGTTCAAACTTTTTTCGAAGTTTTTTCTTATATTTGGAGCATCAGAATCCCATTTGTTATTGATGCAGGAGCATCGATTTAATTATTAAAGTTTTATGTTTGTTTACTTAGTTTTTCTGCTTTGAAGTTATGTTACTCTGACTCTTCATTTTCCCTGAAGTATCCGTGTCCGACACCCCTATCCGACATATATTCGGACATGGGTATGGGGTACGATCCTCCAAATATATGGAAAAACTTAGAAAAAATTAAGCATGCCTGCGTCAGACATATATTTTTATCCGACACTCAACCCCGAGTCCGAGTAACATAGCTTTGAAGTGTTAGATATGTGTTCGACATAATTACTTTAGGGGGAAATAAAAGGAAAAGAGTCAGAGCAACATAGGAGTATTCACTCACCAATCATTGAATAAACCTTAACTCGAGAACCTAACGATGTTACAGTTAATAACATCTCGATGCTTACTTCTGAGCTATGTTCGGGTATTATTTCATATGGAAGCGGCTTATCTAATTCATTAGCATCATTCATTTCCCAGCAATAGCCAAGCTTTGCAGGGACATAACTAGTATTTTTCTATAGTTACCAAAGACATTGCATGTTCCTCATGCTACTTGTTAACGACTAAAGAGGAGGGATTTTTATGGTAAGTATTAGTTTATACTGTCGTACAGCATTTAGGAACCTTCCTTAAGTGAAGAACAGAAAGTAAGATCTTTTCTATGCAACTCTGGCAGTGTTTATTTTTCTTTTTTAGATGGAGATGTTGGAATTTGGATCATATTTATACTAATAAAAAGCCTCAAAGCCCTCAACTAAAATTGTAATTCCAAGTTTTAAAACAGTGTCGTTCCATCTTGCATTGGCTGCACTAATCTGATTACTAAATATAAATAATATCTATGTATAATAGTATAAGTCTTGTATGGGCTGAATTTGGTTGTTCAGGTTGATGAAATCTTTTGTCAGATTTGTGTTTGCTAATGCTATCACTAGTGATTTTTGTTCAAACCTTAGCTTACCATGTAAACCCTTGACATTATTTGGTTATAACATGTTCTTTCTTTGTGCCAATTCTTTTTTCTCTAGTCGTGAATACATGCAAACAAACATAGAAAGTGAGAGAGAGAGATCTAGAAAGAACAATATCTTTTTTTGTTATCATTGTGAGTTAGTCTCATTTGCACCTTTTATGCAGGTTGTTGCAATCAGGGATATAATTCCACCATCCCAGAGGGAATGCTTTAATGATGTTTATATTGCATATGAGCTGATGGACACTGACCTGCATCAGATAATCCGTTCTAATCAAGGTTTATCAGAAGAGCATTGTCAGGTTGGAATATAGAGATTTGGTTGCTTTTTATGATAGAGTCATATTCCTTAAATTACTAGTTAAGATTTGGAATATAGACATTTCCAGTTGACTATGTTAATTTAGATTCTTAACTTTGCTCCCTTCAAGTCAAGCTGTTAGCCAGTACAGGGCTTTTCTTCTTCCTAATCACTCTATCTTCTTATTTCACCGAATTGGTAATATCAGTTGCTATAAATGCAATCATTGCACATCTATTGCACTTGACAAATATGTCATAGATAATTTTCTTAGGCTTTTAGAGAACTAATTAGTGTACTCAAGCCTCTAATTGTCAAAAAGTTGGTACTTGATGTGGGACAGCATGCAAGTTAGGGTTTGAAAGCAAATATCTATGCTTATTGGAGGGAAAAAACAGAGGAGTAAATATGTGGCAAATAAGGTTTCTTAAGAAATATGCTATAGTATTAATATTGGATTGAGAAGTTAAAAGTTCTGTGAAGTTTTGTAGCCACAGCTCATGCCCTTGAACAGTGACCTTGATTTAAAGGTTACTTTTAGGGCCAACTGATGAGGGTTAGTTTATGCTTGGATAGATGGTTTTGCTAGGGTTCAACTTCAAAAGAAAGGCTTCAGGGAGGGTTCTTAACTTAAAATTTGTTAAAATATTGTTTGCTTTTGTTTCCAAATGTGTTTTTTGCTTCCAGAAGGAAAAACCAAGTAACAAAAACAACGGAACAGTGCCTAAGTTAATTATAGTGCCCATGTTTTAAGGGTTATCATTTGAGCCTTAACATCGAATTTACCACCTATCTTTGTGCTTTGCAGTATTTCCTCTATCAAATCTTACGTGGGCTGAAGTATATACACTCTGCAAATGTTCTGCATAGGGACTTAAAACCTAGCAACCTTCTCCTGAATGCTAATTGTGACTTGAAAATATGTGATTTTGGATTGGCTCGTGTCACCTCTGAAAGTGATTTTATGACAGAATATGTTGTGACAAGATGGTATCGTGCACCAGAACTGTTGCTAAACTCTTCAGATTATACTGCAGCCATCGATGTATGGTCAGTGGGCTGCATTTTTATGGAATTGATGGATCGGAAGCCATTATTTCCTGGAAGAGATCATGTGCATCAGCTGCGATTGCTTATGGAGGTAAATTCTTTCCCCCAACCAATATAAATTTATCTAAAATATAAACAAATAAGTTGCTGAATAGGGTGTCATGAGCATTTTAGGGACGAAAATATGGTAAACTCAAAAATGCTTGTAAAATTTCACCATGAGTAGTAAACTCTTTGTCTTGCAGCTGATTGGCACCCCATCAGAGGCTGAGTTGGAGTTTTTGAATGAAAATGCTAAGAGATACATTCGACAACTTCCTCTTTATCGCCGACAATCTTTCACTGAAAAGTTTCCAAATGTCCACCCTTTAGCTATTGATCTTATTGAAAAGATGTTGACGTTTGATCCCAGACTACGAATTACTGGTGAGTTTGTTGCAAAAGAATGGTATTTCTCTCTCTCTCTCTGTTATGCACATGCCTGTTGCCATGGGGCACATCATACATTATTCAGCATGTGTTATACTTTTTCACAATTCTCTTAACAAAAGTTTGCCAATGCATGCAAAAAGGTCACAATTAGGTTAGTTGTCATCTATGTTACTCCGACTCTTCATTTTCTTTAAAGTACCCGTGCCCGACACCCGTGTCTGACACATATTCGGACATGGGTATAGAGGTACAATCCTTCAAATATGTGAAAAAACTTTAAAAAAAATTGAGTATACCCGTGTCAGACACGTACCCGTATCTGACATTCACTCCCGAGTCCGAGTATTATAGGTTGTCATTGTCTTTTTCTAGCTGATGCCATCTATGTTGCTCTGACTCTTCTTTTTTCTTGAAGTACCCGTGTCCGACGCATATTCGGACATGGGTATGGGGATATGATCACCTAAGGACCCTCCAAATACATGGAAAAACTTAAAATAAATCAAACATACCCGTGGCGGACACTCACACTCGAGTCCGAGTAACATAGGATGCCATGTTGCAATGTCTTCATTCTGAGTTGGAACTCATGTGATTCTTCTACTTCCTATTTGTTGCAGTTGAGGATGCACTTGCTCATCCATATCTAACGTCACTGCATGACATAAGTGATGAGCCTATATGCATGACTCCCTTTAACTTCGACTTTGAGCAACATGCATTAACCGAGGAGCAAATGAAGGAGCTGATATATCAGGAGGCACTTGCATTTAACCCAGAATATTTGCAGCATTGATGAGTTAGTCATATGCCATTTATTTACTGTGGCCTTTGATCAGTGTGGTTAAAATGGTTTTATGTTTTGTTGATTGATTTCTTTCCTGTATATAATGTTCCATCCAGAACAGGATGGCTCTTCATCTTGAATTGAGATATTTGATTATGGGCAGAATGCAGGAAAACGATAACAGTTGTATTGGTGTTTGTATCGGCTGTCTTGATTTCTTTTCTTGTTCTTAGGGATGAGCAAAATTTAGGTTAACTGAATAAACCGATCGAAATTGACCAAATTTGATTCATTCTGTTTGATTTGTTCGGTTTTGGTTTCATTCGGTTATTTAATTCAGTTTAATTGATTTATTTGGTCGATTTATGATTTTTTATTTCTAAACCGAAATGATCGAACAAAATGATTATTAATTAAAAAAATCAATAAATAATATTATTTTTATTTAAATATATCCAAACCTTAAACTCAATCCAATCTAATCCAAAAATAAACTTGTCTAAAACAATCCAAAATCTAAACAAATAAAAAACTCATAAACACAAACCTTTAAAATGAAATCGAAAAAATCGACTTAATGAACCGATTAAGTTTGACTTGGTTGATTTGGTTTTGAGATGTTTTTTGATTCGGTTGAATCGAGCCAACTTATGGCTCTCATATTTGCTTCTTCCACCCTCCAAAGATAAGCCAAAGGTCAAAAATCATGTCCCGTAAAACCACCTGTCTAAAAGCCCTTAGGGTTAAGATAACATTGTTTTTCACCACTAAAACTCGTCAATGGCCATTCTACATATAAATCAATTATATCATGTCTAGGATGGTTATGAATCGGGACAAAAGCGAAAATTATCTTATCCACTTCGGCTCCACTCTTGTATAAATGTTGAAAACATTCACTTCCATGGATGTCGGTTACATCCATAACTGCTCCATAATACTCCACTCCGCTACATCCTAATTTTTTATTAATTATTTTTAACTTAATATAGTAAAAATTTGTATTATAATTTATTCATAAACATAACTTTAATATATAAAATTCTTTAATGTATATAATATACATATATATACCAAAAGTATATATATATATATATATATAATATTAGTATATATGTAATTTTAGTATATATCTAATATATATATACTAACAATATAAGAGAAAATATAAAATATTTTAAAAGGTAAAATAGTAATTTCAAAAAATAAGACGGAACAGAACAAATCAAATATTTATCAAAATCATCCCGCTTCACCCCACCCCGTTTTCAAAAAAAAAAAAAACTTCTATTCAGAACGAATCAATACAAAATTCATCGATCGGATCGAATTTTACCATGCCTATCTTACATTAGCAGTATTAGATTTGAGTCTAAAGGGTCAACTTCGGAGTAACCATTCAATTCATAAAAGTGAACGACTAAATGTAGAAATGAAGCAGAAATCAAAAGCCAACTAAAGTAGGAAAAAAAAAAAAGAATTAAAAACATCATTACAAACTCTTATCTTAATTCAGAAAGGATGGGAGAAAATATCATTTTCTACTGCAGGAATTCTGTATCTTTATCATGCCATTAACTCTTTACCCTCTCAAAAAATCTTGAAAGTGGCACAGGACCTTCTTCAGCTTCTTGAGTTCTTATTTTTCGATTTCGATTTGTGCTTCTTTTTCTTATCTCTCTTAGACTTGGACTTCAATCTTCTCGATTCTCTTTCTTCATCGTCACTAAAAGATTCTGAGGATGAACTGGAGGAGCTAGAGTCGGAAGACCTCTGTCTTGAACGCTGCATAAGTCGAGGTTTAACGAGTGTGCTTCAGTTCACATTTTCATAATAGCAATAATAATAAAAGGGGTAATACAATTTGGTTCTGTTTCAGACTATGCTTCATTCCCATCTATGGGTTCATCAATTTCAGCTATATCTGATATCTAAGACATCAAAAAGGTTCAAGCAAAACCAGAAAGGTTCACCAAACAGAACCATATAAATAATGTTCTTAGCATATCAGATAAAAGATTCAATCAAGTATTCATTTGATCCTCTCTCCTCCCATATACACCATCAAAGATGGTGTCCAGGCAACCATACCACCCACTAGTCCACCACTCCACTCTGACTTCTAAAATATGTTGCTCCGACTCTTCATTTTTCTTGAAGTACCCCATTTCCGACACCATACCATCAAAGATATGGGCATGGGAATATGACCCTCCAAGTACATGGAAAAACTTGGAAAAAATTGAACATACCCGTGTTGGACACATACCCGTATCCGACACTCACACCCGAGTCCGAGTAACATAGCTTCTAAATATGCACCATCAAACTCTTCCTAGCCTTTCCCAGCCTAACTTACCAAACAGAAAAAGCCTAATAAACAGAAATCAAAAGAAGATTATTCACAAATTCCTTCCACTTTAGCCGTATGACAGTAATTTTTCGCTCTTCACATAATCAATAAACTCAACAGTCATAATAAGCAAACTCATCCAACTATCTGAAAATTTTCAATACATTCAGTACTCAATAGCACCACATTTAGCCACCATGAGTTTCCTTTACACGTTATCTCTTTCAACTCCAAATCACCACAACCACTTCCCAAATTGTCATATTAAACTTTCAAAACCGGGGGAAGTTTCAGGAAATATAGTTCTATCTCAAACAGAAACAATTTTTATTGGAATTTACATGCAGAATATAGAGCTCCTTATGACAGGTGAGTGTTATAGATGCAGAACTTAAATGGTGCTTCTAATCTCATCATGGATAGCAGAAGAAAAGAAGTAAAAATAGCTTTCATATTAAAATGAAAATCTCAACACAAAACTTCATCATCCTTTCAATTCACATGCAAAACATAAAATTTTAATCATAAAGTTGTTAGAAACTATAAGTACCTTTCTCTTTTTGCTGCTGCGCTTCTTTGCATCTTTGTTCTTTTTGATCTGCAATGAATTCAACACCCTTAGAGAGGAAGATAGTAACTATAGCACAAGCGTGAAAAGACTGGCCTCTTTAAGGCCTTTTACACATACCCTTTTTATGGCTAGATTTACTACTGGAGTGGTTTCTACAACGTACAAGCTTGCGTGCCCTTTCAGCATCTAGCTGAGCTCTATACTCTCTCATCATTCGATCTGTATCTGCTTCTAATTCCCCCTTTCTCAATGCATCTTCCTAGCGTATCAACAAAATACCCAAACTGACGTTACAACCCACCTTATGAGTCATGTTGTTGATCACAATCAAATTTGATACTTAATTTCACAGTCCCTGACCGTGTACCGGCAGAATTTTCACGTCTTTACGAATTACGATCCTCGATCGTCTTAGTCCCAGACCAATAATCTTCACAGTCCCAGACTGTCTTTCTCCACTCTGAACATGTAGGAATTTCTCCACTCCTTGAATTTTGAACCTCCTTTGCCATTTCTTTGACTGTATCTTGAAGAAACTTGGCATATTCTATTCTTGCATGGAGCCTCCTCTTCAGTGCTTCCTACATGTTCAGCAAGTGAGAAGAAATGCATTGACAAAAAAAAAGGAAAGGGAGAGGAGTAGGGGTGTGCCACAGCTACATACACTTTGCACAGTTAACACCACAAATCTACCTCCTTACAAACAGAGACATAGGTTAGCAAGTATATTCCAAACAAGTGGACATTCCATAGCAGGCACATGCAGCTACCCAGCCACACAAGCAAGCATGCTTGCACGCCCTTACACAAAAAGAAAATCATGTGTATCCAATAAATTTGAGCAATTAAATATTTATAAACAAAGAAAGAACTGAATTTTGCATCAAGGGAAACTGGTGAATATAAGAAAAAACTAGCTGTTATTACTTATTAGTGCAGCAAGAAAAACAAACAAAATGGTACCAACAATAACCCGAAGACTTACAAGGAAAGTAAGATGCCTACAGCACTCATTCAATAATACTTTTCCAAAATCAGAACCCTGCCTAATGTAGGACATAACAGAAATAGCGCAAATCCTTCAATTGTCTAGATAATGTTCCTCTCTCAAAAATGTATATTTTGCAGATTACCTTGCAATTCAATGCAAAAAGATGTAAGGAAACATTAAAATATTCCTGATTCACGTAGCAGGGCCTATGCCTATCTATGTATATCTCTCAGCTTCAAATTATCAGGAATAGCCCAATAAATATTATCAATTAATACTTAATATTCTAATCTTATCATGTTTTATGTTATTGATTCTTTTCCCTATTTTTTTTTTCTCTTTTCTTTATTTGTCCTAAGCAAGGTACATCAACATCCCATTGGATAAAAACTCATATTCGTATCCATATAAGAAGCTTAAATCAAGGTGAACACAAAATTTAGTACAAATTTTGTTCACATATATAATCTCAATCAAGTATTGAGATCCACCAGCGCTTCTTCGTATAAAAAAATTCAGAAAATTTAATGCAATGCATATTTTATTGACATATGCAATCGCAATAAAATTATGGTGAAAGCAAAACTCTGGTTGGTTGGAAAGAAAACTAAACAAATAAAAAGATAACAGTTTAAGTGTGACAAAGGAAATGATAGCTCATTCTCACCCATTTTATGACTTCATGCATGTATAAGGACAAACCTAACTTCAATGCTTCCTGCTTTAACAGGAGTGATTCTAAAAAGAGGTAAAAGAACTCAAAGGATAAAGCTCGAACTGTTGAATATGGCTCAAAGTCATCAAAGGAGGCTACCACCAACCATGGAAGCTTCCACCATAGCCAACAAAGTCAAGAATGGAGGCTTACCACCAAAGTCATGGAAACTTCCAAGACTTTTGCTACCATGGCTGCTGGATGGTGGCTACTTTGGCTGCCACATTAAATGTGTTCTCACCAATGGTGTTGCCTATAAAAGGCCATGTAGAGAGAGAGAAAATAGTGTGTGAGAGTTTAAGAGTTGAAGCAAATTCTCTAAATTTATAGAGTTTTCTGGTATTGTGTGAGTTGTAAGTTCAGTGCTAGTATAGCACCTTGAATTCTGTATATGTTTTGTACTCAATCTCCATTAATACAAAGCTTCAAGCTCCTCCTCCCGTGGATGTAAGCATACTTGCTGAACCACGTAAAATTTATGTGTTTTTCAGTGTGTTTAAATTGGTTTTACTAATCTCGATTTAGTTCCGCACAACAAATTGGTATCAGAGCCAAATTTTACGTAAAACCGAGTTTGTTTGATTCTGTCCGTTTTTCAAAAGTGCTCCAATTTGTGTTTTGAAAATACCAAGTTGAAGAGGTCGTCGAGAGAAGTGCAGCAGAATCAACCGGAGCGGCAGAAGACGCCGCACGCGCCCACACGCGCCGCCAGAAGGACTGAGAGTGGGCCTCACTCGCCCACGCGCCGCACGCGCCGCTGGAGGTTGAAGACGCGTGAAGCCCACGCGCCGCACGCGCCAGACGCGCCATCCAGAGGTTGAAGACGAGTGGGCCTCACGCGCCCCACGCGCCGATCACCTCCCTGTCTGCACGCGCCCCACGCGCCACCGCCGCTCAGACCAACTTTTTCGGGCCATTTTTTGAGCCGTTTTAGAACACTATTCCGAGCCTTTTCCGAGCCGGTTGAGCTAAACCGAGTCCATTTCGAGCCACCTGCAGCAGAATATTCTCCGTGTGTCCAAAATTTACACAATTAGACCCGTTCCTGGCTATTTCGACTATTCCGGAACCGCGACATCCGTTTTTCCATACAGGTAACGGAAAAACTCTGAGTTGGTAATTTTGTTTTATTACCGTGGCAGAATCATTAGAGACAACTGAAACAACCAGTAGCGCACCATCAAGTTCTTACATCAGAAAGAACTCGATGACCACTGCAAAGTTCGAGGTGGAGAAATTTGATAGCACCAACAACTTTGACATGTGGCAGTGCGAAGTACATGATCTGTTATTCCGAGAGGGGTCACATAACGCTCTGGAAGACATGCCTAGAGATATTTCGGAAGATGACTGGAACTTTGTCAACCGCCAGGCTTGTGGCACAATCCGGTTATGCCTAGCCAAGGACCAGAAGTATTGTGTCATGAGAGAGACTAATGCAAAAACTCTCTGGAAACAACTCGAGGACAAGTACATGACAAAGAGCATGGAGAACATACTCTATCTGAAGAAAAAGCTGTTCCGCTTCCAGTATAAGCAAGGTATCACCATGCAGGAGCATCTAGTAAGTTTTAACAAAATCTTCGCTGATCTTGAAAATCTAGATGCAAATATCTCTGATGAAGATAAGGCTCTTACTTTGTTAAATTCCTTGCCTGATAGCTATGATCATTTAACCACTACACTGTTATATGGTAAAAATGAGATAGAATATGTTAATGTTAGTAATGCTCTGGTGAATAATGAGTATCGGAAAAAGGATCAGCATGATCACCAGAATACTGCACCAGAAGCTTTAACTGTATCCAGAGGCAGGACGAACAACCGAGGAGCCGGAGAAAACAAGCGAGGTAAATCCCGTTCAAAGAAGGGATCATCAAGAACACGACTCTCAAAGGACGAGTGTGCATTTTGCCATAAGAAAGGGCACTGGAGGAAAAACTGTCCTAACATGAAGAAGTCGACTGTGAATGTAGCTCAAAATCTGAGGGAGAGGAAGACTCTGCATTCACGATTTCCACAACAACAAACTCTTCAAATCAATGGATTCTGGATTCCGGATGTTCCTACCACATGTGTCCGAACCGGAAGTGGTTCTCAAACTTCAAGGAGTTTGATGGAGGGATTGTCCTTATGGGCAATAACAATACTTGTCACACTAGAGGTATTGGAACGATCCGACTAAAAATGCATGACGGTACAATCAGACAACTTACAGATGTAAGGTATGTCCCTGATCTCAAGAAGAACCTCATATCACTGGGGGTCTTAGACTCAAATGGTTACAAGATGACCATTCAGAATGTAGTCTTGAAGGTTGTACGTGGAGCATTCTTAGCCATGAAGGGTTCTATGAAGGGAAATCTGTATCTCCTTGATGGAGAAACTGTGACAGGCAGAGCAACAGTCTCCCACAACAATGGTGACGATGAATCTGACACTTCTCGACTTTGGCACATGCGCTTAGGGCATGTTGGAGAGAAGGCCTTGCAAAACCTGATAAAGCAAGGTGTACTGAAGAATGCCAAAACTGGAAAACTTGATTTCTATGAGCATTGCGTCATAGGCAAGCAAACAAGAGTCAAGTTTGGCACTGCAGTTCATCGTACGAGAGCAACATTGGATTACATTCACACTGATGTCTGGGGGCCTTCCAAAAATGCTTCATTGGGAGGTAAACACTATTTTGTGACCTTTATTGATGATTACTCTAGATATGTCTGGGTTTATACTATGAAGCACAAAGATGAAGTTTTAGATATCTTCGTAAAATGGAAGAAGATGATCGAAACCCAGAGCGGGAGAAAGCTCAAGAGACTGAGATCTGACAACGGTGGTGAATACAAGTCAGATCCACTGAAGGAAATCTGTCAGAATGATGGGATAATCCGACATTTCACTATTCCTGGCACTCCCCAGCAGAATGGAGTTGCAGAAAGGATGAACCGAACTTTGGTTGATAAAGTTCGCTGCATGTTATCCCAGTCGGGCTTGAGCAAAGCATTTTGGGCGGAGGCTTTATTGTACGCCTCCCACATTATCAACAGACTACCCTCCACTGCAATTGATGGGAAAACTCCCATAGAGGTGTGGTCCGGACATTCTGCCATTGATTATGATCGGCTTCGTATTTTCGGATGCCCAGCATATTTTCACGTAAGTGAATCAAAACTGGATCCTAGAGCCAAGAAAGTTGTCTTCTTGGGCTTTAGTGAAGGAGTAAAGGCATTTCGACTGTGGAACCCTGAGTCAAAGAAAGTCATCGTAAGCCGAGATGTTACCTTTGACGAATCTGTAATGCTGAAACTGTCAACTCCAGAGAATCAGAACCATGATTCTCTAAAGCAGGTGGAGTTTGAATTTAAAGATGCTGGTCAAAATTCTGATGAATCTGAACCAGAATCTGATGACACCTTAACCGAAGTGGAGGAGTCATCACCGGAAATCTTTCAGCAACCTGAATTTATTGCCACCAGCAGACCGAAAAGACATATTCGGAAACCTGCTCGGTACACAGACATGGTGGCATACGCCCTTCCAGTAATTGACGATGATGTTCCGACCAATTACAAAGAAGCTGTAAACAGCCCCGAGCATGCCCAGTGGAAGAAGGCGATGGATGAAGAGATGACATCACTTCATCAAAATCAGACTTGGAAGTTGGTTCCACTTCCAACACTCAAAATAACAATTGGGTGCAAATGGGTCTTTGCCAAAAAAGAGGGTGCTACCGGCAAAGACAGCATCAGATACAAAGCCAGACTGGTAGCCAAAGGTTACGCTCAAAAAGAAGGAATAGACTACAATGAGGTATTTTCACCTGTTGTTAAGCATGCATCTATTCGGATTTTATTGGCTTTAGTAGCACAGTATGACCTAGAGTTAGTTCAACTTGATGTAAAAACTGCATTCCTCCATGGTTCCTTAGAGGAGGAAATTTATATGACTCAACCAGATGGTTTTAGAGTCCCCGGTCATGAAGATTGGGCATGTAAGTTGAACAGGTCTCTATACGGTCTAAAGCAGTCACCGCGACAGTGGTACAAGCGGTTTGACAACTTTATGTTGGATCAGAAGTACACACGCAGTCAATTTGATCACTGTGTTTATTTCCGGAAACTTCAAAATGAATCATTTATCTACTTGCTTTTATATGTTGATGATATGCTAATCGCATCTAAAAGCAAGGTGGAGATCGACAAGTTGAAGGCTCAACTGAGCTCAGAGTTTGAGATGAAGGATCTTGGAGAAGCCAAGAAAATTCTTGGGATGGAAATCAACAGAGATAGAAAAAATGGTGTAATCAAATTGACCCAGGCTCAGTACCTGAGCAAAGTACTTCAGAGATTTGGCATTAATGATAAGACCAAATCTGTAAGTACTCCTTTAACGGCACATTTCAAACTCAGTGCATTGATGTCACCAAGTACAGATGGTGAGAAGAGACAAATGGATCATGTTCCATATGCCAATGCAATAGGTGCCCTAATGTATGCAATGGTGTGTACAAGACCTGATATTTCACATGTTGTCAGTATGGTAAGCCGGTACATGCATAATCCTGGTAAAGGCCATTGGCAAGCTGTGAAGTGGATTCTACGGTACATTCATGGTACTGTGGAAACAGGCTTAAAATTCGAGAGAAGTAAAACTATTGGTAAGCATCTTGTTGGATATGTGGATTCAGACTATGCTGGAGATCTTGATAAGCGTCGTTCAACTACTGGTTATGTGTTCACCATAACAGGAGGACCAGTAAGTTGGAGATCAACTTTACAGTCAACGGTAGCTCTTTCTACAACAGAAGCAGAGTACATGGCTGTAACAGAAGCTTTCAAGGAAGCAATTTGGCTTCAAGGATTGATTGATGATTTGGGGATAACACAGGAAAAGGTAGATGTTTTCTGCGATAGCCAGAGTGCCATTTGCCTAGTTAAGAACCAAGTTCATCACAGTCGGACCAAGCATATTGATGTTCGCTACCACTTTATCCGAGAAATAGTAGATGAAGGAAACATTCTACTACAGAAGATCGGGACTGCAGATAATCCTGCAGATATGCTAACCAAAATAGTTTCTGGGATCAAGTTTCAACATTGTTTGGACTTGATCAACATCTCTCGAGTTTAAAGCATCTGAAGGAGGAATGAAGGAAGCTCTGATCAGTGAATTCTCTCTGTGGATTCTCGCCAAGGTGGAGATTGTTGAATATGGCTCAAAGTCATCAAAAGAGGCTACCACCAACCATGGAAGCTTCCACCATAGCCACCAAAGTCAAGAATGGAGGCTTACCACCAAAGTCATGAAAACTTCCAAGACTTTTGCTACCATGGCTGCTGGATGGTGGCTACTTTGGCTGCCACATTAAATGTGTTCTCACCAATGGTGTTGCCTATAAAAGGCCATGTAGAGAGAGAGAAAATAGTGTGTGAGAGTTTAAGAGTTAAAGCAAATTCTCTAAATTTATAGAGTTTTCTGGTATTGTGTGAGTTGTAAGTTCAGTGCTAGTATAGCACCTTGAATTCTGTATATGTTTTGTACTCAATCTCCATTAATACAAAGCTTCAAGCTCCTCCTCCCGTGGATGTAAGCATACTTGCTGAACCACGTAAAATTTCTGTGTTTTTCAGTGTGTTTAAATTGGTTTTACTAATCTCGATTTAGTTCCGCACAACACGAACAACATCTTGTCTTGAAAGAATCCACTATACCTGCTCTTTCATCTTGTCTTGAAAAGTCGATGGCAACATGTTAGGGAACAGTTTCAAAAAAAGGGGCAGAAGAAATTCCATGAATGGGACTATGATAAAAACTGCAAACGGAACTAGCCTAAAGGTATCAGCAGTAGTTCGAGTCAGCTGTTGCCTCTCTCTTCTAGATAAACTTCTACCACTAGCCAGCTTTAAAAGCAATCTTGAGCTGATCCTCACATCAACCCAAAGTAGCTTAAAACCCAACCAATAATGTTGCAAAGTAGACCGGATTTCATGTTTCCAATGAACAAGTTTCTTTGCCCAATCCTCCTTGAAGAAAGCAATAGAATATCAAATATGCAGCTATGTTACTCGGACTCGGGTGTGAGTGTCGGACACGGGTATATTTGATTTATTTTAAGTTTTTCCATGTATTTGGAGGATCCTTGGGGATCATATCCTCATACCCATGTCCGAATATGCGTCGGATACGGGTGTCGAAAACGAGTACTTTAAAAAAAATGAAGAGTCGAAGCAATATAAATATGCACTACATCAAAAATCCATTTGAATCATGTTATTTGATTTATTAAAAAACCTTAAGAATTAAAGGATAAAGTTTTTTACCTGCTCATAGAAGCTACAGCTCTTAAAGCAGGACCAATCCCAAGAATTGTGGCCCATACTCTTTGCAAAATGGATTTGGCAACCTTCTGAGAATCTTGCAACCGTTTAGCTTTCACTTTGGCTTTAGCATTACTCATACCTTCAACAGCTTCATCACATTCTTCTGCAGATGCTTCCTTCCTCTTTTTAGCAACCAATTCTTCATCACTACCCGCTTCAGGTTGTTTAGCAGTAGCTGTCGAAGCATGACGAAAAGAACATGACATCAACCTAACACTCAACAAAGAATTGAATTGGAATCTTACACTTCCAGGACCCAAAACTGAGATTCCTTGAGATCTATAACTAAAGTATCCTAATCCTGAAAACCCCAGTAAATCATGTTTCGCAACTGAATTTACATCCAGTTTCTTTACATGATTAAAATCTTCAGATGGATGGTCCAGATTGGATATATAACTAAGTGATTCTGACTTCTGAGTAAGATGGCCAAGACACTGGAAGATCTGGACTGAGCGTGATGAGGCATTCAGGTAATCAGAAACAAATCTATTCCTTCTTAAAATCGCTCTAGAAGCCATTATCAATCGTTTTTCTTGTCAACAGAATATTCACATTTCTCGAACAACCACTCAATTTACCTGGTCGACATAAAAATTCAAATAAAGAACAACACTACATACTCGGAAGATGAACATTATTAAATATAATTTTCGTTATTCGTATACAACATTGTTTCATCGTGATAAATTACAAAACCTAACAAATTCATAAAACATAATATTTAAAAATGATGTCAATATCCAAAAGAAAATTATAATTATCAATCAAGGAGTCAAGATTAGGAGCTGCTAAAGTAAATTAGACTTTATTTAGTTCAAGGTTGACAATTAACAAATAAAGTAAAAAGAAAAATGGGAAAAAAAAAAAGAAAGAAAGAAAAATTAACAGAAAAAAAGACAGAAAGAAAGTATGCAGACAAAAAAAATCAAAGCCTCTGTTTCTTATCAGAAATAAAATAATGAAAAAACTACAACCAATTCATAACACTTATTCAAAAAATTAAGGAGACTAAAGAAACATTACTATGATAAGTTTATTATTTGAAAAAAAAAATAATAAAGAAAAAAATAAAAACAACATCAGTTGATCATCTTTTGATTTTTTTTCTTATATCAGTTCTCTTTTCGTCTGAAAGAAAATTTTTCTTTTCATTTCAACAATACTAAATATAAATTTTCATTTCGTTTCAAACCAAAAGATATATATTGGCAACCAAAAATTGAAAATTTTCTACGAGAAAAAGAAAGAATAATAACGTATATTCGATATTCATAACTCACTTCGGATTTGACTAAAAATAAAAACTAGAATGAACATTACAATAAAATTTGAAGCAGCAAAATTCAACGATAACCAAAAATAAATACATAAATTTCTGAATAAAAAGGAATTTTACTTACAAATTTATGCGAGAGCTGAGAGAGAATATTTTCTATAAAAAAATAAAAATTTGAAGTTAAAATGAAAGAAAAAGAAAAAAAGAAGAAAGCATAGAAAATATAGGATCGTTGTACACGCGGGAAATGGGAGGGTTTCAGAGGGGGATAGCGACAGGGAAGATTACTCTGCTACGCGGGTGTATTGTTAGGATACTTTGAACCGTTGATCTGGTTGTACTTTTTAATATGACTAGTGTGGACCGTTTTATGACACGTGGTGTTTTTTGGCAAATATTAAAAATTTTAAAAATTTAAAAGAGTAAATCAAATTTTATTAATCGATTTTTTTTTTTGTGTTCGATAAATATTCAAATATAAATATAAATATTTGATCTTTTAAATATATAAAAAAAATTTAAAAATTGAATATATCTATATGATACATATAACTCGTAAAATGCATGTTATTATAATGATATCATATATATTTTTATAACATATCACATTATTTAAATAAAAAAAATACTAATAGTTATGTGATAACTGAGATTACATTTTAATTAATTAATTATTTTTAATTAATTATGATTTTATTTTTTATCGTTCTCTTTTGCATTATAACACCTTTTTAAAGAAGTAAAATAACAAATAACAAAATTAAATTTTTTTTTCTTATGCCCCTTGAAGTGAAGAGTTCAAGAAGACGAAAGATTTGACGAGTCATTATCCATAGAACATTATAACAACTTTTTAAGAAGTAAAAAACAAACAACAAAATGAATTTTTTTTCTTTTTCTTTTTCTTGTGCCCCTTGAAGTTGAAGAGTGTATCTTATGAGAAGACTAATCCCAACTCAATTGAAATTTCCAAAACAAGTTAGGTAGACGTCGTCTTCCCCTAACAATTTTGAAAAACTTTTTTAAAGTTTTCTTATACAAAACATATCGCAATTTGAAGATTAAAAAAATATATATATATAAATATTAAAATTTAAATTTATTCGATATCATATTTAAAAAATGAGAACATAAAAAATCGATTTAAAACTCGTTTCTTCTTCTGACTCTTCCTCTATGCAGTTTTTATGTGTTACTCCATAAGAAAAGTCAAAGTCAAACTCATCTTCTCCGCGTATGAGAAGCCTTAATACTTTTGTATATATACGGTGCCTCGTCCAAGAAACGAAATTCAATCCATCCAATTCCCTTTATCCCAATGGCATATGCATATCCTAGTTCCAGTTCCAGTTCCAGCATACCATTAGCTAACCCTGTATCGATTATCAGCCCTCATTTCTGCGCTTCTTACCCCATCGATCTTGCAATTGTCATCAATGGCAACTTTGTAGTTACAGACATCAATGGCAATATAGTTTTCAAAGTTAAAGGAGCATTTTTAACCATCCGTGACCGACGAGTTTTTCTAGACGCCGCCGGAAATCCCATTGTCACACTCAAACAGAAGGTGAATAAAAATTCTCTATCCTCATTTTTTTGTTTTATCCGTGCTTTCATTCTTGTAACGAGTCATGAGTCTATTTTTTTTAGTGTTGCTTTTTTTTCGTTTGTTTTTAACTTTTTAACGGGGTTACGAAATACAAATACTATCAATCAGTATTTTATCAGTGATATATCAAATAAATGAATTTCACGACCCCATCTCTTTTATTTGTATCATTTTTGTATCCGTTTTTTTTAAGCGAAATTGATTTTTTTATTAAATAAAAAATCGGATCAAATATTATAAACAAACAGGTATAAAAAGAACAAAAAAAATGAATGTACATCTTGTTACGAGAGTGGAGATACGAATAAGTGTAAGGAAATGGGAGGAAGAATTTGAATTCATTATTATGTTTCAAGTTTAAGTATTTTATTTATATTTTTCTTTGTATTGATGCAGTTAATGAGTGCACATGATAGATGGCAAGTTTTCAGGGGAGATAGCACAGATTCAAGTGATCTTCTATTTTCAGCTAAACGATCTTCGGTGTTTCAGTTAAAGACCAAATTAGATGTGTTCTTGGCAAACAATATAAAGGAAGATGTTTGTGATTTTAAGGTTAAAGGGAGTTGGTTGGAAAGATCATGTGTTATTTATGCCGGAGAGTCTTCCACCATAGTTGCCCAAGTACGTTTTTTTTTTCCTGCTACTTCATGCACATTTAGTTGATTTATGTTCTTCGGATTTTTTTTTTTTTTAAATATTTATGTTCGATGCAATTTGAACATAGATATGAGGATATGATTAGAAATGATAAAACCCGATCCGACTAATGGATTTCGCACCAATCCGTTTCGAATGGAGAGGGTTTTTTTTTTTTTGAAAAGCCGGGACGGGATGGAGCAGGACGGTTTTGATAAATGTTTGCTCTACTCCGTCCCGCCTTTTGAAATTACTATCTTACCCCTTCAAATAGTTTATATTTTCTCTTATATTTTTAGTATATATATTAGATATATACTAAAATCATATATATATACTAATAGTTTATATATACTTTTAATATATATATATATATATATATAGATTAAAGAATTTTATATATTAAAATTATGTTCATGAATAAATTATAATATAATTTTTTACTTAAAAATAATTAATAAAAATTGAAGTGTAAAGGAGTGGAGTATCATGAAACGGTTATAAATATAACCGAAATCCACGGAGGTGGAGGTTTTCAACATCTATATAAGAGTAGGACAGAAGTGGATAAGAAAATCCCTGCTCCGCCCCCGCTCCATTGCCATCTCTAGATATGATCCTCCAAGAACCTTCTCAATGCATAAAAATCTTGAAAAAAAAATTAAGCATGCCCGTGTTCGATACACATATCTAAAATTAACATAGAGTTGATTAACTTGTTCAAGAAAAACAAAAAAATGAACAGGCGAGGAACTTAAAAATAAATCTGATTAATGACTGTTGAATTAATTAATTAATGTGAGCAGATGCACAAGAAGCACAGTGTTGAAAGCATCTTGATGGGAAAGGACAAGTTCATGCTGACAGTTTATCCCAACATCGATTATGCATTCATCGTTGCCCTTATCGTCATTCTTGATGGGATCAATACTGAGGTCGACGTTTGAGAAGGTTTCAAATTGCTTCTAAAGAATCCCTTATCGTCATTCTTGATGGGATCAATACTGAGGTCGACGTTTGAGAAGGTTTCAAATTGCTTGTAAAGAATAGAATGCTGGAATTGTAATTTTAGTAATTGAAATTCAATCTTTAATAATATATATATATATATAAGAAAAGAAATCTTGAATCTGTTGTTTTATTCTAGTTTCCTGTGGGATGCTGTCAGATTAGTTTTGCATCATTTGTACATATAATTGAGTGGATTTTTGTCCAATGTAATAAAAGCATACGACATGTTTTTATATTGGAATGAGCTAATTGTCAATTGCTTCATTGAGAGCCTAACCGTGTTGAAAAAAAAGGGTTGAATAGACTTGGCTTCTGATTTGACAAAACAATATATCTATTCAACCCTTTTTTTTCAACACGGTTAGGCTCTCAATAAAGCAATTGACAATCCTTAGCTCATTCCAATATAAAAACATGTCGTATGCTTTTATTACATTGGACAAAAATCCACTCAATTATATGTACAAATGATGCAAAACTAACAAAAAAAATATATATATATTTATAAAAGAGATAGTAATTTGGGGATAAAAAAAATTTTAAATATTAAAATTCGAATATTAAATTTATTAAAAATTAAGGAATTGCATAAATTAATTAAATTAAATCTCAAGTTGGACAAAACAATACTTTATACTTTGCCATGCATATATAGCAAAATATTAGCAAAACAGTTCTCTATGGGATTTTACTAAACCTGCCTCATGGGCAGGGTAACCCGTCAGGCCCGGCAGGCTCGGCTCTTAAAATATCCTGTCCAGGCCTGACTCGGTCTAGTGTTCAATTCGGTTTTATTGGATTCGGTTCGATTTCGTTTCGAGTACTAATTAGATTTATTCGGTTCGGTTTTCACTACACCAAAATTAGTTTTAGAAAGCATTTTTTTTATAGTATTTCTCAAATGTTGTTAAAAATAGCAAAGACAACACTCTGACAGCATTTTGCATATTGCTGTTATATATTATAATAGCCAATAATTACAGCATTTTAAAAAAATTTAGAAGCATTTGACATATACTGTTATAAATTTTATCATATAAAAATACTTTTGGTAGCACTTATAATTGCCATCATTGAGATATTTTGCAGCAAATGAAAAATGTATGCAAAAGGTTATTAAAAGCTGTTATAAAGTAGAAATAGCAGCATTTTTATAAGTGTTATTAAAGACATAAAGCTGCGGGCACATATACAGCACATGAATTAACAGCAACAGTTTTTTTAGTTTTCACAGCACTTCAAAATGTTGTTATATGTCAAATTTAACGTAGTGTTTCAGTTCATAAATTAAAAAACCGCAGTTATCCGAACCGAACTGAATTCTATTTTTTAATTGGTTTTTTAATTTTTATTTTATTTTTATAATATATAAATAAATATTTATTTTTAAATTAGTGAAAAAAACTTAAAAATACTATAAAAAATTTTAAAAACTAATTAACCGAACAAATGAAATTCGGTTCAGTTCGGATTTTGATTCTATTCGATTCGATTTTGATTTTTAAAAAATCAAAATACTGTACATTAATCATAATTTTTATTCAAAATCGAGTCGAACCGAACCGTTATCACCCCTACTCGTTTTCTGTTGACGAATGCCTCGTCAAAATCTTGTCTTCTTGGACTCTTCAAGGGGCAGAAGAAGAAAAAAAAGTTATAGTTGGCTGGTACTTGGTATTTTAACAAAATTTCTTCTTGTTCTTTGCTTTTTACTTCTTAAAATTTTGTTATAATGCAAAAGCGAAAAATAAAAATAAAACCATAATTAATTAAAATGTTATCTCAGTTATGACAAAATTATTAGTCTATTTTTTGGTAAAATAATGTAATATGTTATAAGATATATATGTATTTATTATAATCCTTATAAATATTGTGTGCTTTTTATATTAAACATGCATTTTACTTATTTGCTTTATCCCTAATTAATGATTTTTAAAAATTTAAAATATTGACTAATTTTATTTCTTTCCGTATTAATATTCAAGTTCTTATGAAAATAAACTTTTCTTGATTAATATTTTTCTTATTAAATTAAATATTGACTAATTTTTATTTATCTATTTTCTTATTAAACTTAAACTCGTTAATCAACTAATTTATTTTTCGTAATATTCAATTCCAAATTTAGCTATGCAGTTTATTTTGTGAAAAAACTTTTATGATCTAATTAGGTTGATAAGTTGTTTTTTCAAATTGAATTCTCATTAATACATCCATTTAATTTTACCATAAAAAAGGAGGATTAACTCAATTTATTACTATTAATTTTTTTTTAATACTGAAGCAAGAAGGAAATCAGAATTAGTCTAGCTTCACAAATTTAACCTTCGATTTTTTTTTTTTTAACATTAGATCTAGCTTTAAATTTTCTTTAATGTTTTATGTATACAATTTATAAATACAACATGAATTATAACAATTGTAATTAAAAATTCTTCACATATCAAAATTTATACTATTTTTTAATTAAAAAATATGATCCATAATCACATTTATAACTAACAAAGAATAGTTTTCGGTATGAAAACTGTGACTCATATTTTTTTTGTTATTTATAAGTGGTTTTTATTGATTATCAATGTCGTAACGATTTTTCGACCGCCAAATGGGGGATGTGATTTCAAAACATAGGATTCGTTATCAATTTTTTTTTTAATTAGGTGTGATTGACCACCTAAGAAAACCTATAGAATCTTAAAATTAATTAAGATCTATAAAAATGATAATTTTTATCTGGGAATACAAAAATCGGGTTCGGGAGTACGATTACGTGTAGAAAATAATTAACACTCTCACAACTTTCGCTTGAAAAATGGTACTTATTAATCACATGTTATCCTTGATCTTGAAAAAGTGATTTTCATTTTGATATCTAAAAATAATTCTCTTAATCCCTTTTATTTAACGAAAAAAGTTTCCGAATTTATTTTTTCGATAAAAAGAATATTTTTATTTTATTTGTGTTACGAAAAAAGAGACTAAAGCAGAAGAATAATTAAAATGTAATCTAAGTTATGACATGATTATTAGTCTATTTTTTTACTAAAATAATGTAATATGATGCAGTTTGTTTTGTGAAAAATCTTTGATGTTATCTAATTTCGTTGATAAGTCAACTATAGATTAGAGAACATATCATCTAGCTATAAGTGGAATCTATGTTTTTAAATGATAGACTCTTATATAATTCTGTATAATTGAATAATTATTGGATTATAATAAAAAAAAATTGCAAGTGAAATGCTCTCCTTAAATAACGTCTTCAACTTCTTTGTTAGCAAAGCAATTACACCTTTGAGGCTAAAGGTGTTTTAAGCTAATGAAAAAGTTGTATAAATCGATTACTTCACATTAGCATATATTTATTTCATTCAAATTATGTCATATAATTAAATTAAAAAAAAAGTCAACGATTTAGAGAAAGCAATCATACAATCCTTTCTCCTTTAAGCTATATTATATGGATTTTTTAAATAATAGATGTTGTATTCGTTTTTAGCATTTTTTAAATAGAACATGACACCTAACTTTATCATGAAAGTAGATATTTTATCATAAAATTTGATAGATTTTTATTTGTTACTTTTTAAAAAAGAGAAAGAAAAAGTTGAAGAAGTTTGATCTACTCTTTTTCTAGTAGATCAAACAAAACATATTTTTAAATATGAAAAAAAGTAGATCAAACAAAATATATTTTTAAATATGAATAATTTATATAATATTATATATATATATAAAAGTAAATAAATATATTTATTTATATAGGAAGTTGCATTTATATATTTTTATAATTAAGATATTATTATAAGACATATTCACATATTTATATTTAATTTTTAAATTTATTTAATCAAATTCATAAATTTAAAATTAAAAAAAAAAAATCAAAATGTAGACACGTATCAATGTCGAATCTCGAAACCAAATTCATATAACCTAAGCCTGTATGTAATATCATTTTGAGCTTTGAATGATGTGACTTTCCTTATAGGTAATTTTTTTTCATGTGACTTACCAGATTAAAGCTGACATGGTTTCCTTCCCTTAATTAATTTGACTAAATGATTAATTTAGGACCAACTCTATTATGATTTGAATAGATTATTGTTAAATTTTTTTAGTTGTCTTTATTAAGAGTTTGATTTTTTTGAGTTGTGACAAATAAAAATTTATTAATGTATTTGATGGAGACACGCTAAAAATATAGAAAAATATAAAATTAATTCTAAAAAAATTCTTTTTTAATTTTTCAAACCAAAAAAAAAAGAATTTTTTTTCTTACAAAATAGAAATCTGACTTTTTTTTTTCTTATATTTTATTTAAGGTTTAAACGAAAATAGGAGGTGAAAATCCAAAAAGTGGAAGTGAAATTGGATCTACAAAATTTAAATAAAGTGTTTGAAAAAAATTTATTGAATGAGGCAAAGAAAATCCATTTGTTTCTCCTTTCTCTAAATCTCTCCTTTTTTTTTTCTTTTTTCTTTTTTTTAATCTTAGAGACTCATTGGAATATTTGATTGTTAAATCTATTTTCATATCCAATCCTTTCTAAAACCCATCAACTCTCTTATATCAACAACAAAAAAACCCCTAATCTTTAGATTCAAAGTCTCTCTAGCCGCTACCTTCACCAATAACCTGAACATATTGTCTGCAGTCATTTGCTTCGATCACGATAGATAATCTTGGCCTAGACTTTGAATTTCTTGGTGTCTCAACGAATGCCGGCTGTCTCTAGATTTTGTCAATTTCCATTACAACTTATTCTATAAAGGTGAAAATGACGGAATTTGGGAAGGAGGCATGGTAAGGGTTGAGTTATGTGATGAAGGAAGCTTGAGACAAAAAAAAAATAGTAGTGGTGGTGGATGGTTGCGTCGCATTTGCTGCGGTTACAGATATAACAAATATTATTAGTCAACTACGGTAAATATTGATATTGAATCTCAACGGCAAAAAAAAAAAAACCGAAATCGTAAAATCGCATTACAACTGTGGCTCAAATTTAAATCGGCTGATATTGAGATTATAAAAATGATTGGGTGTGGGTTTGTGGCTGGAGTTGAATTTGGATTTGAATTTGGCACTGTGGCCCAAATTGAGGTTTGGATTGTGTTTGGCAAATTGATATATTATTTAATATAAATAGAAAGTTATTTGATTGTGATTATATTTTTATTTACAATATATAACCTCATAAAAAAAAATGGATACCCACGTTGTTCTTAATGCAGTACTTCAGTCTCATGGATTTTGATTTTAAGTTAATGGATGTGGATGAAAATGCATGTATCTTGTTTAAAGAGTTAAAGTTCAAATTTACTTTACGAATGAAGGTTGGTCTGAGTAGAAGGGGTTTTGGTTGCTTAAGCAAGTAGTCTCGAGTTCGAGCATTTGTGAACGCAATAAACTTTCTTGGGATAGGTCCCCGTCTTGACACCCGACAGTACCTCGAAGGATTAATCCTGGGCGAAATCTACTTTTCTCATAAAAGAAAGATTTAAAGTGGACAGTCAGTCAAGTGGAACATTTTTATTTTCTTATTGTGCAAATCAACATAATTAACTATATCTTAGAAAAAATGTAATCTTGAAGTTTTATATAATGAAATTTTTCAGTAGAGGGTAAAATCTAGACCTGCTCATGACCAGACGAGATTGCGGCTCAAAATGAGTGTATCATATGAGAAGATTAATCCTAAGCTGTGTTAATCGGATTCATAAGATGCGAATATATATTCGATACGAGTATATTTAATTTTTAATTTTTTTTAAATATATTTGGAAAATTAATACCTAGAGGTGTTCATGGGCCGGACCGGATTTGGTATCAAGACCACATATACTTGCCCAAATCCGGCCCGAAATATGGATTTCAAATTCTGTCCAAGTCCTCCTGTATTTGTAAATAGGTATTCCAAGTCCGTTTAGGCCCGTCTATTTTTTTTTCTAAAAAAATTAAACTAATATGTTATTTTTTTATTTAATTTTTAATAATTTTTTTTATTAAGTTTTAAAACATGAATAACTAATATATTTTTAAATGTTTATACTATAATATTATATATTTATTTATTTTTTATATAATATAAATTACATAATATATTATATAAATGAAAAATGGGTCGGGTCGAGCTTGGCGAGTTTTGATTGTTGGAATCAAGACCCGATCCATTTTATAAATTGATCTTATTTTTTGTTCAAACCTATATTTCAGATCTAATATATTTATCAAAACCCTCCAAATATTGGGCTTTATATTGATGCAGTTAAGAACTGGACATCATAGATGGCAAGTTTTCAAGGGAGATAGCACAGACTACAGTGATCTTATATTTTCAGCTAAACGATCTTCGATGTTTCAGTTAATAAAGACCAAATTAGATGTGTTCTTGGCAGACAACACAAAGGAGGAAGTTTGTGATTTTAAGGTTATAGGGACTTGGTCGGAAAGATCCTGTGTTATTTATGCTGGAGAGTCTTCTACCATTGTTGCCCAAGTAAGCCTTTTTTTTTTTTCACTTCTTTTTATGCTACTTCATGCACATTTAGTTTCATTAACTTCTTCAAGAAAAACAAAAATGAACACCCGAGAAACTTAAAAATTAATCTAATTAATGACTGTTGAATTAATGTGAGCAGATGAACAAGAAACTCACTGTTAAAGGCATCTAGATAGGAAAGGACAAGTTTATGGTGACAGTTTATCCCAACATCGATTATGCATTCATCGTTCGTGATTCTTGATGCGATAAACACTGAGGACACACTACCAGAAAAGTTACTTTTATCAACGCTAAAAGTCTCGGCTAAAAGTGTAATTTATAATTAGTCACTGCAAAAACTTTTTTACAACGATGTTGTTAAAGGTATAAGCAAAGATTTTGATCTAAAAAAATAGTTTTTAAATATGTTTATTGCAACGATTTTTAATCGTTACTAAATACAATATTTTTTTGATAACGATTTAATGTGGTTATCTAAATATGTTTTAGTAACAATAAATTTAGTTACAAAATTTTTTACGCAACGAAAATATTTTAATTATCAAAACTATTATGTAACGACAATATGTTAGCTGCAATCTTAATAGACAATCACATAATTTATTGATAAAACGTTGAAATCGTAATCAAAAAGAAATATTGAATCAGCTGTTATTAAGAATTTTTTTTTTAATAATTTACGTATCTGACTTTTTAAATCATGCTCTTCAGTCTTAAAAATAAATTGGTGGCACATATGTTGCAGGAAAGTTATGCTGTATGCAAGATTTCGAACAACTAACAAAGAGTGTGACTCCTGATAGCAGGCTTCGAGGAGCGTTGCTCCAACGAGCATTAATAGTAGTATTTAGGAAATTTATTTTTAATTCATGGCTGCTAGTCATTTAAATATTTGACTTATTTTCATTTAAAAAAAATTGAAATAAAAACATAAGAGATAAGACCCAGTAAAAGAAAAAACAGAAGAAGTAATTTCATCAGTTTAAACTTTAATCCTATTAATTTCAAAAAAATTTAGTATTTTTTTTTTTAATGTTATGAGTAGTTTATCGATTTGATTTTTCAAAAACAAATATTTGAAAAACCCTTCGACTTAAAGGTTTTGAAGATTAATAGTAGTATTTAGGAAATTTTAATTAACATTAGAAGAGGTCCAAAATGGAATTTTTTTTTACTATTGAAAGTTAAATTGGACTAACATTGGGAGTATTTTATTAATTTAGAAAAAATAAAAAAAATTAGTTAAATTAATTCATGCATTTATTTTTAAAAGAAGGTATCCAGTAAATTAGATATTTGAATCTTAACATTTGCAATTCTTTTTTTATTTCCTAACTGCGATCTTTTTTGTAAAAAAAAAATTAAATACTTTAGATAAGATTGCTTATATAATTTGAGTAGTAATTTCAAGCTTATCTTTGTAAGTAATTTTTTCTTGTAGAGTAGAAACTAGCAAGGAACTAATATTTTCCAAAAAGAAAGAATAAAAATAAATAATTTTCAGAAAGAAAAAAAAAGGGGGGGGGGGAAGAATTACAAAAACAATCGATGGATTCTAAAATTTTTATTAAATGATATCATACAAAAATAATTATTAAAAAAGAATAGCAAATTATAAAGTATTGGAAAGGAAATTGAAATGACTTATTTGCCTGATTCTAATTTACTGAACCGACATAACGTGAATATCAAGCTACCAAATAAAGCCGTTGAGTCTGACCCAAAAAAAAATATAGCCGTTGAGTCAATACTCTATATATATAGCTCTCGAGTAAACGATAAACCTCACTTCCCAATTCATCAAAAAAAAGATAAACCCTAGTTTTCGTGTTTATCAGCAGAGAAGAGTCCTTCAAAAAGATTCTGTTTTTCGTGAGCTCTGTCAGGTACTCTAAAAAATTCATCCACATTTCTCTTTTTTTTTTCCTTTGCTTTTTTTGTTGTTGTTTTTCTTTTCGCGTTTCTTCGTGAGCGATTTGTTATGGCTTGATTCGAATATGACCATGTTTGAGTCGTAATTCGTAATAAGTTTTTGATCTCTTGATGAAAAGTTGGTTTTCGTTTCTTTTTATCGTATACATACGTTGGTACCGACTTTGTTTGGTTGGTGAGAGAATGGAAAAACAGTGAGGTGTAGAGTCACGTTTCAATGTATTATACATATTATATTCTACGGAAAACCAGGTTTCGTTCAGATTATGTTTTTTTTCCAATAATTTATGTTTCTTTTCCTTTCAGGTTTCGTTTAGGGTTTTACTTAGTTTTGATACAAATATAACGCGTTTCTTTTCTTTTTATGTTTCGTTTAGGGTTTTACTTAGGTTTGATACAAATATGATGTTTCTTTTCTTTTTATGTTTCGTTTAGGGTTTTACTTAGGGTTTGATACAAATATGACGTTTCTTTTCTTTTCTTTTCTTTTGTTTAGGGTTTTACTTAGGGTTTGATACAAATATGACGCTCATGCTGTAAAATTTTGATAAATCCCAAGTTTCAATTTGTTTAGGTGCATTGCACATTGTTGGTGCCTCTTTTGGCTGTGGAGAAATGAAAGAAAGTAAGAGCAATGAAATAAATCTAAATATCTGGATAGTTTTGTCTCATATGCAACAATGTTGCTGGTTGGTGTCTGAATGCAGTGGTGAGATAGTGTGTCATCTTTTAAGTCATTGATCTAGATCTAAATAGCTCTTATCCTTTTTCTGATTCTCTATTTGAAATCTCTTATCGCCAGAAGGGTGACAAATCGTTGACTGGTTGGAATGAAGATTTGGACGGCATAGAAAATGTAAGTCTTGAAGAGACATTCGAATAATTAATTGTGTTCTTGATTGAGCAAGAAAGGACAGAAAAGGATTGGTCTGAAATTTCATATGTGCATGCAGTGTCATATAGATCTTTGTTATTTTTCAAATGCAATCTATCAGAGGTCCTTTTCTTTTTTAATTTAAAATTAAGCTAATTGGTTTATGCATAGTTTCCCTGAAATATCCAAGCATCCTACTTTGCTTAGGAGAGGGGGTGGATGGAGTGGTGGGGGTGGGGACTGGACTGCACTCTGCTACTTTAAGTTATGAATACGAGGTTTCGTATTGTTATAATTGTACTGTTTATTGCGTCAATTATGTGATGCCCATGTTCTATTTGCAGAATGATATAATTTTTTTGTCAATAGTTTATAGTTGTTTAGCTTTTGAAATAAGGAATTTGATTACCTGTTTATTGCATTTCTTTATTGGTTACTTAAATGGCCTTTATCTTCTGGGAAGTCTCTTGAATATGGGATCGAGGGAAGTATCTTGCTGCTACATACATGCTTATTACACGAATCTTCTGGGGGAAGATATGCAAAGAAAGCAATTTATGTTGGAACTATTTTCTGTAGTATTCAGTTATCTATTATACCAACCAAATTTCAGTACTGTGTGTTGTGAAGCACTCAAGAATGTAATTATCAGCAAAAAGTTCCGGAGTTTTCCAATGAATTGAATTGTCAGTCTATGAGAAAATTGCCCCTGGGCTTGCTTTGGCAGACTCGGAGCATTTAGAGGTAAGAACTACTGCTAAGTTCAGAATATTATTCCAAGAATGCTGCTTACATGATTCATTAATTGTTTTTCAGGTCAGGACTTTAGCATAGGTTTGATACGGGAGTTATGTGGAAATCCAGCATCTTTTGATCCTGTTGAGGGGATTCAGAATATAATTTTGTTCTTGCATCAGTCAGAAGGTCTAACCAAGTATGTAGACTCCTTTATGCAAATACTGGCTTTGATGGAACCAAAAGAGAGGACCCCTCATATTAGCTCCGCTGCTCAAAGATGATGCAAAGGAGGCTAGGTTTCCAAGGTATTTATAAATCCTTGACTTTTTCTTTAGTTTTTATACCTTAAATGATTGTATGCCTGCTAATATAAAATTAAGCATAGGTTTGATACGGGAGTTATGTCAGGTCAGGACTTTAGCATAGGTTTGATACGGGAGTTATGTGGAAATCCAGCATCTTTTGATCCTGTTGAGGGGATTCAGAATATAATTTTGTTCTTGCATCAGCCAGAAGGTCTAACCAAGTATGTAGATTCCTTTATGCAAATAGTGGCTTTGATGGAACCAAAAGAGAGGACCCCTCATATTAGCTCCGCTGCTCAAAGAAAAATGCAAAGGAGGCTAGGTTTCCAAGGTATTTATAAATCCTTGACTTTTTCTTTAGTTTTTATACCTTAAATGATTGTATGCCTGCTAATATAAAATTAAGCATAGGTTTGATACGGGAGTTATGTCAGGTCAGGACTTTAGCATAGGTTTGATACGGGAGTTTTGTGGAAATCCAGCATCTTTTGATCCTGTTGAGGGGATTCAGAATATAATTTTGTTCTTGCATCAGTCAGAAGGTCTAACCAAGTATGTAGATTCCTTTATGCAAATAGTGGCTTTGATGGAACCAAAAGAGAGGACCCCTCATATTAGCTCCGCTGCTCAAAGAAAAATGCAAAGGAGGCTAGGTTTCCAAGGTATTTATAAATCCTTGACTTTTTCTTTAGTTTTTATACCTTAAATGATTGTATGCCTGCTAATATAAAATTAAAGATTCAATTTCCTTGTCCTATTCTTGTTTTTTCTTTGAAGTTATTTGGACATGTTCCACAGTTGCATTCAAAATGACTTTGAATCCCTTCTGGTGAAGATGGAGAGTGAGATTAGCATGGCTGATATTAGCTCCGCTGCTCAAAGAAAAATGCAAAGGAGGCTAGGTTTCCAAGGTATTTATAAATCCTTGACTTTTTCTTTAGTTTTTATACCTTAAATGATTGTATGCCTGCTAATATAAAATTAAGGATTCAATTTCCTTGTCCTATTCTTGTTTTTTCTTTGAAGTTATTTGGACATGTTCCACAGTTGCATTCAAAATGACTTTGAATCCCTTCTGGTGAAGATGGAGAGTGAGATTAGCATGGCTGATATTATGAGAGAAGTGGGATATAGATGTACAATTAATTCTACATATTGCAAAGACGTATTGTCAAATTTCTTACTTTTGAATGAAGTTACTCTGTCTAGAATACTTAGACTGTTGCCCGTACCTATTCTGGCCTTGAGAACAGTCAACTTTAACATTCAATATTCTGCTCTGCAATTGGTAGCAATACTGCATTTGATATAGCATGCCCAGGCTCTTGAAATGTGGACATTTTGTTGGATTCAGTAACCAACTTGTAAGTCTGGTTTAATCTTGATTCATCTTCTTTACGTGTTCCAAATTGATTAAAAGGTGAAAATATTATTGATTTGGAGAGTAATAGTTTGATTTGCAGGCTCCTGGAATTAACTGAAAATTTGTCATGGAATATCTGGATCATGTGGGATTTTACATTCGTAACAGCCTCTCGTTTTCCTTTTTCATGTCAATTTAGCACAGATGTTCACTTTAAGTTTATATGTTTTATGAAGTTATACTTGATCATAGCAAATAAAAATGCAGAATCCTTTCCTTCTTCATGTTGTATGCGACTCTGTATGGAAGAATGTTGATGGTCAATTATTTTTTCTACTGATATGCTGTAGCAGCCCCGGTTGAGATATTTACCTTTGAACATTCTGTTAGAAAGCTAGTATGGCACATTGCTCACCAATTTCTAATCTTTTTTCCTTCCATTGTCCCTCTTTCTTTTCTTTTTCCAGATTGGCTTAAATGTATATTCTTTTACCTGAAGGCATATGTTGAAGCGTGTGATCCCCTTGAGCTTTCGCCCATACAAGGAAATCGTGCATGGTTATCCCTTGACCTTCTTGATGTGTTGTGTCAATTAGTTGATAGGGGCTATGCCAATTCTGTACGAGCAATGATAGTACCTTCTCAAACTTATTGCTGCTTGGAATTTCTCAAATTAATGTATGGTGCTTGTACTTATCTAACTAAAGTTACAGAACTTTTTTTTTGTTGCAAAGTAGCAATTTCTGACCCATAATATAATTTATGTTATTCTTGCAGACTGCTTATAACCTTCTCCAACATGATGTCTCTTCCACCATTTCCCCATGGCTTGTACTTATCTAACTACAGTTACAGAATTTTTTTGCAAAGTAGCAATTTCTGACCTTAGTGCTGTTGATATAATTTATGTTATTCTCGCAGACTGCTTATAGCCTTCTCCAACATGATGTCTCTTCCACCATTTCCCATGGTTGTTGAAAATTCCATAGGAAGCTTGAAAGAATTTTTGGCATTCTGATTCCAAGTTTGTGGCATGAGGTTTCGTAGACATGATTAAAGCTGATCAAAGCAGCATAATTACAATGTTAGCCATTTGTTACGAACTGAAGGTAATAAAAACTCAATCTATTGAAGGATCAATTGCTGTTAGTAATGCAACTTTTGTTGTACTTTTTGTTTCATCTATGGTATAGAATTAACATGTTTATATGTCCTCTCTTTTATGGAGCTTTTACTATCTTCTTCATTATTTTATCTTTCTAGTCTCTTATTATGTATTTTTGTTTTCTCTTAACACCAATTCTCTTTTGTGAATAGTTTTGTTTACTGTTTGATTAAAATCCATGGGGTGACCATGCAATAAGTCGATGCGTGGCACAAAGTGGTATGCATCAAAGGAATTTTCCTATCTCTCAGAAGGAGCCTTTCTTCATTGTGTTCTGCAATAACCTTTTAAAGAAAAGAGAAGGGAGAAATCGTCTAATCGATGGGGATACGAAGGGCATTGACGTCTCAGACCAAAAGGTAAAATGATGATTACTTTGTAAAAGGTTCAGCCAGGGATAAGAAAAAATTTCCAACAGGGGAGATTAAAAACTGGTTTTGTTTAAGCTTTAAGATGGAATTTAATTGTTCCAATAATTTTTACTTCCCATATAAAACATGCAAGGACTCGCTCCCAAATAGAGAATTAGCTTCAAATAGCTTTTCATTTAGTTTCTCTTCATTGTGTTCTGCAATAACCTTTTAAAGAAAAGAGAAGGGAGAAATCGTCTAATCGATGGGGATACGAAGGGCATTGACGTCTCAGACCAAAAGGTAAAATGATGATTACTTTGTAAAAGGTTCAGCCAGGGATAAGAAAAAATTTCCAACAGGGGAGATTAAAAACTGGTTTTGTTTAAGCTTTAAGATGGAATTTAATTGTTCCAATAATTTTTACTTCCCATATAAAACATGCAAGGACTCGCTCCCAAATAGAGAATTAGCTTCAAATAGCTTTTCATTTAGTTTCTCTTTTTGACATTAAGCTTATTAATTGTTTATTAGCGAAGTTTCTAAAACAAGAAAAAATTAACAGCACTTCTCAGTGTGATGGATGTGCAATCTTATTTTCATTATGATCAGAATTATAGTTGTATTTCTTCTTTATGGCATTGGCTCTCATTCTGCTTTGCCATTATATGATTTATCAATTGCTGCTGAATTTGCTGTTATGCAATGCAGATTGTATCCACTTTCATGGAGCAAATTCCATTTTCTTTTAGTATTCAACTAGCTGTATTCGCATGATAATCTGAACGATTATAAAGACATTTTTGTTAAGGTTACATTTCTTCCTTTCTTCTACTTCATGCGGATGATGAAAGTGAAAACCATCTCTGCTGATTCAGTTGAAATGCAAAGACATAATGCTCCTAATTTTCATATTGCGAATTTCAGGAATGCCTAAAATTTTTGAAGGAGATTTCTTTAAATGCAGCTAAAGATTTGTCCCCTGATTTGTTTCAACATCCTAGCATTGTTCAGAATATATATTTGTAAAGGGTCTACTGCCTAAAAATAATATTCCTCTGTCATTTTTGTTTTACTTCACCTTGTAATGTTCTCTATGTTGCAGGTTTTCCTTTCTTCTACTTCATGCGGATGATGAAAGTGAAAACCATCTCTGCTGATTCAGTTGAAATGCAAAGACATAATGCTCCTAATTTTCATATTGCGAATTTCAGGAATGCCTAAAATTTTTGAAGGAGATTTCTTTAAATGCAGCTAAAGATTTGTCCCCTGATTTGTTTCAACATCCTAGCATTGTTCAGAATATATATTTGTAAAGGGTCTACTGCCTAAAAATAATATTCCTCTGTCATTTTTGTTTTACTTCACCTTGTAATGTTCTCTATGTTGCAGGTTTTCCGATCTAATACTGAACATATCAATTCTGACCTCATTGCTGAAGAATTGGAAAGAATGAATAGGGCTTAATGCATGTCAAGCCTCGACTTCAGAATGTTTGCACTTCATATTCATCAAATTCTTATGGAGATCTGTCCCCTGATTTGTTTCAACATCCTAGCATTGTTCAGAGTATATATTTCTAAAGGTTCTACTGCCTCAAAATAATTTTCCTCTGTCATTTTTGTTTACTTCACCTTGTAATGTTCTCTATGTTGCAGGTTTTCCGATCTAATACTGAACATATCAATTCTGACCTCATTGCTGAAGAATTGGAAAGAATGAATAGGGCTTCATGCATATCAAGCCTTGACTTCAGAATGTTTGCACTTCATATTCATCAATTTCTTATGGATATGCTGACGGTATAAAGTGTGGAGTAGATTCTTATTTTTATTAGATGCTTTTTCTGTCAGATGCCTATTAATGTTATGATTCATATTCTTTCACAATTCAAGGAATCTTCAAAGAAAAGGTTGATTATTAACATAATCACTAGAAGCTCAATGGTACTAGGTCATATTGAGTATGTTCTAGCTTCCGGTATACTTGTCAGTGCTGATAGCTTACATTGGCTGTAGTAGTGGTCTATAGCTTATCATGATGTGTTTGCGAGGGTTTATTTATCTTTTTCTTTTTTCGTATGATTGGATATGTGTTTTAGCTTATTTTCGTATGATTGCATAATGCTATTATTCAGTACTCCTTTTCAACATTTAGCATCTGTTATGCCTCAGAATTGCTGGAGTCCTTGGAAATGGTTTCAACAGTTTGCTTTGTCATTATTTGTTGAGCATCTAAATCTGCTTGTTCACAGATTCATGCCAAATTATTGAAGTTATTCAGTCTAATTTAAGTTTTTTTAATACTTCTTGCAATGTGCTTTTATATTCCTTTGCTGGTTACCCCAGCAAATTTGAACTAATGAATCTGTTTGTTGTTAAAACTTATGCTTTTGCTTCGCTGATTGAAAAGTGTTTCTGAACCGACTGAAAAGTTGTCTCTTGTTGTATTATGCTTGTCTGAGTTGTTTCAGTATTAGTACTAGGAGTACCAAATTTGACATGATACTAGAGGGAATTTCGTATAGTTAGTTATGTTTTGTGCATTTCATATACCTGAATGGGAAAGATAATGACCTTATTTATTTATGGTGAATTTTGCATTACTTTTAACATAACTTTTTATAATTTGGAAATAATATTCTACCTAGCTCTTGCTCCAATTAACAGGGAACTATTAATTTTTGAGCATGTGATACAGAATTTTTTGGATGCAAACTTCCCTAGGTATCCAGAAAGGCAGCTTAAGATTTTTGCTGCCCTATTTCTGTTTTACAGTCATTGGGGTTTTAAGCCAAACTATTACATTTGCTAAACTGCTTGTCATTGGTGGCTTAGATATTTGTGCCAATTCCTCGAAAAGGGTATCTAACTCCATTGCCTTTTTGTTTCAATGCAAAATGCTGTGTTCTTATAAAGTTGAGGGCCTCAATTTGATTCATTGATATAATTGAACTTCATAGGTGTTGTGTTGCCTGATTGGACTTGTAAATGTGGCCCGATATTTAGTTGGTATGAGCTCTTTAGGGCAATAGTGACTGCCTAAAACTCTGGTTCGATGTTAGCAATTGCTTATATTAAAACAAATTCTAAAATATAAATGATTTCTGGAAGTATCTTTTTTGAGCATAAGGTCTTTTTCCTTTAGAAATTTTAGATTGGTAGGGAAGGAGTTGGTTATCAGTAAAGTCAGTTCCTTTTGCTATTAGACAGACAGTGCATCTCTTTGCAAAGCCTAAAGGTCAAATAGGCACTTTAATAAATTAAGTGATTAGTGATAGGAGTTGTAAGAGGCTTTTGCTGTTCTAAATAAGATAGTGGAATAGCTTCAATATTGCCTCTGCTTACATGAGCTGCATATTATTGACACAAGGAAATAACATGTTTGCATGTGAAGACACAGTCGTAGAACATATCAGTTGGTTAGGATTTTTGAATTTGTTATCCACATGGATTAGTCTACGGAAATCTCTTGCCAATAGACATGCTGCAGAGTGCTTAAATTCTGACAAATTTGTTCCCCCTGCTCCGTTATCCCTTTGTCTCTTTAAGCAGATTTTTGAACATCATCATGCGGGTGGGGAATGTTCAGATGATGTTCAATTTGTTCGCAAATGCTTGTAGTTTTGTTTCATATATTAAGTATCTACTATGTTGAAGGTTCTCTGGTAAAACATTGGCTTGTAAACAATCTCAATCATGGTATCTCTCGGCGCAGTGTGCTAGATGCATGGCGTAATCCCACAGACTCAAATGTTAGTAGTATGCTCTTCTATTGTGTTTCATCTGCAATGAAGTTTTCTTTTTTTGAGGTATGACATTATAATTGGTTTTGACTTGTTGCTATTTGTGTTTGGAACCAAAGGTTAGTAGTATGCTCTTCTATTGTGTTTCATCTGCAATGAAGTTTTCTTTTTTTGAGGTATGACATTATAATTGGTTTTGACTTGTTGCTATTTGTGTTTGGAACCAAAGGTTAGTAGTATGCTCTTCTATTGTGTTTCATCTGCAATGAAGTTTTCTTTTTTTGTTGTATGACATTATAATTGGTTTTGACTTGTAGCTATTTGTGTTTGGAACCAAAGGTTAGTAGTATGCTCTTCTATTGTGTTTCATCTGCAATGAAGTTTTCTTTTTTTGTTGTATGACATTATAATTGGTTTTGACTTGTAGCTATTTGTGTTTGGAACCAAAGCTTTAGAGCAATTTCCTGACCGCTTGGTTGAGTTGCCACATTATTGTACTCTCATTTTGCAAATATCTCATTTGTGTGGAACTCATCCAGAGCTTGTTAATTTTGTTGAAAGTGCGCTTGCTTGGATTTCATCAAGTTGCTTGGAAAAAGAAGAGAACACCTATGTTATTTATCCCTGGGATGGTAGTAGTATGCTCTTCTATTGTGTTTCATCTGCAATGAAGTTTTCTTTTTTTGTGGTATGACATTATAATTGGTTTTGACTTGTAGCTATTAGTGGTTGGGACCAAAGCTTTAGAGCAATTTCCTGACCGCTTGGTTGAGTTGCCACATTATTGTACTCTCATTTTGCAAATATCTCATTTGTGTGGAACTCATCCAGAGCTTGTTAATTTTGTTGAAAGTGCGCTTGCTTGGATTTCATCAAGTTGCTTGGAAAAAGAAGAGAAAACCTATGTTATTTATCCCTGGGATGGTTCTACTGCAGCTTCTTCAGAAAACTTGGAGGTGAGTTCGGTTCTATTAAGTTTTTTATGTAGTAACTCGTTTTATCTTTCAGTTTTGTCAAACACCAGCTGCACTTTATACCATTTACCTTAAAGAATGTGTGATTCCCGAATTAACACTAAAATTAGTCTTTGTTTGTATGTTTTTTCCACATTTTTAGACGATTTACTGTAATGCACTCCTAAAACTAAACCTTATACCACATCCAATCAAATATAGGAACAATATGAAATACAGATACTATGTTGAATTGCATGCATGTGTCTCAATACATTTTGCATCTTTCACAGAAACAGTTTTGGACTTGAAACACTTTATTTTTGTCCTTTCTGCAACCCAAGTTATTGCATTGCTGGATTAATTTATTTAGTGAGATTAACAACCACCACCAACTTTGCCTCCCTTCTCCATGTTATCAAGAGGGTTGGTTATGAGTGCAAAATCGAAGTTGTAAAATAAACTTCCCTCTTTAAACTATCCTTTTTATCAAGTATACCTTTCTAAAAAAGTTAAAAAAATATCTCCTTTTTCCTGTTATTCACCTTTTTAAGGAGGTGGGGCTTTCTTTATAGTTGTCATCTGAACAATATGAAATACAGATACTATGTTGAATTGCATGCATGTGTCTCAATACATTTTGCATCTTTCACAGAAACAGTTTTGGACTTGAAACACTTTATTTTTGTCCTTTCTGCAACCCAAGTTATTGCATTGCTGGATTAATTTATTTAGTGAGATTAACAACCACCACCAACTTTGCCTCCCTTCTCCATGTTATCAAGAGGGTTGGTTATGAGTGCAAAATCGAAGTTGTAAAATAAACTTCCCTCTTTAAACTATCCTTTTTATCAAGTATACCTTTCTAAAAAAGTTAAAAAAATATCTCCTTTTTCCTGTTATTCACCTTTTTAAGGAGGTGGGGCTTTCTTTATAGTTGTCATCTGAACAAGGTAGCCTCATGCATTTTGATAATGGTGATTATATTAATCTCTTTGGTGTATGTTGTTAAGTACCCAACCTAAAACCAATTGGAACTAGGTGGAGAAACGCCAATTGGCTATAGGTCTGTATAGAGAAGCCTAACTTGTGAACGTTAAGGACATCGCAAACCCCAAAGTTAGTTGATGTTAATATTTATGAATTTGATAAACAACCGACATTAATATCTATATATCCTCGTATCTTTTTATCATGTTACATCCCTAGTTGTACCTGTAATATTGTTAATTTGTTCTTGAAATTGCTTAAAAGTATGGGTTACTGTAGCCTATTAATGGAAACATATGCGTTAATTGACCAATTCTATTGGTAAAGTAATAGGAAACTAGGTTGGAGAACTAAATTCTTTAGGATATCTCATTACTTTGTTGGAATAGTTTTCCATCACCATGATGTATGCTTGCTTCAGTATAACTTCGACTATTGAACTATGGTTAAGCCTTTTAGGTTCTAATGTTATAATTGAATTAATAACTCCTATTTTGAATGGAAGTTTTTTATGTAAATAGTTTTCTTTTGATGATATTGAGAACATGAGGATCTTTTTTATTTATTTCTAGTGTTTAGATTACTGTAACTTGTCAAGTAAGCCATCCTAATGTTCTAATGTTATAATTATAATTGAATTAATAACTCCTATTTTGAATGGAAGTTTTTTATGTAAATAGTTTTCTTTTGATGATATTGAGAACATGAGGATCTTTTTTATTTATTTCTAGTGTTTAGATTACTGTAACTTGTCAAGTAAGCCATCCTAATGGCCTGATTCCCCATGGAAGTTATCTGGATTTTTTACCAGACAGCCAAGCCATCAACTCTCCTCTTCACCGCAGATGCAACAGAGACATGAAGAAGTACTGAAGCAATAGGAAACTAGGTTGGAGAACTAAATTCTTTAGGATATCTCATTTTACTTTGTTGGAATAGTTTTCCATCACTATGATGTATGCTTGCTTCAGTATATCTTCGACTATTGAACTATGGTTTTATAGCCTTTTAGGTTCTAATGTTATAATTGAATTAATAACTCCTATTTTGAAAGGAAATTTTTTATGTAAATAGTTTTCTTTTGATGATATTGAGAACATGAGGATCTTTTTTATTTATTTCTAGTGTTTAGATTACTGTAACTTGTCAAGTAAGCCATCCTAATGGCCTGATTCACCATGGAAGTTATCTGGATTTTTTACCAGACAGCCAAGCCATCAACTCTCCTCTTCACCGCAGATGCAACAGAGACATGAAGAAGTTCTTGGTGGTAGAATCAAGACATCTATGACTTCAAGCATATGCATGAAACCACTTTTACTCAATCTGCTGCCTTTCAAATGGCATCTTGAATGATGTAGCAGTCTGAAGGTATTTGTTTTTCCAGTATCAATCTAGTGGTTTTTATATTAATATAATTTCCATTTCCATTTTTAGTCCATGCAAGCTGTGCCGTTAGAAAATACAATGGCATTTACATCCACTGATTCCGATTTTCCTCATTCTTCTAGGAGAGTTACTTCAACTAGTAAGTATATATAGGCCTTTTCTAACATCTGATTGCTTGTACTTCCAGTATCAATAAGCCACTATATTGCATTTTACTTTTTCTAACCATTACATATGTGTTGGGTTTAACAACATTCATATGATACAGGGTTACTTCTGCTTTAAATATTGAAACACTTGTTGCAGCAGCCGAGAAAAGGAATACTCCTGTTGAGGTTATCTTGTTCTCTTTATACATGTACATGTTCATGCACATTGAACGTTAATGTACATCTCCATCTAACTTTACTTGATGATCTTTTTTTTTTTTTGCCTTTAGAGGGGCAAGAGAATGATTTTTGTTTACTGTGATAAGGAACCTTCTTAATTGAATTTATTCCTTCAATAAAAGGGTTATTGAACGTTAATGTACATCTCCATCTAACTTTACTTGATGATCTTTTTTTTTTTTTGGCCTTTAGAGGGGCAAGAGAATGATTTTTGTTTACTGTGATAAGGAACCTTCTTAATTGAATTTATTCCTTCAATAAAAGGGTTATTTTTGTCAGATTTCAAACTGTGACACTTTTTAAAAAAAAAATATTTTGTATATTGTAATTTTTACTTTATTGGATCTTTTCATCTACCCTCTCGCTTTACTGGAGTCATTTTCATGTGAGATAACAAAATGCCACTTTTATTATTTTCCCTGTTACAGATCAATCTATAGATTACATGAATTTTTGAAATCTTTAATTATTATTTTTTGACAGATTCCTTCATCCGATATTCAGGATAAGATATTTTTCATGATTATAATATTTCATCATCAAATATTGATGCTAAAGCGAAGGAATTTACTGAGATTCTTAATGAGCAACATTATCCATGGTTTGCCCAATACATGGTGATGAAAAGGTAAGATCGAGTTCTGCTTGCGAGCTTCTGGTACATTATAATTTATCTATATTCTGTGTGGCTATTTGTGTGGATGTTTCAATCATGTATAAGTTTTACTAAATAATTAATGATTTATTAACTTCCTGTTTTAGAACACTTGTCAGAGCAAGCATTGAGCCAAATTTTCATGACTTGTACCTGATGTTTCTGAAGAAACTATTCAAAAATACTGATGAAGCGATTGTTAAGGGTGCTTATGAGAATTGCAATGTTTGTGTGCTGGAAATTTTTAATTTTCTGGATTTAGTTGTGATTTTGAGTAGTTCTGGTAGTAATACAAAGAAGTATATTTCAGGTTATTTTGAGATCTGAGCTTGTAAAGTCAAGCTCAGAAGAGCATTCCTTACTGAAAAATTTTGGTAGTTGGCTTGGGAAGTTTACTATTGGAAGAAATCAAGTGCTAAGGGTACGAGAAATAGATCCCAAATCTTTAATAATAGAGGTAACCATTCTAATGAATCCATTTTTCCTCATCCTGTATGATTAATTTTCTGTCTAATATTAGGTTTCCTTTATTATTCAAGTTCATCATTATCTTGCTTTGCTTTTTTGTCCAGGCATATGAGAGGGGCCTGATGATAGCTGTGATTCTATTTACTTCAAAGGTATTAAATTTTAAGGTACGTAATGTGATTTTCAAAATCTTTCTTTACTATTTTGATATTTCACTAGCTTGGTTTTGTTGCAGATTTTGGAACCATGCGATCCATGCCAACATAATCTTGCTTACAATCCTCCAAATCCTTGGACTATGAGATCTATGCATTGCCAAATCTTAAAATGAATCTCAAACTTGACATTGAGGTCTACTATTGATGCTCTTCTCTGATATATTTACCGAGTCTGAACTTGTAAATTTTATTTAAGAAGCTTGGTGTAGATATGAAGAAATTTAACCGAACATCTCTTCTAAAAATCCATCTCCGCAAAATAGTAGGAAATCCTGATTTTTCCAACAAAGATGTTGGGGCATCTCAGCCACCAGTGGCTACTGAAATTAACTCTGGAATCAAGTCTATAGTGAATAAAGTTCATTCACAGCCTAAAATAACCAAGACATCTCATTCTGATGGTCAGTTAAAGGTATTGTCCCTTTTGTTAGGTTTAGTACTTTATTATTAGCTGATTACTCATGATCAGTAATGTTCTTCTCTAGTGTTTGATATTGCACTGGTCTTTTGGCATTAGTATCCTTCTGGGCTTTCATTTTCCATATGGTCCATTAATAGAAGAAACGATAGTGGCTTTAGTGTTTGATATTGCTGTTTTCTGGCATTACTATCATGATAAGCTTCCTTCTAGCAAAGGCCTTTCCCAAGTTGCTTCTTCTCAGTCTCCAGATTCTTTATTGTTTCACTCAGTGTAACATATTGGAAGACTTTATGCTCATTTTGCTTTACTAAGAACGTACTATGGTTTGTATTGTTGGCTTTAGAAATTGCTAAGATTGGAAATCAAATTATTTTCAATAAAGAACTAATTTGGGCTTATATCAATTGCAAAGGTTCATGTTTGTCAACATTTTCATATCTATATTTTAATCAAAGTGTCCAGTTTTCTTAACTCATTATTTTAGAGTTGTCCCATCACTATGGATAGGGCTGTCAAAAAGCTCCTATCTCTGGTTGTTCAACGCTGTGTTCCTATAGCAATCCAGACAACAAAGGAACTTGTTCTAAAGGTTAAGACTGCTATTTTTTTCTTTATATGCAGTGACTTATCATCTGGCCACTATTGTATAGTAATTTTTTGCTCTTTTTATGTGTAATAAACCTCAGGAGTATGCTACAGAATCAGATGAAACCTCATATATGATGCTGCTCATTCAATGGTAGCTAGTTTGGCTGGAATTATAGCTCATGTGGCATGCAAGGTTTCATATTTGATTTTCAAATTTCTTGGCTTCATTGGCATGCACCTTGGTTCTTGCTGTTAATAAGCAAATTTATTCTAGTTTTTTTTAATGCCCAAGCCTTAATGGACTCACCTTGGTTCTTATTGCTAGGAAACTCTTCTTACCTCAATATCATGTCAGCTAAGGAATTCATTTCAAGGGTTGAATGTTCCCAATGAACATCTTAAACAAGCTATTGTTCTTGTTATCCATGATAACCTTGATTTTGGGTGTGCAGTAATTGAATGTGCTGCATGTGAGAAGGTATGTTTGATTTATTATTGTTATTATGGATTTCCTTCATGAGAATCAAAGATGAATTTTTAATCAATGAGCAAAATATATGGGGAACTCTAATTGATTTTAGATTATGAGAAAATGAAGATTCTCTATTTCGTTCTTTTTTCACCACTTGTAGTGGGTGACGACAAGCCCTTTGGCTGAAATTAATTGGAAGGGATTCTTGAAGTTTTGAAGATGTTATTCCTGCAGATTCTTGAGTATTTTCAAGCTCTTTTTTAATATTATTAGTATTGCATCGTTCCTACTATTCTGGTTTAAGTTTCTCTCTTATGCTTCTTGTGCACCCATGGGTTGTTCTTGGTTTGGCTCTTTCAACTTTATTTTCACTTCCACCCAACAATCAGTATAATGGTTCTTTGCTGAATACGTTGCAAAGTAACAGGTTGTTGAAAAATTGATGATTGTCAATGCAAAAGGAAATAGATAGCATACAACATTGCTGATTTCTTATTGTGTATTTGGTGCCATATCAAGCATTATGAACCATTGACTGTGAAATCACTTAGCAACTTTCTCTAAGAAGGAAGCCTAGAGAGGTTATTGATCCTTCATATTACGCAAAACTTAATGCAGAGGGTCCTAAGACTGTTATATCAGAGTCCCCACTCCCAGACCAGGGCAGAGATCTCACTCTCAACAGCAAGTTGAGGTAGTAATTTCTAAATTCGTGGATGATGAGTGATTTGGATTATGTTCAATCATTGCAGATTTGCATTATTTTATTCTTTCTATTCCTGTAGGATTTTGTTTATTTCTGCTGGAAAAATCAAGTTGGTCTGAACTCAAATATTGTGCCTGCTGATCTGCTTGCTTCATCTGGTGCTTCTATCAGTTTTATATTATCTTGTTCTCAAGTTCTCTCTGCAGGACAGCTTAACCAAGGATCATACTTTTCTGAGAATGAACCTGCTAGGTTGGATGGTGTTAATTATCCCTTGGATCTCATTTCCGAGGAGATTGACTCTAACCAGCTTCTTAGGTGATTGCTAAGGCTCCGTTTGAATGGTGCTTTTACTTTTTGCTTTTTGCTATTTTTTCCCTTGTTTCCAATTCATATTTTATTTTTTGCTTTTCACTTTCTATTGGAAAAAGGAAAAAGCATACTTATTATGTCTATTGTGTCATTTCTTCTGCCTCTTATATTATTTTGAAGATTCACTTTCTTATCTATTTTATGTCACATTAGTTCTTCCACTAGTATTGGAGCAACTGATGATATCACTCTGCTTGTTGCAAATCAAAGTTCTGTCAGTTCTTTGTCCCCAATTGCTGCTGCCCCCCTTAAGTGCATTCTGAGGAGGTCCCCTGTGCCAGAAAAGTTAGAACTATTTCTTATCAATTAGCTATTTACTAGCCTTTTTCACTAATAATGATGATAACAGTGAAACTTATTCTTTATTTCTTATTAATTAGCTATGTACTAGCCTTTTTTACTAATAATGATGATATTGATAACAGTGAAACTTATTCTTGATTTGTTAAAGGAATTGAGAGCTACTGCAGAATCATTGCCTACAGCTCCCATTGATCAACTGGGAAGTGGAATCTCAGAACTTTCATTATCTGTATGTACTGGAAAATTATCGATTTCTTTCCCAGAAGGTAATTAATGTCTTTACAAATTACATTTTCCCTCCAGTGTTTGCTCTTCAATTAATTGTATGAGCAGCAATGTTTTGCATCAAACTAAGCATCTGCTTTTTCTGAGAAATTTATCTTCCATCTAAGGTTTGAAGTTTTATTCATCAATACTGGCTTCTTATTCTTACCATGCATTATTTTGCCTCTCATACCTTTTTTTCTGGGCTTCATTTGATAGTTCCTCTATTTTTTTCTTGTTTGGTTCTTGATTCCTAAGAATTCAAGTAATTATATGATGCTTGTGTGTTTCAGTTGGATATGTTGGTCAAGAGTCTGTGGGAGGCAGAGATTCATGTTAGTTTTTCTTATCTTCCCACTTTTATTTCATCATGTGTAGCAAAAGAATAACCTTCACAATATTGTTTCTTAATTTCATCTAACCTGGATGGTTATGCATGTTCAGAGAGTTGTTTTCCAGATTCCTAAGATCATACTTAAATGTGTTAGCCGAGATGAGGCTGTTTTTTCTGGGCTTCATTTGATAGTTCCTCTATTTTTTCTTGTTTGGTTCTTGATTTCTAAGAATTCAAGTAATTATATGATGCTTGTGTGTTTCAGTTGGATATGTTGGTCAATAAAGAGTCTGTGGGAGGCAGAGATTCATGTTAGTTTTTCTTATCTTCCCACTTTTATTTCATCATGTGTAGCAAAAGAATAACCTTCACAATATTGTTTCTTAATTTCATCTAACCTGGATGGTTATGCATGTTCAGAGAGTTGTTTTCCAGATTCCTAAGATCATACTTAAATGTGTTAGCCGAGATGAGGCTGTTTTTTCTGGGCTTCATTTGATAGTTCCTCTATTTTTTCTTGTTTGGTTCTTGATTCCTAAGAATTCAAGTAATTATATGATGCTTGTATGTTTCAGTTGGATATGTTGGTCAATAAAGAGTCTGGGAGGCAGAGATTCATGTTAGTTTTTCTTATCTTCCCACTTTTATTTCATCATGTGTAGCAAAAGAATAACCTTCACAATATTGTTTCTTAATTTCATCTAACCTGGATGGTTATGCATGTTCAGAGAGTTGTTTTCCAGATTCCTAAGATCATACTTAAATGTGTTAGCCGAGATGAGGCTTCCCTTGCAATTGCTCAGAAGGTGTGCCATATTCGTATTTTGAACTTTTTTTTTTTAATTTCTCGTCCCGTCTCATTCCATGATATATTCTTGTGACAGATTTTCAAAAGCTTATATGAGAATGCTTCAAACAGTTTGCATGTTGGTTCTCATATTTCAGTTCTAGCTGCTATTCGCGATGTTTGCAAGCTTGTTGTCAAGGAGGTTACAAGTTTGGTATGTTGCTTTAGAATAGTTTCCCGGGTCATTTGTTCAGATTTCCATTTATCGTTCCTGTTATTGATGTATTACCTTTTTTTGTTCTTGTTTCTGTTAGATTGCTTTGACTTGGTTTCTGCCATAAATGATGCACTTCATCTTATGATTCATAGTTTTGGCCTTTCTTTATTATAATAGATTACTTTTCATGTAGGTCTGCACTTGAAAGACTGCCCCAGCAGGAATTTAGTGGCAGTAAAATTTAAAAGGGTCCAGGTTGATGGATGATCTGTAATAGCTGAAACAATATGGAATTAGTTTATAGATGCCATATAAAGTATTATTGGGGATGATGTGACAACAAAATTAAGTAATTCAGGGTAGAAAATAAAGAGTTCTCTTTTGGGACGATATTGTGGCTTGATCTTTTTCTTGATACTAGACTGTCAAGTAGCTTATATGGTGGGTTAAATTGGGAACTTGTTTTGAGATTTGGTTATGATTTGCTCTCTTGGACTGGGAACTGGACTCCATTATATGTTTTCAGATAATGCTCTGTGAGACATGTTATTCTGATGGAAGGATGAATGATTGTATTAAATCTTATGACTTGCAGTGAAAACTTTCTGCTGAACACTATTTAGAAGCTATAGTATCAACTAAGATTTCTTATGTAGCTCTTTCACCACGAGAAAGATCTTCTGGAGTATTGAGATTTCATTAAGAAAATTATGGTTTTTTTAGATGGAGAAAGAGAACTGCTTTTTACATTTTTCTTTTGCCAGACTGCTTCTTCAATGTTTAAATGTGTTGATTTTCTGTTGTAGTTCTCAAGGTTATTTGGGTCCTCAACATTAGAGGGTCGACTTGTTCCATTCTTTTCTTTTGACCTTTTCATTGCTTTCCTTTTCTCGTTTCTTTTGGAATTTTTACTTCTTGTGTACCCTTTTCTTCCTTTTCGCATAAAACTGAAATGTCTGCTTAGCTGAAAAGGTCAAAACAACGGAATTGTATTGATTATATCCATGAAAATGCTATGTACTCCTTTTGTTTTTTTTATGCTAAGACACAATCAATGTCTTAATACCTGGGAAAAGTTGTATATCATCGTGTTTTAATTACTTTCAGGGATGTGATATATAAGAAGATCCATGCGTATCCCTACAAGGTTGTGGTGGGAAAGGGATAAGCATATATGTATCTTAATACAGAATCACATCGTACTTTACGTATGGCCGGCCTGTCTGTTGAATGGCTTATGATATTTTACTAAGCTATTATTTCTATTTGATGAAACTCAACTGTGTTTTGAACTTTAATCTAATTTCTAACTTCTCTTGATTATTTTTTTAAAGGTGATTTAATCAGATGAGGATAGGAACTAAGCTATTATTTCTATTTGATGAAACTCAACTGAGTTTTGAACTTTAATCTAATTTCTAACTTCTCGTGATTATTTTTTTTAAAGGTGATTTAATCAGATGAGGATAGGAAGTTCAGTACAAATATATAACTATTGGCCTTATGAGCAAAGGTTTGCTCAATCTTACTTAATACAACAAGCATATGGCAAAGCTTATTGATACTGGAAATAATAGTATGTGTTTGATATATTACTCCTTGAACAAAGTTGTGTCCTGGTTCCTTGTTATCTTTTGATTAAGCTTACTATTTGCAAATAAACTGCAGAAACTGCCACAGAAGTTGCAATTTCTCTCTTCGAAACTTTGCTGATTCAGGAATCAAGTCTAACTTTGTCAGAACTTCCCAATCTTATTGATTCCTTGGAAAAGGTTTGAATTTGTTGTTTTTTTTTTCTTTCTGTTTTTTATAATGCGTGTCAGTAAGCATTCATATCAAACTGTAGCTTGCAGCAAGACCTGTAGCTCTTGAATCATTATAAGAGTTAGCTGAGATTGCCAAGAATCCTCCAGAAAATGCTGCAAGTCCTTCTGGTAATATTGTTGGTAAGAATGCTAGAGAAAAAAGGTAGTTGGAGATATTGGCATATTTAATTACTGACATTGATATTGATAGATTCGTTAGCTTCTTTTGGGATATTTCCACTTTTTAAATACTGAATTTACTGTAAAACAGAGCTCTGATCATTCTGTGACAAGTAGAGACAGCAATATCAATGCTGAATCTATGGGAGTAGACCTTGCTGGATTCTATGATCAGGTATATGAATTTGGTATAAATTTATATGTGAACCATGGATAAATTTGTTTGCTCAATGCAAGAGTTTCCAGCTTGTGTCTTTTTCTGTTATGGTCATATGAAAGAAATTCGGAAGTATCTGAAGTTTCAATCTTTTATTCTATTAGGTATATGACTTTGGTATAAATTTATATGTGAACCATGGATAAATTTCTTGGTCGATGCAGAGTTTCCAGCTTGTTTTTTTTTCTTTCTTTCTGTTATGGTCATATGAAAGAAATTCGGAAGTATCTGAAGTTTCAATCTTTTATTCTATTATGTCTTATTAACTGCCTATTTGCTTCATTTACTTTACCTACATAAAGTCATGAACTATAGCACCCTACTCACTTTTTCACCAGTATCTAAGAATAAGAAGAGAAAATTAGAAGTTTTTGGAAAGTTGCATTTTCTTTTTTTTTAATATAAAATAATAGAAGCTAGAGTTGGGGATTACAATTATGAGGTCAACTGATATGTTGATAATTTAATAAGTTCTTTTTTTTTTTTGTTAATTAATTCTAGTTTTTTGTAAATATGTTGCCAAGTGTTCTCACCAACTAAGCTAGTGATTTCATATGTTAGTATAGCTATAATCTAGTACGTACTTTTCTTGAGATATATTTACCTGATATTCTCTTCCCCTTGTTTACTTTTATTACTGTTGTAGACTTATTATCTTTCTAATGTTGTCTTATGATATTGGATTGATATTACCTCTATTTTGATGCGTTCCTTCAATTATCTTCTCTTTGCTCCAATCAAGTGTTTTCTTGTCTATTGACATTCAATTACATAATTCCACTTTTAGTTCTCCATCTCATTCAAATTACATCCTCTTAGTTTTCTCCTCTTTATGAATAATCAATCATAAATACTGGGGGGGGAAATCACTCTTGAAAACTGCCTGACCTGTAATCTTCGCTGCATTGTTGAACATATAATTTCCCACCATTGATAAATTTCCCTAGGCAATGTGATTTCATTGGTGGCCAGATTCCTCTTTCAATGGAGGATTCCTTTCATCAATGCCTTGACCATTCCAAATTTCTCATCTAAAAAGTTTCCAACAACCTTACATGGATAATGCATTGTATTTTCAGATTATAGACTCGAAGAATTCATGTTTTCTTTTTGAGAATCCTTTACGTTCTGGTAGGTCATAATGTTTTGGACACAGTTTCTGCAGGTTCGATCAAATATTTTAAAACCAAATTAGACAGTGGAGATCAATCTCCTGCAGGTGGCATTCTGAGAAATGTCAACAGTTGAAGGACAACAGTTTGCTTGAAAATAAAAAGGTATCAGTGTAAGCACCAATTCATCAAGATTTTCTTGGAAAGGAATTGTAATAGTTGTGGGGCTTTTTAATAAAGAAAATAAAATATGAGGAGTAAACACCAAATATCCCAATTTTTGTTATTATGGCTGCCTAAATAGTTGGGAAAAAAGAGAAAGCTTATCTTCTCTTATTCCTTACACAAAACGTTATGCAACCATGACTTTGTTGTGATTTCTATGGGTTGAAGGAAAATATGTTTTTGAAATGACAAAACGTATGCAACCATGACTTTGTTGTGATTTCTGTATTGATATGTAGATTTTCATTGATTGAGTTATATATCGTTGAAAAGATATGTGAGTCTACTTCCTAACAAGCTAAACGGAAGTGGATTCCAAATTCCCTAAGTGAAGATATGGCATTTTTACTAAAGACTTGCTGTCTGGCAGCAGCATCAAGTCTGAATTGTGAAATTTTCTGCACTTTATATACAAGGAATTAGGAGTTGAGCCATATATAGTTGAAAAGCTTATTAAGTCTAGTTTTTAATGCCCTAAACGGATCTTGGTTTTGAGTTATGTAGCTCGAGTTATACTCATTTGAAGCTGCCAGATTTAGTTGTTAGACTAACTTGTGTCAATTTCAGTATGTTCTTTTTTGTATAATTAGCCTCTAACATAGTTGATTCTTTTGGGGGAGAGCTAAGTCTCCGGATTGGAGGAAGGTAAGTATAACTTTATACACCTTGCTTGTTTTGCACCTATTGTATATGTACTCCCGATAGATGAATTTAATGCCTTATTTATTTAAGAATGAAGTAGGAGTAAGTATATGATCAGTTTTTCTTTGAGGTGCATTAAGATAATGAATGATGAGTTTGCGAATGAGAAACGGAGATAGTTAATTATGTTTCAAAGCATATTTTTATGAAAGTTACTAATAATCCCTAGAAGTGGGAAATTGACACCAAACTAATCCTTCGATCCCGCTAACAGATTATAATAGTTAGCATAGCATAATGCCCAGTTAACGGGTTATAATAGTTAGCATACGGGTCCCGCTAACGGGTTATAATAGTTAGCATAGGCCTTGCTAACGGGTTATAATAGTTAGCATACGGCCCTGCTAACGGGTTAGAATAGTTAGTAGAAGGCTCCGCTAACGGATAATAGTTAGCATACGGTCCCGCTAACGGCCTATAATAGTTAGCATACGGCCCTGCTAACGGGTTAGAATAGTTAGTAGAAGGCTCCGCTAACGGATAATAGTTAGCATACGGTCCCGCTAACGGCCTATAATAGTTAGCATACGGCCCTGCTAACGGGTTAGAATAGTTAGCATATCATAGGCCCCGCTAACGGGTTATAATAGTTAGCATAGCATAAGCCCGATAACGGGTTATAATTAACGGGTTAGAATAGTTAGTAGAAGGCTCCGCTAACGGATAATAGTTAGCATACGGTCCCGCTAACGGCCTATAATAGTTAGCATACGGCCCTGCTAACGGGTTAGAATAGTTAGCATATCATAGGCCCCGCTAACGGGTTATAATAGTTGGCATAGCATAAGCCCGATAACGGGTTATAATAGTTAGCATACGGCTCCACTAACGGGTTATAATAGTTAGCATAAGGCCTCGTTAACGAGTTATAATAGTTAGCATACAACCCCACTAACGGGTTAGAGTAGTTAGCATAGCATAGGCCCCGCTAACGGGTTATAATAGTTAGCATACGGTATGGCCCAGCTAATGGGTTATAATAGTTAGCATACAGCCCCGCTAATGGGTGAGAATAGTTAGCATACGGTCCCACTAACGAGTTATAATAGTTAGCATATGGTTTCGCTAATGAGATATAGTAGTTAGCATACGGATTCGCTAATTGGTTAGAATAATTAGCATACAACCCCGCTAACGGGTTAGAATAGTTAGCATACGGTTCCGCTAATGAATTATAATAGTTAGCATACGGATTCGTTAACGGGTTAGAATAATTAGCATACGGCCCCGCTAACGGGTTGGAATAGTTAGCATATGGTTCCGCTAATGAGTTAGCATAGGCCTTGCTAACGGGTTATAATAGTTAGCATACGGCCCTGCTAACGGGTTAGAATAGTTAGTAGAAGGCTCCGCTAACGGATAATAGTTAGCATACGGTCCCGCTAACGGCCTATAATAGTTAGCATACGGCCCTGCTAACGGGTTAGAATAGTTAGCTGCTAACGGGTTAGAATAGTTAGTAGAAGGCTCCGCTAACGGATAATAGTTAGCATACGGTCCCGCTAACGGCCTATAATAGTTAGCATACGGCCCTGCTAACGGGTTAGAATAGTTAGCATATCATAGGCCCCGCTAACGGGTTATAATAGTTAGCATAGCATAAGCCCGATAACGGGTTATAATTAACGGGTTAGAATAGTTAGTAGAAGGCTCCGCTAACGGATAATAGTTAGCATACGGTCCCGCTAACGGCCTATAATAGTTAGCATACGGCCCTGCTAACGGGTTAGAATAGTTAGCATATCATAGGCCCCGCTAACGGGTTATAATAGTTGGCATAGCATAAGCCCGATAACGGGTTATAATAGTTAGCATACGGCTCCACTAACGGGTTATAATAGTTAGCATAAGGCCTCGTTAACGAGTTATAATAGTTAGCATACAACCCCACTAACGGGTTAGAGTAGTTAGCATAGCATAGGCCCCGCTAACGGGTTATAATAGTTAGCATACGGTATGGCCCAGCTAATGGGTTATAATAGTTAGCATACAGCCCCGCTAATGGGTGAGAATAGTTAGCATACGGTCCCACTAACGAGTTATAATAGTTAGCATATGGTTTCGCTAATGAGATATAGTAGTTAGCATACGGATTCGCTAATTGGTTAGAATAATTAGCATACAACCCCGCTAACGGGTTAGAATAGTTAGCATACGGTTCCGCTAATGAATTATAATAGTTAGCATACGGATTCGTTAACGGGTTAGAATAATTAGCATACGGCCCCGCTAACGGGTTGGAATAGTTAGCATATGGTTCCGCTAATGAGTTATAATAGTTAGCATATGGTTTTGCTAATGGATTAAAATTGTTAGCAATGATCATGAGAATGGTTTATAGATTCGGTCTTTGCCACGGTTTATAATAGTGACCGTTGCTAAAGATAATAAACGGCTTTTGTCATGGTTATAATAGTGACCATAGCTATAGATAAAGATGAACTAATGATGAAGTTGATGAATCGATTTATGATGATGACTTTATGGTTTGGACGATGGCACGATGTCCAACGATTTATGAGATAATTGGATTTAATATTTGATAATGATGATTAAGTTTGCTCACTCTCTCTTTTACTTTCTCTTTAAAGATGATTAAGTTATAAGTTTGCTCTCGAATTGTGAGAAGCTTGGAGACTGAATTAGACGATTTCTTTTGGTATTGAAATACCTTTGGCATTGAGATCTTATGAAGTGTATGATACTTGAATATTGTTGTGTTTGGATGTATTATATGAAGTGTATGAGGATTTGCAATGAGAATGTATTGTTTGTGTCTTGGTGTTTCGAATGTTAGAAAGGCTTCGGATTATCTTGAAGCATTGCTTGAGATAAAATGGCTTTGCTTCAAGGTTATACGGCCGTGTTATGTCTCGGTTTCGGGGTTTCACTTTAAATGCTCCCTCTTTACACCAAGACATCAATTTTTTTTTCTTACTAAATAGATAAGAAGTATTACTTTAGTGCTGCTATATACAGATTTTAATTAGTTTCTTTGCTTCAATTCTTGCTTAACTAATTTTGGGTTAAGGCACCATGTTCAATGCCAAGAGTCCTTAATCAAAATGTAGGGACCAGGATGCCCAACAACAGCAACTTAAAAGGGATGATGGGCAAGATTAGTCTGATGAAGGGTAATTGAACTGCCTAATGAATTTTTTTTTTTTTCATTAATTGCCTTGAATATACAGTAGAGCTGCTCAATTGATTACAAAAATGAAACATTTTGGTCTAGAAGCTGTAGATTAATAATTGTTGGGTTATTGATTGTTGATGAACAAATGAAGAAGATGTTGAGCAGCGATCGCTAGCTATGGGGGTGACCAATGCTTTCTCCACATCTTTAGTTGGTGGCCTTTTGATTTTGTGCTGCAACTATTTGTTTCAACATCCTGTGTCTCGGACGATGTGATCCTTTTTCGCCTAATAGCAGCCAGTTTCTGCCATTTCCATGCCAATTTGATGAGCTTCTTAGCACTGATCATCGTCATAGTCTAGAAAACTTGGGAGAAAATTAAAGGGAGTAAAGAAGGAAGAGACTATTTGGTTATTTGGATACTGAACACTGTTTTTCTATGGCATGGAAGCAATGGGAATGGATTAATATATATATATATATATATATATATATATCTTCATAAAGCAAGGGACAGCAAACTTTATTCAAGATGCCAAATGCTGGGATTCTTGGAAGCAAAGCTATGCGATGTGTGGCTGTGATGGATTGATTAGGAGGTGGATATGTTTTAAGGCAGTGTAATTAGTGGTTCAATGATATGAAGGTAAGTGAGACACTTGTGTTGGAATATGGCTCAATATGGCTCAAAGTCACCTATGGTGGCTTACCACCATTAATGGAGCTACCACTTGCACCACTTGCACCACCATTAATGGAGCTACCACTTGCACCACTTGCACCACCAATAATGGAAGCTACAACTTGCAAATGGATGGTGGCTACTTTAGCCACCACTTGCAATGTGTTCCCACCAAGATAGGTGGTGGATGGTGGCTATGGTGGCTGCCACTTGATGGTGTTCACACCTTGATATTTTGGCTATAAATAGCCATGTAGAGTAAGAGAGAAAAATTAGTGTGAGTTTAAGAGTTGAAGCAATTACTCTGAATTTATAGAGTAAATTCGGTATTGTGTTGAGTTGTGAGTTCAGTGCTTGTATTGCACCTTGAATTCTGTATTTGTTTATACTCCATCTCCATTAATACAAAGCTTCAAGCTCCTCCTCCGTGGATGTAAGCACACTTGCTGAACCACGTAAAAATCTGTGTTATTTCAGTGTGTTTAAATCGGTTTTAGTAATATCGATCTAGTTCCGCACAACAAATTGGTATCAGAGCCAATTTTTACGTAAAACCGAGTTTGTTCGATTCTGTCCGTTTTTCAAAAATGCTTCAATTTGTGTTTTGAAAATACCAGGTTGAAGAGGTCGTCGAGAGGAGTGCAGCAGAATCAACCGGAGCACCAGAGGAGGCCACACGCGCCCGCACGCGCCACCAGAAGAAGTGCCCACGCGCCCCACGCGCCCACGCGCCGCACGCGCCACCAGAGGTTGCAGACGCGTGACAACCACGCGCAGCACGCGCCACACGCGCCTCCAGAGGTTGAAGACGCGTGAAGCCCACGCGCCCCACGCGCCGGCCACCCAAACAGCTCCACGCGCTCCACGCGCCGCCGCACGCGCCGCCGTACGCCGCCCACGCGCCGCCGCAGCTCCGACCAACTTTTTCGGGCCATTTTTTGAGCCGTTTCAGAACACTATTCCGAGACTTTTCCGAGCCGGTTGAGCTAAACCGAGTCCATTTCGAGCCACTTGTAGCAGAATATTCGCAGAATATTCACCGTGTGTCCAAAATTTACAAAGTTGGACCCGTTCCTGGCTATTTCGACTATTCCGGACTCAACCGCGGCATCCGTTTTTCCATACAGGTAACGGAAAAACTCTGAGTTGGTAATTTTGTTTTATTACCATGGCAGAATAATTAGAGACACATGAAACAACCAGCAGCGCACCATCAAGTTCTTACAACAGAAAGAACTCGATGACCACTGCAAAGTTCGAGGTGGAGAAATTTGATGGCACCAACAACTTTGGCATGTGGCAGTGCGAAGTTCAGGATCTGTTATTTCGAGAGGGTTCATATATCGCTCTGGAGGACAGGCCCAGAGATATTTCTGAAGATGACTGGAAGTTTGTCAACCGTCAGGCTTGTGGCACAATCCGGTTATGCCTAGCCAAGGACCAGAAGTACTTTGTCATGAGAGAGAATAATGCAAAAACTCTCTGGAAACAACTTGAGGACAAGTACATGACAAAAAGCATGGAGAACAGACTCTATCTGAAGAAAAAGCTGTTCCGCTTCCAGTATAAGCAAGGTATCACCATGCAGGAGCATCTAGTAAGTTTTAACAAAATCCTCGCTGATCTTGAAAATCTAGATGCAAATATCTCTGATGAAGATAAGGCTCTTACTCTGTTAAATTCCTTGCCTGATAGCTATGATCATTTAACCACTACATTGTTGTATGGTAAAAATGAGATAGAATATGTTAATGTTAGTAATGCTCTGGTGAATAATGAGTATCGAAAAAAGGATCAGCATGATCACCAGAATACTGCACCAGAAGCTTTAACTGTGTACAGAGGCAGGACGAACAACCAAGGAGCCGGAGAAAACAAGCGAGGTAAATCCCGTTCAAAGAGGGGATCATCAAAAACACGACTTTCAAAGGACGAGTGTGCCTATTGCCATGAGAAAGGGCACTGGAGGAGAAACTGTCCTAACATGAAGAAGTCGACTGTGAATGTAGCTCAAGAATCTGAGGGAGAGGAAGACTCTGCATTTACGATTTCCACAACAACACACTCTTCAAATCAATGGATTCTGGATTCCGGATGTTCCTATCACATGTGTCCGAACCGGGAGTGGTTCTCAAACTTCAAGGAGTTTGATGGAGGGATTGTCCTTATGGGCAATGACAATACTTGTCACACTAGAGGCATCGGAACAATCCGACTAAAAATGCATGACGGTACAATCAGACAACTTACAGATGTAAGGTATGTCCCTGATCTCAAGAAGAACCTCATATCACTGGGGGTCTTAGACTCAAATGGTTACAAAATGACCATTCAGAACGGAGTCTTGAAGGTTGTACGTGGAGCATTTTTAGCCATGAAGGGTTCTATGAAGGGAAATCTGTATCTCCTTGATGGAGAAACTGTGACCGGCAGAGCAGCAGTCTCCCACAACAATGGAGGCGATGAATCTGACACTTCTCGACTTTGGCACATGCGCTTAGGTCATGTTGGAGAGAAGGCCTTGCAAAACCTGATAAAGCAAGGTGTACTGAAGAATGCCAAAACTGGAAAACTTGACTTCTGTGAGCATTGCGTCCTAGGCAAGCAAACAAGAGTCAAATTTGGCACTGCAATTCATCGTACGAGAGCAACATTGGACTACATACACACTGATGTCTGGGGGCCTTCCAAAATTGCTTCATTGGGAGGTAAACACTATTTTGTGACCTTTATTGATGATTTCTCTAGATATGTCTGGGTTTATACTATGAAGCACAAAGATGAAGTACTAGATATCTTCGTAAAATGGAAGAAGATGATCGAAACCCAGAGCGGGAGAAAGCTCAAGAGACTAAGATCTGACAACGGTGGAGAATACAAATCAGATCCACTGAAGGAAATCTGTCAGAATGATGGGATAATCCGACACTTCACTGTTCCTGGCACTCCCCAGCAGAATGGAGTTGCAGAAAGGATGAACCGAACTTTGGTTGATAAAGTTCGTTGCATGTTATCCCAGTCGGGCTTGAGCAAAGCATTTTGGGCGGAGGCTTTACTGTACGCCTCCCACATTATCAACAGACTACCCTCCACTGCAATTGATGGGAAAACTCCCATAGAGGTGTGGTCCGGACATTCTGCTACTGATTATGATCGGCTTCGTATTTTCGGATGCCCAGCATATTTTCACGTAAGTGAATCAAAACTGGATCCTAGAGCCAAGAAAGCTGTCTTCTTGGGCTTTAGTGAAGGAGTAAAGGCATTCCGACTGTGGAACCTTGAGTCAAAGAAAGTCATCGTAAGCCGAGATGTTGCCTTTGACGAATCTGTAATGCTGAAACTGTCAACTCCAGAGAATGTGAACCATGATTCTCTAAAGCAGGTGGAGTTTGAATCAGAAGATACTGGTCAAAAATCCAATGAATCTGAACCAGAATCTGATGACACCTTAACTGAAGTGGAGGAGTCATCACCAGAAATCTTTCAGCAACCTGAATCTATTGCCACCAGCAGACCGAAAAGACATATTCGGAAACCTGCTCGGTACACAGACATGGTGGCATACGCCCTTCCAGTAATTGACGATGATGTTCCAACCAATTACAAAGAAGCTGTAAACAGCCCTGAGCATGCCCGGTGGAAGGAGGCGATGGATGAAGAGATGACATCACTTCATCAGAATCAGACTTGGAAGTTGGTTCCACTTCCAACACTCAAAAGATCAATTGGGTGCAAATGGGTCTTTGCCAAAAAGGAGGGTGCTACCGGCAAAGACAGCATCAGATACAAAGCCAGACTGGTAGCCAAAGGCTACGCTCAAAAAGAAGGAATAGACTACAATGAGGTATTTTCACCTGTTGTTAAGCATGCATCTATTCGGATATTATTGGCTTTAGTAGCACAGTATGACCTAGAGTTAGTTCAACTTGATGTAAAAACTGCATTCCTCCATGGTTCATTAGAGGAGGAAATTTATATGACTCAACCAGAGGGTTTTAGAGTCCCCGGTCATGAAGATTGGACATGTAAGTTGAACAGGTCTCTATACGGTCTAAAGCAGTCACCGCGACAGTGGTACAAGCGGTTTGACACCTTTATGTTAGATCAGAAGTACACACGCAGTCAATTTGATCACTGTGTTTATTTCCGGAAACTCCAAAATAAATCATTTATCTACTTGCTTTTATATGTTGATGATATGTTAATCGCATCTATAAGCAAGGTGGAAATCGACAGGCTGAAGGCTCAACTGAGCTCAGAGTTCGAGATGAAGGATCTTGGAGAAGCTAAGAAAATTCTTGGGATGGAAATCAGCAGAGATAGAAAAAATGGTGTGATCAAATTGACCCAGGCTCAGTATCTGAGCAAAGTACTTCAGAGATTTGGCATTAATGATAAGACCAAATCTGTAAGTACTCCTTTAGCGGCACATTTCAAACTCAGTGCATTGATGTCACCAAGTACAGATGGTGAGAAGAGACAGATGGATCATATTCCATATGCCAATGCAGTTGGTGCCCTAATGTATGCAATGGTGTGTACGAGACCTGATATTTCACATGCTGTCAGTATGGTAAGCCGGTACATGCATAATCCTGGTAAAGGCCATTGGCAAGCTGTGAAGTGGATTCTACGGTACATTCATGGTACTGTGGAAACGGGCTTAAAATTCGAGAGAAGAAAAACTATTGATAAGCATCTTGTCGGATATGTGGATTCAGACTATGCTGGAGATCTTGATAAGCGTCGTTCAACTACTGGTTATGTGTTCACCATAACAGAAGGACCAGTAAGTTGGAGATCAACTTTACAGTCAACGGTAGCTCTGTCTACAACAGAAGCAGAGTACATGGCTGTAACGGAAGCTTTCAAGGAAGCAATTTGGCTTCAAGGACTGATTGATGATTTCGGGATAGCACAGGAAAAGGTAGATGTTTTCTGCGATAGTCAGAGTGCCATTTGCCTAGCTAAGAACCAAGTTCATCACAGTCGGACCAAGCATATTGATGTTCGCTACCACTTTATCCGAGAAATAGTAGATGAAGGAAACATTCTACTACAGAAGATCGGGACTGCAGATAATCCTGCAGATATGCTAACAAAAATAGTTTCTGGGATCAAGTTTCAACATTGTTTGGACTTGATCAATATCTCTCGAGTTTAAAGCATCTGAAGGAGGAAGCTCTGATCTGTGAATTCTCTCTGTGGATTTTCGCCAAGGTGGAGATTGTTGGAATATGGCTCAATATGGCTCAAAGTCACCTATGGTGGCTTACCACCATTAATGGAGCTACCACTTGCACCACTTGCACCACCATTAATGGAGCTACCACTTGCACCACTTGCACCACCAATAATGGAAGCTACAACTTGCAAATGGATGGTGGCTACTTTAGCCACCACTTGCAATGTGTTCCCACCAAGATAGGTGGTGGATGGTGGCTATGGTGGCTGCCACTTGATGGTGTTCACACCTTGATATTTTGGCTATAAATAGCCATGTAGAGTAAGAGAGAAAAATTAGTGTGAGTTTAAGAGTTGAAGCAATTACTCTGAATTTATAGAGTAAATTCGGTATTGTGTTGAGTTGTGAGTTCAGTGCTTGTATTGCACCTTGAATTCTGTATTTGTTTATACTCCATCTCCATTAATACAAAGCTTCAAGCTCCTCCTCCGTGGATGTAAGCACACTTGCTGAACCACGTAAAAATCTGTGTTATTTCAGTGTGTTTAAATCGATTTTAGTAATATCGATCTAGTTCCGCACAACAACTTGCTCATATGTGGGTACTCTATGTAGGGTTCATTGTTTATCTGACATTGTGATCTTTAGGTTTGGGTCGTGGCCATGCTTTGGCAGTGTGAGGCAATCAAGACCCTTTTTTGTCGCAGGTCCTTCTCTATTCATGGATATCGTACCTAACAAGAAAAATATGTGGATCAATTAAATCCTGCTTTATTTGAAGTTTATAATTTTTTAAACTGAAAAAGAGGTTAGATTCAATGTCTATCTGCAGACTGTTTCTTGCTATTGAATCATTATTGTCTAAATCAGATCCCTGTTGCTCTTACCAATTAGAATGCCCTGACCAGAAGGCCCCAAGATGCAGAGACAACAAAGGTCTAGCTGGACAGCAGAAGCATTTATTTCCAAAACAATGATAATTCATACCATCTATAATGTAGGTTATGAATTTTAATGACCTACAATATTAGCACCATTAGCTCAACAAAAGCTGATCGGTTTGGTTGGGTATCAGAAAACATCTTTAATATATATCTTGTGAATTTCAGCAGTTTATGCTTCAATTATAGTCAAACTTAGTGATAAATGATAATTCATACCATCTATAATGTAGGTTATGAATTTTAATGACCTACAATATTAGCACCATTAGCTCAACAAAAGCTGATTGGTTTGGTTGGGTATCAGAAAACATCTTTAATATATATCTTGTGAATTTCAGCAGTTTATGCTCATTTATAGTCAGACTTAGTGATAAATGTAGAAGAATCTGGTAGACTTTATCTATATTCCACTTTGGTTCACTTTAAATGCTCCCTCTTTACACCAAGACATCATTTTTTTTTTCTTACTAAATAGATAAGAAGTATTACTTTAGTGCTGCTATATACAGAATTTCATTAGTTTCTTTGCTTCAATATATTTGTGCTTTAACTAATATTGGGTTGAGGCACCATGTTCAATGCCAAGAGTCTTTAATCCAAAATGTAGGGACCAGGGAAATGCCCAACAACAGCAACTTAAAAGGGATGATGCGCGAGATTTGTCATGGTCCCACACTTTCACGTCATGCGGTATTGTATAATTGAACTGCCTAATGAAGTTGATTTGAAACTGATCTTTAATTTTGTTAACAAGATATAGAATTCGCTAATGACTCTTTAGTGTTGGCAATTCTATTTCCTTACTACGCTGCCTTGGCTATTGGGCAGTTTCACTGCCCATTTTAGTGCATGATCAAAATGAGGCTTTGCCATAGTCATATTGACTTTCACTAGTTAGTACAGTTTTTTCTGAATTTATATGCAATGATATGGCTTGTGCTGTTTCAGATAATCCAAATAAAGACAATCAAATAAATAAACCCATTCTCATTAGTCTTGAGTTAAACCTCTTACATGTACAGAAGTGTCATTCAGTTACAAAATTGAACATATATATATATATATATATATATATATTGCTTTAGAAGCTGCTGATTAGTAATTGTTGACTTGTTGATGAAGATATGAAGATGATTTGCAGTGACCATTTGCAATGGACGTCAGCAAATGCTTTCTTCATATCTTTAGTTACATGTCGTTTAATCAAAGAAATTACATATTCCATTAAGGCTGCATCACAAGGCAACATGAGAGGCCCATTGCTTGGTAGTCCAAATTCTTCTTCAGCCAGAGCGAATAGCTCTCTCACAATTTCATTCTTGAGATATTCCAAAGGAAGAACGAAACGTATCTGATCAGCAGCACTATACACAACAAAGTGACCTTTCTCAACTGTTGATGATGTGCTGCAACTATTTGTGCCAATATCCTTATAGGACGTCGATGCCATTTCCTTTTTCGCCTAATAGCAGCCCAGTTTCTGCCATTTCCTTGCTATTTTGATGAGCTTCTTAGCACTGATCATCTTGTTGTTACTGATAAAAATGGTGAGAAGATTATTAAGACACAAGAGAGACTTTTAGATCTTAGAAAACTGAATATATAATCAACAAAGCCAAAGACAAAGACTTTTAGCTTCTTAGCACTGATCATTTTGTTGTTGCTGTGTTGTGTAGTTGGCAATGAGAGTTAGATGAATATATAATCAACAAAGCCAAAGACAGCCGGGCTGACCAGGCCACATTTGTTGGGTTAGGTGCTGGAGCTGGAATGCCATGGAATTGGTTTATTTCCATGTCAACAACACCTCTTGGGACGCTTTCTTACAAGTGGGTTACAATACCATATGTTGTTGGCTTCATTTGTACATAATCATGTGATAATTCAATTGAGGTGTCTGGGTGGTGGTGGCCATAATCGGCAGCCGTTGCTCACATTAGTCAATCGTCAAAATTTTGTTTTTTGCCAGTTAGAGAGATCGATGCTATATGGGTCCTAAACTGCTTCATCTTAGTTGCAACAATGATAATATCCCTGTGGAAATGAGTCTTGTTTTGGACGTTAAATAAATTATATAGCTTTATCAGACTTGGGCAAATGCAAGATCAGGCATGTTAGTACGTTCCAATATGTTCCTGATGGACTATAGACTTAACAAAAGCCTGCAGGGGATGCAGTTATAATTTCTGAAACAGGATTCCCCCAAAGACTCGCTTCAGGTTGTCATACTTTTAGGTTACTTGTAATCTATTTCGCTTTCCTTTCTTGTTTCTGAACACATTTCAGGATCTGAATGGCTCCAAGTTAAGGTCCCTGCACTAGTCATTCTAGGGTAAAAATTGTGGGTCAAATTTGATGGTCTCGTTTCAAATAAAGGGCATTTCATAAACATGCATTGATATAGTACTTTTTAGCACAATCATCAATGGCTAAGCAGACAAGTACAGTTATTCTTAATAAAGAAAAACCCTGAATCAGGATGGATTAAAGTTTTGAAACCAAAGGAATTTCAGGCAGGCACCCAAAATATTTTAAAATATAGAGAAGCACAGGCTTTCAAGTTTCAACCGAAAGGCTAAAACTAATCGTAACGTCAGGTTGAGAACAAAGATCAATAAGAAAATCCCTCGCATGGCAAAGGAGACGGGGTTTTAACTAATCTGATACATTGTGTGGAGCAAGCAAAGGATATTTTTGCATGCATGGCCTAGAATCTCGATGAACCCAGGCCCTTATCCAATTGAAAACCTAGTTTTAAGAAACAGATTGGTTGCTGCATCCATAATCCCCAAGTGGATTTGGGTCGGATTTTCTCAGAAAAAGGCCCAAACAGGGGACTCGTGCAGTCGTGTTGGTATCAATTCTGAGGTTATAGAATTTGACAGGGAGAGGGTTAGGTTCTGTTTTTCTTCTTTTTTTCTTTCAAATGAATATGTATGATCGTGTTGGTGATGTTGTAGTTAAGATATATAAAAGGATCATTTCCTTGGCAGACAACTTAACATGAAACAAAATCCGGAGCTTTCTCATTATATATATATATATATATATATATATATATATATATATATGTACAATGGTGTTGGATGATTTACAAAATTGAAAACATACTTTTGCTTTAGAAACCCCATATCGGCAACTGTTGGCTTGTTTCTTGCTGATAGAGATACGATAATGATGAGCAACGGCCACTAACTACAGACATAATCAATGCTTTCTCCACTTCTTTACTTGCTTTCCTTTTGATCAACCCAATTACATATTCCATGAAAGCTGCATCACAAGGCAAGGTGAGGTGTCCATTGCTTGGAAGTCCAAACTCTTCTTCTGCCAATTTGAACAACTCCATGACAATTTCGTTCTTCAGATATTCCAAAGGAAGCACAAAGCGCTTCTCATCACCGCTATACACCACAAAGTGACCCTTCTCGACCATCGATGATGTGCTGCAATTATTTGTGTCAACATTCCCACTGGTTCTCGAGAATGTGATTCTTTTTCTCTTAATTGCTGCCAATTTTTGCCATTTCCTTGCCAATTTGATAAGCTTCTTAGCACTGATCATCTTGTTGCTTTTTTTTTTTTTTTTTTAAAACAAGGGAGACTATTTTAGGACAAGAGAAGCAAGAGAAAGTAAAGATCTTAGGAAACAGAAAAGCTTTTGTTGTGTTGCACTGATGAAAATAGAAATTGGATGAATATATATACACTCACGTCCCCAAAAGCAGTACTTTCAAGAAGCAACTCAATGTCGGGACTCAAGGAAAGCAAAACCATGTGGTTCGAAAATGTAAGCGATCGTTTGGAAGGTAGCCAGTTGGGCATGTCTGGAAGGTAATGGAAGTGGTCCAATCTTTTTTGCAGCATCTAATTTATTTGGGTTTGGCAGAACTGGGCATGTGCAAGACCAGGCATCGTAGTACCCACATGTTCTGGATATATATTACCTGACAAGAAAAATTGTGGTTCTAGTTTACTAAACCCTGGATTGATTTGATGGGTTTTTATAATTTCTGAAACAGGATTTGCCCCCCAAAAGACTACTTAGATTGAAACGTCATTATCTCCAGGCTGTTATGCTTTTATATATCTCATATCGTAATCTACTTCACATTGATCTGTCTGTTAATGTCTCCAAGAGATTGCTGGTCGGATATGGTAGCATTTTACTTCAATTCAATGCCCAGATAACAGGCTCCAAAGCTTATGAGTACGGTACGCCCTGTAGAAATTCAGCTGCTTTTACTGGATAATTCTTATGATTGGTTAGACATAAAAAAGATCTACTTTCTGACTGAGATGATATCTTTATGCAAATAAGCTTTTACCTTTCTCTGATTTTCACCCCTGCTTGGCAAAGTTGAGTCAAACAAATAACAAATCAAAATTTGTTTCCTTGCCTTTTAACATTTTGTCTTCTAAGCTCATGAAAATGGGTAAGGAAGTTTCAGAATGCAGCTTCTATGGGGAGTAAAATGGGAGTTTAATTATCTCCTATTGAGAAAAAATATATTAAACATGACATATAAGTTTTTGTGTTCAGTTCCTGTATATTATTTGTGGTGCTCTCCTTCTCTAATACAACTACATATAATTCCATTCACTCCTAAGAAAACCCAAGTTATCTTAATGGATTAGTTCCAAACTATCTGATGTCAGAAAGAATTTTTTTTTTTCCAGACTTCTATCCTAAGATGACTAGATGAGGTGAGTCCAAGCCAATTTGGGAGCTGAACCACTTTGGCTTTCATTTGATAATTTCAAGGGTTTGTATCTTGCTTGTTTTAAAATAACACTAACCGTAGTACCAGGAAAAGAGAAAGGGCTAATGAAGGACTTGTTAGAGTATTATCTTTTTATTATATTAACAGAGGATTCCAACTTTGAATCTTACATATATATTTTGGTAAAACTGTTTACTAGTAGTATTATTTGACATGATAAGTTAGTCTTTTTTTGGTATGAAATTCTTGATGTAATATTGTAGAAAAGAAGTAATTGCCCTGTCAAGGCTGAAGACAACTAAACATGAGAAACAAAAATTCTGACGTTTTGCATTATATACTTTAATCTACAAAGGTGTGGATCAATTACAAGATGAGAAAAAAGTTTGCTTCAGAAGCTCCATATTGGCAACTGTTGGCTCATTTCTTGCTGATAAAGATATGATGATGAGCAACGACGAGTGCCTACAGACAGGATCAATGCTTTCTCCACTTCTTTACTTGGTTTCCTTTTGATCAGAGCAATTACATATTCCATAAAGGTTGCATCACAAGGTATGATGAGAAGCCCATTGCCTGGTAGTCCAAACTCTTCTTCTGCCAAGTTGAATAGCTCCATGACAATTTTGTTCTTTAGATATTCCAAAGGAAGCACAAAGCGCTTCTGATCCACACTGTATACAACAAAGTGACCCTTCTCGACCACTGATGATGTGCTGCAACTGTTTGTTTCAGCATCCCTTGTGGTTTTTGGTAATGTGATTCTTTTTCTCCTAATTGCAGCCATTTTTTGCCATTTTCTTGCTAACTTGATAAGCTTCTTAGCAGTGATCATCTTGCTTAGTTTAGTAGGAAAGACTCTGAGATGAAAAAAGAGAGGGAAGTTTTAGGTCTTAGAACTCTGATTTCTAAATGCAGTTGTTGTGCTGGATATGAGGCAATGGAATTGGGATGAATATATAATCACAAGGCCAGAGACAGTCCCTTTAATGAATTATTAGAATACAGGCATTCATTGGAAACAAAGCCATGTGATGGCAGATATGAGGGGTAATCTGCAAGGTGGGCATGTCTGCTTTTATTGGATGATTAGCCCAACAGTGGAGCATAGAAGTGAATGCAGACACATCTTTATCCATCTGCCAAGTGGTTTAACAACAACATGGTCCAGTGTTGCAATTATATATATTGATTCATGATTGGTTGATCACAGATTTCAACAGACATTTAGGATCCTTTTTAGATGAGATTTATTACTCTGGATAGTAATAGGAAACCTTCTCTCAAGCAAATTGCCACCTGTCTCTTGTCTCTCTCAAATCCAGTCAGTTTCATGACCTTTCTGTCACTTATCCATTAGGGACAATCTCTTCCATGTAGTTCTCAATGAAGATTTGAGGGATGCAAAACCATGTGACGGTAGGAGAGAGAATACCTGATGTGTTGATCAGTCCTGTTAGTTTCACTTTGCTATCAGCACATGGAGTTTGAATGTAAAGAAGGCACAGTCCTTTTTTGTGTTGCCAAGTGGTCTAGTTATCTTATATGAAATAAACCCTGATCCACATGATGAAGGAGACTATTTCTGGTTTATGGAATATATAAGATGACTGCGAGAGTGAAGATTTATTGCCGTTTACCTGTGATTGTTACCATCTTGGTCTCTGAGGTGTAAAAGCAAATTTTATTTAGTAATTTTTATTCAGTCCAAAACCAGCAAACGGCCATCTAGGCTTAATTTAGTAATTTTTAACGTCATACCTGAAGGTTAAAGTTCAAAGTTCAACCTCTTCATTCTCCAAGACCTTTTCAAAATACGCACAAAAAGGACTAGCTCCAATACTAAGGAGATGGCGGATCTGTGTTACAGAGAAAATTGTATTACAGAGAAAATGTAATGACTAATGACCAACTAAGTTGTTGATCGTTAATCTTTCTATAGGCACAATTGTTTCATTTCATCCCCCTTGGAATTTGATGCATATTGTAAAGGACAGCTCTGAGTATATTTAACTTGAAGATAAATGGCATTGGTCTTATTTAACTTTAGTTAGAAGAAATGTACTAGTGGATTTGTTAGATGCCATACTTCATTTTCTGTAAAAGCAACAGTATATTAGGAAAGATTTTCCAAAGATTAACCAATATGGTGAGAATTAGTTCTTTTTCCTTGTAGAATCAGTGAAAAATAGTGTATCATTACAAAATTTGGCTATAATTTGCTTTAGAAGCTACAAATCAATGATGGTTGATTTCTTGATTCTTGGTGTAGATATGAAGATGATGAGCAATGGCCATTGGTTGTGGACGTGAGCAACGCTTTCTCTACATCTTCAGTCAGGTGCCGTTTGATCAAAGAAATTACGTACTGCAAAAAGACTGCATCACAAGGCAATGTTAGAGGTCCATTGCTTGGTATTCCAAACTCTTCTTCTGCTAGTTTGAATAACTCTCTGACAATTTCCTTCTTAAGCATGAAGCGTTTCTGATCTGCACTATACACCACAAAATGACCTTTTTCAATAATTGATGATGTGCTACAATCATTTGCATCAACATCTAGAGACATTCTAGGCAATGTTATTTTCTTTTGCTTGATGGAAGCATGCTTTTGCCATTTCCTAGCCAATTTGATGAGTTTCTTAGCACTGATCATCTTGCTACTCTCTGAAATGAAAGAATTTAAGATAGAACTTAGAAGGAGAAGGCGTTTAGATCTTCTTAGGATACTGATGTACAACTGTGGTGGGTTGAGAGCAATGAAACTAGGATGTCATATATATATATATATATATATATATAGAGAGAGAGAGAGAGAGAGAGAGACTGAGACTGAGACAATCCCTATGGCCTATATCATAGAAAAGCTTGAGGAGTTTGGGTGAAACAATAGATACTTAGTTAGCTTTTTAAGTCTGATTAATAAAATTGTAGGAGGCCACAAGAATTTTTGGTCTTTCTATAAATGAATATGATGATAGAAGGTGACTAAACTAACTGTTATTAATGAAAAAACCCCAGGTCAATGTCCATCTTTTTTTAGCTGACTTTTGAGTGAATTCATCCACAAAATTCAAGATAGTGAATCATAGGAGAACAACAACAACAAAAAAAGTTCCTCATTCATATTCACAGTAGAAAATAAAGTATTCAGATTACAGGTGTCAAAACTGTGACTTGCACACACCAAGACTAGAAGAATCCAAGTCATCATGATTGGTTCAATAGTAACGAAAATTTGCTTTTAGCAACGTTTAAAGTCTCGTTGCAAATTTATATTTAGTTGTTTCGAACTCTTTTTCGCAATGAGAAAAAGCCGTTATTACATCATTGCGTATATTTCTGTTGTTAAAAGTATATGCAAAAATTTTGATCATTCAAAACATCGTTTGTAAATATGTTTATTATAATGATTTTTTTTTACTGTTATCAAATACAATATTTTTATGACAACGATTTAATGTGATTATCTAAATAGATTTTAGTAACCACAAATTTGATTACGAGAATGTTTTTGTTACTAAAACTATTATGTAACGATAATATATTGATTCCAATCTTAACAAATAATCACGTAATTTATTAATAGAACGATGGAATCATAATTTTAGTAATCGAAATTCAATTTCTAATAATCTAAAATATATATAAGAAAAGAAATCTTGAATCTGTTGTTTTATTCTAATTTTCCAGGATGCTGTCAGATTAGCTCTGTTAGTTTTGCATCATTTGTACTTAATTGAGTGGATTACGACATGTTTTATACTGGATTGAGCTAAGGACTGTCAATTGCTTCATTAAGAGCCTAACTGTACGTTTTGGGAAAAAAGGGTTGAATGGACTTGGCTCCTGATTTGACAAATCATTCAAACTCAATATAATAGTTTTGTTTAAAAATCGGATAACCTGTTAGATCAGACAAATTTGATTTGTATTATAATATTTTAAATAAATATATAAATATAAATAATATAATAACATATCATATATAAATAAATTTATTTATATATTTATTCATATAATTTAATATAAATTATTTGTTAATAGTTTATAATGTTGCCAATATTATATTATCTAAAAAAAGTAAGCTTATACAACATATAAAATAATTAATTTTATATTTTAATTATAACTTTTAGAATTTAATATAATAATTATCTTAAGGCTTTAATATAAAATTTTGCTCAATGTAATAAAAATGCTTTGATGTCCATGATTATAATTATAATATAAAATTAATTATTTTATATGCTTTATAAGTTTGATTTTTTAAAATAATATAATATTGATTACCTACTAACATTATAAACTATTAACATTATTTATATATAAATATATTTTGTTTGATATATAAAAGAATCTGTAGATTAAACTTCTTTTATCTTCCTTCTCCTTCAACTGTAACAATCATAACAATTGTATCCACTTTTATGATAAAATATTCATTTTCGTGTAAAGTATCAAACACATATTATATATCTTTAGAATAAAAATTCACACAAATACAACATCGAAGAGTAAATATATTATAGAATTTATATTTGATATATTGATAGTATGTAAATCTATACATTATCAATATATCAAGATGATGTAATCTCATTAAAAATAAAATTATTTATATTTATTTCAAAAATATTTAATAAAATGAAATCATCCGATTTATTGACAATATATAATACATCAAATAATATATAAACCCATATATCATACCTTAAAACACCTTTAGCCTCAACAGGATATAATTGCTTTCATGACATGGAAGTTGAAGACATCATCGAAGCGTGATAAGAGAGCAAGCACAAATCCACTTGCCAAGTGGCGGCAGTGCACTGTTACACGTGGCGGGCACCCAGCCCGGAATTCATGAACTCACTCGAAAGCAACCAAAAGAGCAAAATAAAAGGCAGCAGTCACTCCACTGACTGACTCACCCAATTGACCCGACATAATCAGATCAAGCAGGACCCACTTCCAATATCCTGTTTATCACTTTTGAGAGACTTTGCAGTTTGCACTCCCAAACGCTGCCCTACTATTTTTATTTTTTTCACTCAATTTATTTATTTCCCAAGTTACAATATAAACACAAAAAAGTTTTGCCAATCAGTGTTTTAGGAGCTTTTGTTTAAATGCTGTTTTGTTTATAGCAATATTTGATGATGGAAATGTTAATCAGTATCATCTTATATTGATTAAGGTAATATTTAAAAAATATATATTTAATATATTACTTATTTTTAAAACGAATGAAAATGGTATGGTAACTGAAAAACTTTTTCTTAAGTAATATTTTAAATATCTTTAAGGAATTCCTTAATGATTTTCTTTCATTTTATCTCAAATTTTCCTCAAAATTTGAATTTAATTTTCTAGGAAGATTCTTGTCTTCCAAGTGAGCAGGTTATTAGTAGTTAACAAAGGGAAAAAAAAAAGATTGGGAAAATTTGACCAAAATTTGCTGGTTGGCACCTGAAAAGCTTTAATTACATTAGTTTTGTGTTAGGACTCGTTTAGCATTGCTTCTTGCACAGCTTTTAAGGTCAAAAGCTGCTTTTTACCGCAAACGCAATGCTAAACAGATACAAAAAATTAGCTTCTGCTGTTGAAACCATGGTTTGAAAAGCCAAACCAAAAAGCCAAAAAATATAGCTTTTGGGCTTTAAAAGCTGGCTTTTGGATAAAATGACTTTATTATCCTCACATCTCTACACTTTTATTATTTTAAACATATCTTTTTTTGACATTTCAATTTCCAACAACACTTTCTCACAGCAATGCTAAACACTTAAAAGTTTTTAAACCACACTTTTTCACCACACTTTATAAACATCCTTTTTTCAACTCGAGCTTTTCCCAACCCAAACTTTTTCCACTAGCCCTTAATAAAAAACCTTCAATGCTTCACATGGGACAGCCTGTGCACAACAACCTTATGTTGCTTTACTTTTTTGGTTCCACTTTAATTAGACAAAACGAAACTTAGTAATTAACAATCCTTCCTACCTTAATACCATGCCATTAATAACCCCACAACTATGTGCATTTATTTAAATATTCGTTTTCAATGTATATTCGGATATATTTAATGTATATTCGGATATAAATATAAGGATATATTCTAAAAAAAAAAAAAAACTTAAAATAAATTGAACATATCCATATCTATCACATGTCTGTGTCTAACACTCACACCTAAATCTGAGTAATATCCGAAACTTTTTGGAAGTGGGGGCTGGGGGGTGGAACTTGCAAAAGTTCTCGTCACGCTCATGCCATTGCAAACCTTTTTCTTTCTTTCCTTTCTTCAATCCTGCCCACGAAAAGAAAAAATGAATCTCCATGGCAGCAGCTCCCACAAGTGAAAAAAACCTGTGAGAAGATTGCAATTTCAGTTTCAGTCATGAAGCTCTATCTTTGTAGTATTATTCTCATTCTATTGGTTAATCATGGAAGTTGTGATTCCTCCATTCATGTTGGCCATAGGATAAGCCTTGCAATCCCTTTGGATTACAGTGTTGGATTCATTGGGAGAGCTTTCCTGATGGATTATGCTAACCAGGTGGTTGAACCAAATTTTAGAGTTGCATTGAGTGCTGAAGCTATCAAGGGGAAATATTCATGCTCCTTGCAAGTTTTCTTAGGAGATGTGAAAGTATGGAATTCTGGCCATTACTCGCAGTTTTACACCATTGATGTTTGCGTGCTTGAGCTTACTGAAGATGGAGATTTACAGCTTAAAGGTCCGAAAGAACGAGTAGGATGGCGAACCGGGACTTATGGACAAGGTGTGGAGGTAAAAGAACTAGTTCTACTATCTTGGTAATTCATGTATTCGTATCGTGTTTGTGTTATTTTTTTATATTATAATTTAGGATACTGAGGCAATACAAAGAACTTTAGAGAATTAGGACATGAGTACACTGCAATAAAAAATATATTTTATTTAATAATATATAATAAAAATATAAAATTAATACTTTTCAATTAAATATTAACATACAAATAACATTTTTATTTTTTAAATTTATTTTTGAATTTAAAAACTAGAATCTTAAAAAATTCACTAAATTGCTCATTGTTAATTTCATATTTGAAAGAAAAATGAAAAAAAAAAAACAATTTCATCGCTTGCCCAGCTGTGTTTTGATTGTGTCTGATTTTATTTTTAGTTTTTGATGTGTCCGATACGTATTTCGCCGTATCAGAGCCGTATCCATGTCGAACACTCCCCTTACAGAAGTCTTCGTGCTTCATAGGTTATAATCATTTTAAAGATATTATATATAAATTTTGATATATTAATAATTAGTATTATAAAGATTTTCACATTTGTATATTCGTGTCATGTTCGTGTTTCGTATCGTGCTTTAATTATTCAAAATTACCGGGTCTACTAGAATCATAGTAAAGGAAGTACTACCCTGATGACTTTGCATATATAGTCAAATTAAGTGACTGTTTTTGTATTTCTCTTCCTGATGCAGAGATTACAAATCCTGAAAACAGGCAATCTAGTCCTTGTCGATGTTTTGAACCAGATAAAATGGCAGAGTTTCAATTTTCCAACCGATGTAATGCTTTGGGGACAAAGACTAGATGTAGCAACCTGGCTGACTTCATTTCCCAAAAACTCAACTTCATTATTCTACACTTTTGAAATCCAACACAACAAGATTTCTCTCTACTTGAATTCTGGTAAGTTGAAGTACTCTTACTGGGAATTTAAGCCTTCAAACAACAGAAATATCACATTTATTGAATTGGGTTCTAAAGGGTTAGAGTTATTCAATGATAAACATAAAAAAATGGCGCAGATTTCATCATGGAGAATTCAGCTTCAGCCCCTAAGGTTTTTAGCACTGGGAAATAATAAGACAGGAAATTTAGGACTCTATTTCTACTCACATAACACGCAAAAGTTTGAAGCCTCATTTCAAGCCCTTAACTCCACTTGTGACCTTCCTTTAGCATGTAAACCTTATGGGATTTGTACATTCTCCAATGCTTGTTCTTGCATACGGCTTCTAAACAAAGAAAATGACATGAAATCTGATTGCAATGAAGGAATTTCAAGACATTTCTGTAATGGAACTACTCAGTTAGAGATGCTTGAATTAAATGGTGTCATTAGTGTACTCAGAGATGCTCCTAAAAGGGTTAATCTTAGCAAGACAGAATGTTCAAGTTTGTGCTTGGATGACTGTAAATGTGTTGCTGCATTATATTCCTCCGGAGAAGGGGCCTTAAGCTTTCAAGAATGCTATCTTTACAGGCTGGTTGCAGGCATTAAACAGGTTGAAAGAGGAAGAGGTTTGAGTTATATGGTTAAGGTTAGAAAAGGAATCCGTGATAATCATAGCAAGCCTAGTGTGAAAAAATGGGTCCTCATTGTTGTGGCAGTGGTCGATGGTTTAATAATCTTACTGGTTCTGGGAGGGCTTGCTTACTATTTGATTCAGAAAAGAAGAAAGAACTTATCAGGTACTGACAATAATACTTGACAGCTATGTTACTCGGATTCGGGTGTGAGTGTCGGATATGAGTATGTTCAATTTTTTTCAAATTTTTCCATGTATTTGGAGAGTCCTTAGAGGGTCATATTCTCATACTCATATCCGAAAATACGTAGGATACGAGTATTTGAAGAAAAATGAAAAGTCGGAGCAACATAGCTTGACAGGTGATTGTTCAATATTCTCATTGACAATTCCAAACCACAGTGCAATTCTTTTCTCTTAACAAAGACAAGAAAACACAGAATTCGGAGCTTAGTTCAATTGGTTCATGTAATCATTTTTAAGATATAGTATCTAGCAAATCTAAAGTTCGGATCGCAGTATCTACAATTCCTTCCCCTATTTTCAGATTGTGACCTCCATCAGTAACCTACAATACTCTGACAGTACTCATTGGAAAAGAAAACACCAAATTTAGACACATTATTATGTATCACAAAAGGGTCAAATTTTCTATTCAATCAGTTTCATACTGATCTGTACGCTTTGATGTCTTTACTCTTTATCACATGGCAAGAAAGAGCTGAACAATTTGAATTCATTCTAAATGCTTAATTTTTTTTAAAAAAAGTTTTTTCATATATTTAGAGGATCATACTCATGTCTAATTATGTGTCGGACACGGATACTTTAAGAAAAATAAAAAATTCGGGTAACATAGATATTTATTCATACTTTCATATATTTGACAGAAATAGGAACAGTGCAAAAGGGAGAAAATTAAGAAAGCTACCTGAAAGTAATAAGAGGCAGTAAATAAACAAAGAACACCATGATTGTAGGAACAAAAATATATTCTGAAAGTTATTTTACCAGTAATTACTGTTTAAGCAATGTGATTGAATTATCACTGTCAAATTCCGACTGCAGAGACCTTGATAAAGTGATTTACCAGTTACTTGGACGACCCTAAGCTGAAAATCACTTTTATTTTATAAGATAAGGCCTAAATCTAAACAATGTGTGTAAAAAAGCTTATCAAATATAGAGTAATTGATTAGAAACTAAAAAAAAAAAAAAAAGATGCATGATTGGTCCACTCATCTTTAACATGTTTAAGAAAATTTTAGATGAGCCTTGAAGTGAAACCTGAATAGATGGAGGCAAATAAGCTAGGTTACTCGTATTTGGATGTGAGTGTCGGATACGGGTATGTGTCTGATATGGGTATGTTTAATTTTTTCCAAGATTTCCATGGTCCTTGGAGGATCATATCCTCATACCCATATCTAGATATGCGTCGAATACGGGTGTTTGACACGAGTAATGAAGAGTCGGAGCAACATAGCAAATAAGAATAACTTATAGGTTCAAATGAAAAAGAAAGCACTGAATAGATGAATCTGATTAGCAACAGTGCTGATCTGATGTGATCTGATTCAAGTTCTGCGGTAGCATGGGGAAACTCCTTTAGTGGAGACAAGCAATTGAACTGTATTTCTTAAAGGTGCTAAGAAACAACCCTGCATCAAATGAAATAGCAGCCAGAAGATCATAAAACCATAACCTAAATTACTCAAAGAACATAATTCATCCAAAAATAATCAGATACAAGCCTACAAGATAATACCAACTCCCAAGCTACCAAAATTTGGCAGAAACAGATAAAAAGTATAGAAAAATACAACAATTTTAATACAAAGCAAGCAAAAAAATAACACTAGTGTAGTCTTATACTATATTCTTTGAAGTACCCATGTCTAACACTCATATCCAACGCATATCCGGACATGGGTATGGGGATATGATCTTCCAAAGACCCTTTAAATACATTAAAATCTTGAAAAAAATTGAACATATCCGAGTCCGAATAACATAGATCTTATACTATATTCCTTGGAATACTAGCAACTCTGGAGAGGCAAATTAACTTAGGATTATGACTTGGGGTTGAATCTTGTAGGCTTGTAGGCCTCTAGTGTAGTCTATATTCCTTGAAATAATAGATATAAGCTTATGCCTACACAGTTTGGGCAACTTAATGGCCATCAATGTAATGAGTTCATGCTGAGGAATATGGTAACGAAAAACAAACAATTCAGTTCCATCCTACTTTAGCTTGTTTATGCATCAAAGCATCCCTTGCGGTGTAAGAAGCTAGCCTTGCCACTTTGTAATAAAAGAAGACTAGAAAATACAAGGATACTATAGTATTTTTTCTTTCCAAGACAGTTTTTCACAAATTACGGTGCTTTTGATGTTCTTCTTGGCTGAAAAGCCAAATTTTTTTTAATGTCGTTTGTCATTGAGGAGTGGTGAAACAGAGCTACAGGCCAAAAACCTGTTTTTACCGGGAATGGCAACGGATCAGATATCTATATTTTTGTACTATTCAAATCCACAAAACTGTTTTAAAATCCGAATCCGTAAATTATCCGTATTAATCTGCATATTACTATTCGAATCCGAATTAAAAAAAAATTATCCGTTGGATATATAAATCAGCTAAAAATCCGAATTCAATAAATCAATTTTTTTTAAAAAAAATAAAAATATAAAATCAAACAAAATTTATGTGTTTTACAAATAAGCGGATTCGGATGAATCCGCTATCCGAATCCGCAAAAGTAATGCTGATTCGGATAATGAATATCCGAGGTTTCATATCCACATCTACATCCGCTCCGAATCCGCAAATCCAAATCCAAATCCACAAAAAACGGATCGGATATCTGCGGATATCCGAATCCACATTTTAAATTGTCATCCGTAGTTTCTACCTCAATACCAAACGGGCTCTTCATTCTGCTTAACAATGACAGGGAAAATTAAGATAACTCCATAATTGCAGACTTAATCTTCCTGCATATAAGTTATTTATTGCTCAAACTACTAGTTCTTGCCTATGTTGCTCCAATTCCTTATTTTTTTTAAGTATTTGTTTATGATGCCTTGTCTGACATATATTCGGACATGAGTATGGATATACGACTCTCGACCCTTCAAATACATGAAAAACTTAAAAAAAAATTGAATATACTTATATCGGACACATATGAATATCCGACAATCATACTCGAGTCCGAATAACATAAATTCCTGTAGTGATCTTACTTATCTGCTAAGGTGAACAATATCTTTTTAGGTGGATAGCGGAACTAAGGAGAATATCAAGGTATGTTACAGGCAAAATCACTATCCTGAAACCTATTGATTGCTATAGATTTAATTCAATGTAAATTTTTTAATTATTATAAATTAAATATTTATAACCATTGTACATTCTCGCTAATTCCCCATGTAAAATTAGGACTGTTACAGCCTCCCCTATTATAATGGTTTCAACTTCAAAAGTTGCTGAACCGATAATGCTTGAGCACTTGTAGCATATTCGGATTTTTCATTTTTTGCATATTCGGATTTTTTATTTTTTTTTTAAATATTCGTGTCTGATATCTGTGCCCAACATATATTCGGATATAATATGAGAGTATGATCCGTCAAATATATAAAAAAAAATTAAAAAAATTAAACATACCTATATCAGACACATACTTATATTCAACAATTATCTCGAATCCGAATATCGGAAGATATCCCCTCCTTCCACTAAGTAAAAAAACAGAAGGGTAGAAGAAACCCTTAAAAATATGTGTTAGAATTTGGTAAACTTAGCGTTTAAAGAAATATTGCTTGATGATGGATGGAGTAAGCAAATTAAGGTATTGCAATGCAGAATCATTTATTGAAGAGTAGTTATCAAACTTTATTATGGGGGATTAAACATCTAGTTCAAAGTAATAATCTTTAATATGTAGTGGGCTAGTGTCCCTAAACGAAAGATATATTCGTTACGTCAAAATTAGTTTTAGACACAATTTTTTTATAGCATTTTTTAAATGTTGTTAAAAATAACAAAGATAACACTTTGACAGCATTTTGCATATTGCTGTTATATATTATAATAGCCAATAATTACAGCATTTTTAAAATTTTTAGAAGCATTTGACATGTGCTGTTATAAATCTTATCATATAAAAATATTTTTGGTAGCACTTATAATTTCTATTATTGAGATTTTTGCAACAAATGAAAAATACATGCAAAATATCATGAAAAAACTGTTATAAAGTAGAAATAGTAGCATTCTGATAAGTGTTATTATACATATGTAAAAATGCTACTAAAAATATAAGGTTGCGGCCACATATATAGCACATGAATAAATGCTGTCTTATCTTACAGCAACAATTTTTTAAATTTTTTTAGCACTTCAAAATGCTGTTATATATCAAATTTGACGTAGTGTTACTCCTTACAAAAAATGCTTTTGAAGAAAAAAATTTGTGTTTCCAAGCTAGAACATTGCCCGTGAACCTTAATGTAACAACTATCTCACGAGCATTGTTTTATTTTAACTTGCAGCATTATTAATTTAAATAATTAAAGAGGTCCAATTTAAATAAAAAATCACAATCAATTCAAAATTTAATTAACGTGAAATAACATCATTTTAATAATATACACATGAAAATTCAATCTGCTTATTCAATGATGAAAGATTAATGACAGCATTAGGGTATGTGTATAATATATGTCACTACGTCAAAATAAGTCTTAAACAACATTTTTGTTATAGCATTTTTCAAATGTTGTTAAAAATAGCAAAGGCAACACTTTGACAGCATTTTGCATATTACTGTTATATATTATAATGGTCAATAATTACAGTATTTCTAAAAATTTTATAAACATTTGACATGTGTTGTTATATATATTATCATATAAAAATGTTTTTAATAGCACTTATAATTGCTATCATTGAGATCTTTTGCAGCAATTGAAAAATACATACAAAATATTTTGAAAAACTATTATAAAATAGAAATAGCAGTATTTTGATAAGTGTTATTATACGTATGTAAAAATGCTATTAAAGACATAAGATTACGGTCACATATACAATACATGAAAAAAATATTGTCTTATCTTACAGTAATAATTTTTTTTTATAATATTTTAAAATGCTATTACATGTCAAATTTAAGGTAATGTGTTCAATGTTTGAAGGGCTATTTGTCCAATTACCAACCAATTCATCCAGTATCGTTGTAAGTAATTGGAATTTGTTCAAGGAAGACAAGAAGTTAAATCAAAATCCAGTACAAATCATGTAAGCATATAATTATTACAATCATTCAATAAAGAAGAACGAACAACTCGTGTTGTTGATTATTATTAATTATTCCTAAAATTGTAGCCTTTTTTTCCACATAATTTCATTGCATAATGCAATTTGATGGGACCCCATTTTTCCTTGCTTGTAAAAGTAGGAAGAGAAGCTTGATTAACCTAGAGCGTGTTTCACTCGACTTTGTAATTATGATTAATTTCGGAAGTGGGATGTTCAATAGGATAAACGATTAAGTGTTAATCTCAAGATTGTGGTATTAAATTAAATAATAATTCTCTAATCAAGTAGGTCTATGAAAATAGAATAAATTTGAATTCAAGATTTATTCTAGTTGATTCATGTTATATTTAAAAAATACATTCTGCAATTTAAAGTTCGAATTCTTATTTACAATTTTTTTCAATTCTCAAAGATTTTTGTTTTAAAAAATAGAATAAATTTATTTATTAGGTGAATGCAAATAAAGAGAAATCATAGTGAATAATTCGATCCTAGTTACTACCTAGAAACCTAAATACCCCTAATGAAGGTGTGAATATAATTGGAAGTGGATAGGGCAAGAGACAAGGGTTGGAGCATGGCGAGGCTGTGTATGTATTGAACTAAGGCGGGGATGGTAATGGGTAATGCAGATTTAGATATTTATAATTATTTGATCTATTTTTTTTGTAGATTTGATATTGTAAATTCGGATAAAATTTGGATTTGGATATTATAGTTACTATTCGAAGTGGATTCAGAGCGGATACGGATATGAAACCTCGAATATCCATTATCCGAATCCACATTACATATGCAGACAACTGATTCGGATATCCGAAATCGCTTACTTTTGTGGATTCTGATATTTCAAATCCATTATCCGTTTATTTGAATTTAAAATTATTTTTTTGTTTGATTTTATATATATATATATATATATATATTACTTGTTGAATTTGGATATTTTAGTGGATTCGGATATCCGGTAGATAATATTATTTAATTCAGATAGTAATACTCGAATTTAATGCGAATAATAAACTGATTCGGATTTTAAAGCAATTTTGTGGACTCGGATTCGGATATTACAAAAAAAGACAGATATCCGATTCACTGCCATCCCTAAACTCAGGTTTAATTAATTTATATAATCACTCTTAAAAAATAACATTCAACAAATTTAAAATTTCAATTTCAATATTTATAACATCTTCTTCTATTCTCGTAGCGCGGTCTATCTTATTAGGTGAATGCAAATCATAGTGAATAATCTGATCCTAGGTAGCACCTAGACACCTAAATACCTCTAATAAAAGTGTGAATAAGGATTGTTTTGGAATTGGTTTTGTTTTGTGTTGAATGTAGACATTGCACTTTCTATATAAGAAAATCTCTTTATATGGAAATTAATTATCTGGTCGAGTTTACGCGTTGTTGACTCTTTATATGCAAACTGTGCAAAATCATGCATTGCAGAACACACGTTTTATCATCTGGGAAAGTTTATGACTTTATAAATTTCAATTATATAGTGGAAACTACGACACAATTTCTCCATGTTTTTCTTAATTTTTCGTATTAATTTTGCTCACTCTTCCACTCTGCTTGCTACCGAGAATTAATGCATGATTTAAGAATCTATTTCTCTTCTCACCAATTTTGAAAATAGCATTATTACTTTTTGATGCACTACATCTTTCTCATTTTCAAGTATTATAACAGCTTCTATATATAGGAGAGATTCACTTATATTAATATAAAATTAAATTAATTTTACACACTTTCGTAATTTTTTATAAGATTTATATTTGTTTAATCTGACCGTCGTATTTCATGTTCTCTTCACGTAGATCATACACGTCGAGTTTCTAGTAAATTAAAAATGTTTAACTATATGTTCGATGCAGACCTGCTCATGGGATGGCAATCCGTCCAGCCCGGCCCGTACTGTACCGGGTTTGGACAAGAATATTTATGATTCGGCCTGACCCAGATCACTGTTCACATATTAAAATAATAATATTTTTTAAAATTTAATTATAAAATTATATAAAAAATAATTAAAAAATAATTTTTTTTAAAAAATAAGATAAACAGTAAATTCGAGCCTGGTAAAGAAGTAAAAAAAATTTTGGGCCACGGCCCATGAGCAGGTTTAGTTCAATGTAAAAAACTTTCAATCGTTAAATATATATTGAAAAAGAGAGTATTCTCGATCGATATGATAAAGATATCGGATCGATTCGAAACTTTACGTGCACGACAAGTACAATTATATTGTTAAATTCAAAGGTCGGTTTGTTAAAATATAAATCGTATAAAAAGTTACGAAAGTGTGTAAAACTAAATTAGTTTTATATTAATGTAAGTGGATCACTCTTCTTTTATATATACTAGTTTATTTTACACGTGCAAAAGCACGTGAATGATTTAATAAGTGTATATCAAATTATATATTTTTTAAATAAATTTATATATTAAACATTTCTTTATTTTGGTATAAAATGATATCAAAATTGTATTAAATGTTACCAACCTATTACAAATATTATTAAAATTATATTAAAGGTTACCAAAATTATCTCAAAAATTATTAAAATTATATCAAAGGTTACCAAAATTATATTAAGAGTTACCAAAATTATATCTATAGTTATCAAAATTATACCAAAGTTATCAAAATCATATCAAAAATTATTAAATAAATTATATCAAAAGTTACTAAAATTATAAAAAATTACAAAATTATTAAAAAATTGTCAAAATTATATCAAAGGTTATCAAAACTATATCAAGGTTATCAAAACTAAATTAAAGGTTACCAAAATCATATCAAAAGTTGTCAAAATTACATCAAAAGGTTGTCAAAACTATACCAAAAGTTATCAAAATTATATCAAAGATTACCAAAAATATTAGAAATGTTATCAAAATTATTACAAAGGTTATCAAAAATTTTACACAGGTTTTCAAAATTATATCAAAGGTTTTCACAATTATATCAAGGGTTACCCAAAAATTATGTCAAACATTACCAAAATTATATGAAAGTTATTGAAATTATATCAAAAGTTATTAAAATTTTATCTAAAGTTGCCAAAACTATATAAAAAGTTACCAAAATTATATCTTAAGTTATCAAAATTATTACAAAGATTAATAAAAGGATACCAAAATTATATCAATGATTACCAAAATCATATTAAAGATTGTCAATTATATCAAAGGTTATCAAAATTATATCAAATGTTGCCAAAATTATGTCAAAAGTTACCAAAATTGTATAATGTTATTAAAAATATATCAAAGATTATCAAAATGAAAAAATCATATTAAATGTTAAACCAAACCTATATCGAAAGTTAGCAAAATTATTTTAAAGGTTACCAAAACTATATCCAAGATTACCAAATAATAACAAAAGTTATCAGAATTATATTAAACGTTATCAAATATCAAAGATTACAAAAATTATTAAAAAGGTTAACAAAATTATATCAAAAGCTATCAAAATTATATTAAAGGGTATCAAAATTATATCCAAGGTTGTCAAAATTATATCAAAAGTTATCAAAATTATATCAAAAGTTACCAAAATTATATTATAGGCTTTCAAAATTTTATCAAACATTATGAAAATTATATCAAGGATTATCAAAATTATATCACATACAATCAAAATTATATCAAAGTTTACTAAAATTATTTCAAAGGTTACCAAAAGTTTACCCAAAGTTACCAAAATTTTATAAAGATTATCAAAATTATATAAAAAATAATCAAAATGACAAAATCATATTAAAGAATAAAGGTATCAAAATCATATTGAAGGTTACCAAAATTATATCAAATGTTACCAAACTTATTTTAAAGGTTACTAAAACTATATCAAAGATTACAAAAACAATTACAAATGTTATTAAAATTATATCAAAGATTATCAAAACTATATCAAAGGTTATCAAAACTATAAAAAACACTATCAAAATTTATCAAAATTATATTAAAGGGTATCAAAATTATATCAAAAGTTATCAAATTCATATAAAAAATTATCAAAAGATTATCAAAATTATATCAAAGGTTATCGAATTTATATCAAAAGTCACCAAAATTATATCAAAAAGTATATAAAAGGTTATCAAAATTATATCAAAGGTTATCAAAATTGTATTAAAGGTTATCAAAATCATATCAAATGCTATAAAAATAATATAAAAGGTTATCAAAATCATATCGAATGTTATCAAATTTATTCCAAAGTTACTAAAATTATACAAAAGGTTATGAAAATCATATCAAAGATTTTAAAATAATATAAAAAGTTATCAAAATCATTTCAAAAGTTAACAAAATTATATCCCAGGTTGTCAAAATTATATCAAAGGTTATCAAAATTATATTATAAGCTTTCAAAATTATATCAAAAATTATCAAAACCAAATTTTTTTATCAAAGCTTAACAAAATCATATCAAAGGCTGTCAAAAATTATATCAAGACTTATCAAACTTATAGAAAATGTTATCAAAATTATATCAAAGGTTACCAAAATTTATCAAAGGTTACCAATATTATATAAAAGGTTATCAAAATTGTATCAAAGGTACCAACATTATATCAAAAGTTATCAAGTTTATATTAAAGGTTATCAAAATTATATCAAAGGTTGTTAAAATCATATCAAAGGCTATCCAATCATATCAACAACTATTAATATCATATCAAAGGGTATCAAAATCATATCAAATGTTATATTATATATTTACATTATATAAAATGTTATGTATTTATTGTTACTTATTATATATTTATGACAAAATCATTCATGTCTAATCTCATATGGTAATATATATTATTGTAATTTAACATAATTTTATAATCAATGTGTCCTATCATACTACCACTTTAATTTTAATTATCATATTTGATTATATCTTTATGTTTCGATTCTTGTCAGTAAATAATGTTTTAAGATTTTTCGTCTCCTAATAGCTAAGTAAATAAGATTTTGATTTTTAGCTAATAAATATTTTTTTTAATATTATTTCAAAACCTTATTATTATTTTTATTAACAATAAATTTGGAAGTGTTGTTCTTATAAAAATTTTAATAAAAAAAGAAAATAGATAAACCAAAATTAATCAATTTTTAATTTAAATAAAAAAATTAGAAAAGTTTACTTTAATAAGTACTTTAATGTTTAAAATAATAAAAAAATAGTTAATATTTTATTAATTTAATAAGAAAATCAATAATTAAGGATAAAATAGTTAATTTAATAAATTGTTAAAGACAAATATATAATTCACTATTTGCATTTTAAGAGTTGGCACTTTTATATATATATTTATTTTCAGACACACGTTCTACGCATGTAATTAAGTTTATTTATTTAAAAAATTAATATTAAGAAAATTTTAAAATATTTAAAAATAAATTTACTTGTTTGGATGAGGCATTATCTAATTTGATATAATTTTTTTTTTATAACTGTTGATAATTATTATATCTTTATTTGTATTTTCTTAATGATACTCCTATTGCATATTTAAATATATATATATATATATATGTTTTTATCTTTAAATATTATTATTCTTCTTTTTATTATTATTTTTTAATCTTATCAAATTCTAATAGACTAAATTTTCTTTTAAAAAATATTTATCCAAACAAAAAATTACAAATACTAACATTTTAAAATACGCTCATATCAAATTTTTTTCAAAATTTTAAAAAATTTCATTCAAACGTACATTCTCTTGTGAAAAAGCTTGGAGATATCTATATTATCAACTTTATTAATATCTAAAGCAACCAATCGTTTTTATAGGATTAGAAAAGTTGATTCGACTCTAAAGACTCATTTAATGTACTCGAACATGAACTCTACCACATTCGATTTGAATCTAAAATTCAAAATATTGAAATTCTCCCTAACTCAAATTAAAAAATCCAAACTTGAATGAACACTCAGTCTAAGTCCCTTTATTTTTTATTTTTTTTGTTTACTGGTAGTAATGTATTATTTTTATTGAAATTAATCGAATTAAAATTTTCATATTTTCTTTATTTTTTTTCTCTTCTAATTTTGTTTTACATGTTAAATTGGATTTTTCATCTTATATAAAGTGTTTTTTTTTTTTTTTTCAAATTTATTGATATCTAACAACCAATTGTATTTCATATAATTGAAAAAGATGGTTTGATTTTTTTTTCTACTTTATTTTTTGTAAAGCATTATGATGCAATACTACTATGCATTAGTGTAATTGTCACACATATATATATACACCGTTCTCTTTTATTTTTTGAAAAGCATAATTTTCAATCTTCATTATATTTATGGTAATTATAATAGTTTCTTTAAATGAATTAGATATTGAAATAAAAATAAATGTATTGCATATTCAATAAAAAAATTATAGTATAGTAGATTGATAAATCAATGAAACTATTCAACTCTTTTAAAGTAATTTGTTTTCTGCTTTCAATCACTATTGATGTTAAATACATTAGTATTGTATTTTGTTTATTATTTTATGATTGGAAAACCTTTTAATAGAGCAATGATGCACATTAAAATTTATATTTTAACAAAATTTTTTGGTAAATTATATTGCAATATTTAATTATTAAGTTGTTTAACCCGCATTGCTTAATGTAATTTTTATGAAATTTTCTTTGTTGGCTAAAGTAATTTTTATGAACTTATCCTATTAAAGTACACACATAAATTTTTTTTAAAAATTCTGTTAGAAGATTTTTTGCAATTTGTAATGGATTTAGATTATTGAGATGTTGTTACTTTAACCTATATTAAAGTTAAATTATTACAAAAAATATAAAAATAATTATTTTCATCAGAAAGTAACCATATATGTGTTGACGATTTTTTTTGGCAAAAATAGTATTTACAATACGACCTGCAAATTTTCACTAAAGTAATAAAAATATCACTATTTACTTTTATCATACTTGATTTCATGCATGCATGTACTTATTTTATTCTTTTATTATTTTTTAGAGAATCAACTGTTTTATATACTTTTGCATTCACATTTAAGATATTTCATAATTAATTGTTTTTGTTATTATAATTCAAAATCCTATTATTATTATTATTATTATTACCAATAACTTTGTTCTCATATAAATTTCTAGGACTACATTCAAATTAATAAATAAAAACTAAGGATAGAAAAAAGAGATAATTTTTTTGATAAAAAATAAGAGATAATTAAATTGCTTCTTGGACTACTAATTCATTTTGTTATCAATAAAAGTTTTGGTGGTGCAATTAGCTAGAACCTTGATCGTAAGTAATTAACATTGTAATATTTTACTTAAATTCCATAAAATATAATGTTTGTCGTTAACCTTTTTTTTTCTTCTTTTTTCTTTTGCTGATTTAATCATGAAGAAAGAATATTTTCGACAAATGAATTTGTGATGTAATGCTTAACCTATCAACTAATGTTATATGATATGCTTCTCTTTATTCTTAGTTTTCATTTATATATTTTTATTTGAATTAAGTTCTCCAAAATTAATAGTTTATTTTTATTTAATTTTAAAAAATAAGTTTATTTTTATTTGAATCCAAGTCTTTATTGTTAATGCAAACAATTACCATAAAAAAGTGTCAATAGCCTCTTTAGGCTATATGATCATTTATTATTATTATTATTATTATTATTTTGTTGATTTTTTTGGCCAAATTTGTGGTGATTATTAACAAATAGCCTCTTTACGCTCTATGTTCATGTTCTTCTTTTTTAGGTTTTACTTTTTTGATGATTATTATTTATTTGTTATATTCTAATTTCATACTATTAAATGTTTTAATTTCCATCATAATTGTTGTGTTTCAATAAAAATCTAAAAATAATGAAAATTTATTAATATATACATTAATTTAATACTATTACGTCTCTCACAAAAATTACATTTAACTAAAATTTAAAAAATATATCAAATTATAATTTTGTTATTTTGATAATTTTATAAGGGTATCAAAGGCGGTTGATTGTGATAATTAAAGTAATCTAAAATCGAAAGTACGAAGCAAGAAAAGCTACATAGCATAAAAATTTAAAATTAAATAACAAAACAATGTAAATTACTAAAAGATTAATGCAAATTCATGTCATGCTTATAGAAAAAATATAAATACACAAATCGGTGAGATTCTTATTGATGGGTGAGGTTTTAATGATGTTTTTAGGATGCCTTAAATAAACTTTTAATTCACTCTTAAAACATAAAGATAGTATTTGAGTATGAAAAGGAAAGAATAAGAGTCATAGATTGTTTCTAGGAGTCTAATAATTAAAAAAATTAAAATTTTAATAAGAAAGTATTTTTCTAATAACAAAAAGAATTTTTTTAATTAATTAAATATTTTATAAGGGTATTTTGGTCAATCACTTTTTGCACTTTTGATGTTCACACTTATATATATATATATATATAAAGCAATAATTTTTGTCTTTGATTACAAATTTATGATATTAATTAATTGTTATGGAGGTAAACAAGTACATACAAATGTGTTTTTTTTTTTTTTTAATAAAAAAAGTCACAATTCGATGATAGGGAAAGAGATTGCAGATGCTGATATTCGAATCTCAAACCTATTAGATACCATATTTTTAAAAATGATTGCATAAATCAATTAGGATAAATCTTGATTCTACAAATATATCTTTGAGAATATAATCTTACGTAGTTACAAAATTACAATTCTTAATTATGATTCTAGATATGATTTTGGATAAGTGATGAAGGTTCACTCCAATAAAATTGGCTCTGAAATTGGATAAAGAGCTAGCCATGCTAGCTACTCTCTAACATGTTATCGTTTAGAATGAAGCACCATTAATTTTAATCAAAACTTTTATGGATCTATGGAAGAGATACGACTAATCCGAAAAGGAATATATGGTATCTTTTTGCATGCGTAGTTGTTTTGAAACAAAGAGCATCTTGGAATAACAAAAATTATACATCCCATAGGAAAAATTAAACAAGAAAAAGAAAGTATTTGTTGATGTCTTTTGAACGATAGAGTTGGATGAGTTTCTGAGTATTGTCAGACAAAAGTAGAAGATAATCAGCAAAGACATGAGATGTCAGAGGGGTATTGAAATTTTATCTTTGGACGTGTTTCAAAGCAGAGAATAATCAGAAGGTTCGTGTTTATGTTTTCTCTTATCTCTCACATCAACATTTTCTCACCTATTTAATCTAATTCGATTCTAAAAATTAATAAATTGAACCTGAAATGATTCAAACTTAAAATAATCTAAACTCAAGATGATTTATTCCCGAAATAACTTGAACTAGAAACAATCCGAACTCTAAATGATCTAAATTCAAAATGATTCGAATCCGAAATTAACCTGATTTTTTAAGATCTAAATTGACTCGACTTGAATTAATACAATCCAAACCCAACATGATCTACTCAATTGATAATTAAGTCTATTAGCAACTAAAATAGAAATTTTAGGATAATGATGACCAAAATATAGTAATTTTAAAAAACTTAAGTGACTTCTTTCTTTCTTGCTTTCTTTTTTTGTTCTTTGACATGTATGATGTAATTTAATATATACCGAAGTTCCTTTGGTTTTAAAACAATAACTATTTCTCATTCAATAAACTCTACAATTTCAAAAATTGAAGTATGAAAACTCTATTTTTTTTTTTCTTTCACATAAATATAGTATTTTGAAATTGATAATCTTCAATTCTAATCTTTGAAATGTTCCTTTAAAGGCAAACCATAATAATATATTTTATAAGCATGAATTCCACGTAAATATGATTACAACCAAAGAAAATAAATTAACGTACCCGACCCGAACTAGTAGTTTGAGATAAGGTCATTGTCGACTTGTAATAATTTGATTGTAATTTTTCCATTTATTTTTTCCCTTATTCTTTAACTTTAGTGTCTTCTAGAATATTTATTTATTTATTTATATTTCTGTGTTAGAAATTTGAAGCATATCAAAGTCTTTGTAAATTAATGAGGTCAATTCCGTGAATTGGGGTAAGATGAATAATGATTTCATGTGAGGAAAGGGAGGGCCCCATGCAAGAATTAATCATCCGTGCCTCCACTCTTAACGAGCCGCAGATTTATTTTTTAGGTGTGTTTTTTTTTTAATTGTTTAACGGGGATTATGAAATATAAATACGATCGATTGGTATTTTATCGATGATCAAATAGGTGAATTCCACGACATCATCTTCTTTATTTGCATCATCTTTGTATCTGTGTTTTTTTTTTTTTTTTTTTTCAAGCGAAATCGTTTTTTTTATTAGATAAAGAATCGGGTCAAACATTAAAAATGAACAAGTACAAAGAAAACAAAAAAACAACGGACACATGACTCGTTACGAGAGTGGAGACACAAATAAAGGTAGGAAAATGGGAACAAGGGATTTGAATTCATCTGCTTCTTTAAATGCCCCTCAAATTAATCCCAAGAAAAGGGCAAAGCAGTGCCAAAGTTTTTTTGACAAATAAAGTTGATCCAAAGATTAGAGGCAGAATAATGTATTCTAGAGATCGAAAGAAATCATCTGTTTATCAGAAACTGCAACAGCTTCGCTCTGTTACCAGCTCTACTGCTGTAAATTGGCCTAAAACTCTTTAACTTTTAAGCATAATAATCCAAGTTTTTCTCTTCCATCTGTTTTTCTTTTTATTCTGTTTTATTCTATCTTAATCAAAGATGCTATCATATTTATCGCAATTGTGAATGTAATAGATACTATCGTGAATAATTGCGAAGCAGAGAGAACTGAAATCGTAAAATAACGATCCGTAACATCGTTAATGTTGCGACTATTATTTAAATCCCGATCCTAACAATAAAATCATGAGATAAAACTCAAAAACAAGAAAGCCTAGCTAAAAGTATATGTTGAATAGGGGAAAATCCATATATATATATATATATATATATATATATATATATATATATATATATATATATATATATATATATATATATATATATATATATAGGCTATGGGATTAAGAGTAGGTGTGAAAACCATGTCGATGGCGTGAGTCAGTGTGACGATAATCATGATATATTTTATTTCATATTTTCTATTTGGTTTAATTATTGTTTCTTTGGAAATTATGTTTTTGGCAGGTAAACAAGACCTCAATCGTTGTAGATGCATCGAGATATATCGAGGAGTTGAAAGAAAAGGTGGATAAACTGAACCAAGAAATTGGAACTTGTCAGAATCCTGATCATCTGCCTATGGTGAATCTATATAATCAGAATTGCATATATAACATTCGTAATTCTTTTTTTGATTTAAATATTTCCTTTGCTACATTTGTTTGCTAACTAAGCAAGCGAAACCTATGTTATTCGGATTCAGATGTGAGAGTGTCGGATATGGATATTTGTCTAATACGGGTATGTTCAATTTTTTTTAAAATTTCTATGTATTTGGAGGGTTCTTGGAGGATCATATCTCCATACTCATATCCGGATATACGTTGGATACGGGTGTCGGATACGGATACTTCAAGAAAAATAAAAAGTCGGAGTAACATAGAGCAAAACAACACCAACAGCAAAGGCTCTCCCTCCCTTTATTGATTTCAGTTTTTATTTGGTTTTCAGCAGGTTACAGTGGAAACCCTAGAGAAGGGTTTCCTTATTAATGTGTTATTGGAAAAGAATTGCCCTGGTTTGCTTGTTTCCATATTGGAAACCTTCGAAGAGCTTGGCCTTGACGTGCTCGACGCTAGGGTTTCTTGCGAAGACAATTTCCAACTAGAAGCCATTGGAAGAGGAGGAGAAGTAAGTACGGACAACCCTATTTTCTCTTTTGGTAATTATTGTTTTCTCTTTAATCCCAAAGTGAATTTCAATTAAAAAAAACTAAAAGCGCAATCCTACACATATTTAAACATGAGCATGGAAGTATGGTAATTCAAATATATGAATAAACTTTAAAAAAAAAAATTGAATATATATGTATCGAACACATATCTGTATCCGACATTTACTCTTATATTCTGTTTTAATACTTGTTCTTTATAAAAATTAAAAAAAAAAAAAAAGAAAAGAAAAGAAAAAGAAGACGACAATGAAGAAAGAAGAAATCTCTCACATGTAAATTGTACGGCATGGATTTGAACTAGTGGACTGGGCCACGGCCCGGAATTTTTTCAACTTTTTTGTCCAGCCCGACCCGGGTCGGCTCGTGAGCCCGTATTTACTGTTTATCTTATATAAAAAATACTTTTTTATTTTTTATTAATATTTATATATTTTTATAATTAAATTTAAATAAAATAATATTATTTTAATATATAAACAGTGATTCGGACGGGGCCGGACCGATCCGGCTCACAAACATTTCTGTCCAAATCCGATTTAATATGAATCGAGCGAGCTGTCCGACCCTTGAGCAGATCTAGTTTGAACCACACATTTTGGATTTTGTTTCATTAGTGTACGTACTGTCACAATAATGGATGCATGGTCAGCATCATTGGATCCATATTTTCTTGTTTGAACAGTCAATGATATGCTTGCATTAATTGAAAATCCTGATGCATTTACTAAAGGCTAAAGCAGTTAAGAATTAATTAATTGTTGATTTTCAGAATCAAGGAAATGCTGAAGGCATCGATGCTCAGATGGTGAAGCAAGCAGCGCTCAAGGCTATCAGGAAATTAATGGAATGAAAATAGCCAGCAGGATTAGGATTTCTCTGTTTTCTTTTCTTTTGGATTGGATTTCTTCATCGATTCGTTTGATCAGTTGTAGTTGCAGTACTGTAACAACTTTTATCTTTATCAAGGGAACTTTTAGCTTTTAAATCTTCTTCTCATCAATTTATATATTATTTTATGTTGCTCCGACTCTTCATTTTTTTTTTTTTAAATATTCGTGTCCGACACATATTCGGACATGGGTATGGGGATATGATCCCTCAAGGACTCTCCAAATACATGGAAAAACTTAAAATAAATCAAACATACCCGTGTCGGACACATATCCGTGTCCGATACTCACACCCGAGTCCAAGTAACATAGATACTACTAATAGGATTCGAAGCAAAAATAACACTAACAAAAAGAAGAATTCATGGCTTAACCCCGTTGATTCATATAGTCACCTTTAAGAGATAATATCCAACAGATTTGAAATTCGAATCTCAACATCTATAACTCTTTTTTTTTATTCCCAGATTGCGGCATCTTTGTACCAAAAAAACCCTTAATGCACAGTAGAAAACAAGAAGAGAAGTTCATTTTTGTTTCTCATTTTTTGCATAATTTTCATTGATTTGGATTCAGTTCCATGAAACATTTGATGGAATAATGAAGTCAAGTGGCAACCTTGCTTGGATCTTTAGAACCTTTTTCTTACAATTTTCAAGGAAAATAATCCTATACAACTTTGCTGTAATTAAATTGGTTGATGAACTGAAAGCTATCTAAAAAGTCGAGATAAGAAATTAGAGAAGTTGTTGATAAAGGACATTAATTAGTACAATACAATTTTAACATTGGATATAGAGATAGAATCTTGCTAAAGAAAAAGTGCATGGTTAAACTTGCATGATAACTTATTTTTCTTCAAGTACGGGCTGAATTTTATACTTTCTCTTCTCTTTACTTTGTAAAACCCTATGTCGTGATCTCATTTACTCACTCAGTCAAATTCATAATTTTGAACATGATGCTTAATTCAGTTGATTGATGCAATTATCATTAAAAAGTAACATCCAATAGGTTTGAGGATCGAATCTTAACATGTACAATCCTTTTTTTTACTCCAGACTGCTGACTCTTTTGTACAAAAATATAAATGAATTTATGTGCATATTTTTTTAGGATTTTGCTAACGAGTGCCCTAAGGACACTTTTTAAAATTACTAAATATAGTAATATCTTTGATCAAAGCATTGAAAATGATGAATAAAGTTGTTAATTTTTGAATTTATAATACAATATTATTACTATAAATAACATATTAACTAACTTTAAAGAATATCCTAAGAGCACTCGTTAGCAAAACTCTTTTTTTATTCATAAGAGTCATTTTTTTTATTCATAAGATTAATTCATACATTTCTCTCTCAACCCAAAAAGATGGAATTGGATTTATTTTTGAAAGTTGTTTTATTATTCCCTTTAGAAATAGAATGCTTTGAGTGATTTTTTTTTTTTTTTTGTGGTTTCTTTTGATACTTTTCGAAACAATTTTATTTTTTCTTTTAAAATTGTTAAAGTTATAAAACATTTAATTTTTAATTTTTTTTTTATTTTTTTAAAATTTGATTACGTAACATAATTTTAATGAAAAAAACATATGATAATGTGGAATAACCGTTTTATACCAATTTTTTTCTACTATTATTATGATCATTTGACTAATAATAGTAAGATTGGTGTGCAAATGTAATGATTATAAACTTTTGAAAAATTGACTTTTGGGGGACATTTCAAGAAAAATAAGATATAATGTTCCTCTTACCTAATAGGCTTTTTGTTCATTTCTGTCTTGTTAGTGTCTTGGAATCATTAGAAAGAATCTTTAGAGCAAATAATAATGCAAAATATGAGGTGAAAAAATGTGTGAAGAAGAAAATCTGGCTTTGCCTGTTGAATGTAGGCAATATGTGTCACATTTATTAACAAAAGGATTTGATATATACAAGCAAAAATTAACTTACAACAACAAATTAATTTACAGTTATATATAAGTACTTATTAACATATAACAAAATGAAATATATTAAGCAATTTATTTTATGGTTTCTACTTAATTAAAATTGTGAGCAACAGTATTCTTTTATAGAGATAAAATCACTATATATTCTTTACATTATTAACATAAGTATTATATGTCAATTTTAATAATTTTAAAATTAAATTATGTGTAAATTTTATTTTTATACTAATAATTTCTAGAAAATAGATTAGAATGTTAGATTTTTCTATTGTTTTTACTTTCGTTTTATTTGTATTAGATTATATGATTCAATATTTGATATCAAATGCTGAATGTTTGTTAGATTGTTAGATGAATTGAATATTTATGGGTATAATAGTTTAATTATTTTATAATCTAATTATAATTATATTGTTGATGAATTGATTTTTATCACATTGTTAGATGAATTAAATTACTAAACATAATGATTTAGTTATTTTATCTTTAAGAAAATACTTAATGTTAAGAAAAAATAGAATATATACTTCTAGAGTTCTAGTATTGTTATTTTGTAATATAATTACAATTACAATATTTTGACTTTTAAATTTTTTTTTTTTAGTTAATGGAAGGATATATTAGCGAAATTAAATTTAACTAAAGAAATTAATTATTTTGACAAATATTCAATAATATTCAAAGTAAACTCATATAAAAATTGATTTAAAAATTCTACTCGTAAATTTAGATAGTACTAAAATTATGGTTCAATTCTTGTCAACAGAAATACTTCACAAATAAAATCATAAATGTATCGGATCAATGTGAGAGATTATGCTTTTAAGATCGTTCGTTAGGAAAAAATGAGGCGCAGAAAGATCATAATTAATAAAAAACTGCATATGAATAATATCATTATCAATGGTACTTTGTTTCAGCTTAGAGGACCTAGTTGGACATAGACCTATCCACGGGTTGGGTAGTCCGTCCGGTTCAGTAGGTCTGATTCGTATTGAGTCGGGCTTAGATAAGGTATTTTGTAATTCGGGTCGGTCCGGCTCGATCCGACTTACTATTTATTAAATAAAAAATATTTTTTTATTTAAATTTAATTATTAAATATTAATATAATTTTTTTTAATATTTTAATATTTTTTAAATAGTAAATCGGACTTATACGAGCCGATCCAAATCCGACCCGAATAAGCTTGGGCCAAAAAAAATATATTTTTTGGATTGCGACCTACCCTGGACAAGTCAATTGGACAGTTGTTTTGGGTAGAAGAGATTCAACCACTGCAAGCTTGAATGCTGCTAATTCCAACATCGACTTCGAGTCTTAGTGGCCTCATCAGTGCCTTTTTCTAACAAAGGTTTCACTGCTGAAGAAATGCTAGCCCTCCCAGACAGTGCTGTTAAGGCGTGTGTCTAGACGTGTCTTTGTCTTGCGTCTTAACGTTAGATAACAAAAACGTTTCAAACTCTTTCAAACGAGGCGTATTTGATTAGGCGCACGTCTGGTGCATCTAGGCGCGCTTTTTTGTAAGGCGATAGATGTAAAAAAAAATTCATCTGATTGAAGTTCTCTTTAATTTATTTTATTTTAACTTTTTTTCATTAGATGTACCTACAACAAAATTTTTTTTTACATGTTTTGTAAATAAACTGGACCACTCTTTAGAGTTTATTATTATAATTATATATCTTAAGCTTATTATATATATATATATATATATAAACAGACACATATATAAAACACACATATACATATTACGTTTTATTTCATTCAGACGAATGCTTTCTTTGCTTCTTGCGTCTGAGGTAATATAAGAATTCTAACACCTAGGGTGGCCTTGCACCCTTGTCAACATTGCTCTCAAGTAAATATATATATATATATATATATATATATATATATATGTGTGTGTGTGTGTTAGGCTGTTAGCAACTTAAACTCCTTTAGTATTAGTAACCATCAAACTCGATTAACAATCTTATCAAATTCATGTTTAACATCAATGGGATGATGTTATTTTTCAAAAATTTCATAACCTGAAGATAGATAAAAGGTTGAAAATGTTAAAATTTAAACCCTAAACTTAGAACCCGATTCATTTCATAGTACTTCCTTTCTAAGAGAATTTGCTACTTTCAATTTCAGGTGACCAACCACTATTAAATTACCATAATCTCTTTCTTTAATTACACATTGATTATCTTTAACTAAGGAAGAAACCCTCTTTCAGCAATGCTTTGTTCCATCACTATTCCCTAAATTCGATGTAAAACCAGTCTCTCCATTCTTATGGCTAATTAAAGGTGATGCAATCTATTTTTATTAAGCATTAATTATGATGAATATTAATGTTAAATCCTTCTTTTCTTCTGTCATTAGCATAATAATTGTGATTGGATATTGAAGAATTATAATTAACCATCAAATTTTCATCATATGATTTATGAAAATTGTCATTAATTTGACATAATTTAATTACAGGCACAAAATTATAACTCACAATAAATAAATATAAATTTTATTTAAATACTTTAATTGCATAAATCTATTTTTTTATTCAAAAAAATTTATTTCAGTTGAAAATGTACAATTATGATAAATTCATATTGAGATTCTATGATTACTTTCACAATTTTTTTTTTTTTTAAAAACATGGAATCAAAACTCGCTAAGACCTTCATATCATCGATTATGACAAAAATATTACAAATCATTACTACTATTGAGAATTACCAAAATCAAGATGTTTCTAATCTAACCATGACCGACAAAGTAGAATCAAGAGCTGTTCTAGTTTCCAAACTATGTTACTCCGACTCTATATTTTTCTTGAAATATATGTGTCTAACACCCGTGTTCGACGCATATTCGACATGAATATGGATTTATGATCCCTCAAAGACCCTCCAAATACATGAAAAAACATAAATAAATCAAACATACTCGTGTCGGACACATACCCATTGTCCGACACTCACAACTGAGTCCGACTAACATAGTTTCCAAGTATGCATAGAGTAACTTCGATTTTTTCTAGAGTTGAGATCAATTAACCAGTTATCCCTCAACTTTAGAATTATGAGTAGATTAAACCAATTGTTCTTTGTGCTTAACATTAACAACGGATCAATGGAATGGAATACAAGAGAAGGAAAATACACAATTTGTCTGCATTATTATCATCCCAATAGAGTTTGGGAGGATTCTCTAGGAATTATTAAATTATCAAAAGGAACTTTATTTATGAACAGATACATTGCAGCCTATGCCATGAATTGCTAGTATCCATCATCTCCTTAAAGACATGACATCCATTCAACTGAAGATTTAAAAAGATAAAAGCAACTAAGACGAGGAATAGCTTTTCCATCTGCCAATGAACAAATCTAACCTCCATATTTATAAATAAAGCTCAAAAGAATCAAGCAACGGTATGATTACCTAGCTGTTACCTAACTCCACTAGTGAATGCATGCCACGTGTATTTCCTATCCAAGCTAATGTTAAGTAAAGAAAAGAAGGAAGATACAGTGCATCAAGTATTCTAAACTCTCCCCACAAAAGAGGATGTTTACCTCTTGAGAAGTGAGAACAGAGGAGATGTATTTTAAAGTCCCTCCAATTGGCAATTTGTCACTTTTTTTTCTATTTCAATCAAATTACCAAAGTGACTGTACATCTGGCTGGGAAATAAACCCCCAACATGAGGGGGCCTTGAAACATAAGACTTTCGAACAGGTTCTTCTGAACCTTGCATGGCCCATTCCTTCCTGCCAAAAGATAACAGTGCCCCCACAAATATCAGACAACCATTACAAATTACAAATAAAACCTTAACCAAGAAAATGCATTAAACAAACAAGGACACACAAACAGAGCTGCCCATTTTTTCAGATGGATTATTCTATGAATGGACCCAATCACACTACAATCATCCCCTCAAAAGTTCAGCAATGATAAAGACAAATCAATACAAGCAGAACAACTCCAGAGACACCTTCAACATCAGCTTTTACTACAAAAAGTTCTCTAAATATAGAGCAATAACAAGAACATTGTAACTGGAATGATAGTTGATAGCCGCACCATTTAACCTCAATTGATCAGATATTAAGATTTAAGCCACAGCATTTCCCAATGATCAAAGATTCAATGCAATATAAACCAAGAGCTAATAATTTCCACTAGTATAACAGTTTCTATCACTCATAGCTTGCTTCAAATCCAAGAGTAAAGATAGAGCAAAAGATCCAAAAAATTCTATTCCTAAAAGACTAATAATTTCCACTGGTACAATTCTTCCAGTCAATTAGAGCTAACTTAAAATGCCAAGAGTCAATATATCTAATTCAAATCAACGATTAAATGATTCAACAAATAAAATCGACAACATTCAAGATTCTTGCTTTTCCATCTACAAATATGTGAAACATTAGCATTTAATGGTAGGATATAAGTTCGATTGACTCACTTGGGCCAACAATTCACAGGAGACGGCTCAAATGGATGGGTGCCTGCAGATCCACTGGGACTTCCATAACTCATTTCACTCATTTCCTCCTGAGGCTTGATAGGAAAATGGTTATCACTACCAGACAATGGTGGAAAGAAAGCATTCTGTAACCATGGACTGTGATCACTTGGACCAGTTACAGGACTGAATGTTCCACCATTCTGGCCATTACCAAGAAAAACCTTCTGAGGAGATTGTGTGGCAGCAGGTATAGGGTCCTCTTTAGTGAACAATGATGCCATAGTTTTCTGAGAAGAAGGGTGCAAAAAGCCTCCCTTGTTTGATCTATTATGTTCCAGGGGTAAGAGCCAGCTTGCTGGACCATCCTGACCAAGAGGAGAACTGTTCCACATCTGCCATATCCCTTTCTCATTTGCATTAGTATCATCCACAGGAAAAGTGTGAAGATCTTGGGCCTTTTGGGTAGTTGGGACCCTGTTAGAATTGTCATGCCTTTCATCAGCAGATCGTAATCTTGACAATGGAGACTCAATTGGTGAGGGCTTGTTAATTTCAGAAGAAGCAGATATATTCTTCAAAGCACGAGGCCTTTCCATCCCCATGTCCATTCCAAAGCCAGCACCCAAGTCCAACTGAAAATTATCAAGCGACTCGGAAACAGGCCCAAGCAAGGATACTGGATCAGGAACATAACAGGGGTCTTCAAAAAGCTCTGGTTCTTCTGGTATAAATTCATGAAGCCCTTCAGCAGCACGAGGGAAAATGGGTTCAATAGCCGGTGAGAAACCTAAACTACTGCTGGGGGCTCCATTTGTGTACATAGATATAAATGGTGATGGCAGTCCAAAATTGATAGGATTATCAAATGTTTGTATTGTTGAATGACCAGGTAATGGTGGGCTATGAGCTTCTGCTTGAATCTTTGAATTTGGTCTACTAATAACGTTTGCATTTGAGACTGGAGGAACAGAACGAGTAAACAACTGTTGCCAAGATTTTTTAAGTGCTGCCCTCGGTTGGGGTTCTGAAAGCACCTGCAGTGAACAGCTCCATATTGTAACATTGTCTCTTTCTATATAAATTGTTATAATGCACCAAAAGACCATAATCTTCAAGAAACCATCAAATTCTACAGTAATAGAACATGCTGATTCCAGAAAAAAGAATGCAGTAAACCCAACCAAACCAACACACATTAATCCCCATATATTTCTGGCTGGCTACGAGAACCAAGACATAGAAAAATTTACATTGGGTCACATACATGGAAAAAAAAAATAAGGCAGTAATTCAATTAAAATATTGACTAGCAAGGAAAGCATGAAAATTTTCATTTAGCACTGAAGCTAGCTGGCTGATGGCTGCTCTTAATAGCTTATAGTAGTTTACTCTAGTTAGTAGTAACTTTGCATTTGGGATAAATTCAAAAGAAAATGCCTGTATTTCATATAATAAAAAAAAGGTAAGCATTCTACTAATTTACTAAAACAATGAACTCAAATAACAGAGTCAAAGAACTTACAGGGTGGTTGATTTTAACATTCTTATCATCTCCATTCACAATCAACTTCCCAGCTACACGCTCAGATGGACAGAAATCTCTCCTACTGGCAAAAGTATGGACATGGTCTACAGAATTGTTAGTTTTGTTTTCTTTTGTAATAGTAGCAGGAGCATTAGTACTCGTTCCAAATAAATTACTTCCCGGAAAAGCTTTAGACGATGACAAAAATGTACCCCTCATATGATCGAAGTATCTAGTTCCAGCATTTGCCCGGCTAAAATTATTAGCAGAAGTATTTTTCGTTCCATGTCCTGTTTCTGGAGTATTGCCCTTGACATTATCTGTCCCAGACTTCACATGTTCCCGGTGATCAATCTCACTCTTCTTATCAATCTCATGCTTCCGTTCAGTTTCCTTACCGGCTCTCTTCTCAAGCTCTTCTGCATCAGAGTTGCTCTTACTAGACGCTTTATCTTTCTCTTTCCTTCTCTCTTTACACTTATTTTCTGCTTCCTTTTTTAACTCTTTCTCCCTAGCAGGTGGTGATAATTTGCTGCGATCTTTTTCAGCCTCCAGTTTTTCATCCCTCAGTCTCCTTCGTTCCTCCACCAAACTTGCAACCTCCTCCCTTTGCTTTCTCTCTTCTTCCTCCGAAAGCTCCTTTTCTAACCTAGCCTGTCTCTTTTCTTCAGCTTTTCTGCGTGCTTTTTCTCCTCTGCTCTCATGAAAGCTTGTTTCATTCTCACCCCTCTTAGTCAACATCCCCCCGTGGTCTTCATCAGATGAAGCATCATCATTCGATGAACTAACCCTAAAAATCTTTCTCAAAAGCCACCTAATGCTAAAGAAGAAGGACGTCAATAGCTTGCATATAAAAATAACAATGCCTGAATAAGATTTCTTGGCCAAACAATCCTCATCTCCTTCAAAAACTCCAGTGCCATTCTTCCGCCAATAGCTAGGCTTCCCTGCAACAGACCCAGCAACCCAGTTGCCATTGTCCAACCAATCCTGCCCACACATCCACCCATTCTCAGACCACCCCTTTCCATTCAAGATTTTCCCACCTTTTCCAACAAGATCCTTAATAATCCCAGAATTTGAAATCTCCAAACCAGGTGGAACAGGCAAGTCCAAAACAGGTCTCTTTGAAATATGGCCACAATAAGAGCACATAAACCGACCACCACCAGGGTTCTGATCCCTATACGGAGTCAGGCAGTTCCGACACCTTCGTGTCGCAGTTTTACGAAGCTTCTGCAATTCTATAGCCTCAAACCTCTTCCTCTCCCTGAGACATGCATTCCTTCTAACCCTCCAAGCAGATAGCCGGGGCATCAAAATCTCATACCAAAACAGAGTAAACAGAAGCACAAAAACGCAGGCCAGCTTTGGGGACGTGATCTCAAATCGAAAATCAGGTGGCAATAGCTGAGAAAGAGCCCATAAACCTATGAGAGGTATAACTAACCAAGGCAGCATGGTAGCAACCCGGCGAGACCACTTCTGAATCACACAGAGTATACACATTATCCTTTAACCCACACCTATCTTCCCCGTTTCGAAAATCAATAGCAAAATCAACCCTAAAATCAAACCCCCAATCACGCAATTTCCTCTTTAAAAAAAAGACCCAAAATCGAAACCCTAACCCTAACTTCCAGTCCAAATCGAAATATATATATATATATTTCAAAGCAGCAATTCCTTCGAGCTTCAAGAACCCTAAACAGCATTTACAACCGCGAATCCTTCAAAAAAAAATCAAAACCTAAAGCCGTATTCATATTTCAACTTTTAATCAATTAAATACATTCAAGAATACAACTAAAGCCCTAGAAATGGATGATTTAGGTTTTTTTCCCCAAAGGTTTCTTTCCAAATGCTCAATTGAATGCGTGAGGGATTCGCGGAACTTACAGATTCAGTCATTCAGACTTCAGAGTCCATTTCGGAGCCGAATCGGGTCGGAGCGGTGGTCGGGTTTTTTTTTTTTTTCCTTTCCTTTTCTTTGAGATAGGAAAATTATTATGTGAAAAAAGATAAGAAAGATGTAGAAGAAAATAAGGGAATGTATGTAAAGAAAATTAATTTTATATGTAAGTAATCTCTCTGAACCAATTTTTTTGGACCGGATTTTTGTTAGACCGGTTCGTTGAAATGGTTGGTGTAATTATATATACAAACATTTTTTCTTTTTCTTTTTTTTATCATATTATTATCTTAACAAAAGCACGCCTTATTAGTGGGTTAGATTATTATTTTATTTTTAAATAAATTTCAAAAATTAGATTGAAATATTATTATATATTTTTTATTTATCTTATTAATCTATTAATTGTTTTAAGTATATCTTAATAATTGATAAAAATATATAATATTATTTATTTATAATAGGATAAGTGACAACACTAATTTCAAAAATAAAATTTAGTAAGATAATTTTTCTTCAAAGATTATATTAATAATTAAGAAATAATAAAACTTAAAAATATTTGGAAATTTGTTAATAACATTGCTAATCTCATAAAAAAATATATGCAAATAATTATTATTTTTATGTAAAATATACATGTGCCTATGTAAAAGTTTTAATTATATAGTTGAATCAAACAAAGTTATTTATGTTGGCAAATTAAACAGAAGAATTATTGATTTCTGCATATAATTAAATTAAGTACTTGAAGAAGACAAAAGCTAGCTTGAATGTAGCTAGCAATTAAAACTTTTAAGTAGCTGATGTAACACGAGACAGGGATGTTCAATTAGGAACAGGTAAGAAAGGGACAAATAAAAAAAGAATATCTGTCGGTTCTTTTATGAACCAATCACAAAAGATCCTCCAAACTGTTAAGAGAGAAATGTTAAATATCTAAATGATTTTACTAACAATAATCTTAACAGTATTTTTTAATGTTATTATATATAATAATATTTATATTTAATATATTAAAAATGATGAATAAATTATCAAATTATATATTTAATACAATGTTTAAGTTTCAAGGAAAAGGTATGGATAAAAGAATAAAACAATTAATTTGACTGCCGATTTCTGAAATAAAAGCAAAACAAAATGAGGTACTCCAAATTTGAAATCGATTTAAGGAAGCATGTGAGTAATGCAAAAACACTAAGAAAAGAAGATAGAGGTTTTGATCAGAGATTTAAATTACGATTGTGGACGTGTTTTCGATCGCATCGCGTTTATCACGTATCGCAGTGCAATTTTTTATTTCTTTGATCTAATTTTCTATCACACTTTTACAGCTGAGTACGAGGGTTCAGGAACTTCCAAATCATTATTTTTTTTATCGGTTGAGTAAACTAACACAAATTCTTTAATGATAGCACATTAATTCATCCATTAGAATATACTCAATAATATTCTCAAGATGACCATGACATGATATTACATCTTAATTAGAATAATAGTTTGTAATTGAATGCATACAACAATATGCATATAATAGAATTTACTCCAGATGAAACTTTATTTCATCCATTTAAAAAAATTTATAAGTTAAATTTTGCAATTTCGTTTGCCTTTATTAAATCATTTAATAACCTTTTTTCAAGACAACACCCTATCAACATATATATAGCATGATTATTCTTTAATACTAATATTAAGAGAACCAAAAATTTTATCTATTCAAAAGAATTGAGTTTGCATCATCATTTTCTTTAAAACCAAAACGTAACATTGCAAATAATAAACCAGAAAGATAACTTGTTATTATTTCACTGGTGGCTCTCGTGTAGGAGGAATTTAAGAAGAAACATCCATTCTCAAAGGCCAAAATGAAGAAGGAAAAATCAAATGTGGAAATGATGATGAGCAAGTGGTCGATCGGGCCCGACCGCCATTAAAATTGTAAGTACTTATTAATTGAGGTAGACTTTTTGGCAAAGTAAAATCGATAGCAATGTGACTAACAAACTCTTCTGGGGATTATTTGCTGGGATTTTTCTCTTTACCCTTAATGTACTCTCTATATATATATATAATTATATATGATGCCTCCAAACATTTTAACTAAAACAAAATCTGATTTTTCTCATTCCTTTACTCTAAACAGAGAGAGAAAAATCCGTCAACGCCAACAATAGCATGACTAAAATTCGAGGCTTATTTCAATTGGTTCATGCAACCATATTTAGAAAATGATATCCAACAGGTTTAAGATTCAATTTTAATATCTGCAATCTTATTCTTTATTCTCAGACTACAATCTGTTCTGTACAATAAAAACAATAGCAAGACTAAATGAAGCTTCATTCTAGCCTCAATTCACCAACCAACCTATATGAATTATACTTCAAAGTATTTGAGATTTTCATTTAAAAATCTCATGGTTGAATCTTGAACAGAAGAGAGTGTGCAAAGTCCCCAAGGGGAAATTGTCATGCTACAAATATTTCATTCACAAAAATCAAACAATAGTATAGGCTTTTTTTTTATTATTCAAAAATCAAGAGATCAAACTATTTTTTTCCCATTCTTTTCCCCTTTCAACAACACTCTTCAATCCATTGCTCAAAGCCTCAAACTGTACATCCGACCATATAGAAAAAAAAAAAGAAAAAAAAACAAAACAAAAAGAAGCAAAAAATACCACACTAATATTTCATGTGATATATAGCCTTTGCCTTTGCCTTTGCCTTTGCCTTTGCCTATGAGAGTTTCAATATGCAAGTTCCTTTTCCTCTAAATATTCATAGAGAATTTTTTAACATAAAAATAGAATAAAGGATAAGAAGAAGGAGTGCAATGAAGAATTGATCAGCTAAAGATATTTTTTTATAATTGTGATTATTTGTATTTAAAGATGACCACTTCAACTCCATGGAGAAAGAGGATTGGGATTCACGGAGTTCTGGCTGATAAATTATTCGCCCCGTAACACATTTGAATTCTCCCATGCTCCATTCCTATATATTGCCACACACACAAACAAAACATAAAATAAGTGCATGTTTTAGCCTTTTATTTCATTTCTTTTGGCTCATCTATAGAAAATTGCATGATACTTTAATTCACCATGTTACTCGACTCGGGTGATACGATGTATCCAACATGATTATATATATATATATATATATATTTTTTTTTTTTTTAGTTTTTCATATATTTTGAAGATTATATCACATATGTATCTATATTCAAAATGAGTAAGATACGAATATCTTTAAAAAATTGAAAAGCCTATGTTCTTTTTTATAATGGAACATAAAGATGTATTTGGTATACTCATGTGATAAAAATAATATACAAGCAACTTCAGTTTTTTATTTATTTATTTAATATATTATAGTTTAAGGATTAAATCTCTAACAAAGAAACATGACAAATATGCATTCAAATTTTTACTATGATTAAGAGCCTTTCTAGTATTTTATGTAAAAGATAATAAAGGGTTTAGTAACTTAATTTGAAATAAAGCTTTTACCACTTACCATTGTATAAAAGATTTAATTAGGATTGGAACATAATTAATAAGCAGAAAAGTTACCAAATAATACGAAAACAAAGGAACTTTACAGCCTAAAAAGTAAAAAATTTGCTAACGGGTGTTTTAAAGGTATTCTTTAAGATTATTATATATAAAAAATTTGGTCGGTTCGGTCGGTTCAATTTCAAAATTTCGAAAATCGATTAAACCGACTAAACTTATAAAACCGACCGAATCAACCGACAAAAATTCTAAAACAGAAAAAATCGAAACCGACTTAAGTCGGTCGATTCGGTCAGTTTAATCGGTTTTAACTATTTAAAAAATAATTTATTTATTATATAATATATATTATTATATATATATTATATTATATAATTTTAAATTATTATATAAATATATTTTATTTATATTATATTTAATATAAAATTAAAAGCGTCGGTTAGTTCGGTTTATTTGGTTATGAATTTTAAAAATCGACAACCGACTGAACTAACCGACTAAACCGATTTTCATAACCGACTAATTTCAAAACCGAATAAATGAACCGAATTAATCAAATTTGATCGATTCGATCGGTTTAATTGGTTCAAACCGATTAATGTTTATTCCTAAAAAAAATAATTAAAAAAAGGAGAGAGAAAGAATTGAGGTTGCTTGCCTCAAGGTGTTGTCCAACAGTGAGAATAATGGAGTCAGGAGCTGCATCAAAAGTGAAAAGTCGAGGCCCAGATTTGACAGAAAATTCGCAATGCTTGGTTGGAAGGTGGAGGCTTAAAGTATAATCACAAGAATGGTGGTTATTTTCTTCTTCATTTAGATGTGGGTTTTGGTCACTGATTTTATCCTCCTCGTAATTGTACTTGTATATGCTTAAAACAGACTCTCCTCTTTGCAATCTCTTCCTTGGTTGCTTGCTTGCATTTTCTACCAAAATCTTTCCCAATTCTTCCGCAACTTCCTCAAGTTTACTCGCTACTTTCTCCATCTTTTCACTGTATAAAAAGCGAACAAGGACAATGGATAAATACTATATAAAAACATCAAACTCATAATCAAGGATTTAAATTATAATCGTGAACGCGTTTTCGATTGTATAGTATTTATTACGGTTACGGACGTTTAAAATGTTATCATAATAAATTATGATGCATCGTATTTTTTGCGAACAGAACAGTATTGTCAAGGGCGCAACGTGCACTCTAGGCGTTAGAACCCTTATATTGTCTCAAGCGTAAGGACAAAAAAAACGTTCACATAAGCGAAATAAGGCGCAATATGTATATTTGTGTTTATATATATATATATATATATAATAAGCTTAACATATATAATTATGATAATAAATTTTAAAAAGTGGTCCAGTTTTATCTTAGACCTGCTCACGGGCCGGGCAGTCCGCCCGGCCCGGCAGACCCGGCCCATATTAGGCCGGGCCTGGGCAGGATATTTTGTGTTCCGGGCCGGCCCGGCCCGGAACAGTAAATTTTATTATAATATTATTATTTTATTTAATTTTAATTATAAAAAATTAAAAAAAAATATTTTTTTATTCCAATGAACAGTGTTTCGGGCCTAAACGGGCGGGCCGGGCCTGGGCAGAGAAAATAAAAAAAACGGGCCGCGGCCCGGCCCATGAGCAGCTCTAGTTTATCTACAAAATATGCAATTTTTTTCTTATAATCTCATGTCTGTTGTTGAATACTCAAATATTGAAAAGTAAAGAATTTAAGACTATCCCCTTTCTTATTAGTAAAAGTATATCTAATGAAAAAAATTAAAATTAAAAAAAACTTCAATCAAATGGGTTTTTTTTTTATGCTTATCACTTTATAAAAAAATGCGTCTAGACATACTAAACGTGCACTTGATCAAATATGCCTCGGGTTTGAAACACTTTTGTTATCTAACGTTAAGGTGCAAGACATAGACGTGCTTAGACGCACGCCTTGATAACACTGAGATGAAACGTCGTGTTAGAACTGCTATTTAATCCATGCAAACAAATATCAAATATTATATGAAGTTAATCATTTTAAAAAGTGACATTCAATTTTTCCGAGATTCAAATACCTGAAACTTTGATACAATGGAGCGCCGATATATTGACGTGCCCACTCCATCCTCTCGTCTTTGCAACGAACCCAGATAATCTCCTCCCTCTTTCCCGCCAAATATCTCCTAAATCCCGTATCTCTCTCTTCCAACACCCCGAATACTCTCGCCGCCTCTTTCACCAACGCCCTCAGCTCCTCCTCCTCGCCGCCCGTATCAATCCCATGCCACCCGATCTCCACCACTCCAAACTCCTGCGCCGATCGCAGCAACCGCTCCACCGAATCGCTCTCTCTTAAAGCGAGCGATTGGAAATCGGCCTTATACGGTGGGTCCGGGTGGTGGAGGGCCTGGGACTCGGGAAGCGTGAGGCCGGGGACTTGTAACGATTTCTCGAGAAAGTCGGTTAAGCTTTCGTTGGCAGCGGAGCGTGAGCCGGTGGCGGTTGGGATAGGCGATGGAGGTGGCGCCTTGATGTTAAGCTGGCTCAAAGAGCGTATAATAGGCATAGCCATGGATGAGAAGAAGGAGGTTGGGTTTGGGTATTATGAAAGAAAGTTGGAAAGAAGAAGTAAGCACGACGTAGCGGAAGTGGAGGTCCATTGCACTTGATGATCATCCTTTTTCTTTTCTTTTTTTCATTATATTGACACGTGTATGTGTGTTTGACTTGCCACATCATTGAAGGCCCTACCTTCCGTGGGCCCAATTGGTAGTTGTGACTTGTCAGATGAGCTTTCTAAAACTCAAAAAGCAATTTTGTTTTATTTTTTTATAATAAAAATTAAAGATTTTATTTATTAGTTTTGTATTTGATGCACTGATAGTGTATATCTATACACCGTGAATCAAATGATTTCATCTAATTAAATTTTTAAAAATAAATACAAATAACTTTATTTTTAATAAATTAACATCATCTGATTTATTGACAATATATAAATATATACACTGTTAATAGGGATGGCAAAACCCGATCCGACCGATGGATTTCGAACCGATCCGATCCGAATGGAGAGGTTTTTTTTTTGAACAATGGAGGCGGAGCAGGGCGGTGTGGTTTTTTTTTATTTGAAAGGCGGGGATGGAGCAGTTGTGGTAATTGCCTGCTCCGCACCGCCCCGCCCCGAATACTAAAATTACAATTTTATCCTTACATATTTAGCTTTTAAATAAATAATAAAATAAAATAATTAAACTTATTATTTTTATTTTTATTTTTAAAAACTTAAACCTAATATTTTATTTTTTTCTCTTCCTATATTAGAAACATGTTTATATTTAATTTATATTTATTTTTTTTTAAAATGCTTTATTATTTGAAAAAAATAAAAATAATTAATAAATATCAAATGGGGCGAAGCGGGACGGGGCGGTTATGGATGTAACCGACATCCATGGAGGTGGTAGTGGTATTGAAATTTCAATATCCATGGCAGAGCGGGGCGGGGGACGAGGCAGAGCAGTACTATGGCGGGGCGGGGGCGGATACTGCAAAATCCGCCCCCACGCCGCTCCATTGCCATCCCTAACTGTTAATACATCAAATATAAATCCTTATTTATTACTCCCAAGTCCCAACCATGCAAAATTGGCACAATAAAAGGCTGCAATTTTTCCCCAAAAATTCTTAATTAGTTTTGTTTTAAAAAATACTTCATTCTTTATGTGAAATATTATTGATAATTATTTCTATAAAAAAAATATATATTTATAAAAAAAATAAGATATATTACATTTATGTCATCTAAAGACATTGCTTTAAATTATATAAAAAAAAAAAAAAAAACATTGCTTTAAGTAATCTCTTTTTCTTATTGAATTTGTCAAAAACAAAAACGGAAAGATAGAGATTTCTTTCATAAAACTTTTTCGTCAAATAAGTTGAAAGTATTATAAACAAAGCTATATAGAGTTAAATATTTTTAAAATAATTAAAATATATATTAATCAAAATTTGCATTACATGTATAACTTGTTTCATGTGTATATTGTATCAAATTATTACAAAGTTTATTATTTTTAATGCTAATACAAAATTAATTATGAAAAAAAATCAAAGTAAATTTTAACTTTTTTATTAACCAAATAAATTCATTTAATTTTTAAGATTAATAATAAAAAATTAAAATTCTCGAGATAAAATAATTTCATATAAAGTTTTAACTATTTTTTATTTATTATCAAATAGATTCATTTAAAAAAATCTTCGAATGAAATTAAGCTTTTTACTTAAAAATTAGATAAATTTTATTAATAAATTTATTTAACAAAAGTATTTTAATGAAATTAAACTTTTTGTTTATAAATTGAATAAATCTTATTAACAAATAAAAATATTTATAATGATAATTTAAAATTTTAATGAACAACAATGATTATTTTCGTCAATTCAAAAAAAAAAAATCACATTCATACATTTTTATATATATTATAGATGATGATGATGATGATGATTATTATTTTGCTACTTTCAAACTATATTGGCCATGTATCCAAAGCAGTCAGTACCATATCAAAGAGTTTTATCATTTTTGTTCTGATACTCGTAAGTACTGTACCGGTATGTTTCGAAGTACTGTTTCAGATTTATCAAATTTTCAAATTTTTTTCATATATACAACTTATTCCAAGTTCTTTAATAAAATACTTATTATCTATACATGCAAATATACTTTTATTACATATATCTATATGTTTATATGTAACTATACAAAAATTTAATTATAAATATTTAATATAAAAAAAATGTAAACATCAAATAAATAAAAAAATATATAATATAATAAATTATTATTAATCAAGTTCAACAACCTAATTTAATGAACTTTTTATTTTTGAATGAAATTATGAAGAAAAAAAAGTAAAAAATGATAATGAGAGAAAAATATTAAGAATTGATTAAATGAATTAAATAAATAAATTTTTTTAAAAAAAATTAAAAAAAATAACATTAACACGACAGAATGCACGAATGTATCAAAATCTATATAATACGAATTATTAACTAGTCAAAATTTTTATATATGTAATACATAGAATACGATTATAACACGCAAAAAAAAAATTAACACGACGCTAATAATTAAATATTTTTAAATATATAAAAAAAAATTATCCAAAGGATAACTTTCATATTTTTACTAGTGTTTAAAACTCGCGATGCTTCGGTTGTAAATTGTGCTATAAGTTGAGCAAGATGTTAAGATAGTTATATTATTTCTATATCAAAATAAAAGTGTTTGTATATCATATCGTTGAAACTAAGGAGACATTATTAGAGTCTGCAAAGTGTGCAAAAGTAAATCAAATATCAATTAGAGATTTAATATTCGATTCGAATTTTTTCATATTCGGTTCAGATAATAAAAGAGTTTATTTGATTCGGTTTCATTATTTTTCATTTTATTTTTTATATATTGTATGAAATAAAAACATTTTTTATTTATAAATTAAAAATAATTATCTATTATTATTTAATATTTTAATTTTTACCGATAATTTATCAATACAATAATTTTTTATTCAATAATATAAAAACAAAAAAATTAATATGAATTTATTTTAAAAAAAAAATCAATCATTATACAACACGTGACACAAAATTAGGAGTTATTGAATATTGTCTCACACAAACATGACATAAAAAATAACTAAAATACGATACGACAAAAAAAAATATATATGACCACGACATGAATACACGAATGTGTCAACATTTATATAAAACGAACTTGACACAAAATTGATAATTATTTGAATAGTGCCAATTAGACCTACAATTTCGGACACGAAAAGAACATGAAAAATAACTAAAACACAATACAATACCAAAAAATAACACTAATACAATACGAATGCATGAATATGTCAAAATCTATCAATACGATACAAAAAAATAACGGGACACAAAATTAAGAGTTATTTGAATAGTGCTAATTAGATCTGACAATTTCGGACTAGACATGAACACAAAAAAATAACTAAAATATAATACAACACCAAAAAATAACACTAACACAACATAAATATACCAAAATATATACATAACGTATCAAAATTTATATATGTAATATATAAAATACGATTATAATATAAAAAATAGTATAAATACAATTTTAGATTTTTTAAATATTAAAAAAAATTAAAGAATTGCTTGACACGCAATTCGAGAGGAATCAAGTTTCCTTCAATTGCTTAATACTGGAGCAAAACTGAAGATAACCGAATTGGATAAAATAAAAAAAAAATGGGGGCAAAATTACCCGACCGAAAAAAATGGAGGGATAGCTTTCATTTTATTGTTATAAGATTATAAGATAAAAGTTATAGGATTGGGTCGGTTGAGTTGGGAGCAGCGCCAACATTTGTTGCTTGTTCAATGTGACAAAGGTTTGGTTATTTTGGTTTTGGTTTTGGTTGCTGAGGCCATCTGTTGAGACCAAGCTGCTTTGGCCTTGAAATATGGGTGGATCTATTTCTATCCAACTGCCAACAGCTTTACATTGCTTTACAAAAAACATTAAACAATGAGGTTTCCAAAGTGGTTCAAAGCATATATGTATGTCTTTTTCACTTGATGTAACCTGAAATTCAACAAAACCAACCAGCAACACCCACGCTCCAATCCCAGGGTCCACCGCCTCATCAAACATCAACATTTATCAACATTACATAAAAACCCGACAATCTTAGTCCACTCAACGTGTCCCCGACGCTCACGAGACAGACCAATATCTTGGTCACACCAGTTGGACAATGCCCTCTCATCTGCGGGGAAGAAGTTTTATAAAGTAATTTTTTTTTTGGGGTAAAATCATAGTTTCATCGAATTTAAAATTTAATTCAATTAATTTATGTAATTATTTAAAAAAAAATATTTAATAAATTTAAGATTCGAATCTCAATATCTGTAATTTTTTTATTTTATCTTCAAATTATAATCTCTTTTGTAAAAAAAAAAAATTAAAATTTCTTCCGACTATTTCTGAATTAGAACATACTTGCTAATCCATAAACGAGATTTTTTTTTTTTTTAAATTCAAAGTTTAATTTAATTTATTCATATAACTCATAAGACGTAACATTTAACAAATTTAAAGCTCAAATCTTAATTTGAGATTTCAATCTCAATATTTATATTTTTTTATCTTTAAATTACAACTTTTTTATAAAAAAAAAAAAATCAAAATTTCTTCCGACTATTTTTGAATTAGAACATACATGCTAATCCATAAACGAGATTTTTTTTTTAAAATTCAAAATTTAATTTAATTTATTCATATAACTCGTAAGATGTAACATTTAACCAATTTAAAGTTTAAATTTTAAATTTTTTGCTATTGTCATAATGCGATTTTTTTGTAAAATTATTTTTCTTTAATTCGATAGGTCTAATCATTAGACATTGTACTATGATTAGAGGGTGTTTGAGTAATTTGTCCAAATTGTAATATTTTTTATGTGAGGATAGCACCAGTTCACTTTTGCAGTTAGGAAAGAGAAAAAAAAGATAGGAGATATTTTGCGGGCAAGGGTGATTTTTTATACCAGTAGTTATCTGCTTAAGGTGATGTCAAAATGGCAGCAAACTTTCCAGTTTCCACTACGAATCAAGCTTGCATTCCAATATGACCAAACCCTTTGTCATTGGCTGAAACCACGCTGGAATTACTAGGTTATGACAATAGCAAAAAATTTGTTAAATGTTACATTTTACTTAAGAGTTATGGAACAATCAGGTACTTAAATAACGATCGCGACGTGATGTTACGATTGTTATTTAACGATTTTGATTTTTTTTATCATCGATATTCACGATCGATATTTATCGTAATTGACTGTGATAACATTTATTACGTCCACAATCATAATAAATACGATACGACCGAAAATATATCCGCGATCACAATTTAAATCGCTCAACAACTGTTTAATCAGGTGGATCATGATCGGATTTGGTAGCAAAGAATCAAAGGTTTTAAAAGTGCCCAATCATGATTCGGTAGGCAAAGCAACCACAATATTATCTGACTTTAACTCTTCCATTTGTATCTTTAGTATTGATCTTTTGAAAGTTGAAAACCTGACCCCCACAAAGACAACAATCAGCTTGATATAAAGTAACTCCTTTGTGTTCTGCCCTAAGGAAACCCGACTTGACCCCAAGAAAAGAAAAACAGATAACCTTAATTGCTTTTCTGCTTCCTTTTTCATTTACATCAAACAAGAAACATCAAAAGCTAGTTCTTACACCACAGTTGCTTGGTTTTTTTTTTTTTTCCCCTCAAATTTTCAAGTGGTGGGTTTGGTCAGCTATGTTATCAGCAACTGTGAATATGAATCGCCGCCTGCTTGAGACAGAAGTGAGCTTGCCACCACCACCAGCAAATGGAAACAAAACTCATGATTCTTACGTTAGCGAGACAAATTTTGACACAAACATGGTGATTATATTGGCAGCACTTTTATGTGCTCTGATCTGTGCGTTGGGGGTGAACTCGTTAGTGCGTTGCGCTCTGCGTTGCAGCCGTAGGTTTGGCGTGGAGACTCCAGAACAAGCGGCAGCTCGCCTGGCAACAACGGGCCTCAAAAAACGAGATTTGAATCAAATTCCTGTGGCTGTTTATGGGACCGGCGTGAGTTTTCCGTCAACCGAGTGCCCGATTTGCCTTGGAGAGTTTGTGGATGGAGAAAAGGTTAGAGTGCTGCCAAAATGTAACCATGGATTTCATGTGAGGTGCATAGACACATGGCTGGTGTCACACTCATCCTGCCCGAATTGTCGGCATTCGTTACTGGAACATGATTCAGAAAACACCGAGACATCCCGGGAAGTCACTGCCCGGCGACCACCGGAAAATGGATTAGGTAATCATCAGCATGTCAGCGTTGTTGTAGCTGTTCAAGAGGGAAGTTAATACAATTTGGCGCCGTCACTTTATTTATTTATTTATTTTTTGAGTATTCGTGTTCGATATTTATATTTTATGTATATTCGAATATGAATATAAGAATATGATCTGACTATTCAAATACATAAAAAAAATTAAAATAAATTAAATATATTCATGTCGGACATATATCTATATCCTATATTCACATCCGAATTCGAGTATCATCATGGAGACTGGGGCCGATTAGAGCATCACTGTACTTGTAGTTGTTGTTAGAATTTCAATGGAAGAGAGGAAATTAATTGTTGCAGATTTCTAGGAGCCAATTACAAATGCTGGATGTTTCCTTTTTAAGTCTCCCAAGTTTGAAGTTACAAGGTAGTTGCTAACATCAGATCAAAAGATGAAGAAAAAAGATAGTTGCTTACAGAGTTACAGTGAAGATAGGCTGTTCATCATCCAGATTCTAGAGAAATGAAAAAGGAAAAGTTTAGACTAAAACTGATCTGATGCAACTTTTTTTTTAATGCATGTGCATATGAATTATATGTACTATAGAAATGATTCAATCAGTGGCCCACTTTGCTTGCAGTTTCCAACTTTCTTCTCCATCTACTAAGCTTGGTATATAACTATATATTAATATTACCCCATTTTGCCACTTTGCACTCTTTTTTAACAGTCATATGTTTTATGGATTCACCTTTTTAAGAAGTGTTTGTTAATAATTAAATATAGAAAAATGTTAATCAGTATCTATGGCTAGTAATATTGGTTAATATGATATTTATAAAAAATATATAATTAATACATTTTTTAAAATTTAAAAAAAAATGGTCAAGGGAGGCCAAAATTGAAAGTAATTCCATCATTCTTATAAAATGAATCAATCTATGATACTTATAAAATTCCTGATTGAATTAATGTAAAGAGCCTCTTCCACCCTCCCACATAACACAATCTCTTTAACAAGCAATTTTATATGTTAGGAGTTTGGACCCAATTCTACCATCACTTCAAGAACTTCAAAAGAATTCTGCAATTTGCCTCTTTTGCACAATTGTATTAATGAGAGTTGTAAATGTTATCACATTTGGACTATATACCCACTTCCCATCATGTGGTGTAAAGCCCGTTGAGCCTCATCAAGGTCGTTTTTCATGCGGCAGCAGCTAATCAGGATGGAAAATGTGCAACAATTTATGTTACTCTAATTGGAAGGTGAATGTCAGATATGGATGAATATGTGTCTAAAACAGATATGCTCGAATTTTTTTTTTTATATTTTTGAAGGATCATACTTTCATATCTTTATACGAATATGTGTTGAATACAGAAATCAGATACTAACATAGCCAACAATTTGATGCTAAAGCTAAACTAAGTGATGCTATAATGTGTTGAGTTTGAGTCCAAGTTCAACATTGAGTTTGAATCCAAGTACCACATTGAGTAAGAGTAGGAGTGTTCATCCCACATCAAGTAACTAATTGGTTAAGTAAAGGAGAATCCTAATCTCATATTGAGTAATTGATGAGGTAAGAAGAGTGCTCTTTGGGTAAAGACTACCACAAGAAGATGTAGTGGGATTCTTTGGTTGGTGAGTCGTAATATTGGGAGGATGGTTTGTAACTTTATCTATGTAAAAGTTACAATGTTTGTAGGAAAGTTTGTAGTTTATCCATGCAAAAATTATAATATTTATAAGGAGGGTTTGTATCTTTATCCGTGCAAAAATTATAAGTTGGAATTCTTCCTTAATGAAGTATATTTATCCTTTTGAGATCGTGGATTTAGATTAAGAAGGGCTGAACCATTCTTTCAAAATGCTTGTCGTGGGTTACCACGGTATTTCCAACACATTGAAGTAGAGTTCCAAAACTGGATCAGGTTCATTTGCTGTAGCCAATGCTATTAGCAGACCATTGAAATCAGATAAGGTCCAATTGCCGGCATCTTTCTCCATGATGATGAGAATTTCGCTCCTGTCTTTAAAGGGTATTGCTTTAATTTTATCCAGGAAATTTACAACTTGAATATTCTACCAGTTATCTCATCAGAATGCAAGCTTTCTCGCTTCCCCTCCTTTAATCAAGTCTACAGAGCTTTTGTCAGAGGAAATCAGGCTGCGTGATGATGTTGTAATGCTAGGATTTTTTGGAAGGCACTGATATAATCGCAAGAACCAGAAGCTTGCAATGATGAACTTTGCGCTAGTTTAATTTAGTCTCGAATGAACGCTGCAATGCCGACGTCACCACTCGTGCTGTGCAATCTGATTTTACATTAGATTATCTAACCTCGGACGAACACTATAATACCGACGTCACAACCAGCATCGTACCATTGCAACTTAAAGATATGATAGCTGGTTCTGATACTAATTGATATGGACCCTTGAAGAACCATACCTCAAAAATAATTATTGAAGTGAGAGAGTCTAGATTCATATAAACCTCACATATCTTTCATACTTTTCAATGTGGGATCCAAATCAATTAACATTGATATCATCGTTGCAAGAATCAGAAGCTTGCAATGATAGACTTTGTTGGGATTGATGGAAGGATTGCCAAATACAGGAGATTTAACTTTATATGGAGAAGACATGGCAAATATAATCCCAGACTAAAAGAGCCGAGAGATGGAGGAGAAAATCAGCTTAGTCTTGAACTTGGTCTAAGTGGCAGGAAGGCGAGCAAACAGGGTAAAGAGCTCCACATCTTGATACAAAAAAAATAACACAAACACAACACGAATATAAGAATGAAAATGTATCAAAATCTATATAATACGAATTATTAATATATTAAATTTATATAAATATATAATATCTTAAACACGATTATAATACGTGAAAATATATAAATTATCAGGTTCAGGACCAGAGCCAAAGCACTCTAAAAATAAAAAAGATAAAACATCATAGAAATGATTTCTTTAGCTATTAGTTACAGCATCTTTTAATGAATAAGTAAACTGATTTGATTGCCATTTGCCAAAAAGAAAAAACAGAGAAAAATCGCTATAACATGGATGGCAAAATGAATAAAACAACATTTATAATTTCATTCAGAACCGTAGAGATCTGCTAAAAGCCTTCCAAGACAAGGGATTTTTAGGGTCAGCCACTGGCTTTTTTCCAGCATTTCCTTTCCTACAAAGAATTGGTTTGAGCAACTTCTTCAAGACCCTGTTGAAAGCAGACCCACGACGGCCTTTACGCACCTGCGGCACTGCTGACGGTGGCGGTGGCGGTGGAGCTTGAAACTGTGAGCAATACTGCGACCTTTTAGCCACGCTTGGCTCCGATAGGCTCCTACCCAGTATGGCTTGGTTAAGCTGAACCTCAAAGGAGAGCCTCTCAAATTGGTCCAGCAACGTGCTCTGCTCGTCCCCAAACCTTCTTAGAACAACTGATATTTCGTCCATGTTTTTGTTTTCATTTGCTAAACCCATTTTCCTTAGCTTCTCAAACTCATCATATTCTTTGTCATAATCATAACATATATAATCCCTACACTCTTTTATTTATACATGTGAATCTTTGCTCTTTTCTTTTAACTTTGCTTTTTGGTATGGCTCAAGGTCAGGGAGAGCTGAGTTTGGGAAGCCAAGCCCAAGCTGACGATTGGCTTGTTATGGGAGGAAACTTAATTGTCTAAGCAAAGTAGCAGCAAAGCGTCTATAACAGATCACCTACTGCGTGGAAACTGAGTGTAGCAGCGGATTTAAATAGTGGTCGCAACGCGACGTTACGATATTTTATTTAATGGTTTTGACTTTTTTCACCTTCAATATTTACGCTCGATATTTACCGTAATTAATCGCGATAGCATTCATTACGTATGTAATTGCGATAAACATAATGCGACCGAAAATATGTCCGCTTCACAATTTAAATTTGTAACAGTTATAAGGGGGAAAAGGGGGAATAAAGAAACTTCTCAAACTTTCAAAGCTTTGGCTGTAATTTGGGAAGGTATCCTTCCTTTTTTTTCCAATGCTTTTCACATTCTCTGGATTAGGGGTTTAATCGAGTCGACTCGAGTTCAACCAATAAAAAGTTCGAGCTCAACTCGAAACATTTTGCTCAAGCTCGATCAAGTTTGATTTTTAAAGTTTGAATTTGATACGAGATAAAAAAATAAATTCTTGAATTCATTCGATTATACTCGTTTAATTAATAAAAATTTATCTTGATTTTCATGATCAATTTCAAACTCAATTATTTCGATATAAATTGTGACAGATAAAGAGTACTCAAAAAAGAAATAGATGTAGTAATACACAAGAGAGAAGTGATTACTAAATTGCAAACTTTACTTCCATTTAAGTATGCCTTACTATAGCTGGATTTTCTACTTTAATAGTGGAGCCAAAGCCATGGGACTAGTTGTCCAAACTTCTAAGCATTCTTCAGCAATGTTTCACTTTATTCTTCCTTGCAACGAAGAAATCATGTTTTGTTCCTAAGAAGCTTATTTAACACAAAAGTGGGTATATACTAGTACTATGTACTAAGAATATCGAAGTTATTTGAACAATACTTTTTTTTTTGGCTATGGAAAATGAAAAATCACAAAATTCTATCCTAGAGGTGTCTAAGGGTGAGGCTATTTATTAAAATTCAAAAATTTATATGATATTTGAAAGAATTTAGATAAAAATATTAAATTTATTAAAAAAAATTGGACATAAATTTGAGACCCGTTTAAAAAACTAATCAAACTTTGACGATTAGGAATGCAATGAAATTTTTGAGGTTTTGTGGAAAGATTTCTCCTCACTGATCGACATTTCCACTGGGGGTGCATTTGGATGCACCCTCACTGGGGTTAAACTTTCATTGACCCCTCTAATCTAATTGAAGGAGGCAAATTCTTTATTTACTCCCTCCATTATTTTTTATTTAATTTTATTTAAGTTTTAAATTAATTATTTTAAATTATTATATTTTAATTTACTAATTTATTTTTAATATAAATATAATTTTAATAATTTTTAATTATTATTATTTAACATAAATCATTTCCTTAATGATTTTTTTTTCTCACTATAATTAACCTCACTTCTACCGCAACGTTTGTATCCAAACACATATCTCATTGCTAATTTTAATCTCACCGCTACAATATTTAATCTTACTATTATAATAACTAATCTCACTTTTATCATTATTTTTAATCTCATCAAAATTATTTTTACGGTCTATTTGAATGGAACCTACTCAGCCAAAAAAACTAAAAGAACAAAAATAATTAATACGTATGCAGTTGGTAATGAAAAGTTGAAAAACTATGATTACTGTTCACAAGTCAACATCATACTTATGAAACTAGATTTGTTTATATGCCAGTCTAATATGGTATCAATTAGTTAGGAAGTAGATTTGTTTAAGGAATTATTAAATTGAATTTAGGATAGGTTATTGAAATCCGGGTTAACCTAACTAAATTCATGAACAAGTTTAAGAATAAGGCACCCGTCAATTGCATGTTTAAAAATCATTAATTTATTTAGGACAATGTAAAATATACACAGAATATATGTATATAAATTTATTCTTTTATGAGGGTATTTTAAAAAAATAAAATAATAAGATATGCATTTTATTAAGTTAAAAAAAATTATGTAAAAAAATTACAATTATACTAGTATAGATACTACGATATACTTATACTGTATTGATATACATACAGTACTCAATAGTAGTACTAGTAATTGCGAGTGACTCGGTGAGTGAGATTAAGTTGTTTTCTCGTTACATTGACCAGTCTGAAAGAAATTCAATTTTCATCCAATTCAAAACCCTTGCAAAAAAATTCTTCAAAAAACTTGCAAATTTACCAAATTTGTTATTCCTCGTCGTCTTCGTTGTCTCCAATTACCCTTTTTTTTCCTAATTATTTAGGCGAATTGCGTGAAACATAAGCTTTGGCGTTTTTTTTATGCTGAATTTTGTAGAATTTCTTCCGTTTTGATTTCTGATTTATTTCAAGTTAGTTTCTTTCTTTCGGGGTTGCTAATTTTGCTTGGAATGTGTTTATTCAACGGCTAAAATACCATCTTTTTTTTTATTTATTTATTATTTTCATTTCCAGATCTTAATCTTAGAAAGAAACAAAAAGGAGAGAAATTTATTAGTTTTATTTTTGTTCTTTTAAATGGCGATGGACAGAAATGCAACTACGACAGCGATTTTATTGTTTTTAATCTTCGCCGATGTTTCCAATGCTTCGTTGTTTTGGAAGCTTCGGTACTTAGCGGATGAATCTCCATCAAAGAACGACACCACCGCCGCAACGCCGCCCGTAATTGCTCTCTCGTTCTATCTATCTATCTATCTATCTATCTATCTATCTATCTATCTCTATCATTTATTATTTATTATTTATGTTTTTATTGGTCAACAATTTTAGTATTAACAAAAATTATCTATTGTTGGGTTTTTAGAGTTCTCCATCGCCAAGTCCTTTATCGGTTTCGGGCGCCAAGAAATTGGATCCTAAATCGGATAGTCCATCGAAATTGGATCCGAATTTGTTGAATAAAACGGATTCTCTGACTGCACCTCCAGATGATAAGAAGGATCCAACACCATCGGATAAACCGGTGAAGGATCCAACACCACCTCCTCAAAAGGAAACAGATAGTGGAAACAATTCAAGTTTAACTTCAAATTCGAAGAATGATAAAACAATGAAGGATAACGAGGAGAAGAAAAAGAATATAGATAGTGGAAAGAATCCAAATAGTACGGAGACTGAGAAGGGAGCCGAAACAAAGGAGGATAAGAACAAGAAGAAGAAGACAAATGGGGATGAAAGTGATTCCAAGTCTGGGATTGCGGAGTGGTGTGATGACGGAGCTAAGAGCTGTGTAGACGGGAACTCCTTGACTGCCTGCATTAAAGGTTTTGAAACTGGTAATTCATATTGCTTTTTGGGTTTTGCTAACGAGTGCCTTAGGCACTCTTTAAGATTAGTTAATATACTATTTATAGTAATAACATAGCATTAAATGTAGTAGTTGATAATTTTATTCATCATTTTCAATGCATTGAATGAAGATATTACTATATATGGTAACCTTAAAGAGTGCTTTTAAGGCACTCGTTAGCAAAATCCTAAGTTTTTTTTGAATTGGTTGTTTGGGTGATGTGGTGGAACCTGAGGAATAAAAAGTGATTTACTACTGCATGGAACTTTAATGAACTTGTGATTTGTGCTGTTGTCTTTATTCGAGAAATGGCATGCTTATATTCATTACTTAAGTGGAATTGAGAATGCATTAGCTGCCTAGTAGAGTTATTATGTGCACTGTAATATGTTATCGATTATATTTGCTTTTGGTTCTGGCAATGGGAGCATAAATATGCCCAGGCTTGTTGCATTTTTGGAAATGCTTGAAAAATAGGATTGTGAACTGTTCCAGAATTGTGTAACAATGCATGGGCATGGCTAGGGTATCCATGTACAAAATATTAAATCTGCATATGGCTAGGCCATCCATGTACAAATTATTAAATCTGATAACAAGTGATGCTATCCCATGTCTGTTAACTTTGGGATTTTTTTCTTTTTTTGATATTTGAGGTTGTCAGGGTTTGACTCCTAGTTACTGGAACTAAGGGTCCAGCATTCTACCAACATACCACATGGCTGTTGGCTAACTTTGGGATTTTGTTGTAGCATTATTCTTAGGAACTGTGAAACAATGCATGGGCATGGCTAGGGTATCCATGTACAAATTATTAAATCTGATGACAAGTGGTGCTATCCCATGTCTGTTAACTTTGGGATTTTGTTGTAGCCTTCTTTTTAGGTTTATCCTTTAGGTTAGGAATTTTGTTGCGGTCAATTGGTTGAATGCTTAACGAGTCTAACTTGTCAACTGCTGGAACATATATATATATATATATATAAATACAACTGAAATAATTATTTCTGTTGTAAATATTTAAAAGGTTGAAAATCGACTACTAATTATAAGGTTAAAGGACAAACAAATTAGAAAAAAGAAAGAAAACCCATCTGTTCTGTTACTAAGGTTATCGGCACTTTTCCTTAGGCAACAAAAGCTCATTAGGCCTTTTAGTTTGGAGATAGGATCTCAGGATTGAGATATTTCTATCTGCTCTTTTCTTTGCTCCTTTTGTCCTGGATTTAAAATAGAAGTAGCTAGCAACAAAGATGACAATATCTTCTGCAAAGCTTGGATGCCAAGAGTAAATAACTTTCCTTCTGTGTTCCTTTGAAGTTATTGCTGTAAGGTGCTTCTCTATTTTAATTTTTTCGTGTGATGTTCTACCCCTAGAGATTATCTATATGTTGTGAGGTTTTTGTTCATTTGTAAAAGCGTAGGGATATATAAGATAGGAACAGGGGAAGGGATTTGGAGGCTAAAATTTACACTTAACTAATATAAAAAATGGTGGGAAGTTAATTGTTTCTTTATGGTGCAAGTTTCAGGTCAAATGAAGAAGTTCAATACCATGAACAGTTTTATTGATTGTAACTTCCTTTTAGTAGTTGTTTGGTGCTGGACTAGGAAATAAAAATACAATAACGGGAATCTGATTGCTAGGATGTGATTGCTGCGGATTAAATTCTTAGGAATATAAGTTTAATGATTTTGGTAATCATGTGCATGTGTAGATTAAATGGCTAGGGATGTAATATTGATATATTTGGTTCTGGTTAATAATATAGATAATGTGGCTCTAGGGTTAATTTCCATCAATACCCCTTATATTGAAGTGGTATTTTGAAAAACACAATAGACGAGTTCATATGAATGCATCTTAATTATAATTAAAAGTACAATTAGCATAAGCTTCTTTTAGCTAAGTTATAATTAAATTATAATCTTTATCAATCTATCTATCTATTTGTGTTGTGTCTGCGTATAAAAATTGTAAAAACAGCTTCCTGTTTCTATTTCCATTTTATTTCCCTGTTTCTGCTAAATTTTTCTGAAATTTGTTCACCCTACCGCTTTCTCTCCCATCATCTCTCTCCATTACCTCCCATCTCCACCTTTTTGTCCTCAATCTGCTCCTAGTTCCCTTTACCTCTTGATTCACCACCAGGTAATGATGTTTTAGCTTCAGGGTCCCTCCGTTTCTTTTTCTCACCTATGCTGCATCTGTTTCTGTTTGAAACCCAAAGCATATTTCCATTCTCTATCAGTGTTATTCTTTTTTAAAATTTTGACACGTCATCTGGTGGCATTGTCAATTTTTCCATGTCATTGTTGCCACAGGACAAAAGAAAATTCATGCTAACAACAAATGTTCGGTTCTTACAGTTACTTAACCATATTCCATACAAAGTAATAGGTTAATTGTGTAAATAAGTTAGGGGCTCGATTGAAGTCAATAAAAGGATGGATAGGTGCTTAGTTGACAAATTTGGAATAGTATATGTTTTTGTATCCTTTTTACCACCATGGATGAAGAGAAATAAAAGCTACTCCCCTTATGTAGGGTAAAAGCTGGCAGAAAATTTCAACATATTGTAAATGGCTTTAAATTAATTTCCTAATCGTTAGCAAATTCTTGAACACAAATTTTCTTATATCTATAACAATATCCTTGCTAGATTTTTATGTTATGCTATATTGCTGCCCCAGTGCTAAGAAATGGATCTCAGTATAGATGTTAAGTTAAAATACGTGTAAAGTTTAGGCAGCATATAATGTACTGTATGTTTAATCAGGTTGATGCCCATTGGGTTTCATTTTCTAATTGTAAAAAATGAAGGAGGCAGTGAACTTATTTTTTATCTACATATTTATTGTTGGCAATAGAGTATTCATATAGTAGCATAGTGATCAATACTTATTATCTCTTACATTCCTGATGGGAGAGTAATTCATTTAATTTCCTTTTGTCCTTTTCAGGGTCCAAAGAACTGGTAATTCTGGTCCATAATAGTGGAGGAAAAACTTTGAAAGTCAATTTTGCTGGCCCTTTTGGGGAATCTTTTCCCAAGGGACTTAAAGTACCAAAACATGGTACTGAAACGGTATGGTCTCTTCTCTCTCTTCTGCTTAGTTATTTTTTTCTCATATATTGGGACATTATGAGACCTATTTTATGTAGGAATAAGTTTCAGAATATAAAAGTTGAAGTTGAGCTTTAGCCAGTGGCCATCCAAACAAAAGGAGAAGTTCTAAATCTCGGCTTGGTTTCTTTGATTCTACTGAGCTGTTAAACTAGGCATGAAGTTTGTCAACTGATTATTGTTAGGAAGAACCTAGGCTTGGCATAACAGTTTCCATCACTCCCCTTGAACTTATTGAAATTTACCAAAAAAAGTAAATTGTAGTGGCAAAGTTGTTATCTTTAAAATCTGCCCAAGTTTTAGGACTTTTAGTAAATCATTGCTGAGCTAGGTGAATAAAAAAAAAAAAGGGAAAAATAAGAAGTTTTTCCTCTGCTGTATATTGGTTGAAGTCAGGGGCCCTTAGTACTTTGAATGATTTATTGATTGTATAACAAGATTAAAATACTTGCTAGAAAGGACCTTGTTAAGTATCCTACCTAATAGCTATTGGTAATAAGTGTAGAGGTCAAACCTATATAAAAAGGCACAAAGCCGCTAACTTAACCAACAAAACTTTCTCAACTGATATGGTTTAACATCACTTAATAGTCCCCTTAATTAGTAGGCCCAATACCAACAACTGAAACCAACAGACTTCTTATGTGAACGAACAACGAATAAGGGGCAATAGCAAGCAATGTAACAAATGAGGCAATAAACACAATATCGGTTTGATACCATTTTAAGCATTTTACTTAAAAGTTAAAACCAATTGGTAACTAGAGAGGCCAAACCTGAATGTAAATGGACATCAAATCCGAAGTTAATATTAGATAACAGCACTGAACAGGCCTTTTAGAAGGGTCAGTGGTATACTATTTTGTGTTTACTGTTTAGTAACTTCAGTTCATAAGGGATGAAGATATATGAACTGCTCAAGTTGTACACTCTTAGTCTGAACCTATGTTGCTCCAACTCTTCATTTTTCTTGAAGTACCCGTGTCTGGCGCATATCCGGACATAGGTATGGGGATATGATCCTCCAAGGACCCTCCAAATACATGGAAATCTTGGAAAAAATTGAACATACCCGTGTCTGACACTCACACATGAGTCCGAGTAACATAGGTCTCAACAATGTTCCAAAAAGTGTTCATGCTTAATACTTGAATCCCTTTTCATGTGCTTATTTGTATCCAGAGTTGATGTGTGGATATTTGCTTGTTTGTTTGTTTTCAGATTAATATCTCTTTGACTGGTAGCAAAAGCAGTGAGCTAGTGTTAAGTTCTGGAAATGGAGATTGTGTGCTTCATCTGAACTCTCTTGTATCTTCAGAAAACTTTTTCTTAAACCTTCCTTCTTATGACAAGTTGGTGACTCCGGTGAACGGCGCATACTTCTTGATTGTAACGGTTGTAATTTTCGGAGGATCGTGGGCTTGTTGCATGTTTAGGAAGAGGAGACGGCATGATGGTATACCATACCAAGAGCTAGAAATGGGATTGCCAGAATCCATGGCAACTACTGAAGTAGAAACAGCTGAAGGTTGGGACCAGGATTGGGATGATGATTGGGATGAAGACAAGGCAGTGAAATCACCAGTGGGACGCCATGTAGCGAATATCTCAGCAAATGGCCTTACTGCTAGGTCTTCAAACAGAGATGGCTGGGAGAATGACTGGGACGATTAGGCTTTTTAACTGAAAAGAAGAAGGTAAGAAAGCGAATCACTTGAAGTCGAAGGAGAGAAGAAAAGGAATAGATAATACGAGGAACTGGCAACTTGATATAGAAATCTATGTTACTCGGACTTGGATGTGAGTGTCGGATACGAGTATGTGTCCGACACGGGTATGTTCAATTTTTTTATAAGTTTTTACATGTATTTGGAGGGTCTTTGGTACCAATGTCCAGATAGGCGTCCGACACTGGTGTCAGACACGGGTACTTCAAGAAAAATGAAGAGTCGGAGTAACATAGATAGAAATTGTAAATTGGTCCACACAGTTGTCATGTTAACATTAGCATGGCAAACGGAAGTGTCCTCAAAAGGGGCTTACAAGGCAGTTTTGCATGTAGAGGAGCATTCATTTTCAGGGAGTGAGATAAATTGTTTTAACCCAGGGCACTGAAATGTGATAAAAGGGTTACAAAAATAATTACTGTTTGATGTATTTGTTGGAAGGAATACATTCAGGAAACCAATGTTGAAAAAACCAGATCGGAAGTCAAGTTGGTTTGACTTTCAGTTTTCGGTTCAACCGGTTAAAATGGTTGGACCGGTTGTGCACTTTTAAATAAGGTTTTTAAATATTTTAAAAATAATTTTAATGTTAAATAAATATTAAATATAGTAAATAATTAATAAAAATAAGTATTTAGCTTAGTGGTATGATTTTTAGTATAATTTTTAGAGATTTTGGGTTCAAATATCATCACTTACAAAAAAATATTTTTGAAAAAAAATAATTAAAAAAAAAACGGTTTTTTTTTCCGGTTTTTTATTGGTTTTTTACCGATTGAATCGTTTTTTGGTCGGTTCGATTAAATCCAATTTTATTATACTTGTCGGATCGAATAAGTTATCGATTTTTCGTTCAATCGGTTTGATTCGGTTTTTTATTCCATGCAGGAAACCTCATGAAATCAAATGTATTCTCTTTTTTTTTTTTTTTTCAAATAGATTGGATAACAATGGCTACTATTGGATTATAATACACGAAATTTGAAACATGAAGCCTGTGTAGTGTGTAGGGTTGGTTCATCTTTTTGTTAGCAGCTCCCATGAATTGGTGTGAATGGAGGAATGGTCCAAATTCTACATCTGCAGCGCACTTTGTGATTAGATTGTAAACTAAGGTCTGCCATCATGGTGGATATATATCCACTATTCTAATGCATATCCTACGTGTCTCTGCTTTGCCATTGTCTTTTCTCTCACACGCGACGCGCATATATATATATATATATATATATATATATATATATATATATATATTTTAAAATTTGAATCAATAAATTATTCGAATTTAATCTGCATATTATTATTCAAATTCGAATTAAATAACATTATTCGTCAGATATTCGAATCCACTAAAATCGAATTCAATAAATAAATATTTTTTTAAAATAAAAATATAAAATCAAACAAAATTTATGTATTTTACAAATGAGCGGATTCAGATTCAAATATTTGAATCCGCAGAAGTAATGCGGATTCGGATAATAGATATCCGAGGTTTCATATCTTCATCCATTCCGAATCCGCTGTGAATAGTAATTATAATATATGAATTTGATTTTTATTCGAATCCGTAAATCCAAATCCGAAAAAAACATATTGGATATCCGTGGATATCCGAATCCGTATTTTAAATTGCCATCCCTATATGCACACATATTTTATGGTACAAAAAAAGTTGTAGTCTGAGAATAGGAAAGGATTATAGATGTTAAAATTCGAATTTCAAATCTGTTAAATGTCATCTCTTAAAGATAATTATATGAACTAAGATGATCATATTTTTTTATATAAAAAAGATCGTAGTCTGAAGATAGGGAAAGAGTTACAATGTTGAGATTTGAATTTCAGACCCGTTATATATCACCTCTTAAAAATAATTATATAAAATAATTGGGTTAAACTCAATTTCGCGAAGATGATCATTGATTCACCTAAACTTAGTGTGGCAAGGATTGTATTTTTATTTATTTATCAAATATGTTCCCCAGCAAGCGGACACATGGCGTTTGGTTAAGTAGTCGATAGTTGGATTGTAAAAGTGAGTGAGGTGGGGGCGTCTATCATTTTGTCTTTCTCTTGATAAACAAAGCAAAGGACAATCACATTCACACCCATTACCCATTACCCATACCATAACAATAATATTCTTCTTGTTTTTCAAACACATTATTATTATTATTATTTCACAAATTTCTAGATTACAATACAGTTTTCCTTTTCTCTTAAGTTTTTGATAATATTAATAATAATGAATTCTCTACGTGACGTTTACTCTGCCTTAACTAGATGTAGTTATTGTTTAGAATTGAAGTTAGCAGGCAGAAGCTGATCCATCCTAATCACTTAAAAATGGTTTTGGAGCCTCCACAGATCCATACTTCCCAGTTTAATTACATCACCAGTCATGATTATATATATCCTTGGTATTTGTGTTATAGATATATTTCTTTCAAAGATTTTGTTAGTTAAGGAGATTTTTTTAAATTTATATATATATATATATATATATATATATGAGTTTTTGTTAACAAATGCCCTTAGTTAATATATTATTTATAATAATAGCATTGCATTAATTACAAAAATTAACAATTTTATTCATTATTTTTAATATATTAGATAAAGATTTTAGCTCATATAATAACATTAAAAAGTATCTTAGGACACTTGTTAGCAAAATCTTATATATATTAATATTTTCATTCAATGTATTGAAAATGAGGAATGAAGTTATCAATTATTACATTTAATATAATATTATTATTATTATAAATTGTATATTAACTAATTTTAAAAGGTTTTTGTTAACAAATGCTCTAAGAGCACTATTTAAGGTTATTAAATATAATAATATCTTCAATCAATACATTAAAAATGATAAATAAAGTTATCAACTTTTACATTTAATAGCTTATTAATTAACCTTAAAGAATGCTCTTAAATGCAATAAATAGCATCTTCAATCAATGTATGTTATTACTGTAAATAACATTTTAAAAAGTATCCTAAAACCCTTTTTTCAAAAGGGTAAATGCAATAAAATAACAAAAACTTGAAGACTTCAAGACATGGGTATGATTTTCATGCACTAAATAAATAATGCCATTCAAAAAAAAGTTGGAAGAAAAATGCAAAGTCCGGACCCCCATGTGATGATGTCCAAGGCCTTTTTTCATTAGGTTCCCTTTCGCAGCTCAGGGATTAAAAATTAAAACTTCAAAATCAAGCATTAATAATTGACCAGATTGATAAATAAAAAATAAAAAAGGGGGTCTAAACTCTTATGATACAAAACCAAACACTTTTGTTAACAAACTTTGAAAGAGAAGAATTGGGTAGGGATAATTAGCATCAGCTGGTGCGCCTCACTGTTGTTGGTTGGGTTTGATTGCTAAAAGCTGTTCACCATGTTGGCATGGGCACCTCAAGACTCAAGTGTGCCCAAAAAGGAAAAGCATAAAAGATTGAATTCAAGCTTTAAATAAAGGAAAATGAATGCTTTTCTTCAACATCATCATCTCATTTCTTTCTTTCTTTCTTTCTATCATAATCATACCATTCAACTCTTCAGCTTTTACTTTTTATTATGTTTTGATTTCCCACCTTGTCAGCTTTCATTTGCATTGCTTTATTTCACTTCCTCTTCCTTTTCTTCCTCTACATCTACACCATTTCTTATTCTTCTTTTTTAAGGAAAGTTAGTTAAAATAAACTTCTCGTATATTTCAAAAATTTATGTAATTTGTATCATATTTATATGTAAAAAAAAAAATTACATAAATACATGAAAATTTTCAATTTACATAAATACATGACATATTTTTTAATAATTTATGTAATTTATCATGTTTATATGTAGTTGTCATGTTTTATATGTAATTTGTCATGTTTATATATATAAAAAAAAAATACATAAATACATGACAACTTTTAGTTACATAAATACATGATAATATATTTTAATAATTTATATAATTTTATCATGTTTATATGTAATGGAGTTTACCGTAAGTTTATCCTACAAACTTACCCTAAAACTCCCTTTTTTTAATAGAGTGAAAAGGAGGAAATGTTAAGACTTTTCCCTTGCTTTCCTTCATTCTCTCAAACTTACACCCTTCAAATACATAAAAAAAAAAACTTAATATACCCATATCCGACACTCACACCCCCGAGTACACTTCATTCATAAATCATAATGAAAACAAATACAGGATATGAAACAGAAGATAGTATCTTTGATATTGAATAATATTCGAAGTCCGATATGCAGCCAGTGAAAAGGAATCGAAAGTGAAGTTGTATGTAACAAAATACAAAGGAAAGGGGAAAAAGAAAAAGAAAATAATAATAATAAGGCATGAAGGAATACAATATGACATTAACGAACAAAAAATGGGGGGAAGGCTTTTCATAATCAGTTCAACTCTTTTTTGTATAGAAAAAACTGGCTTCTTCTTCAATGGGAAACACAAAGTTTCCTTCTTTCTCAATTTATAATAACTTACTCCAGCTCCTGCTGGCCATCAGAAGGGCATTGGATTAGCTCTAAAATGTTTACTACTTCTTCCATGTCTGGTCGATTTGATGGCACTTGAGATGCACATATTAGGCCAAGCTTTATAACTGGAATTGCCTCCTCCGCCGGGAAGTTACTCCGAAGCCTCCCATCAATACATTCCTCCACCCTACCGTCCCCGAGCGCCCCCCTGACCATGTCGGACAGCACCACCACATCATCCTCCATGTATTCCACCGGCCTCTTCCCCGTTATCACTTCTAAGACCAAGACGCCAAAGCCATACACATCACATTTCTCGGTTATTTTCACAGTCTTACAAGCAAATTCAGGAGCCATGTAACCAAGTGCACTTTGAATTTTACTGCTTAAAATGCATCGATCTAATGTTGGTAACAGCCTTGCCAGGCCAAAATCTCCGACTTTGGCCTCACCGGAGCTATCTATCAGAATATTTGTTGATTTAAGATTGTAGTGAATAATATTCATTTGATGCAAATAGGCCAGACCCTTGGATATCCCAAGAATTATGTTGAATCTTTGTCGCCAAGATAGGCAACTTCTGTCAGGCCCGTCATGGAGTTGCTTATATAAACTCCCACTCGAAACGAATTCATAAATGAGGAGTTGCAAGGAAGGAGTCCAGTAATATCCTTCGAGAGCTACGAGACTGCGGTGCCTAATGTTTCCAAGTTTTTTTACTTCCCTTTCGAACTCCTCTTGAGACTTGATCAAACTTGAAACAGTCAGCTTCTTGATGGCAACCGAGCGCCCATCACGAAGGATTGTTCGATAAACAACTCCAAACCCTCCACGACCAAGCTCACAGTCCTTGTTAAGCAGGGCATTGGCCCCAGCAACAAAGTCAGCATCCCCTGAAAACATTACAAGTTTGCCATAGTTTGGATCATTGGTGGGAGAACAACTAAAATCTTCCCCACCAGATAAGGTGAGAGCTGCAGGAGCACGTGACATAGAAGAACGAGCACGGATATTGAGCACAGTGATAGCTACTACACCAATGACAATGAAAGCCGCTGCACCAATGGCAATGAAGGAAGAGATGCTAAGCACAATTTTCTTGCGATGGTGATTCGGAGAGGAGCCACCAATGGAGCCGGACGAATTAGGGTTGAGGACAATGGGCTTGGGATGTACAGCCGGGCAAGAGCGGTTGAAAACCGAACCACACAACGATGGATTTCCAGAGACAGATGAAGTAGGGATGGTGTTGAAGAAGCCCCCAAGTGGAAGTTCACCACGAAGGTGGTTGTGAGAGATATTAAAGGACATGAGTTGAGAAAGATTTGCTAGCTCTTTTGGTAAGCTTCCAGTTAGGCCATTCAATGACAAATCCACATACTGAAGGTTGCTTAAGTTTGAAATGGCAGGAGGGATTGAGCCAGATAGGTTGTTCTGGGATAGAATTCTGTACCATTTAAATAGAAACCAGAACAAAATGTAAAAAAAAAAAATGTTAGAAAAAATGTTAGAATAATGAACTTAGCAACATATTATTTGATAAATTTAAGGAACTAATGGATTTGACCAGTGCCAATCCAAATAGCCATGATATATTTAACTAAAGGTCTCGGTGAACAATCCATAAAGCACCCTAACAGCCTCAGGAATAATAAACTATGTTACTCGGACTCATGTGTGAGTGTCGGATATGGGTATGTGCCCGACACGGGTATAGTCAATTTTTTCTTAGTTTTTCTATATATTTGGAGGATCATATTCACATACTCATCTCCGAATATATGTCGGATACGGGTACTTCAAAAAAAATAAAGAATCGAAGCAACATAGATAATAAATGCTTCAAACGGTACTGTAGTGGCTAACACCAATTAGATAGAGCCTAATAGTGTAAAGTTAATGTGTCAATGCAAACTTTTTCAGTATTAAGACAACTTTAAAAAATATAATAATGTATAAATCTCAACATAAAGCCCTCAAAAGAAATAAATAAAAGAGTAAGTAAGGAAGAACTTACAAAGTTGTTAGTGATGAACAATTCACTATCTGAGTTGGAATTTTCCCTGAAAGAAAGTTCCTCTGCAATCTCAGTTCCTTGAGTAAGACTGCTCCTCCAATTTCAGAAGGGATGCTTCCATTCAGCATATTGTCACTTAAATCAATGACTTTTGAGGTCTTCAATTCTCCTATGCTGGTCGGAATAGAACCAAAAAGATGGTTCTTGGACATATTAAAGAAGAGCAAGCTGCTAAGAACCTCAAGATTAGATGGAATTTCACCAGATAAAGCATTTGAAGAAAGATCCAAGACCTGAAGACCTTGATAAAATGACACTCTTGAAGCGAGTAAAGGGTTTTCCATGCCCATCTTAAACATCCATGATGGAACATTGCCTGTCAACAGATTCTGGCTCACATCTATAGCTAAAAGGTTAAAACAATTAGCCATTGATTCTGGCAATGAACCTGTAAACTGGTTCATTGACAGATTCAATTCCCTCAGTAACTGCAGATTTCCTAGAGAAAATGGAATTCCACCAGAAAAGTGATTTGCAGAAAGATCCAAACTCTCAAGACTTGTCAATTTTCCAATCCAATCCGGAATTTGACCCCTTAAAGAATTTCCTAGTAAACTGATTGAAGTACATGAACCAAGCCTCTGCATTGAATCAGGAAGGCTACCAGACAAATAATTCTCACTAAAATCAACCAATTTCAATAGTGAACAACTTCCAATATCTCCTGGAAGTCTCCCAGAGAATTTGTTGTTTCCCAAATCTATCTGTCTCAAATCATATAAATTTCCAATTCCTTCAGGAATCTCTCCTTCCAACAAATTACCAGACATATCAAGCGATTGAAGGCTCCTCAAAAACCAAATTCCAGAAGGCAACTGCCCTGAAATCTGATTAGACGAAAAGTTAACCGCCTCAAGCGCCCAACAAGAGCTCAAAGAACCAGGAATTTGTCCTGTGAGATTGTTTTCTGCAAAAGAAACCGACCTTAGAGACCCACATTGTGCAAAAAAGTCACCAGGGATCGATCCTGACAAGCTGTTACCACTTAAATCAATAACCTTCAAGCTCCAAATATGAGAAAGCTCAGAGTTTATGGTTCCTGTAAGGTTGTTATTTGAAAGTGATAAAACTTGAAGGAACTGTAACCGTAATAAGCCACGACCAATATGACCAGAAAGAGAGAGGCCATCAAGGTGGAGCTCCATGACCCGGTAAGTCGTCGGGTCACATTTAACACCGACCCAGTTGCAGGGATCGTTGTCATCTTCACTCCAAGATTGGAGCTTTGCATTTGGGTCTTCGAGCCCTGCTTTGAAGAAGATTAACCCCAAAACATCGTCGTTGAATGTTGGCTGTTGACAGTTTACAACAACTGAAACCAAAACAAGAAAAACTAAGACCTTTAGCAGCATTTTTTTCCCCTTCAACTCAATAGAAAGAAAAAAAATGCTAAGCCTCCATGGTATTGGTATTTATATATCTACTATTTCTGTAGGATAAATTTAAGTGTTTAAGTGGTGAAGGTAGAAAAGGACAAAGAAGATAGTCAGAAATGGTTTTCAGCAAAACAAAGAGATAGGTAATGAAGAACCTTTTTTTGGACCCAAAAATTACAACAAAAAAAAGGGATTCCCTCCCGCAAAACCGCTTTCCTTAGCTTTCTTCTTAGTTTCAGCTAAGAAAGAGAACCCCAAAATTAAAAACTACTTACTAGAAATTCAAGCTCATTAAAAGGGGAAAAAAAAACAGAGCAGAGTGTTAGAGGTGCTGAGTGAGGTGAAGGTCAGGTCAAAGTGTTGTTTGAGCTGAAAAGGTGGCGATGGAGAAGTAATAAAGGGGGAGTCAGGAGTGGAGAGTGAAAGAAAGAAAGTAATAATTAATGATGGAAATAAGTGTTGATGTGGGTTGGTGTGTTGGGTACATGCAATAAAGAGAGAGAGAAGAGTAAAGCAAAGCAAAGCAAAGCAAAGCAAAGCAGAGCAGCATTTAAAGCTTCAGAGGCCTAAAACTAAAAGCAGATAATTTGGGCTTTTGGGGGGAAATCGAGATATGGGATAGTTTCTCATGGGTTTTTTAAGGGTTTTTTTTTTTTTTTTTTAAATTAATTAATATATTATTATTATATTAAATATATTTATTAATTATTTTTAATATATTAAATAAAAATATTAACTTTAAAAAATATATTTAAAAAGATATTCGTTAACTAATTTTTTTTTAAAATTTATTAATAAATATTTTTAAAATTATTATATATTATAATATTTTCATTTAATTATTAAAAATAATAAATAAAATTATTAATTATTATATTTAATATAAAATTATTATTATAAATAATATATTAATTAACTTTAAAAAAATTATATTCATAAACAAAATCAATTTTCAAATACTGAATTGGGGGTCAATGTTTTTTATTAGTATTATGGTCAAACCAGAATCATATATCTTGTACACGTGGCACCTCTTATATGCTTTATCATCTGACTGCCCATTCCCCACTTGCAATGATTTTCTGTCAATATTGTTCATCTCTTGTCTTTTTTTTCTATTCTTGAATTTTATATAAGGATTTTGCTAAAGTGAATTAACACACTCTTTAATATTATTATATAATAAAATTTAATGTATTAAATAAAATTATAAATTATTATATTTAATATAATTATTAATTTAAAAAAATATTTAAAAATACTCGTGAATAAAAATTCAATTTTGTTAACTAGAGACTTTTAAGATATTACCACATCAACACCTCACATTTAACAATGGATTCGATTAGATACCTGTTAATAATGATTTAATTATAATTTTTTTAAAAATTATATTTAATGTTTTATTTTTACTAATTCAAAAAATAATGTAGAATTATTTTATAAATATTATCTTAATTAGTATCACATATTACTAGACATTGATTAATATATATTTTTTAAATTATTATATCACTAACTTAACAGTAATTTAGTAAATATGTTATATTTTGAATTAAAATTTATAAGATAAAAAAGTATATAATTAAATTGTTCAAATTATTATCATACAGATTAAATTCTCACTTTTTTAAAGGGCATAGGATCAATCTTAAAATTTTAACTTATTTGAACATCTGACAAAGCGGTGGTAAAAGTGAAAATGTACAACGTTAAAGACAGCAAAACGACAACAGTTTGTTTCAGTTCCAGTTCCAGAAAGAAACAACACTACCGAGTTCTGACAAAGCCTAAAGGTCAAACAGGTGTTGTCGTGAAAGTTAAGACAGACATACATAAGTTCCTTAATTAATTTCCTTGGCCTTGAGGATTTTTTATTAGATTAGATTTGAGTGGCGTAAACGACGCGGAATCTCAATCTCTTAAGTTCCAACAGATTAAAATTAGGGGAATCAGGAAGACTTTGTGGAAATGGCAAACGAGCGTTAACTTGATAACGTGCATGCGTACTAATCAAGCATTGCAAAAAGTGCCTTTGATATATGAAGATAAGAATAAAGAAAATGATATGCATTTAAGTTAGATCTCACAGTACTCATAGTGTTCATATATTTTATTGTATTATAATCGTATTTAAAATATTTTATATTTATATAAAATTTAATATGTTAATAATTCGTATTTTATATATATTTTAAAATATTCATGTATACGTATCGTGTTCGTTTTTTTTTTTTTTTTTTTGTGTCGTGCGATGTTCGTGTCATGTTTTTAAGTTATTTTTTTCGTATCGAGTTTTTATCATATAATCGTGTCGTATCCAATATTATCAGATCTAATTTAAGTTAAATGTTAATAATATCATCTTAGAAGCCTATACTAATATATTATATTCACTGTTCCTGATGCACATGCTCCTTCAAAGAAAGAAAAAGCCAAATAACAGTGCAACTTAAGAATTGGAACATAAATACAAATGGGTTATTACTTATTATGTAAAATTAGCTTCCAAACTCTATAATAAATCATCATGTGTTAAGTTAATATCATGTTAACATTTAAAAAAATGTTTAACTTGACACGAAACAACTTAACATTAATCAATTAAACTATATCCATATTTTATGTAATGCCGTTAATCCATTGAAATAATCTGCTAAAAGAATACAAGTTCGGATATTTTATTGTGATTTTTTTTTCATTAAGACACCAAATCGTTAAAAAGTGTATATTTCGGGAGCCATTTTACATATGCAAATTCTAAAGGAATTTGAAGATAAAACCAAACAATGTTATCTATGGCCATGCAAATTGAAAAATTTCCTGTGATACTGGAATTATGTTCATCCCTTATAATTTAGATTTTACATAGTCAAAGAGAAACCAACTTGGCCAACTGGATAAGTAGAGCAACTGACTGAGAATATTACACCTAATAATAAATAACCCAATATAATGAGGGAAGGCAGGCAGGCAGGCACCTAAAGCTTTCAAAAATATGTTACTAATTGTGCCTCTTTTCCCGCAGCAATTGTTAGCCAGCATGCTTTCTTTAGATATCTGGATGGTGAATGTTATTAGGTTGATTATCCAATGGCATGTATTGTGCCATTATAGCCCGAATCTCTGAATCCATGTATCTCTGCATCAAGTTCAATAACAAATGAAAAATCAGTTCCACCATTATTGATAGAAAAAAATGTGCTTTTTTCACCCCCTTTGTCTCACTATCTAGGCCTGCTCTTACTAGAAACAGTGGTAAAGTGCTAATCAAATATTATTTCAGTTTAAATAATGAACTCTAATTCATAAAACCTATGTTACTCGAACTCAGGTGTGAGTGTCGGATACGGGGTAGGATATGACACGAGTATTTTCAATTTTTTCTAAATTTTTCCATGTATTTGGAGAGTTCTTGGAGGATCATATCCCCGTACCCATGTCCGAATATATGTCGGACATCACACTGAGTGTGTCAGACATGGGTGCTTCAAGAAAAATAAAGAGTCGGAGCAACATAGCATAAAACTGCTATAAATTTCTAGCACAAATCTCCAAATTTGGTCCTTTTTTTTTTTTTTTTTTACTTAAAGAGTACTCGAAAGCAGATCCTTACTAAAAAATGGAATAGAATACTAGATGCAAATCAAAATCTTTGAAAGCAATTTATTAGGAAACTAGCAATCAATTTCCCCCAACTTGGATCTGCCTTAAAAGCGTCTAATCTACTTAATTCACTAGTAAATCTCAATACTAAATTTTCTCTTTCTTTGGCTTTTTAGGTGGGTCCTAACTACAACTTTGCATTGTTTGGATCAATCTGAACAGAAATCCAAAGCTATCAAATTTGAGTTGGTTTAATGTGATTTAAATTTAAGATGAAATAACTTGGTGTATGCTATTCGTAAATGATATTGTATTGGTTGATGAGACTAAAGGAGTTAATACCAAATTAGAATTGTGGAGACAAACACTAGAAGCTCGGGTGTTTAGATTGAGCAAATTGAAGACTGAATATAGAGTGTACGTTGAGTAAAAGAAAGAATAATGATCAAGATGTGATTACACTCCATGGTCAAGTGATACCAGTAGTAGAGTGCTTCAAGTACTTAGGAGCGATAATTCAAAAAGACAAGGAGATTGATGGAGATGTTAACTACGGGATCCAAGGCTGGGTGGCTTACGTGGAGAAGTGCAACAAGAGTTTTATGTGATCGCAATATAACTTTGAGTTTGAAGGGGACGGCTATCAGATTAGCTTTGTTATATGGTACGTAATGTTGGGCTAGCAAGAAGCAACTTAGACAAAAGATGGGTGTAGCCGAGATGCAAATGTTAAGATGGATGTGTGGTAAGACCAGGAAGGACAGAGTTAGAAATGAGGATATTTGTCTCCAAGTTGGGGTAGCTCCTATAAAGGATAAGAGAGAAAACCGTTTACAGTGGTTTGATCACATAGGATGCAAATCGAAGGATGCACCTATTAGAAGGATGGGGAAAATTGACGTTGCACATGGTAAAAGGTTGAAGGGGAGACCAAAAAAGACATGGTTGGAGGCGATAAATAATGATTTGAAACTATTAGAACTTGAAGAGAGGATAGTGGTGGATAGAAATGATTGGAGGATGAGGATTGCGTATACCCGATGTAAATGTTTTTAGGTCTCGGTTCTTTTAGCCGACCCCAAATATATGGGATTAAGACTTGTTGGTTTGGCTTGGATGGTTTGGTTTCTAAACTTAAGGCCAAACTAAACAAGAAACCATTTCAAACCACATTAATTAAGTTTTAACTCCTTTTGATTTCCACACAATTTCAGTTAGGTATGGTTTCAATAGTTTGAAACCAGAATTTCCAGTTTGGTTCAAAAATAACCGTCAATGCACACTTATAAGGCTATAAAGGTCTGCTCATGCCATTATCAACCCCGACATCTAACATTGCCTCTTATTAAGAACACCTCAATTTGTTCTAAAATTTGATCTTATGTATGGGGAATACATAGGAACATCTGATATATTAGTGCAAGAACAATCTTACCCGGATTCTGTATTTGTAAACGGCATATCCTACAGCTCCAGCAACAACCAATCCAAGAATTATTGCCCAAACAGAGCCCCAGCTTACCTCTGTTTTAACATCCTTACCTGCATATTTTGCAATAGAAAATATCAGCAGTAGTGAACAAATAATGCATTAGGGGGGTCTTGAGATCCTAAATGCCATTGAACATGATATTCCAATCTCCAAATTGAGCAATTATATGGAAAATCAGCTTAATCTTATAGCCGGTACCAGCATTTCCTACTACAGTTCACGATGCAGGAACACATCATAGAAAAGATTTATAGCCAATTGAAACCATCATACAAAGAGTCCGATGGCATAAAATGCTGTCTATTGAATTATCACAGAAGGCCGGAAGGATACTCACTGATGCATGTGTCATGCTCTCGCATGTACAATGAACCACCACTACAGCTGCACTCATAACTGCCCCAGGTATTTTTGCATTTGCACTCGGGACACTGGCAGGCCAGCTTCTCCTTGCACTCATCGACATCTGGGAGACAGTCAAATGTGAGAAATGGTTCACCAACCAAAATATAAATGACTCTAAAGCTTAAAACTTCTTTGATGCAGCTGTAATTATAGAACACTTTTTAGTTAAAAGCTTTGTGAAAAGAAAATATCATAAGATGGTTCATAGAGCATCCATATTCACAATTTAAAACTAAAATACTGCATCAAATAGGGCCTTAGAAGGCTAGCGACCCAAAATTTCTGCTACTAGAAATATCTTCCACTGAAGAAATCATTCTTCACAGGCTAAAAGACCATTGGAACCGAAAGGGACACACAGACACACACATGTTAGTAGACACAAATCTAACAATAGAAATAACAGTTAAACATCTTACAATTCACATGTGTTCTACAGATTTACAGGAAAACATAATGCATAATATTAAATGAAATCGTCGACTAAAAGCAGAAAACAAAAATCTCAATGAGTTGTCTATTTCCAGTGTTGAACATGACTCTTGATGATAGTAAATGAAGAAACCAGGTAGAGAAATCCTAGTACCTTCGCAGCTGGTGACTCCATCACCCTTGAATCCAGGCGGGCACTTGCAACCATGTGAATGATCATCCTGAACAGTTCATTACAGAACCAAACAACTAAGAAACAGGAAAATGTGTGTGTGTGTGTGTGAGAGAGAGAGAGAGAGAGAGAGAGACAGACAGACAGACAGACCAGTGTTGTCAAGGGCGCAAGGCGCACTCTAGGCGCTAGAACCCTTGTATTGCCTTAGGCGCAAGGCGCAAAAAAAGCGCTCGCCTGAGTGAAGTAAGACGCAATATATATGTGTGTCTATGTATGTATATATATATATATATATATAATAAGCTTAAGATATATAATTATAATAATAAACTCTAAAGAGTGGTCTAGTTTATCTACAAAACATGCAATTTATTTTTTGCCCAATATGCATGATTTCCTTATGGTCCCATATCTTTTGTTGAATACTCAAATTTAGAGAAGTGGAGAGTTTGATATTATCTCCTTTCTTACTAGTAAAGGTACATCTAATGAAAAAAGTTAAAATTAAAGAAATTAAAGAGAACTTCAATCAGGCGAGCTTTTTTTTACGCCTATCGCCTTACAAAAAAGCGCGCCTAGGCGCACCAGGCGTGCGCCTGATCAAATGAGCCTCGCCCGAAAGGGTCTGAGGCGCTTTTGTTATCTAACGCTAAGGCGCAAGGCGTAGGCGCGCCTAGGCGCACGCCTTGACAACACTGAGACAGACAGACAGACAGACAGACAGACATAGACAGGCACTCACAATACAAGCAGAGTATGTCCTTCCTTCTTGTGTTTTCCTCCAACATCCTCCATTGTTGATTTCACAATGTAACGCCCCAGAAGCTGTTAATTAGAATGCAGATATTGTAGCAAAGGAACTAAGCATAAATGAATTGTAAAATGAGAATTTATGTTTTATTATTGATTATTATACTCCTAAGTGTAACCACCAATCATTTCCATCAATTTCACATTAAGTGTCTTCCTTGTTAAGGAAAAATATTTACCTTCACAATGCGTATAACCATCTCCAGAAAACTTCACACCGTTAACTATCGGGCACTCGCACACTCTTCCCCGGAAGGTATCCTACAAGTAAAAAAGGACATCAGAAAAAAGTTAAATGGAACATGTAGTTGATCTACAAAAAATTCACTGCAAGTGACATACCCTGCATGCAGTAATGTTAGAACTCTTGTCCTGCCAACACCCACCATTGTTTTCTAAGCACTCATTAGTTTCTATATCTGCTCAGGAAAAATCATAATAAAATAATGAATATCATCTCTACGGTAGTCTCTACCCAGAAATACAAGTTTATCATTGTTTAACTATAATAGCATTGGAACATATTTGTAAAGAGATAACTATTACTTTACTGAAGCTCATTAGATACATGAAACAGATATGTGAGAAAAGGTCTGCAGCATGTGGTTCTTTGGTAAATAAAGGAGGCATAGCATGTGCACTATGCAATAAAATGGTGAATACCAGAAAATTTAAATGTTTCAAAGGAGACCACAAGAAGAAAATGCTCGTAAATTGAGTGCAATAGATAATAACCTTCACTTAAACATATTGTTGGTTCTGTGGTCTCTTGAAAACCTGCACAAATTGCCTTGAGAACAGCTCCTTTGTCCAACTTCCCTAAATCCATCAAAAAAGGTTTGGGTTACAAAAGGTAATTCATGCAACCAGATTGCTGGCAGTGACAGTAAGTTCTGATTCAAACCTCTATACTGTCTGTTATTTATCACAAGAGTTGGCAGTATAGTTACATCTCCACGGGAGCCTTTGCCAATCTAAAACCAGAATTACAGCATAAAATGAAAACCTCAATGACAAGATATGACAAGAACGGGCCCTGAATTTTTTTTAACTTATAAAGTTTATAACCTAACCTGTGCATCTTGTTCAGCTTTAAGAACTGGGTTGTCCACATCAGCCTCAGTGTCTCCAATACATTTGTCTATTTTCGTGAGATCAACGCCTATAAAGCAGAGAATGGAAGACAAATATACTAAACATAAATACACCTATCAGATATAAAGATATAACACTTGCTTTTTATCCATACTTAACAAATCACTTAAATAATCAACAGCAGCAAATAAGAATTCTTTTGCTTTTCTAGATCCCAATAAAATCACAGGGTTATATAATATACATAATAAATACACATAAGGTAGATGCACATGTAAATGTATATAAATTCATTAGTGCTAAAACAAATTACCTAATTTCATTAACTTTGGTAAGCATAGAGGAGAAAGTAAAAGGAAATATTTTATTATACATACTATGGGTAAACAGGAAGAATAAATTACTTATTGTTTATCCAAAACAAAAGGGGACCAGTTCAGTGGTCTTATGCTCCATTTTTACAGAACTAAAATCAATCAAAACTTAACACTAGCACCTTGTTATCAGTATAGCAGCAGCAATATTGAGTGGCCCATTTTAGAATCATATATAATAAAAAAATATTGTGTATAAAGCATCAACCTACCAAGAGACCGGACAACTTTATCTGCACAGTCTTTGGTATACTTCTCCTCTTTCATTGGGCAGCGGATAGCAAAGTCCGTAACATAATCCCACCAAAGCCATGGCTTTCCACTTTCATTAGAAACTTTGAAAAGGCAAGCTTGGCGAAGATTTTGAACCACGACATCTTTACCATCATATCCTTTACTGAAGTCTTGCTCAGGATCTGGGGCACAGTACCTCCCATGATTGATACACTGTGACTTGCACTGTTTGCTCAAACTAAAAGCTTCAGGGCAATACCAAGTTATATAGTGTGGGGTGAACTGTGTGTACCCTTTCTGCTCAAGTACTTGAGCAGCTCCTTTGAAGTTCTTGACAAATTCTATCTGACTCTCACACTTTGGTCCACACTCATCATTGCTATTTGTCCAAAACTCATACTCAACTCGCTCATCAGGATGCGGCAGTGACTCCGTCCAATCCAGATTGATATTAACCATTTCCCCAAGAGTTATGGCCTTCTTGAAACTGTCCCCCAGTGATTTACTAATGAGGGCTGATGGAATGGTGATGTTCTGCAGATACTCAGCACTAGCATTCTCTTCTTCAGGGGTATCCATGGTAATCAAGGGCTCATCCTTACTGTCAGCAACAAGAATAGCGGCAGCTCCAGCTTTTTGAGCATTCCATGCCTTCAAGGTGAAGAAACAATCTGGCAGAATAGCAAAATTAAAGATGATAAGCAGAAGTATTTAAAGCTAATCGAGATCCGAGAAGAGCAAAACTGAAAACCAAGGAACCAATAACTCAAATACATAGGACCAACAAGTTCAATTCAACACATTAGGCAATGCTAAATTTAACAAGTGTTAACTGTCAACATATATAAGTAGTGTAAAACTCATAAAGCACAAGGGAAAAACTTCATTGAATTATCATGTGTCATATTTACAAAAATAGAAAGTAATGAAAACCCATCATAATTGAAACCATTTACTTCCAAAATTGGATCATCAATGATAAAAATAAGAAAAAGAAAGGAAAAAAGGCAGACCTCCACGATCAACAAGGAGAAAAGTGGGGAATCGACCAGGCTTTGATTTGAAGGAGATGTCAAAATCATCTAAGATCTTGCATGCGCCTTGATTTGCCTTAGGATAAACAACCGTACCAACCAAGGTTCCACCATATTGAGGAACCCCAAAATTCCCAATCGCACATTCATAAACTCCTTTGATTGACTCTGGCGATGTTACTTTCAAGCTGTTCTTCTCCACTACAAACCTCCCCAAACAATTCCCCAATAACAAAATCCATACGCAAATAAAAAACCCAAACTTTTCTCTCATCTTTCCTCGACGCAAAATGAGAAAAAAATCTGATAATAACCCAAGACGGAGAAACTTTCGCTCAATAACTTAGCATAAAAGTCACCTTTTTTCGCTGGTTACATTTCCTGGGTCTAGAGCTGAATTTTCCTTTTCTTCTTTGGAAAATCCAGAGAATACCAAAAAAGAAGAGTTGGAAGAAGTTGTAAGAAATTTCGAAGTTTAGATGCGATAAATCCAAGGTTTGAGAAAAAGATTCGGCTTTTGGCTATATACGTTATCAATTTATCGTAAACTAGAAACAAAAGGAAAAGGAAGAAAATAGTATTAAGTAATTAACGACCCGTATTGTGTAAGTAATGGAATAGTGGGAGAGGGAGATGGCTTAGAGTTTAATGCGAGCGAGACTATTAAAAGATCATATTTATTTACTTATTTTTCGTTCTCTCATGACAGAAACTCTAATCCACCATCTTTACTTTCTTTTATTTTCTTTGTTTCATTGAATTGAAACTTGAAATAATCCCTTCAAATTATGGCTAAAATGATAGTTTTTGTTTTTATTTCTTCTTTTAACAATTATCAAAGTTTTCTTTCCATTTTAGTAGATATGTGTTTTGCATGTATTGTTGACTTTTATTTTTCTTATTCTATTGCTCCATTTTGTAATTCCCTCTAACGAATTATAAGCCAAAAGGAGTTGGGGAGGAGACTCAGGCCCGTTGTTAACATAATTTTCGAGATTAAAAACCGTGTTTAATCATAAATTCAATGTTAAATAGATAAATTAATTTATTTTTTTTATTAAAATCATGATTTGATAATTCAAATTAAAAAATAAAATAAAAAAACAAAATTTTTGAGTTTTAGAAGTTGACTTTTGAATAAAATAATTTTATTATCTTCACATTTTTAAACTTCTATTACGACACACTCGTGAAGAAAATAATTTTTTTTAAAAAGAAAATTACTTAATGGGTTGGTAATTTAAAAAATAAAAAATAAAAGAGATGAGTAAGTTATAAAAGTAAAAATGTGATAGTAATTTTTTAAATGTGAGTAGTTTTTTTATAAAAACAAAAAAAATATAAATATCCTTTTAATCATTTTATTATATTTTGATTTTTACATAATTTCATCAACTGAGTTGGTGTCACTTGACTCGTGACACCAACTCAGTCATTTTCATTATATTAGTATAGATTTTAAACATTTTTTTTTTGAAATTTTATTTTTTCAAAATATTTATTTAGAGCAATGTTAAACACTTAATAATTTTTAAATCAAATTTTTTTATCACACTTTTTTCAACTTAACTTTTTTTTTAACCCAATTTTTTCAACAACAATATTAAACTAACCATCGGAGAGATAAGATTGCATTTGCATGAAATACACGTATTGTTTATACGGGTTTGTTTTTAATACATTATCAACGTATAAACTCTTTACACTAACAGTGAATACTACACTGACATCTCATTAAAAAGCTAACTCCTAATCCTAACCACTAACCCCTAATCCGAAGCTAACTCCTAACCACTAACCCCTAATCCGATAACCACTAACTCTTAATCCGACAGATGACATCGTAAGATATACTGAGAGTGTAACCCTATACACTGACAGTATATCAAATATTAATCCTTGTTTATACTGATTCGCTTTAACACGTCACGTTCTGCACAATTAATAATAACCCCATGCATGCTCATTGCTCATCCATTCCTCCAAGTTATTTTTTTCCAAATCAAGGTAGTTTATAATCTTATTTCCTTGACCGGAATATTTTCAAACTTTTTATTCCTAAAAGCGGATAGTCTTGTAAGTGGGTAAATTCTATTCTATTATATTCTGTAACTATGTTCACATAAAGCAATGACATACATATTTGACAACCTTTAAGATGAGTTCAACACTCAGATCATATTCCTTAAATTACCTCGGCTGGCTCAGTCAGACCATTATATTTCAGCATCAGCTCTAAAATTTTACCAATACTGCAACTATTTCAGTCACAACTTTCCTATGCATACATACATACAACCCACATTGTATAGAAAGATTAAATTAGATTTACAGATATATCCTGGGAATGCATGCAATCCTACCCAAACTTCATTTGGAATTTAGTACTATTGTACATACATACATACATACATGCTGATAACAATCTATTCGCGCTTATCCTCTTCAACATCATCTCCAATCGCCTGCCTTTCCAGCTTCATTGCCATGTCTCCGCCATTGCCGGTCAACGCAATACCCTCCTCATCCGAGTCCTCACCCATTTCCTCCATATAAGCATATCTACAAGTCCACACCACATTAATGCCCAAACATCTACTCTAAATAAAAAGTCAAAACCATACATCTCATATTCTCATTGCAGGTCTACCACCAAAATAAACTAATATGTACAGTCTAATTAAATACTAACTCAAAGCCCTAGTATGCAGACATCAAGTGGTTAAATCATAATCTATGTTGCAGCTAGCTATTCAAAGATATTCATGTTATTTATTGGTGTCTAGGGGACTGCAAAGTGCAACTACGTATCTGGAATACTTCTAGACTATGTTGCTCCAACTCTTCATTTTTCTTGAAGTTCCCGTGTCCGACGCATATCCTGACATGGGTATTGGGATATGACCCTTCAAGGATCTTCCAAATACATGTAAAAACTTAGAAAAAATTGTGCATACCCGTGTCGGACCCATAACCGTATCCGACACTCACCCAAGTCCAAGTAACAAAACTTCTAGAGGATATTCCATGACTATAGATCTGTTATTGATACAGGAAACTCTAAAAGAGAAAAACACAGATATAAAATAATAGTTTACTAGCAGGAGCACATAAATGACCGAGTTAAGATAAATACATAGAAAAGCTTCCCTTATTATCTATAAAAACATAAACAGAAATGGATCACATCCTTCACACAACACTGGTTTTCCTCGCATCTACTTTCCTACTTTAGAACCATAAAAGCTGTATACATTGGTAATTAACCATAACAAAACCAAAAGTATCAAGTATGTTTTTAGAGTCAAATACTCAAATGAAAAATTGACATAATTTTCGTTACACAGAATATATACTGTGGCTAAATAGACATTGTTATTAAATACAGGAAAATATGAGATAGCTGCCTCTCAGAAAAATCCATGCTATAGAATTGAACTGAAGTAAAAGCATTCATCTTCTTGTAAGGCATGGTTTTGGTCCAGAAAAGGCATTTATCAAAATTTAGTAATAAAACTAAGTATGGTTTAAATATTATGCAAAAGGAACTTATTTTCTCATCATTAAACTCCTTGATTGTATAAGTGAGATATTTGTCAGGTAAATGTAGGCGTAAACTATCAATTACTGAAATGCAAAAACTACAAGTAGCAAATATCAATGCAAGTACCTGGTTGGGTTACATGAAGGAGCCCAGAGAACACATATGACCACCAAGAGAGAGTATGCAAGCATATTCCAGAAAGCTGGGATGATCCATGCAATTTGCCACAACTCACTCAGTGGATCAGTCGCATTAAAGTATAGCTGAGTCAAGAGAAATCAGAGGAGCTTCAATTATTCTTTTGTTTTTGTTCTAAGCTCTTTTGGGTGTCTGTGTGCGTGTGCGTGTGGGCTGGGGATTGGGGATTGGGGGGGGGGGGAGGTGATAAAAGTATGGACAAATATGATGGAAAGAGAAAATTACAAAATGACAAACTTCCTTAGCTGGTGTTTGGAACAGAGAATCATGAATCCATTGGATGCTTGGGAATTCTGAAGCAGAAATCTCAAGTACCACAATTGGCATACAAGACCTCTCTTTTCGCACCCATGCACTCTATACCTTTTTTTTTATATTAATGGCACATATCTTGCAGGAAAGTCATTTGGACAAAGAGAGATTGACATCTTACTTTCCCCTGTGATGCATAGGGTGTGATCAAACTGAGCCGAGAACCGATCAAGTGCAAGGCTCAAGCTCGAGCTCAGTTAAAAAACTCAAAGCTCAAATTAAGGGCATGTTGGAAATATTAGGCAAGATACCAAATTACCAACAACATTCATGTTACCAAACATTACCAAGAATGTTTATGGTGCTATACCAAGCATGACATCGTGTTTTTAAGCATCTCCTAATATACTTACGAAGACAATGCCAACTGTCTCTCCTAGATTCCATGTACCAAGCCACCTAAATAACTTTTTAATGAATAGAACAACTGGTATTACCTCAAAGCCGATCCAAGCAATAGAAAGCAACACAGACAATGCAAGTGCATTAGTAAACTTGCGGTACAACTCCAATTTTGCCAAGTTTCTCCTCATCTACACCCAAGAAACAACAAGGAAAAAAAATTTGAAACAGATGATCATTTTAAAACTTGTTGCAAATAAGATAAGGATATCGGTACGAATAATTTAAAATTTCACAAGAAAATCAGGTCTTATTTATACAGAGCCTCAGCCTACTGCTGCCAGGAAATTTTGGTTTTCATGCCAGGAAGGTCAAGAATGAAAGCTAACAGCCTGTTTAGTTTTAGATAATGTTTTTCATTTTCACTCTCCACTTTTACATCATATAAATGATTAAATGAAATACGGCTAGTAACTAAATTTGGACACCATTGTTTCTCAATTGTCTATAAAACTGGAAAATCATTATAAAATGGTTTTCCAACTTCTTAGCTACATCTGGAAACCCTTGTTTTCCAATTTCCAAAAGTTAGTTATTTAACTTATCTTACTCATATTAGTTAGAGTGTAAATGGAAATGGAAGATGGAAACGCTAAACTAAACTAGCCTTACTTTTGTGCTTGTGAGGCTAATGGAAAAGTATGGAGATTATAGAAAAGATCTTGGTCCCAATAAATTATTTTGGTGGAATTAGAACAAAAAAGACTCATCTTATAGGATTTCCAATCATAATAGGCTTACACTAAGGATCTGCACTGACTCCCTACCTCTTTGTGCAAGTTATAGATGCTGACAAGAAGTACTCAGGTCAATATCTTGCAAGATATTAACAATAATGCCAACTTAGTAAATAAAAGAAAGGTTGAAAATTCATAGCTAGTTAAGATTATGGACATATAAATCAGAACCAAGAGGTTTTAGGTTAAGCATGACTGGGACAAGACACATGGAATGTAATTTTTGTAAGATTAGGAACAAAGATGAAGCAAAAATGGTTAAGAAATTCCTTTGCACAATGTTTCATGTATTCAAAATCAATTATTAACGGGGTTTTAAGCTCTGGAAAATTAGATGAGCAGCTGAGATAGGATAACTATAAAACCAATTATATTTTATGGTTTGTTGGTCTACACTTCATGCCTAGAAGATTATAGTAAAATGTAAGAATGTTAAATAGATGAGCGAAAATACAAGAATAGTAGAACAAGAAACAAAATATCCATAGAAGAGATGGAGGTGGCTCAATTGAGAATAAACTAAAATTACAGAGAAGGTGAATTGGATAGTATAGGCAAAGCTAAAAGGAACAAAGATGAGTAGATATAAACTAAAAGTCAGAAGGAAAAATTAGCAATGAAAGACTATCACTTAAACACATAGCCCAAAACTGAACAGACTGGAGAAAAAGGATTCATGTAACTAAACCCTTTAGAAATCCAGAAGAAGGCTTAGTGAATTTGACTTCTAATTGAGCTAATAGCTTCATGCAACATTAGCAGATACATGCATTGTCTATCGATGTCTATCAATCTCTCTTTCATCCATCTTCTATGCATCTCTAATAATAGTTTTAAGTGGAGAGATTCTTACCTGAAGTTTCTCTAAAGTTTTTGACAGTGATGAGAAAATCCAAAGAATAAAACAAGCATCCAAAAAAGCAACAGGTAGCACCAAAAATAACTTTGTTTTCCCAGAAAAGTCATTAATGTTCCCCAAATTTTCTACTAGCTCAAGAGCCTCTGTCGCAATAAAATATATCAAACCAAGCAGAAGTACTTTTGATGTTAAGCCACCAAGGGTTGGCCTCACCACACCGAAGCCCATGGAAACCACCAAAAGAAGAAGGCGAGATAGAGTCTTCTTAACAGAGCCAAAGGTCACTGCCCACAATGTAATACCCATTGGTCTGCTCCCAGTTGAATTGAAATTAGAATATTCAAAGTACCAGACAGCCATTTCACACATTCCAAGAGCAATAACAAGGGTGATATGGTAGTGCAAATGAATGATATCCTTCCAGAACTGAACAAATCTTAGAAACCAGCCAAGGCCTAGCACAAGGTAAGCCAAAGACATGAGACCAAAAAATGTCATCAAAGGAGCCATCTTCCCAGGTAAATAACCATTGGGGTTCTTCCAAACAGTCCTTCCTTTAATAAGAGTACCCTTGAGTTGCGGATCGCAGAACATAAAATAGAGATAGTACATCCCAGTGCTGTTTATTTCAACCGTTTCAATGTCCATTTTAGCTTCTTCATTGTTCCCTTGAAAAAATGTCTTAATGCGTTTAGGCCACCTGGGGTTGTTCGGGTTATTACGGATGATAACCTCACCAAGTTTGCAGGACCCTTGGTCCGAAAGTTGTTTGTTGCAGCAAATTACATCATGCCTTAAAAAAGACCCTCCAATCTTTTCTCTATCTTTAACCTCAAGTATGATTGCTTCCACTAACCCTGTGTTCTGCTGCATTTCATTCTGCCTATTAGCAGAGTCTTTCGTCCTCACAAAGGTGACTGAGTCAAAACTGAAAATTTCCAACAAGGAGACTCACATTAATAATGACACTCCTAAATTTTGACAGACAATTGAAGTGAAGTAGTTATCGTATTACACTTTTTTTTTTTTCTTTCATTCAGTTAAAATTGAACGCCATCAATCAAATTGTTAATTAAACAGTAATTAGGGTTTCGAAATGGAAGGAGCATAATACTGTTCCATGACCAAGCAACAAAAGCCAACATCATAAAAACTAGAAAAAGATGCTTATTACAATGAAGCAAAAGGCAAAAGGAAAGACCAAAAGAGTTAACAAAATTTATAAAGTACCTGATGATGGACTTTCCCTTGAAAGATTGTTTGGTTTCAGAAGAAGCAGCAGTAGTGGGTTCTTCATGCAGCTTAGAAGCATAGAGGCCTTCACTGCCTCCATGGAAAAAGAATGCATCTGATTTTGGGCTAAAAGCTTCCATTCTATACTCATGAATGGAAGCATCAACATTTGAAAACCAAAGAAACAAACCCACCAACACAAAAATGGTAATCTTAATCCTCCCCTTACGAAACTCTCTCTGCCTCATATCTTTCTTTTTGTCAGCTGTGTTGGTTTTTGAGGTTGTGTTTCAGAAATTGGTGACGAAAGAGAGAGCAACAGCCAACAATACAGACACAATGATGAGTCCTAACCAAAGCCGAATTGTAGTCGTAGAAGAAGTAAGAAGCATTGACTGGACAGCGACTTGGCATCTTCTTTCGGTTTCCTGATTATGTATTCATCGGCCCAATACTGCCATTCATTCATTATATTTATTTATGTGGGCTTACTATTACTTTAGAGCCTATTCAACATCCCCATGCTGCCCCGTCCAAGGTTCGAACTATTCGTTCAAGTTCGAAAGTCGGTTCATATTTGAAAAAATTTAGATAAAAATATTAGATCCGAAAAATAAACTTAAGCAAAAAAGATGAGACCCGTTTAAAAAATGAGCTGGATCTTAGCTCCAACATTTAAAGCTCAAGCCCGGCCTGACCTGTTTTCTAATTAAATAATATTTTTATATATATTATGTAATTTATGTCATATAAATATTAAATATATATAATATTATAATGTAAATATTAAAAAATATGTTAAGCTGTCTATATTTAAAAACTTAATAAAAAAAATATATAAAATTAGTAAAGATTAAATAAAAAATAATATATTTTTAAAAAAAAATTAGAAAAAAAAAATATGGGCGGGTCTAAACGAGCTTAAGCTATCCATTTATTAATATGAGCAGACTTGAGCGAAATTTGAGATCCATATTTCGGATCGACCGGGCTTGAACAAACATATATGATGTTGATACTATACATAAATTCGACCCGGCCATGGACACCTCTACCTGCCCCTGCCCCTCTCTCAATTGCAATATTTGGAGCTTCTGACAATTTGTTTGATCTAAAGAGTTTTGTATGAGAATGATGATAACAGTGTTCTATGGCTTTTTCATCTGGGAAAGCTGTGGCGCCCTAAGGAAAAAAGATTTCTAAAAGAAGAAGAGTTTTTAGTGAAAGAGATAGGACATTATACTATACTATTTTCCAACAGGATCAGTTACTATAATGAGATATTATATTATAGTATTTCCTTTCAAAGATGACAAAAGAAGACTGAAGAAGATCCAAATCATTCATTCCTCTCTACCAAAATAACTGAGATGAAACTGAGCCGTCGCCATTCTTAGAGATTTGGCTTGGGATTTTGACAACACAAAATATAGAAATAATAAAAAAAAAAAAAAAAAAAAAAGAGACAAGGCCGGCCAAATGGAAAAGATAAGAAAAGGAAAGGGAGAGAGATCAAATAAGAGAAGAGTGGCTACTACTTTATAAATACAAAATAGTAATAGTCTATTTTACTTGGATTCGGATCTGAGTGTCGGATATGGATATGTAATCGATATAGGTATGTTCAATTTTTTTCAAGATTTTCATGTATTTAAAGGATCTTTAAATGATTATATCCTCATACTCATGTTCGAATATGCGTTGAAAAGGTTAGAGCAACATATACAGTAATTGTACTTTTTCTTTTTCTTTCTTGATTTGGTGGGTCACTTCTATTTTTCTTTTTTGTCTACATAATAACACTACATACTTTACTATGTGAAAAAGAATAAAATGGAATGAGCAATGAGTAAAAGTTTTTGAGATTTGGAGTAACAAAAAATGAATGAACGTAAGCCATATACTATACCTCTAACATGATGATATATAGGCTAAGCTAGAATCCGAAACAAGCCTCTGTAAAATTTTAACTTTGTTTAAACATGACAAGCACAAAAAGGGTTAATAATAGTATTAACTCAGTGCTTAGAGAGTTGTGTACGTTTTCATTACAAAAGCTGAAAGTTCTTTTTCTCATTTTGGTTTGAAATAGTTTGTTCTAGTTCTTTTGCAAGATTTCTTCCTCAATCAATGCCACAACATGGTTATGATATGACCATGACTTATTAATTGCCTTTAAACATCCAAAAACCATATTATCCAATGTCATTTAGGGGGATTAATTGTTACACAAAGCAATGAAATGTGTCTTTAAAACAGTTTTGGCATCAGTTGGGGATTACATTTGGAACTCAGAAAATCATCTTAAAAGTAATCAGAACTGCAAGAACCTAACACAAGATTGCACTTCCTTGCTGATATAATTACTGCTGAAAGTTGGTACTAACCTCCAATCCAGTGATTGGGAAATAGCAAACATGATAAGTTGTGCTTAAAGTAGTAATAGTTTTGGCAAATGATTATCAACAAAGAGCCTGATAATCTACTTGAGTGAAAATTTCCACTTGAAAATGAATTGCTTTTCTTGCAACAAAAAAAAAAAAAAAGTTACCATTTAAGAATAATGACGACAGCAAAAGAAATTGCAATTAACAACCTAACTGGAAAACCAAAATGGGGAAGAGGACAGGAAATCTAAAAAGACTTTTGGTTCTACTATTCTTGCTCTGAATCCAAACATAGTTACCAGGATTGCATGGCATTATCAGGGGAAAGAAAGGAACTACTGTACTTTAGGCCAAATGAATTTCCTATGTGTAAAGCTTTCAAATTCAATGTTTGAAGTCTGGAATTGCATTCTTAATGTAACAGGTAGACTGATAAGGACAGACAAGGACTATGTTACTCGAATGCGAGTTTGAGTGTCGGACACGGGTATATTCAATTTTTTCTAAGATTTTCATGTATTTGGAGGGTCCTTGGAGGATCATATCTCCATGCCCATATCCATATCCGGATATGTGTCGGACATGGGTGTCGTATACGGATACTTCGAGAAAAATGAAGAGTCCTAACAACATAGGACAAGGAGAAGATGCTGAACTGTTACATGATAACAATGTTGTATATATGTTAACAGCAGGTATGGTATCCAACTCTGATCCACATGGACCAGATATGCTAAGAGAAAGAAATGCTTATAACAGTTTGCAGATAGAGATAGAAAGTATTATTGCTGGAATTAAGTAATGTGATTAAGCTGATATAATCTGATAATCATGTTGTGGAGACCGCAGCTGACTTATCACAACTCCACAAAGATCTTATTTGTTCCTAGTTTTGTATGTATAATAGCTGTCTGTTATTTATAATAACCATCTTATAAGGACCCTTCATCCATGAAACAGTTCTATAAATCATCTTGGTAGAGGATTGTCTCCAAAGCATTTTTCTTCTTGCAATCCCAACGGCATTTCCAAGAACACATGGAGTTAAAGATTGCGAGTCTTTTGGAATGAAGGGATATAAGTTTTGATGTTGAAGGAGACTTTGCAAGGACAATTGCATAGCCGTCATCCATGTTGTCCATCCCATCAGGGAAAAGCTGCCACAAGAGGCTCCCAGCCCCACTCCCTCCTTTCTTTGTCGAGTTCAATAGTGTCTTATACACTGTGCTAATAAGGGTATCTCGAAATGATGAGTTGTAACCAGGGTCTTTCGAAGATACACCAAACTCAGCAAAGATTATAGGCATTCCTAGAGATTTCTCAGCATCTTCTATGTGGGCTTCCATCCATGATGTTGTGAATTGGAGATGAGCGTCAGAAATAGTTTGAGAAATCCTTCACAAATTAATTAAATCATCTATTAAGAAGTTGCCATACACATAATATGAAGAAGAGTAGACCTATGTTGCTCCGACTCTTCATTTTTCTCGAACTATCAGTGTCCGACGTATATCCGGATATGGGTATGAGGATATGATCCTCCAAAAACCCTCCAAATTTATGAAAATCTTGGAAAACATTGAACATAACCGTGTCAGACATATACCCATGTCCGGCACTCACACCTGAGTCCGAGTAACATAAGAGTAGACAAATGAGCATATATTATGATAAAGAGACAAACAGACACGCATATGCTGGAGTTTAATATGTTTTAACCCATGTTGCTCCAACTCCATTTTTCTTGAAATATTCGTGTCCGACGCATATCCGACATGGGAATATGATCCCCCAAGGACCCTCCGTATACATTAAAATACTTAGAATAAATTGAACATACGTGTGTCGGACACATACCCGTGTCACACTCACACCCACACCCGAGTCCGAATAACATAGGTTTTAACTTTAACCAGCCAGATGAAATGCATAATTTCTGTCTGATAATATAGGAAGTATAAAATGTTTAGAATAGTTCCAAAAGGAGTGATAGCTTTTACCAGGAATCTGCATAAATGTGAACAGATGCAAAATCAACTCCAAGAGCCCGATGGTTTCTTATAAAGTCAGTTCCAACTTGAGTTGCATATGGATTCGGATTGAACTGAGCCCTTGCAGGTACTGAGGGGCCATAAAATCCTTCTAATCCAATTTCAACCAAGTGCTTTGCATCAAGGCTCTTTACATACACTGCCATTTCTGCTATCCATGACTAGAAGATAATGGCAATATAGTAGAATTTAGTGGCTTCAGGATGTAATTATGGTAATTGAGAGAATAAATATGATCATATCCAAAGCTAATTTTATTTGTCAGAAGTTTTTCGAAGAAAACCAAACCTGCAGTTTATCCCCAGAGGGATCTGAGGTGCATCGAGGTTCGTTCATCAGTTCCCAAGCAAATATTGTAGGATCATCTTTGTAAGTTATGTTTGTTAATGTATTTACTCTATTTAGCACTGCCTACATTGCCAAAAAAATTAACAGAGATAAACAGAAATGTAATTACTGAAGTAGGAGTTTGTAACATGCTGATATAATGTTCATGCAATGAGTTTCACTTTGTCAAACCATTTAGAATAGAGTGTTGATCAGCAAATTCAAAAAACAAAAACTGTAACATATAATTGAAAAGAACTTACCTTAACTTGAGCCTTGTAGTAACTTCTAAGAGTTGGATGAGAAAAGAACTCATCATCCAAAGTCAAGTTGAGGCCGGCAGCTTTGCCCCACTTAACATATTGTGCCTTGCCACCATATGCATCCCAGTTATTAACTAAAGACAATATGAGCCTGATCTTGTACTTCTTTGCTTCACTCACCACAAAATCCAAGGCCTGCACTAATTTTGAAACGAAATAATGTTATCTGCTTCTGATGAATGCCATATGCCACTAGTTCAAGGCCAAAATTTGCTATGTAACTCGGACTCGGGTGTAAGTGTTGGATACGGGTATGTGTCCGTCACGGGAGTTTTTTCATGTATTTGGAGGGTTATATCCTCATACCCATGTTCGTATATGTGTCGGATATGGGTGTCGGATACGGATACTTCAAGAAAAATGAAGAGTCGGAGCAACATAGAAAATGTGTACTCCAAAACTTGATAAAAATAAATAAAAATTGAAGAGCAATATCAACATTCAGAGTGAAATTAGTACCTTGAATACCTCCTCATCATAAACTGATGGAGATTTTTGAAGAGCTCGCCATTGGCCATCATTAAAAGCCCAAGTCCTGCAAACAGTTAGTCCTACTGAAGATGCTTGTTGGAACAATTCAGAGACCTTTCCTCTTGTAGATTGATCCGCTGCCAATACCATCAGCCAGTAGGTATTGAATCCATTGACATAGAAAGGTTGACCATTAACAACAAACTGGTTCCCCTTCGTCTCCACCATTTGCCAATCATCATCTTCCAAGTCTTCCATATCATATATCCTGAACATAGCAAATCATGAATACATTAGAAATTGTAATAAAAATGTATGCTCCTCTGATTGAGTTACCCTTGCCTTGTGCTAAAATGTGGTGAATGATCGAGGACTTCCTCCACCATGGTTTCAATCTGCTGATTCCCATTAAAACCAAAGACATTATTGGTCCCCAAGTTTTCAAAGAAAATCATGAGAAAGGCCAATGAAAGAATGAAGCATCTGTTGTAAGTATCCATGGCACTGAAAACTGACCCAAAAGCTGCATTTTGCATCTTCCGAGGATAACATATTTATACATGGTGTTATGTGCAACAGTATCTATCAAAATGGATACTAATCTTTATTCTTAGTGGATGTCTGAAACTGTGAAACAAGAAGAGTATGGAAGAGGGGATGATGATCTCTCTAAGCTTTGACGCTAAGAAAAAATTCTTGCTTTGGTCTGCCATTCAGCCATTGCCTTCCCTTTCAAATACAGACTTGAAGAAAAGGGAAGGCTATCGACAGCAACATGTGATAGAGCTGAAAAATTGTAACTCCCAAGTTAAGTTTTTGAAGTGGGTCCAGACTTGAGAGTTCAGAGTCCGACCAGTTTTAGTTGAGATGTTAATACCATTGCATTTCTTGGGGTGCAAGCAATCGAACTATAGTGATCCATTAATAAAACTTGCACTTACAATATAAAGCAAGCAAGAAAGAAAGAATTTGCTCTGTCTCTGTAAATATGAGAACTTGTTAGAGATGAGTCTTTAGGCTTCTGCTAAAGTGTGTAAGAGAGAGAGAGGAGAAAGAAGAAAAACAATATCTCTATAAAGTTAAGAAAAGAGAAGAAATAAATCAGCAGTGATCGATTACATGATCAGGACAAAGTTGGCTTGTGAAGTCGGTTTCAGCTTTCAGTGGTGATTGCAGGTAAGTCAAGGTAAACAAAACTGCGTATTATGTTTTATATTTATATAAATTTAGATATGTCAATAATTTATGTAAGATAAATTTTAATTTATTCGTATATTTGTATCGTGTTCGTATAATTTTTTCATATATTATATTTATGTCGTGTACAAAATTATCCAATTTAACTGGAACGAATGGTTATATTAGAATCGTGTTTGTCATTTTCATTTTCATTTACAAAGCTAATAGAAGTGTGGTTGGTTTATGATTATGAAACAAGGATTTTTATTTTTATTATTTTACTTTCAATGGAAGCAGAAAACATTGGTAGATTTAAAACTAAAAAAAGTTTTCATCAAATGAAAATAAAACTGGGATGAGATTTTGCAAATGTTAAAGGCACTTTCGTCCTGTTCTATTCTATCGTTTGCTTGGGTAATACTATTTTGAGTTTTTCATGTTTCTAATTTTCGGAAAAAGAGAAAAATAAGGGAAAATTACAGTTGAGAGTAATAAAATGCATAAAAGAAAAAAAAATAAAAAAATGGACAAAGGATAGAAAAAATAAAAAAATAAAGCAAAAAAAATCCTTTTTTATTTGAAGGGTACTTTTAGTATTTCACTGACCTTTTTATTATACTTGATAGTTATTAACAATTTATTATTATACTAAAAAATCATTATATCAAACATCATTTTTTTTTTAATAAATCACTAACCATTAAGTTATATTATTTTCATACACTTAAGTTGATAACTTTTAAAGTGGTGATGAATTAAGAGAGTAAATTGATTTCTTAAAATTTTAAAGAAAAATTACAATTTAAATTAAAGATATTTAGAAATTAAATATTTTATAAAATATATAATAATTTATGTAAATACATGACAAATAAATAAAGTAAAAAAGACAGCAAACAAAAAAGTCAATTTATAGAGGTTTGACCCTTTTTCTAGAGGCTTGTATCACTCTTCCCTATCATTCCTCTTATTTTCAATGGTGTTGGAAAAAGTCAATTTATAGTTAAATTATGTTTAGAGTCATTGTGACTGATTTAGAAAAGAAAAAAAATCTATCGAGAACACTTGAAACTAACAGTTGAAAGCTGTCTAGATAACATATCCTAACTCAATCCTTCAAGCTAAAATTCAATTTTACCGATGATTCAAGCCAAAATTTAATTTTTAATTGCAGTAAAAATTAAAGGATCAATCCTTTATCAAAAGGGATCGATTCCTTGAACATTTTAATTTAGAAAATATTCTGTTTAGACAATGATCGATCTCATATTCAAAAACTATTTTTTTGATTGAAAAAAAATTGATTTTTACTAAAAATAATTTTAACTTACATTAATCCCTTTAAAATTTGTATTTTTTTTATAAAAAAAAAAAATTCAAAATATTTGAACAAATATATTGAGTTTTCAAAGTGATTTTCAAGTCCATGAATAAATTTCTTGTAATGTAAAATTGTTCAAAATTAACCGATTTAACTGAAACGAATGGTTATATTAGAATCATGCTTGTCATTTTCATTTTCATTTGCAAAGCTAATTGAAGTGTGTTTGGTTTATGATTATGAAACAAGTTTTATTATTATTATTATTTTACTTTCAATGGAAGCAGAAAACATTGGTAGATTTAAAACTAAAAAACGTTTCCAACAAATAAAAATAAAACTGGGATGGGATTTTGCAAATGTTAAAGGCACTTTCGTCCTGTTCTATTCTATCGTTTGCTTGGGTATTACTATTTTGAGTTTTTCATGTTTCTAATTTTCGGAAAAAGAAAAAAATAAGGGAAAATTACAGTTGAGAGTAATAAAATGCATAAAAGGAAAAAAAAAAAAATGGACAAAGGAGAGAGAAAATAAAAAATAAAGCAAAAAAAAAATCCTTTTTTTTTATTTGAAGGATACTTTTAGCATTTTATTGACTTTTCTTTTTATATTGTACTTGATAGTTATTAGCAATTTATTATACTAAAAAAATCATTATATCAAACATCATTTTTTTTATAATAAATCACTAACCATTAAGTTATTTTATTTTCATACACTTAAGTTGTTAGCTTTTTAAGTGGTGATGATTAAGAGAGTAAATTGATTTTTTAAAAATTTTAAGAAAAATTATAATTTAAATTAAAGATATTTAGAAATTAAATATTTTATAAAATATATAAACAATTTATTTAAATACATGACAAATAAATAAAGTGAAAGAGTCAGAAAAAAAAATGATATATATATATATATATAGGTTTGGCCCTTTTTCTAGAGGCTTGTATCCCTCTTCCCGATCATTCCTCTTATCTTCAATGGTGTTGGAAAAAGTCAATTTATAATTAATTTGTGTTTAGAGTCATTATGATTGAGTTAGGAAAGAAAAAAACTATTGAGAACACTTCAAACTAACAGTTGAAAGTTGTCTAGATCCTAACTCAATCCTTCAAGCTAAAATTTAATTTTACCAATGATTGATCCTTCAAATTAAGATTTAATTTTTAATTGCCCTAAAAATTAGGGAATAGATTCTTTATCAAAAAGGATAGATTCCTTGAATATTTTGATTTAAGAAGTATTATGTTCAGACAATAATCAATCTCATATTCAAAAAAAAAAAAAAATCGATTGAAAAATAATTGATTTTTACTAAAAATAGTTTTAACTTACATTAATCACTTTAAAATTTGTATTTTTTTTATAAAAAAATAATCCAAAATATTTAAACAAATATATTGAGTTTTTAAAGTGATGTTCAAGTCCATGAATAGTTTTTTTGTAATGTAAAATCATTTGAACTTTCTTTTTAGCTTAATCATAAAAATATTTATTTACTTTCAAATTTGATTATTTAAATAAAATATTAGAGTTTAATAATATTTTTTTAAAGAATAAAAACTCTAATCAAGTAAAATATATTAAAATTTTGTTTAAATCAATAATATTAAGCCTATATTAAGTTCAAGACAATAAATTTTCGTTAAATATCAATTGAGATATTAATTTATGTGATATTAATTATATATCACAATGAAACAAATACAACCAAACCAAGAATATGAAAAGTAATAAAAAATAAATAAATAAATAGAAGAAAAAAAAAAAAAAACAAACAAACGCGTTAACTTAACGTGTCGGCTCCTCCTTTCAATCACCTATCTGTCATCCGATAATCAAAACCTCATTAGTAATATTTTAACACATCGAAGGGTGTTTTTGTCCTTTCGATATACAACTAACTGTTTATGTCTGTCGATGTCATCCTTCAAAAAAAACAAAATAAGTGCTCTTACAACGTTAACTAATACAACTAACAAAAAATAAATGATTAAGTTAATTAACTCAGCTCTGCTCTGCTCGACTTTCCAATTCAGACACAATAATACTAAACTAATAACTCAAAACGCGGTTCAGTTTCTGCTTCTTTAACCTGCTTTCTTTCTCCCAAAACAAACAAAGCCCTAATATATCTTTATTGCCATCTTCTTCGAGTTGACTCAGTGACTTCTCTCTTCCCTTCTCTTGAGCTTCCTAAAGGTAAAATGGCTTGAATGTCTCTTCTTTTTCACATCTTTTACACGCAACCTTTTTTTTCTTCTTTCTTTCTTGCATTCTTGTAGATCTATCTTTTTTTGTGGTACCTATAGCTTGTCCTTTGGATCTGAAATCTTTATGCTGTTTTAGCTAAAGGAATTCTGGGTTTCCTTTGATATTTCCATTTTTGTGTTCAAAGATTAAGTCTCTTTTTCTGTCCCGGATCTCGCATTGCAAACTCCAATTTGACTTATTGAGTCCATGATGAACTCAGCCGATCACTCCTCTCCTATGTCTATTATCATTTTTGCCTCCTTGTTGTTTCAACTTGTCTTAGCTGCTGATTATGTACCAACTGAGAAAATTCTTCTAAATTGTGGTGAGAATTCTGAGCTTCCCGATAACGATAATCGGAAATGGACTCCGGATGTTGGGTCCAAGTTTTTGGTAGGAAGTGGGAATTCTGTCACTTCCAAAGCTGCCACGCAAGATCCCGCGGTTCCTGAAGTTCCTTACTTGACCGCCCGTGTTTTTCGCTCTAGCTTCACCTATAGTTTCCCGGTAGTACCTGGCCGGAAGTTTCTTAGGTTGTATTTCTATGCTAATTCGTATGATGGGCAGATTGCAACCAATGCTTTGTTTTCAGTCAGTTCTGGTTCCTATACTCTTCTTAAGAATTTCAGCGCTGCTCAAACAAGTGAAGCTTTGAATTACGCTTTCATTGTTAAGGAGTATTCCATCAATGTAGATGGTGACCATTTGAACTTAACATTTAGTCCCTCTTCGACTCCTTCAAATGCGTATGCGTTTGTCAATGGGATTGAGGTTTTGTCAATGCCTGATATTTATAGTAATACCGATGGGGTAACGGTTGTGGGTCAAAATACTCCATTCACCATTGATAACAGCACAGCACTCGAGAATGTTTACCGATTGAACGTGGGTGGAAATGATATCTCGCCTTCCGGTGATACAGGTCTGTTTAGGTCTTGGTATGATGACCAGCCATACCTGTTTGGGGCAGGATATGGAGTTTCGGGAGCTGCTGATCCGAATGTCACGATTGATTATGGAACCATGCCGACTTATATTGCACCAAAAAATGTGTATACCACTGCTAGATCCATGGGGCCGAATGCTCAAATAAACGATAATTACAATTTAACCTGGATGTTCATTATTGACTCTGGATTCTCTTACTTGGTCAGGCTACATTTCTGTGAGTTTACAGATAACATCACTAAGATTCATCAGAGAGTTTTTGATGTCTTCCTCAACAATCAAACTGCTGAGTCCGGGGTTGATGTGATTGCCCTGGCAAATGAACAAGTTGATGTTCCTGTGTATAGGGATTACGTTGTCATTGTTCCCGGAGGGAATTCACAGCAGGATCTCTGGCTTGCATTGCATCCAGACACGAGTGACAAGCCCGAGTATTATGATGCAATCTTAAATGGTGTGGAGATATTCAAGATAAGTGATCCAAAAAGCAACCTTGCAGGGCCTAATCCAATCCCTGGTCCAAAACAGGATGTAGTTGATCCATCATTGGCTTTGCCATCTCATCGAGGTCACTCGAAGAACCAGAAGGCAATTATCGCCGGGGGAGTCAGTGGTGGAGTGGTCCTAGCTCTTGTTATTGGTTTCTGTGTTGTTGCTGCTTCACGTCGTCGTAGGCATGGAAAGGATACTAGCGCAAGTACTGATGGTCCATCAGGATGGCTTCCTCTTTCGTTGTACGGAAATTCGCACTCTGCAGGTTCAGCAAAGACAAATACCACAGGGAGCTATGTTTCCTCCCTTCCTTCAAACCTTTGCCGCCATTTCTCATTTGCTGAGATCAAGGCTGCCACAAACAACTTTGATGAGGCTTTACTCCTTGGGGTGGGAGGTTTTGGCAAAGTTTACAAGGGAGAAATTGATGGTGCGACAACTAAAGTTGCAATCAAGCGTGGCAACCCACTATCTGACCAAGGTGTGCATGAGTTCCAAACTGAGATTGAAATGCTTTCCAAACTCCGCCACCGCCACCTTGTTTCGTTGATTGGTTACTGTGAAGAGAACTGTGAAATGATACTAGTTTATGATTATATGGCTTTTGGAACGTTGCGTGAACATCTCTACAAAACCCAAAAGCCTCCTCTTCCATGGAAGCAAAGGCTTGAAATATGCATTGGGGCTGCTCGCGGTTTACACTATCTTCACACCGGTGCCAAACACACTATTATTCACCGGGATGTGAAGACAACAAACATTCTTCTGGATGAGAAGTGGGTAGCAAAAGTTTCTGATTTTGGATTGTCAAAAACTGGCCCTACATTGGATAATACTCATGTGAGTACTGTTGTGAAGGGTAGCTTTGGCTATTTGGATCCCGAGTATTTCAGACGGCAGCAGCTGACTGATAAGTCCGATGTTTACTCTTTTGGGGTCGTCCTCTTTGAGATCCTTTGCGCCCGTCCAGCATTGAATCCTACGCTGCCAAAGGAGCAAGTGAGCCTTGCAGAGTGGGCTGCACACTGTCACAAGAAAGGCAACCTTGATCAGATTATGGATCCTTATCTGAAAGGGAAGATAACACCAGAATGCTTCAAAAAGTTTGCTGAGACTGCAATGAAGTGTGTTGCTGATGAAGGAATTGAAAGACCATCTATGGGTGATGTGCTTTGGAACCTGGAGTTTGCTTTGCAGCTACAAGAGAGCGCTGAAGAGAGTGGCAAGGGAATTGCTGAAATGGACATTGAAGAGGGGACCTATGAAGTAACCTGTAAAGGCAAGAAATATCCAAATGCATCCCTTGGTTTTGATTGTAATGTGACAGATTCTAGTATGAGCATTGGTGGTCGCAGCCTAGCTAGTGTAGACTCTGATGGGTTGACACCCAGTGCTGTTTTCTCTCAGATCATGAACCCCAAAGGGCGTTGATATGAGAAGTGCAGAAATGATTTGATTTAACCAGAATCGGTTGAGCCAATACGCTTGCTGTTGTTACTTCAAAATTTGGCTTTCATTGTTGTATTGATTTACTTAATATTAGTTCACTCCATATGTTTTGATCGAGTCAGGAAGTAATTTGTTTCTGAAATTTTCATTAAGAGTGTAACTATCATTTGCATTTAAGTGATGGGCAGTAGGCCCCCTACTACTGTGTGTTTGCCATTTATATATATGGTGATTACGACATATGCTTATTTCATTTCATGATATAAAATAACCTCTTCTTTTTCATTCCATTGCTCCTTACCTTCTCACGTGATAATATTGAACACGATACACGAAAAAAATAATTAAAATATGATATAAAATACGATACGAAAAATAAATATGAACACAAATATATGAATATGTTAAAATATATATAATATAAATTATTATTATGTCAAAATTTATATAAATATAAAACATCTTAAATATGATTATGATAAAAAAAAATACATAAATACGATACGGTTACACGAATTATCAAATCCGCTACCTTGTTGATGGTTGACGGTTGACTTGAGAACAAATGAAAGAAAACTTGAAAGGTAAATTTGAAAAACATACTATCAACATTTCAACAAATGTTAAATGGTCTAACGAGGAAGAATTATTTGAAAAAGAGAAATTAAAAAATTAAAAATTGTTAAGAAGGAAATTGTAAAGACAAAATTATCTTTAATGAAAAAATCTTTTTTTTTTCCTTTTTCTCTTATTTTTTTAATTAAAAAATAAAATTTTTTAATTTCAAAAAAATAAATATTTAAATATTATATTTTTAATTTACTTTTTTAATTAAAAATTAAAAAAAAATAATAAAACAATAAAATTAATTTGTTTGAAATTAATTTTTTATTTTTTTTAAAATTTTAAAAAATAAATATTTAAATATTTTATTTTTAAAATTTATTTTATTTATTTTTAATTAAAAAATAAATTAAAAAATAAGAGAAAAAGGGGAAAAGAAGATTTTTATCAAAGATAATTTTATCTTTATAAATTTTTTCATAACAATTTTTAATTTTTTAATTTCTTTTTTTAAATAATTTTTTTTCATTAAATTATTTAATAATTATTATATTGTAGATAATATATTTTTCAAATTTACCCAAACTTTGAAAGCAATGGGTCTTTCCCTGTTAGTTGGGTTGCGTGTTAATTATGTAACAAATCGATTTGTTGAAATATTTATTTTATATATTTTAAATTGGAGAGAATATTTGGATCAGCTGGCAAAACGTGGTATGAAATTAGTGGGAGAGCAGTCTATCAATACATGACTTTGAATAAAAGTAATCAATATTTGTATGATTGAAACGGTGGATTATAATATTTTTTGGTATTGATCAGTGTATTTTGACGTATTGGTATTATTGTATTTCAAAATACTATTTTAAATTTACTGATATTTTTATTAAAAAAAATTCATATATATATAACTTATTTTTAAATTTTTTAATAAATATATATTATATATACACATAAATATAATTTTATTATATATATTTATATATAAATATAAAATTATAAATATTTAATATTCAAATTTTCCCCTTAATTCTTGAAAAAATCAAATGGGGATAACAAAAATAATTTTAAAGACTATAAACACGTGATTAAAGGAGTTAGAGATTTTAATTTTAAATTAATCCATTTCCAAGTCACTCCAGTATTTCAGTAGTGTAAGAGTTGTTTAGTAAAATTTTATAATTTTTTTATAAATTAAAATTACTTTTTTTTAAATAATTCTAAATTTAATTTTTGAAAATATTTATTTTAATATAAATTTTATAAAATAACAAGTAATAACTTTTAATGTCACATTTTATATCTATATTTTTTAAATTTGAATATATATTAGAATATTTCATTTTCATTAAATGTGGTTAAAAAAACATGGATAAACAAAAATACAATAATAAAATTTGAATTAAAGTAAAATATAGCGACAATTTTAACATTCACACGTATAATAGATAAATAAAATAATAAATAATCCCAATTGAAAGTTGACAAAAAGCGATTGAAAAGCCCTAAAGAGTAAAGACAAAAAAAAAAAAAAACTATTTCTCAATGTCTCTCTATTGGAATTCTATAATCCTTTGATAAAATATACTTGTAGCAAATTTGTTTCCTTTTTTAAAAAAATTTATTAAAATTAAATTTTATTCTTCGTTGGATCGAATTTAAAGGAAAATGGAAGATGAGAGGAGGAAGAAGAGAAACAAGAAGAAGAAAAACAAGCAGACTAAAATCACAGAAGAAGATGTAGATCAGAATAATCATGTCAACAATTCCCAGAATGGCGGCAATGCTGAGCTGGATCTGGATACGCATCAGCCGAATGGCGCTCTTGCCGTAAGTGAATTCACTTTTTTTTCTTCTTTATTTTAGTTGATTGTTCGCAATTCCTTTTCTCTTTGTTACGAAACGAAAAATGATAATTCGAATTGTATATGTAATACTTATAAATTGTTTTTAGACATACATTCATCTTTTCTTTTTGTAGTCTATTATTATAATTTAATTTACATTCAAATTTGAGATTCGAATTTGCTATATATCTCACTCTCAGTTATGTAAAAGTTGTTATCCTTGATTAATTTATATGTATCTTAGTTAGGAATATCAATGTTTTGTGATATTAGTAATGCAAATGCATGATTGATTGCCATAACATAAGCTTCTTTTATAATTACAGCTCTACCTTAAAACTTTATAGTGTTTTAGATTCTTTAGGAGTTCTAATGTTCTGATATATAGACTGTCTGACCTAGGGTGCAATCGAACCGAGCCGAGCTCGAGCTGTAAGAAGCTCGACTCGAAATCCGAGACTCGAAGCTCAGCTTGAGCTCGATCGAGTTTCATTTTTTAAGCTCGACCTCGATTTGAGCTAAAAATCGAACTGCTCAAACTCGCTCAGGTTCGATTAGACTTGTTTACCTAGTAAAAAATGAGCTCGATTCCCATGCTCGACTTCAAATTCGATTATTTTTGCTTGAGCTCGAATTCAATTGAGATTTTTCAGTACTAATTAAAAATAAAAAATATATATTAAAAATAAAAAAACTCGATTAGGCTCATGAGCTACTCGAGTCAACCATTAGGATATTCGAATTCGACTCGCTCCATAGCTCGAGCTCGACTCAACAATGATCGAGCCGAATCCGAGTAACTTGCAAGTACAGGTGTCTCGTTTACATCCCAAGTCGTAGAGTAATGCTATAGAATAATAGAAAATTGTTTGTGGTTGATTTTATTTTTATGTAATTCGCTGTTTTGATGCATTAACTTAACTATATTGCTTTCTTCTTGCAGAATTCTGCGGAAGAGATGATTAAAGAATTACAAAAAGAGAATGAATCACATGTACAGAAAGAGGTAATAGAGATTCATGTAATTGTGGTAATAGACGAGCAGATATTCTGTCAACTTGCTCTTTATCTGCATACTTCATTTATTCATTTGCCTTGTATTTGATTGATATCACTAAGCACAACTTAACTTGTCACATTTCTACAGGCTACTTTGCAAGAGACAATCGAACACTTACAAAAGGAAAATGAATCATACATACAGAAAGAGGTTAAATTGATGTTATCGTGGGAGGAAATAAGCTAATTATCTTGTTAATTTTTGTTTAAACGAGAAAATGTTTGCTTTTTTCCTTCTCTCTTTCAATTGTATTTTCAAATTCCTGTCTTTTGTTTTGTATTTAATGTTGTAGCTTAAACGTTTGTGTGATACAGGGTACCCTAGAAGAGACAATCAAGCAGTTAAGAAATGAGTTTGATTCACACCTAAAGAAAGAGGTAATATGTTACAAATCTTATCAACTGAAAAATGTTTCCTGAAATTGCATTCAGAGATATATAGATTTAAAAAAAGGAAAAACTGTTCTCTAGTTTGGTCATGTTACAACATTTCCTTGTTTTGGTTTTTTTTTTTTTTGTGAAGCACGAGTGACTCACTTTCTTCTTATAGGTTTCCTTAGAAGAGACAATCCTGAAATTACACCATAGAAATGATTCACACCTACAAAAAGAGGTAATGCAGGGGTAAATTCTGTGAGCTTTTGCATACATAAAGGATGGCTTTACCTTTTTCTATCTGCAAGTTGTCATACAAAAAATTTCTGTTGTAGTTTAAACTTCTTTCTTGTTGAAGCACAAAGTAACCCTCTATCTTCTTGCAGGCTTCTTTAAAGGAGACAATCCAACAATTGCAATATGAAAATGAATCACACATGCAGAAAACGGTACAACATACTAAAGTTAATATTTATTTTCATTCACAAATATTTGTAGGGTAGAGGGCTAATATTTTCCTGAATTTTATATAAATGTTCTTTATTTCCCTTCTATCTTGGAAACTGCTATATCTAACAAGATGATTTACAGGCTGATTTAGAGATGAATATCGTAGAATTAAAGAATGAAAAAGAATTCTGGCTTCAAGAAAAGGTAATTTAGGTTGATAGATTATTACATAAGGACAGCATCTTTCCACATCTTGTTTTCCTTGTGTTCACCTTTATCATTTAACGACAAAAGAACTTCTAACTAAACTGCTGCCTGCCTCTTTATAGCTTTAGCATTGTCATTTGAAGGATTTTAGGAAATTTTAGGATGAATTTGGTAATTCAATGTCATGCAACATGCAGGCCATATTGGAAGAGAAAATCAGTCAGTTGCTGGAGGAAAAAGCTGCTCTGGATCTGAAAGGGGTAAAATTTCTATTTGTCTTCACATTAGTTTTCTGGCTGTCTTGATTAGTTTTTTGTGTTTTTCAGGTTTAAATCCTTTCTGGGTATATGTATGTTTGTTGCTTGCCTAATTGTGTAGTCTTTCCTACAAATTTGTGGTTTGTAATCTTGAAAAAAGTTATATAATATGTGCAGGCGAACTTGGAGGAAAATATTAAACAGCTAGAGAAAGAGAAAGAATCTTGGATTCTGACAGAGGTAGCCAATTTTGCTCTTATCATGTGTGTCAATTATGCATTTTATTGGAAGATGGTGATCTGTTGAAAGTAAGAGTCTGGGATCTAATTGGATTCTATACTGTGTTAAGGGCCTTAAGGCCCTTTATATGATCTGCATTTGGAGATTCTTCATAGTTATGTTGCCAATTATGGTATTTCACGGGAAATGGTGATATATCAGGAGTAAGGACTTGAGGTTGAGTTGAGTTCTGGACTGTCAAAGCCCTTTTTTATATAATTTCCTTTTTGGGATTGTTAGGAACTTTGTGTATCTTTCTCAGTTTTTTCTTGTTTGTGATAAAAATTCTTTTAATTTTCATCTTATATCTACCCCTGAAGCATTAAAACATAATAGCAATCAGTTTTGTTGTTTTAATTTTAAATATTCACTTTTTACAGAATTCCACCAAAGAAGCAATTTCTAGCCTTAATCGTGATATTACAAGACTAAAAATGCAGGTACATCATTTTCGCCCTTGTACTTTAAAGGCATCTTTTGCTAGCAGGTTATTGGACTCTGATGTGATTCATCCTCTATTTTGCTTGAGATTCTCAATTGTTAGTATCATCAACTTTGGGCTGCACAAAATTCAACCATTTTGCATTGCACTCTTTTTGTTCTGATGTGGAAATTAAAACAAAGCTTGGCAGGTGGTTGAGTTGGAAGAATCCAGAAGCAAGCTTTCGCAAGAAAATCAGCAGCTCGCAAATAATGTATCTGGCCTGCAGTTACATATTCAAAACCTTGAGAGGAACATATCCTCTGGTCCCTCGTCAGATGAAGTTAAAAAGGTTTGCTTCCTTTCACTTTTAGCTCCCCTTTTCTCTAGTGTGTTGGCTATTGTCTTTCTGGTTGAAGCAAAATTTGCTAGTTTTACAATAATTGAGGATTCATGAGATATATTTGGATTTGTCTCCATGTTTGTTTGCTATCTGCCAAAAGTTTGTTTGAATTTTGGTGTATTGAAGTTATTCAGAAATATTCAAACAAATAAACAATTAATTACTTATGTCTCTGAAGAAATTTAGGAAGAGAGAGCAATGTAGTTGACTAGTTTTCTCTAATGTAGCAAGCTTCTGGCCTTGAGGACCTGAACTCTCAGATTGAAGCAGCAAGTATTCTTGTCGAGAAACTGATCATGGAGAATGCAGAGCTTGTTGAGAAGGTGCGTTTTGTCCTGCAACACATTATGATCTATTTTTGCTTCTATTTTTCTTTTTAAGCCAATGTACAAGGACTTTTTCACGCTATGTTATTCGGACTCAGGGGTGAGTGTCTGATACGCGTATATGTCTGACACGGATATGCTCAATTTTTTTTAAAGTTTTTCCATATATTTGGAGGATCGTATCGGATCCTCACATCCATGTCCAAATATGTGTCGGACACGGATATTGGATCCGAGTACTTCAAAGAAAATGAAGAGTCGAATTATCATAGTTTTCACGTTGTGAATGTGCCTAACTTTGTGGCAGGTGAATGAGTTGTATGTTAAGCTTGATCGACAAAATATGGTTTCAGTCGTCGAAATGTCTGATACTATACCTCGATCCATTGAGAATGATTCTATATTGGCTCCAAAGTTGGAATCTCTAGAAGTTGCTCCAATTAACAAGGGCAAAATTGATGTTGTGAATGTGGATCCACTCGTTGTAGAAGCTCAGGACTCGGGAGAAATTGTGCAAATTCCTCTGGATGATACTGATGTAAGGGATTTGGAGTCCCAAGCTAATGAGAGTGAAGAAAATACTGTTCCTCTCACAGATGCTCCCCTTATCGGTGCTCCGTTCCGGTTAATATCATTTGTCGCTAAATACGTTACCGGTGCTGACCTGGTTAACAACACTTTAAACTCGGAGTCTTAGCTTAGATGCATTTTTCATTTACTATTGATTATTATTTTTTGGAATATACATGGTATACTTTTGAATTAGAGATTTAAGTTACGTCCCAATCGACATTATTTTTGTACGGAAAGATGTATCTGCCGAGAGGGAAATACGAATTTTATGTTTGGGGATAGTTGAACCAAGGACATGCAATGTAACAAAAATATGTTGGCTGTAATTTGTTACAATTAATGTTTTTCTAATAGATACAGAAAGGGATGCGATTATTCCACTTATTTTCCTAACACTTTCTACAAGGCCTCACGACATGCAACTTGAATCCTCACCGTCGTTGTTCCTTACGTCTGAACTCACAACATTGACAGCATGGCAGCATTAATTATGGGGTTTGAGTATTTGAGCCCTTGGACCTATTGTCCTCCGATGAGGGCCGGTTTTCAGAATCAGATGGCCGAATTTCTTCAATCATCCTAGTTACTTCCTCCATTGTAGGCCTCATGTCAGGCAACCTTGCGACACACGTCATTGCTATCTGAAGCATCTGCACTAGCTCTTCTTCAATATTTTGATATTTCATTAGTTCTGCATCAAACACTTCAGCAGTCCATTCCTCTCTAACAACAGACTGAACCCACCTTGGAAGGTCAACCACATCTTCATGCCCTGATGATTGGACCGGTGCTTTACCTGTCAGCATCTCTAAGAGGAGTACACCAAAACTGTACACATCGGACTTTTGAGTAAATTTTCGAGTTTCAATCACCTCAGGAGCTCGGTATCCTGCGCTTCTAGATGGAACCTTTGGGAAAGTCATTAAAGAAGTCAATCCAAAATCAGAAATGCAACCATGTAAGTCTTCTGTGAGGAGGACGTTGGAGGACTTGATGTTGCCATGGATGAATTTTCCACCTCCGGAAGAATGGATATGGGCAATGCCTTTTGCCGCTCCCAGGGAAATCTTTACTCTAGAATCCCAGTCTAAAAGAGTACGTCCGCTTTCCCTGCTTCCTGTAATGAAATTACAAACAAAGGGCTGTGAAAAGGGATTATCTTTCAGAATTCTAGTCAGAGCATAACAAATTTGTGCAGTAGACAACTGCTTTTCTCCTTTTTGCATAAGCTACATCAGTGTTTGATTCTATGTTACTCGGACTAGGCTATGAGTGTCGGACACGGGTATCTTCAATTTTTTTCAAGATTTTCATGTATTTATAGGGTCTTTGGAGGATCATATCCCCATACCCATGTCCGGATATGGGTCGGACATGAGTGGCGGACACGGGTACTTCAAGAAAAATGAAGAGTCGAAGCAACATGGTACAGAGGTTTAAATTATCCAAACTTGTAGTAGTAAATTATTCCATAAATCACATTAATAATTGATCTTCAGACATATTTGTAATATAATTCAGGAAATAAAATGAAAAAGAATAGAAGATGATTAGATAAATGTACCATGCAATAATGAGGAAAAACTGCCAGCTGCTCTGTAATCATATACCAGCAGCTTCTCATCCTTCGAATAGTAATAAGCACGAAGAGGCACGAGATTTGGGTGCTGACTAAACCTTCCAACAATTTCCATTTGTTGTTCAAATTCTCTTTTCCCTGCAACTACTTCTTTCAACCTCTTCACAACCACCGTTGTTCCTTCCTCCAAGATAGCCTTATAGGTTGTGCCATAACTCCCTTTTCCTAGCACTTCGGCCGAAGCTCTCAACAAATCCTCAAGATCAAAATTATAAGAACAACTTTCAAAGAAAACCAACTTATTCTTCTCAGCCTCTTGCACCCCACTCCCAAAATCCTCCTTAGGTTTCTCACTCCTTCCGCCTTTCCGTTTTGATGTAAGAGTACCTTGACCATCCTTTTTCTTTAAACAACAAAGTACTAGCATAAATAGCAATAAAAACACTAGTGCTGAACCCCCAACTGCTATGGCAATTATAGCACCTATACTTAATTTCTTATGGGATTCCCCTCTGGGATTTTCGGGTACTTTTGGCGGAGGTAAGTAAGTAGGGGAAGGCAAAGGTGAAGGGCTGATTGTAAGACACTGGTTCAGTGGAGGCCCACATATATAGTTTCCTACAAAAGAAGAAGCAGGGAACTTCTGGAGGGAAGATGGTACTGATCCATTTAAATGGTTGTAGCTCAAATTCAAAAGCCTAAGCTTTGGAAGATTGAAATTGGGAATAAGTCCTGTAAGGGAGTTATTCTGGAGGTTTAAACCAGTCAGGTTTTTTAAATTCTGAATTGTGGTTGGAATGTTACCTGTGAAGGAGTTGAAGGAGAGATCAAGAAAATCCAGATTGGGAGGGAGAGAGGAAGGAATGTCACCTGAAAAGTTGTTATGCTGAAGGTATACGTAACGAAGAGAGCGAAGGGAGAGTATATCAGATGGAATGTTCCCACTGAGACGATTGGACCGGAGGCTGAGGATCATGAGAGCATCCAGCTTTCCAAGTGTGTTGGCTGGAATTGGACCGTGCAGTCCAACACCGGGAAGGTGGACAGCTAGCACACGGGATCGATCCTTGGTGCAATTGATGCCAACCCATGAAGTGCATACCGGGGTAGAAGGACTCCAGTTAAGTTTCCGCCCATGAGGAACTGTGGCAGAAAATTTTAGGAGGGCTTGCTCATCTGAGTTTAAGTCAGCAACTGTTTCTGAAATGCAACAAAGAAACAGGAAGGCAAATGCAGCAAAATAGGATGGCAGCTTCATCTCAGTAGTCTTCATTCCCCTGGCAAAGCAATGTAAATTTAGAAAACATGTATTTTCCATCCTCAAACCAGGGAACAAAAATACAATTGTATGGAACTATGTTGCTCCGACTCTTCATTTTTCTTGAAGTATCCGTGTCCGAGACATATTCGGACATGGGTATGAATATATGACCCTCCAATGACACTCCAAATACATGGAAAAACTTAGAAAAAATTGAACATACCTGTGTCGGACACATACCCGTATCCGACACTCACACCCGAGTCCGAGTAACATAGGTATGGAAAAATAAAAAGGCACAAATAATAACAGAAGATGTAATAGGCAGTATTGGCGAGACAAAGAAGTAACTACATGATCAAAACATGTAAATCCAGTACCTAACAAAATTTACATCATGCAAATAGTTATAGAGATTAGTTCAGCCTAAAGCTTTCTCTTTTTTTCTTTTCTTAACCGTAATAATATTTTTTTTTTCCTTTTTTTTTTTCTTTTTCCCATGAAAGACAAAAGGTTAAAAATTTTCAAAGAGCATAATCAGAGAAGAAAAAGGGGAAGGTTTAAATTTGGAAATCAGCAAAATCCCCATTTTACTGGAGTCATCTACTGATCTTCTTTCTCTCCTTTGAAGTTTAAAAGAACAATCACCTTTTTCACAGCAGAAACAATCATATGTTTTAGTGGCTTCAATGAGTCAGTAAACAAGGAGATAAGCCGACATTTTCTGAAAAAGTTTTATTAGTAAAGAAAGAAAGGAATGGCCTGAGGAACCAGTCTTTTGTCAACAGGTTTAGTTTGTTCTCTCATGAATCATGAAAAATTGGAATAAAGATGAAAAACTTATATAAGAATTATCTAAAGTAAAGTCATCAACAAAATGGTTTTTTTTTTCCTTCTATAAAGTGAACGCTATGAAGTAAGCTAGCAATACAAAATCTTAAAAAGAATGGCATTTTCAGCTTCAAAAACAATCTCCATCATAGTGAAAAGCAGTCAACACTTCAGCATACAATGAGAAAAGAAACTATGAGAACAATTGAACAAAATATAATCTTTATAAAAATAAAGACTTCAAATGAATATGAAAAACCATAATAAACTATAAAAACATGCTTAACTTTCCAATACAAACAAAAAATAACAACAGAACATGAGATAAAAACATTGGGTAGGCAAAGTTCTTTTTTTTTTTTTTTTCAGTTGAAATAGACAAAAAGCAATGACAAGATATTTACTTTTAATTAATCAGAGGTTATCTATCAAGTCAAGCTTTTGGCATGTGGAGCCATGAATACAACAGCTAGGTATAAGGAGAGGACAGCAGTTTATCAAGGTTTGGTTGCTTAAACCTATTAGTTTTTTCAATTAAAAACTATTACAGACACTACTTCAATCAAGTACTACTTGTAGTAGTACTGTAGGCAAAAAACTATAAATTTTTTTAAGAAACAATTATTTATAACCATGAAAGGTTAGTTTTGAAATAATCATACTGAAAACTCTAAAATGCATCATTTATATAAAAACGGTCGTACATGTTGAAGTTCATAAATCAACTTTAAACAATTATTGCTTTTTGTGAACTGAATTCTACAATTCTACTATGCACCCAAATTGTTCAAAATTTTCCATTTTTTTTAGGAAAAAAAAAAAAAAGAAGAAGAAAAGAAACCAAAGTTCTGAATTTTCCCAAAAATCTGAAGCTGAAGAACATAATGTTGATACAATATTTAAGATTTTAGTAAAATTCTATACTTAATTTGGCTTCCAGGTCCAAAGTCCAAACTTTAAAGGAAAAACAGAGCAAAGCTAAAGAAAGAAACATATTAAAATGGAAAATAAATCAGAATTGAGTTGAATTTTTAATATGTTTTTCCTGGAAGAAATTGCAGAATTCATTAGACAAATAAAGACCCAGCACCACATTTTAAAGAAATTTTAGTTTTTGAGGAACCAAATACAGGGACTTCCACTTAAAACAACCAAAACCCAAAAACCAGAGGAGATTTCTTCCTTCCACTTGAACTAGAAATAAATAAAAGAACAAATAATAATGAGAAAAAGGTGAAACAAACCTTTACCAAGGATGGGATAGGAAGCGCAAAGAGCGGAAGAAGCTGAGACAAAGGACGAGGTTCAGAAGCTAAAATGGCAATTGCAGATCTGGGTTTTGGAATTTGGAATCCTGTAACGGCATTTCTTCAATAATACGCTCACCAAAAAGAGAAAGAGCAAAAAAGAAAAGAAAAGAAAGCAAAGCAAAGTATAAATAAAAGGAGTTAAGTTGCAATGCAGTGTAGTGTTGCAGGTGTTTTGGATTTTGGTTTTGGAGGAACCGACAGCCGAGGCTTGTTTGTGAAGCTAATGTCGGCCTTAAACTCCGAATTGCAGATCTCGAAGATTCTACTTCCCGTTGTTGATCTTAGATTCCAGCCTACGGAATCAGAAAATTTTTTGACCAAAACAAAAGCAAAGCAAAGCAACCCAAATTGAAAATTGCTTCCTAAATAACAACGCCACCCTCACAGTACTCACATTTTTTTTTCTCACTTATTAACTAATCCCTCTGCATTAACTGTTCCTCAATTTAATTTAATTTAATACTACCAACTAAAAAATATGTTTGCTTTATTACTTTAATTTCCAGAGGAGAATTATGGTATAACAATAATGATTCATAATTTTTTCTTTTCACGGTGAATCCCTCTCCATTGTTGGGTTGTTAGGAAAATGTCTTTTTTATTTTTTTTTCAGTGAAGAGGTTCTCCAAATCTAACTGTGAATAGTCATGGTAATTTGAATACGATACCAACTTAATAAAAAAAATTTAAAACATTATATGATATAAAAATTTATACGAATATATCAAAATATATATAGCATAAATTATTAACGTATCAAAATTTGTATAAATATAAAATATTTTAAAATAATTATAACGTAAAAAAAATAAAACAAACACGATATATATACGAATGACCATATGTAACCGTCGGTAAAATTTTCTCTAAGAAGACATCAATATTTCAAGCTTCCCCACATTTTAGTTAGATACATACTTTGCTGAAGTAGCACCAATATTTTGGTACTAATCATGTTATCTTATGTTATGAATGATCTAACAAATTATCTTTCTTTATTTCCTTTCATTTTAAGTCCTAGGTTATTGAATGAGGTGTAAATTTAATCCTCCTTTTACCTTATATTGAAATTCCTCAATATATATATATATATATTCATAATTTAAAGAGATAATACTTAAACCATTCAACAAAAATGATTCTCATTTTTGTTAGGTGGGTCCAAATTTTACATTTTTATACTATATCTATTTCATTTTATTAGGTAATCTCCATGATTATAATGGAAGAGTTTAGGTTTTGATTTTATAAAGTGTAATTATTGGACACTCCAACTCATTTAAGGATGGAGAAATGAACCGTTGGGCCAAACCCATAAATTATTTTGTGCATCTCTTGAAACAAGAAATTGATACTTAACCATTGATATTTGCATTTTTGGTGAAGAAGTGATTGGTATGACAGATAAGTTTTGATTCATGCTTTTCTTGCCAACATTAGGCGGAAGGATTGGCTTTGGATACCATAGTAAAGTACTAACAGTACAATTACAGAAAAGACAAACAAAGTGCCCTTCTCTTCTACTTGAAGTTCAAACTTAAAACTATATTTGATAATTATAGACACGATTATATAATATGAATATAATATAAAAAAATAATTAAATAAAATATAAATATGACATAACACAAAAAAAATAACATGAATATCAATATATTAAAATTTATATAATAATTTAAATATAATTATAATATAAAAAAATAATAATACGAATATATGAATTATTGTATCTCCTTTGAAAGTGATTTCTAGCTCCCCTGCCCTGTTGGGCTGGCTTAGGTACAATAAAGTCCAAAAGGTTTCGTTTCTCTCTAAAACTGAAAAAAGAAAAAAAGATGCAAAGCTAGAATCTTCCTATCAAATGATTTTTCAATCCAATAGGCAATGGGCAATAGATAGAAGAATCCTTTAGATTAGTTTTATCACATGGTTGAAGTGCAAGTTATGTTTGAGAGAGAATATTAATAATTGAAACACGTGAAGGTGGGGTTGTTCTCAAATGTTTAATTATCATATTATTAATATAGTCATAATGGAGAGGATTTGACTTAAACTGATGGATTAGCCTCCACTTAATTCTCAATAACATAATGAGGAATACCCTGTTTAGATTTAGTTTGCTTATTCTATTCTAAAGTCAGCCAGCTTAAGATTTACTTTATTATTGTTTAAGCGTTTGGTAAATTGTGAAGATTCTACAAACAAAGTGAATTTTATGACCAATTGGAAACCTGAAAGTGAAAGAATAAGAGTCTAAACTCTCAATAGAAGTGAGTTTCTTGCTTCTTTTCTTTAGTAACCGATAAAAATCCAAAACAATTAAAATAGACATGTTTACGATGTACAAAAATTTTAAAATTTAAATCCGATCTAGCTCGGTTTAGCCCATGAATACTTTTAAATTCAAGATTCTCTCCTCAATACTTGACATTGCAGTCACTATGTGAATGTTTAATACTAGATAGTATCAAATAAGAGACATGCAAATCGTTTTTTTTTTTTTTTTTTTTTCTTTTCTCAATTTCAATTGTTGGATTTGACCTTAAGCCTTGAGGCCTTTGACATATAAAGAAACTTCCCAAAGTTGTATGTAATATATGCTGCTATGCATGGAATTGGGATTTGGGGTTGACATAGGATTCTTGAGACTTTCCTTTCATTTTCATACCACACAGCAGGGAATAATTCCACGTTTTTGGTTTAACAATGCACTTAGTTTCCCTGAGTTGGTTGGTTTGTTGGCAAAACAATTCTTGTTTCTAAAGATGCTGCCAAAGGTAAGAAGTAATTAAAAGATGTTTGGGTATTCATTTTATAACCACCTCCTCCACCATCGTTAGTTGAATAGATTATTAGTATATATGTATCAAATAATAAATGTCAAATTATGGTATTAGTCCCTGTATTATAGTCAAAATGTGAATTTAGTCCCTCTATTTTAATTCGAAAAAAATTTGGTACCTCTATTTTCGATATTTTGAATTTCAATCCAATTTTAAACGGTGTCAAATTTTCACCATTAAGTATGCTGACGTGGCGAGTTTAGTCAGCAAAATTTTTGGAAACTGATGACGTGTATTTTTTTTCCACGTGGCTTACTAACTTGGATGATCAAATGATGTAATTAGTCCCTGTACTTATATCAAAATAAAAAATTTAGTCCCTCTACAATGATTTGAAAAAATTTTGGTACCTGAATTTTTCGAGATTTCAAATTTGGTCTAATCTTAAGGTTCATTTATTTAGTAAAAATCAGCTCTGAAAATTTATTTAAAAAAATATTTTTTAAATAATATTAAAATATTATTTTATTAATATAAATATTAAAAAGAGTAATATTTATTCGTAAAATATTAAAAATATTTATGCTATTAAAAGTTAAAACAGTAACATTTATTTGGCTTATAAGTTATGCTCAAACAATATCAACAAACAAAGAAAATCAATCAAACCTCAAATATTAGAAGAGATAATAATTTCAAAGACAAAATTAACACAAAAATTGTAAGGAGACTTTGGAAGTCTCGGGAAGCAAATAACCAAACCTTAGGGTTAGAAAAAGCTCTCACCCCACCTCCCAATTTTTTCTGTCTCGTGGCACCAAAAAATTGTGCCTCCTTTCTTTCTCATTTAAAGTAGAGGGACTAAATCCACATTTTAACTATAGTACATGGACTAATACCATAATTTGACCAATAATAAATGAATATGCAATGTCCCCTTTTGACATTTTTAAAGCTGGAATTCCCTTTCCTTCCACCTGCTTCATTTTTTTTTTCTTCCTGAACCTTGTTTGGCAAGATATGGCTGGCAATGTCATGTTTTAGGTACATTTTTTTTATCTTTTGATTAAAACAATTATGCTGTCATTTTCATCCTAATCCTTTTTGATCGACAATTCCTTTGTTTAAGTTTAAAATCCATTCAGTTTTTTCAGTCATGACGTCAGGAATTTTTCTGCTTTGATTTGGGAAAGAATCCATTTTTGTGTTGCCTTGCCTAGGCCACAAATGAACATAGTGAGTCGCTAATAATGCCTCTATAGTCATGAATTCTGATGGCATTATCTTCCCTACAAGTCAATAAGCTCATGGAATTTTCATGGTTGGCTTTAGCATACGAACTTATCCTGTGTCAATTTCAATGAAAGAACTTTAGCTATGTAAGCCGCCAATTGCCTGGATTAGATGACAAGAAGAACTTGGATTTGGGCACCAACAAAATCAAAATGCTAAAAATCAGTTTCACTCTTTACAAGCAAACAGATGAACAATAGAAGACCAATTAAAATATCAAATTTTCTTCCGCAGAAACACGTACTGCCTTCTTCACTCCTCATTTTCAGTGGTAAAAGCAGTCAGATTACAATATTCTTGCAAAGTAACTAAATCATTATAAGAGAACAAAATATAAAAGAAAAAATAAATATGAATTAGGACGAAGAAAAATAAACCCACTTCTTAAATGTTATAATTGCCCAAACGGTTCAGGCAGAGGCTCAAATCCATTATCAAAGATGGATCCTTGATCGGATTTATCATCGATACTATGCAACCAGTTCGTATTCTTCAAGTCCTCTTTTAGCAATATTGCATCATAACGGGAACTCTCATAGATGTCTACCTCACTTAATTTGGCCGAGTACCTTCCATCATGGGAATCACTTCCTTTCTCTGCAGCTCTGCTAATACTATTTCCATTCTCAGAGAAGTCTCCATTTTTCAAGCTACCAGGGCTTCCATTGCTATTGACAGAGTCTGAAGCATTTGAGGAACGAAGAGATTGGGTTTTGGCAGAGGCAGATCGGATGCTCTGAGGAAAAAGAGTTGTGCTTGAAAGGGAACGAATGCTCCCTGTGCCATTTCTTATGTCCTACATCAGAGATTATAAATGGTGTTAGGATTATCCTGCATCATAGACTTTAGAACCAATGCTCCCTGTGCCATTTCTTAATAACCTAACATGATGCAGTCTCTTACTACTGCAGAAGCATCTATGGATAAGATCACAACAAATTCCAACAGTTAAACATGTCATTGCAACTCCAAGCTCTTATTTAGAACTCCCAGTTAATACTTGAGACCCTGACGATCTATGTTGCTCCGACTCTTCATTTTCCTTGAAGTACTTGTGTCCGACACCCATATCTGACGCATATCTGGACATGGGTATGGGGATATGATCCTCCAAGGACCATCCAAATAAATGGAAATCTTGGAAGAAAATTGAACATACCTGTGTCCGACACTCACACCCGAGTCCGAGTAACATAGCTGACAATTTCTGCTAAAACTTTTGGATCATGGTGATGTTCTATTTCTGATGATAATAGACTATAAAAATATCTGAGTTGAGGGTGCGATTATAATGATAGTAATGGTGGAAACCAATAGTTATAGTCTACTTGAATGACACTATTCCTACCCCTTAGCTGCATTTAAATTACTTAGCACGTGATCAAGAAAAAGAAAAGGTTTAAAACACATCAAATGGCTAACATTTGCAACAAGCAGATTTTCACTTAGGAGTTAACTATTTCATTCAATAAAAAAAGTTAGAGGGTAAGCATACCATATGCCTAATAGCCATATCCAGTGATTTTTTTGAGATATTCCTCCCAAATCCCGTGCCATCTGCAGTGGTTGTTGAAGACTTTACAGGTTTCCGCATAGCTAAATCAGAGACATGTGAGGTCTTTTGTGACTCATGTATGTCAGATGCATGCCCATTGGAATGGACACGAGTCCTTCCAGGGGGTTCAGCGAGTCTTCCCCTTGGGACAATTGGTGACGAATGTCTTCTTGGCATATTTACAGAGCTAGTAGTATCTTGGTTAGCCTTCATGGTGACAGAAGCACCAGGCCTAGACCTACCAGCAGAGATTGGCCTATCTGGCAAAGTTGTTCTAAGGTTTGGTGGTGTGTCAAGAGGAAAATCAGGGGGCAAAACTGGCTGTTGTGGGGGCCGGACTCGTGGACCAGGGGAGCTTGGTCGAGATACTGGAGCTGCAGTGCGACCATTTGAAACAATGCGCCCAGCAGAAGGTGAAGCACCAGCTACTGAAGATAGAGAAGCCACTGGATTCCGACGTGTGGGAGTTGATGGACGAGAATTTGAACGAACAGCTGTTGAGTTCAAGTTTGCAGGGATTTGTGGCCTAGAAGTTGGAGTTGACGGCCTTGAACTTTGCGAGGGTCTACTCTTGTCAATATAAGAGCTGGTGGGAGATGGACGGACTTTTGAAGGAGTTGAGGGTCGTGATGGTGTTGAGCGGGCAGATGGGGTTAAAGGTCTTGCTGTAGATGGCGAGCGGGTAATAGGAGAGGATGGTCTAGTATAAGATGACACAGAAGCTGAGCTTGTATTGAGAATTGAACTGCCCCTGTTTGAGGAATAGCTATTGTATGAAGAAGAGAGAGAAGGCCGAGTTACTGAACTGCTTCTACTGGGTCTTGAGGAATGATTGCTTTCAGAATGTGAAACTGAAAGCTGAAACAGAGAGATAACAGAAAAATTAGTCATTCATGGTTGCAAACTTCAAGTGGCTGAGGGATTGGCCAACCCAGAGGCTAACTCAACAACAATCAAATGCCAACCAAAAAAGAGAGCAACCACGTAGAAATCAATCCATAATTTTGCCACAACTAGCAGTAAGATAAAAGTTAGGGCAAAATAAGTCTAAAGATAAGAAGGAAATGCATACCCTTGAAGCCTTTGTGGTTGAAACTGATCGGACTTTGGAATTGCTTCTTGGAGCTATGGAAGTTGACTGAGATTCCGAACCCTCAGATGACGGAAAAAGTGGAGTTCCAGGAGGAGTTAGAAGCCTAATGACATAAGTAGTTATTATAAACTGAGAGAAACAAGGATTTCCAAACAGGGTCTAAATTCAAGTCTCAAAAATGTTGTCAAATGGTTATTTGATCACTAAAGCAATTAAATTTTACCTTTTAAATCTTAGGGTCTAAAGATTCAACCAAAATTTTGTTTACTTGATTAATTCAACATTGTAGTATAACATTATTATTATACAATTTAAACTTGAAATGTGTAAAAACAATGTGAAAGGTAAAGATTCACATGAAGAAAAGGTAGTTCATTTAGATGTTTGTATTCTGCATTCTGTGCAAAGCAGAGCAGGCCCAAAGTGATTGTCTGAAACACACACTAAGCATCAACGCAAAGTGGGTGTGTCTACTGTCTAGTACTATGTTCCTATGTTGCTCCGACTCTTCATTTTTCTTGAAGTACCGTGTCCGACGCATATCCGGACATGGGTATGAGATATGACCCTCCAAATACATGGAAAATTTAGAAAAAAAAATTGAACATATCCATATCTGACACTCACACCCGAGTCCGAGTAACATAGCTATGTTCCATAATATTATAGATTGCGACTCTTTAATTTCTTCAAGGGAAAGGCCTTTCCTCTCACCTTTCTTTTGGCAAAATCATTATTGGGGAAAGGTGTTAGCTATAGGGGAGAATTCAAGTTTGGTCATTGAAAAACAAAATGAACTGAATCTACATATAGCCTAACTGGTATCTGAAATTAAATCCTGCCTTTACTAAGATAGGAGCCAAGAGATTTTGCATCATGGCAACCAAACAGATCCAAAAGAGAATATGATGAAATTGATTAGTTTAAATTGGGAAATAAGAGAGCTGTATAAAGATTTATCTGAAACAAAATAATCATATTACCAGTCATAGTCATGCTTTCCTCCATCTGTAGACGAAAGTAGATCATCAAGCCCACCTTTTACTTTTGCTGATCCATGTGATAGTCTTCCCAGTTTTACTGATACTACACAATCAAAATCAAAATCCAAACATCAAACTTATTTTAACACTTGAAAAGTATAAGCAAAAGCGTTTTTCATTTCACTTCGGTCAACTATCATCGCCTAAACGACATCGTTTTCTTCTGAGGCTATATTTGCAATGAAAACCATCAATCATTATCTAATTTCTATCCATATATATATATATATATATATATATATATATTTCTTTTGTTCCAATTAGAATTGAGAAGAAGCTTAGCTAACGGCCTCCTTCAAACCAACAAACTAAATAATAGTATGAAAGTAACGAAAAAGGGGGAAAAAAAGAAAGAAAAGGAAATGAAATGAAATCGTTTTAGAGAGAAGTGAATTGTTTGTACCATCGGATGATTCATCGGAGGAGGCGACCGAGAGGCTGCGGCGGCTCTTGGAGAAAAGATCCAAATTCTCGTCTGAATCCCTGGGGAATAATAATCCACCGTTCAAACTTTTACCACGGCGGTGATGATGGGAGGCCGCTGGAATGTTATTATTATTATTCCTCGCTCCTCCGCCCACCAGAGATTCCCTTAGATTCCTATTCATCATCTGGGTTGGGATGGGTTGGTGTTCTAACTATTGCCAGCTGCCACTCCTATGCTTTGCCTGCTGCTCCCAACCCCATCGCTCTTTTTCTTTTTTTTTTTTTTTGTTTGGTTAAAATGCAGCTTCTTTCTCAAAGAGAAAGAGAAAGAGAGGTTGAGATCTACCACAAAAGAGGAATGCAATGCAAAGATAGTTAGTCACGGGGCTGTCACTAAATCTGTCTCTCTTTTTTTAATATAAAATAATTATCATATTGAAGTCATATTATGTCGGAAAGAGGAGAACTGAAAGTGGTGTTCAGATCTGTGCAGTGCTTCTCTTTAAGATGAGATCTCAATCTCAATCTCATCTCTGCTTTTGTCTACGGAGACAAGACAGCTTTTCGTTTTATCTTTTTTTTTTTTTTTAAATTTTGTTGTAATTAAATTGTAATGGTAATATTTTATTTATTTATTTCTCCGAAGTCCAGGTCTAACTCCTAACTAATAATTGAGAATAAATTTTTTTATAGAAATGCCAGATGTCATTTTTTTAAAATCTTTTTTATGACAATTTTAACTTTCCCCATTAAAAAATCTAAAATCATGTGATTATTTTTTTCACCAAAATCAAAATAATAACAAACAAAAAAAAAACCCAACGTTTGAGAGCTAGTTTAATATTTGAGTTAAAAAAAATTTAAGTTAAAAAAAATATATGATTTAAGAATTTTTTAAGTATTTATATTGTTATGAAAAAATATTATGAGAAATTAAAATATTAAAAAAATATTTAAAATAATAAAAATTTAAAAATCTGAAGATAATCAAGTAATTCTATTCAAAAGTCAATTTTTTAAATTCAAAAATTTTATTTTTTTAATTTAAATTGTTAAATTATGATTTTAATCGTAAAAATTAATTTTTTTTACACATTTAACATTATATTTATAATAAAATATAATATTTAATTTTAAAAATTGTGTCAAACAATAACACTTAACAAAACTTACTCTACTCGCACTTATTATCACTTTCGTTCATTTATATACATTTATTATATAAATAAAATATTTTACATTTTTTGTGGTAAAAGTTTCAAAGATTAGGAAAGGATGGATAGGTTAGGTTAGGTACTTGAAATTTTGGTCCCACCCTAAAAAGAAAAATGACTTTTAATGAATCAAATGTTGATCATGCTTTGCTTTTTTTATTTATGTTATTTTACCTTTTTTTTTTAGGAAAAAATACCAACAAAAAGAAGTTGATGACTGATCTACAAATTCCCCCAACTACCCATTTATAGGAAAATAAAAACCCAACCACCGTTTGGTTAACATGGGTATATAAATATTAATTAAAAATTATTTAAGAATCGTTTAGAATCATTTTATATTTTTTGTTTTGTGTTGTTTCGTTTTGAAAATATAAAACATGTTTGACAAGTAATGTTATTACATATTGAAAATAAATATTTAAATAATAATATAATACTAAAATATTTATTTAATTATATTAAATAATTGTACTTAATAATATTATTATTTACTAACATATTAAAATTATATTATTCAAATTATATAATATATAAATATTACATAAATTCTATAAAATTAAATAATCTTGTAATATTAAAATATTCTATTTTCATGTTATTTATATTAAGTATTTTATTTTTTATATTCAATAAAATTATATGCTAATTTTGAAGTATTTAATCTTAGTTAATTATTATTTTATATTATATTTAATAAAATAAAAATGATGCCAAACGACCCATTAATTATTATGTTGGAAAAAAATTTATATTTAATGTATTATTTTTATTAAATTAAAAAAATTATTCATTAATTCTATTTTTAAAATTTTATTTTAATCAATATCGTTAGACAATAATTAACTTTGTTTAAAACATGATATTTATTTTATTTAATTTTGTACTCGCAATCAAATCAAAATTAAAAAAGTAATAGATCAGATGTTATTTTCTTTACAAAAACACGATATTGAAATTCCACTTTTTCATAATATATTAGATGCATGCAGATGTAGTTATCCTAAAAGTCAAAATTTGAAACTTTTATGAGGAAAAAAAAAACTTTTTCTAAAGCATTTTGAGAACCCAATAATCTGGGGTCCAAGGAATTGCTATTGAGTGAAAGCAAAAATGAAAAGCATTAAACCCAGTGTTGAAAATGGGAGATACTCTATTTAACAAATCTTATGTTATGTTATTCAAGAAAAAGGGGCAAAAGTTGTTGAGTTGGATTGCGTATTAATTAATTGGATAATTAATGGTTTTCTTGACTTGGATGAAATTAGGTTTAAATGGCTTAGAAACAATCCTATATATACATATAAATGACGTTGATAAATGTATTAAAAAATAATAGATGATCTGTTAGTAGAATGTTGAACTCTTAATTTTAATAACTAACACTACAACCAAATTGGTTTTCAGTGGCGCTAACATAGCGGCGTTTCACTTAAAAACGCCGCGGCGTACCGTGTTTTTGAATACCCGGCGGCGTTTCTATAAGAAACGCCGAGAAGTTGTAAAGTAGCGGCGTTTATGTACACAAACGCCGCTAAATCTGTACTAATTGCGGCGTTTTCATTATATAAACGCCGCTAAACTATAATCAATTTTTATCAGTTTAATAAAATTTCGCCAAAATTTGGAGGCGAGACGCTGCGTTTAGGCTTTTGTTTTGGCGGCGTTTGTGTCCACAAACGCCACTAACTAATATAATATAGCGGCGTTTATATATATAAACGCCGCTAAATATTTCGATATAGCGGCGTTTGTAAATATAAACGCCGCTAAATATTTCGATATAGCGGCGTTTGGATAATAAAAACGCCGCTATATTGATTCATTTATGGCTTAAGGCAAAACGATGTGTTTTACCTTGTAAAGTTGCGGCGTTTGTTGATACAAACGCCGCTATGCTTTCTAATATGAGTTTTAGCCCCCAAATCAAAAACCTAAACTCCAACTCTCTCTTTCTCTCTCTCTCACATCTCCAAGCCGAAATAGTCATCTCCAAGCCGAAATACTCATCTCCAAATCGTCAAATCGTGAAATCGTAAGTAATTCGAAAATTTGCTGATGAGTTTTTGTTTCTTTTAATTAATTGGATAATTAATGGTTTTCTTGACTTGGATGAAATTAGGTTTAAATGGCTTAGAAACAATCCTATATATACATATAAATGGCGTTGATAAATGTATTAAAAAATAATAGATGATCTGTTAGTAGAATGTTGAACTCTTAATTTTAATAACTAACACTACAACCAAATTGGTTTTCAGTGGCGCTAACATAGCGGCGTTTCACTTAAAAACGCCGCGGCGTACCGTGTTTTTGAATACCCGGCGGCGTTTCTATAAGAAACGCCGAGAAGTTGTAAAGTAGCGGCGTTTATGTACACAAACGCCGCTAAATCTGTACTAATTGCGGCGTTTTCATTATATAAACGCCGCTAAACTATAATCAATTTTTATCAGTTTAATAAAATTTCGCCAAAATTTGGGCGCCAAAATTTGGAGGCGAGACGCTGCGTTTAGGCTTTTGTTTTGGCGGCGTTTGTGTCCACAAACGCCACTAACTAATATAATATAGCGGCGTTTATATATATAAACGCCGCTAAATATTTCGATATAGCGGCGTTTGTAAATATAAACGCCGCTAAATATTTCGATATAGCGGCGTTTGGATAATAAAAACGCCGCTATATTGATTCATTTATGGCTTAAGGCAAAACGATGTGTTTTACCTTGTAAAGTTGCGGCGTTTGTTGATACAAACGCCGCTATGCTTTCTAATATGAGTTTTAGCCCCCAAATCAAAAACCTAAACTCCAACTCTCTCTTTCTCTCTCTCTCACATCTCCAAGCCGAAATAGTCATCTCCAAGCCGAAATACTCATCTCCAAATCGTCAAATCGTGAAATCGTAAGTAATTCGAAAATTTGCTGATGAGTTTTTGTTTCTTTTAACATAGGCGTGGGCTAATTTTTTACATTTCTAATTCTTCTATGCTGATTACTGATATGATACTTTTTGTGTAAGTACTAGGATTATTTGCTTATTCTAGCAAAGCACGTAACGGCCTCCGGAGCATAACACCTCCCGCTTCGGGTTAAATGCCCCACACCTGTAATATCCTGCTGGCTTGAAGACCCAGGCATAACCATGCTACAATCATATTTCCATGGTGTAGCCTTGTTTTCCTTGTATGGAAAAGAAACAGGTAGATCAATGACTAATTTGGACGCATTTTCTTCAATGACTGACATAACTTTTTCCTCCAGTTCATCATAATAGATGATTAGGGGTCTTCCTATCCCATAGACACCTGTATTTTCAATGACTTCTATTTCCCCCTCTATCTCCTCGTAGAATTGGGCTTCTCCACTATCCATCATCTTTTGGACTTTAACCCGAAAGTCCCCGTAGTTCTGTATGTCATGGCCTCCACCCTTATGGAACGGGCACCAATTATGCACCCTTTTTGCAACCATTTTCACACTATCTGTATCTTCCACCAATCCTACCTTGACCATTTGAACCCATACTGTCAGCATTGGAGTCTTAACCTCCCCAATATCCCTTTTTAATCTTCTGCCCTCTCCGATAAATAATGCATTTACCTGATTCCTAGCATGATTGGGCAATGGGTTTCCAGCTACGTTCGGCCCATTTTTGGATCCAAACTTCACAACCCCAGCATTGATTAGGCTTTGGACTTTCTTTTTGAAGGCCAGGCAATCTTCAATTGAATGTCCTTGGATTCCCGCATGGTATGCACAGTTAGTGTTGGCATTGTACCATTTTGGATATGGTGGTATCAAATTTCTTCCCAGTCACATTACGTGCTTTGCTACTTGCACTGGTTTATATGGAAGAAAAACAGTTACTATTTTCAATTAATAAACTATCTTTGAGTTTGAATGTCAGTTCAATTGGTCATGTCCTCATCTTTAAGGTTTGGTGCAGCTAGTCTAGAATTCAATTTTCAGTACATGTAATCTCATTCCTCATTTTTTAGATTACGATCTTTAATGTATATATAAAAAAAAAAAGATATGTACTCAATTTTTATTATAGAAAGTATTAATATATGGTGTAAACAATCCATTTTGTCCGGGATCAAGTGAGTTATTTTTGGGGGTGATCCTTAATGAATCAGGTTTATAGATAGTCCAAGTTCCTTTGGATTTTTTTAATTCATTTTGAGTTTGGTTAATTTGAGTCCAAATTGAGTTTTAAATTTAAATAAAATCTAAATTTTTTTGGATTTTAAATTGATAATTCGATTTAACTTAGGTTAATTGGACTTTTGGTTAACCCTCAAATTTAAAACCCAATTCTTAAAAGAAATCCCATTATTTGGATCTCTTAATTCTTGATTTTGCTTTGGGTCAATTGGACATAAGCTTTACTAATTGGACTTTTGTTTTCTTTTATCGAGCCTTTGGAATTGTGGATTTGACTTTGGATTTGGAAACTGCTAGTTTGTTTGGGCTTGAAACTTGGGTTGAACACTCATTTTTATATTGTTGGACTTCATTCTCCATTATATATATATATATATATATTTAAAGTTGTCGAGATTTGATTTTTGATCACAGGAACTAAGAGGCCAGTACTCTACTAACAGACCACACGACTATTGGCATCCATTCTTCTTTTTATTGTTATCATTATTGCCTGCTAAATGTTTCATATTGACATTTAAATATTATTATTAATGTTGCTTTACATAATAGTATTTCATTCTTATACTAATGTTGTTTACTTAAAACTGATGCAGATAGCATGGCGAGGAAAAGATTAAGGGATATCAATATCATTCAGACTGTTGAGGGTGACACTAGAGTGACGTCTTCAGAGGTGCCGAATGCGTCTTCAGAGTTGTCGGCTGCCTCCACAGCTGCAGAAACTACAGTTCATACGAACTTGAATACAGGTATCGTGTTACAGAAGTGTTAAAAGTACGCAAAATAGTTTGGAAATTGCTAATATATTTGCTTTTGTGTAGTTGATAATGTTGGACAACGCAGAACTCGTGGTCGTACGACATTAAAGGAGTTATGGGCACTACCTCCTGAAGAGCGTATTGTTGTCGTAGCAAATAATGAGCAGCAGCCAATTGGTCCAGAAGCACAATTATTGGCTAGCTTTCTTGGCCTGATTGCTCGAAACGGGATGAAGTGTCCCATTCATTATGAGTCATGGCGTGACGTGCCGAATACTGAGAAGGTCGAGCTGTTAAAGTTTATTGAGGTATAAGCGTGTTAAATTAGTATTGCATTATTTTAATAATTTTGTTGATCATCGAAACTAACTTTGTACAACTTCTCCGTTTCAGTCACGATTTTTTTTGCAGATTCCCACATCATTTGTTATGAAATCATTGGGGAAAAAATGGAAAGACTTTAAGCATGAGTTGAAGAAAAAGTATTTCGATCGAAATACTGATCCTAATGTCTTACTACGAACCATACCGCGTGGTATGATTATGTGGCAGTATGAGAGACTGGTTAGATTCTGGTATTCAAAAAAAGGAGAGGTATCATTTATAATTTATTTTGGTCATTTACTTATAGTACTTGATATAATACAATTGTATGGAATATGTATACATTAATAACGTGCTTTGTCTAATGTACAGGAACGAGAAAAGATAGGGGTAAGCAGTAGACAACAACAGAAATACAGTCACACCAGTGGTTCAAAAAGTTTTGCCAGAAAAGCTAATGAAAAAGTAAGTTTACATTCATAATCTATTAATATATTAGTTCTTAATTCTTTTAATACAATTTAGTATTAATTATTATTGTTTTGTAGGAAATTGAGCGGGGGGAAAAAATTGGACGAGTTGAACTGTTTCAGTTAACTCATACTAAGAAGGATGGATCCTATTTGAACATCGAGACTCAGGAAATTGTGGCATATTTTCTTCAAACTTGTTTTCATTTACAAATATATTTTACAAAAGATTTTATTAATTTTATTGTTTTATAGGAGAAAGCTCGAAATAAAATTGCTGAGTATCAAGCCGGAGAATCAGATGGGTCATCAGCGAATATGCAAGATGTCGAGAATCAAATATTCACTGAAGTAGCTGGAAAAGAACGATATGGACGGGTTCGAGGTGTCGGAATGGGTCCGACACCATCTACCTACTATGGACTTGGTTCTCAGCGGTTTACTGCTTCTTCTTCACAAAACTCCAGTGCATATGAAGTTCAGATGCTGAGAGAAGAAATGCAAAATATGAATAAACGTTTTGAGGAGAAGGAAGCAGAGAGACAAGCTCAGAAAGAAGAACAGGATAGACGATATCAGGAGCTGCAGACACAGTTTCAGTCGTTGATGAATTTAGTGCAGCAAAAGAATTTAGGAGGCTCAACCACTTCAGAAAAGAATTTGTAAGTGGATTTGATGTGTTGAATAATACATTCCTTGTATGGTTGATATTAAATATATTTTTATATTATATTCTTTTTTATAATTTGTGTTGTTTGTGTATTATTCGACATTTTTGTAAATAGTAATATATCAAATAATATTTTTGTATTTATATCAACTTTTTAAAGGAAATAAATAGTATTTTTTAAAACAAAATATTCTGCATTTATAGCGGCGTTTGAGGAAAAAACGCCGCTAAATACATAAATTTCTGCAAATATAGCGGCGTTTTCTGATAAGCAAACGCCGCTATATACATAAATTTCTGCAAATATAGCGGCGTTTTCTGATCAGCAAACGCCGCTAAGAGCCAAAAGTTAGCGACGTTTGTGATCAGAAAACGCCGCTAAAAGATAGCACGTAGCGGCGTTTCTTATTCCAAAACACCGCTAAAAGCGAACACTTAGTGGCGTTTGAGAACAGAAAACGCCGCTAAAGTTTCAAGTATTACCATTTTGGACGTTCAATTGTGGCGTTTATAAACGCCGTTAATGTACCTAAAAACGCCACTAATTTAACGGCGTTTATGGTTAAAACGCCACTAAATTTTCCGTCACTGTTTTTACCGGCGTTTGTTACGGCGTTTTTTAAAACGCCTCTAATTTTTTTAGCTAAAAAAAAAACGCCGCTGAAAAATCAATTTGCTGTAGTGTAAAGATCAAACTCTGACAAACTCAAATATAAAAAATAAAAAAAAATTCAATTCGGGATATTTTAACTAATCCATGCATGATATGTAATTTATACATGTTTTGAGAATCATTGCTTGTGAACAAGAGGGCATGAATAGCTTAATTTTACACACATTTTGTGTTTGAAAGTGAGTTTTGGATATAAATTGCTGATATCCAAAGGCATTAGATTTAAGCCATGGGGTGTGGATTGCACGTCAGTCTTCTGCATCAGTGGAAGGCTTAGGCCATCCAGGGCATGCAGTTAAATTAAAGAAAACGTTTTTCTTTAATTTGGAATTTTTATATGAATAAAATTGTTCTTGACTTGTAAACCGATGTTCTTGACTTGTGCTTTGTGTACAATTTAATTAATGTTTTTCTTTAATTTGGAATTTTTATCTGAATAAAATTATTCTTCTTCACCTATGATCCCATATTCCCATCCCATGCAATTTATCACTATTTTCTCCCTACCTATCATCAAATTGAGGGACATCATTAATTTTACATTTTCAATCTCCTTCTCCAATACCTTTGGTCCCTATATATATATATATATATTATAAACTGGTACAAAGAAAACGTAATACCCTCTGAAGTACTTCAGATATATATTATTTTGCTCAAATTAACCTAAATTTGGTGTTTACCTTCTCATTTCAACAGCATGCCTTTAAATTTTCATTTTTAGAACGTTTGATGAACCTTTTGGATCTCCAGACTGCAGTACGTACCACAAAAACCTTATCCTCACAAACAATACAATGGAGGAAATTAAAGAGGTTTTAATTTCTTAATGGGAGATTAGTTTTATTATTATAGCGAATTTTATGTTATTTTTACATTACTCTTCTACTGTTTTTTTTTTTTTATTTTTTATTTTAAGAAATTAGACTCAACCCTAGTTAATCACCTTATGCGATAACTTTGAGGAATTTAAACCTAATATAATTTATCAAGATCAAAGGTGTGAGACTTTAACCTTTGGAAGATTATATATGTAAAATAGTTTAGTCTGAGGTGAACCATCATATCATATTTGTAAACTTAAAAGTTTATCACCATAGAGTATAATATTCTTCTGTTTGTGTCGGTCAAACGATTAATTAATAAGATATTTATAATTTTTGAAATATTTAAATTTATTTATTTTTTTATTTATTATTCGAATTTGCATCCGATTTTGATAATAATATTTGTGGGATATCCTAATATGTTGTATATTCGAATTTATTAAATTAATTTTTTTTAAAGATAACATATAAAATTAAATATGTAAATGGATATCAAATTCGGATATTCAAATTCATTATTCGTATAAGCAAATTGGATATGGATTTGAATATCTGACACTATCCGAAACAAAACCAAAACGAACTCAATTATCGAATATCTTAAAGCTTCATTCTGAATTCGCTATGAATAATAAATCTAATATCCAAATCTAAAAAAATCAAATCGGATGGTATCGAATATCCGATTTTTTTTAGTATGATATCCTAATTACGATACAGCTAGCCTTGGAGCTAATTAAGGGCATTTGACTTCCTATTTGCCCTCGTTTTCTCTTTAATTTACCAAATAAATTGCAGATGTTTTTGTTTTTTTTGGTCATCAAATAAGTTATTGGAGAATTTATTAACTAGTACGTAGCAGAAGAGGTCAAGAGAGGCATATAGATAGATAGATATATAGATAGATAGATATATATATATATATATATATATATATATATATATATATAGATGGCGGGTGGCAGTGACAAGTAAAGTCACCGTCTGGATGGATCTAATTAAAATGGTAAAAGGAATGAAGATTTATTTAATTAGGTTCAGGTCTCACATGTGCTATCATCAATTATTGGTCGCAAATTTTGGATCTAGAATTAAAGCAACTAATTAACAGCCTCAATCATCCTGGAATTTCAGATATTTTACTGCCAATTAATGACTAATTAATTCTATATGAAATTAATTACTGAGTCAATTATTCAGTGGAAATTAAGATGAGTTGTGCTCTATGTCTTTGTGTCCCAGATTCCCAGCTCATTGCCTTTGCCTTTGCCTTGGCTACAATATTGAAAGTTACATGATTGGAGGCCAATACAAGCATGCATGATGTTAACTACAAATAGAGAGAGGTACGTTACTGATCATCTAGTTGTGGCTGATGATATTGGCAGCCTCTCATCAAATATCTTTTGCATTGCTACAAGGGAAATAAATACATACGGCTACTAATTGCCTACCCTAATTAATTTTCATCCTGCGCTCAACAAATATTTTCCTACATAACTAACTTTCCAACTTTGTTCAATTTGTCAGCCATATATATATATATATATATATATATATATAATTTGAATTTTTAAGGTGTTCCTGATCACTGGGCTGGAGATTTTAACCCTTGCCACCATTGCTAATATATAATTTGCATAATAACCAAGATATTCTGTCGCCTATGAAAGGTTGATTTTTAGGTAAGATGTATGCATTGTAATTGGTACACCAATTGTTGATATAATTAAATAAATAAAAAATAGCATAAGAAAATCCATAATTAATCATACAAATTATAAGAAAATCCATACAAAAAAAATAAAAATAAAAAGTTGCAAAATTAGCAATGTAGCATAATCTAATTTTTCTTGGTTCATTGGCCCAATTTGAAATTCCCTTTTATATTCTCTCTCTCTCTCTCAAAAAAAAAAAAAAATTCCCTTTTATATTTGTTTATATAGCCATTGTAAATTACAATTGGGAATAGGCAGGGGCGTAAACATAAAACTGAAAAACAAGAAGGAAAACAATGTAAATATAGAAGAAAGGGTTTGACTGGGAGAGGAGAGGGAGTTGATATTTGGCATCTGTCTCGACCCGACCCGACCAGGAAGGATAACCAGAAAGTAAAGTGTCCTAACTATCCATCACCAAAAACAGAAACCAAAAGATATGCTTACTCGCGACGTTGCTGCGCCGTTTTCTCTGTAAGAACTCACTTTAAAAAGATTTTCAATTTTCTTTTTCTGTTTGTTTGATGGGGTTTCATTTCTTCTTTTGCAGATGCCCAATTCTTTCCTATGATTGGAATTGCCAAGTATCTGATCAGTTGTTATCTCCTCACAATCTAAATCATGGGTTTTGGAGTGGTATTTACTTCTTCCCCATTTCTGGTTTTCCTTTATCTTTTGGTTCCAAAGGTTTTTAAAGCTGCTTCTTTGATTTATATTAAGCTAATGGAAAACTGTTCGACTGCTTGTTCCTTGTTGTGCTGGCCCGTTTTTTATTATTGGGCTTGTTGTACTTTTGAGTTGACTATGTAGTCTTTGTTAGAATTTCGTTATACAAGAAAAGATTGAATGAGAACATATTTAGGATTTGAACACTTGTGTTTTATTTTTGCAGCAAACAGAAAGCTTAAGGGATGTCGACTCAAGGCTAGCTTTTGGGAATCCGTCAGATCTGGGTACTTCGATTTATTTGTTGTTTTAAATCTTGGACTTTAACATGCATGTTATGCTGAGATTGGTAATCTTATAGATGTTGCCCTTCTCTCTGTTTCTGTGAACCTTCTGTGAAGTGTTATGTTTTTCCAAAACATAATTTAGGTTTTAGTCTTATTTAAATTTCATTCCTGCCATTGAGGCCTTAGTTCAGCGGTAAAAAAGGACTATTTAAGGCCTTGGGACACCCTAGGTTCTGATCCCAATCTTTTGTGTGCGTGTGCGAATGCTCTTTTCAATTGTCTAATTTTTCCTCTCCTTACCAGTTAACACGGTTTTAGAACATAGTACCAGTAGAAGCAACAAATTTGCCTCATTTATGGGGAGCAAATCCCCTATAATTGTTGCACTACAATTAACCAATCATAATTCAAAATTGTGTAGGGCTCAGTATGGACCCGACATGTACATAGTTCTTTGTTGTGATTGGACAATTGTAGGATTGTAGTAAAAAAATTGTAGGTGAAATGCTCCTTCATTTCTCTAGTCTCATTGGAGAAAGCTTCTGCTTTGCTTCTTGTCCTAGGATTTTGAAGAACAACACAACACAAATCATTGAACCACCCTCCACGCTTGAAGAAGAGGAAGAACCATTGCCTGAAGAATTTGTGCTTGTCGAAAAGTCTCAACCAGATGGAGAAGTTGAACAATTAATATTCTCTTATGGAGGAGATGTGGATGTCTATGAGCTTCAAGCCCTGTGTGATAAGGTAAGGGTCTTTCTTTGCATGCATCCAGATAATGCCTGATGGAGTATATATGCATTCACTGTGATTGCAAGTTTGTTGCTTTTGAGTTATGTAAAAGTCAGATTTGTTAACACGCATAATCTCATGTTTTAATAGGTTGGCTGGCCAAGGAGGCCATTGTCAAAACTAGCTACGGCTTTAAAAAATAGTTACATCGTAGCCACATTGCATTCTGTTAGGAAATTGCCTACTTCAGGTATGCGGTTAATGTTGAAATGCCTGCTATTTCATTGCAGTAATTCATGTTAATCTTTATTAACCATATTTCTATTCCTAAAACTATTGATAAACATCTTAGTGTACTTGGGGAAGTTATTTGACAGAAGGGAATGAGCAAAAGAAGCTAATTGGCCTGGCTCGTGCTACGTCAGATCATGCATTCAATGCTACAATATGGGATGTTCTTGTTGATCCCAGCTATCAGGTACTTGAGTAGGCAAAGGCAAACATGATGGTCTCGTATGTAAAGGTTATCTTCCTGAGCAGAAGCAGAAAGTTCTATACATATAAATACAATAGATCAGGATAGATCCTCGAAAATCTCATAGTTAAATAGAAAGTCTTTGTCGATAAACCGGATTTCTTTTTTAAAACCAGTGCAAGGCATCTCTGCTCTCTGGTTGGTGAAAAAGGGTATCTACTTATTACTGGAATACCTGATCATGGTATGATTGGGCCCTTGATGTGTAAAATAGAGAATTTGGCTGTAAAGGTTATCTTCCTGAGCAGAAGCAGAAAGTTCTATACTTATAAACACAATAGATCAGGTAGATCCTCGAAAATCTCATAGTTAAATAGAAAGTCTTTGTCAATAAACCGGAATTCTCTTTAAAACCAGTGTAAGGCATCTCTGCTCTCTGGTTGATGAAAAATAGGTATCTACTTATTACTGGAATACCTGATCATAGCATGATTGGGCCCTTTATGTGTAAAATAGAGAATTTGGCTGCTTTGGGGCAAGAAGGGCCTTGGCATTATCCAACCAGCAGCAGCTATTTAGGTCAAATGAAGTTCAGATTGAATAGATCTTGATCATTAAAACAATGATTTATTTTTTATTTTTTTATTTTTAATTTGGGGATATCAAAAATCTTTCTCAATGTTGCTTTCTAATAGTATACATGCTATGCAATGCAGGGCCAAGGCCTTGGTAAGGCCATGGTTGAAAAGCTGATAAGGACTCTTCTACAGAGGGATATTGGTAATATAGCACTTTTTGCGGACAGTCAAGGTATCTCATCCTTTAAAATTAACATCATCCCCATGAAATTAAACTCCAATCTGAAAGGTTAAAACAGATGGACTCTTCCATTACTGATGCAAAGTTATACGATGTGTGTGTATATGTATATAAGTTGCTGAATTGCTTCAAATAATTTTGTTATACTTCATTGCAGTTGTGGAGTTCTATCGGAACTTAGGTTTTGAACCTGATCCAGAGGGCATTAAGGGTATGTTTTGGTATCCAAGGTATTAATTGCCATTTCAATAAGGAAAAGAATCAGTTCTTACTTCAAAGAGGTGCTTTGATCATGTTGGTTCATCTATGAGAGCTCACAGGGGCTTGGGACATTAGAGGAGGGAATCTGTATGTAAGTCAAGAATTAATCATACATTTGTCATTGTAACACTTACCGAGTGATCCATTTGCAATACGAATTACGTTAGGGGGGGCAGTTTTATCTAGTCTTTTATCACTTACTATTAGACCAACTTAATGCATGTGAGGTTTTTGTTTTTAAATGCTGAAAATTCATGCAAGTGGTGCAACTGCTGGTTTGAATGTCTGATTACAACTCAATGCATATTGTTGTTAAACGAAGTTGTGTTGCCTGTTAACTGGTTGTAAGGATGTTTAGAGTCCTTAAGTTACTTGAATAATAATGCGGATTTATATTTGATACACTGGTCTATACACTGACAATACATCCTACGATGCCACCTGTTAAAAGTTAAGTTGCAGGGTTAGAGTTAGAGTTAAGGGTTAGGGGTTAGGGGTTAGTTTTTTAATGAGGTGTCATTATAGGATTTACTGTCAGTGTATAGACCTATACACTGACAGTGCATCAAATACAAACCCTAATAATGGTATTGCCATAGTTTCTTGGTTGAGTTGACATTGAATAATTTGAATTTAGAAGAGCACATTATGGTCTTGCTATCTCATGGCCAAATTGTATTACTGCAGCTACCCTCCCATTCCCATCCCACCCCACCCCATGCATTATATGGTCAAAATATTATTTAGTAATAAGGTTGTGCATTTTTACTGTGTCAATGAAGTTTGTTTGACCTTCTACTCCTTTGCTCATCAAAATAAATATATATTATTTAGTAATAAGGTTGTGGATATACTTAGTTTTAAGGTTATCTAAAAACTAATTCAAAGTGATGTTTTGGAACCTTTATGCTTTTCAACATTTGGGATTTCTCTTCTCCAAATCAACTCTTACTGCATGATATATAAAAAGACCTTAATTTCCTCCAAATAAACCAATAATTTCAGCCCGTTCAACTTTAAGCATTGATTAAAAAATCAGATTGAAGGAACCGGTATAAATCTATTAAAATCGGAAATTAATCGAATCAGTCTAAAAATCGGATTGAACCGGTAAAAAATCAATTATATACATATTTTATTTTTTAAAAAAATTTATTTGTAATTAATGATTTGAATATTTAACCTCTTAGTTTTATAAGAAAGATTTAACCATTAAACTAATGCATATTTTTGTTAATTATTAACTACATTTAATATTAAATTTAATATTTAGATATTATAAAAAAAATACATCAAATCGATCGGTTCGATAGAAAATCGAAAATCTAATCGGTTCGACTTTCGATTCGATTTTTTTAATTTTGATTTTAAGTTTGAAGGTGTCTTTTATGTTGTTTTTGTTTTCTTTAATGATAGTAATATCAACATGGGTCAAAAAATAATTCTTTTTTATAATACAGTTAGGTATCCTCAAATTTTATTTGAGTATTTTGTTTTTTAAAATTTTTCTTACGTCAATTTAAGATCTTACGTTCAAAATATTCTCAAGAAAATTGAATTTGAATTGAAAAAATTCTGTTCTTACCAACGGAGATAGATCCAATTTGATTTGGATCGAATTTTGGACAGTTTTCAAAACCCAAACCAGACTCAAGTTTATTTTTAATTAATAAAATATTTTTATTTGATTTTAAATAAAAAAGTTTTAATCTTAATATTAAAAAAATCTTTGAAACTCGACGAACATTAGAGAAGCAAAACCTTACCGTACTCTACTCATCAATTCATGGTATCCATTATCCACAATTAAATTAAAGTAAATTTAGACGCTTCAAATCAAATCAAAGCCTTGATTCTCTCGTTTCCACAGGTTGACAAATTCCCACCAAACTCCACTTGTGTAATGTAATTGTTTGTCGGAGAGGCAGAGCAGGTAGAGAAAAAGCAAATATCGGCTTTATTTTTTAATTTTTTGCCTTTATGAAATAATAAATATATTTAAAAGTATTCTTAGGATATTTTTTTAAAAAAATTTATTTAATGTATTATTTATAATAAAATTTTATTAATAAATTTTTTGTTAGCAAAATCCATATTTAAAAATCTGCAACCGTTGATGATTGCTGAAATGTGGATGAACAAACCATGAGCTTATTGAGCAAAATGGCTTTGTTGGCAAAAAGTCAACAGCCATCTCCATCAATATTCCTTTTGTCATTTTCGTAAACACCGTGGGTGCACCCCTCATTCACTCATCACCTTCCTTCTACCTCCCAACTTAGCTGCTAAGTAATAACAGGTAAGACTAGAGATAAGAGTTTGATAGAAATTTGTTTTGCATGTTTGATTAGTTGAAGTTGTCACCTTGGCAGGTGATAATGATGTGGAGAGTGGGCGGATGCATATTGGCCCTCTGCCTGTGCTGGTGTTGTCTCCTGCTCCTTGCTGCACCTATTACGGATCCTTCCCAAGGTCTTAATTCAATATGATTCTCACCATCTTTTACTCCTTCCTTCCTGATTTTAGATATTTCCAAAACTTAAACAAATCTGTCTTCCTCTTCTCAGACTTCCAGTTCTATCACTAATAATCTAAAGCTACATCTTTACGTTTGCTAGATGTTCAAAGTATCAACACTTTTTTTTATGCTGCCTGCAGCTAAATAAGTTGGAGCTTACCTTTATTAATTATGAAATTACAAATTAAATCCAAATAACAATAATAAAAACAATAATCTTGACTAGATTAGCAATATCGACTTTATTTCTTAATGTCTGATTCTGCTGTATTAGAATTCAGGATCATAATATAGGGTAAGGGTAATTCATATTGCTTCTATATCTAAGCATGTTTTGGTTTGAAATACAAGATTTCGCTTTTGACTAATGCTAATCTTGAAGCCGCTGGCACAGCCTGGAATTTATTAGTTACTATTTGTTACATTACTAAGTTCCTTTATGGGTTCAAGTCAGAATATATATGTTTGATTTCCCAATTGCAGTTAGTGCATTACTAGCAGTGAAGAAGCAATTGGTTGATCCCATGAACCATCTCAGAAATTGGAAAAGGGGGGATCCTTGCACATCCAACTGGACTGGAATTCTATGTTTTAATAATCTTGGGAATGATGGATACTTGCATGTTCAGGAGCTGTACGTATTCTCTTACCACTCTTTGCATTTTCATTATCTACTTCTGATAGGGTTGCTGCTCTTCTTTTCAGCAATTTTCATTTTGTTGATTATCGAAAACGATGGTACACATCATTATTGCTAACTGCTTTCTATAATTGATGCAGTCAGCTACTAAATATGAATCTCTCTGGAACTTTAGCACCTGAACTTGGCCAACTTTCTCATCTCAAAATACTGTGAGTTGGGAAATAAAATATATCTTAAACATTTCTGATAGATTTCCACTGGGGCTAACACCTTTTTTCTTTTATTTCTGGAAGAGATTTCATGTGGAATGAATTGGCTGGCAGTATACCCAAGGAGATAGGACATATCTCTACCTTAAGACTCCTGTAAGTTGGAATTTTCTTATTCCTTCCTCTTCTTCAATAAAGAAATTTGAGTTAATAATAAATTTCTTTTCTAAAGATGGATCCGAGAGGATACTTTACTGCAAAAGGACATCTTTTTCATAATTGTATTTTTATCTCAATCTAAGCCCATGAATAAATTTATGGTGCAGAAATTCTTTCAAAGCTGTTAAAATATCTACATGAAAGGCTCTTTGAGTTTGACAGTGACATATGGTGTTTATCCAAAAAAAAAAGAAAAACATGAAATTTGTTAGTCTTAACTTTCTGTGTGGCATTATGTATGCAGACTCTTGAATGGAAACAAATTATCAGGTGCTTTGCCATATGAACTTGGCTACCTCTCAAATCTGAATAGACTTCAAGTAGATCAGAACAACATCTCTGGACAAATACCAAAAACCTTTGTCAACTTGAGCAGTGTGAGACATCTGTAAGTGAATCTACAAGCTAAATGCTATTTCAACTTCACAAGAAGATTAACACTCAAATGTATTTCAACTTAACAAGGAGATAAACACTTTTCTACTTGTTTTATGTGCTTGTTTGTAATGTGCAGCCACTTAAACAACAACTCCCTTAGTGGCCAAATCCCCCCTGAGCTATCTCAGATATCCACTTTGCTTCACTTGTAAGTTCATATAAAATATGCTCTCATACATATTTTTTTTTTTTGCATGGTTATCCATATTTATTTTTTGGTGAGTATTGGTGATATAAATTTCGATTCTCTGCAGGCTTTTGGATAACAATAACTTATCTGGATATCTTCCTCCAGAATTCTCAAACTTGCCAGATTTGCGCATACTGTATTTTTCTTCCCTTCAATCATCTTCCTCATTATGTGATTTAGTTATTGACATTATCTTCCAGATTTAACTTGCTTCTTTATTGATGTTATGCCTTTTTCTTATCATGCTAAGTGTTGGCCATTGACTAAAATCTTAAGCAGCACACCTTGAAAGGCATACATATGTCATTTTTCTTATATTTCTTTTAGTTATATTGGCATTAACTGTTTTGTTCATCTCCGCAGTCAGCTTGATAACAACGACTTCAGTGGATCTGATATTCCAGCTTCTTACAGTAACTTTTCCAGATTAGTGAAATTGTGAGTGTTAGTAAACCATTTACTTAGTCTTAGAGTATATTTAGTGAGGTAATATCAATGTTTAAGCTTACAAAGGTAGTGATTTGTTGTGCCACTAATGAATTAAAAGAATCACGAAGACCAGGGACTTGCCCTTGAGATAGAAATACATCAATTCCAATGTTGAAGATAACATACCAAATTCACTCTTCAACGTTCATTTCTGTCTGGCTTTTGTATTTAATACCATGGAAAAAACTGTACAAGCAATATGTTTTTGCACCAATCTGCTGAAGACTACTGATGCTATTTTATTTCTCGTGGTGGCTTTCAGAAGTCTTAGAAATTGCCGCTTGCAGGGAGCGGTTCCTGATCTTAGCAGGATACCAAGCCTTACCTATCTGTATGTCTGGATTACTCTTTAAATTATTGTGTGATCTTTAATATTTACCTTCATGGTCTGCATTTATTTTATGCAATAATGCAAATTTCCATCTTGTTGCAGCCACCAAACTTAACTTCTAATCTTGTTTCTGTATTCATGTGGCAGGGATCTTAGCCGGAATCGTCTTACTGGACTCATACCAACAAATAAGCTTTCGTATAATATGACAACCATGTAAGTAAAGTGCTAATTTAAACTTATCAAGTGTAATGTTTCAATAAATAAATAAAGTAATCAAATTTTAACTGCTTCAATCTGGATATCCCAATTGCCTCATATTTAAACTGAATGATAAGTTAATCTTTTGAAATTTGTACTATTGCCTTCTGTTGATTATTAAATAAAAATGCAATGAAGACAAATTCCCAAATAAGAAATTACTTCTTGTTAATTGCAGTGATCTTTCAGATAACCAGCTAAACGGATCTATCCCTGGAAATTTCTCAGACCTTCCTTCACTTCAGACTCTGTGAGAACCTATATGCATATCAAAACTGTTCTATATTTCCTGTTGTTGAATGATGCTTGTAATACTATTATGTTGCTCTTGTGACTTTAATGGACGAATATATTTGCAGAGTCTAGATTCTAAATGATGGTTTATTGCAGATCACTCGAGAATAATTTTCTGACAGGTCCTGTAACTACCAACATTTGGCAGAACATGTCCTTCAGTGCTAGTGCTAGACTTAAGCTGTAAGATCTGAAAGTAGAGAACTCATTATACGTCTTTGACGAGCTTTGTTTTCATGCACATTGCAAAGCAATGCAGTTATGAAATAGAATGTATTGGTAATGGTTTCCCTTTTTTTGCACATCCAAAATGCAGTGATCTGAGAAACAATTCATTCTCAAGCATTCAAGGACATCTAAATCCTCCGGTGAATGTTACCTTGAGGTAAACTTCTTATTTTGCTGTAATCATGCATTAGCCTCGGTCAACTAATGGTTTAATTTGTTCTTAATTGGATATCTCCATCAAAGTATGTTTTACTAGTAAAGTGAAAATTTGAGTGAACTATACCAGAAAATTAACCCTTTTCTGGTTATTGTCCCCTTGGGTTCATGGATGGAGAGGGGGAGGGGGCAATGGCCTCGTTGTCTTTTCGAAAATTCTTTCTTAGCCCGTAGACTTTTCTTCATTTTTCTTATTAACATTTTGTCATTTTCAAACTATTTGAGTACATTTCAAAATTTTACTATATACTTACATAAATCTTCCAAGACACGAAGTTACCTCCAAGAAACAATAATATCCGAGTGGTAGATCTCAAATGGGGATCCACCAAATCTGTATCAGAATTACCCTCAACTTGTAGATGATCATGATTTCTATAAAGTAGGCCTTGTTTTGGAGCACCTTTGAGTTATCTTAAGATACTAAAATAGCATCCCTACTACATTCTTCAAGATTCCAAAAGTTGACTAACCACACTTACTGCAAAAGAAATGTTCGACACCACATCAAATTCAACCTACGCAAAAAATGGCTCATAATTGAAAATGACAGGATCTGTCGTAGCATATTTTCTCTTTTCCCGCATATATGTCTAAATGATTTACTTCTTTTGTTCTTTCTTTTCTTTCCTTTCGGTTGTAATGAAATTATAGGCACATTAATAGAAAGAACGTCATCCTTTGTCATGCATTCTTTTTTTATTTTTTTTATTTCCCAAATACTTACAATTTTAGCAGTTTTTCTTTAGGCTTGAAGGCAATCCTCTATGCAAAAATGCGAACTTATTGAATATAAGCCTGTTCTGTGGATCTGAATCTGGAGAGGATAAGATGCTTACAAACTTAAATAACTCAACAGTGAATTGCCCAATTCAAGCATGCCCCACAGAAAATTTCTACGAATATGTCCCAGCATCTCCTGTGCCATGTTTCTGTGCAGCACCTCTCAGAATTGGATATCGTCTGAAGAGCCCTAGTTTTTCTTATTTTCCTCCATACATCCAGCCTTTTGAGGTGTACTTGACTAGTTCTTTGAAGTTAAGCCTATATCAACTGTCAATTGATACATATTCTTGGGAAAAAGGACCACGTCTAAGGATGTACTTGAAGCTTTTTCCTAGTATTAATAATAACCACTCAAGTACTTTTGATGTTAGCGAAGTTCAGAGAATCAGACGCATATATACATCATGGACTTTTCCTGGTAGCAACTTGTTCGGACCCTATGAGTTGCTAAATTTCACTCTACTTGGACCTTATGCAGATAGTACGTATTTATCTTGCAATTCTTCTCGTACTTAATGGAATAATGCTTTCTTATTTATAGTGAAAATGTTGAAGTAGTAATTTAGTAGCTGATTTTCATTACTAACCTGAAATAAATAAATACCACCGAAATTTATACATTCTTATTCTTGAAACTTTTAGGACAGAACTGGAATTTCAGTTTTAACTATGTCAGAGAGTGCTCTTCTAGTTATATAGAAATTAAATTAGAATAAAAATTGTTAGAATATCCATTTGTACAAAACGAGACAACCACTATGGGCAAAATCAAGCTGCCTTGGCATGTTATGTAGATGGTACACATTTGAGAGAAGCAAGACTGTGCTTTGCGTACAATGAGCTAGAATGTAACTAGGAAATTGGTGGATGCATATCATTTTATTCTAAGAATAAAATAGTAAGCCATTTGATAGTTTAATTATGTGCATAACATTTCTTTAACAGTTTCGCCTTTTATTCTTATTTTTATTATTAATAACGCCTTGTTTGATTTGTTATTGCTGTAGTGAACTTTGAGAATGAAACTAAGGGTATTAGTAAGGGCATTTTGGTAGCCGTTGTAGTCGGGGGAGTTGCCTGTGCAGTTGCAATGTCTGTTATAGTAACAATTCTAATAACAAGAAGACATGCTAGAGACCACCGTGCAATGTCAAGAAAACGTTTGTGTAAGCTCCTTAATATAACTATTTAATTTTTTTCCCCAATAATATAGTCTCCAACAATCACCAGAAAAGGAGTCTAAGTCTCTTATTATGCTTTGCAGCTACAAAGGTTTCTATGAGACTTGATGGGGTGAAAGACTTTACATTTAAAGAAATGGCACTTGCTACTGACAACTTTAACAGCTCAAGTCAAGTTGGACAAGGAGGATATGGAAAAGTGTATAAAGGCACTTTATCTGACAAAACAGTTGTTGCCATAAAACGTGCAGAAGAAGGATCTTTGCAGGGACAAAAAGAATTTTTGACAGAGATAAAGCTTTTGTCAAGGCTGCATCACCGAAACCTAGTTTCATTGGTTGGATACTGTGACGAAGAAGAGGAACAGGTATATTCTTGTGGTCCTGACCAATACGTCAATTACGTGCGGGTTGGGGGTGTGCATGCGCAATTGTTGGTGTCCTTATGGTGTGGATTTTAAACTTCTAAGCAGGGTAGTAATTAGTTTTTAGGTACATAAGGTGTGACTCAATTAAATATAAAATTATATCCTTGGGTTATTGGTGCATTTGCAGATGTTGGTATATGAGTTCATGCCCAATGGCACCTTGAGGGACTGGCTTTCTGGTACGAATTTTTCAGGATTCATTGCTTTTCAAGTTCTATTATGCACATACTTGCTATACTTTTTTCACTTTATTTATAAAATCTGAAAAAAAATACTATTAAAAATTTTGGTGTTAGCATATAAAGATTGCACTTAGTTCATTTTAGGATTGGACTAGATTTTTGAAGTGTTTGTTTATTTGAACCAAATTGTTTGTCATCTGCTATTTTAACTTTCTATTCTTGGTAATTATAACAAATCTTATCATCAGCCTTCGAATCCTCAGGTGTTTGGATGGGCTATAAGTTAAGCATTAGTTGTGTAATGTCACCAATGTGAAGCCATTAATTGGCTACTTAGCTTGTAAATACTTGGAACATTTATTATGGCCGATACCTCCTTGCCCCCTCTCCCTCCCTTCTGAACGCTTAAGGGTCATAAAGATGCTTTAAATTTGCCTCTCATTCAAGTTGAGACTAAATATTTGAGACTATATATGTTGATGCTGATATGTTTTCAAAATTTCTTCTTAGCTCATAAAATTAATGTAAAACATGATATGCAGCTAAAGCTAAAGAAAGCCTAAATTTTGGAATGAGATTACGTATTGCACTGGGTTCAGCCAAGGGAATTCTTTACCTCCATACTGAAGCACATCCTCCAGTATTCCACCGAGATATCAAAGCTAGCAACATTCTTCTCGACTCCAAGCTTAATGCAAAAGTTGCTGATTTTGGTCTCTCACGGTTAGCTCCAGCCCTGGAAGATGAGGGGACTGTGCCAGATCATGTGTCCACAGTTGTGAAGGGAACACCAGTGAGTTTGGCTCTGTTTAGCATGTAGGACTAATGGAAGATATTGTAGGAAAGGTTGTATAAGTATTAGTCCATTGTAGGATGTATGACTAAAAGGAATCCCATTATACTTTGACTCATTGTAGGATGAAGCTCTACCAAATTTTGTCCTATTAAGCAGATATGAGAAAATTATTGGATATATGGTACAATAAACCTATGTTACTCGGACTCGGGTGTGAGTGTCGGATACGGGTACGTATCCGACACAGGTATGTTCAATTTTTTCTAAGTTTTTCCATGTATTTGGAGAGTCTTTAGAGGGTCATATCCCCTTATCCATGTCTGGATATGCGTCAAAATTGGGTGTCGGACATTGTTACTTCAAGAAAAATGAAGAGTCCGAGCAACATAGCAATAAACTCAGAAGTGTAATTTATTTTTTCCTTCCAGGAGAGATTTCACCATTTCAGTTGCACTATTGGTTGAGCATGCACTTCCAATCTGCGGATTGGATCCCCTTCTTTTAGACATAAACTTCTACATGTTAGTCACCATATTGCATACTATTTATTGCTCTCTTGTTGTGTGCAGGGTTACCTTGATCCAGAATACTTTTTGACCCATAAGTTGACTGACAAAAGTGATGTTTATAGCCTTGGAGTTGTTTTCCTGGAAATGTTGACGGGTATGCAACCAATATCGCATGGCAAAAACATTGTCCGTGAGGTACTACTACTACTCTTACGTAGTGCTCTGTGTATTCCACTATTCCCCTAGCAAAATCCTGTTTGAAAGCTGCAAGAGCATTTGTGTTGCAAATTTTATAATTTTGGTCAATGTTAATGTTGTTGTGGATCTTAAAGATACTTATTAGTTAATCTGAAATCGATGTTCAGGTGAATACGGCTCATCAGTCGGGCATGATGTTCTCAATAATAGATAGTAGGATGGGTTGTTACCCATCTGAATGGATCGAGAGATTTGTAGGCCTAGCCTTGAGTTGTTGCCAAGACAAGCCAGAGAAGCGACCATCGATGTTGGATGTGGTGAGGCAGCTAGAATACATGCTGAAAATGATGCCAGAAACTGATTCGGTTTCTTCAGAATCCATATCCTTATATTCTTCAGGCAAGTCACTGCCATCTTCGTCGTCCTATGTTTCATCATCGAATGTTTCAGGAAGTGATCTTATCAGTGGCGTTATTCCTTCTATCACACCTCGCTGACAGGCAAAGACTAACCGATATATGATACATGGTACATGATACATGATACAGACCATTATAGTATTAGTATCTCCTGTTCCTTCATTCTTGCCTACTACTGTTTTTGGTATGAGCGGGTGAGAAGAGAGAAATTAAAAATCTTGTGTGAAAATAATTATTGGCATGTAATATAATGTAATGTAAATATACTAATAGTTTTATTTATTTCATGATTTATCCCTTTTTTACTAGAACTAGAATGAGCCAAGACCAAGTGCATATTAAATCACTACATAATTTTTTTGGGTAGAAAAGAGTAATTTGGAAAGGTGATTGATGAATTTACATTTTGAGGTATCACATGGCAACTTACAAATTGGCAAGCACAAGCAGGGTTTGTAAGATTTTGATGTCCAAACACCAGATTGACAAAGATTAGCTTCAGCTTTTCTAATCTAATCTAATGCATTAAAAATAATAAATTACCCTTATTATAATTAATAATCCAATCTAATCTAATCTACTGGTCTGTCTGCTTGAATCGAATACTGATCTCTCACTCGATGACCAATTTAAAAATCAGTTTTAAAACCGGATTTTTTTTTCTTTCCCACTATTGCTTTTCACTCTCGCAAGTCTGCCGGTTTTGCTTAAGTTGTTGGTTTTGGGTATCAGCCACCAATTGAAAACAACGTGCGCAGCTTTTTCTTTTCTTTTCTTTTTGGTTTTTCCATTCCTTTTGAAAACAAGTTTAGCCACTATTCTATTTCTATTTGCTTTATTTTGTTATAAATGGCAATTATCCCAATTCCCATCCCTCTCTGCCCGCTGGGCTACTATAAACAAATTGCTTATTATTAATTTATTATGTGATCAGTAGGGTTTATTTTATTATTGTTATCTCTTCTTCCTGCCTGGGCTGTAAGAAATTAAAAGCTAGAAGAAAGAAAATGGTTTAGTTGAAGATCGTTCCTTTGTTTGTTTGGAACCGCGTTTGTCCTGCAGGCAAGTTTTGTTTACGGGCTTTTTCTGATTCCGGTTACTATTATTATTATTATTAATTCATCTACCAAATCTACAACTTTTTCATTGCAAAATTCCGGGCTTTGCTTTTTCCCCATTAATTTGTTTCACTCCCTTTCATCCTTCTTCCATCTTTCATTTTAGGGTTTACATGACTATTGATGATAAAAAATATATATTTATGTTTAAATTGGGGTACTTTGGATTCTTAAGGATCTTGCTTCATGTCAGGGTCATTGTTCATTTTATCAATTGGGGTTTTGGATTTTTGTTGAGATTTGTATCTTGGGAATTTCCTGCTAGGTTGAAATGATTAGCAGGTTGATTGTTTCAGATGAGAATGTACTGTTTCTTTAGGATCATCTAATTTTCATTTTAGCCTCAAATTTATTGGAACAATACAGTTGTTTTTGGTAGTTTATTTCCGATTATTTTCATTGTCAAAGCCTCCATGGCCCTTCCAGGTCATGTTTTGAGTTATTTGGTTGACAAAACTTTGGTTTTCACGAAAATTCTGCATCTAATTTGAAGCTTATATTGCTCAGGTGCGTTTCCAAATATACTGCAGGATTGGCTTCCTAGTGCTGACTTTTCTGGATTCCCTGCAGGGGGAATTCTGTTTAATTAGTAACTTTCATTACCGCTAGATTTGTGGGAAAAATAAAAGCAATGCAGTTCAGATTCAAACACCTGCTTCTCTTTTTATTCTTCACTGTGGTCTTCCTTGAATGCATTACAGCAGATGGTCAAAATGAAAATTCGCAAAGGATAAGAGCTCCCCACAAAAATGTAGGGAACAATGTTATAGATGGCACTGGTACAGAGAAGGTCATAAGTTTTGAGGACAACGACAATGCAATGGGTGACTGGAAGGGTAGTTACAATAGAGTTTCTGTGTCCACAGTTGCACTTTTTACATTAGCAATGGCTGCAGCAACAGGTTTAGGTGCAGTTCCATTTTTCTTTGTGGAGCTCGATCCTCAGTGGGCTGGCATATGCAATGGAATGGCTGCTGGTGTTATGTTGGCTGCAAGTTTTGATCTCATACAGGAAGGGCAGGAACATGGTGCTGGAACTTGGGTTGTGATTGGGATTTTAGCAGGTGGCATTTTTATTTTGTTGTGTAAGAAGGTGATCACTGTCTCTCATATCAGTTATTAGGTTTGATCTACTGCCATTGTAAAATTATGATATACCTAGGCTCTCATAAAGGGCCACTATTCTTGTCCCACCTGCAATGCATATAGTAAATATACTACACGCAAATTAAATTTCTATTTCAGACCTTGCAAATGAAAAGAAAAAAGGTTTTCCACTTTTTCTACCTTATCACAGATGAGGATCATTATTGCTTCTGCAGAGAGTTTAAGACTGCTGATGTTGCATGCCATACACAATGCTCTCTTTTTAACTTGTAATCTTGTGGTGTCTTTGTACTTGTAGTAGGTAACTTTAACATCTTATAATTTTTCCCATCATTTTTGTGTTTCAGTTTCTTGAAAAATATGGGGAAGTAAGTATGCTGGATATAAAAGGAGCAGATGCAACTAAAGTTGTTCTTGTCATTGGAATTATGACCCTTCATTCATTTGGAGAGGGCTCTGGTGTTGGAGTTTCTTTTGCTGGCTCAAAAGGTTTTACTCAAGGCCTTTTGGTAACTTTGGCCATAGCTGTACATAACATACCAGAGGGATTGGCTGTGAGCATGGTGCTTGCATCAAGGGGTGTTTCTCCACAGAATGCAATGCTATGGAGTGTAATTACATCCTTACCGCAGGTATCTAATTATGTAATGCTGTTTGTCAGGCTTTGAGCATATCTGTCTGTATCAAAGGAAATAGTTCTAACCTAGAACTTCCAAGATCAGGTTGAAAAAGAAAAATAAAAGAAACAATTGGGAAGTAGAAAAGTTAGTTAAATAAAATTAAAGACCAGGTAAATCTTTTCAATGGAGGATCCATTGTCAACAGATGATGAGTGAAGAACTACTTCTTTTTCTGGGTAATTCCAAACCATCTTACAAACTGTCAAGTGCATGCTTGATTGATATTACAATAGTAAATGACTGTATCTTGGTGTCATCTGTTGAAATTGACAAAAGAAAGAATAAAAATCAAATATTAAGGACTAGATTATGAGACGGTAAATCAATTACACTTTTGTTTTTATTTGAGTATAATTTCTATGTAAATTTAGTCTCCTCAAATGGCTGTTTATTCCCTTATCTTTAATTTTTTGGCAGCCCATTGTAGCAGTTCCTTCTTTTATATGTGCTGATGCATTTAATAAATTCCTGCCCTTTTGTACTGGTTTTGCTGCTGGATGTATGATCTGGATGGTCGTTTCTGAGGTTCTCCCTGATGCATTTAAGGTGACTGCGCTAATTGCACTTAAAATACATTTTTGAATCTTCAAGAATAAAGATTTTCTTCTGCAATAATCTTTCAAGACCTTTTGTTCTATTTTGCTTTGTATCCTATCAGGACACCTTCATTAGAATTTTTCAAATCTAGGTTGGTTCATAATATAAAGAACTTCCCAATCTATGCTAATGGATAACTACTACTGTCATCAGCTTCAGTTTCTCTCTTGTGCAAAGCCTAAAAGGCTAAAACAACTTTTATTTGAACATCAAATTGTAAATTGGAAGAGATTAATCTTGTTTGACCATGGTTTACTTTTTAAGATTTCTTCTCTGTTCTAGAGACATGACGTCTTCCCTCCCCCCCCCCCCCCTTTTTTTTTTCAATAGGAAGCTTCGCCAACTCCAGTGGCATCAGCAGCTACGCTTTCAGTAGCATTCATGGAAGCACTAAGCGCTCTGTTCCAGAACTTCAGTCATGACTACAAGTGAGTTAATTGAACCATAGTTTGTTGAGAAGAATGTGTGGCCAGATATTACATTATTGCATGAGTAAATGCAACTACTTTGGGTTTCTTTGCTATTTTCTATCCTACATCTTGCTGCAGTTATAACCTTTTGTATATTAAAGATGATATCAAAATTTTTTTTTTTTCAATAGTATCATACCTTTTTCTCCTTTTAGAGCATATATTCCATTTTGTTGAACTCTGGTCATAGCTTTCTGTGCATAATATAACGATGTAAGTTGATTCAGACGGATTATGCCTGATGTATGTACTAGGCTTGATATGTGGGCTTGTTGCCCCTGATACAATCTGGCATCTGCTTTTTTTTTTTCCCCCTTAAATGCTGCTCCTACTTTTTGCTGCTTTATTGTGATTTCATTTTGTCTCTTCTCATTAACTAAATTATATTGTTTCAAATTTCCAGTTCTGAGGATGCTTCTGGCTTCTTTGTTTCATTACTTTTTGGTCTTGGACCTTTACTTGGTGGCCTTGTTCTTGTTGCATTTGCTCTTGCTTTCCGCCTTAAGCATGCCTTTCTCATGGGTGCTGCATCTGGCATTGCCTTCATCCTCGGTGCCTGGCGACCACTACAACTACTTGTGTCTTCAAAGATGGGATTCTTCCCACTTATGTTGCTACTTACCGTAGGCGCTGCATTTGTCCATGTTTCAAGCTCTAGTATTTTGAAGATTGTGAGTAACAAAAGAGCTTCTTCAAATAACCTACCATCAATAACAGGATTTCCGGTGAGTGTTCTCACGCTTCAGTCATTTTTAGCATGTGGAGCAGTGGCTTTCCATGCACTAGCTGAGGGGCTTGCACTAGGAGTGGCTGCACCAAAAGCTTATGGACTTGGCCGGCACATGGTCCTTCCTGTCTCCCTTCACGGGCTTCCTCGTGGTGCGGCAGTGGCCAGCTGCATCTTTGGAGCTACTGACAGTTGGCATGGCTCTCTTGCGGCTGCCGCTCTTATTGGCTTCGTAGGTCCAATATCTGCAATCGGATCAATATTGGCAGGAATTGACTACAGTGGTCTGGACCATGTGATGGTTTTGGCCTGTGGAGGATTGTTCCCATGCTTTGTTAGAATAGTTGAAAGAGCAGTAAGGTTGGATATGCGGAAAAGCAGCTGTGGGCTTGCAGTAGGAATTGGTTTTGCTACTCTCTGTTTAACATGCACCAAGTTAGTTTGCTTGCACACACCTTACTGCAATTCTGCTCCAGAGGCTGTCAGATAAGATGATTGTGCTCAAGCACCATGGTGCTTTAACCAATGCTTGATTGAGTATGGCCTTTGCACATGTGTTTACTGGAACACAACCTCGAAAGAAAAAGATTTAAAGTTGGGCCTCAGTAGGATTTACAGTTCAACATGTTGTACACTAGTTTTCATCTTGCTACACAATTTTAACGGATAGGAGGGGATTGGGATTTGCTCGTTGGGCTTTCCTTGAAGTTTTATTTAACATGAGACCGTAGTTATGATAAGATTTTAAGAATGTTTACATTGAGAGAGAGAGTACATGTCAGATTGTTCATAGATTCTCGCTCTGGTGAATAGAAAAGTTTCCATTGAACAGTTAAAAACTTTTTTTTTTTTTTTTTTAAGGATTTAGTTTACTAAAAGATAAAACTTTTTATTAAGTTCTGGCTAAATCTTATTCAATCGGGTTACTACGAAAGCATTGAAGGAAGGAAGGAAGAAAAAAGAGTTGAATGATCAAATCGTGCTCTTTCAAGGCCACCCCTCGAACCAGACAACCTCATTACCGCTCCAGGAGCAATGCAATGCGAGAGCTGTCTGTAACGACCGCGAAAAAATTGTCAGCTGCTAGGCTACGCCGTGCACTATTTGTCACTTGCAATTCAACAGTTAAAGTGGTTGGAAGTAAGACTTATGGTCACACCTGTACCTCGTTGAGGTAAAGCAACTTTGAAAATAACAAGTTGAGAAATGCAACTGAAAAACACACTGGGTTGGGGCGATCTCAACCAACCCAACCCATGGAATATGTCATCAAACCCGGATACATCTTGGATCTTATTACAAGTATTATTACATGCTACAACTATCCTAAGGAATAAAAAAGAAGAAGTGAAAATCACTTAAAAGTCGACTGATTGGTCTCCAAATTGTCACCACCATCCACCAACTTCTCCTTCTCGGCAACCGACCCAACCTCCACCATTGCTGGCTTCTCTTCAACACTCTGTGATCCTGTCATCCTTGCCAATATTACAAATGACATTCCTCCAATTACGTTATTTAAGCATCTCAGAACGATCACTGATGACTTAAATACCAATGGGGGAACTCCCTGGGCCAATAGAAACTCAATCCCATTCAAGGTTTGGTACCTCAAATTGCTGCTAACACCCATGTGAGTAGCCCAGGTGAGGGCATTCAACAAGGTAGGAGGAGCTTTGTTTGGTGTTTCAAAACTGGGATCCATTTTCTTCCTCAGCTTGATCAACCCATTTGAGATTGCTGTCCCAACAAGGCCTGCAGCAAATCCAACAGCAGCAAACACAACCCCTTTGAAGACAAAAGTCCCAAAACGGTTGATGAAGGTATAAGCACCTGGTTCAAACATATGACTTTGTGGACAATTTGCAAAGATAGAAGGGAGAGTTGAAGAAGAAGCTGAGGCTGTTGGTGCTAAGAGATACATGAGAGTGAAATTCAAAATGGAACCGACAACAAGAGTTGAGAAAACGAAGTCAAGCTCATTGAGACCAAAATTAGGACGTGAAGCCATGTCGCCAAGAACACAAGCAGTGACTCCCACCAACTCCTCCATTAAAACCTTGAATGGGAACTGGGGATCTGCTGCAACCCTGTCTCTCCATCCGCTTAGGAAAATACCCAGAATGCCAAAACCCTCCCATGAATTATCCTTGGAGTTGAAGTTGGAATCGTCATCTCCTCCTCCTCCGCTGCGACCAACCCCATTGTTTCCATCGCCTCCTCCTCCTCTAGCGCATGAAATGTGAAGTTTGGAAATGGAAATGTTGGGGTGCTGAAAGCGGATTGGTTGGTTTTGAGGGAATGAAACAACATGTGGTGATTGTGAATTGAGACGGCGGGTCTCACTCATGTTAGGGAATTGCCTCGTCTGCATCGAGAAATGATACCGAGCCATGGCCGCCATCTGATCGATCGATCCACTGATTTGATTCCTCAAGCTCAACTCTACAAAGATTTAATCTAAACCAAAACCAAAAGGGATGGGAATATGATAGTTTTTGCAGAGGGAGGTTTGGTGGGAAAGGGAAAGGGCAATGGTTAGAACTTAGAAGAAGAGTAAAGAAAAGAGAGAATTTATAGAGTGAGAGAAGAGAGAAAACGTTGAGGGAGAAAGGAAAAACCCTAAGGCCCGTTCGTGTAGTCCATTGCTATTCCGTTCTGTGGCGACGGCCCACCAAAACAAAACTCTCTTTACTGTTCTTCATTCCCTCCAATGCCCAATCCCACCACTTCCTTCAATTATTTTTATTATTATTATTATTTATAGTAATTTTGTTTTTATTGTATGTATACTGTATGTATTGTTTTTAATTCTTCATATATTTATATATATATATATATATAAAAGTAGTGTTTTGCAATATTCATAATTGATAGTAACTGTTTTATTTTATTTATAAAGGCAAAAATATTGAATTATATCATCAGATCAGACAGCTCTTAACAGATAATAGTAGTAATAATAATAATAATAATACCTTTTAACCCAACTTCCATTTCTATGCTTCCATTCCATATAAAATGTAACAACAAACAAACATGACACAAACAACTCAACACAACACCACACCAGAATAAATCCAATGAATGTAGTATTGAGTTTTTGTTTTACATGAGGAAAACGTCTGACCTCACCAAACCTATAAACTCCAACAGCCCAACTCTTTCTTTCTTTCTTTTTTTTTAATTTCATTTTTGTTTTTCTTTTGTCCCAAGAAGAGCAAAACAATTTAATAATGAAAAGCCCAACACCAGTAACTGTTAGCCTAATCTTTTCAAGCTTTGCTCAACACAAAAATGAAACTTGTGGAGCAGGGTTTTCACATTGATTTAAGCTTCAACTCTCACCGTCCTGTTTTGGGACGTTTCATTCCGCTGGAATTAAAAGGAGAAACACTCCCACTTGGTCCAGGACTCTCCTCTCTGTAATCCGAATTTAGCATTGCCAGTTCACGCAACTGCTGCCTCTTTATAAAATCTTGTGGCTCATCCTACATAATATCACAATATCAAGTCTAGTTTACCAAATATTTAATTAACAGTTTAACACCATCATGCCTGCAAGTTTATAAAAGGAAAGGAGAACGGAAGGAAAATTGTCCTACACCACAATTCGTCAGGATGCCAAAGTTTCTGAGGAAAGAGCTTACACAAGCAAAAGCAGGTAATTTTATCACAAATAATGGAGTTTCAAGATGGAAAGCATATACGAGAGCAACCTATAGCTAATAAACTTTCTAGAAGAGGACAAAAAAGATTACGATACATACCACAGGTTTGAGTAATTCCTCTATGATTTCCTGTGCCTGTCTAAGTCTTCTATCAACAATATTAGCAGGTAAATCAGCCTCGATTAAGATGTGGAGTGGATCATTCAGGTGCTCATAGCCAGGTATGCCTCTGATCTTCTCTTCCTTCAGATGGAAAAAAGATGGAAATTATTATCCAAAACTATTCAATTTTATGCCAAAAGGAGAAGATAAGAAAAAAAAAAAAAGAAAAAAAAAGGGGTGTTGGGGGAGCAGCCATCCAGAAATTCATTGCATCTTCCTGCCAGTTTCAGCTGAATCACAATTGAGATATCTAGCAGAAACTAGTGGTATCAGACCTTTACAAACAACAAGAACAATAGTAATCATAACTTTTGTAGCTTTACCTTGTCTGGATCCTTTATTGATCCTTTGCCTCTAATGTATACACGGCAGCCAGTAGTAGCTTCTACCCGCTTTAATGAATTGCCTCTAGGGCCTAGAAGTCGTCCAACAAAATTGAACTAACAACCAAAGATAAGCAGTCTAAACATCAATACTCATAAAACGTTTGTTTCATTCTTGAAATCTGACAATATAATTAATATCAACTTTTAATCTAATGCACTAGCATTTTTCATATAAAGCTTACAGTTGGATATGTATCGACAGGAATTTCAAGACGCAAAATCCTCTTCACAGTGTATGAACTAGGGCTTGCTGGTGCACCTTGCCAGTCCATTGTCATCCCAGGAGGTCCACTAAGTCTCTTTCAAAATACAAAAAGCAACAGTAGCACAAAAGATGAGAAGGCTCAATCCAGATAACAGGAAGCAAGCATATGAAAACAAGTTCTAGCTTGAAATAACCCTTGTGCACACTAACTCACTCAACTTTCCAAGAGAACACTTTCCCAATGCCTCACTAAAGAACAGGTACTAAAATGTTATAAAATAGATTTAGAATGTTAACCAATTGAAATAAGAACTGGGAAAAATGGAAGGAACAAAAGTTGAATACATCTTAGCAACTAGAAACGAACAAAATATATATATAAAGATGCTAAAATGAAATTTCAAAAATAGTTACCTCTTGAGGAAGACTATTCCAGCGGCCTAATCCTGTCCCAGAAACATTTGACATAAGGTTTGAAGAAGCCATGGGACTGGGGCTTCTATGCCTCATCCGGTCAAAGTCACCAAATCCTTGGTTTGACATCATTCCCGAGACCCGAAACATCTCTATATATGAAGACCATTATATATGAGAAAGGAATGAAGTTATGAAAACATATTAATGCATGAAAAGAGTATAGCATCCAAAATCAAAATAGAATGACATAAAAGGACCACAGTGGATAATGAAGGTTGTAAAGTAAGGGTAGAACGTTGACCAAAAGTAAAAAAAAAAAAAAAAACAGATCTCTGTTAATTAACCATTTCGAGTCAAGACTTAGAAAAAAAAAAAAACTTAGAATCTAAAAACATCCTACAATATGGACAGAATATAAACGAAAAAAGAAACACATTTAGAATGTCAATATTTGTTGTAGGAAGGTGAGCTAGCTGGAAAAATATATAAACTTCTGTTTGCTGGTAAATAATGGATGTGTATGACTTCAGAAAATCATTTCTTGTCCAAACTAATCAAGATAATTAGCTCAACATTCATGCACTCAGATTAAATGTCAGAAGATTTTCTGAAATTCAAATTTAGCGGAGCAATTGGTGTTGTGTTTTTTCTTTTGTTATACTTTCAACTACATTAACTGAATCTCTCTACTTACAGTGCTACTCCTTTTCTACCCTAGCTTTCCTATATAGTCAAAACTTAAGAATCTCTTCAAATGCATCTTTGACAAATACATAGCACTCGAATCAAAAGGGAAAATAAAAAATCACACCATAACCCAGTCAAGAACGTGTGGCAGCTGAATATGACGGTATTTTGAGCCCATTTAATTAAAATAACTACGACCACTGAGTGACAATGTTGTAAACAACTAATTCCAGTGTTGAGGCACTATCGAAAACACAATGGTGTGATGAGAGTTATCATGCTTCAGCATTGGAACACATAGCTAACTAACAAACATTGAATTAAGTACAATAACAATCAAAGAGTATAGGTATTAGAAAAGGAAGCACAGCTGAACATCTCATCACTACACTATCAGACTGATCTCACAGGGTAATTAAAAAGAAACGAAAAAATTAAAATAAAAAACTAGATCCAAGAGTAACAGAGTAAGGAAGCAACCTTGATTTAACAGTCGGCTACATATGGGAAGGACTTGCAAGAAAGGTCCAAGCTTTTGATGCTCTGCCAACAGCTCTGATAAGTACTGACTGAGGAAAAGGAAAAATCCCACATAAATAAAAAAAATTGTTAAACACCAAAAGTAAAAAAAAAAAAAAAAATTTGAGGAACACAAGCAAGAGTGAAGGGTTTTTTTTTTTTCTTTGTTATTATTAATATGGTTGAGAAGATGGATCTTAAGTTATCTGTGAAGTGGAGGGTGTACACACCTGTCAACGTCTGGAGTGCTTCTAATCTGTGGAGAAGCAGCTCTTGCAGGGGAGAAGTTGGGATTATACAGACCTGACATGGTTTTGGCTTTTGAGATTCAAATCTTTCAAGAAACAAAAGAATGGAATTTTGAGTTAAAGAAAAGAAAAGGGTTTTTAGTTGTGGTTGTTGCAGAACAAAAAAAGAGAGAACAATAATACGGTTTGTAAGAAGGAAAAAACAATAAAAAGGATGGATAGCTGACCTCTATGTGAAATTTGCAGAAAGAAAGCCAAATCTTTAGTAATTTATTAAAATTTTCCTCTTTTTTCCACTGATTTATTCTCAAATTGACAGTAACAGTAACTGATGCTGTAAAAACAATTTGAAATAAAAGGCCTTGAAAAAATAATAAAATAAAATAGAATAAATATATAAATATTAAGGGTGCAGTAAACATTTGAGACAGTGAAACAAACAAGTGAATCTTTTAAGGAAGCTAAATTTAAGATTTGGCAGTAAATACTTTTTTATTTTTTATTTTTTAAAAAGAAGAAAGAAAGTCACAGAGGGCAAGCGCAACAGTAGCATTTAGGAAGAAGGTATGAAAGAGAGACTTTTTTTTTTTTTTTTTTTACTGCTTAAGAGAGGCTGTGGAGGAATGCAGTAAAGCCTGTAGCATCAAAGGACACGTGTCGTCCATGTAGAGGATCAGATTTGGATTGAGGTAAGAAAGCAGAGCCCACAGAAGCAAGAGGCGAATGATAATGATAATGATGTTGCTTTGCCTTGCCTTGCCTTGCCTTGTCTGCCAAGTGCCAACGCGGTCTTAGCTGGACTGTGAGAGTGGTCAATGCCCGTTTCTCCCACTTGTTTTGTTTTGTTTTTTTTTTTTTTTTTTTTTTGTTTTTAATTTCCTACGACGCGTTTGGAAAATGTTCTCTTAAGTTATAAGGAAACTTCCTTTTACGTGTTGTTATTTCCTTTTTGGTTTACCATTTTTTTCGCCGTTTTTAGTAGCTTTTATCTCATCAGTCTCTCCTACTTGTTTGGATTATTGGATATTTGCGGCACACGCTGTTGACTCCTTTTTTGACACTACGTACCTATGTTCATGTTGTTGCGCCTCCCTTTTTTTTTTTTTTTTGTTTTGTTTATAAGATATAAAATGTGGTGTGAAATACTACCTGTTAAAATTTTCATATATATAGTAACTTCTTATACAATGATAAGTTCATTTTAACCTAATAAGAAATTGGATTATACCAAGTATGAGTCATAATAAAATTTCAAACTTAAACTAAGCTTCAACAATCAATCACCCGAAACTCATAAAATAATCGAAAGTTGGTAATGAGTGTGTGTTATCATCAAATGAATCTAAAATTGATGATTTAATCTGTTAAACCCACTCGGACCATCAAGAGTGGGCCCAGTTCGCCAAGCACAAGGCACAGCTAAACAACCCAACCAGACGAGCCCAATAATCACCAGGAATATAGGCCTGGGACACGTGGGCGCCTCCCCCTCTCCCAGAGGTCACGTCTCTAGTCATTTTAGCGCCCACCTAGGACAGTGCGAGGCATTAAATGCTACAATCTGCAGACGACGAACATTAAATGCAGCCGTCTCCTCGACAAGGCCTCCTGAGGCCACTTACATCAGACGACCTATCAGAGACGGGCACGTGGAACCTCTAGGGCGAGCACCAGCTCGCCCAACCTCCTCTATATCTAGCCCTCTTTCGGGCTATTCACGGTTAAGCTCTCTCTTTCTCTCAATACTGCCCTCTCTCTCTCTCTTCACCTTTCTTTCTCTCCTCCTCTAAACACTGACTTAACCATCGGAATGTGTCCCAGAACTCAATCTCCGGTGCCCTCTAACCTATTTTTTTTCATTCCTAAGATCTTAGACAACCAGAGACTTCAGAAGCACCACTACGACACAAAAAAACATCAACAAACTCAACACATATTAACATCCTAAAACTCAAACTAGAAGTCTAAAACCAATACCAATACCAAACCCATGCATTCCTCCCTTCTAACAATTTTTAGCCCTCCATAAAAAATAAAAAAATAAAAAAAACCAATTTTTTAGCTACATGTGATGTGATGGAACAAAATGTGAACCAATTAAACCTACAAAATCACAAAGTGTCAACACTTAAAACTTGCTTAAACCCATTTCAAAAACATTGCCGTCACACACTTGCCCTCATTTTAATTTAATTGTAGCTATATAGGTAGAGAGTAGAGACACAAAGCTATGCAAATTAAAATGAAGAACAATGGATAATTGTTGCTTGTTGGGAGTTGAGATGAAAAACAATGGATTCTTCACAACCAATTGGGCCATGGGTGAGGCATATTCATATTCATTAATTAGTTATGGACGGCCCATTCGATAACCCATGGACTAAAACCCTAAATTGTTTGACCCTTTTTTTTTTATTTTTTATGGAAAACTGTTCAGTAGTCCTTGGAAGGGCTGGGGCATAAATATTACATATTACATATGAAGGTGAAGATTGGGGGTTAAAAGTGGAGAAAGGAAAAGAGTGAGAGAAGAAAGAATGGCGTGGTTATGGTTGGAAGCAGCACTTCCCCTCGGAATCATAGCTGGAATGCTCTGCGTTATGGGCAATGCTCAGTATTACATCCACAAAGCTTATCATGGCCGGGTCTGTTTTCCCTTTTTGATCTCTTTTTCTTTTGTTTTTGGGGCAATATATTTTTTTTATTGAAATTAAGATTGACTCCTTCGATTGCTTCATTGATTTTGACTGAAATTATTTGATGAAACAGCCCAAGCACATCGGGAACGATATGTGGGACGTTGCCATGGAAAGAAGGGATAAAAAGCTCTTGGAAAACCCCTCTTCCTCTTCCTCTAATTGATCTATTTTTACTACTGGTACTGTTTCTTTTCTCTCAAATTTATCCTTTTGATTGATGTTTTCGCTTAACCTTTATTCATTTCAGGACAGATGGACCCGCAGTTTTTCCATTCCTTTGTCCTTGATTAGATCGGATGTCAACTTATTAGGGTTTTCAGTTAAATTTATGTTTTTTACTCATTGGGGATTTTTAATGCAATTCCTCTGTTTTTGTTTTAGCTGCATGATTTATTTAATCTCCATATTTTTCCATTTACTTCTGCACTCTTCTTAGAAATCACATATAGCTTATCAATTTTCCAACATTAACTTTATCCAAGAAAAATATTTTTTTCCCATCAAAATGTGTTAATCAAGAGACTAAAAGGTACATAGATAATTACAAAGGTAAAGAAACTGTAAATTAGTCTCCAATGGACTTCGGAGTTGGATAAATATAATACACATATGAATAGAATCAAAGTGAAAGTAAAAATAGTAATGATAACACTAAACTTAAGTACAATAATAAGCAATAACGAAATTGCATAACAAAGTATAAATTCTTTTGATCAGTCAAGAATTTCAAACGATATAGTTCATGTTGTATACATACAAGATTGAATAAAAATTAAAGTCTTAATGTCAAAAAAAATGGAAACCTAAAGTCTAATAAATAGTGAAAAAAAGTAAAGGGATTTACTAACTTTTGTGCAAAGAGCTAAAAAAAAACAAAAGAAGTTGAAAAAGCATAGCTGATTTTGTTAAAGATTATGGAGTAGTATGTTATTGAACTTTCTCCTGCCAGTCCCCCCTAGCTCATCTCGGGTCTCCAAGGACAGTAGCTTCAATCCTGTAATGATTTGTTTACTGCCAAGAATAACAACTCTAGAAATGATTTTGATTGTATGTCCATTTAAAATGTGCATAAATGGTGGTTTTATGTAAGGAGCTGACTATTGAAGATATTTGTAGGAAATCTTACCGTCTACCCACAAGGCCAACTTTTGTTTTGAAATGTTACAACCATATTTATGTTTATATGTCTTATGTGAATGTGACAGACAATGTGCTTCCTTACTTGTAGCAGATGTTTCTGCAGATTTGGTTAAATTAAAGATGAATGCTCATTCTATCCCATAGATACTAAATGGTTCGACTCTTGTATTTTTTTTCTTTTTCTTTTATAATTATTTAATAAAAAGTTCATATGGTGAATTTTAACAATAATACATAAGCATGCATGACAGAAGACTACAAGCAAGTCTCTCCTTCAGAAGATTAATTTTGGTGCTGGATTTGTTTTAGTTACTTTGCACATCATACGAAAGGAAGGGGATTAGTAATGCCACAAGTTTATGCTTCTTGGACAATTCTTTATGTTTCACTTGTATTTGGTTGTGTGCATGCACTTGAACAAGTCTCTAGTGGCAGGTCGTTATCATGTATTTTAGGTGGCTTAATTATAATGCCCAAGACCCCCTTTCTTTTTTCTCTCTGTCTCTCTTAAAAGAAAGAAGGAAAAATGTCTTTCATCCTGCCTTGTGTGCATAGTTCTGCACAGTCTGCATTTTTTTGATCCTGACATAGAAGCTCATGATATTGGGTGCTAAATGCAGGAAACTTGGCCAATGGAGTGAGGGAGAAGAAATAAAAGTGCTCTATGTTGTTCTGTCTTGGTGAAGAAGACTCTGGAGCAGCTGGACTAGTATTTTTTGTCTTCTTTATGGTGTAATATTGAACTTCTCAACAAGAATTGCTAATGTTTGTTTACATTGCTGAAATGGTGGTGTATTGGAGATTTGTTGCTTGCTTTCAAATTCCTTGCGACCTTGCATTTGCCTAATGTGTCCGTCTGGATCACTGAGGTGAGGGCATATGAATTTATAAATGAGGTGAATCTTTAATTTTATCTGAGTTTGAGTTTGAGTATGGGTTTGTGTTTGTGTTTGTGAATGGTTAATTTAGTTCGGGGAGAAGGATGTCTTAATTTTGTATGAGCAGTTGCAGTTTGCTCACTGTCCTCTCATCTCTCATCTCTCATCTCTCAAGTAGTAGTGATATTTGAGTATTGAGGGTGGATTAGACACGGGAGTGCCGGACTGGCATTGATTATAAATAACCTGATGCATGATTCTCAAAGTATAGTTGAATGAAACACATATGAGAGAACATGCGTATTCCATGCTAATAACTTCCACAGTTCCCACCTATATCTTTTCCTTTATCTTCCTCACAGCTGAATTCCTTAAAGTTTTTTTCACCCACAAGATTCAGAGTGAGAATAATAGCTCATATGGGACCCTAAAAAGTTTAAATAGAAGTATCAAAGGGCCAATGAGCTATGCAAAGCTTTACCTCCCTGCATTTGAAATGAAGAACACAGCAGATTAAATGGCAGTTTCAGAACCTATTCTGAAGATAACGAAACTCATGATCATTATTATCACACTAGAACTATCAAAAAAATTTCTAATCAAACGGTAATTTAGCTAGCAACAGTAGCTTGTTTCTTCCATTTCTTGCTTCCACTTGCTGCTTCCCCTCCTTTTATCATTCTAGAGAGTATATCTGCATGCTTTGTGTTCCCCTCCTGGTTAAGGCTCTTGATTAAATCCTCAAGGCTACTCCAGTTAGTGATCCCTCTTTTCTCCATTATTTTACACAATATTGAATATGCATTGAGTGTCTTTCCAGCAGCTAAGAGCCCATAACTTGAAAAGTCTATGTTACAGTCTCACTCTAAACCAAAATCTAACAACTTGAGAGCAGCAATAGTCTTCCCTTTCTCAGAAAGAATAGATAGAAGGCTATCTAAATTGGGTGCACACCCATTTTGCATCAGTAGCTCAATTCGTCCAAGGGCTTCTTCAACATGACCTCTCATGAGGAGAGCTTCCAAAATCTTAACAACCAAGTCCATATGCTCCTTCACTCCCTTCTCCACCATGCTCTTCATAACTCTGCTTGCAGTCTAAATCCTTCCACCTAAAAACAAACTCTCCATCACTGACTTGAATATGCCAGACTCAGGAAGATGGCCATCCTCAATCATACTGTCCAATGTTGTTTTAGCATCAGTGGGCTCACCTTTCCTTAAGTAACTTTCAATAAGCAACTTGTAAGCATCTGCATCTTTGGGCACCCCTCTCCTACCCATCATATTTAGAATTTCAATAGCAAAACCAGGATTTCCTTCTTTTGCATGCCCGCGGATCAAATGCAGTAGGATCCAGAACACCCTTCTTCATCAATTGCCGGAAAAAGACTTCTGCTTTTCCTGTCTGACCATGGTGGCACAGATACTGAATCATTGGATTATAAGCACTAGCTTCCATGTCCAAAGAATTTTCTGGCCTCAAGACAATTTCCTTCTCAACAAGCTTATCCAGCAACTTGATTGCCCGATCAAATTCATTCGCCTTGCAAAAGTTCTCAATCAAGATGCCATAATGACCAGCCTCTGTTGGAATACTCAATCGAATCATTGCCTTGAGCACATCAACAGCTGCATTCAAATCGCCAGATTTGCACTGACTATTTAACAGCTTGATGAAAATAGAATTATCCTTTGGTGCAATATACATCTCCTTCAAAATAGTCTTAGCCTCAGTCATTTTGCCCGCATCACACAGTCCTGGCAACAAAGTTGAATATGTTGTTGCATTAGGCTTAATACCAAAGGACTTCATCTCTTCAAACAATCTCAATCCATCGTCAACTAGCTACACGGCAACATACCCTTTTATCATGGTAGTGTAGCTGATCACTGTAGGTGCTAAGTTCTTCCCCTTCATCTCTACAAACGACTTGTCTGCCTCCACCATTCTTTTGAACCGAGAATATCCGTTAATCATTGTATTATAAGTCACGATATCAGGTGATATGGCCCTAATCTTCATATCCTCATAAAACCGATTAGCAGTGTCAAGTCTGAGTGACAAAAAGAAACCCCAAAGCATGATGTTATAGGTATGAACTATGACGAGTGGGCTCTATCCCTTCACTCAACATCTTATTGAAATACCTTTTGGCCAATATATAGACCACGTCGCAATATAACCTTAAAGAAAGCATCATAAGACTTGATAGTCCTGTCCACACCCAACTCCTTCATTTTCTGGAACATTTTTACAGCCTCTTGAACTTTACCGGCTTTCCCATAACTATCAATCAAGACAACAAAGAAATCCTCATCCCATTCAACGCCCTTTTTGGGCATGTCTAGAAGTACGCATCTGGCATGATTGAGCTTGGAAGCTCGACCCAAAATCTGAATGATCTTCATGTGGGCTTCACGGTCATGGTGAATCAATCCAGCTCGCTCCACCCACCGAAAGAACTGAAGGGCCTGCTCCGAGTTCTTAGCACTATGGAGTACATTATAAACTAATGAATGATCGAATTCGGGGACTAAAGCACGGATGGAGTTCTGTAAGCGGTCGTCCAAGCCCGGTTCTCCATCATTCTACAAATAATATCCTCTACTTTTTCAGGGTTTCCAGTCTTACCTCGGGGGGTACGATGGTTGTTGAGCAGTTGTTCTTCTTGTAGGGGTGGCGCATTGTTTAACTCTTGGGAAGCTGTGGTTGGATCTAGGCTTGTGATGAAGAAATGGAAAGGATTTGAGATTCTGGGATAAATCCTAGGTTTCAATTTGATCCAATTCCAAACCCAGGAAGCAGGGAAGAGCAGACAGTAGAGTAGAGAAAGAAATGTAGTTAGGGTTTAAGTGAGGGACTGAACAGAGAACATACACACTGTCAGCCCAGGCGTTGTAGCTGAGTTGCGAGCTTTAGGTTGGGTCCATAACCGTAGATCTTATCATCAGGCCCAAAAGAAACAAATTGGATGTGGGTTTCGGATTTTTTATACTTACCTTATTCGGCAACTTCAAAAAAGAAAACATTTGGTGTTCAAACCTATCTGTCTGTCTCTCTTTCTCTAAAAATAAATTTAGATCATAACAAAAAGAGAGAAAGATGAAAATAATAAGACAGGCACAGGCACAGGCACAGGCGTCTTCAATAATTGTGATTGTTGTGTAAGACTCCTCCTATCATTATCAACTAATGTCTCGGTGGGGGTGGTGCCCACTGCCCAACACAACATTGATTCCCTCAGACACGCTCAGAGAGGCAAAGCCAACAATACAATAAAAATAATAATATCAAAATAACAAGAAGAAGAAGAAGAAGAAGAAGCAGCCAATACAATAAAAATACTGTCAACTTTTATTTTTCCACTTTTAACTTTCGTGGGAAAGACAGGCTCTCAGCCACAACACAACTTCAACTAACAAGCAATCAAAGCAATTAAAATAAATAATTCTGTAGGGTACCCTCACTTCTCACTACCTGCTAATAAATTCATACCAGAAAAAGGATCCTTTGGCCATTTACACTTCTATATTAAATAAAACAGAAATGAAAAAAAAACAAAGACCAGAATCATAAAGCAGAAGGGGACCGACTGTAATCTGCCCATACGTTTCGACATGGATGTTTGTATTAGGTTCCTGTTGGACTTTACGATCTGCAAATTAGCCCCATATCAACAGTCAAATTAATTATGATTATGTTATTTATTAATTTTTTTAGGTTAAATTGGTTTTCATATCCAAGAAGCAGAAAATTGCTACAAGTGCACTGTGAGTCTATCAGCTGACAGTAGCCAAGCTTATTGCAATCAGTAAAAAGAAAATCAAAGCACAATCTGAAGAAACAAACAAACTATTAAACTAGCAGAATATCAGTCAAACCCCATGCAACATATAACCTGGTATTAACAGGATCAACAACTACTTTTCTGGCACCTATAAGTCTCAAACTCACTGCCTCCTTAATGCTTACAACCACCTCCTGCCTGGTGGATTGAGCCTGACTAAATTGCCTGTTATATCTTTCCCTCCATATCAGATATATGTAAGCACTCCATGCTAAACGCATAAAGGTAGAAATAAAGGTCTTCCCCTTCAATCTGCTAGCTGCCCAATGTAGTTCTGTATGCCAGTAAACCATTCCTCTTTGCAACTGACATAACTGAAACACCTCCTGCCGGATTTCCTTTGTGAATTCACATTCAAAAATTAAATGGTTCCTGGTTTCCTGCTCATTTTGACAGAAAACACAGTTCCCATCAATTCCATTCCCCATGAGATGAGCCTGTCCTTGGTAGGCAGTCTATTAAAAATTGTCATCCAAGAAACCAAAGAATGTTTAGGAATGTGAAAAGGAAATCATACAAGCCTATCCCAAGCCACCTTCTCCTGCTTGATGCTCAACTCTTTCCATACTTTAGCCACTGAATATATGTGATCAGGCAAAGTCCAAACTGATATCTATTCTGATGAGTAATAAAATGTAAAGCCAGGCTCCTCATCTGCAGTAACTACTTCCAGTTTCAGCTGCTTCCTTGAGAAATTGAAACCTGCCACAAGGATCTACCTTTAAGCACAGACTTGAATCCGGACACCCACAAAGAACCTGCCTGAACTAAGATTGATCAGATATGTTGCAGTATACAGGCTTGAATCCAAGTCATTAAGTCAGACCCAAACCCCCTTCTGCCTTTGGACAGCAGATAAAACTCCAACTAATTCTTGCTCCTCTAGCTGTACCTTCTTGCCCTTTCCAGAACAAAACTAAAGCATAATTGATTGATCCTCCTAATAACAGATTTAGGAAGTACAACATGTCTGCACCAATAGTTCTGTACATTAAACTATACAGATTGGATTAATTGAATCCTACCAGTATAGAAGAGTTGCTTAGCTGCCCAGCTGTTAATTTTTTGCTGAAATCTTCTCAAATAGAGTAGTGCAATCTTTTAGGAAAGTTCAAAGAATGCAGAAGGTTAGCAAGATTGGCTAAAAGTGATGAACTTGGATAAAGTTCTCTGTAGCACAGCTAACCTAAAAAAATAGCCACAGTAAATGAGAATTAGAGATTTTGTTTTCAGAACTGATACGAAAAACTGAAAATTTACACTCGAGCCACACATGACCAAGGCTAACATTTGCCTCAAATCAGTGCCAGTTGGAGCCAAGCTTTAACATCAGCTTGCTTTGATTACAAAGCAATCTTCATCCTACATTCCACAGAAACAGACAAAAGTAAATCCAAAAAAACAAGGCACCGCAAGAAGAAAAAAGGTTTTATTCCTAACGAATGAGACAAGTAATAATTCATGACATATAGAATAGAATCACTTTTGGCTACATGCACACCACAATGAATCAAAAAACAATGAAAACATTTATGAAAAATAATAAAAGACCTAGACAAAAATCCAATATTACCCACAGTACAACCAAGAGGCTACCAAGAACAAACCACCAGAAAGAAAAATAGGTGTGAGGCTGTGAGCATAAGAATTTCTGAATACATGAATTGAACTTTGATTTAGAAAATGCTGGTAAAACACGGAGGGAGTTAGGACACATATTCATTCTCAAGAGTTGGTTGAGTCCGAGTGACTGTTGCCGATGGTGCTTTTGCATCCCCAACCGAGGTCATATGTAGGGCTTCTCCCACTTCTGCAGCTTTCTCCATCTCTTGCATTTTCTTTCTCTGCTTGAATTTGTGTGTCCACAGTACCAGGAATGCCAACAATCCCAGCAAAGTCAATCCACCCAAAACAGAAGCAACAATTATCCAGACTTTTCTATCAGTCTTCTTTTCTTCACCTCTACTTGGTTGCCTTGATGGCGAAATAGACTCGGTAACTATAGAAAAATGTCCCTGCTGGGTGGTAGAACACTCATTCCCCGATGTCAAGTTGCTGAATTTGACCAAACCATGTAAATCAAACCAAACACACTTGGGAACTGACCCATCCAGAGCGGATTGCACATCTGAGAACTTGATTTTTATAGGATCGCCAGATGCCCTAAAATTCAATTCTGGCAAATGTGTAGCTGATAGGTTAGAAGCATCATAAGCAAGAAGACCCAGAACAGGAGCGAGGTAAGTGTAGTTGGGAAGCGAATAATATTGCATAGACCAATTGCCCAAGTTTTGGTATACCAAAACGAGCCTTTCCACATAAGGCTGCTCTACAACTCCAATGGGGATCTCAAACTCCTTGTACATTTTCACACCTCTGTTCGTCAAGCTACCACTCCTCAGCCTCATTGCTATAATCTTAATCCCACTCAAATTAGATGGAACAACCCCAGCGTAGGGCACTCCTGTCAAAGGATGTACTAAGGCCCTGTAGGCATAGTCTTGGAGAAGAGCATCAAGGGCTCTGGCAGCGCTTGTTGAAGAGGCATTAGTATTAATAGATTGAGCCATGAGAGCTGGCAAGCAGAATAAGCAGATAAATGGAACAAGCATCGCGAGACTAGGAAGAAGCACCATCGACGCTTGGAAGTCTTGAAATTCATTTACAATGCAACTCAGTTGGCGTTGTAAATGAGAGTACTATGAAATGCATTCAAGCAAATTAATGGCATTGTTGAGTTTGTAACGAAAATAATTGTAGTTATAAACAAGAGGGGAGAGCGAGCAGTAAGAAGAGTAAATTGTCTCAAAGAAGCAGATCCATACTTGAAAGAAAAGGGTTTGAGCGTTGCAGACTCAGAGTGGAACCAAGTTTGGATTCCTTTTCCTTGTACGTTGTAGTTGTAGAAGAAGCCCTCAAAAGTGATTAAAGAGTTTTTAAGTAAAGAAGGCGAAGATAATAATATTGAGAAAAAGAAATGGTGTAGATAGAAGGTACAATGGTGAGGGTAATCCTTTGGATTAAAAACGAGGAAGACGATTGAGATTTGAGAGAGAGAGACAGAAATCTATCTAAAATCTAAATCTTAAGGATGATATGAGATTGATATTGATATTGTTAATAGGGCAATTGGGCAAATAGAGGTGTGAGTGGGATGGAGGACTAAAGTAAGACAGAATAACACAAATAAAAATAAAATATAAGATTGGGGAACGGTCCGACTATATAAATGCGGGCTGGGCTGGGCTGGATCCAAATTTATCAGTGAAGGGCGAAGGCTGAAGCTGCTTTCCATTCCATTCCATTCCAGCCCACAGTGCCATATCTTTTCCTCCATCTCCTTAGTCCTTAGTCCTTACTAATTATTTATCTTACTTACCCTCTATCACTCTCACTATCACAATGACTAAAACTAAGAGAATAATTATTATGTTGAAATTGAATCATTTAATTTTCTTTACGTTGATGGGGGCGCTTCTCCTTCATACTTTTTACCAACTAAGCTTTTAGAACTTTCCACAAATTAATGCTATCCCAAATTTTGACAAACAATTTTGTTTTTTTTTTGTTTGTTTGTTATCCAAGGTATCTTCAAGTTTCGTTTAAGACTAATCATTCGAGGTACTGTCGGGCTCCAAAGCAAGAAAGTTTTTTGCGTTCACAAGTACTCAAACTCGAGACCACTTACTTAAGCGACCAGAGAACAAACAATGTTGTTACTACATATTATATATGATTTTATCTGCGGAGATCTAAGTTGTTGTTTATAGCCGTAAACATTTTGGGGCAAAATTAAATTATTTTATTAGGGTAAGAACTAAGAATTTTTTTTAACGACTTTTGACAAAATTTTAATGGGGTTTAGGTAATTTCAATGTAGAAAATTATGCGAATATTAGAAACGTGTGTTTGTATGGGCAAATTGCAAATGGGAATTATAAATAATACTAGTAAATAAATTCAAGAAATTAAAGTAAATAAAAGAAAAGTATTTTAGTGATTTTTTTTTTTTTTTTTGTTCCTTAAATAAATGTTAGCGATGATTCAACGTAGCAAGTGGAGAAATCGCGTGAAGTTGTTAGTAGTTATTAGCTACGGTTTTGGAACGCCAATTGAGAAAGTCCCTCCATGGAGTCAAATGAAAGCCTACCACTCCAGAAGGTCAGAATTTTCCAACCAGCCAATAACAGGCCAGGCCAATGCTTGCTTCTTCTTTTTTTTTTTTTTTTTATAAAAATTATTATTATTATTTAAAAAAATGATTTCAAAATTGAATTCAACCCATGACTTAAGACTTTGTAGAAGAAGTAAAGGCCAAAGGGCCGGGGAGATACTATGGAATAAGTATAGAAATTAATGGCATAAGAAAAGAAGAGGTAATGGCTGGCTGGACGGCTATATAAAAGCCCTGTTGAACGCGCCTAATCCCTTATAAAATAGCACCATTAGTATTGCACAACATAAAGTAGCTAGTCGCATAATTATTCAGTCTTCACCCTTCTCCTGCTTGTCTCTGTTGTCAACCCTAATACACACTTCTCCATTCCATTGGGAAGCTGTTGCTTGCTGCCAATTCCATCAACAATTAATAAGAAACCCATAGATAGATTAAACAGGCCATAAATGGAAGCAGCCGCCGCAGCCTCAGAGAATGGAACTTCTCAATGCAAACGCAGCCTCAGTAAAAAGGCCTCCTCCTCGTCATTTCGTCTACGCTGCCCCAGCCTCAACTCCCTCCGTCTGCGACGCGTATTTGATAACTTTGACAAGAATGGCGATGGCATGATCACTGTCCAAGAGATCCATCAGGCCCTTAGTCGTCTAGGCCTTGAAACAGATTTCTCTGACCTAGATTCTGTTAGAACTTATCCCACATCGGTGGGAGCAAGGAAGGAGTTCCTCCTTGAAGGCTATATAAAGAGCCTTAAGGAGAAGTATTAAATCCATCCCAAGAGTTATCTCTTCCTCTCTTGTATACTTTCTTATATTCTTTGTGAGGTTGTTCTCTCCTAGTATTTAGAGAGAGGTGTTGTAATATTTTCTCATAGTGAAATTCTTCTAGTCTTGCCCCGTGGTTTTTCCCTTTATTCATTGAGGGTTTTCCACGTTAAAGGTTGTGTGTTCAGTTCCTATTTTCTCATCTCTTATTTTAGTTGTGAGACACTATTCCGTCACTTCGGTACCTAACAGTGGTATCAGAGCCATTGGTTCGTGGTCCTTATTCCGCTGCAGTGAAAGTGTTGGTTCTTAGTATGCTCTGTGGTTGCAGTATTGTCTGATCTTCCACATCAGAAAAGAATTATTCTTGTTGCTGGAAATAAATTGTGGTAGTGTGAAAGTGTCTAGGGAAGTTCTGGCTAGGAAAGACTTGGTATTTAAGTGTGTCTATCAGTGACCCACCTCTCTTTCCTGGGAACCTACCTGGTGCACTATTCACGGGCTACGGTCACTGTTCCAGTATACGGGCTATTCAATTGTACTGTACTATTCACAGATACGGTTATTATTCATACGTGTGGTTGTATACTTTTGCAGTAATTGTTAACGTATGTTGGATTTGTTCTAGTGTACGACATACGTACAATACTGTTCACGTATACGGTACTATTCACGGTGAAATAGTGTAACTCGCTTCAGTTCGTGTACAACCATGGCAGCAAAATTCGAGATAGAGAAGTTCAGTGGGAGAAATTTATCCTTGTGGAAATTGAAGATAAGAGCAATTTTGAGGAAGGATAATTGTCTAGAAGCAATTGAAAGTAGACCCACAGAAATGACTGATGAAAAGTGGAAAGAGAAGGATGACAATGCTGTTGCCAATCTGCACCTAGCAATGGCGGATTCAGTTTTGTCAAGTGTTGCAGAGAAGAAGAGTGCAAAGGAGATTTGGGATGTTCTAAACAAATTGTACGAGGTGAAGTCACTTCACACCAGAATATTCTTGAAGAGGAAACTCTACACTCTTCGAATGAGTGAATCCACGTCGGTAACGGATCACATCAACACTCTGAATACGCTATTTGCTCAACTCACAGCATCAGATTTCAAAATAGCGGAAAATGAACGTGCGGAACTTCTACTTCAGAGTTTACCAGATTCGTATGATCAACTCATCATCAACATCACAAATAACAATGTTAGTGACTCTCTTCACTTTGATGATGTTGCCGGTGCTATTCTTGAAGAAGAATCCAGGCGCAAGAATAAGGAGGAAAGGTCAGAAAATTCAAAGCAAGCAGAGGCTTTAACGGTGATGAGAGGCAGATCAACAGAACGTGGCTCCAGTGGGAGTCAGAATCATGGTAGATCAAAATCTCGAAGAAGGAAGAATCTTAAATGCTACAATTGTGGCATGAGAGGGCACTCGAATAAGGAGTGTTGGCATAATAAGAAGGGTGGAGAAAAGAATTCTGAAACATCAACCTCCCAAGGTTGTGTTGCAAGTACCTCAGATGATGGAGAAATCTTGTATAGTGAAGCAGCGACTAGTTCTAAAGGCGGAAAGAAACTCAATGATGTCTGGATAATGGATTCAGGTGCGACATGGCACATGACTCCACACCGAGATTGGTTTTGCACTTATGAACCTATTTCGGAAGGATCTGTGTTCATGGGAAATGATCACGCCTTAGATATTGCTGGAGTCGGTACCGTCAGATTAAAAATGCATGATGGTACTGTTCGCAAAATTCAAGGGGTACGACATGTGAAGGGCTTAAAGAAGAACTTATTGTCAATTGGACAATTGGATGACCTCGGGTGCAAGATCCACACTGAATGTGGAATATTGAAAGTAGTGAAAGGAAACCTTGTGGTGATGAAAGCAGAGAAGATCACAAGCAATCTATACATGCTTTTGGGAGAGACGTTGCAAGAGGCAGATGCATCAGTTGCAGCAGCCAGCCAAGAAGAAACGACGATGATGTGGCATCGCAGATTAGGCCATATGTCAGAGCGAGGCTTGAAAGTCCTTGCAGAACGCAATCTCCTGCCCGGGCTCAAGATGGTCAATTTACCTTTCTGTGAGCACTGTGTGATAAGCAAGCAGCATAGATTGAAGTTTGCTAAAGTAACTACAAGAAGCAAACACATACTGGACTTAATCCATTCTGATGTGTGGGAGTCACCAGAAATATCCCTGGGTGGAGCAAAGTATTTTGTATCATTCATTGATGACTATTCCAGGAGATTATGGGTGTACCCAATCAAGAAGAAGTCAGATGTGTTTCCAGTATTCAAGGAGTTCAAAGCACAAGTAGAGCTTGAAACTGGGAAAAGAATCAAGTGCTTGAGGACAGACAATGGAGGAGAATATGTAGACGGTAACTTTCTAGCATTCTGTAAGAAAGAGGGTATTATGAGACAATTCACGATTGCACATACGCCTCAACAGAATGGTGTAGCAGAGCGGATGAACAGAACTCTCCTAGATAGAACAAGAGCCATGCTGAGAACAGCGGGATTGGCCAAATCTTTCTGGGCAGAAGCAGTCAAAACCACCTGTTATGTGATAAATCGATCACCATCAACGGCGATTGGTTTGAAGACGCCTATGGAGATGTGGAAAGGAAAGCCAGCTGATTATTCTTCTCTACATGTGTTTGGATATCCTGTGTACGTGATGTACAACTCCCAAGAAAGAACAAAGCTGGATCCAAAATCCAGAAAATGTATATTCTTGGGTTATGCTGACGGTGTTAAGGGGTATCGCCTGTGGGATCCCACTGCCCGCAAGGTTGTTGTCAGCAGAGATGTAGTTTTTGCAGAAAATGAACTGCAAAGTGAGCAAACAAATGACAACACTTCAAAAGAGACTGCTACAGTGTAGATGGATAGTAATTCTCAAGAAGATGATTCTTCTGAAGCAGAACCAGAGCATGAGGTACCAGAACCAGTTGAGTCCGAGGCTGTAGAAGTTCGACGGTCAACTCGTGAGAGAAGGCCTCCAAATTGGCACACGGAGTATGTTACGGAGAGCAATGTTGCATACTGTCTTTTAACAGAGGATGGAGAGCCATCAACTTTTCATGAAGCTACTAGTAGCCCAGATGCTTCTCTGTGGATGACAGCAATGCAGGAAGAAATTGAAGCTCTTCACAAGAACGAGACATGGGAACTGGTGGAATTACCACGTGGCAGAAAAGCCATTGGTAACAAATGGGTCTACAAGATCAAGCGGGATAGCAATGATCAAGTAGAACGATATCGTGCTAGATTGGTTGTAAAAGGATATGCTCAGAAAGAAGGTATTGACTTCAACGAGATATTTTCTCCAGTTGTCAGACTTACTACTATCAGAGTAGTGTTGGCTATGTGTGCTGCATTTGATTTACATCTTGAACAACTAGATGTAAAAACGGCTTTTCTACATGGAGAGCTTGAAGAAGAAATTTATATGCTCCAACCAGAAGGTTTTGTTGAAACAAGCAAAGAGAACTTGGTTTGCAGGTTGACCAAATCTCTGTACGGTCTAAAGCAGGCGCCCAGATGTTGGTACAAGAGATTTGATTCTTTCATAATTAGCCTTGAATACAACAGACTGAGTTCAGACCATTGTACGTACTACAAGAGGTTTGATGATAATGATTTCATTATTTTGCTGTTGTATGTGGATGACATGTTGGTGGTAGGCCCCAACAAAGATCGAATCCAAGATTTGAAGGCACAGTTGGCTAGGGAGTTCGATATGAAGGATTTGGGACCCGCAAACAAGATTTTAGGGATGCAAATTCACCGAGACAGAAAAGACAGGAAAATTTGGCTTTCTCAAAAGAATTATCTGAGGAAGGTCTTGCGACGCTTCAACATGCAAGACTGTAAGCCAATATCTACCCCACTTCCTGTCAATTGTAAATTATCCTCAGGTATGAGTCCTAGCAATGAAGCAGAGAGGATGGAAATGTCTCGAGTACCGTATGCATCAGCGGTGGGAAGCCTTATGTATGCTATGATATGTACAAGACCAGACATTGCACAAGCAGTGGGAGCGGTCAGTCGATTTATGGTAGATCCTGGTAGAGAGCATTGGAATGTTGTTAAGAGGATCCTTAGATACATTAAAGGAACCTCAGATGTTGCATTATGTTTTGGAGGATCAGAACTTGTTGTCAGGGGTTATGTTGATTCAGATTTTGCAGGTGATCTTAATAAAAGGAAATCCACTACTGGCTATGTGTTCACACTTGCAGGAGGAGCGGTAAGCTGGTTATCTAAGTTACAGACTGTTGTAGCTTTGTCTACTACAGAAGCTGAGTACATGGCAGCTACCCAAGCATGCAAGGAAGCAATATGGATACAAAGGTTAATGGAAGAACTCGGGCACAAGCAGCAGAAGATTATTGTGTATTGTGACAGTCAGAGTGCCTTGCACATTGCAAGGAATCCAGCCTTTCATTCCAGGACAAAGCATATAGGTATACAGTATCACTTTGTTCGAGAAGTAGTAGAAGAAGGAAGTGTGGATATGCAAAAGATTCACACCAAAGACAACCTAGCAGATGTTATGACAAAGCCAATCAACACTGACAAGTTTATTTGGTGTCGATCCTCCTATGGTCTATCAGAAACGTAAGCAACATGGAATGGCAAGACAGAAAGAGTGGTGTGAAGATATGATTGGTTTAATCAAATCTTCAAGTGGGAGAATTGTTAGAACTTATCCCACATCGGTGGGAGCAAGGAAGGAGTTCCTCCTTGAAGGCTATATAAAGACCCTTAAGGAGAAGTATTAAATCCATCCCAAGAGTTATCTCTTCCTCTCTTGTATACTTTCTTATATTTTTTGTGAGGTTGTTCTCTCCTAGTATTTAGAGAGAGGTGTTGTAATATTTTCTCATAGTGAAATTCTTCTAGTCTTGCCCCGTGGTTTTTCCCTTTATTCATTGAGGGTTTTCCACGTTAAAGGTTGTGTGTTCAGTTCCTATTTTCTCATCTCTTATTTTAGTTGTGAGACACTATTCCGTCACTCTGGTATCTAACAGATTCAACCATCAAATCATTTATAAAGCCCGGTAACATTGGCCTCACGTACGATGGTTTTGTTGCTTTGCATCAGTCGTTGAACCAAACTTTGTTTGGGTTAGGCTTGGAGGAGGAGGAGGCAGAGGCAGTTGAAGGAGAGGCCAAGATGTGGCAGGAGGAGTCAGATATGACGGAGGCGTTTAAAGTGTTCGATGAGGACGGTGATGGATTCATTTCTGCCCAGGAATTGCAAGTGGTGTTGGGGAAACTGGGATTGCCAGAAGGAAGAGAGATTGATAGAGTTCAACAGATGATCTGTTCCGTTGACCAAAATGATGACGGCCGTGTCGATTTCTTCGAGTTCAAGCACATGATGCAGAGCGTTCTCGTCCGCAGCTCTTGATCATCCATCTTAATTTCTTTCTTTCTTTGTTTTGCAATCTATGTTTCTGCTTTGTTAATTTTTGCTCTTAATAATTTACCTTTTAAAAATTGTCTTGCTCGTTTAGTCGTCTCGTCGTCTTTCCTTTATTGTTAAGAACCAGCTGCAGGTACGGAACATCGCTGTATTTTCAGCTCTTTAACCATGCATTGAGCATAGAATAATTATGCAATATTATTATGAATTTTACTGTTCTAAAAATATTTTTAAAATTATCATATTTAATAATATATTCATTTAATATATTAAAAATATGAATAAAATTATTAATTTTTATATTTATTATAATAATTATTATAAATAATATATTAATTAAGAAAATATTAAATAGTGCTAATAATCATTGATTAAAGTGATATATATATATAAAAATATATATAATATTAATATATTATTAAAAAAATAATATATTAAATATAAAAAAAATTAAAATGATAAATAAATAGAAGATTCTTAAGGCTTTTTTATTACAATATAGCCAAAAAAAAAATTTACCAAATTACCGTTGCTTTTTGATTATTTCCCAAAATACGGACCTTTTTTTTTCAGCTGGGAAATCGCCATCCCCCATGGCGATTTCCCAGCGTGTGATTTCCCAGCGTGTTTTTTTGCAAATTTGTAAAAAACACCAAGGAAAATCGCCATGGGGGATGGCGATTTCCCTTGGTGTTTTTAGCAAAATTTGCTAAAAACATGAAGGGAAATCGCCATGGGGGGTGGCGATTTCCCTTCACGTATATATATTTTTTCAATTCTTAGGAAAATTTAAAAAACATGACTCAATAGTAAATTTATTGTGAAATGATATAATGAATAAAAGTTATTTGAAAAAAAGAAATGAATAATTAGAAATTATTATAAAAAATATTATAAAGACAAAATTACTTTTAATGAAAAAACTTATTTTTTTTCTTTCATTAAGGAAATATTATTTTTTAAAAATTTTAATTGAAAATAAATTTAAAAAATAAAATATTTAAATAAAAAAAGTAAATAAAAAATTTAATTTTTTTTAAAATTAAAAATTTTTATTTTTAGAATATTTATTTTTTAATTAAAAATTAAATTAAAAAATAAAAGAAAAAGGGAAGAGAAGAGAAGGTTTTTTTATCAAGGATAATTTTGTCTTTACAATATCCTTTATAGAGGTGCTCATGGGACGGGCCGGGCCGCGGCCCGTATTTTTTTTCTTTTCTGCCCAGGACCGCCCGTTTAAGCCCGAATCACTGTTCATTGGAATAAAAAAATAATTATTTTATTTTTTTAATTAAAATTAAATAAAATAATATTATTATAATAAAAATCACTGTTCCGGGCCGGGCCGGCCCGGAACATAAATTATCTTGCCCGGGCCCGGCCCAATACGGTCCGAGCCTGCCGGCCTGCCCGGCCCGTGAGCAGGTCTAATCCTTTATAATAATTTCTAATTATTCATTTCTCTTTTTCAAATAACTTTTATTCATTATACCCTTTCACAATAAATTCACTATTGAGTCATGTTTTTTAAATTTTCCTAAGAATTGAAAAAAAATATATATATACATGAAGGGAAATCGCCACCCCATGGCGATTTCCCTTCATGTTTTTAGCAAAATTGGCTAAAAATACCAAGGGAAATCGCCATGGGGGTGGCGATTTCCCTTGATATTTTTTTGCAAAATTTGCAAAAAACACCAAGGGTAATCGCCACCCCATGGCGATTTCCCTTGGTATTTTTTACAAATTTTCAAATTTTAACGCTGGGAAATCGCCATGGGGATGGCGATTTCCCAGCTTGAAAAAAAAGGAAATTAATCCGAAACGAACGGTAATTTAGGATTTTTTTTTGTTGCTATATTGTAGTAAAAAACCCGATTTTTAACCCATTAAGTGACCTCTATTAACTAATCCTAAAAACAATTGTTAATAAAACCCTATCACTGTATCTGATGAGACAGTAATGTTTGGACTTTGGAGCAATCGATGAGGTGGGTGAAGCCTTGACTAGAGATATTGGAATTGTCGTGGTGAAGAGCAGTTTGTTGAATTGAACTACACCCTGGCTCTCATTGTCAATCACAATCACTACAATACAAGAAGCTTAGAGGGGAATATTATTTTCAGCTATTATTTATACCTAAGTTATTATTGCTAAAATAAAATAGTAAGGAATCCAAATGAACGGCAATAACTTTTATAAGGTGTGACGGTATGACTACTGCTAGCAACTAGCTGGACTTTTTCTTTTTCTTTTTTGCTTTACTATTACTATTACTATTACTATTGATTGCTCTAAATATAACTATATTAATTAAGTAATACATTACTCATAACGTAACACTGTATCTTATCTTTTTTAGTAGTTGAAATGTTTGTCAAAAAGACACCACACAAAAAAGCCAGAAAGAGAGAGAGGGCTGAATGTTAAACATGAGGGCAAAGTACAGGACCACATCTCTCACTGCGCAATTCTCGATCGGGGAATCTTACAATTCAATTATGTAATGTGCTCAACTACTCTAATTAACACAATTCTAGCCCCTAACCCTAAGCATTTTACACTGTTGAACGGCCCTACTCAACACATTAAAATTAAGCCTACACTTAATTTATAAAAAAAAAAATTTCAATCTTTATACATCTATATTATTATTATTTTTTTATTAAAATATATGTATGACTTATAAACGAAAAATATTAGATAAAATCAACAATTAATGTTTACATAAAAAATTACTTGCTATAATATGAAAAAAATATACCGAATGTGATGTGTGCATTGCAAAAAATTAAGAATAAATTTCAGTTTGGTTTAGGTATAATTTTTTTTTCCTTATAGCATTATATGAACTTTTATGTATTTTTTATTTTTTTAGGAATTATTAATTTATATATTTTTGGGTCTAAACTTGTCAATTGGGTGAGTTGAGTTGGTTTTTAGGTTGGATTCAAGTCTTAAAATTTTGGGGTTCGGGTCTTTCGGATTCAATTTATTGATTTTAAAATCAAATCAGATCAAATTTAGATAAATTATTTGATCGAGTCAAATTTAACTAGAAATTTGTTGAAATATAAAAAATAAGTAATAAATAATATTTAAAAATAAATATAGACATTGTAATTTTTAATTTAAAAATAAATATCTATATAACCCGATTTTTTTAGATACGGGCATAATCCTGTAATTTTTCAAATTCGAGTATCCGTTTTACTTAAACGAGTATTATTGTATATATAAAATCGTTATCCCAATCCATTGACATATTTGCAAATGTATTGTTATACTTATAATGCAACGTACAAATCATTATAATGCAATAAACATACCAATGACTTATTTTATATACTTTTAAAAAATCAAGATAAGACTTAAAAAATTATATATTTAAAATAAAAACAACACATTTACCCTAAAAATAACATGTATAACGATAAAAGATTATATAATTTCATCTATTCGTTATCTATATAAAGGACTTTTTTATTCAGTCATTTTCACTATTCTGCTTGGAGTGTTGAGGGCTTTGTTGTATTTTAGAGGCATATAAAAGCCTTAAGAAAAGTGTTCTACACGCCTCAAAGCTATCTTATTTTTTCTTAATATTTCTTAACTTTATTTTCTTTTCTTGTTTCATTTTTTTATTTTTTATTTTTCTAACATTCTTAAGGCTTTTATATGAAATTCTGTTAAGAAATTTTGATTGGAGGAAATGGTGATAGACAAGAAAAAGTTTGCTTCGAAGTTGAAACTAAAAGTTATATTGAAGCAGAAAAAGTTGTTTTAATTAAGCGAGTTTGTTTTTCAATCCTGGTCCGATAACCAGTGGAGTTCTCTTCTACTGATCTGGTGTCAACTAGTCAGTAAGAAGCCACGGCAACTTGCAAAACTTGTGGTAGTAGACCATTAGTTAATGGGTAAGGCCTGTATCTGCAGGCATGATGAGCACATAGGTTTGGAACTCACAAATTTATGAACCCCGACTTGACTTGGAAGACACTGTCAAAAGACAATATGAGTGGAACGACCCAGGTATGCATCTATGGTTATATGTCAATACTAAAAAAAAATGGAAAGTTAAGGCTGCACTGTTTTTCATGAATAATTGTGGCTTATTATTTTAAGCACTTTCAATCGTGAATGATCCAAGAAATGACTTAAATAAAGACTGTGCATCATTACATGGAATATCTGTCCATTTTTATTTTGGCCATATAATATATATTTATTGTTTTGAGTGTTCTCCTGAAAATAACTCACCAATTAATCATGAATCATCACTATAGTTTAAGGTTGTTGCTTATGCCACATTAATATGATATTAATGAAATAGCCTGAACACATGAAAGAAAAATGTAAGTGGAGAATTTATGTAATAAATAAGATTTGGCCGTAAGATTGTTTAAATCAAGACACCAAATTTGATATGACAAATTGAGTCAATCAATTTATTTGGTTCCATCTTTGTTGGCCGATTAATGAAAGAAGTTATAACTATTAACTTTTGTTTAGACCCATGCTATATGCTATATGATGGACATGTAAAGTAGAAAAACTATTCCTTAAACTATTCTAAAGTCATCTGGTTATTACATATTATGGAATTTGATGACGGAATTTTTTCATTTTTTCATAATATATCTTCTCCAAAATACTTGGGGAACATTTTATTTCTTGTTCTTGGAAAGATGGCCATAGGCTGATAAGTGAAAAAGTTTATATGACACCACTATCATGCGGATAGAGATATTCGGTTTTTGTGAGCTCATGGTGTAGTCTCCAAAATATTCAACCCGAGCAACAGATACATTTTAAGAACTTGGCTAAAGCTTTTGGCTTTTGTTCAAGGAATGAATCCCATAAAGAGGGAAATCGGTCTCCAACCAACCAGCTCTTGGCCGAGTGGCTAAAGAGCCTGGGGCATGAAGTCTTGGGTTCAAAACAATTAATTGTTTTATGATTAATTGTCTTATAAAAACACAACTTTTATATTGTAAAGTTGTCTTGTAAAGACATAACTTTACATGTATAAAGTTATCTTGTAAAACAACACAACTCTTACAAAAAGGTATCTCGTTGAAAGATATATCAATTCTCCTTATCTATATAAGGGATTTTTCTATAAAGTCATTTTCATTATTCTGCTTGGAATGTTGAAAGTTTTGTTGTATCTTGGAAGCATATAAAAACCTTAAGAAAAGTGTTCTACAATCCTCAAAGCCATCTTATTTTTTTTTTCTTTATATTTCTTAACATTTTTTTCTTTTCTTGTTTCATTCTCTCTTTTTTTTTTTTTTTTTTTTTTTTTTTTCTAACAGTTATGTATCAAGGCAAAAATTGAGAACACTTAGATTAATTGGAGGTAAATAAAGACAACTTAATTTTCACTTAGATTAATTGAAGAAAACTTAATTTTCTTCAATTTGTTGGATTATTTTTTAGATTTAGACGCATATATTAAAATAAATAAATGATCAAAGAGCATGTCCATAAAAGTGAAGAACTTGGATGATGAGATTTAAAAATTGAGAAGTTTTTTAATTGTACCACGATATTTATTTTAAATATATATATATATATTTCGTCTTCTTAAAATTAATAAAACGTATGAAAAATATCTTAATTAAATCAAGCAAATAAAATAAAAGTATTATATGTTTCGTCTTCTTAAAATAAAAGATGAGCGATCATAATCTTATTATACATGTATCAAGCAACGCAACTTCACGATACTATTTAACATTTGCCAAGTTTTTGAAATCATTAGTTTCCATTCTCTAGCAAATCAATTAGGCTAGCTCAAGCCTCAAGCTGGACTGCGTGTTTGCTCAACTTCATGTATATATGATGTATTAATCTTCCTTTTTCATTTGGCTTTGGCATTGCGAAGCTACTTTTGGAATTTGAAACGCCATACAGAATATATATAAATATATAGTACTTAATGCATGCCCTCAGCATCATGTCATGTCAGTATATTAATTCCGTGGCCCTTGGGTTAGGACTTTGAATCCATCGTAATTAAATGAAAATGAGAATAATATTAATAATTAAGCATGGAAATTAGATACAATAGCAAGTATTGCTTGCTAGGGACAAAAATGTAAGGACTGCTTGCTGCTGAAGCTGTATTTGTGGTAGACAATTAATTAATGGCAGATGGTGAAACTGAAAGCTATATATATTTTGGTACGTACAATTAATTATTTCCTGGAAAGTAAAGAGGAAACTTCCTTGCTCGCTGTCCCAATTTATCTATTACGTATCCAACAGCTTCACATTGTTGTCGTAAGTTCAATATTGGAGGCTTTGGCGCTGAGTAGATTCAGCGAAAGCATATATAGATATGTCTAATATTGGATGATGAGCATTTACTTTGTGTTGGACCAATAATCTTTCCTATGCTATGCTATCCTATCCTTGGATTCTTCTTAATTCCCAGGCCCAGCCAAAAGGAATATTGTTATATATGTTTTAGAGGAGCGAGCTAGCAAGCGAGGGGAAGTTTGGTTGTAGCCTTGTAGGGCCGCTAGCATTACGGCTTCATTTCCCCTGCACTTCCCAACCATGTCATCACTCATCACAACTAATAATCTCCTTCTTTAATTCCATATAAAATTAAACCTGGACTAACCGTTAAATAAAATTATGCGGCTTAGGAACGTTTATAATTACAAACTGTTATGTAAGAAAAATCATGTAAATTAAATTGCTTAAAAAAACCAGATTGGGTTTATCATTAAGTACTTGTGGCATTAAATAATATTTTAATCAAAGAAACTCTTTGCATTTTGTAAGTGATAGTTTTAGCAGTGAAAATTCAAAACAATTTTTGTTCAAGTGATTTTATTCTAGATCAATGAATTAAATGGTTTTCGACACAAGTAATGATGTAAAGTTAATTTCACATTTTATATTGAATTATTATTATACACACAATTAGTGAGTTGCATTATGGGCCCATTATTGAATAAGACAGGCTAAATGAATATTATAAGAAAAGGAAAGTGCTCCCCTTAGTCCTTTCCATTATTATTATTATTATTATCATTATTATGCTATGTAATACTAATAAATGAGCACTGTAATGTGGCAATTAGGATGATTAATAATGCATGCGTTTTTTAATTTATTAAAATAAAAAGAGGCGAGTTCCAAAAAGTGAGACGGTGGTTGAGCAAATGATTCTACTATATATTTTCCAACATTCCAGTCCAGTCCAGTCCATGGGACTAAATAAATTGGGAATTAACAAATATATAGGAAATTTTGGCATATCAGAGGCGGTGCTGCTCTTTTTCAAACAACTCTCGCCCTGATCTGATGCATGGCCTCTGCTCTCTGGAAATACATCATAAAATTGATGCCCAAAAAAGAAAGAAAAAGAAAACATCCACCAAAATTAAGTGTATATATATTGGCATTATTGATTTCTTCCGAGTTCTGACTTTATTATACATTAATTACAAACTACTTAGAAGCGCTATAATATTTGAATGAAGATTGAAGAGACTCTAATTATCTTATCTTATGAGTGAACAGTGGAAGGTTAGAAAGATAGATAAAACATCGGTTGTTGACTTGACTTGTTGTTTTTGGAGTTCCAACAATAATTAATTACTATATATTTCTTGTATCTGCCACTGCCACATGCTTCTTCCGCCTGTTGTACTTGCCATTCAACTTTCCACTTTAAATCATAAAACCAACAATTAACAAACCATGTTGATGCATGCAATTGCAATTGCAATTGCAAAAACAGACACAACACAACCTTAAATATTTCTTTTTTCTTCTTTTAGATAATAAATTAATTTTAGTTTGGATCAAACTGTTTACTTACATATATATACTATACTATACTAGCTTTAATCCCATGTAAATGCATTGTCATAATTTTATTTTTTATATTATTAATTTGTTATTTAAATCTTTATATAAATTAAAATAATAATAATGTTAACTTTTTAGACATACAATTATTTAACAATAAAAAGAAATATTTAGAAAATAAAAAAAAAATGGATTAAAATCAAGAATAGACAAAACAGTGCTGCAATGCCAACAAAAAAAGAAAAGAAAAAAATACACGTTGCGGCGGACCATCGCCACAGAAAATGAAAAAGTAAGAAATTCAAACTAACGAAGGAAAGAAGAAGATAAGGAAAAAATTTGAAATAAGATTTAGATACGGAAGAAGAATTGATGGAAAAGTGAGTGTGAAAGAGAAAGAATGAGAAAGAGAGAAGGAAATTTCCAGTAGTACGGAGAATATGAAGGGAAGGGGCAATTTTGTTAACTTAAGGCTTAAGCAATAAGCTTATATTATATAATATAATGTTAGATTAGATTAGAAAAGAAAAGAAGAAAAAAAATCCAACAACAACATAATACAGGACACGACATAACATAACATAACATGAAATGAGATGAGACGGTGGTGGGAACTCAACTCAAGTATTTAATTATTACGGATATATATTTTATGCAAAATCAGCTGTTTATTTATTTCATTGCAATTTAACAACAAAAAACTTGACAGCTTACCGCGGAGAATTGATATACAAACAGACTGGCTGGGTACCAGGATTTCTTCTTCTTCTTCTTCTTCTGTTTTATTGGGTTTGAAGGAACAAAGGATAACTCAGTTAGTCTAATTCCAAATTCCTACAATTGGTAAGAAGGACTAGGAGAGGAGAAGAGATGGAAAGCTTTCTGTCGGCGGTGATGGATACTCCTGCGGCTGCAGCGGGAGGACAGTCTTTGTTAGGAAGCATAAAGATAGCAGTTTTGCCTATTGCAAAAGTATTCACCATGTGTTTCCTGGGCTTTCTAATGGCTTCCAAGTTTGTTAACATCTTGCCTGCAAACGGCAGGAAGCTTTTAAATGGGGTAAAATCTCATCCATTCCCTCTCTCTCTCTCTCTCTCTCTTTGAATGGGGATTTCTTTTTTTCAATTTCACTTACCAAATACTGACTTAACATTCCTTCAATTACATTGCAGTTAGTGTTTTCACTTTTGCTCCCGTGTTTAATATTTTCTCAGCTCGGACAAGCTATTACTCTACAGAAAATGCTTGAGTGGTATGAATCACTTTTCTTCTTTCTTGCATCTCTGTGTGTCATCCAAAGTCAATGCTATCTCTTAATCTTCTTTTCTGTTCAATCGTATTACAGGTGGTTCATTCCTGTCAATATTGTTCTCGGCGCTATCTCAGGCTCACTAATAGGATTTGTTGTTGTAACCTTAGTGAAACCTCCATACCCATACTTCAAGTTCTCAATCATACAAATTGCAATTGGTAAGCCACTGCGTGTAGAAATATGCATTTTCTTAACACACTACAGATAATATCAGCCACATGACACATTATTGGTGTTCTTATATTCACAGTTGATGGAGCCAATTGCTTTAGCTTTAGCTTTAGCTTTAGCTTTGTGTTTTATGTTTTATGTTTATGTTGACAATCAGCATGCCAAATAAAATGAATTATTTGACACTTGGTTCAGGAAACATTGGGAACGTACCACTTGTTCTGATTGGAGCTTTATGTAGAGATACATCCAATCCTTTTGGCGATGCTGACACATGTAGCAATCAGGGAACTGCATATATTTCTTTTGGACAATGGGTGTGTTTACTTTAACCAATTAATCCTATGTGGCAAACTTAGTCACAATATGTTGTGCTCTAATTTTGATGGATTCACCGCAGATGTGTATATGTATTTTGATGCACTAAACTTTACCTTTTTGTGCTGATGAAAAAATCTGTTTGGGCTTTGGTTTTCTTACCACCTATCCTTACTAGTATATTTTTTGTGGCAAATAACCAATTTAAGTTCAGAGATGTGGGGAAGAAAGGAGCGAGAAGCTTAATTAGACGGTTATTGATGGTGTGTAAAGGGGCAAAATCCTGTAGACATGGACCTTTTTTTCTCTCTTAAAATGAACAAAAGGAACAAGAACAATAGGAAAAAGAAAATATAACTCATTTCTTTGTTTTTCTTTAACTCCAATTCAACTGTTTATCTTGATTTACTCTTCATGGAAGAAACTTGGTAGCTTTAATTTCTTTATCTTAACTAATAGACATTGTATGAATGAGTTTTGACCTATAATTTATGTTAGGTTGGCGCAATCATTCTATACACATATGCATTTCATATGTTTGCCCCTCCCCTGGAAGGTACCTTTGACCTTGAGGATGCGAATCTCCCCCTTAAGAGCCCGCAGAAGGATGCCTCTCCTGAGTATGTTCCATTGCTGATGGAAGAGGCTGCCCCAATGGATTTAGATAATTCAAAGAAAGGAAAGGTGAGGATCATGTTTATTTGAATTTGTTCAGTTTTATGCTTTGCAATAAACCTTTCCTGATTGATATCTGGCATTTTGGTGCAGATTAAAAGTTTTCTCGTTTTTGTTTATGAGAAGTTAAAGCTCAAGCAAATCCTTCAACCCCCTATTATTGCATCAGTAAGTTTCATGTATTTTGTTCGTTTCTATTTCATGAACTCATCACTGATTTGCAGTGGCAAACTGCTAGTTTCCCTTCCAAGTCACTGTCAAATCTCAAATTCTAGATTTGGTAATGCAATGTGGGTCAGAAATATTGCAATTTCACAGTGTATTAATCTGAATTTGTAAGTTATAAAGAGAAATGGTAAAATTTTGTTCAACGCATTGTTGAACTGATTTTGCAATCCTTTATTCAAACAGATGGTTAAAAAGCCGAACTCAACCTTGATGCCAATTCTCCTAGTCCACCTGCGTTTGTTGTTGGATTGGCAGTTTTTTATTTGTGAAACTACATGTGTTTCTGTCCTAGTTTTTTAGCAAGGATCACAAGCTTTTCAACAGGTCAAGGAAAAAAGAAGACCACGAATTGTAGTTATAGATCAGCTGATCAGGTTTACTTTTTCTAATAACCATAAATATTTCTTTAGGGGATGCATGGTGTTTTAAGTTTCAGCGTTTCAGTGTTTTTAGTTTCCACATCCATTTTGGTGAACCAAGTAACAAATTTCTCTCAAGTCTTTTTTTCCCATGCCTATAAATTGGCAATTGTATACTTGCTGCAGATCCTAGCCATGGTTATCGGTGCAGTGCCGGTTCTAAAGGGATTAATATTTACAAGTGATGCTCCACTTTATTTCTTCACTGACAGCTGCATTATTCTTGGGTATGTTTTGCTTAATCTCCTGAAAACAAGTTGCTTCTTATTCTGTAGTTGAACTTGGTAGGAGTATGTTGGTTACTTTCTATTAATGTCTGTGTCTTGGTATTTGATTTTATGATGGGTTAATGATATTTCATGTTAACAGGGAAGCCATGATTCCATGCATTTTGTTGGCATTAGGAGGCAACCTTGTTGATGGTAAGTTAAACATCTTCGTGGCTATTGTTTCATTATATACCTACATAAAAGTTTGTTTAGTGCTATTTGCCTTTAGGCCTTGTTCTTATAACCATCAGCTTTGTTGCCACATGGTTTTAAGTATATGAGGCAAATTTGTTTTAATTTTTCTTATTGATGTTTCATGATTCTCACTCCATGTTTTGGGAAGAATTTTGACGAATTCTGGTCTTCCATGTTTCATTTGCAGGACCAGGGGTAGGAAGTTCAAGAATTGGGCTACGAACACTTGTTGCTATTATTTTTGCGCGTTTATGCTTGGTGCCTCCTGCAGGACTTGGCATTGTAATGCTGGCTGATAAACTTGGTTTCCTTCCTGCTGGTGATAAGATGTTCCGATTTGTCCTACTCCTTCAGCATTCAATGCCGACATCTGTGCTTTCTGGTAAAAACTCAATTGTCACTCTAAATATGTACTTGGAAACTGAAGAAATTGAAATATTTGCATATAATAATATATATTTACGTCACAAAACATTATAGCCTCATATGAGCTGTCTAAACCATAATTATATTAGGTTAATGAGAAGCATTTATCTGATTTCCATGGATTGCTTCTGTTTAGCCAAACATCAACTGGATCAATGATTCTATCTAATTTATTAAATGTTGGAAATGTAGCAGATAATAGTATAATCGAACTCTTTTTGGTCCATAATAGGAAAGGGAATTGGTGCTGATTTACATTTTCCCTTCTTTGCCTGTCTGCAGGTGCTGTTGCTAATTTAAGAGGTTGTGGAAAAGAGGCAGCTGCTGTGCTGTTCTGGGTTCATATTTTTGCAGTTTTCTCCATGGCAGGATGGATTGTTCTCTATCTGAACATACTCTTCTAAAACACTGCCAAGCCAAAGCCAATGCCAATGCTGTGTTAGAACCAGCAGGCATGGGCTGTTCCTTTTGGTATTTTATTTCCATGTTAGTCAGTGTTAATGGGCTGAGGCCCTGAGCTGATTAGTTGGAATCTTCAATTCTTTGAAAGGCGAAGGTAACAGCGTATGTGACTGAGCCCCGCAGCGATGAAGAGAGGCATACCGTTGCTTATAGAAGAGCTATGAAAGAGTGTTTTACAATATTTATTTTATTTTATTTTCTCTTGATTTCATTTGTCAATATGAGCAGCAGCTTGTTAGATGGTCATACATACCCTGTCAGTCAACATCTAAAATCTAAATAGGGATGGACTTGAATTTAGTTTGTTATTAAGCTATTTACCTCTCCTACAAATTTTAAATGAAGTAATCAATTCCAAGGCCTCCATCCAGAGTGAGTGGTGCCTGCCTGAAGAAATCTTAAATTTGGAATTAAATAAATATCGTTAAGTGATCTTGATTAGCAGTTAATACTTTATTCAATTGTGTGAGTGATATATAGTATCTCACCTGGTCATTCAAATGATAGAGCATGTCGGATGAAGCATTTTCTTTCTTTCTTGTTTTGGCAGGAGCGGCCAGCAGTTAAAATTTTCTTTAAAAAAAAAAAATGATACTAAAATGCAATGGCAAGGGTGGCATTCACAAGTATTCACAGGTGAAGTTAAAACTCAAAGACTACATATGAATCTGGCGGAAGAAGTAATTACCCACCAGATTTCTGAAACTTATCAAAAGAGAGACCACCATCTCCTGCTCCCCCTTTGGTTTAGTGATGTTGTATCTGAAACCTGAATTTGATGCTGGCCCCATGAAGGTAGATTGCAATTGCTTGTTGATCCTCTTCTTGCAATTAGTGGTTTGCCTAACCATAACACAAGAACAACACCAACGATACCAGCAAAAGGAGCAGCAGCACGAAAAAGCCAGTCTCGACTGATGGTAGGAACCACATGTGGCGGCACCTTCTGTAATCGACATGAACCGAGTTCACAAGCTTCTTCTGCTTCAGCTTCATCAGAGTCATCAGAGGAACTGTCCTCACTTGCATCTTGCTGCTGGATTTCATACTTCTGCATCCTATTGTTCATGTGTTGCTTCCCCTCTTCATAATCTTTGTCATCAATAGGAAGCTCATAGCGGCAAAGGGGGGCATGAATTCCGTGCACTCAACCATGGCAAGATACAAGAAGGGTGATAGACGTGAAAGCAAGGAAGCTGGTTTACTTCAATGCCAACAGGCAAAACATCCTTGCAGATTGCACAGGCCAAACCATCATGCTTCTCATGTTCATCACTGACAATCACACGAGGCAGATTATTCACGAAAGATTCAGATGCAGGAGGTGCTCCTCTCCTTGACCCATCAGTATCAACCAGATGGTCAAGCAGTTGTTCAAAGCCAGCTCTGGAGCCACGGAAATTAAAAACAGGGAGATTAGTTTCATTTGGACTTGAAAGGAACAAATCTCGAAGTCCAGCTCTAGATATAGTAAATTCAACCGCATCTTCCGCAGCATCAGCTTCTTCCCATTCACCATCTTCGTCCCCTTCATCTTCTTGAGGTTCATCCCAGTTCCATTGGTTCAAACCAGTATGCATTGGATCAATAACAATATCACTCCTATTCTCAGCTTGAACAAATATTTCAGCAAAACTAACATTAGATTCACTCTCTCCATAAATAGAATCCAGGTTATCAGAACCATCACTTTCAGAATCGGAGAGAACACGTCGCCATCTTGTAGAACCACTAGGAGTTGTAATGACCTTGCAGTGGAACCACCATCCGTACGTAATTTGATCCTCAAGCACAGATTGGTTGTGCCTCACCAGATTAATCATATGTAAAAATTGTTGTGAGAAAATATTTTCAATCGATTCAGAACTACTTTGCCTATTCCTTCTTCTTGGAGCTGCTCGTCTTCGATGAGAGTCTTGAGGTTGAGGAGGTGTAGCAAGATCCTCAAGCAACAAAAACTTGCAGCAGTCCCCACATAGACAAACGGTTTCAAGATCGTATGTTGCCTCATATTCAGGTGCAAGACTTGTTCTACATAGAGTACATAAAGCTGGCTGGCCAGAATGATCAACAACCAAACCACTACTACCCTCCGGCTCCAAGTGGGCAGGAGCAGCAGGCAAAGGCACATCTTGAAAAAGTCTTTCAGAGTCTTCATCCATCCGTCCAAAGAGAAGAATTCAACAAGCAAAGGGCAGCTGAAACCCGGACAATATAAATTATAAAGGTAGGAAAAGCTAGCATATTTAAAGCAGGGAGCTTAGTGAGAGTAAGTGGTAAGGATTATAACGGGGGTTAAGCGTAAGCAAGAGAAAGAAGAGGATCATGAAGAGACATTCAAAGCATAAGATTATTCTTTGACATAGGATAGGATGCATGCTGCATTGCTACGCCTACGAATACCATGTTTATCATAAAAATGGGCACCTTTTATTTATATTTAATTTTGGCTGGCGGTGTTTGTTTACTAGTAAAAGATAGATAATTGGGCAACCCGACAATAGAATAAAAAATAATAATAAAAAGTTGTCATCTTTGTAGCAATGGATATTGAACATAATATCCTCTCTTCTGGAATTGAACAAGAAACATGAAACACAATTAATAACGAAGACAGCTGAAAATTTAAAAAGGCAAGCGCAAAAGAAATGGAAAAGGCTTATAGAAATCAATGATTACCGGATTAGGGATAGAAAAGCTCCGATTCTCCAGGAAAACGGAAAACACAAAGAAAGGAGAAAGGTGGGTTAGGATTGATTAGGGATCGGCGAAAGAAGAAGCCTTGCGATGCTATGCGATGTTAGAGAGAGAGATGAAGAAGAGTGGGTCAATTAGGCATCGTTTTCTTTTCTTTTCTTTTCTTTTCTTTCTTTTCTTTTCTATCTCTACTTGCTTTTTCCTCTGCCTCTTTTCTTTTTTGGGTATTTTTATAAATTCATAAAAATATATATATATATATATATATATATATATATATTGTCCAACCAATATATTAATAAAAGTAAAACAGAACATGTCTTGTTTTATTCCTCCTTAATTAATTAATTAAAAGTTAAAACCTCATGCTCATGGGACAGACATCCTTCTAAGTTGTAATCAAATAAAAACCCTTCTGTTACCCTGTGTACTGTCCCATTCCCATGATCTCCTCTCTTTCTTTTGAATCTTTTCAGTTTTCACTTGGAATGGAAGTTAAGAAGTACTAGCTAGTGCCACTTAAAGTAGCAGCAAGCCAGGAAGCAAATAAACACTACAGTTTTGGGGGTTCAATGCTTTTTGGCAGTAAAGCTATATATGTTGGGATTATTTGTTTGATTACAGGTTATATTCATTCAGATAATTATAAAACTCTAATAGCATTTATAATGATTAAATAATGTTCAATCCTGTTCATAGAGGATGCTAATTTATAGTTGTTCTTTCATGGGATTGTCATAATAAGGAATGTGGCTTAATTTTTTTATATTTTAGCTGGGGGCTCTTCTATTTGTATGTTAATCTAAGTTATATTTTGTGTAAACAATAATTTCAATCCCAGCCAAATAACGTGCAGGGCAGCTACCAGCAAGTCCATGAAGATCATCCAATTAGTAGTGGTGAGCCTTGTAGTTTTCTAGGAATTTAATTGTGAAAACTCTCTCTCTCGCTTTCTCTCTCTTGCTTTGCTGTATCAAGTAACATGATTAATTGTTTCTTATCAGATCAACCGACTTCCCAGGGTGTCAATAGCCCAACATATGATGATAAAGCAGCAGCCTCCCTGGTTATCCTCATAAATTATAGAATATTGAAATTCTCAAACTTCCCATTAGTTTAATATTTCATTCATGGCCGCAGATATATATTCATCCTGACATATAGATAGATAGATAGATAGATAGATAGATAGATAGATAGATAGATAGATAGATATAGATATTGTCATACCAGATCAAGTATTAAGTGTGCCGTCTACCAAATGGATATTGCTAGAGTCAGAGAAACGTATACTAGCTAGAGCTTATTCTTGACATATTACAGAGGTGGGTCTTCCAGGCTTCAGAAATTCTACAGTGAATCGTATATTGTCTGAAAACTATCAGAAACAGTAGCAGATGTACATTTCCAGAGAATACTAAATTTAGAATAATCTTGCATAAATATTAATTATATTGATCTTTAAACCTTAATTATCTTTCTGATATGAGAATTTAGGATAGACGACACCTATGAAATATTTGCTGAACCTCTTGACTTGACACTGAAGAGGTATGCAATCAGTAGTTTGCATTCAGCATTTGGTCTTGTGATTGTGAAAGTTGTTTTCTCTTTTCATGTACCTACGGACTTTGGTGATGGTGATGGATTTTTGCAACTACGACAAGGTTGAGGATTATTATATATGAAATCGTTAAAGAGCCTACGGACTTTGGCACCCACCATGAGAGCTAAACTTCATGAAGGGATGTATATAATAATAAGTCTTAAACAATTTGAGGTGCGCTCCTTTCTCAGGAATTACTTCTTGTTTCTTTGTTCTCAAGTTATGTGTGTTTCTCATTTACAGAATGTACATTTCTTGCATTGTCTCGTTTGATCAGACAGCTATAGTATATGATCACTTGGTCAGAGGATCAAGTAGCTTATGAATGGAGCATCCAGAATTTTTTTTGTTTAAATTCAAATCAAGTGAATTAATCTGTGTATTAACATTTTATTGGTTTTGTGACTGATGGTGTTGGACTATTGTGCAGCATGATGTATATTTAATTTCCAGAATTATTAATGCAATGCATTTTGACTCCTCAGCAACTATATATATATATATTGTTATTAATATTTTACTATTTTATTGAAAAATAAAACTAAAAATAACGGGAAATGCTCATGGACATGGAAGCCTCACAAATGAAAAGTGTGAGATAGGAATTACAACTATAATAAAAATTAAAAAATTAAAAAAAAAAAAAAAAAAAAAGGGTAAACCAAAAGGAGAAGGTAGAGGTGGCTTAAAACACAAGTAACAAGCAGCTAGCCTAGCATCAAACTCAAAAGAACTGGAAATTAATTTATTTGTCGACGCAAAAGCCAAAGACTTTTTTTTTGGTTTATTTCTAATTTCTATTTCTTTTAGTAAATAATAAATATAAATATAATATATATGGTTGGTTCGTTAAAAAAGGAGGGGAAGTTTGTTGAGGCCAAACTCCAAAAGAAGAATAGATTTCATTTCCCCATCATTTGTTTTGGCGATTGGCAGCAAACAGATCTCTCCTTCCTTCCCTTTCCCTCTCTCTTCGGAAAATACAGAAAAGAAGAAGAAGAAATGGCATATAGGAGAAAGCAGGGAATAAGCAGAGCGTCGACGTTCAAGGAAGAGATTCAGCAGGCGCCAGCAGATAACAATGACATAAAAAGATTCAACTCCTCCTATTCTTTCTCTTCATCACCATCACCATCAGCCAATTCTCTCGCCGCTCAGGCCATCCGTGCTTCCTCTGCTGCTCGCAAAACCGATTCCCCTGTTTTTGTTGCTTCTTCTGATTTCCACCCTTCAAGATCTAAGGTTTTTTCTTTCTCGCAAAACCAAAGCTTATCATTATCATTACCATTACCATTTAGATCAGATACCATATTCTTCATTTTCTTTTTCTGGATTTTATCAATGCCAAATCATACATACATAAGTTACAGTTATCAAATATTATAGGCACTGTTTCAGAGATAAACGCTTCAAAATAAAATATATGATTTCGAAAAATGAGAACTATTTTGTTGCGTATAATTGGGTGTTACTTTGTTCCTTTTCTGGTTTTGATCAGGATTGTCACCAGATGTTCATTCTTAATTGATTTTTATGTGCCTATAATGGAATTTTGTTTTGGTTTTTGTCTTTTCCTCTTGTCTAATTCCTTATTGAGATGCCTAATTGTAGGGCTTCAATACCTATGAAGATTCAAGAAATGATTCCAAAGGGTTCTGGGGTGTTCTTGCTCGGAAAGCCAAAGCCATTCTCGACGATGATAATGTCTCTCAGCCTCAGCAAATTGAAACGCCTGGCAGATTGGGATCATCGCATATGTTGGATGCCTCAACAGCTTCCCAGGTTATCTATTTTAATTCTTTGTTGGTGCCAATACTAACTAATAGTGAGAGGAAAGGGTCTTCAAAGTAATTCGATTTACATGTTTAGCTACTGCCTACTGGTGTTTCTGCTGATGCAATGCCATAATAATTTAAGTGCTCCATTTTCTTATGGCTTTATTTTTATGTTCAAAATTTAGTTTACACTTGTGCTTATGTTTCTTCTCCAATCTCAATAGCAGAACCAACAGCCAACTGAGGGCTTTAGAAGAATGGATAATCCTACAATACGAAGGGGCTTGGATAAGCTCACCTCATCCCTTAATCAAATTGGTGACACATTTGAAAAGGCTTTTGAGGTGAGATGTGAACTTGTTTGGGCTAGAATTTTGTTATCCTCTTCTCATGAGTTTCTTTCTTTCATTTATAAACTTGTCTCACTCATTCTAACCAATACTTTTTACTCTGTATGTAGCTCTTCTATTGCTTTTCCAATCCCAATTAGTGAACAAATTGAATGCTACTTTATATCTATTTATATTTGCTCAATGTTATATTTGTTTGTAAGCTGAAAGATTTTTTGATTAGAGATCCAAGATAAGAATTTGGAGAAATGAAACTGCCTTCCTCAACACAATTTCTGGTCTTTGCAGGAAGGTCGAACAATTGTGGAAAGTAAAACCCAAGATATTATCCAAGAAACGCGCAAGCTTCAAATCAGGCGGAAAGGGAGCAGTCCCGAGGCAGAAAATCAGGTCATTGGTTTCAATAGCACATTGCAGCAACCTCTGATGCAACCAACACTGCTCCAGAATCAAACCAACCATGCAACCCAGCTCAAGGCATCTCGCGACGTAAGGTGGCAAAATTGTGTTTCACTGAATCATATAGTGAAAGCATTGATTGTTTCAACTTGAGAAACAAAACAAGGCTGTGAATTTCTCAAAATCACTGCAGGTTACCAGTTAGAGAGACCTTGGTCTGCCTGCCACTCAACCATCCGACAAATTTCTTGTCCTGAATGCATACAATATTGACTTTACTGCATTATTGAACTTTGCAGTTTAGAAATGATCAAATAACCTCCTTTAGGTTATTTCCATAATAATTTGGTTATTGCTAAATGTAAGTTGCATTATGGGCTACGCATAGAAGTTTAAATACAACTTTTGAGATGGGGGTATGCATTCATTATGGTTGAACTCAAGTATTGGCATTAGGAGAAGTAGATTGTGAGCCAAGTTCTTCATGTCCTGTCCAGTGTCCAGTGAAATGTATGATTTGGCTTTGTTTTGTTTTGTTTTGCTTCACAGGTTGCAATGGCCACAGCTGCTAAAGCAAAACTGCTTCTTCGGGAGCTGAAAACTGTTAAAGCGGATTTGGCTTTTGCAAAGGAACGATGTGCTCAACTAGAAGAGGAGAATAAAGTCCTTCGGGAGAGTCGAGAGAAAGGGGGTAATCCTGCAGATGATGATTTGGTACATATACCTTTTCTTTGGCGTAGTTGAGTTACTGTTACTTACATGCAGGAAGGCAGAAGTTGTTCGTAATAACTTAATTGGTAATAGTTTTGAATGTTGGAAATGTGATGTCAGATTCGGCTTCAACTGGAGACTCTTTTGGCAGAAAAGGCACGTTTGGCGCATGAGAATTCAATATATGCACGAGAGAACCGGTTTCTAAGGGAGATAGTTGAGTATCACCAACTGAGCATGCAGGATGTTGTGTACTTGGATGAGGGGGCTGAAGAAGTTACAGAAGTTGTTTATCCGATCAATTACTTCCCCTACTCAAAAGTGCTTTCTGAATCTGAATCCCCTTGTACAAGCCCCCCGCCACTGACAAAGGAAATCTTCCCTAGTCCGCAACAGGAAGCCAAGGATATTGTCTCCAACTCCAAAACTGGTGGTGACCCACTCCCACCGACTTCACCCACTTCCCTACCTGATGATGATGATGGACAGGATGCAACAACACCTCCGCTATCTTCTCTCCAAATTTAGTTTTACCATTTCATCCACACACAAAAAAAAAAAGTTTTACCAATATATTTTTTTTTTGTTAAAAGACTTTTGTAACATGGGTTTAAACTTCTTTTTTTAAATCATTGATGGAGGGAAGTAGGGAGGAGGGAGCCGGGTTTTTCTTTTTTTTTTTTTTAATTTATTTCTTTACTCTTTATTTTTAAGGATTGATTTTTTTATTTTTATTTTTTTGTTGTGCGTGTAATTGTGCATAACTGCATACCCGGTTTTTGGTCCACGATTATTAAATAAGAAAATTAAAATTCTTTTCCTTTTTTTTTTTCCAGTGCAAGTTGTAGTTATATCTATCAGCCCTTTAATCATAGATAAGCATTTACTTGCTTCAAAATCAGGAGAGCAGTTAGTTTTCCTGTCTAGATTTTATTATTATTATTTTGAACACAAGTTCTGCTAGGTCAAATTTTTAGTTGAAAAGTAACAAACAATTATCTATGGTATGGTGATATTAGGAGCTTTGATTTGTAAGCTTGGTTAGTGGTTATTAGTATTGAATTCCACAATGAATGTATCGCCCTTCCAGCAAAAATCCAACTTTTGTTTGTTCTTTTTCTTTTCTTTTCTTTTCAGAAACTCAATATGGGTTAAATTCCGGTGGTTTTTACCTATTAAGATACTTTGGATATTTCATGTATCTCTCATCATCTCATCTCATGGCTGCATCTAAAGCTGTAGCTCTGCTTGCTTGTTTCCTGCTGAAGACCGTTGGGACTTGGGATGGAAGCACCTGCTTGGAAATTGCACTTCAAACCAAATTGTTCTCGAAAACTTAAACCAAAATACCATTTAAAAAACATAATAATAAGGGAGGGGGTAAAAACAAATAACACAGTAAAAGAAAAAGAAAAAGAGGCTTTCATTTATGCCGATTGAACAGTGACATATACTGTTAATCCTCAAGACGAACTCTATGTGTGGCTTTTAGTTAGATACATTCAACCTTTCAAATACAACATACCAACAGACAGTCAATTTCACCTTCAATCCAGTTGTTTTGGTTTCAATTTCTTAGGTAATTCATGGACAAGGCGAAGCCAACCAAACAGTCACATTTACCGGTGCAGATGATGATCAGGATACGGCGGCTTTGGATGAGTGTCGAAGCAGAGAGAAACTTCCCCGATTGAACAGCAATGATCTTAGAATATCTGAAAAAACAAACTAGTTGATCCATCACCATACGATCTGAGATCTGCCGGTTTAACCAATGCCCTGCACAAAGGGCACGTTCTTTCCCTCTCAAACCTGGAAAAACACAAGTGGGTATATTCATCCACAGCATAAATAAAACCATTTGGGGGGAGGGGGAGTTTTATTGAACAGTCAAACAGAAATTACAGTTCTTAAGTACAGAATCCATCTACAGATTAACACAACATAAAAAGCTAAGAAACAACAAACTAACCACTCAGACACACAATCTTCACAAAAGATGTGTTTACACCGAAGCAGGATAGGAGAATGCATCTTCTCTTGGCAGATAGCACACAGGTCCCCAGCTTCATTCACCTACATCACACAAGTGACAAGTTAAAACAAAACAAAACAAAACAAAACAAACATTTCTTTCATAAAAATGAACAATCACTCCAAGAAACACCTTAAAGACCATTTAAATCTCAACCAATGAGTTACAGCTAAGGTACACCAGCCAATAACTGCCTCGGTACATTATCCTTTCAAACTTTAAATGCAAATCATCTCACGGTAAGCCAACCAACATTGTAATTAGAGGTCCAGATCCCTCAATAGATGTAAATTATTGAGAAAAGGAATGGGGAAAAGATTAAGAAGAACGAGAAATAGTGGATCAGTTGTGATGCAAAAGATACTGTATATAAGTTGGTTATAGAAAAGAAAGAAATTGATGCATCTAGTCCGCACAAACTAGCAACAACAAGGGCTTTGTTTAATTAATTGGGTATTAACCATGCAAAATCAAAGACTTGAGTCAATTTAGTTTTTCAAACACAATAATCTAGAAGACAGACAGCTATTTTCACCACAATTTAATTCGGGTGGAAAACGTTAAAATAAATGCACTTCAAACCGAAAGTAACACTACCCTCACTCATCAGGCTCAAATCTCACAGGGATCAACTAGAAAATAAATGTTCAAGACTATTTAGGCAAACTAAGGACATCTTTCCTTCAGAGTAACCTCCCTCGCCCCAGCAGGAAAGAAAAAAGAGAGAGCATGTAATAAGCAGCAAACGAAACTGTTAGTATGTCAAGGAAGTCAACCATTTGCAAAGTCTTGTAGCACAGAAGACGAAAAATATACCAAGCATAACAAACTATCATCAATTTGTCATCAAATGTTGGTCCAACAGAAAAGATTCTGTTTATGTTCTTTGAAAAGCTTTCCCTATTTTCTGCATCAAACTCACCAATCCTTTCCCCCAGTTTGAGTATTTTCTTTTTTCCCTATCTCTAAACATAATGTTCTTCAGATCCTCAAACGCAATAAATATCAATAAGAACAATTTTTTGGTGAGTATCTATTAGCTTGCAAGCAAATAGGCACCTAAAATCTATCTATATATACACATAACATTCAGTTCATCTACACCAAATGAAATCCAGACTACCTGCTCCGATGTTGCACAAGCACCATAATGTACCTCTTTACGAGATAATGCCTTCAATGCAGCAAAGAAGGACCGCACCTGAAATTTGTCAGCCGTGTAAGGAGAAAAATGCTTAGGAAGAGAAAAGCTATAAGCTGCTTGACTTTCCAGAAAATCCATCTTTCACATCAAAAGTAGACTACTAGTGACTCCAAAAGTGCTCAAAGAATTATATTAATAGAAAAACAAACCTTCTCAACAACAGATGTGAGCTTGAAGGTTAAGTACAACCCTGTCATTAGTGATGAAAAGAGGCTTCCATAGTCTTTGTTTAAGAAGAACCGATACCAAACCGGAGTTGGCAATAAGGCACGGTAAAGTAACATCATATACTCGACCAATGTCAGCATTTGACCCTGGAAATATGTGCTTTTTTAGTCAGTATGAAGTACGATATATATATGTATGTGTGTGTATTGTTCTAAATAGCAGCCATGACAAAGCATCAGGACCGCTATTTCACTGTTGTGGCAGTGCCCTGCCCACAACTGCTATAAACTGCTATTGAGAGAACGGGATTACAAACTATGTGATCCTTAGTTGCCAGAATATAGCGGAGTACTTGTCTCTTACAACCATAAAGATTGGAACATTCACTTCCGTTCTCTGTTGTGGCATAATTTTTTTTAACAGAAAACAAAAAGACAAGTTTAATAAACCACCCAGAAAATTCTTGTCATAATGAAACTCGTCAGAAAAAAATTGGCAATTTCATAATACAACAAACACAATTAACAACACAATCATGAAAAATCACATCCATAATTCTAGATCGGAAAATGTAGGTTTTCTTCTTTCAAAATCAGTACGGAAGGTTAATAAGAATATTGAGATAAAAGAGGAATTTTGTCATTGAAGATGGCTACTTGAAAAAAATAAATTAAATAAAGAGATAAGAGATGAGGAATAGGGGGCCTTGCAAAAAACATTAAGAGTGCATTTGGATAAGGAATTTCAGTGAGGGCTTTAATTTCTAGAAAGCATTAAATTCTAACAATAGAAGTACCTTGTTTGGCAAAAGAAAATTAAAATTGTAAAAATTCTTGGAGTTTGAATAATAGATTTTGAAGGCCCAAATTACTCATTTTAAATGACAACTTGTGAATTCCTTGACTTTTTTTGTAAGGCATCAAAATTTATTCCTCTTTTCTTTTCGTTTTTTTTATTTTAACATAAGTTTTATTTTCTTCACTTTAACTAGAAAACTCAATTTTAAATATATTTCTTGATTCTTTTTATATTATTAGTGACAGCTACACATTTTTACAAATCTAATGCAGTGTTATCAAGGGTGCAAGGCGCACTCTAGGCACTAAAACTATATTATCTGAGGCGCAAGGCGCAAAAAAGGTGCTTGTCTGATTAAAGTAAGGCGCAATATGTATGTGTGTGTTTTTCTATGTTTGTCCGTGTATATATATAAAAATAAGCTTAAGATATATAATTCTAATAATAAATTCTAAAGAGTGGTCCAGTTTATCCTACAAAACGTGCAAATTTTTTTTTTCTTTTGTTGGCCAATATACATGATTCCTTATAGTCCCATGTTTTTTGTTGAATACTCAAATATTGAAAAGTAGAGAGTTTGATATTGTCCCCTTTATTTACTATTAAAGGTACAATTAATGAAAAAAAAATTAAAAAGAACTTCAATCAAGCGGTTTTTTTTTTTTTTTTTTTGCATCTACTGCCTTACAAAAAAGCATGCCCAGGCGTGCGGCTGATCAAATGTGCCTCGCCTGAAAGGGTCTGAGGCGCTTATTGTCTAGTGCTAAGGTGCTACGCCTTAACAACATTGATCTAATGATGCACATATTACATAATTTGCTCAATCTTTTTTTTTTTTTTTCTATCTCTAGCATCTTTATTTCTTCTTTTATACTTATTTTCTTTATCTCATCAAATTTGAATACTCAAAATTTCACACATACACACATGTATAGACATGCATTCATGTGCTATTTATAAATATTATATCTATTACATTAATAATATGTTAAAAAAATATTATATCTCACCTGCTTACGGTAGTTTCTGCCTCTACTGTTCTTGTAATACATTAACAGAAAACACTTTAAAACCATTGCTTCCTGCCGAACCAACGTATCTGAAAGAAACCAATATCATGAAAAAACAACAAGGAATAGTGCAAAATAATCTACAATAGAAATGGGAAAACAAGCATCTTGAACAGAAGGGCAAGGGAAAGGGGGGAAGCAGCTAATTAATCTATGAATTATCACTCACTTGGATACAGATGATATCACTAAAAGTGCTCAATTTAGGAGGTGAAGTAAGCAGCAATTCACTAACCCATGACAGTAATCCAAACAACAAATTATAAGCAGCAATTCACTAACCCAAGACAGTAATCCAAACAACAAATTTATATGGGCCGACACAGCTATAAAGAAAATTTCAAAAACATCTGTTTTTGTGTTTGATGCCAGAGGAAAATTTAGTGAAGCATATTCCACTTACAGAAAGAAAAGGATCAGGGAAAAAAGATAAAATAACGAATGAAAACATATTATTCTCATTTCTGCCCTTTATTTTCACAGAAAAAAGGAAAAAAGATTGCTGCTGAAAATTGTACACTTCCCTATCCTGGAAAGGTTCACTTTCAATAGACATCATATAAACACATAAGGCTGCACAACCATCTCCACAAAATGTCTCTTTGCTAGTACAAGACAATATAAATTGCATTTCAGTTGATAAAAGATACTAGTAATCAACCCACCATTAACCATGATAACAAAAATAGCATGCCAGAAAGGTGGAATAGATTTTGGGGGAAGCATCACTAATGGATATAAAAGATCGTCATTCCAATACCACCAGTAGACAGCTATAACATGAAGTGTGAAAGCAAGAGAGATGCCAATCAGAACAGAGATCTTCCTCTCCCCCTACAGCCACCAAGAGAAGGCATAATTAATATTTCTTATATTAGAGATAGTAGAAAAAAAACTTTTTAACTCCAAATTTCAGATAGAACATAGGACCCATAAAGAAATGCAGAACATAGAAGTTTACATCACCTTCAAAGCGGTTTGTTTCCGTAAAATGTCATTTGACTTGAACATGACAGCAGCAATCCAAATTGTAACAAAGAAACCTGTAAATCTTTGCAGAAGGCTAAATGTCATTAACTTAGAAAAGAACAGTAGTTCAGTTTGGGAAGGCATAATTAGTGTACAATTCTGAAAAAAGATTCATTTTAACCTTGCAGCAGGTGTAACAAAAGAATATACATAAGCCCAAATGAACTCAGCTACTCCCTCACACGACATGTAGTCCATCAACTTATTAGTTAGGCAATTGCAAGTTTGCATTAGAAATTATTACAAGAAATAAGCAGTGATGTGAAAGGTAAAAAGCGGAAAGCACAATCTATGTGCTAGGATCCTTATATTGCTCAAGGCACAAGACGCAAAACAAGGGCACTTCACGAATAAAGGCATTAATTCTAAAAAATAATTAATGTATAGATAAAACAATGAAATCTTATGTATGATTAAACTAGATGACTGTATTGGCAAACATAATTAACTAGAAGTCATCATTACAACACTAGCTCAATTTTTCCTTCACTTTTATTTTTAACAAAAAATTGAGCATGGACTAAATTACCTATCTTTTTATTCCTCAAATGTGAGTTGGCATTGTTCTTTTTTCACTATTGAAGGTATAGGTAATAAAAGATATTAAAAGGAACCAAAAGAACACTTAAACCAGCGCAAGCTTTTTATATGCCTTCCACCTTAAGAAAAGTTAAAGTTAGGTGTAAAGGGGGAGCGACTGATCAAAGGCACACTGCTTGAAGGGGTGTGAGGTGATATTGTTGATTTGTGCAGCACCTAGGCATGGCAGACAACACTAAATAAGCTTTAAGATCTAACCCATTCAAGACTAGATGAACAACATTAATAAGCTGCTAAGAGCTAAACCCATATTCACCAACTATTCCTCAAGAGGAACTTTCTTCATGCTAGTTTTATCACATTTACATACAGGTATGTATTTGGGGAAAAAAACTACTGAAATTACTCAGAAGCATAGGAGGAAAACCATGCACTTAAAATCTCAATAACAGTTAAAGCCAAACTTCAGTGAATATTTGCTAAATGCATCTACACATTGACCACTGCCTATTTCAAATAGTAAATTATCTACATGTTGATGCTGCATTTAACAGCTAAACTGAAAACAAGGGTTATAATTGTAGGAACAAATCAGAAGAGCAAATAAAATATCACCTTGCAAATGTTGGCGGATAAAAACAACCAAGAGAAGCAAAGAGAAGGGCAGAACTTGCTCAATCCATCTAGCAGCCTGCTGAATGTCATATCTTTGATAGGAGGAATCTCTGCTATTATTAACTTCAGCCTCACCCCCATCCCCAGCTTCTGCATCAGCACTAACACTCCCATTGGGCCACGAGTGGGAAACACCTTCTCCTTCTCCAGTAGCGGCCCCGCGATTGCTGCTAATGGAATCTCCTCCTTCACTATCAGGTGTTCCCAACCCCAGCGACACCTCACCCTGAGAAGTAACTTGCCTGGGCTGTCCAACCACCATACCAGAAGCATCCCTCTCGCTCTCATGGTCTCCAGCCCCAATTATCCTAATAGAAACCTCTCCGTTGTTGGCAAGGGCAGAGGTTGAATTTTCTAGAGTCTGATTGGGCATAAGAGGGTCGGATTCTTGGTGGATAGAACGTGCTGTACGGAGAAGACCTGAGTACTCCAACAAGGCTGTAATGGACGCTTGGATTATATTCGAAGCCGACAACATACCATATCTTCTTGAATTCGTAGAGCCACCTCTGTAAGCGTCCGGATTCGTACTTGAAGCTTCCATTTGCGTCGATGATGCTGATTCTGATGCTGTTGCCCTAACCCTAACCATCATTTCATCATCTAAATCAGAAACCTTGCAAATTTCCGTGTAAACCAAGAAAACCTAAAAAACGAAAAAACATAATCTTTATTTGAAAAAACATATATAGTACAAATAAATGGGCGTACCTTGGAAGGAGAAAATTAAAAAATCATCCGATAAGAAAATAAGAAAAGTATCCTAACCCTCCCTATTGTCGGGGTCAAAAGAGTAGAAAAAGTCCAAGAAAGTAGGAAGCGATTTGACTGAATCTGAATCGGATTGGCAGAAACGCTGCGTAAGCTAAATCGAAATTGCTGGGACGATCAAACAGTGTTTGGATTGTTAAACAAAAGAGGGAAATTGGAAACGCAGACCCAGAGAGAAGAGAAAAAAATGAGAGGTTTTTTATTCTTCCATTTGCTTCCTTTTCTTTCCCTTGTTTGTTTAGTTCCTCTTTTTCTTTCTTTCTTTCTTAGCTGGCGCGAGGCCAACTGCTAGAGATAAAAGGCCCATTTGTTTTCATTTCTTTAAATATATTGAGTAAAAAAAAGGCCCATTTGTTTTTCTTTTCTTTTTTTTCTTTTTTTTTTCATTTCTATTTAATCGATTCTGCTAATGTAATAGGTACGAAGCTCCGAGGTGATGGAAGTTAGCAGAACTGACTCCATCAGCATTCATTTTCCTGTATGAGAACCAGTGGTTCCTTCCTAACATTAATTTAGAAATCGAACTGTTTGTTGATGTTTGGAAATTGGAACTTTGGTGGAGAGCTTGTAACTTCATTTGATTTGAGGATCACCTCTTACGTACGGTACGGCATTCAGACTGTAACACAAATAACATTTTATATAAGCAGTGAGTGATGAAGATGTTATTATTTCTTACTGCAAGCCAGAGTCTGATGATCAGTGGATGTTAGGAAGGAAATGGTAATTCTTTCTGCGGCTTTTTACATGGATGGAGCTGTCTGTCTGTCATGTTTAAAAGTAGTGTATAGTCAAAGTCTGCCCTTACCTTAATCACTCGCATTTTGTGTTCCTTCAATCTGTTTTAATCCACTCCTTTACTACCTAGCTAGCTAGCTAGGAAGCTTAAACTATAATGAACATCTTGGAAATGTTACTCCTTAATTATTATGCAATTGAGATGAGACATAAAATTGTCCTGATCCTCTTATATATGTTAATCTAATATAGATGCCGGATTGTCAGATAATTAGTTTCATTTGTGGATTAAGCCCTTGTATTGTACCTTGAGTTTCTAAAATATATGTTTTATGATCACTATACTTTTGAGAATTACAAATCTTTAGATATCGTTTGTCTGAAATGAGAATAGCAATGCGAGGAAGAAACACAAGGAAATAGAAGAAGCCTCTGGTCATAAAGCAGTCTGCCGCTTTTAGGTTTTGCATATTCATGAGAATGGTTATTCAAATTGGGTAGCCTCAGAAGGTACTTCCATAGTCATTATCATAGTCTAGCTTAACCAATAAATCAAACAGAAAAAAAAAAATAAAAAAAAATAAACGACATATGCAAGCAAGCAAGGTATGATAAGAAATTAACAATACATGATTGTAATAGCTCTTCAAAGAGTTAAGAAGCATGCATGTCTATAAACTAGAATTCAAAAATAGATGGGACATTCGGACAGTTATGCACCATCAGCATCTGTTGCAGTTTTTGCTTTGCAACTGCTCCTCTATGGGTATAATGTTATACTCTATATGCACGCACAGCTTTCTGATGCTTGGTCAGCTTCATATACAACAGTACATCCAAAAAGAGGGCAAAAATCCAAAGCATCCTTACATTTCCAACTTACTTCATTGGCTGCATATTATTCCAGCACTCCCATCTTTGATTTACTGGGCTTAAGAATCTGAAATGAGCAGAGCAAGCTTGCATCCACACTCATCAGTGCACCTGCATTATTAAATTCTCCACAATAGTTTGGTGCAGAAAATATGGTAACAAGCTGCCTGTCTGCAAAGAATTCATAACCATCTTCCACTACCTATCAATTATTTTCAGTGGAAACAATCATTAGTTAATAATCCCTCTTTTTTAATGTATATTATTACCAAGAAAAAACTAACTAAGCAACACATTATAGTTAGTTATAAACTGAAATAATGGAAAACATGAAGTAAGACCTGATGAGCACGGCATATGAGATCAAGGTCATGTTTCTTTAAAAACTCAGCTACCTTGTCGGCTCCAAAGGTATAGGAGACACCCCTATCATTCTCACCCCAACCACTGATGTCTCTATCCGGATCAGCCCAGAGGAGGTCACAGAGAAGGCCTTGGTCTGGAACATCTATTGGCCTTTCTATAGCTCTTATTTGATCCAAGCTTTGCATATCTGGCGAGAGTCCACCATGCATGCACAGGATTTTCTCATCAACAACCGCAGCCACAGGCAAACAGTTGAAGCAATCTGTAAATACCTTCCACAGACGGACACTGAAACGGCGCTTGCACTCATCATAGAACCCATAGATTCTGTTGATAGAAGCACATTCATGGTTTCCTCGAAGGAGGAAAAGGTTGTCTGGGAATTTTATCTTGTAAGCAAGGAGGAGACATATAGTCTCTATACTTTGCTTTCCTCTGTCCACATAGTCCCCAAGAAACAAGTAGTTGGCCTTTGGTGGAAATCCACCATACTCAAACAACCGAAGAAGGTCTGAATATTGGCCATGGATATCACCTGTGAATACAAAAGTGATGTAACTGACGATTGACTTGAGTAGGATAGAGAGGCAAATCTCTGTGATTTTTATTCACTGCTTGAACGCAGGTAACACATAATCTCAATAGCATGCCATGCAATACTTTCAGATTTCTGATTTTAGATCTGTAAGCTACAAGTATATGGAATTAATATAGTACCAAATTTACAAACTCCCCAGCTCCCCTATCCTAGAATATATTATCTCAATTTATCTAAAATTGCACATGAAAAGGCAAAGTTTGTTAGCAGAATCTCAGTGTTTAGGCTGAACCCATGAAATCGCAGCAGGTGATCCCTCAACTCTTTTAAGTTTCAATCAATGCCTTTGGGAGCCCTACAAGGCTACAATAGTTAGTTATTAAACTTGCATCATCATCATCATGTTAATTTATTATTATTTTAGCAGTTCTTGCACTTGATCGAAGTTGGCACTGACTAGGGGTAATAATATTTAAGCCTCATTCTTGAGAAGACTCAACAACATTTGGAAGCTTACCAAACATATGTAAAACATCAATAAAAAGGGTAAAAACTTTGAATGAATTTGGAATTAGTGAATGAAGGAGACAAGATTTGAGAAAGGAATAAGATATAGAATGGTGTGTCATGGAAGAATTTAGGCATCTACATCAAAGATTACAAGTTTACATGTGCAAATGGCATTGAAAATGAAAATTGATATAGTATTTGTGAAGAAACGGTGAATAATTGTTATTTCTTACAGAAATTGATACTAATGAGAAAGAAAAAAAAAAGGGGGGGGGGGAGTACCGCAGATGTTAATGGGAGCTTCTAATTGAAGGAGATTAGGTTGGGAGAGGAAGAATTTCTTGGCAGTGAGGCAAAGTTGTCTGATTTCAGAGTCGTTGAGCTGGATTCTTTTCCCTCTGTTATTCCTTCCTTCCAACAACCTCTCTATGATGCCGTCCAATCCCTCCATTACCCCTCCCCAGCTGCCTGCTACTGCTACTACTCTTTTTGCTTTTCGATGACCACTTTTCTATGATTTACGATTCAGGAAACATTGAAGAAGAAGAGCAACAAAGAATCTAGGTTCTGGCTGGGCTGTGACAGAGAAAGAGAGAAACAAAGAAAGTCGGACTTCGCAAGAGAATCGCGGGTTTTTGAGATAAATTTGGGGTTTGGGTGGGGGAGGGTGATACAAGACTCATTAGTGATCGCAAAAATTGTTAGACAGTTTCACGCGTTGACTTTTTTTTCCTTTTTTTTTTTTTTAATTTATGGTTCCGAGGGAGGTGAGGTTCAAACTTCGACGTCTACCAAATACTGTTTTCTACATGATCAATAATTTTATTATTTAAATAAATATTAAAAAAATATTATATATTTAAGAATATAAAATTTTCATGTTATAATTCATTAATATTGACTACATAAAAGATAATAATTTCTTCTTTAAAGATAGAATAGCAGCTTCATAACTTTTCAATAATTAAAAAACTTGATAGGGTGTATCAAAATAAAAGATGAAATGAAAAAGAAAATTACATGCTTAACTTATTTTGCATGCAAAATACAACAACTAAATTTTCTTTAATTAATGTAGTTTCTTTCATAATCTTGATATAATAATTAGTGCGAAGATATATTTGATTGCTTGGGAGGGTAAATTCATAATTTAGAATATTTTATGAAATATTACAATTATATTATTATTTTTCAAAAATCAATGAAATTGAAAGAATAAAGACAAAATTTATCATTTGTATTAACCAAATATTTATTTTTTAAAAATATTTTAATTTTGTTATTTTATTATTTAAAAATAAAGAAAATTGAAGGTAGTAACAAAAAGATTCAATAATAATATAATAATAAAAATTAAAGTAGAAGGATAAAATTGAATTTAATGTTGAATGATGGCAAAATTGAGGTGAAGTCCTAGTAAATTTACTTCTCTAACTCAAAGAAATGGGTTTGGTTTTGAATGATGTTAGGGTCCAAAATGGTGATAGAACATAGCAAAAAGCCCAAATTCTTGAGCAGGAAGTACAAAATTAAGCCAACCCAATTTGTGGAGGGAATACTTATAAAATACATCAACAACAAGACCAAGAGGGATTCAATTAGTGATTAGTCTGTCTATCAAAGCTCCTATTTATGGCTCCACCACCTCCACAATTTCACTCTCTCACCATCCTTAACCTTAACATCACCCTCTCTTCTCTTCTCACATTGCTCTACCAATATATTATTTAATAATTAAACAACAAATTCTATAGTCTACTGATTTTTTTCCGTTGCATTTTAAATCATATTATTTTTTTTATAATTATTTAATATCTATTTAAGGTGAAATGAAGTAAAGTAAGTAATATATTTAAGAGTAGGTATCATAATTAACTTTATTTTTAATTATTTTCTATTTTTTGTTTTTAAAGTTATTGTTCTAATTTACATGTTTCAAATATTTTGGTTTTATTATTTAGTAAGAATGAAAATAATTAAAAACTAAATTCTTATGTATGATGTATAATTAAGGTAGAATTTAAATTTAATTACTCTTTTCATTTTAAATAATTAGAACAAGCATTTTGTAATAAATGAAAGTTACATATATATTATATAAAAATAAAATTATTTGTATTTATTTTTAAAAGAATTTAACGAGATGATATCATTTGATTAATTGGGTGTAAGTGCATCCAATATATATATATATATATATATATATATATATAGAAAAGAAGTTTAGAAATAATTTAAGGAGTGAAGAAAAGTACTACTGGTTTGCCAGCCAGCTTTGATTTAGAAGTAGAACAAAAATAGTTGTCGCTTAACGTGTAAATTAAATTTTAAGTTTCCAACATTAACTAATTAATTCTTCATCAAGCTAATTGGGAGCTGTTTTCGTTTCCATGGAGGAAAGGAAAAACAAGACAAGTACTTGTACAATATACAAATATATATATATATGAATAAACTTAATTGTATATAATGAACTGATCTTTACTGTCTGGAAGAGGAGAGGAGAGAATATATATATATATATATATATATATATGTTGGCATTGCCGGCCGCATTAGGCAGCGCAAGAATTACAGTCGCAAGTCTTGGGTACAAAAGCACAAACTCCAAAGGGCTTGTTAGGAAGCTGGCAATCGATGCCAAAGCAGCAAGGCATGGTGGTACAGGTGGAGGCAGCGCTGGCGGTGCAGCACTTGCACGCCAAGCACAGCTGGAAAGGAGCAAGCCTTCGCCGTGCATCATCAGTGACAGCGTCGCCATGAGCTTGAAGCACGCGATACTCAGTTGGCCCTACGGGTTTATATTCTCGAGTCGGTAATGATGTTGAAACCGCCTTAACTGCAACTACATCATTAATTGACTCAATTAACATGGCTGCAGGCTGGCAAGAGACGAATTATTAATTAAGAAACCAACATACCTAATGGACAGGCGGTGAAGTGAGCAATGAAGAAGAGGACCACAATCCATAGTTTCAAGATACGATGATCGGTGGCCCAGCTGTCCATGGTGCACAGAGCCGCAGATTCATGCATAAAGAGGAGGCGACTGGGGAGGGACTTGGGAGAGCGATAAAATTTGCTAACAAAATTTTGTGTGGTGGATAGATAAGGAGAAGGGGTTTGTTGCGAAAGTGGGTCAAACAAATGGGTGGATATATTTATTTATCAAAATCCCAATTAATTGTATTATAATTTTTATAAATAAATAAATGATGCAGCATGCAGCAGCAGAGCAGAGCAGAGCAGAGCAGGGCCAAGGCCAATCATAGAGGCTACAAAATGTTGGAGTTTGGAATTAGGAGGGAAAACCCTTCGCTCACAGTCCGTTTGTATTTCACTGTATTCAATTGGAATTCTACATAATGCCCAAATTACAAAAATGCTAACATAGTTAGTCATATATTAGGATCAGCGATGATAACTCTTCCAAGTTCAAGTTAGGTCAAGAAATAGAGTATATTTACCGCTCGCAAGACAGAATATATTATATTTATATATATATATAGGATTAACTGCAAGTTTATTTACCGCTCGCTTTAATCCATCTTTTGCTTTTTCCTCTGCACCCACAAAATTGTATTGAGGAACATGGGGCCGACAAAAAGACATGTCGGTAAGAGGCAGCAGCAGTCTATGAATCCTTTGCCAACAAACATAAGTGTAATTGTATACTCACTGTCATCGTTGCAAGTTGGTAGTCCTTTTTTGACTATTCTCATTGTCATCGTAGCTGTCAACATCTTCAACAAAATTAATCATAGCGGAAAAGCATCTACTTCCAAATCTGCGGCTGCATGCTTATGCTGAAAACAATTTTTGAACAGGAAATTCCAGTGGCCAAGGAAAAACTGATACAAGCTTCAGTTGAATAGCATAATCAACACCAACTATGGATCACAAACACATTAGATACAATGAAGCAAAACCACCATTGTTTTAGCAAGCAAATTTGTCACTTTGACAGAGGGGTCATGGTACAAAAGACACCAAATTAGTATACAATACAAGTAGGTGACATTTTCATCTAACCCTACATGCTGCAGGGCCATCTGGGGAACCATTTGGATTAGGCGACCTACAAATGGCACCCGGACCAACATTGTTGGAAAATCTGTGGCGCACTCCACCCATTGCATATGGACCAGTACCACCAGTTTTGGGTTTAAAGACGAGGAAACTTCACCTGCACTACCACCAGTGCATAAGCATTGTAGAGGTTCCAACGTTTCAACTATACATCACTCATTAATGGCCTTGCTTTCGGATTCTGGCTCAGGCAGTAGTATGCCAAGCTGCATGCCTTCTGTGCTGCCCTTACTGAATATTGGTTCTCCAATCTTGGGTCAATTATTTGCAGTAATTTTCTCTTATCATTCAGTTTTGGTCGAGACCAATCCACCAAGTTCTGCTCCTTGCTTGGTCTTGTCTTATCAACAGATTTCCTTCCTGTCAAAAGCTCCAAAAGAACAACTCCGAAGCTGTTCACTCCTGGCAGTCAGATGGCCTGCTCATTTTATACAGACGGAAACAATTAACTTCTTCATTTGTTGAAACCATCAGAAGCAAATATAGAAGACCAGAGAAGTTGTTGACAATATGATAATAAATGCTCAAATGTACCAAAGTACCAGAACTTGTACAACAGCCATTTAAGAAGTAAAGGAATTATAATCAGCTTGAACATTTTGTCAGATTCAAACTATGTATATCCTTGATATCTCATTATTTTATTTGTAGAGGGTTCTTTGGTAGGGAGAGGAAGCGTTGCAAACAAGTGAAACGGGATGTTGTCGGGAGACGACGGAGAGGAAGACTGGAGCAGACCTTGAAGTGTTGAGCGCAGCGGCAGGTGGTGGTAAGTAAGGTGGAGGAAGTGGAGAGGTGGTGGAGGAAGTGGAGAGGTGGTGGAGCAACGCGGAGAACAAGGCTGATGAAAAAAATCAGAGAAGAGTGAATTACAGAGAGAACTTTAGAGAAAAGTTGCTTCAATAGCCAAAAGTCCCCAAATTAGTCCTATTTATATGTGTCAAGAATAAGAGTTACAAATACATATGTATTTAATAGGTATAATGAGGAAGATTGTCAGTTACTAAGGCATTAATGCCTTGCTTGATAAGAGTTTAGATTGTTATTGGTAATGGTGAATAGTGAACAAAAGTTCACTATTTGTTCTTAAAGAAAGGGAGAAACACTCATACTTCAGGGAAAGGTTAAGAGGAGACCTCTTAACTATCCCCATGTCTGATCCACCAAGCCAAGCTCTCCGGAAGATCATAATAGTGAAATTAACCCAAGAACCCTGCCATATTCCGAGTTTATTTCCACTTCTTCTGTTTCTGTGAAGTAGTATTAGGCGGAACATCTTCTGTAGAATACTTCTCGGTGGAGGTCCCTTTTCATGAGAGTGTTGTTCTGTGAATGACTTGTCTTGTGAAGGTGTTGTTTCCGAACAAGAGTTGTTCCGAATGAAGTTGTTTCGAACATGAGCTGTTATGAATAAGAGTTGTTCCGAACAAGAGTTGTTTCGAACAAGAGTTGTTCCGAACAAGAGCTGTTCTAAACGAAAGCTGTTCCGAACAGAAACTGTTCTAAACAAAAACTGTTCTGAACAAAATCTGTTCTACAAGAGCTATTCTGAACGAAAGCTGTTCCGAACGAAAGCTGTTTCGAACAAAAGTTGTTCCGAACAAGAGCTCTTCCGAACAAGAGCTGTTCCGAACAGAACTGTTCTAGTGAAAGAACTTTCAGTGAAGCGATCTTATTACTTGTTCTTGAATAACGTAGAAGTGCAATTTCCTGTAAAACAACTTAATTGGTTTTTAAGAAAAGATAATATGTTAGTAGCCAAAATCGAGTATCTACATTATTAAACCTAAATCATAGTTTTGGATCTTGTTCATGAATCATGAGAAAAAAATGATCTGGTGAATTTACTTGCATTTGTTTTCATAGTTATTCATAAATAGACGTGTGAACTACTTTGAGTAACTACTTTTGTTTACTTTTAAACAATATTTTCACCTTTGTTCTTTGTATCCTATACAATATTGATGATAAGAAATCCAAAATTATCTTCCCATTTGACACTGCCAAAACTAATGCAACAAGTTCCTTATGCATTCTCATATCCAAGATGCAGAAGGGACAATAATTTATAACAGTGACACCGAAGGACCTATACTTATCTATATGATGAAGCAGCTAAATTTTTATTGGGGCTGGTAGTTTGCACCAAACATGCTTTCATGCCCTGTCTTTATGTAAGGCAGTTCAGAAAATGGTGTTATAGTAAATGATGACCTATCTCTATTTTTATTAAAGATGGATCTCAACTCATTTCCCCAATTGGCCGGATTCCTATCTTCCAATATAAATGTTATGATGATGTATTACACATTTCTGAGATTTTAGGAGGTCATACCAGTCATAACATATTCAGGTGCAGCATAACCATATGTTCCCATCACTCGAATTGAGACGTGGGTCTCATCGCCTTGTGGTCCAGCTTTTGCAAACCCAAAATCTGAAAGTTTGGCTGTATAATCCTGCATATTCAAGAGGCAACTAGCATGGTTTAAGAGGAATAGGGATCCCATCAATCAGATTCATGGTTGTATAATACTGCATGGATTTTTTATTTTGTTTTGTCCAATCAACTAGCATGGATTAAAAGGGACCTATGAAGCACGGATGCTTCATGTACCTGTTGAATATGGCTCAAAGTCTTCAAAGGAGGCTCACCACCAACCATGGAAGCTTCCACCATAGCCACCAAGCAAAGTCAAGAATGGAGGCTTACCACCAAAGTCATGGAAACTTCCAAGACTTTTGCTACCATGGTTGTTGGATGGTGGCTACTTTGGCTGCCACATTTAATGTGTTCTCACCAATGGTGTTGCCTATAAAAGGCCATGTAGAGAGAGAGAGAAAATAGTGTGTGAGAGTTTAAGAGTTGAAGCAAATTCTCTAAATTGATAGAGTTTTCTGGTATTGTGTGAGTTGTGAGTTCAGTGCTAGTATAGCACCTTGAATTCTGTATATGTTTGTACTCTAACTCCATTAATACAAAGCTTCAAGCTCCTCCTCCCGTGGATGTAAGCACAGTTGCTGAACCACGTAAAATTTCTGTGTTTTTTCAGTGTGTTTAAATTGGTTTTACTAATCTCGATTTAGTTCCGCACAACAGTACCCTGCCGGAGTCAGATACATGTCCGACAAGGACATGCCTCCGACACGGCAGGATACGTATTAGACACATCAAGATATGTCAAAAAAAATAAAAAAGCAATCAGACACGATCAAAACATAATTAAGACACGTCCGGATTCAGTTGAACATGGGATGAAAGTTTTTCTTTTTGTATTTTTCCCTTAAATCTGGAATCAACAAGGAGGAAAAACCCAAATTCTAAAGAAGTTAGATGCTATAAATCCAAAAATAAAGAAAAGATAATGAAGAGAGAGAACGAAGAAGATAAGTAAGATGGATGGATGACATAGGATGTTGCTGGTAAAAGCCGAAGTAGAAAGCAAAGCATCAATAACAGACCGAGAACGAGAGAGAAAAAAGATAGAGGCAGCACACAAAAAAATTCAGAATTAACTGTTGAATAATTTAGAGCTTTTAAAGTTAAGAGTTAAATGATAATTTAGGGGTTTTGAGCTATTTGGGTCGTAAGGCTTTCTTTGGTAAAGTGAAAAATTGAAAAAGAAAAAAAAAATTATTGGTGTTCTTGATAAAAAAAATAAAAAATAAAAAAATAATAATTTTTTTTCCATCCATTATTTGGTATGATTGAAAAATAAGAAGAAAGAAAATGAAAAGTATATTGTTTTACCATTATACTCATTGTAAGTATGAAAAAATAAAATTTTAAAAATGATGGATAATCTTGTAAATATACACACTTGACTTATACCACTCTAATTTTCTTTTCAATTTGGAGTGATTTGTTTTTGTTAATATGTGTATAAAATGATAATCTTTCTTATTTTTTTTTCTTTCACTTTTCTTTCTTACCAAGCACACCCAAAATTCTTTTTTTTTTCTCCACTTTTTAACTCTCTTCTATCCATCCTTTCACTTTTCAACTCTACCAAAAACACCCTAAATGATTTTTAAAGTTTTAATTTTTTTAACTCAAAACTGATTTTAAAAAATTAGAAAGCCTATTTGCATATTAATATTTGAAAAACCCATTGGTGATTTAAAGAAAAAGAAGCCCATTTTTTTTTAAAATGTTAATAATTGTATATTATTATATAAAAAAATATTTTTTATTTTTGTGTTTTGCCGTACTCATGTCCTCATTTTTTTTTAAATTGTCATGTCTTTAACGGGCAAAGAATTCAACAATCAAGAGAGATGAAGACTTACAGAATCCAACAATATATTGGAGGTTTTAAAATCCCTATATATTACTGGTCTTTCAGCATTGTGAAGGAAAGCAAGCCCTTTAGCAGCTCCTAGAGCAATCATCATTCTTGTCGCCCAGGATAAAGGAACAGTTGCCTCTGAATGCCACAGGAAAGCAACATCAACTTTAGTTAACAGTAAACTGAAATGTTATAACAAACAAAAAGAATCATAACAAATATCAAAAGGGGAAAAGATGGCAAAGGAACACATTGAAGCAGTTAGTGACTTTTGGTGCTAACTTGGATATTTTCCAATAAGCATGAGACACCATGGCACTTTTACTTCCCAAGGAGCCTAGAGATGACGGTGGAGGAGGCTACAAATATAGTAGTCCCAGTTGAGGGAGTGATTGCAGATGATGCCCTACATATATATGCAGCATATGTTTCTATTTATATGAGTGCCTCATTGATCAAATAAGTTTAGGAGAAGATAGATCTAGTTGATATTTTAGAGCCTTGCAATAAAAGAGATGGCAAGGAATGTCTCTCATAATTTAAGGTCATATGGCTGTCAAGCCTTTTCAAAAAAATAGAGTTGCTGATATACCAAATTCTGTGGGTTTGGACACATGCACTTAATCTGAGTGTCACCCTTACTAAATTCCTCTCGAGATCACTCTCACATCAAATGCACTTGTCTTTTTCTCTTCCATACCACTCTGCTTGGAACATTGAGCTGATTTTGAAGCAAAATTTCCAAAATAGCACCTTGTACACACAGGTGCTTATGACAGATCGATCATGAAGTCTTAATCACGTGCATGAGCCTATGCACTGGGTTGGAGCTGGGCAATCTTTTGCTCATAAGATTCCATATTAAATTTAGTTCATCATAAAGGAGCTACACCAAATTTTTTAAAGATACTCCAGAGTTTAGAATTCTTTCATGATAATGGATGAAAGCATATGCAAAAGTTGCACGGACAGGTTAATGTATCCATTAGTTGCTAGAATCCTTTGAACACCAAATTGATGAGCTTTAGAGTAGAGAATAAAGTTTGTAGAGCCTAGTTGTGGACGATATATATGTTTGAAGCAAGAAAGTAAAGGTATTGGCTATAATTGAGTAATTGAGAGGCAGGGAAAGAAGATAATGTAAAATGGGAGGGGAGAAATGGCTACTTCGGAAAAGGTGGTTCTCAAGGCTTCCACAGAAACATGAATTCGTAAACCGGTAGCCTATGATCATCCTCGCAACAATATCCAATGAGCTTAACCAGATTTGGATGCCTGAGCTGGCCGAGAAAGTTGACCTCAGTCTGGAGATAGAGCGTGATTTTAGGGAAAAGGTGAGGATTAATTGGAGCAATTGTGTGCGTTTTATATATATTTGTATGTAAATAGAAAGAGAATAGAAAATAGAAAACATACAAGCCATTCGCGGTGACCCTGAAGGCCGTCCTTGTTGAGGACCTTGACTGACAGCGACAGGCAGAGATTTGAGGCCAAGCCTGCCCTACATTTTTTCGGAACCGTCTACAAAGGTTACATTGATTGGGGGGGGTCAATGTAACCTTTGTAGACGGTTCCGAAACCAGCTTCTCCAAGAATGTAGTCAGAATGGAAGCTCTTGGTAATGGTCTCTAGCTCGTACAAAGTGAAGTCAATGACGTGGGTATAGAGTAGCGCATTTTTTCTCGAGTCCTCGAAGTCGCTCAGATCTGATGTGGTACGATTCTGACTCTGACTTTGACTTTGCTTCTTCGGATCAGATAACATGTGGAGCTGTTGAACTGCGAAAAGCCAATTTCAGAGGAATGGATGGAGAAAAAGAAAAATAAAAACCTTGGGGTTGGACAAGAACAGCAGATTCGTCTCTAGTGCCACAGTTGCCCAGGTCGGAATGAGTACTTCTCAATTGCTGCAGCTGCTTCCTTCCACAAGGCCGTGACTTTGAGTTTCATTCTGTGGAGTTAATGTTTGTTTGTTGATGTTGGTAGTGAATAGTGATTGCTTCACCCGCTGCCGTGTCTGTGACTGTGTGTGGGCATCATATTATATTATCTCATATCATATCAACATTATCGCTGTCCTCTCTCTACTCGCACACTTTACTTTACACTTGGACAGAATTTGAAAAACATCCTTTCCTTTTGAGAATTATTGTTGGCATTAAATAATTTTTTAAAATATATATATTATTAAAAAAAATTATAAAAACTAAATTATTCTTAATGAAATAATCCTCTCTTCTTCTCCGAAACTCTTCCATCAGCGTATGATTTCTTAGCCAAAACTTGAAATCTTTATCCAATTGTTAGCAATTTATATATGCAGGTGGTGTTATTCGCGTACAAGGAGATGAATTTTGGCATACGACCAAAGTTTTAAGGTTGAAAACTGACGACAGGTAGTCCTGATCATCCCTCCATCAAACAATTTCATTTTTCCTTCAAATTTGTAACTGTATTTTTTATGCTAAAACTTATAAAAATTATGGGTCTTGATTCAATTCTTCTATTTATTTTTTTTCAAATGCTGGCGTATAAAAAATAGAGCTCTTCAATGGCGTATAAAGAGTAGGTTAAAGGATAACTACTGAATAATTGAGTTTGGGGATAAAAAAATTGGGGAGAGAAGACTTTATATTGTTCATGTATTTTATCGTATTATAATTGTGTTTAAGATATTTTATATTTATATCGTGTCGTATTCTAATCGTGTCATTATGTCGTGTCTATTATTATCAAATCTACGTGAGATCGAGTTAAAATAGCTAGTTGGATGAATAGGCCTAGATAAACTGAAGAGAGAGAAAAACATTTGTGTTGTTTGTAAAAGAGAGAAGAGAAGCGCTCTTTTAGTTTTTTTTTTTTAAAGTGTCTTTACAAGTCTTTTAAAAAGTTTCATTTTTTCATTTTCTTTGTATGAATTATTTTTTAACTTTTTTTAGAGAACAATGTTTGGATGATGTGATTTTTTTTAAAGAATGAAATGGATTTATTAGTCACGTGAATGTATTTAACTGGACATAAAAAAAGACATCAGTTCTTGTTTAACAGAGTTATATTTTGGGATAAAATTATAGACGAAAAGAAAGTTGGAGTACCAAGTTGATAACTTTTTTTTTTTTAGGTACCAAACGGATAAAGAGTATAAAGTACAGGGGCCAATTGAATATTTAACCCTTAAGTTATTTTTGTATGTCATGTTCGTGTGTGACACTATTTAAATAACTTTTAATTTTGTGTTACGTGTTGTATAATGATTGGTTCTTTGTTTTTTTGAAAAATAAAGTCATATTATTTTTTTATTTTTATATCATTAAATAAAAATTTATTGTATTGATAAATTATCGGTAAAAATTAAAATATTGAATAATAATATGAGATGGGTTGATGTAAATAATTTTTTTTAAAACTTTTGGTATTGAATAAAAAAAAAATTATTATGACAATTAAATAGTACAAGAAAAAGTTATATTAAATAATGTTATAAATTGTGAGTTATTATATTCAGCTCGACACTAAACCTTAACATTTGCCCCAATAATATTACAAATTTATTTATTTCTTTTTTTAATTATGTATAAAAGAAAAAAGATGTTGTGGCTTTTTATTTTATTTTAAAGAATGACATAGATTTATTGGTCACGTGGATGTATTTAATTATCCATAAAGACACATCAATTTTTTTAACAGAGTTACATTTTGGGATAAAAGTCATAGACGAAAGAAAAAATGGAGTCTCAAGTTGATAACTTTTTCTCTTTAGATACCAAACGGGTAAAAAGTGTAAAGTACATGGGCCAATTGAGTATTTAACTTTTTAGTTATTTTTTCATGTCATGTTCGGTGTCTGACAATATTCAAATGACTTCTAATTTTATGTTACGTGTTCTTGATTCTTGATTTTATTTTTTTTTAAATAAAATCATATATTTTTTTTATATCATTGAATAAAAAATTATTGTATTGATATTATCAATAAAATTAAAATATTGAATAATAATATGAGATAGGTTGATGTAAGTAATTTTTTTTTAAACTTTTATTTTATATACCTTACTTTAAAAATTATCATCAAGTGTGATATTTTGTGTAGTTTATCATAGAATTCAATTTTAACTCTAAATTCATGTTTTTTTTTGTCATAATAATATTCAATGTATTGTCAATAATAATAAAATCGAAGTAACGCGAGGATTCAAACACTAATTATCTATTACTAACATTAAAAACTATCCTTAGAATGAATGAGAGAAGAGAATTGAGAATTTTGGATAATTGCTTAGTTGACAATTAAGCATAGGTATTAAGGGGGTTGGGGGTTAGTTTAGGTATTTTTAATTTTTTTTTATTATTAAGGAAAGAAAGAAAGAAAAAAAAAAAAGGAAAGGAAAGGAAGAAAAAAAGAAAAAAATTGTGTGTTCGTGTCGTTTTTGTGTTTGTGTTTTTTTTTTTTTGCGTGTTGAAAATATTATAAGTTTATACACTTTTTACACGTTAATAATTCGTTTTATGTAGATTTTGACACGTTTGGATATTCGTTCGTGTTCATATTATTTTTTGTGTCGTGCTCGTGTTATTTTTATATGTTTAAAGTATTATAAATTTATATAAAATTTTACATATTAATAATTCATTTTATGTGGATTTTGACACGTTTGTGTACTTGTGTTGTGTTCATGTTATTTTCGTGTTGTGTCGTATTTTAATTATTTTTTCCATGTGTTCGTGCCATGTTTCAATTCGTCCAAATATTTTGCATAGTTTTGTCATGGTGATTCAATTTAGAGAAAATTGTATGTTCATGTTGTGTCTCCATTCATATCATATTTTGCATAATTTGTCATAATGATTTAATTTATAGAAAAATTTGTATGTTCGTAACATGTTCGTGTTATTTTATCGTGTGTTTAAAGTATTATAAATTTATATAAATTTTTACATGTTAATAATTCGTTTTATGTAGATTTTGACACGTTCACACATTTTTGTCGTGTTCATGTTTTTTTTCGTGTCGTATTTTAATTATTTTTTCATGTTGTGTTCGTGTTGTATAATCATGTTGTGTCCGAAATTGCCAAGTCTAATTGACACTATTCAAATAACTCCCAAATTTATGTCGCGCGTAGTCATGTTCGTGTTATTTTTCCTGTTATAATCGTATTCAATGTATTATATGTTTATATAAATTTGGACATTTTTATAATATTTTATATAGATTTTGACACGTTCGTGTATTTGTGTCGTATTCATGTTTTTTTTTGTGTCATGTCGTGTTTTAATTATTTTTCTCATGTTATGTTTGTATCGTATAATTATGTTGAGTCTGAAATTGCCGGATCTAATTAATCATATTCAAATAATTCTCAATTTTATACTAAATGTCGTATCAGGATAATAGTTATTATTTTTATAAATTATCTTTATTCTTTTTGTTTTTTTATCTTTCAAATTTATTATAAAATATTAATTTAAATCCGATAACATATCTGCTATGAAACGCGGACATTTATCTAGTATTTATAATAGTCATTTTATTTCTCAAAAATATTTTTACAACTAATATTAATATTAGCATCCACTAAATTTTATATAAAATAAGAAGATATATTTTTTTTATATCAATTTAGAAACAAATAGATTAGATATAAATCATGCTATAGGTCAATAGATTAGATATAAGTCATGCTATAGGTCAGTTATAATTTTTCTCATAAAGTAAATCATTGTAGTTAGTAAGTAATTGTGTTGTTTACTTGTTTTATTATTCTTGTTTTTTTTGAAGCGGTGGTTTGAACCGCGGTCGAAGAGGTAATTGTGTTGTTTACTTGTTTTATTTTTCTTGTTTTTTTTGAAGCGGTGGTTTGAACCGCGGTCGAAGAGAAACCAAATCTAGATGATTGTGAGTTCAGCGGGTCAGGTTAGCTATACGCTTTTTAAAGTTAAACCCTCAAAACAAAAACCTAAAGGAAGAATAAGGCAACTGCGTCGCCTTGTCTGCCTCTTCCCGTGTGATGCGCATCTCCCAATTATTTACTGCTTTCTACAGTCAAATTTGCATCCAAAGATCGTAGGTTTTTTATTCTGTAGCCGCCCCAGCACCAATGCTCCTCAAACCTTACCGAACCAGCTCAGTCGACTGGAAGCCCTCTCCAGTGGTTGCCCTTGCGACCAGCGCTGACGACTGCCAGGTTGCGGCCGCTCGTGAGGACGGCTCCCTCGAGATTTGGCTTGTCTCTCCCGGCTCCGTTGGCTGGCACCATCAGCTGGTATCCGGAGCTTTATGCTTCCATGTTATTTTTTATATAAATGTTAGTTTTTAGTTTAATTTGTTGGTTACTTTGTGTACTGTAGACTATTCACGGGGATTCTACTTGTCGAGTTTCGTCGCTTGTGTGGTGTTGCGTTGGTTCAAAAGGCCTGTCTTCTGGCAGGTTGTTCTCCTCAAGTATTGATGGCTCAGTCTCAGAATGGGATATTTTCAACTTGAAGCAAAAGGTTATTTTCTTTTGCCATTTCTGGTACTCCCTGCTTTATTAACCTAATGGTTCAAGCCAACAAGGCTTTATTGAATGTTTCCTACCTCTCCCACTTCAATGGATACTCATTTTGATTAATTTCTTATGATTTTATTGAATAATGAGAATAGTAACCTGAGGCCCGCTCCTCTCATTTTCATCTACAGGATTTCGTGTAGGCTTAATTGTTTATGTTGGTTATTTTTTGAGATATTGCTATTATCCACTGAGACTGTTATATGGTGGCATAGATTCTGTTGATAGAATCCCCTTGAATGCATTTCTTTCTTTCTTTCTTTAGCTTTAATTTCTTTCTAATGTACATGAAGCTTTGAAGAGAAGCCATCTTTTATTCACTGTTTATTTAGTGTGATTAAACCATTATGCAGATTGTGCTAGAGTCAATTGGGGTTTCAATCTGGCAGATGGCTGTGGCACCCATTAATAAGCAGCCAGTTCTTGAAGAGCCTAGGTCTCAGCATTTTGGAAATGGATATTTGAATGATAAATATGAATATAATTATAGTGATGATGAGGAAAACTATGAAAATCAAGGTGCTTTAGATTCGGAACAAGTTCATCAGAAACTAGTTATGGACGATAGACGTGTAGCAATTGCCTGTGATGATGGAGCTGTGCGGATATATACTATTTCTGATTCGGATAAGTTAATCTACCATAAATCATTGCCTCGTGTCAGTGGTGAGATATCTACACCTGAGCAACTATTCTTGCTAGGTTATTGCTTTTAGTTTTACTCAGAGCTTCTTGGTGCTAATATTATTTGCAGGACGTGCTCTAAGTGTGACCTGGAGCCATGACTCAAATAGGATATATTCAGGGAGTAGTGATGGGTAAGTTTGTCATTAAAGTGAATACCATATGATACATGTTAGTTTATGAGACGGCAAAACTGTTGATGCATACAGCATACTGTACTTATGATATTTCTGTGCATGCTTGTATCATTGATTTCATCCTCTACGTGCTCTGAGTGTGACCTGGAGCCATGAATCAAATAGGATATATTCAAGGAGTAGTGGTGGGTAAGTTTGTCAAGTGAATAAAATATGACACATGTTAGTTTATCAGACAGCAAAACTGTTGACGCATACTGTACTTATGATATCTCTGCGCATGCTTGTATCATTAATTTCATCATCTAAGTGTACATGGAGCCATGACTCAAATAGGATGTATTCAGGGAGTAGTGATGGGCAAGTTTGTCATAAAAGTGAATGCCATATGATACATGTTACTTTATCTGACAGCAAAAATGTTGATACATACTGTACTTGTGATATTTTCGTTAGTGCTTATATCATTAATTTCTTTTTTGATGGATATTATATCATTAATTTCAATTTCACTGAACTTGTATTAGCTGATGGTTCATGCTTTACAGAGCATTTACGCTTCTTTTACCCAATTTAATCTTGTCGTGTGTAGTAACATCTGCACTAACCAACTTGCAGGTTGATTAGATGCTGGAATGCTGATTTGGGTCATGAAATTTTCAGAAGTACAGTTGCTCTTGGAGGTTTGGGCAGTGGGCCTGAGCTTTGCATATGGTCATTACTTTCTTTGAGGTACATGTGGAATCTTCTAAGTCAACAGAGACATGCATGTGCCGCATGTATGCGCATGCATGCATGCGCACAGATGCTTAATATGGTGAAATGTCAATGGTTGCTGTATTATCAATGGTTAATGTGCTTTCTTTTGATGATTGGACTATTGTTAAATTCAGGTGTGGAACTGTTGTTAGTGCAGACAGCACCGGCTCTGTTCAGTTTTGGAATGGTGATAATGGAACTCTTCTCCAGGCACATTCTAACCACAAAGGTGATGTGAATGCCTTGGCAGCAGCTCCAAGTCAGAATAGGGTGTTCTCTGCTGGGTCTGATGGACAGGTATGGATAGCGAGAGGGGGAGGGATGGGGTGTTGTCTGTCTTCACTCTTTTGGTCTAAGAAAACCAAAATATTAAAAAGAAAAAAAGGAAAAAAATTGTATGTGTTTAGTTTTCACTTTTTCAGCTATAAAATCTTTTTGTGAAATTGTCAGCATCATATTAAATTTAATCTAGTTCTCTGTCCCTAATGTCTACTGTGTTGCTACATTTTCTAGGTTATTCTTTATAAGCTTTCTAGTGAGAAGCTTCAGTCTTGTAATGACAAATCTTCTTTTGAAATGATGAAGAAATGGGTATATGTCGGTTATGTAAGAGTTCATACCCATGATGTCAGAGCCTTGACAATGGCAGTGCCCATCAGTTCTGAAGGTCTGTTCATGTTTTTGATTCCATATCTGTTTATTATTTTATTTATTTCATTAAAATTTAAAGTTGCATTTTTACCTTTTTTGGTTAACACCAATTTGTGCACTTCTTGATTTTGTACTTTTTTCTTTCTAATTTCTAGGTTCTTTATCTGATGAAGCAAAAGACTTGCAAGATGAGAAGGGGAAAAAGGTAAAAAGAATTCGATGTAGGGGGAAGAAGCCCCTTGATTTCAGTTATGGTAAATGGGCTCGTTTTGGAGTTCCCATGCTTGTCTCTGCTGGTGATGATGCGAAGCTCTTTGCCTACTCTGCTAAGGAGTTTACTAGGTTCTCTCCACATGATGTTTGCCCTGCACCTCAGAGAGTTCCAGTACAACTGGTTGTTAATACAAGGTTCAATCAAACTTCTTTTCTCCTGGTCCAGGCGTCTTATTGGTTAGATGTGCTCTGTATTCGTGTTCCTGATGAGGGTTCTGGCCCCTATGGTGGTCTAGTGACCACTAATATAGTGGCTCGGGTTAAGAGTAAGGCGTCTCGAAAGATCATTTGCAGTGCAATGTCTAACTCAGGGGAGCTTTTTGGTTATTCTGACCACATCAGACCCAGCCTATTTGCACTAAGTAGGCAAGCTGGCCAAAGTACATGGATCATTAGTAAAAGGCAACTTCCTCAGGATCTTCCATCCGCACATTCTATGGTTTTTACCTCAGATGGGGTACGATTGCTGATAGCAGGGCATGATAGAAGGATCTATGTAAGTCTCCTCTCTTGGCTTTCTTCTAGTTTCTGTACTTGTGAATTTTCGCCCTAAATTACATAATTCATGATGTTTTTTGCTTTAGGTGAGTGAGTATTTTCGTGCTCTGAAATAACTTGTAGGCTTGTGAGGTCTTTCAAGCTTCTATGTCGTGTTTATAACATTTTAGCAACCCTAGTACATATATATGTTAATGTGTACTCAACCCTAGTACACTTGTTTCTTTTAACATAATCTTGATGTATAAAGGAGCAAACAAGGAAAAGAGTTTCCAGTAGCAAAGTATAGAAGCTCTTTTAACCTCCATAAGCCTCACTTCGACTTAATTGTGTAAATTAAATAATAAAACACAGAATATGAGAGTCCAAAAAATGCATTTTTTATGTGTGAACGTTGTTATTTACTTACTCTTCTTCGTGTTACAGATTGTGGATTTGGAGGGCTTGAAACTACTGCATACCTTTATACCTTGTCGTGAGGAGCATGATAAGGAAGGATCACCTGGTGAGCCTCCAATAACAAAAATGTTCACGAGTTTTGATGGCCAGTGGTTAGCTGCTATCAACTGCTTTGGAGATATATACATATTCAATCTGGAGATACAAAGGTAAGAAATTTCATTTGAGGCAATTCTTAAATTGGTGTTACTTAGGCCTAGTTTAGCATTATTGTTGCAGTTGAAAAAAGCTTGGGTTGGGAAATTGTGGTTAAAATTTTAAGGGTTTAGTGTTGCTGTGAAAAAGTGCTGTGATAAATTAAAATGTCCAAAAAGATATGGATAGAATGATAAAGATTAGAAATATAAGGATAATATAGTATTTTTCTTTCCAAAACACAGCTTTTCACCATGAGGTGCTTTTGCATTGCTGCCCTGAAAACAGGCTTTTTGGCTCAAAAGCCAATTTTTTTTTTTATGTTGTTTGGCATTGAGGTGTGGTGAAATGGAGGTTTTAGGCCAAAAGCCTGTTTCCACCTCATTGCCAAACGGGGCCTTAATAGCTGTCTAGTTGACAGTACCATTTCTAACTGAAACTTATATATGACCATATATGTGAGACGGGGGAGGTTGCAAGCTTTTTTATTTTTCATTGCTTTATTTTCTTTGATTAGTTTTGTTTTTCTGGAGCAGGCAACACTGGTTTATTTCAAGATTGGATGGTGCCTCTGTTACTGCTGGTGGCTTTCCTCCTCAGGATAACAATGTGCTTATTATCACAACATCATCAAACCAGTTTTATATATTCGATGTGGAAGCTAGACAATTGGGAGAATGGTCAATGCAGCATACATTCACTCTTCCCAGAAGATACCGAGAATTTCCTGGGGAGGTTATTGGGTTATCTTTCTCCCCTTCTTCATCCTCCCATCCGTCAAAATCGTCATCGCTTGTTGTTTATAGTGCCAGGTGCAGTTCTTATCCCGTTTGTTTTAGGTAGTGGTTTAACATGTACTTTTGTCATGCCATACCTATACTTATGTTGTCATTGTAGCCATATCTTAATAATATAGACCAGTATGATGCAAACGACCAAGATAGAACATAAATGATGGATCTAGGTGCTTTATTTTGTTCTGTTTTATCTGGAGTTCCCAGCGATGGTGTTTACACTTAGCCCTGGTAGTATGCTGGTTTCTTCCATTACCTTTTTCATCCTTACATAATTAATGTGATATCGTTTTGCTAGTGTGTTATCTTAAAAAGGACAAGCTCATATGCCACCAAATTTTGGGGGGCAAATTAAGTGTTTTTTATTTATTTATTGCTTTAGGGTTTAGGCATTCTGGAGATCTAGTGAATTTATGGTCCATTCATATTTTCAGGGTAGATATGCTTAAGTGTGATGGGAGGCACGGAGAAATATTCCTCATGGCTAATTGTGTGGCAATTATTGTTCTGTTTTGCTTTTCTTATTTCCAGCTTGATTGTTTTGCAATAAAAAGCTGTTAGTTGGTTTGAAATGCATGCCCTGGAAAAATTGCACTTTTGTGGTGCATAATTATATTTCTCATTAAGCATTTTATGGATGGCATTTGTAACTGCAGGGCAATGTGTTCAATTGACTTTGGGAAGCCAGTAGATGAAGATGATGAAAGTGAGTTGGTAAATGGAGCTTTGTTGAAGTTTCAAGGCTCTCTCACCAATATGAAATGGAAACATTGGTTGAGAGAGAGTCAAAAAGAGTCTAAACTTACTAGTAGTAGAAAAAATAATTTTGATTTAATTGTTTTCCGAGACCCTGTTTTATTTATTGGGCACCTTGCAAAGCATTCCATCTTGATCATAGACAAACCATGGATGGAAGTGGTTAAATCTTTTGATGCTGCACCTGTTCAGAGACATATTTTTGGGACATAGACTGCATGCTTGTGGAAGGAAGGAGGTTCGTTCACTGCCTATGGGAGAATTCAAGAAGTGCTGTGCAGCATCCTCTGTTTGGAGTCCCCACTTAACATTTTGTTTCAATTTCAAAGGGTGGGTGTTGGGATCAAAAGCATGTTGTTATATCTCAAAATAAACTATTATTTTATTCCAGCCGCTGCAGCCGCTACTTTAATGTTGTGTAATGTACTATTACAATTTTACAATACTGTTGTGGTGACTGAAGAGTTTTAGTGCTGCTTTTCTCAAGCAAAGATCAAAAGATGATGAATTTTCTATGGTGATTCAGTTGTAGCTAAGGTAGGACACACTTTTCAACAACAAAATCTATGTCAGGTACTTGTGCTGATTTGATTACAAAAATAAGGTCACAAAGCACAGCATTTTTCTTTCTTGGAGATCAAATGGAAGTTAGTTGGCCATGGCCCATGGGCTTTAATAGTGTTCGTTTTAGCATTTTTGGCTCTTCTTTGGACTTTGATGTCTGAATAATAATAATACTAATAATGATAGCAGCAGAAGAATATGCTTTAGATCTGAACCTGCAGTTGGATCTTTATTAGCTTTAAAGAAGAAGAAATGCCAATTTCTACCAACAAAAAGTACTCAACCAGCAGCAGTAGCAGCACTAACATGCAAAGAGGTATTTACACGTAACAATAGTAGTGGCACATAGAGGTGATCATGGGCCGGACCGCGTTTGGGTCGGGCTCAGACTATATGTTAAGAATTTTTATATTTGATCAGGTCCGGTCCGAAATATGGGTTATTATTTTGTCCAGACCCGATCCATATTATTACTATAATATCCAGGTCCAGCTCGGCCCGCCAAGTTTTTTTTTTATGTTATTCCAATTTTCAAGTTTTTGCCTTTTTTTGCTGAACATAATATACATAACCAAGATTCAAATTATAAATTATTTAATTATTAAATATAAAATATATTTATTTTTTATAATACTATTCGGGTCGGGCCGGGTTCGAGCCTAAATTTTTCTGCCCAAGGCCCGGCCCGTTTAGAAAACGGGCCTAAAATTTTGTCCATACCTTTTTCGGGCTTAATATTTTTGTCCAAGTCCTCCTTAATATCGGGCGGGCTTCGGGTTTGGGCGGGTAACACTGCCCATAAACAGGTCTAGTCGCACAATAACTAGCACAAATTGTTCAACTTACTACCTTTATATAAATGTCATTTAACAAAGTGCATATTTTTTAAGAAAATGTTAAACACTATTTAATGACATTAATTAAGATGATATTTAAAAAAAATATAGTAAGATTTTAATTATCATTTAAAAAAATAATAATTAAATAATTTTTAATCAATGTTTACAGTTATCAATTAACCAAATTTTTTAAAAACATGCAGTATTATAGTGTCTCCATCTCCAAGAAAAGTGAATAATTGGCAGATTTCACTTGAATTGACAACAGCCTTATATTAACAATAGAGTTGTTCATTGTTTATATATATATATATATATATATATATATATAAAGTTATATTAGTATAAAATTAAATTAATTATATATATTTTTATAATTTTTTATATGATTTATATTTTAATAAAATCGACCGTTTGATTTAAAAATATAATTGTACTTGTCGTGCACGTAAAATTTCGAATCGATCCAATATCTCTATCATATTGATTGAGAATACTGTAATTTTCAATATATATTTAATAGTTGTAAGTTTTTTATATCGAATAAATAGTTAGATATTTTTAATTTACTCGAAACTTAATGTGCATGATTTATTTACGTGAATAGAACATGAAATATGATGATCAGATTAAACAAATATAAATCATATAAAAAATTATAAAAATAATTTAATTTTAAATCAATTTAAGTGAATCCCTTATCATTCATATATATATATATATATATATATATATATATATATAGAAGAAGGAGCGGAGAAATTGGTGGTAAATAAATGGTAATGTAAATCTCCCACGTGCAACGAGTTTCGTTGGCCTTGGCTGGGCCCTTGGCCCTCTCTCTCTCTCTCTCGCTCTCTGCAGAAGTTAAACTCTAGGCTTAAAGGCTTATTGCTCATTACATATTACTATTAGTTAGTACTTGAAGGAATACGATGCGTACATGAGATGAGATGAGATTGAGCAACCGCAGCGCAAGAGATACGGGAAAATAAGAAGATTTGAGAGAGAGGGAAAGGAGGAGGAGTAGGGGGGAAATGAAAGGTGGTGGTGGAGTTGCTCCCGCGAAGCGCCGATGGAGAGGTCTGGCCATTGCTGTCCTCTTCCTTGTGGTCCTCTCTATGCTTGTTCCCCTTGGATTCTTGCTTGGCCTACACAATGGCTTTCACTCTGCAGGTGCCTCTATCAATCTTACACTTAGATCTGTTTTTTATTAGGGCATCTGCATCGCCTGCTCTCATTGTATCCGATCGGAGTCGGAGTCTTAGATCTAGATTTCGTTTCAATCTTTTCTTTATGTTTCTTTTGCTCCTTGTCCTACTCTGCATTTCTACTTTAACGCACGCTTGTTTATTAGCAATATGAACCAGATCTCATTTCATTTCATTTGCGCTTTACCTGTTCCTCTGCAGGACTTATGCCTCTTCAACACTCTTCACCTTCGGTAAGTATTTCATTACTTGTCCATTCCATTTACTGCCATTCACTCCATTTATCTTCATGCACTTTCTTTCCTTTTGCACTCTTGGCTATATGGTTTTTGAGATTATGATCTCTATTGAACAATAAACTTTAATTTCTGGACCAACATTTGGTTGGAAGGAGTGGCTAGTGGCTCCTTAGAACCAAGGTTCGAATCCAGGGAGTCGCCAATGTTGGGAGGGCTTTGCTATACCAACACTCCCGGCCCGACAGGGATTAGTGGGTGGGGAACACCCTGGGTTTAATACACCAAAAAAAAAAAAAAACTTTAATTTCTGGCCTCTCATTAATTTTGGTTGCAAAAATGTGCATGTTTTACTTCATTATGCTGCTTTAATTGATTTCTTTCTTGATTCTCAAATGCAAATATACTTTATCCAAAAAATAATAATAAAGAAAGAAAGAAAGAAACGTCAAGTTAAAAGTAGAATATTAAATGCTCAATTTTTGTCTTCTGGAAAAATTAGCATGGTCCTACAATAATAATTCATGCTTTAAATTTTCTGACAGGGGGATCGCTCAAGCCATATTGATAATCTTGTGAGAAAATTAGGACCTACTCTACCAAAGGTTGGTTTTTCATGGTGCTCCTCTATCTGTGTGTTGTTTCTGGATGATGTGTCTTTCCTTTACCTTCCCTCCTCCACTTGCCCTATAATGTTTATGATTGGTGTTGATAATGCTCGAGTTTTTGCAACAACTACAAATTGATGATCAGGCAGCTATATCCCTGTGTTAGTTATGCCAAATGACTTCTACAGGTAAATTGTAATTAGGGGTCTTTCCATAGAGTTAACAAGACCATTTCACATGTCTGGACATCTTACATGGGAATCAGATGCCCGTATGCTTTTTATAGAGTTAAACAGTATATGCTGTCTTTTCATAGTGATGCAAAAGTTGTTGTGCCTGGAGAGTGCCCTTTCACCTTTTACTTATTGTTCCTTATCTTTTGGAATTAAGTGACTAACTTATATAAACTATTTAAGGCGAAACTGAAAAACAAACCCTAAGAAACACGTTGAGACTATTGAAAATTTACTGGAATTCTATACATTTACTTTAAAAAGAATGCCTTTGAAGTGGTAGTAAATCCTATTGATAATTCATTCAAGTTTAATGCTACTCCTAGAAAGTAAAAATACTAAATCCTGTTACTTCGATGTTTAATGACAAATTCTGAACTATTACTAAAGCCCCACAAGCTCTTAATATACTGGCTCCTTGCCTTTTCTCTTTTTTTGTTGTCTGAAGTCAGATTTTCCAACATTGGTGGTAACTTTGATCCATAAATGCAATTTTTTATGGAATAGATGCAACCTTTCTTTCCCAAGTTCGTGAAAACATGTAATTGATGTTATCTCAGTATCTAAGTTGTCTTTCCTATCCATCTTTCCTGTCAAAACAAGAAATTAACATTTGAGGTTTTCTTTTGATTTATTCTTATGTGTTATATGCAAAAAATGTATGCCTGAACATTTGTTTGAAATCAAAACTACCAATAAATTAGAAAGTTGATTAGCCTTCGTGCCCTTCATGAAGAAACTATTCTACAAAACATAACATATTATTTTATTGATGGCATCTTGAAAATTAGTGGAAAATATTTATACCCTTTTTGGGGCAGGCAAAATCGGGCAGAGCCCTTCATTGAGAAGCTGTTTCATATTTTTGTCTCCAATTCTAACTCATTTCCTGTTCACTAATTTGTCTTTGTCATTTAAGACGGTGCCAATCAAGTTATATTCCATGAGCAAATGGGATCAAGGTTGTTAGTACTGTACCTGTCAATGTTTCGGTTTTTCTTTTCACATGATACATACTAGTACTATGTTTATTGTACTGTTTTGGATTTTTTGGTATTACATGTCATTAGCACCAAAAGATACTTCTAAGAAAAAATATCACAACTTTTATTTAATATAATACTAGAACTTGATGTAATGTGATTTCTTTTTCTAATTTTAAGTTGCATGCATTATTTTTTATATCATGTTACAATTCATCTTATTTAATTAGCTTATGACTTATGTAAGTTCATAAAACAAATTAAAAAGATGAATGTATGAATTTATTCTGTGTACGTTTTATTTAAAATGAATAGTGCCCATGAATTTCATCAATACTTTTTTCTTATTTTAATTTTTCTAATGCTTTTTTTTTTTATTTAAATTTTTTGGTTAAACTTCGAATGGGCTTTGCATGAAAATAAGGCTTTAAAAAATGATCTGTTCTTTATTGATTTTGTTAACCATATCCATCACTGCACTCAACCATCAGTAACCCTTGCAACCAAGTATAACCATTTTAAAAACAGTTGACTCTTTCATTGCGACACTTTACTCTTCTTCAACTTAGCTTCCCCTTCTCTCTTAAGCGGCCATTACAACTTACATCACTTTCTTTGTTTTCTTATATCTTTTCCTCTATCTGTTTCCTAATGGCTAGTACAAGAGTGTTTTTTTTTTTGGCCAAACAGGTAGAAGAGTTTAGTACATGGGTTTTGGGTTCATTGTTCGGATGGGCTTCATTTTTAAATTCTATCCATAATTTTTAAAGACCCATGTACAAACCAAGATAACTTGTTCTGCCAAAAATGCCCGAAACTTGCTGGTAGAGATGGTATGCTCTGTTACAAACCGGAACCTAAGCAAGAATGAAACAAACAATTAAATGTACTGGTTTGGGGCAAAAACTAGACATACCGGCCAGTACCAATAATACTGACAACCATGAATGGAATGACTAAAGACAGAAATTTACTTTTATCATTTTATATCAGACTTGCTTATGCATAAAGTATAGGTTAGGCCCTATCCAACCTTCTTAGGACCTAATAATTCAGGGTAGACTCAAAGCTTTTAGCCCATAGGGCAGGAATCAGAAGATAATTTTTTAAATTAAACGGTAGTAATGAGCAAAAACTATGATTTGACATATAGTGTGAATACCTTGACTTCGTATGCGGTTAGCAATTAAGCACTATAATCATCGGTGCTGAACTTTCTATGTATTATGTTATTAAGGTACACATGTTCCAAGTCTCCAGTGACTCCTGACTAGGCTTATAAAAATACCTCTTTCATGTGTGTAGTTTGCTCATAATCTTTACAACCGTACTGCAGTAGCCTATGATTGTATACATGTTTGCTTTTAACCTATTTATTTGTTTTCATTTTAGGATATTCTTAAAGGGTTTGTAAATGAAGCTAAAAATGAAACCAGCAGTACAAATGCCACACCTAAAAGTCAGCAGAAAAAAGGTATGGTTGAACTCAAATTTCTAGTGTCTCAGATAATTTTCCATGCCTTTTATTAGATTTCGGTTAGAACCCACCTTTTATTTTTTAAAATATTCAACAGGTATTCCAGTTCCGCCTCAAGTTGTGCTGCAACCACGTACCAATAAAAATGTATGCATATTGCTGAAAAGTTTGTTATTCGCTATGCAGTAAAACTTTTTAGTGCCCATATAACATCTCAAAATATTTTGATTTTCTCTCACAGATTAGTAAAGTTAGTGGTAAAGCTGGAATGAAAGATGGCGTTGATGAAAGTGAGGGATTATGTGAGTTGAAATATGGGAGCTACTGCATTTGGCGTGAAAAAAATAGGGAAGAAATGAAAGATTCCACAGTGAAAAAATTGAAGGACCAGCTTTTTGTTGCCAGGGCATATTTTCCTAGTATTGCAAAAATCCCAGCCCAGAACAAGTTGTCTCGTGAACTGAAACAAAATATTCAAGAAGTAGAGCGTGTCCTTAGTGAAAGTACTACAGATGCTGATCTTCCACCAGAGTAAGTTATGGCGTTTCACAACTTCATAAAATTCCATAAATAAGGCCAAGCATTAAAGGTTTTCTACCATGAGGATATTGATCCATTTACTGACTAGAAATGTTAGTTAACACTTTACATATAAAATTTGTATTCTCTCCGTTTCAAATTGAACATCCACTATGGCACAAAGCTTTAGGAATGGGGTATTTTGTCCCTTATTTTTTCAACATTTACCCTTCAAATGTCATAAAAGCTAGAGGGGCCACCTTAATTTATCATTTCAGTGAAGGGAAACATTGGAAAAATGTATTTCAGTTAGGGGAAGTGGACAGTATATTGAAGCATCCCAAAATAGTAAAAATGGACATTCAATTCGAAACGGATGTAATATATGGACGATTTTTCCTTTTGCACTCCGATCTGTTTGTGTATTTTCCCTCCTTCATGCTGCTTTGCCCAAATCCAGGAGTAGGGACTTTGTCTTTTCAGCTTATTTAGATCATTCTTTTAATAACTGGCTGCTATATGTTTTCCTGAAAGACTATGCTGTATTAGGTGTTTATCTTTAGCCTGATATGTTAATGTGTTGCATCTGGTAGAACTATATCATATGCCTGTATGGTTTTAAATTCCTCTCATAAGTGTTCCTGATCACTTGATATAACATGAATACACTGGAGCAAGCTTCTTATACTTAGTATTGATATTATTTAGTGCTAAGTCAAGCTGTTCTGACAAGCCGTATTGAGTTAAACTGCCTGTTACAGCAATTTAACTGAAGTTATTATTACGAATTCTAGATCCTAAAGATATTAGAGTGGGTTCAACATCTTGGTGGGTAATGCTGTGTGCTTTGGTCCTGCAGTTTTCTTGGCTTCTCTCTCTCTCTCCCTCCCTCCCTCCCTCCCTCTCTCTCTAATTCTGTCATTTTGGCAGATTGGCCATATAAATAGTGGTCACAGTAATCCTCTTTTCTTTTAGCCTGCGAGAATGTTCATATTTCTTGCCTAAGCACCAAGTGTATGTTACTGGTTTGTATCAGGATTCAGAAGAAGTCACGAAGGATGGAAGCTGCAATAGCCAGAGCCAAATCCGTCTCTGTGGATTGTAATAATGTTGACAAGAAATTGAGACAAATATTTGACCTGACTGAGGATGAAGCTAACTTTCACATGAAGCAGAGCGCCTTTCTCTACCAACTTGCAGTACAGACAATGCCCAAGAGCCTGCACTGCCTGTCTATGAGACTAACTGTGGAATTTTTCAGAGACCATTCATTTGTTAAGGAGTTTTCTGAGAAATACTCTGATCCCTCATTGCAACACTATGTTATATTCTCCAATAATGTCATTGCATCATCAGTTGTAATAAACTCAACTGTTATGCATGCAAGAGTATGTATTAGTTATTCTTTGACATCATTTTATTGTTTTATACCTAAGTTCTACTGGTGACACTGACTGGTTATCCTGCACTATTTCAGGACAGTATGAACCAGGTTTTTCATGTGCTGACTGATGGGCAGAATTATTATGCAATGAAACTTTGGTTCCTCAGGAATACTTTTAAGGATGCTGTTGTTCAGGTGTTGAATATTGAACATCTTAATCCAGATTACTTTGATAAAGCAACTCTATCTCACCTGACATTACCTGTGGAGTTTCGAGTTTCCATCCACAGCAGTGATAATGCACCAGCAATCCATAACGGAACAAAATACATATCTATTTTTTCTCATTCTCATTATCTTCTTCCTGAGATATTCAAAAACTTGGAGAAAGTTGTGGTTCTGGATGATGATGTTGTTGTTCAGCAAGACTTGTCAGCACTATGGAGCCTCGATATGGGAGGGAAAGTGACTGGTGCTGTCCAAATTTGCTCGGTGAGATTGGGTCAGCTGCAGAGTTATTTGGGTGAAAGCAGCTTCCACAAAAATTCATGTTCTTGGATGTCGGGATTGAACGTAATTGATCTGGTCAGGTGGAGAGAGCTAGACATGTCTGAAACTTACAGGAAGTTGATGAAAGAGGTGCGTGAATGCTTATGTTGTATAATATCTCTTATCAGTTCAATTAAATGTGCAAAACACTGTTTAAAAATTACATTACTTGGTATGAAATCAACCTCTTAACTTAAATCCATTTAAAATATGGTGTTTGTATATGTGCAGCACCTTTGACAACAGTTTTTCCTCCAATAGAACGTAGAAATTATGTATTTATCAGTTTACTGAACAGTTAATTGTTTTGAAATGATTAGTGCTTAAAATGTTAAAAATTTCTGCCAGTTTTGACTTCATTTCATACGTGAACAGCAGGTCAGCATGAAAGAGGGATCAGCTTTGGTTGCAAGCTTGCTTACTTTTCAGGACCAAATATATGCTCTTGACGGCATGTGGGTTTTATCGGGCCTTGGTCATGACTATGGGCTTAATATTGAAGGCATCAAGAAAGCTGCAGTGTTGCACTATAATGGAAATATGAAACCTTGGCTTGAGCTGGGAATTCCCAAATACAAGGTGTACTGGAAGAATTTTCTGAACCATGAAGATCAATTTCTAAGTGAGTGCAATGTAAATCGATAATGAGCTGGTGGTGAGGTTAAGTCTTTGAATCCTTGGAAAATTGAGAGCTCAAGGAAGTAAGTGCTGAAAATTTTGACATTGAGCTAGAATTTTGAAGGGTATTAGATGGCAACAAAGTGTAGCTGTGATTACCTCGATGGGTGCATATGTTTCTGATCTTTTTTTTCAGTAAAATAAAAGGACTGCGAAACCTTGGTTGGGTTGAGCTCCCTGGAGGTGGCTACAGTTGGGCGAGGGCGAGGGCAAGATGGATTAGAGATTTTGAAGTGATTGTTGGAGAATGCATGCAGAGAGGGAGCTTCATTTATATGCTTCTAACTTTGTGTGGTACAGTGAATTAATGCGAGAAACCTTGACAAATAAATAATCATATACAGGGAGAAGGGTCTGATTTGATTTGCAAAGTCTGTAACATTCAAGACTGAGAATATAATATATGCATGGTTGTCAATGTCATGTTGGTGAGAAATGAGAATAGAGAGTGGGTGATGTCACGTGCCCTTCAGATTTGGATTTTCTATTTGATTAAAAATTTGTTTTGTTTTGTTTAGGTCATAAGGAAAACAGTCAACTAATTAATTTGTGTTACTTACATTACATAACTTGATGCTGGATTTCTCAATGTTCAGATGAATTTACGTAATTAATATGCTTGCAGCTGGTTTCTCATTCATATATACTCGCCTTGCTTTCCCTTTTTTTGTTTTTGCCTTAAATGCAATTTAGTCCAAGTACGTGACATAAATTATAACGTAAATCATACTCAGTTCAGGAGTTGTCCAGAGCGCTTGAATATATAGCTTCTTCTCTTATAGATTAATTAGTCAGTCAAAACTATGTACGCTAATTTGATAGTAGGTTGTGCATCAGTAATTAGGATATATATAATAATATTATTATCATTATTATTATTATTATTTCATTCATAGTTGGTGACGTTTTTATATTTTGATTAAAAGATTATTTTTAAATTTAACATATGTATATTTTTTGTATTCCTTTTGTAAATAAGAAAACAAGTTGAACATCTATCTATCTATTTATCTTCATTTATTTTTGGTAGTTGTCTTGTGGATTCCATTTTTATGAAATCAAAAGCATAGAAGTCTAAAACATTATTGGAAATGGAAAATTTAACTTAATTAGCTTAATTATGCTAGTGAGGTGTAGGGGATGCATGAGTCATCTCACTGTTACCCTCAACTAAAAGCTTGAAAACACTAATAAGTATGATCTCAATTAATTAGTTCCAACTCAGAATAATTAATACAAATTGTCAGGGTAAATATATATGGTGATTGACAACACATTCCGATATTCCCTTAGAAGCATAAGTGCATATATATATATATATATATATATATATATATATATATAAAAGGAGGGATCCACTTACATTAGTGTAAAACCAAATTAGTTTTACACACTTTCGTAACTTTTTATACGATTTATATTTTAACAAACTGACCGTTGGATTTAACAATATAATTGTACTCGTCGTGTACGTAAAGTTTCGAATCGATCCGATATCTCTATCATATCGATCAAGAATATTGTCTTTTTCAACATATATTTAACAGTTGAAAGTTTTTTTACATCGAACAAATAGTTAGACATTTTTAATTTACTCGAAACTCGACGTGCATGATCAACGTAAATAGAACATGAAATACGACGGTTGGATTAAACAAATATAAATCATATAAAAAGTTACGAATGTGTGTAAAACTAATTTAGTTTTACACTAGTATAAGTGGATCCCTCCTCTCTCTCTCTATATATATATATAAGGAATAGAGCTAGCAAAGAAGTTATTCTAGCTCAGAATTTGGGTTTAAATACCCACATAGTCCCTTTACTGTAGTGAAAAGAGTAAATTAGTCATTGTACTGTAAAAGTGAGTAATTTAGTCCCTGTACAATTGAAATAGGTGCAAATAAGTAAAATTGATAATGGTTTTAATGAAAACCCGTTAAAACGCTGGCGTGGACTCGTAAAATCTAACAGATTTTGTTTGAAAATATTTGCTATATACTACTTATAAACATAAGAAAAGATATACAAAATCGAATATAAAGACACTTACAGGAATTGATTTGAAAAAATCAATATCGAGTCAAGGTTGGACCTCTAACCTTAAGACGTTTTTTGCCTATCTAAGGTGCTTACAGTATCGATGCAAATCGTCTCCCAAGTTTCCTCGATATACGTTGCAAATGAGAGCACACTCGGATGCAACACGGCGAACAGAAGAATGCTGAAGTCTCTCTCTCAGAAGACAGGAATACTTTGGTGAATTAGTTTTTAAGTTAATAATATAGACACAGGAAGTCTGTATTTATAGGAGCCAAAGAACCTGTTCGAAAAAGACACATCAATTGGATGGAACCTGTTTGATCAGAACAGACACATCCTTTGGGATAAAATTGGTCCGAACAGACATGTAATGATCAGACTTCTTCCTCTTCAAGTGGGTACCTTTGAGATTAATTTTCATTCAAACATGATATCAATTGTGTACCTTAATTATACACCGTGTATCTAATTACGACAACCTACGTATTGGAATACATATTTCGTATATATACACTCAAAATAAAACATTGATATCTAACAATCCCCCACATGAATGGAAATTATCTGATTAAAACGATGAACTGATTTGAAGTTTGAGAGAGACTTTCTTTGAAGAGTAATTGCATCAAGATAGGTAGCTTTTGGCTTTGAACCTTCCATAGTGAATAATTATCGGATTTACTCGGCTAACTAGTGAACATGATGTCTTGAACTATTCAGCCTTTAGTGTAAACCAAGACAATAATTATCACACAATTCCCCTTCGAACATCTTCGGTTCTCACGGTTGTGTCCATTTTGGCCTCGGACACTTCCTGGTTTCTTATGAGTACTCTAGAGAATTTAGCCTGATCAATTCTCATAGAAGTGGCCACGTTTCTTACTCATAATAGGTGATTGCTCATTAAGAGTATCCTGCAATACCCCACTTGATTATTTATCAAGCTATAAGAATCATTAAAAGCATAGCTTATCCTACCTTATTTGCAGGCAGCACTAAATCATCATAGGAATGGATAAGAGTGTTTAACTCTTTTAGTGCTTACACTCAGTTACATAATTTAGTTGTCCCTTTTGAACCTAGATCTTGGGATCTCTAGTTAGCTAGGTTGGGTTTCCACTATGTAACTTTAATTTATAGGCTTAAGACCCATTCCCCTCGATGATATACTTGCTCTCTTATTAAAACTTTTCGTAAGCGGATCCGCAATATTATCCTTTGATTTTACATTATCAAAAGAGATAATTTCATTTGAGAGCAACTGTCTAACGGTATTATGTCTTCAACGAATGTGTCGAGATTTACCGTTATAAACAACTCTGTGCCCTACCAATTGCAGACACAGGTTTCGGCCAAATTGGAATATCTTCTAAACTTTCGAAGCCATTGCGCTTCTTCTCCAGCTTTATCTAAAGCTATAACTTCAGATACCATGGTAAATCTGGCTACTCACGTTTGTTTAGAAGATTTCCAAAATACTGCAGCTTCTCCAATAATAAAGATAAATCCGTTAGTGGATTTGAAATCTTTAGTATTGAATATCCATTTTGCATCTGGATATCTTGTGTAGTGCAGTCCATAACTTTAGGTGTAACTTAAATATCTAAGTACCCCCACAATGGCCATCCAGTATCCTTTCCAGGAATACTTGTAAATTTACTCAGTTTGCTAACTGAGTATGTTATGTCTTTACATTCATTTATAACCTAATGGTTTACTTTCAGGGTCTGTGCCACTCTTGGCACCATCAAGGATCACTGATCTCATGGACAAGGTTTCATCCTCCGCTTCACAACGGGGTAGTCATGGTAGCACCAAGGCATGCCGATACCATACCATGTCACTCTTCCCCACTTACTATGTCGATACCCTCATTGACGATAAGATCATACCCAAGTACCCTTGTTGCATAAAGTTGACATTTTCTCAAATGTCCTTCTCTTGCCCTCAAGGACTAGGTAATGATCCCATCAAATAATGTACCGAACACAATTCTAGGTCCTATCATGACCTTTTAAGTCGGAGAAACTTATACCTTCGCAAGACACCCCTACACTTTCATGTATTTTTAGGATGGTCTTTGACCCTTCCATAATTCATATGGTGTCTTGTCTGATTTCTTGTGGGATATTTTATTTAAAATATAATTAGCTATTAAAATAGCCTTCCCCCACAAGTTCTGAGGTAACCCTGAACTTATCAACAAAGCGTTCATCATTTCATTCAACGTTCGATTCTTGCATTATGCAATACCATTTTGTTGAGGTGAATAAGGAGCAGTGGTTTAATGGATGAAACCATTTTCTAAACAGAATTCATTAAATAATGAACCATATTCACCATCTTTATCACTCCTTATTATCTTACTTAATTGATTTTCAACCTCATTTTTAAAGAGTTTAAAAACTTCCAAGGTCTCGTCTTTGCTTCTTAGCAAATAGACATAACAATCTTTTTATCACCTCTAGTTTGCACAAACTTTAAGTCACATAAATCAGTGTGAATTAAATCTAGAGGTTTACTTATTCTTTCTACCGAATTGAAATGAGCCTTAGCCAATTTGGGTTCCACACAAATTTCCCATTTGTAATTTTTATCAATAACAATTTGCTGAAGCAAATCCAAATTACTGATTCTCTGCAAGGTCTTGTAAAACACATGACCTTATCTATCATGCCATATGTTAGAGGATACCACCAAATAAACACAAGAAATAATTTAATTATTATTTATGTTCTTTGGCACAACAACTATTACATAAATATCCTCTACTCACAAACATACCACTTTTGGTGAGTACAAATTTATCAGACTCAAATACGAGTCTGAACTCGTTCTTGCTCAACAGAGAGCTGGAAACCAAATTCTTACAAATTTTAGGAACATGAACCATATTGTTCAAAATTAGTTCTTTAATAGATGTCATCTTGAGCACCACCTTTTCATGGCCTCGTACCTTGTAAACCGAAGAGTTTCTCATAAATATTGCTTTTATATACTCTGACAAACTCTTTCTATCAGAACAAACATGACAAGTGACACCGGTATAAACCCACCATGTCTTAGGGTTTTTTTCTACCATGTTCACTTGTGACACTACAACAGCAAGCTCAATCTCATTGTCATCAACTAAGTTGGCTTGAGCTCTTTTTCTTGTTCTGACGGCAGTCCTTTGCTCAATGATCGGGCTTGTTACATGCGAAACAAGTTCCCGTGAACTTTTTGAAATCCATTCCCTTTATTAGCTTGGGAAGAACTAGAACCAACAAATTTCCTCTAGTTGGTCTTGTGCAAATATTCTACAACATTTGCCTTGGCTTCCATGATCTGAGCTTTAACCCTCTTTTCTGAACCATAGTTATCCTCGTCGATTCTTAACCGGATAATCAGTCCTCTAAGGTCATTTCCTTTCTCTTGTGCTTTAGATAGTTCTTGAAATCCTTTCACGAAGGAGTTAATTTCTCTATCAAAGCCACTGTCTCAAATGATTCACTAAGAATCATTCCTTCAGGATCAACTGATATTCTTGGACTTGACTTATCACGGTTTTTGAGTCCACCAATTTGAAATCCAGAAACCGGCCAACCACAAATTTCTTCGTGCCAGCATCTTCGGTTCTGTATTTTCTCTCTAAAGACTCCCACAACTCTCTTACTATTTTAATCGGGCTATACACGTTGTATAACGTGTTGTCCAATTCGTTGAGGATATAGTTCTTGCATAGGAAGTCAGAATGCTTCCATGCTTGCATCGAGGCTACAATCGTAGGATCGGTCTCTCCCTCGTTCAAAGTCGGGGCCTCCTCCCGTAAGAACCTAGCGAGGTTGAGGGTGGTTAAATAGAACAGCATCTTTTGCTGCCATCTTTTGAAGTCCAGATCACTGAACTTTTCGGGTCTCTCACCATGTGTAACATGTAGAGGTTGTGGTGCTACAGGCGCATTAGCATTGCCTGTAGATGGTTCGGCCATCTGTTATTTCAAAAATAACAGGATCAACTTTCATACAGTTTATAGAACAGTGTATAAAACCAATACATAAACAGTATGTATCTAAGCAATATGATCACAAACTATATATCTATATGTGTTATAACATGTATAACCACGTGTGTATATATATATATATATATTACACGAACAACAATATATATATATATATATATATATATAACATATCACAATATATATGATCACAAATAGCATATATAACACAATATATATGCTCTCAAAACAATCACGTAAATATATAAATATATATTACGTAAACAGTAGCAATATGTAACAATATAAAACGTACATAATATATATATATTATACATGAACAGCATGTATATAAATATAGTAACCGAACCACACTATATATATCAATATATATATATATTATATAACACGTAACAATATGAATCTATATTTATTAATCACCAAAAAAACGTGATTTACCAATTTATGCAAAAAATTGCTCTATCTCACGTTTTTGAAAGAACACATCTTAAAAAATATATATGTATTCACATTGACCATCCGTTTCATAGTTACTGAAGTAGTTAGAAACTTGAAATGTTGTGACCTTTTTCAAAGAACACATTCACACGATTATCAAGACTGCACCTTTATAACAATTGCTTTATAAATATATAGTCAACAAATATATATTTTATCACAATATATATATATATATATATATATATTACACGAACAACAATATATATGTGTAATATATATATGTATTACAACAAATAATCAATATATCATATAGTACCGAAATTCACTAGACAATATATGAATATATATAAAAGCAAACATTAGCAATATAAACGCAAAACTAACAGTATATATATATATATATATATATATATATATATATATATTACACGACCAACAACATATATATGTTATAAATGCACATTTCATATATTATAAGAAGTTAATATATATATATATATATATAACCAATGTAACAAGTATACATGCAGTCAAGTATACACATGTTATAACTATATAAATACGTTTATAAAACCATAGGGAACGTTGAAACGGATCAGTCTAAAAAGACACTATCGGCTTAGGTTTGTAAAAGCCACCTATTCAAGATATAAAGCCAATGTACCCAATCATCAAACTTTTAATAAAGGTGGCGATTGGCCCAGGGGACAGAGGCAAAGAGACTTGTCCAATTGGATGGACAAAGAGGTTATGCCGAGGAAAAAACAACAGCATAAGGATGAAGTTCATGCCCCCAATAATGGTGTACAAGAACTTCTCTCTCGATTTGCCAAAAAGTAAGTAAAACCAGTGCACTAAAAATATATAGAAATGCTAACAGACATTATACGAATGTCAGTATGTAAAATAAGTTAGCAATTGTTCTAACAAGTAACAAATATAATATTCTGTCAGTATATAAGGAAGTACGTGAATATAATAAATATATTCACAACAGTATATAACAAATAAATAAAACAAGAAAAACGTCTTAAGAATGTTTGAAAATATTTGCTATATACTACTTATAAACATAAGAACAGATATACAAAATCGAATATAAAGACACTTACAGGAATTGATTTGAAAAAATCAATATCGAGTCAAGGTTGGACCTCTAACCTTAACTCGTTTTTTGCCTGTCTAAGGTGCTTACAGTATCGATGCAAATCGTCTCCCAGGTTTCCTCGATATACGTTGCAAATGAGAGGACACTCGGATGCAACACGGCGAACAGAAGAATGCTGAAGTCTCTCTCTCAGAAGACAGGAATATTTTGGTGAATTAGTTTTTAAGTTAATAATATAGACATAGGAAGTCTGTATTTATAGGAGCCAAAGAACCTGTTCGAAAAGACACATCAATTGGATGGAACCTGTTTGATCAGAACAGACACATCCTTTGGGATAAAATTGGCCCGAACAGACATGTAATGATCAGACTTCTTCCTCTTCAAGTGGGTACCTTTGAGATTAATTTTCATTCAAACATGATATCAATTGTGTACCTTAATTATACACAGTGTATCTAATTACGACAACCTACGTATTGGAATACATATTTCGTATATATACACTCAAAATAAAACATTGATATCTAACAGATTTAGATATATTTCAAGTTATATTTTATTTCAAGTCATTAATTCTGTTAGATTTTACGAGTCCACATCAGCATTTTAACAGTTTTTCATTAACACTGCTATCAATTTTACTTATTTGTACCTCTTTCAATTGTACAGGGACTAAATTATCCGCTTTTAAGTACAAGGACTAAATTACTCTTTTCACTATAGTACAAGGACTATGTGGGTACTTAAACCCAAAATTTGATGTTATGTTTTATTGATTGGTCTAAACTACTAAAGAAGTTATTCTAGCACAAAATTTTAAAAACTATCTAAATGCGATTAAGGTTGTCAGTACCATATCGGTGGGCGTACCGTTTTTGTTCTGGTACTGGTACGTACCGATACGGTGTGTTTCGACGTACCGTTTCGGGTTTACCGATATTTTTCAAATATTTTTTCATATATCTATATATAGCCTATTTTCAAGTTTTTAATAAAATATATATTATATACACATGCAAATATACATCCATTACATGCATATATATGTTTTTATGCAAATATAAAATCTAAATATTTAATATCTAAAATTTTAAACATCAAATAAGTAAAATAAATATTAAAATATTAACAAAAATATAGTAAATTATGATTAATTATATTTAATAGCTCAATTTAATGAACATATTTTATTTTTAAATGTAATTATGAAAAAAATAAAAATGATCATGGCACAAAAAAAATATTGAAATTGGTTTAAAAAATCAAATAAGTGATTTTTTTATAAAAAAATCAAAATCTTGTACCAACCGGTATGGGACGGTACGTACCGGTACTGACCGGTACGAGCCGGTACGAATGGTACGGGCCGATACAAAAATCGAAACGGTACGAGACTGGTACCGTTTCAGTTTACCTTAAAAACGGTACGTACCGGCCGGTACCGGTACGGTACCGACCACATTGGTTCTGATCGTGTAGAAACTCATATCTTATCTATAATTTATGGAATATTATTTTTCCAGACTGACAATATTGGACCCAGAGGCAAAGGGAGGGGGGCAGGCAAGGGCGTTGGTCATTCCTTAAATTTTTTAAGATTTTTTAGATAATGTAAAATTATGTTGATCCCGGACCGCTCGAACAGACCAGACCATCCGGATCGACCGGATCGTCGGGACTGATCGTACCGTCCGGACCAACCGGATCGACCGGACTGTCCGGATCGACCGGACTGTCCGGATCGACCGGACTGTCCGGACCGATCGGACCGACCAGACTGTCCGGACCGCCCAACTAGGCTAGGCTTTGCTAAACGTGTCTAACCATGGTGTCTCAACTTTGAAAGCCTATAAGCTATAGGCTAGGCTTGGATTGCCCGCCCGGACAGCATGGATGGCCCGGACCGACTGGAAATTCCGAAACGCTCGCACCGCTCGGACCGACTGGACCGTCGGGACCACCTAGACAGCCAGGACAAGCCTTGGTGTCTCAGCTTTGAAAGGATATAGGCTAGGCTTGCCTCGGCTGACCTGACCATCCAGACTGTCAAAACTGTTCGGACCGACTGGGCTGCCTGGACTGTCGGGACCAACCGGACCGATCGGACCGTCCGAACTGATCGGAATAACCCAACCTACCGGATCGACCGGATCGAGCGGACCAAGCGGACTGTCCGGACAAACCAGACCGCCCGGCCGACCGGACCTCCTAGACCGCCCGGAACGACAGGACCGACCTGACCAACCGGAATGAAAGGATCGCCTTGACCGATCGTACCGTCCGGACCGATCGAAACGACCGAAGGGACAGGACCAACCGGACCGTCCGGATCGCTCGAACTGGTCGGACCGTCCGGACAGCCTGAACCGATCGGACTGCCCGGACCGCCTGGACAACCAGGCCCGATCGTCTAGGCTTTGCTAGTCTTGGCTTTACTAGCCTTGGTGTCTTAACTTTAAAAGGCTAGCCTATGGCCTTTCAAAGTTGAGACACCAAGGCTAGTCAAGTTTCGCCAAGCAAAGCTTAGCCTAGCCGGTCCGGTAGGTCCGGACAGTCCGGACGGCCCGGGCAGTCCGAACGGTCTGATCGGTCCGGTCGGTCCGGACGGTCCGATCAATCCGGACGGTCCGTTCGGTCCGGGGGTCCGAGCGGTCCGGATGGTCCGATCGATCAGGACGGCCCGGACGATCCGGGCGGTCCGGACGGTTCGGGCGATCTGGTTCGTTCGGACGATCCGGGCGGTCCGGACGGTCCGGTCGGTCTAGCCAAGCCTAGATTATAGCCTTTCAAGGTTGAGACACCAAGGCTGGTCAAGTTTACCCAAGCAATGCTTAGCCTAGACGGTCGGTCCGGGTGGCCCGATCGATCCGATCTCTTCTCATGCACGGATCAAATCCGCATAAATTACAGTATGCTCTCGTACAATACAATTGAACTTATATCTATGTAATTGTAATATATTTATGTAATTGTAATGTATTTATGTAATTGTAATATATTATAATACATAGATACATTGCATAAATATATTATAGTAATTATAATAATTGTAATATATCTATGTAATTGTATCTATGTAATTATAATATATCTATGTAATTGTAATATATTTATGTAATTGTAATATATCTATGTAATTGTAATATATATATGTAATTGTAATATATCTATGTAATTATAATATATCTATGTAATTGTAATGTATCAATGTAATTGTAATATATCTATGTAATTGTAATATATATATCTATGTAATTGTAATATATCTATGTAATTGTAATAAATATATTTATTTAATATATCTATGTAATTGTAATTGTAATATATCTAATATATTTATGTAATTATAATATATCTATGTATCTATGTAATATATCTATGTAATATATTTATGTAGTATATCTATGTAATTGTAATATATATATATGTAATTGTAATATATCTATTTAATTGTAATATTACAATTACATAGATATATTACATAGATATATTATAATTACATAAATATATTAGATATATTACAATTACATATATATATTACAATTACATAGATATACAACATAATATATTACATAGATACATTTACACAAATATAAAGATATATTGCATAGAAATATTACAATTACATAGATATACTGTAATATATATTACAATTACATATATTACAATTACATAGATATATTATTATTACATAAATATATTACAATTAGACAAATATATTATAATTACATAGATATATTATAATAATATCTATGCAATTGTAATATATCTATGTAATTGTATTATATCTATGTAATATATTTATGTAATTGTAATATATCTATGTAATTAATAATATATCTATGTAATTGTAATATCTATGTAATTGTAATTTATTTATGTAATTATAATATATCTATGTAATATATCTATGTAATTGTAATATATCTATGTACTTGTAATATATATATACTAATTGTAATATATCTATGTATGTAATATATCTATGTAATTGTAATATATCTATGTAATATATTGTAATATTCATATATTTGTGTAATATATCTATGTAATTGCATATATTTAAGTAATAGTAATATATCTATATAAATGTAATATATCTATGTAAGTGTAATATAATAGTTATTGTAATATATCTATGTAATTGTAAAATATCTATGTAATATATTTTTGTAATTGTAATATATCTATGTAATTGTAATATATCTATCTATGTTATGTATCTGTTGTATATGAATATGCCTCATTAAAACCTTGCTAAGAAAAACCCAGTGCGAGAAAAACTTAGTGAAGGAAAAAGAGTACAATATTCATATATTTGTAATTGTAATATATCTATGTAATTTTAGTATATCTAATATATCTATGTAATATATTTATGTAATTGTAATATATCAATGTAATTGTAATATATCTATGTAATTGTAATATATCTATGATATATTAGAATTACATAGATATATACTACAATTACATATATATATATATATATATATTACAATTACATAGATATTACATATTTATATAACAATTACAAAGATATATTACAATTCCATAAATATATTACAATTACATAGATATTAGATATTACATAGATACATATATATATAGATATTAGAATTACATAGATATATTACATATAGATAGATATATAATACATAGATATATTACAATTACCTAGATACAATTACATACATATATTACATAGATATATTACAATTACATAGATATTACATGTATATGTTAAAATTACTGAAAACATTAGATATTACATGTATACATTATAATTACTATTAGATAGATTACAATTACATAGATATATTACATAGATATATTACAATTACATAGATGTATTATATATTACAATTACATAGATATTACAATTACATAGATATATTACAATTACATAGATAGATTACAGTTATATAGATTATTACAGTTACATAAATATATTACAATTACATAGATATATTACATAGATATTACAATTGTAATATCTATGTAATTGTAATATATCTATGTAATTGTAATATATCTATGTAATTGTAATATATTACATAAATATATTACAATTACATAGATATATTACATAGATATTACAATTACATATATATATATATTACATAGATATATTACAATTACATAGATATATTACAATTACATAGATATATTTAAAATTACATAAATATATTACAGTTACATAGATATATTACAATTACATAGATATATTACAACTACATAGATATATTATTATTACATAGATATATTATTATTACATAGATATAATTACATAAATATATTACAATTACATAGATATATTACATAGATACATTACAATTACATAGATATAAAATTACATAGATATATTACAATTACATATATATTACAATTACATATATCTATATATATTACAATTACATAGATATATTACAATTACATAGATACATTACAATTACATAGATATATTACCATTACATAGATATATTACATAGATACATTACAATTACATAAATATATTACAATTACATAGATATATTACAATTATATAAATATATTACAATTACATATATATTACAATTACATAGATATTACATAGATATATTATAATTACTATTACATAGATATATTACAATTACATAGATATATTACATAGATACATTACAATTACAATTACATAGATATATATATATTACAATTATATTACAATTACATAGATATATTACATAGATACATTACAATTACATAGATATATAACAATTACATAGACATATTACATAGATACATTGCATAAATATATTATAGTAATTGTAATGACATAGATATATTACAATTACATAGATATATTACAATTACTTAGATATATTAGATAGATATACATAAATATAGATATGTAATTGTAATATATCTATGTAATTGTAATATATCTATGTAATGTATCTATTAGAATTACATAGATATATTACAATTACATAGATATATTACAATTACATAAATATATTACAATTACATAGATATATTACAATTACATAGATATATTAGAATTACATAGATATATTATATATTACAATTACATAGATGTATTACAATTAAATAGATATATTACAATTACATAGATATATACTATGTTAAGTAATTGTAATATATCTATGTAATTGTAATATATCTATTTAATTGTAATACATCTATGTAATTGTAATATATAATATATCTATGTAATTCTAATATATCTATGTAATTGTAATATATCTATGTAATTGTAATATATTTATGTAATTGTAATATATCTATGTAATTGTAATATATCTATGTAATTGTAATAAATTTATGTAATTATAATATATATATATGTAATATATTACATATCTATGTGATATATCTATGTAATTGTAATATATTTAGGTAATATATCTATGTAATATATTACAATTATACATTAGATATATTACAACTACACAAATAGATTACAATTACATAGATATATACGCAATTACATAGATATATTACAATTACATAGATGTATTACAATTACATAGATATATTATATTACATATATTACAATTGCATATATTACATAGATATTACAATTACATAGATATTACAATTACATAAATATATTACAATTACATAGATATTAGAATTACATAGATATATTACATAGATATATATTACATAGATATATTACAATTACATAGATATATTTATTACAATTACATAGATATATTACAATTATATAGATATATTACAATTACATAGATATATTTATTACAATTACATAGATATATTACAATTATATAGATATATTACAATTACATAAAGATATTACAATTACATAGATATATTATAATTACATAGACATATTACAATTACATAGATATATATTACAATTACATAGATATATTACAATAACATAGATATATTAAAATTACATAGATATTACAATTACAATTACAAAAATATATTAGAATTACATAGATATATTTACAATTACATAGATGTTACATTACATAGATAGATATATTACATTACATAGATATATTACAATTACATAGATATATTAGAATTACATAGATATATTACAATTACATAGATATATTACATAGATATATAGATTACAATTACATAGATATATTACAATTACATAGATATATATATTACAATTACATAATATATTATAATTACATAGATATATTACAATTACATAGATATATTACAATTACATAGATATATTACAATTACATAGATGTATTTCAATTACATAGATATATTACAATTTCATAGATATATTACATAGATACATTACAATTACATAGATATATTACAATTACATAGATACATTATAATTACATATTTACAATTACATAGATATATTACATAGATACATTACAATTACATAAATATATTACAATTACATAGATATATTACATAGATATATTACAATTACATAGATATAGATAATTACATATATTACAATTACATAGATATATTACATATATATTAGAATTACATAAATATATGCAATTACATAGATATATTACAATTACATATGTAACACCCTGTCCGGATAATCTACCTAAAATCCGGCAGAGTTTCCTTTCTATCTCAACTATAACCCTCCTGCAAATAACACTCAATTCATATCCTCAACCAGCAATATTCCTCAATACTATTATCACATATATCCATACATATTCAAAAATTATCCATGATCAATTTATGCTCAAATCAAAACATATTGATCTATTGTCTCATATCTTCAAATATATACATATATCCAAAAGTAAACCTATCTCAGCAAGGTTTACTAGATAAAAACATCAAAAGATCAAGACTTCAATAAATTTTTAGTATGATGCCCACCACGTCAAAATACTATTTGAAGCAAAGAATAGAGGAAGGTTGCAATCCCGACACCTAATTGTCACCTGAAAATGAGAATATGAAAAGGTGAGATATATGAATATCTTAGTGAGTAGACAATATTTAAAGCGTGTGAAAACTATAATGGTAGTCTGTAAAGCATAATTGACATTTTCAAAATAAATAATAGTAAAACCATAATGAGTAATTCAAAGACGTAGCAAAGTTTTCAAATGTATAACAATATTATAATATTAAATCAATGAATAAAATCTGTAAAGTAAATCAAGTTTCGTATAATTGGGCTCCAACTTTCTGTCATGCATAAGAGTACATCCATGAAATAACCAGGCAATATCCATGTAGGCATACTAGTAGCCGGCCCCAAAGGTCAATACCACCATAGGACGCCCCAAAGGCATATGTGTCGCTATGATGTGCCCCCAAAAGGCAAATATAACGGGATAGGGACTCTGGAGGTGGCTCCCACCACAAAGGCGTAGCACGCAACTCCCATACCCAAGTCTAATATCACGGAATGGGGACTCTGGAGGTGGCTCCCGCCACAAAGGCGTAGCACCCAGCTCCCGTATTCCGGTCTAATATCACGGAATGGGGACTCTGGAGGTGGCTCCCGCCACAAAGGCGTAGCACGCAGCTCCCGTATTCCGGTCAAGGAAATAATCTCATACATTAAGTCAGGTGGAGCCAAAACCATGTACGTCAAATTCTATGTAAAATCATATTTCATAAATCAACCAACTTACTCGATATAATATTTCTTGAAATAAAAATACTTTAATAACAAATCAATTCATATGATTAAATATCGTATATACCTTTAATACGTAAAATAAACATTATGCTAAATACATATATATATAATTATAATTAAAGAAATTTCAAATAACTATAGTTGTCGTCTACTCACAATCCTTGAGATGATCTCACTGTACACCTCGACCTGAAACTTCAGGATCCACAGGTGACGTCGGATCTACGTGGCCTAGAGATTAATGATAATTAGTATCTATACATACTCAAAGCATTACCCAATTATGAATGCAACTTAAATCTCATAATCTTCCCTCAAGGTCAATACTAATTTCTCATACTCAAAACAACACATCCCAAATTTTTAATATCATTTCCATAATCATTTTCTCCAAAATTCAACTCCATATTCATGTCCTTATCAAATTCCTTTCTAGTACACCATGCCTTGAGTTTGGTACCAATAAGTCTAATTTATGAAGAAAATAACTAACTTAGACAATTAGAACAAAATCTTGGTCAAATTTGATAAATCGCGAAACTATGCTGAAACAGGGGTCACACTGAACAGCCAACTTCACCGAATTTTATCTTTTTAACCGCTTATCGGTTTTGGGTGATTCAAAAACAAAAATTCTCGTATTGAAGTCTAGTTTCTAGGAAAAATATCAAAAAAATATAAACCCAGCTGTGACGAACCCAGAAAATCCGAACAGCAAGCATGCTCAAATTCTCCTGTTTTGCTTTTTCTTCCCATTTTCTTGTTCATGCTTTCAAATCCTTTTAATTCTTACCAAGTTGAGTAAAATTCATACTTAATAGATGGATTTCAGACCTTAACATGTTTATGGAGCTATAATTTTAGCATGCTCATGTAGAATATCTAAAGAAAAGGAAGAATTTATCAAGAAACTAACCTTCGATGTAATTATTGTTGAGATTTTTGGTGGAGTTGTTTGAAGAGAATTTTGAGAGAGAGGGAGGGTGGGAGGCCGGCTGCCACTTGAAGAAGAGAAGGAAAATTTCTAGTGTTTTCGGGAGATCAATTGAATATAAGAGATATTTTTTTTTTGGTATAATTGCATACTGGTCCCTCAACTTTTTATAAATAACCATTAAGCCCCTAAATTTTTTTAATATGTTCATTTTGATCCTTTCTTTTATTTCCTTCACTTATAACTTCTTACCAATTTCCAAGTTTTCCCTTAAAAAAAATTCGAGATTTAACTTTCCATGATTGTACGTAACCTGGGTTGTTACAACATAGATATATTATAATTACATAAATATATATTTACAATTACATATATATATATATATATTACAATTACATAGATATCTATTACAATTACATAGATACATTAAATAAATATATATTACAATTACATAGATATATTACATAGATACATTACATAGATATATTACATAGATACATAGATATATATTACATAGATATATAATATATTATATTATATTACATATATTACATAGATATATAACAATTACATATATATATATATAACAATTAATATATTACATAGATACATTACAATTACATAGATATATTACAATTACATAGATATATTTACAATTACATAGATATATTATAATTACATAGATATAATGTAATATATCTATGTAATTGTAATGTATCTGTGTAATTATAATTTATGTAATTATGTAATTGTAATATCTATGTAATATATTATCTATGTAATATATCTATGTAATTGTAATATATCTATGTAATTGTAATATATATTTATCAATGTAATATATCTATGTAATTAATATATATCTATGTAATTGTAATATATCTATGTAATATGTCTATGTAAATTTTACATAGATATATTACAATTACATAAATATATTACATAGATACATTACAATTACATAGATATATTATAACAATTACAAAGATAAATTACAATTACATAGATAAATTATAATTGTATTTATGTAATTGTAGTATATTTGTAATAAATCTATGTAATTGTAATATCTATGTAATATATCTATGTAATATATCTATGTTATTGTAATTGTAATTGTAATATATTTATATATTGTAATGTATCTATGCAATTGTAATATATCTATGTAATTGTTATATATCTATGTAATGTATCTATGTAATATATCTATGTAATTGTAATATATCTATGTTAATGTAATTATATACATGTAATTGTAATATGTATCTATGTAATATATCTATTTAATAAATCTATGTAATTGTAATATCTATGTAATATATCTATGTAATATATTTATCTATGTAATATATCTATGTAATATAATATATCTATGTAGTTGTAATTGTATCTATGTAATTGTAATATATCTATGTAATAGTAATATATCTATGTAATTGTAATATATATATATATATATATATGTAATTGTAATATATCTATATCTATGTAATATATCTAAGTAATTGTAATATATCTATGTAATTGTAATATATATCTATGTAATATATTATCTATGTAATATATCTATGTAATTGTAATATCTATGTAATTATATATCTATGTAATATATTTATGTAATTGTAATATATTTATGTAATATGTAAGATATCTATGTAATTGTAATACATCTATGTAATTGTAATATATCTATGTAATTGTAATATATCTATGTATATTATGTAATTTAAAATATATTTATGTAATATATCTATGTAATAATAATATATCTATGTAATTGTAATATATTTATAATATATCTATGTAATTGTAATATATTTATGTAATTGTAATATATTTATAATGTATCTATGTAATATATCTATGTAATAATATTATATCTATGTAATTCTAATTGAGATACATCTATGTAATTATAATTTATTTTATATGTAATTGTAATTGTAATGTATCTATGTAATATATATATATATATATATATCTATGTAATATATCTTTGTAATTGTTATATACATATGTAATTGTAATATATCTATGTAATTGTAATTATAATTGTAATATATCTATGTAATTGTAATATATTTATGTAATTATAATATATCTATGTAATTGTAATATATCTATGTAATTCTAATATATTTATGTAATATATCTATGAATTACTTAAATATATCTATGAAATTGTAATATATCTATGTAATATAATATATCTATGTAATTATAATAAATCTATGTAATTGTAATATATCTATGTAATATATCTATGTAATTATAATATATCTATGTAATTGTAATATATTATATGTAATTGTAATATATCTATGCAATTGTAATATATCTATGTAATTGTAATGTATCTATGTAATTGTAATATATCTATGTAATTGTAATATATATATGTATTATATCTATGTAATTGTAATATATCTATGTAATTGTAATTGTAATATATATATCTATGTAATTGTAATATATTTATATATCTATGTAATTACAATTATCTATGTAATTGTAATATATCTATGTAATATATATCTATGTAATATATCTATGTAATTGTAATCTATGTCTATGTAATTATAATATATATCTATGTAATTCTAATATATATATATATATATCTATGTAATCGTAATATATCTATGTAATTGTAATATATCTATGTAATTGTAATATATCTACGTAATTGTAATATATCTATATAATATACATCTATGTAATTGTCATATATGTAATATATTATCTATGTAATTGTAATATATCTATGTAATATATCTATGTAATTGTAATATATCTATGTAATTGTAATATAATTATGTAATGTATCTATGTAATTGTAATACATCTATGTTATAATATATCTATGTAATATGAAATACATCTATGTAATTGTAATATATCTATGTAATTGTAATATCTATGTAATATATCTATCTATGTAATTGTAATATATCTATGTAATTGTAATATATTTATGTAATGTATCTATGTAATATATCTTTGTAATTGTAATATATATCTATGTAATTGTAATATATATGTAATTGTAATATATCTATGTAATTATAATATATCTATGTAATATGTATGTAATTGTAATATGTCTATGTCTATGTAATTGTAATATAGATATATAATTGTAATATCTATGTAATTGTAATATATCTATGTAATTGTAATATATCTATGTAATTGTAATATATCTATGTAATTGTAATATATCTATGTAATTGTAATATAAATCTATGTAATTGTAATATATTTATGTAATAGATATATGTAATTATAATATCTATGTAATTGTAATAAATATCTATGTAATTGTAATATATCTATGAAATATATCTATGTAAATATATATATATATCTATGTAATTGTAATATATTTATGTAATAGATATATGTAATTATAATATCTATGTAATTGTAATAAATATCTATATAATTGTAATATATCTATGTAATATATCTATGTAAATATATATCTATGTAATTGTAATATATCTATGTAATTGTAATATCTATGTAATATGTATGTAATATATTTGTGTAATAAATCTATGTAATTGTAATGTATCTATGTAATTGTAATATATTTATGTAATTCTAATATATTTTTATATATATATATATATATATATATATCTATGTAATTGTAATATATTATATATCTATGTAATATATCTATGTAATTGTAATGTATCTACGTAATAGTAATATATCTATGTAATTGTAATTGTAATATATCTATGTAATATATTTATGTAACTGTAATATATCTATGTAATTGTAATATATATAATATATCTATGTAATATATTTTTTTAATTATAATATATCTATGTAATATATCTATGAAATTGTAATATATTTATGTAATTCTAATATATCTATGTAATTGTAATATATCTATGTAATTGCAATATATCTATGTAATATAATATATCTATGTAATTGTAATATATTTATGTAATATATTATCTATCTAATATATCTATGTAATTGTAATTATAATATATCTATGTAATTCTAATTGATATATATCTATGTAATTGTAATATATCTATGTAATTTTAAAATATCTATGTAATTGTAATTAAATATATGTAATTGTAATATATATCTATGTAATTGTAATATATCTATGTAATATATCTATGTAATTGTAATATATCTATGTAATTGTAATATATCTATGTAATATATGTAATTGTAATATATCTATGTAATTAAATATATTATCTATGTAATTGTAATATATATATCTATGTAATTGTAATATATCTAAATAGGTATGTTTTCTTCCTATATTGATGTTTCCGTGTATAAGAAGACTGGTTTCATCATGCAGGTGGTACTCCGAGACTTAGTTTAAGAGGGCGAGCACAAAAAGTCAAACTTGAAAAAAGTCAACCCCAAAAAAAAGTGAACTCCGAAAAAGTCAACTCCAAAAAGTCAACTATTGAAAAAATCAACCCACTTTCAAAATCAAGATTTTAAGTTCAATTGAAAAATGGCGAAAGAATTTCGATAATCCGAGGTCTACGTTGAAAGATATGGAGTTCGGAAGTTGGGATTTGGAGATTCAGTAGAAAGGAAACCCTAATCCGAGAAATTTAGGGAAAAGTGCTTAAACGATCAAATTGATCAAAATTGAAGGTTCCAAATGAAAGATAAGAATTGACTACGGGTAATGGAGAAGTCACTTGCAAGAAAAACCGAAAGAAAAGTCAATCCGGGAGAAAACCGAGAATTAGGGTTTTTAGTGGGTTTCGGTGAAATTGGGAAGAATCACAGAAATGGCCCGACTTGGTAAGACCAAAGCCCCCAATGGATGAAGAATGATTAAAAAGGATAGCCCAAGGCTCATATTGAAGAAAATCTGAAAATCGGACTTGTTTTGAGCAAAACCGGATTTCGGAGGCAAAAGGGCAAAGTTAGAAAATTTGGGAAAAGTAGCAAATGGACTCCGAAAATTCTGAAAAATTTTCAATCTCATTCTTAAATCATTTGAAAGATATTGGTGAAAGAAAATCTTGATTCGGAGTTCGTTTGCAAAATGGCCAAATCCCGGGCCTCCTATGCAGTAATTCAAAAAGGAAAATCCCGGAAAAATAGCAAATGAGCTCCAAATCTTTTAAAATTTTGCAGATCTCATTTTTAAATTATTTGGAAGAGATTGGTGAATGAAAATCTTGATTCGGAGTTCGTTTGCAAAATGGCCAAATCCCGGGCCTCCTATGGAGTAATTCAAAAAGGAAAATCCCGGAAAAATAGCAAATGAGCTCCAAATCTTTTGAAATTTTGCAGATCTCATTTTTAAACGATTTGGAAGAGATTGGCGAAAGAAAATCTTGATTCGGAGTTCGTTTGCAAAATGGCCAAATCCCGGGCCTCCTATGAAGTAATTCAAAAAGGAAAATCCCGGAAAAATAGAAAATGAGATCCAAATCTTTTGAAATTTTGCAGATATTATTTTAAATTATTTTTAAGAGATTGGCGAAATAAAATCTTGATTCGGAGTTCGTTTGCAAAATGGCCAAATCCCGGGCCTCCTATGCAGTAATTCAAAAAGGAAAATCCCGGAAAAATAGCAAATGAGCTCCAAATCTTTTGAAATTTTGCAGATCTCATTTTTAAATTATTTGGAAGAGATTGGCAAAAGAAAATCTTGATTCGGAGTTCGTTTGCAAAATGCCCAAATCCTGGGCCTCCTATGCAATAATTCAAAAAGATAAATCCCGGAAAAATAGCAAATGCACTCCAAAAATTCTGAAATTTGGAAAATATCATTTTTAAATTATTTGGAAGATATTGGCGAAATAAAATCTTGATTCGGAGTTCGTTTGCAAAATGGCCAAATCCCGGGCCTCCTATGCAGTAATTCAAGCCGATAAATCCCGAAAAAATACCAAATGAGCTCCAAAAATTATGAAAACTTCCAGATCACACTTTTTAATTATTTTGAAGATATTGGTAAAGAAAAATCTTGATTTGGAGCTCGTTTAAAAAATGGTTAAATGTAGGGGCATAAAAGGGCATTTTGGGAAGAAAAAATCCAAATAAATAGCAAACGGACTCGGATAATTTTGAAAACTTCCAAAACTCAATATTTTATTATTTTTGAAGTATTAAAAAAATAAAAATTGAATTTGGAGTCCGTTTGATATTTATTTGCATCCGGGGGGCAAAATGGTCATTTCACCCAAGCAACCGAAAAGGGCTCCTTTGGGCCTTTCAAAAAATCAGAGTTGGGCTGGAAAAGAGAAGTGCTGGCCTGCCCAAGCCCAAAGGAAGGAGGAAGCTTCTGATTTCTCAATCAAATGGCTAGAAATCAAAAGTTAGTTAGAGATTCTCTTTGATCAAGCCATGGTGATTAAGCCACATAGGCCAAGAGAGATGTCAACATTATTCTTGGGCAGCTGTAATTTGAGAGAGCTGAGATACTAATCTAAAGGTGGTAATTTCATGATTTTTCATCTTGAATTATTGGCCATTTGATGGAAAATTGGTTACAAAAAAAATGACAACATCATTGTACCATTTATAGAGGTTTCGGCTAGCCCTAGCAAAGGAGTCAGATTTTCATTTTTTCTTTTTCATTTTGCTGAGTTCTTAGAGTTTTTTACTTAGTTTTTGCTATTTTAATCTCTACTTGGTGAGTTTTCATTTGAAAATAATGTTTTTAAGTTATTTCTTCATCTCTTTCTTAAGTATATTTTTTATATTTTATTTTTACAATAAACTCACCATGGCCAAATGGCCTACATTATTTATTTTAAGTTGCTGTTTTGATTTATTTTACCATACTGTTTATGCTATTTTCTTTGTTTTTGATGTTTTAAATGTTATGTTACTTCATATTCTTGATTTATATTTTAATTTGGTTGATTTGTTTGTTGCCATTTATGTCTTAAATATCATGTTTTTGCATTTTTAATTTTCTGTTTTCATGTTGTTTAAATTTGAGCATGTTTTAGATTTAGTATATCAAGTGTTTGTGAAAATGCTTGTGTGGTCTTTGCATGATTTTTGTTTTATATCTTAGTTGAGCATGTTTTAGATTTAGTATATTAAGTGTTTGTGAAAATGCTTGTGTGATTTTTGCATGATTTAAGTGTTATATTTTAGTTGAGCATGATAGTATACCAAGTGTTTGTGAAAATACCATGCTTGTTGGAGCTTGAGGCCATTTGGCTACTCCATGTGTTTTGCATTGTGTGTTGCATTTTTTGTCATGTTAGTTGGTAGGTTTTTGCATTTGCATGTCATTTGACTTAGTTTTTCATGCTATTATGCCAAGTGTTTGTGAAAATGCCATGTTTGCTTGTTACACTATCCATTCGGCCACCCTTGGAAGTTTTACATTTTATGTGCATTCTTGCCATGTTAAGTTGATAGGTTAGCATTTGCATGATATTTGGTTGGATTTTTGGTTTAAGCATGCTTTGTGTTTGTGAAAATGCCATGCATATTTTAGTTATTAAGTTAGGTTTATTTGCCATGAATGTTCATGCATTCTAGGTCTAGGTTACATTAAATGTCATGCAAGTTCATTTAGGTCTAGGTCATTTTATGAATGCCATGCATTTTTTCATGACATTTAGGTTTAAATCCATGCATTTCATGCATTATGTTTGCTGCATTGTTTCATGCATTTCATGTCCATGCCACTTGAATAATGACTTGAGCCAATTAATGGTTCAAAGTCATGCTCTCTTGAGCACACTTGTGGAAAATTAAGTTTGTCAAATTGATTATTCTACCTTTGTGATTTTTTTTTTTACTTAGCCAATTTTTATCTAACTTTCAAAAAGTCCTAGCTACTGTTTGCAAGTCATTTTATGAGTTTCAAATATTTTTACTTTGATTTTTAAATGATTTTATCAAAGGCAAAAATGTGTTGGCAAAGCAGTTTTTTCTCCTCCCAAAACTCGTACATCTCTGATTTTTCTGGGAATTCATCTTTGATCAGAAAATTAAGCCGATTTTTTCTCGTGTATTTTTACATGTCCTGAGTCTCCATTATTCTTTTCAGAATTTTTGGAATTTTTAAAAATAGGGTAAAAAATCGTGGATTAAAACTGGACAGTGGAGTCAGAATTGAATTTAAAAAAAAAACCATTTTTCTGTTTTGGTTAATTTACTTAGAGTGGGCTTATTAGGAGGGTTAGCTACTGACTTAGGGTAATTTCTAAGCCTTTTTAAACTCTAAAAATGGTTTTTCAAGTCCCGGGTTAAGGGTAGTCAAGTCCGGATTTTTTAAACTTAGGAAATTAGAGCCATTTAAAAAAATTTTAGCCCAGTTTTTATTTTTAATTCAAGCTTATCAAAATTATTTTCAAACAATCACAAAGTATTTTGGTTTTAGAATATTTAATTTGACATATTTTCCTAAGGTAGCCGGATATCTTTTTAGATATACGGATTTCCTTAATTAAAGGAAAAAATACATTTCATGCATTGCATTTTTCATATTCATGCATTTTATATAATATGTGATTCTTGCCATAATAATTCCTATGATATTATTATTATTATTTTGATTTATATTTTTTGATGTTATATGGTTTATTATATGGTTTTGAATATTTCATGATATCCTATGCTTTTATTTAGTTAATTTTATTTAGCATATACTATGTTCATGCATTATTATTTTTATGCATATTATATGATAGCATTATTTTATTCCATGTCATTTAATTTATATGCCATATCATTCATGTTTGCCATGTCGTTTAAATTATTTCATTTCATATAGAATATGTTATGTTATTTAGGTTATTTTATTTCATTTAGAAAATATCATGTTACTTAGGTCATTTCATTTCATATAGAATATGTTATGTTACTTAGGTTATTTTATTTTATTTAGAATATATCATATGACTTAGGATATTGCATCTCATACAGAATATACTATGTTACCTAGGTCATTTCATTTTATTCATAATATGTCATATAACTTAGGATATTGTATTTCATTTAGAATATGCTAAGGCATTTATTTCATTTCATTTAGAATATGCTAAGGCATTTACATTATATCATATCATTTAGGAAGCATTATATTATTTAGATTTTGCCATGTCATTTTATTTATGTCATGCATATACATATTCATATATTTTAAAATGTTTTCAAAAGGATAATGATTTTTCAATAAAAAATAAAGATATTCCCGAGTTAAAATTATTCATGAGTTCTCTACCGGGTTTGCTGGAGGGAATATCATCAATTATCATTAATAAAGGAATATCTTTCTTTCAAAAGGAGAATGATTCGGAAAGTTTTCCAAAACTAATAAAAATTTCTATATTTTGCCACGTTTGTTGGGGAATATAGGAAAATTTTGAATTTATAAATTCCGGATCATTTTTAATAAAAAGGGAATTATTTTTTCTTTAAATTGGGAATTAACTTGAAATACTAAATTTAAAACCAATTTTTACCGAGACTTGAGATAACACACGATTAATAAGGTACCGATTTATACGGGCGTTGTGGGGGAGCTAATCCTTCCCCATACGTAACCGACTCCCGTACCCGCTTCTTTGATTTCTATGGTTTAAAACGCAGATTTGAAATTGGTTTTTAAAATGTTTTAATTAATTTTTAAAATATTTTATAAAACCGGTTTTAATAGGTGGCCGATCACACCTAGCCAAAAAAGATTGGTGGCGACTCCAAGTCTTTTTCAAAGTCATTTTCAAAACCATCATTTTGCTAGAGGAATTAAGTCGACTTTTTCTCGATTTTTTAAAGTCACGCTTAACGAACAATAAAGTCTTGCGATGAGACTCGTTATTTTTTAGGTTGCGACAATATCTATGTAATTGTAATATATCTATGTAATGTATCTATGTAATACATATATATTTATGTAATTATAATATATCTAAGTAATTGTAATATATATCTATGTAATTGTAATGTATCTATGTAATTGTAATATATCTATGTAATTATATATGTATGTAATTATAATATATCTATGTAATTGTAATATATCTATGTAATTATAATATATCTATGTAATATATCTATGTAATTTTAAATATATTTATGTAATATATATCTATATAATATATCTATGTAATAAGCAAATATCTATGTAATATATCTATGTAATTGTAATATATGTATGTAATATATCTATGTAATTGTAATATATATATGTAATAGTAATATATCTATGTTATTGTAATTGTAATATATTAATGTAATTGTAATATATCTATGTAATTGTATATATATCTATTTAATTGTAATATATCTATGTATCTATGTAATATATCATTGTAATTGTAATGTATCTATATAATATATCTATGTAATTGTAATATATCTATGTAATTGAAATATATTTATGTAATTGTAATATATTATCTATGTAATATATCTATGTAATTGTAATATCTATGTAATTGTAAATATGTAATTGTAATATATCTACGTAATATATCTATGTAATTGTAATATGTATGTAATATATTATAATTACATAGGTATATTACAATTACATAGATATATTACATAGATATCTAATATATTACAATTACATAGATATATTATTATTACATAGATATATTAGATATATTATAATTACATAGATATATTACAATTACATAAATATATTACAATTACATAGATATAATACATAGATATATTAGAATTACATAGATATATATTAAAATTACATAGATAATATATTACAATTACATATATATATATTACAATTACATATATATATATATTACAATTACATATATATTACATATAACATAGATATTACAATTACATAGATATATTACAATAACAGTATTACATAGATATATTACAATTATATAGATATACTGTATTAGATAATATATTAATATTACATAGATATATTACAATTACATAGATATATTACAGTTACATAGATATACTAAAATTACACATTAGATATATTACAATTACATAAATATATTACATAGATATATACTACAATTACATAGATATATTATACATAGATATATTACAATTACATAGATATATTAAAATTACATAGATATATTACAATTACATAAATATTACAATTACATAGATATATTATAACTACATAGATATATTACAATTACATAGATATATTACAATTACATAGATATATTACTATTACATAGATATATAAAAATTACATAGATACATTACAATTACATAGATATATTACAATTACATAGATATATTACAATTAAATAGATATATTACAATTACAATTACATAGATATATTATATTACATAAATATATTACAATTACATATTATAGTTACATAGATATATTACATTGATGTATTACAATTACATATATATTACATAGATATATTACATAAATATATTACATATACATAGATATATTACAATTACATAGATATATATTACAATTACATAGATATATATTAGAATTACATAGATATATTAAAATTACATAGATATATTACAATTACATAGATACATATAATATATTTATGTAATTGTAATATATATATATGTAATTGTAATATATCTATGTAATTGTAATATATATATATATGTAAGTGTAATATATCTATGTAATTGTAATATATCTATGTAATTGTAATATATTGTAATATATATTTCTATGTAATTGTAATATATTTAGGTAATATATATATATATGTAATTGTAATATATATATGTAATATGTAATATATCTATGTAATTGTAATTGTAATATCTATGTAATTTTAATATATATATATATATATGTAATTGTAATGTATATATTAATTGTAATATATCTATGTAATTGTAATATATTAAAATTGTAATATATCTAAGTAATTGTAATATATATCTATGTATATATTACATAGATACATTACAATTACATAGATATTACAATTACATAGATATATTACAATTACATAGATATATTAAAATTACATAGATATATTACAATTACATAGATATATTACAATTACATAGATATTACAATTACATAAATATATTACAATTACATAGATATATTACAATTACATAGATATATATTAAAATTACATAGATAATACATAGATATATTAATATAGATATATTATAATTACATAAATATATTACAGTTACATAGATATTAAAATTACATAAATATATTGTAACACCCTATCCGGATAATCTACCTAAAATCCGGCAGAGTTTCCTTTCTATCTCAACTATAACCCTCCTGCAAATAACACTCAATTTTTTATCCTCAACCAACAGTATTTCTCAATACTATTACCACATATATCCATGCATATTCAAAAATTATTCATGATCAATTTATTCTCAAATCAAACATATTGATCTATTGTCTCATATCTTCAAATATATACAATATATCCAGAAATAAACCTATTTCAGCAAGGTTTACTAGATAAAAACATCAAAAGACCAAATCTTCTAGAAATTTAGATATGATGCCCACCACGTCAATATACTCTTGAAGCGGAGAGTAGAGGAAGGCAGTAATCCCGACACCTAAGTGTGTCCTAAAAATGAGAAATAAGAGGAGGTGAGATATATGAATATCTCAATGAGTAGACAACATTTAAAGCGTGTGAAAACCATAATGGAAATCTGTAAAGTATAATTGACATTTTCAAAATAAATAATAATAAAACCATAATAAGTAATTCAAAGACGTAGCAAGCTTTTCAAATGTATAACAATATTAAATCAATGAATAAAATCCGTAAAGTAATTCAAGTTTCGTATAATTGGGCTCCATCTTTCTGTCATGCACAAGAATACATCCATGAAATAACCAGGCAACATCCATGTAGGCATACTAGTAGCCGGCCCCAAAGGCCAATACCACCATAGGACGCCCCAAAGGCATATGTGTCGCTATGATGTGCCCCCAAAAGGCAAATATAACGGGATAGGGACTCTGGAGGTGGCTCCCACCACAAAGGCGTAGCACGCAGCTCCCATACCCCAGTCTAATATCACGGAATTGGGACTCTGGAGGTGGCTCCCGCCACAAAGGCGTAGCACGCAGCTCCCGTATTCCGGTCTAATATCACGGAATGGGGACTCTGGAGGTGGCTCCCGCCACAAAGGCATAGCACGCAGCTCCCGTATTCCGGTCAAGGAAATAATCTCATACATTAAGTCAGGTGGAGCCAAAACCATGTACGTCAAATTCTATGTAAAATCATATTTCATAAAATCAACCAACTTACTCGATATAATATTTCTTGAAATAAAAGTACTTTAATAACAAATCAATTCATATGATTAAATATCGTATATACCTTTAATACGTAAAATAAATATTATGTAAAAAAAATATATATATAATTATAATTAAAAATATTTCAAATAACTATAGTTGTTGTCTACTCACAATCCTTTGGATGATCTCACTGTACACCTCGACCTGAAACTTCGGGATTCACAGGTGACGTCGGATCTACGTGGCCTAGAGATTAACAATAATTAGTATCTATACATGCTCAAAGCATTACACAATTTTTGAATGTAACTTAAGTCCCATAAATCTACCCCATATACTAATTTCTCATTCTCAAAACAACATATCCTTAATTTTTAATATCATTTCCATAATCATTTTCTCCATAATTCAACTCCATAATCATGTCCTTATCAAATTCGTTTCTAGTATTCCATGCCTTAGAGATTTTCATAATCCATAACCATCATTTGATACTATATTTCTCTTAGGCAATAGATTCCTTAATATCAAGTTAGATTAGAAAATCATAACTTGAGTTTGGTAAGGAATTTGGAAGTGATCCCAATTGTTTTATTTCAACCAATATATCTAATTTATGAATAAAATAACTAACTTATACAACTAGAACAAAATTTTGATCAAATTTGATAAATCCCGAAACCATGCTGAAACAGAGATCAACACAGAACAGTAAACTTCACCGAATTTTATCTTTTTAACCGCTTATCGGTTTTGGGTGATTCAAAAACCAAAATTCTCATATTGAAGTCTAGTTTCTAGGAAAAATATCAAAAAAATACAAACCCTAATTTACCGAACCCAGAAAATCCGAACAGCAAGCATGCTCAGTTTCCCCTGTTTTGCTTTTTCTTCCCATTTTCTTGTTCATGCTTTCAAATCCTTTTAATTCTTACCAAGAATGAGTAAAATTCATACTTAATAGATGGATTTCAGACCTTAACATGTTTATGGAGCTATGATCTTAGCATGCCCAAGTAGATATCTAAAGAAAATGAAGAATTTATCAAGAAACTAACCTTGGATGTAATTGTTGTTGAGATTTTGGTGGAATTGTTTGAAGAGAATTTTTTTTTTTTTGAGAGAGAGAGAGATGATGGAGCCGGCTGCACTTGAAGAAGAGAATGAAAAAATGTGTAGAATTTTCGGGAGAAAGGATGAAGAAAAGAGATATTTTTCTTGTTTTTGGGATAATTGCATATTAGTCCCTCAACTTTTTATAAATAACCATTAAGTCCCTAAACTTTTTTAATATGTTCATTTTGATCCTTTCTTCTTTTATTTCCTTCACTTATAACTTCTTACCAATTTTCAAGTTCGTCCTTAAAATTTTCGGGATTTAACTTTACATGATTATACGTAACCTCGGTTGTTACATATATTACAATTACATAGATATATACTACAATTACATAGAATAGATATATTTATTACAATTAGATACATTACATAGATATATTATCGTTACATAGATATATTACAATTACATAGATATATTACAATAAATAAATACATAGATATATTACAATTACATAGATATATTACAATTACATAGATACATTACATAAATATATTACATAGATGTATTACATATATTACAATTACATATATTAATTACAATTACATAGATATATTACAATTACATAGATATATATTACAATTACATAGATATATTACAATTACATAGATCTATTACAATTACATATATATTACAATTACATAGATATATTACAATTACTATATATATTACAATTACATAGATATATAACATAGATATATTACATAGATATTACAATTACATAGATATATGACAATTACATAGATATATTACATAGATATATTAAAATTACATAGATATATTACATAAATAGATATATATATATTGCAATTATATAGATATATTACAATTACATAGATATATATTAGAATTACATAGATATATAACAATTACATAGATAAATTACAATTATAATATATTACAATTACATAGATATATTAGAATAACATAGATAATTTACATAGATATATTACAATTACATATATATATATATATATTACAATTACATAGATATATTACAATTACACAATTACAATTACATAGATACAATTATATAGATATATTACAATTACATAGATATATTACATAGATACATTGGATATATCTATGTAATTAAATATATTTATGTAATGTATCTATATAATGTAATTGTTGTAATATATCTATTGTAATATTTATGTAATTGTATATCTATATTATAATTATTAATTGTAATATCTCTATGTAATTGTACTATATCTATGTAATTGTAATATATCTATGTAATTGTAATATATTATAATTGTAATATATCTATGTAATTGTTATATATCTATGTAATTGTAATATGTCTATGTAATTTTAATATATTTATGTATCTATGTAATGTATCAATGTAATATATCTATGTAATTGTAATAGTAATATATATATCTATGTAATTGTAATATCTATGTAATTGTAATATATCTATGTAATATGTATGTAATTGTAATATATCTATGTAATTGTAATATATCTATGTAATATATATATATATATATATATATATATATATATAATTGTAATACATCTATGTAATTGTAATATATCTATGTAATTCTAATATATTTATGTAATTGTAATTTATCTATGTAATCTATCTATGTTATTGTAATTGTATATCTATGTAATAGTAATATATTACAATTACATAGATCCATTACAATTAATATATATATTTATGTAATTGTAATATATCTAATGTAATTATATTAATATATCTATGTAATAATAATATATCTATGTAATTGTAATATATTTATGTAATATATTTGAGTAATTATATACATGTAATATCAATTTAATTGTAATACATCTATGTAATTGTAATATATCTTTGTTATTGTAATATATCTATGTAATTGTAATATATCTATGTAATTGTAATATATTAAATATATCTATGTAATTGTAATATATCTATGAAATGTATATATGTGATTGTAATATCTATGTAATTGTAATATATCTATGTAACTGTAATATATGTATGTAATTGTAATATATTTATGTAATGTATCTATGTAATATATCTATGTAATTGTAATATATCTATGTAATTGTAATATATCTATATAATTGTAATATATATCTATGTAATTTTTATTTTAATATATCTATGTAATATATTACAATTACATATATACATAGATATATATTACATAAATACATTACAATTACATAGATATATATTACAATTACATAGATATATTATAATTACATAGATATATATTACAATTACATAGATATATTACAATTACATAGATATATTGTAATATTACATAGATATATTACATACATTAATATGTTACAATTATAATATATCAAATGTTTTCAGTAATAAATATATTACAATTACATAGATACATTACAATTACGTTGATATATTACAATAACAATTACATAGATATATTACAATTAAATAGATATACAATTACAACTCCACGTGCCTGAGAATTCTATGTAATTGTAATATATAATATATAATTGTAATATATCTATGTTATATATCTATGTTATAATATATCTATGTATTGTAATATATATATATATAAGTAATTTTAATATATCTATGTAATTGTAATGTATCTATGTAATTTTAATATATCAATGTAATTGTAATATATGAATGTAACTGTAACATATCTATGTAATTGTAATATATCTATGTAATTGTAATGTATCTATGTAATTGTAATATATTATTTATGTAATATATATCTATGTAATTGTAATGTATCTGTGTAATTGTAATATATTTTTGTAATATATCTATGTAATATATCTATTTAATTGTAATATCTTATTAATTGTAATATATCTATGTAATTATAATATATCTATGTAATTGTAATATCTACGTAATATATCTATGTATCTATGTATTTGTAATATATCTATTTAATTATAATATATCTATGTAATTTAATATATCTATGTAATTGTAATATCTATGTAATTATAATATATCTATGTAATTGTAATATATCTATGTAATTGTAATATATCTATGTAATTTTAATATATCTATGTAATTGTAATATATTAATTTAATATATCTATGTAATATATCTATGTAATTGTAATATATCTATGTAATTATAATATATCTATGTAATAGTAATATATCTATGTAATTGTAATATATCTAGGTAATGTATCTATGCAATATATCTATGTAATTGGAATATATTAGTTATTGTAATATATCTATGTAATTGTAATATATCTATGTAATATGTATGTAATTAAAATTAATCTATGTAATTGTAATATGTCTATGTCTATGTAATTGTAATATATCTATGTAATATATCTATGTAGTATATAGTAATATATATTTTTAATATATCTATGTAATTGTAATATCTATGTAATTGTAATATCTATGTAATTGTAATATATATATATATATATATATATCCAATGTATAATATATTTGTGTAATTGTAATATATCTATGTAATTGTATCTATGTAATTTTAATATATCTATGTAATTGTAATACATCTATGTAATTATAATATATCTATGTAATATATGTAATATATCTATGTAATTGTAATATTACAATTACATAGATATATTACAATTACATATCTTACATTACAATTACATAGATAATATTACATAGATATATTACAATTAAATAGATATATTATAATTACATAGATATATTACAATTACATAGATATTACATAAATATATTACAATTACATAGATACATACATAGATATATTATAATTACATAGATATAATATATTATAATTACATAGATATTATATAATTACATAGATATATTACGTAGATATATATACATCTATATCTTACAATTACATAGATATATTACAATTACAGTTACATTACAATATATATATTACAATTACATAGATACATATATATATTACATAGATATATTACAATTACATAGATACATTACAATTACATAGAATTACAATTATATAGATGTATTACATAGATATATTATAATTACACCAATATATTACAATTATATAGATATATTTTACATAGATATATATGCAATTACATAGATATATTACAATTACATAGATATATTACAATTACATAGATGTATTACATTACATAGATATATTACAATTACAAAAATATATTACAATTACATAGATATATTACAATTACTTATATATTATAATTACATAGATATATTACAATTACATAGATATATTACATTGATATATATTTGAATTACATAGATATTTTATAATTACATAAATACATTACAATTACATAGATATATTACATATGATATATTACAATTACATAAATATATTACATAGATATATTACAATTACAATTACATAGATATATTACATTGATATATTACAATTACATTGATATATTACAACTACATAGATATATTACAATTACATAAATATATTACAATTACATAGATATATTACAATTACATAAATATATTACAATTACATAGATATATTACAATTACATATATTACAATTACATATATATAATACAATTACATAGATATATTATATAGATATATTACAATTACATAGATATATCACAATTACATAGATATATTACAATTACATAGATATATTACAATTACATAGATATATGATAATTTCATTGATATATTTTAGTAATTACATAGATATATTACAATTACATAGATATATTACATAGATATATTACAATTACATAGATATACTACACCATTTGATTACAATTACATAGATATATTACAATAAATATATTACAATTACATAGATATATATTACATTAACATAGATATATAACTATTATATTACACTTACATAGATATATTACAATTTCATAGATATGTTACATAGATATATTACAATTACAATTACATAGATATTACATAGATATATATATTACAATTACATATATATATTACAATTACATAGATATATATTACATAGATATATTAAATTTCATAGATACATTACATTAATATGTATCAGACCACTTGGATATATTACATAGATATATATATTACAATTACATAGATATATTGCAATTACATAGATATATTACAATTACATAGATATATTACAATTACATAGATATATTACAATTACATAGATATATTACATAGATACATTACAATTACATAGATATATTATATTACATAGATATCTAATATATTACAATTACATAGATATATTATTATTACATAGATATATTAAAATTTCATAGATACATTACATTAATATGTATCATACCACTTGTATATATTACAATTACATAGATATATTACATAATTACATAGATATATTACGTAGATACATATTACAATTACATAGATACATAGATAATATATTACAATTACATATATATATTACAATTACATAGATATATAAGAATTATATAGATATATTACAATTACATCAAAATATATTTCATAGATATATTACATAGATATATTACAATTACATAGATATATAATTACATAGATATATTACAATTACATAGATAATATATTACATAAATATATTAGAATTACATAGATATATTACATAAATATATTAGAATTACATAAATATATTAGAATTACATAGATATATTACATAGATATATTACAATTACAACTACATAGATATATTACAATTACATAGATATATTACAATTACATAGATGTATATTACAATTACATATATATATATATATATTACAATTACATAGATAATATATTACATAGATATATATTACAATTACATAGATATATATTACAGTTACATAGATATATTACAATTACATAGTGTCGCAACCTAAAAAATAACGAGTCTCATCGCAAGACTTTATTATTCGTTAAGCGTGACATTAAAAAAAACCTAGGAAAAGTCGACTTAATTCCTCTAAAAAATGAAGGTTTTGAAAGTGACCTTAAAAAAGACATGGAGTCGCCACCAATCGTTTTTAGCTAGGTGTGATCGACCACCTATTAAAACCGGTTTTATAAAATATTTTAAAAATTAATTAAAACATTTTAAAAAACCAATTTCAAGTCTGCGTTTTAGACCAGAGAAATCAAAGAAGCGGGTTCGGGAGTCGGTTACGTGCGGGAGGGATTAGCACCCCCACAACGCCCGTATAAATCGATACCTTATTAATCATGTGTTATCTCAAGTCTCGGTAAAAACATCGTTTTAAATTTAGTATTTCAAGTTAATTCCCAATTTAAAGAAAAATAATTCCATTTTTTATTGAAAATGATCCGGAATTTATAAATTCAAAATTTTCCTATATTCCCCAACAAACGTGGCAAAATATAGAAATTTTTATTAGTTTTGGAAAACTTTCCGAATCATTCTCTTTTTTGAAAGAAAGATATTCCTTTATTAATGATAATTGATGATATTCCCTCCAGCAAACCCGGTAGAGAACTCATGAATTATTTTAACTCGGGAATATCTTTATATTTTTTTTATTGAAAACCATTATCTTTTTTGAAAACATTTAAAAGAAATGAATATGTATATGCTTGACATAAATAAAATGACATGGCAAAATCTAAATAATATAATGCAACCTAAATGACATGACATGATTTGAATGCCTTAACATATTCTAAATGAAATGAAATATCCTAAGTTATATGATATATTATAAATAAATAAAATGACCTAGGGTACATAGTATATTCTATATGAGATGCAATATCCTAAGTCACATGATATATTCTAAATGAAATAAAATAACCTAAGTAACATAACATATTCTATATGAAATGAAATAACCTAAATGACATGGCAAACATGAATGATATGGCATATAAATTAAATGAGATGGAATATGAAATAATGCTACCATATAATATGCATGAAAATAAAAATGGAAATAATAATTCATGAACATAGTATATGCTAAATAATATGACAAAAAAAAAATAACTAAATAAAAGCATAGGATATCATGAAATATTCCAAATCATATAATAAACCATATAACATCAAAAATATAAATCAAAATAATAACAATATCATAGAAATTATTATAACAAGAATCATATATTATATAAAATGCATGAATATAAAAATGCAATGCATGAAATGTATTTTTTCCTTTAATTAAGGAAATCCGTATATCAAAAAAGATATCCGGCTACCTTAGGAAAATATGTCAAATTAAATATTCTAAAACCAAAATACTTTGTGATTGTTTGAAAACAATTTTGAAAAGCTTGAATTAACGATAAAAACTGGGCTAAAATTTTTTAAATGGCTCTAATTTCCTAAGTTTAAAAAAATCCGGACTTGACTCTCTTTAACCCGGGACTTGAAAAACCATTTTTAGAGTTTAAAAAGGCTTAGAAATTATCCTAAGTCAGTAGCTAACCCTCCTAATCAGCCCACTCTAAGTAAATTAACCAAAACAGAAAAATGGTTTTTCTTTAAATTCAATTCTGACTCCACTGTCCAGTTTTAATCCACGATTTTTTACCCTATTTTTAAAAATTCCAAAAATTCTGAAAAAAATAATGGAGACTCAGGACATGTAAAACTACACGAGAAAAAATCGACTTAATTTTCTGATGAAAGATGAATTCCCAGAAAAATCAGAGATGTACGAGTTTTTGGAGGAGAAAAAACTGCTTTGCCAACACATTTTTGCTTTTGATAAAATCATTTAAAAACCAAAGTAAAAATATTTGAAACTCATAAAATGACTTGAAAACAGTAGCTAGGACTTTTTTGAAAGTTAGATAAAGTTGGCTAAGTAAAAAAAATCACAAAGGTAGAATAATCAATTTGACAAACTTAATTTTCCACAAGTGTGCTCAAGAGAGCATGACTTTGAACCATTAATTGGCTCAAGTCATTATTCAAGTGGCATGAACATGAAATGCATGAAATAATGCAGCAAACATAATGCATGAAATGCATGGATTTAAACCTAAATGTCATGAAAAAATGCATGGCATTCATAAAGTAACCTAGACCTAAATGAACTTGCATGGCATTTAATGTAACCTAGACCTAAAATATGCATGGCATTTTCACAAACACAAGGCATGCTTAATTCAAAAATCCAACCAAATATCATGCAAATGCAAAAACCTAACAACTAGCATGACAAAAAATGCAACACACAATGCAAAACACATGGAGTAGCCAAATGGCCTCAAGCTCCAACAAGCATGGCATTTTCACAAACACTTGGCATACTAGCATGAAAAACTAAGTCATAACACTTAAATCATGCAAAAATCACACAAGCATTTTCACAAACACTTAATATGCTAACTCTAAAACATGCTCAAATTTAAACAACATGAAAACAGAAAATTAAAAATGCAAAAACATGATATCTAAGACATAAATGGCAACAAACAAAGCAACCAAATTAAAATATAACTCAAGAACATGAAGTAACATAACATTTAAAACATCAAAAAAAAAAAAAGCATAAACAATATGGTAAAATGAACTCAAAACAGCAACTCAAAATAAATAATGTAGGCCATTTGGCCATGGTGAGTTTATTGTAAAAACAAAATGTAAAAAAAATATACTTAAGAAAGGAGATGAAGGAAGAACAAAAAACATTACTTTAAAATGAAAACTCACCAAGTAGAGATTAAAATAGCAAAAACAAGAATAGAAAATGAAGAAAGTGCAAGAGTTGGTGCTCGAGCAACCTCAAGAAGCTAATATTTCAAGCTTTTCTCTTCAAACTTTCCTTTTTTTTCTAAACTTTTCTTTTTTGCTCTCAACCAAGAAGATAAAAACTAAGAAAAACTAAGAGAAATCAGCCAAAATGAACCTCCAAATTCGAAATTCTGCCCCTCCCCTTAATGGTGGCAGAATTTTACCTCTCTCCTCCCCTAGGATGTTGTCATTTTTTGTGTAACCAATTTTCCATCAAATGGCTAATAATTCAAGGTGAAAAATCATGAAATTACCACCTTTAGATTAGCATCTCAGCTCTCTCAAATTACAGCTGTTAAAGAATAATGTTGACATCTTTCTTAGCTTATGTGGCTTAATCACCATGGCTTGATCAAAGAGAATATCTAACTAACTCTTGATTTTTAGCCATTTGATTGAAAAATCAGAAGCTTCCTCCTTCCTTTGGTCTTGGGCAGGCCAGCACTTCTCTTTTCCAGCCCAACTCTGATTTTTTTTGAAAGGCCCAAAGAAGCCCTTTTTGGTTGCTTGGGTGAAATGACCATTTTGCCCCCCGGATGCAAATAAATATCAAACGGACTCCAAATTCAATTTTTATTTTTTTAATACTTCCAAAATAATAAAATATTGAGTTCTGGAAGTTTTCAAAATTATCCGAGCCCGTTTTCTATTTATTTGGATTTTTTCTTCCAAAAATGCCCTTTTATGCCCCTACATTTTACCATTTTTTAAAAGAGCTCAAAATCAAGATTTTTCTTCACCAATCTCTTCAAAATAATTAAAAAGTGTGATCTGGAAGTTTTCATAATTTTTGGAGCTCATTTGTTATTTTTTCGGGATTTATCGGCTTGAATTACTGCATAGGAGGCCCGGGATTTGGCCATGTTGCAAACGAACTCCGAATCAATATTTTCTTTCTCCAATCTCTTAAAAATAATTTAAAAATGAGATTTGCCAAATTTCAGAATTTTTGGAGTCCATGTGCTATTTTTCCGGGATTTATCTTCTTGAATTATTGCAAAGGAGGCCCGGGATTTGGCCATTTTGCATACGAACTCCGAATCAAGATTTTATTTCGCCAATCTCTTCCAAATAATTTAAAAATGAGATTTTCAAAATTTCAGGAGATTTGGAGCTCATTTGCTATTTTTTCGGGATTTTCCTTTTTGAATTACTGCGTAAGAAGCTCGGGATTTGGCCATTTTGCAAACGAACTCCGGATCAAGATTTTCTTTCGCCAATCTCTTTCAAATGATTTAAGAATGAGATTGACAAATTTTCAGAATTTTCGGAGTCCATTTGCTATTTTTCCCCAATTTTCCAATTTTGCCCTTTTGCCTCCGAAACCCGGTTTTGCTCAAAACAAGTCCGATTTTTAGATTTTCTTCAATATGAGCCTTGGGCTATCCTTTTTAATCATTCTTCATCCATTGGGGGCTTTGGTCTCACCAAGTCGGGCCATTTCTGTGATTCTTCCCGATTTCACCGAAATCCACTAAAAACCCTAATTCTCGGTTTTCTCCCGGATTGACTTTTCTTTCGGTTTTTCTTGCAAGTGACTTCTCCATTACCCGTAGTCAGTGCTTATATTTCATTTGGTACCTTCAATTTCGACCAATTTGATCGTTGAAGCATTTTTCCCCAAATTTCTCGGATTAGGGTTTCCTTTCTATTGAATCTCCAAATCCCAACTTCCGAACTCCATATCTTTCAATGTAGACCTCGGATTATCAAAATTATTTCGCCATTTTTCAATTGAACTTAAAATCTTGATTTTGAAAATGGGTTGACTTTTTCAGTAGTTGACTTTCTGGGGTTGACTTTTTCGGGGTTGACTTTTTTTCGGGGTTGACTTTTTTCAAGTTTGACTTTTTGTGCTTGCCCTCTTAAACTAAGTCTGGGAGTACCACCTGCAGGATGAAAAAAAGTCTTTTTACACTCGGAAACATCAATATAGGAAGAAAACATACATGTTTAGTGGTCCGGACAAAATTAGGTGTCTACACATAGATATATATTACAATTATATAGATAATATTACAATTACATAGATATATTACAATTACATATATATATTACAATTACATAGATATATAGATAGATTACAATTACATACATATATTACAGTTACATATATATCCAATAAATCTATGTAATATATCTATGTAATTCTAATATATATTTATGTAATTTTAATATATCTATGTAATATATAATATATCTATGTAATTGTAATTTATATATATGTAATTGTAATATATCTATGTAATTGTAATATATCTATATAATATATCTATGTAATTGTAATTGTAATATATGTAATTGTAATATATCTATGTAATTGTAATGTATCTATTTATGTAATTGTAATAGATGTATGTAATTGTAATGTATATATTTATGTAATTGTAATATCTATGTAATTATATATTTATGTAATTGTAATATCTATTTACATATCTATGTAATTGTAATATCTATGTAATTGTAATATATCTATGTAATTGTAATATCTATTTATGTAATTGTAATAGATGTATGTAATTGTAATGTATATATTTATGTAATTACATAGATATATTACAATTACATAGATATATTAAAATTACATATATTAAATAGATATATTACAATTACATAGATATATTATAATTACATATAATATATCTATGTAATTGTAATATATCTATGTAATATATCTATGTAAATACATAGATATTACATAAATATCTATGTTGTAATATATAATATATTATTTATCTATACAATTACAATTATAATTACATAGATATATTAAATAGATATATTACAATTACATAGATATATTATAATTACATAGATATATATTACATAGATATTATACATAGATATGTTATAATTACATAGATATATTACAATTATACATATCTAATATATATAATTATAATTACATAGATATATATATAATTATAATTACATAGATATATATATATAATTATAATTGTAATATATCTATTGTAATATATGTTATAATTACATAGATATTACAATTACATAGATATATGTAATTACATAGATATATTACAATTATACATATTACATAGATATTGTAATGCATATTGTAATATATCTATATATGTATAATAAATATCTATGTAATTGAAATATATATAGATATACCTATGTAATTGTAATATATTTATGTAATATATCTATGTAATTGTAATATATCTATGTAATTGTAATATATATCTATACATAGATATATTACAATTACATAGATATATTACTATAACATAGATATATTACAATTACATAGATAAATTAGAATTACATAGATATATATATATATATTACATAGATATATTACAATTACATAGATATATTACAATTACATAGATATATTACAATTACATAGATATATTACATATATACAATTACAAAGATATATTACATAGATATATTACAATTACATAGATACATTACATATTTATATTACAATCACATAGATATATTACAATTATATATATATATATATTACAATTACATAGATATATTACATAGATATTACAATTACATCTATATAACTGTAATATATCTATATAACTGTAATATATATATATATATGTAATATATCTATGTAATGTATCTATGTAATAGATATATTAGAGTTACATAGATATATTACAATTACATAGATACATATATATTGCATAGATATATTATAATTATATAGATATATTACATAGATATATTACAATTAAATAGATATATTACAATTACATAGATATATTATAATTACATAGATATATTACAATTACATAGATATATTACAATAGATATAAAATATATCTATGTAATTGTAATATATATTTATGTAATTTTAATATATCTATGTAATATATAATATATCTATGTAATATATCTATGTAATTGTAATTTATATATATGTAATTGTAATATATCTATGTAATTGTAATATATCTATATAATATATCTATGTAATTGTAATTGTAATATATCTATGTAATTGTAATGTATCTATTTATGTAATTGTAATAGATGTATGTAATTGTATTGTATATATTTATTTATAATTGTAATATCTATGTAATTATATATTTATGTAATTGTAATATCTATTTACATATCTATGTAATTGTAATATCTATGTAATTGTAATATCTATTTATGTAATTGTAATAGATGTATGTAATTGTAATGTATATATTTATGTAATTACATAGATATATTACAATTACATAGATATATTAAAATTAAATATATTAAATAGATATATTACAATTACATAGATATATTATAATTACATATAATATATCTATGTAATTGTAATATATCTATGTAATTGTAATATATCTATGTAAATACATAGATATTACATAAATATCTATGTTGTAATATATAATATATTATTTATCTATACAATTACAATTATAATTACATAGATATATTAAATAGATATATTACAATTACATAGATATATTAAAATTACATAGATATATATTACATAGATATTATACATAGATATGTTATAATTACATAGATATATTACAATTACATAGATATATTAGAATTACATAGATATATTACAATTATACATATCTAATATATATAATTATAATTACATAGATATATATAACTATAATTACATAGATATATATATATATTTATAATTATAATTGTAATATATCTATTGTAATATATGTTATAATTACATAGATATTACAATTACATAGATACATTACAATTATATAGATATATGTAATTACATAGATATATTACAATTATACATATTACATAGATATTGTAATGTATATTGTAATATATCTATATATGTATAATAAATATCTATGTAATTGAAATATATATAGATATATCTATGTAATTGTAATATATTTATGTAATATATCTATGTAATTGTAATATATCTATGTAATTGTAATATATATCTATACATAGATATATTACAATTACATAGATATATTACTATAACATAGATATATTACAATTACATAGATAAATTAGAATTACATAGATATATATATATATATATATTACATAGATATATTACAATTACATAGATATATTACTATTACATAGATATATTACAATTACATAGATATATTACATATATACAATTACAAAAATATATTACATAGATATATTACAATTACATAGATACATTACATATTTATATTACAATTACATAGATATATTACAATTATATATATATATATATTACAATTACATAGATATATTAGAATTATATAGATATATTACAATTAAATAGATATATTACAATTACATAGATATATTACATAGATATTACAATTACATCTATATAACTGTAATATATCTATATAACTGTAATATATATATATGTAATATATCTATGTAATGTATCTATGTAATAGATATATTACAGTTACATAGATATATTACAATTACATAGATATATTATACATTGGATATATATTACAATTACATAGATATAGATATATTGCATAGATATATTATAATTATATAGATATATTACATAGATATATTACAATTAAATAGATATATTACAATTACATAGATATATTATAATTACATAGATATATTACAATTACATAGATATATTACAATAGATATAAAATATATCTATGTAATTGTAATATATATCTATGTAATATATTATCTATGTAATTGTAATATATCTATGTAATTGTAATATATTTGTGTATTGTAATTTTAATATATCTATGTAATTGTAATATATCTATATATCTATGTAATTGTATCTAGGTAATTGTAATTATATCTATGTAATTGTATCTAGGTAATTGTAATATATCTATGTAATTGTTATATATATATATATATATCTATGTAATTGTAATATATCTATGTAATTAATATTACAATTACAATTGCATAGATATATTAGAATTACATAGATATATTACAATTACATAGATACGTATATTGCATAGATATATTACAGTTACATAGATATATTACAATTACATGGATATTTATTACAATTACATAGATATATTACATAGATATCTAATTACAATTACATAGATATATATTATAATTACATAGATATATTACATAGATACATTACATAGATATAACAATTACATAGATATTACAATTACATAGATATATTACAATTACATACATATATATTAAAATTACATAGATATATTACATATATATTATAATTACATAGATATATTACAACACATAGATATATATTAAATAGATATATTACATAGATACATTACAATTACATAGATATATTAATTACATTGATATATATTACAATGAGATACATTACAATTACATAGATATATTACAATTACATAGACATATTACAGTTACATACATATATTATAATTACATAGATATATTACAATTGCATAGATATATTAATAAAATACATATTATTATAATGTATCTATGTAATAGACATTTGCTTGAACAAGTTTATAATAATAATATATATTACAATTACAATTACATAGATATCTATTTATATATTACAATTACATCAATTACATAGATATATTACATAAATACATTACAATTACATAAATATATTATAATTACATAGATATATTACAATTACATAGATATATTACAATACATTGATATATATTACATAGATACATTACAATTACATAGATATATATTACAATTAGATACATTACAATTACATAGATATATTACAATTACATAGATATATTACAGTTACATACATATATTATAATTACATAGGTATATTACAATTGCATAGATATATTAATAATTAATATATATATCACAATTACATAGATATATTACAATTACATAGATGTATTTGAATTACATAAATATATTACAATTACATAGATGTATTACAATTACAAAGATATATTACAATTACATAGATGTATTATAATTACATAGATACATTACAATTACATAGATATATTACAATTAGTAAATATATTACAATTACATAAATATATTATTATTACATAGATATATTACAATTACATAGATATATTACAATTACATAGACATATTACAATTACATAGATATATTAAAATTACATAGATATATTATAATATATCTATGTAATTGTAATATATGTATCTATGTAATTATATCTATGTAATTGTAATATATCTATGTAATTGTAATATATCTATGGAATAATAATATGTCTATGTAATTGTAATATATTTACGTAATTGTAATATATTTAATAATTGTAATATATCTATGTAATTTTAATATATATCTATGTAATTGTAATATATCTATGTAATTGTAATATATGTTATTGTAATATATCTATGTAATATATCTATGTAATTGTAATATATATCTATGTAATTGTAATATATCTATGTAATATAATTGTAATATATCTATGTAATTGTAATTGTAATATATATATATATATCTATGTAATTGTAATATATATATATCTATGTAATTGTAACATATCTATGTAATTGTAATATATCTATGTAATATCTATGTAATTGTAATATATATCTATGTAATTGTTATATATTACACATTAGATATATTACATAGATAATTACAATTACATAGATATATTACAATTACATATTTACAATTGCAAAGATATATTACAATTACATATATATATTACAATTATGTAGATATATTACAATTACATAGATAAATTACATAGATAAATTACATAGATATATTACATAGATATATTACATAAATACATTACAATTACATATATATATTACATATGATATATTACAATTACATAGATACATTACATAGATATATTACAATTACTGTATTAGATATATATTACATAGATATATTACATAATTATATTACAATTACATAGATATATATTATTACACAAATATACAATTACATAAATATATTACATATTACATAGATATATATAGATATATTACAATTACATAGATATATTAATAAATATATTAGAATTACATAAATATATTTCAATTACATAGATATATTACAATTACATACATATATTACAGTTACATACATATATTACATAGATATATTACAATTACATATATATATATATATATAACAATTACATAGATATATTACAATTACATAGATATATTACAATTACATAGATATATTACATAGATACATTACAATTACATATATATATATATTACAATTACATAGATATATTACAATTACATATATATATATATTATAACTGCATAGAATTATAATTACATAGATATATTACAATTACATAGATATATTACAATTACATAGATATATTGCAATTACATAGTTACATTACAATTACATAGATATATTATAATTACATGTATCTATTAAAATTACATAGATATTACATAGATATATTACAATTACATAGATATATTACAATTACATAGATATATTACATAAATATATTACAATTACATAGATATATTACAATTACATAGATACATTACAATTACATAGATATATTACATAGATATTACAATTACGTAGATACATTACAATTACATAGATATATTATAGATACATAGATATATTACTATTACAATTACATAGATACATTACAATTACATAGATATATTACAATTACATAAATATTACAATTACATAGATATATTACATAGATATATTACATAGATATATTACAATTACATAGATATATTACAATTACATAGATATATATTACAATTACATAGATACTACAGAAAAAGTCAAACTTAAAAAAAAAGTCAACCCCAAAAAAGTCAACCCCAAAAAAGTCAACTCCAGAAAGTCAACTACTGAAAAAGTCAACCCACTTTCAAAATCAAGATTTTAAGTTCAATTGAAAAATGGTGAAAGAATTTTGATAATCCGAGGTCTACATTGAAAGATATGGAGTTCGGAAGTTGGGATTTGGAGATTCAGTAGAAAGAAAACCCTAATCCGAGAAATTTGGGAAAAAGTGCTTAAACGATCAAATTGATCGAAATTGAAGGTTCCAAATGAAAGATAAGCACTGACTACGGGTAATGGAGAAGTCACTTGCAAGAAAAATCGAAAGAAAAGTCAATCCGGGAGAAAACCGAGAATTAGGATTTTTAGTGGATTTCGATGAAATCGGGAAGAATCACGGAAATGGCCCGACTTGGTAAGACCAAAGCCCCAATGGATGAAGAATGATTAAACAAAATGGCCCAAGGCTCAGATTGAAGAAAATCTGAAAATCGGACTTGTTTTGAGCAAAATCGGGTATCGGAGGTAAAAGGGCAAAATTGGAAAATTTGGGAAAAATAGCAAATGAACTCCGAAAAATTCTGAAAATTTGTCAATATCATTCTTAAATCATTTGAAAGATATTGGTAAAATAAAATCTTGATTCGGAGTTCGTTTGCAAAATGGCCAAATCTCGGGCTTCTTATGCAGTAATTCAAAAAGGAAAATCCCGGAAAAATAGCAAATGAGCTCCAAATCTTTTGAAATTTTACAGATCTCATTTTAAATTATTTGGAAGATATTGACGAAAGAAAATCTTGATTCCGAATTCGTTTGCAAAATGGCCAAATCTCGAGCCTCCTATGCAGTAATTCAAAAAGGAAAATCTCGGAAAAATAGAAAATGAGCTACAAATCTTCTGAAATTTTGCAAATATCATTTTTAAATTATTTGGAAGAGATTGGCGAAATAAAATGTTGATTCCGAGTTCGTTTGCAAAATGGCCAAATCCCGGGCCTCCTATGCAATAATTCAAAAAGATAAATCCCGGAAAAATAGCAAATGGACTCCAAAAATTCTGAAATTTGGCAAATCTCATTTTTAAATTATTTTGAAGATATTGGCGAAAGAAAATCTTGATTCGGAGTTCGTTTGCAAAATGGCCAAATCCCGGGCCTCCTATGCAGCCGATAAATCCCGAAAAAATACCAAATGAGCTCCAAAAATTATGAAAACTTCCAGATCACACTTTTTAATTATTTTGAAGAGATTGGTGAAGAAAAATCTTGATTTGGAGCTCGTTTAAAAAATGGTAAAATGTAGGGGCATAAAAGGGCATTTTGGGAAGAAAAAATCCAAATAAATAGCAAACGGACTCGGATAATTTTGAAAACTTCCAGAACTAAATATTTTATTATTTTAGAAGTATTTAAAAAATAAAAATTGAATTTGGAGTCCGTTTGATATTTATTTGCATCCGGGGGGCAAAATGGTCATTTCACCCAAGCAACGGAAAAGGGCTTCTTTGGGCCTTTCAAAAAATCAGAGTTGGGCTGGAAGAGAGAAGTGCTGGCCTGCCCAAGCCCAAAGGAAGGAGGAAGCTTCTGATTTTATTATTTTGGAAGTATTTAAAAAAGAAAAATTGAATTTGGAGTCCGTTTGATATTTATTTGCATCCGGGGGGCAAAATGGTCATTTCACCCAAGCAACGGAAAAGGGCTTCTTTGGGCCTTTCAAAAAATCAGAGTTGAGCTGGAAGAGAGAAGTGCTGGCCTGCCCAAGCCCAAAGGAAGGAGGAAGCTTCTGATTTTTCAATCAAATGGCTAGAAATCAAAAGTTAGTTAGAGATTCTCTTTGATCAAGCCATGGTGATTAAGCCACATAGGCCAAGAGAGATGTCAACATTATTCTTGGACAGCTGTAATTTGAGAGAGCTGAGATGCTAATCTAAAGGTGGTAATTTCATGATTTTTCATCTTGAATTATTGGCCATTTGATGGAAAATTGGTTACAAAAAAATGACAACATCATTATCCCATTTATAGAGGTTTCGGCCAGCCCTTGTTTAGAGGTCAGATTTTCATTTTTTCTTTTCCATTTTGCTGAGTTCTTAGAGTTTTTTTACTTAGTTTTTGCTATTTTAATCTCTACTTGGTGAGTTTTCATTTTAAAATAATGTTTTTGTTCTTCCTTCATCTCCTTTCTTAAGTATATTTTTTTTACATTTTATTTTTACAATAAACTCACCATGGCCAAATGGCCTACATTATTTATTTTGAGTTGCTGTTTTGGGTTCATTTTACCATATTGTTTATGCTATTTTTTTTGATTTTGATGTTTTAAATGTTATGTTACTTCATATACTTGAGTTATATTTTAATTTGGTTGCTTTGTTTGTTGCCATTTATGTCTTAGATATCATGTTTTTGCATTTTTAATTTTCTGTTTTCATGTTGTTTAAATTTGAGCATGTTTTAGATTTAGCATATCAAGTGTTTGTGAAAATGCTTGTGTGATTCTTTGCATGATTTTTGTTTATATCTTAGTTGAGCATGTTTTAGATTTAGTATATTAAATTTTTGTGAAAATGCTTGTGTGATTTTTGCATGATTTAAATGTTATGACTTAGTTTTTCATGCTAGTATGCCAAGTGTTTGTGAAAATGCCATGCTTGTTGGAGCTTGAGGCCATTTGGCTACTCCATGTGTTTTGCATTGTGTGTTGCATTTTTTGTCATGTTAGTTGTTAGGTTTTTGCATTTGCATGTCATTTGACTTAGTTTTTCATGCTAGTATGCCAAGTGTTTGTGAAAATGCCATGTTTGCTTGTTATACTATCTATTCGGCTACCCTTGGAGTTCTTGCATTTTTATGTGCATTTCTTGCCATGTTAGTTGATAGGTTAGCATTTGCATGATATTTGGTTGAATTTTTGAATTAAGCATGCCTTGTGTTTGTGAAAATGTCATGCATATTTTAGTTATTAAGTTAGGTTTATTTGCCATGCATGTTCATGCATTCTAGGTCTAGGTTACATTAAATGCCATGCAAGTTCATTTAGGTCTAAGTCACTTTATGAATGCCATGCATTTTTTCATGACATTTAGGTTTAAATCCATGCATTTCATGTATTATTTTTGCTGCATTGTTTCATGCATTTCATGTTCATGCCACTTGAATAATGACTTGAGCCAATTAATGGTTCAAAGTCATGCTCTCTTGAGCACACTTGTGGAAAATTAAGTTTGTCAAGTTGATTATTCTACCTTTATGATTTTTTTGACTTAGCCAATTTTTATCTAACTTTCAAAAAGTCCTAGCTAATTTTTGAAAGTCATTTTATGAGTTTCAAATATTTTTACTTTAATTTTTAAATGATTTTATCAAAGGCAAAAATGTGTTGGCAAAGCAGTTTTTTTTCTCCTCCCAAAACTCGTACATCTCTGTTTTTTTTTTCTGGGAATTCATCTTTAATCAGAAAATTAAGCCGATTTTTTCTCGTGTAGTTTTACATGTCCTGAGTCTCTAGTATTTTTTTTTAGAATTTTTGGAATTTTTAAAAATAGGGTAAAAAATCGTGGATTAAAACTGGACAGTGGAGTCAGAATTGAATTTAAAGAGAAACTATTTTTCTGTTTTGGTTAATTTACTTAGAGTGGGCTGATTAGGAGGGTTAGCTACTGACTTAGGGTAATTTCTAAGCCTTTTTAAACTCTAAAAATGGTTTCTCAAGTCCCGGGTTAAGGGTAGCCAAGTCCGAATTTTGTAAACTTAGGAAATTAGAGCCATTTAAAAAAAAAAATTTAGCCCAGTTTTTATTTTTAATTCAAGCTTTTCAAAATTGTTTTCAAACAATCACAAAGTATTTTGGTTTTAGAATATTTAATTTGACATATTTTCCTAAGGTAGCCGGATATCTTTTTAGATATACGGATTTCCTTAATTAAAGGAAAAAAATACATTTCATGCATTGCATTTTTCATATTCATGCATTTTATATAATATGTGATTCTTGCCATAATAATTCCTATGATATTATTATTATTTTGATTTATATGTTTTGATGTTATATGGTTTATTATATGGTTTTGACTACTCTATGATATCCTATGCTTTTATTTAGTTATTTTTTTGGTCATATTATTTAGCATATACTATGTTCATACATTATTATTTTCATTTTTATTTTCATGCATATTATGTGATAGCATTATTTCATATTCCCTCTCATTTAATTTATATGCCATATCATTTCATTTCATATAGAATATGTTATGTTACTTAGGTTATTTTATTTCATTTAGAATATATCATATGACTTAGGATATTGCATCTCATATAGAATGTAATATGTTACATAGGTCATTTAATTTCATTTAGAATATATCATATAACTTAGGATATTTCATTTCATTTAGAATATGCTAAGGCATTTACATTATATCATATCATTTAGGAAGCATTATATTATTTAGATTTTGCTATGTCATTTTATTTATGTCATGCATATACATATTCATATCTTTTAAAATGTTTTCAAAAGGATAATGATTTTTCAATAAAAAATAAAGATATTCCCGAGTTAAAATAATTCATGAGTTCTTTATCGGGTTTGCTGGAGGGAATATCATCAATTATTATTTATAAAGGAATATCTTTCTTTCAAAAAAGAGAATGATTCGGAAATTTTTTCAAAACTAATAAAAATTTCTATATTTTGCCACGTTTGTTGGGGAATATAGGAAAATTTTGAATTTATAAATTCCGGATCATTTTCAATAGAAAAGGGAATTATTTTTCTTTAAATTGGGAATTAACTTGAAATGCTAAATTTAAAACCAATTTTTACCGAGACTTGAGATAACACACGATTAATAAGGTACCGATTTATACGGGCGTTGTGGGGGTGCTAATCCTTCCCCACACGTAACCGACTCCCGAACCCACTTCTTTGATTTCTCTGGTTTAAAACGCAGACTTGAAATTGGTTTTTTAAAATGTTTTAATTAATTTTTAAAATATTTTATAAAATCGGTTTTAATAGGTGGCCGATCACACCTAGCTAAAAAAGATTGGTGGCGACTCCATGTCTTTTTTTAAGGTCATTTTCAAAAACCTTCATTTTTCTAGAGGAATTAAGTCGACTTTTCCTCGGTTTTTTTTAATGTCATGCTTAAGGAATAATAAAGTCTTGCGATGACTACTTGTTATTTTTTAGGTTGCGACAGCTTGGCGACTCCGCTGGGGACTATTAGAGAGTCAGGCCTAGAATTAGTCGTGTGTTATCAAAGTCTCGGTTTTGGTTGGTTTAATTGGTATTTAATTTTAATTCCCGCATTTTTTTAAATAAGGAGAATTTTGAAAATAATAAAATGTTTTAAATATGTTCATACTCATGTGCATGCATTTTATCATTGTTCTCTAGTTATTTAAGGTTGTATATTATAATTGCTTGTTGGTTAAACGATGTTTTAAAAATCATGAAAAAAAGAAAAAAAATAAAATTAAGAGCCTAAACGATGTTTTTTTGGAAAAAATCGGCGACAAACCGCCTTCGGCTGTTTGCCAGCGCGTAGATCTCGAAAAGTTACATGAATTCAAAAAAAAATCACCTGAAACGGACAACCGAGCGCAAAGTTATGACCTTTCGAAGTTGAGCCACCAAGGCCAGTGAAGTTTAGACTAGCCTTGCCTAGTTGGTCGATCCGATCCGTCCGGTCGATCTAGTCGGTCTGGGCGGTCCGGATGGTCCGGGCGGTCCGGGCGGTCCGGACGGTCCGATCGGTCCGGTCGGTCCGGACGGTGCGGTCGGTCCGAACGGTCTGGTCGGTCCGTACGGCCCGGACGGTCCGGACGCTCCGGTCGGTCCGGTCGGTCCGGACTGTCCGGTCGGTCCGGACGGTCCGGGCGGTCCGGACGGTCCGGACGGTCCGGGCGGTCCAAACGATCCGAACGGTCCGGGCGGTCCGGACGGTCCGGAGGTCCGATCGGTTCGGTTGGTCCGGTCGGTCCGTACGGTCCGGTCGGTTCGTACGGTCCGGTCGGTCCGTACGGTCCGGGCGGTCCGGACGGTCCGGTCCGTCCGGACGGTCCGGTCCGTCCGGACGGTCCGGTCCGTCCGGACGGTCCGGTCCGTCCAGACGGTCCGGACACTCCGGTCGGTCCAGGCGGTTCGGACAGTCCGGAAGGTCCGAACGGTCCGATCGGTCCGGTTGGGCCGTACGATTTGGTCGGTCTGAGCTCTTCTCATGCACGGATCAAATCCGTATAATTTATAGTATGCTCTCGTACAATACAATTGAATTTAGTCTCGAAAAATAGAAAAATAAGCAAGTTCAATGTTTTAAAAATCATGAAAAAAAGAAAAAAAATAAAATTAAAAGACTAAACGATGGTTTTTTGGAAAAAATCGGCGACAAACCGCCTTCCGCAGTTTTCCAGCGCGTAGATCTCGAAAAGTTACATGAATTCAAAAAAAAAATCACCTGAAACGGACAACCGAGCGCAAAGTTATGACCTTTCGAAGTTGAGCCACCAAGGCTAGTGAAGTTTAGACTAGCCTTGCCTAGTTGGTCGATCCGATCCGTCCGGTCGATCTCGTCGGTCTGGTCGGTCTGGACGGTCCGGGCAGTCCGGACGGTCCGGTCGGTCCGATCGGTCCGGGAGGTCCGGACGGTCCGGGAGGTCCGGACGGTCCGGGCGGTCCAAGCGGTCATGACGGTCCGATCGGTCCGGTCGGTCCGGACGGTCCGGTCGGTCCGTACGGCCCGGACGGTCCGATCGGTCCGGTCTGTCCGGTCGGTACGGTCGGTCCGATCGGTCCGGTCGGTCCGGTCGGTCCGGACGGTACGGTCGGTCAGGACGGTCCGGGCGGTCCGGACGGTACGGTCGGTTCGGACGGTCCGGGCGGTCCAGACGGTCCGGACGGTCCGATCGATTCGGTCGGTCCGGCCGATTCGGTCGGTCTGGACGGTCCGGTCGGTCCGTACGGTCCGGGCGGTCCGGACCGTCCGGTCCGTCCAGACGGTCCGGACACTCCGGTCGGTCCAGGCGGTCCGGACGGTCCGGAAGGTCCGAACGGTCCGATCCGTCCGGTTGGGCCGTACGATTTGGTCGGTCCGAGCTCTTCTCATGCACGGATAAATCCGTATAATTTATAGTATGCTCTCGTACAATACAATTGAATTTAGTCTCGAAAAATAGAAAAATAAGCAAGTTCAATGTTTTAAAAATCATGAAAAAAAGAAAAAAAAAATAAAATTAAGAGCCTAAACGATGTTTTTTTGGAAAAAATCGGCGACAAACCGCCTTCCGCAGCTTGCCAGCGCGTAGATCTCGAAAAGTTACATGAATTCAAAAAAAAATCACCTGAAACGGACAACCGAGCGCAAAGTTATGACCTTTCGAAGTTGAGCCACCAAGGCTACTGAAGTTTAGACTAGCCTTGCCTAATTGGTCGATCCGATCCGTGAGGTCGATCTCGTCGGTCTGGTCAATCTGGACGGTCCGATCGGTCCGGGCGGTCCGGGAGGTCCGGACGGTCCGGACGGTCCGGGCGGTCCGGGCGGTCCGGACGGTCCGATCGGTCCGATCGGTCCGGTCGGTCCGGTCGGTCCGGTCGGTCCGGACGGTCCGGTCGGTCCGGACGGTCCGGTCGGTCCGGACGGTCCGGTCGGTCCGGACGGTCCTGGCGGTCCAGACGGTCTGGACGGTCCGATCGGTTCGGTCGGTCCGACCAGTCCGGTCGGTCCGGACGGTCCGGACGGTCCGGTCGGTCCGTACGGTCCGGACGGTCCGGACACTCCGGTCGGTCCAGGCGGTCCGGACGGTCCGGAAGGTCCGAACGGTCCGATCGGTCCGGTTGGACCGTACGATTTGGTCGGTCCGAGCTCTTCTCATGCACGGATCAAATCCGTATAATTTATAGTATGCTCTCGTACAATACAATTGAATTTAGTCTCGAAAAATAGAAAAATAAGCAAGTTCAATGTTTTAAAAATCATGAAAAAAAGAAAAAAAATAAAATTAAGAGCCTAAACGATGTTTTTTGGGAAAAAATCGGCGACAAACCGCCTTCCGCAGTTTACCAGCGCGTAGATCTCGAAAAGTTACATGAATTCAAAAAACAAATCACCTGAAACGGACAACCGAGCGCAAAGTTATGACCTTTCGAAGTGGAGCCACCAAGGCCAGTGAAGTTTAGACTAGCCTTGCCTAGTTGGTCGATCCGATCCGTCCGGTCGATCTCGTCGGTCTGGTCGGTCTGGACGGTCCGGGCAGTCCGGACGGTCCGGTCGGTCCGATCGGTCCGGGCGGTCCGGGCGGTCCGGACAGTCCGGGCGGTCCGGTCGGTCCGATCGGTCCGGTCGGTCCGGACGGTCCGGTCGGTCCGTACGGTCCGGTCGGTCCGTACGGCCTCGGACGCTCCGGACGGTCCGGTCGGTCCGGACGGTCCGGTCGGTCCGGTCGGTCTGGTCGGTCCGGTCGGTCCGGACGGTCCGGACGGTCCGGGCGGCCCGGGCGGCCCGGACGGTCCGGTCGGTCCGGACGGTCCGGACGATCCGGGCGGTCCGGACGGTCCGATCGGTTCGGTCGGTCCGGCCGGTCCGGTCGGTCCGTACGTTCCGGTCGGTCCGTACGTTCCGGTCGGTCCGGTCGGTCCGTACGGTCCGGGCGGTCCGGACGGTCCGGTCCGTCCAGACGGTCCGGACACTCCGGTCGGTCCAGGCGGTCCGGACGGTCCGGCAGGTCCGAACGGTCTGATCGGTCCGGTTGGGCCGTACAATTTGGTCGGTCCGAGCTCTTCTCATGCAAGGATCAAATCCGTATAATTTATAGTATGCTCTCGTACAATACAATTGAATTTAGTCTCGAAAAATAGAAAAATAAGCAAGTTCAATGTTTTAAAAATCATGAAAAAAAGAAAAAAAAATAAAATTAAGAGCCTAAACGATGTTTTTTTGGAAAAAATCGGCGACAAACCGCCTTCCGCAGTTTGCCAACGCGTAGATCTCGAGCGCAAAGTTATGACCTTTCGAAGTTGAGCCACCAAGGCCAGTGAAATTTAGACTAGCCTTGCCTAGTTGGTCGATCCGATCCGTCCGGTCGATCTCGTCGGTCTGGTCGGTCTGGACGGTCCGGGCAGTCCGGACGGTCCGGTCGGTCCGACCGGTCCGGGCGGTCCGGGCGGTCCGGACGGTCCGGGCGGTCCGGGCGGTCCGGACGGTCCGATCGGTCCGGTCGGTCCGGACGGTCCGGTCGGTCCGGACGGTCTGGTCGGTCCGTACGGCCCGGACGGTCCGGTCGGTCCGGTCGGTCCGGTCGGTCCGGTCGGTCCGGTCGGTCCGGTAGATCCGGTCGGTCCGGACGGTCCGGTCGGTCTAGACGGTCCGAGCGGTCCGGATGGTCCGGTCGGTCCGGACGGTCCGGACGGTCCCGGCGGTCCGGTCGGTCCGGACGGTCCGATCGGTTCGGTCGGTCTGGCCGGTCCGGTCGGTCCGTACGGTCCGGTCGGTCCGGACGTTCCGGTCGGTCTGGTTGGTTCGGACGGTCCGGTCGGTCCCGACGGTCCGGTCGGTCCGTACGGTCCGGGCGGTCCGGACGGTCCGGTCTGTCCGGACGGTCCGGCCAGTCCGGTCGGTCTGGAAGGTCCGAACGGTCCGATCGGTCCGGTTGGGCCGTACGATCTGGTCGGTCCGAGCTCTTCTCATGCACGGATCAAATCCGTATAATTTATAGTATGCTCTCGTACAATACAATTGAATTTAGTCTCGAAAAATAGGAAAATAAGCAAGTTCAATGTTTTAAAAATCATGAAAAAAAGAAAAAAAAATAAAATTAAGAGCCTAAACGATGTTTTTTTGGAAAAAATTGGCGACAAATCGCCTTCGGCTGTTTGCCAGCGCGTAGATCTCGAAAAGTTACATGAATTCAAAAAAAAAATCACCTGAAACGGACAACCGAGCGCAAAGTTATGACCTTTCGAAGTTGAGCCACCAAGGCTAGTGAAGTTTAGACTAGCCTTGCCTAGTTGGTCGATCCGATCCGTCCGGTCGATCTCGTCGGTCTGGTCGGTCTGGACGGTCTGGGCAGTCCGGACGGTCCGGTCGGTCCGTACGGTCTGGTCGGTCCGTACGGCCCGGACGGTCCGGTCGCTCCGGTCGCTCCGGTCGGTCCGGTCGCTCCGGTCGCTCCGGACGGTCCGGTCGGTCCGGACGGTCCGGGCGGTCCGGACGGTCCGATCAGTTCGGTCGGTCCGGACGGTCCGGTCGGTCCGTACGGTCCGGGCGGTCCGGACGGTCCGGTCCGTCCAGACGGTCCGGACACTCCGGTCGGTCCAGGCGGTCCGGACGGTCCGAACGGTCCGATCGGTCCGGTTGGGCCGTACGATTTGGTCGGTCCGAGCTCTTCTCATGCACGGATCAAATTCGTATAATTTATAGTATGCTCTCGTACAATACAATTGAATTTAGTCTCGAAAAATAGAAAAATAAGCAAGTTCAATGTTTTAAAAATCATGAAAAAAAGAAAAAAAAATAAAATTAAGAGCCTAAACGATGTTTTTTTGGAAAAAATCGGCGACAAACCGCCTTCCGCAGTTTGCCAACGCGTAGATCTCGAGCGCAAAGTTATGACCTTTCGAAGTTGAGCCACCAAGGCCAGTGAAGTTTAGACTAGCCTTGCCTAGTTGGTCGATCCGATCCGTCCGGTCGATCTCGTCGGTCTGGTCGGTCTGGACGGTCCGGACGGTCCGGTCGGTCCGACCGATCCGGGCGGTCCGGGCGGTCCGGACGGTCCGATCGGTCCGGTCGGTCCGGACGGTCCGGTCAGTCCGTACGGTCTGGTCGGTCCGTACGGCCCGGACGGTCCGGTCGGTCCGGACGGTCCGGTCGGTCTGGACGGTCCGGGCGGTCCGGACGGTCCGGTCGGTCCGGACGGTCCGGGCGGTCCGGTCGGTCTGGACGGTCCGGTCCGGACGGTCCGGGCGGTCCGGTCGGTCTGGGCGGTCCGGTCGGTCCGGACGGTCCGGACGGTCCGGTCGGTCTGGACGGTCCGGGCTGTCCGGACGGTCCGGTCGGTCCGGACGGTCCGGGCGGTCCGGAGGGTCCGGGCGGTCCGGACGGTCCGGTCGGTCCGGACGGTCCGGGCGGTCCGAGCGGTCCGGTCGGTCCGGGCGGTCCGGACGGTCCGGTCGGTCCGGACGGTCCGGTCGGTCCGGACAGTCCGGTCGGTCCGGACGGTCCGGACGGTCCCGGCGGTCCGGTCGGTCCGGACGGTCCGATCGGTTCGGTCGGTCTGGCCGGTCCGGTCGGTCCGTACGGTCCGGTTGGTCCGGACGTTCCGGTCGGTCTGGTTGGTTCGGACGGTCCGGTCGGTCCCGACGGTCCGGTCGGTCCGTACGGTCCAGGCGGTCCGGACGGTCCGGTCTGTCCGGACGGTCCGGACAGTCCGGTCGGTCCGGGCGGTCCTGACGGTCCGGAAGGTCCGAACGGTCCGATCGGTCCGGTTGGGCCGTACGATCTGGTCGGTCCGAGCTCTTCTCATGCACGGATCAAATCCGTATAATTTATAGTATGCTCTCGTACAATACAATTGAATTTAGTCTCGAAAAATAGGAAAATAAGCAAGTTCAATGTTTTAAAAATCATGAAAAAAAGAAAAAAAATAAAATTAAGAGCCTAAACGATGTTTTTTTGGAAAAAATCGGTGACAAATCGCCTTCGGCTGTTTGCCAATGCGTAGACCTCGAAAAGTTACATGAATTCAAAAAAAAAATCACCTGAAACGGACAACCGAGCGCAAAGTTATGACCTTTCGAAGTTGAGCCACTAAGGCCAGTGAAGTTTAGACTAGCCTTGCCTAGTTGGTCGATCCGATCCGTCCGGTCGATCTCGTCGGTCTGGTCGGTCTGGACGGTCCGGGCAGTCCGGACGGTCCGGTCGGTCCGATCGGTCCGGGCGGTCCGGGCGGTCCGGACGGTCCGATCGGTCCGGTCGGTTCGGACGGTCCGGTAGGTCCGTACGGTCTGGTCGGTCCGTTTCAGGTGATTTTTTTTTTGAATTCATGTAACTTTTCGAGATCTACGCGCTGGCAAACTGCCGAAGGCGGTTTGTCTTCGATTTTTTCTTAAAAAACATCGTTTAGGCTCTTAATTTTATTTTTTTTTTCTTTTTTTCATGATTTTTAAAACATTGAACTTGCTTATTTTTCTATTTTTCGAGACTAAATTCAATTGTATTGTACGAGAGCGTACTATAAATTATACGAATTTGATCCGTGCATGAGAAGAGCTCGGACCGACCAGATCGTACGGCCAAACCGGACCGATCGGACCGTTCGGACCTTCCGGACCGTCCGGACCGCCCGGACAGACCGGACTGTCCGGACCGTCCGGACGGACCGGACCGTCCGGACCGCCCGGACCGTCCGGAACGTCCGGACCGACCGGAACGTCCGGACCGACCGGACCGACCGGACCGTCCGAACCGACCAGACCGACGAGACCGACCGGACCGTCCGCACCGCCCAGACCGTACGGACCGACCGGACCGACCGAACCGATCGGACCGACCGGACCGTCCGGAACTACCGGACCGTCCGGACCGACCGGACCGACTTGACCGCCCGGACCGATCGGACCGCCCGGACCGACCGGACCGCCCGGACCGTCCGGACCGCCCGGACGGACCGGACCGCCCGGACCGTCCGGACCGCCCGGACCGCCCGGACTGATCGCACCGACCGGACCGTCCGGACCGCCCGGACCGTCCGGACCGCCCGGACCGCCCGGACCGTCAGGTGATTTTTTTTAGAATTCATGTAACTTTTCGAGATCTACGCGCTGGCAAACCGCCGAAGGCGGTTTGTCTTCGATTTTTTCCAAAAAAACATCGTTTAGGCTCTTAATTTTATTTTTTTCTTTTTTTCATGATTTTTAAAACATTGAACTTGCTTATTTTTCTATTTTTCGAGACTAAATTCAATTGTATTGTACGAGAGCATACTATAAATTATACGGATTTGATCCGTGCATGAGAAGAGCTCGGACCGACCAAATCGTACGGCCCAACCGGACCGATCGGACCGTTCGGACCTTCCGGACCGTCCGGACCGCCTGGATCGACCGGAGTGTCCGGACCGTCAGCACGGACCGGACCGTCCGGACCGTCTGGACCGACCGGACCGTCTGGACCGACCGGACCGTCCGGACCGACCGGACCGTACGGACCGGCCGAACCGATCGGACCGTCCGGACCGTCTGGACCGCCCGGACCGTCCGGACCGACCGGACCGTCCGGACCGACCGGACCGTCCGGACCGACCGGACCGTCCGGGCCGTAAGGATCGACCGGACCGTACGGACCGATCGGACCGTACGGACCGACCGGACCGACCGGACCGATCGGACCGTCCGGATCGCCCGGACCGCCCGGACCTCTCGGACCGCCTGGACCGAACGGACCGTCCGGACTGCCCGGACCGTCCAGACCGACCAGACCGACGAGATCGACCGGACGGATCGGATCGACCAACTAGGCAAGGCTAGTCTAAACTTCACTAGCCTTGGTGGCTCAACTTCGAAAGGTCATAACTTTGCGCTCGGTTGTCCGTTTCAGGTGATTTTTTTTTTGAATTCATGTAACTTTTCGAGATCTACGCGCTAGCAAACTGCCAAAGGCAGTTTGTCTTCGATTTTTTCCAAGAAAACATCGTTTAGGCTCTTAATTTTATTTTTTTCTTTTTTTCATGATTTTTAAAACATTGTACTTGCTTATTTTTCTATTTTTCGAGACTAAATTCAATTGTATTGCACGAGAGCATACTATAAATTATACGGATTTGATCTGTGCATGAGAAGAGCTCGGACCGACCAAATCGTACGACCCAACCGGACCGATCGGACCGTTCGGAACTTCCGGACCGTCCGGACCGCCTGGACCGACCGGAGTGTCCGGACCGTCAGGACGGACCGGACTGTCCGGACCGCCCGGACCGTCCGGACCGTCCGGACCGACCGGACCGTCCGGACCGTCCGGACCGACCGGACCGTCCGGACCGTCCGGACCGACCGGACCGTCCGGACCGCCCGGACCGTCCTGACCGACCGGACCGTCCGGACCGTCAGGACCGACCGAATTGACCGGACCGACCGGACCGACCGGACCGTCCGGACCGTCCGGGCCGTACGGACCGACCGGACCGTACGGACCGATCGGACCGTACGGACCGACCGGACCGTCCGGACCGACCGGACCGATCGGACCGTCCGGACCGCCCGGACCGCCCGGACCGCCCGGACCTCTCGGACCGCCTGGACCGAACGGACCGTCCAGACCGACCAGACCGACGAGATCGACCGGACGGATCGGATCGACCAACTAGGCAAGGCTAGTCTAAACTTCACTAGCCTTGGTGGCTCAACTTCGAAAGGTCATAACTTTGCGCTCGGTTGTCCGTTTCAGGTGATTTTTTTTTTGAATTCATGTAACTTTTCGAGATCTACGCGCTGGCAAACTGCCGAAGGCGGTTGTGCGTACAGACCGACCGGAACGTCCGGACCGACCGGACCGACCGGACCATCCGAACCGGCCAGACCGACGAGACCGACCGGACCGTCCGGACCGTCCGGACCGTACGGACCGACCGCACCGTCCGCACCGCCCAGACCGTACGGACCGACCGGACCGTACGGACCGACCGGACCGACCGAACCGATCGGACCGATCGGACCGCCCGGACCGTCCTGACCGACCGGACAGTCCGGACCGACCGGACCGTCCTGACCGTCGGACCGTCCGGACCGCCCGGACCACCCGGACCGATCGGACCGACCGGACCGTCCGGACTGCCCTGACCGTCCAGACCGACGAGATCGACCGGACCGTCCGCACCGCCCGCACCGCCCAGACCGTACGGACCGACCGGACCGACCGAACCGATCGGACCGACCGGACCGTCCGGACCTACCGGACCATCCGGACCGACCGGACCGACCGGACCGACCGGAGTGACCGGACCGACCGGACTTCCGGACTGGTCGGACCGTCCAGACCGACCAGACCGACGAGATCGACCGGACGGATCGGATCGACCAACTTGGCAAGGCTAGTCTAAACTTCATTAGCCTTGGTGGCTCAACTTCGAAAGGTCATAACTTTGCGCTCGGTTGTCCGTTTCAGGTGATTTTTTTTTTTGAATTCATGTAACTTTTCGAGATCTACGCGCTGGCAAACCGCCGTAGGCGGTTTGTCGCCGATTTTTTCCAAAAAAAACATCGTTTAGGCTCTTAATTTTATTTTTTTTCTTTTTTTCATGATTTTTAAAACATTGAACTTGCTTATTTTTCTATTTTTCGAGACTAAATTCAATTGTATTGTACGAGAGCATACTATAAATTATACGGATTTGATCTGTGCATGAGAAGAGCTCGGATCGACCAAATCGTACGGCCCAACCGGACCGATCGGACCGTTCGGACCTTCCGGATCGTCCGGACCGCCTGGACCGATCGGAGTGTCCGGACCGTCAGGACGGACCGGACCGTCCGGACCGTACCGACCGACCGGATCGTCTGGACCGACCGGACCGTGCGGACCGACCGGACCGTACGGACCGACAGGACCGGTCGGACCGACCGAACCGATCGGACCGTCCGGACCGTCTGGACCGCCCGGACCGTCCGGACCGCCCGGACCGTCCGGACCGTCCGGACCGACCGGACCGACCGGACCGTCCGGACCGTCCGGGCCGTACGGACCGACCGGACCGTACGGACCGACCGGACCGTCCGGACCGTCCGGACCGCCCGGACCGCCCGGACCGTCCGGACTGCCCGGACCGTCCAGACCGACCAGACCGTCCGGACTCACCTTTCAAGAGTGTTATGAGCTTTGGCGGATGAGTCAAGCTGAGTCCAAGGTATATCAGACCATTTCAGATATTGAGTGAGACCTATCACCTGAGATGAGTGGTGTATACTCTGTGTTTCATGTACTTATGATGTGGAGATTCATGTCAGACGATTTTCATGTGATACAGCCAAAGGTAGTGTTTGTACTTTTATATAAGTTGACTTTATGCAAAATTCGAGGACGAATTTTATTAAGGGGGGAAGAATTGTAAGACTCTCGTAAGTACGAGATCAATTCGAGACAATTATAACATGCGGATGGCTCGAGGTTAAACTTTGAAATGCCTACAGAAAGGATGGGCTACCATGTGGTACACATGTTGTATGATAAATTGTAGAGTTGGGGGTTTAATCGAGTGATTAAGTGATTTAACCCCAAATTGACTAAAAGTCGGGATAGGAGAAAGTCTTTGAAATGTGATAAGTTAACTTCACATCGTGTTGATATGTGATATAACATTATTTGGGAGTGTTAGAACATGAATCGACAGAAAAATCGATAAAATGTGAACAGGGGTATTTTGGTAATTTTACCAAATATTTTGTTTTTAGTCCGTAAATGGTACCAATGGACTAAGTGATCCTATAGGATCATAATATGATGTCTAGATCAAAAATTGGACATTAAAATAAAATCCGATAGCTAAAATCGTCTAATTCGTCATCTAGTGAATTTGACGTAAATTGCCGTAAAAACATGGTTCGGAATTTTTTTGAAACTAATCGAACACATGGACATATGTTATAACATATGAGGATTATGAATATGACAAGAAAAGTCAAAAACGGAGTTGAAATCGGATTAGTCCTTAAGTAACCTAAAGGAATGAAAACCGAAAACTAATCGCGGGAAGGTCCGAAAAAGGTTTTAAATGGATCAATAGATTAATATAGACATAAAATGATGTTAGAAAGCTACTGGTGAAATCAAAACAAAAATCGGAGCTAAAACCGAAAAAGTCAAAATATTGACCCGGATTTGGGTTTCGGGATAAAAAAAAAATTATCCGAACATGTAGATCAGTATATCGTCATATTTGGAACATATCCGTGTCAAGAAAAGTGAAAAACGGGCTTCCGAACGTTAAAATTTCATGTTGGCCTATTAAGGCACTAAAAGACAAAATAAGGGCAAAATGGTCATTTGACCATAGCCCACTTGTTAAGTCTGAAAATCAGACTTCTCCTCCCCCAATTTTCACGGGAGGAACCAGAAAAGGGTGAAAAAAAGAAAGGAAGCCATAGAAGCTTGCTTCCAAGCTTTCTCTCTCTTCCGTTTACTAGGCATATCACCAAAATCTTCAAAGATTTCACAAACCCAAAGGTAACTTCATGTTCTAAGCTTGATTTTGATGTTATATTTTGAAAATTTTTCCTTTAACTATGAGAAACCATGTCGAAAAATAAAAATAAAAATTGGTGGTGGTGAACCACCATGTTGCCACCATTTTTTTCGCCACAGGAGGTGTTCCTCTACCTCCTTAATCCATAAATTAGTATCGAATAGCTTTGAATCAAAAGATAGAGGCTAAAATGAGTTTGGTTGAAACCCTAGCTTGCCTTGAGATGATGTCGCCACGTTCCTTGGTTGTCCGAGGCCACCGTTAGCTTCATTGTTATTGTGTGAGCAACTTTTCAGTTGATTGTTGCTCCGAATTTTGACTCGAGCTAAGTGTAGGAATTTATTTGTAAAAATTTTTAAGCTGAAATTTTTTGGATAGCAGCTAACTATTATAAATAATGGGAATTTGAGTGTCCCGTAGTTGTAAAATATTTACAGAATATCCTGACGATGTCGTAGGTACCCGTATTGTGGAGTTCACCTGGGATCGCGACAAAGTCACGAAAGTGCCGCTTTAATACTCGAAATAACACTGTGAGTATTTAGGTTAATCTAGGAGGTAGTTATTGCCTTATATGCATTGTTGATTGATATGGATATTGAAATACGAAAGATTGCTCGAATCACGAAAATGGTGAGTTTCGAACCTTACGCGGATCAAAGGCGTAAGTGTGGTATTAGTATGGTTACATGAGGTAAGTGTTGTGGAGTTGAATAATAATGAATGTTAGCTATTTGTAATGCTTTGAGAAACATAAGTAGAAATATATTAGTGTAGAGATTGTTTCCTAGTACAATATATATATATATATATTACTCCACGATATAAGAGAGTTAATATATCATGTTGATACTATTATTATACGGACAGTATGATGTCCGGGATGTTATTGTTATGTTATTGTTGTAAGGACAAGATGATGTCCGGAATGCTATTATTGTACGGACAAGGTGAAGTCCGGGATGCTATTATTATACGGACAGGGTGATGTCCGGGGTACTATTATTGTACGGACAGGGTGATGTCCGGGATGCTAATATTGTACGGACAAGGTGAAGTCCGGGATGCTATTATTGTATGGACAGGGTGATGTCCGGGATGCTAATATTGTACGGACAAGGTGAAGTCCGGGATGCTATTATTGTACGGACAGGGTGATGTCCGGGATGCTAATATTGTACGGACAAGGTGAAGTCCGGGATGCTATTGTTGTACGGGCAAGATGAATCCGGGATGATATGGACAAGATAGTCTAGGATGACAAATATTACGGACTGGTATAAGTCTGGGATGTTTTGATGATATAGACATGAGAAATTTTTCATTAATAATTGTGGAGGTATACACGTAAAATCGATTGTTAAATATTTTTGGCTATCAAGTTAGGCTAGCCAATGGCTTATTTATATTCAACACTCAGTATAGAAGATTTCATATGGTACAAATAATTTTTATAAGTCCCGGAACAATATTTAAATATTACTTTTCGGTTAATTAGTCGTACTTGATATGTCATGTTTATGCTTTAATGGTTAAGAAAGGAAGCATAAAATTTCCAAGTACTCTTCCTAGTTACCTTATGCTCACTGAGTTTTTCGACTCACTTTGTTTATTTTCAATTTTTTTCAGATTCTAACAGACCTATCTCTTCTCATATTCCGGATAGCTAGCTGCTCACATACTTGTGGTGAGCGAATTGACCCAAGATGTGTTAAGCAGTGGCGATGGTAAGGTACATTTTGCAGTCACTAGGGTATCATGGGTCCTCTGTATTTTTTTGTATGTTGAATATGTTCTGTATATTTATAAGCGGATGTAATTAAGTGATGTATGATGTATATCAATCTTAGAGGCCTGGTATGACATAGTGATGTTCATTTTGTTATGATATAGTAAAAATGTGTGTTTGTGTATAAAATGTCATAAAGGTTGAGTCTGCTGCGGGGCATTTCGGTTACTCCCTATCGGAGGCGTCCAAACCGAGATGTCATGTGTTGATGAATTATTACATTGTGAATGTTGATGATTGAGCGGCAAACGCCCATGTAGGGCGAGATTATGCCAAAATTTTCTTTAATTTGGTTTAATAAATATAGTCAGGCTTCGGAGGCTGGGGCATACCTTGTCTCTAGCTGGTCACATGCCCTGAATTTGGGGTGTGACACGGCCGGACCGACCGAACCGATCGGACCGTCCGGACCGTCTAGACCGCCCGGACCGTCCGGAACGTCCGGACCGACCGGACCGCCCGGACCGTCCTGACCGACCGGATCGTCCGGACCGTCCGGACCGACCGGACCGACCGGACCGATCGGACCGACCGGACCGACCTGACCGTCCGGACCGTCCGGAACGTCCGGACCGACCGGAACGTCCGGACCGACCGAACCGACCGGACCGTTCGAACCGACCAGACCGACGAGACCGACCAGACCGTCCGGACAGTACGGACCGACCGGACCGTCCGCACCGCCCAGACCGTCCGGACCGATCGGACCGACCGGACCGTCTGGACTGCCCGGACCGTCCATACCGACCAGACCGACGAGATCGACCGGACGGATCGGATCGACCAACTTGGCAAGGTTAGTCTAAACTTCATTAGCCTTGGTGGCTCAACTTCGAAAGGTCATAACTTTGCGCTCGGTTGTCCGTTTCAGGTGATTTTTTTTTTGAATTCATGTAACTTTTCGAGATCTACGCGCTGGCAATCCGCCGAAGACGGTTTGTCGCCGATTTTTTCCAAAAAAACATCGTTTAGGCTCTTAATTTTATTTTTTTTCTTTTTTTCATGATTTTTAAAACATTGAACTTGCTTATTTTTCTATTTTTCGAGACTAAATTCAATTGTATTGTACGAGAGCATACTATAAATTATACGGATTTGATCCGTGCATGAGAAGAGCTCGGACCGACCAAATCGTACGGCCCAACCGGACCGATCGGACCGTTCGGACCTTCCGGATCGTCCGGACCACCCGGACCGGACCGTCCGGACCGCCCGGACCGTCCGGACCGACAGGACCGACCGGACCGACCGGACCGACCGGACCGACCGGACCGACCGAACCGATCGGACCGACCGGACCGTCCGGACCGCTCGGACCGTCCGGACCGACCGAACCGTCAGGACTGCCCGGACCGTCCAGACCGACCAGACCGACGAGATCGACCGGACGGATCGGATCGACCAACTTGGCAAGGCTAGTCTAAACTTCATTAGCCTTGGTGGCTCAACTTCGAAAGGTCATAACTTTGCGCTCGGTTGTCCGTTTCAAGTGATTTTTTTTTTTGAATTCTTGTAACTTTTCGAGATCTACGCGCTGGCAAACCGCCAAAGGCGGGTTGTCTTCGATTTTTTCCAAAAAAACATCGGTTAGGCTCTTAATTTTATTTTTTTCTTTTTTTCATGATTTTTAAAACATTGAACTTGCTTATTTTTCTATTTTTCGAGACTAAATTCAATTGTATTGTACGAGAGCATACTATAAATTATACGGATTTGATCCGTGCATGAGAAGAGCTTGGACCGACCAGATCGTACGGCCCAACCGGACCGATCAGACCGTTCGGACCTTCCGGACCGTCCAGACCGCCCGGACCGTCCGGACCGCCCGGACCGTACGGACCGACCGGAACGTCCGGAACGACCGGACCGACCGGACCGTCCGAACCGACCAGACCGACGAGACCGACCGGACCGACCGGACCGTCCGGACCGTACAAACCGACCGGACCGTCCGCACCGCCCAGACCGTACGGACCGACCGGACCGTATGGACCGACCGGACCGTACGGACCGACCTAACCGATCGGACCGACCGGACCGTCCGGACCGCCCGGACCGTCCTGACCGACCGGACCGTCCGGACCGTCCGGACCGACCGGACCGACCGGACCGACCGGACCGACCGAACCGACCGGACGGACCGGACCGACCGGACCGACTTGACCGCCCGGACCGATCGGACCGCCCGGACCGACCGGACCGCCCGGACAGTCCGGACCGCCCGGACCGCCCGGACCGATCGGACCGACCGGACCGTCAGGACTGCCCGGACCGTCCAGACCGACCAGACCGACGAGATCGACCGGACGGATCGGATCGACCAACTTGGCAAGGCTAGTCTAAACTTCATTAGGCTTGGTGGCTCAACTTCGAATGGTCATAACTTTGCGCTCGGTTGTCCGTTTCAGGTGTTTTTTTTTTGAATTCATGTAACTTTTCGAGATCTACGCGCTGGCAAACTGCCGAAGGCGGTTGTGCATACGGACCGACCGGACCGACCGGACCGTCCGAACCGACCAGACCGACGAGACCGACCGGATCGACCGGACCGTCCGGACCGTACGGACCAACCGCACCGTTCGCACCGCCCAGACCGTACGGACCGACCGGACCGACCGAACCGATCGGACCGACCGGACCGACCAGACCGACCGGACCGACCGGACTGACCGGACCGACCGGACCGACTGGACCGCCCGGAACGATCGGACCGCCCGGACCGACCGGACCGCTCGGACCGTCCGGACCGCCCGGACCGCCCGGGCCGATCGGATCGACCGGACCGTCCGGACTGCCCGGACCGTCCAGACCGACCAGACCGACGAGATCGACCGGACGGATCGGATCGACCAACTTGGCAAGGCTAGTCTAAACTTCATTAGCCTTGGTGGCTCAACTTCGAAAGGTCATAACTTTGCGCTCGGTTGTCCGTTTCAGGTGATTTTTTTTTTGAATTCATGTAACTTTTCGAGATCTACGCGCTGGCAAACCACCAGAGGCGGTTTGTCGCCGATTTTTTCCAAAAAAACATCGTTTAGGCTCTTAATTTATTTTTTTTCTTTTTTTTCATGATTTTTAAAACATTGAACATGCTTATTTTTCTATTTTTCGAGACTAAATTCAATTGTATTGTACGAGAGCATACTATAAATTATACGGATTTGATCTGTGCATGAGAAGAGCTCGGACCGACCAAATCGTACGGCCCAACCGGATCGATCGGACCGTTCGGAACTTCCGGACCGTCCGGACCGCCTGGACCGACCGGAGTGTCCGGACCGTCAGGACGGACCGGACCGTCCGGACCGACCGGACCGATCGGACCGTCCGGACCGTCTGGACCGCCCGGACCGTCCGGACCGCCCGGACCGTCCGGACCGTCCGGACCGACCGGACCGTCCGGACCGCCCGGACCGTCCTGACCGACCGGACCGTCCGGACCGTCCGGACCGACCGAATTGACCTGACCGATCGGACCGACCGGACCGACCGGACCGTCCGGACCGTCCGGGCCGTACGGACCGACCGGACCGTACGGAACGACCGGACCGTACGGACCGACCGGACCGTACGGACCGACCGGACCGTACGGACCGACCGGACCGATCGGACCGTCCGGACTGCCCGGACCGCCCGGACCGCCCGGACCTCCCGGACCTCCCGGACCGCCTGGACCGAACGGACCGTCCGGACTGCCCGGACCGTCCAGACCGACCAGACCGACGAGATCTACCGGACGGATCGGATCGACCAACTAGGCAAGGCTAGTCTAAACTTCACTAGCCTTGGTGGCTCAACTTCGAAAGGTCATAACTTTGCGCTCGGTTGTCCGTTTCAGGTGATTTTTTTTTTGAATTCATGTAACTTTTCGAGATCTACGCGCTGGCAAACTGCCGAAGGCGGTTTGTAGCCGATTTTTTCCAAAAAAAAATCGTTATCGTTTAGGCTCTTAATTTTATTTTTTTTTCTTTTTTTTCATGATTTTTAAAACATTGATCTTGCTTATTTTTCTATTTTTCGAGACCGACCGGACTGACCGGACCGACCGGACCGACTGGACCGCCCGGACCGATCGGACCGCCCGGACCGACCGGACCGCTCGGACCGTCCGGACCGCCCGGACCGCCCGGACCGATCGGATCGACCGGACCGTCCGGACTGCCCGGACCGTCCAGACCGACCAGACCGACGAGATCGACCGGACGGATCGGATCGACCAACTTGGCAAGGCTAGTGAAAACTTCAATAGCCTTGGTGGCTCAACTTCGAAAGGTCATAACTTTGCGCTCGGTTGTCCGTTTCAGGTGATTTTTTTTTTTGAATTCATGTAACTTTTCGAGATCTACGCGTTGGTAAACCGCCGGAGGCGGTTTGTCGCCGATTTTTTCCAAAAAAAATCGTTTAGGCTCTTAATTTTATTTTTTTTCTTTTTTTCATGATTTTTAAAACATTGAACATGCTTATTTTTCTATTTTTCGAGACTAAATTCAATTGTATTGTACGAGAGCATACTATAAATTATACGGATTTGATCTGTGCATGAGAAGAGCTCGGACCGACCAAATCGTACGGCCCAATCGGACCGATCGGACCGTTCGGACCTTCCGGACCGTCCGGACCGCCTGGACCGACCGGAGTGTCCGGACCGTCAGGACGGACCGGACCGTCCGGACCGTACGGACCGACCGGACCGTCTGGACCGACCGGACTGTCCGGACCGACCGGACCGGCCGGACCGACCGAACCGGCCGGACCGACCGAACCGATCGGACCGTCCGGACATACTGGACCACCGGGACCGTCCGGACCGTCCGGACCGACCGGACCGTCCGGACCGCCCGGACCGTCCTGACCGACCGGACCGTCCGGACCGTCCGGACCGACCGGACCGACCGGACCGATCGGACCGACCGGACCGACCGGACCGACCGGACCGTCCGGGCCGTACGGACCGACCGGACCGTACGGACCGACCGGACAAATCGGACCGTCCGGACCGCCCGGACCGCCCGGACCGTCCGGACCTCCCGGACCGCCCGGACCGAATGGACCGTCCGGACTGCCCGGACCGTCCAGACCGACTAGACCGACGAGATCGACCGGACGGATCGGATCGACCAACTAGGCAAGGCTAGTCTAAACTTCACTAGCCTTGGTGGCTCAACTTCGAAAGGTCATAACTTTGCGCTCGGTTGTCCGTTTCAGGTGATTTTTTTTTTGAATTCATGTAACTTTTCGAGATCTACGCGCTGGCAAACTGCCGAAGGCGGTTGTGCGTACGGACCGACCGGAACGTCCGGACCGACCGGACCGACCGGACCGTCCGAGCCGACCAGACCGACGAGACCGACCGGACCGACCGGACCGTCCGGACCGTACGGACCGACCGCACCGTCCGCACCGCCCAGATCGTACGGACCGACCGGACCGTACGGACCGACCGGACCGACCGAACCGATCGGACCGACCGGACCGTCTTGACCGCCCGGACCGTCCTGACCGACCGGACCGTCCGGACCGAACGGACCGACCGGACCGACTGGACCGCCCGGAGCGATCGGACCGCCCGGACCGCCCGGACCGATCGGACCGCCCGGACCGCCCGGACCGATCGGACCGACCGGACTGTCCGGACTGCCCGGAACGTCCAGACCGACCAGACCGACGAGATCGACCGGACGGATCGGATCGACCAACTTGGCAAGGCTAGTCTAAACTTCATTAGCCTTGGTGGCTCAACTTCGAAAGGTCATAACTTTGCGCTCGGTTGTCCGTTTCAGGTGATTTTTTTTTGAATTCATGTAACTTTTCGAGATCTACGCGCTGGCAAACCGCCGAAGGCGGTTTGTCGCCGATTTTTTCCAAAAAAACATCGTTTAGGCTCTTAATTTTATTTTTTTTCTTTTTTTCATGATTTTTAAAACATTGAACTTGCTTATTTTTCTATTTTTCGAGACTAAATTCAATTGTATTGTACGAGAGCATACTATAAATTATACGGATTTGATCCGTGCATGAGAAGAGCTCGGACCGACCAGATCGTACGGCCGAACCGGACCGATCGGACCGTTCGGACCTTCCGGACCGTCCGGACCGCCCGGACAGACCGGACCGTCCGAACCGACCAGACCGACGAGACCGAACGGACCGACCGGACCGTCCGGACCGTACGGACCGACCGGATCGTCCGCACTGCCCAGATCGTACGGACCGACCGGACCGACCGAACCGATCGGACCGACCGGACCGTCTGGACCGCCCGGACCGTCCTGACCGACCGGACCGTCCGGACCGACCGGACCGACCGGACCGACCGGACAGTCCGGACCGACCGGACCGACCGGACCGACCGGACCGACAGGACCGATCGGACCGACCGGACCGACCGGACCGTCCGGACCGTACGTACGGACCGACCGGACCGTCCGAACCGACCAGATCGACGAGACCGACCGGACCGACCGCACCGACCGGACCGACCGGACCGACCGGACCGTCCGGATCGACTGGACCGACCGGAACGACCGGACCGACCGGACCGTTCGGACCGTACGTACGGACCGACCGGACCGTCCGAACCGACCAGACCGACGAGACCGACCGGATCGACCGCACCGTACGGACCGACCGCACCATCCGCATCGCCCAAACCGTACGGACCGACCGGACCGTACGGACCGACCAGACCGACCGAACAAATCGAACCGACCGGACCGTCCGGACCGCCCGGACCGTCCTGACCGATCGGACCGTCCGGACCGACCGGACCGACAGGACCGACCGGACCGACTGGACCGCCCGGACCGATCGGACCGACCGGACCGCCCGGACCGCCCGGACCGATCGGACCGACCGGACCGTTCGGACTGCCCGGACCGTCCAGACCGACCAGACCGACGAGATCGACCGGACGGATCGGATCGACCAACTTGGCAAGGCTAGTCTAAACTTCATTAGCCTTGGTGGCTCAACTTCGAAAGGTCATAACTTTGCGCTCGGTTGTCCGTTTCAGGTGATTTTTTTTTTGAATTCATGTAACTTTTCGAGATCTACGCGCTGGCAAACTGCCGAAGGCGGTTTGTAGCCGATTTTTTCCAAAAAAAAATCGTTATCGTTTAGGCTCTTAATTTTATTTTTTTTTCTTTTTTTTCATGATTTTTAAAACATTGAACTTGCTTATTTTTCTATTTTTCGAGACTAAATTCAATTGTATTGTACGAGAGCATACTATAAATTATACGGATTTGATCCGTGCATGAGAAGAGCTCGGACCGACCAGATCGTACGGCCCAACCGGACCGATCGGACCGTTCGGACCTTCCGGACCGTCCGGACCGCTCGGACAGACCGGACTGTCGGGACCGTCCGGACGGACCGGACCGTCCGAACCGCCCGGACCTTCCGGAACGCCCGGACCGACCGGACCGTCCGAACCGACCAGACCGACGAGACCGACCGGACCGTCCGGACCGTACGGACCGACCGGACCGTCCGCACCGCCCAGACCGTACGGAACGATCGGACCGACCGGACCGATCGGACCGACCGGAACGTCCGGATCGCCCGGACCGTCCTGACCGACCGGACCGGACCGTCCGGACCGACCGGACCGACCGGAACGACCGGACCGACCGGACCGACCGGACCGACCGGATCGACCGGACCGACCGGACCGACCGGACCGACCGGACCGACCGGACCGACCGGACTGACCGGACTGACCGGACCCACTGGACCGACCGGACCGATCGGACCGCCCGGACCGACCGGACCGCTCGGACCGTCCGGACCGCCCGGACCGCCCGGACCGATCGGATCGACCGGACCGTCCGGACTGCCCGGACCGTCCAGACCGACCAGACCGACGAGATCGACCGGACGGATCGGATCGACCAACTTGGCAAGGCTAGTCTAAACTTCATTAGCCTTGGTGGCTCAACTTCGAAAGGTCATAACTTTGCGCTCGGTTGTCCGTTTCAGGTGATTTTTTTTTTGAATTCATGTAACTTTTCGAGATCTACGCGCTGGCAAACCGCCAAAGGCGGTTTGTCGCCGATTTTTTCCAAAAAAACATCGTTTAGGCTCTTAATTTTATTTTTTTTTCTTTTGTTCATGATTTTTAAAACATTGAACATGCTTATTTTTCTATTTTTCGAGACTAAATTCAATTGTATTGTACGAGAGCATACTATAAATTATACGGATTTGATCTGTGCATGAGAAAAGCTCGGACCGACCAAATCGTACGGCCCAACCGGACCGATCGGACAGTTCGGACCTTCCGGACCGTCCGAACCGACCGATCAGATCGGACCGTCTGGACCGTCTGGACCGCCCGGACCGTCCGGATCGTCCGGACCAACCGGACCGTACGGACCGACCGGACCGACCGGACCGATCGGACCGACCGGACCGATCGGACCGTCCGGACCGCCCGGACCGTCCGGACCTCCCGGACCGCCCGGACCGACCGGACCGTCCGGACTGCACGGACCGTCCAGACCGACCAGACCGACGAGATCGACCGGACGGATCGGATCGACCAACTAGGCAAGGCTAGTCTAAACTTCACTAGCCTTCGTGGCTCAACTTCGAAAGGTCATAACTTTGCGCTCGGTTGTCCGTTTCAGGTGATTTTTTTTTTGAATTCATGTAACTTTTCGAGATCTACGCGTTGGCAAACTGCCGAAGGCGGTTTGTCGCCGATTTTTTCCAAAAAAACATCGTTTAGGCTCTTAATTTTATTTTTTTTTCTTTTTTTCATGCTTTTTAAAACATTGAACTTGCTTATTTTTCTATTTTTCGAGACTAAATTCAATTGTATTGTACGAGAGCATACTATAAATTATACGGATTTGATCCGTGCATGAGAAGAGCTCGGACCGACCAGATCGTACGGCCCAACCGGACCGATCGGGACGTTCGGACCTTCCGGACCGTACGGACCGACCGGATCGACCGGACCGACCGGACCGACCGGACCGACCGGACCGCCCGGACCTCCCGGACCGACAGGACCGACCGGACCGTCCGAACCGACCAGACCGACGAGACCGACCGGACCGACCGGATCGTACGGACCGACCGGACCGCCCGGACCGACCGAACTGATCGGACCGTCCGGACCGCCCGGACCGTCCGGACCGTCCGGACCGTCCGGACCGACCGGACCGTCCAGACCGCCCGGACCGTCCGGATCGACCGGACCGTCCGTACCGACTTGACCGTTCGGACCGATCGGACAGACCGGACCGACCGGACCGACCGAACCTTCCGAACCGACCAGACCGACGAGACCGACCGGACTGACCGGACCGTCCGGACCGTCCGGACCGACCGGACCGTCCGGACCGACCGGACCGACCGGACCAACCGGACCGACCGGACCGACCGGACCGACCGGACCGACCGGACCGACCGGACCGTCCAGACCGACCGGACCGACCGTACCGACCGGACCGTCCGGACCGACCAGACCGACGAGACCGACCGGACGGATCGGATCGACCAACTAGGCAAGGGTAGTCTAAACTTCACTGGCCTTGGTGGCTCAACTTCGAAAGGTCATAACTTTGCGCTCGGTTGTCCGTTTCAGGTGATTTTTTATTTTTGAATTCATGTAACTTTTCGAGATCACCGCCCAGACCGATCGGACCGTTCGGACATTCCGGACCATCCGGACCGCTTGGACCGACCGGACTGTCCGGACCGACCGGACCGACCGGACCGTCCGGATCGACCGGACAGTCCGTACTGCCCAGACCGTACGGACCGACCGGACCGTCCAGACCGACCGGACCGACCGTACCGACCGGACCGTCCGGACCGACCAGACCGACGAGACCGGCCGGACGGATCGGATCGACCAACTAGGCAAGGCTAGTCTAAACTTCACTGGCCTTGGTGGCTCAACTTCGAAAGGTCATAACTTTGCGCTCGGTTGTCCGTTTCAGGTGATTTTTTTTTGAATTCATGTAACTTTTCGAGATCACCGCCCAGACCGATCGGACCGTTCGGACATTCCGGACCGTCCAGACCGCTTGGACCGACCGTACTGTCCGGACCGACCGGACCGACCGGACCGTCCGGACCGACCGGACCATCCGTACCGCCCAGACCGTACGGACCGACCGGACCGTACGGACCGACCGAACCGACCGGACCGATCGGACCGTCCGGACCGACCGGACCGTCCGGACCGACCGAACTGTCCGTACCGCCCAGACCGTAAAGACCGACCTGACCGTACGGACCGACCGGACTGTACGGACCGACCGGACCGTACGGACCGACCGGACCACCCGGACCGGCCGAACCGATCGGACCATCTGGACCGCCCTGACCGTCCGGACCGTCCGGACCGAGCGGACCCACCGAACCCACCGGACCCACCGGACCCACCGGACCCACCGGACCGACCGGACCGACCGGACCGTCCGGACCGACCGGACCGACCGAACCGTCCTAACCGACCAGACAGACCGGACCGTCCGGACCGTCCGGACCGACCGGACCGTCCGGACCGACCGGACCGTCCGGACCGCCCGGACCGTCCGGACCGACCGGACCGTCCGGACTGCACGGACCGTCCAGACCGACCAGACCGACGAGATCGACCGGACGGATCGGATCGACCAACTAGGCAAGGCTAGTCTAAACTTCACTAGCCTTCGTGGCTCAACTTCGAAAGGTCATAACTTTGCGCTCGGTTGTCCGTTTCAGGTGATTTTTTTTTTGAATTCATGTAACTTTTCGAGATCTACGCGTTGGCAAACTGCCGAAGGCGGTTTGTCGCCGATTTTTTCCAAAAAAACATCGTTTAGGCTCTTAATTTTATTTTTTTTTCTTTTTTTCATGCTTTTTAAAACATTGAACTTGCTTATTTTTCTATTTTTCGAGACTAAATTCAATTGTATTGTACGAGAGCATACTATAAATTATACGGATTTGATCCGTGCATGAGAAGAGCTCGGACCGACCAGATCGTACGGCCCAACCGGACCGATCGGGACGTTCGGACCTTCCGGACCGTACGGACCGACCGGATCGACCGGACCGACCGGACCGACCGGACCGACCGGACCGCCCGGACCTCCCGGACCGACAGGACCGACCGGACCGTCCGAACCGACCAGACCGACGAGACCGACCGGACCGACCGGATCGTACGGACCGACCGGACCGCCCGGACCGACCGAACTGATCGGACCGTCCGGACCGCCCGGACCGTCCGGACCGTCCGGACCGTCCGGACCGACCGGACCGTCCAGACCGCCCGGACCGTCCGGATCGACCGGACCGTCCGTACCGACTTGACCGTTCGGACCGATCGGACAGACCGGACCGACCGGACCGACCGAACCTTCCGAACCGACCAGACCGACGAGACCGACCGGACTGACCGGACCGTCCGGACCGTCCGGACCGACCGGACCGTCCGGACCGACCGGACCGACCGGACCAACCGGACCGACCGGACCGACCGGACCGACCGGACCGACCGGACCGACCGGACCGTCCAGACCGACCGGACCGACCGTACCGACCGGACCGTCCGGACCGACCAGACCGACGAGACCGACCGGACGGATCGGATCGACCAACTAGGCAAGGGTAGTCTAAACTTCACTGGCCTTGGTGGCTCAACTTCGAAAGGTCATAACTTTGCGCTCGGTTGTCCGTTTCAGGTGATTTTTTTTTTTGAATTCATGTAACTTTTCGAGATCACCGCCCAGACCGATCGGACCGTTCGGACATTCCGGACCATCCGGACCGCTTGGACCGACCGGACTGTCCGGACCGACCGGACCGACCGGACCGTCCGGATCGACCGGACAGTCCGTACTGCCCAGACCGTACGGACCGACCGGACCGTCCAGACCGACCGGACCGACCGTACCGACCGGACCGTCCGGACCGACCAGACCGACGAGACCGGCCGGACGGATCGGATCGACCAACTAGGCAAGGCTAGTCTAAACTTCACTGGCCTTGGTGGCTCAACTTCGAAAGGTCATAACTTTGCGCTCGGTTGTCCGTTTCAGGTGATTTTTTTTTGAATTCATGTAACTTTTCGAGATCACCGCCCAGACCGATCGGACCGTTCGGACATTCCGGACCGTCCAGACCGCTTGGACCGACCGTACTGTCCGGACCGACCGGACCGACCGGACCGTCCGGACCGACCGGACCATCCGTACCGCCCAGACCGTACGGACCGACCGGACCGTACGGACCGACCGAACCGACCGCGACCGGACCGATCGGACCGTCCGGACCGACCGGACCGTCCGGACCGACCGAACTGTCCGTACCGCCCAGACCGTAAAGACCGACCTGACCGTACGGACCGACCGGACTGTACGGACCGACCGGACCGTACGGACCGACCGGACCACCCGGACCGGCCGAACCGATCGGACCATCTGGACCGCCCTGACCGTCCGGACCGTCCGGACCGAGCGGACCCACCGAACCCACCGGACCCACCGGACCCACCGGACCCACCGGACCGACCGGACCGACCGGACCGTCCGGACCGACCGGACCGACCGAACCGTCCTAACCGACCAGACAGACCGGACCGTCCGGACCGTCCGGACCGACCGGACCGTCCGGACCGACCGGACCGTCCGGACCGCCCGGACCGTCCGGACCGACCGGACCGTCCGGACCGTCCGGACCGTACGGACCGACCGGACCGTCCGGACCGTACGGACCGACCGGACCGACCGACGAGACCGACCGGACCGACCAGACCGACGAGACCGACCGGACCGTCCAGACCGACCAGACCGTACGGACCGACCGGATCTTCCGGACCGACCGGACCGCCCGGACCGCCCGGACCGACCGGACCGCCCGGACCGACCGGACCGTCCGGACCGCCCGGACCGACCGGACCGTCCGGATCGTACGGACCGACCGGACCGTCCGGACTGTACGGACCGACCGGACCGTACGGATCGACCGGACAGTACGGACCGACCATACCGTACGAACCGACCGGATCGTACGGACCGACCGGACCGATCGGACCG